>QLOH01000048.1:0-2731616 GCA_026901365.1 Sesbania bispinosa | reverse complement strand
CTGGTAAATTTCCAATTGTTATTGGTAAGGTGAAGCTTCCAGGATCTTTTGCCTTTGGTGGTAATGACTTCTGGATGATAGCACTGCATCTTGCTTCTAGTTCTACTATCTCCTCAGGGATCTTTCTCCTCTTGGTTAAGACTTCCTTCATGAATTTTGCATAAGTTGGCATTTGATTCATGGCTTCCAATAAAGGAATCTTGATCTCCAGCTTCTTCATATTATCCAGAAAGATGAAAAATTCCCTATCTTGACTCTTTTTGGTGGGAATCCTGGGGTAAGGTAGCTCTTGGTGAGGAGGCTCTGGTGAAGATTCTTTAGCTCTTGAATCCACCTGACGTTCTGGTTCCTCTTCCTCTTTTTCACCTCTTGCTCTTTCTTTCCAAAACTTCCTTTTCTGTTGACAAGTTGTCACCAATACCCTTTCCTATCTCCTTTCCGCTTCGAGTGGAGATTGATTTGCAAACTGATTGTTGTTCATCAAACTCTCTTCTGATCTCCTCCACTTGCTTTGCTAGATGCATGAATGTTGCTAGCATTGCTTCTTGACTAGCTATCATCTCCTGTATCAGCTTATTGAGCTTTTCTTCAATTCTAGAGTTGATGTCAGGTACTACGTTGTCACTTTGACTGTGACTCTTGGAGGTTTTGTCATGGCTTCCTGTACTGTCTAGGAAATATACTTGTTCCACTCTCCCTTCAGGATAAGAGCAATGTCAATTAAGGTGATTTCCCTTACAAAAATCACATACCATTTTTGGAGGTATTTTGCTGACAGCTTGCAACACTTGTTATTGTTGGATGAGTAGCTGCACTTGCTGGCTTAATTTCTCCATTTGCTCAAGAACTTTGACAGAATCTTGCTTAGGCAGTTCTTCTTCCTGAATTGGTTGATCCCAACATAAATCTTGCTGATTGCTGTGAGCACAATTGTCAATGACTGTGAGTGCTCGTTCAGCATCTGTTGATAAAATCGAGCCTCCTGCTGCAGCATTTATGAAAGATTTGGATTTTGGCTTGGGTCCATTATAGAAGAAGTTGAGTTGGGTAATGTCATTAAAACCGTGGTTTGGGAATTTGAACAATAAGAATTTGTATCTTTCCCAAGTTGCATACAATGGTTCACTAGCTTCTTGCTTGAATGTTGATATGTCTGCCTTAGCTTTGATGTAATGATCCATAGGAAAGAATCTAAGCAAAAATTTCTTCTAAACTTCTTTCCAAGTA
Organism: Sesbania bispinosa; assembly: GCA_026901365.1. Lineage (NCBI taxonomy): Eukaryota > Viridiplantae > Streptophyta > Magnoliopsida > Fabales > Fabaceae > Sesbania > Sesbania bispinosa. The sequence goes on along the minus strand of QLOH01000048.1, from coordinate 2,730,389 downwards.
GTCAGGCTTTGACTAGGATGAAAGGTTAACCATTCCTTCGCCTTACCTGCAAGAGAAAAGGGAAACAGACGTAAGTATACAATCTCTTGGTCTTCTTCAGCAAATCCCATGACATCAATCAATCCAAAGAATGTAGAAAGATGAGTATTTGGATCTTCATGTTCTAAGCCTGAGAACTGGTGATTCTCGATAAGCTGAAGGTGTGAAGCTTTGAACTCTAGAGCTTTTGTGATCTTAGGAATGGCGATACTAGAGTGATATCGCATTCCTCGATGTGATATGTAGTCTCCCAAGGTTCTTTGAATGCCTTCCATACTTGTTTATCACCTGGCTTGAAACAATAAACTTGAAAAACGTAAATGTAAAAAGAAAGTTAAAACAGAAATATGTACACTTGGTAACTAGACCACCAAGGTCTACACAAATTGGAAACCGTTCCCCGACAACGACGCCAAAAACACTTGATGGGTTTCTAGCAAGCGAACCAAAAATCCAGCAGTATAATAGTAAGTAGAGTATCGTATCCACAGGGAACAATCAACTCACGTGTTCTCGTGATCTATTTATCAAGGAAAAATAGTGGATTTATGAAAATATTTTATGCGGGAAATTATAAATTGAAGACTAATAATCAAAGGAAATAGAAAGGAAGAGTTAGAGACACTTTACTTGGATTAGGATTGGACTTCATATCATCACACCCTTCGTGCATGTAAAAACTATTTATTATTTTAGGTTTACTCTATAATACTGTAGACAAACTATATTGCTAAGACCTCGAGTTACCAGCGGCCTCACACACTCAAAGGTAATCCATGCGGGCTCTCCCAGGCGACTGACTTACCCTCAGCTTATTTTGCTTTCTTTTATTCCATTTGTAAAGAACTAGTTGGTAAATGAGGCCTACTCCTCTGGACGCACCTTCACTAGAGTACTGTCACTACCCATCACTCATTAGAATACATCCATGTTATCGCTTCCTGGATTGACAATCAACTAATTCTTTGCTATTGGTAATTTAATAACCATGCCTATCCTGTAGACGACCTTCATTAGAGTACTCACACTACCCATCAATCACTAGCAACGCCCATGTTTCGTTTCACTGTCTATCGAGTCCTCTTATTCACTCAGAGAATGAGTTTCTTCAGAATCCGCTCCCCCATCCTCAATCGTAGTTGAAACTAGCCTATAACTTTGGCGCAAGCGCGGAAGTTAGGAATTACGCATAGAATAAAATTACCAATATTATAGACAGAGAGCTCATGAAATAATAAAATAGAGTTTACATACACTTGGGGATAGAATCAATTACATTCAATCCTAATGGAGAGTTAACTACACAAGGTAGCCATACAAACCATCGAAGATGTTGTCACCATCTTCAATCCTTGTGAAGCGCTCCACCTCTCCTACTCTAAAATTAGCTCTGGTGCATTATCACTGAAATACAATTGAATTACAATAATCGTGCACACCTTGATCTGGTGCAATGAGGTCCTATTTATAGGCTAAGGAAAGACAAAGAAAAATGGGGAGAAATATATCTAAAAACAACAACAGGGAAAGAATCAGCATGATCTGCGCTTCACCCTGAGCTACAGCGCAGCTTGCAGCGCAGAAGTCAGAGAGTTGCGCTACAGCGCAGGTTGAAGCGTAAAATGCGTCCTGCAGCTTTAATCTTTCTTTTTTTAACTTGATCTCTCCCCGAGACTTGTTTTAGTTGATTTGTCTTTCCTTGTTTCCCTTTTCTTGATGAAATCTTGCATTTATTGAGCATCTTGGATTTAATTGGGAAGGTTGTCTGCAGAATCCTTGTTTGATTGGCAGTGATTGCCTCAAATCTTCTTCAAATCTTTATTAAATGTCTTCAATCAAACTCAAATCTTGCAGATATCTCCCTCATTTAATGTTATCTTTCCTTCAAATCAAATCTTTGCAATATCCTGCAAAAATCAGCAATATTTCTATCAAAATAGCATCAAATTCAAATCCAAGATTAATAAATACAATTTATCTGATATTTAATAAAAAGGGATTAAACTGGGGCAAAAATACCATTTTATCCTTGATAAGTGAACTAGAAAGTGCTCTAATTTATCAACTAATTTTCACTTATCAGTCCTCTTCCATCAGTTCCTGCTCATGGACCTTCAGAGATCCAAGGAGTTCATCCAATCTGAGAATGCTCAGATCCTTGGATAGGAAGTAGGTTTTAGCTAGTAGTTCTCTCTTCTAACTAAAATATTACAATTCAAACAGAAGAGAAGGATGGAGACTAATGAGATTCTCAAGTTGAGAACGGGTCTGAATATGAACTGCCTGAGACGAGCACTTGAGATGTCACTTGAGATAAGTTGAGATGCAGTAGATGTTTAATGATTTGTGTAGTCTCACATACTCACTTCACTGTAGCCCTCAGTATTTATTTCAGATGGTTGTTAGCCGTTTTTACTGTTTGTGACAGTTGAGAGCCGTTGAGTGAGTGTCAGTCAATGTTTCCTGGATGAGAGCAGTTGTTTTGCAAGTACAGACGTCATTGTGTCAGTGCACAGTGTACTGGATCTTTCACTTTATTTTGACTTGATGTCTTGACTTTTTGAACTGTACTTTAATCTTCTAATGAGTCTAGCTCTCTTCCTTACATCTGCTGCTTGGATCTCATCTCTTCTCGTCTGTTCATGAGACAGCGTCTGACCATGAGATGGCGTCTCAAGCTGATCTTGCAGCTTTTCGAAACTTGAGCTGATCTCTTGTATCCTTTTTAAGTTTGAGTCTCATATTTTCACTTGACTTAGGCCACGGAGCTTATGTTACACTTCCTTGGTCTATAGCTTGTTCTAGAGATGATCTCTTAGCTTTGCATCTATTCTTGAGACAGCGTATCAAGTTGTTGCTGAGTCTCTAGCTCATCTAGTGCTTTAAGCTTCTTAAGGATTCCTTGTTTCTTTCATATGGATTCTACAGCATAGATTCTAGGGATGTTCTGCCACATGCTTGAGCACACAATTAGTAATAACAAGATGCATTTCATATATTTAAACTTAGTGGTTTGTCATATTAAAAACATATGGAGGTGAGTTTGTCTCAACACAGACTACAAGGAACGTCTTCCTTGGGCACTAATCACCGCCACTGGGCACTAATCACCCCTTAAATATTTGGGCACTAATCACCCCTTAAATCTCTGGGCACTAATCACCCAAGTCTTAAATAAATTTCTTGAAAACAATCTTTTCACTTTGGATTAACTTGGGCCGAAGCTATTTTATCTGAGCCGAAGCCAAAAACCATTTTCTCAGTCTTAACTGGGCCATAGGCCAAAAACATGCAATGGCTCAACTTCACAATTAATACAAGTCTCATGGCATGCTTAAAACAAAAAAATGTACATAGAAAATATCATATAATGAATGTAAATTTTCTAATAATAATCATTCCATATTAACTATGTGAATCTCAAAACACCCTTTTCAATTAGAAACCTTGAAAGTATATTCCATAATAAACCCTAATCTATACCCATACATCCTTATAAATTAAAATCATCATGGAACATGAATATTCTTTAAGGAATTCACTAGTCAACAATCATTCCCACAAAATCCCCAAATTCCCAAAAATCCCCTAACATAGGGTTTCAAATTCAAGCCCATACACAACTCAAATCATACATATTCTCTAATCCAACAATAACCATCCATACATACACTAAAAGGAGGGGGAATAGAAGGATGAGGGTCATAATAGAGGCATACAAAAGATGAGGTGAAAGTGTGTGAGCTCTACTCACCTCTAATTGAAGAGGAAAAAGGAAAATGGAGGAAGGAGATGATGGAGACAAAGCCAAGAGGGTGAGGAAGGTCTTCAATCTACCACTTTCTTCTCCTTCTTCTTGTTGCACACACTTTCTCTTACTAAAATGGGAGCAACTCTCTCTCTAGAACCCTAAAAATGGAAGAAGAATGAAAAAAATGAGGCTGCGGCGCGTTTATAAGAAAACAGAACGAGTTCAGGCGCTTGAACGCGCAAACGGGGCGTTTGAACGCCCAAACATGCTGTCAGGACGCGTCTACGCGTTGGAGCGCGTAAACCCGCTGTGTGGGGGGCACAAACGAGCTCGGAATACTATCATATAATATATCAAACTGAAGCCCCGGATCTTAGCTTTCTAATAAAATTGGAATCACCTTAATTGGATACCCTTAGCTCTAGATATTTGCGAATTAGTGAACCAAGGTCATTAGGCCTGAAACCCAAAATTAAGCAATAACCTCGGTTTGTGCCCCTCATAGCTCCAATTCAATTTTCTCCTTCTCAAACCTAATTCCTCTCCATGAAAACCTTCTTCTAACTTAGTTCTTCTCATCCAAACCCTTCCCCACTCTAATTCTTGATAAATCAATTCCCTCGACCACAAAGCTCATTCTCCCCCACTTAATGGCTAAGTCCTTAGGTGTAGCTCTTCTCCTGAACTTTTTCTCCTGACCTTTCCTTTCAACTTAATTCTTCTTTACCCAACCTCATTTCTTTACCCTTAACCACTACATTCTATCTGACTCAGGGTGTGATTCCTTCTAGGTTTGACCTACAGTTAATTGGCTTAACTCTTGTTCCCTCTTATAAACCCTTTTAAAACTCACGGTTCCTAATGGATTCCCTAATTTCTTGTCTGAAATCACACTTAACCTCTGAATTCTCATCCTACTTCTAACTTACCTCTCTTGGTTGAGTTCACCACCTAAGGCTTTCCTTATGTTTCCTAGGTTCCAATTTCTGGGATGTTACATTAAACACAAGATTTCTTGTACATGGGATAACTGAGTATAACTCAGGATACAAATGATAAAATCTAAGTACAAGGAAATTTTAGAGAAAATTCTGCAGAGTGTTGGCTTGATAAATTTTCATATTGAGCTTGGCCGACTCTCATTTAGACTTCGCCAGGGCTTCACCACCTTCAAAGTCTTTCATGAAGCTATATATAGAGTCCAGAAATGAATCCGTTGAAGAGAGCTTCATCCACCGTTGTGAGATAGCATTAAATGCTATTTAAGACATTGTGAAACAATCTTCTGACAGCTTCTGACTTTTGAAATTTACAGGTGTTGCAGTCTGCAACACTGCTCTGATGCGTACAGCAGGTTCCTTTTAAGGTAATATGGCTTTGACAGCGAAAAGGAACTTTGATAACATTCCTTAAATGATTCAAACTTGCTTCAAATGTTAAGGATGTGTGATGACTTGAGCAGGCAGCTTCCAGGCTTCAGTCAACAGGTAAAATGAGGTCTCCAGCAGTTCTTTTATAATTCCATAACACTTCAGAAGGCAGATATGAGTTCAGCAGGTCTTGGCTCTTTAGAAGGTTCCTCACATCAGTAGGTTCAACTTGAGGCTTCTTCTTTATAGCACTTGCTGAAACAATAAATCAAAGTACCTTCAAGTGATACTGTTCTCATAATAAATAATCCCTTTTAAAATCAAATTTATTGTCCATTAAAACTTATGATATGTGAGTCTTGAATCCGATTTGAATACTTAAATTGATTTTGAGACTCAGCATCAACTTTTTGATGAGTGTCAATTTCAGCAGGTTGAAGAGTTGTCTTTTCACCAGGTACTTCAGAGGGTCCTTCAGCAGGTTCTTCACCCTTAGCTTTTGAAGTCTCTAAAGTAAGGTTCAGCTCCATTCCTACAAAATCCTCTTCTACATCTTATAGTTCCCTATCAGTCTCTTTAGCATCATTAAATCTAACATAAATGGTTTCTTCAACAGTTAGGGTTCTAGAGTTGTAAACTCTATATGCCTTAGAGGTTTCTGAATAACCAATAAAGAATCCTTTGTCAGATTTTGAATCAAACTTACCCAGATTATCCTTGGTGTTGTGTATGAAACACTCACAGACAAAGATGTGAAAATATGAAATGTTGGGTTTTCTTCCTTTCCACAATTCATGGGAGTCTTATTGAGAATAAGCCTTACCAGAATTTTGTTTTGGATATAGAGTGTTGTGTGAACAGCCTCTGCCCAGAATGACCTTGGAAGATTGCTTGAAATGAACATGGTTCTACCCATCTCCTGCAAGCTTCTGTTCTTTCTCTCAACAACCCCATTTTGTTGAGGTGTTCTAGCCACTTAGAAATTGTGAGAGATCCCAATCTCATCACAGAACATACTGAAGCTTGAGTTTTCAAACTCACCTCCATGATCACTTCTAATGGCAGATATGCAAAATCCTTTTTCATTTTGCACCCTTTTACAGAATTTGGCAAAGTTCTCAAAAGTCTCATCCTTGCTTTTGAGGAATATTACCCATGTGAATCTGGAATAGTCATCAACAATGACTAAACCATACTTTTTACCAGCAAGACTTTCTGTTCTTATAGAACCAAACAAATTAATGTGAAGAAGTTCTAAGGGTCTAGCAGTTGAAACAACATTTATACTTTTGAAAGAATTTCTGGTTTGCTTCTCCTTTAAACAATTTTCACATAAAATATCAGATTTAAAAGAAATCTTGGATAATCCTTTTACAAGATTGTGTTTTGTAAGCTTTGAGATCAATCTCAAGCTGGCATGCCCAAGTTTCTGATGCCAAATCTGATTTTCATCTTTCATAGAAATAAGACAAGTCACATTTTGATAAGCAAGGTCCTCAAGATCAATTTATACACATTATTGTGTCTCTTGGCAGTAAAAATGATTTGATCAGAGGAGTCTCTGACTATGTAGCCATCCCTTGTGAAGGATACAACAAAACCACTATCCCACAATTGACTTATGCTCAGTAGGTTATGTTGGAGACCTTTAACTAAAAGGACATTGTGAATAACAGATAAAGGAGATATATCTACTGAACCAACGCCACTAATTTTTCCTTTCTGATCTCCTCCAAATGTCACCACTCCTCCATTCTTTGGTCTAAGGTTTTGGAACAAAGACCTTTCTCCCATCATGTGTCGCGAGCAGCCACTGTCCAGGTACCATTTGTGGCATCTCCTTTGTCCTGTTAAACACATCTGTAACAGGAACAATTAAAATTTTAGGTACCCACATCTTTTTGGGTCCTTTCTTGTTAGAAGCAGGTCTGCCTTTCTTTTTGTGTCTGCATTGTGACATGTTGTGTCCAGGCTTACCATAATGAAGGCATCCCTTACCTTTCTTAGCCTTTTCAGAACCTTTAATTTCAACATCAAGCAAGGAGGAATTTTCTGAGTAACCAAGACCACTTTTGTCTTTGGAATTCATTTGAACTCCCAGAAGCCTATTTAGGTTCTTAGTTCCATTGACAAAAGCAGTAAGGTCTTTTGTAAGTTCAACAACTTATTTTTAAGAATCTCAATTTCATTTTTTAAACTAACTGAATCACAAGAATCAGTACTAAGGAGTTTTTCCTTAAGTAACAAGTTTTCAGTTTCAAGAGCTTCATTTTTTGTTGCAACTTCAGTGTAAGCTCTTGATAACTCCTTGTACTCATGGAAAAGTTCCTTAGAACTTTCCACCAGATCATCATACATATCTTGAAGAGTTTGAGGTATTACCTCTGATTCTGAGCTATCTGATGAGGGAAGGCTAGCCATCAAACAAAGGTTGGCTTCTTCAGCAGCTTCATCATCCTCTTCAGAGGTTGAATCATCAAGATCCTCCCTTGTGGCCATGAAGCTTTTCTTCTTTCTTGGAAATTTCTTCTTCTTTCAAGATAACTTCTTCAACTTCAGATAATCAGCTTTCATATGACCAGGCTGTCTGCACTCATAGCAGATTATTTTGTCAGAATAGAAAGTCTCTTTACCTAACTTACCCATCTTGCTGTCGGATGAAGATTGTTTTTTGAACTTTACTTTCTTCTGAAGCATCCTCTTTATCCTCCTGCTCAGAAGAGCAAGGTCATCTTCATCATCAGAGCAGCTTTCTGAGTCTTCAGAACCTTCTGAGGAGTCCTCCACTTTAAAGGCTTTTTGTGCACCAGACCTAGCCAGTTTGGATTTGGCGTTCAGGGAAAGTGAAATCTTTTTGGGGGCATCTTCTCCAAGCTCAAACTCATGGACATTGAGGGATCCCAAAAGTTCCTCCATTCTCAGAGAGTTGAAGTCTTTTGCCTCTTTAATGGCAGTCACTTTGGGCCTCCAAATCTTTGGTAGACTTCTAAGGATTTTCCGATTGTTATCGCCTGAAGCATAGGTCTTTCCCAAAGATTTGAGTCCATTTGTGTTGGTTTGAAATCTTCCAAAGATCTGATCAATGGATTCAGATTCATGCATCTTGAACATCTCATACTGATGCACCAACATGCTGATTTAGGATTGCTTCACATTGTATGTTCCTTCATGAGTTGCAGCCAATGTGCCCCAGATTTCTTTGGTAGAAGAGCAGCCAAGCACCTTCTCATACTCTAATTTACTCAAAGAACAAATCAGGTAGAGTTTTGCTTTGGCATTAAGTTGTACACGCGCCTTCTGTAGAACACAGGGAAACACTAGAAGGGGGGTTGAATAGTGTTTCTTAATAATTTATGGAAGCTTTTCTCAAACGGTTAAGTTTACAACAGTTTTAGACAGATTTAAGAGGCTGTCTGAAGTTTCTTAAGAAGGCTTCTGAAAAGATCTTTAAAAAGGTTTCTTGCTTTGTAAAATTATCAGAACAGTTTTCAACACCATTTGGTTAGTAAAAATAAATTGACAAGAGATAAGGGAAAGAAAACTTAGCCAAGGAATTTATCCTGGTTCACTCACTACCACTGTGAGCTACGTCCAGTCCCAATGCCAACTAGCACTTAGATTTTCTCTTAATCTTCTCCAAGATTACAAGTATTCTTTTACTGTCAAGCCTCTTCAGGCTCTACAACCAAGTATTCTTTTACAGACAAGCCACTCCAGGCTCAAGGAAAATTTTTACCAAGAGATATGTCTAAGCTTTTAATCTACACAAGTTTGAAGCTTAAACAGAGACGATGTACAATAAAAACTGAGGTATACTCAGGATATACAAATGATGTACAATGAATGTGATAGCCGGATGGGTGTAGGATCTAGAATTGAGCAAAACCAACCAATTAGAATCAACTAAAGGCACTTAAAATGCGAAAATTAGTGGTTGGGCAGCAGTTAATTCACGCAAGAAAATGAAAGAAAATGAGAGAAAATGAAAGAAAAAGTGGAGAGGAAGAAATGGGAAGGACGCGATTGAAGCAAGAATCCACTTGCAGCAGATAAGTCCAATGCCAGACGCCACTAATTCAGGAGAATTAGATAAGTCTCAGTATGGTTTGAGCAAGGGTTGACTTTCATAAAGGAAGACTCATGCTTGGTTTAGCCCCAAGCACTTCAAGCAGCTCCAAGTTGATCCTAGCCATCAGCTGTCAGTTCAGAATTCCACTGACATATTGTCATCATCCCCTCCCCCTTGAGAAGCATTTGTCCTTAAATCTGAAAATTGAGAAAAGTATAAGGGGTAGAAGAGAAACAAAGGGATGGATGACAAAGAAGAGAAGGTGGGCACTTCCCTTTAGGACTAGTGAAACCTTGCTAGGACCTCAACCATGGACATCCTTGCGCACCCTTGCCAACAAAGAAGAAGACTCATTATTCCCAAGTATGTATCCTTTAATGCTCATAACAATAGTACTTTGGAATCATGTAGGGAGTTTTGGTGAAAGAAAGAGTGGTGGAAGAAGGAAGGGAAGTGGAAGAAGAAGAAGAAATAGGAGAAAAGGTTAGAGGAAACTCTCTTGTAGTGTTGCTATGCCCTCCTTCCTTAATCAGCATCTCCCTTTCTTGATCTCCTTCAAAACAATTAAGATCAGCAGTTTTGAATTGATGAAGTAATAACATGACTTCCCTTTTATTTTTTTGTCTCTCTTTGATTTTCACCTTTTCTATCATCACTCTTGATGTTTCTTCTTTCTTTTTCTTTCTATCCTCATCTCTATCTTAAGTCTCTTAATTTTCTCAAGTTCTATTTCTCTCTTCATGTGAGCTTGATCCTCACATATTTCTTGGATTGACATTGGCATCAAAGTAATTTTAGCTCCATCATGTTTAAAAGATATTTGATTAGAGTATCCATCATGGATGGCTCTCTTATCAAACTGCCAAGGCCTACCCAACAAGATATGTGTGGCATCCATAGGTACAACATCACAAAGAACATTATCATCATAATCACCTATGGAAATAAAGATGAGAGTTTGCTTATTTACTTCCCTTTCCCCATCATCACATATCCAAGATAACTTGTATGGTCTGGGGTGGGGGTGGTAGATAAACCAAGTTTTTCCACCATTCTTGCACTTGCAATGTTAGTGCAACTTCCACTATCAACAATTAGGGAGCAAATCCGTCCCTCTACCATGCATCTAGTGTGGAAGACAGTTTGCCTTTGTTCATCTTCTCTTATTATTTGATTTCCTAATGACCTTCTCACCATGCAAAGTTTACCCTCGGTCCTATATACTTCTTTCTTAATTTCATTCTCTTCTTCACTAGTTTCTTTTTCCTTATCATCACTTTGTTCATTCTCACTTGCACTAGTGTACTCTCTATTCTCTTTGACCAACATTGCCCTCCTATTTGGGCATTGGGAAGCTATGTGTCCCTTTCCATCACACTTGAAACATTTGATGTTTCTTGTGGAGGTAGAGGGCTCTTCCTTTTTAGTAGAAGGACTGGGGTTAGAAGTAACCCTAGGACCCTTAGGTTCCTCCTTCTCTTAGCTCTTTCCCTTATCTTCCTTTAGGGTTTCCTTGTTCCTAGTTGTAAAACTAGTGTTTCCTCTTTTATAGCTACCATTTCTTTTTAGTTGAATTTCAATTTTAATAGCTTGGTGTACCAAGTCCTCCATTTCTACATAAGGATGCAATTCCACTATGTCCCTTATGTCGAAATTAAGTCCATTGATAAACCTAGCCATAGTTGCTTCACTATCCTCAACTATGTTGGCCCTAATTAAAGCAAGTTCCATTTCCTTAAAGTACTCATCTACACTCTTAGAACCTTGCTTAAGACTTTGGAGTTTGATGTGCAACTCCCTAGTGTAATGTTGAGGTATGAACCTCTTTCTCATGATGGACTTCATTTCCTCCCAAGAGGAAACCAAAGGAGCATTGCACCTTCTTCTTTCAGCCTGAAGCTGATGCCACCAAACTAAGGCGTAGTTCTTGAATTCTAGAGAGGCAATCTTAACCTTTTCCTCTTCCCTATACCTATGGCAACTAAAGATTTGTTCAATTTTAAGTTCCCATTCTAGATATTGTTCTACATCATTTCTACTATTAAAGGTTGGGACTTCTATTTTTACCCCTCTAAAACCTTGTTCCCTTCTAGGCTCTTCTTCTCTCCTATACTCTCTCTTATGCCTCCTAGGATTCTCTTTATAATATTCTTCTCTTTCTCTTCTAGGGGTTTCCTCATAGTAGTCTTCTCTAAACCCTCTAGGTTCCTCACGCCTCCTAGGCATTCTATGCTCTCTTTCCCTTTCCCTCCTCCTATAGGTATGGCTAGAGTGTCTCTCTCCCTCACTACTCTCAGCATGGTACCTATCTTCACTCCTAACCACACTATACCTATCCTTACTTCCTCCTTCTCGAGAAGAATGCCTTCTATCCCTCCTATTCCCACTTAGTTCTTTCCTAAGTTCACTCATCTCATGCCTCATCATTCTGGCCATGTCTTGAATTGCATGTTGCAACTCGGCCGTATACCTCAAAGTTCTAGGTGAAGGAGGTGGTGAGTTCCTACTACCCATTGTTAAGTTTTTGATTTTTAAGAATTTGGACCTTTCCACTCACTAAGTGTTTACACTCAATGGAATGTTAACACTTGTGTATGTCACTCTTTTTGGGCTTTTTCTATAATGAAAATTGTCTTGCCTCTTCTACTCGGTTGGAGGTTGATTAGAAGTTGCAAAGACCAACGTGAGTCTAAGTCTTAACCCTTACCCAAAATAGAAGCGCACTAACAAAGAAAAATACCTACTGGAAGAAGATTGGAAAATCCAAAAACAAAACAAGGAATTGATATGACAAACAAGAAAAGCCGGCACTCAAACAAGCTTATACACAAAAGCAGATAGCAAACAAGACAAGACGGAAGAAATTGCAAAGAGAATTGTTTTTGGTGATTTTTGAAAAAGAGTTGCCAAATTGTCGTTTTTAAGAAAACAACAAATAGAACTCAATTATGGTATACAGGGAAATGAAACAGAAAATTACAGTAAAACTGTCACTATATTGTTGAGATACTTCTTTGTTTTTGTTTTTCTATTTTTTCTGAATTTTTTTTTGAATTTTTTGACTCTTTTTGGGTGTCTTTTGACTTTTTCCTCTTTGTTGTTGACTTTACACCCTTTTTTGCTTTTTACACCTCTTTTTCTATTTTTGGCACGTACGTACCTTTTGTATTTTTCTTGCCTTTTCTTTCTTTTTTTTTCCCCAACAGAAAATTACATAAATTTTTACACAATGAAAAGAAAATTAATTGTACCTACTGTAATACTTTTGGAATTTTCTGACAGTAAACTGGTCCAAGTGGCCCAGAAAAGCAAAAATAATGAATAAACTGATTTCTAAAAACTGTAAAAACGTGATGGCAACATGATTTCAAAAATGGCCAAAAAAATTGCTTAGCACTTGTTGATTATACAAAATCGGTATGGTCACAGAAACGCGCTTGGTTCAATTTTAAGATTGGAATTAAAATTTGAAGGAAAATCAACAATTAGAATTTGTTGATCTTCTTCCAATACTATGAACCAAAAAAATATCCTATAGATGAGCGTTTTGCACAATCAAACAGGGAAAGTCCAAGGTAGAGATGGCAGTCAATCCAAATTTGCAATCAGAATGTCAATCAAACAGACATAACAAAAGTAGGAAATTGAACAACACAAGAGCCCAAAAATGCGCATAAAATGGCAAAAATAAGAACGAAAAATTGCGCAAAATAAATGGCAAGAAATTAAAGGGGGAAACTGAAATTAAAAGGATGGAGAGGTCAGAAACGTAAATGGCAGAAAGTAGAAGGGGATGGCAGAAAGTAAAAGGATGGGGAGAGCAGAAATGTAAAGGGGGAAGCGGAAATTAAAAGGATGGGGAGGACTGAAAGTAAATGACTGAAAGTAAAGGGGGAAGCGGAAATTAAAAGGATGGGGAGAGCAGAAATGTAAATGGCAGAATGTAAAGGGGAGAGCAGAAATTAAAAGAATGGGGAGAAGCGGAAATTAAATGGCGGAAAATTAAAGGCGGAAAGTAAAGAGATGAATATGGGGGATGAACAATTAATGGTGAAGGGAAGAAATGAAGGTGAACGATCTTTGGAAAAATGAAGAAAACAATGCCTCCTCTTACCACATTTCACTACAAACAAGCAGTTATATCAATTAATTTGCAAGAATCACTCAAGAACAAGTATGAGCAATTAAAGAGGCATTTCATCAAACACCTAAGGGGTGGGAATTAGCGGCACAAAACAGCCCCCAACTAGCAAGAAATCAAGCAATTCAATCAAGACAGACAAGTGCTGATAGCAGCAGAAAGGCACCTCGGGCCCGGGAAACAGTCCAAGTCCAAATACAATTGAAAAAGAGGGATGGAATTCAACTAAAATGATGAAAAATCTGCACCAAATATGTGCAGTAAACCGCGCCCAAACAACCCCAATGTAGCTCCAAAATTGCTCAATTCAACAAAGCTCTGATGACCAATTGATAGCCGAATGGGTGTAGGATCTAGAATTGAGCAAAACCAACCGATTAGAATCAATTAAAGGCACTTAAAATGCGAAAATTTGTGGTTGGGCAGCAGGTAATTCACGCAAGAAAATGAAAGAAAATGAGAGAAAAAGTGGAGAGGAAGACATGGGCAGGACGCCATTGAAGCAAGAATCCACTTACAGCAGATAAGTCCAATGCCAGACGCCACTAATTCAGGAGAATTAGATAAGTCTCAGTATGGTTTAAGCAACAACCACCAAGCCTCACTCAACTCACAAAGGGAGGAGAAAATTTGGCATAATGCCTTTACTTCAAAATTCAATGTGTGAATTACAAGAGGAGAAGACTCCTTTATATAGGAGTTGAAGGGGGGAAGGGGGCGGCCAAATACAAGGAAATAAAGGGGAAAAATAAAAAGATGGGTGCAAACCCATCCTAAGTGGGATTTGAACACAAGCCCCTAAAGGTTTATGGCTAAGCTAAGCCTTAAGCCAATAAACCTCCTAATTAGCGCCCCTTTTACATAGGAAAATAAAAGATGAGTAAATTCCTATCCTAGGTGGGATTATAACCCATGACTTCCTAAACCCCATAGTAAGGCAACCTACTAACCAATAAAACCACACATGTAGCGCCCCTAATTAAGGAAAAATGTCAATCATGTCCTAATTACAACACAAATCCTAATTACATCATAAATCCTAATTATATTGATTCCTAATTAAGTTGAGTCTTGCATGTTGACTTTGACTCCTTTGTCAATGATCAAGGTTTGATCAAGGGTTGACTTTCATGAAGGAAGACTCATGCTTGGTTTAGCCCCAAGCACTTCAAGCAGCTCCAAGTTGATCCTAGCCATCAGTTGTCAGTTCAGAATTCCACTGACATATTGTCATCAGAATGTGAAATCAGAGTGTTTTTTACAGAAAAACTTGCAGCATGATATCTCTTAGACTTTCTTGTATCTGCAGTCCGCTCTATTGATGGTCTTCATGAAGGGCTATTTATAACCAATCTTCAATCCGTTGAAATACCACAGTTTAGAAATAGCATTAAATGCTATTTAATCCGTTGTGAGACATGCTTCTGAGAGTTCTGAATTTTTCTGACACAAGTACCAGGTTGCTGCTGCCATAAAGTTGCCACTGTTGTTGCTGCAAAGGTTGCGTTGCAGGGATTTCCTCAGTGGTGTATGAAATTCAAATATACCAGGAAAGGTCTCTGTGTTCCTTGCCATAAATATGTTTGAAAAGGTACGTGCAGCAGAGAACGCTTGACTTAGCAGAATTTCAGAGATGACTTCACATACTTCAGCAAAGAGTGCCACGTCATTAATGAGACTTCAGACGGCTTCAACATTTCAGACGGGTTGCGCACTTCAGACGGCTTCAACACTTCAGACAGGTTGAACACTTCAAACGACTTCAACACTTCAGACAAGTTGAACCTTCAGAAGGCTTTTCCACTTTAGACAGGTTGAAAGCACTTTAGATAGTCTTTATAAGTTCAGAATAGCTTGCTGAAATCATAGGTAAGTCATTACACATTTATGTATCTATGATGAGTATTTTAACCCAAATTTGTTAAACATTAAAACTTGAGAGGTGAGCTATCTAAAAACATCATAATTTCCCTTATGATATTTTTGAGACTCAACACCTTCTGATCACCAGTCCATTCTGACTTGGGAATGGGCACACCATTATTGGTAGGAACATGATCACCATCAGTGACCACATCCCATAGATCTATGTTGCTGCTTTCTATAAAAAGCTTCATATGATCCCTCCAGTAATGGTAATCAGAGCCATTGAAAGCAGGGGGCCTGGAGACTGAGGCACCTTTAGCAATGTAGTGAGAGTTGTTTGTAGAGGCTTCCATCTGGATCTTTTCCCTCAGCACTTGTTAGATGCTCAGCCCGAGGTTGAGCTCTGATACCAACTGTTAGAACCACAGGAAACACTAGAAGGGGGTTGAATAGTGTTTTATAATTCTTACAGATTTTATGAAAACCTTTAAAACAAACAAACAGTTTGTGAAAAGATATGAGCAACTTTCTGAAACTGGTATTTTTAGCAACTTGCTGATATGACTCAGTAGGTTGAGTAAAATTGATTTTGAAATATTTTCACGTGATAGAGAGATTGTTTTTCTGTGTGGAGTTATAAAATCACTTCTCAGAACCCTCCTTAGTTAGTTAAAAACTAAATGTAAAAAGATAAGGGTTGAGATAACTTAGCCAGAGAATTTATCCTGGTTCACCCACTAACTCAGTGAGCTACGTCCAGTCCCAAGGCAAACACACCACTGGATTTTCCACTATCTGATCATATACAAGTATTGTTTGAACCCAGCTTCTTCAGGCTAAACACCCAAGAATTCTTTGAACACACAGCCTCTCTAGGCTAAAAACCCAAGTATTCTTTGAACACAGCCTCTTCAGGCCAACCCAGTAAAACTGTTTGAATGAAAAAGATCAAACTCTTAAACTACACAAGTTTAGAGCTCGAACAGGGTAACATGTACAAATAACTGAGTAAGACTCAGGATACAAAATTGTTGTACAAAGAGGAAATAATGAAACAGATGAGTATGAATTTAAGCAGCGTTTCAACAAGTTGATTTCTCTGTGTTCTCTTCCCTTTTTGGTTTCTGCATGGAGTCTTGTATTTATAGAGTGGAAACTTCATTCTGTTGAGCTCCATTTGATTTCCCATTGAGAGATAGCATTTAATGCAAATGCTCCCGTTGTGACACATAGCCTGAATCCTCTGCAGAAGCAGGTAGTAGAGTCAGCAGTACAGACTTCACTTTTTCTGAGCAGATTGTACTTTACAGCAGACTTTGCCTTTTTGGTGAGAGAAATTTGAAAAAATGCAGAAAGTACATCCTCTGACTTTCCAGAAGAATGAGAAGCACAAGTAACTGAGACAACTACGGTTGACTTGAGTCTTCAAGGAGAATAAGCAGAGAATACTATATTGAAGACGTTCAGGCTTCAGTACGACGTTTCATGACTTCAGGAGGTTCTTCTAACTTCAGCAGGTCGTGATCTCTCAGCAGGTTTATTTTCTTCAGTAGGTTCCAATACTTCAGAAGGTTGGATTTCTTCAGCTGATACTTTCTGAAATATTGAACACTACCTTTAGCAGAAACTGTTCTTCCTTATAAGATCGTTAACCAAATTTGTTATACATTAAAACTTGGGGTTATGAGACTTAAAACATTATTAGCCTTTTAATAACATTTTGAGACTCAACAGAGGCTCGCTCAAGCGAGCAAAGACTCGCTTGAGCGAGAACGCTTGCAGCATCAAGAGTGCTCTTTGAGTTAAGACTCGCTCAAGCGAGCAGAGGCTCGCTCGAGCGAGAACCCCTGCAGCATCAGGGGTGCTCTCTGAGTTCGGGTTCTCTCAAGCGAGCAAATCCTCGCTTGAACGAGAGAGAAGGGGATGTGTAACATCCCAAGAATTCAAACTTATTTTGAGAATTAAGTGTATAAGTTAAGAAATTGATAGTAGAGAAAATACTTAGGTGGGAGGGAGATAAGCTAGGATTAAAGAGAAGAGAAAATCAGAAAATGGAATTATGGTATTCTCACTCAAGCGAGAATGGCTCGCTTGAGCGAGTATATCAGTAAAAACTTGCAAAACTCTTTTCTGGTTTTCTCTCTTGAGCGAGAAGGGCCTCGCCCAAGCGAGAAACAAGGGAGGATTTGGGGTGCTCTCGGAAGAATTTCGCCTAAGCGAGAATGGCCTCGCATAAGCGAAATTCAACTAGAATTGAGGGGCTCTCTGGACGTTTTTTTACTTGAGCAAGCTGGTTCTTGCTCAAGCGAAATCCTTCCAGAGAGGGGGGATATTCTCTGGAGTATTCTCGCTCAAGCTAGAAGAGTCTCGCTTGAGCGAGAGTGCAAAAGAGGGGAAATCCCATCCCTCTCGCTCAAGCAAGAATCTTCTCGCTTGAGCGAGACACGCATAATAGATTAAAAACATTAATTAAGGCACCATTTTACTCACTTTCTTTTCTTCTAAAAACCATTGTAGAGAGAGATAGAGAGGTTCTAGAGAGAGGATTCTCATTTGGAGCTTGAAACAAGGATCCAAGGCCAAAAGCTCTCCACCCAATCCTTCCCCAACCTTCCTTTCATCTCTTTAAGCTTCCTTTGAGGTGAGTATAACTCACACACCAACTTCTAATTGTGTTTGGTCTCTATAAATGAACCCTAATCCTTTCTTCCCTTTCTTTTATCTTATATGTTGTTATTGATTGTGGTTTTCTCTTCTTATGGTTGTTTTACTTGTTGGAAATGGTGAAATATGTTGGAGCATGTAGATTAGGGTTTCGACCCCATTACCTTTTATTCAAGGCGTATGCTCTAAATTCAGTTTGGATTGCATTCTGTATTTCACATTTTGAAACAAGAAAATGAATTTGGCCTATGGCCACCAAACCCTAACTAATCAAGCTTGACTTCGGTCCAGAGTATAACTAAAATGAGTTTGGCTTTGGCCCAGGATGTTGGCTTCGGCCCAAAATAAGAATGTTTGGCTTCGGCCCAAAATATGTATGAAAACTTGACTTCGATCCAGAATAAGTGGTAGGATACGTCCCCAAGGAAGACGTTCCTTGTAGTCTGAACTCAGATCTAACCCTAGAATTAGTGAAAAGACTCCGACTGCCGGGTAAAGCAGGTTATGAATATGTAGAGCTGAGAATTGAGATTGTTTGATTTGTTTGGTTATATTATATGAACTGTTTCATAACATTTACCTGCTTACCCTACACTGCATGTTGCATAGTTATATTCACTGAGACATCCGTCTCACCACACGTTTCGTGGTTATATTATAGATGCACATGTTCCTCCCCAGCCAAGGCAGTGAGATGGACGCTTGCAGAAGCCTTAATTTACTTGTTTTTGGATATATGTGTACTTAGTGGATTATTTTGGAATTCTGAATTATGTTATAATATTTTGAGGGATGTGACTGTACAAGTGCTACCTCCGAGCCTTCTATTTCGCTTAGAGCACATGTATGGGGGTATCCTATTGGTTGTAAACAGATGATGTTATTTTGTGCCACGAAGGCATTATGTATTTAATTATGATTCCATATATTGTTTGAGTTTACGTTGGATGCTTAAACGTTATATAGGGTTTGTTATCCGATATTTAAAATGGCGCGAAATAATTTTAGGGATTTGGGGATTTTGCTTCCAACGAGTTAAATTCTCAAATCTAGGAATATGAGCATTACAAGATGTTCTCTGACTTTAGGCTCGCTCAAGCGAGCAAATCCTCGCTTAAGCGAGGGAGCGTTTTCAACAATGTTTAGTGTTACTCATTCAAGCGGGCGTATCCTCACTTGAGCAAGGACACGCATATTCAGTTTTTAAAAATAGAGAGCTAGAGCTTTTGGCCCTCATTTCTCTCATTTTCTCTCCTTCTAGAGAGAGAAGCTAGAGAGAAGGGGGAGATTGAAGGGAGAAGCTTGGTCTGAAGCAACCCACACCATTCAAGGAGCTTGGATCTTCATCCCCATCCCTCCATTCTTCCTATTTCCTCCATTAGAGGTGAGTGTGGTTCACCCACTCACTTTCATCTTGAATGAATACCCATTTATGCTCCCTATTCTCACTTCCCTTGCTTATATTGTTTTATTGTGGTTGATTAGAGATGAATCTAGGGTTGATGGTTGGATTGATTGGTTGTATGCTCTCATGGCTCAAACCCTAGGTTAGGAGATTTGGTAATTTTGTGTAATAGATGTATAATGATGATGGGACCTTGGAGGAGTTATATATTCATGCAAATGCTCATGTTCACGAAATTATTGTCATCTCTCATGTTCTCAACCCATTCATGTTTAAGAAAAGATTTAGGTCTTAGGAACTCATGTTTAAGATAAGCTTTGGGTCTTTGGGCCTCATGTTTAAAAGAAGGGATTTGGGTCTTTGTACCTCATGTTTAATAGAAAGGAATTTGGGTCTTCGAACCTCATGTTTAAAAAGGGAAGAATTGGGTCTTCGGACTAAAGAGGAAAAGAAGAACGAGGTAATCACATTTACTCCTAGGCCAATGGGTAAATGGAGATCCTCGATTAAAATGAACCTCATGCATATCATCTTTGTTTGTTAATAAAACTTAATCATACAAGTGTCCCTGGACGATGGTCCTTGGTCACGATGCAGAGCGCTCAAAAGACGTAATAGTGAAAAGGCACCCTTAGTGTGGGTTAAACACTTGATTTCTTCTTGAGAAAGTATTTGTTTGATTTCATAGTTATAATACGCATGATTATGTGTTTAAACATCTATTTGTTGAGCTGTTGCATTTCCATCTGCTTGAAATCCCTACACCGCATGCATGATCACATTCACTAGGACGTAAGTCTCACCACACGTTGTGGATTTCATTTTAGATGTGCAGAACCTTGTGAACTTGATGTATGGTCGGATGGCTTGATGACTCATATGGAGGATTAGTCACTTGGCTTTTGGTGTTGCCCTATTAGGAGGCTTTTGAATTTGTACATGTGTAATTAAAGGTTGAGTTTAGTAGATATTAGAAGTGTTGTGATTTAGTTCACCGGTTGACATTTGAATTGTAACTCGTGAATTTTGTCTGGTTGACTACGCTTATGTAAACGTTGGACTACTTAAGCAGGTTTATGTGATTGTGTATATGTCACGATATCAATAATGGCGCGAATTAATTTCCCGAATTTGGGAATAATGTCTCCAACGGACATATTCTTAAATCTAGAAATTAGGACGTTACATTATGGTATCAGAGTAGTTCAATCCAATTGGACATGAAATCTTAGCTTTTTTTCCTCCTCTTGTGTGAGTTGAGAAGGCTTGGTGGTAAACCATGGTGAATCTAATCTTGTTCCATGAGTTGTAAATATTTATTATGTACACCTTGTTAATGTGGATGGTTATTTATTTGCAATTTGAGTTCTATGTTCGTGTAAATATAGTTGATTTGATTTATCTTCTTTTATTTTTTCCCAAAAATCAAAAGTGTTATATTTATTATTTCTATCCTTAACGCCATTCAAATTAATGAAGGAATCATGAGTATAGTTATTTGCTAACTCAATTGTAAATAAATTCTATTTTCAAAATTAAAAAAAATAATTTAATAATCAATGTTAATGAATAGAATTTTTATCATTAATGTCATTTGAATAAGGGTTCATTGTATAGTCATTTGCTAACAGAAACCCTTGCAAGATTAAATTCATTTTCTAAAATTAATCTTTTTAAAGAAAAATAACAAAATAAATCTTTGTTTTAAAAAAAGAATGATTTTTAGAATCAAAATCACCTTTTTCCAAGTTTATTTCAAAATTAGAATCAACATTTCTAAAACACCTTTTTCAGAACTATGTGGCTTTAAATTCACCATTGCACCTGGGGATACGTAGGAGTAGGATTTCCCCGTCAAGCCAAAATAAAGTTTTCGAAAATTTTGTCTCATTCATTTCAAATAAATTTTTCTCATCATTCTTTAATATAAAGAATGTAAATAAATTTTCCCTATTTTGCTGTAAAATAATTATTTTCAAGTTAATCAATTTTACATAATTAATTAGAGAAAACCGCTTTAACGGATGTTGTAGGGTGCTAACATCTTCCCTACACATAATTGAATCCCAAATTTGGATCTCATTAAAAGACTAGTTTTCATTTTCACCCAAGCGAGGATACCCTCGCTTGAACGAAAACATCAGTAAAAATGGGAAAACTCAGTTCTGGTTTTCTCACTCAAGCGAGAATTGGGTAGCATCAAGGGATGCTCTCTAGAGTAATTTCGCTCAAGCGAAATGTATTTTGCTTAAGCGAAATTACGTAGCCCAAAATTTGGAGTTTCTCTCTGGAGCATTCTCGCTCAAGCGAGTATATCCTCACTTGAGCGAGCACGCGAAATGAGTGTTGTTGACTTATTCTCGCTCAAGCGAGAAATCCTTGCTCAAGCTGACTCATTAGGGCTTTGCCCTCATTTATTTTCCCTTTTCCACTTCTTAGAGAGAGAGTCCAGAGAGAGGAGCTCAATCAAGCTTGGAGAAGGAAAAGGAGATTGACTCAACCACCCCTCACCACCTCATTTCATCTTCCCCTTGAGCTATTTTAGGTGAGTTTAGCTTACACACTTCCACCCATCTTGCTTGAATCATCCCCAATGATCCTTATCCCCTTACTTCCTATTCTTTTGGCTTGTATGTGATTGATTGTGTATATTCTCTCTATTTGTGTCTATTTGTATGATGTATTTGCTTAGGAGCATGAGATATGGTTATTTTAATTTAGGGCTTTGCCCATATCTTTGATATTATTATGAATGCTTGTGCTTCCAGTTACATGAATCATGTGGATGTTAAAGACTCATGGGCTTCAGCCCCAAATAGTTTGAAAAAGAATTTGGATCTGAGCCAGCAAACCCTAACTTAATCAAGCTTGACTTCAGTCCAAAAAATATGGAAATGAGTTTGACTTTGGCCCAGTTTATTTGGCTTCAACCCAGTTAATAAATGTTGGCTTCGGCCTAGTTAATCATGTATTAAGATTTGACTTCGGTCTAGTTAATGGCGAGTATTAGTCCCCACAGGGGACATTCCTTGTAGTCTGAGCTCAGGTCTAGCCCAGTTAAGTGATAAGACCACTTCTGTCGAGTTAAAAGCAGGTCATGTTGAGTTTTGTAGCCAGTATTTGTTTGTTTGCATTGAACTTTATCTGTTGCATCTCATTTGATTGTTTACCCTACATTGCCTGCATGCATAGTAATGCTCACTAAGACACTAGCCTTACCACGTGTTTGAGGCTATCTTTTTAGATGCACAGGGTCCCACTCAAGGCGGACGATGAGAAAACCGGAGATTGGAGATTTTACATCATTTTGTTGTACTTAGTGCTCCATATTTTGATATATTTGGTACATTGATGTTGTATTCTTTAGATGGATATTTAGTACAGTGTCACCCATGTTGGGGCTGTCTATTTTGCTTAGGATACATGTATTGTAATGTCCATGCTACATCATGTATTTAGATTATTCTGATTCTATTTAAGTAACTCTTGGATTATTTAAGCAAAATTGTGTTTGTACATTGATATTGTTAATGTCGTAAAAAATAATTCCTTAAATTTGTGACTCATACTTCCAATGGGCATAGATTCTAGGTTTTCATAATTAGGACGTTATAAAATTCATGATTAAGTCTTCTAACTTTTTAAATTTATGTGTAGATGAGAGTATATGTAACGTCCTAATTTCCCAACTCAGAAGTAATGCCAATTGGAGACACTATTCCTGAAATTCTGAAATTATTTCGTTCTATTTTCGATATCGTCAAACAATTCGCTTAAACTCCCCAACGATTAGCTTAAGCTATCCAAATACGTACATCTTAATCTCCTAAAAACTAAAAATATTAATTAAACTTAGGGAAAGAACCTACACTTGGAGTAGTGTGGTTCATGAGATCCAACTCGGAAATCCGGCAAAGTCTCCCCTAAAAACCGAATGTTACCAATTTCAAGTTCAACTTGAAACTCACTAAAAACCAGTACAGTCTAACAACATAAATATTCCAAAAATCATAAATAAGCCTCCATGGCTAAGAAACATATACATATACATTTACAACATTAATCAACCTTCCATTAGTACAAATGAACTAATTCTATTACATGAAGCTTCCATTCTAAATCAAAACTCAGCTCCACCATCACCTTTCCTGCCTTATCATCACCTGGGATTCTCGCACAACTAAAGTATATCCCCAAAACATGGGGTGAGACTACGGTCTCAGCAAATACAACTAAACATATATAGCGTGTTGATAACACTCTGCTAGGAGCTTGGACCTGCAAGACCTACATTGGAGGATATGCACCAACTTCAAGCAAGGAATAGTTGGAGAAATTAGTGTCCTACAAATAAAGGGACACTACCCTACAAGATAAAGGTCACTACCCTATAGAAGGACACCTTGACCCTGGATAGGACCCTTGTCCTATGGACCACCCTTAATTAGGACTCTCTTATATTTTCTCTTATTGATTGTAATTTTCTTTTAATTCCTCCTACTTGGGAGCTATCTTTAGTGGGTTTATTGGTTAGTAGGCTACCTTGCTACAAGGTTTAGGAGGTCATGGGTTCTAAACCCACTTAGGATAGGAAATTTACTCATCTTTTATTTCCTATGTAAAAAGGGGCCCTATTTTTGGGTTTAATGGCTTAAGGCTTAGCTTAGCCATAAGCCATTAGGGGCATGGGTTCAAATCCCACCTTGGATGAGTATTCACTCATCTTTTATTTTCTTTTCTTATTTTTCTTTTCCTTGTAAAGTCCCACATCGCCTAGAGTAGGCCGCCCCCTCCCCCTCTTTCTCCTATATAAAGGAGCTCTCCCTCATGTAACAAAACACAATTTGAATTTTGAAGTAAGGGCATTATGCCCATTTTTCTCCTCTTTGTGAGTTGAGAATCTCCTCCCTTGTGAGTTGAGTGTGCTTGGTGGTTGTTGCTTAAACCATGGATGAGTCTTATCTAATTCTCCTGAATTAGTGGCGACTGGCGATTGATCTTATCTGCTGCAAGAAAGGACTTGCATCAGTGGCGATCTTCCACTTCTTTCCTCTCCATTTTTCTTTCATTTTCCTTCACTTTCTTTCATTTTCCACGTGAATATAGCTGCTGTTCCAGCACCTATATTTGCATTTTAATTGCTTAATTTTGGTTCTAATTTGTTTGCTTTGCTCAATTCTAGGTCCTTGGCAATTCCTGTCATCAATTGGTAATCAGAGCTTGATGGATTGAGCAACTTTGGGGCTGATTTTGTGGCTGTTTGGAGCGACCTTGCTGCACCTCTTTTGTGCAGAATTTTGCTTCAATTTAGTGTAATTCCATCCCTCTTTTCAATTGTAATTTGGACTTGGACTGTTTCCCGGGCCCGAGGTGCCTTTCTGCTGCTATCAGCACTTGTCTGTCTTGATTGATTTGCTTGAGTTCTTGCTAGATGGGGGCTGTTTTGGGCCGCTAATTCCCACCCCTAGGTGTTTGTTTAAATGCCTCTTTAATTGCTCATATTTGTTCTTGAGTGATTCTTGCAAATTAATTGATATAACTGCTTGTTTGTGGTGAAGTGTGGTAAGAGGAGGCATTGTTGTCTTCATTTTTCCAAAGATCGTTCACCTACATTTCTCCCTTTCACCATTAATTGTCATCCCCCCATATTCATCTCTTTACTTTCCGCTTTTATTTTTCCGCCATTTAATTTCAGCTTCTCCCATCCCATTTAATTTCAGCTTCCCCCCTTTACATTCAGCTATTTACTTTCAGCTCTCCCCATCCTTTTAATTTCAGCTTCCCCCTTTACTTTCAGTCATTTACTTTCAGTCCTCCCCATCCTTTTAATTTCAGTTTCCCCCTTTAATTTCTTGCCATTTATTTTGCGCAATTTTCCTTCTTATTTTTGCCATTTTATGCGCATTTTTTTGGCTCTTGTGTTGTTCAATTTCCTACTCTTGTTATGTCTGTTTGATTGGCATTCTGATTGCAAATTGGATTGACTGCTATCTCTACCTTGGACTTTCTCTGTTTGATTGTGCAAAACGCTCACCTATAGGATCTTTTTTGGTTCATAGTATTGGAAGAAGATCAACAAATTCTAATTGTTGATTTTCCTTCAAATTTTAATTCCAATCTTAAAATTGAACCAAGCGCGTTTCTGTGACCATACCGGTTTTGTATAATCAACAAGGAAGTGCTAAGAAATTTTTTAGCCATTTTTGAAATCAAGTTGCCATTACGTTTTTACAGTTTTTAGAAATCAGTTTATTCATTATTTTTGCTTTTCTGGACCACTTGGACCAGTTTACTGTTAGAAAATTCCAAAAATATTACAGTAGGTACAGTTAATTTTCTTTTCACTGTGTACAAATTTCTGTAATTTTCTGTTGGGGAAAAAGACAAAAAAAAAGAAAGAAAAGGCAAGAAAAATACAAAAGGTACGTACGTGCCAAAAAATAGAAAAAGAGGTGTAAAAAGCAAAAAAGGGTGCAAAAGTCAACAACAAGGAAGAAAAAGTCAAAAGACACCCAAAAAGAGTCAAAAATTCAAAAAAATTCAAAAAAATAGAAAAACAAAACAAAGAAGTATCCCAACAATACAGTAACAGTTTTACTGTAATTTTCTGTTTTCATTTCCCTGTATACCGTAATTGAGTTGTATTTGCTGTTTTTCTTAAAAACGACAATTTTGGCAACTCTTTTTCAAAAATCACCAAAAACAATTCTCTTTGCAATTTCTTCCGTCTTGTCTTGATTGCTGTCTGCTCTTGTGTATAAGCTTGTTTGAGTGCCAGCTTTTCTTGTTGTCATATCAATTCTCTGTTTTGTCTTAGGTATTCTTTCTTTCTTCCGGTAGTATTTTCTTTTGTTAGTGCGCTTCTATTTGGGTAAGGGTTAAGACTTAGGCTAATTCTGGTCTTTGCAACTTCAACCAACACCAACCGAGTAGAAGAGGCAAGAGTGTTTTCATTTTAGAAAAAGCCAAAAAAGAGTGACATACACGAGTGTTAACATTCCTTTGAGTGTAAACACTTAGTTGAGTGGAAAGGTCCTTAAAATTTTTAACATAAAATCAATTAGGAGAATGGAAGGAAGGAGGCAAGGGGAAAGGGCAACCATGTTGTTTAGGAAAGCCTTAGAAACACCTTTGGGTGAAGAAGAGAGCCAAAGAGAGAACCTATTCCACACTAGGTGCCAAATTGAAGATAAGGTATGTTTAATGATCATAGATGGAGGAAGTAGTAGCAACTTAGTTAGCCTTAGGTTAGTTAACAAGCTAAACTTACCTACTACCCCACATCCAGAACCTTATACACTTCAATGGGTGAGTGATGAGGAAGAATTTAAGGTGGATAGGCAAGTGAGCTTAAGATTCAAAATCGGGGATTACCAAGATGAAATAACCTTTGATGTCATACCCTTAGAAGCCTCTCACATCCTTTTAGGAAGACCATGGCAATATGAGAGAAGGGTGAAGCATGATGGGTATTCCAACACCTATAGGTTCCGCCACCAAGGGGTTAAATTCACCTTAATGCCTATGACCTCTAGTGAAATAAAAGAAGATCAAATCACACTTAAGAGGTTATTAGAAAAAGAGAAAGAAGAGACACTTAAAAGAGAAAGTGAGGAAGAATTAAGAATGCAAGAAGAGAAAGCATATTTATCTTGTGATAATTTGAATGCTAACTCTTCTAGTGAAAGCATGAATAGGTTGATGGCAAACATTCCTAGTATTTCAAAAAGGACAACTCAAGCAGTTGAAAGGGAGTTTCCTAAACTAACTTTCTTTATGCATGAAATGCCTTCTTCTATGCACAATTAAATGCCTCACAACATTACATGTTTGAAAGAAATAAACAATGTTGATGATGCTTTGAAATCTATTACATGTTTAGAAAAGGCAACTAAGTTTAAGAGTACCATGAAACTTACTAGAGATGCATGCTTACTCAATTCCTTTAGATTGCATGATAAGATTGAAAACAAAGTTGGATTGAATATGCATGTGCCTTTGGTTTGTGTTTATAGAATGAATACACATTTTGGACCAAAAATAATTATTTCATACAAAGATGTGTATTATGCTCTTGAACTAGTTAGTAAAAAGGATAAAATTTTGGATGAAGCTATCACATGTAGGAAAACTTGTTTGACATCTAATTCAAATGATGATATGCTTCTTGATATGCATACTCACTGTGGTTCTTTTGGTATTTCACCTTACATGAACACATATGATAATATGCAAAAGGTGACATATTACTTGAGTGAGTGCATTAGAATAAATAGATCTCTTGAAAAGACTTGCATAAATACCTCATGGCATGAACATATGCACTACACTTTTGACAATCATACTCAAGATGCATGTGTTATGTTCAATAAAAATGTTGGGATGTTAATGAAAAATATTAAAACACTCATGCCACATAGTTTCACTTGTGCATTTATTTGGGAACATAGTGTAGAATATTTTGATGAAAGTTGCACATTGAAACACATTTTGTACTTATGTGGAATTTATTTCCTAAGCCTTCTCCATGACCACTTACTTCTCTTATTTGCAAGGGAGGGCTTCAAAAGATTAGTCTTTGATCCAGGATCTAAATCCACAAAGTACGTAGACAAGAGGGCTCAATCTTCATTAAGGGAGTTTTCTAACCCTTATCTCAAATACCTCTTGTTTATCTCCTATGTTTTTCTTTTGCCAATCTTTATGATCCCCAAGTATTTTTGTTATGAGCCTTCACTTTGCTTGCTTTGGAATAATACTTATGGGTCTTCTTCTTGTTGTCTAGGCTCAAGGAAGATGTTCAATTTGTGGACCTCTAACTCTACTCTCCAAGGGCTAAGGGAAGTATCTTCTTACTTCCTAAATTTTGTCATCCATCCCCTTCTTCTACCCAGTTCATTACTCTTAAGACTTCTTTCTGAATTTTCAGATTTGAGGTCAAATCCTTTTCAAGGGGGAGGGAATGATAACACTCTGCTAGGAGCTTGGACCTGCAAGACCTACATTGGAGGATATGCACCAACTTCAA
This sequence comes from Sesbania bispinosa, assembly GCA_026901365.1. NCBI lineage: Eukaryota > Viridiplantae > Streptophyta > Magnoliopsida > Fabales > Fabaceae > Sesbania > Sesbania bispinosa. The sequence continues at coordinate 2,702,056 of QLOH01000048.1, read as the reverse complement.
GCAAGGAAGAGTTGGAGAAATTAGTGTCCTACAAATAAAGGGACACTACCCTACAAGATAAAGGTCACTACCCTACAGAAGGACACCTTGACCCTGGATAGGACCCTTGTCCTATGGACCACCCTTAATTAGGACTCTCTTATATTTTCTCTTATTGATTGTAATTTTCTTTTAATTCCTCCTACTTGGGAGCTATCTTTAGTGGGTTTATTGGTTAGTAGGCTACCTTGCTACAAGGTTTAGGAGGTCATGGGTTATAATCCCACTTAGGATAGGAAATTTACTCATCTTTTATTTCCTATGTAAAAAGGGGCGCTATTTTTGGGTTTAATGGCTTAAGGCTTAGCTTAGCCATAAGCCATTAGGGGCATGGGTTCAAATTCCACCTTGGATGAGTATTCACTCATCTTTTATTTTCTTTTCTTATTTTTCTTTTCCTTGTAAAGTCCCACATCGCCTAGAGTAGGCCGCCCCCTCCCCCTCCTTCTCCTATATAAAGGAGCTCTCCCTCATGTAACAAAACACAATTTGAATTTTGAAGTAAAGGCATTATGCCCATTTTTCTCCTCTTTGTGAGTTGAGAATCTCCTCCCTTGTGAGTTGAGTGTGCTTGGTGGTTGTTGCTTAAACCATGGATGAGTCTTATCTAATTCTCCTGAATTAGTGGCGACTGGCGATTGATCTTATCTGCTGCAAGAAAGGACTTGCATCAGTGGCGATCTTCCACTTCTTTCCTCTCCATTTTTCTTTCATTTTCCTTCACTTTCTTTCATTTTCCACGTGAATATAGCTGCTGTTCCAGCACCTATATTTGCATTTTAATTGCTTAATTTTGGTTCTAATTGGTTTGCTTTGCTCAATTCTAGGTCCTTGGCAATTCCTGTCATCACGTGTGGGAAGCAACAATCATGTGACAAGCAACACTTAAAACACATTAATAGATAATTAATAACAAACTAACAACATAATGCAACTCACTTAACATGAACAGAGAAATGATGCAACTCTTGATGCACTCACTGCTGTGCCCAGCAGGCATGATCTTATCACTTTCTATGGTTAGAAATGAGCTCAGACTACGGGAAACGTCTTTCCCGGGGACGAATCCCACCTTACTGGACCGAAGTCGTGTTTTAACATAATTACTAAATTTTAACTCACGGCCAAGGCTGGCTTGAATTACTCACGGTCAAAACCGGCTTAAGATGTTATTATGCTCAAAATCAATGAATCAACAATTAGCTAGAATTTTGTAAATAAAACAATTCGAGGCTTAATAATTTTTCATGAAAACTCAAATTAACATGCTAAAAAATTCATCATCTCATTAAATTGTGAAATTAACAATTAAAATGCAGACAAACCCTAATCCCCTAAATTTCACATCCTAGGTTTAACATATTCGATACATGAGCCTCCCTAATTCATAAAGTACACATGATCACTATAAACTAACATGTTATGAAGCAATGTTATAAAGCAAGAAGAAGAGGGATTAGAGAATTGGGTTCATGCACAAGACACACAACCATAGAAAGTGAGAGTGTGTGAGTTGTACTCACCTCAATGAAGCTCAAAGAGAAGGGAAAATGAAGTTGAAGAAAGTTGAAGGTTGAGATCTAAGGTCCCCTTCCAAGCTTTCAAGCTCCAAAACACCCATTCCTTTCAAGAAATTCCCTTCCTCTCTCTAAACTCTCTAACTTCTCTCTAAAAGAACGGATGAAGAAGAAGAAGAAGTGAAGAAATCGGAAACTAATGAAGGGTTTTGAGCCTATAAGTAAATTCTCGCTCAAGCGAGATATTCTCGCTTGAGCGAGCGTATCGGTTGCATGCTTTTTTCTTTACATTCTCGCTCAAGCGAACTGTCTCGCTCAAGCGAGAATGATCCAGAAAAAGCCCTCTTTCTGGACAATTCTCGCTCAAGCGAGCTGGCTCGCTCAAGCGAGATATGCATAAACTCAATTTCTTCCCTTTTTGCTGCATAATTCGCTCAAGCGACATATTCTCGCTTGAGCGAGAATACGCTTATTTGAGGTGCAAAATAGATCAGAACCCTATTATATAGCATATCAAACTGAAGTCTCGGATCTTAACTTTCTAACCCAAGTGCAGTCACCTCAATTGGACACCTTCAACTCTATATATTTTCGAATTAGTGAGCAAAGGTCATAGGGCTTAAAACTCAAAATTGAGCAACAACCTTGGTTGAAGCCCAACGGGGCACACTCCACATGAACCATGATGTATCTCATCAATTGACTTCAATAAGGCTAAGACTAAGGGTCCTAATTGTTCACGAGTCTGTGCTCCTCTATTCCCTTGTTTCCTTTGCCAAAACACATTCCTAACTTAATTACTCTTTTAAATCTACCCTTAATGCCCATAAATTCTCATTATCCTCATAATCTTACTCAAAATTCTTCCTTTTTCCTCAACTTCTCACTCTCTTTCTAACTTACCTTTAGTTGGACTTAGGTCCTATTTTTCCGAGATGTTACATTTCTACCCCCTAAAAGGAATTTTGTCCCCAAAATTCGCTTCGGTTATCTTTCGACACCAATTCACCTCCCATCTCCTAATTCCTCGGTATACATGTTCCAAAACCTATACCTCTCCCCCCAAGTTCATAGTATGGTTTCTCTAACGGTTCACACACTATACACTCCATTCTAATATACTCAACTAATTTAGTTAGACAACTTACCTAGTAGGATCTAAAGAAAATAAAAGAGTTCACGCAACAACTGAGTAAGGGTTCTAAATCAACACCTAATCCCGATAGCCACTGGTTGGTTTTAAAACTTATGTTTTTAATGGACCAGCTATGCTTAGGGTAGTCATAAGTGATTTACAGGTTTATATTCTAAGCCCTACTATGCAAATAACAATAAATCATACACATAAAATTTCTTAACTCCTTTAATCACTAAGTTTGTGGTGGTGGAATGGTCCAACACTCACGTCATGCTCAAGGTCACATAGTCACACAAGCAAATACCACACTAAAGTGTGATGAAAGTCACTCATTATTCTAAGAAAATATTGAAATTCTAACAAACACTCATGCCATGAATGTAGGTGAAATACCTACCGATCACAGCATGAACACGATAAACTCTCTTAATCTTCTATCTTTCCCTAATGGGATCTTTCTCTACCCCACCCGACCGGTTAGGGCTTGTACTTAGTTTAGTTCTAAGTTCTCATTGGAAAAGGAAAGTGACTTAAGGTCATCCACACCCTGGTCCTCCTATAAGTAAGGATTTCCAAATGCCTTAAAGTTCTAACCTAGTGTGTGAGCCTAACAATCTCATAATCCTTCCTAACACTCTGGGCCGAGCCTAACTATCCATCGCTAGATCTAACTTTCAGGTTGGGTAAAACTTAGGTGTACTCATGTACTGAGTGCCTTCTGTGGCTTCACATGCCTTTCCTATAAAGCTACCCCCCTTAAGGTTTCAGGTTCTTCCTAATATCCCTCAGTGTACTAAATTTTGATTCCTTCATTGAAGATACCAATCCTATGTCCCGATGCCTAAACTAATTTGTGCTTCCCCTCATAATTTCCCTATTTTTGCTTGGGGTGTTGGTATATGCAGATATGGTTACAACTACCACATTAAGTATGTATAGTTTAAGGTTCTAGTATTTTACTCATGGAATTCAGGGATAAGGTTAGGTATTTGGGTGGCTGGAAGACATCTATAGTTGTTGGACAATTTCTTGGATAACTCTAAAGTGACCTAGGTAATTTCTTGTTTCACTCGTTTCTTAACGGGACTTCAAATTCTATTCCCTCTTCGTTATAATTGGTTCAGAGATGTCTAAATCACTCCTACTATTTTTGTTATCTTTACTAAGGTGTTTGATTCACTTACTACATGCTCTAACAATTTTCTTCGGTGATTCCTAATTCTTTTCTGCAAGACTACCCCTAATATGACTTAGTTGGGAACTTCCTATCCTTACTTGAGTTTGTAGGTAAATCTCCACTACCTTATACAATCTATACTAGAATTCTTAACTTCCTTGACTAAGGTTCCTTTCCCTTAAGAATGTTGTGACTAAGATTTCTCTCTATTGGTATTAATAAGTTTAATTGGTTGACTTTGGATGGTGTACCTACTGAGTTGGCTTTCCGAGAAAAAATCTGGTTTGTTCTCACTACCCTGGCTAGAGACCTTTACCTCACTCCTCTCCTGAGTACTTCTCCGAGTCCTCGTGGTTAAAACCGATATGGTCAGACTGAAGGTATAGATGAAGTGCTCACATTTGATAACTTCTATATTTTCAGGGTTATAAGGCATTACCTCCTAAGATTACTAAGTGTCTTATAAAGGTGGAATAGGAAGAGTTAAAGTATGATTCTCTCGTAATAACTTACCCATTCGGTAGAGTTAAAGATTTTACTAATTGCAACTCATGGTAGGGTAAAAGTATTAGGTAACTGAAGACTCACTACCCATTTGGCAGGTCCCCAAACTACCCCAAGATGACTCGAGTAATACACATATTCTTACACCATCTCAAGGGAAACCTCAATCCTTAACCCTTTCTAGTTTATGTCTAGTTGCCTGCGTTCTTCATGCTATATTGTTAATTTAAGGTAAGGTCTTGGACCTATGAAATTTTTTTCAATTTCTACTTACCCTCCTAAATATTCATAACCCTCCTCCACACCTATGTAAGCTTTGGATCACTCTAAATAGGATAGCTATCCTAATCTGAACTAACATTCCCATATTCTCTTTAGTGTGACCTTAAAAAGTGTTTGTCTCAAAAGAAACTTCAACTATGTGAATTACTACCTAACAAGTACACACACTCTAACATAGTATGTCATAAAATCACTCATACAAACCAATGTCACAAACAGATAGCAAGTCACACAACACATTTAGATCATACAAATTACACAATCAAGACTACATTATAAGTCAAACAACAACCATCCTCTAAAAATAATGAATCTATCTTAACTAACTTCTTCAGGGTGCCTAATGTCCACTAGAGCTTCAGGGTCACATTCTATAAAGCTTCTAGGGTGAGGATACCGTTCTTAGGAATAAACCTAGGTTACTCTCTTTCTAATACAAGATAGGTGGCTCTAACCTTATTAAGAAAGTGTCCTAACTTCCTGAACAAGGTATCCTACTCACATAACTAACCATAATCTCCATGTACAACGAACACACTATAGGAGTGATCAGTCCCTATTATGAGTACGTGTACTGCGAGATCATAGTAAGTCACGGGCAACTAACCTAACCACAGTCCAATTGGATTGAAATGCTCTGATACCAAAATGTAACGTCATAATTTCCCAACTCAGAAATAATGCCCGTTGGAGACACTAGTCCTGAAATTCTGAAATTATTTCGTTCTATTTTCGATATCGTCAAACAATTCGCTTAAACTCCCCAACGATTAGCTTAAGCTGTCCAAATACGTACATCTTAATCTCCTAATAACTGAAAATCTTAATTAAACTTAGGGAAAGAACCTACACTTGGAGTACTGTGGTTCATGAGATCCATACCGGAAATCCGGCAGAGTCTCCCCTAAAACCGGATGTTACCAATTTCAAGTTCAACCTGAAAATCAGTAAAAACCAGTACAGTCTAACAACATAAATATTCCAAAAATCATAAATAAGCCTCCATGGCTAAGAAACATATACATATACATTTACAACATTAATAAACCATCCATTAGTACAAATGAACTAATTCTATTACAAAAAGCTTCCATTCTAAATCAAAACTCAGCTCCACTATCACCTCTCCTGCCTTATCATCACCTGGGATTCCTGCACAACTAAAGTATATCCCCAAAACGTTGGGTGAGACTACGGTCTCAGCAAATACAACTAAACATATATAGCGTGTGGGGAAACAACAATCATGCGTCAAGCAACACTTAAACCACATTAATAGATAATTAATAACAAACTAACAACATAATGCAACTCACTTAACATGAACAGAGAAATGATGCAACTCATGATGCACTCGCTGCTATGCCCAGCAGGCATGATCTTATCACTTTCTATGGTTAGAACTGAGCTCAGACTACGGGAAACGTCTTTCCCGAGAACGAATCTCACCTTACTGGACCGAAGTCGTGTTTTAACATAATTACTAAATTTTAACTCACGACCGAGGCCGGCTTCAATTACTCACGGTCGAAACCGGCTTAAGATGTTATTATGCTCAAAATCAATGAATCAACAATTAGCTAGAATTTTGTAAATAAAACAATTCGAGGCTTAATAATTTTTCATGAAAACTCAAATTAACATGCTAACAAATTCATCATCTCATTAAATTGTGAAATTAACAATTAAAATGCAGACAAACCCTCATCCCCTAAATTTCACATCCTAGGTTTAACATATTCGATACATGAGCCTCCCTAATTCATAAAATACACATGATCACTATAAACTAACATGTTATAAAGCAAGAAGAAGAGGGATTAGAGAATTGGGTTCATGCACAAGACACACAACCATAGAAAGTGAGAGTGTGTGAGTTGTACTCACCTCAATGGAGCTCAAAGAGAAGGGAAAATGGAGTTGAAGAAAGTTGAAGGTGGAGATCCAAGGTCCCCTTCCAAGCTTTCAAGCTCCAAAACACCCATTCCTTACAAGAAATTCCCTTCCTCTCTCTAAACTCTCTAACTTCTCTCTAAAGAACAAAGAAGAAGAAGAAGAAGAAGAAGAAGAAGAAGAAGAGAAGAAGAAGAAGAAGAAGAAGAAGAGAAGAAGAAGAAGAAGAGAAAGAAGAAGAAGAAGAAGAAGAAGAAGTGAAGAAATCAGAAAACTAAATGAAGGGTTTTGAGCCTATAAGTGAATTCTCGCTCAAGCAAGATATCTCTCGCTTGAGCTGAGGCGTGTCGGTTGCATGCTTTTTATTCACATTCTCGCTCAAGTGACCTGTCTCGCTCAAGTGAGAATGATCCAGAAAAAGCCCTCTCTTGGACAATTCTCGCTCAAGCGAGCTGGCTCGCTCAAGCGAGATATGCATAAACTCAATTTCTTCCCTTTTTGCCTGCATAATTCGCTCAAGCGACATATTCTCACTTGAGCGAGAATACGCTTGTTTGAAGGTGCAAAATAGATCATAACTCTATCTTATAGCATATCAAATTGAAGCCTCGGATCTTAACTTTCTAACTCAAGTGGAATCACCTCAATTGGACACCTACAACTCTAGATATTTTCGAATTAGTGAGCAAAGGTCATAGGGCTTAAAACTCAAAAATTGTGCAACAACCTTGGTTGAAGCCCAACGGGGCACACTCCACATGAACCATGATGTACCTCATCAATTGACTTCAATAAGGCTAAGACTAAGGGTCCTAATTGTTCTTGAGCCTGTGCACCTCTATTCCCTTGTTTCCTTTGCCAAAACACATTCCTAACTTAATTACTCTTTTAAATCTACCCTTATTGCCCATAAATTCTCATTATCCTCATAATCTTACTCAAAATTCTTCCTCTTTCCTCAACTTCTCACTCCCTTTCTAACTTACCTTTAGTTGGACTTAGGTCCTATTTTTCCTGGATGTTACAATATAAAAGTTATCAAAAAAATTAAACTTAAAGAGTATCATTAGAGAATTAGAAACGGAGACATTTTCATATTATAAAAAATTATCAATTAATGAAATAGTTAATACTACATCGGTCTAACTTATAAGAAAAAAATTGTTTGGTCCTAATATAAGAAACATAGTACTCTGTTTTTTTATTTGTCACTTAAGGTTTTTCACAAGGATTAAAGAATGTAATAACTATGTTTTTATAGCCTCCTTTTTTTTAAAAAATTATTTTCTCTTTCTCTCATTAATGCATTTAATATCTCCATTTTTTCAAGTAAATGAATTCCTTTTTCACATTTGTCTTATCTCATACCATAAATTTTTATTGGAAACATAAAAAATACATTTATTAAAACTTTAAACTTTTAAAATGTTAATGATATAGTTTTATAATAAATATTTAAAATGAAAAAGAATCAGATTAAGATAGGGGATCCACTAGGGTCGGCCTAGTGATTGTGGATTGGGTAGTTTAGCATGAGATCCTAGGTTCAAACCTCATTACCTTCCTTGTACGACAAAAAAATAGGACAAGGGTAAAATTTGAAAAATATCATTTATTATTGTCTTAGTATCTGGAAATGATACTTAATTAAAAATAAAGTCGAGACCCTAAAACGACAAATAAAAAACGGAGGGAGTACTATTTTGAATTTTATTAATTATGAAGTTCATTTCATAACCTTAATTTATTGGTCACTACTAACCTTTTTTTCCATAATAGTGGATGTGTTACGCTATTTTTAATGACCCACTTTTATAGCAAGAGTTACTACTCAAATGATGACTATAATTAGGAATACTTTTGACACTATTTTAATTATTTAATATTAACGATATTTTTGAAATAAAATTTAAAATTATGACATTATTAATTACAATTAACTAGTTTTAAGGTCTTTCCTTAATTTTGATGTTTTTTTATAATTACGACGGTTGGTATTATTTAATACTCCTTCCGTCCCACTTTACTTGTCGTTTTAGAGAAAAAAAATTGTCCCATTTTACTTGTCATTCTACTGTTTTAAGAAATATTTTTTTTCCAAATATGTCCTCTAATAAATATTGTTTGAGTGGCTTAGAATATGGTGCCAATTATTTAATACTATTATAGTGGAATAGCTTAGAATATTGTGTAATTTGTTTTTGACGAGGGGAACTCACAATCTATAATTAATAGAAATATCTTTCACGAATCACGATGCAACCTGGGTGCCTTGTATGGTTTAGTGTAATTCATTCATGGTGATTAGTTAATTTTAATGGAAAAAATTTAAAATGAGCTAGAAAAAACTTAATTAATGAATGATAGGGGTATAGTAGGAAATCAGTTAAAAAAATTTATAAAAATGAGAGAATTAATTATATTTCTTAATTTGTGTGTAAAAACCTTAAACGACAACTAAAATGGGACGGAGGAGTATATTTTAAAAAAAATAATAATGCACGAGTTTTACTCAGAATTGAAAATGTCATTATAAAAATCCTAAATTTAGTAAATACTAGTATTTCTTATTTAAAATTTTATAAAGTGTATTATCTATTTATTAGAATATTTTATACACTGCATTCAATGAATGAAAACATTTAATACTAGTAATGAATATTTTATTTATTACATTAATAACATTTAATATTCTCCTTGAAGTCAATAACATTTAATATTCTTCTTTAATATTTTATTATATTTTATGAAGTTTATTAATTATTTAATCTAACATTTAATATATTACATTAAATAAATAAAAAATTAATAATTAACTATGTATAGTGATTAAATTATAATATATGTTTAAATATTTTATTCAATACATTAAATATAGCATTATATATTACTACCTCTGTTTCTATTTAATTGTCCATTTTCAAAGAAAAAAATTGTTCCTATTTAAATGTCCACTTACAAACCCAATGCACTAATAATTACACTTTTTTCTATTTTGCCCCTATGTTAATAAATGACCCACTATTGAAAACTAATGAGAGTCAATAGTACTAAAGAGATAAAAGGGTAAAATAGAAAGTTTAAAATTTATTTCCATGAAAACAAGAGTAATGATTGCATTCCTTAATATGTGTGTTTTTAATCAAAATGGACTGCTAAATAGGAATGGAGGTAGTATGTGTATATATATATATATATATATATAGAGAGAGAGAGAGAGAGAGAGAGAGAAAGTTTGGTGATATATATTACCGGTGTAAAAAGGTTTACACTATTAATCAATATTATACCGCCATATCATTTAAAAAGCATGACAATCAAGCGTTATTAAATTTAGACTTAAATATGTTTTTTGTCCCTATAAATATGGGTCATTTTATTTTTAGTCCCTGTAAATTTTTGTTTTGGTTTTTCATCCGTACAAAATTTTCTGTTAGCCTTTTTGGTCCATGTCGTTAACTTTAGGCTGATGTGACTAACATAGTGCCACATCAGCATGCCACAAGTGTTGTTTCTGTCCAACTTAAATTTGTATTTAGTCCCTATAAATATGATTATTTTGTTTCTAGTCCCTATAACTTTTTTTTATTTTTCCAACTCTATAATTTTTTTTATATTTTTCACCTCTATCTCATGCATCCTCATCCAACATAAGTGTAACGCCCTAATTTCTAAATTCATAACTCAGTCCGTTGGAAACCAAATTCTGAAAATTCGAAACTAAAACATACAATTCTGGTTATCAAACCTCACATTTACATAAATATCCAACAAAACTCATATAAATGTGAATAACTTAAACCTTATTTTCATGATCAGAGTCCATATATACATCTGGTCCAAAGATTATAAACTAACATCAACAAGACTATTTACATATACCAGCTCTCTAAATCACTTATTATCTCCTGGAGGTACCTGCACACCTAGATTATATCCACAAAACGCGTGGTGAAACTAATGCCTCAGTGAAATATAACTAAGCATACTAAGTGTACAGGAAACAAATACCAATCAATGTATTTCAAACTAATAAACATTCAACATCATTATGTATTCATATTTCATAACATAACTAACTTAATCATAAACAATAAATGCAACTCACTGATTTACTTAGCAGGCATGATGTTTTCACTTAAACTGGAGTTAGAACTGAGCTCAGACTACGGGAAACGTCTTTCCCGGGGACGTATCCGACCCATTACTGGACCGAAGTCAAGTTTTCACATAATTATTTATTTTTCTTAACTTACGGCGCAAAGGCCGGCTTGAATTAACTTACGGTAGAAACCGGTAAACATGAATCGATAGTTAAAACCAGAATTTTGAACATTTCGAGTGTTTCGAGACTTTCGCAAGTTTCGTAACTTTCGTAACTTCGAAATTCAATAGTTTTACCATCGATCCAAGCATAATGTAATCAATTCTAGTGTAATCAACATAATTCCATTCAATTTAACTATATAGAAAGGGATTCAAGGGGTAGGGTTCATACATCGAGCATTTCGACAATTTCGCTATTTTCGTAAATCTTGCTATCCTAAGGTTTTCAATGAAAATTACCGATTAAACTAATCAATCTTACACAACTATCAACAATCCAACTTCAATTTACAATTAGAAAAGGAATCAAGAGAGTAGGGATCATACAATGGGGAGAAAATCAAATTCAAAGAAAAGTGAGAGTGTGTGAGTTATACTCACCAATTTCTTGAAATTCTCAAGAGGAATTGATGAATTGGGAGTTCCTTTGGTGAATCCTAGCTTTCATCCTCCTTCCTAAGCTTCCAATTGGTGATTCTCTCTCTAACTCACTCACACTCTCTAGGGTTCGGTGGAGAAGAAGAAGAGAAAAATAAAATTTCAGATTTTGCATATTCGAGTATATATACTGGACAGCTGGTAATCGATTACAGTAATGCTGTAATCGATTACCAGAGGTAAAAATTATACTAAAACACGTTTATGGCTGTAACATCCCATAATTAAGCTTGTAGAACTTTAAGCGGAAAGATATATGTGTGTGTTTTAACTTTGGTGAGATTGAGAAATTAAGATTTTTTAAAAAAAAAAAACTAACTAAACTAAGTTTAAGAAAAATTTAGAATTTTAGCATACTGGTAATCGATTACAGAGAGTTTCATAATCGATTACCAGAAAGCTGAGTTTCTGGTAATCGATTACCTGAGAGCAGTAATTATGGTAATCGATTACTCACAGTCTGTAATCGATTACCCGAGAGCTGAATTTTTGGTAATCGATTACCAAGTATTGTAATCGATTACCAGTTTTCCAGAAGGGGTTCGTAAGTGTATTTTAGCCGTGAGTAATCGATTACCATATGTTGGTAATCGATTACTGAGCGGAAAAATATATATACCAGCAGCGAATTTCAGAAACATTTAAGGGAGAAAACCTAAACCTAGAGAGAGAGAGAGGAATTCTAGAGAGAGAAAGTGGCGGATCATTGTGGAATCAAGGATTGAAGCTTGTATTCATCTCTTCTTCACTTCTTTGCTTGAATTTCTAACTTTGGTGAGCAATCCTCACTTGATTGAGTAGGTAGAATTGGTCTCAAAGCATGTTCCCTACCTCTCCCTCTCCCTTTCTCTGATTTTATTGAATATTGATGGGTTGATTGTGTTGTGTTTGATTTTGAATATATTGAAATGTTTTTAATCTGATAGATTGAATTGATTTTCGATGTTCTTTAGTTTCGAGACTTTTGAGGCTATCGAAAGGTTCGAAACTATCGGAATGTCGAAATGATTCCCCTATTCGATTATGTTTTAAAGATTAAGGACTTCGGTCAATTTATTGTGTTTGTGTTTGATTTTGAATATATTGAAATGTTTTTAATCGGATAGATTGAATTAATTTTTATGTTCTTTAGTTTCGAGACTTTTGAGGCTATCGAAAGGTTCAAAACTATCGGAATGTCGAAATGATTCCCCTATTCGATTATGTTTTAAAGATTAAGGACTTCGGTCAATTATGGACTTCGATCAACTATGGGAGAGTGGGATTCGTCCCCTGGGGAGATATCCCCTGTAGTCCGAGCTCGGGTCTAAGTCTATAATGTGAAGTGATCATGGCCTTTGGGAAAAACATTTAGTATATCATGATGCATATGGATTTTGTATGTGCAAAGAAATGGTTATGTATAATCAGATATAATTATCATAGATATTTGTTCCCTGCACCCATGCATTGAGTTTTATTCACTGAGATTTTTATCTCACCACGCAATATGTGGTTTATTTTAGACGCTCAGGTTCCTTCCTCTTGGGATGCTCAGCCTAGGAAGTGATTTGTTTGGTTGCAGGAGTGGTGACTTGGGTTGTAAACAAATTATGCATGTGTGTACATATTTTCGAGTTATGTTTGGAAACTTGTAGTATGTTATATTTGGGATTTGCATGTATACAGGACTTGTATATATTCACTCGGATAGTTAAACTCTAATCATGCTTAGAAGATTTAAGTTAATGTTTGGTTAAATTATCAGAATATGTTGGAAGTTTTGATAATATATAGAACAAGTCGATATTCACAATGAAGCAACTTAAATTCTAAGTCTTGAATTTGGTCTCCAACGGATCAAATTCTGACTCTTGAAATTTAGGGTGTTACATTCTGGTATCAGAGCAGTTCAATCCTATTGGACTGTGAAATTAGGATATTATGTGGTTTGTTAGTAATTTCTCATGTATTATTCTGTGAATTGAGAGACTGATCACCTCGATATTTACTTTATGATATGTAGAGAGTTATGGCAGGCAACAGGAGGGGTAGGCCAAGGGTTAACCGTTCTTCTTCACCTTCCACATCTTCTCATGAACCTACACTGGATCCTATGGTGGCAGCACTTCAAGCTCTTACTCAAATGATGGAGGATCAGGCGGCTACAAATACCGCAATACTTTAGGAGCTAGCTAGGCAACGCCCGGAAAAACCACCTTCTACTGTGGATTTCTTTTCAGCAGGATTGTCTGAATTCAGGAAGCATAACCCTCCACAATTCAACGGCGTTTATGATCCTGATGTAGCAGCTGGGTGGCTTAAGGATCTGAATCGGATTTTTGATGTGATGAAGTGTTCCGATGAAGCTAAGGTGGGGTTGGTTGTTTACATGATGAGAGGGGAAGCTGAAGATTGGTGGAAGACTGCCAAGATTCAGGTTGCAGAGGCAGAGGCACCACTAACCTGGGAAATATTTCAAAGTCTTTTTCTGGAGAAATATTTTCCAGCCACTATCAAGAGGTAGAAGGAGGCAGAGTTTCTACAACTCAAGCAAGGAGATATGACAGTAGGGCAATATGTATCCAAGTTTGAAGAGTTGTCAAAGTATTCACGATACCTTAAGGCAGTCAATGATGAAGAGTGGAGGTGTACACAGTTTGAGGGAGGTTTGAGGCCGGAGTTGATAGATCGAGTTGCAGCCTTGGAAATCAGAAATTTCTCTACCTTAGTAAGTAAATGTTACATTATTGAGAAAAATTGCAAGGGAGCTGTACCTCCTTCTATACCACAAGAGGTCAAGGGAAAGAGAAAGGTATAAATTGGTAATCAAGGTAAGAATTTCAAACCCAAGTGGCAGAATAAACCATCTGTGGCTGCTCAATCTTCTCAGCACAAGGATACTCGTAAGTGTGTGGAGTGCGGGAAAGAACATTTAGGAGAATGTTTAACGGGGAAGAACGTTTGTTATTTCTGCAAGAAAGCCGGACACTTCAAGAAGGATTGCCCCAAAATCAAGGAACGACAGAAGCCTCAATCAACTGGTAGAGTCTTTGCACTCAGCGGGCAAGTGGCAACTTTGTCAGATAATCTACTAAGAGGTATATGCACCTTAGGGGAGAAGACTTTAATTGTATTGTTTGATTCAGGAGCATCACATTCTTTTGTTTCTTTTGAGTGTGTGGATAGATTGAAGTTACCTACCGCTTCTTTACCATATGTCCTTAATGTTATAACTCCAGCTAAAGAAGCTATTTCTACTTCTCTTGTGTGTCTGAATTGTTCTTTAATTATCCAAGAAAGAGCATCTGTGATTGATTTAATTTGTTTGCCTTTGACTGGTATTGATATTATACTGGGAATGGACTGGTTATCTTTCAATCAGGTATTATTGGATTGTTTCAATAAAAGGGTTATTTTTCCCGATCTTTCTATTCCTTCTAAGGATAGACCACCCATTCTTTTGTCTAGTATTTCACAGATTTCCCAAAGTATCCATGACGGGGGTGAATGTTTTGTTTTGTTACTTTCCTCAACTTTAGAATCAAAGTTGGATTTGAACAGTGTAGCTACAGTTCGGGAGTACCAAGATGTTTTTCCTAGTGAAGTTTTAACCTTACCACCTGAGCGAGAAATAGAGTTTACTATAGATTTGCTACCAGGTTCAGGACCTATTTCTAAGGCACCTTATCGTATGTCTCCTTAGAGCTTAGTGAACTTAAGAAACAATTAGAAGATTTGTTAGAAAAAGGGTTCATTAGGCCTAGTGTTTCTCCTTGGGGGGCTCCAGTGTTGTTGGTGAAAAAGAAAGATGGGAGTATGAGGCTATGTGTAGATTTTAGACAATTGAATAAGGTTACAATTAAGAATAAATACCCCTTGCCCAGGATAGATGACCTTTTAGACCAACTTAGAGGTGCCTCAGTATTTTCCAAGATAGATTTGAGGTCAGGATACCATCAGATTAGGATAAGGAAGGAAGACGTTCAAAAAAACCGCTTTCAGAACTAGGTATGGACACTACGAGTATTTGGTGATGCCATTTGGTGTCACTAATGCGCCGGCAGTGTTCATGGACTACATGAACCAAATCTTCCGACCTTTCCTAGACAATTTTGTTGTTGTATTCATAGATGATATCTTGATCTATTCCTATAGTTTGGAAGACCATGAGCGTCACCTAAGGCTTGTATTAGAAGTTTTGAGGGAAAAGAAATTATTTGCAAATCCGGGGAACTGTGAGTTTTTGATGAATAGAGTTCATTTCTTAGGTCACGTGATTTCAGGAGAGGGAGTGTCAGTTGACCCTAGTAAGGTAGAGTCCATTCTTAAGTGGGAAAGGCCTAGAATGGTCACCGAGATTAGAAGCTTTTTAGGCTTAGCTGGCTACTACAGGAGATTCATTAAAGGATTTTCCCGTTTAGCATTACCCCTCACTAGATTAACTCGAAAGGGTCAAGCCTTTGTGTGGGACGATGGCTGTGAGCAAAGTTTTATAGAGCTAAAAAAGCAGGTTAACTAGTGCCCCGGTATGGCATTACCGGATGTGTCTAAGACCTTTGAGGTATTTTGTGATGCCTCTGGGAGGGGACTTGGGGGTGTTCTGATGCAGGATAGGAGGGTAGTAGCTTATGCATCTAGGCAATTAAGGCCTCACGAGGAAAACTAATCCTACCCATGCCTTAGAATTAGATTATGTGGTATTTGCCCTCAAAATTTGGAGGCATTGCTTGTTAGAACCACAGGGAACACTAGAAGGGGGGGTTGAATAGTGTTTTAAACTTTTTGATAGTTTTTGGAAATCTTTAATTTAAATCATGAATATGGGCACCGTTAAAAACAAGTCTTAAGATCAGAGATAGTTGAAACATGTGGAAGATAAGAAAAACAGTGTTTCTTCTAAAGATTAAGATTGTTTTAAACAGAGGCTTCTCAAAGTAATCTTCTGAAGATTATTACAAGGAGTATTTTCAGAACGGTTTCTGAAATACTTCAGACGACTAGAGGTTGTCTGAAGTCTGTTCCTGATTTCTAAACTGATCTCTTTCAGTCTCACTTCAGAGAATTTATTTCAGAAGTTCTTCAAGGAACATTCTTTGTAAAGCTTCAAATGATATAAGAGACATCTCATGTTTTATTCATATGAAAGATCATTTTATTGAAATAGTTGTGTTAAGTTTATTATAGAAAATACTTTTCAAACTCCAACATAAATATGAAAAACTGGAAATAAAGAGATTAAGGAAAAGAGAACTTAGGCATAGAGATTTCAGACAGGCTTTTGAGGGGCTGTCTGAAGTTTTCAGACGGCTTGTAAAAACTAATTTTGAAAGATGTTTTGTGCCTTTATAAAAATATCAAAATTAATTATTCTGACCCATTGATTAGTATAAAAAGAATTGATAAGAGATAAGGGTAAGAAAACTTAGCCAAGGAATTTATCCTGGTTCACACCCACAAACCCGTGAGCTACATCCAGTCCCAGAGGCAAACCACCACTGGATTTTCCACTATCTGAATCCACAGATACAAGTATTATTCACAAGCCTCTTCAGGCCAACACAAGTATTGCTTTGTTTTCAACTTCCTCTCCAAGCAACATATGCAGCATTCTTTTTCAGTCTAGCCTCTCCAGGCTTTGCAACTAAGTATTCTTTCTTCCACCAAGCCTCTCCAGGCTCTCTGACACAAAGTGTTACAAATTAAACTAAGTTTAAGTTTCCACGAAACATAAACTTAATCTTTTCCTGTACTTGAGGTTAACTGAGTACTACTCAGGATACAATGAAAGAATTCTAAGTACAAGGTTAAGACAGTGATAGAAGTGTATAAGTTTAAGTACAATCCCTGTCTCTGATAAGAGAATAACATCCTCTGAGAATTGGCTAGGTAGATACTGATTTAAGCTCCAGCCTTGTTCTCAAACCATTAGTTTCCAAGGGCTACATTCTCACCCATATCATAGGAACACCAAGGTATATCAAAGCTTCAAACCGTACCCAGTTTGATAGTCATTTGTTCAGCATGATTGTCTTTCGAAACAATCAACTCACTTGATCAAACAGACCAACTGAACAACCTAACTAACTGACCAGCTAGTCAGTAGACTGATTGAGAACCAACTCTCTGATCAAACTTAGTTGACATCCACTTAAGCTCAAGTCAACTCTTGTTAACCATAAGGCATTCAGCCTGATTAACTAGTTTGATTCTGTTGATCAACAATTTTGTATGACTGACCAATAGGTTGGCAACCTGGTTGATTCTTAATCAACATCTTCAAATTCAATCTTGAGGCTATTTATATGTTCTGATAAAATATAGTCCGTTTGAAGATGATTCATAATACCGTTGAGATGTTGATGATGTGGCTCATATAGCCGTTGTGTAATAGCTTTCAAACGGTTGCTTCTCCTTAAGCGAAGCGAGTGTTCAAACGATCCCGTTCTGACACTTGTTATACTCTCTCCTTCTCTTTGCTTATTCTGTTTAGTCTTCCTGAGCTTTTCTGGTGCTTTCTTTCGGATTGGTGATGATGATATTTCCGTTGTGATACCACCGTTTAGAGATAGCATTGAAGCTATTCAATCCGTTGTGAGACACCTTCTGGGTGTTCTGACAATTCTGACAAAGTACAAACGTTGGTGCTGCTATAAAGCTGCCACCGTTGTTGCTGCAATTCTGTGTTGGCAGAGATTCCTCCTCAGTGGTGTATGAAATTCAAAAACACCAGGAAAGGTCTCTGTGTTCCTTGCTATAAACGTGTTTAAAAAGGTACACGCAGTAGAGGTTAGAAAAGTCTTCACAAACTTCAGCAGAGGGTGCCACGTCATAAATGAGACTTCACACGACACTGAGACTTCAGACAGGTTGAACTACTTCAGACAGCTTCAAGTCTTTCAGATAGCTCCGTTGCTTCAGACAACTTCTTTGCTTCAGACAGCTTCTTTGTTTCATACAGCTTCTTTGTTTCAGATAAGTTCAATCTTCAGACTGCTTTATGTTGTCTTCATTTCTTCAAGTCTTTATGTCTTCAGATGGTCTTCACTTCTTCAGATGGTCATCACATCTTCAGATGGTCTTCACGTCTTCAATATGGCTTGAGTTCTTCAGACAACCTTATATTACATCCTGGTTTTGTTCTTCTGATCCTTATCTTCTGATTCTGATTCTGTTCATCAAATCTTCTTCTTGTTCTAATGAATATTTCAACCTGGAACACAATTCAACAAACCAATACCTTTCTCAGTAGAATTTGTTTTATATAATCTTATTTGTTCTTATTATACTCTTATTTGTTAATCATTAAAACTAAAAGATATTAAGTCTTTGAGTCAGGTTTGAATGCTCAAACTGATTAATAGACTTCATAATCTCCCCCTTTTTAATGATGACAAATAAGATATGCATAACATACAAAATGTGTTTAAGGAAAGATGGTTGAGTATATAGAAGGCTCCCCCTATCTATAATACTCCCCCTGAGAAGAACATTTAAACTTTAGTTTGTTAAATCTTGCCAATTGTTATTACTAACCAGATTAGATACATTTTGTTAACTTATCCTTTAGAAACTAGATGTTAATCTTCAGATACTAATTATTATTGTTTGTTGTTTATTGAAAACTAATATTACCACATATTATTAACTTATCACAGATACTGATTGTTATATAATTATACTTTTATTACATATACCAATTGTCATTTTCTGACATACATCATTTTCATTTTATTATTTATATATTTTACCTTTATTTTTCCCTTTTAAATCATTTTGTGAGTTTTATATTTCTCCCCCTTTTTGTCATTAATTAAAAAGGTTCATGGTTTCATATTGTTGAGTTATATATATCTTCTTATTTTAAGATTAGATTACATTTTGTCAATTATTTTTAGCTGTATTTCTTTACTGATTATATTTCTCCTCTTTTTATTTTACATTAAGGTTTTTAGACATTGTCTGAATCATTTTTTTTTAATTTTGCAGGGACGTTATTACTCAAATTATTATTATTATTATTCAGATACCAAGGATTAAGAGACAAGTACCAACTATTAATAAATAAAACAATTTTTTATAAACAAAATAAGCTGAAAAAAACAGAAATACACAAGGTTAAATTTTCTCAAAACATTTGATAAATACAAAAAGCAGGTTTTCACAAAAAGAAAAGAGGTTTCATTCCAAAAATAGAATGTATCCATCCATTGCTTCCTCCGGAGATTCCTTCGAAGGCCTGAGGCATAGCCTTATAGACTTCATCTCTTTCAAAGCTATCACCACTCCTTCTGCTGCAAAAGCTTCAGGAGTTGCCTCAGAGCCCCATACTTCATCCCAACTGTGCCGTGCTGCACGCATTTCCTTTCTAGCCGCTGGGACGATGGAGGTGCATCATGTAAGACTGTGTTTCGATCATTAGCCACCACCTTACTTCCAAGAACCACTTTGTTCAGTAGTTCTTTTAATAAGATTGACTATTCTAGGATCTCCCAGTGATCTTCCAGTCCACCTGTGATGGCAGCAAGATCACCATGGTCCAAGTATAGAGAAACGGGTTTTCAGATGAACCATTTCCCTTACTCTTCATTCCATACATCATCCAAGATGACTTGATCTTTGCCTCAACATGTTTCAGAGGTCCTTCTTCTATTTTCCTTTGCTTCTTCATCATCCTTTTGGGCGCACTTACTCAGAACCTTAGACAAAGGTTATAGAGGAGCTTTTGAAGATGTGAGTTTGTGTGAAGGGGCTCTTGTGAATTTATAGGACTTTGAGCAAGGGTAAAATAGAGAAGTAAAGAAAATGAATCCATTGGATTGTTGTTCCATGCGATGTATATGGGCTCAGATAGCTTTTCATGATGACAGTTTCAAACCTTGAAAGTATCGAAACGTGCATCATTGATTGGTCATAGATGAAGCCCTATAGGAAACTGAGTCATTAGCATGGATAAAGTAAGTTTTGGAAAACGTTTTGAAAAACAATTAAGAAGAGACATAAATACGTATTAGAAGATATTACTTTAGAAACACCTTTTTAGAAACAGAAAAGAAAGAAAAATAGAATAGATTATGTTAGAGAACATTTAAGAAGAAAATTTTTTTAAAACAGATTTTTTTTTTATTTAAGTTTTTACTCATTAATTAAAGTTTTATAGTTGATTAAATTCTTTACAAGAGGACAATTTTTCACAGATATTTAAGTTTTAAGGTGAAGTAATGTTACCCATTATTCTCTGGAATGGAAGAATGCTTTTCTGACATTGCACCTTTCTTAGAAGACTTTTCTTCTTCTGGAGATCGCTTGATGTCGTTTTTCTTTTCCAGTTATGTCCTTCTGAAAGATGCCTTGTATGAATAATGAGTTTTAAGAAAAATGATTTTCTTTTCTCATTATCATTCTTCAGAGTTGCTTAAGTTTGGTGAGATTTCCATCTTCTGAGGATCTACTCCTTCTGCATTTGTTAGATGCTCAACCCGAAGGTGAGCTCTGATACCAACTGTTAGAACCACAGGGAACACTAGAAGGGGGGTGTTTGAATAGTGTTTTAAACTTTTTGATAGTTTTTGGAAATCTTTAATTTAAATCATGAATATGGGCACCGTTAAAAACAAGTCTTAAGATCAAAGATAGTTGAAACATGTGGAAGATAAGAAAAACAATGTTTCTTCTAAAGATTAAGAATGTTTTAAACAGAGGCTTCTCAAAGTATCTTCTGAAGATTATTACAAGGAGTATTTTCAGAACGGTTTCTGAAATACTTCAGACGACTAGAGGTTGTCTGAAGTTTGTTCCTGATTTCTGAACTGATCTCTTTCAGACTCACTTCAGAGAATTTATTTCAGAAGTTCTTCAAGGAACATTCTTTGTAAAGCTTCAAATGATATAAGAGACATCTCATGTTTTATTCATATGAAAGATCATTTTATTGAAATAGTTGTGTTAAGTTTATTATAGAAAATACTTTTCAAACCCCCAACATAAATATGAAAAAATGGAAATAAAGAGATTAAGGAAAAGAGAACTTAGGCATAGAGATTCATACAGTCTTTTAAGGGGCTGTCTGAAGTTTTAGACGGCTTGTAAAAACTAATTTTGAAAGATGTTTTGTGCCTTTATAAAATATCAAATTAATTATTCTGACCCCTTGATTAGTATAAAAAGAATTGGTAGAGAGATAAGGGTAAGAAAACTTAGCCAAGGAATTTATCCTGGTTCACCCACAAACTCGTGAGCTACATCCAGTCCCAGAGGCAAACACCATTGGATTTTCCACTATCTGAATCCACAGATACACGTATTATTCACAGCCTCTTCAGGCCAACACAAGTATTGCTTTGTTTTCAACTGCCTCTCCAAGCAACATATGCAGTATTCTTTTCAGTCTAGCCTCTCCAGGCTTTGCAACTAAGTATTCTTTCTTCCACCAAGCCTCTCCAGGCTCTCTGACACATAAAGTGTTTACAAATTAAACTAAGTTTAAGTTTCCACGAAACATAAACTTAATCTTTTCCTGTACTTGAGGTTAACTGAGTACTACTCAGGATAAAATGAAAGAATTTAAGTACAAGGTTAAGACAGTGATAGAAGTGTATAGTTTAAGTTACAATCCTTGTCTCTGATAAGAGGAATAACATCCTCTGAGAACTGGCTAGGTAGATACTGATTTTAAGCTCCAACCTTGTTCTCAAACAATTAGTTTCCAAGGGCTACATTCTCACCCCATATCATAGGAACACCAAGGTATATCAAAGCTTCAAACCGTACCCAGTTTGATAGTCATTTGTTCAGCATGATTGTCTTTCGAACAATCAACTCACTTGATCAAATAGACCAACTGAACAACCTAGTTAACTGACCAGCTAGTTAGTAGCCTGATTTGAGAACCAACTCTCTGATCAAACTTAGTTGACCATCTTCATGATCCACTTAAGCTCAAGTCAACTCTTGTTAACCATAGGCATAAGCCTGATTAACTAGTTTGATTCTGTTGATCAACAATTTTGTCTGACTGACCAATAGGTTGGCAGCCTGGTTGATTCTTAATCATATCTTCAAATTCAATCTTGAGGCTATTTATATGTTCTGATGAAATATAGTCATTTTGAAGATGATTCATAATACCGTTGAGATGTTGATGATGTGGCTCATTATAAGCCGTTGTGTAATAGCTTTTCAAACGGTTGCTTCTCCTTAAGGCGAACGAGTGTTCAAACGATCCCGTTCTGACACTTGTTATACTCTCTCCTTCTCTTTGCTTATTCTGTTTAGTCTCCTGATCTTTTCTTGTGCTTTCTTTCGGATTGGTGATGATGATATTTCCGTCTGTGATACCACCGTTTTAGAGATAGCATTGAATGCTATTCAATCCTTTGTGAGACACACTTCTGGGTGTTCTGAAAATTCTGACAAAGTACAACGTTTGTGCTGTTATAAAGCTGCCACCGTTGTTGCTGCAATTTCTGCGTTGCAGAGATTTCCTTCAGTGGTGTATGAAATTCAAAAACACCAGGAAAGCTCTCTATGTTCCTTGTTATAAACGTGTTTAAAAAGGTCCATGCAGCAGAGGTTCAGAAAAGTCTTCACAAACTTCAGCAGAGGGTGCCACGTCATAAATGAGACTTCAGCGACACTGATACTTCAAATGGGTTGAACTACTTCAGACAGCTTCAAGTCTTTCAGACAGCTCCGTTGCTTCAGCACAACTTCTTTGCTTCAGACAGCTTCTTTGCTTCAGACAGCTCTTTGTTTCAGATAGTTCAATCTTCAGACTGCTTTATGTGTCTTCCATTTCTTCGAGGTCTTTATGTGTCTTCAGATGGTCTTCACTTCTTCAGATGGTCTTCACATCTTCAGATGGTCTTCACGTCTTCAGATGGCTTGCGTTCTTCAGACAACCTTTTATATTACATCCTGCTTTTGTTCTTCTGATCCTTGTCTTCTGATTCTGATTCCTGTTATCAAATCTTCTTTCTTGTTCTAATGAATATTTCAACCTGGAACACAATTCCAATCAAATCATACCTTCTCAGTAGAATCTGTTTATATAATCTTATTGTTCTTATTATACTCTTATTTGTTAATCATTAAAACTAAAAGATATTAAGTCTTTGAGTCAGGTTTTAATGCTCAAACTGATTAATAGACTTCACATTACTTTGTTGGTGTGAGGTTTGAGTCTTTAGTTGATCACAAGAGTTTGAAAATATCTTTTTGATCAGAAAAACCTCAACTGAGGCAAAGGCAAGGTGGATGGAATTTCTTAAAGATTATGATTTTGAGTTAAAATACCATCCAGGTTAAAGCCAAGGTAGTGGTTGATTGCTCTCAGCAGGAAATCCTTACATGTGTCATCCTTGATGATACATGAGATGAGTCTTTTAGAGAAGTTTAGAGATCTGAACCTGAGGGTAGAATTAGGAGTAGGCAGCATTCAGATGTACAGGTTAGAAATTTCTAGTGAATTTCAGACTCTGATCAGGGAAGCTCAGGGTTCGGACCTTGATCTTCAAGGTAAGAAGGGACAGTTAGGATTCTCGGAGTCAATTGAGGGCATGATACTTTTTCAGGGTAGAATCTGTATTCCTAAGGGGGGTAGAGTAAAACAGTTGGTATTAGAAGAGGCTCATAAAGGTAAAATGTCTATACATCCTGGTTCTACCAAGATGTATCAGGATTTAAGGAAGAAGTTTTGGTGGGTAGGTATGATACAAGGGAGATAGCTGAGTTTGTATCTAAGTGCTTGATTTGTCAGTAAGGTGAACATAGAACATCAGAAACCATCCGGTGTTCGTTCCCTTTGGAGATCCCTGAGTAGAAATGGGGAGAGAGTATAGCTATGGACTTTGTGGTAGGACTACCTCGAGTCCAAGCTGGGTTTGATAACCATTTGGGTTATAGTGGATCGTTTGACTAAGTCAGCTCATTTCCTTCCGGTTAAGAATACCTTTTCCCTAAGTAAGTTTAGCTGAATTGTATGTTAGGGAGATTGTCAGATTACATGGTATTCCTACTAGTATCATATCTGATAGAGACCCTAGGTTCACCTCTAGGTTCTTGGAATGTATTACACCAGTCATTCGGGACTAAGCTTAGGTTTATCACCGCTTATCATCCTCAGACTGATGGTCAGTCAGAGAGATCTATCCAAACCTTAGAGGACATGTTGATAGCCTGTGTATTAGAAGAGTCGGGCAGGTGGGATAGGTACTTACCACTCGTAGAATTTGCCTACAATAATAGTTTCCATAGCAGCATAGGCATGGCACCATATGAGGCCCTGTATGGTAGAAAATGCAGATCTCCTTTGTGTTGGCATGAGGTTGGGAGAAAGAAACCCTTTTAGGTCCGGAACTGGTTCATTGGAAACCTCAGAAAAAGATTAGAACCATTAGGGAAAAACTTGTTACCTGCCCAGAGCGTCAGAAAAAGCTATGCTGACACTAGAAGGAAGGAATTTAGAATTTGAAGAAGGGGAAACATGTGTTTTTAAGAATAACTCCTGTCATTGGTACAAGGAAGCTCTGTGAAATCTAGGAAACTGGGCCCAGGTTTATTGGTCCATTTCAATCATGCAGAGGGTTGGCCCTCTTGCATACAGAGTTGCCCTTCACCACATTTGTCCAAAATTCACAATGTTTTTCATGTGTCCAGTTGAGAAAATATGTGTATGATCCTTCTCATGTGTTATCTTCTGAACAATACAATTAGAGGACAATCTCACCCTACCTGCAAGACCGTTCAGATTATTGACAAGAGTACCAAGACCTTGAGGAGTAGGGATATTCCTTTGGTAAGGGGTTGGCAAGGTTTATCTATGAATGAAGCTACAAGGGAAAAAGAAGATGTCATCAGAAAACATTTTCCTAGTCTTTTCGAGTAAGGTATTTTGTTTGCTTTGTATTAGCAAATTTTGGGGACAAAATTTCATTAGGGGGGTAGACTTGTAACATCCCACTAATTAAGCTTGTAGAACTTTAAGCGGCAAAGATATATGTGTATGTTTTAACTTTGGTGAGATGAAGAAATTAAGATTTGAAAAAAAAAAAACTAACTAAACTAAGTTTAAGTTAAAATTTAGAGTTTTAGCATACAGTTTCGTAATCGATTACCAGATAAGCTGAGTTCTGGCTAATCGATTACAAGGAGTTTGTAATCGATTACCTGAGAGCTGTAATTGTGGTAATCGATTACTCACAGTCTGGTAATCGATTACCCGAGAGCTGAATTTTTGGTAATCGATTACCAAGTATTTAATCGATTACCAGTTTTCCAGAAGGGGTTCGGAAGTGTATTTTAGCGTGAGTAATCGATTACCATATGTTGGTAATCGATACTGAGGACGGAAAAATATATACTCCAGCAGCGAATTTCAGAAAACATTTAAGGGAGAAAACCTAAACCTAGAGAGAGAGAGGAATTCTAGAGAGAGAAAGTGGCGGATCATTGTTGGAATCAAGGATTGAAGCTTGTATTCATCTCTTCTTCACTTCTTTGCTTGAATTTCTAACTTTGGTGAGTAATCCTCACTTGATTGAGTAGGTAGAATTGGTCTCAAAGCATGTTCCCTACCTCTCCCTCTCCCTTTTTCTGATTTTATTGAATATTGATGGATTGATTGTGTTGTGTTTGATTTTGATTATATTGAAATGTTTTAATCGGATAGATTGAATTAATTTTCGATGTTCTTTAGTTTCAAGACTTTTGAGGCTATCGAAAGGTTTGAAACTATCGGAATGTCGAAATGATTCCCCTATTCGATTATGTTTTAAAGATTAAGGACTTCGGTCAATTATGGACTTCGGTCAACTATGGGAGAGTGGGATTCGTCCCCTGGGGAGATATCCCCTGTAGTCCGAGCTCGGGTCTAACTCTATAATGTGAAGTGATCATGGCCTTTGGGCAAAGCATTTAGTATATCATGATGCATATGGATTTTGTATATGCAAAGAAATGGTTATGTATAATTAGATATAATTATCATAGATATCTGTTCCCTGCACCCATGCATTGAGTTTTATTCACTGAGATTTTTATCTCACCACGCGATATGTGGTTTATTTTAGACGCTCAGGTTCCTTCCTCTCGGGATGCTTAGCCTCGGAAGTGATTTGTTTGGTTGCAGGAGTGGTGACTTGGGTTGTAAACAAATATGCATGTGTGTACATATTTTCAAGTTATGTTTGGAAACTTGTAGTATGTTATATTTGGGATTTGCATGTATACAAGACTTGTATATATTCCACTCGGATAGTTAAATCTCTAATCACTGCTTAGAAGATTTAAGTTAATGTTTGGTTAAAATTATCAGAATATGTTGGAAGTTTTGATAATTTACTAGAACAGGTACGATTTTCACAATGAAGCAACTTAAATTCTAAGTCTTGAATTTGGTCTCCAACGGATCAAATTCTTACTCTTGAAATTTAGGGTGTTACACTGGCAATCTGGTAATCGATTACAACCCTTGGTAATCTATTACCAAAAACTCAGCTCTCAAGTAATCGATTACAACCTGTAATCGATTACAAAAACTCAGCTCTGGTAATCGATTACATCCAGTAATCGATTACCTAAAAACTAGCTCTCGGGTAATCGATTACAGACTCCTTGTAATCGATTACCAGAACTCAATTTTCTCAAAGTTAAAACATAACTTGGTTTGTGATAGGGTTTAACCTATAGTTCCTTAATTTTCCTCTCTTTACTTACTAATACTTAATTCTCTTGTATGAATCTAATAAATTATTTAAGTTCCTAATTTGCGGGATGTTACATTCTACCCCCCTTAAGCAATTTTGACCTCAAAATTGAACACGAAACAGAATTCAGAAACTACCTCAACTGAAAAGTTCCGGGAATTGACCCCGAATGTCATCTTCCTTCTCCCATGTGGCCTCTTCTGGAGATTGACCCTCCCAAAACACCTTACCAAAGGAATCGCCTTACTCCTTAGAGTCTTGACACTCCTGTCAATAATCTGTCAGGTCTAGAAGGAATGGTGAGATCTTCTCTTAATTGTATGATTCAGAGCTAATATGAGATGGATCATGAACATTTCTTAACTGGGATACATGGAAAACATTATGTTCCTGGACAACTGAGGTGGAAAAGCTTATCCTGTAAGCCAGAGGGCCAACCCTCTGCAGGATCAGAAATGGACCGATGAATCTAGGGTTGAGTTTTCTGGTCTTAATGGATCGTCCTAAGCCCGTGACGGGAGTTACCTTTAAAACACATGTTCCCCTTCCTCAAACTTTAAGTCTTTTCTTCTTTTATCAGCATAACTCTTTTGACGTCTTTGAGCAGTTACAAGTTTTTCCCTAATGACCCTTATCTTATATGAAGTTTCCTGCACTGATTCTGGGCCTAAAAGTATTCTCTCACTACCTCATACCAACACAAGGGAGACCTGCATTTCCTACCATACAGTGCCTCAAAGGGTGTCATGCCTATACTGCTATGGAAACTGTTATTGTAGGCAAACTCAATAATGAGGTAGAAATCTATCCCAACTATCTGACTCCTCTAAAACACAAGCCATGAGCATTTCTTCTAAGGTCTGGATGGTTTTTTTTCAGACTTGACCGTCAGTCTGAGGTTGGTAACAGTGCTAAACCGGAGTTTGTCCCTGAAAGCCTAGTGAAGGGCATTCCAGAACCTGGAAGTGAATCTAGGATCCCTATCTGGATATGATGATAGATGGAATACCATGACGCCTGACATCTCTCTAACATACAGATAGCTAACTTGCTAAGGGAGAAGTGTTCTTAATTGGGTAGAAAGTGGGCTGACTTAGTCAGTCGGTCCACAATTACCTAGATAGCATCAACGCCATTCTTGAACTCGAGGCAAACCCTACCACAAATTCCATAGCCCACACCTCCCACTTCCAGTCAGGGATATCCATAGGTAAAGGGTTCCAAATGGTTTCTGATGTTCTATTTTAATCTGTTGGCATATTAAACACTTAGAGACATAATCAGCTATGTCTCTCTTCATACCATCCCACCAAAACATCCTCTTCAAATCCTGATACATCTTGGTAGATCCAGGATGTACAGAAAAACTTACTCCTATAGGCCTTCCTCCAAAACCTGCTACCTGAGGCTAACCCCCCTTAGGGACACAGACTCTCCCTTGGAAGAGAATCATCCCATCTTCTGACTCTGAAAATCCTAACTGTTGCTTTCTTTCTTGAAGGCTTGAGTCCAAACTCTAAGCCTCCTTGATAAGAACTTTCAGCTCACAGGTGATATCTAGGCCTATGAAGAATAACTCTATGTTCACCGACTGAAAACACCTAGGCTTAGGTTTCTGAACTCCTCCAGCAAACTCAATTCATGAATCATCATATGAAGACAAATGAAGGGATTTCCTACTGAGGGCATCAGCCACTACATTGGCCTTGCCAGGGATGGTATTTCAATTCAAAATCATAATCTTTGAGAAATTTCCATCCATCTCCTCTGCCTCATATTGAGTTCTTTCTGATCAAAAAGGTATTTCAAACTCTTATGATCACTAAATACCTCAAATCTCGCACCAAACAGGTAATGCCTCCAAATCTTGAGGGCAAATACCACAGTAGCTAACTCTAGGTCATGAGTAGGATAGTTCTCCTCATGTGGTTTCAACTGTCTAGATTGCATAAGCTACTACCCTCCTATCCTGCATAGAACACAACCTAAACCTTTCCTTGAAGCATCACAATATACCTCAAAGGCCTTGGTCAAATCCGGTAATGCCAATACCGGAGCGGTGGTTAACTTTTTCTTGAGCTCCAAGAAGCTCCGCTCACAAATCTCATCCCACACAAAGGCTTGCCCTTTCCGAGTTAACCTTGTGAGAGGTAAGGCTAGCTGGGAGAATCCTTTAATGAATCTCCGGTAGTAGCCAGCCAATCCTAGGAAACTCCTAATTTCCGTTAACGGTATTAGGCCTTTCCCATTCAAGGACAGCTTCTACCTTGCTAGGATCAACAGACACACCCTCACTGGTAATCACATGTCCTAAAAATTGAACTCTATCACTCCAAAACTCACACTTCTCCGGATTTGCAAACAATTTCTTCTCTCTCAGAACTCCTAACACAATTCTAAGATGTCTCTCATTGCTCTGCTAACTACGGGAGTAGATCAAAATGTCATCGATGAACACACACAACAAACTGATTCCAAATAGGGCCTAAAGATCCGATTTCATGTAGTCCATTAATACAGCAGGAGCATTGGTTACTCCAAATGCATCACCAATATTCATAATGCCCATACCTAGTCCTGAAGGCTGTTTTTGGTATATCCTCTCCCTTAATCCTGATCTGATGGTAACCAGACCTTAAATCTATCTTAGAGAAAACTGAGGCTCCCCTAAGTGATCTAAAAGGTCATCATTATTCTGGGTAAAGGATATTTGTTCTTAATGGTAACCTTTGTTCAACTGCCTATAATCTACACACATCCCCATACTTCCCATTCTTCTTTTTCACTAAAAGCACTGGAGCCCCCCCAAGGTGAAACACTAGGCCTAATGAACCCCTTAGACATAAGATCTTCTAACTGGGCTTTAAGTTCACTAAGTTCTAGTGGGGACATTCTGTATGGTGCTTTAGAGATAGGTCCTGTACCTGGTACTAAGTCTATGGTAAACTCTATCTCTCGGTCTGGAGGTAATGTGGTTACCTCACTAGGAAAAACATCTTGAAACTCTCCAACTGTAGTTATACTACTTAAATTTATCTTGGACTCTAGAGTTGAGGAAAGTAAATAAAACAAAACACTCACTCCCATCACTAAGGCATTCAGACACTTCGGTGACATTGGACAGAAGAATTGATGGTTTCTCCCTTGAAGGAAGAGGAAGGAGTGGAAAAACAACCCGTTTATTAAAACAATCAAGCATGACTCTATTTGAAGACAACCAATTCATACCAAGAATAACATCTATGCCCCGTAAAGGC
Organism: Sesbania bispinosa; assembly: GCA_026901365.1. Lineage (NCBI taxonomy): Eukaryota > Viridiplantae > Streptophyta > Magnoliopsida > Fabales > Fabaceae > Sesbania > Sesbania bispinosa. The sequence continues at coordinate 2,671,802 of QLOH01000048.1, read as the reverse complement.
AAACAAACTAAGTCAACCTCGAAGGCCTTCCCTTGTATCACAATGGGGCACTGAATACACACAAGAGAAGTAGAAATGGCCTCCTTGGCGGGAGTAACAACATTAAGAACATAAGGTAAAGATACAACATGCAAACTCAACTGTTCTACACAATCAAGAGAAATGAAAGAATGAGTAGCTCCTGAATCAAACAATACAATTAAGGTTCGATCTCCTAGGGTGCACATACCTCGCATCAGATTATCAGCAGAGCTACCACTTTCCCGCTCAGAGTGAAGACTCTTCCAGTGGTTTGGGGTTTTGGTAGGTCCTTCCTCTTGGGACATTCATTCTTCATGTGACCAGGTTGCTTGCAAAAGAAACATACATTCTTCCCCCGTTAAGCATTCTCCAGAGTGTTCCTTTCCGCACTTGGGGCAACTGGGTACCCGTTGGCGTTGGGCCGGTCTAGTGGTCAAAGCTGAGGTGCTTTGGCCACTTAGGCCTCAGGCCCTTAAACTGATTGGATCCCTCTATCTTCCGTTTTCCTTTATTATTAGTAGGTGGTGCAGAACTAGTGGTTCCTATGACATTCTTCTCCGCAATATAGCACTTGTTTATCAGTGTAGGGAAATCCTTAATCTCTAAAGTTCCAACCCGATCCAGTATATCAGGTCGGAGGCCTCCTTCAAACTGGTTACACCTCCACTCCTCATCAGCCACTGTCTGAAGATATCTGGAATACTTGGCTAATTCCTCGAACTTGGCCACATACTGACCCACTGACATACTCCCTTGCTTTAGTTGTAAAAACTATGCTTCCTTTTGCCTTCGGACCGTAGCCGGAAAATACTTATCCAAGAACAAAGTTTGAAAGACATCCCAAGTAATGGGAGCCTCCACCACAACAGTCCTAGTGCTAGCAGTCTTCCACCAATCCTCAGCTTCACCCCTAAGCATATAAATAGCAAAGCCCACCTTAGATTCATCCGCACATCTCATCACATCAAAGGATTCTATTAAGATCCCTCAGCCAATTGGATGCCACGTCCGGATCGTATACCCCATTGAACTGAGGAGGGTTGTGTTTCCGAAACTCCGCCAGCCCCTGAACAAACGGATCCGCCACAGGAACATGTGGTGTCCCCGTTGTCCTTCGGGGCCAACTCCTGAAGTAATGCAGTATTAGCAGTCGCCTATTCCCTCATCATATGTGTGAAAGATTGCAAAGCTGCTGCTACCAGGTCAGGTGGTGGATTCTGAGGAGAGGAATTGGTTCTGGGGTGACCCCTCCTGCCACTTGCCATAATTATCTACACATTATTAAGTAAACATCGAGGTGATCAGTCTCCTCAATTCACAAAACAATGCACAAATCAAAATAAAAAATCACAGGAAAATCCTACTACCCACAGTCCAATTGGATTGAACTGCTCTGATACCAAAATGTAACGCCCTAATTTCTAAATTCAGAACTTAGTCCGTTGGAAACCAAATTCTAAAAATTCGAAACTAAAACATACAATTCTGGTTATCAAACCTCACATTTACATAAATATCCAATAAAGCTCATAAAAATGTGAATAACTTAAACCTTATTTTCATGATCAGAGTCCATATATACATCTGGTCCAAAGATTGTAAACTAACATCAACAAGACTATTTACATATACCAGCTCTCTAAATCACTTATTATCTCCTGGAGGTACCTGCACACCTAGATTATATCCACAAAAACGCGTGGTGAGACTAATGCCTCAGTGAAATATAACTAAGCATACTAAGTGTACAGGAAACAATACCAATCAATGTATTTCAAACTAATAAACATTCAAACATCATTATGTATTCATATTTCATAACATAACTAACTTAATCATAAACAATAAAATGCAACTCACTGATTTACTTAGCAGGCATGATGTTTTCACTTAACTGGAGTTAGAACTGAGCTCAGACTACAGGAAACGTCTTTTCCGGGGACGTATCCCACCCATTACTGGACCGAAGTCAAGTTTTCACATAATTATTTAGTTTTCCTTAACTCACAGTGCAAAGGCCGGCTTGAATTAACTTACGGTCGAAACCGGTAAACAGGAATCGATAGTTTAAAACCAGAATTTTGAACATTTCGAGTGTTTCGAGACTTTCGCAAGTTTCGTAATTTTCGTAACTTCGAAATTCAATAGTTTTACCATTGATCAAAGCATAATGTAATCAATTCTAGTGTAATCAACATAATTCCATTCATTTAACAATATAGAACGGGGATTCAAGGGGTAGGGTTCATACATCGAGCATTTCGACAATTTCGCTATTTTCGTAAATCTCGCTATCCTAAGGTTTTCAATGAAATCACCGATTAAACTAATCAATCTTACACAACTATCAACAATCCAACTACAATTTACAATTAGAAAAGGAATCAAGAGAGTAGGGATCATACATGGGGAGAAAAATCAAATTCAAAGAAAAGTGAGAGTGTGTGAGTTATACTCACCAATTTCTTGAAATTCTCAAGAGGAATTGATGAATTGGGAGTTCCTTTGGTGAATCCTAGCTTTGATCCTCCTTCCTAAGCTTCCAATTGGACAGCTGGACAACTGGTAATCGATTACAGTAATGCTGTAATCGATTACCAGAGGTAAAAATTATACTAAAAAATGTTTCTGGCAATCTGGTAATCGATTACAACCCTTGGTAATCTATTACCAAAAACTCAGCTCTCAGGTAATCAATTACAACCTGTGAGTAATCGATTACACTAAACCGGCTCTCGGGTAATCGATTACAAAATCCCTGTAATCGATTACCAAAAACTCAGCTCTCAGGTAATCGATTACCTAACAACTAGCTCTCGGGTAATCGATTACAGATCTGGCAATCTGGGAATCGATTACAACCCTTGGTAATCTATTACCAAAAACTCAGCTCTCAGGTAATCGATTACAACCTGTGAGTAATTGATTACACTAAACCAGCTCTCGGGTAATCGATTACAAAATCCATGTAATCGATTACCAAAAACTCAGCTCTCAGGTAATCGATTACCTAAAAAACTAGCTCTCGGGTAATCGATTACAGACTCTTTGTAATCGATTACCATAACTCAATTTTTCTCAAATTCTCTTAAGTTAAAACATAACTTGGTTGTGATAGGGTTTCAACCTATAGTTCCTTAATTTTCCTCTCTTTACTTACTAATACTTAATTCTCTTGTATGTAATCTAATAATTATTTAAGTTCCTAATTTGCGGGATGTTACAATAAGTGCCCTTTTGCTTATACTGCATTGTTACATTTGAAATTCTTGAACTCCTCTTGGTTCAATAAAATAAATTCTTTATGTATTCAATTATTTGAAATTTCAATGCACGCACTTGGATTCACTCTATAAAAGGGGAACCTGTAACGATATTTTTTCTCTACTAATTCTTTTTTTTTCTATCTATTGACTAACAAAAACAAATATATGCCCAATAAATCAATTTGTGTGTCATTTGAAACGAATATGCCACTAAACTTTACTCCCAATAAATCAATTGGGAGTGCGACATTTTATTCCCAAGGTTTCTCGGAATGAGATTTTAAAAAATGTGACCTATTTGAAATAAAAGAGTCTTTTTTATACAAAAAGCTACCAAAGTAGTGATTAATTATGAAGTTTCTTTTATACTCTTAATATATTACTAACCTTTTTTCTATAATAGCGGATGTGCTATGCTATTTTCATGGCCAACTTTTGGAGCAAGAGTTACTACTACTACTCATATGATTACTTAAATTAGGAATAATTTTGTCACTATTAATAAAATTTAAAATTATTAATTATAATTAACTAGTTTTAAGACTTTTCCTTAATCTTGATGATTTCTTATAAGTAGGGTTGGAGGTATTATTTAATATATGTTTTTTAAAAAAGTAATACACGAGTTTTACTAAGAATTAAAAATGTTATTATAAAAATCCTAAAATTAAATACGAGTATTTATTTTAAAATTTTATGAATTGTACAAAATATTTCATACACTACATTCAATGAATGAAAACATTTAATACTAGTAAGGATATTTTATTTATTACAATAAATATAACATCAAATATTCTTCTTGAAATTGACGTAAAAAATTTTTTTTTTTAAGTCAATAGTATTTAATATTTTATTATATTTTATGAAGTTTATTAATTATTTACTCTAACATGTGTAAAAAAAAATTTATATCAATTAAATCTATTGATAAATATTGTATGTACTACATATCATTTAAAAAAACATGACAATCAAGCGTTATTAAATTCAATAAGTAGTGCGATAACACTTTATCGGACAAAAATACAATATGCCCTTAATTTATTGTTCTCTATTAACCTTTTTTTTCTATAATAGTGATGTGCTACACTATTTTCAATGACTAACTTTTGGAGCATGAGTTACTACTCAAATGATGACTTTTTTTTGTATAAACCATAGGTACGATCCCCTATTACCAAGGGCAATCCTATTCGAGGCTTAGTCACAGTTAAGGCTCATCACCCCCTCCCGAAGAATGTGTTTAGTGGGGATCGAACCGGTGAGCTCTTTCCACAATCTCAGCTTGCATTGCCAACTGGGCCACAAACTCTTTGGTTAAACATTATGACTTTAATTATGAATAATTTTTTCCCTATTTTAATTATTTAATATTAAGGATATTTCTGGAATAAATTAAATTGTGACATTAATAATTACAATTAACTAATTTTAATGTTTTTCCTTAGTCTTGATGATTCTTATAATTAGGACCGGAAATATTTTGATGTATGTTTTAAAAAAAAAAAACAATTCACGAGTTTTACTAAGAATGAAAATGTCATTATAAAAGTCCTAAAATTAAATATGAGTATTTGTATTTAAAATTGTATGATGTGTATTAATTATTTATTAGAATATTTAATACACTACATTCAAAGAATAAAAAAATTTAATACTAGTAATGAATATTTTATTCATTACATTAAATATAACCTTTAATATTCTTCTTAAGTCAATAGCATTTAATTTTTCTATTTAATATTAATTATATTTTTATGAAGTGTATTAATTATTTACTCTAACATTTAATATATTACATTAACTAAATAAAATATTAATAATTAATTATGCATAGTGATTAAATTATAACATATGTTTGATATTTTATTCATTACATTAAATATAGCTTATATATATATATATAGAAGAGAGATATATATATAGAGAGAGAGAGAGTGAGAGTTAGTTTAGTGATATATATTATCAGGTTAAAAGATTTTACACCGTTAATTAAATTGTATTACATATCATTTAAGAACATATGACAATCAAAGTTATTAAATTCAATAAGTAATGTGACAACACTTTTTTTTGGTGAATATCGGGATATTAAAAGCAAAAAAAGGCACGACAAAACACTGGGTGACAATGCACCCAACAAACAAAACAAATTCGAAAACAACCCTAAAGCAGAGAGGCTACTCCGTCAAACAACAAAGGGACTAGGGCAAAAGAAGGGGGCGCTCAAATTCTCTGTATCCAAAACGGTTTCCATCCCAACTTTGGCGAAGCTATCCGCAAGGCTGTTAGCTTCACGAGGAGCATAGACCCAGCAAGCAAGCTCAAAGCATTTTCCAGTCTCCCGAATCTGAGTAACCGGAGCTGAACAAAGGTGAGTCTCCGAACACCCTTCATTTATCAATTTGATAGCTACTATAGAATCAGACTCGAAGATGATGTTACTATAACCTTTGCATTTTAGCTAACTGAGCTCTTTCAACAGACCCCACAACTCTGCTTCTAAAAGCACTTTCGCGGCTTAGATTCGCACCGTAAGCAACAACAAAGGAAACCCCAATGATCCCTAACAACACCACTGCAGGCAGCGCCACCATGCGTAGCTGAGAAAGCCCCATCAGTATTGATCTTGTGCCAAGGCACAGTAGGGGAACCCATCAGATGAAGGTACTAATTTTTTTGCCCTGATTTGTGAAAATTGCTATGTGATTTGAATGTAGAGCTTGTACTGTAGCTTAATATGATGTAAGATTTTATTTCTTACTTCCTGAGTAGAAATCCTAACATTATTAAATATAATGTTATTTCTATGCATCCAAATTCCTTCTAAAGTGAACCCAAAAATTTGATGCTGCTTGAGATTGTAGTTTTGAGAATTAGGGCTCCTTAAGTAACCATCAACCATTTATGTAGATTATCAGTTTGGAAAAACGGATACATGTTACCATGTGGTATAATTTCCTTCCATTGCTTTATAACCTCAGCACAATCTCTAAAAAGATGGAGAGAAGTCTCTGCCTCAACCTTGCAAAATGTACACAAATCCTCATTAGATAAATTCCTTTTTTTCTTTGAATGTTAGTCAGAATAGCATAGGAAGCTATTTCCATAATTATAGTCTTATTCTTTGTGGGCCTTGCCAACGCCAAATTCTATTAAAGAGAGGATTCTTCAGCCCCTTAGGAACATCAGAAATATACTCATAAGCTGATTTAATAGTGAACCAGCCATCTGGATTACCTTTCTAAGTCAAATATCTCTGCTGCTACTAGCAATAGGAGGAGCCGATCCATAATTTTACTACACACCTCTTCCGGAAGGATATGTTGGAATAGCTGAATATCCCAATCCCCTGAAACCTTGGTATATTGAATTAAGGATAGTTGTAATTCTGATTCTCAATTGTAGCCATACTGTAATACATAAGACTGTTTATTCCTGGAATCCAGTTATCCAGCCAAAATCTGATGTCCTCTCCATTTTTGACACTCCAAGAACAATTTGATAATAAATTCTCCCAATTAGCACACACCCCTTTCCATAAATTTGAATCCCATGATTTCCGTTTCACTATAGGAATAGTAGAATCACCACATCCGTATTTAGCTTTAAGGACTTGAACCCATAATTCAGTGGGCTGGTGGATAAGTGCCCATCCTATCTTCATCATGTAAGCATTGTTTAAATCCCTTGCTTTTTTGATCCCTAATCCTCCAATCAATTTAGGACTACAAATCTTGTCCCAATTGACTAGATGAATCTTCCTTTTTGTCTTTGTATCCCCCCATAAGAAATTTCTACAATTTCTATCTATCTCTTCACAAGTAGCTAGTGGCAAATAATTTGTTTCCATTAAAAAGGTAGGCATGGCATTAAGAATAGATTGAGAAAGAGTGATTCTTCCAGCAAAAGATAAGGTCTTTCCCTTCCAAGAGTTCAGTCTTTGCTTAGTTTTCTGAAGCACATACTGAAAAAGAATTCCTTGTGATCTTGGAGTGGTGTATAGGGACTCCCAGATACTTTCCTAGATAATTTGTTCTCCGAAACCCCAAAGTTTCTGAAATTTCTTCCTTCACCTGCATACATATATTAGGTGAGAAAAAATCCTTGTTTTATCCTTACTTACCTTCTGACCTGAGCTTGTACAAAAAACATCAAGTACAATTTTAATTATCTCCACCTGTTCCATGGATGCTTCAGCAAATAAGATGAGATCATCTGCAAATGCCAGATGAGATATTCTTGGACCCTTCCTTCCAATTCTGATATGATTCCAGTATTTGTATTCAGCTGCCAAGTTAATCATTGAAACATTCTTTCTATGCATACACAAAAATATAAGGAGAAAGGGGATCACCCTCCCTTATGCCTCTAGATGGGGTAAAAGGGTTTAAAACCTCACCATTAACTAAAACTCTCACTTGAGGAGTAGAGATACAAGACCAAATTACTGAAATCAGATTTTCTGGCAGCCCAATATCAATTAAAGTTTCTCTCACAAAATCCCAGTTCCACCTATCATAAGCCTTTTCTAAATCAATTTTAATTGTCATCCAGCCTTTTTTTACCCTTTTTTCTTTTCATAGTATTAATAATTTCCTGGGTAATAATGATATTATCTCTACTCTGTCCACTAGGAATAAAACTACACTGTTGGGGGCCTATAATATGGAAAATGAAATGTCTAATCCTATGAGCAATCAACTTAGTAATAATTTTATAAGAGGCATTGCATAGACTAATTGGCCTAAACTGTTTAAGATTAATAGCAGTATCAATTTTAGGAATCTGAGTAATCAAGGCATCATTAATAGAAGCAACATTAGAGGGAGAAACCCAAACCTGTTTTATGAACTTACAAATAGTAGGTCCAACAGTATTCCAATGATTTTGATAAAAAATTGCATGAATACCATCTAGGCCAGGAGCTTTAAATCCCTTCATTGAAAAACAACCTGCCTAATTTTCTCATCAGTTATTGGTTGAGAAAGTCTATTCAGCTGCTCATTAGTTAATTTCGAAAAGCTATTTTTCAAAGGAAAATCAGCATGATTACCCTCATCTTGAAAACAAAATTTGTAAAAATCCATACATAATTCCTCAATTGCTTCAAGTTCAGAAATCCAAATCCCTTCTTCATTTTGGAGACTCTCAATTCTATTTTTTTCCTCCCGGCAACTGTAACTCTATGAAATATTTTGTATTTTTATCACCAAACTGAATTTTCTTGGATCTAGACTTTTGGAACCATAGTAGTTCTTCTTGCGACAACACTTTATCATACGACAATATAAAACACTTTTACTCATTAAATGAATGTGTGTGTGTCATTTGAATAGAATATGCCACTAAAGTTGATTGGGAATGGAACATTTTACTCCTCAGGGCCTGTTTGGTTTGAAGAAACATTTTCTATTTTCATTTCATGTTTTCATTTTCTGAACACTGTTTTCATTTTCATTTTTTAGAAATTTAGAAAACATGTTTGTTTTGACTTTTTGTTTTCTATTTTGTGAAAATGAAAATATTGAAAATATGTTTGCTTTACCATTTCAAATATGTAAGATGATAATAAAGAAACTATTAATTTGGACTTGATAAATAGTGACTAGACTTGATATTTTTTTACATGGATGATAATTAATAAAATAAATCTGATGTATCATAGATTAAATTAATTTAAATTAAATTTGGCTAAATCTAGTAACTAACATTTAATTTGGCTAAATTAAATTAAATTAATTTGTTTAAATCTAATATTTTAATTAAATTAATTTATTTTAAATTTCAATATCCACACATACTTTACAGTTGTTTCTGTCATGCCAGTGCCATGATGGTATTAAAAAAGTTATTGAAAACTTTTTCATGGGTTAAAAAGTTTTAGTATTGAAAACTTTTTCAAAATACCCATCAGCTTAAAACTAAAGCATTAACAGAGTGGTTGTGCAACTGGATCTGAAGGAGTGCTTGCACCGAAGGGGATTGCGCAGCGGCGCGGGGTGGGGAAGTGATGGCGGAGAAGCCGCAGCCGCAACCGTGGCTAGATGGTGTGACAAAGCGAGGGACACACAACCGCCACCTCGCTACGGTGGTGCAGAAATCGACGGCGTGGGTAGGGTGGTGCCCCGCGGTGGGTATAGATGCTTGTTGCCATGGCTTGGAGACCTCCCTCTCTATCTCACCTCCCATCCTCCCTCTCCTTTCTTCTTTCTTTTTTGCATTTTTTGGTTCTGCTTTTTCTCATTATTATTATTTTGGGTATGAAATCCTTGGTTCATGTTGTTGTATTATGCTCTTCCTTTGCATTGAGGGTGATGGTAAAGTGTTAAAAAAAATGTTGCAGACAGAAAAATGGGAATGAACAGTATGTGAAAGAGAGAGTATAAACTGCGCGAAAAAACATTACAATAATGAAAATAAGAAAAAGAATGGAAATGATTAATATTACAAATGTGCCACCGCGTTTTCGAATTCAAGTGAAAACACGAGAAACGTCTTTTTTTTTTTGTTTTCTGTTTTTGCCTATATTCAGGAAATGTTTTCTAACAAAATGTTTTCAAAAAAATCAACCAAACATATTTTCAGGGTTGTTTTTCGTTTTCAATGAAAATGAAAACAGAAAATACTCAAACCAAACAGGCCCTAAGATTTCTAGAATGAGATTTTCAGAAATGTGGTCTATTTGAAAATAAAAGAGTATTTTTTTTATACAAAAGCTACCTAAATAGTGATGATTAGGAAGTCAGAAATTTGTGTTTGGAGTAATATTATTTTTTAATAGATATTTTTAAAACTTTATAATTACTTAATACAAAATTAAATTAAATTATTTAATAAAAAATTGCTTAGACACCTAAATTAATTCATATATATTAATAAAAATTGAATTATTTAATAAAAAATTAAACTAAAAAAATTAATGCTTTAATTTTTAAATAATAAAGATAAAGATATATTATTAGAAAATTTAATATGGGAATATAAAATTATACTCTTACAATTAATATGTTCATATCTTGTAAGTTTTTTATATTAAAATTTACTTAGACACATAATAATTATTATTTGAAAGTTATTTATTTTTATTTTTATTAGGGTTAAATATGTTTTCAGTACCTGAAATATAGTTTATATTTGATTTTAGTCCCTATAAATCTATAATTCAAAACCCGTGGATTTGATCCCTCAAAAACATATTTAACCCATATTATTATTTTGACTAAAATTATAGGGACTAAAATAAATTCTATACTATATTTCAGGAACTAAAAACGTATTTAATCTTTATTATTATTTTGAAATCTATTACTTAACTAAAATAAAAAATTTAATATATCTAAATATTTAATTCTATTTACTATTATATATACTTCCTTTTATATATTTTATTCATTGTATGTGTGTGTGTCGGTGTCATTTTTATCTTTCATTCAGAATATTTAATAAAAAGTTTCAAATATCTCTTATTATTGTTGAGTTGAGGATCCATGACAACAAAAAATCGAGATTCAAATATTTTGACCTTGCTCGAAGAAAGTGAAAGCCAAGATGACTTGGTTGATCAGAACCAAAAGATAATCTTATGTGAAACAGAGGATCAAGATTCCACCATTCCAATCTTTCTTGAAAGAAGTGAAAGCAAAGATGAGTTGATTGATAAGAACCAAGGGATGAGCTTGCTTGAAACAAAGAATCAAGATTCAAGCATTCCTACCTTGCTTGAAAAAAGTGAAAGCACAAATGACTTGTGATGGCACTCTACTAGAAGCTTGGACCTGCAAGACCTACACCGGAGGATATGCACCAACTGCAAGCCTCAGCTTCAAGCAAGGAAAAGTTGGAGAAATTAGTGTCCTACAAATAAATGTCACTACCCTACAAAATAAGGGTCACTACCCTACAGAAGGACACCTTGACCCTGGATAGGACCCTTGTCCTATGGACCACCCTTAATTAGGACTCTCTTGTATTTTCTTTTTATTTTTGTATTTTCCTTTTATTTCATCCTAGTTGGGTGCTAATTGTATGGGTTTATTGGTTAGTAGGTTGCCTTACTATAAGGCTTAGGGAGTCATGGGTTCTATTCCCACCTAGGATAGAATTTCTTTCATCTTGTAATTTTTTTACATGAGTGGGGCGCATTTTAGAGGTTTAATGGCTTAAGACTTAGCTTAGCTATAAACCTTCGGGGTCTTGGGTTCAAAACCCACTTAGGAGTGTTTTCACTCATCTTTTATTTTTCTCCCATTTTATTCTCCTAAAAATCCGCCCCCTTCCCCCTCCACTCCTATATAAAGGAGTCTTCTCCTCTTGTATTTGACACATTGAATTTTGAAGTAAAGGCATTATGCCAAATTTTCTCCTCCCTTTGTGAGTTGAGTGAGGCTTGGTGGTTGTTGCTCAAACCATACTGAGACTTATCTAATTCTCCTGAATTAGTGGCGTCTGGCATTGGACTTATTTGCTGCAAGTGGACTCTTGCTTCAGTGGCGTCCTTCCCATTTCTTCCTCTCCACTTTTTCTTTCATTTTCTCTCATTTTCTTGCATTTTCTTGCGTAATTATAGCTGCTGCCCTGCACCTATAATTCGCAATTTTAGTGCCTTTAATTGATTCTAATCGGTTGGTTTTGCTCAATTCTAGATCCTACACCTATCCGGCTATCAATTGGTATCAGAGCTTGTTGAATTTGAGCAAAATTGGAGCAAATTGGGGCTATTTTGGGCGCTGCATACTGCACCTATTTAGTGCAGAATTTTCACTCATTTAGTGTAATTTCATCCCTCTTTTCAATTGTAATTTGGACTTTGACTGTTTCCTGGGCCCGAGGTGCATTTCTGCTGCTATCAGCACTTGTCTGTCTTGATTGAATTGGTTGATTTCTTGCTAGTTTGGGGGCTGTTTTTGGCCGCTAATTCCCATCCCCTAGGTGTTTGTTTAAATGCCTCTTTAATTGCTCATACTTGTTCTTGAGTGATTCTTGCAAATTAATTGATATAACTGCTTGTTTATGGTGAAGTGTGGTAAGAGGAGGCATTGTTGTCTTCATTTTTCCAAAGATCGTTCACCTACATTTCTCCCCTTCACCATTAATTGTCATCCCCCATATTCATCTCTTTACTTTCCGCCTTTAATTTTCCGCCATTTAATTTCCGCTTCTCCCCATCCTTTTAATTTCTGCTCTCCCCTTTACATTCTGCCATTTACATTTCTGCTCTCCCCATCCTTTTAATTTCTGCTTCCCCCTTTACTTTCAGTCATTTACTTTCAGTCCTCCCCATCCTTTTATTTTCCGCTTCCCCCTTTACATTTCTGCTCTCCCCATCCTTTTACTTTCTGCCATCCCCTTCTACTTTCTGCCATTTACATTTTTGTCCTCCCCATCCTTTTAATTTCAGTTTCCCCCTTTAATTTCTTGCCATTTAATTTTGCGCAATTTTTCCTTATTATTTTTGCCATTTTTGCGCATTTTTGGGCTCTTGTGTTGTTCAATTTCCTACTCTTGTTGTGTCTGTTTGATTGGCATTCTGATTGCAAATTTGGATTGACTGCTATCTCTACCTTGGACTTTCCCTGTTTGATTGTGCAAAACGCTCACCTATAGGATCTTTTTTGGTTCATAGTATTGAAAGAAGATCAACAAATTCTAATTGTTGATTTTCCTTCAAATTTTAATTCCAATCTTAAAATTGAACCAAACGCGTTTCTGTGACCATACCGGTTTTTTATAATCAACAAAGAAGTGCTAAGCAATTTTTTTGCCCATTTTTTAAATCAAGTTGCCATCACGTTTTCACAGTTTTTAGAAATCAGTTTATTCATTATTTTTGCTTTTCTGGGCCACTTGGACCAGTTTGCTGTCAGAAAATTCCAAAAATATTACAGTAGGTACAGTTAATTTTCTTTTCATTGTGTACAAATTTCTGTAATTTTCTGTTGGGGAAAAAGACAAAAAAAGAAAGAAAAGGCAAGAAAAATACAAAAAGTACGTACGTACCAAAAATAGAAAAAGAGGTGTAAAAAGCAAAAAAGGGTGCAAAAGTCAACAACAAGGAAGAAAAAGTCAAAAGACACCCAAAAAGAGTAAAAAATTCAAAAAAAGTTCAGAAAAATAGAAAATTCAAAACAAAGAGATATCCCAACAATACAGTGATAGTTTTACTGTAATTTTCTGTTTCATTTCCCTGTATACCGTAATTGAGTTGTATTTGCTGTTTTCTTAAAAACGACAATTTGGCAACTCTTTTTCAAAAATCACCAAAAACAATTCTCTTTGCAATTTCTTCCTTCTTGTCTTGTTTGCTGTCTGCTCTTGTGTATAAGCTTGTTTGAGTGCCAACTTTTCTTGTTTGTCATATCAATTCTTTGTTTTGTCTTAGGATTTTCCAATCTTCTTCCAGTAGGTATTTTTCTTTGTTAGTGCGCTTCTATTTGGGTAAGGGTTAAGACTTAGACTCACGTTGGTCTTTGCAACTTCTAATCAACCTCCAACCGAGTAGAAGGGGCAAGAGAATCTCATTAGAGAAAAATCCAAAAAAGAGTGACATACACGAGTGTTAACATTCCTTTGAGTGTAAACACTTAGTGAGTGGTGAGGTCCTTTAAAAGTTTTAACATAAAATCAATTAGGAGAATGGAAGGAAGGAGGCAAGGGGAAAGGGCAACCATGTTGTTTAGGAAAGCCTTAGAAACACCTTTGGGTGAAGAAGAGAGCCAAAGAGAGAACCTATTCCACACTAGGTGCCAAATTGAAGATAAGGTATGTTTAGTGATCATAGATGGAGGAAGTAGTAGCAACTTAGCTAGCCTTAGGTTAGTTAACAAGCTAAACTTACCTACTACCCCACATCCAGAACCTTATACACTTCAATGGGTGAGTGATGAGGAAGAATTTAAGGTGGATAGGCAAGTGAGCTTAAGGTTCAAAATTGGGGATTACCAAGATGAAATAACCTTTGATGTCATACCCTTAGAAGCCTCTCACATCCTTTTAGGAAGACCATGGCAATATGAGAGAAGGGTGAAGCGTGATGGGTATTCCAATACCTATAGGTTCCGCCACCAAGGGGTTAAATTCACCTTAATGCCTATGACCTCTAGTGAAATTAGGAAAGATCAAATCCAACTTAAGAGGTTAATAGAACAAGAGAAAAGAGAACAATTAGAAAAAGAGAAAGAAGTGAAACTTGAAAGAGAAAACAAGGAAAATAAATTAAGAGTGAAAGAAGAGAAAGTATGTTTTTCTTGTGATCATTTAAATGCTAACTCTTCTAGTGAAAACATGAATAGGTTGAGGGAAAATACTTCTAGTGTTGCAAAGAAGACAACTCAAGCTATTGAAAGGGAGTTTCCTAAACTAACTTTCTTTATGCATGAAATGCCTTTTTCTATGCACAATTATATGCCTCAAAGCATTACATGTTAAAAAGAAATGAACAATATTGATGATGCTATGAAACCTATTGCATGTTTAGAAAAGCCAACTATGTATGAGAGTACCATGAAAGTTACTAAAGATGCATGCTTACTCAATTCCTTTAGATTGCATGATAAGATTGAAAACAAAGATGGATTGAATATGCATGCGCCTTTGGTTTGTGTTTATAGAATGAATACACATTTTGGACCAAAAATAATTATTTCATACAAAGATGTGTATTATGCTCTTGAACTAGTTAGTAAAAAGGATAAAATTTTGGATGAAGCTATCACATGTAGGAAAACTTGTTTGACATCTAATTCAAATGATGATATGCTTCTTGATATGCATACTCACTGTGGTTCTTTTGGTATTTCACCTTTCATGAACACATATGATAATATGCAAAAGGTGTCATCTTACTTGAGTGAGTGTTTTAGTATGGATATGGCTCTTGAACAAACTTGCATGAATACTTCATGGCATGAACATATGCACTATGATTTTGACAATCATACTCAAGATGCATGTGTTATGTTCAATAAAAATGTTGGGATGTTATTGAAAAATATTAAGACATTCATGCCACATAGTTTCACATGTGCTTTTATTTGGGAACATAGTATAGAATACTTTGATGGATATCGCACATTGAAACACTTTTTGTACTCGAGTGGAATTTATTTCCTAACCTTTCTCCATGACCATTTACTTGTATTACTTGCAAAGGAGGGCTTCAAAAGATTAGTCTTTGATCCAGGATCTAAATCCGCAGAGTACATGGACAAGATGGTTCAATCTTCATTGAGGGAGTTTTCTAACCCTTATCTCAAATACCTCTTGTTCATCTCCTATGTTTTTCTTTTGCTAATCTTTATGATCCCCAAGTATTTTTGTTATGAGCCTTCACTTTGCTTGCTTTGGAATAATACTTATGGCTCTTCTTCTTATTGTCTAGGCTCAAGGAAGATGTTCAACTTGTGGATCTCTGAATCTACTCTCCAAAAGCGAAGGGAAGCATCTTCTTACTTCCTATATTTTGTCATCCAACTCCTTCTTCTACCCAGTTCATTATTTTTACGGCTCCTTTCTGAATTTTCAGATTTGAGGTCAAATCCTTTTCAAGGGGGAGGGAATGATGGCACTCTGCTAGAAGCTTGGACCTGCAAGACCTACACTGGAGGATATGCACCAACTGCAAGCCTCAGCTTCAAGCAAGGAAAAGTTGGAGAAATTAGTGTCCTACAAATAAAGGTCACTACCCTACAAAATAAGGGTCACTACCCTACAGAAGGACACCTTGACCCTGGATAGGACCCTTGTCCTATGGACCACCCTTAATTAGGACTCTCTTGTATTTTCCTTTTATTTCATCCTAGTTGGGTGCTAATTGTATGGGTTTATTGGTTAGTAGGTTGCCTTACTATAAGGCTTAGGGAGTCATGGGTTCTATTCCCACCTAGGATAGAATTTCTTTCATCTTGTAATTTTTTTACATGAGTGGGGCGCATTTTAGAGGTTTAATGGCTTAAGACTTAGCTTAGCTATAAACCTTCGGGGTCTTGGGTTCAAAACCCACTTACGAGTGTTTTCACTCATCTTTTATTTTTCTCCCATTTTATTCTCCTAAAAATCCGCCCCCTTCCCCCTCCACTCCTATATAAAGGAGTCTTCTCCTCTTGTATTTGACACATTGAATTTTGAAGTAAAGGCATTATGCCAAATTTTCTCCTCCCTTTGTGAGTTGAGTGAGGCTTGGTGGTTGTTGCTCACACCATACTGAGACTTATCTAATTCTCCTGAATTAGTGGCGTCTGGCATTGGACTTATCTGCTGCAAGTGGACTCTTGCTTCAGTGGCGTCCTTCCCATTTCTTCCTCTCCACTTTTTCTTTCATTTTCTCTCATTTTCTTGCATTTTCTTGCGCAATTATAGCTGCTGCCCTGCACCTATAATTCGCAATTTTAGTGCCTTTAATTGATTCTAATCGGTTGGTTTTGCTCAATTGTAGATCCTACACCTATCCGGCTATCAACTTGGCTGATCAGAATCAAAAGAGACCTTCTTTGAACTCTCGTAAGGGAAAAAATAAAAAGGTAACTAAGCCTATTTGATTGATTTCTTTTCCAAATTGTTCAATTTATAACTATGATTATTTTATTCATATGTATACATATGCATCTATCACTCTTTGAATAATTTTTATATTGTCATTTCTTTTGGGACAATTTTTGTATAATTCTTGTAATTCAACAAAACTGTTATCTTCCTTATTGATTATATATATATATATATAGTTGGGTAATTCTTCAAAATTAACAAAAATATGTCATTTCTAGTTACCATGCGATAATTATGGTTTTTGAAGGTATAGGTTGTTATTTTTCTTTATGAAACAAATTTTGTAGCCCTAGCTTAGGTTACATTATTCTTTGGGGATTATTTGATCTTTGAGTCTAATTTTGTTCATGTTACCTTCATTTCCCCCCCAATTTTTAAAGGATATTAAGTAGAAAAAGGATGATAGGTTAAACTATAATAGATTTTACAATGGGTAAGTGGTCAGATTCACCCATAAACTTACAATTTTTTTATCTTGAAGTTGGTTAAATGTCTCTAGAAGTTGAATAGAGACTTGAAAACATTTTCCCCTAAAAACTCAGATTCAATTTTGAGGTGTTTCCCGAGTCTGAGACTTGAAACCCAAATAGAATTTTAACTTAGCAAAATGTTAAGACTCAAAAAGTTGTGACTATATCATAGATAGAGTAAAACTTAACATTTAACATGATTGACTTTTACAAACAACTTCAATTAAAAAAACTATTTCTCAATCTTTTTATTTAACAAAGTAAACAACTTTACCAGATTGTAAAAATATGATCTTTCCATAGTCCAAAGACCAGTTTCATAGAAAAGACGTCTCTTTGTTGAAACATTATATATATAGAGAGAGAGGGGGGGAGGGAGATCACACCAAGGTTTATAGTGGTTCACCTAAACACCCCTGAGCTATGTCCAGTCCTCACAAAATTATGAGTTCCACTAACTGTTAACAATTTACAAGTATTCTTCTCCGAGCCTCTTTAGGCCTGATTATTCAAAAGTAAATCTTCGGAGCCTTTCCATGATTCTAAGTAATATTTCTTAAATCCTATTCAAGCTTGCTCTCACCCACACCAACACTCAAGTCACTACCTGATTGGTTGGATATTACAAATCAGAATGATAGAATAGAAGTGTTTGACTTAGTCAAATCACACATTGTGTGGATGAACATGGATTTATGAAGCTAAGTAACCAATTACTATAAGTTAGATACAAGATATATAAATGAAGTGATTGATACGAGGAACTCATATGGGTAAAATTTGAAGATTTAAATCAGAAGAAGATTTGGTACAGTTTTGCACTTGCTACAATTGGTTTTCTCTCTAATTTCTTCAAGTCTTCTAATGTATTTGTAGGTTTTGTCCTGAAACAAGTCACTTGTAATTGTTGGTGATTGATAGTTGATCTAGTCTTTCCTTTTTCAGTGTTGTCCTTCCAAGTCAAAATAAGTAGTTTAGCGCAATCTAAGATAGTTCAGATTGAGCCTGAGGTTACTAGTTCCAAAGTCAGAACCCTTTTCAAACCACAAGCCAAGGTTAGTAGTCCCAATAAGGAATCTTAAGATTCGTTTAACTATAGTAAGATGAGACTCTTTTGGACAAGATTGAAACCTGGCACAGAGTCCTACTGAGAATTGGATATCAGGTTTGCTAGCAGTCATGTACAATAAAGAACCAATCATACCTTTGTACATCATCTCATAGATATATTTACCTTCTTTATCTTTGTCTATTGTGGAGGAAGTATGCATGTGACTTTTCATTAGTTTTGCTTCTTCCATGTTGTACTTCGTGAGAAGATCCTTGGTGTATTTTTCTTTATGGATTAGGCTCCCCTTCTCTTCTTGCTTTATCTGAAGTCCTAGGAAGAACCTAAACTCTCCCATCATACTCATCTCAAATTCTCCCTACATTAGACTTGAAAATTCTTTGCACAGAGATTCATTAGTAGCACCAAATATTATATCATCTACATAAATCAGAATCATTACCATTTCCTTCTTAACTGATTTCTTAAAGAATGGTGTGTCTACCACTACTCTAGTAAACCCATTCTTGGTTAAGATAGAGTTGAGTCTATTATACCAAGCTCTAGGAGCCTATTGAAGACCATACAGAGCCTTACTTTGCTTCAGAACATGATTTGGGTAAGCTTCATTTTCAAATCCAAGAGGTTGACACACATATACACCTTCCTCAATGAAACCATTTAAGAAGGAACTTTTAAAATTAATTTGATATAACTTACAGTTTTTATAAGCAGCAAAGGCAAGAAGGATTCTAATTGCTTCTAACCTAGCAAAAAGACCAAAGGTTTCATCATAGTCTATACCTTCTTGTTGATTGTTGCCTTGAGCAACTAACCTTGCTTTGTTTTTTACCACTTTAACTCCCTCATTAAGTTTGTTTCTGAAGACCCATCTTGTTCCAACAACATCTTGATGTTCCGGTGGGGAACAAGATTCCAAACTTGGTTCTTGTCAAACGGATTCAGCTCTTCTTCCATTGCAGCAACCCAACAATCATTTTCAAGTGCTTCTTGAATAGACTTGGGTACTACTTGAGATAAAAGATCCATCATGTTTTGATTTCGGTTGAAAAAACCTTTGGTTCTTACTCCTTCAGATGCTTCTCCTATGATCTGGTTCTTAGGATTTGACTAGAGATATCTCCAGCTTCTAGGTAGCAAATTCCTTATTTGAAAGGGGCAACATGGATCCCACTAAGTGAGGAATTGATCATAATTCCTTAGTCAAATGGGTGACAAACCATGAGGTTTTGGTGTGAGAATGGTTTTCTTTATATATACTAAGGGAAGGGGATATATGTTCTTGAATGAAACAATTTAAGGAAATGCCTCATTAGGGAGTACCAATTCACTAAATAGACTAGGCATAACCATAGACCTTGGTATTTCTTGGCTTTTATTATTATTGGTCTCAAACAAAGGAATAAGTAGAAAGCCACATGACTAATAGTCTTGTATGCTAACTAGATTAAAAGGAAAAGAAAAGTCTCGATGGGTTATTGAAGCCATTACCTACAGCGCAACAACCATAGGAATACATCTCCATGAACACTTCTGAAATCTAAGGGGCTTGGTTCCATCGTGGTTGTGGTTGATATGTTCTTCAAGTATGCTACGTCATTATACTAACCTCTCTATATATTGAACTATTGAAGAGATTGTATGATTATTCTTTAAGCATGTTATAAAGCATATATGATTACCAAAGAAAATTATTGGTTGTACTTATACTTGCCACTTGTACATATAGATTTTGATTCTCCTAGGGTTAGAGTTGCATTTCTCCACCAACATTCACCCATAAATTGATGGGCAAACAAAAAAAAGGTGAATTATTTGGGGATGTTTTTTTTAGTTATGTTAGGGCAATAAGCATTAACACTGCACACCCTGGTAACCTCTTATAATGGGAAAAGTTCTAGAGCATATCACGAGGTCAAGTCATGGCAAAAGTAAGCCAATATAGAATAGTGTTATATATATTGGCAAAGTAGTAAGAAGGATGAAATCATAGGCTGATAGGAAAAGAAGACCACGGGAGTACCATCGAGTAAGAAATATCCCATTGGTTAAACTTATTTCTAGCAACTTAAGGCCTTTTAAAAAGTTCATAAAAAATTGATCTAGAAGTATTAAGGGGTTGTTTGAAATCATTGAACAAGTGATGAAAGTATCCTATAAACTCATTCTCTCTTTTACCAAGTGCAACGTCCTAATTTCTAATTTAGGATTTAGTCTGTTGAAAACCAAATCCCAAATTTCTGAAATTAAATCAAGCCATTTTGAATATCTAAAACATCCACAACTTGTTAAGGAACCAACGATAACTTAAACAATTTGTGAAACTAAAACTATATATATATATATAACATATACACATATCCTGCCTCGAAGGCCATAATTCTCAACATCTCAAAGACAATAGCTAATATATACATATGTAGAAACTAGCAAAACTAAAAGAATAAGTCTTCAACTTAAGGCCGGACTCCTGCTCCCAACTCAAGGATCCGTGCGAGGCGGTACCTACATAACTAGATTGTGTCCACAGAACGTGTGGTGAGACGATTGTCTCAGTGAAGTACAACTATGCAAATGCAATGTAGGAACCATAATTGAATGATATGCAACAGTTATAACATAAGCATATACATCACAATCAACTAAAATAAATGCAACTTATGATGCAACTCACTGTTGTGTCCAGCAGGCATGATCTTATCACTTAAACTGGAGTTAGAACTGAGCTCAGACTACGGGGAACGTCTCCCCCGGGGACAAATCCCACCCATTACTGGACCGAAGTCAAGTTTTCATACAATTACTTATTTTTAACTCACGCTCGAAGCCGACTTATATTAACTCACGGTCGAAACCGGCGTAAACTAATTCAATGCTCAATATCTTCATGATTTATTAATAACAACTAACATGTAAACAAAATACTAATTTCCTATGTTTCAACACATGAATTTCACACAATTACTAATAATTAACATCTACAATTATAAGGAAGGGGAATTAGAGAATAGGGGTCATACTCAAGACATATAATCACAAAAGTGAGAGTGTGTGAGTTGTACTCACCTCACAATTTGATAAAGGATGGAAGAAGAAGAGATGGGAGGATGATGAATGATGAGTTATTGGCTTAGAATCCTTCTCTAAGCTTCAATGAATGATTCCTCTCTCTAGAATCAGAGTCCCTCTCTCTAGATTTAAAGAAGAAGAAGAGAAGAAAGTGTGAATTCTGAAACTGAATTAAGGGTTTTGAACCTGTAAGTGGATTTTCGCTCAAGTGAGATATTCTCGCTTGGGCGAGCATATCGGTTGCATGCCCTTTCTTCACATTCTCGCTTAAGCGAAACTGTCTCGCTCAAGCGAGAACGATCTAGAAAAGACCCCCTCTCTGGACGATTCTCACTCAAGCGACCCTTCTCGCTTAAGTGAAAATTATCCAAAGAGCCTCCCAAAACTCCCCTGAATCTCGCTTAAGCGAGATATGCAGAAACTCAAATTCACCCTTTTTTCTGCATAATTCTCTCAAGCGAGATATTCTCGCTTGAGCGAGAATGCTGAAACTTCTAAACTTAGTTTTTATTTCTATGTCTTTCTTCTTAAATCAATTTTACCCCTTACTTAATATCATTCCTAAAAATCGTTATCTTATTCTCTTATAAGATTTAATTAGTCTTAATTATCGGGATGTTACACCAAGAGCAACTTTATTTATTATATATGATCATACTCAAACCTTATCATGGACATTTGAAGAATCTAGAGCAATGAGTCTCAAGGAAAGCACCACCGATAGTAATCAAGTTATTTTATAAGGAGTTAAAACAAGTGTTGGCTGATTAACTCATGAGAAGTAGAGGAGTATGTCTAAATGCCCAACATCTAATCACATGGAAGAGATTACCAGAGAGTGATATAACTTGGGAGACTTATGAATATCTTTGGGAATTCAAACCACCTAGGGTAGTATCATAATGAAATAAGGACATGTACACAACAAGTGAGGGAGGATGTTTACATTAGGCAAAATCTTTTAATACACTATTCATAAAAATTTATAGAAAAATAGAGAGAACTCCAAAACATTTGTAAATATCCAAAAGTTCTACCAACATCCTTGGAAATATCTTCAATTAGATTTAGAAATCTAATTACTTTTTGTATATATCTCCCTCACTTGTTATGTAGATATCATTCCTACAAAAGTAATCATAGTTTTGTACATTTGTCTCAATCCTCGTTGGCCATTGAGGTTTGAGACTACTATAAATAGGGGAGGTATTATTTGGCCATGACATTTAATAATATAGATATTTGATAAAATATTTTTGTTTTCTTCCTTTAAGTGCTTCTTACCTTGTTACTTCTTTAGTCCCTATTTTGAGTACAAGCTTAAGTGAGGTTGACTTGGTTTAGTACCAAGTCTTGGCATATTTATGTTAGTGTGTGTAAGGACATGACAGAGTGTTATTTGTTACCTAAAACTTGAACTTTCACTATTGTTTCTAGTGCTTCGCACCCACTAGGAAAATATACGGCTTTATATTGTTATCATCATTGTTTTTAAAACCGGACCAGAGCGGCCGGTCCGACCGGTTCGACCGGGAACTGGCCTGGTGACCGGTCTGTTCAACCCAAAAAATCGGAGGAGCTCAGAACCGGTGAGAACCGATCAAGAACTGGTTAAACCGGTCAAAAATCGGTGAAAACCGATACCAGATAACCGGTTGAACCGGTCCTTTTAAAAAAAATTCAAATTTTTTTATTTTTTATTTTTTATTCAATCTAAAATATTTTTAAGATAAATAAAGACATATATTTAAGGATTACACATAGATATCTATTATTTTATTAATCATTATTAATTTTTTTCTCTTATAAACCTTATAATAAGGTCATTTATACTGATTTACAACTTTATAAATCTTAATTTTGTGTTACTTGATTAATTAAAATATTATATAATATTAAAAATATATATTTAATTAAAACCGGTTTAACCACGGTTGAACCATTAAACCGTGAACCGGTGCCTTCACCGGTTCAATTACCGGTCCGATTTTTAAAACATTGGTTATCATTGATTATTTTGGTTGTTTCTAATATAGTTAGAAAAGGGTCACCACTATTCAAAGTTAAAGGGTCACCACTATTCAAAGTTAAATTTGTTATGCGTGTACTTATTTAGGATATAATTATTGTCATTGTTTTGTAATTGTTATACGTGTATGTTTAGTGCTTTTGAAATTTACCATGTTTTACAATATAATCTTTGTTTTGTTTATTTACTTTGAAAATTATTATGTGTAATAAACTTGTATTATTTCTTTTTGTAATAATTTTGTTATGTTTGTTAATAGATTATCTTGGTTTGAATTCAAGCTAGAAAAGTAAACTTTTTAAGCTCATCTAATTAATCGCATTGCTAGCATAATAAGCGATATTTTGTAAAATAAAGCAAATAAGCATCAAACCATGCTCTTGCCTAAACATGTGAATTTAGTTCTCTCTCCTTTTACTCATTAATAAATGAGGGCTTATTTTCAGAATTTTACATAAATTAGTGGGTCTATATAAAATTAATAGCATGTCATCTTACTCACTGATGAGACTCTAGTGCCTTCTTTTTTTTCTGTTCTTTTCCTATTTTACCCTTCCTGTACAAAAAAAATAGCATGTCATCTATATATAATAAAGACTTGTGTCTTTCTATATCTTATACAATAGAGAGGACTTGGGCCACTGTTAATAATTTTAGGATTATTTTGGGTGCACAATGATGGTGATAAGGTTTGAACCTATGACCTCATATGAACTACCCAAACTCCTTATTAGTATGGCTCAAATTCTAGTAGCTCAGGGTAGTCTCCAAAACGACTTGATACAACTTATGGCTATTAATTGCCTTGTGTATATTTTAATCTATAATATTTTCTCCAATATCTTAAACATACCTTTTACTAATGAAGCATCTATTAATAATAGTCCCCCAAAAGAGAAGGAATTTTATATTTCATTTTCAATTTCAAAATTCTTCATTGTTTAGATAGACTTCAATATATAGTTCCATTAAACTTAAATGTATATTCTTTTTTATCCATGTATGGACATTTAATTAATTTCTATTTTGTTTTTCGTTAATATAGTTTCAAACACATTTATTTCACTATCTTTTTGTTTATAATGTATTAAGAGGGAGAGACCAGCTAGGAAATCAACTTCAAGCTCAAGAGAAGAAAAATGTCGCGAATCCTCCTTACCTTATTGGATTGAAAATTGGTTCATTCGAAACAACAAGAGAAAGCGTGGAAAAAGGATTGATAAGGTATGAGGTCAAATTTAGAATGACCATTTGATGTTCATTTATTTTTTCCATTCTTTCTTCTACTTTCTCGTTTCTCCTATTTTATTTGATTCTATACTTTCACAAATTGTAGTGGTACATTAATTATATTAATAAATTTCATGTGTTAAACATATTCATATTTTGAAAATTCAAAGTAAATGTTTTCATCAATTAAAAGAATATAATATACAATGACTTAATATATCTTATATTTTTGTATATTTCTTAATATCTTCATTAATTCCACTATAATGTTACTATTTATTGTACTTGTACTAATCTGATCAATGTTAAAATATTAACAAATTAATGTTTTACAATTCTATGTTCACAAGGAGAAAATGATTACTTGTCGATCTACAATAGAGGTTGATAGATTTGAGAAATACGGAATTCTTCCTGGACAAAAAAGAAAAGCAAATGATGAAGGAAAAGAACAAGAAAAGAGTCATTGGGAAAAACAAGCCAAAGTGAGTATGCTTACTATGAGAAAATATAAAAATATTAATTTTTTCATTTATTTTTCACAACGTTCCTTTATTTATTTTTTAAACAAAAGTTATACAAAATACTTACTAATATGGAAAATGAAATCTTAGTTAAAGTGAGTATGCATATTTTAAAAGGTCAAGATTTTTCATTCATATTCAACATGATATTTAAATTTGCACTATTTAATGTTTCAGCAAATATGTTTGCTAATAAGAAGGACAAAGAATTACAAACAGAAGTATGTTTACTTTGATTTTTTTAACATTTTCTTTATACTCATCATTATGTTGTTTTCGGTTTTGTTGCTAATATTTTGAAAAAAATGCTTGTTACTTCTATAGGAAAGTAGAATAAAAGAATTTCAACATAAATTGAGTACCCATATTAATTTTGAAAATTTAACATTTTCATTACTGCACAACATGATATATGTTGTGCTCTCTATTTGTTATTTAGGAAATACTTTTTAATGAAGAAAACAAAGAAGCACAAACTAAAGTGAGTAGGCTTGTTTTCAAAGTTTAACAATTTTCATGACCATTTAACGTGTAGTTTTTATGTTTTATGGCTTTTAAGAATTGATTACTAATGAGAAAAGGTAGCATGTATACAAACTAAAGTGAATGTGCTTCTTTTTGACAATACCGTATTTTTCATTACTATTCAACTTACTATTTTAAGTTTTATTCCCAAATTTATTAGGAGATGCTTGTTGTGGAAAGATGCAAAGAAGCAAAAAAATTCCATCTTCACATGTTTGACAATATAAACAAGGCATTGTAAGGTAAGGTTTTCTACTATGTATATGGAAATAGAAAATAATGTAATTATAATTGAAAACCAATTATATATCATCATTTATTTAAATTAGATTACAAAGATAAAAATCTTCAATTTATTTATATGGATATTAGACAAAATATTATATATTTACCTTTTGTGACAAATGATAAAAAAAATGTTCATTCTATTTTTGAAGACATGGCTTCTATTAATAGCTAGGAAAGTTGTTAGTCCACAAATATTCTTATTACAAATTATTTAATTTAATTTTTAGATTAATTATTCAAATTTATTCTAGTATATTTATTGATTTATATAGGAATAGTTTTTGGCAGTTGATTTATAGAGAAAATTCCATGCGTAGATTTATATATCTTCCTACTTTTGCTATAGATCATGTAATTAATTATCTAACACTTCTTTTTCACTCAATTGTTTTTAATTTTTTTCAAAATAGGTGTTCATTGTGCGGGTTTGTAGTCAAAATCTCAGAAGATTGATTCTATGTTACATTTTACTATTGGTCTTTAAACTACATTCGGATATTCCATATTTGTGACTTATTATCCTAGATGTGTCACTCATGTAAACCTAATATTTATACTTTTGGTCTCTTCCAACACACTGATTGTAGGGAACACATATATTTGGGAACTTTAATTTCATTTCATGTTGTTAAAATAGTCCTTAAAGAGATGAACGGAAAATGCAAAAATATATATCAAAATTGTGAAAATCTTTTGTTGTAATTCGGCTTGAAGTTTGAATAAACAACTTTGATTTTTTTCTCACTCAGTCTATTACCGCTCCTTTTATATATACTCACATTTTATTTTTATCTATCTTTTTCTTTTCAATTACATCAATGATCACATTTTTTATTTTCTCTATCTCTTCATTTATCTTTTTATCTCTCTATTTCCTATATACATTTTCACACTCAATTTTTAAGTGTGGAAATATCTTTTTGGGTAAAATATGTTTTTGGTCTCTATAATTTTTTTAAATCATCCTTTCAATTTTTTTGTTTGGAAATAGTCCCTACCCCTAATGAGTATGTGTTTAGTGATGATGTGTCATATTTCTTTCCTACTCACCATTTTTAGGTGGCATTAACTTATCATATGTGGTATTTAATATATTAATATAATCCTAATTAGCCCTAATTAGTTTAAATACAAATCTTCTCTTCTCCTTCCTAATAAATAGAGAATGACACCATCATGAAACCCCATTCTTCAGCATTGTGTCACTGCCTCTATTAAATCACATGTCATCTGTAACGCCCTAATTTCTAAATTCGGAAATAATGCCCGTTGGAGACACTATTCCTGAATTTCTTGAAATCATTTCGTTAAATTTCCGATATCGTCATACATTCGCTTAAACTTCCCAACGATTAGCTTAAGCAATTACAATACAAGCATCAAAGTTCCTAAATAAGTATAAATCTTACTTAAACTTAGGAAAGAATCCACACTTAGAGGAGTGTGATTCAATGAACTCATACCGGAAATTCGGCAGAGTCTCCCCTAAAAACTGGGCGTCACCGAATTCCAAGATCAACCTGAAACTCAGTAAAACCAATACAGTTCAATAACATAGATACCATAACATCAGAATTAAGCCTCAATGGCCAATCCGGAAACAATTGCACGTATACAAAATACATCAGTGATTAATCAATTATCAATTACAACAGGAACTACTTCTAATAATTAAAACTTCCAACTCTAATGCGTTTTAGCTCCACAAATCTTCTTTCCTACCTTAACAGCACCTGGAGTTTCCTGCACAACTAAAGAATATCCCCGAAACGTGGGGTGAGACTACGGTCTCAGTGAATACAACTATGAAAATGCAGTGTGGGAATCATTTATATAAAATGCAACACACATTACATATCAACATGAAATTCATGATCAAATTCTGATTCATTATATAATGAAAACTTATATTAACACAGAGTAAAGATACATGTACATTTACACAAGTGTGCAACGATATTCATAAATCCAAACTTTCGTAAAGGTGAACTTAGAATAACATGAATTGCTTTTCCCTGCAGCAGGGTTCTTTTCACTTAACATGCAGTTAGACTGAGCTCAGACTACAAGGGGTATCCCCCTTGGGGACATTACGTCGCCACCGTTACCATGACGGCTGAAGCCAAGTTTTAACATAATTGGTCCAAGACCCGTGATAGCCGAAGCCTTAACATGAATCTTTCACTTGAATATTAAGTAGCTTGATTACATGAATTTTCTTAATAACATGAGTGTTTCCTCTTAATCATGAACAAGGCATAAAGGTAACTATATTCATACTAATTCAATAGATTACTTACATTCCATATTATTTCAACTTATTAACCTTACCTATACAAAACCCTAAATGGCATTTTTAGCTAAATACATAATCATAATTCATGTCTTGAGGCTCTTAATCACACTAATCACAAACATAACAACCTATATGACAACAAAACCCTAACTTCTCTAAGTTTCATAACCTAATTCCAACAATAAACAATACATCTACCATTCATAATCTCTAATAATCAATATTCACAAACATAGGGAAAGGGATTTGAGAGTAGGGATCATGCTCAAGCAAACAATCAAAGAATGTGAGAGTGGGTGAGTTGTACTCACTTAAAGGGTACTCAAAGAGGAGAAATTGAAGTAGAGGAGAAGCTTGAAGTGAAGATCCATCCTCCTATCCAAGCCTTCAAGCCCTAAAACACTCAATTCCATCAAGAAAACCCCTTCCTCTCTCTAAACTCTCTGACCTCTCTCTAGAATCTCAAAGGAGGAAACTAAAGAATCTGATAATTCTGTTGGAAAAATCGCTAAAAACCCACTTAAGTGTATTCTAGCTTAAGCTAAATATTCTAGCCTGGGCTAGAAAGTTGGTTGCATGCTGTCAGACTATTCTAGCTTAAGATAACCATTTCTCGCCTAAGCTAAAAAAGTCCAAAGATCATGTACAAACACAGAATCAGAGGCTAGCTTAGGCTAAAAATTTCTATCCTAAGATAAACATTTCTATCCTAAGATAAAAATGTCCAGAGAACGTGCACAACACAGAATCAGAGGCTAGCTTAGGCTAAACAATTCTAGCCTAAGCTAAAAATGTCCAGAGAGCATGTACAAAGTCCCCTGATTCTAGCTTAAGCTAGCTGGATCTCGCCTAAGCTAAACTTGTAGAAACTGAAAGTGTAATCTTTTCTGCATATTTAGCTTAAGCTAGCCCATTCTAGCCTAAGCTAAAATACTGATTTTTGATTTTTAAGTTTCTTTGCCTTAATTACATTTCCAAACTTTCCTAACTATTTTCCTTACTTATTTAACACTTAATTAACCTTCTAAACCTTACCTTAAATACAAAAATCCCAAATTACCGGATGTTACTCTCCTCCAAAATCTTCTTCTAATTTAGTTCTTCTCATTCAAACCCTTCCCTAATTCACATCTTGCTACACAATTCCATTATTCCTTGGGTAGTCTCCATTGTTAACTTATTCCACTTAATGGCCAAAACCTATGATAATGCACTCGTCCCCAATAATTACTAACCATATACTTCCTAATCTTATTAGATAACCAATTTCCATCCTAAATTCATATTCCAACTCCAATTCCTCATATTGTTCCCAATCCTTTGACCCTTGGCTAAAACCATAACTTAGGCTTCTATTATAATTCCCAAGCCCTAGATTTGGGATGTTACATCATCAACCCAACCTCACCACCAAATTGTAACAACCAACTTGCGACCACCACCTAAGATGCAACAACCATGTGCTGCTACATCTCTATTGCACTGCCTCCTCCCAAGTTTCAAAGAACAACTTGCATCAACCATTCATCCACCTCGTGACCACCACCATAAGCTAAGGCAAGTCACGACTTCAGTCACTTCCTATGCAATGCTATGGTATGGAGATGAAGATGGAAGTCGGTTACCACATTCGGAAAGCTGGTGGAGATAGAGTTGAAGTCTGATGGGCAATAACGGCCAGGGAGCTCGACGGGATGATCACTAGGGCCTTGATCTGTTGCGGTTAGGGGTGATTAACAACACAACACACGAAGGAGGTGGTGGTGGCGGGCAGGCGTCACGAAAGAGAGAGAATGATGAGGGAGAGAAGGCGATGGCGGAGCTCACACCAGAGGAATGGGAGGTGCAACCATTTGGACAACGTTTGCAACTGGTGACAAAGCTCGAAGGTGATCGTATAGGATTTTGTGGTGGTTTGCAACTGGAAATGAGAGGGAAGATCAGATTTCTCTCTCTCATTTTCTAGTTTGTTCTTTATTGCTCTGATTTGTTTTTTATTTCTCTCACTTTCCCTTTTTATGGTTTCTGGATATTGGGGCTTGGATTGATGCTAGTTCAGTGGCTTTAGATGGTGATGGTTTCCTGGAGGTGGAAGATGTGACGAGGAAAGAGTTAATAACAACTATTTAGGATTATGATTAGAAAGGAGGGCTAACACATCAGCAATAAACACACGCTATTTACACACATAGATGATTTCCAAACAAAAAAAAAAAATTGGAAGAATGACTTTAAAAAAATATATATTTACAGGGACTAAAAGAAAAACTCGCTAATTTTACAAGGACAAAAAATCATATTGTACCCTATCTTTTTTCTACCTCGAATCATTTGAAGATTATCCCTTATGATCATTTGTTTATTCTTGCCAACTAAAAAAATTCTTCTATAGTACAATAATTTATATTTTTAAAAATAAGAATTTATATATTTAGAATTATTTCAGATAAGAGAGTTAAACATTTATTTTCTAGGGTAAAATAGCATGTTCATAGCACACAAATTCGTAGTAATTTGCTCTAAAAGTTCTGTAAAAAAGAAAAGTTTGCATTAAAATTTAAAAGTCTTACATCATGTGAGCTTGAATTTCGTCACCAAAAAGAATAAACAGTACTAGAATTAATCATAGGGATGTGGGTATATATGTGAAAGACGTAACATACATATCTCTATCATCTCTTATTTTTTATTTTAAAGTTTGTTTGAAATGCATGAGTTAACCTTTAAAAAAATGCATGAGTTAAACATGTGTCTTTACTATATTTTACTTGCTTTTCGTCATATAAGATTATCATTTGGTAATAGAACCAAAAATTAATAACATCAATTCTTGCAAATATATAGCACCTTACTTTTGAATATTTTCATTAAATGCAGTGGCGGATTTTCAACAAAAAGTTTAGGAGTGTCAATATATATATATATATATATATAAAAGGAGGGATCAACTTACACCAGTGTAAGTTACACCAAGTCTTACACCGCTGAATAACTTTTTATCAGATCATTGTATTAAGTAATCTACCGTTGGATTGAAAGTTACTATCATATAGATTATACATATAAAATTTTACTTTAATCCGAAATTATTTGATATGTCATTGAGATGTCTCAAGATTAACGTCATATATACATTTGAAATATATGAAAAAGGGGACCATTTGATTATCAGTTTATTAGTGTTCAAATTTTATGAAATTTTATACAGATAATCAAGATGATGAATAAATATAATACAACGGTTGGATTAATAAAAAATCACATTCGATTTAGAGTTAAGACTTGGTGTAACTTATACTGGTGTAAACTTACACCAGTGTGAGCTACACCAAGTGTTACATTATTGATAACTTTTTATTGAATGTAAATTTTATTGTTTCAACTGTTGAATTATAATTATTCATCATCGTGATTATTTTGAATTAAATCATTTTTTATTAATGTAAAATTTTATAAATATAATCTATATTACAAAAACTTTCAAAACGACTATGGATTTTGAAATATAATGATCTGAGGAAAAAAATTAAATTTCAATGGTGTAACTCACACGGGTGTAATATATATATATATATACACACACATATGAGTCAGGATCCGTTGACACCAGGTGTCAAACTTCAAGACTTACACCAATTAATAACTTTTTATAGAAGGCGAAATTGACCAATCCAACTGTTGAATCATATTATATCACCTTCATGATCATGTATATCAAATTTCAGATAATATGGACATTCGTAGGTATGTTATCTAATAGTGGACTTTTACTTATATTTTAAAAACATATTGTACGTTAAAATAAATTAGTTTGATGGAGTATCAATCGGTTTTTTATTTTTATGAAATTTTATAAGCTTGATCTACTTTATAAGAACTTTCAATTCAACGGTTGGATTGGTCAATTTTGCCTTCTATAAAAAGTTATTAATTGGTGTAAGTCTTGAAGTTTGACACCTTGTAACGCCCTAATTTCTAAACTCAGAAATAATGCCCGTTGGAGACACTATCCCTGAAGTTCTTGAAATCATTTCGTTAAATTTTCGATATCGTCATACATTCGCTCAAACTCTCCAACGATTAGCTTAAGCAATTACAATACAACATCAAAATCTCTAAATAAGAGTAAATCTTACTTAAACTTAGGGAAGAATCCACACTTGGAGAAGTGTGATTCAATGAACTCATACCGGAAATCCGGCAGAGTCTCCCCACAAACCGGATAATTACCAAATTCAGCTTAACCTGAAAATCAGCAAATCCAGCACATTTCAATATCATAACTATCATAGCATTAAAACTAAGCCTCAGTGGCCAACTCATAAATAAATATACTTATAAAATTTGTGAAGAACTCAACTTATATACATATACAAAATCAGTAAAAGTGCACAAAAGGCCCAAAGGCTACAAACGAAACATCTCTAACATAAAACAAAATATACATAAGTACTCCTACACAATCTAAGAGATACTAAATCCGACATATAACAGACTCCTGCCTTCGAATCACTGATCCCTGCCAGGTGATACCTACACACCTAGATTGTGTCCACAAAACGCATGGTGAGACTAATGTCTCAGTGAAGTATAACTATGCAACATGTTATATGAGAGAAATAGAGAATGAAATGCTACAATCATCACCAAGCAAGATATACATACAAACTAAGCATTTTAAATATAAAGGCATCTAATCAGCATAACCCAGCCGACAGGCTGTGGCATATACGCCCTCAACTGAACTCAGTGCATACACCATCAACTGGACTCAGAGCATACTCCCACAACTGTACTCAGTGCATACACCATCAACTGAACTAAGAGCATACTCCCACAATTGTACTCAGTGCATACACCATCAACTGAACTCAGAGCATACTCCCACAACTGTACTCAGTGCATACACCATCAACTGAACTCAAAGCATACTCCCACAACAATAACTAAATTCTTAACTCATAGCACAAGGCCGACTTAACTAACACATAATCGAACTAGCACACATGAATCGATAATAAGAACCGAGATTTTGAACATTTCGAAAGCTTCGTAACATCGTCATTCCAAGATTTTCCAAACACTTAAACATTAATTACTCAACTCAAGCACAAACATCATAAATCCAATCAATTTAACCGAATAGAAAGGGAATCGAAGGGGTAGGGTTCATACATTGAGCATTTCGTCAATTACGTAATCTCGCTACTTTTGTAAATCTCGCTACCCCAAGGTTTTCAACAAAATCACCGATCAAATTACTCAATCCTACACCAATATCAACAATCTAACTACAATATGAAAATAGAAAGGGAATCAAGAGAATAGGGTTCATACAATGGGGAGAAATCAAAATCAAGGAAAAGTGAGAGTGTGTGAGTTATACTCACCAATTTCTTGAAATTCTTAAGAGGAATTGATGAATTGAATGTTCCTTTGATGAATTCTAGCTTCCAATCCTTTCCAGAGCTCTCAATCAAGCGTTTCTCTTTCTAACTTACTCTTTCTCTCTCTCTAGGCTTCTCGAAAGAGGAAGAAGAGAACTTAGAAAATCTGATTTTTGCATGCCTCGATATATATACTGGACATCTGGTAATCGATTACAGTAATGCTGTAATCGATTACCAGAGGTGAAAATTACAATAGAAAACGTTTCTGGGAATCGATTACAACTCTTGGTAATCGATTACCAAAAACTCAGCCCTCAGGTAATCGATTACAACCTGTGAGTAATCGATTACTTAAAAATTAGCTCTCGGGTAATCGATTAAAGACCCTCTGTAATCGATTACCAGCAACCCAAAACCCTTTATTTTAACTAGACTGGAAATCTAACTTAGTTTTAAACTTAAGTTTAAACCTTTAATTATTCAACTTACCTTCCCTTAATTACTAATACTTAATTCTCTTTACTTTTAGCCTAATGAGTTATTAAAGTTCCTAAATTGCGGGATGTTACACACCTGGTGTCAACGGATCCTGAGTCCATATATATATATATATATATATATTCTTTTGGTGCAAAATCACATGTATCATTTGAGGAAGGCAATCTTGTTCGAGCCGAGTAGGACCTCTATGGGTGACAAGACTCTTCCTCCGAGTATTTAAAACAACTGCATACCGAGGGCTCGAACTCGCAATTACTAGCTAGTTTAAGTTGAACCCCCCCTCATATACATATATATATATATAATGAGTGCCCTTTTGTTAAAGAATTCACATATAGAAGATGTATATTGGAAATCATGATTTTATATAATTGGATTTGGAATATTAAATGCTACATAATTTCATAAAATTTGATTCCATAACGTGTTCTTGAAGCACTTGTTAACATTTTCGATATGTGTGTGTTTCTTTATTAATTATATGAATATATATATATATGTCTATATAATTTATTTATTTTTTGATAAAATGTTGGGGGACGTAGAGCCAACCGAGGTCCACACAATTGATTAAATGTACATAAATTTATTTCAATATACTTATATACATTTTGAGTAAGTTTACATAAATATCCATTTTAATAAAAGTGTACTAAAATATATCTTTATAAATAAGTATAAAATCTATCATAATTATATATATAAACAAATATATAAATATGAGTGGTATGGTAAGTTTATAAATACAATTATATAAATTCAGTATAGATAGGGGTTTATGTTTTAAAAAATTACAAAATCTGGTCCAATCAATTTAAAAATATTTATTTTTATATATTTTATTTTGAGTATTTCAAATTGATATTTTCCGTTTTTATATGACACCTCTATATATGACTTCTGGTGTGATTAAATGTTGTTTATGTTCAAACTTTTTTAGTTAATGGTAAAATATGTTTTTGGTCCCCGTAAAATTAGTGAGTTTTATTTTTAGTAAAGTGACATCCCATTTTTTTTTTTGCTATTAGTTACGCCCCTAAATTGGCGTGTCAGGTGCTAATATAACACATTTTCTCTCAATTATTGTATTTTTGGTTGTTTAAGAACGCCAAAAAATTACCATTGTGACGGTTTCTCCCTTCTTCCCCACTCCTTCTGCAACGTCCTAATTTCTCAACTCAGAAATAGTGCTCGTTGGAAACACTATTCCTGAATCTCTGAAATTATTTCACGTCGAATTTCGATATCGTCAAACAATAGCTTAGACTTTCCAACGATTTGCTTAAGCTGTTACTAATACATACATCATAATCTCTTACAGATTAAAAATCTTGATTTACTTAGGGAAAGAACCTACACTTGGAGTGTTATGGTTCACGAGACTCATACCGGAAACCCAGCAGAGTCTCCCCTAAAAAAAGAATGTTTACCAATTTTAAACTTAACCTGAAAATCAGTAAAACACCAGTAAAGTTTAATAACATGAATTCAATAACATTAGAATTAAGCCTCTGTGGCCAATCCAGAATTATTTATACATATACATCAATCTTCAACAACCTATCAGATACATCTGAACTAATTCTACTAAATGAATTCCCACTGGAAGTGATACTCAGCTTCTCAGTTACTGCTCCCTGCTTTAACATCACCTGGAATTCCCTGCACAACTAGAGTATATCCCCAAAACGTGGGGTGAGACTATAATCTCAGCGAGTACAACTAAACACGAATAATGTGTGGGAAACAATCAATCATGTGACAAGAAACACATAATACATATTAACAGATAGTTAATAACAAGCTAAAAACATAACACATCTCACTTAACATGAACAGAGAACTAATGCAATTCATGATGCACTCACTACTGTGCCCAGCAGGCATGTTCTTATCACTTTCTGGAGTTAGAATTGAGCTCATACTACGGGAAACGTCATTCCCAGGGACGAATCCCACCCATTACTGGACCGAAGTCCTATTTTAACATAATTACTTAATTTTAACTCACGGCCGAGGCCGACTTTGAATTACTCACGGTCGAAACCGGCTTAATATGTTATAATGCTCAATTAAAGAATCATGTGAACTAATTAAGTAAACACTTATATTCAATGCACATGAAACTGAGTTAACAAGATATTAATTCCATAATCACATATATTCATGCTCCTAATCATATTAATTACAAACTTAATAATTAAAGCAAGAATTAAACCCTAACTTCCCTAAATTACATAACCTAAATTCTATAAACAAGCACACATTTTCCATCCATGGATTACAAATCATATCTAGTCTCTAAAAAATACTATTTACAATCATAGGAAAGGAAATTAGGGAATAGGGATCATGCTTAACCATATTAACAAAGAAAGTGGAAGTGGGTGAGTTGCACTCACTTCAAAGATACTCTGGGAGAAGGAAATTGAAGTTGAAGGAAGGCTTAAGGCGGAGATCCAAGGTTCCCTTTCATGCATTCAAGCTCCAAAACACTTATTTCTTACAAGAACTCCCTCCCTCTCTCTAAAACTCTCTGACTTCTCTCTAAAAGAATAGAAGAAGAAGAATAAAAGAAGTGTGGAATTTGAACTAAATGAAGGGTTTTAAAACTGTAAGTGGATTCTCGCTCAAGCGAGAACTCGCTCAAGCGAGAACTCGCTTGAGCGAGTGTGTCGGTTGCATGCTTCAATTCTCGCTTAAGCGAACTATCTCGCTTAAGCGAGAATGATCCAGAAAAGACCCCCTCTCTGGACGATTCTCGCTTAAGCGAGCCCTTCTCGCTTAAGCGAAAAATGTGCAGAGAGCCTCCCAAAACTCCCTTGTATATCGCTTAAGCGAGAACGCTCGCTCAAGCGAGATATGCAGAAACTCATTTTCACACTTTTGCTGCATAATTCGCTCAAGCTAGACATGCTCGCTTAAGCGAGAATGCTGATACTTCTAAAAATATGGTTTTTAGCCTAAGTCTTGTATCCTATTTCCTAATTATTCTTTTCTTGATTATTGAACTTGCAAATCATTATTCTAATCTCTTTTAATTCATGATAAATCTTAATTATCGGAATACTACTTGAATAAGGATTCTAGCACTCAAGTTCTTAAAGTTAACTTTTCTTAACTCTCATCTTACCATAACTCATCCTTAACGTAATCATCCTTCTAAAATTCCTCCTTACACCCATAAACTCTTCCTCACCCTCATATGTTTTCTTGAAATTCTTCCTTTTCCTCCTCAGCTTCTCAATCCATTCTTAACCTACCTCTAGTTTGGTTTAGGCCCCATTTTCCGGGATGTTACACCTTCTCTCCTCTCCAATTCCTATTTCTCCTACCTCGACCCCACCACATGTAACCATTTCTCCAACAAAGAGAATGTCTTAGTAAAAGTAAAATAAAGAGATGCAGATTTCTCAACCATCGTCTTCGACCTCTGTGAGCCAAACACCCTCTTTGACCGCATCGTCAATCACCCATTGCTGGAGCCAACATTGCCACAGACTCGGAATAGCGCATAAAGACATAAAGCCTGATAATGAGAAAGTGAATGTTGGGAGTAGTGGTGTAATTCTTTACACAATGTTGGCTAGATTCATCTGGTCAAGATAATCTAGTTGCATGAGCTCATCCACTTCTTACAAGTAAAGAAGGATTGGAAGCAATAATAGACCCATCTCTTGGAGATAATGTGCCTTTTGATAGTGTGGCTAAAGTTGCAACTATTGCTTCAATGTGTGTGCAGCCTGAGGTATCTAACCGTCCTTTCATGGATGAGGTTGTCTAGGCTTTAAAACTTATATGTAATGAATGTAATGTAGCCTCACCACCTTCCATTTGTGGCTCCACCACCTGCATTGCATGTGAGCCTAACAATCAAGAAGAAAAAACAAGATGAGAGAAACCAAAAAGGTCAAGAGAGAAAAGAGAATAGAAAGAAAAAAACCGAAGAGAACATAGGGTTAACCAGAGAAGGGTGTTGTCACAACATGTAACATTCAGAAAATTAGAATCTAGAAATACCGTGGAAGCCTTAGGCTATGAATCCGGCCAAGGAAAGGGAGGTTAGAAGTAGTATGAGAACTTGGGGGCTTGAGTGTGAATTTTAATGAGAAGTAGGGAATGTATTAAGAGCTATGAGTTTTAAGAGAATTTAGAAGGGAAACCAGGTGTTGAGTCAAACACAACTGTAGAACTAGCTTAGAAGAAGTCACACCTTAAGACGAAAAGGATTATAGGTATAAAGATGAGACTGAAAATAGGGGCGTTGAATGAGGGAATTAGATATAGGAGGAAGGGATTAGTTAGAGGATTGACAGAAATAAGGGAAGAGATTCAGATGAAAGGAACTAAGTTAGAAGGAGGTTAATACACTAGGAATAGAGGGGAGAAGGGAGTAAGAGTGAAGAAATTAAGGATTTGAGTTCAGGTAGTCTCGCTCAAGTGAGAAAGGGCTTGCTGAAGCGAGAGACAGGGCAGAGAGGAGGGGAGTCTCTGAGTTGAGGCTCGCTCAAGTGAGAACCCCTGTAACACTAGGGGTGCTCTCTGAGTTGAGGCTCCTCAAGCAAGCAAAGGCTCGCTTGAGCGAGAACCCCTGCAGCATCAGGGGTGCTCTCTGAAAAAAGGCTCGCTCAAGCGAGCAAAGGCTCGCTCGAGCGAGAACCCCTATAGCATCAGGGGTGCTCTCTGAGTTGGGGCTTGCTCAAGCGAGCGGATCCTCGCTTGAGCGAGAGAGAAGGGGATGTGTAACATCCCGAGAATTCAAACTTATTTTGAGAATAGTGTATAAGTTAAGAAATTGATAGTAGAGAAAAGATTTAGGTGGGAGGGAGATAAGCTAGGATTAGAAAGAAGAAAAAATCAGAAAATGGAATTCTGGTATTCTCGCTCAAGCGCGAATGACTCGCTTGAGCGAGTATATCAGTAAAAAGTTGCAAAACTCTTTTCTGGTTTTCTCGCATGAGCGAGAAAGGCCTCGCCCAAGCGAGAAACAGGGGAGGATTTGAGGTGCTCTCTGGAAGAATTTTGCCTGAGCGAGAATGGCCTCACTTAAGCGAAATTCAACCAAAATTGAGGGGCTCTCTGGACATTTTTTGCTTGAGCGAGCTGGTTCTCGCTCAAGCGAAATCCTTCCAGAGAGGAGGGATATTCTCTGGAGTGTTCCCGCTCAAGCGAGAAGAGTCTTGCTTAAGCGAGAGTGCAAAAGATGGGAAATCCCATCCCTCTCGCTCAAGCGAGAACACGCGTAACAAATTAAAAACATTAATTAGGGCACCATTTTACTCACTTTCTTTTCTTCTAAAAACCATTCTAGAGAGAGATAGAGAGGTTCTAGAGAGAGGATTCTCATTTGGAGCTTGAAGCATGGATCCAAGGCCAAGAGCTCTCCACCCAATCCTTCCCCAACCTTCCTTTCATCTCTTTAAGCTTCATTTGAGGTGAGTATAACTCACACACCCACTTCTAATTGTGTTTGGTCTCTATAAATGAACCCTAATCCTTCCTTCCCTTTCTTTTATCTTGTATTTTGTTATTGATTATGGTTTTTTCTTCTTGTGGTTGTTTTACTTGTTGGAAATGGTGAAATATGTTGGAGCATGTAGCTTAGGGTTTCAACTCCATTACCTTTTATTCATGGCGTATGCTCTAAATTCAGTTTGGATTACATTCTGTATTTCACATTTCGAAACTAGAAAATGAATTTCGCCTATGGCCACCAAACCCTAATTAATCAAGCTTGACTTCAGTCCAGAGTACAACTAAAATGAGTTTGGCTTCGGCCCAGAATAAGAATGTTTGGCTTCGGCCAAATATGTATGAAAACTTGACTTCGATCCAGAATAAGTGATGGGATACATCCCCAAGAAGACGTTCCTTGTAGTCTGAGCTCAGATCTAACCCTAGAATCAGTGAAAAGACAACGACTGTCGGGTAAAGTAGGTGATGGGTTTCTGGCAAGCGAACCAAAAATCCAGTAGTATAATAGTAAGAAGAGTTATCGTATCCACAGGGAACGGTCAATTCACGTAAATTTGTTGTCTATTTATCAAGAGAAACAACGGATTTATAAGAATATTGTTGCGTAAATGGTAAATAACAAATAAATAGTCAATGAAATTAGAAAGGAAGAGTTAGAGACAATTTACTTGGATTAGGATTGAACTTCATATCATCACACCCTTTGTGCATGTAAAAACTATCTATTATTTTAGGTTTACTCTATAATACTGTAGAGAAACTAAATTGCTTATGACCCCGAGTTACGAGGCGCCACTCACACTCAAAGATAATCCATGCGGGCTCTCCCAAGCGACAGACTTACCCTCGACTTATTTTGTTTTCTTTATTCCGTTTGTAAAAAAACTAATTGATAAACGAGGCCTAATCTTGTAGACGCACCTCCATTAGAGTACTCACACTACCCATCACTCATCAGGATACATCCATGTGTCGGTCCTGGATTGAAAACCAACTAATCCTTTGCTATCGATACTAAGGCCTAATCCTGTAAACACCCTTCGCTAGAGTACTGTCACTACCCATCGCTCATTAGTAACGCTCATGTATCGGTCACAGAGTACCGAGTCCTCTTATTCAATCAGAGTTTGAGTTTCCTATGTCTAGGCTCCCCCGTCCTCAATCCTAGTCGAAACTAGCCTATAACTCCGGCGCAAGCGCGGAAGTCAGGGATTAAGCACAGAATAAGATTACCAATATTATAGACAGAGAGCTCAGAAATAATAAAATAGAATTTACATACACTTGAGGATAGAATCAACTAAATTCAATCCTAATGGAGAGTTAACTACACAGGGTAGCCATACAAACCACGAAGATGCTATCACCATCTTCAATCCTCGTGAAGCGCTCCTTCTCTCCTACTCTAAAATTAGCTTTGGTGCATTATCACTGAAATATGAATGAATTACAATAATCGTGCACACTTTGATCTGGTGCAATGAGGTCTTATTTATAGGCTAAGGAAAGACAAAGGAAATTGGGGAGAAATCTATCTAAAAATGGCAACAGGGAAAGAATCAGCGTGACTTGCGCTTCAAGCTGCGCTGCAGCGCAGGTTCTAGAGAGTTGCGCTTCATCCTGCGCTACAGCGCAGGTTGAAGCACATAATGCGTCCTGTAGCTTCAAACTTGCAGTCAGCTATATCACTGTATGCTTCAAAGGACTTGAGATCCTTGAAGCGATGAGGGTCAAACTCAGGTTCCCTCTGGGGGCCCTTCCTCTTGGCACCCCCTGTGCTCCTCCCAGAGGAACTAGCACCACTGACATTCTTTGTGCGAACCATCTGCAAAGCAAAAGCAACTCAAAATTATTTATGCATCATAATATTTTATTACTCATGATTATGAAATAAATGGCCAATGAATTTCAAAAAATAGAGCAATCAATTAACCAAACAAATGTGCATAAAAATTTTGATTTTAAATATTACCCAATAAATGCCAATTAATTAATTAAGACATGCTAAAGTGGTCAGTTAAAGCAAGTCCTAAACAATCCTAAACAGGCAAAGTGAGAATCAAACTCATGCTAAAAAATCATGACATCAGTAACATGCAATATTGCACTATTATTTATGTATGGGCATGTAAAAATATTTGAGCAATTAATTGAACATACATGCACCAACAAAATAATTTGCAGAAATCATTGAGCACTCAAAAACTACCACCTAAGCAAACATGAATATCTCACAAAGAATCCTAACCACATACAAACTAATTTAAAGTACTATGAACAATTTTTTTCTTTCCTAAAGGTTCCTAAAATTCTACTATTCCTATCCTAAAGTTATGGTCAAATAAAATAAAAAATCAAAATTTTAATCGGTTAAAAAAAAAAGAAAACTATAAAAACATACCTGGTATAAGCTCATAAACTGAAAATGAAGGCTATATGAGTGAAAAAAGACAAAGCAAAGGTTAGGAATATCAGAGAAAAAGCAAGGAAGAGAACGGAAGAAAGTTCAAAATGAACTCCTTCGTTCAAATTTCAGGATTTAAAATCCCGCTTCCTGCGCTACACTCTGCGCTAGAGTGCAGAGTGGAGTGCGTACTGCTTCAGAATTTGAAGTGTCCCGCTGCGCTTCACCCTGCGCTACAGCGCAGAGTGAAGCACAAAAGTCAGAGAGTTAATTTTAATTCTGTGCTTCACCTGCGCTACAGCACAGGTTGAAGCGCAGATCTGCAGTGTTTTCTCTGCTTCTACTACTCCTAATTGATTCCATGCCATCCTTTTGAATTTAGATCTCCATTTTAACAATTTCCTAATTACACAGGTAAATCCTAAAACTAAAAATTACTAAAATGAAAATTAAATGGAAATTAAAAACTTACAAGGACTGGGTTGCCTCCCAGGAAGCGCTTGTTTAACGTCTTTTAGATCGACGCCTGGTTACTCAACCCTTTTATGGTGGCCTCAAGTGGAGGATGATGTTTGACTCCATACCAGTTCTTCCTTTGAGTTCCCATCCTCCATGCCAGTTTTTGATTCTTCCATCATTGTCACTGTCTTCCTCAGTATCAGATGTTGATCTCCTTTTCCTCTTAAATTTGAACTCCCATATTGACTCTGGATGCTTTACCCTCATTCTAGGCTTCCTCAGAAATTCGGAGTCTGGCAGCTTTGTTGCATTTTTTAAAATAGCATCAGTTCGTTGTAACTTGGGCGTACCTCTATGAAATGTAATACTTTCATCTTTTGAGCTCAATTCATATTTTCCTCGATCAACATCAATGATCATCTTAGCAGCTTTCATGAAGGGTCTTCCTAATATTAGGGGGACTTCAGTATCCTCCTTTGCTGTCTCTGCAATGTAAAAATCTACAACATATGCAAATTTATCCAATTTGATTTGAATGTCCTCTAATATCCCATGAAGGTGTTGAGCAGATTTATTTGCAAGAAGTAACCTCACATTTGCAGGCTTGACCTTCATATTACTCAACTTGTTAAAATACGACAGCGGCATCAAATTGATGCTCGCTCCAAGATCCAATAAAGCTTGAGTATGAGGTAGATTACTAATAGAGATAGGTATAGTAAACTTACCTGGGTCAAGTGACTTTCCTGTGACTAAGACCTTCTCTTCATGATGTTCCTTTTGTGCTGCTTCTTCATCTTGTTGAACAACTTCCTCTTGAAGCAATTGTTCTTCAAAGATGATTTCTTCTTCCTCATCAAGTTCCTCCTCCTTTGACTTGTTGCCATCAGTAGCAATCAAGTTGCATTGTTCCTTTGGATTGGTGTGGGTTACAGCTGAGAAGTGTTGTCGCCTGTGTTCTGCCATTTCAGTTGCTAACTAACCCACTTGACTTTCTAGAGTCTTGATTGATGCCTCATTAGTTGTCTTGAATCCACTAAATCTTTGCACGAGGTCATCAATTTTACCCTCCAAAGTGTTCAGTTTATCATATGTTGAAGGTTGTTGTTGGTAAGGTGGTTGTCTTGGTCCTCCATTCTGACTCCAACCAGAGTTGGTTTGATTATTTCTCCAACCTTGTGAATATTGATTATTGTTATTGTTGGAGTAATTCCCTTGCCTTCCCTGGTTACCCATGAAGTTGACTTGTTCTGGTTCTGTTCCTTGGCTATCACATTGACCATTTAAATGGTTTCCTCCATAGAAATCACAAATCAATGGTTGGGATTGGATGGGTTGTGAGTGGACAGCTTTGAGTTGTTGAGGCAGTGTCTTCAACGTCTCAGTGAGTGCTTCTAGTTGACGTTTAATGAGCTTGTTCTCAGCTAACAGAGCATCACTTTGATTGAGTTCCATCACCCCTTTCTTTGGTAATTGCACAGGCTGTCTTCCACTTTGAGCTTGTTGATCGTTCTGTGCAAAATGGTTGATGATTTCTAGCGCT
The DNA here is from genome assembly GCA_026901365.1 of Sesbania bispinosa. Lineage (NCBI taxonomy): Eukaryota > Viridiplantae > Streptophyta > Magnoliopsida > Fabales > Fabaceae > Sesbania > Sesbania bispinosa. Next base: position 2,627,698 of record QLOH01000048.1, on the reverse strand, counting down.
CGATCAACTTCTGCGGATAAGATAGTTCCTCCTGCTGCTGCATCTATGAATGACCTTGAATCTGAACGAAGTCCCGTACAGAATATGTTGAGTTGGGCTATATCCTCATAGCCATGATTGGGACATTTGCGCAACATAAACTTGAATCTTTCCCAAGCTTCACATAGTGGCTCATCAATCCCTTGTCTGAATGTAGAAATATCTGCTTTGGCTTCTATCTGCTTCCTAGTTGGGAAGAATCTTGTCAAGAATTTCTCCTCAACTACACCCCAATTTGTTAGGCTTTGGTTTGAGTGTGATTGCAGCCATTCCTTAGCTTTACCTATCAAAGAGAAAGGAAACAAGCGTAAGTAAACAGATTCTAAATTACTTTCCTCGAAACCCATAGTACCAATCAATTCATAGAAATTAGAGAGATGAGCATGTGGATTTTCATGATCCAATCCAGCGAATTGATGTGCACTGATGAGGTTGAGGTGTGCAGTCTTCAACTCCAAAGCTCTTGCGTTTGGTGGTAACACAATGCTTGAGAAGTGACGTGGTCCTTGATGGGAGATATAATCTCCTAAGATCCTTCTTGGACGTTCCTCTGCCATATTTTTGGGTTCCTCAACAATTGTCCTTCTTCTCCTTCTCCCGTTCCTACCTCTGTTCCTTCACGACGTCCTTTCTATTTCCAGGTCGAACTGTAATTGATTGGGGGACGCCTGACCTCTCAGAAGCATAAACAAGAAACTTTGAAAAAGATAAGTGTTGAAGAGAATTAGAAAAAATAATAAATTTCCTAAGATAGTAATAGATCCTAAAAATAATAAGAATAATAAACAAATAAACAAAATCCTAATAGTAAGAAGAGTTATCGTATCCACAGGGAACGGTCAATTCACGTAAATTCGCGTTCTATTTATCAAGAGAAACAACGGATTTATAAGAATATTGTTGTGTAAATGGTAAATAACAAATAAATAGTCAATGAAATTAGAAAGGAAGAGTTAGAGACACTTTACTTGGATTAGGATTGAACTTCATATCATCACACCCTTTGTGCATGTAAAAACTATCTATTATTTTAGGTTTACTCTATAATACTGTAGAGAAACTAAATTGCTTATGACCCCGAGTTACGAGGCGCCACTCACACTCAAAGATAATCCATGCGGGCTCTCCCAAGCGACAGACTTACCCTCGGCTTATTTTGTTTTCTTTATTCCGTTTGTAAAAAAACTAATTGATAAATGAGGCCTAATCTTGTAGACGCACCTCCATTAGAGTACTCACACTACCCATCACTCATCAGGATACATCCATGTGTCGGTCCTGGATTGACAATCAACTAATCCTTTGCTATCAATACTAAGGCCTAATCCTGTAAACTCCCTTCGCTAGAGTACTGTCACTACCCATCGCTCATTAGTAACGCTCATGTGTCGGTCACAGAGTACTGAGTCCTCTTATTCAATCAGAGTTTGAGTTTCCTATGTCTAGGCTCCCCCATCCTCAATCCTAGTCGAAACTAGCCTATAACTCCGGTGCAAGCGCGAAAGTCAGGGATTAAGCACAGAATAAGATTACCAATATTATAGACAGAGAGCTCAGAAATAATAAAATAGAATTTACATACACTTGGGGATAGAATCAATTACATTCAATCCTAATGGAGAGTTAACTACACAGGGTAGCCATACAAACCACCGAAGATGTTGTCACCATCTTCAATCCTCGTGAAGCGCTCCTTCTCTCCTACTCTAAAATTAGCTTTGGTGCATTATCACTGAAATATGAATGAATTACAATAATCGTGCACACTTTGATCTGGTGCAATGAGGTCCTATTTATAGGCTAAGGAAAGACAAAGGAAATTGGGGAGAAATCTATCTAAAAATGGCAACAGGGCAAGAATCAGTGTGACATGCGCTTCAAGCTGCGCTGCAGCGCAGGTTCCAGAGAGCTGCGCTTAACCCTGCGCTATAGCGCAGGTTAAAGCGCAAAATGCGTCCTGCAGCTTCAAACTTTCTCTTTTTATCTTGATCTCTCCCCGAGACTGGTTTTGGTTGATTTGTCTTTCCTTGTTTCCCTTTTCTTGATGAAATCTTGCATTTATTGAGCATCTTGGATTTAATTGGGAAGGTTGTCTGCAGAATCCTTGTTTGATTGGCAGTGATCTCTTCATTGATTGCTTCAAATCTTCTTCAAATCTTTATTAAATGTCTTTAATCAAACTCAAATCTTGTAGATATCTCCCTCATTTAATGTTATCTTTCCTTCAAATCAAATCTTTGCAATATTCTGCAAAAATCAACAATATTTCTATTAAAATAGCATCAAATTCAAATATCAGATTAATAAATACAATTTATCAAATATTAAATAAAAAGGGATTAAACTGGGGCAAAAATACCATTTTATCCTTGATAAGTGAACTAAAAAGTGCTCTAATTTATCATATAATTTTCACTTATCAGTAGGTTATGAGTATGTAGAGCTGAGAATTGAGATTGTTTGATTTGTTTGGTTATATTATGTGAATTGTTGCATAATATTTACTTGCTTACCCTACACTGCATGCTGCATAGTTATATTCAGTGAGACATCCATCTCACCACACGTTTCGTGGTTATATTATAGATGCATAGGTTCCGCCCCAGCCAAGGCAGTGAGATGGACGCTTGCAGAAGCCTTAGTTTACTTGTTTTTGGATATATGTGTACTTAGTGGATTATTTTGGAATTCTGAATTATGTTGTAATATTTTGAGAGATATGATTGTACATGTGCTGCCTCCGGACCTTCTACTTCGCTTAGGGCACATGTATGGGGGTATCCTAGTGGTTGTAAACAAATGATGTTATTTTGTGCCATGAAGGCATTATCTATTTAATTATTATTCCATATATTTTTGAGTTTATGTTGGATGCTTAAACGTTATATAGGGTTTGTTGTCCGATATTTAAAATGGCGCGAAATAATTTCAGGGATTTGGGGATTTTGCTTCCAATGAGTTAAATTCTAAAATCTAGGAATCTGAGCGTTACAGGATGTTCTCTGACTTTGGGCTCGCTCAAGCGAGCAGATCCTCGCTTAAGCGAGGGAACATTTTCAGCAATGTTTTGTGTTGCTCGTTCAGACAAGCGTATCCTCGTTTGAGCGAGGACGCGCATATTCAGTTTTTAAAAATAGATAGTTAGGGCTTTTGGCCCTCATTTCTCTCATTTTCTCTCCTTCTAGAGAGAGAAGCTAGAGAGAAGGGGGAGATTGAAGGGAGAAGCTTGGTCTGAAGCCACCCACACCATTCAAGGAGCTTGGATCTTCATCCCCATCCCTCCATTCTTCCTATTTCCTCCATTAGAGGTGAGTGTGGTTCACCCACTCACTTTCATCTTGAATGAATACCAATCTATGCTCCCTATTCTCACTTCCCTTGCTTACATTGTTTGATTGTGGTTGATTAGAGATGAATCTAGGGTTGATGGTTGGATTGATTGGTTGTATGCTCTCATGGCTCAAACCCTAGGTTAGGAGATTTGGTAATTTTGTGTAATAGATGTATAATGATGATGAGACCTTGGAGGAGTTATACATTCATGCAAATGCTCATGTTTATGAAATTATTGTCATCTCTCATGTTCTCAACCCATTCATGTTCAAGAAAATATTTATGTCTTAGGACCTCATGTTTAAAAGAAGCTTTGGGTCTTTGGGCCTCATGTTTAAAAGAAGGGATTTGGGTCTTTGTACCTCATGTTTAATAGAAAGGAATTTAGGTCTTCGGACCTCATGCTTAAAAAGGGAAGAATTGGGTCTTCGATCCTCACGTTCATGGGTCTTCAGACTAAAGAGGAAAAGAGGAACGAGGTAATCACATTTACTCCTAGGCCAAGTGGTAAATGGAGATCCTCGATTAAAATGAACCTCATGCATATCATCTTTGTTTGTTACTAAAACTTAATCATATAAGTGTCCCTGGACGACGGTCCTTGGTAACGATGCAGAGCGCTCAAAAGACGGAATAGTGAAAAGACACCCTGGGTGTGGGTTAAACAGTTGATTTCTTCTTGAGAAAGTATTTGTTTGATTTCATAATTATAATACGCTTGATTATGTGTTTAAACATCTATTGGTTGAGTTGTTGCATTTACATCTGCCTGGAATCCCTACACTGTGTAAGAAAAAAATAGGGAAACACTAGAAGGGGGTTGAATAGTGTTTCAATGGAAACATTTTGATTTTAGAAAGTACTTTAAAAAGTTTCTGTAAAAAGTTCAGATGATGAAAGATCGTCTGGAGTTAGTTACTACCTTCTGAACCATGGTTCAGACACAAAGACAGTTTTGATAAATAGTTTTGTTTGATGTTAAGATTTTTGCTCTTGAAAACTTTTCAAAACCCCTTTGTTAGTTTAAAAACTGAATTGAAAGAGTTTGAGGGAAAGAAAACTCAGCCAAGAATTTATCCTGGTTCACTCACTACCACTTGTGAGCTACGTCCAGTCCCAGGGCAAACCACCACTGGATTTCCACTAATCTTGCAAGATTAGAAGTATTCTTTTCTATCAAACCTCTTCAGGCTCTACCACAAGTATTGTTTCTTCCACCAAGCCTCTTTAGGCTCTACCACAAGTATTGTTTCTTCCACCAAGCCTCTCCAGGCTCTCAGACACTTATCCAAGTGTAACCCACGTATTCTTTCAGACAATAAGCCTCTCTAGGCTTGTAACCCAAACTGTTTTAAGATAAAAACAGATAAAGTTCAATCAACTATCTTCAGATGATAGATTGAACTTATCAGAAGTGTACAAGTAACTGAGATTTACTCAGGATAATAAAATAAGCAAATGTAAAGAAAATATCAGAGTATTTTGCAGCGTTTACACAAAGTAAGATTTCTTTGATAACTTTACTTCACTTCTTTTCTTCAATCTGCATGGGCATATTTATAGTCTTCGAAAAAAATGTTGCCCGTTGTCAAATAGCATTAAATGATTCAGGAGACGTTGAGACACACTCTGTCCAACACGTTCTGAGCAGTCTTAGGTGCAGCAGGTCTGTGCACACAATGCTTTTGAGCAGGTACAGCAGCTTTGCAGACTTTCCTTAAAAATTCTAAACATTTGAACAAGAGAAAGCAGCTCTGATTCTTATGCTGAAAAGGGTTAGACCATTGGGATGAACGTTCTTCTTACATAGTAATGTCTTCACGGGTCAAACCTTAAACTTGATACCTTTAGCCTTCAGATGCATGGATTGCTTCAGATGATCTTCAAGTCTTCAGATGATAAACACTCTTCAGATGAAGTTGATCTTTCAGATGATCTTTTACACAGACAATATAATTTGAAACAATGCAACATCCTGTGAGAGCATAGTATCATATAAATGCCTTTTATATTTTATATTTGTTGTTCATTAAAACTTAAGAAAGTGAGACTCAAAATATTTTTAATTTCATATATTTAATCCTTTGAGACTCAACAATCTCCCCCTTTTTTATGATGACAAATATAAAATATGATAAAATCTGAAAAAGGTTTTAGTTGAGAAAATTCTCCCCCTTAAACAGATATTTCATCTGAGATGATCATATTCCTTCTGAAATGTTCTCCTTCTGAACCATCCTTTCATCCTTTCTAGTTCTGAAACATTTTCTGAAGTACTTGCTGCATTGCTTTCAGATTTTGTTAGTAGTCCCATAGTAAATACTGCATACTGCATAAGTACCAATCACATCATATTACTGCTCCCCCTTTTGTCATCAATAAAAAAGGGTAAGCAACAGGCAGATAGCAGTTAAGATTGATGTTCAGCAAAGAGAGCACATAGAATGATAACAATCAAAACTTTATGGATTAAAATCGGAAACACGTATTGACATAAACAGTGAAACACAGTTTGAATCATCCTAGACATCATCATGAACTGGGTCTTAAGCTTCCCAGAGCTCTCTCAAGCAATTCTTGCATAGCCAGTCTCTGCCATTCCAGTTCAGCTACTACACCTCTCCGAGATGATTTTGATTAGCTTGAATCTGAGCTTGAGTCTCTAAAATCTGATCTGTTTTCTGCATAAGCTGTTGATTCTTCAGACGAAGTTCCTCATTCTCCTCAACTAAAGCACTGACTTCGGATTCAAGATTCTCTTCATAGAAAATAAGAGAGATATGCTTGCAGGTGAATCTGAAGTACTGAAAACCAATAGGTAGGTGATACTGCAAAGGGTCCTTCACTCTGATATAAAATTCAGGGCAAACAAAAAGGAAATGCCACCATCCACTCTGAATGGAGATCCCTATCAGACAATGGAAAGCGTCCTCTAAAGAAGGTAGCAGTTTCTACTATAGTTGAACCTGCAACCACTTAAGAGTCAACATCATCCCAACTTGTTCCTGATGAACTCCCTTCCTTCTCAACAAGATTCCAGTGAAAGTCCCACATGGCATTATAAAGTGAATGATCCATGCCTTGGTTGATGAAGATATATTCTGCAAGATTGTTCCAGTCTTCTTCAGATAACACTCTTGGAGGTTCAACACCTTTTGAAACTATCTCAGGTCCTTTGTCTTTGATAGAAAATAAGTCAGCATAAGGATACCTAGGTACTATCCTGTCTGGTTGCACTAGAATAGTAGTTGACAACTTTGTATGAATAGGTAGAGGGGGTTTGAAATCTCTACAACCAAAGGATCTGGAACAACTTTGATCAATTAGTTCAGCTTCAAGACACTGCATTCTGACAGCGATCCACTCATCAGGAGATAGATTGAGTTGATCCTGTGAGAAAGGATCTAAAGCTTTCCACTTATGGCAAGGAGTGATGACTCCATATTTGATCTTCTCAAGAGCGTCTGAGATCATAGGTAGAGCTAGATCATAGGTAGGTTGCCTTGACAGGTTCCTTTCTTTTTCTTTCAGCAGAATACTAACAGGAAGATTTCCATCAAACCAGATGCAGTCTGGCTCGACATCTGAATCAAGTTCAGATTAACTTGACAGAGAGGAAAAAGATGGTAAAGGTTGGGGTACTTCTCTTGGTGTGCTGATAGCTTTAGGTGGATGAGGGGCTTCATTTTTTGAGGATGAGACATTTCCAAATTGAACCCTAGGTCTCTTAACACGAGCCGTAGAGCCTTCAGTAGCTGGCTTCTTCTGCCTCAGTTCCTCCTACTTTTTCTTTCTTTGAGCTTCAGCAACCTTCTGAAACTCGACAGCATCTTCTTGTTGGATGCTTTTACTTCTAGTCAACCTCTGAGGGGCATCAGCAGCAGGAGACAACAATCTTCTTCTTTGATTTCTTCTAGTCTTAGCCCTGGCTCTTCTTCTTTTTAGCCTGTTCGCTTGCTCAAGCCTTTCATCTTCAAGAACGACTTGTTGAGCTGCAACAGCAAGAGCATAGTCTTGCCTTTTTTATTCTTCCTTCTGCTTTCTTTCTTCTTCTTCAATCTTTGCGACCACTTGTCTGATGACAGCTTCAGGCAGACTCGTAGCAAGAGGGATGGCTTTGACAGGCTCAGTTGAATCATCTAATGCAACTGAGATTGGTTCAGACTCTAGACTATTGTTGTCCTCTACCTGTCCTCCTGAGTTGATAGTAGGCTGAGTAGCAAAAGCTAGGTTCTCAGTAACCTGACCCACAATCTCAGAAGTATGTGCAGACATACTCTGAGCAGGTTCAGATTGTCTGAACTGAACTTCTCCTTCTGGTGATTCTTTCTTCTGAAGAAGCTTTGTTCTTTTCTTCTTCAAAACTTTAGTGGGAGTCTGAGCAGACACGAACTTGTCTTTGTGAGTGTCACCTTGCAACTCCTCCTCCAGAATCTCTAAAGGACTTTTCCCAGTTCTGCTAGCCTTGGTTTGAACAGCTTCTTCTAGCAGAGTCCTTTCTGGTGAGGGCTTCTTCACAACAATCCCCATCCTCTTGATGTTGGTCAAGGAGAAGAGAGCAGGACCTTTGTGGTCATTCACTCTTTCAATGGGAACATTGAACTTCAGTAGAATCTTTGTGATAAGAGTGGTATGAGTATAGCTTGAGGCAGAATCATTTAACCTTTTTTGCATATTGTAAAGGATGATCTTGGGTAGATTAAGAGGCTTTTTGTCCAAAAGATGGATTATGCAGAATCTCTCCAGCTCAGACACATGATTCTTACTTCCATACTTGGGCAAAATACAGCACCCCAAGATGGCATGAAGAATCCTTGCCTTAGGATGCATGTAAGAGCTTCTCAGATCACCTGGGTCTTCAATCCCGTACAACTTCTGGGTAAATCTCTTAACTCCACCATTCTTTACTTCCCATTCTGAAATGAACATATCTCCAGTATTGGGAACACCAGTTACAGCAGCAATGGTGTCAGCATCTACAATGATTTTTATACCCATCACCTTAGTTTCAAAACTTTGATACCTTCCATCCTGGGAAGAAGTATCTCGAGCATTTTTCTAGAAGTCCACCACACTCTGTTCATGCCATGCACAGTCAATGGCAGAGAAGAAATTAATCCAGCCACATGCTTCGAAGGTGTCAGTGAGATCAATGCCACCAGCTCGGAGCATCTCCAGGTCTACAGTCCTGGAAGGAACAATCTGACCACCAGCCAATTTCCTGGAAGCCAGTGATATGAACTAAGAAGGAGACAAAGAGTACAGAGAGGACTCAAGGAACTTAGGGCACAAGGAAGGCATCAGTTTGCACTTGGAGAGAGAGAGAGCAGTAGCCAGTAACAGTAGCAATCACGTCTCTTAAATAGCCGTCACACATAGTAATGATGACAGTTGAAGTTTTGGAGATCGTGCAAACATGCTTAGAGTAGTTACTCAGAGAAGAAGACCAAACGTTTCAGCTTGCCACGTCATCAGACTGAGTTGCTTCACACATGCATGTTATTCAGACAATCATGCATGTTTAGATGCAACAACTTCAGATGCATGTTTAGATGCAACAATTATATTTCAAATAAAGCCAAGATATTCAGATTATTTCTTATGAACTTAAATCTATCTTCAGTCAGGGATTTTGTGAATATATCTGCCCATTGATGCTCAGTATCAATTAACTTTATATCAAAAACTCCTTTCTGAACATAGTCTCTAATAAAATGATGCTTGATTTCTATATGCTTTGCCCTAGAATGTTGAATGGGATTCTTGGATAAATTAATTGCACTTGTGTTATCACACATTACAGGTATAGAAGATACATTAATGTTAAAATCCTCTAACTGATATTTTACCCAAAGCAGTTGTGAACAACAACTGGCTGCAGCAATATATTCAGCTTCTGTTGTGGAAAGAGCAATGGTGCTTTGCCTTTTGCTGGACCAGCTGATCATGTTGTTACCAATGAAATGACAACCTCCACTTGTTGATTTCCTCTCAATTCTATCTCCAGCAAAATCAGCATCACAAAATCCCACTAACCTGTAATCCTTACTTCTCTTATAGCAAAGACCAAGATTAGTAGTACCATTTAAATATCTGAAAATTCTTTTCACAGCTTTATAATGAGTAATTTTTGGATCAGATTGAAATCTAGCACAAAGACATACACTGAACATAACGTCAGGTCTGCTTGCTGTCAGATACAATAATGAGTCAATCATTCCTCTATACAAAGTTTGATTTACTGGTTTTTCCCCTTCATCTTTGTTCAAAACAACAGAAGGATGCATGAGAGTAGTCATGGGCTAGCAATCACTCATATTGAATTTCTTAAGCATTTCTTTTGTATATTTTTCTTGATGGATCCATATACAATCAGATTGTTGCTTAATCTGAAGTCCTAGGAAGAACTTAAGTTCCCCCATCATGCTCATCTCAAACTCAGATTGCATAAGTTCAGAAAATTCCTTGCATAATGAAGAATCAGTAGAACCAAATATAATGTCATCCACATATATCTGAACAAGAATGAAGTCTTTGTTGGACATTTTTCTGAAAAGAGTTGTATCTACTTTTCCTTTTTGAAAACCATTTTTGATTAAAAAGTTGCTCAATCTGTCATACCAAGATCTTGGGGCTTGTTTCAGACCATAAAAAGCCTTTTTCAGTTTAAAAACATGTTCTGGAAAAGTAGTGTCTTCAAAACCTGGTGGTTGTCTAACATAGACCTCTTCCTCAATAAACCCATTGATAAAGACACTCTTAATATCCTTCTGATATAAGGTGATGCCATTATTTACTGCATGAGCTAGTAAAATTCTAATGGCTTCAAGCCTCGCTACAGGAGCAAAAGTTTCAGTGAAGTCAATACCTTCTTGTTGATTATAGCCCTGAGCAACAAGTCTTGCTTTGTTTCTGACTACTTTTCCTTCTTCTGATAACTCGTTTCTGAACACCCATTTGGTTCCTATTATAGTTTTCCCATGGGGTTTAGGTACAAGTGTCCAAACATCACTCCTAGCAAATTGATTCAGCTCTTCTTGCATGGATAGGATCCAACCTTCATCATGCAGAGCCTCTTCAATGTTTTTAGGTTCAATCTCAGAGAGAAGTGCAAGATTATTCAAGCTTCTGAATCTTGATCTTGTTTTCACTCCTTCTGAGGTGTCACCTATAATTTGCTCTCTTGGATGATGAGTTCGGTATCTCCAATCGCAATTGTGAGAGGGTACACACTCTATCTAAGGCTCAACAATGTTGGTCTGAGAAGGTTCAGTTTCAGATGCAGGTTTAGACTTTTGTTCAAAAGGTTCTTCAGAATGACCTTCAAAAGGTCCTTCAGACTTTAGTTCGGGATTCAGCTTCATTCCTGCAAAATCCTCTTCAAGATCTGATAGTTCCCTATCAGTCTCTTTAAAATCATTAAATCTTACATGGATAGATTCTTCTACTGTTAAAGTTCTTAAGTTATACACTCTGTAAGCCTTAGAAGATTCAGAATATCCAATAAAGAAACCTTTGTCAGACTTAGCATCAAATTTTCCTAAATTATCATTTGTGTTGAGTATGAAACGCTCACATCCAAAGATATGGAAGTAGGAAATGTTGGGTTTTCTTCCTTTCCATAATTCATATGGGGTTCTTTTGAGAATTGGTCTTACCAAAATTCTATTTTGAATGTAACTTGCTGTGTGAACAGCTTCTGCCCAAAAGGATCTAGGTAGATTGCTTGAAATGAGCATGGTTCTTCCCATCTCTTGCAAGCTTCTGTTCTTTCTCTCAACAACCCCATTTTGCTGAGGTGTTCTAGCCACAGAGAAATTGTGTGAGATCCCATTCTCATCACAGAACAGTCTAAAGCTTGAGTTTTCAAACTCTCCACCATGATCACTTCTAATAGCAGATATGCAGATTCCTTTTTCATTCTGCACCTTCTTACAGAATTTTGTGAAATTCTCAAAGGATTCCTCTTTGCTTCTTAGGAATATAACCCATGTGAATCATGTATAGTCATCAACAATGACCAATCCATATTTCTCTTTGCTAAGACTCTCTGTTCTAGTGGGTCCAAACAAATCCATGTGAAGTAGTTCTAAAGGTCTGCTGGTTGAAACAACATTTTTACTCTTAAAAGAGTGTCTTGTTTGTTTCCCTTTCAGACAATTTTCACATAAAATATAAGATTTGAATGAGAGCTTGGGCAAGCCTTTAACTAAGTTATGTTTAGTTAGCTTTGAGATCAATCTCAGGCTAGCATGCCCAAGTTTCTGATGCCAAATCTGTTTTTCATCTTCGATGGAAACAAAACACTTAACATTCTGATTAGCAAGTTCCTCTAGATCAACTTTGTACACATTATTGTGTCTCTTAGCAGAGAAGAGGATATGATATGAAGTATCCTTGACTATACATCCTTCTTTAATGAAAGACACAATATATCCACTATCACATAATTGTCTTATGCTTAGAAGATTGTGTTGTAGTCCTTCAACCAGAAGCACATTTTTAATGAGGGATAGAGGAGTCATACCTACAGTCCCAATACCAGTGATCTTCCCTTGTTGATTTCCACCAAAGGTGACCACTCCACCTGCCTTGGGTCTAAGGCTTTGGAACAAACACCTTTCTCCCGTCATGTGTCGCGAGCACCCACTGTCCAGGTACCATTTGTGGTGTTTCTTTTGTCTTGTTAAACACATCTGCAACAGGAACAATCAAATTCTGAGGTACCCATACCTTCTTGGGTCCTTTTTTCTTAGCTTTGGGTCTTATTTTCCTTCTGTGTCTGCACTAAGACTCAACGTGTCCAGGCTTTCCACAGTTAGAACACCCATTACCTTTCTTAGGTCCTTTATCGGGCATATTAAATATAAAAGATTCAGAAGAAGATGTGTCTGAATAACCTAAGCCAGTTTTGTCAAGGGAATGCCTCTGAGAGCCCAATAATTTATTCAGATTATTAGTTCCTTTGACAAACTTGGCTAGATCCAAAGTTAATTCTCTAACCTTGTTTTTGAGCTTTTTGTTCTCCTTAACAAGATTATCAGAACTGCTTGGATCTTGATGAAGTAGCTTTTCTTTGAGAGGAAGATTTTCTTTTTGTAAATTTTCATTTTCTAAAGCAGCTTCTATAAAAGCTCTTGAAAGTTCCTTGAACTCATTGAATAACTCTCTGCTACTTTCAACAAGGTCATCATACTGATCTTGTAAAGTTTGAGGAATTACCTCAGAGTCTGAACTATCTGAAGATGGTAGACTTTCCATCAGACAGAGGTTAGCTTCTTCTGAAGTGTCCTCCTCTTCCTCTGAAGTGGAATCACCCAAGTCTTCCCATGTAGCCATCAATCCGTTCTTTTTCTTGAAAAACTTCTTCTTCTGAAAGGTTGGCTTCCTTAACTTGGGACAATCCGTCTTCATGTGACCTGGCTGTTTGCACTCAAAACAGGTAATTTTGTCAGTGATAATAAATTCTTTACCTGATTTACCTTGTTTGACATTAGAAGGTTGAGATCTTTTGTATCTTCCTTTTCTTTGTAGCATTTTCTTAATCTTCTTGCTGAGAAGAGCAAAATCATCATCTTCTTAACAGTCTTCAGACTCAGTATCACCCTCTGAAGTGTCCTCTGCTTGCATGGCTTTCATGCTACCATGCCTAGACTGTCTGGCCTTGCAGTTCAATGCCAGTGATTTGTTCTTGGTGTCATCCTCCTTAAGTTCAAGCTCATGGACTTTTAGAGAGCCCAGTAGTTCCTCCATTCTAAGAGAATTTAAATCTTTGGCTTCTTGAATTGTAGTAACTTTGGGTGTCCAGGACTTTGGTAAACTTCTTAGAATCTTTCGAATGTTATCTCCAGATTCAAAGGTTCTTCCCAATGACCTGAGTCCATTGGTTATCGTCTGAAACCTTCCAAACATTTGGTCTATAGTTTCAGATTCTTCCATCTTGAACATCTCATACTGATGTACAAGCATGCTTATCTTGGATTGCTTCACAGTCTCTGTCACTTCATGGGCTGCTGCAAGCGTATCCCAGATCTCCTTGGCAGATGAACAACCATGAACCTTCTCATATTCTGACTTGTTCAAGGAACATATCAGATAGAGTTTGGCCTTGGTATTTAATTGAACTCGAGCCTTCTACTCTAAGGTCTATTCAGCCTTAGGTATGGGCACTCTAGCATGCATGGGCACGTAGTCTCCATCAGTAACCACATCCCAGACATCAATGTTGTTGCTTTCAATAAACAACTTCATACGATCCCTCCAATAGTGGTAATCCACTCCATTGAATGTTGGGGGTCTTGTGATGGAGGCTCCTTCAGTGATATACTGTCTGTTGCTGGTAGAAGTTTCCATTGGATCTCTGTCCTCCGCACTGATTAGGTGCTAACCCCGAGGATAAGCTCTGGTACCAACTGTAAGAAAAAAACAGGGAAACACTAGAAGGGAGTTGAATAGTGTTTCAATGGAAACCTTTTGATTTTAGAAAATACTTTAAAAAGTTTCTGTAAAAACTTCAGATGATGAAAGATCGTCTGAAGTTAGTTATTACCTTCTGAACCTTGGTTCAAACACAAAGACAGTTTTGATAAATAGTTTTGTATGATGTTAAGATTTTTGCTCTTGAAAACTTTTCAAAACCCCTTTGTTAGTTTAAAAACTGAATTGAAAGAGTTTGAGGGAAAGAAAACTCAGCCAAGAATTTATCCTGGTTCACTCACTACCACTTGTGAGCTACGTCCAGTCCCAGGGCAAACCACCACTGGATTTCCACTAATCTTGTAAGATTACAAGTATTCTTTTCTATCAAGCCTCTTTAGGCTCTACCACAAGTATTGTTTCTTTCACCAAGCCTCTCCAGGCTCTTAGACACTTATTCAAGTGTAACCCAAGTATTCTTTCAGACAATAAGCCTCTCCAGGCTTGTAACCCAAACTGTTTTAAGATAAAAACACATAAAGTTCAATCAACTATCTTCAGATGATAGATTGAACTTATCAGAAGTGTACAAGTAACTGAGATTTACTCAGGATAAGCAAATAAGCAAATGTAAAGAAAATATCAGAGTATTTTTGCAGCGTTTACGCAGAGTAAGATTTCTTTGATAACTTTATTTCACTTCTTTTCTTCAATCTGCATGGGCATATTTATAGTCTTCGAGAAAAATGTTGCCCGTTGTCAAATAGCATTAAATGCTTCAGGAGACGTTGAGACACACTCTGTCCAACACGTTCTGAGCAGTCTTAGGTGCAGCAGGTCTGTGCACACAATGCTTTTGAGCAGGTACAGCAGCTTTGCAGACTTTCCTTAAAAATGCTAAACATTTGAGCAAGGAGAGAAAGCAACTCTGATTCTTATGCTGAAAAGGGTTAGACCATTGGGATGAACGTTCTTCTTACATAGTAACGTCTTCACGGGTCAAACCTTAAAATTGATACCTTCAGCCTTCAGATGCAAGGAGTGCTTCAGATGATCTTCAAGTCTTCAGATGATAAACACTCTTCAGATGAGGTTGATCTTTCAAATGATCTTTTACACAGACAATATGATCTGAAACAGTGCAACATCCTGTGAGAGCATAGTATCATATAAATGCCTTTTATATTTTATATTTGTTGTTCATTAAAACTTAAGAGAGTGAGACTCAAAATATTTTTAATTTCATATATTTAATCCTTTGAGACTCAACACACTGCATGCATGATCACTTTCATTGGGACGTAAGTCTGACCATACGTTGTGGATTTCATTTTAGATGTGCAGAACCTTGTGAACCTGATGTATGGTCGGATGGCTTGAGGACTCATATGGAGGATTAGTCACTTGGCTTTTGGCGTTGCCCTATTAGGAGGCTTTTGAATTTGTACATGTGTAATTAAAGGCTGAGTTTAGTAGATATTAGAAGTGTTGTGATTTAGTTCACCGGTTGACATTTGAATTGTAACTCGTGAATTTTGTTCGGTTGACTACGCTTATGTAAACGTTGGACTACTTAAGCAGGTTTATGTGATTGTGTGTATGTCACGATATCAGTAATGGCGCGAATTAATTTCCTGAATTTGGGAATAGCGTCTCCAACGGGCATTATTCTTAAATCTAGAAATTAGGACGTTACATTATGGTATCAAAGTAGTTCAATCCAATTAGACATGAAATCTTAGCTTTATTTCCCTCCTCTTGTGTGAGTTGAGAAGGCTTGGTGGTAAACCATGGTGAATCTTATCCTGCTCCATGAGTTGTAAACATTTATTATGTACACCTTGTTAATGTGGATGGTTATTTATTTGCAATTTGAGTTCTATGTTCGTGTAAATATAGTTGATTTGATTTATCTTGTTTTATTTTTTTCCCAAAAATCAAAAGCGTTATAGTTATTATTTCTATCCTTAACGCCATTCAAATTAATAAAGGAATTGTGAGTATAGTTATTTGCTAACTCAATTGTAAATAAATTCTATTCTCAAAATTAAAAAAATTAATTTAATAATCAATGTTAATGAATAGCCTTTTTATCATTAATGTCATTTGAATAAGGATTCATTATATAGTCATTTGCTAACAGAAACCCTTGCAAGATTAAATTCTTTTTCCAAAATTAATCTTTTTAAAGAAAAATAAAAAAATAAATCTTTATTTAAAAAAAAAATGATTTCCAGAATCAAAAGCACCTTTTTCCAAGTTTATTTCAAAATTAGAAACAACATTTCTAAAACACCTTTTTCAAAACTATGTGGCTTTGAATTCACCATTGCACCTGGGGATACGTAGGAGAAGGATTTCCCCGTCAAGCCAAAATAAAGTTTTCAAAAATTTTGTCTCATTCATTTCAAATAAATTTTTCTCATAATTCTTTAATATAAAGAATGTAAATAAATTTTCCCTATTTTGGGGTAAAATAATTATTTTCAAGTTAATCAATTTTGCACAATTAATTAGAGAAAACCGTTTTAACGGATGATGTAGGGTGATAACACCTTTCCTACACATAATCGAATCCCAAATTTGGATCTCATTAAAAGACCAGTTTTCATTTTCACTCAAGTGAGGATACCCTCGCTTGAACGAAAACATCAGTAAAAATGGGAAAACTCAGTTATGGTTTTCTCGCTCAAGCGAGAATTGGGCAGCATCAAGGGATGCTCTCTAGAGTAATTTCGCTTAAGTGAAATGTATTTTGCTTAAGCGGAATTACGTACCCCAAAATTTGGAGTTTCTCTCTAGAGCATTCTCGCTCAAGCGAGTGCGTGAAATGAGTGTTGTTGACTCATTCTCGCTCAAGCGAGAAATCCTCGTTCAAGCTGACTCATTAGGGCTTTGCCCTCATTTATTTTCCCTTTCCCACTTCTTAGAGAGAGAGTCCAGAGAGAGGAGCTCAATCAAGCTTGGAGAAGGAAAAGGAGATTGACTCAACCACCCCTCACCACCTCATTTCATCTTCCCCTTGAGCAATTTTAGGTGAGTATAGCTTACACACTTCCACCCATCTTGCTTGAATCATCCCCAATGATCCTTATCCCCTTACTTCCTATTCTTTTGGCTTGTATGTGATTGATTATGTATATTCTCTCTATTTGTGTCTATTTGTATGATGTATTTGCTTAGGAGCTTGAGATATGGTTATTTTAATTTAGGGCTTTTCCCATATCTTTGATATTATCATGAATGCTTGTGCTTCCAGTTACATTAATCATATGGATGTTAAAGACTCATGGGCTTCAGCCCCAAATAGTTCGAAAACGAATTTGGATCTGACCCAGCAAACCCTAAGTTAATCAAGCTTGACTTCAGTCCAGAAAACATGGAAATGAGTTTGGCTTTGGCCCAGTTTATTTGGCTTCAGCCCAGTTAATAAATGTTGGCTTCGACCTAGTTAATCATGTATTAAGATTTGACTTCGGTCTAGTTAATGGCGGGTATTAGTCCCCACGGGGGACATTCCTTGTTGTCTGAGCTCAGGTCTAGCCCAGTTAAGTGATAAGACCACTTCTGTCGAGTTAAAAGCAGGTCATGTTGAGTTTTGTATCCAGTATTTGTTTGTATGCATTGAACTTTATCTGTTGCATCTCATTTGATTGTTTACCCTACATTGCCTGCATACATAGTAATGCTCACTAAGACACTAGTCTTACCACGTGTTTGAGGCTATCTTTTTAGATGCACAGGGTCCCCCTCAGGGCGGACGATGAGAAAGTTGGAACTTGGAGATTTTACATCATTTTGTTGTACTTAGTGCTCCTTATTTTGATATATTTGGTACATTGATGTTGTATTCTTTTGATGAATATTTAGTACAATGTTACCCATGTTGGGGCTGTCTATTTTGCTTAGGATACATGTATTGTAATATCCATGCTACATCATGTATTTAGATTATTCTAATTCTGTTTAAGTAACACTTGGATTATTTAAGCAAAATTGTGTCTGTACATTGATATTGTTAATGTCGTGAAAAATAATTCCTTAAATTTTTGACTTATACTTCTAATGGGCATAGATTCTAGGTTTTCAGAATTAGGACGTTATAAAATTCATGAATAAGTCTTCTAACTTTTTAAATTTATGCATAGATGAGAGTATAAAAGTTATCGAAAAAATTAAACTTAAAGAGTATCATTAGAGAATTAGAAACGGAGACATTTTCATATTACAAAAAATTATCAATTAATGAAATAGTTAGTACTACCACTACAACAAAAAATGGTTTTACCAGGGGTTATTTTTGGTTTTCCCCGCGGTTTAAAGTCCTGCTAAAAGCTTTACCAGCGGTTGCCCAAACCGTAGGCAATGAAGGCGTCACAAACATATTCCTCGCGGTTTTGAGCAACCGTTGGAGAAATCAAACTTTACCTGGGGTTTTACAACCGGGGGTAATTACCTGGGGTTTGTAACCGCGGGTAATTACCTGGGGTTTGGTTAACCACGAGTAATTACCTAACCGCGGGTAATCTCTAAATTTGCCCACGGTTAAATGTGTGGGTAATGCCAATAATTTTATAGAGTTCCCCACGCTTTAAACCATGGGTAATGAAGCAAAGCATCAAATAAAAACAATTTCAGTTTCCTTTTACTAGTTGAGAACTAATATATTGTAACACATAATTAATATTTTCTACTACACTACCAAAAATAGAAATAATAAAGGAAGGAGATGACACAATATATAATTTGATGGGCTAAGAGAAACAGTCAACACATCATGTATAGTTAAGTGAGCTGATCGTACTCCTCTGCCTAAACCAACAATGTATAGTTAAGGAAAACAACGATACTGATCAGAGCAATCAAAGAGAACAAATGAGGATTAGGACTAGGGTTTCACCTTTGCGAGATCGGGTTTGTGGCACCGCTTCACGAGCCTAACCATGCCCTTAGCGATTTTTCTGAGTGGATCGAAGACAGAATCGATGGCAATGGGACTGCGAAGCACGAGATTCTGAATGCAAATGAAAGCTTTAAGTCTCAACGATGAACAAGCTGCGTGTGCTACTGAAGAGAAACTGTTGAAAGAATGAGAGCTTTAGGAAAATAGGAAAAAATGAAACCGTGCTATATTTTTTCAAGTTAATATTTTTAAAATAAGAAAAAATTTAAAAGGGTTCAAACCCCAACAAAAAAGAAAAGCAGTAGGGAATGTCACTCATTTACCATCATTGGACAACCCACGGTAAACGGGTGTGGGAAATGCAAATTACTCAATTTTATCGGGGGTTAAAATAACCCCCGTTAAAAAACCGCAGGTAAAATCACATATTTTTGTAGTGTACATCAGTCTAACTTATAAGAAAAAAATTGTATGGTCCTAATATAAGAAGCATAGTACTCCGTTTTTTTATTTGTCACTTAAGGTTTTTCACAAGGATTAAAGAATGTAATAACTATGTTTTTATAGCCTCCTTTTTTAAAAAAATTCTTTTCTCTTTCTCTCATTAATGCATTTAATATCTCCATTTTTTCAAGTAAATGAATTCCCTTTTTCACATTTGTTTTATCTCTTACCATAATTTTTTTATTGGAAACATAAAAAATACATTTATTAAAACTTTAAACTTTTAAAATATTAATGATATAGTTTTATAATAAATATTTAAAATGAAAAAGAATCAGATTAAGACAGGGGACCCACTAGGGTCGGCCCAATGATTGTGGATTGGGTAGTTTAGCATATTAAAGATAAAGTTGAGACCCTAAAACGATAGATAAAAAACGGAGGGAGTACTATTTTGAGTTGTATTAATTATGAAGTTTATTTTATAACCTTAATTTATTGGCCACTACTAACATTTTTTTTCATAATAGTGGATGTGCTATGCTATTTTTAATGACCAACTTTTAGAGCAAGAGTTACTACTCAAATGATGACTATAATTAGGAATACTTTTGACAATATTTTGATTATTTAATATTAAATATATTTTTGAAATTAGATTTAAAATTATTCCATTATTAATTAAAATTAACTAGTTTTAAGGTCTTTTCTTAATTTTGATGATTTTTTATAATTAGGACTGTTGGTATTATTTAATATATTTTTCTTTAAAAAAAAACTGATGCACGAGTTTTACTAAGAATTAAAAATGTCATTATAAAAATCCTAAAATTAATAAATACGAGTATTTCTTATTTAAAATTTTATAAAGTGTATTAACTATTTATTAGAATATTTTATACACTGCATTCAATGAATGAAAACATTTAATACTAGTAATGAATATTTTATTTATTACATTAAATATAACATGTAATATTATCCTTGAAGTCAATAGCATTTAATATTCTTCTTTAATATTTTATTATATTTTATGAAGTTTATTAATTATTTAATCTAACATTTAATATATTACATTAAATAAATAAAAAATTAATTATTAACTATGTATAGTGATTAAATTATAATATATGTTTAAATATTTTATTCAATACATTAAATATAGCATTATATATTACTACCTCCGTTCTTATTTAACTGTCCAATTTCAAAGAAAAAATTTGTTCCTATTTAACTATCCACTTACAAACTTAATGCACTAATAATTACACTTTTTTCTATTTTGCCCCTATATTAATAAATGACTCACTATTGAAAACTAATGAGAGCTAATAGTACTAAGAAAGTTAAAAGGGTAAAATAGAAAGTTTAAAATTTATTTCCATGAAAACAAGAGTAATGATTGCATTCCTTAATATGTGTGTTTTTTAATCAAAATGGACAGTTAAATAGGAACGGAGGTAATATATATATATATATATAGAGAGAGAGAGAGAGTTTATGATATATATTACCGATGTAAAAAGGTTTTACACTATTAATCAATATTATACCACCATATCATTTAAAAAACATGACAATCAAGCGTTATTAAATTTAGGCTTAAATATGTTTTTAGTCCCTATAAATATGGGTCATTTTGTTTTTATTCACTGTAAATTTTTATTTATTTATTTTTCATCCCTACAAAATTTTCTGTTAGCCTTTTTGGTCTTTGCCATTAACTTTAGGCTGATGTGGCTAATATAGTGCCACATCAGTATGCCACATGTGTTGTTTCTGCCCAGCTTAAATTTGTATTTAGTCCCTATAAATATGTATTTTGTTTTTAGTCCCTATAACTTTTTTTATTTTTCCATCTCTATAATTTTTTTTTTTATATTTTTCACTTCTATCTCATCCTCATCCAACATCAGTGACCTTTTGCTTATACTGCATTGTTACATTTGAAATTCTTGAACTCCTCTGGGTTCAATAAAATAAATTCTTTATGTATTCAATTATTTGAAATTTCAATGCACGCACTTAGATTCACCCTATAAAAGGGGAACCTGTAACGACATTTTTTTCTCTACTCATTCTTTTTTCTATCTATTAACTAACAAAAACAAATATATGCCCATTAAATCGATTTGTGTGTCATTTGAAACGAATATGCCACTAAACTTTTATTGGGAGTGCAACATTTTATTCCCAAGGTTTCTGGGAATGAGATTTTAAAAAATGTGACCTTTTTGAAAATAAAAAGTCTTTTTTTATACAAAAAGCTATCAAAATAGTGATTAATTATGAAGTTTCTTTTATACTTTTAATTTATTTTACTACTAACTTTTTTTCTATAATAATGGATGTGCTACGCTATTTTCATGGCCAACTTTTGGAGCAAGAGTTACTACTCAAATGATTACTTAAATTAGGAATAATTTTTCACTATTTTAATTATTTAATATTAAAGGTATTTTTAAAATAAAATTTAAAATTATTAATTATAATTTACTAGTTTTAAGACTTTTCCTTGATCTTGATGATTTCTTATAATTAGGGTTGGAGGTATTATTTAATATATATTTTTTTAAAAAAAAGTAATACACGAGTTTTCCTAAGAATTAAAAATGTTATTATAAAAATCCTAAAATTAAATGCGAGTATTTATTTTAAAATTTTATGAATTGTACTATATATTTAATACACTACATTCAATGAATGAAAACATTTAATACTAGTAAAGAATATTTTATTTATTACAATAAATATAACATCTAATATTCTTCTTGAAATTGACGTATATTTTTTTAAGTCAATAGCATTTAACATTTTATTATATTTTATGAAGTTTATTAATTATTTACTCTAACATGTGTAAAAAAATTTATATTAACCGTGTTGAGTCTCAAAAATATCATAAGGAAGATTATGATGATTTAAGACAGCTCAATCCCTAAGTTTTAATGTTTAACAAATTTGGTTAAAACATTTATCATAGATACATATATGTTTTAATGATCTATCTATGATTTCAGCAAGCCACTATAAGCTTATATAAAGACTATGTGAAGTGCTTTCAACCTGTCTGAAGAGTTAAGCCTTCTGAAGGTTCAACCCGTCTGAAGTGTTGAAGCCGTCTGAAGTGCACAACCCGTCTGAAGTGTTGAAGTCGTCTGAAGTCTCATTAATGACGTGGCACCCTTTGCTGAAGTTTGTGAAGACTTTTCTGAATCTCTGTTGTACGTACCTTTTCAAAAACGTTCATAGCAAGGAACATAGAGACCTTTCCTGGTGTTTTTGAATTTCATACACCATTGAGGAAATCTCTGCAACGCAGCCTCTGCAGCAACATTTGTAGCAGCTTTATTGCAGGAGCAACCTTGTACCGTGTCAGAAATATCAGAGCTCTCAGAAGCATGTCTCACAACGGATTAAATAGCATTTAATGCTATCTCTAAACGGTGGTATTTCAACAGATTGAAGATTGGGTATAAATACCCCTCCATGAAGACCATAAAGAGAGAGAAAATCAATATACAAGAAAGCCAAGAGAAACAAAACGCATTCCCTTGACAAAAGTGGTTTAGGCTTTTGTGATCACAACATCTCTGAACCTCCTACTGTCTTAAATTTTACTAAAGGCAAAAAGAAGGTTATTGGGTGTTCTCACTGTGGCAAGCCTGGACACAATGTGGCTCAGTGCAAACACAAGAGAAAAGCAAGGCCCAAAGCTAACAAGAAAGGACCCAAAAGAATATGGGTACCTAAAAACTTGATCATTCCTGTTGCAGATGTGTTTAACAGGACAAAGGAAACCCCACAAATGGTACCTGGACAGTGGATGCTCGTGACACATGACAGGAGAAAGGTATTTGTTCCAAAACCTTAGACCCAGAGCAGGAGGTGTGGTCACCTTTGGTGGAAACCAGCAAGGGAAGATGACAGGAATAGGGACTGTAGGTATGTCTCCTCTCTCCCTCATTAAGAATGTTCTTCTGGTAGAGGGACTGCAACACAATTTACTAAGCATAAGTCAATTATGTGACAGTGGATATGTGGTCTCCTTTACTAAAGAAGGATGCATAGTCAAAGACTCTCTTGATCAAATCCTTTTTACTGCTTAGAGACACAGTAATGTGTACAAAATTGATCTAGAGGAGCTAGCAAGTCAAGATGTAAAATGTTTTATCTCTGTTGAAGATCAAAAACAGATTTGGCATCAAAGACTTGGGCATGCCAGCTTGAGATTAATCTCAAAGTTAGCAAAACACAACCTTGTTAAAGGACTGCCCGAGCTTTCTTACAAATCTGACATTTTATGTGAAAGTTGTCTGAAAGGGAAACAAACAAGACACTCTTTTAAGAGTAAGGATGTTGTTTCTACTAGCAGACCTTTAGAACTGTTACATATTGACTTGTTTGGTCCTATTAGAACAGAAAACATTAGTGGTAAAAAATATGGTTTGGTCATTGTTGATGACTATTCTAGATTCACATGGGTATTATTCCTAAGAAGCAAGGATGAGACTTTCAAGAATTTCACAATATTCTGCAAGAAGGTACAGAATGAAAAAGGATTCTGTATATCTGTTATCAGAAGTGATCATGGTGGAGAGTTTGAGAATGCAAACTTCCAACTGTTCTGTGATGAGAATGGGATCTCACACAATTTCTCTGTGGCTAGAACACCTCAGCAAAATGGGGTTGTTGAGAGAACGAACATAAGCTTGCAAGAAATGGAAAGAACCATGCTCAACTCTTGCAACCTACCAAGAACCTTCTGGGCAGAAGCTATTAATACAGCTTGCTACCTTCAGAACAGAATATTGGTAAGACCAATTCTGAAAAAGACTCCTTATGAATTGTGGAAAGGAAGGAAACCCAACATATCATATTTCCATCCCTTTGGATGTGAGTGTTTCATACTTAACACCAAGGATGATCTTGGAAAATTTGATGTAAAGTCTGACAAAGGATTTTTCATAGGTTATTCTGAAACATCTAAAGCCTATAGAGTTTATAACTCTAGAACTTTAATTGTAGAGGAATCAATCCATGTTAAATTCAATGACATGAAAGAGACTGATAGGGAACTATCAGATCTAGAAGATGATTTTGCAGGTATGGAGCTGAATGATCATAACAGCTTGAAGTATGAACAGGTGTCTGAAGCACCATCTGAACCTCTTCAGACAAATGTTGAGTCTCAGACTGATTTGATATCACCTTAGAAACCTGACTGGAGATACAAGTCACATCATCCTAAGGAGCAAATCATTGGCAGCACTTTAGAGGGAGTTAAGTGATGTGAATCCAAGGGGGTTGGTTTATGATTCTATTTAGGACCTCTAGGAATGATGTTGCTGCCTTGGAAAATTAGACAAAGAAACAAATTATAACCAATTAAAGATAGACCAGAATATAGGCGAGAATTATAAGAAGAGAAATGATGAAATTAGATCAACTCAGCGTGAATTATTAGCCAAGAAATAGGTGCAGTTCTGAGTTCAAATTCAACATATATAAAGATTAAAATTGGGTGCAGAATTGTGTCTAATTAGCATGAAGAAAATGGTACAGAAAATTGAACAAATTCAGCGCACATAGATTCTAGAATGGTTGCAGCAAATTAATTTAAACCCAACGTGCAATAAGAATAAGACAGAGGTGCAGGTTTTAATTCAAATGCAGCGTATGTGGATCCAGAAATGATGGGCAGAATTTAAGCGTGAATTGTAAAGAGAAAAAAAGGTAGAATTTCAAACCAAGCAAATGCAGCCAACTTGCAATCGAATGCAAGAAATTAACGTGCAGATTTGGCACAAAACTAGCACAAATACTTCCCGTAAGAAATGCAGAATTTGTGAATATGGAAAGACGGAAAAACGGAATGGAATCGTGAAAGGCGTCACATTCCCAAGGATGGAAGATAAGCTTGGAGATTAAACACACAAAGGGGTGGAAACCTTTGATAAATCTCAATTGTTGGATTACAAGAACCCAAAGAGAAATCACTTCTCACAATTGTGTTTTTCTTACAAAATCCTCATATTCTGATTTCCTATGCAACCTATGTGCACAATATATAGCCTGATACATCCAACCACATGTGCTATTCCCATGTCCCTTGGCATTCATAAATGGTTACAAAAATTAAAACTCTAATTAAACAAATAATTGGCAGCCTTAAAAATCTAAATGTAACTGCCCAAAATTATAATATGTAGCCCACCAAATTAAATAATTTTGGCTGCCTATTATTAGGAAAAAAAATAAACAACTACTTAATTTTTATTTGGAATAAAAATTCAGCCATGTGTCTTCAAGCCTTTATTTTCTTCAAATTGAAAGGAAATAAAATCCTTTTATTCGTCATTCCCTCCTTCTTCGAGAAGATTCGTCCTCGAATCTAAGGCTTTATTCACTTGAAATTGAGATGAGGAAACCCAACCTCCAGGATCAAACACAACTTGTAAAAATTCAGATTTGGTCGTGCCTTCCTTATGCATCAAGGAAGTCTTCCTTTTTGATTTCCAAATCCAAACACCATGATCAACGACAATTCTTCTTGTCAAACAAACCTGCAGAATTACTTTGTCAAACAAATGAAATTCAACCTCAAAATTAAAAGACTCCATGCATTTGTCTTCAATATCCTCATGAGTTTGGCTTTCAATATTGGGTTGGATGTACAATGGGGCACTAGGAATGATATCAACACAATTCTTTCTAAAACTTGGCAACTTGTGGTGTGTTTCATTCACAATTACATCCTCTTGACCCTGTAAAATAGTATCACAAATAAAAGAAGAAATAACATTAGAATTTAAAATTTCCTTGCTCATTTTCTCTCTTTCTTTTTCTATTTCTTCTCTTATCTTTTCTTCTCTTTCTTTTACTTCTTCTTCTCTCCTCTTTTCTTCATTTTCTCTTCTTTCTTTTTCTATTTTCTCCTTCAATTTCAGCTGATCATCACGTACAGCGTCGGATGATAGACCTATCAACTTAATCCTCCGTCCACCATGCACAAAAGAAATAGAGGGCCTCTCGGGATTTATAATTTTATTATACAACCATGGCCTCCCTAATAGCATATGGCATGTCTCCATGGGTGCAATATCATAAAGAACTTCGTCTTCATATTTCCCAATAGAGAATTTAATCGTTGCTTGTCCATTTGCAGTAGACAGGTGTAACTTCTCAACCACCCTGCTGCTCACAACATTTCTAAAGTTGAATTCATCTACTGCAACCAAGAACACCCAGTATGGAACACCTGGTATGGAACACCTAGTATGGAAGATCTTCTTTTCAGAATTTGCCATTGTAAATCAAACAAATTAAAAGTAACAAGATAACATGTAGTTGCTGTTTGAGAAACCTTACCCACTCAAGTGTTTGCACACAATTTAGGCTTTTACAAAAATGAAACACTCTTGCCTTTTTCCTCTCTATTCCTCCTTGAGTTCTTATCAAACCAAGAAGAGAAAACACAAAGTAATTCACCAATCTGTGTGCAGCCAAGTAACACACAAGAAAAGCTAACAAAAATGACTCAATTGATAAACAAAAGAAAGAATTAAACACTAGGACATCAACTCAATTTTTTTTTTTTACACAAACAAGGAAAGGAATTTGACTTGAAATGAAACAAATAGGTGCAGCAGAATAAGTTAGAACTGTGCGCAAAATATAACCATAAAGGTGCAGCCACAAAACTCAAAATTGTGCACAAAAATGAACCAACAAGGTGCAGCCAAGAGTGCCGAATTTTTTTGAGCAAATAGGTGCAGCAAAGAACTCAGAATTGTGCGCAAAATTTCAGCCAACAAGGTGCAGTAATTCTTCCTTCAAATCAACCACAATATTACCTTAAGAAATGAGCTTAAAAATTTCCAATAGCATGAACCATTCAGCCCAATTTTTTTATTAACTCATTTGCATGTTTTCTTTGTTTTTTTTTTTAGAATTCACAATTTTAAAGGCCTAACTTTTGCAATGGTTCAGCCTAAGAAAATTGCAATAAGGTAATATCATGGTATGATAAAAATTCAAGGAAAGAAATTACCCGGAGTGCAGCCTTGCAATTCCTAGAACCGGAGCTCTGATTAGGTGCAGAATTCTGCGTGAAACAAGTGGTTGATTAGGTGCAGAATTCTTCCTCAAATCAGCGTACAAACTGGTCATGAATAAGCATATTTTATAACAATCAGAAAGCAATTTAATTAAAGGAAAATTAAGGTGCAGTTTTGCTAATATTCCAACACAAGAAAATTTAAATTAGAATGAAGCAATTGGCCGTGAGATTAATTGCAAAATTGGTGTAGATTTTAGCCCAATAACTCAACGCAATTACAAGAGGAATTCAACGCACATAGGACCAATAATGGAGTAGAATTGTTACGATCACTCAGCGTCCAAATGGGACCCAGGTTGCAGCTAGCTTGCAAACAATTAACAGGCAGAATTATGAAACAAAAATGAACAACCAGATTAGAATTAAAATAAAGAAATTAAAGGACAAGATAGGTGATGAACTCAACGCTTAAAATGGAAGCAAATCAGATGCAGTTTGAAGATTATGTTCAGCGCTTAAAAATGGCAAAACTGGGCAGAATTTTGTGTATGTGAAAGAGAAAGAAAGTGGAATGGAAAATGAGGGAGGCGTCACACTTCCAAGGATGGAAGATAAGCCCGAAGATTAAACACACAAAGGGGTGGAAACCTTTGATAAATCTCAATTGTTGGATTACAAGAACCCAAAGAGAAATCACTTCTCACAATTGTGTTTTTCTTACAAAATCCTCATATTCTGATTTCCTATGCAACCTATGTGCACAATATATAGCCTGATACATCCAGCCACATGTGCTATTCCCATGTCCCTTGGCATTCATAAATGGTTACAAAAATTAAAACTCTAATTAAACAAATAATTGGCAGCCTTAAAAATCTAAATGTAACTGCCCAAAATTATAATATGCAGCCCACCAAATTAAATAATTCTGGCTGCCTATTATTAGGAAAAAAAATAAACAACTACTTAATTTTTATTTGGAATAAAAATTCAGCCATGTGTCTTCAAGCCTTTATTTTCTTGAAATTGAAAGGAAATAAAATCCTTTTATTCATCATTAAGACAAGATCAAAATTCAAGAATCTGAATTCTCTTGCTTTCCTGTCTGAAATTGAGCCAAAGAACATTGATGAAGCTCTGCATGATGAAAGGTGGATCCTAGCCATGCAAGAGGAGCTAAATCAATTTGCTAGGAGTGATGTCTGGACCCTTGTTCCTAAACCCCATGGGAAAACTATTATTGGAACCAAATGGGTGTTCAGAAATAAGCTGTCTGAAGAAGGAAAAGTGGTCAGAAACAGGCAAGATTGGTGGCTCAAGGGTACAATCAACAAGAAGGTATTGACTTCAATGAAACCTTTGCCCCTGTTGCCAGGTTAGAAGCAATTAGAATTCTTCTCTCTTATGCTGTAAATAATGGCATCAAACTATATCAAATGGATGTCAAAAGTGCTTTTCTCAATGGATTCATTGAAGAAGAGGTTTTTGTTAGACAACCCCCTGGTTTTGAAGATATAGCTTTTCCTGATCATGTTTTCAAACTGAAAAAGGCTCTTTATGGTCTGAAACAAGCCCTAAGAGCTTGGTGTGACAGATTGAGCAGTTTTCTTATCAAAAATGGTTTTGAATGAGGAAAAGTGGATACAACTCTTTTTAGAAAATAGTCTAACAAAAATCTTATACTTGTCTAGATATATGTTGATGACATTATTTTTGGTTCAACTAATTCTTCTCTGTGCAAGGAGTTTTCTGAGTTGATGCAATCAGAGTTTGAAATGAGTTTTCTGATTGTATATGGATCCATCAAGAAAAATATACAAAAGAAATGCTCAAGAAGTTTAACTTAAATGATTGCAAACCCATGTCAACTCCTATGCATCCCTCTTCATCTTTAAGCAAGGATGAAAATGAAGAACCAGTGAATCAAACTTTGTATAGAGGAATGATTGGCTCTTTATTGTATCTAACAGCAAGCAGACCTGACATAATGTTCAGTGTGTGTCTTTGTGCTAGATTTCAATCAGATCCAAGAACTACTCATTACAAAGTTGTTAAGAGAATTTTTAGATATCTTAAAGGCACTTCTAATCTTGGTCTATGCTATAAGAAAGACAAGGATTGCAGGTTAATAGGATATTGTGATGCTGACTTTGCTGGAGATAGAATAGAAAGAAAGAGCACCAGTGGAAGATGTCATTTCTTTGGAAGTAACATGATCAGCTGGTCAAACAAAAGGCAAAGCACCATTGCATTATCAACAGCAGAAGCAGAATACATCTCAGCAGCCAGTTGTTGTTCACAACTGCTATGGGTGAAGTATCAGCTTGAGGACTTTAATATTCCTATCTCTGCTATACCTGTTTTGTGTGATAATACAAGTGCAATTAATTTGTCTAAAAATCCTATCCAACATTCTAGGGCTAAGCATATAGAAATCAAGCATCATTTTATTAGAGATTATGTTCAAAAAGGTGTTTTTGATATTCAGTTCATTGAAACAGAGCATCAATGGGCAGATATATTCACAAAACCCCTGGTTGAAGATAGATTTAAGTTCATACGCAAAAATTTAAACATACATGCATTTTCTAATAATTGATTGTGTATGATACTGTCTGAAATGTTAAGAGCGTCTGAAATTCCAGGGTGTCTGAAATTGTGACATGTCTGAAATTTTAGGGTTTCTGAAATTTTATATGTGTGTCTAAAATTTCTCACTTGTCTGAAATGACTTGCTGACGTGGCTATCTGAGACGGTTTAATTCCATTTATTTTGTCTCTTCCACTTCGCACGATTACCCAATGTCTGCGCAGCCAGTACTAGCCATCATTGCATCGTGAGTCTATAAATGCAGGAGTAAGAGTGTCGAGGAAGTCTTACACTTTCTCTCAACACTGTTTGAACTTCTTCTTCTCTCTAGCAACCGTTTTTTTCTCTCAAGTTTTCTCTGCAACTTCAATGGCACCAAAGAAGTCTTCTAGCTCTGGTGGGAATGTGGTTAGATCAAAAGGTGTGGACCTTGAGGACCTCAGAAACCTGGGAATGGACTTATCTGAGGAATTTGATGCCGTTGGCTGGACTCCATTCTTTGACAACATCTACTGTCCATGGCACGAGCAGAGTGTCATAGATTTCTGGGCTTCAGCTAGAGGAATCCCTAACTCCAAGGGAGTGTATGAAAGCATCAAGGCTAATGTGCTAGGAGTCCCTGTTTTTGTTGATATAGGGATTCTCTCCACCATCACCAAGGTCAAGGCTGAAGGAGAAATCTTCACTCCAAGGTGGGAGTTGAGAAATGGTGGGCAGAAGAAGTACACCAAGATGCTGTATGGGACTGAAGAACCCAAGAACCCTGATGCTAAGTAAATGTTGGACAAAGTCAGAGTTCTACACTCCATCTTAGGATGCTCAATAATTCCTAAGAGTGGAAGCAGAAATCACGTCTCTGAACTGGAGAGATTCTGCTTGATTCACCCACTACAGAAGAAGATGAATCTTCCAAGCATCTTAATGTTCCACATGCAAAAGAAGATTAGAGATTCCGGTGCAAATCTTCCTCACAACACCCTCATAACAAAGGTACTCTTGCACTTTAAAGTACCTATTGAGAGGTTGTTTGATCACAAGTCACCTGCTTTCTTTGGTGAGTCAAATCTGAAGAGCATGAATCTGAAGAACCCTTTCACTCCAAGACCTCCATCTCCTACTCTGAAGGAGAGTGTTCTCATGGAGAAGGCCTCAAGAAGAGGAAGCACAATAGAGATTCTTGAACAGGAGCTTCAAGGAGACATCAGAAAGGAAGAGTTCAAAGCCTCCAAACCATCTCCTCAACCTAAACTGCGAAAGCTACCTGTGAGGAGTGCAGCAAAGGTATCTTCAGCAGCTTCTACTTTGCACACTCAGGCATCTGAACCTGTTCAGAAGGCTTTGCAAAATTCGTCTGAAATAGTGGGTCAGGGTTCTGAAGGTGCAAAACCTCTTAAGCCTACTTCTGACATAGAAGGAAAGGCTCATGAGGAAGAGATTACTAACCTTGCTGATCCTGAAGCTGTAGCAGCTCGACCTCTGGCAGCTTGCCCCTCTGATCCATAGTTGATTCAAGTAACAACCATATCTACTGCCTTAGAGCAAGAAGAATTGGATAAGAAGGCTGAGCAAGAGAAGTCAGTCTATGCTATTGCTGTGGCCTCTCAGCTAGCCTTGGCTGAAGATAAAAGGCAAGATACCTTGGCTCAAGGTAATAAGAAGAGAAAGAGGTCTAGTGCTCAGCAAAGGAAGAGAGACCAAGAGCAAGATTCTTGAGACGGCTCCTGAACCTAGTACTAGGGTTACAAGGAGCATTGCTAGCCAAATGGAAGCTATGGATGAAGCTAGCAAGTACCAGAACTTTGTAAAGGCCAATCTCTATTTCAAGAAAAAAAGAGAAGAAAAACAAGCTGAAAGGAAGAAGGTGTCTGAACCTGAGAAGGTCAAACCCCCTGTGAAAAGACCAAGGGTGAGGTTTGACAATGTGACTCCATCACCTCCTTCCTTACCAGAAAAGAAAGAAGAAAAAGAGAAGGAAGTTGTTCAGCAACCTATGGAGACAGATGAAGAACCAGCAACACCATCTCCATCACCACCATCTTCATCATCATCATCATCATTTTCAGAGTCAACCCAATCTAAAGAACCTTTTGTAGAGATTCAACAAGGAGGGAGCTCAAAGGTGTGGAGAGGGAGTATGCTGCCTGAACACATTAGGCTAGGACCTAAAAGTAGGGATTTCTTCACAGGACCCACTTTTGATCCTTATGCATTTCCTTTCACTCAGCATCAGTATGATGAGGAAGCTGAAGTTCCTCATAAGAGGTATGAAGGACCTTTCTTTGAGAGGGAAAGGGTTCCCAAGTTCCCAAACCTCTGAAGAACTACAATATTTCAGAGATGCACCCCCTATCTCTCTGCACCATGGGCTAGTCAAGCATACTTCAGATGCTGAAAGAGAGAAGTATCAAGGAAGCTTAGAACAGATGTACTCAGGGCAACTTGAGAAGATCAGAAAGGGTGTGGTATCACCTGCTCACAAGTGGGCTCCACTTAACCCTTTCTCTGATAAAGATTGTCTGAAGTTGTCCAATGAAGATTGGTGTTTTGCAAGGCATCTATACACAAAAGGAGAACTGGTAGAGAGGGACTACATCAAGTCTGTTGGCATGAGAGGATACAGGCCCCCTAGAACATTTTCCATCAGGCCAACCACCAAGATTCTAGTGCAACCTGATAGAATTGTTCCTAGGTACCCTCTGAAGGAAGGCCCTGCTGATAAGTTCAAGGAACCTAAGGCCTATCCTGTTCCCTTCAAGCCTCTGACTCCAAGAGAATGGAAGGAGCTACCAGCAAAGGTTAAGAGACAAGGTGGAGGCATGGATCACAGTTTCAGAGACAGAGTTTGGTCATCTTACTGGAAAATCAGAGAGGATGTTGGATCCTCTTCTGGGTCAACTGGACCAGATGCTGATTCTATCATAGGGCATGGGAAATTCATGAATGTGAAGTATCATTACATCAGAGGCCATTTCCCACCTCTGTCTGAACCATTTCATGAAGACTGGGAGATTATGTGCCCCATTGGAACATTCTTCTTCCCAGTGTATCATCCATAGGAGTATGGTTTGCTTCCAGGTTTTGATGTGCTGAGATTTGTGTGCAGACACATCCAGATTATTCTTTATGAAGCACCACCTGATCCTAAAGAAGAGAACAGAAAGCTCAGGCTGAAGATAGAAAAGCTAGAGAAGAAGAATGCTGATCTCATTGCTAAACAAGATAAGATTCTTCAAGAGCAACAACAGATTAGAAGTGGCCAAGAAGACATGAAGACTGCTCTCATCTCTCAGATTGACAAGGCCAAGGATGAACTGATTTCCTTCATTAAAGAAGCTTTGCTGAAGAAGGATGGGTAGTCAATGATTTGTAGCCATGTCTCATGTTTATTTCTGCTAAGTGATTATTTTTTTTTGAACAGTTTGATTAATACTATCAGTGTTTCACATCATGTTGTGTTTGTGCTGTTTACTTGTCTGAGTTTGCTGTTTTCTTTCATACTTCATGATTTTGCTATGGTTGCTGCTGTTGTTATGCTCTGGAATTCCCTTTTGATTGATGACAAAAGGGGGAGTATTAAAAACTAACAAAATCTGAATCTGAAGTGATCACAGGACTCAGGGGGAGTAAATAAGAAATTGATTTTTGATCAAATCAGTTTAAGAGATCACCATCTGAGGGGGAGCTATCTATTCTTTTATCTTTAAAACTCCTTTCAGATTTATGTATTTTAAACAAATTTGTCATCATTAAAAAGGGGGAAAATGTTGAGTCTCAAAAATATCATAAGGAAGATTATGATGATTTAAGACAGCTCAATCCCTAAGTTTTAATGTTTAACAAATTTGGTTAAAAGATTTATCATAGATACATATATGTTTTAATGATCTATCTATGATTTCAGCAAGCCACTATAAGCTTATATAAAGACTATGTGAAGTGCTTTCAACCTGTCTGAAGAGTTAAGCCTTCTGAAGGTTCAACCCGTCTGAAGTGTTGAAGCCGTCTAAAGTGCACAACCTGTCTGAAGTGTTGAAGCCGTCTGAAGTCTCATTAATGACGTGACACCCTTTGCTGAAGTTTGTGAAGACTTTTCTGAACCTCTGCTGCACGTACCTTTTCAAACACGTTTATAGCAAGGAACACAGAGACCTTTCCTGGTGTTTTTGAATTTCATACACCACTGAGGAAATCTCTTCAACGCAGCCTCTGCAGCAACATTTGTAGCAACTTTATGGCAGGAGCAACCTGGTACCGTGTCAGAAATATCAGAGCTCTCAGAAGCATGTCTCACAACGGATTAAATAGCATTTAATGGTATCTCTAAATGGTGGTATTTCAACGGATTGAAGATTGGGTATAAATACCCCTCCATGAAGACCACAAAGAGAGAGAAAATCAATATACAATAAAGCCAAGAGAAACAAAACGCTGCAAGTTTTTACTCTGTAAAAACTCTCTGATAGAACCTCTCATTGTACACATTTGTATATCCTGAGCATACCTCAAATTTTATTGTACATTGTATTTGTTTGAGCTTCAAACTGGTATAGTTTAAAAGCTTAGAATTATTTCTTTGTAAACTTTGTTTAGAGCCTGGAGAGGCTTGGTTGACAAAAGAATACTTGGTTGTAGAGCCTGGAGAGGCTTGACTGTAAAAGAATACTTGGTTTTAGAGCCTGGAAAGGCTTGACTGTTAAAGAATACTTGGTTGTAGAGCCTGGAGAGGCTTGACTGCAAAAGAATACTTGGTTGTAGAGTCTGAAGAGGCTTGACTGTAAAAGAATACTTGTAATCTTGGTGAAGATTAAGAGAAAATCCAAGTGCTAGTTAGCATTGGGACTGGACGTAGCTCACAGTGGTAGTGAGTGAACCAGGATAAATTCCTTGGCTAAGTTTTCTTACCCTTATCTCTTGTCAATTTATTTATACTAATCAAAGGGTGTTGAAAAGCAATTCTGATATTTTAAAAGCAAGAAAACCTTTTAAAATACTTTTTCAGAAGCCGTCTTAAGAAACTTCAGACAACCCCCTTAAACCTGTCTGAAACTGTTTCAAACTTGTTGTTTGCGAAAAGCTTTCATAAAATATTAAGAAACACTATTAAACCCCCCTTCTAGTGTTTCCATGTGTTTCTACAAACCGTGTATATTAATTAAATCTATTGATAAATATTGTACTACATATCATTTAAAAAACATGACAATCAAACGTTATTAAATTTAATAAGTAGTGCGATAACACTTTATCAGACAAAAATACAATATGCCCTTAATTTATTATTCTCTATTAACCTTTTTTTCCATAATAGTGGATATGCTACACTATTTTCAATGACTAACTTTTGGAGCATGAGTTACTACTCAAATGATGACTTTTTTTTGTGTAAACCATAGGTATCCCATATTACCAGGGGCAATTCTATTCGAGGCTTAGTCATAGTCAAGGCTCCTCACCCCTCTCGAAGAATGTGTTTAGTGGGGATCGAACCCGGGAGCTCTTTCCACAATCTCAGCCTGCATTACCAACTGGGCCACAACTCTTTGGTAAAATGATGACTTTAATTATGAATAATTTTTTCACTATTTTAATTATTTAATATTAAGGGTATTTCTGAAATAAAATTTAAAATTATGACATTATTAATTACAATTAACTAATTGTAAGGTTTTTCTTTGGTCTTGATGATTTCTTATAATTAGGACCAGAAGTATTTTGATGTATGTTTTTTTTAAAAAAATAATTCACAAGTTTTACTAAGAATTGAAAATGTCATTATAAAAGTCCTAAAATTAAATATGAGTATCTTCTATATCTATATGTAAAATTAACTTGAACCTAACATTAATTCCATATCATTAAGTTTAATAATTTTAATTTAAATTTCATTATGTCAATTATTAAAAAAACGTTACAATTTGTTTCCTCCTTTATCAAAGTAGTTAAATACACATTACCTATTGTTAATTTTATCAATTTTGATTTTAATAATACATGCATAATTGCACATTTTCAAAACAACAATAATGAATTACAAAATATCAATTGATTTGTGTCTTATTAATTATTATTATGCATAATTTTTATGCGAGTGATGTTTTATATCTACAAATTGAAATGTCACAAATTGGAAATAAATAATAATATTAATTACAAAGAGAATGAGAATTCTATCATAAGGAGAATTCTTTCACAATCATAATATTTGGTAACAATATAAAAGCAATGAATTTTATTATTAATTCTTTCATATTGTAACGTCCTAATTTCTAAATCCAAGAATAATGTCCGTTGGAAACACTATTCCTGAATTTCTAAAATTATTTTGCGCCATTTTAGATATCGGCACACATAATACAAAGATGCCTAAACAATCCAACGTTTGCTTAGACTACCACCTAATTCATACACCACATTCTCAACACAAGATTCTAAATCGGAACGTGGGGCAAACCAACACCCATTAGTGTGAGAGTTCATAAACTCCTACCGGAAATCCGGCAGAGTTTCCCCTGAAAACTGGACATTTCCCAATTTCCAGAATCACCTGAAAACCAGCAAAACCCAGTACAATTATAATGACGAGAATACTAATCTAGTCCAAGGAAGAAATAGGCCTCCGTGGCCAATCCAAAGGTCTCTACATCAATTACTATTTGATTTAAGACTACACTTAACCATAAGATGAATTCTTCTATTTAATTACATTATTAACTATGAATCACAACGAATAATGCTCATAATTCCTATCTGGTCCTTAGAAGTGTAGATCTACTCCGAAAGCTCCTCTTCATCTCTAGACAAAGGCTAGGATATCCTGCATAAACTAAAATATATTCCCCGAAATGTGGGGTGAGACTACGGTCTCAGTGAGCAAAGCATGCAACAGGCAGTATGGGGAGTCTCACTCAAATGCAATGCAACAATCAACAGATACTCATAGATCTAGTAGTCTGAATACATAATAATTCTAAATCAGGTATAAACAAACATCCTAACATACTCGTTAATTCTGTTATGCATCATAATTCTAAAACACACATAATAATTCTAAAATAACTATAATTCTGAAATACATAATAATATGAGAATCTCTGAAGTATATATGATGCATGAACTGCTTTCCCGACAGTACGGGTTCTTTTCACTAATTCTGGGGCTAGACCTGAGCTCAGACTATAAGGAACGTCTTCCTTGGGGACGTATCCCACCATTATTCTGGGGACCGGAGTCCAAGTTTTACTCTGGGTACTGAAATTCGGTTACTCTGGGGCTCTAGAAGGCGCCAATGTGGCTAATACTCACATCCCGACTACAACCCCTTTTTGGGCTATGCCTGGAGTAGAGTATTAACAACTTGACTTGTCCACCTCCCTAAGGTGAATCATTCTCCGAAGAGAACCTTCCATGCCTAACCCAAAAGCCTAGGGACTCGGCTCATGGATCCTCTGATAATCTGTGGGTCTTAAGAGGCGTCAGTGAGTTCGATACTCAAATCCCGACTGTGACCACTACCTCTTGGACCTTGTCCGGATAGGAGTATCAACGACCTGAACTTCTCCACCCTCCTAAGGTGGATTATTCTCTAAGGAGAACCTCCCTTAACCGAATCCAAGACCTACTGGGACTTGGCCTTGGACCTAAGTGGAATTAAGTGTGTCTTTTAAATAATGCAATTACATGGAAACATACTTCTAATAACACACAATGATATAATTCCCAAAGCATAACATTATACAAGTTCGCTAATTAAAAGCCCTAAATCAATTTCTCCACATAAACCCTAATTTCATGTTCCTATGCATAACCATGTCAAGACTACATATAAATTTACAAGATCAACAAGGAATATATAGAATTATCAAGAAATACAATCAATAACAACCAACCTCAAGGAAACCTAAAACCCCCAAATCCTATCAACCTAGGGTTTGAGCTAAACCCACCAATAATCATTCCCAACATCAATACCACTTTATCCAACAATAAATCAACATACACACACTAGAGAAAGGGATTAGAGAGTAGGGATCATAATGGAAGCACACACTCAAGATATGGTGAGCTTCACTCACCTCTAATGGAGCTCAAAGAGAAGGGAAGAAGGTTAGGGAGGGTTAGGGTTGAAGATCCTTGGCCTTGATCTCCTTCCTTCAAGCTTCCTTGGAGTTCCTCTCTCTAGAAGTCTCTCCCCCTCTCTCTAAAATGAATAAGAACCGGTAGCAAATGAGAAAAGAACCCTAAGAACGCGTTTTTAAAAACTGGATTCGCGAATTTTCGCTCAAGCGAATCAAATTCGCTTGAGCGAAAATGACCCAAGAAAAGTACCCTCTCTGGACGATTTTCGCTCAAGCGAATTATTTTCGCTTGAGCGAGTATGAGTCTGTTTTTGGGAGTTCAAATGAGCTCAGAACCCTACCATATAACCTATCAAACTGAAGCCCCGGAAGTTAGCTTTCTAATGGAAGTGGAATCACCTTAATTGGACACCCTTGACTCTAGATATTTGCGAATTAGTTCACCAAGGTCATTAGGCCTAATTCCCAAAATTAAGCAATAACCTCAGTTTGTGCCCCTCTTGGTTTCAATTCAATTCTCTCCTTCTCAAACCTACTTTCTATCCTTCAAAACTTCTTCTCACCCAAACCTTCACCACTCTAATCCTTGATAAATCTATTCCCTTGACTACGAGGCTTATTCTTCCATGCTTAAAGGTTAAGATCTAGGGCGTTACTCTTCTTTTTAACTCTTAGTCCCTCCTCTATACCCTTTTAAGACACATGGTTCCAAATGGATTTTACCTAATTTCTTGTATGAAGTCACACTTAACCTACGGATTCTCATACTACTTCTAACTTCCTCTCTTAGCTAGGTTCACTGCCTAAGGCTTCTCTTATGTTTCCTAGGTTCCAGTTTCCGGGATGTTACACATATTCATAATCTTTTTTGCAACGTATCATGTATTAAGTGCCAATAATTAAGAAAATGGTACAATTTGTTTCATCTTATTTTTTGTTATTTGCACTAAATAAAGATGATAACCTACTAAAAATAAAGATGATAACCTACAATATTTCACCTTCCACTCATGACCTTTCATTTCTTTCTATTGGGAAGATGAAACACCTATGTTGTTACATATTAACTTACATATTTAATATATGATTTTAGAATATGAAGCAATTATTATATTTCATGAGTTGGTAGGAAGATCAACCAAATGAAAATAAAGGAGAACAAACATATTTTAATTGGTTTTATCTCAACATGAGACATAAAAAAGAATAAGTAATGTATATTAATTGAAAAATATATAGTAGAAAAAAACGTAAAATGTGCACTTTAATTTAATATAGTTTAATTTTTATATTGTTTTTTATTTTAATTTCTAGAGGAAGATGTCCATCAATGACGTTGAGCTTCCATTTCTAAACAATCCTTCTTCCATAAGACATGATTTGAAAATAAAAGTGTGAATTTCACTAATGTGGGACACTCTCAACATCCAGAAGAAAAATGAGTTAATTAGTACAAATATGGTGCTAATTGATTAAAATGTATTTATTTTTACATTCCTTTTAGAAAAATTTTAAAAGGTTGTTGGTATTGTAATTCTTGCCTACATTCCAAAAAAAAATCCTTGGCACCTACAAAATTAATTTACGAATATTGTAGCAAGAATATTGACTACCCAATTACAAGGTAATAAATTATTTTTAATATAATTATATTACTATTGGTTGTTACTCTTTAATTAAATTATGAAATTAATGTATTTATCTTATGTTTTGTATCCACTATATTTTAGGTGTGAAGACAAATGACCTTATTAGAATAATTGAAAATTAAAGAAACTATTTAAGTTTTTCCTAATATAATAATAATATTCAATGATTTTTAAAAATAATTATAAGCACTTCTTTGTTTATAAATTTAATTAATATATATATATATGAAGACGATGGCGATTTGGAGTTAGTCCTCCATGACTCCTAAACAACACTAAACTATGTGGGATTATTCTTAGTAAAATATTTATTTAGTCATGACCATTTGTATGTTGCATTGTCAAGAGTAACATCACCAAAATGAATAAAATTCTAATTATTAATATCGATGAGAAATATGATAATACGCTAAAAATGTAGTGTATCATGAGGTATTTATAATACTCTTACTAAATATAATTACATTTGATCAAACCTTATTAATTAATATTTTTTAGTTTAATAATTTCATTATTTGTTATTAATTATTGATTTAAATTCTATTTCAATAGGTATTACTAATTATCTCCATTATGTCTTTTCATCCGCTCTCACTTTCCTTCATAAAAATTTAAACTTAAAAAAACACAAATATATATGTTAAAAATAATAAATCAATAAAAATTTAAAATAAATAAGAAAAACTACAAATACTTATTTGCTTTTGACTGATTACTATAAATAATCATTATTTTTCCTATATTTCAAATTATAAAAAACTATTTCAAATAATTTTTTCAAAAAATATTTACATTTAATATATCAACACGTCATCTAATCATATTAAAAATCTAAATAAATATGTGTGTATATTTAAAATGTACTAATATAAAATATTATATTTATCAATTATAAACAAACCTGTGCAACGCACGGGCTATATTTCTAGTTTGTTATTTAAAATTGTATGATGTGTATTAATTATTTATTAGAATATTTAATACACTACATTCAAAGAATGAAAAAAATTTAATACTAGTAATGAATATTTTATTCATTACATTAAATATAACCTTTAATATTTTTCTTAAGTCAATAGCATTTAATTTTCCTATTTAATATTTAATTATATTTTATGAATTTTATTAATTATTTAATCTAACATTTAATATATTACATTAAATAAATAAAATATTAATAATTAATTATGCATAGTGATTAAATTATAACATATGTTTGAATATTTTATTCATTACATTAAATATAGCTTTATATATATATATATAGATATAGAGGGAGAGAGTGAGAGTTAGTTTAGTGATATATATTATCAGTGTAAAAAGATTTTACACTGTTAATTAATATTGTATTACAAATCATTTAAAAAATATGACAATCAAACGTTATTAAATTAAATAAGTAATGTGACAACACTTCTTTTTGTGAATATTGGGATTAAAAGCAAAAAAAAAAGGAACAACAAAACACTGGGTGACAAGGCACCCGACAACAAAACAAAATTCGAAACAGCCCTAAAGCAAAGAGGCTACTCCGTCAAACAGCAAAGGAACTAGGGCAAAAGAAGGGGGCGCTCAAATTCTCTGTATCCAAAACCGGTCTCCATCCCAACTTTGGCGAAGCTGTCCGCAAGGTTGTTAGCTTCACGAGGAGCATTAACCCAGCAAGCAAGCTCAAAGCATTTTCCAGTCTCCCGAATCTAAGTAACCAGAGCTGAACAAAGGTGAGTCTCCGAACACCCTTCATTTATCAATTTGATAGCTACTATAGAATCAGACTCGAAGATGATGTTACTAAAACCTTTGCATTTAGCTAACTGAGCTCCTTTCAACAGACCCCATAACTCTGCTTCTAAAGCACTATCGCATCTTAGATTCGCATCGAACGCAACAACAAAGGAACCCCAATGATCCCTAACAACACCACCGTAGGCAGCGCCACCATGCATAGCTGAGAAAGCCCCATCAGTATTGATCTTGTGCCAAGACACAGTAGGGGGAACCCATCAAAGAAGGTACTAATTTTTGCTCTGATTTGTGAAAATTGTTATGTGATTTGAATGTAGAGCTTGTACTGTAGCTTAATATTGATGTAAGATTTTATTTCTTACTTCCTGAGTAGAAATCCTAACATTATTAAATATAATGTTATTTCTATGCATCCAAATTCCTTCTAAAGTGAATCCAAAAATTTGATGCTGCTTCAGATTGTAGTTTTGAGAATTAGAGCTCCTTAAGTTATCCATCAACCATTTATGTTGATTATCAGTTTGGAAAAACTGATACATGTTACCATGTGGTATAATTTCCTTCCATTGCTCTATAACCTCAGGACAATCTCTAAAAAGATGGAGAGATGTCTCTGCCTCAACCTTGCAAAATGTACACAAATCCTCATTAGATAAATTCCTTTTTTTTTCTTTGAATGTTAGTCAGAATAACATAGGAAGCTATTCTTCATAATAACAACCTTATTCTCTGTGGGCCTTGCCAACGCCAAATTCTATCAAAGAGAGGATTCCTCAGCCCCTTAGGAACATCAGAAATATACTCATAAGCTGATTTAATAGTGAACCAGCCATCTGTATTACCTTTCCAAGCAAAAACATCTCTGCTGCTACTAGCAATAGGAGGAGCCTGATCCATAATTTTACTACACACCTCTTCCGGAAGGATATGTTAGAATAGCTGAATATCTCAATCCCCTGAAACCTTGGTATATTGAATTAAGGATAGCTGTAATTCTGATTCTTCAATTGTAGCCATACTATAATGCACAAGACTGTTCATTCCTGGAATCCAGTTATCCAGCCAAAATTTGATGTCCTCTCCATTTTTGACACTCCAAGAACAATTTGATAATAAATTCTCCCAATTAGCACACACCCCTTTCCATAAATTTGAATCCCCTGATTTCTGTTTCACTATAGGAATAGTAGAATCACCACATCCGTATTTAGCTTTAAGGACTTGAACCCATAATTCTGTGGGCTTGTGGATAAGTGCCCATCCTATCTTCATCATGTAAGCATTGTTTAAATCCCTTGCTTTTCTGATCCCTAATCCTCCAATCAGTTTAGGACTACAAATCTTGTCCCAATTGACTAGATGAATCTTCCTTTTTGTCTCTGTATCCCCCCATAAGAAATTTCTACAATTTCTATCTATCTCTTCACAGGTATCTAGTGGCAAATAATTTGTTTCCATTAAATAGGTAGACATGGCATTAAGAATTGATTGAGAAAGAGTGAGTCTTCCAGCAAAAGATAAGGTCTTTCCCTTCCAAGAGTTCAGTCTTTGCTTAGTTTTCTGAAGCACAGATTGAAAAGAATTCCTTGTGATCTTGGAGTGGTGTATAGGGACTCCCAGATACTTTCCTAGATAATTTGTTCTCTGAAACCCCAAAGTTTCTGAAATTTCTTCCTTCACCTACATACAAATATTAGGTGAGAAAAAATCCTGGTTTTA
The DNA here is from genome assembly GCA_026901365.1 of Sesbania bispinosa. Taxonomy (NCBI): domain Eukaryota; kingdom Viridiplantae; phylum Streptophyta; class Magnoliopsida; order Fabales; family Fabaceae; genus Sesbania; species Sesbania bispinosa. Next base: position 2,584,722 of record QLOH01000048.1, on the reverse strand, counting down.
TCCTTATTTACCTTCTGAACAGAGCTTGCACAAAAAACATCAAGTACAGTTTGGATTATCTCCACCTGTTCCATGGATGCTTCAGCAAATAAGATGAGATCATCTGCAAATGCCAGATGAGATATTCTTGGACCCTTCCTTCCAATTCTGATATGATTCCAGTATTTGTATTCAACTGCCAAGTTAATCATTTGAAACATTCTTTCTATGCATAACACAAAAATATAAGGAGAAAGGGGATCACCCTGCCTTATGCCTCTAGATGGGGTAAAAGGGTTTAAAATCTCACCATTAACTAAAACTCTCACTTGAGGAGTAGAGATACAAGACCAAATTACTGAAATCAGATTTCCTGGCAGCCCAATATCAATTAAAATTTATCTCACAAAATCCCAGTTCAACCTATCATAAGCCTTTTGTAAATCAATTTTAATTGTCATCCAACCTTTTTACCCTTTTTTCTTTTCATAGTATTAATAATCTCTTGGGTAATAATGATATTATCTCTACTCTGCCTACTCGGAATAAAACTACACTGTTGGGGACCTATAATATGGCAAATGAAATGTCTAATCCTATGAGCAATCAACTTAGTAATAATTTTATAAGAGGCATTGCATAGACTAATTGGCCTAAACTGTTTAAGATTAATAGCAATATCAATTTTAGGAATCAGAGTAATCAAGGTATCATTAATAGAAGCAACATTAGAGGGAGAAACCCAAACCTGTTTTATGAACTTACAAATAGTAGGTCCAACAGTATTCCAATGATTTTGATAAAAAATTGCGTGAAAACCATCTAGACCAGGAGCCTTAAATCCCTTCATTGAAAAACAACCTGCCTAATTTCCTCATCAGTTATTGGTTGAGAAAGTCTGTTCAACTGCTCATTAGTTAATTCCGAAAAGCTATTTTTCAAAGGAAAATCAGCATGATTACTCTCATCTTGAAACAAATTTTGGTAAAAATCCATACATAATTCGTCAATAGCTTCAGGTTTAGAAATCCAAATCCCTTCTTCATTTTGGAGACTCTCAATTCTGTTTTTTTTTCCTCCTGGCAACTGTAACTCTATGAAATTATTTTGTATTTTTATCACCAAACTGAATTTTCTTGGATCTAGACTTTTGGAACCATAATAGTTCTTCTTGTGAAAACACTTTATCATAGGACAATATAAAACAATTTTACTCATTAAATGAATGTGTGTGTGTCATTTGAATAGAATATGCCACTAAAGTTGATTGGGAATGAAACATTTTATTCCTAAGATTTCTGGAATGAGATTTTCAGAAATGTGGTCTATTTGAAAATAAAATAGTATTTTTTTTATACAAAAAACTACCTAAATAGTGATGATTAGGAGGTCAAAAATTTGTGTTTGGAGTAATATTATTTTTTAATAGATATTTTCAAAACTTTATAATTACTTAATACAAAATTAAATTAAATTATTTAATAAAAAATTGCTTATTAACTTAAATTAATTAATATATATTAATAAAAATTTAATTATTTAATAAAAAATTAAACTAAAAAAATTAATGCTTTAATTTTTAAATAATAAAGATAAAGATATATTATTAAAAAATTTAATATGTGAATATAAAATTATACTCTTACAATTAATATGTTCATATCTTGTAAGCTTTTTATGTTAAAATTTACTTAGACACATAATAATTATTATTTGAAAGTTATTTATTATTATTATTAGGGTTAAATATGTTTTCAATCCCTGAAATATAGTTGATATTTGATTTTAGACCCTATAAATCTATAATTCAAAACCGGTGGATTTGATCCCTCAAAAACATATTTAACCCTTATTATTATTTTGACTAAAATTATAGGGACTAAAATAAATTCTACACTATATTTCAGGAACTAAAAACTTATTTAACCATTATTATTATTTTGAAATCTATTACTTAACTAAAATAAAAAATTTATTATATTTAAATATTTAATTCTATTTACTATTATATATACTTCCTTTTATATATTTTATTCATTGTATGTGTGTGTGTCGGTGTCATTTTTTATCTTTCATTTAGAATATTTAATAAAAACTTTCAAATATCTCTTATTCTTGTTGAGTTGAGGATCCATGACAACAAAAAATCGAGATTCAAACATTTTGACCTTGCTTGAAAGAAGTGAAAGCAAAGATGACTTGATAGATCATCAGAACCAAGGGATGAGCTTGCTTGAAACAAAGAATCAAGATTCAAGCATTCCTACCTTGCTTGAAAAAAGTGAAAGCACAAATGACTTGACTCATCAGAATCAAAAGAGACCTTCTTTGAACTCTTGTAAGGGAAAAAATAAAAAGGTAACTAAGCCTATTTGATTGATTTCTTTTCCAAATTGTTCAATCTATAACTATGATTATTTTATTCATATGTATACATATGCATCTATCACTCTTTGAATATTTTTTATATTGTCATTTCTTTTGGGACAATTTTTGTATAATTCTTGTAATTCAACAAAACTGTTATCTTCCTTATTGATTATATATATATATATAGTTGGGTAATTCTTCAAAATTAACAAAAATATGTCATTTCTAGCTACCATGCGATAATTATGGTTTTTGAAGGTAAAGGTTGTTATTTTTCTTTATGAAACAAATTTTGTAGCCCTAGCTTAAGTTACATCAGTCTTTGGGGATTATTTGATCTTTAAGTCTAATTTTGTTCATGTTACCTTCATTTCCCCCCCAATTTTTAAAGGATATTAAGTAGAAAAAGGATGATAGGTTAAACTATAATAGATTTTACAATGGGTAAGTGGTCAGATTCAACCATAAACTTATAATTTTTTATCTTGAAGTTGGTTAAATGTCTCTAGAAGTTGAATAGAGACTTGAAAACATTTCCCCCTAAAAACTCAGATTCAGTTTGAGGTGTTTCCCGAGTCTGAGACTTGAAACCCAAATAGAATTTTAACTTAGCAAAATGTTAAGACTCAAAAAGTTGTGACTATATCATAGATAGAGTAAAACTTAACATTTAACATGATTGACTTTTACAAACAACTTCAATTAAAAAAACTATTTCTCAATCTTTTTATTTAACAAAGTAAACAACTTAACCAGATTGTAAAAATATGATCTTTCCATAGTCCAAAGACCTGCTTCATAGAAAAGATGTCTCTCTGTTGAAACATTATATATATATAGAGAGAGAGGGAGGGAGATCACACTAAGGTTTATAGTGGTTCACCTAAACACCCCTGGGCTATGTCCAGTCCTCACAAAATTATTGTAACGCCCTAATTTCTAAATTCAAGACTTAGTCCGTTGGAGACTAAACCCTAAATTTTCAAAATTTAAATCACGCCATTTCGAATATCATACATCACAATTCGATAAGAAATCAACGATAACTTATACAATTTGTGAAGAACTCAAACTTATATACATATACACACTTCTGTAAAAGTGCACAAAAGGCCCGAAGGCTACAAACTAAGCATCTCTAACATAAAACCAAAATATACAAAAGTACTCCTACACAATCTAAGAGATACTAAATCCAACTTATATCAGACTCCTGCCTTCAAATCACTGATCCCTGTCAGGAGATACCTGCACACCTAGATTGTGTCCACAAAACGCGTGGTGAGACTAATGTCTCAGTAAAGTATAACCATGCAAACATGTCGTGTAGGAAAAATAGAAAATGAAATGCATCAATCATCACCAAGTAAGATATACATACTAACAAACATCTTAAACATAAAGGCACATAATCGGCATAACCCAGACGACGGGTTGTGGCCCATACGCCCTCAACTGATCTTGGCGCACACACCCTCAACTGAACTTGGCGCACATGCCCTCAACTGAACTTGGCGCACACGCCATCAACTAATCTTAATTATTAACTCATAATTGGACTAGCACACATGAATCGATAACAAGAACTAAGATTTCAAACATTTTGAAAGCTTCGTAATTATCGTAAGTTCGTAACTTCGACATTCAAAGATTTTCCAAGCAACCCTAACATCATTTACTCAACTCAAGAACAAACATCATAAATCCAATCAATTTAATCAAATAGAAAGGGAATCAAAAGGGTAGGGTTCATACATTGAGCATTTCGTTAATTTCGTAATCTCGCTACTTTCGTAAATCTCGCTACCCTAAGGTTTTCAATGAAAATACTAATCAAACTACTCAATCTCAAGCATACATTACTAATATAACTACAATAATCATATAGAAGAGGAATTAAGGAATGTGGTTCATACATTAGGGAGAAATCAAAATCAAAGGGGAAAGTGGGTGTGTGAGTTATACTCACCAATTCTATGAAATCAAGAGTGAAAAGAAGGATTGAAGTGATCCCCTTGATTAATCTAGCTTCAATCTCCTTCCAGAGCCTCCGATTGAGTGTTTCTCTCTCTAGACTTACTCTCTCTCTCTCTCTAGGGTTCTAATGGGAGAAGAGAGTAAATGAATGTTTTGACTTTTGCATGCCTTGGGTATAAATACTGGACAACTGGTAATCGATTACAGTAATGCTGTAATCGATTACCAGAGGTAAAAATTACACTAGAAAACGTTTCTGGAAATCTGGTAATCGATTACAACCCTTGGTAATCGATTACCAAAAACTCAGCCCTCAGGTAATCGATTACGTAATCGATTACCAAAAACTCAACTCTCGGGTAATCGATTACAACCTGTTAGTAATCGATTACCTAAAACCAGCTCTCGGGTAATCGATTACGGAGTCACTGTAATCGATTACCAGAACCCAAATTCTCTAAGTTCACTTAAGTTGAAGCTAAAAACTTGATTTTATACCTGAGTTTTAACTTGTAGATCCTCAATTAACCTTAATCCCTCAACTTATTCTCAGCCTACTAAGTTATTAAAATTCTCAATTTTGCGGGATGTTACAATTATGAGTTCCACTAACTGTTAACAATTTACAAGTATTCTTCTCCGGGCCTCTTTAGGCTTGATTATTCAAAAGTAAATCTTCGGAGCCTTTCCATGATTCTAAGTAATATTTCTTAAAGCCTATTCAAGCTTGCTCTCACCCACACCAACACTCAAGTCACTACCTGATTGGTTGGATATTACAAATCAAAATGATAGAATAGAAGTGATTGACTTAGCCAAATCACACATTGTGTGGATGAACAAGGATTTATGAAGCTAAGTACCCAATTACTATAAGTTAGATACAAGATATATAAATGAAGTGATTGATACGAGGAACTCATATGGGTAAAATTTGAAGATTTAAATCAGACGAAGATTTGGATGAGTTTTTGCACTTGCTACAATTGGTTTTCTCTCTAATTTCTTCAAGTCTTCTAATGTATTTGTAGGTTTTGTCCTAAAACAAGCCACTTGTAATTGTTGGTGATTGATAGTTGATCTAGTCTTTCCTTTTTCAGTGTTTTCCTTCCAAGTCAAAATAAGTAGTTTAGCGCAATCTAAGATAGTTAAGATTGAGCCTAAGGTTACTAGTCCCAAAGTCAGAACCCTTTTCAAACCACAAGCCAAGGTTAGTAGTCCCAATAAGGAATCTTAAGATTCGTTTAATTACAGTAAGATGGGACTCCTTTGGACAAGATTGAAACCTGGCACAGAGTCCTACTGAGAACTGGATATCAGATCTGCTAGCAGTCATGTGCAATAAAGAACCAATCATACCTTTTTACATCATCTCATAGATATATTTACCTTCTTTATCTTTGTCTATTGTGGAGGAAGGATGCATGTGAGTTTTCATTACTTTTGCTTCTTCCATGTTGTACTTCGTGAGAAGATACTTGGTGTATTTTTCTTGATGGATTAGGATCCCCTTCTCTTCTTGCTTTATCTAAAGTCCTAGGAAGAACCTAAACTCTCCCATCATACTCATCTCAAATTCTCCCTACATTAGACTTGAAAATTCTTTGCACAAAGATTCATCAGTAGCACCAAATATTATATCATCTACATAAATCTGAATCACTACCATTTCCTTCTTAACTAATTTCTTAAAGAGTGGTGTGTCTACCACTCCTCTAGTAAACCCATTCTTGGTTACGATGGAGTTGAGTCTATTATACCAAGCTTTAAGAGCCTATTGAAGACCATACAGAGCCTTACTTTGCTTCAGAACATGATATGGGTAAGCTTCATTTTCAAATCCAAGAGGTTGACACACATATACAGCTTCCTCAATGAAACCATTTAAGAAGGAACTTTTAACATTCATTTGATATAATTTATAGTTTTTATAAGCAGCAAAGGCAAGAAGGATTCTAATTGCTTCTAACCTAGCAAAAAGAGTAAAGGTTTCATCATAGTCTATACCTTCTTGTTGATTGTAGCCTTGAGCAACTAACCTTGCTTTGTTTTTTACCACTTTAACTCCCTCATTAAGTTTGTTTCTGAAGACCCATCTTGTTCCAACAACATCTTGATGTTCAGGTGGGGAACAAGATTCCAGACTTGGTTCTTCTCAAACGGATTCAACTCTTCTTCCATTGCAGCAACCCAAGAATCATTTTCAAGTGCTTCTTGAATAGACTTGGGTACTACTTGAGATAAAAGATCCATCATGTTTTGATTTCGGTTGAAAAAACCTTTGGTTCTTACTCCTTCAAATGCTTCTCCTATGATCTGGTTCTTAGGATTTGACTAGACATATCTCCAGCTTCTAGGTAGCAAATTCCTTATATGAAAGGGGAAACATGGATCCCACTAAGAGAGGAATTGATCATAATTCCTTATTCAAATGGGTGACAAACCATGAGATTTTGGTGTGAGAATGGTTTTCTTTATATATACTAAGGGAAGGGGATATATGTTCTTGAATGAAACAATTTAAGGAAATGCCTCATTAGGGAGTGCCAATTCACTAAATAGACCAGGAATAACCATAGACCTTGGTATTTCTTGGCTTTTATTATTATTGGTCTCAAATGAAGGAATAAGTAGAAAGCCACATGACTAATAGTCTTGTATGCCAACTAGATTAGAAGGAAAAAAAAAGTCTCGATGGGTTATTGAAGCCATTACCTACAGCGCAACAACCATAGGAATACATCTCCATGAACACTTCTGAAATCTAAGGGGCTTGGTTCCATCGTGGTTGTGGTTGATACGTTCTTCAAGTATGCTACGTCATTATACTAACCTCTCTATATATTGAACTATTGAAGAGATTGTATGAATATTCTTTAAGCATGTTATAAAGCACATATGATTACCAAAGAAAATTATTGGTTGTACATACACTTGCCACTTGTACATATAGATTTTGATTCTCCTAGGGTTAGAGCTGCATTTCTCCACCAACATTCACCCATAAATTGATGGGCAGACAAAAAAAAGGTGAATGATTTGGGGAAGTTTTTTTAGTTTTGTTAGGGCAATAAGCATTAACACTGCACACCCTGGTAACCTCTTATAATGGGAAAAGTTCTAGAGCATATCACGAGGTCAAGTCATGGCAAAAGTAAGCCAATATAGAATATTGTTATTTATCTTTACATAGTAGTAAGAAGGATGAAAGCATAAGCTGATAGGAAAAGGAGACCACGGGAGTACCATCGAGTAAGAAATATCCCATTGGTTAGACTTATTTCTAGCAACTTAAGGCCTTTTAAAAGGTTCATAAAAACTGATCTAGAAGTATTAGGGGGTTGTTTGAAATCATTGAACAAGTGACGAAAATATCCTATAAACCCAATCTCTCTTTTACCAAGAGCAACTTTATTTATTATATATGATCATACTCAAACCTTATCAAGGACATTTGAAGAATCTAGAGCAAGGAGTCTCAAGGCAAGCACCATCGATAATAATGAAGTTATTTTATAAGGAGTTAGAGCAAGTGTTGGCTGATTAACTCATGAGAAGTTTAGGAGTATGTCTAAATGCCCAACATCTAATCAGATGGAAGAGATTACCAGAGAGTGAAATAACTTGGGATACTTATGAATATCTTTGGGAATTCAAACCACCTAGGGTAGTATCATAATGAAATAAGGACATGTACACAACAAGTGAGGGAGGATGTTTACATTAGGAAAAATCTTTTAAGTGCTTCTTACCTTGTTACTTCTTTAGTCCCTATTTTGAGTACAAGCTTGAGTGAGGTTGACTTGGTTTAGTACCAAGTCTTGGCATATTTATGTTAAAGTGTGTATAAGGACATGACAGAGTGTTATTTGTTACCTAAAACTTGAACTTTCACTATTGTTTCTAGTGTTTTGCACCCACTAGGAAAATATACGGCTTTATATTGTTATCATTGATTATTTTGGTTGTTTCTAATATAGTTAGAAAAGGGTCACCACTATTCAAAGTTAAATTTGTTGTGCGTGTACTTATTTAGGATATAATCATTGCCATTGTTTTGTAATTGTTATACGTGCATGTTTAGTGCTTTTGAAATTTACCATGTTTTACAATATAATCTTTGTTTTGTTTATTTAATTTGAAAGTTATTATGTGTAATAAACTTGTGTTATTTCTTTTTGTAATAATTTTGTTATGTTTGTTAATAAATTATATTGGTTTGAATTCAAGTTAGAAAAGTAAACTTTTTAATCTCATCTAATTAATCGCATTGCTAGCTTAATAAGCGATATTTTGTAAAATAAAGCAAATAAGCACCAAACCATGCTTGCCTAGACATGTGAATTTAGTTCTCTCTCCTTTTACTCATTAATAAATGAGGGCTTATTTTAAGAATTTTACATAAATTAGTGGATCTATATAAAATTAATAGCATGTCATCTTACTTGCTGATGCTTTAGGTCTTCAGCATCTGAGACTCTAGTGCCTTCTTTTCTTTTCTTTTCTATTCTTTTCCTTTTTTGCCCTTCCTATACAAAAACAATAGCATGCCATCTATATATAATAAAGACTTGTGTCTTTCTATATCTTATACAATAGAGAGGACTTGGGCCACTGATAATTTTAGGATTGTTTTGGGTGCACAATGATGGTGATAAGGTTTGAACCTATGACCTCATAGGAACTACCCAAACTCCTTATTAGTATGGCTCAAATTCTAGTAGCTCAGGGTAGTCTCCAAAACGACTTGATACAACTTATGGCTATTAATTGCCTTGTGTATATTTTAATCTATAATATTTTCTCCAATATCTTAAACATACCTTTAACTAATGAAGCATCTATTAATAATAGTCCCCCAAAAGAGAAGGAATTTTATATTTCATTTTCAATTTCAAAATTCTTCATTGTTTAGATAGACTTCAATATATAGCTCCATTAACCTTAAATGTATATTCTTTTTTAGCCATGTATGGACACTTAATTAATTTCTATTTTGTTTTTCGTTAATATAGTTTCAAACACATTTATTTCACTATCTTTTTGTTTATAATGTATTAAGAGGGGGAGACCAGTTGGGAAATCAACTTCAAGATCAAGAGAAGAAAAATGTCGCAAATCCTCCTTACCTTATTGGATTGAAAATTGGTTCATTCAAAACAAAAAGAGAAAGCGTGGAAAAAGGATTGATAATGTATGAGGTCAAATTTAGAATGACCATTTGATGTTTATTTATTTTTTGCATTCTTTCTTCTACTTTCTCGTTTCTCCTATTTTATTTGATTCTACACTTTCACAAATTGTAGTGGTATATTAATTATATTAATAAATTTCATGTGTTAAACATATTCATATTTTGAAAATTCAAAGTAAATGTTTTCATCAATTAAAAGAATATAATATACAATGACTTAATATATCTTATATTTTTGTATATTTCTTAATATCTTCATTAATTTCACTATAATGTTACTATTTATCGTACTTGTACTAATTTGATTAATGTTAAAATATTAACAAATTAATGTTTTTCAGTTCTATGTTCACAAGGAGAAAATGATTACTTGTCGATCTACAATAGAGGTTGATAGATTTGAGAAATACGGAATTCTTCCTGGACAAAAAAGAAAAACAAATGATGAAGGAAAAGAACAAGAAAAGAGTCAACGGGAAAAACAAGCCAAAGTGAGTATGGTTACTATGAGAAAATATACAAATATTAATTTTTTCATTTATTTTTCACGACGTTCCTTTATTTATTTTTTAAACAAAAGTTATACAAAATGCTTACTAATAAGGAAAATGAAATATTAGTTAAAGTGAGTATGCATATTTTAAAAGGTCAAGATTTTTCATTCATATTCAACATGATATTTAAATTTGCACTATTTAATGTTTTAGCAAATATGTTTGCTAATGAGAAGGACAAAGAATTACAAACGGAAGTATGTTTATTTTGATTTTTTTTAACATTTTCTTTATACTCATCATTATGTTGTTTTTGGTTTTGTTGCTAATATTTTGAAAAAAAAATGCTTGTTACTTCTATAGGAAAGTAGAATAAAAGAATTTCAACATGAATTGAGTACCGATACTAATTTTGAAAATTTAACATTTTCATTACTACACAACATGATATATGTTGTGTTATCTATTTGTTATTTAGGAAATGCTTTTTAATGAAGAAAACAAAGAAGCACAAACTAAAGTGAGTAGGCTTATTTTCAAAGTTTAACAGTTTTCATGACCATTTAACGTGTAGTTTTTATGTTTTATGGCTTTTAAGAATTGATTACTAATGAGAAAAGGTAGCATGTATACAAACTAAAGTGAATGTGCTTCTTTTTGACAATACCGTATTTTTCATTACTATTCAACTTACTATTTTAAGTTTTATTCCCAAATTTATTAGGAGATGCTTGTTGTGAAAAGATGCAAAGAAGCAAAAAAGTTGCCATCTTCACATGTTTGACAATATAAACAAGGCATTGTAAGGTAAGGTTTTCTACTATGTATATGGAAATAGAAAATAATCTAATTATAATTGAAAACCAATTATATATCATCACTTATTTAAATTAGATTACAAAGATAAAAATCTTCAATTTATTTATATGGACATTAGACAAAATATTATATATTTACCTTTTGTGACAAATGATAAAAAAAATGTTCATTCTATTTTTGAAGACATGGCTTCTATTAATAGCTAGGAAAGTTGTTAGTCCACAAATATTCTTATTACAAATTATTTAATTTAATTTTTAGATTAATTATTCAAATTTATTCTAGTATATTTATTGATTTATATAGGAATAGTTTTTAGCAGTTGATTTATAGAGAAATTTCCATGCCTAGATTTATATATCTTCCTACTTTTGCTATAGATCATGTAATTAATTATCTAACACTTCTTTTTCATTCAATTATTTTAAATTTCTTTCAAAATAGGTGTTCGTTGTGCGGGTTTGTAGTCAAAATCTCAGAAGATTGATTCTATGTTACATTTTACTATTGGTCTTTAAACTACATTCGGATATTCCATATTTGTGACTTATTATCCTAGATGTGTCACTCATGTAAACCTAATATTTCTACTTTTGGTCTCTTCCAACACACTGATTGTAGGGAACATATATATTTGGGAACTTTAATTTCATTTCATGTTGTTGAAATAGTCCTTAAAGAGATGAACAGAAAATGCAAAAATATATATCAAAATTGTGAAAATCTTTTGTTGTTATTCGGCTTGCAGTTTGAATAAACAACTTTGATTTTCTCTCACTCAGTCTATTACCGCTCCCTTTTATATATACTCACATTTTATTTTTATCTATCTTTTTCTTTTCAATTACATCAATGATCACATTTCTTATTTTCTCTATCTCTTCATTTCTCTTTTTATCTCTCTATTTCCTATATACATTTTCACACTCAATTTTTAAGTGTGGAAATATCTTTTGGGTAAAATATGTTTTTGGTCTCTGTAATTTTTTTTAAATCATCCTTTCAATTTTTTTGTTTGGAAATAGTCCCTACCCCTAATGAGTATATGTTTAGTGATGATGTGTCATATTTCTTTCCTACTCAGCACTTTTAGGTGGCATTAACTTATCATATGTGGTATTTAATATATTAATATAATCCTAATTAGCCCTAATTAGTTTAAATATTAATCTTCCCTTCTCCTTCCTAATAAATAGAGAATGACACCATCATGAAACCTCATTCTTTAGCATTGTGTCACTACCTCTATTAAATCACATGTCATCAACCCAACCTCACCACCAAATTGTAACAACCAACTTCCGAATTCGACCACCACCTAAGATGCAACAACCATGTGCTGTTACATCTCTATTGCACTGCCTCCTCCCAAGCTTCAAAGAGCAACTTGCATCAACCATTCATCAACCTCATGACCACCACCATAAGCTAAGGCAAGTCACGACTTCAGTCACTCCCTATGCAATGCTATGGTATGGAGATGAAGATGGAGGTCGGTTACCGCATTCGGGAAGCTAGTGGAGATAGAGTTGAAGTCTGATGGGCAATAACGGCCAGGGAGCTCGACGAGATGATCACTAGGGCCTTGATCTGTTGCGATTAGGGGTGATTAACAACACGAAACACGAAGGAGGTGGTGGTGGCGGGAAGGCGTCGTGAAAGAGAGAGAATGATGAGGGAGAGAGGGCGATGGCGGAGCTCACACCAGAGGAATGGGAGGTGCAGCTATTTGGACAACGTTTGAAACTGGTGACAAAGCTCGAAGGTGGTCGTATAGGATTTTGTGGTGGTTTGCAACCGGAAATGAGAGGGAGGATCAGATTTCTCTCTCTCATTTTCTAGTTTGTTCTTTATTGCTCTGATTTGTTTTTTATTTCTCTCACTTTCCCTTTTTATGGTTTCTGGATATTGGGGCTTGGATCGATGCTAGTTCAGTGGCTTTAGATGGTGATGGTTTCCTGGAGGTGGAAGATGTGACGAGGAAAGAGTTAATAACAACCATTTAGGATTATGATTAGAAAAGAGGGCTGACACATCAGCAATAAACACACGCTATTTACACACATAGATGATTTCCAAACAAAAAAAATTGGAAGAATGATTTTAAAAAAAATATATATTTACAGGGACTAAAAGAAAAACTCGCTAATTTTACAAGGACAAAAAATCATATTGTACCCTATCTTTTTTCTACCCCGAATCATTTGAAGATTATCCCTTATGATCATTTGTTTATTCTTGCCAACTAAAAAAATTTTTCTATAGTACAACAATTTATATTTTTAAAAATAAGAATTTATATGTTTAGAATTATTTCAGATAAGAGAGTTAAACATTTATTTTCTATGGTAAAATAGCATGTTCATAGCACACAAAGTCGTAGTAATTTGCTCTAAAAGTTCTGTAAAAAAGAAAAGTTTGCATTAAAATTTAAAAGTCTTACATCATGTGAGCTTGAATTTCGTCACCAAAAAGAATAAACAATACTAGAATTAATCACATGGATGGGGGTATATATGTGAGAGACGTAACATACATATCTCAATCATCTCTTATTTTTTATTTTAAAGTTTATTTGAAATACATGAGTTAACCTTTAAAAAAATGCATGAGTTAAACATGTATCTTTACTATATTTTACTTGTTTTTCGTCATATAAGATTATCATTTGGTAATAGAACAAAAAATTAATAACATCAGTTCCTGCAAATATATAGCACCTTACTTTTGAATATTTTTATTAAATGCAGCGGATTTTCAATAAAAAGTTTAGGAGTGTCAATATATATATATATATATGTATATATATGAGGAGGGATCAATTTAGACCAGTGTAAGTTACACCAAGTCTTACACCGCTGAATAACTTTTTATCAGATCATTGTATTAAGTAATCTACCGTTGGATTGAAAGTTACTATCATATAGATTATACATATAAAATTTTACTTTAATCCGAAATTATTTGACATGTCATTGAGATGTCTCAAGATTAACGTCATATATACATTTGAAATATATGAAAAAAGGGACCATTTGATTATCAGTTTATTAGTGTTCAAATTTTATGAAATTTTATACAGATAATCAAGATGATGAATAAATATAATACAATGGTTGGATTAATAAAAAATCACATTCGATCTAGAGTTAAGACTTGGTGTAACTTATACTGGTGTAAGTTGATCCCTCCTCTCTCTCTCTCTCTATATATATATATATAAAGAAGGGATCAACTTATACCAGTGTGAGCTACACCAAGTGTTACATTATTGATAACTTTTTATTGAATGTAAATTTTATTGTTTCAACCGTTGAATTATAATTATTCATCATCGTGATTATTTTGAATTAAATCATTTTTTATTAATGTAAAATTTTATAAATATAATCTATATTACAATAACTTTCAAAACGACTATGGATTTTGAAATATAATGATCTGAGGAAAAAAATTAAATTTCAATGGTGTAACACTTGGTGTAACTCACACAGGTGTAATATATATATATATATATATATATATATGAGTCAGGATCCATTGACACCAGGTGTCAAACTTCAAGACTTACACCAATTAATAACTTTTTATAGAAGGCGAAATTGACCAATCCAACCGTTGAATTATATCATATCACCTTCATGATCATGTATATCAAATTTCAGATAATTTGGACATTCGTAGGTATGTTATCTAATAGTGGACTTTTACTTATATTTTAAAAACATATTATACGTTAAAATAAATTAGTTTGATGGAGTATCTGTAACGCCTTAATTTCAGGTCTCAGAAATAATGCCCATTGGAGACACTATACTTGAATTCCTTGAAATCATTCCGTTAAATTTTTGATATCGTCATACATTTGCTTAAACTTTCCAACGATTAGCTTAAGCCAAAACAAGACAAACATTAAAGACCTTAATAAGTATTAAACCTACTTAAGTTCAGGGAAAGATTCACACTTAGATAAGTGTGATTCAATGAACTCATACCGAAAATCCAGCAGGGTCTCCCCTTAATACTGGACAATTACCATAGTTCAGCTTAACCTGAAACTTAGCAAAAGCCAATACAGTTTAATAACATGCATATCATAACATTAAAACTATGCCTCAGTGGCCAATTCGGAGATATATACAATTATACAATCTACATCAATATAATTCAGTAAATAACCAATTAACAAATACAAATACTACAACAACTACTCCTATTAAACTAATCTCCCTGCTGAAATAAGACTCAGCTCCACCCACACCTGAACTGCCTCAACCTCACCGGAGGTACCTGCACCACTAAAATATGTCCCCGAAACGTGGGGTGAGATAATAATCTCAGTGAATACAACCGCATGTATGAATGCAGGGAGAAGATATCAATGACAACTTCACAACTCAACGAACTTCATATCTTACTCATTCATAATTCCAATTACATAAAGCATGGTTACCATTGATTAATAACAAACTAGGAGCAATAAGTAATTCACTTAACATGATTTGTTGAGTAATGCAAAATATGATGCTCATGATGCACTCATTGCTGTGCCCAGCAGGCATGATCTTATCACTTTCTAGAGTTAGACCTGAGCTCAGACTACGGGAACCAGCTTTCCTGGGGGACGAATCCCACCCAAACTGGACCGAAGTCGTGTTTTACTTAATTACTTAATTTTTAACTCACAGCGCAAAGGCTGGCTTAATTAACTCACGGTCGAAACCGGCTTACATCATTCAAATGCACATGATAACACTTTTCGTAAGTTTGCAATTGTAGTAAACTTTGACATCCATAGGTTTTTCAGGCAAATCCTAACATCAATCACTCAATCTTAAGCAATCGTCACTAAATCATTCAAAATAACTAAATCGAAAGGGAGATCAAGGGGTTGGGTTCATACATTGAGGATATCGACAGTTTCGTAAATCTCGCTAGTTTCGACTTTATAAATAACGATCCCACATTTTCAATTCAAACTCTAAAACAATCATATCAATCTACAAAGTGGCATTAAACGAAGAACAATAATCGATTCGAAGAACAGTATGAGTTACAATCGAGGGAATTCGATAGTTTCTATAGTTTCGATAGTTTCGACAATTTCGAAACTAAAGATTCCGATGCTCGATTCTATACTCATATACTCAATCTATCGATAATCAATCCAAACAACAAGTATTTACCAATTCTATCAATCATCTAACCAGCATCAAGAAAGGGAAGAGAAAGGAGTGGGAGCATGCATTGAGACCAATAGATTCTACCATAAAAGTGAGTTATACACACCAATCTATGAAATTAAGGGAGGAATTGAGAGCTTGAAGTAATCCAATTGTTGATTCTAGCTTCAATCTCCTTCCAAGACTCCAAAAATAAGTTCCTCTCTCTAGGATTCTCACTTTCTCTCTCTAGGGCTTGAAGAAGGGTGAAAGAAAATGTGAGTTTCGATTTTTTGCATGTCCAACTTTTATACTGGACTATTGGTAATCGATTACAGTAGTGCTGTAATCGATTACCAGAGGTAGAATTTACACTGGAAAGCATTTCTGGGAATCTGGTATTCGATTACAGCCCTTGGTAATCGATTACCAAAAATTCAGTCCTCAATTAATCGATTACCACCCTGTGAGTAATCGATTACACAAAATACAGCTCTCGGGTAATCGATTACAGATACTCCTTGTAATTGATTACCAGAAACTCAACTCTCTAGTAATCGATTACAAACTCTCTGTAATCGATTACCAACAACCCAAACTTACTAATTTTACTTAGACAAAATCCTAAAACTTGGTTTTATAGCTAAGTTTTAACCCCTAATCCCTCAACCTACCTTTCCTCAATTACTAACACATATTTATATGCTTGTAATCTAATGAATTATTAAAGCTCCTAATTTACGGGATGTTACATTCTACCCCCTTCAGGCAATTTTGTCCTCAAAATTGATTAAGAAAACAGAACTTAAAGACTGCTTCAACTAAAAAGTTCTGGAAGTCATTCCCGTAACCTGGTGAAGAGCATCCCAGAACTTAAAAGTGAACCTAGGGTCCCTATCTGATATGATGTTAGAGGGAATGCCATGGAGTCTGACAATCTCCGTAACATACAAACCTGCTAGCTTGCTAAGAGAAAAGGTACTCCTAACTAATAGGAGGTGAGCTGACTTGGTCAGTCGATCCTCCATCACCCAGATGGCGTCAAACCCAGTTTGGATTTGAGGCAATCCTACCAAAACGTTCATAATTATACTTTCCCACTCAGAGATTTCTAACGGTAAAAGGGTTCCTAATGGTTTTGATGCTCTATATTGGCCTGTTCACACACTAAACATTTAAAAACATAATCTGTTATGTCTCTCTTCAAATCCTAACACATCTTGGTAAAGCCAGGACGCACAGAGAACTTACCTCTATTGGCTTCCTTTAACACCTGTTGCCTGAAGCTACCCCCTTAGGGACACAGACTCTCATTTGGAAGAGAATCATCCCATCTCCTGATTCAGAAACCCTAACTGTTGTCTTCTCTCTTGGAGGCTTGAGTCCATACTCTGAGCCTCCCTGATTAGAGCTCTTAGATCACTAGTGATCTCATTAAAACGAAGTCGATACTGTCGAGTCTCAAAAATATCATAAAAGAAAATATGATGTTTAAGACAACTCAATTCCCAAGTTTTAATGCTTAACAAATTTGAGTTAAAATATTTATCATAGATATATATATGCTTTAATGATTTATCTATGATTTCAGCAAGAGTCACTATGAGCCTATATAAAAAGACTAAGTGTTGAAGCTGTCTGACGAAGCAGAACTCGTCTGAAGAGTTGAAGCTGTCTGAAGTAGCTCAACCCGTCTGAAGTATCAGTGTCGTCTGAAGTCTCACTTATGACGTGACACTCTCTGCTGAAGCTTGTGAAGACTTTTCTAAACCTCTGCTGCACGTACCTTTTCAAACACGATTATAGCAAGGAACACAGAGACCTTTCCTGGTGATTTTGAATTTCATACACCACTGAGGAAATCTCTGCAACGCAGCCTCTGCAACAACATTTGTAGCAGCCTTAGTGCAAGAGAAAACTTGTATCATGTCAGAGATATCAGAGCTCTCAGAAGCATGTCTCACAACGGATTAAATAGCATTTAATGTTATCTCTAAATGGTGGTTTTTCAACGGATTAAAATTTGGGTATAAATACCCCTCTATGAAGACCATCAAGAAAAAGAGAAAAACGAAAGAAAAAAAGTGAGAAAATCAACATACTAGAAAGCCAAGAGAAACATCACGCTACAAGTTTTTACTCTGTAAAAACTCTCTGATAAAATTCGCTGTACACATTTGCATATCCTAAGCATACCTCAGAATTTTATTGTACATTGTATTTGTTTGAGCTTCAAACTTGTATAGTTTAAAAGCTTAAACTCCTTTCTCTGTAAACTCATTTTAGAGCCTGGAGAGGCTTGGTTGATAAAAGAATACTTGATTTTAGAGCCTGGAGAGGCTTGGTTGATAAAAGAATACTTGATTTTAGAGCCTGAAGAGGCTTGACTGTAAAAGAATACTTGATTGTAGAGCCTGAAGAGGCTTGACTGTAAAAGAATACTTGATTGTAGAGCCTGAAGAGGCTTGACTGTAAAAGAATACTTGTGATCTTGAAAGATTAAAAGAAAATCCAAGTGCTAGTTGGCATTGGGACTGGACGTAGCTCACAATGGTAGTGAGTGAACTAGGATAAATTCCTTGGCTAAGTTTTCTTACCCTTATCTCTTGTTAATTCTTTTTATACTAATCAAGGGGTTAGAGTAATCAATCTGATATTCTATAAAGGCACAAAAACATCTTTTAACATCAGTATTTTTGGCCGTCTGAAAACTTCAGACAGTCCTTGAAGAGCCTGTCTGAAATTTGTGTTTTTAACACCTGTTTGCGAAAAGCTTTCTAAAATATTCAGAAACACTATTCAACCCCCCTTTTAGTGTTTCCCTGTGTTCCTACAGTTGGTACCAGAGCTCTACTCAGGGTTGAAGCACCTAACAAGTGACTGAGGACTGAAAGATCCAAATGGAAGCTTCTAACAGCAACTGGCAATACATCACAGAAGGAGCCTCTATCAAAAGACCCCCAACATTCAATGGAGTGGATTACCACTACTGGAGAGATCGTATGAAGCTGTTCATTGAGAGCAACAACATTGATGTTTGGGATGTGGTCACTGATGGAGACTATGTGCCTATGCAAAATGGTCTGCCTATACCTAAGACTGAATGGACCTTGGAGCAGAAGACTAGAGTCCAGATGAACGCTAAAGCCAAACTCTATCTGATATGTTCCTTGAATAAATCAGAATATGAGAAGGTCCATGGATGCACTTCTGCCAAGGAGATTTGGGATACTCTTGCAGCAGCCCATGAAGGGACTGAAACTGTCAAGCAATCCAAAATCAGCATGCTTATACACCAGTATGAGATGTTTAAAATGGAAGAAACTGAAAATATAGACCAAATGTTTGGGAGGTTTCAGACCATAACCAATGGACTCAGATCCTTAGGAAGAACCTATGAAATCGGAGACAACAACAGGAAGATTCTAAGAAGTCTACCTAAGTCCTGGAGACCCAAAGTCACTGCCATTCAAGAAGCAAGAGATTTGAACTCTCTGAGAATGGAAGAACTGTTGGGATCTCTCAAAGTCCATGAACTTGAACTTGGAGAAGATGACAACAAAAAGAAGTTTCTAGCTCTAAACTCCAAAGCCAAACAGTCTAGACATAGCAGCATGAAGGCTATGCAAGCTGAGGAAACTTCAGAAGCAGATGAAGATTCTGAAGACAACTCAGAAGATGAAAACGATCTTGCTCTTTTAAGCAGAAAGATCAAGAGAAAGTTGCAGAACAGAGGAAAGTTCAGAAAGAACCAACCTTCATCATCCAAATCAGGTAAGACAGGTAAAGAGTCTAACTCTGATAAAATTATTTGCTTTGAATGCAAGCAACCAGGACATATGAAGACTGATTGCCCAAGACTTAAGAAAAACAACTTCAAGAAGAAAAAGTTTTTCAAAAAGAAGAAAGGTCTCATGGCAACATGGGAAGACCTTGATGAATCAACCTCAGAAGAAGAAGAAGACACTTCAGAAGAGGCAAATATGTGTCTCATGGCTAGTCTACCATCTTCAGACAGTTCTGAAGCTGAGGTGTTTCCTCTTACTCTACAAGAGATGTATGATGATCTGGTGGAAAGTTCACAAGAACTTTTCCAAGAGTATAAGAATCTATCCAAAGCCCACACAGAAATGTGTAACAAATATGAGGCACTTGAGATAGAACATATTATGCTCAAAGAAAAAGTTCTTGAGACTAAAAACTGCAGTTCACAAGCTGTGTCTGAAGAAAATGAGAAACTTCAGGAGCAGATTGTGGAATTGACAAAAGATCTGGCCAAATTTGTCAAAGGAACTAAAAATCTGAATATAATGCTTGGAAATCAAAGGCATTCCCTTGACAAAACTGGACTAGGCTTTTGTGATCACAACTTGTCTGAACCTCCTACTGTCTTAAATTTTTCTGAAAAAAAGGTTACTGGGTGTTCTCACTGTGGTAAGCCTGGACACAATATGGCTCAGTGCAAACACAAGAGAAAGACAAGGTCTAAAGCTAACAAAAAAGGACCCAAAAGAATATGGGTACCTAAAAACTTAATTATTCCTGTTGCAGATGTGTTTAACAGGACAAAGGAGACCCCACAAATGGTACCTGGACAGTGGGTGCTCACGACACATGACAGGAGAAAGGTCTTTGTTCCAAAACCTTAGACCTAGAGCTGGTGGAATGGTCACCTTTGGTGGAAATCAGCAAGGGAAGATCATTGGAATAGGGACTGTAGGTATATCTCCTTCATCCCTTATTAAAAATGTACTCCTTGTGGAAGGACTACAACACAATTTACTGAGCATAAGTCAATTATGTGACAGTGGTTATGTGGTATCCTTTACTAAGGAAGGATGCATAGTCAAAGACTCCTCTGAGCAAATCCTCTTTACTGCTAAGAGACACAGCAATGTGTACAAAATTGATCTAGAGGATCTAGCAAGTCAAAATGTAAAGTGTTTTATTTCTGTTGAAGATGAAAAACAGATTTGGCATCAAAGACTTGGGCATGCCAGCTTGAGATTAATCTCAAAATTAGCAAAACACAATCTTGTTAAAGGATTGCCCAAGCTTTCATACAAATCTGACATTTTATGTGAAAGCTGTCTAAAAGGGAAACAAACAAGACACTCTTTTAAGAGTAAAGATGTTGTTTCAACTAGCAGACCACTAGAACTTTTACACACTGACTTGTTTGGTCCTATTAGAACAGAAAGTCTTAGTGGTAAGAAATATGGTTTGGTCATTGTTGATGACTATTCTAGATTTACTTGGGTGTTATTCCTAAGAAGCAAGGATGAGACTTTTAGGAATTTCACAGTATTCTGTATTTCTGTTATCAGAAGTGATCATGGTGGAGAGTTTGAGAATGCAAACTTTCAAATGTTCTGTGATGAGAATGGGATCTCACACAATTTCTCTGTGGCTAGAACACCTCAACAGAATGGGGTTGTTGAGAGAAAGAACAGAAGTTTGCAAGAGATGGCAAGGACCATGCTCAACTCATGCAGCTTACCAAGAACCTTCTGGGCAGAAGCTGTTAGCACAACATGTTACCTTCAAAACAGAATATTGATAAGACCAATTCTGAAAAAGACTGCCTATGAACTGTGGAAAGGAAGAAAACCCAATATATCATATTTCCACACCTTTGGATGTGAATGTTTTATACTCAACACCAAGGATGATCTTGGAAAATTTGATGCAAAGTCTGATAAAGGATGTTTCATTGGATATTCTGAAACATCTAAAGCCTATAGAGTGTATAACTCTAGAACTTTAACTGTTGAAGAAACTATTCATGTTAAATTCAATGATAACAAAGAGACTGATAGGGAACTATCAGATCTAGAGGATGATTTTGCAGGAATGGAGCTGAATGACCACAACAGCTCGAAGGATGAGCAGCTGTGTGAAGTACCTACTGTTACTAAACCTCTTCAGACAAATGTTGAGTCTCAAACAGAACGAACAGATGTAATACCTCTTCAGAAACCTGACTGGAAATACAAATCACATCATCCTAAAGAGCAAATCATTGGTAGCACTTCAGAAGGAGTTAAGACAAGATCAAAATTCAAGATTCTGAATACTATTGCTCTCCTATCTGAAATAGAGCCAAGGAACATTGATGAAGCTCTGCATGATGAAGGGTGGATCCTAGCCATGCAAGAAGAGCTGAATCAGTTTGCCAGGAGTGATGTCTGGACCCTTGTTCCTAAACCCCATGGGAAAACTATTATTGGAACCAAATGGGTGTTCAGAAACAAGCTGTCTGAAGAAGGCAAGGTAGTCAGAAACAAGGCAAGATTAGTTGCTCAAGGATACAACCAGCAAGAAGGTATTGATTTCACTGAAACCTTTGCCCCAGTGGCCAGGTTAGAAGCAATTAGAATTCTTTTATCTTATGCTGTAAATAATGGCATCAAACTATATCAAATGGATGTTAAAAGTGCCTTCCTCAATGGTCTCATTGAAGAAGAAGTCTTTGTTAGACAACCCCCTGGTTTTGAAGATATTGCTTTTCCTGAACATGTTTTCAAACTCAAAAAGGCTCTCTATGGTCTGAAACAAGCCCCAAGAGCTTGGTATGACAGATTGAGCAGTTTTCTAATCTCAAATGGTTTTGAAAGAGGAAAAGTGGATACAACTCTTTTTAGAAAACAGTCAAACAAAGATCTTATACTTGTTCAGATATATGTTGATGACATTATCTTTGGTTCAACTAACTCTTCATTATGCAAGGAGTTTTCAGAGTTAATGCAATCAAAATTTGACATGAGTTCAATGGGTGAACTAAAATTTTTCTTAGGACTTCAGATTAAGCAAGATTCTGATTGTATATGGATCCATCAAGAAAAATATACAAAGGAAATGCTTAAGAAGTTTAACTTACATGATTGCAAACCCATGCCAACTCCAATGCATCCCTCTGCATCTTTAAATAAAGATGAGAAGGAAGAACCAGTGAATCAGACTTTGTATAGAGGAATGATTGGATCATTACTATATCTAACAGCAAGCAGACCTGACATAATGTTCAGTGTATGTCTGTGTGCTAGATTTCAATCTGATCCAAGGAGTACTCACTACAAAGCTGTAAAAAGAATTTTCAGATATCTTAAAGGCACTACTAATCTTGGTCTGTGCTATAAGAAAAGTAAGGATTGCAGGTTAATAGGTTACTGTGATGCTGATTTTGCTGGAGATAGAATTGAAAGAAAAACCACTAGTGGTGGATGTCATTTCTTTGGAGAAAATATGATTAGCTAGTCAAGTTAAAGGCAAAGCACAATTGCCTTATCAACAGCTGAAGCAGAATACATCTCAGCAGCCAGTTGTTGCTCACAGTTGTTATGGGTGAAGTATCAGTTAGAAGATTTTAACATTACTATATTTGCTATACCTGTTTTGTGTGATAATACAAGTGCTATTAATCTGTCTAAAAATCCCATTCAACATTCTAGGGCTAAACATATAGAAATAAAACATCATTTCATTAGAGACTATGTTCAGAAAGGTGTTTTTGATATTCAGTTTATTGATACAGAGCATCAATGGGCTGATATATTCATAAAACCTCTGACTGAAGATAGATTTAAGTTCATTAGAAATAATCTGAACATACATGCTTTTTGAGTATGTGTGATCTGATTGTATCTGAAATTTCAGCTTGTCTGAAACAAGTGACTTGTCTGAAATTTTGAGTTGTCTGAAATCTATATGGGTGTCTGAAATTTGTCAATTGTCTGAAGTAAACAATGACGTGGCTTTATGAGACGGTTTAATTCCATTTACTTTGTCTTTTCCACTTCGCACGTTTTCCTATGTCTGCGCACCCAGTAAATGCCATCATTGCTTTATGGATCTTTAAATACGGAAGCTAGTGGGTCACAGAACTTCACTCTTCACGAATCAGTAGTCATCCCTTGAGAATCCTTCTTCTACAAGAAATTCTTTTTCTCTCAAGTTCTTCAGAAAAACTCTCCAATGGCCCCTAAGAAATCTGCTGGAAGCAATATCGTGAAAACTAAGGGCGTAGCCCTGGAGGATCTTCAATCTCTAGGAATGGACTTGTTTGCTGAGTTCGATGCAGCTGGGTGGACTCAGTATTTCAATCACAACTTGACACAGTGGCATGAGCAAAGTGTGCTGGATTTCTGGGCTACTGCCAGAGGAAAACCCAATCCTCAGGGTATCTACACTAGCATCAAGGCCATAGTACGTGGTATTCCTGTCTTCGTTGATGAAGATATCATTGCTCACATCTGTGAAGTCAGAACTGAAGGAGCTGTATTCACTCCTGGCTGGGAACCAAGAAATGGAGGACAGAAGCAGTTCACTGAGTTTCTATATGGCACCTCTGAACCAGTAAGCTTGGATGCAAAGCATATGTCAAACAAGGCTAGGGTTTTGCATGCCATCTTAGGATGCTCTATAATCCCTAAAAATGGAAGCAGAAACCATGTTTCTGAGTTGGAAAGATTTTCTCTGATTCACCTACTGCAGAAGAAGAAGGTGAACCTCCCCAACATCATAATGTACCACATGCAGAAGCGTCTCAGAGACTCTGCTGGGAGCTTCCCTCACAATACCATCATCACCAAAATCTTGCTGCATTTCAAAGTTCCCATTGAAAGGCTTTTTGATCGCCTTTCACAACCTATGTTTGGTGAATCAAACCTCAAGAGCATGGGAGTAAAGCTGACTCCAAGACCTCCCTCTCCGTCCTTGAAGGAGAGCCTTCTTCTTGAGAAAGCTGCAAGAAGGCAGACAACAATGGAGGTTCTTGAGAACGAACTAAGAGGAGACATAAGAAAGCATGAGTTCAAGCCATCACAACCCTCTCCTCAGGCAAAATTGAAGAAGCTACCTGTAAGGAGTGCTGCTAAGGTAGCATCTGCATTTGTGCAGAGTCAGGTGTCTGAACCTGTTCAGAAGGCATCATAAAGGCCATCTGAAATTGTGGGTCAGATGTCTGAACCTGTACAGACTCCACAGCCTTCTTCTGAGATGGAAGGACAGGCTCAAGAGGCAGAGGAAACTGATGTAGTCATAGCTGAGCCCTTGGCTGCGTGCCCATCTGATCCTGAACTCATTCAGGTGGCAGCTTTGGCTACTGCTTTGGAGCAGGAGGAGCTGGAGAAGAAAGCAGAACAAGAAAAGACAGATAGAGCTATTGTTATTGCTTCACAATTGGCCTATGCTGAAGATGATAGGCAAGAAACCATAGCTGAGGGAGCAAAGAAAAGGAAGAGGTCAAGTGCACCTCAGAGAAGGAGAACCAAAGGCAAGCTACTTCAGACTGCACCTGAACCTAGGGTGACTAGAAGTATTGCCTCTCAGCTGACAGCAGAAGATGAAGCTGAGAAGTATCAAAACTTTGTTAAAGCTCAACAATACTTTAAAAGGAAAAGGGAAGAAAAACAAGCACAAAGGGAGAAGGAAGAAGCAAAGGCAAAAGAATCTGAGGTAACCAAGCCTCCCTACAAGAGAATTAAAGTGAGATTTGATAATGTAACTCCTTCACCACCCTCCTCACCAGAAAAACAAACACCTCATCAACCCTCACAACCTTCACCATCACCTTTACCAAAAACCCTATCACCTATAAACCAACCATCTTAATCTCTATCACACCCATCACCACCTCCACAAACAGAAAACCAACCCTCTGAACCTTCCAAAACCTCTGAACCTACCTCACCACAACCTTCAGAGAATCAACTCTCTGAGCCCACATTACCTTCCCCACAAATCCATGACCTTGCTCTAATACCACTCCTACCTTCATCACCTCCACCTCCTACACCTTCTTTGGAAGAAGAGCTCTCTGTTGAAGAAGAGCAAGTGCTTGCTGATCCCTGCTCACTGCCCAAGTTTAGCACCCTGTCTGAAGAGCTACAATATTTCAGATCAGCACCTGCTGTATCCTTGCATCCTGGCTTAATCAGGAAAACTGCTGCTGAAGTAAGGAATCAATACAGTGCTTCTTCAGGTGGATTAGACAAGATCAGGAAGGGTGTCCCTCTTGCACATATTTGGGTTCCCATCAATCCATTCTCAAATGATTCCCTGAGGCTGTCTAATGATGAATGGAGCTTTGTGAGGCAACTGAACACTGAGTCTGAGCTGTTTCAGAGGGATCTGCACAAGGGAGTTGGGATGAGAGGCTACAAGCCCCCTAGAACCTGTTCAATCAGGCCAACCACCAAAATCTTGGTGAAACCTGATAGAATAGTTCTTAGGTATCCCTTACTGGAAGAGAAATTCAAGGAAGCTAAAAGCTATTCAAAGAACAACTCACCTGTGTCTGAAGTGATGAGTCCATCAGAGTGGGACTCTTTACCAGAATTCATCACAAATCTAGGAGGAGGCCTGGATCATCTACTTCAAGATTGGATGTGGTCCTCTTACTGGAAGATCAGAGAAGATGCTAGATCTTCTTCTAGATCAACTGGTCCTGATGCTGATTCTGGTGTTGGACTTGGAAAGGCAACCACTGTCAAATATCATTATATGCAAGATCACTTTCCCCCACCTGCTAACTCTTTCAATGAAGATTGGGTTCTGCTGAATCCTATTGACACCTTCTTCTGCCCTGTGTTCAACCCATCTGACTATAGCTTACAGCCAGGATTTGGAGTGCTTAGATTTGTTTGCCCCTACATCCAGCTCATCTTTTATGAATCTGAGCAAGACTTGGCTGAGGAAAATCTAAAGTTAAAGTCCAAAGTGCAGAAACTTGAAAAGAAGTGTGCTGATCAAGAACAGAAGACTAAGCATCTGATTGCTCAACAAGAACAGATTCTTCAAGAACAACAGCTTATCAGATCTGGTCAGCAAGACTTGAAAACCTCAGTGGAAGCTGCCATAACAAAGGCCAAGGACGACTTGATTTCCTTTCTCACTAAGGCCTTGCTGAAGAAGAAAGATTATACTGTTCATTTTAGCCATTGTCTTTTGTTTATGCTTATGACAAGTGTCTGATTGTTTGTTTCTTTATCTGAACATTCCCATCTATATACAATCAGTGGCTTTTCTCATCTTTTATGAGTGCATTGTTCTCATTATGCTATATGTTCTATATGCATTTATTGCTCTATTCCTGTTTAGCTCTGATATTCCCTTTTGATTGATGACAAAAGGGGGAGTATTAAAATCTAACAAAATCTGAATCTGAAGTAATTACAGGACTCAGGGGGAGTATTTAAGAAATTGATTTTTGATCAAATCAGTTTAAGAGATCACCATCTGAGGGGGAGCCATCTATACTTTTATCTTTAAAACTCCTTTCAGATTTATGTATTTTAAACAAATTTGTCATCATTAAAAAGGGGGAGAATGTTGAGTCTCAAAAATATCATAAAAGAAAATATGATGTTTAAGACAACTCAATTCCCAAGTTTTAATGCTTAACAAATTTGAGTTAAAATATTTATCATAGATACATATATGCTTTAATGATTTATCTATGATTTCAGCAAGAGTCACTATGAGCCTATATAAAAAGACTAAGTGTTGAAGCTGTCTGACGAAGCAGAACTCGTCTGAAGAGCTCAACCCGTCTGAAGTAGCTCAACCCGTCTGAAGTATCAGTGCCGTCTGAAGTCTCACTTATGACGTGGCACTCTCTGCTGAAGCTTGTGAAGACTTTTCTGAACCTTTGTTGCACGTACCTTTTCAAACACGATTATAGCAAGGAACACAGAGACCTTTCCTGGTGATTTTGAATTTCATACACCACTGAGGAAATCTCTGCAACGCAGCCTCTGCAACAACATTTGTAGCAGCCTTAATGCAAGAGAAACCTTGTATCATGTCAGAGATATCAGAGCTCTCAGAAGCATGTCTCACAACGGATTAAATAGCATTTAATGCTATCTCTAAACGGTGGTTTTTCAATGGATTAAAATTTGGGTATAAATACCCCTCTATGAAGACCATCAAGAAAAAGAGAAAAACGAAAGAAAAAAAGTGAGAAAATCAACATACTAGAAAGCCAAGAGAAACATCACGCTACAAGTTTTTACTCTGTAAAAACTCTCTGATAAAATTCGTTGTACACATTTGTATATCCTGAGCATACCTCAGAATTTTATTGTACATTGTATTCGTTTGAGCTTCAAACTTGTATAGTTTAAAAGCTTAAACTCTTTTCTCTGTAAACTCATTTTAGAGCCTGGAGAGGCTTGGTTGATAAAAGAATACTTGATTTTAGAGCCTGGAGAGGCTTGGTTGATAAAAGAATACTTGATTTTAGAGCCTGAAGAGGCTTGACTGTAAAAGAATACTTGATTGTAGAGCCTGAAGAGGCTTGACTGTAAAAGAATACTTGTGATCTTGAAAGATTAAAAGAAAATCCAAGTGCTAGTTGGCATTGGGACTGGACGTAGCTCACAGTGGTAGTGAGTGAACCAGGATAAATTCCTTGGCTAAGTTTTCTTACCCTTATCTCTTGTTAATTCTTTTTATACTAATCAAGGGGTTAGAGTAATCAATCTGATATTCTATAAAGGCACAAAAACATCTTTTAACATCAATATTTTTGGCCGTCTGAAAACTTCAGACAGTCCTTGAAGAGCCTGTCTGAAATTTGTGTTTTTAACACCTGTTTGCGAAAAGCTTTCTAAAATATTCAGAAACACTATTCAACCCCCCCCCTTTTAGTGTTTCCCTGTGTTCCTACAGATACTATGCTCTCCAGTTGCCACACCTAAACTTAGGTTCCCAAACTTCTCTAACAAACTCCTTTCATGTATCATCACGAAAGACACATGAAAAGACTTTCTACTCTATTTGAGTATACTAAACTGGCTTGGTTATATAACACACTTGATAGAAATCTAATCGTAGGAAAAGATCTCACGCAACATCTGAGTAAGGATTTTAACTCCATACCCAAACCCATCAACCACCTGTTGGTTTAAGTTTTATGTTCTTAATGGTCTAGCTAAGTTTGAGAAACTCCAAGTGATTTTTAATGTTTATATTCTAAGTTTTACTATATTACTAACACTAAGTCATGCACACATAATTACTCAATCCCTCGAATCACTAAGTTTGTGTTGGTGAAATCATCCAACACTCACGTAGTATTCGAGGAATTAAGCTCACATAATCACATAGACAAACACTGCACCCAAGAGAGGAAAATTATTCATTCTTCTAAGAAAATAAAGGAATCTTAACAACACTCATGCCGCAACCGTAGGTATAATACCTCCCGGTTACAGTATGAACACGGTAACCCACCTAGTCTCCTATCGTCCCATAATGGGATCATCCTCTATCCCACCTTACCGGTCAGGTTGTACTTAATTTGGTTTTAAGTTCCATGGAAAAAGGAGAGTGACATAATGTCATTCACACTTTGGTTCTCCTATGAGTTAGGACTTCCACTGGCTTAAAATTTTAACCTAGTGAGTGAGCCTAACAACCTCTCAATCCTTCTTAACACTCAGGTCATGTCTAACTATACATAATCAAGTCTAACTTTCAGGTTCAGTAAACTTAGTCGTGCTCGGGTACTGAGTGTCTTTTATGGCTTCACACATCCTGCCTATAAGACTACCCCCCTTCAGGCTATAGGCTCTTTCTAATATTTTTCAGTGTTCTAGATCTTAATTTCTCTCTTAGAGACATTAAGTCTACATCTAGGTACCTAACTAATTTGGTTTCCCTTCTCATAAACTCTAGAGTTATTACTATTATGGTGTGAAACGAATTTCCTATTTCTGTTTAGAATGTGAACCTATGTAAACATGGTTATGACTATAACATAAAGATATAAGGTTTAAAGTTATAGAATTTTGCTTCTGGAATATATGGATAAGGTTGAATATCTAGACTAGAAGGTATTGTTTTCTTGTAACAACTTACTCAATCAGTAGGGTGTAAGGAGGTTACTATTTGTAACTCCTGGAAATGTGATAACATTAGATAACAGAGAACTCCCTACTTTTACTATGAATTTCTGACTTGTTCATCTCCTAAACATGTCCCCAACTCCTAGTTGTTAACAATTGGTGTTGTTGTCTTAAGGTATAGGTATAGTGTTCTCTTCTAAGGGTTTCTAGGATGCCAGGGTCACAAGACACTGCCTCTAGGGCTGCTAGGTGTTCTCTAAATGTGAGATGAAAGGGTGAGGAGATGGTAGCCGCCATGACTACCCACCCGTCTGGTAAGGCGTAAGGATCCTGTCCATGTAATCCATGGATAAGGCAAAGAGTAAGGTGGCTATAGGAATCATCACTCACTAGACAGTCTCCTGACTACTCTCAAGGTGGCCTAGGAAATACACCTATTCTTACGTTACCTCAAAAGGAACCTCAATTTCCTAACCCTTCTAAGTTTAGGTCCAAATGTCTATATGTCCCTGCAAAGTTTGCTAGCTTTTAGGTAAGGTCTCAAGCCTACTTAGATTATAACTCTCTACACACTTCCCCGGTGGTTGGAATCCCTATGTGTGCCTAAGCAAGCTCCGGTTCATTCTAAGTAGGGTAGTTATCCCAATATGAACTAACATTCCCATATTCCCTCTAATGTGACCTTTAACTAATGTTTGCATAAAAGAAATTTTAACTATGTGGACTACTACCTAGCAAGCACACACACTCTAATATAACATGCCATAAAACCATTCAAACCAAACAACATTATAAATCAATAGCAAGAAACACAAAACATTCAAATGATACAAGTTACACACAATCAAGATGTAACGCCCTAATTTCTGGACTCAGAAATAATGCCCGTTGGAGACACTATTCCTGGACTCCTTGAAATCATTTCGTTAAATTTCCGATATCGTCATACATTTGCTTAAACTTTCCAACGATTAGCTTAAGCCAAAACAAGACAAACGTTAAAGACCTTAAATAGGTATGAAACCTACTTAAGTTTAGAGAAGAATTCACACTTAGAGAAGTGCAATTCAATAAACTCATACCGAAAATCCGGCAGAGTCTCCCCTAAAACCTGACAATTACCAGAAATTCAGCTTAACCTGAAAACCAGCAAAAACCAGTACAATTCGGTATCCTACATATCATAAGATTAAAACTAGGCCTCAGTGGCTAACTCAGAAATAATTACACTTATACATTTTACATCAATACACCTCATCGAATAATCAATTAAACGAAAACAACTACTCCAGGAACTACTTCCATTAAAGTACTCTTCCAACTGAAATAAGGCTCAACTCCACCCTCACCTTAACTTCCTCAACCTCACCGGAGGTACCTGCACCACTAAAATATATCCCCGAAACGTGGGGTGAGATAATAATCCCAGTGAATACAACCACATGCATGAATGCAGGGAGCAGATATCAATGACAATGTGACAATTTAACAAACTTCACATATAACACATTTATGAACTAAATACATAAAACATGATTACCAATAGTCAATAACAACTAAAAGCAATACATAATTCGATTAATATAAATTGTTGAGTAATGCAAGTTATGATGCTCATGATGCACTCACTGCTGTGCCCAGCAGACATGGTCTTATCACTTTCTAGAGTTAGACCTGAGCTCAGACTACGGGAACCGGCTTTCCCGGGGACGAATCCCACCCAAACTGGACCGAAGTCGTGTTTTATTTATATACTTAATTTTTTAACTCACAGCACAAAGGCCGGCTTAATTAACTCACGGTCGAAACCGACTTACATTGTTCAAATGCACATGATAACACTTTTCGTAAGTTTGCAGGTATCGTAAACTTCGACATTCAAGGTTTTTCAGGCAAATCCTAGCATCAATCATTCAATCTTAAGCAAACGTTACTAAATCATTCAAAATAACTAAATAGAAAGGGAGAGCAAGGAGTTGGGTTCATACATTGAGCATATCAACAATTTCGTAAATCTCGCTATTTTCAACTCTATGAATAACAACCCCACATTTTCAATTCAAACTCTAAAAACAACCATACCAAGTTATAAAATAGCTTTAATAAAAGAACTTTAACCGATTCAAATGAGTGTATGAGTTACAATTGAGGGATTTCGTTAGTTTCGATAGTTTCGATAGTTTCGAAAACTTCGAAACTAAGGATTTTGACGCTCGATTCTATACTCATATGCTCAATCTATCGATAATCACTACAAACAACATGATTACACCAATCCAAACAAGAATCAATCATCATCAAGCAAGGGGAAGAAAAAGGGAGGGTTCATGCAGAGTAGGAGCTAACTAATCTCTATCATACAAGAGAGTTATACTCACCCAAGAGTGAAATCCCTCTTGAGAAGGTAGATGAAGTAGTTTCCTTGCCTCAATTCTCCTTCTCCAAGCCTTGATTGTGAAACTTCTCTATAGAACCCTCTCTCTCTCTAGGTTTCTTTTATGAAAGAAAGAAATGAAAATGTTATGTTTTAAGTTGCAGATTTTAAGTCATTTAACTGATGGTAATCGATTACAGACCCATTGTAATCGATTACCAGCGGCGAAATTAACACAAAAAAATCCTTTCTGGAAATCTGGTAATCGATTACAACTTCTGGTAATCGATTACCAAAAATTCAGCTCTTAGGTAATCGATTACAGACTGTGAGTAATCGATTACCACAATTACTGCTCTTAGGTAATCGATTACAAACTCCTTGTAATCGATTACCAGAAACTCAGCTCTCTGGTAATCGATTACAAACTCTCTGTAATCGATTACCAGCAACCCAAACTTACTAATTTTACTTAGACAAAATCCTAAAACTTGGTTTTATAGCTAAGTTTTAACCCCTAATCCCTCAACCTACCTTTTCTCAATTACTAACACATTTATATGCTTGTAACCTAATGAATTATTATAGCTCCTAATTTGTGGGATGTTACACAAGATCACATATAAATTAAACAACAAACCAAACTCCACAAGGAAGGAATCTATCTTAACTAACCACCTCAGAGGTGCCTAAGGTTCACTAGAACTCTAAGGTCAATTTCTATAAAGCTTCTATGGTGAGCATACGGTTCTTAGGAATAAACTTAGGTTACTCTCTTTCTAATACATGATGGGTGGCTCTACCCATGTTAAGGAGTTATTCTAACTCCTTGACCAAGGTAACCTACTCATATAACTAACCATAATCTCCGTGTACAATGCACACACTATAGGGGTGATCAGTCCCTAGAATGAGTACACCTAATAGAAGATCATAGTAAGTCACGGGCAGCTAACCTAACCACAATCGAATTGGATTGAACTGCTTTGATACCAAAATGTAACGCCCTAATTTCTAGTCTCAGAAATAATGCCCGTTGGAGACACTATTCCTGAATTCCTTGAAATCATTACGTTAAATTTTCGATATCGTCATACATTTGCTTAAACTTTCCAACGATTAGCTTAAGCCAAAACAAGACAAACATTAAAGACCTTAATAAGTATTAAACCTACTTAAGTTCAGGGAAAGATTCACACTTAGATAAATGTGATTCAATGAACTCATACCGGAAATCCGACAGGGTCTCCCCTTAATACTGGACAATTACCATAGTTCAGCTTAACCTGAAACTCAACAAAAGCCAGTACAGTTTAATAACATGCATATCATAACATTAAAACTAGGCCTCAATGGCCAATTCAGAGATATATACACTTATACAATCTACATCAATATAATTCAGTAAATAACCAATTAACAAATACAAATACTCCAATAACTACTCCTATTAAACTAATCTCCCTGCTGAAATAAGACTCAGCTCCACCCACACCTGGACTGCCTCAACCTCACCGGAGGTACCAGCACCACTAAAATATGTCCCCGAAACGTGGGGTGAGATAATAATCTCAGTGAATACAACCGCATGCATGAATGCAGGGAGCAGATATCAATGACAACTTCACAACTCAACGAACTTCATATCTTACTCATTCATAATTCCAATTACATAAAGCATGGTTACCATTGATTAATAACAAACTAGGAGCAATAAGTAATTCACTTAACATGATTTGCGGAGTAATGCAAGATATGATGCTCATGATGCACTCACTGCTGTGCCCAGCAGGCATGATCTTATCACTTTCTAGAGTTAGACCTGAGCTCAGACTACGGGAACCGACTTTCCCGGGGACGAATCCCACCCAAACTGGACCGAAGTCGTGTTTTAATTAATTACTTAATTTTTAACTCACAGCGCAAAGGCTTGCTTAATTAACTCATGGTCGAAACCGACTTACATCATTCAAATGCACATGATAACACTTTTCGTAAGTTTGCAATTGTAGTAAACTTTGACATCCATAGGTTTTTCAGGAAAATCCTAACATCAATCACTCAATCTTAAGCAATCGTCACTAAATCATTCAAAATAACTAAATAGAAAGGGAGATCAAGGGGTTGGGTTCATACATTGAGCATATCGACAGTTTCGTAAATCTCGCTAGTTTCGACTTTATAAATAACGATCCCACATTTTCAATTCAAACTCTAAAACAATCATATCAATCTATGAAGTGGCATTAAACGAAGAACAATAACCGATTCGAAGAACAGTATGAGTTACAATTGAGGGAATTCGATAGTTTCTATAGTTTCGATAGTTTCGTAAGTTTCGACAATTTCGAAACTAAAGATTTCGACGCTCGATTCCATACTCATATGCTCAAACTATCGATAATCAATCCAAACAACAATTATTTACCAATTCTATCAATCATCTAACCAACATCAAGAAAGGGAAGAGAAAGGGGTGGGAGCATGCATTGAGACCAATAGATTCTACCATAAAAGTGAGTTATACTCACCAATCTATGAAATTAAGGGAGGAATTGAGACCTTGAAGTTATCCAATTGCTGATTCTAGCTTCAATCTCCTTCCAAGGCTCCAAAAATAAGTTCCTCTCTCTAGGATTCTCACTTTCTCTCTCTAGGGCTTGAAGAAGGGTGAAAGAAAATGTGAGTTTCGATTTTCTGCATGTCCAGCTTTTATACTGGACTGTTGGTAATCGATTACAGTAGTGCTGTAATCGATTACCAGAGGTAGAATTTACACTGGAAATCATTTTTGGGAATCTGGTAATCGATTACAGCCCTTGGTAATCGATTACCAAAAACTCAGTCCTCAGGTAATCGATTACCACCCTGTGAGTAATCGATTACACAAAATACAACTCTTGGGTATTCGATTATAGATACTCCTTGTAATCGATTACCAGAAACTCAACTCTCTGGTAATCGATTACAAACTCTCTGTAATCGATTACCAGCAACCCAAACTTACTAATTTTACTTAGACAAAATCCTAAAACTTGGTTTTATAGCTAAGTTTTAACCCATAATCCCTCAACCTACCTTTCCTCAATTACTAACACATATTTATATGCTTGTAATCTAATGAATTATTAAAGCTCCTAACTTGCGGGTTGTTACAGTATCAATCAGTTTTTTATTTTTATGAAATTTTATAAGCTTGATCTACTTTATAAGAACTTTCAATTCAACGGTTGGATTGGTCAATTTCGCCTTCTATAAAAAGTTATTAATTGGTGTAAGTCTTGAAGTTTGACACTTGGTGTCAACGGATCTTGAGTCATATATATATATATATATGCACTTGGTGTGAGTTTTGTTTTTAGTAAAGTGACGTCCCTTTTTTTTTTCTTTGCTATTAGTTACCCCTCTAAATTGGCGTGTCACGTGCTAATATAACACATTTTCTCTCAATTATTGTATTTTTGGTTGTTTAAGAACGCCAAAAAATTACCCCCTGTAACGGTTTCTCCCTTCTTCCCCACTCCTTCTGTAACGTCCTAATTTCTCAACTCATAATTGGTGCCCGTTGGAAACACTATTCCTGAATCTCTGAAATTATTTCACGTCGAATTTTGATATCGTCAAACAATAGCTTAGGCTTTCCAACGATTTGCTTAAGCTGTTACTAATACATACATCATAATCTCTTACAGATTAAAAATCTTGATTTACTTAGGGAAAGAACCTACACTTGGAGTGTTATGGTTCACGAGACTCATACCGGAAACCCAGCAAAGTCTCCCCTAAAATTAAGCCTCTGTGGCCAATCCAGAATTAATAACATGAATTCAATAACATTAGAATTAAGCCTCTGTGGCCAATCCAGAATTATTTATACGTATACATCAATCTTCAACAACCTATCAGAAACATCTGAAATAATTCTACTAAATGAATTCCCACTGGAAGTGATACTCAGCTTCTCAGTTTCTGCTCCCTACTTTAACATCACTTGGAATTCCCTGCACAACTAGAGTACATCCCCAAAACGTGGGGTGAGACTACAATCTCAACGAGTACAACTAAACATGAATAATGTGTGGGAAACAATCAATCATGTGACAAGCAACACATAATACATATTAACAGATAGTTAATAACAAGCTAAAAACATAATCACATATATTCATGCTCCTAATCATATTAATTACAAACTTAACAATTAAAGCAAGAATTAAACCCTAACTTCCCTAAATTACATAACCTAAATTCTATAAACAAGCACAAATTTTCCGTCCATGGATTACAAATCATACCTAGTCTCTAAAAAAATACTATTTACAATCATAGGAAAGGAAATTAGGGAGTAGGGATCATGCTTAAGCATATAAACAAAGAAAGTGGAAGTGGGTGAGTTGCACTCACTTCAAAGATACTCTGGGAGAAGGAAATTGAAGTTGAAGGAAGGCTTGTGGCGGAGATCCAAGGTTCCCTTTCATGCTTTCAAGCTCCAAAACACTTATTTCTTACAAGAAATCCCTCCCTCTCTCTAAAACTCTTTGACTTCTCTCTAAAAGAATAGAAGAAGAAGAATAAAAGAAGTGTGGAATCTGAACTAAATGAAGGATTTTAAAACTGTAAGTGGATTCTCGCTCAAGCGAGATATTCTCGCTTGAGCGAGCGTGTCGGTTGCATGTCTTTTCTTCAATTCTCGATTAAGCGAACTATCTCGCTTAAGCGAGAATGATCCAGAAAAGACCCCCTCTCTAGACGATTCTCGCTTAAGCGAGCCCTTCTCGCTTAAGCGATAAATGTGCAGAGAGCCTCCCAAAACTCCCTTGTATATCGCTTAAGTGAGAACACTCGCTCAAGCGAGATATGCAGAAACTCATTTTCACACTTTTGCTGCATAATTCGCTCAAGCTAGAAATGCTTGCTTAAGCGAGAATGCTGATACTTCTAAAAATATGGTTTTTAGCCTAAGTCTTGTATCCTATTTCCTAATTATTCTTTTCTTGATTATTGAACTTACAAATCATTATTCTAATCTCTTTTAATTCATCATAAATCTTAATTATCGGAATACTTCTTGAATAAGGATTCTAGCACTCAAGTTCTTAAAGTTAACTCTTCTTAACTCCCATCTTACCATAACTCATCCTTAACCTAATCATCCTTCTAAAATTCCTCCTTACACCCATAAACTCTTCCTCACCCTCATATGTTTTCTTGAAATTCTTCCTTTTCCTCCTCAGCTTCTCAATCCATTATTAACCTACCTCTAGTTTGGTTTAGGCCCCATTTTCCGGGATGTTACACCTTCTCTCCTCTCCGACTCCTATTTCTCCTAACCCGACCCCACCACATGTAACCATTTCTCCAAAAAAGAGAATGTCTTAGTAAAAGTAAAATAAAGAGACGCAGATTTCTCAACCATCATCTTCGACCTCTGTGAGCCTCTCACCCTCTTTGACCGCATCGTTGATCACCCCTTGCTGGAGCCAAACGTCGCTTCCAAGACCATCATGAAAGCAACTTGTAGAAGCGCTTGAACATTGCCACAGACTCGGAATAGGGCATAGAGACATAAAGCCTGATAATGAGAAAGTGAATGTTGGGAGTAGTGGTGTAATTCTTTACACAATGTTGGCTAGATTCACTTGGTCAAGATAATCTAGTTGCATGAGATCGTCCACTTCTTACAAGTAAAAAAGGATTGGAAGCAATAATAGACCCATCTCTTGGAGCTAATGTGCCTTTTGATAGTGTGGCTAAAGTTGCAACTATTGCTTCAAGAGAGAAAAAAACAAGAGAGAAAAGAGAATAGAAAGAAAAAAACCAAAGAGAACATAGGGTTAACCAGAGAAGAGCGTTGTCACAACATGTAACATTCAAAAAATTAGAATCTAGAAATACCGTGGAAGCCTTAGGCTATGAATCCGGCCAAGGAAAGGGAGGTTAGAAGTAGTATGAGAACTTGGGGGCTTGAGTGTGAATTTTAATGAGAAGTAGGGAATGTATTAAGAGCTATGAGTTTTAAGAGAATTTAGAAGGGAAACCAGGTGTTAAGTCAAACACAACTGTAGAACTAGCTTAGAAGAAGTCACACCTTAAGACGGAAAAGATTATAGGTATAAAGATGAGACTGAAAATATGGGCGTTGAATGAGGGAATTAGATATAGGAGGAAGGGATTAGTTAGAGGATTGACAGAAATAAGGGAAGAGATTCGGATGAAAGGAACTAAGTTAGAAGGAGGTTAATACACTAGGAATAGAGGGGAGAAGGGAGTAAGAGTGAAGAAATTAAGGATTTGAGTTCAGGTAGTCTCGCTCAAGTGAGAAAGGGCTCACTGAAGCGAGAGACAGGGCAGAGAGGAGGGGAGTCTTTGAGTTGAGGCTCGCTCAAGCAAGAACCCTTGCAACACTAGGGGTGCTCTCTGAGTTGAGGATCCTCAAGCAAGCAAAGGCTCGCTTGAGCGAGAACCCCTGCAGCATCAGGGGTGCTCTCTGAATTAAGGCTCGCTCAAGCGAGCAAAGGCTCGCTCGAGCGAGAACCCCTATAGCATCAGGGGTGCTCTCTGAGTTGGGGCTTGCTCAAACGAGCAGATCCTCGCTTGATCGAGAGAGAAGGGGATGTGTAACATCCCAAGAATTCAAACTTATTTTGAGAATTAAGTGTATAAGTTAAGAAATTGATAGTAGAGAAAAGATTTAGGTCGGAGGGAGATAAGCTAGGATTAGAAAGAAGAGAAAATCAGAAAATGGAATTCTGGTATTCTCGCTAAAGCGAGTATATTAGTAAAAACTTGCAAAACTCTTTTCTGGTTTTCTCGCATGAGCGAAAAAGGCCTCGCCCAAGCGAGAAACAAGGGAGGATTTGGGGTGCTCTCTGGAAGAATTTCGCCTGAGCAAGAATGGCCTCGCTTAAGCGAAATTCAACCAAAATTGAGGGGCTCTCTGGACGTTTTTCGCTTGAGCGAGCTGGTTCTCCCTCAAGCGAAATCCTTCCAGAGAGGGGGGATATTCTCTGGAGTGTTCCCGCTCAAGCGAGAAGAGTCTCGCTTAAGCGAGAGTGCAAAAGAGGGGAAATCTCATCCCTCTCGCTCAAGCGAGAATCTTCTCGCTTGAGCGAGAACACGCGTAACAGATTAAAAACATTAATTAGGGCACCATTTTACTCACTTTCTTTTCTAAAAATCATTCTAGAGAGAGATAGAGAGGTTCTAGAGAGAGGATTCTCATTTGGAGCTTGAAGCATGGATCCAAGGCCAAGAGCTCTCCACCCAATCCTTCCCCAACCTTCCTTCCATATCTTTAAGCTTCCTTTGAGGTGAGTATAACTCACACACCCACTTCTAATTGTGTTTGGTCTCTATAAATGAACCCTAATCCTTCCTTCCCTTTCTTTTATCTTGTATGTTGTTATTGATTGTGGTTTTCTCTTCTTGTGGTAGTTTTACTTGTTGGAAATGGTGAAATATGTTGGAGCATGTAGATTAAGGTTTTGACTCCATTACCTTTTATTCATGGCATATGCTCTAAATTCAGTTTGGATTACATTCTGTATTTCACATTTCGAAACTAGAAAATGAATTTCGCCTATGGCCACCAAACCCTAATTAATCAAGCTTGACTTCAGTCCAGAGTACAACTAAAATGAGTTTGGCTTTGGCCCAGGATGTTGGCTTCGGCCCAGAATAACAATGTTTAGCTTCAGCCCAAAATATGTATGAAAACTTGACTTTGATCCAAAATAAGAGGTGGGATACATCCCCAAGAAGACGTTCCTTGTAGTCTGAGCTCAGATCTAACCCCAGAATTAGTGAAAAGACCCCGATTGTCGGGTAAAGCAGGTTATGAGTATGTAGAGCTGAGAATTGAGATTGTTTGATTTGTTTGGTTATATTATATGAATTGTTGCATAACATTTACTTGCTTGCCCTACACTGCATGCTGCATAGTTATATTTAGTGAGACATCCATCTCACCACACGTTTCGTGGTTATATTATAGATGCACAGGTTCCTCCCCAGCCAAGGCAGTGAGATGGACGCTTGCAGAAGCCTTAGTTTACTTTTTTTGGATATATGTGTACTTAGTGGATTATTTTGGAATTCTGAATTATGTTGTAATATTTTGAGAGATATGACTGTATATGTGCTGCCTCCGGGCCTTCTACTTCGCTTAGGGCACATGTATGGGGGTATCCTAGTGGTTATAAACAAATGATGTTATTTTGTGCCACGAAGGCATTATGTATTTAATTATGATTCCATATATTTTTTGAGTTTATGTTGGATGCTTAAACCTTATATAGGGTTTGTTGTCCGATATTTAAAATGGCGCGAAATAATTTCAGGGATTTGGGGATTTTGCTTCCAACGAGTTAAATTCTCAAATCTAGGAATCTGAGCGTTACAGGATGTTCTCTGACTTTTGGCTTGCTCAAGCGAGCAGATCCTCGCTTAAGAGAGGGAGCGTTTTCAGCAATGTTTTGTGTTGCTCGTTCAGACGAGCGTATCCTCGTTTAAACGAGGACGCGCATATTCAATTTTTAAAAATAGAGAGTTAGGGCTTTTGGCCCTCATTTCTCTCATTTTCTCTCCTTCTAGAGAGAGAAGCTAGAGAGAAAAGGGAGATTGAAGGGAGAAGCTTGATCTGAAGCCACCCACTCCATTCAAGGAGCTTGGATCTTCATCCCCATCCCTCCATTCTTCCTATTTCCTCCATTAGAGGTGAGTGTGGTCCACTCACTCACTTTCATCTTGAATGAATACCAATTTATGCTCCCTATTCTCACTTCCCTTGCTTACATTGTTTGATTGTGGTTGATTAGAGATGAATCTAGGGTTGATGGTTGGATTGATTGGTTGTATGCTCTCATGGCTCAAACCCTAGGTTAGGAGATTTGGTAATTTTGTGTAATAGATGTATAATGATGATGAGACCTTGGAGGAGTTATACATTCATGCAAATGCTCATGTCCATGAAAATATTGTCATCTCTCATGTTCTCAACCCATTCATGTTCAAGAAAAGATTTAGGTCTTAGGACCTCATGTTTAAAAGAAGCTTTGGGTCTTTGGGCCTCATGTTTAAAAGAAGGGATTTGGGTCTTTGTACCTCATGTTTAATAGAAAGGAATTTAGGTCTTCGGACCTCATGCTTAAAAAGGGAAGAATTGGGTCTTCGGACCTCACGTTCATGGGTCTTCGGACTAAAGAGGAAAAGAGGAACGAGGTAATCACATTTACTCCATGGCCAAGTGGTAAATGGAGATCCTCGATTAAAATGAACCTTATGCATATAATCTTTGTTTGTTAATAAAACTTAATCATATAAGTGTCCCTGGACGACGGTCCTTGGTCACGATGCAGAGCGCTCAAAAGACGTAATAGTGAAAAGACACCCTGGGTGTGGGTTAAACACTTGATTTCTTCTTGAGAAAGTATTTGTTTGATTTGATAGTTATAATACGCTTGATTATGTGTTTAAACATCTATTGGTTGAGCCGTTGCATTTACATCTGCCTGAAATCCCTACACTGTGTAAGAAAAAACAGTGAAACACTAGAAGGGGGTTGAATAGTGTCTCAATGGAAACCTTTTAGAAAATACTTTAAAAAGTTTCTGTAAAAACTTCAGATGATGAAAGATCGTCTGAAGTTAGTTACTACCTTCTGAACCTTAGTTCAGACACAA
Organism: Sesbania bispinosa; assembly: GCA_026901365.1. Lineage (NCBI taxonomy): Eukaryota > Viridiplantae > Streptophyta > Magnoliopsida > Fabales > Fabaceae > Sesbania > Sesbania bispinosa. The sequence goes on along the minus strand of QLOH01000048.1, from coordinate 2,542,820 downwards.
AGACAATTTTGATAAATAGTTTTGTTTGAGGTTAAGATTTTTGCTCTTGAAAACTTTTCAAAACCCCTTTGTTTGTTTAAAAACTGAATTGAAAGAGTTTGAGGGAAAGAAAACTCAGCCAAGAATTTATCCTGGTTCAGTCACTACCACTTGTGAGCTACGTTTAGTCCCAGGGCAAACCACCACTGGATTTCCACTAATCTTGCAAGATTACAAGTATTCTTTTCTATCAAGCCTCTTCAGGCTCTACCACAAGTATTGTTTCTTCCACCAAGTCTCTTCAGGCTCTACCACAAGTATTGTTTCTTCCACCAAGCCTCTTCAGGCTCTACCACAAGTATTGTTTCTTTCACCAAGCCTCTCTAGGCTCTTAGACACTTATCCAAGTGTAACCCAAGTATTCTTTTAGACAATAAGCCTCTCCAGGTTTGTAACCCAAACTGTTTTAAGATAAAAATAGATAAAGTTCAATCAACTATCTTCAGATGATAGATTGAACTTATCAGAAGTGTACAAGTAACTGAGATTTACTTAGGATAAGCAAATAAGAAAATGTAAAAAAAAATATCAGAGTATTTTTGCAGCGTTTATGCAGAGTAAGATTTCTTTGATAACTTTACTTCACTTCTTTTCTTCAATCTGTATGGGCATATTTATAGTCTTCGAGAAAAATGTTTCCCGTTGTCAAATAGCATTAAATGCTTTAGGAGACGTTGAGACACACTCTGTCCAACACGTTCTGAGCAGTCTTAGGTGCAGTAGGTCTGTGCACACAATGCTTTTGAGCAGGTACAACAGCTTTGCAGACTTTCCTTAAAAATGCTAAACATTTGAACGAGGAGAGAAAGTAGCTCTGATTCTTATGCTAAAAAGGGTTAGACCATTGGGATGAACGTTCTTCTTACATAGTAATGTCTTCACGGGTCAAACCTTAAACTTGATACCTTCAGCCTTCAGATGCAAGGAGTGCATCAGATGATCTTCAAGTCTTCAGATGATAAACACTCTTAAGATGAAGTTGATCTTTCAGATGATCTTTTACACAAGACAATATGATCTGAAACAGTGCAACATCCTGTGAGAGCATAGTATCATATAAATGCCTTTTATATTTTATATTTGTTTTTCATTAAAACTTAAGAGAGTGAGACTCAAAATATTTTTAATTTCATATATTTAATCCTTTGAGACTCAACAATCTCCCCCTTTTTGATGATGACAAATATAAAATATGATAAAATCTGAAAAAGGTTTTAGTTGAGAAAATTCTCCCCCTTAAACAGATATTTCATCTGAGATGATCATATTCCTTCTGAAATGTTCTCCTTCTGAACCTTCCTTTCATCCTTTCTAGTTCTGAAACATTTTCTGAAGTACTTGCTGCATTGCTTTCAAATTTTGTTAGTAGTCCCATAGTAAATACTGCATACTGCATAACTACCAATCACATCATATTACTGCTCCCCCTTTTGGCATCAATAAAAAAGGGTAAGCAACAGACAGATAGCAGTTAAGATTGATGTTCAGCAAAGAGAGCACATAGAATGATAACAATCAAAACTTTATGGATTAAAATCGGAAACACGTATTGACATAAACAGTGAAACACAGTTTGAATCATTCTAGACATCATCATGAATTGGGTCTTAAGCTTCCCAGAGCTCTCTCAAGCTATTCTTGCATAGCCAGTCTCTGCCTTTCCAGTTCAGCTACTACACCTCTCGGAGATGATTTTGATTAGCTTGAATCTGAGCTTGAGTCTCTAAAATCTGATCTGTTTTCTGCATAAGCTGTTGATTCTTCAGACGAAGTTCCTCATTCTCCTCAACTAAAGCACTAACTTCGGCTTCAAGATTCTCTTCATGGAAAATAAGAGAGATATGCTTGCAGGTGAATCTGAAGTACTGAAAACCAGTAGGTAGGTGATACTGCAAAGGGTCCTTCACTCTGATATAAAATTTAGGGCGAACAAAAGGAAATGCCACCATCCACTCTGAATGGAGATCCCTATCAGACAATGGAAAGCGTCCTCTAAAGAAGGTAGCAGTTTCTACTATAGTTGAACCTGCAACCACTTGAGAGTCAGCATCATCCCAACTTGTTCTTGATGAACTCCCTTCCTTCTCAACAAGATTCCAGTGAAAGTCCCACATGGCATTATAAAGTGAATGATCCATGCCTTGGTTGATGAAGATATATTCTGCAAGATTGTTCCAGTCTTCTTTAGATAACACTCTTGGAGGTTCAACACCTTTTGAAACTATCTCAAGTCCTTTGTCTTTGATAGAAAATAAGTCAGCATAAGCATACCTAGGTACTATCCTGTCTGGTTGCACCGGAATAGTAGTTGACAGCTTTGTATGAATAGGTAGAGGGGGTTTGAAATCTCTACAGCCAAAGGATCTGGAACAACTTTGATCAATTAGTTCAGCTTCAAGACACTGCATTCTGACAGCAATCCACTTATAAGGAGATAGATTGAGTTGATCCTGTGAGAAAGGATCCAAAGCTTTCCACTTATGGTAAGTAGTGATGACTCCATATTTGATCTTCTCAAGAGCGTCTGAGATCATAGGTAGAGCTAGATCACAGGTAGGTTACCTTGATAGGTTCCTTTCTTTTCTTTCAGCAGAATACTAACAGAAAGATTTCCACCAAACCAGATGCAGTCTGGCTCGACATCTGAATCAAGTTCAGAGTAACCTGACAGAGAGGAAGAAGAAGGTGAAGGTGGGGGTACTTCTCTTGGTGTGCTGATAGCTTTAGGTGGAGGAGGGGCTTCATTTTCTGAGGATGAGACGTTTCCAAATAGAACCCTAGGTCTCTTAACACGAGCCGTAGAGCCTTCAGTAGCTGGTTTCTTCTGCCTCAGTTCCTCCAACTTCTTCTTTCTTTGAGCTTCAGCAACCTTTTGAAACTCGAAAACATCTTCTTGTTGGATGCTTTTACTTCTAGTCAACCTCTGAGGGGCATCAGCAGCAGGAGACAACAGTCTTCTCCTTTGATTTCTTCTAGTCTTTGCACTGGCTCTTCTTTTTTTTAAGCCTGTTGGCTTGCTCAAGCCTTTCATCTTCAAGAACGGCTTGTTGAGCTACAACAGCAAGAGCATAGTCTTGCCTTTCTTGTTCTTCCTTCTGCTTTCTTTCTTCTTCTTCAATCTCTGTGACCACTTGTCTGATGACAGCTTCAGGCAGACTCGTAGCAAAAGGGATGGCTTTGACAGGCTCAGTTGAATCATCTAATGCAACTGAGATTGGTTCAGACTCTAGACTATTGTTGTCCTCTACCTGTCCTCCCGAGTTGAGAGTAGGCTGAGTAGCAAAAGCTAGGTTCTCAGTAACCTGACCCAAAATCTCAGAAGTATGTGCAGACATACTCTGAGAAGGTTCAGATTGCCTGAACTGAACTTCTCCTTCTGGTGACTCTTTCTTCAGAAGCAACTTTGTTCTTTTCTTCTTCAGAACTTTAGTGGGAGTCTGAGCAGATACGAACTTGTCTTTGTGAGTGTCACCTTGCAAATCCTCCTCCAGAATCTCTAAAGGACTTTTCCTAGTTCTGCTGGCCTTGGTTTGAACAGCTTTTCTAGCAGAGTCCTTTCTGGTGAGGGCTTCTTCACAGCAATCCCCATCTTCTTGATGTTGGTCAAGGAGAAAAGAGCAGGACCTTTGTGGTCATACACTCTTTCAATGGGAACATTGAACTTCAGCAGAATCTTTGTGATAAGAGTGGTATGAGTATAGCTTGAGGCAGAATCATTTAACCTTTTCAGCATATTGTAGAGGATGATCTTGGGTAGATTAAGAGGCTTTTTGTCCAAAAGATGGATTATGTAGAATCTTTCCAGCTCAGACACATGATTCTTACTTCCATACTTGGGCAAAATACAGCACCCCAAGATGGCATGAAGAATCCTTGCCTTAGGATGCATGTAAGAGCTTCTCAGATCACCTGGGTCTTCAATCCCGTACAACTTCTGGGTAAATCTCTTAACTCCACCATTCTTTACTTCCCATTCTAAAATAAACATATCTCCAGTATTGGGAACACCAGTTTTCAACATCTACAATGATTTTTATACCCATCACCTTAGTTTCAAAACTTTGATACCTTCCATCCTGGGAAGAAGTATCTCGAGCATTTTTCCAGAAGTCCACCATACTCTATTCATGCCATGCACAGTCAATGGCAGAGAAGAAATTAATCCAGCCACATGCTTCAAAGGTCTCAGTGAGATCAATGCCACCAGCTCGGAGCATCTCCAGGTCTACAGTCTTGGAAGGAACAATCTGACCACTAGCCGATTTCTTGGAAGCCATTGATATGAACTAATAAGGAGACAAAGAGTACAGAGAGGACTCAAGGAACTTAGGGCACAAGGAAAGCAACAGTTTGCACTTGGAGAGAGAGAGAGCAGTAGCCAGTAACAGTAGCAATCACGTCTCTTAAATAGCCGTCACACATAGTAATGATGACAGTTGAAGTTTTGGAGATTGTGCAAACATGCTTAGAGTAGTTACTCAGAGAAGAAGACCAAACGTTTCAGCTTGCCACGTCATCAGAATGAGTTGCTTCACACATGCATGCTATTCAGACAATCATGCATGTTCAGATGCAACAACTTCAGATGCATGTTTAGATGCAACAATTATATTTCAGATAAAGCCAAGATATTCAGATTATTTCTTATGAACTTAAATCTATCTTCAGTCAGGGCTTTTGTGAATATATCTGCCCATTGATGCTCAGTATCAATGAACTTTATATCAAAAACTCCTTTCTAAACATAGTCTCTAATAAAATGATTCTTGATTTCTATATGCTTTGCCCTAGAATGTTGAATGGGATTATTGGATAAATTAATTGCACTTGTGTTATCACACATTACAGGTATAGAAGATACTTTAATGTTAAAATCCTTTAACTGATATTTTATCCATAGCAGTTGTGAACAACAACTTGCTGCAGCAATATATTCAGCTTCTGCTGTGGAAAGAGCAATGGTGCTTTGCCTTTTGTTGGACCAGCTGATCATGTTGTTACCAATGAAATGACAACCTCCACTTGTTGATTTCCTTTCAATTCTATCTCTAGCAAAATCAGCATCACAAAATCCCATTAACCTGCAATCCTTACTTCTCTTATAGAAAAGACCAAGATTAGTAGTACCATTTAAATATCTGAAAATTCTTTTTACAGCTTTATAATGAGTAATTCTTGGATCAGATTGAAATCTGGCACAAAGACATACACTGAACATAATGTCAGGTCTGCTTGCTGTCAGATACAATAATGAGCCAACCATTCCTCTATACAAAGTTTGATTTACTAGTTCTTCCCTTTCATCTTTGTTCAAAACAACAGAAGGATGCATGGGAGTAGTCATGGACTTGCAATCACTCATATTGAATTTCTTAAGCATTTCTTTTGTATATTTTTCTGATGGATCCATATACAATCAGATTGTTGCTTAATCTGAAGTCCTAGGAAGAACTTAAGTTCCCCCATCATGCTCATCACAAACTCAGATTGCATAAGTTCAGAAAATTCCTTGCATAATGAAGAATCAGTAGAACCAAATATAATGTCATCCACATATATATGAACAAGAATGAAGTCTTTGTTGGACATTTTACTAAAAGAGTTGTATCTACTTTTCCTCTTTGAAAACCATTTTTTATTAAAAGGTTGCTCAATCTGTCATACCAAGCTCTTGGGGCTTGTTTCAGACCATAAAGAGCCTTTTTCAGTTTGAAAACATGTTCTGTAAAAGTAGTGTCTTCAAAACCTGGTGGTTGTCTAACATAGACCTCTTCCTCAATAAACCCATTGAGAAAGGCACTCTTAACATCCTTCTGATATAAGGTGATGCCATTATTTACTGCATAAGCTAGTAAAATTCTAATGGCTTCAAGCCTCGCTACAGGAGCAAAAGTTTCAGTGAAGTCAATACCTTCTTGCTGATTATAGCCCTGAGCAACAAGTCTTGCTTTGTTTCTGACTACTTTTCCTTCTTCTGATAACTTGTTTCTGAACACCCATTTGGTTCCTATTATAGTTTTTCCATGGGGTTTAGGTACAAGTGTCCAGACATCACTCCTAGCAAATTGATTCAGCTCTTCTTGCATGGCTAGGATCCAACCTTCATCATGCAGAAACTCTTCAATGTTTTTAGGTTCAATCTCAGAGAGAAGTGCAAGATTATTCAAGCTTCTGAATCTTGATCTTGTTTTTACTCCTTCTGAGGTGTCACTTATAATTTTCTCTCTTGGATGATGAGTTCGGTATCTCCAATCGCGATTGTGAGAGGGTACACACTCTGTCTGAGACTCAACAATGTTGGTCTGAGAAGGTTCAGCTTCAGATGCAGGTTCAGACTTTTGTTCAGAAGGTTCTTTAGAATGACCTTCAGAAGGTCCTTCAGACTTTAGTTTGGGATTCAACTTCGTTCCTACAAAATCCTCTTCAAGATCTGATAGTTCCCTATTAGTCTCTATAAAATCATTAAATCTTACATGGATAGATTCTTCTACTATTAAGGTTCTTGAGTTATACACTCTATAAGCCTTAGAAGATTCATAATATCCAATAAAGAAACCTTTGTCAGTCTTAGCATCAAATTTTCCTAAATCATCTTTTGTGTTGAGTATGAAACACTCACATCCAAAGATATGGAAGTAGGAAATGTTGGGTTTTCTTCCTTTCCACAATTCATATGGGGTTCTTTTGAGAATTGGTCTTACCAAAATTCTGTTCTGAATGTAACATGTTGTGTGAACAGCTTCTGCCCAAAAGGATCTAGGTAGATTGCTTGAAATGAGCATGGTTCTTCCCATCTCTTGCAAGCTTCTGTTCTTTCTATCAACAACCCCATTTTGCTGAGTTGTTCTAGCCACAGAGAAATTGTGTGAGATCCGATTCTCATCACAGAATAGTCTGAAGCTTGAGTTTTCAAACTCTCCACCATGATCACTTCTAATAGCAGATATGCAGATTCCTTTTTCATTTTGCACCTTCTTACAGAATTTTTTGAAATTCTCAAAGGTTTCATCTTTGCTTCTTAGGAATATAACCCATGTGAATCTTGTATAGTCATCAACTATGACCAATCCATATTTCTTTTTGCTAAGACTCTCTGTTCTAGTGGGTCCAAACAAATCCATGTGAAGTAGTTCTAACGGTCTGCTGGTTGAAACAACATTTTTACTCTTAAAAGAGTGTCTTGTTTGTTTCCCTTTCAGACAGTTTTCACATAAAATATCATATTTGAATGAGAGCTTGGGCAAGCCTTTAACTAAGTTATGGTTAGTTAGCTTTGAGATCAATCTCAGGCTAGCATGCCCAAGTTTCTGATGCCAAATATGTTTTTCATCTTCGATGGAAACAAAACACTTCCCATTCTGAGTAGCAAGTTCCTCTAGATCAACTTTGTACACATTATTGTGTCTCTTAGCAAAGAAGAGGATATGATCTGAAGTATCCTTGACTATACATCCTTCTTTAGTGAAAGACACAACATATCAACTGTCACATAATTGGCTTATGCTTAGAAGATTGTGTTGTAGTCCTTCAACCAGAAGCATATTTTTAATGAGGGATAGAGGAGTCATACCTACAGTCCCAATACCAGTGATCTTCCCTTGCTGATTTCCACCAAAGGTGACCACTCCACCTGCCTTGGGTCTAAGGCTTTGGAACAAACACCTTTCTCCCGTCATGTGTCGCGAGCACCCACTGTCCAGGTACCATTTGTGGTGTTTCTTTTGTCCTGTTAAACATATTTGCAACAGGAATAATCAAATTCTTAGGTACCCATACCTTCTTGGGTCCTTTTTTGTTAGCTTTGGGTCTTATTTTCCTTCTGTTTCTGCACTGAGACTCAACTTGTCTAGGCTTTCCACAGTTAGAACTCCCATTACCTTTCTTAGGTCCTTTACCGGGTATATTAAATATAAAAGATTCAGATGAAGATGTGTCTGAATAACCTAAGCCACTTTTGTCAAGGGAATGCCTCTGAGAGCCCAATAATTTATTCAGATTATTAGTTCCTTTGACAAACTTGGCTAGATCCAAAGTTAATTCTCTAACCTTGTTTTTGAGCTTTTTGTTCTCCTTAACAAGATTATCAGAACTACTTGGATCTTGCTGAAGTAGCTTTTCTTTGAGAGCAAGATTTTCTTTTTGTAAATTTTCATTCTCTAAAGCAGCTTCTGTAAAAGCTCTTGAAAGTTCCTTGAACTCATTGAATAACTCTCTGCTACTTTCAACAAGGTCATCATACTGATCTTATAAAGTTTGAGGAATTACCTCAGAGTCTGAACTATCTGAAGATGGTAGACTTGCCATTAGACAGAGGTTAGCTTCTTTTGAAGTGTCCTCTTCCTCTGAAGTGCAATCACCCAAGTCTTCCCATGTAGCCATCAATCCTTTCTTTTTCTTGAAAAACTTCTTCTTCTGAAAGGTTGGCTTCCTTAACTTGGGACAATCCGTCTTCATGTGACTTGGCTGTTTGCATTCAAAACAGGTAATTTTGTCAGTGATAATAAATTCTTTACCTGATTTACCTTATTTGACATTAGAAGGTTGAGATCTTCTGTATCTTCCTTTTCTTTGTAGCATTTTCTTAATCTTCTTGCTAAGAAGAGCAAGATCATCATCTTCTGAACAGTCTTCAGACTCGGTATCACCCTTTGAAGCGTCCTCTGCTTGCATGGCTTTCATGCTACCATGCCTAGACTGTCTGGCCTTGCAGTTCAATGCCAGTGATTTTTCTTGGTGTCATCCTCCCCAAGTTCAAGCTCATGGACTTTGAGAGAGCCCAGTAGTTCCTCCATTCTAAGAGAATTTAAATCTTTGGCTTCTTGAATGGAAGTAACCTTGGGTCTCTAGGACTTTGGTAAACTTCTTAGAATCATTCGAATGTTATCTCCAGATTCAAAGGTTCTTCCCAATGACCTGAGTCCATTGGTTATCGTCTGAAACCTCCCAAACATTTGGTCTATAGTTTTAGATTCTTCCATCTTAAACATCTCATACTGATGTACAAGCATGTTGATCTTGGATTGCTTCACAGTCTCTGTCCCTTCATAGGCTGCTGCAAGCGTATCCCAGATCTCCTTGGCAGATGAACAACCATGAACCTTCTCATATTCTGACTTGTTCAAGGAACATATCAGATAGAGTTTGGCCTTGGAATTTAATTGAACTCGAGCCTTCTGCTCCAAGGTCCATTCAGCCTTAGGTATGGGCACTCCAGCATGCATGGGCACGTAGTCTCCATCAGTAACCACATCCCAGACATCAATGTTGTTCCTTTCAATAAACAACTTCATACGATCCCTCCAATAGTGGTAATCCACTCCATTGAATGTTAGGGGTCTCATGACGGAGGCTCCTTCGGTGATAAACTGTCAGTTGCTGGTAGAAGTTTCCATTGGATCTCTGTCCTCCACACTAATTAGGTGTTAACCCCGAGGATAAGCTCTAGTACCAACTGTAAGAAAAAAACAGGGAAACACTAGAAGGGGGTTGAATAGTGTTTCAATGGAAACCTTTTGATTTTAGAAAATACTTTAAAAAGTTTCTGTAAAAACTTCAGATGATGAAAGATCATCTAAAGTTAGTTACTACCTTCTGAACCTTGGTTCAGACACAAAGACAGTTTTGATAAATAGTTTTGTTTGATGTTAAGATTTTTGCTCTTGAAAACTTTTCAAAACCCCTTTGTTAGTTTAAAAATTGAATTGAAAGAGTTTGAGGGAAAGAAAACTCAGCCAAGAATTTATCCTTGTTCACTCACTACCACTTGTGAGCTACGTCCAGTCCCAAGGCAAACCACCACTGGATTTCCACTAATCTTGCAAGATTACAAGTATTCTTTTCTATCAAGCCTCTTCAGGCTCTACCACAAGTATTGTTTCTTCCACCAAGCTTCTTCAGGCTCTACCACAAGTATTGTTTCTTCCACCAAGCCTCTTCAGGATCTACCACAAGTATTGTTTCTTTCACCAAGCCTCTCCAGGATCTTAGACACTTATCCAAGTGTAACCCAAGTATTCTTTCAGACAATAAGCCTCTCCAGGCTTGTAACGCAAATTGTTTTAAGATAAAAACAGATAAAGTTAAATCAACTATCTTCAGATGATAGATTGAACTTATCAGAAGTGTACAAGTAACTGATATTTACTCAGGATAAGCAAATAAGCAAATGTAAAGAAATTATCAAAGTATTTTTGCAACGTTTACGCAGAGTAAGATTTCTTTGATAACTTTTAATTCACTTCTTTTCTTCAATCTGCATGGGCATATTTATAGTCTTCGAGAAAAATGTTGCCCGTTGTCAAATAGCATTAAATGCTTCAGGAGACGTTGAGACACACTCTGTCCAACAGGTTTTGAGCAGTCTTAGGTGCAGCAGGTCTATGCACATAATGCTTTTGAGCAGGTACAACAACTTTGCAGACTTTCCTTAAAAATGCTAAACATTTGAACGAGGAGAGAAAGCAGCTCTGATTCTTATGCTGAAAAGGGTTAGACCATTGGGATGAACGTTCTTCATACATAGTAACGTCTTTACGGGTCAAACCTTAAACTTGATACCTTCAGCCTTCAGATGCAAGGAGTGCTTCAGATGATCTTCAAGTCTTCAGATGATAAACACTCTTCAGATGAAGTTGATCTTTCAGATGATCTTTTACACAGACAATATGATCTGAAACAGTGCAACATCCTGTGAGAGCATAATATCATATAAATTCCTTTTATATTTTATATTTGTTGTTCATTAAAACTTAAGAGAGTGAGACTCAAAATATTTTTAATTTCATATATTTAATCCTTTGAAACTCAACACACTGCATGTATGATCACATTCATTGGGACGTAAGTCTAACCACACGTTGTGGATTTCATTTTAGATGTGCAGAACCTTGTGAACCTGATGTATGGTCGGATGGCTTGAGGACTCATATGGAGGATTAGTCACTTGGCTTTTGACGTTGCCCTATTAGGAGGCTTTTGAATTTGTACATGTGTAATTAAAGGCTAATTTTAGTAGATAATAGAAGTGTTGTGATTTAGTTCACCGGTTGACATTTGAATTGTAACTCGTGAATTTTGTCCGATTGACTACGCTTATGTAAACGTTGGACTACTTAAGCAGGTTTATGTGATTGTGTGTATGTTACGATATCAGTAATGGCACGAATTGATTTCCTGAATTTGGGAATAGTGTCTCCAACGGGCATTATTCTTAAATCTAAAAATTAGGACGTTACATTATGGTATCAAAGTAGTTCAATCCAATTGGACATGAAATCTTAGCTTTATTTCCCTCCTCTTGTGTGAGTTGAGAAGGCTTGGTGGTAAACCATGGTGAATCTTATCCTGCTGATAAGTGTAAAATTAGTGTTATTTTCATATAGTTTTTATTACACTTATCAAGGATAAAATAGTAAATTATGCCCCAAAATATCTTTTTTTATTAATATTTATAATAATTGTATTTATTTGATACAAATTTGAATATGATGCTATTTTAAATAGAAATTTGCTATTTTATGCAGAATTATAGCAGATTTGGGACAAGAGTGGAAAAAGCATCAGAATAGAGGATATTGCAGATTCAGAAATTAAATAAATAAAAGAAAATCAGAGAATCCTGCAAAGAATCTTTTCAATTCAAATCCAAGGCGGATAAATACAATAATAATTCGGATAAAAGGATAAAGGAAAACCAGATGAGATCATAAAGGAATCAAGAGGTTAGATCCACAAATCAAGGAAAGCTGCAGCGAGTCACACGCTCCATATGCGTTTAGCGCGCGTGGAGCGCGTGTCCTGATTAATGAAGTCGTGCGCTATGACGTCATTAATGAAAGGGAAAGCTCCTGATTGGTCATGTTTCACAACAGTGACGTCAATTAATGAAAAGGCAACCTCTGATTGGATTAAACACTCACCAGTGACATCACAACCTGATCCCTTGAAGGTTTTCCAAACTCTATAAATAGGGCCCTTGGCAAAGGTTACAGAGACTGATATGGAGAGAGAGTAGTATAGGATTGAGAAAGGTGACAGATTTCTCAGTAGTTAGTAATGGCTACCATGAGTAGCTAAACTCTCTAGTAGGATTTGATGTAGTAGATTCGATCCCCTTGTGTATAAGAATTCTCCTTTCTATTTATTTATGATTCTATGCTTGTAATCTATCGGTATCTTTATGCTGTGTGTAATGCATCAACTCCGCGTGTGCGCCGGGTTGGTAAGCTAGTGCTCTGGATACAAAAATGTGGAACTCCGGCTAGTATCAGAGGTAGGTGAGCATGGAGCTGTTCATGAAGCTTATTCTCGGATTGCTAAAGGTACTCGATTTAATTATATCGTAGCATAAGGATTGTATTCTAACGATCGGAGGTTCAGTGAGTGACACACCCCTCCGTAGGTGCCTTATGTGAAAGTATGGTTAAATCGATAACGCTGATTGCAAAATACGGGGAATGTTCGGGGTCGCCAAATGCCACTTTGAATGCCTGTAGAGAATAGCTTTTGGCGTTTAATTATGATATTATAGGGGAATTTGCGGGTACGATAATTACCAGGCATGCCTTATAATTATTGTAATTAAACAATGCTAAGGTAATTACAAGTACGATCATAAATAAGGGAAAAAGAGTTCAAGTACACAAGGGGGGGAGATGAAACGAAATCAAATCCTAGTCCTAAATACTATTATCTCGTGTTATCTTTGTTTATTTTATTATTCCGTAAAACCAACCTTTTTGCGAAAATGTTTTATTGAAAATACAATTACTATAACTCTACAAGATAAAACCGCTCCTTGTGGATATGATAACTCACTTACTCTAAAACTACTGGACTACTGGTAAACTTGTCAGGAAACCCATCAAGTTTTTGGCGCCGTTGCCGGGGAGCGGTGTATCAATTTGTAAAGTTTTAGACAATTGAATTTTCAATTATTCCAAAACTTTTTCTTTAATTTCTTTTATTTTTCTTTCTTTTTATTTTTGGTAATTATTTTTTTCCATATTTTATTTATTTTCCTTTTTATTTTCTTTTCTTTTTATTTATTTATAAAATATATATATATATATATAATATTTATCTGTTATTTAATCTTCCCTTTTAGCTTCTTGTTTATGCTTTTAAGAAGCCAGGTGTCTCCAAAACAACTAGTTTTTGATCCAGAGATCGAGATGACAACCAGGAGGAAAAAAAGCCAAAGAAGAAGGAGGATAGTAACAGACAAGCCACAAGATATGGCAGGAGTTCAACAAAGAAGGACTTTGGGAGACTATGTCAGAAATCAAGGCCCTCGCTATCACTCCAGCATTGTGCTACCCACAACTGTAAAGACCTTGGAGTTGAAAGCTGCTCATCTCAACCTCATAACCGCAAATCAATTCGTAGGATTGGATCATGAGGATCCACATAATCATCTTTCTACTTTTTATGAATTGATAGGCACTATGGGATTTGAATCGGTAGACTTAGAATCCATTTACTTACGTCTTTTTCCTTTCTCTTTGATAGGTAAAGCAAAAGAATGGTTGAAGTCTCATCCAAATCAAAGCTTACATACTTGGGGGATCGTGGAGGAAAAATTCTTAAACAGAATTTTTCCAGCAGGAAAGCATATCCAAGCAAAGGCAGGAATCTCCACTTTCATGCAAGGAACAAATGAACCACTCTGTGAAGCCTGGGAGAGATATAAGACCCTGCTGAGAAAATGCCCGAATCATGGTTACGATGACATTGCCCAATTGAATATATTCTGCAATGGACTCAGACCAGATTCCAAATCCTTCATTGATGCTTCAGCAGGAGGGACTATCTTATCCGTGGAACTAGAAAGGGTTATGATGATCATTGAGAACATGGCTCATACTGACCAACAGGCTCAACATGGAAGGCAGCCAGTACAAATGCAAGCAAAGGGAATGCCAGAGCTCAACACTATTGATGCCCTTCTAGCTGAACAGAAATTATTCAAAAGGCAAATAGAGGCACTAACAAAATCTTTGGAAGCACTCCCTCAGCAATTAAAGGCCATCCATGCTCAACCAATTCAGACCCAACCAATAAACTATGACTTCTGTGGAGGAGACCATGCCAATGGTCAGTGTTCTACTCAAGAGACACAACTGAACAAGTCAATTTCATGGGAAATCAAAGAGGGCAAGGAAGTTTCTCCAACAACAACAATAATTACTACAATCAAGGATGGAGGAACAACCAAGCCAATTCCGGATGGGGTCAGAATGGTGGAAATAGGCAAGCTCCTTATCAGCAGCAACAACCTTCTGTAAATGACAAGATCTCAAGGTTGGAAGAAAAGATAGATGCACTCATATCAGGTTTTGAAGGGTACAAAAAGAACAATGATGCATCAATCAAGGCATTGGAACAGCAAGTGGGCCAGATAGCACAAGACATGGGAGAATTCAAAAAGAGCCACTTTTCAGCGCATACTCTTACCAACCCCAAGGAACAGTGTCATTTGATTGTTACTGATGACAATCAATTAGAAGAAGGTGAAGAAGATGAGGAACATATTCAAGAAAGGCAGTCATCCCAAGAAGAAAAAGTCCATGAACCATGTGAGATAGAGGAAAGTCAAGAGACAGTGACTTATGATGAAGAAAAAGAGATAGTACCCAATGAGGTTGTTATCACAGAAAAAGCGCTTGACCCAGGTAAGTTCACTATCCCAATAAATATTAAGAATTTACCTACCACTCATGCTTTACTTGATCTTGGAGCGAGCATCAATTTGATGCCGCTTACGTATTTTAACAAGCTGAGTGATGTGAAGGTTAAGCCTGCTAATGTAGAACTACTGTTCGCAAACAAGTCTACTCAAAGCCCTTATGGGATTATAGAAGAATAGTCGGTCAGAGTAGATAAGTTTATGTATGCAGTAGATTTCATCATCACTGAGACAGAAGAAGTGGACGCTGATGTCCCCCTCATTTTGGGAAGACCTTTTATGAAGTCTGCCAAGCTGATTGTAGACATTGACAAAGGGGAGTACCAAGTGCGTTCGAAGGATGAAAGGATCACCTTTCATATTAATAAGGGAAGCCCCAAGATTCTACAACCTCTTCAAAGTGAAGGAGATCCTACTGATGGGATCTTTCAATTCCAAGCAAGGCTGCAAGAGAACAAGAAAAAGAGGATCTTGGTAGAAGATCAAGATATCAAGAGAAAAAGGAGGGTTTCCAAATTTCTGAGGAAACCAAGAATGAGAGTGAAGCAGCCAGAATATGGTTGGAAGTTCAAGAAGAGGAAAAGAACATCTTCAGCTACTGAGGAAGAAGGCAGAGAAGCAGAAACAGGGAATAAATGGATTAGAGGATGGGAATTCACAGGAAGAAGTGGCACAGAATCAACCATCATCCTCCAATTGAGGCCACCATGAAAATACAAAAAGAACCAGGCGTCGAGCTAAGAGACGTTAAACAAGCTCTTCCTGGGAGGCAACCCAGTATTTTTTTTATTATTTTTAATTTGTTTAGTTATTTTTTTTTATTTTTATTATTGAGTCTCTACCTGTGTAGATTAGGAAAAGGGTATAGAAAAGGTAAAATGGATGAAAACAGCAAAAAGAAAATAAAAACTGGGCATGTGCGCTTTAAATACGCTAAGCATATAATAAAGCGCACGCGCGCTGCATATGCGCCAAGCGCATAGTGCAGCATATGCGCAACACTTCATCTTCCACTGAAGACACGCGTTGCACCCACGCTAAGCGCAGGTGTAGCGCACGAGCGCGCTGAGCCTATTTTAACGGAGGGGGATTCGAAATTTTTCAAATTTCAAAATCCCTTTCCAATTCTATGAGATTCTAACTGCCATTTTTGTTGTTTCTGCCCACATACCCTTGCTTTTACCATTTCTGAAGCTATACTAGGTATTTTTTTTTTTTAGTATTTTAAAAGTTTTGACCGATCAGAATTCTTATTTGAGTCCTTATTTTTCTAGAAATCTTAGGATAGAGACTTAGGCTTTTAGGACATTTTAGGATAGAAATATTTGTTTAGAAAGCCTTAAGTCTAGAATGCATGCTGCCAGGACTTATTTAGGAGATATTAGGTGGTAGTTCATTCTTTTTAAATGCTCAATGAATTATTGCAAATTATTTAATTTTTATGCATGTTTGCTATTAAACATGATTTTTTAAGCATTAATATTTGTTACCTACTTCTTATTGTTACATAATTAATTAGGGCTTGCTTTAACTGATCATTTTTGCATGTTCTTAATAAATTAATTAGTTAATAAGGAGGTAATTTTAAACTCAAAAATTTGTGCAAATAATTATTTGAAAAATTATTTTAATTGTTGATTTAAATTGGCCATTTAATCAATTATTTTAAATAATCCATTTTGTTGCATAAATAATTTTTGGTAACTAATATTGCAGATGGCACGCACTAAGATAGTAAGAGGAAGCAGTTCTAGGAGTAGTGCTGATGTGAATCCAACCAGGCATAAGAAGGCTATACAAGAAGCTACATGTGGGTGGCCAACTTGGAGTTATTTGGATGACTTATTTTGTCAGGACAGTTACAAAAAAATTGTTGCAGCTGAATCAATGCAAGGGGACAAAGAAATTACAACCATCAAGAAGAGAGTTGTTACAAATTTAAGGGGGGAGACAAGCATTGCAATGCAGCGGTTATACATTGAATGAAGAAACCACAATTCAATATTGGAGCCGTTATGTTTCTCCTAAGGGGCGGCCAATTGATGGTTGAATTATGTAACTTTAATCCTTGTTGGTTGTTACAAATTTACTTGTCATTGTGCAGTTACATGTGGAGATTGTGGGCTGTGCGACACCCTTAGTTATACCGCTAAGAATATCACATTGCAAAACGTAACCGTCGAATTTACTGTTTTAAAACTTAGAAAATACGAAAATATTTTTTTTTTTGAAAATAAAAGTTTAATCATCATCAACTAATCGCATTCTAATTCCATTTTAATTATTCATGAAATTGTCCTTTCCTTAAGTCTGAAATTCATTTTTTTAAAAACATCTAGACGATTCAATCATTCCACATACATACACAACATACACACAGATATAAGGGGATCATGGGGAAGAAACATCATAACATATATATAGAACCATAGTGTCAAAGTAATCCCGGAGTAAACAATATCACTATCAAAACAAGAGTTCTAGTAGTAGAATATAATAAATAAGACCTCAGCCAAAACGAAACAAAACAAAAGGTCACTAAATCAGAGCTGCTACTAACTAGACTCGTGACTACCCCCGGTTACGCTATCCTACTCGTCATCATCCGTCTCAGCAGGAATCCACCCACAACTCCTCCCTCCGGTACCCCCGAGGTTGATCATCCCAAAGTCTTCTGAGGGGTTGTCACTGGGAGAATCCTCTTCCGGCTCCTCATCCTCAGAGTCACCCTTCGGGTCTTCCTCTGGGTCCTCCTCCTCAGATGTAGTGTCATCAATCACGATCATGGTTGGCTCACTCGGACAGGAACGGCCAAATGCGTCAGAATATACGGGCTGTGGAGGTGACACCTCTGGCACAAGGGGAAGGCTAGGGTGAGAGATCGTGACGTGTACTTCCCCTGTGAATATACAGCGTCTAGGAATGTTCGTGACCCCGCCACTGTCCTCGTGGCCCCCATCTCAGCGTTACCCTCATGGTCGACATCTTGAAACTCCCCAAACCGACTGACGATGGCGAAAGAACGCGACGACAGAGAATTGAAACAGAGAAGAAAGGGTGAGAACATCATATGAACTCATAACAAGTAGGGGCATAGTAACTAGAGCATCAATAAAATATTCACAAACATCCACATAATCTCAATCACAAGTATACAGCTGATGCTACCATGCTATATATATGTAATGCATGAGGGCCCGGGAAAGCAACACCAAAAGCAGAGCACATAGCAACTGCTCGACCATATATGTACAATATATCAGGAGTATAGTCTGTACTAGCAAATAGTACGAAGAGCATTGCTCAATCTCTGGCCAAGACGATTTTCCGACTTCCAGACAAACTCACTGATTATGAAAACTTGAGAGCGACAGGATGTCAAGCCTGTACCCCGTTTGCACGACAGTAGGGGGCGAGCCTACGCCACTTTATGCCATTCCGGGACCTGACTCATCCTCAGGGCTGGTCTCCTTTACTGGACCGCTGGTGTTCTTTGCAAAACCCAGTGCACCCGTCCCATCCAGTTTCACACTGTACTAGAGTGGTATTGCCATATAGGTCGTAAGGCTTTTGAACCTTAATCATTATTGATGCACATGATGTATGTCACAACCGCAAACACTTACAATATTACATCCTTACAGACAAGCCCATTGAATCTTTTTACGTCACCACTTTATCGTGGTGCAACCCTGTAGATTCAAGGTCGTTCTTTTGAGGAAAACCAAATCACACTCTCTGCCAAGCTTCTCAAGTTTTATGTAGAGAGAAAGTGTTTGGTTATAATCTTTTAAGGTGTCTTGTGCTAGCTTTATTAATAATCATGTTCACTTAAGTCCTACAATTTACTAAGGCTTATGGATATGTCTATGAAAGGCATTACTAATCCTAATTCTATTTGTATGACTAATTAAGATTAGGCTTAACCTTTAATCATAACTAGTCTTCATTAATCGAATTTCAATTAATCTATCCTTCTTTAATTAAGTCTTAATCCTTACTTAAGATCCTAATTAGTTTCTAATTATCCCTTAATCTCTTCCTTAATCTTGGATTAGGGTTTTTAATTATGCTTGATTAAGGTTAAATTGTAATTAATTAGTTTTGACCGTCTTAGAGATTAATTACTTAATTAACACTTATATTAATATTAATTATCTTTAGACTTAATTAATTATTAGTTAACCTAAGTAATTTAGGCTAATCAACATAGGTGATTAAATTAGTTAAGCCTACTAATTAATCCTAAAATTAATTTTTCACAACTTAGATTGGTGTTGAAGTTCAACCCTAATCTAAGCCTAAGCCATGAATTATTTTTAGTTGTCTTTTAAATGGAGTAGTTTTGACTTTCTTTTGAAGGCTTTGGGACTAAACAAAAGCCTAAGGTTATTGGGCTCATGAGAGCCCATTTTTATTCCTAATAAATAAAAAATGTGACTTTTAAATAGATTTTTATTTTAGTTAAAATAAAAATCCGAATTTAATTACTTAATTTAAAAACTTATCTTATTTGCAATTTAGTCCTTTTTGTTACAAATTTATTCTTTAGTCCTTTTGGGCCAATTTAGCCCAAAAACATGTTTTAAACATCCTTTTGATCTTTTAGGATCAAAAGGACATTCTTGATGAGTTTCATCAAGAACACTCATGAACATCAAGAACAACCTTGAATGTTCATCCAAAACTTCAAATTTTTCACAACATCCAATCTTCACCAAAACTTCACACATTCATCAACAAACAATCTAAATGCCAAATATCATACTAATCCACTCAAAATCATCCACATACACATTAAAGGTCATAACTCCATTTTTCAAGCTCATAAACACTATTTTCAAGGTATCATCATCAAAACAATTTTGTAAATCCATCCAACCACATGCATGTTCATCAAATCATCATCTAAAACACATTACAATCATCAAAACAATTTTAGAATACATGCAGCCCCATCTTCACTCTTGGCCGAGAGCATCAAGGAAAAAGGGAGAAGAAATTTTGCAAAAATTTTAGCTTGGCTTGCATGCATCCAAATCCATCAATTAAACACATTTCAAGCATAAAAAAAACATGCAAACATCAATCACAACCCAGCTCAATAGATCCGAAAATCTACATTCAAAAGAAGTTCCAAAAAGATGATTTTTCAAGTAAAAACAAGGTTAGAAAAGCAAGGATTCAAGGGTAAATCCTTGACTCTAGTTACAAAGCCTACTAGAGTTCAAGTTCTCCCCCCTTTACCTATGAAATTTCCTCAAGAATGAGGTGCAGAAACAGCTCACAAAATAGCCCAAAAATCCCTCCTTTGAGTCACCAACAAGAGCTTTGCAAGGCTAAAAGGCTTAGTGTTTAAGCTTAGGGTTCAAAGATGGAACCTTAGGCTTGAAAGTGTTTGGAGAAAAATGGAGGATTTGAGAGAGTGTTCACGTCTTCAAGAGGAAGAGAAGAGAAGAAATGAGAGAAAAATGGAGACCTTGCATGTTAGGAAAGGAAAATGAATAAATGTTTTAATGTTTAATACCATAATTTTCCTAAGCTAGACACTTGTCTTGGAAGGAAGGAAGGAAGAGACAAGTGTCTCCCATGCAACACACACACACATGCACGGTTTCTAGAAGGAGGAAAGGAAGAGTTGTGCAAATTTTCTGGCCCGGATCAAGAGTATTCGGGCCCGGTTCAAGAGACAGGAGGGCAAAAGGTCATTTTTCATAAAAAAACCCAAAATTCCAAAAAAATTCCTAAAAATAGGAAATTAAATTGAATCCAGAAATATGAATTTTGATGATTAAAATAATTTTAATCACTCAAAATCCAATAAAACACTCAAAACAGCAAAAACGGCAAAATCTGGTAAAACGCGGGCGTTACAGGCTGAATATTGCTGGTAGTTTTATTATCTAAGTTTATTTTCTATTAGTAGGAATAAATGGGGCTACATGGGTAGTTTATAGGCTGATTAGTTTAATTTCTTGTTGGTAGTTATGTTTTCTAAATTTTAATAGAATTATTAGGAGAATTAAGTGGCTGAATGTGAAAAGCCATGCAAGGATTGGTATGAACCTTTAAAGGAGCGCATCATGCATGCAGAATTTACAAGACAAGTTTAATTCAGAAATTTTTAAGAAATGGAGAGTGTTTCTCTTATTCTCTTGTTTATCAAGAATTGAGATTTATCAAAGGTCCTTCATCCCTTTGTGTGTATAACTCTTAGGCTTATCTTTCATCCTTGAAAGTGTAACGTCTATCAAATTCCATTCCATCTTCTTACCTTTTTCCATTTTCTCGTTTTAAACCATTCCCAAATTTCCTACTGATGAGCATTCCAGCCCTAGATAGATCCGTAAAACGAATCCCACCCCCCCCCCCCCCCGATTCAATCACTTGGTATCAAAGCTTCGGCTCTGGGTTTGGAATGGCGATGGAAATTTACTATACAAGGTGTTTATCAAAGGTCACCCATGTATAGTTACATACGATTATGGAAGCGACAACAATGTTGTGAGTCAAAGATTGGTGGAGAAACTCCACCTACCAACGAGCTTTCATCCGAATCAAGCGTGGATCACATTCACTGTGGGGCAGTGTGAGAAAGAAGTATTATGTGATATCGCTCCCATGGACTCTTGTCATTCTTCTTTTAGGATGGTCATGGCTTCGTTATAAAACACGTAATCTTGATGAACGATCGCTTTCTTTGAGGCATGAGGGACGTAAGATTAAGTTCAAATTTCTGACAACAAAGTCGAGCCAGTGAGTATCAATGTAAGTTGAAGGAGAAAATAGAAAAAGAAAAGAGAGAAAAGAAGCAAGAGAGTGAACAAAAATGAGAGAGAAAAAAGAAGAAAAGAAAGAGAAGAAAACAGAGGAAGAAATAGAAAAAGAACTAGAGAAAAAGAGCGAGGAGGAAATTTTATTTGTTAACGATTGTTCTTCTATTGTTTGAAATGTTAAATTACAGTGAACAAGAGGATGGGCATGTGAATGCAATACACCAACCCCTATGTTTGAAGAGGAAGCTTGTTGATATGTTCCAAGTGCTCCATTGTACATCCAGCCCGATGTTGAAACACAACCTCTTGAGGATGATGAAAAACCAACACATGGAGTTATTTGTTTTTACGAATAGTATCCAAGCTGCAACATTTTTATAAACATTTTGGGGCTGAATCATATGTGTTTGACAAAGAAATTTTGCATACTTTGTGTATTGGGTAATCATTATTGATTGCAGGAAGGTGAGGGAATGTTGACAAGAAAGGTGCTCCACGGATTGCAACCATTGGAAAGGAACAAATCTGAATTTATTCAAGTTGTATTTGATCCAGGAGGAAGCTTTTGAGTTTCTGCAGTAGTTAGTGAATTAAATTAAGCAAATAAATAAAGCTTTACGATTCGGGACGAATCTTCTCGAAGAAGGAGGGTTATGATGTGAATCCAACCAGGCATAAGAAGGCTATACAAGAAGCTACATGTAGGCGGCCAACTTGGAGTTATTTGGATGACTTATTTTGTCAGGACAGTTACAAAAAAAATTGTTGCGGCTGAATCAATGCAAGGGGACAAGAAATTACAACCATCAAGAAGAGAGTTGTTACAAATTTAAGGGGGGAGACAAGCATTGCAATTGCAGCGGTTATACATTGAATGAAGAAACCACAATTCAATATTGGAGCCGTTATGTTTCTCCTAAGGGGCGACCAATTGATGGCTGAATTATGTAACTTTAATCTTGTTGGTTGTTACAAATTTACTTGTAATTGTGGCGGTTACATGTGGAGATTGTGGGCTGAATATTGCTGGTAGTTTTATTATCTAAGTTTATTTTCTATTAGTAGGAATAAATGGGGCTACATGGGTAGTTATAGGCTGATTAGTTTAATTTCTTATTGGTAGTTAGTTTCTAAATTTTAATAGAATTATTAGGAGAATTAAGTGGCTGAATATGAAAGCCATGCAAGGATTGGTAGGCACCTTTAAAAGGAGCGCATCATGCATGCAGAATTTACAAGACAAGTTAATTCAGAAATTTTAAGAAATTGGAGAGTGTTTCTCTTATTCTCTTGTTTATCAAGAAATTGAGTTTTATCAAAAGGTCCTTCATCCCTTTGTGTGTATAACTCTTAGGCTTATCTTTCATCCTTGAAAGTGTGACGTCTATCAAATTCCATTCCACTTCTTACCTTTTTCCATTTTCTCGTTTTAACCATTCCCAAAATTCCTACTTATGAGCATTTCAACCTAGATAGATCCGTAAAATGAATCCACCCCCCCCCGGATTCATATCAAGTGCCCAAAAGGGCAAGAGACCTCGCCAGCCATCACAGGAGGACATTGAGTTTGACCCTCACAGGTTCCGGGACATCAAGGCTGCAGAAGCTTACAGTGACATACAGGACTGTAACTTCATCAAGGAGAGACCTGTCAGACTCCATCCAGATGAGTTTGAGGAGTTCAGATCAGAGATCCACAGGAGAAACTGGGTGCGCCTCAGCAGCCCAGACAGTCATTTTGTTCCCACTCTGGTGAGGGAGTTCTATGCCAATGCCCATGGACCAGACATAATATCATTTGTAAGGGGCATTGAGATTAGGTTTGATTGCGACGCAATCAATGCACTACTCCAGTACCCAGCACCCATTGCCAGTATCAGCTCCGAATGAGAGAGGTAGGGTTTGGTGGCTATGACCTGTGGGATTTGGCTACTGCCCAGACTTTGTGCTTACCAGGATATTCCTTCGAGAAGAATTCTTCTGGTCAGGCTTCTCACATCCTCAGACGGCACATGACAGCTTTAGCAAGGATGTGGACGTGCTAATCCTTGCTAATGTCACACCCACCGATCATGTATCTGACATTCAGATGTCAGTGGCACACCTCATCCACACCATCCTCAACAGGTGGTGATGTGGATATCTCCAGGGTCATCACTCAGAAGATAGCTTATTTCATCTCCACTATCACGCGCCGCACTCCCACTACCAGAATCAGTTTAGGTTTCCCCTGCACTCATCACGACCCTCTGCAGATCTAGGGGTGTGGATGTGAACTGTAACACCCTAATTTCTAACCCTCAGAAATAATGCCCGTTGGAGACACTATCCCCGAAGTTCTTGAAATCATTTCGTTAAATTTTCGATATCACCACACATTCACTTAAACTTTGCAACGATTAGCTTAAGCAATTTACAATACAACATCAAAATTTATAAATAAGAGTAAATCTTACTTAAATTTAGGGACGAATCCACACTTGGAGAAGTGTGATTCAGTGAACTCATACCGAAAATTCGGCAGAGTCTCCCCTAAAAACCGGACAATTACCAGAATTATGCTTCACCTGAAAATCAGCAAAACCAGTACATCTCAATATTTAAAACCTATCACAGCATTAAAACTAGGCCTCAATGGCCAACTAAGAAATTAATTATATTTATACAAGATACAACAATAGACCTAAATGAGTAACCAAATAACAGCTACAAATACATTAGGGACTAATCCTATTAACGAATCTTCCAACTGAAGTAAGATTCATCTCCATTCTCACCATAACTGCCTCAACATCAACAAAAGTACATGCACAACTAAAGTAAATCCCCGAAACGTGGGGTGAGATAATAATCTCAGTGAATACAACCACATGCACGAATGCAGGGAGCAGATATCAATGACAACTTAATGATTCAACAAAACTTCATATCTTACACTTTCATGAATCCAAATACATAACACGTGATTACCATTAGTCAATGTCAAACTAAAAGCAACACATAATTCGATTACTATGAAATGTTGAGTAATGCAAGTTATGATGCTCGTGATTGCACTCACTGCTGTGCCCAGCAGCATGATCTTATCACTTCTAGAGTTAGACCTGAGCTCAGACTATGGGAACCGGCTTTCCCGGGGACGAATCCCACCTAAACTGGACCGAAGTCGTGTTTACTTACTTACTTGATTTTTAACTCGACAGCGCAAAGGTTGACTTAATTAACTCCATGAGCCGAAACTGGCTTATATTACTCAATGTACATAATCTCCATGAAATCAACAAATGACATTCTAAGGATTTCAATGCAAAACTTACTACCAATCACCCAATCCTGAGCAAACGTTACTAGATCATCGAAATAACTAAATAGAAAGGGAGATCAAGGAGTTGGGTTCATATATTGAGCATAACGACAATTTCGTAAATATGGCTAGTTTCGATTCTACGAATAGCAGTCCCACATTTCAATTCAAACTCTAAAACAACCACATCAATATATGAAATAACGTTAAACAAAGAACTATAATCAATTCAACTAACAATATGAGTTACAATCGAGGGAATTCGATAGTTTCGATAGTTTCGATAGTTTCAAAAACTTCGAAACTAAGGATTTCGACGCTCGATTCTATACTCATATGCTTAATCTATCGATAATTACTTCAAACAACATGAATACACCAATCCAAACGAGAATCAATCATCATCAAGAAAGGGGGAGAAAGGGGAGGGTTCATGCAAAGTAGGAGATAGATATTTTCTATCATATAAGTGAGTTATACTCATCCAAGAGTGAAATCCCACTTGAGAAGGTAGATGAAGTAGTTTCCTTGCCTCGATTCTCCTTCTCCAAGCCTTGATTGTGAAACCTCTCTCTAGAATCCTCTCTCTCTCTAGGTCTTTTTAGGAAAAGAAAGAAATGAATGAGTTATGTTTTAAGTTGCTGGTTTTAGCGCATTTTACTTATGGTAATCGATTACAGACCCACTGTAATCGATTACCTGCAGCGAAAATAACACTAAAAACCCTTTCTGGCAAACCGGTAATCGATTACAACTTCTGGTAATTGATTACCACAAATTCAGCTCTCGGGTAATCGATTACTACCAATACTGCTCTCAGGTAATCGATTACAAACTCCTGGTAATCGATTACCAAAAGCTCAGTTCTCTGGTAATCGATTACAAACTCTCTGTAATCGATTACCAGCAAGCCAAATTTACTAATTTTACTTGGACAAAATCCTGAACTTGGTTTTACAACTAAGTTTTAACATTTAATTCCTCAGCTTACCTTCCCTTAGTCTCTAATACATTAATTCACTTATTTTCAGCCTAATGAGTTTTTAAAGTTCCTAGTTTGCGGGATGTTACATTCTACCCCCCTTCAAGCAATTTTGTCCTCAAAATTGTTTGAGAAAGCAGAATTAAAGACTACCTCAACTAAAAGTTCTGAAGGTCGTTCCCGAAAGCCTGGTGAAGTGCATTCCAGAACCTAGAAGTGAACCTAGGGTCCCTATCTAATATGATGTTAGAGGGAATGTCATGGAGTGAAAAACTCCCTAACATACAACTCTACTAATCTTGCTAAGGGAATAGGTACTCCTAACTGGTAGGAGGTGAGCTGACTTGGTCAGTCGGTCCTTGAACACCCAGATAACATCAAAACTAGTTTGGGCACGAGGCAATCCTACCACAACGTCCATAACTATACTCTTCCACTTCCACTCAGAGATTTCTAATGGTAAAAGGGTTCCTGATGGTTTGATGTTCTATTTTGTCCTGTTTATACACTAAACACTTAGAAATATAATCTGCTATATCTCTCTTCAAATCCTTATACATCTTGGTAGAGCCAGGATGTATAGAAAACTTACCTCTATGAGCTTCCTCTAATACCTATTGTCTGAGGCTACCCTCCTTAGGGACACAGACTCTCCCTTGGAAGAGAATAATCCCATCTTCTGATTCAGAAAACCCTAATTGTTGTCTCTTCTCTTGGAGACTTGAGTCCAACTCTGAGCCTCCCTGATTAGAGCTCTTAGCTCATTAGTGATCTCTTTTAAATGAAGTCTGGCACTATGCCCTCTAATTACTACACCTAAACTTAGGTTTCTGAACTTCTCTAACAAACTCCTTTCATGTATCATCACAAAAGACACATGAATAAACTTTCTACTCTATTTGAGTATACTTGACCGGCTTAGTTAAACAACACACTAGATAAAATCTATTAATAGGAATAGATTTCACACATCCACTAAGTAAGGACCCTAATTCCATACCCAAATCCATCAACTACCAGTTGGTTTCAAGTCATATGTTCTTAATGATCTAACTAAGTTTGAGAAGATTCTAAGTGATTTACATGATTATATTCTAAGTCCTACTATATTACTTACAATAAGTCATGCACACATAATTACTCATTCCCTCGAATCACTAAGTTTGTGTTGACGAATTAATCCAACACTCACGTCATGTCCGAGGAATTAAGTTCACACAGTCACACAAGTAACATCAAACTACAGTGTGACGGACGGTTCACACTCTTCTAAGAAAACATTGAAAATTCTAGCAACACACTCACGCCATGAACGTAGTAAAAAGACCTACGGGCCATGGCATGATCACGGTAAACTCACTAATTTCCTAATTCCCCCTAATGGGATCCTTCCCTATTCTTATCCACTCTACCGGTTAGGGCTCGTACTTAGCTTGGCTCTAAGTTTCTAAAAAAGGAAGGTGGCTTAGAGTTTTATCCCCACTCTGGTTCTCCTAGGAGTAAGGAATCTAAAATCTTGGCGTTCTAACCTGATGCGCGATCCTACAAACCTTCCATTGTTCCTGACCCTTTAGGATGAATCTAACTACCCATTCTTAAATCTAACTTTCAAGCTAGATAAAAGTTAGGTGTGCTAGCATATTGAGTTCCTTTTGTGGCTTCCTATGTCCTTTCTATAAGGTTACCCCCCCTTAAGGCTTCAGGCCCTCCCTAACATCCTTCAGGGTTCTAAATCTTGATTCCTCCTTGGAGGTACCAAACTTACATTCAAAATTCTAAACTAATTCATGCTCCCCGCTTTCTAAGCTCTCGGGTTATTTTTATTAAAAGGTGTTATAAAGTTTCTTATTTCTGTTTGGAATACTGACATATAGGTTCCACACTACTCCATAAGGGTTATGATGCGTTTTTCCAGGTGAGTGATGACCCAGGTAAGTATGGTTGTAATTACAACATTAAACATGTATGGTTTGGGGTTATGGTATTTCCCTCATGGTATTTCACAACTAAAGTTAGGTGATTGGATGGTGGAAAACATTTATAGTTGCTTGATAATTCCTTGACTAGCTCTAGTGTTGTCTGTTAATCTACTTGTTCTACTCATTTTCCATTAGGACCCCAATTATAACTTCCTCCCCTTCTCTAATTAATTCTGAGATGTCTATAATATTTCCGCTACTTTATTATTTTTAACTAAGGTGTTTGATTCACTTACTATCTACCTAACAGTTCCCTCAGGTGATCCCTAGTTCTTTTCTACATGGCTAACCTAAATATGACTTAATTGAAAACTTCTTTTTTTCTTACTTAGGTTCGTGGTTAAATCTACTCTACCTTATGCAATTTGTACTAGAACTCTTAACTTCCTTGACTAAAATCCCTCCCCTCTAAAAGAGTTGTGACTAAGGTTCTCTCCATTGGTACTAATAGGTTTTTAAATGTGTGACTATGGATGGTATACCTACTGAGTTGGTTTTCAGATAAAAATCTGGCTTGTTCTCACTACCCTAACCATGGACCCTTACCTTACTCTTTTCCCTGAGTACTTCTCCGAGTCCTCGTGGTTAAAACCGATATGGTTAAATGAAGGTATGGATGAAGTGTTCTTATTTGGAATTTCTAGATTTTTAGGGTTATAAGACGTTGCCCCTACAGGTTACTAAGTGTTTTCTAAGAGTGGAAAAGAAAAAGTTAAGGTATGATTGTCCCGTTACAAGCTACCCACTCGATAAGGTTGAAAGACCTTGCTGATTGCAAGTCATGGTAAGACAAAAGGTGTTAGGTAACTGAAACTTACTACCCATACTGCAAGACTCCTGACTACCACAAGATGACTAAGGGGGTACACCTATTCTTATATCATTTCAAAAGAAATCTCTTTCCTTAGCCCTTCCCAGCTTATGTCTTTAAATGTCCATGATATTCGCACTATGTTGTTAAGTTAGGGTATATCTTGGACCTATAACATTCTTTTCAATCTTCACACCTTCCTAATGGTTCATATTCCTCTCATATGCCTAAGCAAGCTCTGGTTCACTCTAAGTAGGGTAGCTATCCCAATATGAACTAACATTCCCATATTCCCTCTAGTGTGACCTTTAACAAGTGTTTGCATAAAAGAAATTTTAACTATGTGGACTGCTACCTAGTGAGCATACACACTCTAATATAATAAGTCATAAACCATTCAAACAAACCAACATTACAATCAAAGCAAGACACACAAAACATTCAAATTATACAAGTTACACATTAAGACCACATTATAAGTCAAACAACAAACCAACCTTCACAAGTAATGAATCTATCTTAACTAACTACCTCAGATGCCTAATGTTCACTAGGCTCTAGGGTTACATTCTATAAAGCTTCTATGGTGAGTATATTGTTCTTAGGAATAAACTCAGGTTACTCTCTTTCTAATACAAGATGGTGGCTCTAACCTTATTAGTAAGTATCCTAACTTCCGACCAAGGTATCCTACTCATAATAACCATAATCTCCGTGTACATCGCACACACAATAGGAGTGATCAGTCCTATAATGAGTACGTACTGCAAGATCATAATAGTTATGGACAACTAATCTAACCACAGTCCAATGGATTGAACTGCTCTGATACCAAAATGTAACACCCTAATTTCTAAACTCAGAAATAATGCCCGTTGGAGACACTATCCTCGAAGTTCTTGAAATCATTTCGTTAAATTTTCGATATCACCACACATTCGCTTAAACTTTCCAACGATTAGCTTAAGCAATTTACAATACAACATCAATATTTATAAATAAGAGTAAATCTTACTTAAATTTAGGGACGAATCCACACTTGGAGAAGTGTGATTCAGTGAACTCATACCGGAAATCCAACAGAGTCTCCCCTAAAAACCGGACAATTACAGAATTCAGCTTAACCTGAAAATCAGCAAAACCAGTACATCTCAATATTTAAACCTATCACAACATTAAAACTAGGCCTCAGTGGCCAACTAAGAAATAATTATATTATACAAGATACAACAATAGACCTAAATGAGTAACCAAATAACAGCTACAAATACATTAGGGACTAATCCTATTAATGAATCTTCCAACTGAAGTAAGATTCATCTCCATTCTCACCATAACTGCCTCAACATCAACAAAAGTACCTGCACAACTAAAGTAAATCCCCGAAACGTGGGGAGATAATAATCTCAGTGAATACAACCACATGCATGAATGCAGGGAGCAGATATCAATGACAACTTAACGATTCAACAAAACTTCATATCTTACACTTTCATGAATCCAAATACATAACACATGATTACCATTAGTCAATATCAAACTAAAAGAACACATAATTCGATTAATGTGAAATGTTGAGTAATGCAAGTTATGATGCTCATGATGCACTCACTACTGTGCCCAGCAGGCATGATCTTATCACTTTCTAGAGTTAGACCTGAGCTCAGACTACGGGAACCGACTTTCCCGGGGACGAATCCCACCCAAACTGACCGAAGTCGTGTTTTACTTACTTACTTACTTTTTTTAACTCACAGCGCAAAGGATGACTTAATTAACTCAAGGGCGAAATAGGCTTATATTACTCAAATGCACATAATCTCCATGAATCAACAAATGACATTTAAGGATTACAATGCAAAACTTATTACCAATCACCCAATCTTGAGCAAACGTTACTAGATCATTCGAAATAACTAAATAGAAAGGGAGATCAAGGACTTGGGTTCATATATTGAGCATAATGACAGTTTCGTAAATCTCACTAGTTTCGATTCTACGAATAAAGTCCCACATTTTCAATTCAAACTCTAAAACAACCACATCAATATATGAAATAACATTAAACAAAGAACTATAATCAATTCAACTAACAATATGAGTTACAATCGAGGGAATTCGATAGTTTCGATAGTTTCGAAAACTTCGAAACTAAGGATTTCGATGCTTGATTCTATACTCATATGCTCAATCTATCGATAATTACTTCAAACAACATGAATACACCCAATCCAAATGAGAATCAATCATCATCAAGAAAGGGGAGAAAGGGGAGGGTTCATGCAAAGTAGGAGATAGCTATTTTCTATCATATAAGTGAGTTATACTCACCCAAGAGTGAAATCCCACTTGAGAAGGTAGATGAAGTAGTTTCCTTGCCTTGATTCTCCTTCTCCAAGCCTTGATTGTGAAACCTCTCTCTAGAATCCTCTCTCTCTAGGTCTTTTTAGGAAAAGAAAGAAATGAATGAGTTATGTTTTAAGTTGCTGGTTTTAGCGCATTTTACTGATGGTAATCGATTACAGACCCATTGTAATCGATTACCTGCAGCGAAAATAACACTAAAAACCCTTTCTGGAAAACTGGTAATCGATTACAACTTCTGGTAATTGATTACCACAAATTCAGCTCTCGGGTAATCGATTACAGACTGTGAGTAATCGATTACTAAAAATATTGCTCTCAGGTAATTTACAAACTCCTGGTAATCGATTACCAAAAGCTCAGTTCTCTGGTAATCGATTACAAACTCTCTATAATCGATTACCAGCAAGCCAAATTTACTAATTTTACTTAGATAAAATCCTGAACTTGGTTTTACAACTAAGTATTAACCTTTAATTCCTCAGGTTACCTTTCCCTTAGTCTCTAATACATTAATTCACTTATTTTCAGCCTAATGAGTTATAAAGCTCCTAATTTGCGGGATGTTACATGAACCCCACGATTCGCATCCACCTCCCTATGACTAGGGCATATATTGAAACCTACTACACCCCTTATGAGGAGGATGAGGAGGAGCAACAACAGGTAACACCACCACAGCACCAGTGGCAGAAGCGGCAGACCTATTACTCCATCAGCATCATCAGCACATCTTTGCCCAGCTGACTTCCATCCATAGGGACAGGTTCACTTGCAGGAGTATTGTACTCCATTAGACCTGACCCTACCCAGGGATTGCCACCAGAGCAGTTCAGGGAGTATCTTCAGTGGCCTGGGGACAGGCCTATTCCGCCAGAGGGGGGTGGAGCAGCAGCTGCTGATGATCATATGAGCAGGACCAGGACTAGTGATTTTTATTTTCGGTGCTTTCTTTCTTTTTTTTTTTCTCTTATTTTCTTTTCTTTTGGTATCTTCAGCATGTACTGTATACATTCACTCTGACATATTTTATGCAGCAGTACATTCCCGCATTTATTTTTTTAGATTCTAGGAAGTAAAGAGAAATTTTTTTCAAAAATCTCTGAATTTAGGCAGTTTAACTAACCAGATTAAAGAGGAAAAAGGTCTTGTGATTAATCTAATCATTAGGATTAGGATACTTCACATGAGAATCAATCAGGGTAGTTAATTAAAAACCAATAAATATTTTGTCAAGGAATTTAACCAAGTAACCGGTGAGTTGAGAGCCCAAACAGAAATTGAGAGTTTTTCAATGCTGTTTGTCAACTTTTATTGGTTGAGTTTTGGATCTTTTGCTAATTTTTTTGGAAAATATGGAAATGACAAAGGCAAAAAAAATTGTTTCAATATATCTGCCCAGAGCCAAAAAGTCAACCTTGGTACAATTTTTCCAATTTTTGACAACCCATTTTGAGCCTAATTAATTATTCTTGTTCACCCAAGCCAAAATAAATATATATATATCCTGTCCCTCACACATTTGGGATAGAGAGCAAGGTGACAAGCAGAAAAATAATGGAAGAAAAGGTTGAAATTCCAAGGAGCAGGTATAGAAAAACAAAAATGAAAAAGAAGAGCACTCCCCCTAAAATCAAAAGAAAAAGAGAATAAATTGAATAAGTTGGGAGGAGTGCATCTTCAACAAGGAAAGAGGCCTGCAAAGATTGAAATAAATCAAGGAAAGAGATGGTGGAAGGAGAAAAAGTCAAAAAGCAACATCCAAAGATCTCTCTTTCTATTGTTCATTGTTTATCTAGAAAACCATAATTTCTTGATAACCCAGCCTCTTACAACCTTGAAAAGACCTTTGATCCATATCAACCATGAACAGTGTAACATCCCAAAATTAATAATCTAGAATTGTAATTAAAGTATTATAATTTATTTAATATAAGTAATTAATAAGATTAATAATAAGGTTAGTATAATTTTTAGTAATATAACAGTAACTATTAATAAAATGATATTAATGATATAATAGTGATCCGATTATGTAGATAGTAAGAGGGAGATATAAGATTTGATTTTAGAAGATATATAATTGTTACTAATATAACAAGATAATAATATATTATTAATAGATAAATCATAGTATTAAGGTTACAATTAACCTGTTTATCATAAATATAACAATATTAAGGGTTTGGTAATGATGATCTTAAAATTATTATTACTATTAGTATTCTTATTACTATTATTATTAATATTATTATTATATTAATTTATTAAGTAGGGAAAGAAAGAAGAGGATTAGGTTAGGAAGAGGAAAAAAGAGAGAAAGGAAGAAAGAAAGAGGGGCGGCTGAGAGGGGGTTAGGGTTAGGGTTTTCAATTTGGGGCAAAGTGGGGCAGGGGTGTGGCGGCGGTGAGTGCAGCCATGGATGAGAGGGAGATAACTCAGCAGAGAGAGAGGAGCCACAGCCTCACATGTGGCCAAAGCTTGCAACTGGAAGAAGGGGACGCGGCCATGGCCACGGTGCAACGGAGATCGTGGCCATGACATCAGTAGCTGGCGCGCGACGTCGCGGAGGTGCAGCGGCCACCCTTGGCCGCGGAGATGACGAGGTGGTAGTGCGGCACGGCGAACTCGCGACCTGCGCAGGGTGGAGCTATTCCGCAAAGGAGAGAGAGAGAACAACGGAAGGAAGGCCGCAACGACGGCGCACACAGCAGCGGCGGTGCTACGCGGCCGTGTTTGAAGGTGGAAGAACCCGTCGCGGTGGCTGGACGGAGAAGACAGCAGCTGCGAAGGGGGGGGGCGGCAGTCCTGCACGGTACAGGGTGGTTTGCAGCCGTTTGGACGATGGTGGTGGTGACCATTCGCGGTGGACGCGGTGCTCGTTCGAACGGAGGGAGTTACACAACGGTGATGGCTTATGGGTTAGCGGAGGTGCAGGAGTATGGTGGTTGTTCGGACTGTACACAGCGGTGGTGACGGATCTGTTCATGCGAGTGTGGTTTCACTCACTCTTTCTTAATTTTTCTCTATGTATGCTCCCTATCCTTCCTTCCCTTGCTATTATTAAGATTTATGCTCTGATTTGTGTAAATATAAAGTTGATTGTTTGAATGAATTGGATGTGATTTAGTGATTAATTCTCGATTAGAGGACTTTGGGGTTTTCATAAAATTGAAGGTTTGAAGTGTGATTGTGCTTATAATTGCTCATGTTTATGTAGTTCCTCATGTTGTGCATAATTCGAATGGTTGTACATGAATTTACCCCCATTATATTCATTGAAAAGAAATTGGGTCTTAGGACCTCATGTTTTGAAAAGAAAGGATTTGGGTTTTGGACCTCGCATAAAAAGGAATTCATGGGTCTTCGAACCAATGAGGGATCTTCGGATCAATGAGGGATCTTCGGATCAATGACGGGTCTTCGGACCAAAGAGTACAAGAGAGGTAATCACATTTGCTCCTAGGCCAAGGGGTAAATGGGGTTCCTCAATTAAAAATGAATTATGCATGTTTAATAATAAAACTTAATGATGGTGGCCCTAGACGACGGTCCTTGGTCACATGGCCGAGCGCTCAAAGAGGTTAACAGTGAAAGACCCTGTGGGTGTCTGGGTTATGAAACTTGAGGACTAACCTTGCATTGACTGCTTATGTTACTGACTCATGATTTCATATTCTATCTTAAGTCCCTTTTCATAGTTCTCTAAATTATGTTGTTTTGTCCCATGGTCTAGTTACCTGTGTTGTGATTCTTATATGATGCTTATGTAATTGGTTGTTTTTCCCCACGCTTCACACACTTTTATCATACTCACTGGGACGTAGTCTCACCCCACGTTACGGGGAATTACCTTCAGTTGTGCAAGATGGGGTTCCGTGACATCGGAAGAGGAGATTGAGTTCTACGGTGGGTACGTATGCCCCTCATGTTGTCTTTAGTCCTTGAATGTTCAAGCCTAATCAATTTATGTAACGATTATGATTTGTGTATGTAAGTATATGTATTTAAATCATTGGATTGTATTGTTTGAAGAGGTAGGGTGTTCCGGTTTGGTTTAGCCATGGAGGCCCATTTTGATATAGATTTGGATTAGTTATTATATCTTATAAACTGCACTGGTATTTTGCTAGTTTTCAGGTGAAGCTGAAAATTGGGAAATGTCCAGTATTCAGGGGAAACTCTGCCGGATTTCCGGTAGGATTTGGGTAACCATGACACCCTGTGTCTAGGTTCTTTCCCTTAGATTTGAATACATTGTTTTATGTTGTTTGTAGAGTGAGATGTAGTGAAGGCTTAAGTAAGCGTTGGACTACCTAAGGCGATTGTATGATTTGTTTACCGATAACCGAAAATGGCACGAAATAATTTAAGAAATTCGGAAATAATGTTTCCAACGGACACTATTCTTGAATTCAGAAATTAGGACGTTACATTTTGGTATCAGAGCAGTTCAAATCCAATTGGACTGTAGTTAAGTTAGTTGCCCGTAACTTACTATAATTTCACTGTGCCTCATGCTCAGTTTATGGACTGATCACCCCTCTACTGGTTATGTTGTACCCGGGATTATGGTTAGTGACGTAAGCAGGATACCTTGTTAAGGGAGTTGGGACACTTCCCTCAACAAGGTTAGAACCATCCACTTGTAGATAGAGAGAGGATGACATAGGTTCACTTCCTAGAATAAGACCTTCACCTTAGAGATCTTATAAGATGTCACCTTAATTCCTAGTGGTCATGAGGTACGCGTGGAAGGAAAGGTGAAGTATAAGTTTGAGAGAGTGTGTAATTGATTTTGGAATGCGAAACTAGGGGGTGATTTAAAGGAAATAAAATGAGTAGGCTCTCCAGTGGGTGAGGAGAGTGTTGGTTGTCGGTGATTTCACTTGGGTAATTTGATTTACTTGAGTTGAGTAGAGTGTTGGATTTGTCTGATTAAATGTGATGCTGCTGGCTTGAACAATTGTATGTCTTGTGTACTTGGTTGCGGTATGATTGATTTGTTATGACATTGCTTGTTTGTTTAAATGGTTGCGTGATAGTATGTTTAGTTGTGTTGCTTGGAAGGTCTAGTAAGTCGAGAGTTAATGGATAAACTTCTAGAGTATGGGTTGAATGATTTAGAGTTTGGAATTTCATGGATTTGACGTTGCATGTTTGGTGGGATTGTAGAGGGCAGATAGAACTCAAGGGGAGTCATAGGAACCTAATACCCGGCGAGGGGAATATAACCCCAGTTCCTTAGCTAAGCTGCTTTCCTATAGATGGAAGTAACCCTAGATACCACTCAAGGAATTGAATTAGGGCCTTGATCTTACTTGTGGTTGTCTGAGTCATTATAACTCTGGGCAGATGTCTAACTAGGTAATTAGTGAATTAATTTGATGGTGATGAGATTGTTTAAGTCTTATGCATGGCGATTTGGCTTTTCTTGTAAGGAGCAAGTCCCACCCCGCGTTTCCTAAGATATTAACCTGACACTTTAAGTCCTTATTGATCCCTTAGGTCCCTGCACGGGTGAATCCGATTCTAGTTCTTAAGGGAAGAATCTTAACCTTGGGTACCCAAACAGATTAACATGAGAGTTCCTAGATGTAGCTTCGGCTCATATAGGTGCTTGTTAACCAATTAGATACTTAAGTATACTCCTACTTCTTGAAACCATAGAGGAACTTTAAGTTTGAGGGCCAAAACTACTTAACCACTCTGTGCGACCATATAGCACCCTTTTACCTTAAGCCCCTTATATTATAGAACCTTGTTATCCATGTCTGGGTTATGGTCGGGAATTACCGCTTAGTGAGGACCCCATGATTAGTTCGGTTGAGCTAGAGAATAAACCTAAATATGTGAGAGAGCGAGTGACCTTGGAAGCTTAGATGGATAAGGGTACATAGTAGATTTCGATTTTGGTCGATTCCTTTCGGTTCTAGGTTTACTTGACCGTTAGCACTTGTAGAATAAGGCCCATGTTGATTTAGCCAAAGTGTTTTAGAATAGAAGTCTTATGATTATCAGGTTTTGCACGTAGTACATCGTCGTCTGTTTTCCCGTGGATAGACACTCTTGTCATCTATGTTTACGACTATATTCTTAGTACACGGGTAGTGATCCATTCTCTAAGTTATTGGTGGTAGAGCTAAGTCTATAGGTTAGACTCCTCAGTCTCTTCTCTGTCGTTTCCTTAGCGGTAGTACTCTGATTTTAGAACCCATAGAAGGAGAAAAATCTTGCGGAACTTAGAATTGTTATTCAGAATTGAACTCCTACTAGGATCAACGACCAATATTTAGTTAATGTTTTGTTAAGGATTGATGTTAAGCTTAGTGCACTGAATTAATTGTTAAGTGTTGAACATTGTCCTTTCATTTCTCTTATTTCTGAAGTTTTCACCATTACCTTAGGCTTAGGTGTGCCCTTTGGCCACCAAGGCAATTGGATGTTGCATCAATTACTACGGTTGCCAGCTCTAGTCAATAGCTGCTGCTATCTAGGCATAGGTCAGGCACTCGTACTCAGATTCCTAGGTTGGATTGATAGACAATTATGTTTTTTTTTACGTTGTGCACATAATGGAGTGATAGGTACAAGCAGACCTACACGCTATCGTGTTATGTATTATGATACTGGCTTTCCCCGAGTGAACTATAGGAGTTTGTCCATTCTCTATCTTATGTGTATCAGAGGAGCATTGTTGCCCTGGTCGTGGCTATGTATGCTACGCACTTTTGGCTGCAACTTTATATTCTTTTATTTGAGACCTGTGTGTTGTTGTTTTAGAAACCAGTTATGAGATGATGTTGTTCATAAGATTATGTTTCAGACCAGATAGCTTTAGAAGTCACAGCATAGTTTCATGTAGTAGACTTGAATCTTAAGGGTAGTTAGAGAAGGCCAAGCCCCTAAGGGGTTAGCCTCATGGAAAAGAATACAAACACCCATAGTATGACCTAGAAGACCACTTTTGAGCATAGCTAAGTTGTTATCAACCCAAGGCTTAAATCAATTAGTAGCTGCCAAAAGTCAGGGTCCCCAGCCACTTAACAACTTACAGGAAATTTCCCAAGGTGTGGTACGCGGATCAGTAGTTAGTGGCCATGACCAGGAGTCTTGTACAATCTTTTGATGTCTTAACTCAGATAGTTTATTTAACTAAGGTGGTTAAGTCATCTCAAAGCGGAAAGACCAATGCGAGGTTCCCTAGAAATCCATGCTAGGATGGTAAGTGATTGGGTGTAGATGAAAGGAAGAATGAGAGAATTAATTGGTTTAGGTATAAGTTAAGTATGAGACCATTTAAGGAATGGTGGTAGATAAGACGTAACCTAAGGAAATGGGACAAAGAAGACTAGTTTAGGAATGCAATCGACCCTTAGTTCCCCTTAGTCGCCTTGAGGGATAGGGATATTAGTTGTTGAGCAACAAGTTAGGAGATGTCGAAAGTACCGAATCTAGTTAAGAATAGGAGCGTGATCTGGCGTTGGGTAATTGGAATGAATTTTGGGGACAAAATTCATTTTTAGGGGGGTAGAAATGTAACATCCCAAAATTTAATAATCTAGAATTGTAATTAAAGTATTTATAATTTATTTTAATATAAGTAATTAATAAGATTAATAATAAGGTTAGTATAATTTTTTATAATAATAACAGTAACTATTAATAAAATGGTATTAATGATATAATAGTGATCCGATTATGTAGATAGTAAGAGGGAGATATAAGATTTGATTTTAGAAGATATAATAATTGTTACTAATATAACAAGATAATAATAATATTATTAATAGATAAATCATAGTATTAAGGTTACAATTAAACCTGTTTATCATAAATATAACAATATTAAGGGTTTGTAATGATGATCTTAAAATTATTATTACTATTAGTATTCTTATTACTATTATTATTAATATTATTATTAGTATTAATTTATTAAGTAGGGAAAGAAAAGAAAGAGGATTAGGGTTAGGAAGAGGAAAAAAGAGAGAAAGGGAAAGAAAGAAAGAAAGAAGGGGGCGGCTGAGAGGGGGTTAGGGTTAGGGTTTTCAATTTGGGGCAAAGTGGGGCAGGGGTGTGAGGCGGCGGTGAGTGCAGCCATGGATGAGAGGGAGATAACTCCAGCAGAGAGAGGGAGCCACGGCCTCACATGTGGCCAAAGCTGCAACTGGAAGAAGGGGACGCGGCCATGGCCACGGTGCAACGGAGATCGTGGCCATGACATCAGTAGCTGGCGCGCGACGTCGCGGAGGTGCAGCGGCCACCCTTGGCCGCGGAGATGACGAGGTGGTAGTGCGACACGGCGAACTCGCGACCTGCGCAGGGTGGAGCTATTCCGCAAAGGAGAGAGAGAGAACAACGGAAGGAAGGCCGCAACGACGGCGCACACAGCAGCGGCGGTGCTACGCGGCCGTGTTTGAAGGTGGAAGAAGACCCGTCGCGGTGGCTGGACGGAGAAGACAGCAGCTGCGAAGGGGAGGGGCGCGGCAGTCCTGCACGGTACAGGGTGGTTTGCAGCCGTTTGGACGATGGTGGTGGTGACCATTCGCGGTGGACGCGGTGCTCGTTCGAACGGAGGGAGTTACACAACGGTGATGGCTTATGGGTTAGCGGAGGTGCAAGAGTATGGTGGTTGTTCGGACTGTACACAGCGGTGCTGACGGATCTGTTCATGTGAGTGTGGTTTCACTCACTCTTTCTTAATTTTTCTCTATGTATGCTCCCTATCCTTCCTTCCCTTGCTATTATTAAGATTTATGCTCTGATTTGTGTAAATATAAAGTTGATTGTTTGAATGAATTGGATGTGATTTAGTGATTAATTCTCGATTAGAGGACTTTGGGGGTTTTCATAAAATTGAAGGTTTGAAGTGTGATTGTGCTTATATTGCTCATGTTTATGTAGTTCCTCATGTTTGTGCATAATTCGAATGGTTGTACATGAATTTACCCCCATTATATTCATTGAAAAGAAATTGGGTCTTAGGACCTCATGTTTTGAAAAGAAAGGATTTGGGTCTTTGGACCTCATGCGTAAAAAGGAATTCATGGGTCTTCGAACCAATGAGGGATCTTCGGATCAATGAGGGATCTTCGGATCAATGAGGGGTCTTCGGACGAAAGAGGTACAAGAGAGGTAATCACTTTTGCTCCTAGGCCAAGGGGTAAATGGGGTTCCTCAATTAAAAATGAATTATGCATGTTTCATAATAAAACTTAATGAGGGTGGCCCTGGACGACGGTCCTTGGTCACATGGTCGAGCGCTCAAAGAGGTTAACAGTGAAAAGACCTCGTGGGTGTCTGGGTTATGACACTTGAGGACTAACCTTCAATTGACTGCTTATGTTACTGACTCATGATTTCATATTCTATCTTAAGTCCCTTTTTCATAGTTCTCTAAATTATGTTGTTTGTCCCATGGTCTAGTTACCTGTGTTGTGATTCTTATATGATGCTTATGTAATTGGTTGTTTTTCCCCCACGCTTCACACACTTTTATCATACTCACTGGGACGTAGTCTCACCCCACGTTACGGGGAATTACCTTCAGTTGTGCAGGATGGGGTTCCGTGACATCGGAAGAGGAGATTGAGTTCTACGGTGGGTACTTATGCCCCTCATGTTGTCTTTAGTCCTTGAATGTTCAAGCCTAATCAATTTATGTAACGATTATGATTTGTGTATGTAAGTATATGTATTTAAATCATTGGATTGTATTGTTTGAATAGTAGGGTGTGCCGGTTTGGTTTGGCCATGGAAGCCCATTTTGATATAGATTTGGTTTAGTTATTGTATCTTATAAACTACACTGGTATTCTGCTGGTTTTCAGGTGAAGCTGAAAATTGGGAAATGTCCAGTTTTCAGGGGAAACTCTGCCGGAGTTTGGGTAACCATGATACCCTGTGTCTAGGTTCTTTTCCCTTAGATTTGAATACATTGTTTTATGTTGTTTGTAGAGTGAAATGTAGTGAAGGCTTAAGTAAGCGTTGGACTACCTAAGCGATTGTATGATTTATTTACCGATACCGAAAATGGCACGAAATAATTTAAGAAATTCGGAAATAGTGTTTCCAACGGACACTATTCTTGAATTCAGAAATTAGGACGTTACAAACAGGCTTAAGAACTAGAAATGACTATCAATTTTAGTTGTTCAGCAGTGGTGAAAACATTGAGGGAAACAGTACCCGTGAGCATGAGTGAAATTCCTTTGTATTTTGTTTATTGCTTTAATTACTACTCCTGAGAAAATTCAAATTGCTAGTTGTGTTCTGATTTTGGTTGAAGCATGGTAAAATCTTCTGATCTCAATTTTTCTTAATCTGGAAAGTGACTTCTATCTAATAAAGAGATAATAAAAAAAAATTCTTATAGTTGTGTTGAGAATTATTATCAAGGGTGTTTTGAAATTTGACTGCAAGGGTGTCTTGCTTGAGGACAAGCAAAAAGTTAAGTTGGGGGGTATTTGATAAGTGTAAAATTAGCGTTATTTTCATATAGTTTTTATTGCACTTATCAAGGATAAAATAGTAAATTATGCCCCAAAATATCCCTTTTTATTAATATTTATAATAATTGTATTTATTTGATACAAATTTGAATATGATGTTATTTTAAATAGAAATTTGCTATTTTATGCAGAGTTATAGCAGATTTGGAACAAGAGTGGAAAAAGCATCAGAATAGAGGATATTGCAAATTCAGAAATTAAATAAATAAAAGAAAACCAGAGAATCGTGCAAAGAATCTTTTCAATTCAAATCCAAGGCAGATAAATACAATAATAATTCGGGTAAAAGGATAAAGGAAAACCAGATGAGATCAGAAAGGAATCAA
This sequence comes from Sesbania bispinosa, assembly GCA_026901365.1. NCBI lineage: Eukaryota > Viridiplantae > Streptophyta > Magnoliopsida > Fabales > Fabaceae > Sesbania > Sesbania bispinosa. The sequence continues at coordinate 2,501,039 of QLOH01000048.1, read as the reverse complement.
GAGGTTAGATCCACAAATCAAGGAAAGTTGCAGCGAGTCACACGCTCCATATGCGCTTAGCGCGCGTGGAGCGCATGAGCAGAGAAGCCAGGCTTCATGTGCGCTAAGCGCACATGAAGCGCGTGTCCTGATTAATGAAGCTGCACGTTGTGACGTTATTAATGAAAGGGAAAGCTCCTGATTGGTCAAGTTTCACAACAGTGACGTCAATTAATGAAAAGGCAGCCTCTGATTGGATTAAACACTCACCAGTGACATCACAACCTGATCCCTTGAAGGTTTTCCAAACTCTATAAATAGAGCCCTTGGCAAAGGTTACAGAGACTAATACGGAGAGAGAGTAGTATAGGATTGAGAAAGGTGACAGATTTCTCAGTAGTTAGTAATGGCTACCATGAGTAGCTAAACTCTCTAGTAGGATTTGATGTAGTAGATTCGATCCCCTTGTGTATAAGAATTCTCTTTTCTATTTATTTATGATTCTATGCTTGTAATCTATCGGTATCTTTATGCTGTGTGTAGTGCATCAACTCCACGCGTGCGCCGGGATGGTAGGCTAGTGCTCTGGATACAAAAAGTGGAACTTCGGCTAGTATCAGGGGTAGGTGAGCATGGAGCTGTTCATGAAGCTTATTCTCGGATTGCTAAAGGTACTCGGTTTAATTATATCGTAGCATAAGGATTGTATTCTAACGATCGGAGGTTCAGTGAGTGACACACCCCTCCGTAGGTGCCTTATGTGAAAGTATGGTTAAATCGATAACGCTAATTGCAAAATACGGGGAATGTTCGGGGTCGCCAAATGCCACTTTGGATGCCTGTAGAGAATAGCTTTTGGCGTTTAATTATGATATTATAGGGGAATTTGCGGGTACGATAATTACCAGGCATGCCTTATAATTATTGTGATTAAACAATGCTAAGGTAATTACAAGTACGATCATAAATAAGGGAAAAGGAGTTCAAGTACACAAGGGGGGAGATGAAACGAAATCAAATCCTAGTCCTACATACTATTATCTCGTGTTATCTTTTTTTATTTTATTATTCCGTAAAACCAACCTTTTTGCGAAAACGTTTTATTGAAAATACAATTACTATAACTCTACAAGTTAAAACCGCTCCCTGTGGATACGATAACTCACTTACTCTAAAACTACTGGATTACTGGTAAACTTGCCAGGAAACCCATCACCTGCTCCATGAGTTGTAAATATTTATTATGTACACCTTGTTAATGTGGATGGTTATTTATTTGCAATTTGAGTTCTATGTTCGTGTAAATATAGTTGATTTGATTTATCTTGTTTATTTTTTCCCAAAAATCAAAAGCGTTATAGTTATTATTTCTATCCTTAATGCCATTCAAATTAATAAAGGAATTGTGAGTATAGTTATTTGCTAACTCAATTGTAAATAAATTCTATTTTCAAAATTAAAAAATTAATTTAATAATCAATGTTAATGAATAGAATTTTTAACATTAATTTCATTTGAATAAGGGTTCATTATATAGTCATTTGCTAACAGAAACCCTTACAAGATTAAATTCTTTTTCCAAAATTAATCTTTTTAAAGAAAAATAAAAAATAAATCTTTATTTTAAAAAAAGAATGATTTCCATAATCAAAATCACCTTTTTCCATGTTTATTTCAAAATTAGAAACAACATTTCTAAAACACCTTTTTTAGAACTATGTGGCTTTGAATTCACCATTGCACCTGGGGATATGTAGGAGTAGGATTTCCCCGTCAAACCAAAATAAAGTTTTCAAAAATTTTGTCTCATTCATTTCAAATAAATTTTTCTCATCATTCTTTAATATAAAGAATTTAAATAAATTTTCCCTATTTTGGGGTAAAAGAATTATTTTCATGTTAATCAATTTTGCACAATTAATTAGAGAAAACCGTTTTAACGGATGTTGTAGGGTGCTAACACCTTCCCTACACATAATCGAATCCCAAATTTGGATCTCATTAAAAGACCAGTTTTCATTTTCACTCAAGCGAGGATACCCTCGCTTGAACGAAAACATCAGTAAAAATGGGAAAAGTCAGTTATGGTTTTCTCGCTCAAGCGAGAATTGGGAAGCATCAAGGGATGCTCTCTAGAGTAATTTCGCTCAAGTGAAATGTATTTTGCTTAAGCGAAATTATGTACCCCAAAATTTGGAGTTTCTCTCTGGAACATTCTTGCTCAAGCGAGCGCGCGAAATGAGTGTTGCTGACTCATTCTCGCTCAAGCGAGAAATCCTCGTTCAAGCTGACTCATTAGGGCTTTGCCCTCATTTATTTTCCCTTTCCCACTTCTTAGAGAAAGAGTCCAGAGAGAGGAGCTCAATCAAGCTTGGAGAAGGAAAAGGAGATTGACTCAACCACCCCTCACCACCTCATTTCATCTTCCCCTTGAGCTATTTTAGGTGAGTATAGCTTACACAGTTCCACCCATCTTGCTTGAATCATCCCCAATGATCCTTATCCCCTTACTTCCTATTCTTTTGGCTTGTATGTGATTGATTATGTATATTCTCTCTATTGTGTCTATTTGTATGATGTATTTGCTTAGGAGCATTAGATAAGGTTATTTTAATTTAGGGCTTTGCCCATATCTTTGATATTATCATGAATGCTTGTGCTTCCAGATACATTAATCATGTGGATGTTAAAGACTCATGGGCTTCGGCCCTAAATAGTTCGAAAACGAATTTGGATCTGACCCAACAAACCCTAAGTTAATCAAGCTTGACTTTAGTCCAGAAAATATGGAAATGAGTTTGGCTTTGGCCCAGTTTATTTGGCTTCAGCCCAATTAATAAATGTTGGCTTCGGCCTAGTTAATCATGTATTAAGATTTGACTTCGATCTAGTTAATGGCGGGTATTAGTCCCAACGGGGGACATTCCTTGTTATCTGAGCTCAGGTCTAGCCCAGTTAAGTGATAAGACCACTTCTGTCGAGTTAAAAATAGGTCATGTTGAGTTTTGTAGCAAGTATTTGTTTGTATGCATTGAACTTTATCTGTTGCATCTCATTTGATTGTTTACCCTACATTGCCTGCATGCATAGTAATGCTCACTGAGACACTAGTCTCACCACGTGTTTGAGGCTATCTTTTTAGATGCACAGGGTCCCCTTCAGGGCGGACGATGAGAAAGCTGGAGCTTGGAGATTTTACATCATTTTGTTGTACTTAGTGATCCATATTTTGATATATTTGGTACATTGATGTTGTATTCTTTTGATGGATATTTAGTACAGTGTTACCCATGTTGGGGCTGTCTATTTTGCTTAGGATACATGTATTGTAATATCCATGCTACATCTTGTATTTAGATTATTCTGATTCTGTTTAAGTAACTCTTGGATTATTTAAGCAAAATTGTGTTTGTACATTGATATTGTTAATGTCGTGAAAAATAATTCCTTAAATTTGTGACTTATACTTCCAATGGGCATAGATTCTAGGTTTTCAGAATTAGGACGTTATAAAATTCATGAATAAGTCTTCTAACTTTTTAAATTTATGCGTAGATGAGAGTATAAAAGTTATCAAAAAAATTAAACTTAAAGAGTATCATTAGAGAATTAGAAACGGAGACATTTTCATATTACAAAAAATTATCAATTAATGAAATAGTTAGTACTACCACTACAACAAAAAATGGTTTTACCGGGGGTTATTTTTGGTTTTCCCCGTGGTTTAAAGTCCTGCTAAAAGCTTTACCAGTGGTTGCCCAAACCGTAGGCAATGAAGGCGTCACAAACATATTCCCCGCGGTTTTGAGCAACCGTTGGAGAAATCAAACTTTACCTGGGGTTTTACAACCGGGGGTAATTACCTGGGGTTTGTAACCGCGGGTAATTACCTGGGGTTAGTTAACCACGGGTAATCTCTAAATTTGCCCACGGTTAAAAGTGTGGGTAATGCCAATAATTTTATAGAGTTCCCCACGCTTTAAACCGTGGTTAATGTAGCAAAGCATCAAATAAAAACAATTTCAGTTTCCTTTTACTAGTTGAGAACTAATATATTGTAACACATAATTAATATTTTCTACTACACTACCAAAAATAGCAATAATAAAGAAATGAGATGACACAATATATAATTTGATGGGCTAAGAGAAACAGTCAACACATCATGTATAGTTAAGTGAGCTGATCGTACTCCTCTGCCTAAACCAACAATGTATAGTTAAGGAAAACAACTATATTGATCAGAGCAATCGAAGAGAACAAATGAGGATTAGGACTAGGGTTTCACCTTTGCGAGATCGGGTTTGTGGCACCGCTTCACGAGCCTGACCATGTCCTTAGCGATTTTTCTGAGTGGATCGAAGACAGAATCGATGGCAATGGGATTGTGAAGCACGAGATTCTAAATGCGAATGAAAGCTTTAAGTCTCAACGATGAACAAGCTACGTGCGCTACTAAAGAGAAACTGTGGAAAGAATGAGAGCTTTAGGAAAATAGGAAAAAATGAAACCGTGCTATATTTTTTCAAGTTAATATTTTTAAAATAAGAAAAAATTTAAAAGGGTTCAAACCCCAACAAAAAAGAAAAACAGTAGGGAATGTCACACATTTACCTTCATTTGACAACCCACGGTAAATGGGTGTGGGAAATGCAAATTACTCAATTTTATCGGGGGTTAAAATAACCCCCGTTAAAAAATCGTAGGTAAAATCACATATTTTTGTAGTGTACATCGGTCTAACTTATAAGAAAAAAATTGTTTGGTCCTAATATAAGAAACATAGTACTCCGTTTTTTTATTTGTCACTTAAGGTTTTTCACAAGGATTAAAGAATGTAATAATTGTTTTTATAGCCTCCTTTTTTAAAAAAATTATTTTCTCTTTGTCTCGTTAATGCATTTAATATCTCCATTTTTTCAAGTAAATGAATTCCCATTTCACATTTTTTTATATCTCTTACCATAATTTTTTTATTGGAAACATAAAAAATACATTTATTAAAACTTTAAACTTTTAAAATATTAATGATATAGTTTTATAATAAATATTTAAAATGAAAAAGAATCAGATTAAGACAGGGGACCCACTAGGGTCGGCCCAATGATTGTGGATTGGGTAGTTTAGCATATTAAAGATAAAGTTGAGACCCTAAAACGATAGATAAAAAACGGAGGGAGTACTATTTTGAGTTGTATTAATTATGAAGTTTATTTTATAACCTTAATTTATTGGCCACTACTAACATTTTTTTTCATAATAGTAGATGTGTTATGCTATTTTTAATGACCAACTTTTAGAGCAAGAGTTACTACTCAAATGATGACTATAATTAGGAATACTTTTGACAATATTTTGATTATTTAATATTAAATATATTTTTGAAATTAGATTTAAAATTATTACATTATTAATTAAAATTAACTAGTTTTAAGGTCTTTTCTTAATTTTGATGATTTTTTATAATTAGGACTGTTGGTATTATTTAATATATTTTTCTTTAAAAAAAAAACTGATGCACGAGTTTTACTAAGAATTGAAAATGTCATTATAAAAATCCTAAAATTAATAAATACGAGTATTTCTTATTTAAAATTTTATAAAGTGTATTAACTATTTATTAGAATATTTTATACACTGCATTCAATGAATGAAAACATTTAATACTAGTAATGAATATTTTATTTATTACATTAAATATAACATTTAATATTATCCTTGAAGTCAATAGCATTTAATATTCTTCTTTAATATTTTATTATATTTTCTGAAGTTTATTAATTATTTAATCTAACATTTAATATATTACATTAAATAAATAAAAAATTAATAATTAATTATGTATAATGATTAAATTATAATATATGTTTAAATATTTTATTCAATACATTAAATATAGCATTATATATTATTACCTCCCTTCTTATTTAACTGTCCACTTTCAAAGAAAAAATTTGTTTCTATTTAACTGTCCACTTACAAACTTAATGCACTAATAATTACACTTTTTTTCTATTTTGCCCCTATATTAATAAATGACCCACTATTGAAAACTAATGAGAGTCAATAGTACTAAGAGAGGTAAAAGTGTAAAATAGAAAGTTTAAAATTTATTTTCATGAAAACAAGAGTAATGATTGCATTCCTTAATATGTGTTTTTTAATCAAAATGGACAGTTAAATAGGAACACGGGTAATATGTATATATATATAGAGAGAGAGAGAGAGTTTAGTGATATATATTACTGGTGTAAAAAGGTTTTACACTATTAATCAATATTATACCGCCATATCATTTAAAAAACATGACAATCAAGCGTTATTAAATTTAGGCTTAAATATGTTTTTAGTCCCTATAAATATGGGTCATTTAGTTTTTATTCACTGTAAATTTTTTTTATTTATTTTTCTTGATCTTGATGATTTCTTATAATTAGGGTTGGAGGTATTATTTAATATATATTTTTAAAAAAAAAGTAATACACGAGTTTTACTAAGAATTAAAAATGTTATTTTAAAAATCCTAAAATTAAATGCGAGTATTTATTTTAAAATTTTATGAATTGTACTAAATATTTAATACACTACATTCAATGAATGAAAACATTTAATACTAGTAAGGAATATTTTATTTATTACAATAAATATAACATCTAATATTCTTCTTGAAATTGACGTATAATTTTTTTAAGTCAATAGCATTTAATATTTTATTATATTTTATGAAGTTTATTAATTATTTACTCTAACATGTGTAAAAAAATTTATATTAACCGTGTATATTAATTAAATCTATTGATAAATATTGTACTACATATCATTTAAAAAAACATGACACCAAGCGTTATTAAATTTAATAAGTAGTGCGATAACACTTTTTCAGACAAAAATACAATATGCCGTTAATTTATTATTCTCTATTAACCTTTTTTTCCATAATAGTGGATATGCTACACTATTTTCAATGACTAACTTTTGGAGCATGAGTTACTACTCAAATGATGACTTTTTTTTGTGTAAACCATAGGTATCTCATATTACCAGGGGCAATTCTATTCAAGGGTTAGTCACAGTTAAGGCTCCTCACCCCTCTCGAAGAATGTGTTTAGTGGGGATCGAACTCGGGAGCTCTTTCCACAATATCAGCCTGCATTGCCAATTGGGCCACAACTCTTTGGTAAAATGATGACTTTAATTATGAATAATTTTTCACTATTTTAATTATTTAATATAAGGGTATTTCTGAAATAGAATTTAAAATTATGACATTATTAATTACAATTAACTAATTTTAAGGTTTTTCTTTGGTCTTGATGATTTCTTATAATTAGGACCGGAAGTATTTTGATGTATTTTTTTTAAAAAAAAATAATTCACGAGTTTTACTAAGAATCGAAAATGTCATTATAAAAGTCCTAAAATTAAATATGAGTATCTATCTATATCTATATGTAAAATTAACTTGAACCTAACATTAATTCCATATCATTAAGTTTAACAATTTTAATTTAAATTCCATTATGTCAATTATTAAAAAAACGTTACAATTTGTTTCCTCCTTTATCAAAGTAGTTAAATACATATTACCTATTGTTAATTTTATCAATTTTGATTTTAATAATACATGCATAATTGCACATTTTCAAAACAACAATAATGAATTACAAAATATCAATTGATTTGTGTCTTATTAATTATTATTATGCATAATTTTTATGCGAGTGATGTTTTATATCTACAAATTGAAATGTCACAAATTGGAAATAAATAATAATATTAATTACAAAGAGAATGAGAATTTTATCATAAGGAGAATTCTTTCACAATCATAATATTTGGTAACAATATAAAAGCAATGAATTTTAATATTAATTCTTTCATATTCAAAATCTTTTTTGCAACGTATCATGTATTAAGTGCCAATAATTAAGAAAATGTTACAATTTGTTTCATCTTATTTTTTGTTATTTGCACTAAATAAAGATGATAACCTACTAAAAATAAAGATGATAACCTACAATATTTCACCTTCCACTCATGACCTTTCATTTCTTTCTATTGGGAAGATGAAACACCTATGTTGTTAAATATTAACTTACATATTTAATATATGATTTTAGAATATGAAGCAATTATTATATTTCATGAGTTGGTAGGAAGATCAACCAAATGAAAATAAAGGAGAACAAACATATTTTAATTGGTTTTATCTCAACATGGGGCATAAAAAAAGAATAAGTAATGTATATTAATTGAAAAATATATAGTAGAAAAAAACGTAAAATGTGCACTTTAATTTAATATGGTTTAATTTTTATATTGTTTTTTCTTTTAATTTCTAGAGGAAGATGTCCATCAATGATGATGAGTTTCCATTTCTAAACAATCCTTCTTCCATAAGACATGATTTGAAAATAAAAGTGTGAATTTCACTAATATGGGACACTCTCAACACCAGAAGAAAAATGAGTTAATTAATACAAATATGGTGCTAATTGATTAAAATGTATTTATTTTTACATTCCTTTTAGAAAAATTTTAAAAGGTTGTTGGTATTGTTATTCTTGCCTACATTCCAAAAAAAAAAAATCCTTGGCACCTACAAAATTAATTTACGAATATTGTAGCAAGAATATTGACTACCCAATTACAAGGTAATAAATTATTTTTAATATAATTATATTACTATTTGTTGTTACTCTTTAATTAAATTATTAAATTAATGTATTTATCTTGTGTTTTGTATCCACTATATTTTAGGTGTGAAGACAAATGACCTTATTAGAATAATTGAAAATTAAAGAAACTATTTAAGTTTTTCCTTATATAATAATAATATTCAATGATTTTTAAAAATAATTAGAAGCACTTCTTTGTTTATAAATTTAATTAATATATATATATATGAAGACGATGACGATTTGGAGTTAGTCCTCCATGACTCTAAACAACACTAAACTATGTGGGATTATACTTAGCAAAATCTTTATTAGTCATTGTCGAAACCGGGGTCACGACGGGACGGCAAAAAATTGTTTTCAATGGAGTCGCCACCAATATTTATTTTGGAGGGAAAATACCGGAAAAACACTTAAAAAAAAATGGTCTTCGAAACCAAGTTGGATTCGGGAGTCGATTATGTGTAGGGAAGGTATTAGCACCCTACGACATCCGTCCTAAGACAGTTACCTCTAATTAATTGTGCAAATTTGTTAACTTTTGAAAAATATTTATTTTACCCCTTAAAAAAAATCTTTTTATTTTTATTTACAAATTTATTTATATTATTAATTTTTTATGGGAAAATTTAGAAAAATATTTATTTGGGCTTGACGGGGCCGATTCCGCTCCTACGTATCCCCAGCTGCAATGGGGAAATCAAAGCCACGTAGTTCTGAAAAAAGTTTGATTGATTTGGGTTTGATTTTTTTTTTGTTTTTGGAAAGATTGATTTTTATTTGAAAGAGAAGATTGAAAAATATTTTTTTTTTCACTTGTTTTGTTATTTTTGAAATAAGCAATTTTGGAAAAAAAATTGTTTGCACGGGGTTCAAATCAAACACTTAGTTTGTTTAATAGACCCTTACGATCTTAATAAGATTAAAGTCAGTATCCACTGCTCAATTAATATTATTAGTCGTTGCAAAAATTTATTTTTTTATTTTTTTTATAATTTCGAAAAGAAATTTCTAATTTTGAAAAAGGATTTTTGTTTTTATTTTGAAAAGAAATTTTGATTTTTGAAAAGAAATTTTTAATTTTAAAAAGGAATATTTATTTCGAAAAGAAAATTTTAATTTTAAAAAGGAATATTTATTTTGAAAAGAAACTTTTAATTTTGAAAAGAAATTTTTAAATTTGAAAAGGAATATTTATTTTGAAAAGAAAATTTTTACTTTCCAAAAGGAATATTTTATTTTGAAAAGGAAAGAAATTTTTAATTTTGAAAAGGAATATTTTATTTTGAAAAGAAATTTTTAGTTTTAACAAGAATTTTTTTTTTGATTTTTTATAATTTTGGAAAGGAATATTTGGTTATAACATATTTTTGCACGGGGTTTAAGTCAAACACGTGGTTTGTTTAATAGACCCTTACGATCTTAATAATATTAAAGTCAGCATCCACTGCTCAATTAATATTATTAGTCGTTGCGTGTATTTTTTTATTCTTTATAATTTGAAAAAAATTTTAAGATTTGAAAAGGATTTTTTTTTTTAATTTCGAAAAGAAATATTTTATTTTGAAAAGAATTTTTTTGTTTTTTTATATTTTGAAAAGAATTTTTTACTTGAAAATGAAATGTTTTATTTTAAAAAGAAATTTTTAATTTTGGAAAGAAATTTTTTATTATAACTTATTTACGCACGGGGTTCAAGTCAAACACTTGGTTTGCTCAATAAACCCTTATGATCTAAATAAAGTTAAAGTCAGTATCCACTGCTCAATTAACTCATTTAGTCATTGCATAGATTAAAATAAAACACTCCTAAATTTATTAAAGCATTTGAATTAATATTTATTCACAAAGAGATATAAAATAAACAAATATGTACAATCAAATACATAATATTCAAAAGCGTAAAACACATGCTCAAAACAAAGGAACCAAAGCAATTTTACATTTATGTAAAATTTATTTTATTTATTATTTTTATTTTTATTATATATATTTTTATTGTTTTTATTATTATTTTTTTATTTTTTTTATTTTTAAAAGAGAAAGAGGAAGGGATCAGGTTTCCTTAGAAACCCTCACGCCCCTTCCTAAACACGCACACACACAATTAGAATTAGGTTTTTAGAAAGGAAAGAAAAATAGAAGGGGGGAAAGAAAGAAAGGGGTGTGGCGGCAGAGAGAGAGGAAGAAGAGGGGCGACGGCCAAGGGAGCTCGACGGTAGCTGGAGGAGAAAACGGCCATGGCCGCGGTGCTAGCGGCGCGCAGCGGATCGGAGAAGCAAGCTCTGCAGAGGCTTCGCGACGGCGCGGTGGTGGTGGCTGTTAGCAGGAGGGCGCGCAGCGTCCGCGAGGGGCTGGGCGCTGCAGTCCGGTGCGGCTGCGGTGGGGATATGTACGGTGGCTTCACAGCTGGCTGGATAGGGGAGGTGTTTGTCTGGCTGCTGGGATGACGGTGGTGGCGGCTGAGGTGCACAGAGGCGCGGTTGCTAGGACAGAGGCACGGCAGTGGTGGAGTGATGAACAATGCCAGAGTAGATTTCCTCTATTTTCCCTACTTTGTTTGCTACATCTCTGTTATCCTAATTCGATTCTACTATCCCCTGCGCTACCCTCTAATCTCTCATTATGATTTTCAGATTTATGCTATGGGGAGGGATGAGTGGTTATGATCTGTGGATGAGCTTTAGCTCTTTCTTTCTTTCTTTTCCTATTTTTTTCTGACTGTATATTGGACTTTATATGAGACTGTAGATTAGACTGTTGAATCCTGTTAATTTCTCTGTTAATTTCTCACAACTGATTAATTCAATTATATGCACAAGATGATATTGTGTTTATCTAACAGAATCAATCATTCATCAATATACATTGAGTAAAATAGTAGAGAAAGAATGAAAGAAAAACAGAACCTGAAATAGAATCAATTATTCTCACTGTTTATGCTTCTTATGCGATTCTATCCTTGCACTTTCTTTACTCTTCTTTATTCTTCTCAAATCCTCCAGTCCGTTAAACCTCTATTCTTTCACTCTTTTGCTTCTCCTCTGCTTTGTGCCTTTCTCAGTTACTGTGAATTTGAGAACTTTGATTTTTGTTCCTGTAACCCCCCATTCACTGTAACTCTATTCTTTTTTATAGAGCTGAAAATGTAACTACCCCCTCCCCTTATTCCTATTTCTTCTCCATATAATCTGCAACAAATGCCTATACTCTCTCCCATTATCCCCCAATCTCAACAAACTTTTCCTCAACTCATCTATCCATTATCCTTTTTAACAAACTATTATTTTATTTTTTTTTGGATTTATTTTATATGTTTATTTATTTTCAGATTTATTATATTTTTTTTTGAATTTTTTGTATTCTAAAATTTTCAGAATTTATTTTCTGATTTTTATGTTTTCTATTTTAACAAAAACAATTTTAAATATATTTTTTTAAAAAACTGAAATTGCAACTTTTTTCTTTTTATTATTTTTTTTTATTTCAAGAATTATTTACAAACTAAATTCAAACAAAAATTGAAATTAAAATAAAAATTAGCCCGGATAAAATTGGGTATTCACAGTTGCCCCTCTTTACATATTTCTTATAAATAATCTAAATAACAAAGTTTTTTTTTTAGATATGATAATAAGAAATAGGTAAGAATGAATCAATTTTATTTGAGGGCTAACACAAGGCGCAAGGGCCTTAATAAGAACAAAAATCAATATTGTGGACTGAAACATCCAAAGCGGTGATGAAAAGACAAGATTCCAAAACTGATGTTGAACTCTTGACTGACAGCATGTTGGACTGATATCTGGCTGTGTGAGTAACCGAGTGCCGGTCCGATACCGGGCTTTGAGACAGAAAAGTAAAAAGGGTGCCAGGGCCGATACCGGGCTTTGAGTGAAAAGGGTGCCAGAGTAGGTGTTGGGCTTTTGACTGAAACGGGTGCCGAAGGGGTCTCGGACTTTTGACTAAAATAGGTGCCGAAGTTGGTCTTCGGACTTTTGACTGAAATAGGTGCCGAAGTTGGTCTCGGACTTTTGACTGAAATAGGTGCCGAAGTTGGTCTCGGACTTCTGACTGAAATGGGTTGCCGGAGTTGGTCTCGACTTTTGACTGAAATGGGTGCCGGAGTTGGTCTCTCGGACTTTTGACTGAAATGGGTGCCGAAGTTGGTGTCTCGGACTTTTGACTCAAATAGGTGCCGAAGTTGGTCTCGGACTTTTGACTCAAATAGGTGCCGAAGTTGGTCTCAGACTTTTGACTGAATAGATGCCGAAGTTGGTCTCGGACTTTTGACTGAAATAGGTGCCGAAGTTGGTCTCGGACTTTTGACTGAAATAGATGCCGACTTAAAAAGTCCAAGACATGCAATGTCATGTAATGCATGAATGATATAAAATGTTATGATGCAAGATTACCTGAGCAATGATTTTTCCTTTTTTTCTTTTTCTTTCTTTTTCTTTTTTTTATTTGGGTATCCCCGTCCCTACATGCATCAGGCATCCCTGAGTCAGGAAGATGAGTGATCCATTTATGACTTGCTTTTCCTTTTGGATGATCAAGTATCTGGATGTGAGTGAGAACTATTATGAAGCTGTTGCTATGAGGCAAACGGTTCTCATCCTTAAATCTTCACTGAGGAATTTGTTAAGTTCATTGTGATCCTTAACCATTAAAGTAATTGTAAGGCTTTGAAATTTGTATGTTAACACTAATTCCTTTTCAATTTATGATTATAAAATGCACGCGAAATTGACCAGTACATGAAAGGAAATATTTATTTAAGAAAGAGAAAGATTTACAAGAATGGTTATTGACAAAAGTGTTATGTACACAAACTCAACAAGGTAAAAGGTTAGATTGGTGAAGGTATTGGACAACTGAATCACGCTTTTCGATGATAATGCAAGCATCACCCGTTGTGAACTTTGACTCCCCACTAATAAGCTTCTGAGAAGAAGGAATTTGCCCTAGTTTAGGACCATGATCTGCGATTGCCCCCGGTTTGTTATTCTGGAAAGTTACTTGATAACACATCCTTTGCCCCAGAGACTGGGCCTCCACATATCATCTACCCTGGTTGATGACCCTCAACTTTGCCTGAGCTGCTATTGCGAGTTTTCAACTCAACGGGTTGCTCTACTTTTGCCTAGGTCGTCCCTTCGGATTTTCAACCTAGCGAGCTTTTCTTTTCTCCCTTTTCTCTCTCTCTCTTCTTCTTCTTCTTCTTCCTTCTTCTTCTTTTTTTGTTTTTTTTTTTAAGCATAATACTTCTTTACAGCATCGGAATTACAGGGTATTGAAGCTCTTTGCCATCCATACTTGTGAGGATTAGGGCTCCTCAGAGAAAGCCTTCTTTACCACATAGGGACCTTCGTAGTTGGGCGACCATTTACCAAGGTGATCCTTTTTGGGCTTGGTAGTGGATCTTTTTGAGCACCAAATCACCTTCTTGAAATTCTCGCAGGCGCACTTTCTTTTTCAAATGCTTCTTTTTAATCTTTTTCTGGTATAACTGACCATGACATATTGCATTCAGTCTTTTCTCTTCCAATGAGGTTCAATTGATCAAAACGAACTTTTACCATTCTGCTTCTTCCAACTCAGTTTCCATCAATACTCTTAAGGAAGGGATCTCAACTTCAATAGGGAGGACTGCTTCCATTCCATACACAATGAAAAAGGTGTTGCCCGCGGTTGAATACGAACAGAAGTACGGTATCCGTGCAAAGCGAATGGAAGCATTTCATGCCAGTCCCTGTATGTCACAACCATTTTTTGAATGATCTTTTTTTATGTTCTTGTTTGCTGCTTCAACTGCCCCGTTCATCTTCGGGCGGTATGGGGAGGAATTATGATGTTGAATCTTGAAGTCTTCACACAATTATGTCATCATCTTGTTGTTCAAATTTGTCGCATTGTCTGTGATGAGTTTATTGGGTAGACCATAGCGACATATCAGCTCCCTTTTGATAAACTTTACACCACACTGCGAGTCACATGGGCATATTGAGGTGGCTTCAACCCATTTGGTGAAGTAGTCAATCGCAACTAGGATGAAAGCGATGTCCATTCGATGCCTTTGGTTCAATTGGGCCAATGACATCCATTCCCCACATTGAGAATGGCCAGGGTGATGACAAGACATTCAAGGATGTAGGTGGAGCATTGATGTTATCAGCATATGTTTGACACTTGTGGCATTTCTTCACATGATTGAAGCAGTCATTCTCCATGGTCACCAATAATAACCAGCCCTCAAGATTTCTTTGCCATAGCATGCCCATTTGTATGGGTCCCAAAGATCCTTCATGCATTTCACTGATGATTTTCTTTGCTTCAGATGCATTTACACACCTAAGAAGTACCATGTCATGGTTCTTCTTATATAAGCACGTCCCCATTTAGAAAGAAGCTCATTGCCAATCTCCTCAGCGTCCTCCTGTCATTCTCTGAAGCACCTGAGGGGTATTACCTATCTTTGATATATTCCTTGATGTCATGATACCAGGTTTTCCATCTGATTCTTCTTCTACAGAATGACAGTATGCTGGTTGTTCACGATACTGAATTTTTATGAGCGGCATGTCTTCTTCATTATTTAATGCGAACATTGATGACAGTGTAGCCAATGCATCTGCTAACTGATTGTCTTCTCGGGGTATGTGATCAAAGGTGATCTCATCGAATTGCTTCGTTAATTCCTTGATGTGAGCATGGTAAGGAATTAATTTGGCATCTCGAGTTACCCATTCGCCCCTGAGCTGGTGAATCACCAAGGCTGAGTCACCATATACTACAAGATTCTTGATCTTTGACTCAATTGCTGCTTGAATTCCAAGGGTGCATGCTTCATATTCTGCCACATTGTTCGTGCAGTCAAAACACAACCTAGCTGTGATAGGGACGTATTGTTTTTCAGGGGAAATTAGGATTGCCCCAATTCCATGCCCCAGTAAATTAGAGGCACCATCAAACATCATGGTCCACTTTCTTCCGATGGCTCTTCAAACAACGCCATTATGTCTTCATCAGGGAATTCACACTGCATTGACTGATAATCATCCACTGGCTGGTTGTGCTAGGTAATCAGCAAGAGCACTGCCTTGATTGCTTTCTGAGTCACATATACGATATCATATTCTGACAACGAGAACTTGCCATCGAGCGATCCTCCCAGTGAGTGCAGGCTTTTCAAAGATGTACTTGATCGGATCATTTTAGATACCAACCAAGTTGTGTGACTTAGCATGTACTGCCTTAGACGACGAGCTGCCCAGGCCAATGCCACAACAGGTTCGCTCCAACAAAGAATATCTGTTTCATAGTCAGTGAATTTCTTACTCAGATAGTAAATAGCATGTTCTTCCTTCCAGAATCATCATGTTGACCTAACACGCATCCATGGACTCATCAAGTACCGTCAAATACATAATGAGTGGTTTTCCAGACACTGGTGGTACTAGAATTGGGGGACTTTGCAGATATTGTTTGACTTTCTCAAAAGCTTCCTGACAATCTTCATTCCACCTCATGGGTTGATTTTTGCGTAGCAATTTGAAGATTGGCTCGCAAGTAGCAGTCAACTGGGATATGAATCTAGAATGTAGTTTAGTCTTCCCAGGAATCCTCGAACCTCCTTCTCTGTACATGGTGGTGGCATTTCAAGAATTGCTCGCACTTTACCAGGGTCTACTTCGATTCCTTTTTCGCTGACCATGAATCCCAACAACTTGCCAGATTTCACTCCAAATGTGCATTTAGCTGGATTTAGTCTGAGTTTAAACTTCTGAGCCGCTCAAATAACTTCTGCAAATGAATTACATGATCTTCTTCATTCTTTGACTTTGTAATCATGTCATCTACATAAATTCAATCTCTTTGTGCATCATATCATGGAACAAAGTTACCATCGCTCTCTGATATGTTGCCCCAGCATTTTTCAACCCGAAAGGCATGACCTTGTAGCTAGAAAGTGCCCCAGGGAGTGATAAATGTAGTTTTCTCACGATCCTCTTCAGCCATTCTGATTTGGGTTGTCTCCTGAGAATCCATCCATGAAAGAAAAGAAGAATGTTTGGCTGTATTGTCTATCAAAACATCATATGAGGCAATGGAAAATCATCTTTAGGGCCTTGGCTCTGTTTAGATCACGGTAATCACGCACATTCGAACCCTTCCATCCTTCTTGGGGTAGCATGGCACTATATTGGCACCCCATTCCGGGTAATTTGCGACAACAAGGAAGCCTGCGGCGAGCTGCTTCTTGACCTCTTCTCTGATCTTTAGGGACATTTCGGGTCTCAAACAGCTTAACTTTTGTTTGACTGGGGGGTATTCAGGGCTTCAGTGGCAGTCTATGCTCCACTATGGATGTGTCCAGACCTGGCATGTCTTGGTATGACCATGCAAATATGTCATGATAATCATGTAACAACTTTATCAACTTGAGACGTTTCTCACTTTTCATGAAAGTGCCAATTTTTAACTTCCTTTTTCTCCTCCTCCGTCCCCAAATTTATTACTTCAGTTGGTTCTTCATGAGGTTGGATTTGCTCGGTCTTCTTGTTCAACCAGCCTTTGCAACTTAGGATCAAATTCTGAATCACTATCATTTTCCTCATCTGCTTGATTAATGGGATCATCAAAATTAACTGATGTGGTACAAGCATTATCACTTTCAAGCGTGTTACTTTCAGATCTGCATATATTTTTTTGTTTGAGCAAGAAAAGGAATATAAAATGAACAATAATTCAAAAGACAAGGGCTTGAAGAAAATAAAGAGGAAAGAGATATTTACTGGAAAAATTCAAAATGCATTTTATTCATTATAAATGAAAAGGAACAAATGTCAGCCCTTATTGAAAAGAAATCCTAAGGCCTTGGGCAGAGCCATAAGATCAGCATTACAAAAAATTACTTGAAGTTAAAATCACAGGTAGCTCAACAATTTCCCAGTTGGGGAGCTTTGCATCTGGTGGACCCACACGAACCCAATTGTTGTTCACATCTCCTTGAGTATGCCCTTCTGCAGCAGCTATCAGGTTTGAGTGCTCAAATCCAGCACTTATAAAGCTTCTCTAATGTCGCGATAGGGACCCCTCCAGTTCTGGGCTCTCTTCCCCCTAGCCTGGCCAACCTCTTTTCCTCCTTTTCTTCAACAAACATCTTTACATCAGCATTTGAGGGTTTGTAACCCAAGCCAATTTGTCTTGCTTTCCCATAAAATCGGGCAACCGGCCTCACCCCCTGCCCATACCTTCCTAGCCCTCGTCCGTACTGATACCCGTTCTCCAGCATGACTCTCGAACCATCATTAAAGCATCTGATGGTTGGGATTCGACAATAGGCTTCTCATAGGTTGCATGGGCAATCTCGAGAGCTTGGAATGAAGTCTCAAGGCCTCTTCAGCAGCTTCGATGTAGGGAGTGGAGGAAGGTTTACTGATAAGCAAATCATCCTCAGCAGAAATGATAATCAACTTGTTATCAACAATAACTTCAATTTCTGGTGCAAGGTGGAGGTTATGGCTTTTGCACTGTGGATCCAAGGTCTTCCCAAGAGGCAACTATAAGCTGGTGCGATGTCCATTACTTGAAATACTACGTCAAAGGTTACAGGGCCGATTTGGAGAGGTAGACTGATTTCCCCTATCACTTCTCTCCGGGAACCATCGAAAGCTCTAACCACCATGGAACTTGGTTTCATTTGCGACCCATTAGATGGTAGCTTTGCAAGTGTTTCCTTTGGCATCACATTCAACGAAGACCCATTATCAACCAAAACCCTTGCCAAGATGCAGTCCATATACTTCACTGAGATATGAAGGGCTTTATTATGATCTGCCCCACCTGCTGGCATTCCTCCTCTGTAAATGTGAGATAATTATTGGCGGTAATGTTACCAATAATACCCCCAAGTTGCTCGGTAGAAATGTTGTGGACCACATGAGCTTCTTTCAGTATATTCAACAAGATCTTCCTATGTGGTTCCGAATGCATCATCAGAGACAACAAGGATATCCTGGCGGGGGTTCGATTTAATTGGTCGATCCACCCTGTATTCACTTTGCTTGATAAGTTTCAAGAACTCACAAGCTTCTTCATCGGAGACAGTCTTGCTTCGGCACTTCCTTCCTGTTTCCTCAGTGATTTCCTTCTGACTGGTCATCTCCTTTCCTTTCTCTTTCTCCTTTATGACCTCACTTGATTGAGTGGTTCTGAACTCGTCAGGTGTATAGATACGGCCACTCCGAGTCACTCCGCCACTCCCGCAATATTTGTCACATTGGGGGTGTCCACATTAGTTTCCCCTACCTGTCGGTCTCCAACGAGAACTTCCACATCATATCTCCATGGTACAGCCTTATTATCCTTGGAGGGAAATGACGTAGGTACTTGGATAGTGATGGGTATTGGTCTATTGGTGGTTCTAACTGTTGCATCCCTGTATAGTGGACGACCAAGGGTTTTGGGGAGTTGAGGCTGAATAGTCGATTACAGATACATCAACTATATTTCCACCACAGGCCTATCTGCACCAACTTTCTGTCCATCATGTCCTGTAGCATTCGTTTGAACTCTTCGCAGTCTTCGATGGTGTGATTTGTATCAGAGTGCAGTTCACACATGCCATCCCAGCGATGTTCCCATTAACCCAACCTGCTTGTGCACAACTCCTTGAAAATAACCCTCAACGGGGTTTTCACCTCTTCCACTCTCCTCCTCATACATTGTTCTTCCTCTTCAACTACACTCACTGATGGCCCCCCATGTCTTGGCAGCGGATTCTTGCCCACATTAGGATTATCTTCCTTGAAGTTTAGCCATCCAGCATTAATCAATTCTTGCACTTTGAACTTTAGCGCCCTGCAATTTTCCGTGGAGTGGCCATGGCTCCCTTATGATAGTCACATTTAGCATTAGGGTCATATCCCCTAGGAAACGGAGGCTCCATAGGTTTCATCGGGTAAGGCACCACCAATGAGTTTTGGATCAAGATAGGAAGTAATTTTGTATAAGCCATGGGGATGGGATCAAACTGGACTTGTCTTCTGTCTTGGTTATTTTCTGGTCTTGGTTGGTTAAGATTAGGGCTTGGGTTCCATGGTCGGCCCTTGCTGGGGAGGTCTTATAGGGGCTTGAGGGGTAACAAGTGTGAATGGACGAATGGGAGATTGTGCGATGGTTGTGACCTGTGGGTAGGTAAAAGGGCATGAAAGGTTTGTTGAAAGTGAGGGGGTCTATAATTAGGCCCACCAAAGGGTTGGTAGGTTACTGCATTTGTCTCCCCCTCTCTTTTTCTTTGAGGCCCAGATGTAGGTTTCTTTGAATTATTCATTGTAGAGGTATCACTGGCGATCTTCCCACTCTTCAAACCATTTATCTACCCTTTCTCCTATAATCACAAGGTCTGAGAAGCTCGATGTCATGCTTCCAATCATCCTATCATAGTAAGGAGCTTGTAGAGTATCGATGAACAAGGTCACCACTTCCCTATCAGACAATGGGGGTTGCACTTGTGCTGCCAATTCACGCCACCTCTGGGCGTATTCCTTGAAGGTCTCATCATTCTTCTTGGACATTGCTTGTAGCTGCAATCTATCCGGCGCCACTTCCATATTGTATCTATATTGCTTAAGGAAAGCATCAGCCAAGTCTTTCTAACTCCGAACACGAGCTCGCTCCAGGTGCACATACCAACTCAATGCAGCTCCAGTCAAGCTATCTTGGAAACAATGGATGAGCAGCTTATCATCATGGGCATAAGAGGCCATCTTTCTGCAATACATGGTCAAATGACTTTTGGGCAGGTGGTGCCCTTGTATTTGTCAAAGTCTGGCATTTTGAATTTTGGTGGGATGACCACATCTGGTACTAAGCATAGATCTGCTGCATCTCCGATGTCATAATTATTACCTTCCACCACCTTTAGCCTTTCTTCCAACAGCCGCAATTGTGTTTCCTCTATACTTTTGCCTTCACCCGTAGCAGCACCAAAGACCATAGACTGATTCGGCATGCTAAAATTGGTGGCTTGCTGCCATGGAAACCATTGTACGTTCTGTGCAAGTGTAACTCCAAGGACTGCTGCAGCTGAACCCTTCTCTTGAGAACTTGGAGTCACAGAATTAAAGACTTGTTGTGCACCGGGTGTAGTTGTAACTCCCACAACATTTGTTGCCGAACCCTGTGGTGGGGTGTTTTGAGAATCTGCTACCTTCGCATCTGATCCTTGTGGTTTAGCAGTTTGATCTGATGCGTTATTGACAATTGGTGGTGTATAGTTGGGAGGAAGGCCATACAGAGGCCATTGGACTTCTGGAGGATCTACTTGTTGTACGGGCTTGTTCAAGTGCACTGTTACGGGCATCAACCCTTGGGTAAAACCAGGTGGATAATCAGGTGTAGCTGCTGTTTCAGTAGTATCCACCATAGACCTTTTTTCTGCACTCTTTTGCATTGCTTCGAACATCTGAGTCATTTGCTTCACTGTAGAGGTCCCTTCTGCATTCTGCTTTTCCATTATCCGCATGGACTCACTCATTTTGTCCATCTCCGCCCTCATTTGCTTGATCTCCTTTTTCAGCTCTTCATTTTCCAGTGTGAGATCTGTGAGATCTTCCATCATCCTAACTTGGTACCTGAGTCCTGTAGGGATGCCGGGGATACACTTTGTTCACTGAACTATTACCTGTTTTATACAAGAAATTTGTGAGTGAAACAGAAAAATATTGGTTATGAGAATATCGCAAATGGTCAATAACGAAGGAGGTTCCCCACATCTCAAATTGTGATGCGGTTTGACAGTTATTCAAGTGAGAATTCTCCCCTCAATAAATAACGTCTCGTTGGCTGCTCTTGTCGTCTACTAGCAATGCAATGTAACACCCCACATTTCCGGTAGAAATGAGGTTGACAGTTATTCAAGTGAGAATGCTCCCCTCAATAAATAATGTCTTCCTCAAGATAAAGAGTGAGTGAAATTCAAACGGCTACTTTTATTCCATATCAATTCAAAATGAGTACAAGCAACAGTTTTAAAGCAGAATGATTACATCCCTAACTCAATTTCCACTAAAGCTCCTAGATACATCTTGACAGAATTTTACAAGTTTGAAAATCTTCCATGGGAGCTTCATTCCAGGACTTGAATCGATTTCCTCATTTGCCTCACGAACTCGTGCTGTCAAGGTTGCCACATGATCTTGAGTAACTTCAGCCATTTTTTCACAAGTCTGCATCAATTTTCTCTTTTGTTCTTGCTCATGTTCGGCGCGCACCTTCCATATATCCTTCTGTAGTTCTACTGGCTCTAGCTTCTTAATCTCCCTTTGCAGATAATCACGCTCAATCTTTAACTCCTTGACTTGAACCTCCAAGAGACACTCATTTTTCTTTGTCTTCATCAGCTCAATAGAATAATCTCTGGCTAAGGTCTTGTGGCTTTCCGCTTCTGCTTGTGCTTGCCGGAGTTCTTCTTGCAATTGTTCTATCATTTGGACTTCCGCTTGAGCTTGTTGAAGGTCTTCTTGCAGTTGCTCGATCACTTGATCCTTTTCTTGTCCTCTTACTTCTAGGTCTTCTTTTTCAGTCGAAGCTTGGTTGTTTCTTCCTCTATTGTTTTACTTTGTCTTGCAACTTTTTACTTCCGCTGAAAGATTTTTTCAACTTCTTTCACATTCCTTGGCCTTTTTGCCAGACGCGTATTGGCATCTGCACACTCATTCTCTGGCGCTCAATCAACTCATCTTTCTTCTTGCATTGGTTCCGCAACGATTCAATTTCTGTCATTGCCCGATCTTCCCTTTCTTCGATCAGCCTCATTTTGCGCTCTCATTATCTCCATTTGGGCAGTCATGTCAGTCAATGCACGAGATGGATCCTCATGCTTGCACCTCCATAGGAACTGGAATAGCGTCCCCCCTTCGCTCATTCTCCACTCTAGATACTCTGCTGAGGCATATGCACGTGCCCTTCCCGAGCTCTCTTTCTCCCTTTTTGTGGATGTGTTCCCAGGCTTTTCTGACTCGCTCATGTTGCTCATTGTTTGTGCCATATTGAAAACATACTCCTCCCAATAATTCCTTGTCGGGCACGAATTGGGTCCACTTAAGTTGCCGGAGAGCTATAACTGGAGTGTAGGCTATACACCCTCTTGACCCCATCAGTGGCACATTTGGGAAGTCTCCACAACTAAATATGGTGTCCCTGTGGTCATACCATGGACATACCCAAGGGAAGTGTTGCCCTTGTATCTTGCAAAGTCATTCTTCCACTGTTGGGCGTTTTTTTCTGGTATCTCATGCGGCTGAAATCTCGGAAGGGATGTGACGAGCGACCCAAACGGCCTGATGCATACAAATGGGTTACAAACCATACATAGAGCAAATGATGCAACACCTCAATAACTCTTTGTTGTTTTTGTGACATACTTCCATGGACATAAGGGTGTCTGCTAGAATGGCCATGACTGGGTTTGTTCCTTGCGTCTCATAGAAGAAGAAAACATCCATTGCCAGCTTGATCGACTACACCCAAGGTGAAGGGGAAATAAAACTAAACCGTACAACAGGTAAAGCAAGGGTTGTTTTAAAGAAGTCCCATTCCCCTTGCTCAGCTAGAGTCTTTAGATGGTCTTCTAGAAATGTCTGTTTCCATCCTTGGACTGAACCCCTGGTTTCGAACCCTGTTTGGCTTGATGGCAAACCAATCAACTCGCCCACTTTCTTCATTGACACATGACTCCCCTTGTATGAATATATATTGGCCTCCATTTTTACTGGTATACCCACATTACTGCATATTCTTCTATCGTGGCACTAAATCCAACTGAGGTAGCTCAAAGCATCTGAGGTCTGAGTTCCAAAACTGAGCTAAAGCGCTTAAAATTGATCCTTGTACTGGATAAGCAGCAAGTCTAAATCTGGCCATACCTCCTTTCGAAATCCGAACAAACTTCTTTGGCACTTCTTCACATATGGATTGCACTCTCTTGAGGTTATTAATCAAAGCAGTGATCTTGATATTCCTTGTGAACCCTGATGCATTGCTAGTAGAACCTTGAACCTCCTCCATATTGTTATTGGACAACATTTGACCCTCTCACTCTGAAAGTGAAGTGAAAAATATTAGGACAGTGGAGCATCAAAGGGATGCACCTTATTCCTATATGAGCATACCAATATGCAACCTATTACTATGTGAATGAACATACAATATGATCGTGTCCTATAAATCATCTAATGCATGAGCATACAATTATGTAACCTATTACTATGTGCATGAACATACAATTTCTTTCCTTCCTTTTTGCATGAGAAATTTGGAGATTAAAGCAATTAATGTGCATGGGATGCATGAGAATATGTTGAAGAAAAGAGAGAGAAGTATGTCCCCCCGTGACCTATAACAGGTAAAACCTAGGGTAAGGTATCCTTAAAGTTCATGACTCTAACTTGGGTAGTCACTAAGCTTATTTAAGTGCATAGTTTGCATGGATTGATCTAGACTCCAAAGGTTTATCATGGTCCCCAGATTGCCCTTACCAACAAGGATAAGGACCCAGTTTATGAATCAAATCACAACTAGGGATTATACCCTTTCAATATGATTGACGCATAATACTGGTAACAATCTGAGTGGTAACTCAACAACCACCAAGTGAGCATCAAGCCCCTCAATGGCAGTCGTCGAGGTACCTCCTAGGCTTGCACAGGCTCGGGTATAGAGCCCCAAAAATGTGTGTGAGGTGAGTGAATGTGAAGTGTGTGCGGGGGACATACCAACCTGTAGTCCTAACCACTACCCAATCTGCAAAACAAGGCAAACAACAACGCATATATACAAATAACAAAGTCTTCTACCCTAAGGTTGAAGCAGAAATATTTACAGTATAAAAGATATACAACAAATAATGTACAAGACAGAAGAGAAAGGGAATATTCACAATGTTATGAATAAAAATATTTACAACAACGTAAACAAGAAAAGCAAAATCAAACAAAACAAAAAGGGGAAAAATAATACAAAAGTTAACAATTTTGCACAATTAATCATGTTAGGCTTGACTCTCAAATATCCCCAGTGGAGTCGCCATCTGTCGAAACCGGGGTTACGACGGGACGGCGAAAAATTGTTTTCAATGGAGTCGCCACCGATACTTATTTTGGAGGGAAAATACCGGAAAAACCCTTTTAAAAAAAAATGGTCTTCGAAACCAAGTTTGGATTCGGGAGTCGATTATGTGTAGGGAAGGTATTAGCACCCTACGACATCCGTCCTAAGACAGTTACCTCTAATTAATTGTGCAAATTTGTTAACTTTTGAAAAATATTTATTTTACCCCTTAAAAAAAAATCTTTTTGTTTTTATTTACAAACTTATTTATATTATTATTTTTTATGGAAAAATTTAGAAAAATATTTATTTGGGCTTGACGGGGCCGGTTCCCGCTCCTACGTATCCCCAGCTGCAATGGGGAAATCAAAGCCACGTAGTTCTGAAAAAAGTTTGATTGATTTGGGTTTGATTTTTTTTTTGTTTTTGGAAAGATTGATTTTTATTTGAAAGAGAAGATTGAAAAATATTTTTTTTCACTTGTTTTTGTTATTTTTGAAATAAGCAATTTTGAAAAACAAATTGTTTGCACGGGGTTCAAATCAAACACTTAGTTTGTTTAATAGACCCTTACGATCTTAATAATATTAAGTCAGCATCCACTGCTCAATTAATATTATTAGTCGTTGCAAAAATTTATTTTTTTATTTTTTTTATAATTTTGAAAAGAAATTTCTAATTTTGAAAAAGGATTTTTGTTTTTATTTTTGAAAAGAAATTTTGATATTTGAAAAGAAATTTTTAATTTTAAAAAGGAATATTTATTTCGAAAAGAAAATTTTAATTTTAAAAAGGAATATTTATTTTGAAAAGAAACTTTTAATTTGAAAAGAAATTTTTAATTTTGAAAAGGAATATTTATTTTGAAAAGAAAATTTTTACTTTCCAAAAGGAATATTTTATTTTGAAAAGGAAAGAAATTTTTAATTTTGAAAAGGAATATTTTTATTTTGAAAAGAAATTTTTAGTTTTAAAAAGATTTTTTTTTTTTGATTTTTATAATTTTGAAAAGAAATTTTTAATTTTGGAAAGGAATATTTGGTTATAACATATTTTTGCACGGGGTTTAAGTCAAACACGTGGTTTGTTTAATAGACCCTTACGATCTTAATAATATTAAAGTCAGCATCCACTGCTCAATTAATATTATTAGTCGTTGCGTATATTTTTTTTATTTTTATAATTTTGAAAAGAATTTTTTAAGATTTGAAAAGGATTTTTTTTTTTAATTTCGAAAAGAAATATTTTATTTTGAAAAGAATTTTTTGTTTTTTTATATTTTTGAAAAGAATTTTTTATTTGAAAAGGAATATTTATTTTAAAAAGAAATTTTTAATTTTGGAAAGAAATATTTCATTATAACCTATTTACGCACGGGGTTCAAGTCAAACACTTGGTTTGCTCAATAAACCCTTATGATCTAAATAAAGTTAAAGTCAGTATCCACTGCTCAATTAACCCATTTAGTCATTGCATAGATTAAAATAAAACACTCCTAAATTTATTAAAGCATTTGAATTAATATTTATTCACAAAGAGATATAAAATAAACAAATATGTACAATCAAATACATAATATTCAAAAGCGTAAAACACATGCTCAAAACAAAGGAACCAAAGCAATTTTACATTTATGTAAAATTTATTTTATTTATTATTTTTATTTTTATTATATATATTTTTATTGTTTTTATTATTATTATTTTTTTTTTTTTTTTTAAAAGAGAAAGAGGAAGGGATCAGGTTTCCTTAGAAACCCTCACGCCCCTTCCTAAACACACACACACAATTAGAATTAGGTTTTTAGAAAAGAAAGAAAGAATAGAAGGGGGGGAAAGAAAGAAAGGGGTGTGGCGGCAGAGAGAGAGGAAGAAGAGGGGCGACGGCCAAGGGAGCTCGACGGTAGCTGGAGGAGAAACGGCCATGGCCGCGGTGCTAGCTGCGCGCAGCGGATCGGAGAAGGCAAGCTCCTGCAGAGGCTTCGCGACGGTGCGGTGGTGGTGGCTGTTAGCAGGAGGGCGCGCAGCGGGAGCTGGGCTGGACCCGCAGTACAGCGACGGCGGACGGACAGTGGAGGTGTTGCCGCCGTTCAGAGATGGAGGCTGCGGCTGGACGGAGAAACGGGACAGCCGATGTGCTCGCGCTGGGTTGCGAGGAGGACGGCGGCGACGGTGAGTCTGGCTCTGTGCGCGAATGAGGTTGGTGCTCGGGGAAGAAGACGATGGCTGCGGGGAAGGAGACGAGACGGTGGCCGGAAGAAGAAAGGTGGCTGGACGCGGTGCTCGTTCGAACGGAGGGAAAACGACGCGGTGGTGCTGCCTCCTTGCTGGTGACTGAACGGAGGATCAGAGGGACTGAGGTCTCACATGAACAGGGGGTATTATTTTTTTTACTCTGTTTCTACTACTCCTTACAGTAACAGTATTCTCTTTTGTTCAGACTTAGTCCTAAATTATTTTTCTCCTATTATGCTTTGGACTGTAAATTGAACTGGACTTTGATTTTTACTTGTATCATTCTATTTACACATTGGGTATATTGGATTTCTGTATGTGATTGAATGTGATCATCCTATCTTCATTATGCTACCCTTCTCATCATAAACTAAACTAATAAATCAATCATACAGAATCAATATAAAAGAACAACAATGTGATTAACATAACAGGGGTAAAGAATGTGACAAAGAACCTCAAGATTGAATCTGTATCGTGCACTTTCTGCTTCTCTTTTCTTGCAATTTCTCCGCTTCTTCTACCTGCTGGTTTGTCTTTTTTCCTTTTCAAGCTCTCTGTTTTTCTTCTCTGCTACTGCGTGTTTCCTTTGAGTCCGTGACTGTGAGTCTGTTTCAGAGTAGATAACTATGTGTGTTCTTTCTCCGAATGAGTAACCCCCCATTCACTGTAACTCTATTCTTTTTTATAGAGCTGAAAATGTAACTACCCCCTCCCCTTATTCTTATTTCTTCTCCATATAATCTGCAACAAATGCCTATACTCTCTCCCATTATCCCCCAATCTCAACAAACTTTTCCTCAACTCATCTATCCATTATCTTTTTAACAATCTGTTATTTTTATTTTTTTTGGATTTTATTTTATATGTTTTATTTATTTTCAGATTTATTATATTTTTTTTGAATTTTTGTATTCTAAAATTTTCAGAATTTATTTTTCTGATTTTTATGTTTTCTATTTTAACAAAAACAATTTTAAATATTATTTTTTTAAAAAAACTGAAATTGCAACTTTTTTTTTTTCTTTTTATTATTATTTTTTATTTCAAGAATTATTTACAAACTAAATTCAAACAAAAATTGAAATTAAAATAAAAATTAGCCCGGATAAAATTGGGTATTCACAGTAATCGATTACCAGTTCAAAAAATCTTGAATTTTAAATTCTGGAACTTCTAGTAATCGATTACACAATTTGGTAATCGATTACCAATTCAAAAAATTTATTCTTTGAACTGATTTTGACTTTATAAAAATACTTTGTTCAATTTTCTTTTTAGTGTCAAATTCCTTGCAAACCTTAGACTTCTTTTAACATTATGTCTAACTAAATTAAACTTAAACTAATTGACTTTCTTGACTTGACTTTGATCTTGATCTTCTATTCATCCTTGATTCTTGAATTAACTTTTTCCTTTGCCATTGCATTTCTCTTTTCTTTCATTCTTGTTGGCATCATCAAAACATGTATTCAAGCATCTACAAATTATATATGCATTGGTGAATAATTAAATAAATTTAAAGACAACATTAGTCACAAATATTGAAGTATAAAATAAAATATTTATTTTTAAAGAGTAAAATTAAGCTCGTCGCATAAAGTTACGTGAAATCATTTGAAAAGAGTAAAATATTCATTGGAGAATTGATTTTATATTGATATGACATTGTTTACGTGGATATGAAAGATATGTGAAAAGCCAATACATAATTAGATTTACCTTGTATGCATTATTTTGTATTACTAATGAATTTATATTAGTTATTTAACTTAAATTGATAAAAATTATTATTGTTTTTACTAAAAAAGTTATGTGACATGAAATCTATATACAACACTAAAGCCGTCTAATAATAGTAGCTTAATCTCATACTCATTCTACCAACTAAACTACATAAATTTAATTTTTCCAACACAAATTGCTAGTAGATATAAATTAATTAATAGAGACAGTAATAATCTAGATGGATATCTTAATAAATAACCAATAATCAAATGGGTATACAGTAACTTACAAAGTGATCTAAACTCAACAATGAAAAATTTGTGCTGCTGCAACATTGATGGCATGAGTCCCCATCAGTTAGATGCTTTTTTCTTTATACCTGCAACATGAACACCTCAGGACAAAAATTCAGATTTAAAACAAGCATGAAATGAAATAAAATTTAATTAAAACAAAAGAAAAATGAGCGCTTACTTTTAGTGTGGTCATACCAATCAATTAAGACATGAAAATGTATAACTAATTTAATCAAAAGATAATAAAAAGCAAACAGAAAATAAGTGACTCTACATAGCTGTTCAAGAAGAAAGTGGAAGAGGGAGTGAAAAACAGAGAAGCGGCAGATAGCAATTTTTCATATCTCCTTTTTTAGTACAAGAAAAGTAGTGATGGACAGGTCTACGACTCTTTCACCATTTCAAGGGACTATAGAGATGTCTTGGCCTGTGTGCACGATGGTTGTGAAAAAACCACTCTGGCCTGTGTGCACATGAAAATAGTGATTGTGAATCTATGATGGCTCTCAAAAGTTTTCTTCAGACAAATTGAAAATTAAACACAAAACAGAAATGTAAAATAAGCAAAACAAATTATCAGAATTCATTTGGTAAAATTCTCCTACACTCTCCAACAATCTATCCAATCTTTGAGCATTTGCATGGTCAATCTCACAAGGATATTAGCAAAATGCACAAGGAAGCAACAATGAAATGAATTCTGATAATTCACAGAAAACTGTCTTTTTCTATAGAAATGAAAAGCTTAACAAGACTTCTAGCTAAATTACCATTATGTAGTACGAAACAATTTCCATGGCCCATAATGTAAATTGAAGGAATCATGACAGTCGTTTCAACAGGCTATAGAAATTATTGCCTTTTGAAATATCAGTGTCGATAGAAAAATCACAAGGCATGATACTGCTAACCAAACCAGTAAAGCAAGTTAGCAGGCATCAATAAAAACCACGAATGAGGTGGGTTGTGTTGATATAATGATATCCTTGTTGGTCTCATTGGCAGAGAACAAACCCAACTTATTGACCTTGTCCTCGCACTTACTCAGGGCCTCGCAACCCCTCTTCACAAGCTCCTGGACCAATTACCACAAAATCATGAAGAGTAAAAAAAACAAAAAGAATGGGGCGTAGGTACCTGGTCAGCCACAGATTCCATGGTCATTGCATGGATCTTCTGGGATTGCTCAAACAACGCTACATACTTACAGAACCTGACCACATTCCACAAATGGACTACAACATACCTGTTTTGAATCCCACCAATAATTGAAGAATGTACCTCTCTTGCGCTTAAACACGACTCGTTCTTTAGAACTTGCGCCACTGATATCGGAACCCTAACCCTGTGCATGTTCTTTCTGGCTCGGGATGCCCGCGAAGGAGTGGAGGGCATCAAGGAGAGAGGGTTTGAGGAGTTGGTTTTAGGGGATAATGCGAAAGTCACTGGAGCGGATGAAGACTAGTCGTTGTCGCCTTTCGATGAGATCGGGAAGTCATCGGAGGTGGAAGTGGATGTGAGGCGGAGTTGGGGCTTGATGGCGTGGGAAAATATTTTAGGGATTTTAGTGGGGAGACCAGAAGAGGGCTTTCATGCAGTTTCAAAGGAGAGTGAGTGGGAAGCAAATGTAACATAGAGAAACAAAAACACCCGATTTCCGCAAAATGAAAAGAAATGTCAAAAAGAGAGTGAGTGGACGAACGGCGACGAGCAGCGCAGGTGATGAACGGAGACGAGCAGCGCAGGTGATGAACGGAGACGAGCAGCGCAGGTGATGAACGGAGACGAGCAGCGCAGGTGACGAGCGGAGCAGGTGAATGAACGATGATGAGCGGCGCACGATGGACAGTCAGCGGCGGTGCAGAGTGGGAGTGGACAGGGCTTCCTGATGAGGGATCGAAGACTATTAGGACGTGAGCTAATGAGTTGTGGCCTTGTGGGGATTGATTTTAGTTTTAGGGATTTCATTTCATTAGTTTTAGCACAATAATTTATTTTTTATTTTTTAATATAAAAATTAAAACTTCATTTCAGCTACGGTTTTATTATACTTGCCAATGTTATTATGTCTATAGTTGCATAACCTTTGCATATTAAAGCTTTTGGGAACGTTTTGCAAATAAACTAGATACGGTTAATAACATGTTGCCTTATATGGGTTTTAGGAACGGTTCTGGAGTTGTTGACCAATAAATAGCCCACAGTTAGCAAAATTATTGTCTTAACTGTGTTTCAGCTACGGTTTTATAAATGATGCCTAAAAAAGCGTTGCCAAAACCCTAAAATGTTGTAGTGATACCAGCAGCCAAAATTTCATCCTTGAAACTAAAGTCAAAAGTTTTGCATAGAATATACTTAACATATACAACATCTTTAACCAGGACTAAGTCTAGTCATTAACCTATAAAAGATTTGGCAGAGTTTCCTCTATTTTTACAAGTTTTCCCAATTTATCAAACACCTGTAAAACTCCATACCAGCAGCCAGAACTCATGTCATGAAAGTAATGTCAAAAGTGCATAAAATATGCTTAACAAACAACATCCTAAACCATGACTAAGTCTAGTCATTATAACCTATAAAAAATTTGGCAGAGTTTCCTCTGTTTTTACAAGTTATCCCAATTTATCAAACACCTATAAAACTCCATACCAGCAGTCAGAATTCATGTCATGAAACAAAGTGCTTGTCATTAAAGTATAACATCAAATTAAAGTATACAAAATTTACAAAACTTATCATTAATAAACATCTTTGTACAACATTTTCAGAGTAAAAGTACACGTGTTTACTCACCATCAACAAGTGCAAATCAATCACATACAAGTGGTTACTACATGCATAACTAATTCTAAAAATTTGAGTATCACAAATTTATGCAATTTCCAATCCTAATGTCAACAAATACATCAATGTGAATAATAATAATAGGTATATAACACAATCATTTTATTAAAAACTAGTACGTCACGGTGGAGTTTGTTGTTTAATAGTATTTCTTTGTTTGTTATTTCATAAATAATTGAGAAGCATGGATGAAAATGCTTGTTGTAATAAGTTACTTATTAAAAATGAATTGAATTTAGGGAAGTACACACAATATAATATTAGACATGAAATTGAAATATAATAAAGGCAGTGATATTTGTTGAAGGATAAATGTTGAGTGCAATTTAAGCACCCTAAATCCCCTATTGAACAATATGAAGACATGATAAGTTGGAGGTATAATGTGATTAATAAATTTATTAAATATGGTTTTATAAATGAGAGTAAAAGGATATAATGATCATATAGTATATAATTTAAGTAATTTAATTATCCAATTTAAGTTTTTGAATATATATTTGTTAACAATATTTGTAGTGGTGTTGGATATATACATCTGTCGTTATCACATATTAGTATTTTCAACCCATTATAATTAATTACTCTGGAGACTGCATGTGAGAAAACTGACTTTGAAAGATAAATTTCCACATACTTGAGAGATTGTCACATGAAAACTGACTTTGAAAGATAAATTTCCACATACTGAGATTGTCCCAAACTTTTTTTATGGTCATGACAAAGGACAGAGTAATGGAGAGCTACCAATGTTAAAATTTAAAGGAATTCTACCTATAATTTAATGGTGTCCAATGACATACTTAAAATGAATATTTTTTATCCAACATTTATTCTTAATATAACCTTTGCTTCTAGGACATAAGCATTGCACAATCCTACATATTGGTATGGAAAAGAAATAAGGCAGATTAAAATTTAAAATGATCCTTAATAATTATTAATTGTTAGAGTAATATATAGGAGTGTGATCTTTTTATACTACTTTATGTATTCTTTCAATTGCAGTGGTTAATTTACCTTTATAATTATTATCTTCCTCAATAGTTATTTATGTAGAATTGCAAAAATAAACTTACATCATAATAAATAAATAAAAATGAAAGAAATTAAATTTGACACTGATAATATGTTTGAAAAGATGGTTAATTGATTGAGCACTGAAAGAATTAAACATTAATGTGTTTACATTTTTTCCTATTCTAATTCAAACAACATAAATCTCAATTTTGAAAGTCATGCATGTACCCAGGTTTAACATTTATAAATTCGAAATTCATCCTTTTATTAATACTTTATTATACAAAATTATTATAACATCAAATTTGGTTTTATTTTCTTTCATTTTCCTGTCTCTATCATACCCAACTTAAAAAAAAAAAAAAAACACAATCCTTTAACCCCCTCCAATTTGTTTGGTTAAATTTCTCGCCTCCTTTGATGAAAAATGATATTAATGTCTCTACATCTTTAAAAAGTGGAAACATGTAATTTTAACTTCTATAATATTAGTTCTATATTTCTCTTTCCAATGGTAAAAACATATTAAGGAGGGGATCATTGAACTGAATGCGTAATCTAATTTTGAAGAGGTAATAATTTGTTAAAATAGTTAAGTTTTAATTTAAAAGAATTTTTTTTTTTAGGAATGAAGAAATTGCGGAGGGTTTAAAACTGACAGAAATACTTAAAACAGACACATATCTTGTCCCAATAACAATAATCAGTAAGAGGAATGAATTTTCCAATTTAAAAATATTTGGCATTCAGTTTAATTAAAATAAAAAATAAATCAGTAAGAGAAAGGAATACTTGAAGTATCCTAACGTGGATACTAATTACATTAGCTCCACTTGCCTGCAGAATGTAAAGTAAAATATGAAAGAAAAATAAGATTTTATAAATGTTAGGGTAGAACGTTAAGAAACTAAAGTGAAAGAAACCCACTAACACAACAAAATTACTTCAAGGAACAAAATCCTTCTCTGCCTAATTTCTTGTATGCCTGCTTCAAGTTTTTCTATTTTAATGCTAATAAAAATTAACACATCACCAAAGCCATATGAACAAACCCCAAATGTATAGCTAACACATAAAAAAATTCAGGGGACAGAATCGTTCTGAGCCAAGTGTTTTATATTGGTTTAAGTTTTTGCATTTAAATGCTAAGAAAAAAATTACATATGATGGAATTAGTTCACCAACAAAACTAACCACCAACCAATTGGAAAGGGGAGATGATAGGGATGAAACTGAAACAACTATCTCAACCCCAGGAATGATTGACCACCCAAGAACAACACAACATAGACTGAATGGACAAAACTTAAAGATCCATATACAGTTAATAATTTAGAAGGTGATCATCTCCCTGAACAATGCATCAGAAGTTACACCTTCACCCACACACAATACAGTAGAAAAATAGGACGTCGGATAAGTACCAAACACACCCCAAATACGGTAAAAAGGAGGAATACATTGGGGAAAATAATGTTCAGATCCATGAAACAAAAGGAGTGGAGGAAGATTAGGATTTTAGAAAATGAGACGGCAAAGTGAAAATTAAATAGGACATAGTATACAAATGTAGAACAAATAGGTCAAAATTTAACCCATAAGGGAGTGGAAACAGTGAGGCAGAGAAGAAAACGAAAAAGGCAATAAATAATCACATTTAAGGGAATTTAAACGGTGGATGTAGAAAGAAATCTGTTAAGGATAAATTAATTTATTACAAATTAATAAAAGATTGGTAAAATTATTAAATTGAATAAACTAATAGACAAATTAATCTATTGTGAAAATATATATTAATGACAAATTAATATAGTATTGACAGAGGTATTGAATCGTGAAAGGGGAAAAAATTCAAATGGAAATTAATTTTGTTTTAAATGACAAATTAATTAATATAACGTTGACAGAGGTATTGAATCGGGAAAGGGAAAAAATTAATATGGAAATTACAATTGTGCCCCCTTTTTGTGCGGGAAAATTTATTTCTAGGGTAAATAGCAGACTACCTTCCTTTTAAATATATAAAGATTAGGATGCAAATAAAAATGGTGCAAATAGCAGAAACAGTGGTGCAAATAGCAGAAAAAAGATGTATTATGCAGAAACAGTGGTGCAGATAGCAGAAATAATGGTGCAGCAGAAACTAGGTGCAGTTAGCAGAAAAATGGGTGCAATCAGCATAAAAACAAAAAGTTCAGACACATGGTGTGGCACATAGCAGAAAAAGTGGTGCATGAGAAACAACATTTTCAGAAAAAAAAAAAAAAAACCTGTGCAGATCGGAGAAGAAGATGTCCTTGGGCGGTGGAGCTTCTTGCGACGGCTGAATGGAGACGAACGGAGGAGTTGCAGCGATCGAGGCGCGGCGGACCGAAGGAGATGAGGGCTTCGCGGCGAACGGAGGGCGCGGCAGACCGGAGGAGCTGCGGGCTTCGCGGGCGGACGACTAGGGCTTCACGGCGAACGGAGGACGAACGGTGCTCCCCTTCGCGGCGGATGGAGATTTAAGGTTGAACGGAGGACGAACGGTGGCCCCTTCGCGGCGGCCGGAGATTTAAGTGAGGGAGAGAGTGAATGAAGTTAGGGTTCTCAAGTGAGTGAGGGAGAGTGAAGTGTTTAGAGTGAAAAGAGAAAGATGAAACTGAGAGAGGGGGAACGAAAATATTAAACGTGTGCAGTTCTTTGAAAAGCAAGGCGCTTCCCTGGAGCGCTCTAATGGGAGAGCGCTTCCAGGAGCGCCCTTAACAACAATTTATAAAAAAAAAAAGCACCTAATGGGAGGGCGCTCACAGGAAGCGCCCTTAATACCTTAATACGAGGGTGCTTCCCTTGAGCGCCCTCAACAATTTTTTTAAAAAAAATTAAATTTTTTGTCATTTTAGGGCACGTGTAGGAGCGCGCCATGATAGAGAATGGAACACCAAATTCAGGGCGCTCACGTGGAGCATCCTTAACATTTTAATCTAAGGGCGCTCCCGCCCAAATTTTAAGCGCCCTGAAGTTAAAATGTTCATTTTAAACACTTATCAACACGGGAGCGCCCTAAAGTAAGTGCTCTTATATCCCAAATTTGGCATAGTGCTTGCAAGTGTGACAACTATAGTCCAATTAATACAGTACTGTAGACCTTTGATCTTATTAAAAAGAGTAGTGTTATTTGAACAACACTACTTTGTACACCATACCATATAGATAAAATATACTACATGTTTGGTTTAACATTGAAACGTGGTATAAACTAACATTGAAAATGCTAGAAATAGTTACGTTGAGAAATCCAAACTTGAGTTTGATCCGTTTCAACATTAAACCAAACACACACATAGAGATAGTAAAGAGAGAGAAATATGAGATGTGATAGGTGATATGATGGAGAGAGATAGAGAGAAAAAAATGTGTTGTATGACTTGTTGTATATTTTTTTTGTATAAATTTATTTTCTCTAAATACATCTTATAAGTTTGTTGACTGTTTTTTTTATCAATCTTTTGGAAAGAAGTAGAGAAGAAACTAGGTCAGTTTATAAAGTTCCTGGTAAATCTTGTATTTCCTTGTTAGGCTTTTGGATTTTAATTTATGGGATTTGTTCCGGATAATATACGTGAACATATCCTTATGCATGTATTAGTTTTGTAAAGTTTTTACTTAGTAAAGCCTGAGATGTTATCATTAATGTCTTTTATTCATTTATTATGTTAAGTGTTGGACCCCTTTTTTGTCTTATTTTCATGCAAGAGAAGAAGGCCCTGAAGGAGAAGAAAGCGAAACAAGAGGAGAAATACATGTGGGCTATTGCATGTTGATGGTGTCAAAGAGGAGGGTTCTTCTCTTTCTCAATATAAATATATATATTATGGACGAATACATATGGACGAATAGGCCACTTGCAACGTTACTTTTTAAAATAACATAGTAAGATATAAAAAAAAAAAGAAACCAGGTAAATTAGCGTTTCTAAAAAATAAAACTAGAAATGAGCAATACTCGTCTTTAGGTTAGGGTTTTTCTTTTTAAGAATGGTTTTTAGTCTAGATGAAAAAGTACAACTGCTAATATACTCCTAAAAATAAGTATTAAAATTGAATTTGAAGTGAAATGATATTTAGATGTTTTTATTCTAAAAACATGTTAGAGTAAAACTCAATATAAATTTTTCAATTCCATGCAAAAGCTCTTTCAAGTTGCTTTAGCCCAAAATTAATTTTGGAATCAAAATCAATTCTTTAACATAAAACCAAGCATTTATGTCCATTTGGTTTACAGTTAAGTAGAATTGATTCTAGAAATGAATGGTTGAGATGGATGATGCACGCTTTACGAAATACGTTAGACGGAAGTGATTTAAAATCAATTTTCAAAAACATGATTTTGTTGAAACATGCTAATATCATAAAAGAAAGGGAGTCCATTTGGGTTTCCAGAAAAGAAAACTATATTTTAAATGAGATTAATACATTTAGCAATCTCATAAATATTATTAGAAGAAAGGATCTTTTATGTGTTAGAGTAAGGGTAGTAAATCTTGTCCATATATATATTATATCAAATTTCACCATGGCATAGTATAAGGATTTTATCACCGCAGGTAGGGGTGGGAATATGTCAGACCGCTCGTCAGGGGCCTACTACCCGACCTACATCAGGCCTAGGCCAGACCATGCCAATTTATTAAATAGAGTAGGTCAAGGCTTTTTCAAAATCCTATATAGCAAAACAGGCCAGGCTTCAAGCCATTGAAAAAGCCTATTGAGCCTATCAGGCCGGTCTATTTAACTAAATATAAATAAAATACTAATATTTTTTATATTTATATTATTATTATAAAGATTTTTTTATTACTTTTCCTTATAATTATATACTTATTAGCTTGTATAAACATTTAAGTATGTTAAAAACTTAAGCCTATAAGTCTACTCATATATATGTTTATGATATATTTAAGTACCTTACAATATAACAGGCTTTTAAACAGGTTTTCAGGCCATGTCAGGCTTTAAATAGGTCAAGCTCAGACCATAAAATAAAGCATATGTTAGATAAACAGGCCAGGCTCAGACCATGGATTTAAGGTGCAGGCCAGGCTCAGGCATTGGAAATCCTAGCTCACCTCGGCCTATTCTCATCCCTAACTGCAGGGCAGAAATAATTAAAATACTCGCTCCAACATGTTTTTATAGGATACTTGATAATTTTATTTGGTATTTTTTCTAAGATTTTTTACAAAATTTTAGAAGTATTTATTATTTTTTTTAATTTTACCCTCATAATTATTAAACCTTTATAATTTTCAATCTGGGGTAAACTTGTGCGATTTTTTTAAAAAACTAATACATTAAACATCTTTCCTTATTTTTTTTTTTTGGGACTTAAGGGGGTATTAAAAATTATAATAAAAGTATTAGATAACTTTTTAAAATATATATATATATATTATTTAAATGAAACTCTTCGTTCTTTCATAATAGTAAATTTTTCTATTAATATATCATCACTTAACTTTTCAACAATTTATTTTTGAATGACTGATATTATTTTTCAATCCATTAAACTCATATATATCACAATCAAATATTGATAGCACTTGAAAAGATAATACTATTATGTTATAATAATTTAAAGGCTTAAATACATTTTTGGTCTCTATACTTTTGTAAATGGTTGATTTTGGTCCCTCTAGTTTTAATTGCTCAATTTTGGTCCCTGTATTTTTGTAAATGGGTGATTTTGGTCCTCTTAGTTTTAATTGCTCAATTTTGGTCCCTCTTTTTTAAAAATTGAACAAATCTAATCCTACCGTTAGCCTCCCATTAAATATTTAGCAGAGTTTGCTGACATGGATTTAATTTTGTGACGTGTAAACTATCACATGACAAAGATTATTATTTAACTTTATCTCAATTTTTTTAAATGAAAAATTAGAAAGTGAAATCAGATTCTGCATAATTTAATACAATGAGAAAACAAAATAAAAAAAAAAATCACATTACTACACTCCAATTTCCTCAAAAACAATAAAGTAAATATAAGCCCCAAAACTAAAATAATTGCAGGTCTGCTTCAAGCCATCAACCAAGCAAACTGAAATCTCATTCGGGCATGAAATGAAATTTAAAATGAAATCGAAAGCGAACTGAAATCTGCAAGCTCTGATTTTTTCGTTTAAAAAAATTAAGAGATAAAATTAAATAATAATCTTTTCCATGTGATAGTTTACAGTGCGTCACAGAATTAAATCCATGTCAGCAAACTCTGCTAAATATTTAATGGGAGACTAATGATATGATTAGATTTGTTCAATTTTTAAATTAAAGGGACTAAAATTGAGCAATTAAAACTAGAGGGACCAAAATCACACATTTACAAAAGTATAGAGACAAAAAAATGTATTTAAGCCTAATTTAAATGAAATTAAGATAAGGAGTTTTTTTTTTTTTTATAACATAATCCTAGAAAAGTAATTATAAATTAAATACAAAATTTATTTAGATCATTTTTTCTCTTATCATATAATCTTTAAATAAAATAGAAATCAAAATAATGAAAATATTTTTAAATTTTTAAATTTTATTTCCTTATACTAAAAATCAAATTCAAATCAAATCAAAAAATTTTTATAAAAAGTTATTTTTTTTTAATTTTTTTTATTAAACAACATAAAGATATATTAATTTTGAGTATAGGGGTACTCTAATCCATAATACAAAATTCAGCATCACAGCTTTACAAAATAAAAAATAATAATAACCAACTAAAATCACATAAAGACTTCTTCCACTATGTAAAGAGCTAAATAACCAAAAGCCTAAGTTATTGAGCTCGCCACCCGTAGAAAAGTAAGTAAGCGAAGGAATAATTGTCCAACTAAATGTTTAACACCAAGAGACAACAACAAGCAAAGGATCGAGCAATAGAAGATGAAGATTGAATCAAAAAACAGCAAGCACCAGCATACTTAATTTAATTTAGCAGTGGAAATATTAGAAACCAGTAAGATCCCGTAGATATAACCAAAATCCAGTATCAGTAGAAATTCAAGCAGAAAAGTTAATTTTTTTATAATACAGTTTTAAAATTCACATTCAAATCAAACAAAATAGTTTTTTTATATTATTTAATAGTTGTTATTATTTTAATTTTATACAACCTAGTATTACTTAGTTTTTTATTTATATAAAACTTGGTAAATTTGATATTCTTTATAAGACTTTTGATCCAATAGTTAAATTAATCAATTTCATATTCGAAACAGTTATTAAATGATATCTGGTTATTTATATATCCGATACCTTGGTGGCACACGTGCAGCTGCATACCATTTCAACTATAATATTCTTATTAAATTGATAGAAATTTCATAAACAAAGTCAGTTCACTTGTAGTTGTAGCATAAGGATTAAAAAATGCAAGACGACTATAAAGAAACTAAAGAGAGTCAATTGACCCGGCCATGTTTCCTCCTTAGTGCGTCTATTTACAGATACAAGGTAGGTAGTAGGTACTCTTGTCCTTTGGGGTAAAATAAAAGTCTAAAAAATTCGGTCTGACTCTTCATATTCTAATCTTTGTCTTTCAGAACCTTCCAGGACATGAGAATGAAGCTTCCACTCAAGCTCATCAAGTGTTCTCTGAATAGCCCTTTCCACGTCAGTATCTGCAATCTTTCAACAACACCAAGACATTATCAGCATTAAGAAATATTAAAGTATTAACTCTTCTCAAGTTGCACTAGATCAAAATATTCCAACGAATGACCTTATCTAATTTTACACACAAACACAACCATACCTCGGTTTCTATCTCCAACACTGCAAACAACTCCTGTGGGGAAAATTTTGATTTGATTCTTCTGGTATCCACTCCAAGGCCTTTCAAACATTTAAGGGTCTCAATAATAGAATCAATTCCAGATGTAGGATATGGCACTCTTAAATATTGAACTCTGCTTCCACCAATTTTGTTGCTCTTAACCGCTTCAAGATTCGCTTCAAGCACACAATTTTTCCTCTGTAACTCCTCTTTGCATCCCTGTAGCCGTTGAATCTCCTTCGCTGCCATTTGAACTACAGAATTATTATCTGTCTGCCATAAAAAAAAAAAAGAAATCCCAATATTAGAGAGCTTGAAAACGGAAAATAGGGGTTACTTAAATAGTTAAAGCGTGAGTGCGTTTCATTTATATTGGATCCACGTTTCAAGTGTATATCTTAATCAACGCTACTCTCATAATGTATTTGATTTATCTAAAAATCATGTGTCAAGTGTGATCAGGATAAATGCTAACGCGGTTTGCTGAAATACAAGTTTAAAACGTGATTTTAAAGTAAACCAAATATACGTGAACCTGGAAACCAAACATAAACTGAATATATGTAAATTTTTCTTCTATACTTTTGATCCATGAGGTAACATTGAATGCAGGTTCAAGCAATATTGCCTCTGCCTCTGCCTCCGCGTTCTTTCATTAATCATGTGCCTGAAACAACGTTCTCTTTCATGCTCTGCTACGTTATCTTTCTCTACAACAGGCTTATTTTTTCTTAAGAATGCTAGCATTCTTTTACTCATGGCCTGGGAATTTGATCCGTTTAGAGAACTTTCTTCCCCAAACTTAATTGTGGGTAGGTTTCTATATTGAACAAAAGCGCTTTGAGTTGGGGGAGGACAATGTTCAGCTCTCGTGATCTGGGAATCCTGAACAAAATCACTTTGATTTGTAGCTGAAAGAGGTTCATCCCAAAAAATCTCACCCAGAAGCTTTTCAGGAAAAAAGCGATCCATGTGTTGTGCTTAATTTAGATTCCACAGCGGTTAAGAATAAGAGGGAAGTGGATTCTGAAGACGGGATTTATTTATACGTAAAGGAAAGGAAATGGTGTGCAGCACATTGAAAACGTGGTCAAATTTGATTTTTTTGACCATGGGTGGGTCAAAGTTTATACATATAATTAAACTAAGTTTAAACTAAAGCGTCATCTTTGGTGTATGCCCCCAATCAAGAATACACGAAATGATAGACCAATCTCCCATATTCCCATTCCGATCTTTGAGAAACTAGTCAATTTCCTTCCCATTGGGCTTTTTTTTTTCTTTTCTTTTTTGGATAGTGGAAATGGAAAAACGAGAAAAAAACTTATTAATGATGAATCGTACAAAAGGATTTTTTTTTTTTTTTGTCAATGAAACTTTGATTGAAAGAAGAAACGGGTTACACAGCAAAGGGGCCCAATAGCCCAAAGAGAAAAAGCAGAATCTAACAAGTACAGCCAACAATCTAGGACTTGCTCCTCTGTCAGAATGCTGTGAACTAAACTAGGAACCCTAACACAGAAAAGGAAAGCTAAAGAGAGATCTAATAAACTAAGGAGCCAACATACTCAGCCGAGCACAACGAACATCAGGGAGGGTCTCTACTGTCATCCAGCAGGAGGAAGCGCAGTTGCGGTGGAGGACGCCATTGCCAATCCAGGGGGAGAGACGAAGATGCTTCCATAAACGCAACAAGATGGGCTACTCTGTTTGCATCTCTATCGGACCAGGTAAAACCGCAGTGCTCAAAACTATTTTTGAGGAGCAAAATGCCTTGAACGATGTGATCAATTTCTCCTCTTCGAATCTCCTGTCTGCAGGCTTGCACAAGCTCTAGGGAATCACTTTCAAGGACAATCTTGGGGCAGCCAAGGTTTGCTGCTAGTTGGATCCCTTCTCTGAAAGCAAGAGCTTCAGCTACTAAAGGGGACAAGGCCAATATTTTTCGGGTGAGTCCAAACTCAACATCTCCTTTATTATTCCTAGCCACAATAGCAATTGCTCCCATTCCCCTTTGACTGTTGAACTGAGCATCAGTATTAATCTTGATAGTATCTAGTCTAGGTCTTTTCCAGAATCTATTCAATTTGATTGTTGTGGGAGCTGTTGTGTGTTCTGGCTTCGTTAGAAGTTCCTTATAATCCTTTAAGGCTAGTTGAACTCTGTGAATAGTACTTCTAGGGTCAGGGTTTGTCCTGTCAAAGACCATGGAGTTCCTATCCTTCCAAATAAACCAAAGTGTATTTGATAATAAAGCTCCTGCAAACATCCCCCCATCCTCCCAGTTTTGAAAGCCCGTAAGAGTAGTGAAGAGCCAATTTGAAAACGTAGAGACCAAAGCCCTATTAGGAGATAACTGAAGTTGGGTACCAAACCATACTGGTTGGGTCCACCCACAAAATAGAAGAAGATGCTCAACAGATTCAGGTTCGAAACCACAAATAGGACACAGGCTAGAACGAGCA
This sequence comes from Sesbania bispinosa, assembly GCA_026901365.1. Taxonomy (NCBI): domain Eukaryota; kingdom Viridiplantae; phylum Streptophyta; class Magnoliopsida; order Fabales; family Fabaceae; genus Sesbania; species Sesbania bispinosa. Next base: position 2,457,870 of record QLOH01000048.1, on the reverse strand, counting down.
ATATGTTTGTTGAAAAGGTTAGCCTGGACTGGTAGGATGTTAAGGCAAGCTTTCCATAAAAATATTTTAATTCTCTGAGGGATCTTCAGTCTCCAAATTAGCTGCCATAAGCCCCCTTGAGATGGATCAGAAGAAGAGGGGGGAGCTGAACCGCCTCTGAAATTCTCTTGACGAAATTGTAGCCAGTCTTAACTGTATAAATACCAGCCCTAGTTAAGGGCCAAACACATATATCCTCCAAATCAAAATTGCCTGTAGGGGTTTGTAGTACTTGCTGGGATTGGTGTGGGGGAAAAAGGCGAAAACCTTTGACCTGTCCCAACCCCCTGTAGAAGAGTCAAGTAGGTCAGCCACAGTATAGATTTCATCCCCATTAATAATTTGAGCTTTATCCCCGGAGCACAACCAAATGTCTGAATGTGGTCTGATGTTTTTGCCCGAGTTAACCAACCAGCGGCCCCCTTGTTTTAGAATTTCCACCCCATGTTGAATGTTGGCCCATACCCACGAGTCTTCCCTCTTCCTTTTAGCATGTAAGATGTCTGTGTCGGGGAAATATAGAGATTTTAAAAACTGAGCCCACAGGGACGTTGGATTTTGGTATGCCCTCCAAGCTTGCTTTGCAAGCAGGGCTGAGTTCATGCTATAAAAATCCTTAAAACCCAAACCACCCTCCTTCTTACTGCTAGACAGAAACTTCCAGCTCTTCCAGTGGATTCCTCTGCTCCTCCCTGAGGCTTTCCACCAAAACCTTGCAATCTGAGAACAAATTTGCTGACAAACCTTCTTAGGAAATCTCACAATGGACATAGCATAAGCTGGAATAGCTTGTAGAACAGCCTTAATCAGGACCTCTTTCCCTGCCTGATTTAATAGAGCCTCCTTCCACCCATCAATCTTACTCAGAATTCTATCCTTTATCCAAGCTAGGCTGTTAGCTCTTGACTTCCCCCATTCAGCTGGGAGACCCAAATATCTCCCTGGATTGTCCCACTCCTGCATTCGCAGCAGCTCCAAAATAATCCTCTTCTTGTCTTGGGACACTCCTTTCCCAAATATAGCACCAGACTTTGAAAGATTAATTCTCTGCCCTGATGCCTTAGTGAATGAATTCAGGATTCTCGTAATCTGCAACACATCTTGAGTTTCCGCTCTAGTAAAAAGAATAGAATCATCTGCAAAAAATAAACGAGTTAGTGAAGGAGACGAGGGCTTTAGTGAGAGACCCACTAAATCCCCCTTCTCTTTAGCAAAACTGAACATATGGGACAAAGTATCTATGGCTAAAATGAAAAGGTAGGGGGACAGTGGGTCCCCCTGTCTAAGGCCCCTCTCAGGGTAGATTTTCCTAGACTCAACACCATTGACCCTGAATTTGTAGGAGACCGAGGAAACTAGAATCATGGCAGAATTGACCCAATCTGAGTGAAATCCATAAGCTAAGAGAGTTTGGCGAAGGAAGCCCCACTCTAGCCTATCATAGGCTTTGGAAAGATCTAACTTTACAGCCAAGTAATTTTTACCAGCACCCCTCCTATTTTTTTAATCCATGGAACACTTCCTGAGCAATAACCAAATTGTCCTGAATCTGTCTTCCCCCCACAAAAGCGCTTTGGTACTGAGAAATGAGTTCGTTCATGAATGGTTTCAACCGTTGAACTATTATCTTTGAGATGATTTTATATATAAGATTACAGCAACTAATAGGCCTGAAATCTTGGATATTTTCTGGGATAGGAATTTTAGGAACCAGTGCAACTAAGGTCTCGTTGATTTCTTCTTTAATAACACCAGATCTAAAAAACTCTGAAACTACTTCAGCCACATCATCTTTAACTGTAACCCAGTGTTTTTGAAAGAAGAGCCCGTTAAAACCATCTGGCCCAGGAGCCTTTAAGGCCCCCATGCTGAAAACTGCAGCCTTAATCTCTTCTGTGGTTACTGGCTTCAAAAGGTCAGCATTCATGCCTTCTGTTACCTTCTTTGGAAAGTTTAGCAAACACTGGTCAATATCTGATGTGGACCCAGATTTATAAACTTCTCCATAATGACCTAATACCAGATTTTCGATCCCCGATTGTCCTTCCACCCAATTCCCATCCAAGCCTTTCAACCTGTATAGCTTGTTCCTATCCCTTCTTTGGGTAGTAGAAGCATGGAAGAATTTGGAGTTTCTGTCCGAATACTGTAACCACTTCACACGAGATCTTTGAGCCCAATAGATAGTTTCCTGTTTCCGTAACCTGTCAATTTGTTCTCTGAGATCTTGAATTCTGCCACATTGATTTGAAAAATCCAGTGTATTTGAGTTTAGCAACAATTGCAGCTCTTCAGACAGCTGTAAAATCTGCAAGTCAGCTCTTTTGAAGGTTTGACGGTGCCAATTTTTTAGACTGGCCCTACAGGTTTCTGCTTTGTTCAAAAATTTATCCCAACCTTGTGCTTCACCCATTCTATCCACCCATCCTTCATCAATAACAGCCTTGCAGTCCTCATGTTCTTCCCAAAAAGCTTCAAATTTGAATTTGGCAGCACTCCTCAGTTTAGGTTTTAACCAAAAAATTATAGGAGTGTGATCAGAGGAGACCGAGGGAATAGCCATTGCCAAAGCATTAGGGAACAAAGAACGCCACTCCCAATTTACCAAAATTCTGTCAAGCTTCTCTCTTGTGACAAACCCATTACGAGGGTTGCTGTACCAAGTGAATTTGCAGCCTTTAAAGTCTAAATCCATGAGCCCCAAATTTGAGACAAAGTCCCTAAAAAACTCCATACGTTGAGGTTCTATAGGACGCAGCCCATCCTTTTCATGATGATAGAGAAGTTCATTAAAGTCCCCCATAATTGTCCATGGCTGATTAGGCGTAGGTCTCAAAGCCTGGATCCTACTCCATAAGTACCTCCTCTGTTGAAAGTTAGGATTCCTATACAAAAACGTAGTCTCCCATATCCTTTCCTCCATACTATCCTCCACAGTGGCATGAATATAATTTTGGGAGTGAGAAGAGACTGAAATAATTAAAGGTCTCTTCCAAAAGATGCACAGCCCCCCTGAAAGACCAATTGGGTTAACCCAAAAACAATGATCAAAGCGCAACTGCCTTCTAAACCTCTCTATCTTTTGTCCCACAGCCCTAGTCTCGGAGAGAAAAACTAGGGACGACTTATACTTGGAGCAGAGCCCCTTAAGTTCTCGAATTGTCGAGGCAGCCGCCAGACCTCGACAATTCCAACAAATCCAACTCATAACTGCTGGTGGGGCAGTTTGAGGCCTGCCTCCCCAGCCTTGGAAAATTCGCCTTTAATTAGAGTCTCCATCTTTAGGAATTCAGTGTTAGGTGTCTCAGGTTGATCCAAACACTTGACCCTTTTTTGTTGTTCCCAAAGGTCATCAAAGAAATCCCCTGCATCCACAAAAGCATCCTCCCTATACCTTTTTAAGGACAGGGAATTATTCCATCCCAAAATAAGTTGGGATTCCTCATCTTGCTGGAGTTTCATAGTGGATCTATTCTGATTGGCTTCATCATCATCACTAGGAAATTCCACAAAATAGCCCAAGTTGCTGTCTTCCTTTTCTGTGCCCCCCTTTTTAGACATAAATTTTCTGCACTTACGTATTTGGGAGACATTCAGATCAGCCCCCTGGAATTTGTTTTTAGTGGGGCTTGGAAAGTCCAAAATAATGGGATCTTTTAGGGAGCCCAATGAATTCTGTAGCAAGGCCCAACATATCTAATTTTTCTGGCCCTAATCCAGCTCTGATTTGCATACTTTTTAAGTCCACTTTAGTAAGAGATGGGTTAGCACAACCCTTAAGATGGGCCACCTCAGAAGGCCCAGTTAAGTTAGATGGGGCAACATTATTTGGGGGATTAGAACAACACTTTAATTGTGCCACCTTAGAAGACCCAGAAAAGATGGATGAGGGTATACTAACCTGTGTGTCTGAGGGACTGTAGCAACGTTGCTACAAGGGGGAGCATTAGAGGGAGACATGTGGGGCCTTTCCTGGTCACCTTTTGACGCACCAGCATGAACCGTACGCTGCATTTCAAATGACAGATACGACAGGGGGAACTTGTTGCTGGGCATCCTCTCATCGTTCACCTTTAGAGAGGAATTAGGCTCTGCCACAAATTTACCTTTTTGATGCTGCGCCATAACTTCTGACATGTCAGCACTTTTGTTCCCCATATTGCTCTGCAGGACCCTTTCTGAGATACAGAGGTGCTTTGTGGTACCTTGCTTGTTACCATTACTGTTTTCCGTACCTTTCTTCTTCCATTCTTTGGCGGTATTCCCTGAATCACCATTCTTATTTGATGGTCCTCTATGTTTCCAGAAACCTTGTTCTTGAGCCATGGATATGATCGATTTAGCAGGGGCTACTCCCAATTTTGCACTGTATTTTGGTGTATTTTGATCCCGGGAAGACATGACCTTCTCCTTAGAACAATCTTTTTGCTCATGACCTATAGTTCCACAGTTAAAACAAAGACCCTGGAGTTTCTCATATTTAAAAAATATCCAAACATTTGGTAATTCCTTTCTAGGGACCCAGCAACCTGTAATGAGGGGTTTTGTGATGTTAATCATAGCTCGGACACTAATAAAAGTCCTCAACAATCTCCCTTCCAACTCCGGATTCTCCACTTCTTGAACCTCTCCAAACCTATTAACAATTTTTGCTGCATTCTTGGTATTTAACATGTCCAATGGAAAGCCATGTAATTGTACCCAGAATGAAACTCTGTTAAAATCCAACTCATAAACAGAGGCTTGAGGGAGCCAGCTTTGAAGACTCATAATGTGCCCCATGATGTACCAAGGCCCTTTCTGTAGAGCATCTAATACCTCCTTCCTATCCTCAAAAGTAAAAGGAATAAATTTACTCCCATATCTGTAACATGAATCTCCTTACTTTCCCCCCAAGCCTTGAACACGATGCTCCTGACAGCTCCCTTGTTTAGGGGTTTATCAGCAAAGATTTTCCCAATGAGAGATTTCCTTGCTAACTGAAAACTTTGAAGTTCCTCCGTTTCCAGTTCTACAATGAGGTCTTGTTGTTGCTCTTCATCACTCATCAGACTCACTTAGTTACTTTCCCTTTCCATGTTTCAGGGATACAAGGAGTAGGTGGCTGGTAGGTTAAAATGGTAGAGACAAGACACAAAGACGCACAGAAGACAAGATTGAACTAGGAAAACCAACTAATAAGAGAAAAACAAACAAGTGGGACTGTAATAGGCTAACATGGCCAACAAACAGTGAAAGTAGTAAGGAGAGGGTGGGAGTAGATATTGATGAGACATTTAGACCACTGTTCAAAACATATTGACAGAAAGACAAGACACGGAATGAGAAAAAAAACCAAGACGTGACACCGGGAATTAAAACTAATAAAAGGAAGGCACTAACCAAATGGAAAACATTAAGACAGGGAGGAAGAAAGACAATTAGAGAGGAAGAAAAGAAGACAAATGGTGAAAAAAACTAGGAAAATCTCCCTATTGGAGATAGAATACTCCGGCAACCCAGAGAGGGGCTCTAGCTATTCTAGAGAGAGTTTTGGCACATGCATTTACCAAATTGAAATTTATCTTATTTGGGCAAAAGCGTACAAAAGAATGAGGGTGTGTAGTACTGATGAATGAGGGTGTGTAGTACTGATGGCCTTTCATAAACTTACCAAAGATTACCATTTCATGCAAAGCCAATATTATACTATATGGCAGAACGGACAAAAAAAATCCCAACATGCTCTTTGACAATAACCCAGAATGAAAAAAAAAACGGTAACGTTATATAATCGAGGAAAAATATATGAAATCATCTTAAACTTTGATTTTTTTTTTTTTACAAATTAAGCACCAATTGTAAATCTTCTAATTTTGTCCCTAAATTAAATCATGATTATTCTACCAATTTGGTCATTTTGTTTGGCTATCGTTCATTGACGAATTCATGGCTTTACATAAGTTTTGTTGGTGTATAATAACAATAAAACTTATATGACAAGATCATGTCAGATCTCTACCAGGATGCCTCAGATGCATTGCAAGGGATTGAAGGTCTAATAACTGGGGCCAAATCTGAGCGGATGAACAGAGCTTTGTAACTCATGATCACTAAAGTCCAAAGGAAAAAGTAGACCACCGCGCAGAAGAAGATTAACTTAACTCAGATTGAAGTACAAGGGTGTTATCCAATCTGACAATCGGATATGTCTGTTATCTGAATCTTAGGAGAGCCTATTTCGGGAAAGTGTATCTAATCAGATCATCGTAACTGATTTATTTAGGTTCAAATCTGTTAGGATTATATTTAAATCTTTTAGGATTATATTTTATCTTATCTAGGACTAAATCTATTTAATTTAGGACTGTATCTTTTAGATATTTTATTTTAGCGAATTCCTTTGCTATATATTGGCATTGAGAATCAGTTTGTAGACACAGTTTTTATCAATAAAATTCTGAGTTTTCTCTTTGTGAGAGTTTATCCTTTATTCTTGGATTAAAGAACTACTTGATAACTTAGGTTCTACCAGCAGGTCTTGGTTAGGGTCTAGTTGCTTATATCTTGATAACTTTGGTGCTTCCAACAGGTCACAGATTGTGTCAAGTTCCTATCTTTGATAGCTTTGGTGCTTCCAGCAGGTCTTGAATTGTGTCAAGCTCTTTATCGTTATTTACCGTTATTTGATCTTCAAGACGTTCCTATCTTTACGCTTCCGGTTCATATTATTTGGTATCAGTAGCTTCGGCTCTTGAGATCAATTGGTAACATCTATCCTTATCTTTTGTTCTTTATCTTATTAAAAAAATCTGCATTAGTTTAAAAAAAGGGAAGTGCAGACAATACAATAAAAGGGAGATCTGTAGTAGTAAAAAAAAAAAGAGAAATGTGCATATAGTAAAAAAAGGTGCAGTATTAAATTTTCTGAACAGCAAATCCAGTTATGTTGTCCACAATATTTATACCAAGCGGAAGATTTCATTCGAGGTGAAAATTTCATCCAAGGTGACGAATCCATCTGAAGTGAAGAGTTGTAACCGACTACACATTTTGATTACTTTCCAGGCTAGTGTTTTATCATTAAAAGTTGTCAAGTTATCATCAACACCTTCTCTATTACTTGTTAGTAGAATCTACATCCCAAAAGTTCCTTATTTCATGAGCTTGTAAGGATAAGTTGAGTGGAAAAATGCAAGAGTGGTGAGTACAATATAGTGATAAAAAGCCAAAAATTAGAGTGGTACACGAAAGAATAAAAAAATTGAGTGTAAACACGTAAGGGAGTGTTGTGAGGATTCTTATTTTTATCACTAAGATTGTTTGATTTCCAGCCAAATTTCTTTTCATTAATCGTGAGTGCAGTAAATCGACGTGAGGAGGATGCTGGAGAAGTAGACCCCAAATTGTTCCTCAAGGCACTACAAAGTGAATTTATGAGAATGAGTGCAAGAATGGATGAGATGGAAAACCAGTTTCCAAGGAGAAGGAGTAAAACATCTCCTAATCGAACTGAAGAAGAGGAAGAGGAAGAAGAGGACAAGGGAAGTAGTTCTAGAAGAGAAAGCAACATGGATAATCATCTTGGAAGCATCAAGATGAACATTCTTTCTTTCCAAGGGAAGAATGATCCTGAGTTATATTTGGAGTGGGAAAGAAAGGTGGAGCATGTTTTTGATTGCCACAATTATTCCGAGGAGAAAAAGGTAAAATTAGTTGTAGTAGAATTCACTGATTATGCAAGTATATGGTGGGATCAATATGTGTTGAGCAGGCGAAGGTGTGGAGAAAGATCGATTCAATCTTGGGAGGAGATGAAGGTCGTGATGAGAAGGAGATTTGTACCAAGTCATTACCATAGAGACTTGTACAAAAAATTACAGGACCTACGACAAGGTTCTATGAGTGTAGATGATTACTACAACGAGATGGAAATAGCCATGATGAGAGCCAATGTGCAAGAAGACCGAGAAGCAACAATGGCTAGATTCATTAGAGGATTAAAAAAAGAAATTGCAAATGTAGTGGAACTCCATCATTATTTGGAGATGGAGGATTTATTACACAAAGCAATCCAAGTGGAGAGACAACTCAAATCCAAAGTTGTAAGATTTCCAGGAACTCCTAGTACCTCTTGGAAATCCTGGCCGACCAATAAACCAACAACTCGGCCAAAAGAAGAGGTAAAGATCGGACATCCGATCTCAGCTAGTAAAGGTAAGTCTGAATTCAGTTCATCTTCTAAAGCACGTGAAATTAAATGTTTTAGTGTTTCCTTTAAATGTTCAATTTAGTTTGGTTCTTTATTTTTTATTTTTACATTATGATTGGGATTCATGTGTTTAACTTTATGATTGTGTGTAACCACAAGATGTATATGGGCTAAAAAAGCTTGCAACAGAGGAGTTATGCAAGCTAAATTCCTGCCTTCTTTCTCTCTCTATTTGAATTGAAATTTTGAGCTTCTGGTTATTGTGATTGGTGAAAATGAGACCGGTAAATTTTCCTAATAAGTTGTTCTAAAGAATTATTAATTTCATTAGGTTTCTTTGCAAAATCGAATTATTTAAAAATACTTTGTTTTTAATTTTGGTGTTAATGGAACAACTTCTGGCAGTGTGAGATTTTATAGAATAGAATACTCTAATATGGCTTTCTTTTATAGATTTTTATTCTATGGAATTATCGCAAAATTTTCCTACAAATTTATCTATGGATTTGCTTACAAAAAGTTCCTACAAAATTTTCCTATGGATTTGCCTACAATTTTTTCTTATGGATTTACCTACAAATTTCTCCTATGGATTTATCCATGATAATTTCATATAGATTTACTTATGGATGTTTCTTGCAAATTTACCTACAATTTTTTCTTACAAATTTACCTTCAAATATTTCCTATAGGTTTATCTATGAAAATTTGTTACAAATTTATCTATGAATTTTTCCTACAAATTTATCTACGGTTTTTTCCTACAAATTTACCTATGAATTGAATTATCCACGAGCATATTTCCTATGGAGGAAAATTTATAAGAAAATCCGTAGGAAATGCTTTTCCTACAAATTTTTGTAGGAAAATCCGTAGGAAATGAACAAAATTTTAGTAGTGTAAGTTCAAAGGGGGTAAGTGTAGATGAGGAAAAGGTTAAGTCTATTAGAGAGTGGCCGACCCCAAAGAGTGCTAGTGAAGTGAGAAGTTTTCATGGGTTACCAAGTTTCTATAGGCTGTTTGTGAAAGATTTTAGCACTATTGCTGCGCCTTTAAATGAACTTGTTAAGAAAAATATTATGTTTAAATGGTCAGATGCACATGAAAAAGCTTTTAACACTTTAAAAGAAAAATTAACAAATGCCCTTACCAGTCAGTTCTCTAAGAGAATTGTTGATTAAGGAGACCCAAGGAGGCGGTTTGATGGGACACTTTGGAGTGCAGAAGACACTGGACATCCTAGTCGAGCACTTTTTCCGGCCGAGCATGAAGAAGGACGTCCGAGCCGAGTATGGAAGGTGCATAATATGCAAGCAAGCTAAGTCAAAATTAAATCCGCATGGATTTCCATGAACTTTATGATCGGTTTTGCCAAAAACTCAAAGTGGTAAGGATAGTATTTTTGTTGTTGTTGATCGGTTTAGTAAAATGGCACACTTTATTGCGTGTTCAAAGACAAACAATGCAACACAAATTGTTAACCTATTCTTTAAGGAAGTTGTCCGATTGCATGGTTTACCGAGGACAATTGTGAGTGATAGGGACGTTAAATTCCTAAGTCATTTTTGAAGGACTTTATGGAATGAATTGGGAACAAAACTTCTATTTTCTACTATTGCATATCCTTAAACGGATGGATAAATTGAAGCAGTAAATAGAACGCTTTCAACCTTATTATGTTTTATCATTGGCAAGAATCTAAAGCAATGGGAAAAATGTTTGCCACATGTTAAGTTTGCATATAACCGAACGATACACTATACTACTTCTTTTTCATCATTTGAGGTTGTATATGGTTTTAATTCACTAACTCCTATGGATATTTTGTTATTACCTATTTCTGACTTTTCCAACTTAGATGGTAAAAGAAAAGCAGGTTTATGTCAGGGAGTTACATGCAAAGGTCCGAGCTAATATTGAGAGGAAAAATGAACAGTATGCAAAGCAAGCCAATAAAGGGCGGAGGAAGGTGGTGTTTAAACCAAGCGATTGAGTTTGAATCACATGGGGAAAGAGAGGTTTCCAGCTCAAAGGAAGAACAAGCTTCAACCAAGAGGAGATGGTCCGTTCCAAGTTTTAGAGAGGATCAATGACAATGCCTACAAGATAGATTGATGAACACATTTTTATTCACACTTTTTATAATTAATACTAGCTTTCTTGGACTGTAATTGTGATTAAATCCACTGTTTTAATTGGGATTTACCGAATTAGGCTTTATTGGGCTTTAACTGTAAATGTTGTTTAATTTCGGATTTTAAGCCTACTAACCTACCTGTCTTGTTTTGATGATATCTGGAGCTATAGGTGTCCGATTTGGGTGATTCTAGTGGCATTGGAAAGCTAACATCCGGGGCTTTAATTTGATATGCTATATGACTATATTCACATTAAGGAATTAGGAGCAGTTGCAGTTTGAAGTTGGACTACGGAAACTGTCACAGAAACAACATTGTTTTAAGACTTGTATTAGTGTATTGGGCCTAATACTTGTTAATTTCGGCCCAAACATCATTTATATCTGATTAATTAGGAGTAGATCTATAAATAGGGGTAGTTACTCTTTTGAAGGGAACTCTTTCTCATTTTCTAAAATTCAGATTTTAAGTCTCTTCTTCTTCTTCTTCTTCCTTTTTTGTTTTCCTCTTCAACCTCTATGGAAGGCTGAATTCAAGGTTGATTCTCAAGTGTTCTTAGCATTGGATCTTGAGGTTTCATCTATGCAATTTCGTTTTTCAATTTTCTGCACATTTTCTCTTCTCCTAATCTCTAGAATTCTAGGATTTTGAATCTTGAATTGTAATGCATGCTTCATGGTTCTTTTTCTCCTCTTAATCCTAAATTTGAATTTTAGTTTGCTTAATTCTAAGATGAATCTACTGTTTTCTTAATTCAGTAGGTTAGGGATTAGATTCTCACACAAGTTTGCTTAATCCTTGTGTGAGATAATTGATGAATTGATTGATACTTAATTGGTTAATTCGAATTTGTGTAGGAATTGACAATTTTCTGTAAATCAATGAAAGATCCTATGTGAATGAGCTTGAGAATTAATCTATTTTCTAGCATATTTTCCGAATTTTCAAATTTTAGTTAAATGTTCTTGAATTCTAAAAATTAACCAAACAAAACCCCCTTGCTTGCTTTTGAATCAACAATCCTTATGAGTAAATTTGGATTTGCTATTGAATTCCTTGAGGGACAACTTTAGTTAATTTTCCATTAATTACATATTCTGAGCATTAATATTTGGTTGAGTACGGCCTCGATCATAGATCTTCCAAGTGAATATGGTAATGTTAATGCAACATTTAATGTAACTGACTTATCCTTATTTGATGTAGGTGATGAATCATATTCGAGGACGAATCCTTTCAATGAAGGGGGGAATGACATGATCCCGTCCGACCTCAACCAGGATGCCTCAGATGCATTGCAAGGGATTAAAGGTCCAATAACTGGGGCCAGATCTGAGCGGATGAAGAGAGTTTTGCAACTCTTGATCACTGAAGTCCAAAGGAAAGTAGACCATCGCACAGAAGAAGATCCAAAGAAGTGGTTTGACTTGACTCGGATTAAAGTACAATAGTGTTATCCGATCTGACAATTAGATATGTCTGTTATCCGAATCTTAGGAGAGCCTATTTCGGGAAAGTGTATCTTATCAGATTGTAATTGATTTATTTAGGATCAAATCTGTTAGGATTATATTTAAATCTTTTAGGATTATATTTTATCTTATCTAGGACTAAATCTATTTAATTTTGGACTATATCTTTTAGATAGTTTATTTTAAGGGATTCATTTTCTATATATTGGCATTGAGAATTAGTTTGTAGACAGTTTTTATCAATAAAATTGAGTTTTTTCATTATGAGAGCTTATCCTTTATTATTGGATTAAAGAACTACTTGATAACTTATGTTCTACCAGCAGGTCTTCATTAGGGTCTAATTGTTTATATCTTGATAACTTTGGTGCTTCCGACATGTCAAGAATTGATGTTTTAATCATGGTTCGTGGAAATGCATGTTAACAATTGCAATTACTTCTTGTTTGAGCAAATGTTAAAAGTCTTGCAATAATTGTTTCATGTTTTCTTGCATCACCACATTGTCGGGAAGAGGTAATTTAATGGGCCATATAGAAAAAAAATTGATTCAACATATTATAGATCACAAAGCATGACTAAAGTGAAGAAACAACCATCAAACACAACTTGGAAGAATAATATGCATAACTTTAGAACAACATCACAAACCAGTAAGGACAATAACTAGTACAATTTTGTGTGTGGGAGGGTTTTGCTTGGCATTCATAACAACTCAATGAAGCACAACGCAATTGTTAAGGTGCGAGGGGAGCCTAAACCACCAGGGAGTTCTCCAACATAGTGCCAATGAGCAAACGAGCAAACCACAAAAGTGAGCTAGACACCACATCCAACCCAAAACTTTAAGGCGTTAGGTTTATGGGTCTTTCCACTTATATATTGCTCTCCTTGCTCATTCCTATCCAATGTGGGACTAATACTTGACATCCCAACAATCTCCCCCTCAAGTGTGAATCCATTAATCTAATGCTCTCCCTCAAGCAGAAGCTTTTTCATCACAAGTTTCCATGGTCTTGCACCGCCGTTGGCTCACATCAACGGGACACGCCACCTAGCCTCCACATATCACTAGGAAGACTTTCGACACAAGGTTCGCCACCAATTTCTCGTCCGAGCCGGTCACAGATCACCTGATCACATCATCCACTCTGATACCACTTGTTAGGGTGCGAGGGGAGCCTAAACCACCGAAGAGTCCTCCAACATAGGGCCAATGAGCAAATGAGCAAACCACACAAGTGAGCTAGACACCACATCCAACCCAAAACCTTAAGGCGTTAGGTTTATGGGTCTTTCCACTTATTTATTGCTCTCATTGCTCATTCATATCCAATGTGGGACTAATACTTGACATCCCAACACAACCAAAATACCTTGTCACAATGATCTCAATTCTTCACTTCAAACTTATGGGACAATTTTTCCTACACTAACTATCAACAAAAAATACAACCACATTGCACAAACAGCTCATCATTTGTTCATCTTAATTGGGGACTGAATTGCAATTACTCAAAACATTTAAGGTCACTAGCACTTGGAAGTCTATCATCAATTCAACATATTAATAATAAATCACTACAAAAAACACAAGATTTAGTTGGGGTTAAATTTGCATTTACCCGCGGTTTAAACCACAACTAGATGTTTTTCCCGTGGGAAATTCGAGCGTAGTAAAGGGGTTACCCGCGGTTGATGATAACCGTTGGTACAACACGGAATTTAGCTGGGGTTAGTAAACCGCAGGTGATTACCCGGGATTTCTAAACCGCAGGTAAATATACGGGGTTTATAAACCGCGGGTAATACCTGAATTTCTTTTTTATTGACCACTACCTAATAATTAATTTATTAAGGAGCAAAGCAATTAATATATGGAAATGAATATAAGAACGAGAACTACTACATAATTAATCACATAATATAATTTACGCATATAATTAATAACATCACAAAGCAAATATGGGAATTGCTTTCATTCAATCCATTCCATATACTAGCTTTCTGGACTCGTCCAATTGTCTCCACTTGTGCTATTTGAACTATTCTAGTGCGAGATCAATAATATGCCACATGTAATACATCCAATATATAGAAGCAAATAGATAGGAACTTACCACTGTACCACTGCTTTTGCAGGATTTTTGCTGTGTAAATTTTGGTGAATGACTCGTCAAAGGCTGTATCATGTTCACTAGTTAGGCCATTATCATAGAAAATGTCTCCACTTGAAAAATACAAAGTCGATGTCTAGCTTCTGTCCAACCTCCCCCATCTGTGACCAAGCAACTTCTTTTTCTTAGCTAATATAAACTTAATATCAACGATGTGAAGAGCATCAAGCAAAAAAATACAATATAAAAATTGATTAATATGAACTATGAAGAAACATAAGAGTCTGCACTCTGCATCATCTTTATATGGACATATTGAAGTCTTTTACAAAATCTTCTTATGAATGGAATGATCATAATTGATATGTTTGCATGACAATCATAATTTATTTTCCACAAAACATATAGCAAACCGAAAAACGAAAAGCAAAAATCAAACCAAGAAAGCAACTTCAGATTGGTTGTATTCACCTCTTCTTCCCCAGTCACCAAGCACTAAGAAACCAAGAGAACTATCAAGTTTTGGGGTGTGTGTAAATCTCTGCATATCTGCAGATGCATGAAGGACCAACAAACCAAAGCTAGTGGATGTTGAAAGCACTTGATTAAAAAAATGCTTGGTTCTCAATTAATACATTCTGCAACAACTACATGGAACTTATTTAAAATAATTCCTTGTTGTCCACACAAAATAAAGCTAACTACTACTGCAGAAAAAAAAAACAGAGTTGTCACAACAAATTCATATAAAGTATCAATTAAAATTTTTTAAATTTTGTAAGAGGGACAGCTACAAAGTATTGTTCAAGACAAATTCATATTAAGTATTAGTTTAAAAATACTATATGATGTTGTGAATGGCAAAGATATTAATTCCTGAAGGAATAGTGTGAAGCCATTACCCTGTTGTCATAATTGCTGACTTAATTGTTGCAGGAGACCATGTAGGATGGAAGGATTTGATATAGGTAGCTACCCCTGTAGCATGTGGGCATGCCATTGAAGTCCTTGAGACGTTAATAAATTTCTCCTGAAGGTTAAAAAGAAAAGAGAAAAGGCTTTTAGTAAATAATACCTTGTTGTATTCATGTAGGTGTAGATGCTATTAGCATCCTCAGTGTTAATGTGAGATGCAGGCAAAGCAAAACATGTCCCAAAATCTTTGATTTCGTTGCTGTGCATTACAATTCCAGCTGCACCAGATGCAAAACCTTACAGATTTTTTTTCCTCTATATCTTGAATTTCTGCACTCAAGCTATAAGAATATGAATATATTGCTAGATGAACTTTCCTCGTTGAAACTACATGTAGAAAGCCCTGTGAATTGTCATTTTGGGTTAGTAAGCACTTGCTGGAATTGAGAATTTGAGATCACAATGGTCGTCCATACATTTCATTTTGCCATGCACACTAACCCATGGCTCATTCTATTATGTCAAATTTCA
The DNA here is from genome assembly GCA_026901365.1 of Sesbania bispinosa. NCBI lineage: Eukaryota > Viridiplantae > Streptophyta > Magnoliopsida > Fabales > Fabaceae > Sesbania > Sesbania bispinosa. Next base: position 2,442,467 of record QLOH01000048.1, on the reverse strand, counting down.
ATAAAAAATCATTTATGGTAACAAAATTCATAAAAATCCATGGTCCAGTAACCTTTAGGCGGTCTTATTAAGTGATTTTGTATTTTATAGAGACATGGATGCCAAAGTTAAAGCAATGATCAAGCTATTGAAGAGGATGCAGACTCATTTGCAAGGAGGGCAAAGATGTACTATAAGAAGCGACCGGAACTTATGAAATTAGTTGAGGAGTTCTACCGAGCATTAGCCTTCTTCAAACAAACATTTTAACGAACACCTTAAATGTGTTGTTTGAAAATCAACAAAAACCCTTTAACACCAATTCAAAAACACGCCAAATGCATAAAAAAAATAAGGGAATAATATTTCACTAAAGATGGGTTTGGGTGTTGTGGTAGACTTACCGATGCTACAGAAGTGACGACGTCAGGGTTGCTCAAAAGGTAGTGTTTTGCGGCTTCCGACATGGAGTAGGGATGATATGGTGAAGTCCATGGTAGTGTGGCAATGATGAGGGGACTTAATGGCCAGACGACACCACGATCAGAGCTTCTTGATGAGAAACACTGCACACGATGAAATAAGGAGATGGGTAATGAAACACCATGACGTCATTGTAACTTTGGGTTCGGTGACTGACGGAGGAGATGCTGGATATCACCAGCAGGACAAAGAAGGTGGTGAGGAGGCTCACATTTTGAGCGATTGGGAGCTCTAGAGCAAATTTGGGGGTTTAGGGTTCGATGGTAAGAGAGAAAAAAGAAGATTCTATTATTAGGAACCTGAAAATGAGTCGAAAAGTGTACTGAGGGCGAAAAGAAGAGTACTCTCAACGCGAGTTCAATTATTATTAGTTTATTTTTTAACGGGGGTTACCATAATTGCGGCTAAACAAACGTGTTTACGAGGGTTATACCAACCGCAACTGAATTAACGTGGTTAAATCTACTTTTTCCCGTAGTGAATCCAATGATCATAATATTTTTTTTTATTATCTGGATCACATGTACTACGATCCATAATAACTATCGTTTGTTGAGATATTATATATTAGTTAGAAGAAAAGCAAAGTAGAAATAAAAGATAAAAATTTAAGTGTCATGTTAGTGAGAGTCTTAAAGCAATGGTTAATGAATCAATATATAGAACATTTTATTATACAAATCAATAAATTTTCTCTCTTTCTAACTTTTAAACCAGCGACTTAAGTGTACTCGTTAACCTTTTCCAAAATTTAATTCTATTGGTTGATGATCTAATAATTAATTAAGTTCGCGTACACCACATTACATTTTTCTTCATCAAAAAATAAAAAATTTTATAAATAACATTTCTCCAATATATGGAGTTGCTCACCTTACATCACAACTACTAGCATATATTATTCAAATAGAATGCATATTAAGTATGGATTTGAAGCATGCAGATTAATATAGAGTTGTTGCATGGATAACCAAAGGTTCATATATAGCATAAGAAGTACCCCAGAAAAAAAAATAAAATAAAAGCATAATTGTTTTATTTTCTCCAAGCATATACATATATAACTCATTTCTTTTCAATTTAATCAATTCAATAACATAAAACAAACATTTAAAGCCATTATTTTCAGCAACCCATTCAAGGGCACAAAAGAGGCTAGTCACAACTGTTGACACAAAATAAAAGGAACAACACACAAATTATTACCAAACATAAGAAGTTCCACCAAACGAATTAATATTATAACTCAGGGAGTTAACTTTTTCTCAATCTTAACAACTCCACTCTCTGGAACTTCAGTTGCTTTGTGGGTGTGACCATGGCAGCACTTGTAACGAACAGATTCTATTTCCATTGATCTCCCACACGCTAGATCTGGGCAATTTATGGGGTCAAGAATGTTTGAAGGATAGTTAGCCAATTGCATATGTGCACATGAAGTAGGAAAATCTCGACGCTTACGATCATAGTATTCTTTGAAAGCCACATCAAAACCTGCTTTCTCTAACACTTTATCTTTCCATATCTCAAAATCAGCTGCAGTTGCCAACATTTGGTCACCACGACCAAGTAGCTTAACGTTTGACCCTTTACTTAGAAGAACCCATCCCGGTTGGTCTTGTTTGAGGCAAAGTAAGCTCTTTATCTCATCAATCGTTGGATCTTTGGTCTTCTTCTGAATCATGTTTGCAAACAAGCTCTCTATGCCAATCCAGAAGCGAGGAACAACCCTGTGATCATCTTTTCCAAATGGATAGTGCTCTATTATGGCATCCGCTTTCTTGATAATATCATGCCTTTTGATGTTATCCACTGCCATTGTGAATTTTTGCATCCATTGATTGTCGGTACCTCCATAGATGAAGAGGAAAGTGTCTGCTTTAATCTGATTCACATAGACATAAATAGAGAATTTTATTTTGAATGTGACAGATAATCAATTAAGAGTTCGATATATATATATATATATATATATATATATATATATATATATTATCACATCATTTAAATGAATATGATATTGTTAAATTCAATAAGTGATATATTAACACATTATTGGATGATAGTATTACGATTAAATCCAATAAATAATATCATAGTTAACAAAGTCCAATTAAATGTGTAGTGTGTTTAATTATGTACATATTTATTTTTGTGAAAAGTATACATTCACACCCTAAAAGGTGTATGGAGTGTAGATAAAAAGAGAAAGAAAGAATAAAAGAAGTGAAGAGAGAAAAATTGAATGATGTGATAATTGATGTAATAGGATAAAAAGAGAGAAAAGTTAAGTGTGAAATGAAATGTAAAATTTTTAAGTGTGAAAGAATTATAACCCTTATTTTTGGATCTGAAATTTATTTTGTACTTACAATGTCTTGTAATTTTGGGTTGACTTTCTTCATTTCGGCCCAAAACCAATTCCATTTCTGAGTAAGATTCTCATCATCAGTGGGCCTGAAAGGGAAGGCTTCGATCCCCCATACAAAAATCATGTGCATTGCATTATAGTTTACCACCCTTCCTTGAGGGTTCAAAACAGGGATGATAGGCTTATTCTTATAGTTCAAATCCTCTCTTATGAGTCTGATTCCTGCTAAGGGATAGAAGTACTCAACCACATACCATGGCATTTCAAGCTTCAAATTATCAAATTCTGCCTTGTGAAGAAGGTTCCAATCATCCACAATGGGGACCCACAAGATCTTGAAATCAGGTTTTCTGTAACCTTTCACTTCTTGAGGATCTTCTTGCAATCCATAATAGATAGATTGTAGAAGTCGAATCTCATCTCTGATGCTGTCGAGGCCTGAAATGAATAATAACACATGCTTCTTCCTAAACACTTCAATACTAACCATTTGTCTATTATAGCCATCAAACACCAGGGGATCCTGAATTTCATTGTGGAAGATCAGAACCTTCAAAACTTCTACAATTTCTGTAGGAGTTTGAAGGACCCTCTTACGTCTCCAGTAATCTTCTAGCTCACCTGTAATAAACAGATATAATAACTTATCAGCATTAATTGAATGCTAATTAAGCTGAAACAATCCCTTAGATTTTGTACCAGAAAGAAGTGAGGAAAAAAAAAAAAAAACAGAACAGTTAATTAAGCACAGAATTACCTATTTTCTTTCTGCTTCTCGTCAGATGCGCCTTTAATTTGCTGATAACGGAGGCAAGCTTGACATCAAAATTCGATATTTCAAATCTGTCCTCCCTGAACGAAGCCATTGCATTTATATAAAGTGTGTCAGCCACCAAATAAAAAAAAGGAATATATGTTTATAAGGAAAAGGACATATAAAAAAAAACGGAAATTAAAGAAAAAATGAAAAATATAATAATTAATGTGATAAAAAATAAAAAAAAATAGAAAGAAAATGGGCGAGTGTATAAAATTTGAGTGTGGTTTCAACCTTGTTGTACTATCATCTTACACACACAAAATAAAAGTTTAAATGCAATGTGACTAGTCTTTATATATATACACAAAGAAAGGAAAATCAAACTATATATAAAAAAGATTGTTAAAACTTTGAGGTAAACATTGCAAACATAATGATATTAATATTAAAATTAACTATGCATGATAAATTTACAAGAATCAAACAGAGACAAAGAGAGAAAGAACTTACGAATCACCCATAAGAAAATCAATGTGATTAGCACAAATTACAGTGGTGACGATAGCCCAATAGACAGCCACAGGGATCTCTTGCATGGCTTCTATCAAAGCTGGAACATCCTTTGTGTCATACCCTTTGGTAGAGAGCCTCTCCAACTCAGTGATACACTCAACGGCGTGCAATAAGTTCTTAACCAAACTGTTATAGTCAGCAATGGCTTGCCTATTCTTCTCAATGGTATGAACACGATTCATTTGTGCTAGTGATCTTCCAAGATGGTCTGCGCTTGGAACCTGGACAAGGTGCCAGAAATTACCATATTCCAAAGCAAAAGCAGCTAAAGCAAAAATTGCTTTTCCATCCCATGTATAGGTTTTCAGCTGTTCAAGGATCGACATTGCTGTCTCATGAGCGTGATGCTCACCATGAGGGGTGCTCATCATCTACAACCGCAAAATTTAATAATTAAATTATTTACAAAGAGCGTGATGCATAGTGGGAGTGGCAAAATCCCATAATAACAAGTATATATATATATATATATATATATATATATATATATATATATATATATATGCTGTTAAATAACCTGAGAAGCAATGTGCTTCATTTTACGGAACGGTGGGTCAAAACTGGATACAAGAATCTTGTCTTCTATAAGACCAACGGGTGTACCAGTCTGCAATATATGCAAAAAATTAATTAAAATGATTAATTATCTCTTTATTGATAATTATATATATAAACACTTTCAATCGGAAGCAACATATTAATTTAATTTACCTGAACTGCAACACTATCAGCAACTGCAGTGGAACGCTTGATAATGTTTGAAGTAAGGTTGAAAAGCGATTCCACATCGTACCTTTCAGCGGTGTGGACATGGGTTATGTAAACCGTCTCAAGGATCTTATCATCAGTCCAACCTAATGGGTTCGAAGCTGCCCTCGCTTGCTGAAAAGTATTGGAAGCAGTACCCGGAAGTGAAACCACCGGCATTGACGACATCTTATCTTAGTGATTCAAACAATAATGAATAATATCTCTCTCACTCTTTGGATCTCTCAGGTTTTGATGCATTGTTCTTTTAATGCTTGGCCTATTTATAAGGTTGCGAGTGGACTATACAGTTTACACTTACATTTAGCTAAGAGTGATTTAAAAAATTAAAAAAAGAATCTATCTGTCAACACTTTTTGTGACATGTCTACGATGGATTTTACAGTATAGCCTTGTGTGTTAATGATTCATGTTAGGTAATTAGGGATAGTATCGGCAATTGGTATGATTTTCCGCAGCTTTTGCTTTAGGTAAAGATAGTAAGTCCGTCGTCAAAACGTTCAAGGAAGGAATATTGTATACTAAAGGTTAAAGGAAGGAGAATATATTTATAAGATTGCGATAACAAGAAATGGATATACAGTGAACTGTGGGCCTTCATTCGATATGCAATAACCAAATCTGCACGTAACTTGGAAAATAGCAAGTGATCTTGTATTCAATAATTAGGTAGCGTTGGTAAACACTTCGCAACGGAACAGAATGGACATATGAGTTTTATTTTATGTTTGGTGTATTTTAAAAATAGAATATCATTGAAAGAGTGAAACACTTTGGTTCTATAAATAAAGGTGGAACCAAAGAGAATAGAACAGAACACTCATTATTAATTTTTTGATTGACAAAACTACTACCCAAAACTACTACTACCGACTTTCATAACATTCTTTCCAAAACTGTTATTCCCCCACTCTCACAAAACACATTTTACTATCACCATTATCCCCTGACACCCTATACCGTCACCTCTGTCACCACCACTACCATCGTTGTCGCCGCAACTGCCACCGCTATCACCACCAGCTTTGTCCAAACATGTTATAAATAAATTTTTCATTGCACTTCTTTTAATTATTTAATTGTGTATAAAAGTTTTTTATATGTTTTCTTCTTGAATCATATTTCAGACTTATAATAAATATTTTTCATATAATAATTTATTATTAACACAAATTATAATTTTAAAATAAAAATATTATTATTAACACATTATAAAATTCCTGTGCATCGCACGAGTATAATTACTAGTTAAAATAAAAATAGAGTAACTTCTATGAATAATAGTATTTCTGCCTACTACTTGTTACCTATATTAATTTGCTTCATAATTTATATTTATGAGAGATTTGTATAAAGTTTTAGAATAAAAAGTGGTTTTTAATATAATGAAAATAGAATAAAAAAATGGAAGCAATTTACTTAAAAATTACTTGAAAATACGAACACAACATTGCTATAACATTTTCGTAATTACCAATTGTTCCAAGCCATGATCTTGAATTTGTTTTCACCTTCCCTTTATTATAAATTGGTGAAAGCTATTAAGCTTAATTAGTTTCCATACTACGCTTCTTCCAAATTTATACTATTCTTTGAGTAGTCTCCAAGATGGTGGTGACTGCAGAGGTTATGGTGACAGACATGGTGCTATGGCGTAAATGGTGGTTTGGACAAAGGAAGCTACGGCAGTGACAGAAAAGAATAAGAAGATTAGGGAGAAAAGGCCTTTAGTGTGTCTGAGAGAAAGATGAAGGGGATACTTCAAGTTGTCCTTGATGGCAGCGACTGCTGTAACATCCCAAATTATAATTCTTTTTGTAAATAGAACAAATAGGGGAATAGGTTTTATAAAAGGAATTAGGAGGAAAGGGACTAAAAATGAAAGGTGGGAAAATTAGGATTCTGATATCCTCGCTCAAATGAGAAGGTCTCGCTTGAGCGAGCATATCAGAAAAGGGGGAAATTTTGGGTACTGTCATGCTCGGTCAAGCGAGAAGGGCTCTCTTGAGCGAGCATATAAGTAAAAGTTGGAGACAATTGTTTCTGGTTTGCTCGTTCAAGTGAGGATCCCTCGCTTGAGCGCAATTCTTGGGAAATTCCAGGGTTGCTCTTTGGAATTCCCTCGCTCAAGCGCAATTCCAAGAGTTGCTTTCTGGAATATTCTCGCTTAAGTGAGAATTATATTCTCTCGCTTGAGCTAGGATGTGTATATTCCAGGATTTCATCTTTGCTCCCTCAAGCGAGAAGACCTTACTTGAGCGAGAGTTCGCGTGTCTATTTTTTTAAAATCAGATTTTAGGGCTTGGCCCTCATTTATTACTTCCACTCACTTATTTTAGAGAGAGAGCGAGGAGCTTCTAGAGAGAGAAGGAGCCATGAAGCCAAGATGAAGAAGAAGAAGTCAAGGGTTGCTCATCCCCAACCTCTCAACTCCATTCCCCCTTCACATTAAGCTCTCTTGAGGTGAGTATAACTCACACACCACTAACCATTCTTGCTTGAATCCCTCCAATGAACCTTAATCTCCTTCTTTCCCTTTCTTTGGCTTATGTGTGTGATTATTTTATTGTTGCTTCTTTATTAAGATGTATGGTATGTTTTCATTGATTGTATCATGAGTTAGGGTTTGTTGCTCTAGTTAGGGTTCCTTACAATACTTAGAATAGTTACCCATTACTTCATGAATCATATATTATGCCCTATGTGTGAGTCTTGAATCATGGCTTTGGCCCTAGTTAATAATCAAAAAATGGATTTGGCTTCAACGCCAATAAAAATGGCTTCGGCCCCAGTTCACCCTTAACTAAGAAAGATTGGACTTCGGTCCCCAGTTAATTGGACTTCGGTCCCCGGTTAAAACATGGGTTTCGTCCCCCAAATAATTGGCGGTGTTATTCCCAGGGAAGACGTTCCTTATAGTTTGAGCTCAGGTCTAGCCCCAGCCTAGTGATAAGACCTCGTCTTTCGGGTAATGCATGTTCATGTTTATATTCAGCTGAGATATCATGTCATGAATTGTATTACTTATCCTGTTGCACTGCCTACCCATACTGTATGCTGCATGCTGTATAGTTATATTCACTGAGACACCTATCTCACCACACGTTTTGTGGACTATATTTTAGATGCACAGGTTCCTCCTCGCACCGGATAGTGAGCGTGGAGCTTGGGGAGCTGCTTTATTGTATTTTGTTTTGGGTCAGGATGTCACGCTTTAGTTGTTAGGCCTTGATTACGATTAGATTATATCTTCGTACATTTATTCTTTTATGGGATATGACTGTACATGTGCAGCCTTCAGGCCCTTTCTATTTTGTTCAGGGCACATGTATGGGGGTATCCTAGGTCCTTATTATGTATTGGATTAACAAGTAGCCTTAATGGCTTTTATGTACGCAGTTGTATTTCCATATACTGTTTAAGTAATCGTTGGAAGTTTAAGCGATATATGATGTATGTAATTGCAGTATTTAAATGGAGCGAAATAATTTCAGTAATTCGGGTATTTTGCTCCCAACGGGCTTAATTCTCAGATTTAGAAATTCGGGCGTTACATTTTGGTATTAGAGCAGTTCAATCCAGTTGGACTATGGATAGTTATGATTGTCTGAAGTTAATTGTAATCTTACATGCATTGTTGTGAAATGTGTAGACTGATCACCTCAATGTTTCATGAATGATATGTTTAGGATTATGGCTACCAGATGACGAAGCCGACCCCGAGGTTCTTCAACACCAACACCGAACCCCGATTCCATAGCAACCACTCTCCGGATGCTTACAGCGGCCATTGGGGAGCAGACCGCCGCCAATACGGTTGTTCTCCAAGAGCTCCGGACGCGTCCGAGGGAGACGCCCCCGCCTAACCCTGTTGTGGCCACGGACCCCTTTGTCCAAGGCCTAGCAGAGTTCCGGAAGCATCATCCACCATCCTTCTCCGTAGCATATGACCCAGAGGCAGCTGACTCCTGGCTCAATGCCCTAGAGAAGATTTTTGAGGTCATGAGCTGTGCGGATGATCTCAGGGTTCAGTTTGCGGTGTTCATGCTCCAGGGAGATGCCGAGGACTGGTGGAAGGGAGATAAAGCCCGTTTGGCTTCCCTAGGTACCCCTCTTACTTTGGAAAGCTTCCAAGTGGTGTTTCTAGAGAAGTACTTCCCTGCCACCGTCCGTAGGTAGAAGGAGGAGGAGTTCTTGCAGCTGAAGCAAGGGAGTTTATCTATGGGCCAATATGCGGCCAAGTTCGAGCAAAGGAGTACCCCCGTGTCCTAAGTGTCGGAAGGGTCCTAAGTGTGGGAAGGGACACCAGGGTCAGTGCTTATTGGGCCAGAGTCTCTGCTTCTTCTACAAGGAGTCAGGTCGCATGAAGAATGGGTGCCCCAAAAGGAAGGAGGCCACCAGACCCCAAGCCACCGAGAGAGTCTTTACACTCAGTGGCGAGACAGCAACAACGACGGATAATCTTATTAGAGGTATGTGTGATTTAGGAGGCATTTCCTTAATTGTACTCTATGATTCGGGAGCTACTCATTCCTTCATTGCATATGATTGTGTGGAGAAATTGAAATTGCATGCTACCCCTTTGCCCTTTAACTTAAATGTCATCACCCCAGCCAAGGAGGAAATCCCCACTTCCCTTGTGTGCTCTAAATGCCCTATCATTATACAAGGGAGGGCTAGGTCATGCTTGATTGCTTCAACAAAGCGGTTGTTTTTCCAGTTCTTCCTCTTATTCCGAGGGAGAGACCACATGTACTTCTATCCAATGTCACCCAAGTGTCCAAATACCTGACTGATGGGAGTAGTTGTTTTATTTTATTTCTTTCCTCAACTCTAGGTTCCAGTATTGATCTGAACAGTGTAGCCACGGTTAGGGAGTTTCAAGATGTTTTCTCTAGTGAGGTGACCACCTTACCTCCGAACCGGGAGATTTAGTTCACCATTGACTTGGTACCGGGCACAAGGCACATTTCCAAGGCACCCTATAGAATGTCCCCACTAGAGCTTAGTGAACTTAAAACCCAATTAGAAGACCTTATAGTTAAGAAGTTCATTAGGCCTAATGTGTCACCTCGGGAAGCTCCAGTGCTCTTAGCTAAAAAGAAGAATGGGAGTATGCGGTTGTGTGTAGACTATAGACAGCTCAACAAGGTAACCATTAAGAAAAAGTATCCCTTACCCAGGATAGATGACCTCCTAGACCAACTTAGAGGGGCTTCGATCTTCTCTAAGATAGATCTGAGATCTGGCTACCACCAGATCAAGATTAGGGGTGTGGATGTACCCAAGATTGCCTTTAGAACTAGATATGGGCACTATGAGTACTTGGTGATGTTGTTTGGCTTAACCAATATGCTCCAGTCGTGTTCATGGACTACATGAATCGGATCTTCCGGCCCTACCTTGATCAGTTTGTGGTCGTGTTCATCGATGACATTCTGATCTACTCTCAGATCTTAGAGGAGCATGAGCGTCATCTTAGGGTTGTCCTAGGAATTTTAAGAGAGAAGAGGTTGTTTGCCAACCCAGAGAAGTGTGAGTTTTGGATGGACATAGTCCATTTCCTAGGGCATGTGATTTCCAGAGAGGGTGTGTCATTCGACCCTAGCAAGATAGAAGTCGTCCTTGAATGGGAAAGGCCTAAGACCATAACGGAGATTAGGAGTTTCCTAGTATTGGTCGACTACTATCAAAGATCCATTAAGGGATTCGCCCAACTAGTATTGCTCCTCACTAGATTGACCCGTAAGGGTCAAGCCTTTGTGTGGGACGAGAAGTGTGAGCGGAGCTTCTTAGAGCTCAAGAAGAGGTTGGCCATTGCCCCAATACTAGTGTTACCAGACTTGTCCAAGACCTTCGAGGTCTACAGTGATGCATCTAGTAAGGGGCTAGGTTGTGTGCTGATGCAAGAGAAGAAAGTGGTGGCCTATGCCTCTAGGCTGGTGAGGACCCATGAGGATAACTACCCTACCCATGACTTAGAGTTAGTGACTGTGGTATTTTCCCTCAAGATCTGTAGGCATTACCTGTATGGGGTGAGGTTTGAGGTCTTTAGTGATCATAAAAGTCTTAAGTACCTCTTTGATAAAAAAAAAAAGATTTCAACATGCGACAGAGGAGGTGGATGGAGTTTTTAAAGGATTATGATTTTGAGTTGAGATACCACCCGGGCAAGGCCAATGTAGTGGTCGATGCCCTTATCATGATACTTATCATGTTGAATTTCATTTGCCTGCCTACTCACACTGTATATGTTGTATAGTTATATTCACTGAGACACTTGTCTCACCACACGTTTTGTGTACTATTTTTTAGATGCGCAGGTTCCTCCCCGCACCGGATAGTGAGCGTGGAGCTTGGGGAGCTGCTTTATTGTATTTTGTTTTTGGTCAGGATGTCATGCTTTAGTTGTTAGGCCCTGATTACGATTAGATTATACTCTTTGTACATTTATTCTTTTGTGGGATATGATTGTACATGTGCAGCCTTCGAGCCCTTTCTATTTTATTCATGACACATGTATGGGGGTATCCCAAGTCCTTATTATGTATTGGATTAACATGTAGCCTTAATGGCTTTTATGTATGCAATTGTATTTCCATATACTGTTTTAGTAATCGTTGGAAGCTTAAGCGATATATGATGTATGTAATTGCGGTATCTAAATGGTGCGAAATAATTTCAGTAATTCAGGTATTTGGCTCCCAATGGACTTAATTCTCGGATTTAGAAATTAGGACGTTACAGCTGCGAATGTGGCGTCAACATATGAAACTACGACAGCGATGGAGAGGGCGATGCACAAGAGAAAGAAAAGGAATGTGGTCTAGATGTGCGAAACGACATCCTTATGGGTAGAAAAGACACGTTCTTATACTGTCTCAAGGTGGTGGACTTGGAGACAGAGGGTTGTGAAGCCAAAGAAAATGGATCTATCAATTTTGGAGTAAGTGGTCTTATGGGTATAGTGTGTGGGTTCCTATCTCTATATTGCAAGCAAAGGTAAAATCTAGAGGTACCACCTCATATTATTCTTGATGTGGCAAATTATATAGTGGCAATTTTGAAGGTGAGGTGTCAATGTCATAACTTTCACTTAAGCTTTTATATGTTATAATATATTAGTGTTATAAGAACTTACTCCACACTATCGTCTCTTGAGTTAGACCCAATACTGATCCAGACTTGCTTCTTCGTAGGGATGATTCTCCCATTTACCCTTCCACAAGGACAACAAGCATTCTTATGCAAAGGTATATAGGAGTTGACATGATGAGCCACTAACATAATTATTATTTTGATATTAAGGCCATCTTTATCCCAACACCCAATTTTTTCACTATTCACATATCTTAAATGGGTCTCACCATTACACATCATCAAGTTATTATTAAGCACCTCACATCTCTAACCCAGCACCTCACTTTTTTACCATTTATATATCTTAAATGGGTCTAACCATTACATATCACCCATTTTTAACATCTTTTAGATTTTTAATTTTAAAATATTTAAATCAATAAATAATAAAATAATATTAAATAAACTTTTTGGCGGTTATAAACCGCCACTAAGTGCAGGAAAATATATAAAAACACTTTGTGACAGTTTCAAACCGCCACTAAATGCAGGAAAATACAAAAAAGCGTTTACCAGTAATTTAAAATCGCCAATAAACACGTATGAAAAGTTGTTGAATGCAACAACAACTTTTCTGACGAGTTTAGTGGCGATTTTAAACAGCCACAAATGCAATACACACACATAAAGCATTGATGCTCAATTGAGTATGAGTGCTATTAAAGCACCTCAACCAATATTGTGCCTAATGGTAATTTCTCAATAGACATCAGTGCTTTATAAGCACTTGGATAGTTGGATAAAGATGCCCTAAAAAAATTTTGTTTGATTTCTATCCTTCATGAGCAGATATCACAATTTTGATCTTTTTTTCTTTGTTTTTTTTTTTTTTTTTTGTCTAAATCATGTTTTGAAATTGTATGTGTAGATCTGAAGCCGGATGTTTTCTCTTTTGGGCTCATGACTATCTCGATTTTTTAGTATCTATTACATTTATGCACTATGATATATGATAGTGTAATTAAATGTCATGGATTATGTTATTACATGTTCTTATCTTTTGCGAGGAAAAGAAGTTTTTAAAAAACTTTTCTTTTATTTTCTTTTCCAATTTATTAGTTGTGTTGTTAATGGTAATAAGTACTCCCTCCGAACTCATTTATAAGCAAAAATAATCATATTCACACTTATTAAGAAAATTAGTTAAACTCATTTAAATTTAATTCTTGATTTCATCTAAGAAGTAATTGTATTGCCTAAATTACCCTACATTCAACTTAATTGAAACTTGTTTCAAGTGGACATACTCTCTTTCTATTGGCACATTATGCATTAAATAAAAGTGGTTGGAAAATAAAATATGAATAAAATAAAGGACAATTTGAGATAATATCATTTAATAGGGTGAAATTAGTTAATTTTTGCTTATATTTTAGTCCACCATAGGTGGGTATTTTTTTGCTTATAATTGAGTCCGGAGAGAGTATTATTTACAAGTGTCATAGTTTTCATTTCCTTTTTTCTTTTAATTAAAAAATGAAACCTTATTTTTATTTTATTTTCTATTTTCAAATATTTAAAACAAAGAATGAAAGTAAAACAAAGTGGAATTTTAATAATCAAAAGTAAAAGTAGGAAATGAAAACAACAGAAAAAATTCTTTGGAATCTAAAGAGGGAGTAATCTACAGTGGACAAAAAAATTTGGTCTATGTGAACCAAGTGAGAAGCTACAGTTGCTGTAGGTGAGAGAGAATATTAGTTTTTTTATAGGGTGTCACAAATGTTTTGTGAATTCCATTAATTTGGGACCCAATGTCCTCTGACACATTTTATTGAACACTTTTCGTGTTTCTACTAAATACGTAGATTCAGCATACATGCTCACCAGCTTCAGGACAACCATGGGGGAAGGCCATGAGCAGCGACAATGAGAGCGAAAGAGGAGACGACTGATGGATCGAGGTGGGAACTGGGGACACGATAGAGGTATCTTTTACAATATATTTTAACAACATTGTTATTAAAAGTAATAATTAAACAAAATCAAGAATCAACTCCAATTCAAAGCTCCACAACATATATAATCCATCATGTTATATATATATATGTGTGTGTATGTAGGAATCATAGAGTTCATCCCATTTCAAGTTAACTGCCATTCAACATCGATCATCCAACCAACCCCTTTTTGCGAGCATAAGCAACTATAACAAAAAAGATAACAATAGAAAAAACTCCTGTAAAAATAACCACCTGTAAAAGAAAAAGATATATTATATACTTTATCCAGAACATCTTATTCAAAAATTGCAACACACAATGTTTAATACATACCCATTTGAACAAGTAGCCATGCTCTTTATTCCAAGGAAATTGAACGTTCATGCCAAATATTCCAGTCACCAATGAATAGAAAGCCAAAGAAAGTTCTCCCGAGTTAAGAAACAACTCTAACTGCATAAAGTGTGGAAAAAGATAGTGACAATTAAATATTGGTTTAGAAACATAAAAATATCACAAATAACAAAAATAATGAATAATTATATATGACATGCAATCATGCATTATGTAGAGACACATATAATTAATAGCACCTGAATTAATTGATTTCGATGGCTGTCAATCTGCAAAATATAAATATTTAATTTGTATGACTTGTTTTATTCAACAAACAACACATACTACTAAAAAATTGCTAGTTGTTTACCTGAATATTAATATAATCTTCAGTATCATCAATATATCCTCGTAGCTGTAAATGGAAAGTAATTAGAAATGGTTGATACATATCATAAACATTGATATATTATTCACATATCAATATGATTTGAACAGTAACATTTTGTTATTGTGGAAAAAAAATCAAGAAGGAAGAAAAGTAACAAGAATGGGGAAGGAACGAAAGATATTGAAGGTTGTAAAGAGGATGAAAGGCAATCTCAAAAAGGCGAGTCTTTCACTTCCATATATTTATCTTATGGTGATATAGTAAATTGTAATAAATTAGCAGTGATTAAGAATGAAAATCATGAAGCATAAAACATGTGGAATTTTGGTAAAGCTTTGGGGTTAGTGACAACGGAATCTGGGGGGAAGAATGATAGAGAAAATGAAGGACATGGAGGGGAGATATAAGAAGTAGAAGGCGTTGAAAGAGCTAAAGGAAGTGCAGGAAAAGGAGAAAGATCTCTTGCCATCATGAAGCTTCAATCTTATAATGTGAGGGGGATTGGGAGAGGCATAAGAAAAAAGAGATAAAGGAGTAGGTTAAAATAGAAAAAATAGATTTCATTTCAATCTAAGAATAAAAATTCGAGGTGGTAAATTCACATATTAGGATGGATTTATGGGGGGAATTTTTGATATGGCTTTTAAGGGTTCAGAAAGGATGTCTGGGGGTATGATTTGTATTTGGGATAGAGACTTTTTCAGGTGTCAAAAAGTGATGACTAACTGATCGAACGAACAAATGAGGGTTGGTTTAAGCGTTACATGCTTGTTTCCCCCTTAAGAAAGGTCTCGGGTCCGAGTCATGTGGACGGAAAAAATCCATACTGGGAGAGCAAGCTCCACCATGATGTGGATGTTCCTGACTCAAACATGATTGCCTCTCGTGGATGACACCTTGGTCTAAACAAAAAAAGTGATGACTGACGAAGGCTTTCTAGGAGTGAAAGAGATTTGGGGGGATGAATAGGAGTTATGCTTACTAGTGAATGTGTACTAAAAAATAGACATTTAAGCTAAGATGAGATTATGGAGGGGGCTTGACAGACAGTTCAGGGGTTTGGGGAGCAATTAATATGCACAATGTGTAACTTCAACTTTATAAGGAACAAAGAAGAAAGAAGGGGGAAACTTTTGAAATTACTAAAATCTTATATTTAGATAGGTTTATTAAGAATTTAAAGGTGATTGATATGCCTCTTAATTGAAGAAAATATACTTGGTGTTCAAGGGATGGGAATTATATGAGTAGGCAGGATAAATTTTTAATTTCAGAGAAATGATTAGAGAAATGGCTAATATGCAATCAATGGGGCTTGAAACGGACTATTTCAGACCATTTTGCCACTATGCTTAAGGAGAATACCAAGGATTAGGGACCCAAACTTTTCAAAACATTGGATTGTTGGTTCTAATAGAAGGATGTTTTCAGAAATGGTGGAGGAGAAATGTAATATATACCAAGTGTAAGGTATATGGGTTACAAGCTAAAAGAAAAGTTAAAATTATTTGAAAGAGATTTGAAGGAATGAAATTGGAAGAGCTTTAGATATATAGACAAAAAGCTGAATGATTTGAAGGAAGCTATAAAATAACTAGAAGATAAAGGAAAAGTAGGTGTCTTAACATAGGAGGAGGTAAATAAGAAAATTAAAATGTTTGGAGAATTGAGAAAATTGTTGGTGGTAAGGGACAACATTCTAAGATAGAAGGCATGATTCATATGGTTAAAGGAAGAGGATGAGAACTATGCTTTCTTTCATAAATGTGTATAAAAAGGAAGGAAATAAAATGACATCCATGGATTAGAAACGAATGGAGTCTGGCTAGAAAAACCTGAAGAAGTGAAGGAAGGGTTGAGAACATTCTTGCAACACAACTTCAAAGAAAAAGAAAGGATCAAGACAATTTTCGGTAATTGAGAGTTACCACAAATAGATGACTTAGATAATACATATTTGGTGCAACCTTTTAAAGATAAGGAAATTCTGACAGTAGTTAAAGATTGTGAAAGCTCAAAAAATCTAGGACCAGAAGGATGTAACTTCAACTTTATTAAGAGGTGTTGGAGCTTCTTAATGGAAGACATGTTTTAGCTGATTTTGTGAGAAAAGACAGATTCGTCAAAGAAAGCAATGCATCATTCATGGTGTTAATACCCAATATTGATAACCTCGTAAGGGTTGGGGAGTATTGGCCAATATTGCTTATTGGGTCATGTATAATATTTTATCTAATATTCTTGCTAATAGGTTGAGAAGTGTTATGGGGAAGATAATAAATGTGTGCCAAATGGTGTTTGTAGCGAGGTAAGCAAGTCATGGATGGTGTTTTGATTGCTAATGAAATAATAGAGGATGCAAAGAGAAATAGGAAGGCTTGTGTGATGTGTATTCTTGAATTATTTGTTGAGTGTGCTGGAAAATTTTGGTTTTTGAAAACAAAAAGTTGAGGATATGGATCTAGGCTTGAATCGAACCAATTTGTTTCTATTTTTTTCAATGGAAGCCCCTCAAATGAATTTCATGTGGAGAAATGCTTTAGAGCATCTCTAATGGGGAGTTCTTATTGGGATCTTAAAATTAAGAACTCAGGGAAGCAATTCACATACCATTGAAGTAGAATGACGTGATAACAGAGTTCTTGTTTTTAAGCACCGCAACTCACCTTTATGAGTTCTTATGGAAAAAATAGGAAAAAAATAATGAATGTGAGGTAGGGTATGACGTCCATTTAAGATTTTTTATAGTGTTTTTAGCATTAGAGTGAAGAGTTGCTTAAATTGTAAAAAGTAAAAAACAGTGATGTGTATGTGTGAGACCCATAAAATAATTATTAAAATAAAATTTAAGCAACTCTTGCAAGTTACTATGTTGGATACGGTCTAACTGTCTAAGGCAAGGGGTCTCTTTATCCCTTTTTCTATACTTAATAGCAGTAGTAGGGTTGCATGGTTTAATTGAAAAGGCAAAGGAGTTGTAGGCATTGAAAGGCTATTCAGTAGGTGAAGGAGTTGTTGGAATATCACACCTACAATTTTTTGACAATACAATACTGTTTTGTAAGGCAAAAAAGGAGATTGTGTGGGAAATAAAAGGTATTGTAAGAGGCTTTGAATTACTGTCAGGGCTCAAAATAAATTTTAGTTAAAGTTAATTAATAGGGGTAAACAGACCAATCTTGGCTAAATGAAATAGCTAATATACTGAACTGCAAGGTAGAAAAAATTCCTTTTACGTATTTAGGGGTTCTTGTTAGTGCAAATCCAAATAAAGGGGAAACGTGGAGGCCTCTCAAAGAGGTAATGCGAAGGATATTGAAAGCTTAGGATATAAAACAATTATCTATACGTAGAAGAGTAGTCCTTGTAAACGTTGTTTTGAACAACATACAAATATACATGTTTTCTATTAAATAGCTTCCGAAAAAATAGCAAAGCTGTTAGAAAGAATGCAAGGGATTTTGGGGCGGGGGGGGATAAAAGACAAGAGGAAACTATCTTGGGGAAAATGAGACCAAATAAAATATGTCTAAATAAGGAACATGGTGGTTTAGGGACAAGGAACGTATACAATTTGAATATTGCTCTTCTAGAAAAATAGAGATATAAGGAGTAAGACTCTTCATAGTTCAAAGTGTTAACAGCCAAATGTGGTATGTTTGAGAAAGGTAAGTCAGTATGTTCAAAAAGATGTTCATCATGGTGAAAATTTATTTGGATCTTGGATGGTGCTTTCCCTGTTAATCAAAATTGGCTTTCAAAAACCTCTTGAAAAGGATGGGAAAAGGAAATAAGAAATTATTTTGGGAAGAAAGGTGGGTGAATAAGAAATCTTTGAAGGAGGTTTCCTCGGTAATATTTGGTGTCTAACCGAAAGGAAGAAATAATTAGTGATTTATAGGTACAAAATGAAGCTAGGGAATGGAGATGGAATTTTAATTGGAGAAGACCTTTATTTTCCTGGGAGGAGGAGCATGGAGCAAGTAAATTTATTATGTGATTTTCTATCAAACATGAACTTGTTACTAGACTTGGAAGACTCTTGGTTTTGGAAAGGTGATAAATTTGGGATATACTCAATCAACATGGCATATCAATGTTTAAATCAATCAGAAAGCCATCCTAGAAGAGAATTTTCTAGGAATGCATGGAAGAGAGGTGTTCCAAGGAAAGTATGTGCATTTATGCGGAGACTTATTGTAAATAGACTACCCACAAATTGAAGGCTAGAGGTCCGAGAAAGAAATTTTGTGCACTTTCTATAATAATCATGTTAAAGATATTGACCACTTATTTATGAAAATATGTTATGGTATTTATGTTGTAACAGGTGGGGAGTTTACTCGGTGATACTAGGTTATTGTTTAGAAATGTTTAGTAGTAGT
Organism: Sesbania bispinosa; assembly: GCA_026901365.1. Lineage (NCBI taxonomy): Eukaryota > Viridiplantae > Streptophyta > Magnoliopsida > Fabales > Fabaceae > Sesbania > Sesbania bispinosa. The sequence continues at coordinate 2,423,338 of QLOH01000048.1, read as the reverse complement.
ATAGAAATGTTTGCCGATAAAAAAGTGCATTAGTTTTTGTTCTTTGTCTTCTTTGCAACTACGTGGTCAATCTAGCTTTGGAGAAATGAATTATGTTTTAACCATTCTATTTCAAAGTCTATATATCCAAAGGAAGTATTTGAAATTATTAAATTGGTTTCATGGGAATGGATTTGCGTTAAAGATTTTCTGTGTAATGTGTTATTCATCAAGTGGAGCTGAAGTCCTTTATCCCGTTTATAAGTTCATTTTACAGTGATGTAATCAAGTTGTAATAGGTTTTACTCTTTGTAAGGGTTAGGGTATCTGGTACTCTATTATTGAAATAAATTTGCTTGTTACTGATAAAAAAAGAACTAACATTTTGTTATTTAAGGTTATATATTTAGAGTTTTGAGTAAATATATCTAAATTGAAACAAAAACATTTACAAGATGATTAAAAAATAATTTGCAAGCTCATTAAAAAATCAAGTAGCATATGTGCTGTAACATCCCAATTTTGAGGATGTTACATGTGCCTTGATGCCTCACCATGGTTTGCACATGACACTAAACACAAAAAGTTTCATTGCCAAACTATGTGTCATAAGAGATTTGGCTTATGCAATTGCTTAGTACATTCGATCTCATGATGATAGGGTGACATTGGAAGCCCAACCATTATCTCCTAACATATATAATATGTACAAACACCTTTTTTCAATTTTTTATTATAAATTTCAAGTCCTTAGAGCACTTTGTTGACAAAGTAAAGTGGGTTTTAGCCTTCACCAATTTCTCTAAGAAGGACAAACTTAATAGTCTCAATGTTGATGAAAACATCTGTCCTTCACTAGGATAGGTCAAGATAGGTACAATGGAAAATGAGTTCTTCAACCTCTAAAAACCATCTCCAAACTTTGAGTTCCCTGTAAAGTATTTGTATATATCTTTTAAGAGATTAAAGAAATTAAAGTAAAGATTTAAGGGAAGACCTATCTATGAACCTTGTCAGTGTTATTGTTTAATTAATGAGTTGCTAGACTTATTTGATGTAGCAGACTATGCGTGTTAATTATGGCTAATCACTTATTAAGGTTGACACATGTGCATAAAAGAAAAGGAATTTCTCAATTTGAACTCCTAAAGTGTACTTTGTCACATTTATCTTTTGAGACTTATTTGAAGATGCAAAAACAAACACAAACACATGAAGTTAGAATTTTAGTAAGCATTCATGTATACTTCTATATTTCCTCTAAATTGGTCTTTAGAATTTGTTGACTAGTTTTGAGAGTTGGTCTATGCTTTTTGTACTCCAAATGGCATCACTTGGTAGTACTTTAAATCTATGACTTTTTCTTTTATAGGTTTATACTCTTTTAGACACAATTTGTCGTACTCATAGGACATTAATTTGGTATAAGGGTATACTAGTAACCAATGTGAAATGAAGCCAGGATCTATGTTAGGCCAAGTTAATTAGCATCCTTGCGAATATATCTTTGAATTACAATCATCTACAAAGAAAATCAATGTTACAAAAGAAAAACAGCTACATAAAATGTAAAAGCATATCTATATATTCTATTTAATCTAAAAGATTCTGACTTTGAACTTTGTTCACATAATTGGGTGAGGACCAATAAATAATCTAAATTCCTAAATCGAAAGAAATGGTATTTAGCATAGCATGTAGAAAAAGAGAGAGAGAGAATAACATGGAATTTCAGCTCTAAATTAATGAATGAAAATTATTATTCTAGATTTGCAACTATTCACAACACATATCAATTAAGCTTTACAACTTCTGAATTCCTAAACACACATATGACACTTACTGTGGTCAATTTGTTCAATGTGGCATCAATTTGCATGAAATAGGCCTGTAAAATTAATAGTCATCTTATTAATAAATTTTCTCAGTAATTGAAAATAGAAGATCATTTCATACTTTTTAAAAGTAAATAATATATAACCTCTAATAGCATTTCAAGCTCCTCTACATCATTTTCATGTTCAAGAAATGTTGCCATTCTCACTTTACTTGTTCCGGATAGTTTTGATTCTATGGTTGGGGACGAAACGTAGCAATTAGCAGCACCTGATCCACTCATTGGTGATGATACACCTAATAATTTTCTTGATAAGTATAGGTCAACCATGTTGTCCTCCTCATCCATTAATTGTTCAATCTCATCTCTTACCTGCAACAGATAATAAGAAATTGTAGTTAATAAGGCTAGAGGAACATGATCTATATATCCCATTAGTACTATTAAGTTGTTTACCATCCTATTGTACATGACAAAATCCATCATCCTTAACGGGGACAATATTGTTAACAACATAGAGTATAAAATATTTTTCACAGGAAACATTATGGTTTCTTTCACTTAAAATTGAAAAACAAAATTCATCATTTAACATAATCAGCTAGCATTTAAATTTCACACTACGATTTAAAATGAGAAATAAAAAAGAGAAAAATAAGAAGAAAAAGTAAAGAGAAATAAAGTGTAAGTTGTTTGAAATGAGAGAAATATAGAAGACAAAGAGAGATTATATTATTTTCTCACCTTGTTTGATTGATCACTAGAAATGGGGAGAAAAAGAAAGTAATAAATTATATAGGTTGACAAAAATGTGTTATTATTCATGACAACTTTACCACCCATTTTAGTCGATTTTAATTATACCTCAACTATTTTAATTCACATTTGAAAATACTTATTCGATTATTACCTTGGATCATTGATTAACTCAGCCACTGAAAAACAATTTTCTACAAAATTTAACTACACGATCAAAACACCTAATCCAAATTAAAAGCATTTTTCAAGGTACATTAAAATATTCATTGATCAATTGTTAACAAATATCTATATAAAAAAGTGGGAGAGAATGAAATAGTGGAATAGTAAGGGAGGTGGATGACGTTAGCAAACTTAAGGCTTTGTTTTGGAAGGGAAGTTAGAGTGGGAGGGTAGGGTAGGGGAGGGTTGTAAAAACTCCTTCCTCCATGTGTTTGGGAATATCCAATGTTTATAAATTACCCCCACTTCCTCCTCCCCATTCATTTCCCATAACCCTCCCCCTCAATATTCCCAAACATATCCTAAGGATTGAGACATGGGTATTTATCATCAATAGAATATTAATTCCAACATTGATGGATTGAAAAGCAAAGCCACCAAAATTGGCTAGCTCGACCAGGCTAGCCTGCAAAAATGTATGACTTGGATCTTTATTTTAGAAGCTCGAATAATTCTCGGACATTTTAGTCCGGCTCGATAAAGTCCGCCACCCGCAAAACTAGTAAAAAAGATCGGGCTACCTACAAAAAGCCCATAATAATGTAGGGCTCGAGACTTTATTTTAGAAGCCCGAATAGCTTCCTGGTTTTTTAGCCTGGTCGCAAAAATCCTTACCTACATTTGGTCGGGTCGGGTATGTAGCCCGAATTGTCAGCTCTATACCAACTGTAAGAACAGTTGAGCGGCGTCTTCTACCCTTTGTCAGGTATATTATTCATGGGGATCATGTGACAAGTTAGACATGTTTTTCTTATTCCTTATCTGACCCTAAGTTTGGACAGGGTTAATTTTATAGACCCGAACTCGTCCATAATCCCGAAGAGATCCGATGATGTATGGGTCTAATTAAGATCAGATCTTAGTAGGACAAGATTGAATTGGCCCTATATATAAGCTAAATAAAATTAAATGGTCATATAACAATTATGAAAAAAAAAACATAGTTCATATAATTAGTAAATATATCACTTACCTTAGAATTTCTCTTAATACATGCAATAATTTTTTTTGTTTCTTTAAAGTTTGAGACATTACTAAAGGAAGAATGACAATATATCATTGTATAACTTAACGTATATATGTATTTGTAAAGGTAAATAAAGAAAGTTTAAACTCAAAATCCTAATTAAAAGGATAAGATGAGGTTAAGTCTTTAAATAATAGAAAATTATAAATAATAAATATTATATCTATATATGTATAGGACATATCAGGTAACCCGATGATTAACATGAACTCGTCCTCGACCAGATACCATGTCATCAAATGAGACCGACTTAATTTTATTCTTTCTTCTAGGATAGGGTCAAACCGACTTAGATAGCTTAGATAGGGACATGTTGATGAGCTGGGCTGGTTCATGAACACCCCATTGGGATCTTTACTTATATGAATGGGTTGAAGAATGGAGTAGTCATTGTGGAAAAGAAAAGCATATGTGTGAAAAATTGGAAAAGAGAAGAAGAGTGCATTTCATAATTTAACTCTCACTAATTTCTGTTGAGTCTCAAAATAAATGAAGTATTCAATTTAATTAAAGACTCATTGCCCTTAGTTTTAATGAGTAACAAATTTGGTCATTATATAATTTGAGAAATAGATTCTACTCAGGTCGTTGTTCTTTGTGTTGCAGTAATCCACTGATTTGTTGAAACTGCTGAAATAAAGCAACCTGCTAAAGAAATGCAACCTACTGAAGAAAGAACTTGCCGAAAGCATCTTTCTATTGAGAAGAAAGCAACCTGCTGAAGAAATGCAATCCACTAAAGAAAGAACTTGTTGAAAGCATTTGTCTATTGAAAAGCTAAAGACTTGCTGAAGTATGTCAACTTTCTGAAGGGGTTTGGAAAGATCAGAATTTGCTGAAGCAAATAGAACCTTCTGAAGTCTAAGACGTTGTGCTGCTTTCCGAAGACTTAGTGAGTCAACCTGATAAATGTATTGAAAGATTCAAGTCTCTACAAAGCTTTGTAGTTAGTTGAACCGGTTGCAAGGCGAAACAAAATCTTTCTGGAACAACTTCATTTCCTGACACAAAAGAGGAAACCTACTGCAGAAAAGCAAACATAGGACAAAGTTAGAGTCAGCACTGCTGCACACCTATCCCTACCCTGTCTCTGTGATACGTTACCAAGAAGCCTGCACCTCAACGGAAGAAAAGCTATATCACAATGGTTCTAAGAACATTAATCGTTCTTTCTCAACGGTAACCAAGAAACCTTCAACGATCATAGTTCTGGACTATATATATATCTACTTGAAAGACTATGAAGCCTGGCGACAATGAAGCCCACAGAGAGAAGCACGCTAAAAAGAAAAAGATCAAGAAAGCGTGAAAAGCAAAAGAAGCTCATCAGAAAGAAAAAGAGAAGAGATTTAGAAAAGGAAGGGAGTTGGCCAACTTTTATCCGAAAATTTATCAAGCCAAACACTCTATTTTATTTCAATTCCTTGTACTGAGAATTTCTCATTCATTGTACCTGAGTTATACTCAGTAATTTCTTTATACAAGTTACCCAAAAGTTTAAGTTTCTGATCTTGTCGTTTAATGCTCGCTTGCTGAAAAATTATCCTCTTTAAAATTTTTATCTAAGGAAATTTGAATAGTCAAAGCTTTGAACACTGAAAAGTAACTCTAATGACTTGGTACTTTATGACTATTGGCTCCTCGCTTGTCCACTCAAGGCTGCACGTTCCACGACTTCCGATGTCTGAAACAGCCATCATTAATGCTATCTGAGCCTATATATGTTTCGTATGAGACTATCCAAAAGATACAATCTCTTTGCTTCTCTCTGTTGTCTCATCCCTCAGAGTTCTTTAAATTCTCAAGAGCTCTCAAGACAAACTCATCACTTTCAAGTTTCTCCTAACTTTGGATGATATGAGATCAAGGAGCGAGTTCTCTGAAGGACGATGAAGAGGCTGAAGATAATGGAAGTATCTGCCATGAAACAAGAGATCTTCAATGATGTTCTGGAGAAGGTGTTGGGCGTAAAGGCTGAAAGATCTCTGAATGCACCTATTTGGGAAACTAGAGATGGAAGAGCAAGGAAGTTCTATCAACTGCTGTTTGGAGCAGCAGATACATCCATCCCAAAGAAGGTGGTGAGTATCATGATTCCAAAGATGGAGAGATCTTATGTTAATCACCTTCTACAGTTGAAGAAGATCTTGTTGCATCACAAGCTCCAGTTGAAAAGCTGGTTGACCACATTCTACCCAATCTTATGAAGGGATCCACTAAAAATGCGGTCCTGAAGATTAATGTTAATGGTGGTGGTCGAAATACAGTGTTATATGATGCAACCCCCTTGTTCCACTAGTTGTTAAAAGGAGATTGCGTGCAGAATGCACGGTTGAGGAACAAGAAGAGACTCAGAAGGCACTGTTGAGGCTTCAAGCTGAAGAAGAAGCGGCAACTGAGGCTGGACCCAGTGGAAGCCATTAGTCTTAAAGAAACCAAGTCTCAATTTTTGTCATCATGTATTTGAACAAATTTTCATATATTTTAATACATGAGAATTTTGTAAAATTGATTATGTGCACTTATCTGCTTTTGCTTTGATATATCTTGTGTGAATTTACGATGCCCTGAAGTATTCATGTTGAAATCTTTTAAGAGAAGTGATATCCTTTTAAATTGAATCAGAATTGTTAAAGTTATCAAAATTTTGAACGCTTTACACTTCATCTACCCTTTTGAATAATGACAAAGGGGGGAGAAATATCACTAACAAATCTCTGAAGTTTAAGTGTTTCAGAAGAAGAAATATATATTGATTCAGGAGAAGCATCAATTCAGGGGGAGCACCACAAGTATCTTAAACAAGGGGAGAACAATTATCATCTTAAAAATCATAATGTCTTCTCTTCTGATATTTGTCAATGATATGAAATTTGTCATCATTAAAAAGGGGGAGAATGTTGAGTCTCAAAATAAATTAAGTATTCAATTTAATTAAAGACTCACTACCCTTAGTTTTAATGAGTAACAAATTTGCTCATTATATAATTTGAGAAACAGATTTTACTCAGGCTGTTGTTCTTTGTGTGGCAGTAATCCACTGATTTGTTGAAACTGCTGAAATAAAGCAACCTGCTGAAGAAATGCAACCTACTGAAGAAAGAACTTGCTGAAAGCATCTTTCTATTGAGAAGAAAGAAACTTGCTGAAGAAATTCAACCTACTGAAGAAAGAACGTGCTGAAAGCATCTGTCTATTGGAAAGCTAAAGACTTGCTGAAGGATGTCAACTTTCTGAAGGGGTTTGGAAAGATCAGAATTTGCTGAAGCAAATAGAACCTTCTGAAGTCTGAGACGCTATGCTGCTTTCCGAAGACTTAGTGAGTCAACCTGATAAATGTATTAAAAGACTCAAGTCTCTGCAAAGCTTTGTAGTTAGCTGAACCGGTTGCAAGGCGAAACAAAAGCTTTCTGGCATAACTTCATTTCCTGACACAAAAGAGGAAACCTACTGCAGAAAAGCAAACAGAGGTCAGAGTTAGAGTCAGGCTACTGCACACCTATCCCTACCCTGTCTCTATGATACGTAACTAAGAAGCCTGCACCTCAACGAAATAGAAGCTATATCAGAACGGTTCTAAGAACATTAATCGTTCTTTCTCAACGACTCTCAACGGTAACCAAGCAACCTTCAACGATCATATTTCTGGACTATATATATATATATATATCTACTTGAAAGACTATGAAGCCTGGCGACAATGAAGCCCACAGAGAGAAGCATGCTAAAAAGAAAAAGATCAAGAAAGCGTGAAAAGGAAAATAAGCTCGTCAGAAAGAAAAAAGAGAAGAGATTTAGAAAAGGAAGGGAGTTGGCCAAGTTTTATCCAAAATTTTATCAAGCCAAACACTCTGTTTTATTTCAATTCCTTGTACTAAGAATTTCTCATCCATTGTATCCTGAGTTATTCTCAGTAATTTCTTTGTACAAGTTACCCAAAAGTTTAAGTTTCTCAGAAGCTTAAACAAACCTTCATTGTAAACACTGTTAAGTGTCTGAGAGCCCGGAGATGCTTGGAGGAATAAAGAATACTCAGTTTAGCCTGGAGAGGCTGTGTCCAAAGAATACTTGGTTTAGCATGGAGAGGCTGTGTCCAAAGAATACTTGGTTTAGCCTGAAGAGGCTGGGTTTAAAGAATACTTGTAATCTTGGGAGATTAGTGAAAATCTAGTGGTGTGTTTGCCCTGAGACTGGACGTAGCTCAGTGAGTTGGTGGGTGAACCAGGATAAATTTCTGTGCCTAAGTTCTCTCTACTCTTAACTCTTTATATTCTGTTTTATCTAACCAAGGAGGGTTTAAGAAAAGTTGTTTTATAAATCCACGCAGAAAAAAATCTTTTCTTCATACGAAAATACTTCAACATTGTTTTTATCCAACCTTCTGAGTTGCATCAACAAGTTGATGAACTTCCAGTTTCGGAAGGTTGCCCAAATATTTTCAAACTCAGTTTGCTTGTTAAAAAGTTTTCAGAAAAATCTGTAAAGATTATAAAACACTATACGACCTCCCTTCTAGTGTTTCCTGTGGTTCCAACAATTTCTCCATAAAGGAGGAGGTTGTATAATACGTGGGTCCCACACTCTTTCTTTTTTTCATATTTTTTCACTTCATAATTAAAAGGATTTTCAAATACAAGCATTTTCAAACTAAAAAATGAGGTGATGTGATAAATAAAAGAAAAAAGAAAAATGTGAAATATAATAGGTGATATAATAGTGAGAAATAAAAATAAAACATGTCATATTAATTTGTTGTATAAATAACACAACTCTTTTCAACAGTATATCGAAATGACATACCTTCTGCACCCTTACACTTAGCCTAGTAATTGCACTCTTCAATTTTCGAACTTCGTCCAAATTACGACTACTAATCTAAATATTATAATAAGTTAGAAAGATCAAAACAACGACACAAAATAGTACAAGAAATTGAAAGAAAAAGGAAACAAATTCCTCGCAATGGCTCAAATAAGGAACTAGATTAATAATGTGTTTGGTTTACCCCAAAATCACGTTATAATTGTGGATCCGGGCTAATACTACAATTACTAGTGTTGACTAAAATCCATATTTGTAACGTGATTTTGAGTAAACCAAAAACGCTATAAGCACCACATTACACACCAACAACCATGATCCTTAAAGAAACAAACCATATTTTGTGCATGTGTATTTTGGATTCTATTTGAAAATTCAGTTTGTTGATCAAACTTTTACTTTCAAGTTCTCTTCTTCTCCACTTCCTTTTCCTATTTTTCTATTGGACCTTGCTCAAGTCCCACATCGAAGAAGATATACCATCACCAATCACCAACTGTTCAGCTCAACAAAATTAACCACCCAACGGATTTTGTTATTATTTACCCACTTCTGTTTTAGTATTTAGCTTTGTCTTAGCTCTAGTATAAATAGTTATTTCCATGTGTTCAGATTCATTCTTTTCAATAAGATGAAAGCATATTTTCCGTAATTCAAGAATTCTCTCTCTTTTCTCTCTTCTAGTATATATTTTCGTATTATGGTATTAGAGCTTTGCAGATTTCGTTCTCCATGGCCAGAGGTAACTACTATATGGGATGAAATAGAAAACTTTAGACCATTTCCATATTGCAGCTGTTCTGGAAAATAATTTCGAGATGATCGAGTGCATTATAAAATTTCTTAGTGGACTCAGAGATGATTTTGAAGTGGTTAATACACAAATTTTGATGATGGATGTAACAAGAAAGAAGAATTGGTGGCTCAACCAGTGAAGAAACTCAAGTATTTGTTAATGCAATAGAAGGAAAAAGCCCATTTCGAAGAGGGAGAGGAGGACCTAGTTATTTTGGAAACAAAGGAAACTTCAAGGTTTGCAGTTTTTGTGGCAAGAATGGACATATATTGGAGGTTTTCTATAAAAAGTATGGCTATCCTAGCAATTTTAAAAATAGAACTTATGACAGTATGAACAATCTAATTTGTGATTATCAGAAGGCAATGCTGATGAAAAGTTGAATAACGAAAGAGAATAAGAGAGCACACAACATGGCCAAATTTCTTCAGAGCAGTATAGGTCTTTCATGTCTTTGTTATGGCAAACGGGATTAGCTAGCACCTCAAGCAATAATTAGGTTGCTGCAATAACCACCACAACTACACAGACTCAACCTTCTCCTCAAACTTCCACACATAGTCCAGACTAAGGTAAATCTCTAATTCTCAACTTAATCACAACCAAATCCAATACCTGGATATTAGATTCAAGTGCTACAGATCACATTTGTTCCAATGAGTCTTTATTCACTAGCTTAGAAACTTTAGGTATTCATTATGTTATAGTGAAATTACCAAATTGCAACACAAACATAGCCACTCATTCAGAAAAGGTTTGTCTTGACAAATATCTAACACTCACACAAGTCCTCTACCTTCATGGTTTCTCATTGAATATCATCTCTCTCTCCAAACTTACTATTTCATTGGACTGCACACTCATTGTCTTACCTCATACTTGCTTTGTTCAGGATTATGTATTGCCTCATTGTCTTACCTCATATTTAATATTATTTTCTATGAGACTCTGTTTCTATGACTTCTATTCCAGGTTGTGTTCTTGTATTTTAATTTGATTCATTGGACTACACATTATTTAATATTCGTATTTAAGATTCTGGTTTATGTTAAGATATCCGTTATCTTGCACCAAAAAAAAAATTACCTTTGAGGACTTATATCTTATCCAGATTGATCCTAAAATACTTAATTATTTAAGGATAAACAAAACTATATGTGGTTTAGACCAAAAACTTATTGTCTTTTGAAGTTTTTAGCCAAAATCACAGAAATTGTTAGGTGTAATTAGTTTTAGTTTGTTAGTTACATATTCTCTTTTCGGTTAATTGTTAGTTTGATAGAGGAGAGTTATCTCCCATTGCCATCTCATTTTACCATATGATTGCACCATTTATTCTATAAATAAAGTGCTTTATCTTCATTTGACATATTATTGAACGATGAAACCTCAATTAGATCACTTACTCTTCTTTCTTGCTCTTTCTCACATTTGATTCTGATGCTAAAGAGAAATCTAAACACACTTAGAATAGAATGAACACCTTAATTATGATGATCAATAGAGGTTGTAACAAAGGTTAAGATATGCTTGATCTAAAAAACAGTAAAAGCACTCAAACAAACTTATTGGCGCGCGCGCACACACACATATATAAATTAAAGAGATTTATATAAGCTTATAAAACCAGAAACAAAAGAAAAGAAACAACAAATGGAAGTCATTTATGCATGTACCTTGGTGGTGAGTTCATCTAACGCAGGATAAGCAGCCATCTCCAGTTCTGTTGTACGTGCATCAAGGAAACTACAAATTGCTTCTAAAACTATCTCTAGTGCCCGAAATTCAAAGGGCGACTCTGCATTTTATTTAGGGAACGCAACCAGATCATTAACAATTTTTAGCTCCTTGTTAAATAAGTATACAAATATGCTTGTTATCATTCATGGTTAATTTATCTATAATCAAGCATATACCATCCACTTCAACTTCAATACCATGTTGACTAGGACATTCTTGATTTGTAACAATGGTAATGGCAGGTAACCTTCTCTGTAATTCCTGAACAACAGGGACCACATCTTCATCTGTTGGGTCTTGTAAAAGCACCTAACTCAATAATTAAGATATAAATTAAATTAAAATTATAATCTTGAAATTGATTGAGATCCATCTTAAACTCAAGAAACTAACTAGTATTTTTAATTAATTTGTATACATTGTTTATGTTTGGTTCACAGTTTATAACAGTCAAAATCAATTATGTGGAATTGATTTTAAATTACTTCTATCTAATGTGTTTTGTAAATCGTGTATATTTATTTATTCTGATTGATTATATAAATTTATCAATCCGTAAGAAGAGAATAATTGACTAACCTCGTGATGATTGCCTTGATATGCTGAAACCAAAATTAATACGTATAGGCAAAAACAACATAACAAAATGAAACAAAACATTGCACGAGGAAAAGAATGCAACTCATGTGGAAAAGTTGAAAACAATTGGAACTACCTCCAAGTTCAAAACAAGAACCTTTTCTCGAGCAAGAATGGTAGAAGGGTAAGAGAGAAGGGGATCGAGAATCCTTAGATCACGAGCATGAATCTGAACTTGACGCATGATGTCATACTTGTCAACATTGATTATGGAACCATGGCCAGTAGCATCGAACTTGATCCAAGTACTTTTGGGGGAAAAGCTTGTCTTCCTTACTATTGACATTGTTCCCTCTGCCATGGAAATGAAGGACCACCAAACTTGCTACCACACTCTTGCAGTTTCAGCTGAAAAGAAGGCAATACAATGTATATGATGGGTGTGGTGTTGTGAATTAAGCTGAGGCCCGTTATATTTTTGCTAAATACATAATTATATTTCAGTAATTAATTAATTCCAGAAATGATCAGACATATATGGTAATGCTACAATGAATATCTTGTTCTTTCCCAATCCTTATATTTTTATCCCATGCTAGTGCAACATTGCAACTACGTTTTATATGTTGATCGATATCATGCATTGAAATTAAAGGCATGAGTGGAATAAAAAAAATAAAGACAAAAAAATATTTTTAAAAAGGTTTGTTTAATTAGTAAAAACAATAATGTATTGACAATAAGAATTAAGTTAAAATATAAAAATAAATGCATTTAACTATTTTAATTTTATAAAAAAATTTAAAACTAGTTTTAAATGATAAAATATTGTCAACGACACTCTTAAGGAAGAAGGGGGAAGAGTCTTAACTGTGACTATGCCCCGAATATGATTGCCCCTGGTAATAGGGGATACCTATGGTTAAAACAAAAAAAAATATTGTTTTACTAGTAAGCTACAAATATATCCTATTTTGTTAAATGTTAATTGAAGAAATATAAACATTAATTAAAGAAATTAAAAAATATATAAATATTTTTTTTAAATAACTAATTAATTAAAGATAAGACTATTTATTTGATTTTAAATTAAAGTTTTAAAAATTCAAGAGTTATGGCTTAGTTGGCAACGTCAACATAAATTGAGATTGTGGAAGAGTATTTCCCGGTTCGATCCCCACTAAACATATTCACAGGAAGGGGTGAGGAGCTTTAACTGTAACTAAGCCCCAAATAGTATTACCCCTGATAATAAGGGATACCTGATAATAAGGGATACTTATGGTGAAAATAAAAGAAAAAAGAAAGTTTTAAAAATAGGTAGGAGAAAGACACCTAGCTCAATAAGAAAGATAATACGTGAAGAGACTCAATAAAGAAAGAGAATTGAAGAATTTGATTTTGATAAAGAAAGAAAATATTTTTGTTATGTTTTAATGAAAAGAGATAATTAATATGATTTCACTAATTCTATTTATTATTTTTAGTTTTTGTTCAAAAAATTTATTAAATTATACAATAATATTTACTATATATGACTTATTCATTAAAAAACAAAAACAGTAAAATTAGAGTATATAAAGTAAAAGGATATTGGTAATGAGTTTTTTAAAGATACTAGTTAATGAATTAATAAATATATTATTTTTATTGAAAATCATGATTCATTGCATTTATTTTCAATAAAAATTATATTTGTGGTTCTGTAACTAGTGATCTCAGAGTACCTGTTAACCTTTCCCAAAATAAAAAGATAAAATCCATAAAGAAAATATTTTATAAGTTGTATTTTAATTAAGGGCATTAAATAAAAATGTTTTTAATATATATACATATTTTATATGTTCTATTTTATTGATTAAAATCATATATATATATATATATTGAAAGGAAATGTTAATTAGGGGCATTGATTACCCACTAGAGTCGGCCTAGCGGTGGGGGTTGAAATAGTTTATCATGAGGCTTTAGGTTCAAATCTCATTGTTTTCCTTGTATATAAAATAAATTAGGTGCATTGATTAAGAAGACAAAAATAAAAATTTTTTGTTGGAAAGTATAATATTTAATATTATAAATGTAATGAATATTGTGATTATCAATAAAAAAATTCTATTTATTGATTTGTTAACCAATATTCTTTAAGGTATTGTTAATAGGATCCATAGAAAAAGAAAATTAAAACTATATTAAGTAGAAAAATTAAATTTACTCACTAAACAAAAATAGTGAAAGAAATTTAGAAAAAGATCAATAGCACGTTTATTTTGACAATTTTTTTTAACAAAAATTAGTTTTTATTATGAAATTATTGAATATTTCTTAAAATGTTTAATACTTTCTGTTTTATATTTTTTTATTAAAGAGGGAAATCGGGAAAAAAAACCCAAAACAAAAAAGAAGAAAGAAGGCTGGCTACAAAAGAAACACCTTCCATTGAATCAGCTAGGACAACATGGGATAATTTAGAGGGAATATCACAAAGAACAGGGTCTTGATTCAAAAGGGATGATCAATATTAAATATTATTTAATATAAAATATTATCAAAATAGCTTTAATTTCTTATAAAAACCATATAATTGTAGGGTCTCACACTTCTTGATTTCATTCTTTAAGCACATAATTTCCATTTTTAGTGATACTCTAGAGGTCAATAAGGTAGGAGATTCAATAAACAACTTTATACGATCTACGATCTTTGTAATATTAGTGATCAAATTCATCAAAGGTAGAAGATCTGTTAGTGGATGTTCCTTCCGGTATGAATAGATTGGTGTTGGCTCCAACCATTCTTAGCTTCGAAACGTTGTCCTCTTTCACATATTGGTGTTCTCAACCCCTAGAGGCTGAGCTCTAATACAAATTGAAGTAAGTTTCAAATCTCAAGAAAGTGGATTGAATTAAAACCTTTACAAAAAAATTAGCACCTAAACTCATAATCCTTGAGCTATTCTCAAGTTTATAACTTAAAGCTCAGAATGATTCTCAACTTAAAAACGGACAATGTAATATAGAATAATTCCTTTCTTATAGTATTTATTAGTTTAGAATGAGTGAATATTAAAAACCACTACTTAAAATTAACTTATAGAAACGTTCAGTAAATAGTCCAGATCCTCCTCTGGGTCTTCCTCCTTAGATGAATTGTCTACTTCCATATCTGATGACGTACGCAAAATAAGGAAGCCTGGGGTACCGAAGCCAGTGGTGAAATTAATTTCCAAAGGCTCTATGTACTCTACAAACCCTGATCCCTCATATGTCGCTGTATAACGAGGTTGGTATGGGTACTCATAATCTGATGCATGTGACACCCAAGAAGGCACAAATGATGATGAATGGGGACGACGTACATAGTATGTCGCACCAAACCTAGTGGTGTTTGAAATTCCAATGTAAGCAGGATAACGTAGGTAACTAGTGGTGTCCACGACAGTTGGGGACCGTGCATGTGTACCTACGGAGCACATTAGTGACACGCCATTGGCCTTTTTGGCTCCATCTAAATTGCACCCTCATGTGTGAAGACGGGTCCATCTACCGAATCAAACTTCATGACATAAAACGGAAGACGCAACAACATAACAAACAATGCAAGGAAAGTGAAAACACTTCACTTGAACTCACTACCGTAGGATTTAATAACTAAAACAACAAATGGGGGAAACAAACGGTCAAAATAGTATACACAGATATATACACATTACAAAATCAAAGATCAAATCTATTTAGTGCACAAATGTTGGTCCAGTCTAATATTATTGAGAATAGCATTGGACTGTACTCACATTTACATTTGTAATGTAATTTTAACCAGAAGTAAACATATGTTATTACTATTCCTACCACATTCACTCACCAATCCAATAGTCAACATTTGAATATACAAAACTTAGAATAAAACTAATGGCCATAACGAAACCCCATCAACATGCACATGGCCTGTTCCCTTCTCTTACTCTGGAGTCTGGACTATATAAAAATTCTAATATCTTCCTCATCCAGCTGAGGCATATTAATAACTTTGCTGTATACAAATTAATTAAAATAAACTATATGACGAATCTTTTCAGATGAATAAATTAATATGCATTAAAATTGAAGGAATTAATCGCAAACAACCACAACAACAAAGCAGCAGGTTCACATAATAATTAGGCATGCCATTAGTAATAATAAACAAGCCAGACTAGTATGTATATATATATATAGGTTAAATTTATTGCTTATTGTCATTACAAATGCATCCTCATAAATTAAAATTGAAATCTATACTATTTACGACCAAAACAAAACACAGACGCATCCAAACTAACAACACTCTGCTCTGGCTCTCTGCTGAAGTGCTTTAGTTACATATCTTTTTATAGGTCCTCTTTGGTACGGGACTCTGATCTAGAATATGTATTAAGGCCAGTTCAGCTTCTGCTTTTGCATTTTTCCATGGCTCTTGGCGCTGAAAGTGCACAAAAGGATTCTAATATTAGAAGAGCGCCATAAAATGACACACACATATATATAAATTGATTAGTAATTGCATTTCATTTATAAGCACTTCCATCAGATGAATGATAAGATGTAAGTTAAGAAATAATTATGCATACCAAGCCCAATTGCTTCTGATCCTTTCATTATTCGCATACGCTTGCACGATTCAACAAACATCCTTCAGGAAATTAATTCAGGTTACTTTCATGAGTTAATTGAATTTAAACTAGTAAACTACGACTAATTGAATTTCATGGCTATACTTATTTGTATACTTATGATTGACGATTAAAAGCTACAAAAGGCAGCATATATAAGTAATAACTAAAGAGTCAAGATGGAATTTTAACTACTAATTAATTAATGGGGAATATTTCTAATATAATATGTAATGAAAATTGTAAAGTAGCAGAGTTTGTTGTTGTATGAAGAACTTACTCCCATGGAACATCACCGACGAGCATCCAGTCCCCATCCTTATCTTCATAGGTTGGCACAAACTCAGAGCTGTTTAGAAGATCCACCAACTTGCTCTCATTCATGAAGTCTATCATTCCTTGGTCCCCATAGTTACCTTCTGCCGTAGAAAACAAAAAAAAATAAAAATAAAAAATAAATGACAAAAAAATTAATATATTATGCCATCCGGTTCTTTTTACAAAACACACTTAACCGAATTACACATAACAAAAAAAAATGGTTAAAGTTAGTTTATTTTATTGAAGTTTTAAAAAATAATTTAACTTTCTAATTTTACCCTTATTTAATATCATTAACTAACTCTATTATTATTTTTTGGTATTTTTTGTTTAACCAGAGGTATGCTCCACGGAAGGCAATCCTGTTGTTGGGGCTAACTCTCCCGGCGTTGATTTTTTCAATCCACAAGACTCGAACTCGAGACCTTGCATAAAGGGAATCAAGCATGTACCAGTTGAATTAACCCCGTTGGTAACTCTATTATTATTTGATATATTTAATAATTAAAAAAAACATTAAATTTAATAAAGATAAATAAAAAAAATAATAATAAATACCGATGCCATCTAAAAAATCATAGAAACTTGTAAATAGTGAGTTATTAATAGGATATGAGCGAGTAATATATTTCTAACAAGGGATAGTTAATTAACAAACAACCCACAATCAATTAGCTAAATTGTAACATTTCTAATGAATATGATTAAATTCAAAGGCAAAACGAATAATTTGATTATAATTAATCCAACTCAATCGTCTAATGCAATGTCTTCGATTTTAATAACATATATCAAGAAAATGCATATAGGAAGAGATTTTGTGTGTAATGCTTACCCATGGTGAAGGATCTGAACATTTTGAGCAGAGCATCGGATAATTCTTGGTAGCTTTTGTAGATTTTCAAGTCCACTTTGCGAAGGTAAGGCGCACCATCCATGGAAACCTTGACAAGTGCCCCAGAATTAGTGCTATTTGTTGTCTTCTGATCAGTGCCATCTTCACTATTACCCTTTTGTGACATAATATTCTTCCTATATGACCGCACTGGTGGCCAACCAACCACCTGTGCCCTGAAATATTCCAAATACCCACTATCAATCATATTATTTAATATTCAAAAAAAGCTACACAAAATTTTAACTTATCACCTGTTATTGTTTACCATATTATAGAAATATAATGAAGCAGAAAATATACAAGAAAGAGAATGAAGCTACTTAGACACCTGCATTATTAGCTAATGGCGCTTGGGATGTTCAATATAAAGGAAACAAAAATGGAAAGGCAAGTGGCAAATCAACTTATGTTAGGTCCAAGAAGAAAAAAAATGGAAACTTGAAGTAAGCAGAGGCCATTAATTATGGAGGCAGAGTGGGGGAAAGGGACTTACTTAGATGGTGGCTTTGTTGCTGGATCCTTATGGAGGGTATTTTCCTTTGAGACATCCTTCAAATTTTCATTCAGATCTTGCTTGGATTGAAGATTAAGCTTTAGATCAACTGTTTCAGAGAAACCTCTCTTTCCGTTGGCCCTTGGAGTTTCCACTTCATTGCCATCACCAGGCAAAGCTCTGTCTCCTTCAGGTTCAAATCATGCTCCTTGCCCAGCAAAGTTGCCATTTTTTGCTTGTTATTGAATTCAGCAGCCTCAGCAATAACAGATCCCTCAATATAAAAACTTTTTTTTTTTCTGTCCAAAAGTGTTTCTCCTTATGGCATGGATAGCTCAGCTCTTTCCTTTGCTTCCCCTTTCTTGTGTCCTCTTCTTATATTATAAATTATAATGCTGCTCGGTTTGGCTATATATATATATATAAATTAGGATAGAGAGAAGGGGTCGATAATATAGGTTAATTTGAGGAGCTTCAACTTGTTGTGGGCGCATGGCTATGTCATATTAAATGTGGGACGAAAAAGCCCTCACTCGTCTCCTCCTCTGAGTTAAATGTATGTTACTATGTGATTTTTGAGTTGAAGGCTTTTCCATCCCTCACCCTAAAGTTTCATGCATGTACAAAAAAAAAATAAATTCATAGAATAAAAATATACAACAACTCATACAACTCACTTTTTTCTCTCTATATCTCTCCATCATATCACCTATTACATCCCACATTTCTCTCTCTTCTTCTTTTCTCTCTTTCTCTTTCATGGTTGTATGTTGTAGGGTTGTAGGAATATGATTTCTCCCAAAAAAATGTAGGAATCTGATAGGTGTTTGAACCTCCACTCGTCTCCTTTGGGTGAGGTAAAATGTAAGTACCTCTGTAAAGTGCTCAAAGAGCCCGGAGGCTTTCTCTGCCTTGGACTGGGGCACCATCCCGCACCCAAAATTTTA
Source organism: Sesbania bispinosa (assembly GCA_026901365.1). NCBI lineage: Eukaryota > Viridiplantae > Streptophyta > Magnoliopsida > Fabales > Fabaceae > Sesbania > Sesbania bispinosa. The sequence continues at coordinate 2,404,271 of QLOH01000048.1, read as the reverse complement.
TTAAAAAAAAACTAAATTAATTATTTACACTCATCAATATATGGGGAATTAAAAAAGTTAAATTAATGGGTAAATATGAAAAAGATAATTAATTTATCTAAAAATCTACAAAAGAGTCTTATATATTAAGGGACACTCAATTTTTCTAGAAGGAGTCTTATAAATTGGAATGGAGGGAGTAATATATTTATTAGCATTGTCTCAAATGAATCAAAACGCGAAGGTGCATCGCAGGAATACACATTTTAATTTCCTGATTAAAACACCATTAACATGGATATTTATTGGTATTACATATTCAAACCTGTTATAATTAATTATTTTAACTATCAAAATCCGTTATAAAAAATAATAACTCTAAAATATGTAAATAAATATTACTCCTATAACATAAAATGCCATATCTTGTGCTCTATATTGTTTTTAATTTGGATTAAGAATTCAAATTTTTAAACAAAAAGTAAACAAAGTAACTTGAATGTAAATATTGGGTCTTTTTATTCAATCTGTATATTAGAAATTAATAATTTTTACAATTAAAGTTATATAATAAAATAGAAATCTAAAAGGATAAAAACATCCATCATCAATATGTGGTTTTTATTTTGTAACAGATAATGAAAATAATTAATGCTTACAATAAAATAATTAATATTTAGCCAAAAAATTAACACGTTACAACAAAAAAATTAACATTTAGTTTTTAATAGATAAAAACATAATTAACATTAAAAAGATAAAAAATAATAATTAATATTGTTGGAATTGATTTTAAATCACTTTCATCTTATAATATGTTTGATAAATCATACATCATTCATTTTAAGTTATTGATTCTATAATTCTATTAAAATCAATTTTACTCGATTACAAATTAAAAAAACACAAAATCTATAGTGCAGGTCATGTTCCAACCATTCTCATATGTATATTTGTAATATTTATAGCAACCATAATATTTATACACCTATAAATTCCTCATCTTATTATGCTTTCTATATCTCTATTTTTTCACTTTAAATGTGTTACTTTCTCTTCATTTTTCTTTTCTTTCTATCTTACATGCGTATCTATTTATGGGTAAAATATGTTTTTCATCTCTGTATTCTCTATCAACTTTGATCCCAATCCCTGACTTTTAAAACCCTTATTTTATATCTTTACACTTTTAAAACAATTTAATTATAGTCTCTGGCGTTCATTAATTTTGTCAAGTTGCTGACTTGTGTAATAAATTTTCACAATACTCTTTAGCGTTGAGTCTCATTTAATCTGTGTGCATGTTTGATTACATTTTTTACTTTTACCACTAATAAGAGAAATAACAAATGAAAAAAGTTAATAAATAAAATTAAGAGATAAAGAATATATTAAGAAAAAAATATAATAAATTTAATTTAATTCAACACATTTATTCTATTTCTTACTTTATATATTTTTTGAGAATGGGATAAATAAATAAGAATAGATGTAGTAATATTTTTTGGTTAAACATGTTTTCAATACTCATAGTCGAGATTTGGTTTTAATCCCTCTAATTTAAAACCAGTTGTTTTGGTTCTCCAAAAATTAAAAATACACTAATTTAGTCTTTATCGATAAAAACTCATAGCTAATCTGTAGCAAAGCTATGTACTCCCTCTGTCCCTATTTATAAGATCCCTTCTAGAAAAATTGAGCGTCTCTTAATATAAGACCCTTTGCAGATTTTTAGGCAGATCAATTATTTTTTCCATATTTGCCCTTCATTAGCGTTTAACTCTTTTTATTCCCCATATATTGATGAGTGTGAATAATTAATGAAGTTTTACCTACATGCTCAACCACATCATTAAGAAGTGACTTTTGAAGTCTCTCACCATGTCACAGTTAATGTCTCTAAAATATAGTGACTTTTAAATAGGGATATATTTGGAATACTATTAAATTTTTTTTAAAAGATCAATACATTAACCACTTTTTCTTAAACTGTGTGAAACGATTAAAAGGGTTTTATAATAAGAGACGGGGGGAGTAATAATTAGCAGATAATTTTATGGAATAAAAGAATTTTAAAAACTAAAAAATGAGTCTCATTTAATCCACGTGCATGTTGATTACATTTTTTACTTTTGCCCTTAATAAAAAAGTAACAAATGAAAAAAGTTAATAAATAAAATTAAGAGATAAAGAATATATTAAGAAAAAAACATAATAATTTAATGTAATTCAACACATTTATTCTATTTCTTACTTTATATATCTCCACATAATGAGACAAATAAATAGTAATACATGTAGTAATATTTTTTTGTTAAATATGTTTTTAATACCCGGAATATAATCAAGATTTGGTTTTAATCCCACTAGTTTAAAACCGGTTGTTTTGGTTCTCCAAAAATTAAAATACACTAATTTAGTCTTTATCGATGAAAACTTATAGCTAATATGTAGCAAAACTATGTACTCCCTCCGTCCCTATTTATAAGACCCCTTCTAGAAAAATTGAGCGTCTCTTAATATAAGACCCTTTGCAGATTTTTAGGCAGATCAATTATTTTTTTCCTTATTTGCCCTTCATTAGCGTTCAACTCTTTTTATTCCCCATATATTGATGAGTGTGAATAATTAATGAAGTTTTACCCACATGTTCAACCACATCATTGAGAAGTGACTTTTGAAGTCTCTCACCATGTCACAGTTAATGTCTTTAAAATATAGTGACTTTTAAATAGGGGTATATTTGGAATACTATTAAATTTTTTTTTTAAAAGATCAATACATTAACCATTTTTTCTTAAACTGTGTGAAACGATTAAAAGGGTTTTATAATAAGAGACGGGGGGAGTAATAATTAGCAGATAATTTTATGGAACAAAAGAATTTTAAAAACTAAAAAGTTAGTCTCATTTAATCCATGTGCATATTGATTACATTTTTTACTTTTGCCCTTAATAAAAAAGTAACAAATGAAAAAAGTTAATAAATAAAATTAAGAGATAAAGAATATATTAAGAAAAAAACATAATAAATTTAATGTAATTCAACACATTTATTCTATTTCTTACTTTATATATTTCCACATAATGAGACAAATAAATAGTAATAGATGTAGTAATATTTTTTTTGTTAAATATGTTTTTAATACCCGGAATATAATCAAGATTTGGTTTTAATCCCACTAATTTAAAACCGGTTGTTTTGGTTCTCCAAAAATTAAAAATACACTAATTTAGTCTTTATCGATAAAAACTTATAGCTAATATGTAGCAAAACTATGTACTCCCTCCGTCCCTATTTATAAGACCTCTTCTAGAAAAATTGAGCGTCTCTTAATTTAAGACCGTTTGCAGATTTTTAGGCAGATCAATTATTTTTTTTCCATATTTGCCCTTCATTAGCGTTCAACTCTTTTTATTCCCCATATATTGATGAGTGTGAATAATTAATGAAGTTTTACCCACATGCTCAACCACATCATTGAGAAGTGACTTTTGAAGTCTCTCACCATGTCACAGTTAATGTCTCTAAAATATAGTGACTTTTAAATAGGGGTATATTTGGAATACTATTAAATTTTTTTTTAAAAGATCAATACATTAACCATTTTTTCTTAAACTGTGTGAAACGATTAAAAGGGTTTTATAATAAGAGACGGGGGGAGTAATAATTAGCAGATAATTTAATGGAATAAAAGAATTTTAAAAACTAAAAAATGAGTCTCATTTAATCCATGTGCATGTTGATTACATTTTTTACTTTTGCCCTTAATAAAAAAGTAACAAATGAAAAAAGTTAATAAATAAAATTAAGAGATAAAGAATATATTAAGAAAAAAACATAATAAATTTAATGTAATTCAACACATTTATTCTATTTCTTACTTTATATATCTCCACATAATGAGACAAATAAATAGTAATAGATGTAGTAATATTTTTTTGTTAAATATGTTTTAATACCCGGAATATAATCAAGATTTGGTTTTAATCCCACTAGTTTAAAACCGGTTGTGTTGGTTCTCCAAAAATTAAAATACACTAATTTAGTCTTTATCGATAAAAACTTATAGCTAATATGTAGCAAAACTATGTACTCCCTCCGTCCCTATTTATAAGACCCCTTCTAGAAAAATTGAGCGTCTCTTAATATAAGACCCTTTGCAGATTTTTAGGCAGATCAATTATTTTTTTCCATATTTGCCCTTCATTAGCGTTCAACTCTTTTTATTCCCCATATATTGATGAGTGTGAATAATTAATGAAGTTTTACCCACATATTCAACCACATCATTGAGAAGTGACTTTTGAAGTCTCTCACCATGTCACAGTTAATGTCTCTAAAATATAGTGACTTTTAAATAGGGGTATATTTGGAATACTATTAATTTTTTTTTTAAAAGATCAATACATTAACCATTTTTTCTTAAACTGTGTGAAACGATTAAAAGGGTTTTATAATAAGAGACGGGGGGTAATAATTAGCAGATAATTTTATGGAATAAAAGAATTTTAAAAACTAAAAAATGAGTCTCATTTAATCCATGTGCATGTTGATTACATTTTTTACTTTTGCCCTTAATAAAAAAGTAACAAATGAAAAAAGTTAATAAATAAAATTAAGAGATAAAGAATATATTAAGAAAAAAACATAATAAATTTAATGTAATTCAACACATTTATTCTATTTCTTACTTTATATATTTCCACATAATGAGACAAATAAATAGTAATAGATGTAGTAATATTTTTTTTGTTAAATATGTTTTTAATACCCGGAATATAATCAAGATTTGGTTTTAATCCCACTAATTTAAAACCGGTTGTTTTGGTTCTCCAAAAATTAAAAATACACTAATTTAGTCTTTATCGATAAAAACTTATAGCTAATATGTAGCAAAACTATGTACTCCCTCCGTCCCTATTTATAAGACCTCTTCTAGAAAAATTGAGCGTCTCTTAATTTAAGACCGTTTGCAGATTTTTAGGCAGATCAATTATTTTTTTTCCATATTTGCCCTTCATTAGCGTTCAAACTCTTTTTATTCCCCATATATTGATGAGTGTGAATAATTAATGAAGTTTTACCCACATGCTCAACCACATCATTGAGAAGTGACTTTTGAAGTCTCTCACCGTGTCACAGTTAATGTCTCTAAAATATAGTGACTTTTAAATAGGGGTATATTTGGAATACTATTAAATTTTTTTTTAAAAGATCAATACATTAACCATTTTTTCTTAAACTGTGTGAAACGATTAAAAGGGTTTTATAATAAGAGACGGGGGGAGTAATAATTAGCAGATAATTTAATGGAATAAAAGAATTTTAAAAACTAAAAAATGAGTCTCATTTAATCCATGTGCATGTTGATTACATTTTTTACTTTTGCCCTTAATAAAAAGTAACAAATGAAAAAAGTTAATAAATAAAATTAAGAGATAAAGAATATATTAAGAAAAAAACATAATAAATTTAATGTAATTCAACACATTTATTCTATTTCTTACTTTATATATTTCAACATAATGAGACAAATAAATAGTAATAGATGTAGTAATATTTTTTTTGTTAAATATGTTTTTAATACCCGGAATATAATCAAGATTTTGGTTTTAATCCCTCTAATTTAAAACCGGTTGTTTTGGTTCTCCAAAAATTAAAAATATAATAATTTAGTGTTTATCGATAAAAACTTATAGCTAATATGTAGCAAAACTATGTACTCCCTCCGTCCCTATTTATACGACCCCTTCTAGAAAAATTGAGCATCTCTTAATATAAGACCCTTTGCAGATTTTTAGGCAGATCAATTATTTTTTTTCCATATTTGCCCTTCATTAGCGTTCAACTCTTTTATTCCCCATATATTGATGAGTGTGAATAATTAATGAAGTTTTACCCACATGCTCAACTACCCAATTGGAAAGTGACTTTTCGAGTCTTCTACCATTTCACAGTTAATGTCTCTAAAATATAGTGACTTTTAAATAGGGTTATATTTGTAATACTATTAAATTTTTTTTTAAAAGATCAATACATTAACCATTTTTTCTTAAACTGTGTGAAACGATTAAAAGGGTTTTATAATAAGAGACGGGGGGAGTAATAATTAGCAGTAAATTTTATGGAATAAAAGAATTTTAAAAACTAAAAATGAGTCTTATTTAATCCATGTGCATGTTGATTACATTTTTACTTTTGCCCTTAATAAAAAAGTAACAAATGAAAAAAGTTAATAAATAAAATTAAGAGATAAAGAATATATTAAGAAAAACATAATAAATTTAATGTAATTCAACACATTTATTCTATTTCTTCCTTTATATATTTCCACATAATGAGTCAAATAAACAAGAATAGATGTTGTGATATTTTTTGGTTAAATATGTTTTTAATACCTGAAATATAGTCGAGTTTTGGTTTTAATCTCTCTAATTTAAAACCGGTTGTTTTGGTTCTCCAGAAATTAAAAATACACTAATTCAATCTTTATCGATAAAAGCTTATAGCTAATATGTAGCAAAGCTATTTACTCCCTCGGTCCCTATTTATAAGACCCCTTCTAGAAAAATTGAGCGTCTCTTAATATAAGACCCTTTGCAGATTTTTAGGCAGATAAATTATTTTTTTTGTCCATATTTGTCCTTCATTAGCGTTCAACTCTTTTTATTCCCCATATGTTGATGAGTGTGAATAATTAATGAAGTTTTACCCACATGCTCAATCACATCATTGAGAAGTGACTTTTGAAATCTCTCACCATGTCACAATTAATGCCTCTAAAATATAGTGACTTTAAATAGGGGTATATTTGGAATACTATTAATTTTTTTTAAAAGATCAATACATTAACAATTTTTTCTTAAACTGTGTGAAACAATTGAAAGGGTTTTATAGTAAGAGACGGGGGAGTAATAATTAGCAGATAATTTATGGAATAAAAGAATTTTAAAAACTAAAAAATGAGTCTCATTTAATCCATGTGCATGTTGATTACATTTTTTACTTTTGCCCTTAATAAAAAAATAACAAATAAAAAAAGTTAATAAATAAAATTAAGAGATAAAGAATATATTAAGAAAAAAACATAATATATTTAATGTAATTCAACACATTTATTCTATTTCTTACTTTATATATTTCCACATAATGACACAAATAAATAGTAATAGATGTAGTAATATTTTTTGGTTAAATATGTTTTTAATACCCGGAATATAGTCAAGATTTGGTTTAATCCCTCTAATTTAAAACCGGTTGTTTTGGTTCTCCAAAAATTAAAAATACACTAATTTAATCTTTATCGATAAAAATTTATAGCTAATATGTAGCAAAGCTACGTACTCTCCCTCCGTCCCTATTTATAAGACCCATTTCTAGAAAATTGAGCGTCGCTTAATATAAGACCCTTTGCAGATTTTTAGGAAAATCAATATTTTTCCATATTTCCCATCATCTATAATTATACAATCCTATAGGTATTTTAATATTTTTTTTCACTATTCATTCAATTATTACAATATTTTATTAGTTGTTTTGTATTATGTTACACAAACTTTTTGTTATCAAAATTCGTGTCATTATTTTTATTTAAAGTAAAAATTGTTTAAGATGCAGACATTGATACAGATAAATACAGATAAATTTGTTGAGATTAATATCGAAGTTTGGATGTGGTATTATAAAAAATATGTTGATTTACATCTATCTATAATCTATAATTATACAATCTCATAGGTATTTTAATATTTTTTCATTATTCATTCAATTTATTTCATGGCTTAAATAACTTTTAGTCCCTGTAAAATATATGGTTTTTGCTTTTGGTCCTTATAAAATTATTTTTATTCTTTTGATCCTCATAAAATTCAGAAACTTTGAGAAAGGTCCTTATTGTCACTTGTCATGCATCCAACCATGCCACATAAGTAATCATGCTGAGGTGGCATATGATGTGGCGTGTCTAGATGCATGACATATCATCAAAAAAATGATAATAAGGACCATTTTCAAAATTTTCAAATTTTATGAGGACCAAAATAATAAAAATATTTTTATAAGTACCATAAGCAAAAATTGAATTTTTTACATGGACCAAAAAGTTATTTAAGCCTATTTTACTACTTTTCTGTTATCAAAAGTCATGTAATCTCTTTATTCAAAAGAAAATTATTTAATTTATAGATACTGATACACATGAGTATAAATATATTTGTTGAGATTGATACTAAAGTTTGGATGTGGTAATATAATAAAATGTGTTGATTTACATCAACTTTATTGTGTATTTCCTAATATTTTATTTATATTAAAATTGTTTAATTTGTAGATATTGATACACATGAGTACAAATATATTTGTTAAAATTGATACTAAAGTTTGGATGTGGTGATATAATAAAATGTATTGATTTACATCAAATATATTATGTATTTCCTAATATATTATTTAGGGTGTTTATTGGTTTGGTTCAATCCGACGAACCCGATAACCCTAAATCCTACCGAACTAATTTGATTGGTTGGATTTTTTAGCTAAATCAGGTTGGATACGAACCGAACCAATCAAACCCGTCAATGATTGGTTCTGGTACATAACAGATTAAAAATACTGGATCTGTTACCCGAACTAAACCAAACCACCCTAAATAAAAAAAATGTACTAAAATAGAAAAAAATTGGAAGAGATGAGAGATTAATCATCAACACACACATGAGTACAAATTTATTTGTTGAGATATTATTTAGGGTTTAGGGTTTGCTACATGGAACGATGATTGTTAATATGGTATAGTGTTTCTGATACTTTATCTTTATATATCAATATATAAAGCAAAATGAAATAACAAAACAATACATAGAGTCAGTAACTCGGATTCCTGCATTTAGCCTTATAATAGATATAATGATGATATCCTTTTAAAAGTCTTACCGGTGTCACATCGACTAAAGCAAACCCAGGTGGATATACACAATTTTACTACAAAGCATTCACTAGATCCTATAACCTATATCATTTAATTAGATTGTGTTTCTACTATCGCACCATCCGCATATACATAAAATTCAATTTAAAAAAAAACCATATTCTCACAATTCTATCGAAATCAATTTCCTAAGTGATCTCTGTGCATTGCACGGGTTATACACTAGTTAGCATCAACTCTTTTATTTCTCATATATTGATGAGTGTGAATAATTAATGAAGTTTTAAACCCACATGCTCAACTACAATCATTGAGAAGTGACTTTTGAAGTCTCTCACCATGTCATAGATAATGTCTCTAAAATATAGTGACTTTTAAATATGGATATATTTAGAATACTATTATTTTTTTAAAAGATCAATATATTAACCACTTTTTCTTAAACTGTGTGAAACGATTAAAAATGTTTTATAATAAGAGATAGAGAGAGTATAATTAGCAGATAATTTTATGAAATAAAAGAAATTTAAAAATTAAAAAATGATAACAATTCCAATTGAATGTTTGATTGGCAGCAAATACACAACCAAAACTTTTCAAACAATAAAAAACATTAAAAATTAATAAAAAGCTCTCGAAAACACCAAAAGCAACAAAAGTTGGGATGAATAGTGCCATGTAAATAATAAAAAACCTATAGCTTTTGTTATAATTATAGATTAGGTTAGATATGTGGTGGTTACCGTTAGAGCTGGAAATTCGGGCTATTCAATCTAGTCCGGTCTGATGTAGGTATCAAGCTTTTATGGGTAGCGGTTGTGCTAAAAAGAAGGCCGAGAGTTATTCAACTTCTAAAATAAGTTCCGAGCCCTATATTTTTACGAGTCAGCTTGGTCGGGCTAGCCCTGTAGAAACACAGGGAAACACTAGAAGGGGGGTTGAATAGTGTTTCTTAAATAACTTATGAAAGCTTTTCGCAAACAGCTTTTATAATGAAATTTCAGACAGGTTAAAGGGGCTGTCTGAAGTTTCTTAAGACAGGTTCTGAAAATATGTTTTAAAACGTTTCTTGCTTTTATAAATTATCAGAACAGTTTTTCAACACCCTTTGATTAGAATAAACGAATTGACAAGAGATAAGGGTAAGAAAACTTAGCCACAGAATTTATCCTGGTTCACTCACTACCACTGTGAGCTACGTCCAGTCCCAATGCCAACTAGCACTTGGATTTTCTCTTAATCTCAACCAGATTACAAGTATTCTTTTACAGTCAAGCCTCTTCAGGCTCTACAACCAAGTATTCTTTTCAGTCAAGCCTCTCCAGGCTCTTACAAACAAGTATTCTTTAGACAACAAGCCTCTCCAGGCTCTTACAAACAAGTATTCTTTAGACAACAAGCCTCTCCAGGCTCAAAAACAGTTTTACAGAGAAAAGATTGTTTAAGCTCTAAAACTAAACCAGTTTGAAGCTTAAACTGTTACAAACGTACAAATAACTGAGGTACACTCAGAATATATGAAATGATGTACAAAGAATTTTTAATCAGAGTATGTTTTACAGAGTAAAACTAGCAGCGTTTGTTCTCTTGAAATGGTAATCTTGGTTCTTTTCTTGTCGTTGTTGTTCTATTCTGCGATGATCTTCAGATGAAGGGTATTTATACCCAGTCTTCAATCCGTTAAAAAATCAGCCGTTTAGAGATAACATTTAATGCTTTTTAATCCGTTGTGAGATATGCTCCTGAGCATTCTGTGGCGCTCTGAAACTTTTCTTGACAGCGTCCAAGGTTGCTTGCTGGCGACAAAAGCTGGCCACAAGAGGCTGTTGCTTGCAGAAACACTGCGCTGCAGAGATTTCCCAAATGGTGTATGAAATTCAAACAACCCAGGAAAGGGTCTCTGTGTCTTTGCCAAAATCAAGCCTTGAAAGTTTGCGTGGCAGCAGAGAGAGATTTGACTCTTCAGAACTTCAGACAAGTCCTTCTCACAACTTCAGCAAGATGTGCCACGGTCATAAAATATGACTTCAGACGGCTTCACAACACTTCAGACAGGTTGAACCTTCAGACGACTTTCAACACTTCAGACAGGTTGACACCTTCAGAAACGGCTTCAACACTGTAATTAGACAGGTTGAACCTTCAGACAGTCTTTAATAAGATTAAAGTGCTTGCTGAATCATAGATAAAACATTAAAAACATATGTATCAATGAATAATTCTTTTAACCAAATTTGTTAAACATTAAACTTATGGATTGAGCTGTCTTAAATCATCATAATCTTCCTATGATATTTTTGAGACTCAACATTCTCCCCTTTTAATGATGACAACTTTTCTTAAAAAATAAATAAATCTGAAAGGAGTTTAAAATTATCATAAGTGTAATATGAAGTATAACTCCCCCTCAGATAAATACTTCTCAGGTCTAACAATTTCTGATGTTTCTCAAATACTCCCCCTGAGACCTGTAACCACTTTCAGACTCAGATTTGTTAATTTTAATACTCCCCCTTTTGTCATCAATCAAAAGGGAACTTCAGAGCAATAATCACAAATCAAAAAGAATAACAATCAGATCAAACAATATAATCAAAGCAATCAGAGCTTATAAAAACACATGATACCAACAACTGATTGTATTAAAGCAATGTTCAGACAAACAAAAAAAATATAGAATCTGAAAATTAACAAAAACTGAAATAACATCAGACTGGCTACACATCATAGACTATCCATTATTCTTCTTCAGCAAGGCTGCTATCAGTAAAGCAGAAATCTCTTCTTTAGCCTTGTCAATCTGAGAGATAACAGTAGCCTTCAGTTCTTCTTGCCCAGTTCTGATCTGCAACTGTTCTTGGAGAATCTGATCCTGTTTAGCAACCAGATCAGCATTCTTCTTCTCTAACCTCTTGACTTGCAGTTTCAGTCTTCTGTTCTCTTCTTCAGGGTCCTTCTCAACCTCATATAGCACAATCTTGATGCTCTCATGATAGAATCTGAAAACCCTGAACCCTTGTGGCAGATGATAGTCTTCAGGATGGCTGACAGCAAAGTGGAACTTATGAATTGGAATCATGACAGGAGCCAATCCCCTGTGAAAAGTAGCCATAGGGAATCTGCCTCTGACATACTGATAATCTACAAGAGTAGAGGCACCAGGGTAGGATGTCATGGAGTCTTCATCCTGTCCTGAGTACCAGAAGAAGATCTAGCACCTTCTCTGATATTCCAGTAGGATGACCACATCCAATCCCTGGAAGAATGTCTAAGCCTCCACCTTGTTTCTTGATTATTGCAGGGAACTTCTTATTCCAGGCAGCTTCAGACAAGAACTCATACATCTGCAGATAATTAGGATAAGTCTGAGCTCCTTAAACCTTGTCTTCACAGGGCCTTCCTCCAGGGAATACCTGGGAATGATTCTATCAGGTTTGCACTAAGATCTTTGTGGATGGCCTGATAGAAATTGCCCTTGGGGGCCTGTACCCTCTCATGCCTACACAGCTCATATAGTCCCTTTCAAACAGCTCAAGCCTCTGTGATAGTTGCTACAAAGCTCCAATCCTCATTGGACGCTTCAAAGAGTCAGCAGAAAAAGGTTATGAGGAGCCCACTTATGAGCAGGGCCTTACCCTTTCTAGCTTCTCCAGCTGACCATAATATGCCACATCTGAACTCCTTGGTAACTTTGCTCTTACTTCAGCTGCAGTCTGCTTGATAAGACCTTGATGCAGAGAGATAGGGGGCCTCATCTCTGAAGTACTGAGCTCTTCAAATAGATTAGGGAATTTTGGGAACCCTTTCCCTTTCAGTAAACAGGCCTTCATACCTGATGTGTGGAACTTCAGAGGCTAACTTAAATGCCAATCAATAAGGGGCCATGCATAGGGGTCAAAAGTTAGGTTTCTGTGAATAATCACTACTTTTAGGGAGCTAGCCTCAGCTGCTCAGGCAGCATACCTCCCTTCCAGACTTGATGGCCTTCTTCATGTTGATCTTCTAAGAAATCTTCAGACTGTGTAGCTTCTGAAGATGATGGGGATGATGATGGTGATGATGCAGATTCTTCTTCTTGAATCTCTGAATCCTTCTTCTCAGGTTCAGTTACAACCTTCTCTTCTTCCTTCTTCTCCTCTTTCTTCTCAGGTGAGGATGGTGGAGATGGTGGTGTAACATTGTCAAACCTTACCTTGAGCCTTTTTACAGGAGGCTTCACAACCTCAGATTCTTCTTTGACAGCTTCCTTTTTTTTTCTTCTCTTCTCCTCTTGAAAAAGAGGTTTGCTTTAACGAAATTTTGGTACTTACCAGCTTCATCCATTTCCTCAAGCTGGCTGGCAGTGCTCCTTGTTACTCTGGCAGGTGGTGCAGGGGCTGTCTGAAACAGCTTTGTCCTTGCACTCTTCCTTTGCTGAGCACTTGATCTTTTCCTTTTCTTAGATGCTTGGGCTATAGTAGCTAGCCTATCATCTTCAGCAATAGCAAGCTGAGAGGCCACAACTATAGCATAGTCAGATTTTTCTTGTTCTGCCTTCTTCTCCAACTCTTCTTGCTCTAATGCAGTAGCAAGAGCTGCTACCTGAATCAGTTCAGGATCTGATGGACATGCAGCTAAGGGTTCTGCTGGTACTGCCTCAGAGTCAGCAATCTCAGCCATCTCTTGAGCCTTTCCTTCTGGTTCAGAAGTAGGCTTAGGAGACAGAGGCTTAACAGCTTCAGATGTCTGACCCACAATTTCAGACGACTTTGTCAGAGCCTTCTGAACAGGTTCAGATCCCTGAGTCTGTAAAGCTTCCAGAGAAACTTTTGCTGAGCTCCTCACAGGGAGTTTCTTTCTCTTCTGCTGGGGGAAGGCTTGGAAGGCTTGAACTCCTTCTTCCTTATATCTCCCTGAAGCTCATCCTCAAGGACTTCTAAGGTTGTTCTCCTCCTTGCAGCTTTCTCAGACAGAATGCTCTCCTTCAGAGAGGGAGATGGAGGCCTTGGAGTCAGCTTTATCTGCATGCTCTTCAGGTTGTTCTCTCCAAAGAAAACTGGGCCTTTGTGATCAAACAGCCTTTCTATGGGAACCTTGAAGTGCAGAAGGATTCTTGTGATGAGAGTGTTGTGGGGAAGACTGGATGCAGAATCTCTGATCTTCTTTTGCATGTGAAACAGAAGGATGCTGGGAAGATTCATCTTCTTTTTCTTGATCAGGTTTATCAGACAGAACCTCTCCAGTTCTGAAACATGATCCCTGCTTCCACTCTTAGGGATTATGGTGTTCCCCAAGATAGCATGAAGAACCCTGACTTTCTCCAGCATGTATTTTGCATTCATGCTCTCTTTCTTCTGTTCCATACACAACTTGGTGAACTCCTTGTGCCCACCTTTCTTCACCTCCCAGCCTGGAGTGAAGGTAACACCTTCAGCTTTCACACCCAGAATGGTGGAAAGAATCCCTTCATCAACGAACACAGGGATACCAAGCACAGTAGACTTGATGCTGGTATATACTCCCTTAGAGTTGGGAATACCTCTAGCATAAGTCCAGAACTCCACCACACTTTGTTCATGCCAGCAGTGTAGATGTTCTCAAAGAATGGAGTCCATCCTGCTCCATCAAACTCACCAACCAAGTCCATACCAAGGTCTTGAAGCTCCTCTAGGTTAACACCCTTGGTTCTGACCACATTTCTTTAGAAGATGCCTTAGGTGCCATTGTTGTTGCAGAGAAAAAGCTTCGAGAGAGAGAAAACTTTCTTGACTGTTGAAGAGAGAGATAGTGTGAGAGCTGTAAAAACTTCCTCGACACACTTACTGTTGTATTTATAGACCCACGATGCAATGATTCTCTGTACCGGCTGCAGACTTCGGGTAACGTGCGAAGTGGAAGAGACAAAACTTTAAAATAATGGAAATCAACCGTCTCAGATAGCCACGTCAGCAGTTATTTCAGACATATGAGAATTTCAGACACCCACACAAAGTTCAGACAAGCTATAAGTTCAGACACACTTAATATATCAGACAACAGCATATTTCAGACAATCATTTAGAAAATGCATGTATGTTCAGATTATTGCGTATGAACTTAAATCTATCTTCAGCTAGGGGTTTTGTGAATATGTCAGCCCATTGATGCTCTGTGTCAATGAACTGAATATCAAAAACACCTTTCTGAACATAGTCTCTAATGAAATGATGCTTGATTTCTATATGCTTTGCCCTAGAATGTTGGATGGGGTTCTTGGACAGATTAATAGCACTTGTATTATCACAAAGAACAGGTATAGCAGAGATAGGAATGTTAAAATCCTCAAGCTGATACTTCACCCATAGCAGTTGTGAACAACAACTGGCTGCTGAGATGTATTCTGCTTCTGCTGTTGATAAAGCAATGGTGCTTTGCCTTTTGCTTGACCAGCTGATCATGTTATTTCCAAAGAAATGACATCCTCCACTGGTGCTCTTTCTTTCCATTCTATCTCCAGCAAAGTCAGCATCACAATATCCTATTAACCTGCAATCTTTGCTCTTCTTATAGCACAGACCAAGATTAGTAGTATCTTTCAGATACCTAAAAATTCTCTTTACAGCTTTGTAATGAGTAATTCTTGGATCTGATTGAAATCTAGCACAGAGACAAACACTGAACATTATGTCAGGTCTGCTTGCAGTTAGATACAACAGAGAGCCAATCATTCCTCTGTATAAAGTTTGATTCACTGGTTCTTCCTTTTCATCTTTGCTCAAAGATGCAGAGGGATGCATAGGAGTTGACATGGGTTTGCAATCACTCATGTTGAACTTCTTAAGCATTTCTTTTGTATACTTTTCCTGGTGGATCCATATACAATCAGAATCTTGCTTAATCTGAAGCCCTAAGAAAAATTTTAATTCTCCCATTAAACTCATTTCAAACTCTGATTGCATCAACTCAGAAAACTCCTTACATAGGGAAGAATCAGTTGAACCAAAAATAATATCATCAACATATATCTGAACAAGTATAAAGTCTTTGTTAGACTGTTTTCTGAAAAGGGTTGTGTCTACTTTTCCTCTTTCAAAACCATTTTTGATAAGAAAGCTGCTCAGTCTGTCATACCATGCTCTGGGAGCTTGTTTCAGACCATAAAGAGCCTTTTTCAGTTTGAAAACATAATCAGGAAAAGCAGTATCTTCAAAACCAGGGGGTTGTCTAACAAAAACTTCTTCTTCAATGAACCCATTGAGGAAGGCACTTTTAACGTCCATTTGATATAGTTTGATGCCATTATTTACAGCATAAGATAGAAGAATTCTAATTGCTTCTAACCTGGCAACTGGAGCAAAGGTTTCAGTGAAGTCAATACCTTCTTGTTGATTGTATCCTTGAGCCACCAATCTTGCCTTGTTTCTGACCACTTTACCTTCTTCAGACAACTTGTTTCTGAACACCCATTTGGTTCCAATAATAGTTTTCCCATGGGGTTTAGGAACAAGAGTCCATACATCACTTCTAGCAAACTGATTTAGCTCTTCTTGCATGGCTAGGATCCACCCTTCATCATGCAGAGCTTCATCAATGTTCTTTGGCTCAATTTCAGACAGGAGAGCAAGAAAATTCAGATTCTTGAATTTTGATCTTGTCTTAACTCCTTCTGAAGTGCTGCCAATGATTTGCTCCTTAGGATGATGTGACTTGTATCTCCAGTTAGTTTTCTGAGATACTGTCTGATCTGTCTGAGACTCAACATTTGTCTGAAGAGGTTCAGTGACAGATGGTGCTTCAGACACCTGTTCATCCTTCAAGCTGTTATGATCATTCAGCTCCATACCTGCAAAATCATCTTCTAGATCTGATAGTTCCCTATCAGTCTCTTTCTTGTCATTGAATTTTACATGAATTGATTCTTCCACAATTAAAGTTCTAGAGTTGAATACTCTATAGGCTTTAGATGTTTCAGAATATCCTATGAAAAATCCTTTATCAGACTTTGCATCAAATTTACCAAGATCATCCTTAGTGTTGAGTATAAAACACTCACATCCAAAAGGATGAAAATATGATATGTTGGGTTTTCTTCCTTTCCACAATTCATAAGGAGTCTTTTTCAGAATTGGTCTTACCAATATTCTGTTCTGAAGGTAGCAAGCTGTATTAATAGCTTCTGCCCAGAAGGATCTTGGTAGGTTGCAAGAGTTGAGCATGGTTCTTCCCATTTCTTGCAAGCTTCTGTTCTTTCTCTCAACAACCCCATTTTGCTGAGGTGTTCTAGCCACAGAGAAATTGTGTGAGATCCCATTCTCATCACAGAACAGTTGGAAGTTTGCATTCTCAAACTCTCCACCATGATCACTTCTGATGACAGATATACAGAATCCTTTTTCATTTGTACCTTCTTGCAGAATATTGTGAAATTCCTGAAAGTCTCATCCTTGCTTCTTAGGAATAACACCCATGTAAATCTAGAATAGTCATCAACAATGACCAAACCATATTTCTTACCACTAATGCTTTCTGTTCTAATAGGACCAAACAAGTCAATATGTAACAGTTCTAAAGGTCTGCTAGTGGAAACAACATTCTTACTCTGAAAAGAGTGTCTTGTTTGTTTCCCTTTCAGACAGCTTTCACATAAAATGTCAGATTTGTAAGAAAGCTTAGGCAGTCCTTTAACAAGGTTGTGTTTTGCTAACTTTGAGATTAATCTCAAGCTGGCATGCCCAAGTCTTTGATGCCAAATCTGTTTTTCATCTTCAACAGAGATAAAACATTTTACATTTTGACTTGCTAGCTCCTCTAGATCAATTTTGTACACATTACTGTCTTTTAGCAGTAAAAAGGATTTGATCAAGAGAGTCTTTGACTATGCATCCTTCTTTAGTAAAGGAGACCACATATCCACTGTCACATAATTGACTTATGCTCAGTAAATTGTGTTGCAGTCCCTCTACCAGAAGAACATTCTTAATGAGGGAGAGAGGAGACATACCTACAGTCCCTATTCCTGTGATCTTCCCTTGCTGGTTTCCACCAAAGGTGACCACACCTCCTGCTCTGGGCCTAAGGTTTTGGAACAAAGACCTTTCTCCTGTCATGTGTCGCGAGCATCCACTGTCCAGGTACCATTTGTGGGGTTTCCTTTGTCCTGTTAAACACATCTGCAACAGGAATGATCAAGTTTTTAGGTACCCATATTCTTTTGGGTCCTTTCTTGTTAGCTTTGGGCCTTGCTTTTCTCGTGTTTGCACTGAGCCACATTGTGTCCAGGCTTGCCACAGTGAGAACACCCAATAACCTTTTTTTGCCTTTAGTAAAATTTAAGACAGTAGGAGGTTCAGAGATGTTGTGATCACAAAAGCCTAAACCACTTTTGTCAAGGGAATGCCTTTGATTTCCAAGCATTATATTAAGATTTTTTGTTCCTTTGACAAATTTGGCTAAGTCTCTTGTTAGTTCCTCAACCTGTTTCTGAAGTTTTTGATTTTCTTCAGACACAGTTTGTGAACTACTGTTTTCAGATACAAGGATCTTCTCCTTGAGCATAATATTTTCTATCTCAAGAGCCTCATATTTACTACACATTTCTGTGTGGGCTTTGGACAGATTCTTATACTCTTTGAAGAGTTCCTTGGAACTTTCCTTCAGGTCATCATACATCTCTTGAAGGGTTAAAGGAAATACCTCAGATTCTGAGCTGTCTGATGAGGGCAGGCTGGCCATAAGACATAGATTGGCCTCTTCTGAAGTGTCTTCCTCTTCTTCTGAGGTAGACTCATCAAGATCCTCCCATGTTGCCATCAGACCCTTCTTTTTTAAGAACTTCTTCTTCTTGAAGTTATTCTTCTTTAGTCTTGGGCATTCTGCCTTCATGTGACCTGGTTGTTTACACTCAAAACATATAATTTTGTCATTGTGTAAATCCTTACCTGATTTACCTGATTTAGAGGTAGAGGATTGGTTCTTTCTGAACTTTCCTCTGTTCTGCAGCATCCTCTTGATCTTTCTGCTGAGAAGAGCAAGATCATCATCTTCTTCTGAGCTATCTTCAGAGTCTTCATCTGCTTCTGAAGTTTCCTCAGCTTGCATGGCTTTTATGTTCCCATGCCTAGTCTGTCTGGTCCTGGTGTTCAATGCCAGAGATTTAGTTTTGGATTCATCCTCTCCAAGTTCTAACTCATGGACTTTGAGAGAGCCCAATAGTTCCTCCATTTTTCAAGGTGTTTAAATCTTTAGCCTCTTGAATGGCAGTAACCTTGGGTCTCCAAGCCTTGGAAGGCTTCTCAGAATCTTTCGATTATTATCTCCAGATTCATAAGATCTTCCCAAAGATCTCAGTCCATTTGTTATTGTCTGAAACCTACCAAACATTTGGTCAATAGTTTCAGACTTATGCATCTTGAACATCTCATATTGATGAACAAGCATGCTTATCTTGGATTGTTTGACATTATCAGTTCCCTCATGGGCTGATGACAATGTATCCCAGATTTCCTTGGCAGAGGAGCATCCATGAACTTTCTCATACTCTACTTTGTTCAATGAACATACCAGGTAGAGTTTTGCCTTAGCATTTAATTGAACTTGAGCTCTCTGCTCCATGGACCATTCAGACCTAGGAATGGGTTCATTACCACGCATGGGAATATAGTCACCTTCAGTTTACTATATCCAAGAGACTGATGTTGCTGCTTCAATGAACAACTTCATGCGATTCTCTCCAGTAATGGTAGTCTACACCATTAAAAGCTGGAGGCCTTGTCACAGAGGCTCCTTCTGTGATGTAGTGGCTGCTGTTTGGTTGTGCTTCCATCTGGATCTTTAAACCTCACACATTGTTAGGTGCTCAACCCTGAGTTAAGCTCTGGTACCAACTGTAGAAACACAGGGAACACTAGAATGGGGGTTGAATAGTGTTTCTTAAATACTTATGAAAGCTTTTCGCAAACAACTTTTATAATGAAATTTCAGACAGGTTAAAGGGACTGTCTGAAGTTTCTTAAGACAGGTTCTGAAAATATGTTTTAAAACGTTTCTTGCTTTATAAATTATCAGAACAGTTTTTCAACACCCTTTGATTAGAATAAACGAATTGACAAGAGATAAGGGTAAGAAAAACCTAGCCACAGAATTTATCCTGGTTCACTCACTAGCACTGTGAGCTACGTCCAGTCCCAATGCCAACTAGGCACTTGGATTTTCTCTTAATCTCAACCAGATTACAAGTATTCTTTTACAGTCAAGCCTCTTCAGGCTCTACAACCAAGTATTCTTTTTCAGTCAAGCCTCTCCAGGCTCTTACAAACAAGTATTCTTTAGACAACAAGCCTCTCCAGGCTCTTACAAACAAGTATTCTTTAGACAACAAGCCTCTCCAGGCCTCAAAAATAGTTTTACAGAGAAATGTTGTTTAAGCCCTAAAACTAAACCAGTTTGAAGCTTAAAACTGTTACAATGTACAATAACTGAGGTATACTCAGAATATATGAAATGATGTACGAAGAATTTTTATCAGAGTATGTTTTACAGAGTAAACTAGCAGGGTTTTGTTTCTCTTGAAATGTAATCTCTTGTTCTTTTTCTTATCGTTGTTGTTCTATTCTGCGATGATCTTCAGATGAAGGGTATTTATACCCAGTCTTCAATTCGTTGAAAAATCACCGTTTAGAGATAACATTTAATGCTTTTTAATCCGTTGTGAGACATGCTCCTGAGCATTCTGTGCGCTCTGAAACTTTTTCTGACAGCGTCCAAGGTTGCTGCTGACAAAAGCTGCCACAGCTGTTGCTGCAAAAACTGCGCTGCAGAGATTTCCCAATGGTGTATGAAATTCAAACAACCAGGAAAGGTCTCTGTGTCTTTGCCAAAAATAAGCCTTGAAAAGTTGTGTGCAGCAGAGAGAGATTTGACTCTTCAGAACTTCAGACAAGTCTTCTCACAACTTCAGCAAGATGTGCCACGTCATAAAATATGACTTCAGACGGCTTCAACACTTCAGTCAGGTTGAACTTTCAGACAGTCTTTAATAAGATTAAAGTGGCTTGCTGAAATCATAGATAAAACATTAAAACCATACGTATCCATGATAATTCTTTTAACCAAATTTGTTAAACATTAAAACTTAGGGATTGAGTTGTCTTAAATCATCATAATCTTCCTTATGATATTTTTGAGACTCAACAAGCCCATCTTGCTGGGTCTAGTTATTGTCAAATTAGCACAACATATTTAATAAGCTACTTTTTCTTTGTCTTTGACCAGGAATCTCCCACAGGCCTCAAGCATAGCAGTAGGTTTCAACCCTTGAGCCGAGAGTGGTGGTTAGGTAAAGCCCTCTCAAGAATGGCGATACCAGGATTCGAACCCCTCACCAGGTAAAGTCCGCCTGGGGTGACAGGTCATTTCCACTGCGACCAACCACTATTTAGTTGATAAACTATTGTTTGATATAAGTTATATAACTATGGTATTATTTAATCATTAAGTTCGATCTTTTTTGTTAATTAAAATAATAAATAATTTAATCATAATTTTATAATCAAGTTAAGCTTGATTGAGTTTTGATGTATAAATTCACATCAAACTTCTATATGACAACTTTATAAATATCAATCCCTAACCTTCACTAATCACCATTACTGCCACCACCCGAATGGTAGGTGGCCCCATAAGAACGAAACAAAAGATAAAGCACAATATTACTCCATTAATTATATTTCTTTGTCCCACACACAATACAATTAGAAGTAAAAAAAAATTCATCAATTTGGCAAAAATGGAACGAGAATAACCAATGAGCCTAATTGGATTTGGGCTCGTAGCCAATAACCCAACCCTATCCACATCTAATCTATTTATTTTGAGCATTCCCTACCAAGGAGTAAATCAAACTGGAATGGTTAAATTACCCTTAGTAATTGTTGTGAGTTTTACAATATTTCAAAAGCTCATGAAAATAAGAAGTCATGCGTTACTTGGTTTGGGAGCATGATGAATGTATATAAGCTAACTTATGTTAGGAGCTTTCACACAAGTTAGTTAGAGGATTGAGCTCATGTGCACAATAACAAGCCTAGCGAGCACTCATCAATACCGAGCACACACATGACCTTACAACACAATACAACAATAACAACGAGAATTATGAGGGGTGTAATATTGGCAGGCATCTAACATACACCAAAGTGTTTTGGTTCATAGAACATGCTCCACCGGCTCACTTGTATGTTATGTACTATAGTATAGGTCTGGTTTATAGACCAAAAGAACCAGATTCGTTGCATTACCATCCATGTTAGTGATCCAAAGCAAAGTCTTCTTTCAAAAAGTTTTTAAAAATAATCCTTTGAAATATGTTAGGGATTGTTGTGAATTTTGAACTATTTCAAAAGCTTATGAAAATAAGAAGTCCCACATTGCATGGTTTGGGACCTTAATGAGTGTTAGGGATGGTAAAACGGGCTTGGCCCGATGGACCAACCCGTCAATTTTATAGGGTTGGGTTGGGGACTTCTAACCCATTGGCCTGACCCGTTCAAAAAAGGGTTGGAGGAGTATTAAGGTCGGGCTAGTAAAAAAATAATTTTATTTAAGAAAATGTGGACAACACTGTTGGAGAGGTACAAAAAATAATTAGGATTTAAACTTTAGGGGCTATAGTTACACGTTTTCCCCCTCCCCTTCCTTCAACTTCAATTGAGATTTGAGAAACAGAATGAGCGCAGCGGCTGCCCTCTACTTCAACTCGTCCAACCGTAGCAGTGTCGTCGCCTCGTCCCTCCGGTCCGGTCGTTCTCTGGCCTTCTCCGCGCGCATGCACGCAGCCAGGCACAACTTTTTTGGCCTTCTCCGCGCGCAAGCAACCAGGCACAACTTCTTCGGTCTTCTCCACGCGCAGAGGAACAATTCTGCGCGACCCCGTTCTGCGACGTCCAATGACCAGCAGCTTCTCCGTTCTGCAGGCAGCAGCGCGTTCTCTGGTCTTCTTCGTGCAACGCGGACCGTCCAGTAGGCACATGCAGCTCCTAAATACACTTGGGTTTCTGTTTGGCTTGGTTCAGATGGCCCTGTATTTGATATACATAAACGCCACACCAGTGGCACTAGATGAGCCTGTGAAGGAACAAGAATTGAGTGGTGGCCATATAATTGATGTTGTGAAGATGGGAACAATGGTACCTTCTGACCCACATCATGCACCTACAGGTGATGTTGCTGTTGGCAAAGTCTAATTTTTATCAATGGAGAAACAAGGGATCCATGACAAGAAAACTAAAGAAAAAAACTTAACCTAAACTTTCAATTACTTACTTTTACCGAGTGCGGGCGTCACGTCACGTCACGTCACGTCTCATATATATAATATATCTCACCTCACTCATATCATGTAAAATGCAAGAACGGTATTGTCTAGTCTCTAATATATGTGTTTGGTTTTTTTTATCATGTTTTTTTTTTTAATTTTTAAGGGCTGGCCCGTTGGCCTGTTTTTCCCGTTCAATAAAGGCTTGGCTAGCATGTTTTGTCTATTTTTCATTTAGGGTCAGCCCCAGCCCGTCCCATTTTCTGGCGGACTGATCGCAGGCTGGGACGGGCCAGCCCGTTTTTGCCCACCCCCTAATGAGTGTATATAAGCTAACTTGTGTTAGGAGCTTTCGAATAAGCTAGTGAGAGGATTTGGCTCACATGCGCAAAAGTAGGCCAAGTTTGAGCTTTCCGGTCCAAATCTAATGATTCCCCCCTGCGCGCACAATAATGGTGTCTCACTAGTTATTCACTACTACTCCAATTAAAACTTTTTTTAATTTAAAATGGCATATATGAAAACCTCAATTTTAATCAAATAAGAAATTGACTCGGTCTACCATGACTTTTGGAAATAACAATATCCTTAACCAACAAGTAGGTACCAGCTTTTTCCTCACTTTTTTTGTCCACTATCAATTTTGATTTTTTTTATTTTTAATTTTTCAACAATCTCTTCAATATATCTTATCTAGTCCAATTCTCTAAAACAAATTTCTAATGCTATTCTATCTCTCCTTCTGCTTTGGTCTACAGTTATCTTTTCTCTGTTAGTTCTTCTCCCTCATTTGACATATAACAAGGACCTATTGTATCTTGGGGAATCGTTGCCATCACGCGAATGAATCCTTAAGGGAAGTGTGGACTTATGTGCCCATCATGTTATATTTCTGTTGTTCGCAAGGTGTATTCGATAATATTAATTAAGCATTGAATAAGGTGTTGATATCCTCATGAGAATCCAAAGTTATTTCATTGGGCTAGGTGGTAGTGCTGATTTGTAGAAAATTGCATAGGATAGTTGGGAGATTGTTTGTAAGGGCAAAGAAGGATGAGGATTAAGAGTAAAAAATCTAGAATAGCTCAACCGGTCTCTTCTTACTAAATGGAAGTGGAGATTGCTTCAGGGAGAGGAAGTCTTCTAGAGACTTCTATACTAAGGTCTTGTTATAGACTTCTTTAGCTTAATGCTAATAAATGAGCATGGTTGGTGTTCTAAAATTTATTTTTTTAGGATTAGCAAAAAGTTGGAAAAGGGTGATTTTTTTAAATAGTGGCAAGATGTTTGGCTAGATAGTCATAGCCTTAATGAGCCCTTTCCTAGGTTATTTATTCGTTTTGCAGACAAAAGAAGTACCTAGATGAATTGGGATACTAGACTTATGAAAGTTGGGTTTGGTCATTTGGATTGTAAGAAAAAAAATTGTATGATAAGAGATTCAACTATCAAAATTATATAATTTGTTACTGGTGATTAATTTCCACAAGGACCAAAAGGATGCTTGAGTGCAGTTCTCAGATTTTTTTGTTCTTATTTTGCAAGGTTTGGGTATGCTTTCCTTCAAACCAATTTGATACTCCTCACATGCTCTCAAATGCATATTTACAAATTTGCAAACTTTCTTCGAAAACTCCAACTCCTTCAAAATCTCTTACTTTCTCATAGTAAGTTATCAAGGATTAAAATACCTACTAATTAAGACCAACCTTCTTGTGGGTTTTGGAAGGTCAAACGCACCGGAAGAACTAAACTTTAAATTTAAATATATCCAAAACCCTCCAAGGGTCCATGCAAAAGCCATAAACCGTGTTATAGAGTATACCTTTTAGTGCTTTCCTTTTTGTCAAACCACGGGCATGCAAGAGTAGCTATACCTCCACTGGTTATCCACATGAACGCCGATACTAGGACTCCATTTTTCGAGCAGTGCTTAGCGGCGATTGAAGGGATGCTTGCCTCTTCTCTCATTATGAGGGATGGTGATATGGTTTAGAGAAAACCTTTTTCTCTCTTTCGTGTTTGGAGTATTAGAGTAATCACTTTTTAGCTACCATCAATAAATTCCATATATTGTGGTGTCCAAACCCTCATAGTAAGCATTAGGCTTTAGTGATACCTACTCATGTGTAGGCTCAAACTAATGGGTTGACCCATTTAGTCTTACTAAATGAGCTTCACATCACATGGACCTTTAATCTAATTTAAAAGCCCAATTTAAAACCATCGTTATGGCTTCAGTGTCCAAGTCAGCCCGTTTTAAGTGTGTGACCCCTGTAGATTCCCATTATGTTGGCAGTAACATTAAAATCTTATTTAATATTACAAGTAGCGAATGATATCTAGCAAAACATCGCTACTACCCAAATAACAGGAATGTCAATGTGATTGGACATATAACCAATCTGCAACAAATGTTACCATGTATGTATAGTCCCTTTGTCCATATATCTAGATTGAACACAAGGCATGGAATGTGTCATCCTTGTATAGTTCAATCTCGATTTCTTGATTTTCCCGAGTAGTAGCCTTCTAACAAATAATATTAATATCTCATACTAATATTATTCGGGCACGACCATGCACTTTTTAGTCTCACTCAATCAAGGGGCCCAAGATATAACCTCCCATTATGTGGGAGGGACAAATGCCATCTAGTCACTCCCATCCCTCCACATGATTTGTGGCATACTCGGTAACCACCTTTATGGCCACCGGGTTAGGCATGCCGTTTGATGACACCAAAGCATACGACTCCTCATGTTGGGAACTGTAGTGACATCAAGTCAAAGGATCACATACACTATTGTCACTATGAGAATCGCTAATGACATACATAATAATCCATGTAGCATTCTCATTGTGGGTCAATCCAGTACACCATTAAAACTCTTTAATGTGCACCCATGTGAAAGATTTGATATCACATATCCATGACTAGTGAGACATAGTCATCAATCTACTCACATACTAGTCTTGATGTATTCTTGTTGTCCCTTTTTCACAATAATACTTGAATAGGGATGATTTGAGAATGACGTTCTGAAGTGGCCTATAAAATCTCACTATCAAGTCAAACTTGATATCTTGCAGCCACGGACAAATCATTCTAAGGACTTTATCATATTAATTAATTAATATAATAAATAATGTCTTTTATTATTAACATGACATATATTATATGCTAAAAAGGGTCAATATACCATTGGCCTCTAGGGCATACACCAACAATTCTTAATAGGAGTTTCTTCGGTGTCAAAACAAGACCCACCGCGTCTCTCTTTTTCTCTCTCTCACGATGGTATTTCTACCACCGTTCGTAAAAGCTTCTTTTGTCGCTGAAGCTCTCTCTCATGGCCGCATTACTACTTCAATCCACACCACCTGCAAAATTGCAAATGTTGTGCCGCAATATCCATTTTCCCACCGTAAATGGAAGCTTTTTCACCATAGAAGATCTCTCTCATTTTCGTGTTTCTCACGATTTCTTTGCTGCATTGATCCATGCCTCCTGCTTATTTGCAAACCCTTTATTTCAGTAGCTTTTCTACATTTCCTGGGGAAGCTTCTTTGGTCACAATTGCCTCTAGTCACAACCTACACGCACACACTGATCACAATAGTTTTCATGTCAATCACAACAACTAAATTTTTTATGAGTAAACACTTAATTTCATTCTCAAACATGTCATCTTTCTCTTCATTAATCACCACACTAAACTAACTACATAAGTAGTCATCTGACTTTCATAGCATGAGTCGTATTGCTACTTATTAGGGACCAGCATGATGGATATAGTGAAAGTTAAAGGACCAAGTGTCGAAGTCGGCCTAAGGACTATATGGTTGAACGATACATAGTTGAAGGAGATGTTGAGTTCTATACTGAATACCTTAACCATGTTAACTTCAAAGGGCTTCCAAAATCTTGACACACAAGAAGCAGATAAGGGTAAGGGATCAAGGTGTTAGGAATATGCACTAGAGACTTATATATTTATGAACATCCGTCACTTGTATCATGTTATTTTATAAAGGCAAACTTATTCTTTTAGAATATAATTATTGTCCTTATAATAGTAAGCTTAAACTTCATAAGAAATCAAGTAGATGACTTGATCGTGAGATCTTATGAAGAACTATTCTTAAATAGTCCTTAGTCAAGTATCATCTTAGGACAAAGATGCATTTAGACTAGTATGTGAGTTCATTGATGATCACATCTCACAGATCATGGATATGAGATATCATGTGCTCACATAGGTACACATTAAGAGTAATGGTGTACTGGACAGACCCACCTTAAGAACGTTGCATGGATTGTTACATAAGTGTCATGAACGTTTCTTAAATTGATAAATGTTATATATAAAGGCCTTTGACCTGAAATCACTACGATTCCTACATAAGGAATTATGTGTTTTGAATATCATCAAACGTTACCTATAACAGGGTGATCATAAAGTTGGTATTTGGACATATAATAAATTATGTGGAGGAATGTGAGTGCCCTAGATGAGATTGGTCCCTCCTATGTAACAGGAGTTATATCTGTAGGCCTCTTGATAAAGTGAGACTGCAAAATGCATGGCCATGCTCAGGAGGATAAATATGAGATATTTATTTTCTGTACAGTCTACTTGGGGATCAAGAAAATATAAATTGAACTATACAAGGTTGACACAATCCATGCCCTTGTGTTCAATTAGATATTTGGACAAAGGGACAGATCATATAAATTATTATCATAAAATAGGATTTATCAAAGTTGTTGATAATCTCAATATTTGGATAGTGATGTGTTGCTAGATACCGCTCACTATTTATGATATTAAATATAAGAGGATTTTATTTAATATCATAACCAAATATTAAAAGCCTATTGGGTCACACGCATACAACAAGCCACTAGGAAAGGATAATAATTCTAATTTAATTTAATTAGAATTATAACATAATAGGCCAGAACCATAAGTGTGAGGTTTAAGTGAGTGAGGGGTAAAACCCTAGCCACCACTCTATAAATAGAGCATAAGATGCACTACCCCAGACACACATGAGCAATCACTTCTTACTTTCTAAGGCTACTAGCAGAGTTGAGGAGGGTTTCCTAGTCCGGCTATTGGCGTGGATCCCAATAGAGATGTGACTACTCTTGCCTCGTTTATAATCCTAATAAGGTACTACCTTTCGTTTTTAATACCTTTTATGCCTTGATTCGTGTTTTCGCAAAACGATT
Organism: Sesbania bispinosa; assembly: GCA_026901365.1. NCBI lineage: Eukaryota > Viridiplantae > Streptophyta > Magnoliopsida > Fabales > Fabaceae > Sesbania > Sesbania bispinosa. The sequence continues at coordinate 2,375,855 of QLOH01000048.1, read as the reverse complement.
ACAACAAGGGAGGGAATCCATTTATTTCCACTGCACCCTGACCACATGCTTGATTCCCGTCAATTGGTATCAGAGCTTTGGTTTGCGACAAACACGTTTTAGGCTTTTAATCTTGTGAAGATTATGATTTTTTTTGTTTTCCTGCTGAAAAACGTAGCGCTGATATCTAGGCTGCAACTTGCGCTGCAGCGCAGACTGAAGCGCAGTTTACGTTTTTTATTCTGATACTTGCGCTTCACCTACGCTGTAGCGTAGATGAAGCGCAAGTAAAGCGCAAGTGAAGCGTATCTTGCAGAATCAGTTTATTTTGTTCCCTTTATTGATTGTTTTATGTGAGATGTATATATGTTTATATGTTATATTGTTGGAGGGTCCCATGGAACGTGAAAGAGTTCATGTCTTGGGCGTCAAAGGGTTCAATTGTTGAAACCTTGTCTCGACTCAAATATTGGCTGCGATAAACATGCCACTTATAAATTTGCTGACAAGAGCGTATTCAAATGATACGAGGGACTTATTCGTTTATCGGTTCGTGAAGTATTCGTTTGATGCGAGACACTTATTGATGATTGGTTGAGTGTTTATCAAATCCAGTTTTTATTTTAAAACACTGCGTAGTGGGTTATTTCGTATGCGCATATTCAAACCTCGCTTAATATATATACATCTTATTATATGACTTGTTTTACAATCAATGGATGTTGAATTTGCATGATGGTGGTTATGGCCTTAGTTGTTTTAATTTAAATACGACCTGCGTGTCGTGCCTTACCACTAAACATTCCTCTTGTAATTCTCTTCTCATCTCTATCCCCTCGTATGTTAAAATGAGGTTTCTTCTTGTTATGTAATGTAACCGGGTAGAGCATGGAGTCAAAGGAGCATGTGGAGACATGTGAATGGAGACTTCAAGATTATATGTGATGTAATTTTGTATTTGTTTTAGGAGGCCATAACCATATCATGTTTTTGTATGAGATGCATGCTTGTGTGTTTTGTTAAATGGTTTAGCAAAGGAAGTAAAATTAAAGCGATTAAATCCCTCAATACTTGTGTGCCTTCCAATGGATGACATTCATCAAGACTAGAAACGATTAAATGCGGGTCTGCCAAAGCAGGGTACATTTATCTATTCTAGTGAAGCACGATAGGATAAAAGTAATATCCGATTGTCAACCATTGGATTTTTGATTGGGTATATTCAATATGATTGAAAAACCTAGAGGCACCAATATTAAGTCATGTTTTGCCTTCCAATGAATAACACTCGTTAAGACTAGAGGCGATGAAGTGTGGGTCTGCCAAAGTAGGGTACCTTTATCTATTCTAATAAAACGCGATAGGATAAAAGTAATATCCGACTGCTATTCATTGGGTTTTGACTTAACTAGGTATATTCAATAGGACTGAAGAACCTAGAGGCACTAAGTTAGGCATTAATTTATAAGATTGAATTAGAAAAAGAGTTATTCACCTAACTATCCAAGAGTTGTATGAGATACAATTGGAAAGCGTGTTCCTACCTAAATAACCTTTTCTTAAGCGATCAGTCAAAGCTGACTTAAAATTAGGTGAAATATGGATCTTGGCCCACTAGAAATCTAGTGATGGGATTTTCTGATTCTTTATATTGAGGGTACTTGTTTTGAATCAAAATAGTGGGAGACATATTTATTTAAAGACCTTATTAAATATGTTTGTTTTATGATACTTATGTGCATAATTATGAACACAACAATTAATCTTTTACTACGATCTGTCCTTGGGAAGGACAAACTATCTGGAACTAACTTTCTAGACTGGTATAGAAACCTAAGGATTGTCCTTAGGCATGAGAAAAGGCTTGCATGTCTTGGAAGGGCCTATTCCTGAAACACCCGTCGCAAATGCTTTGAAAGCTGACAAGGATGCTTTTAGAATGCATCTGGATGTTGCTTTCGATGTATGTTGCCTTGTGCTTGCTACCATGAATGCTGAAAACAGCATGAGAACATGGAGGCGTACAATATGATTGTACACTTAAAGAGACATTATCAAGGACAAGCTAGGCTTGAACGATTTGAAGTCTCATAAGCACTTTATCAATGTAGACTAGCAGAGGGAACCCCTGTTGGTGCTCATGTACTCAAAACAATTGGGTACATTGAAAAACCTAGAAAGGCTTGGATTCCCATTAGGCCAAGAGCTGGCCACTGATCTTGTCCTGCAATCGTTGCTGGACAACTATAGTCGATTCATCATGAACTATAACATGAATGAATTTGACAAACCACTGCCAGAATTGCTAAGCATGTTAAGAATAACTGAGCAAAACATTAACAAAACTAGAGGGAAGGCCATATTGATGGTCTGACCTGGAAAGGGCAAGGGCAAGAAGAAATTCTTGAAACCTATGGGTGAGATAGCTAAGGAAAGAAAATGTTTCCACCGTGGCAAATCAGGACATTGGACGAGAAACTGTATAAAGTACCTTGAGGAGATCAAGAAGAAGGGAAGTGAGACTTCCGCTTTAGAAATATATGTTATAAAAGTCAATTTACCTACTGTATCTTAGGTATTGGATACTGGATGTAAATCTCACATTAATGTGAATGTGAAGGATCTAAATGAAGTAGGTCATTGGCTAAAGGAGAAGTCGACCTACGTGTGGGAAAAGGAGCAAGAGTTGCTGCCTTAGCCGTAGGAACCTATTATTTAACTATGCCAACTGGACTAGTTATTGAACTAAATAATTGTTATTTATGCCTACCATTAGTGGGAATTTTAATTCCGTTTCTTGTTTATAAAGAGTGGTTTTATAAAGAACAATTCAATTTATTTGAATGATATGGTTGTGCAAAGTTGAACAATATGTTCTTGACATGGAAGTGCCTATCTATAACATAAGGGTCAAAATAAATGGTTTGAACCCGACTTATCTTTGGCATTGTTGCTTAGACCACATAAATGAGAAATGCATATCCAAACTCCACCAAGATGGTTAGTTGGACTCATTTGATTTTGAATCAATTGAGACATGTGAATCTTATTTATTTGGGAAGATGACCAAAACCCCATTCACCAGAAAAAGGGTGTGATGAAAGGGCCAGAGATCTTCTTTGCCTCATACATAGTGATGTATGTGGGCCCATGGACACAATGGCTAGAGGAGATTTTCAATACTTCATCACTTTTACTGATGATTTCAGTACATATGGATTTGTGTATCTGATGGAACATAAATCCGAATCTTTTGAAGAGTTCAAGGAATTTAAGAATGAAGTATAAAACCAACTTGGAAAGACTATTAAAACACTTCAATGAGATCGAGGTGGAGAATACTCAAGCCAACAATTTGATGACTATCTAAGAGAGTGTGGGATAACATCTCAACTCACTCCTCCTGGAACACCTCAATGGAATGGAGTTTCAGAAAGGAGAAATCGAACTCTATTAGATATGGTTCAATCTATGATGAGTCATACTGATCTCCCCGACTCCTTTTGGGGTCATGTTTTGTTATCAATAGCCTTCACACTAAACCATTTTTCATCTAAGGCTGTCATAAAGACACCATATGAGATATGGACTGGGAAGAACGACCTAGTATGTCTTTTATGAAGATTTGGGGTTGTGAAGCTTATGTGAAACTCCAAGTTTAAGATAAGCTAGGATCCAAATCAGTTAAGTGCTTATTTGTGGGATACCCAGAAGAAACTGAGGGTTACTACTTCCATAATCCTAGCAAAGGCAGAGTGGTTGTCGCTAGGACTGCTGTATTCTTAAGAGAAGGAATCTATCTCTAAGAAAATAAGTGGGAGGAAAGTAGAACTTGAAGAAATTCAAGTACCATAAAGTAGCAATGAGCCAATGATGGAGCAAGAGCAGATATCACAAAGTGTTGTGGAACCACCTGCTCAAGTAGCGCAAGACTTGCGTAGATCAGATGGAGTACCAACCTGAGAGATATGGTTTCCTTGTGTCTCAGGAAGGGGATGTATTGCTAATGGATCAAGGGTGAACCGATGATCTACCAAGAATCTCTTTTGAGTCCAGAATCTGAGAAATGGGTGATGCCATGAGATCTGAAATGGATTCCATGTACACTAACAAGGTATGGACCTTGATTGAGCCACCCGAAGGGATAAAACCCATAGGGTGCAAGTGGGTTTTCAAAGAGGAAACTGACATGGATGGTAATGTAAGTACCTTTAAAGCACGGTTGGTGGCTAAAGGGTTTTTACGCAATTCATAGTATAAACTATGAGGAAACCTTTTTCCCCAGTTGCCATGCTTAAATCTGTTCGGATCTTCCTTGATGTTGCAGTTTACCACGATTATGGAATCTGGAAAATGGGAATCAAGACAGCTTTCCTAAATAGGAGCCTTCTTGAAGATGTGTATATGACACAACCTGAAGTTTTTGTTATACCTGAAATACTGGAAAGGTATGCAAGTTGAAACGATCCATTTATGGATTAAAGCAAGCCTCTAGAAGCTAGAATCTTCATTTCAATGAAGTTGTAAAGCAGTTTGATTTCATTAAAAATGAGGATGAACCTTGTGTCTACAAAATGGTTAGTGACAATATAGTTGTTTTTCTGGTTTTGTATGTAGATGACATACTCCTCACAGGAAATGATATTCCTACCCTTCAGTTTGTAAAGACTTGGTTAGGAAATTGTTTTTCTATGAAGCTTTGGGCAACGCGACTTATGTGTTAGGTATTGGGATCTATAGAGATAGATCTCGAAGATTACTAGGCCTAAGTCAAAGTACATACATAGACAAAGTGTTTTAAAACGGTTTTAACATGCAAGATTCTAAGAAAGGATCTTTACCTATGTCACATGGTATAAGCCTATCTAAGGCTCATTCTCCTTCCAGTGAAGAAGAGAGAGGTCGCATGAGTAAGATTCCTTATGCATCCGCTATAGGGTCTATCATGTTTACCATGTTATGAACTCGACCAGAAATATCATATGCTTTAAGCATGACTAGCAGATACCAGTCTGATCTTGATGAAGATCACTAGACAACAGTCAAGAACATCCTTAAGTACTTGAGAAGAACTGAGGATTCATTCTTGATATATGGAGGTGAGGAAGAGCTACTTGTAAAGGGTTACACTGATGCTAGCTTCCAAACCGACAAAGATGATTGAAGATCGCAATCAGGTTATGCGTTTTGTTTGAATGGTGGCGCTGTGAGCTAAGAAAGTTCGAAGCAAGAAACAATCGCTGTTACAAACCCATTAAACCCCTTGTGCAGCAGAAGCATGAAGGGCACACTAGATCATTGGGCATAAGAGTTATGTCTGAATGTCTCTAGTGCAAGTGGGAGATTGTTAGGAATATGCACTAGAGACTTATATATTTATGAACATCCATCACTTGTATCATGTTATTTTATAAAGGCAAACTAATTCTTTTAGAATATAATTATTGTCCTTAGAATAGAAAGCTTTAAACTTCATAAGAAATCAAGTAGATGACTTGATCGTGAGATCTTATGAAGAACTATTCTTAAATAGTCCCTAGTCAAGTATCATCTTAGGACAAAGATGCATTTAGACTAGTATGTGAGTTCATTCTCACAGATCATGGATATGAGATATCATGTGCTCACATAGGTACACATTAAGAGTAATGGTGTACTGGACAGACCCACCTTAAGAACGTTGCATGGATTGTTACATAAGTGTCATGACGTTTCTTAAATTGATAAATGTTATATATAAAGTCCTTTGACCTGAAATCACTACGATTCCTACATAAGGAATTATGTGTTTTGAATATCATCAAATGTTACCTGTAACAGGGTGATCATAAAGTTGGTATTTGGACATATAATAAATTATGTGGAGGAATGTGAGTGCCCTAGATGGGATTTGTCCCTCCTATGTAACAGGAGTTATATCTGTAGGTCTCTGATAAAGTGAGATTGCAAAATGCATGACCATGCTCAGGAGGATAAATATGAGATATTTATTTTCTGTACAGTCTACTTGGGGATCAAGAAAATATAAATTGAACTATACAAGGTTGACACAATCCATGCCCTTGTGTTCAATTAGATATTTGGACAAAGGGACAGATCATATAAATTATTATCATAAAATAGGATTTATCAAAGTTGTTGATAATCTCAATATTTGGATAGTGATGTATTGCTAGATACCGCTCACTATTTATGATATTAAATATAAGAGGATTTTTATTTAATATCATAACCAAATATTAAAAGCCTATTGGGTCACACGCATACAACAATCCATTAGGAAATGATAATAATTCTAATTTAATTTAATTAGAATTATAACATAATGGGTCAGACCCATAAGTGTGAGGGTTAAGTGAGTGATGGGGTAAAACCCTAGCCACCACTCTATAAATAGAGCATAAGATGCACTACCCCAGACACACATGAGCAATCACTTCTTACTTTCTAAGGCTACTAGCAGAGCCGAGGAGGGTTTCCTAGTCCGGCTGTTGGCGTGGATACCAATAGAGACGTGGCTACTCTTGCCTCGTTTGTAATCCTAATAAGGTACTACCTTTCGTTTTAATACCTTTTATGCCTTGATTCGTGTTTTCGCAAAACGATTACAACAAGGGAGGGAATCCATTTATTTCCGTTGCACCCTGACCACATGCTTGATTCCCTTCACGAGGCTACTGACATTTTTAAACATCCAAAGGGTCGAATAGGAGCAAACAACTTGTATGTGTTGCCTAATTACGAGCAGGTAGAGTCGTATGAGGAAAGCCACAAGGATATGCTTAGGTGTTCCAACCCCACTCAAAATGATAATTGGATAACAAGGGAGCACAATCAGAGCTTTTATAACATGGTTTAAATCTCACATAGTTACGAAATTGGGCATGAATCCTACTTCAATTTCTTAAAGATTGATATGGTTAGCATGTGGCCCAAGCCTTCACGTCATTTCTTACAAGGATTACTTAATTAATGGCTACACTTTCTACACCAAAGAACATGATGATCGAACTACAATGCAACATAGTGTCGTCATTGTAGTAGCCCAAACTCTTTGCGCATGTCAAGTGACAAAGACTAGAACCTTGTCCGTGCCAATATGTCATACTTTAGGGGTCATTGATCACATACAAAAGTTGGATTACACTCAATTTTGAGTGCCTATGTTTGGTTGTAAGTGGATTGATAATAGTAATTGTAACATCCCAAAATTTAGAAATCTAGAATTATAATTAAAATACGTATAATTATATTCCGATGACGTTAGTTGTAAAAATAGCAGTTTATAATAATAATAGTAAATATTAATATAACCGTATTTATGATATAATAATAATATAATATTATAAATATTAGGAGAGATGTCAGATTATTAAGATCCTAATCAAATTTGATTATATTGAATATAATAATAAAATTATTAGGAGATAAATCACATTATTAAGATTGCAATTAAAATTAATTGTTATAAATACAGTAATTATTATATTAATATAATAATATCAAGATTAATAATGATAATCTTATGAGAGAGATATGCTTTAGTATTTTAATTTAGGATTGATTATTAAAATAGGAATAATGAGATCACAATGATTAAAGACAAGGATTAATAACAAATGTAGGATAAGGTTTAATTATAAGATTTGAAGTTGAGTGTAGATGGATAAGGATTCTGTAACATCTTAATAATTCCTAAAATAAATGAATAAATAAAATACTATAAGATTTATGTAGAAATAATAATATTATTATATTTATTATTATGTTTCAGAAAAAGTATTATTTAATTAAAAAGGGAGACAAGTGGGTCGGAGTAGGCCCAACTCAGATAGATATTTTAAATAGGGGGTCATCTATTTCACCCTAGCCTCCTTTAAAACGTCAGATAACCAAATCTAGGGAGGAGAGAAACGACTCTACAAGGGGGAGGTTGCAGAGGGTGTAGATTGTCGGAAAAATCCCGTCTTTCATCTTTGATCGTCATCTCTGGTGTACGGGGGAAGGGGTGCAACTATATGTTGGGTAGTGAGGGCAACCATAAGTCCCTCTAGGATCTCTAATCTTTAAATCTGAAGGATGATTTATATGTTGAAATTGTTCGGTTTGATGTTGATTGGTATGTTTTGATGTTATGTTCTTGATGTATTGGATGATGAAAGCGAGATTGTCGAAAAGGGGTCAAATTAGGATTTGGGGGTGAGAATTCATAATTAATCGATTGTGGATTTTATAGTAATCTGTTGAAATAATTGATGAATTCATTGATTTTAATCGGTGAAAATGAGTCTAAACAAGTTAGGAACTTAAAGATTTGAGTAGGGATTGAAGAAGAGGGTTAAAAAGGGGCAAAAACGCAGGTGTAGTCGCGTTCTGCGACACTTACGCTCCACCTGCGCTAAGCGCAGGATGGAGCGTAGCTCTCTAGAATATGCGCTTCACTTGCGCTGAGCGCAGACTGAAGCGCAGAAACGCCGATCAAGCTTTTAAATACAATTTCAACCGACTCCTTCCAAAATTTAGATAGCCTTTCTTAAAACGCGAAATTGAGATGGATGTTTGCGTAATATATGAATTGTTTATGGAATTGATGAGATTAAATTGGATGTATATAGTGCATTAACTGTGGCATGAAGTGTGGTTTTGTGACGATCTTATATTGATGTTCTTTGTGCATTTTATTCAAGATGTGATGTGGAATGAATGGAGTAGATGGTGTTGTATGAGAAATGTATAAAATGATATTGATGCATTGAGCATGAGCATATGAGGTGTGATACATGAGATGCATGCCCTACAAAGGGTGGTGACCTTGATGGGGGACATTCGATGCACGGGCCCATAGAGGGGGTGCAACCTATCGTGTGGTGTTAACGGTAGAGCCGTCATTGAGGGGGCGGATGTCTTTGCACGGGCCCATCGAGGGGGTGCAACCTACCGTGTGGTGTTAACGGTAGGGCCATCATTGGTAACAACTAAGGAGATTGATGAGGTGCGCCCATTGTGCGGAGTTCCAAATCATGACTCTTAGGATAGATGTTGTACATGGTATGGTGTGAGCATATGCCTTAATTGAGATTGTATGAAAGTGTGAACTTATACTTGTACGAACCAGATGTGTGAATTGAATAGTATATGATGAATAGTATATGAGTCGAGATGAATGATGATATGTATGGTGATGGGTGGGAATAAGGTTAGCCTTCTGTATTACATGTATATGTTTGTATTCCATTCCTCACCGTACTCTTTCTGTGGTTTTCTTAGGTGACGAAGAGGGCACTCAATGTGCTGAATTTTGAAGGGACAGGGTCTCGCTCTGATATGTGTGACATCGGGGCTTAGTGTCTAGGAACTTTATTTTTTATTTTTATATGTAGAGAATCTGAAAGAGTATTTCTAAGGGTCTTTCATGGCCAAGTTATGTTTTTATTATGTTGGTAATTTAGCTTTTGAAAACATGGATTTTATTCTTTTATGGAAATAACATTGGATTTGGATTAAGTACTTGTTTAAAAGAGGATTTGTGAACCTTTTTACCACGGTGTTGACTTTAATTTTCAATATAATTCAACTTGATGATATTATTATTGTTTGGGGTAGAAGGGTGTCACAGTAATGGTGTTCGAGTTGATGATGTTGGCTTTATGCAAGTGGATCTTAATAGGGATAAGTATAGAGATGAGCCATTTATCCTAGTATATCAAGCTCAACAAATATTCTATGTTGTCAATCTTGTTGTTGTTAAGTGCTCCATCGTATAATTGAGTAATAAATTTAATGAGCACGTGAATGTAGAATACTCACATAGGGAGTTTGAGAATGATCATTTTGTGGGGACATCATAATTTTTGGAAAGTGACCCTACAAAGAAAGGAAGCACCCTTACGGGTAATTCCAACAACAACGCTTCCATCCCCTAAAACTCCCTCCATAGTTCTTTTTCTTTTTAAAAAGATAAATAACTCATGTCAAGACGTTTTTTGTCTCAAAAGCACCAAATAGGTTTTCAATGAGGGATTTTTGCAAACACCTTGTCATTCTCGTATCAATTGTTTAAATCGAAACCCCTACACAAGGCTATAATGAAAAAACTTTCAGGCACAAATTCTAAGTATTCTGAATAAACATATTACTAATGTTTGATTTGAGAATTCATGAGAAAGAACAGGAATGCATTCTAAATGATAAGAAACAGTTTAGAAGCAGACCTCATTGCTCAGAAGCTCACTTCAGTCAAGCCACAAGTTCCTAAATATGCTTTAAATGGAGAAATTCTTCAAGAAAGAATAAATCAATACATGAAGGAACTACTAAGATTCAAAATGGTCAAGAACAATTGTAAAAAAATCTATTGCACACTCGATTCAGTTAAATCAAGCTTTAGAAGGTACTATAAACTTTAGAAGATCGTCACAAGACCATTAGAAGCAAGAAGCAATAACTAGAAGGAAGGTTATGAACAGTTGAATCAGAACAACTATTTGAAAACATTTTAGAAGCATATTCTCAAGTTACTATTGATGTAAACATAGAAAAGGAAGGTTGAGCAAGTGATTAGAAGCATGATTAAAGCTTTAGAAGCATGAAAGTCAGAATCTGCACTCATTGGCTTCCTTAAGAAGGATAAGAATTCAGCAAACACTCTATAGAAGGTGAAACTAGTCCCGAAACTCCTCAAGCTTTAGTCCTTGAAGCTTTTCAAGTTGAAAAACGTTCAAACATTTCTTTAGAAGGTTATTTTGGCCTAAGTTCAGATGTTATGCATAAAATGACATAAGTGGTCAAAGAGCATTTAATCAAGAAAGAGAAGGATTGTTGCCATAAACGTGACAAGTCAACTAAAGCAAGACCACACTTTTGACTATTGTCCATTGGCAAAAAAAAAAAACCCAGCTAGTTTGACACAGAGCAATTTGACATCCATGGCGCAACACTTGTAAGAGAGCAAATAGAGAAGAATACCAAGGGTACAAGTGCTGAAAATTACTTTCTCTAGTCTCTACCTTCCAAAGTCACTCTCTCTCATAAAACGACTCTATAAATTTGTGTCTTAGTTTCTAAACTTTAGGTGTGAATTATTAAGCTTTGTATTGTATTAGTAAAATCCACTCTTTGAGTGATATTGAGAGTTATCCATCAAAAACACCTCATTTGATAAAAGGTTATGTTTCTCCCAAACTAACTAGTGAGAGTTAGTGCTGGTTGAGAGTCTCCCAAGCTAATTAGGGTGGACTAGTGTTGGTTGACCAACTATATAGCTGGTTAAAGCCTGAAGAGTTCGGGGTAAAAGAATACTTAGTGGTTTAAGCCTGAGAAGGCTGAGGTAAAAGAATACCTATTGTAACAAACTTGTTGGGTAGTGGAAAATCCTGCTGAGGCAGGTACTGGACATAGCCCAAGGAGTTTGTGGATGAACGAGTATAAAAATCATTGTGCATCATCTCTTTATCACTTTAATTGTTTTACTTGGTCATACTTGATTTACATCGCTACAACACTTTTTAAACAAGACCAGTTTCTGCATAATCAGTTTTTAAGCTATATATTTTATAAATATCTCAACAAATAACCTTTCCAACATTTAAATAATCATTATGGAAATTTTTATCTAGTTTTGAACCGGTTCAGTCCTTTAGAAGCTTGAATTATTGTTTCTGCATTTAAGATCAATTCAAACTTTGGGTGTATTTTATCAAATCTATTTAAAGGTACTTCTATAGAGATTTCTCTTTGTACAATGATTATATATTGACTATATAAGAGTTCTAGAAAGTTTCATAAATTTCCCACAAGTTTTAACCCTTTAGAAACAAGTTGCTAGATTCCTATATATTTTCATTATTCTTGCTTCTAATCACAACAATAGCATACGATTGTTATTCGAATCACTGAGTGATACATTCCATATATTGTCAAGCTAATGTTACTTACAACATAAATTTATGTAAACTTAAGTTTCTTTAGAAGATATACTTGTGATATTTATTGTTGATTTAACCCAACACTATCTTCTAAAGACACTTAATAGCTAGCCAAGAACTCTCTTGAGTAGAAAATCAATAAAGAATTTAGTTTTGTAGATTAAGTCAAAAGTTTTCAAGGGTCACAATTCAACCTCTTATAATTCTCTTAACCATTTCATCAAAAAAGCGGTTAATGAAAGGATGCAACAAAGCGCCCCCCAAAATTAATGCAGAAGTGCCATAATAGGATATTTTGGTATTATAGTGATTCTATCATATCTAATGTTGATTGAAGAAACTTAAATATTGATTAAATAACTAAGAAAAGTAAAAATATTCTTTTTTATTTGAGAGCCTTGATTTCAAGAAGTTACATTAGACACTAACTAATTCGAGTGAAGCTAGATGGATGTATTTAAAAAGTAGAAATCTCATTTTATTGAATAACTAATAACAAAAAATTTAATACTGATGATTTAATTTAATATAAAAGATTATAATACATGTCACAATACGAGGAAGATATGTGATTTAACAAGAGAGAGAATACGAAATGAGGTTGTTCCAAATTCAAAGATGAGAATCTAATAGTGTTAGTATGGATACTGGCCCATAAACCAACCCACTCCAGGTGGGATAGGTTACAAAAATTAGACTCACATTTATCTAGGTTGTTTTTACTCGATTCAATTAACCCGTAGGGTAAATGAGTTTGATTTAGTTCAAATCAGGTTCGAAATAATTTTTTTGCTTTTTATTTTTATAATTTTTTATTTTATTTGAATTTTGTGTGTTTTTTTTTACTTTTTAAAGAAATTTAAAATTTAAAATTTTAAGTGGGTTAACTCATTTAATCCACCAATTCAAGTTTGAGTTAAATCAGATCGGGTTCAACAAACTTTTTTATTTTTTTATTTTTTTCTTTTTTTGTATTATTTTTATTTTTTAAAAAGATTTTATATTTATAAATTTAAGTGGATTAGCCCACTTAACCTATTAATTCAAAGTGTTTTGATTCAAATTAATTATTTCTTCGTTCACTATAAAAGCAAGTTGAGCTGACTCATTTTTAATCAATTTGTCGACTGTCTTGGATCAATCCGGCCGAAGCCATCTCCATCTCAGCACCCTTTAAAAGTTTCTTAAATCAATATTTTATAATTTTTTACACATTCCTATATTATTATATTATTTTTATTACTTTAAGTAACGCAATCACTTTTTATCTTCATCCCAATAACTCTAAAAAATTTCTTAAATAAACCTCACAACTCATCTATCAATCAATCATACACCACATAACAATTACTTTTTAAAAAAAAAAAAGTTAAGCACTTGGTGCTTATAGAAGCACCGGTGTTAAATAAACCCAAATACAAAATGAGTTCAATCGCTCATCTGAAATAAGCACCCTTTACCTTTTTACAATAACTTGAGCCAGCTTTCGCGATGCTAATGCTCTGAGTAAATTATTACTCACTTTAATTTAGCATATCCAGATTTTAAATTTCAAATTTATTACGAGGGTGGATTGAACTAATATTCTTGGCTTAGAAGTTACCGTACATATTTAACTAAATTAAAATAAAAAATGTTGCTGACAATTTATATATCTCTATTAACTATGAATAATTAAAGACATGCTTTCTTTACGTTGAAGGCTTTTTTTTTTTTTCACGGTCAATTAACACGTAATAATTTTAGTACATCCTCAAAATGGTCCCTAAAAGATATGAAGTCGATCACATTGGTCCTTGAAAGATAATAAATTGTAGAAACGTCCCTGAGAAATAATAACGTCAGTCAATTAGGTCCTTCTGTTAACTCTCCTCTATTAAAGTTAACAGAACTGCAAGTAAATCCTCAAAATGGTCCCGGAAAGATATGAGATTGGTCACATTGGTTCCTGAAAGATAATAAATTGTAAAAAACGTCCCTGGAAAATAATAACATCATTTATAAACCCTCAAAATAGTCCCTGAAAGATATGGGGTCGATCACATTGGTCCCTGAAAGATAATAAATTGTAAAAACGTCCCTGAGAAATAATAACATCATTTATTATGCTTTCTTTTTCCTCGTTGATTTCGTTTCATTCCCAAATGCGAGTTGTAACACCCCGGGAACGCTCACGCTCACCCTCTACCGGGCTTACCACGCCCCGGGCAAGTTAACTTAAGCTTTTCCACCCCTGAAGTGGATTATTCCCCCTTGGGGAACCTCCGTGGATTCGAACCCAAGACCTCAAGAATACAGTCTTAAGTTCCTTAAATCCACTACCAATTGAGCTGCACACGAGTCATTCCTCATCATTTCTAGAAAGGCTGGACTAATGACATTTACCCCGCTATCATGGTCCTATCAATTGAAAATCATAAAAGGAACTGCAAAAGAATTGGTCTATCTGCATGATTTTAGCCCCAAAAAATATGTCACTGGAGATCTCAAGCCAAGTAACATACTTGTTGGACATAACATGACACACTACATCTTTGATTTTGGACTTGGGCGCCTTGCAACCCTAACCTTGCAATCCAACTGAGTGGCTGTAGAGAAACTCCAAGAGAGATAAAAGAGCTTATCCACTGAAGTTGCAACTAATATTTTGGGAAATGGTTATCAGGCTCCATAAGCACTAAAAGAGGTGAAGCCATCACAGAAGTGGAATGTTTATTCATATGGTGAGATTTTGTTAGAAATTGTCACAAGGCGATTACCCATTATCCAAGTGGGTAAATCAGAAATGGACCTTGGTCAATGGATTCAGTTCTGCATTGAGGAAAAGAAGCCACTCTCTGATGTATTAGACTCATACTTGGCTGAAGATGTAGATAAGGAAGAAGAGATAATTGCAGTTTTGAAAATTGTGATGCCTTGTGTCCATAACAGCCCTAATAAGAGACCTACAATGAGGCACGTGCTTGATGCTTTAGATAGATTGTCCATTTCCTCTGATTGAGAAATTTCAGGAGTTGTGAATTGTGAATCCAGCTCATGTGTGAAGCTTTTGCTTTTACTCTTTCTTGCCATATCATTTTTACTTTTATTTCTCTATGCTTTCTAAAGTTTTCCTCTCCTTCAACAGAATATTATTTCAGGATTCATTTGATGGTGGGCTTCCTCAAAGTCATCTTCAACAAGAAGATGATGATTTAGCTCATGCACTTCTTTGTCCTTAAAGGTTTTGGAGTTTCTTTTTATTCTTATGACTCAATTTGTACTTTCCCAAATTTTCTAATTCAGAGTTCCAATTGCATTGAACTTAGACTGCAGATGAAGAGGATGCAATATGTGAGCTTCTAGTGAAAGAAACTAAAGGACTTGGAGTTCATGATACATTAGCCAAGGGAGAGAAAACCAACAATAGCAGACACGGACCAGAGGTGTGTAGAGCATTATAGTAGAAACATATGCATATATTGGGTGGTCGACCAACAATATTTGGGAATGAAACGAAGTCAATGAGGAAAAAGAAAGCATAATAAATGATGTTATTATTTCTCAGGGACATTTTTACAATTTATTATCTTTCAGGGACCAATGTGATCGACCCCATATCTTTCAGGGACCATTTTGAGGGTTTATAAATGATGTTATTGTGAAGTCTATTAATCAGTTTGAGCATTCAAACCTGACTCAAAGACTTAATATCTTTTAGTTTTAATGATTAACAAATAAGAGTATAACAAGAACAAATAAGATTATATAAATAGATTCTACTGAGAAAGGTATTGGTTTGCTGAATTGTGTTTCAGGTTCAAATATTCATTAGAACAAGAAGAAGATTTGAATGAACAGAATCAGAATCAGAAGATAAGGATCAGAAGAACATAAAGCAGGATGTAATATAAAAGCCGTCTGAAGTACGCAAGCCATCTGAAGACGTGAAGACCATCTAAAGACGTAAAGACTCGAAGAAATGAAGAAAACATAAAGCAGTCTGAAGATTGAACCTATCTGAAGCAAAGAAGCTGTCTGAAGCAAAGAAGCTGTCTGAAGAAGCAGAACTCGTCTGAAGAGTTGAAGTTGTCTGAAGTAGTTCAACCCGTCTGAAGTATCAGTGCCGTCTGAAGTCTTTTGATGACGTGGCACCTCTAGTTTGAAGTACTGAAGTCGTCTGAAGTCTCATTTATGACGTGGCATCCTCTGCTGAAGTTTGTGAAGACTTTTCTGAACCTCTGCTGCACGTACCTTTTCAAACATGTTTATAGCAAGGAACACAGAGACCTTTCCTGGTGTTTTTGAATTTCATACACCACTAAGAAAATCTCTGCAACGCAGAAATTGCAGCAACAACGATGGCAGCTTTATAGCAGCACCAACGTTGTACTTTGTCAGAATTGTCAGAATACCCAGAAGCGTGTCTCACAACGGATTGAATAGCATTCAATGCTATCTCTAAACGATGGTATCATAACGGAAATATCATCATCATCAATCCGAAAGAAAGCACAAGAAAAGCTCAGGAGACTAAGCAGAAGCAACAAAGAAAAATGTTTGAATGAAATATTTTAATTCAAACATATTTTATCATCTGCAAGAAACAGCCATTGAACAAGACATCACACCCAAAAAAGATATGATGTCAGGAGCAAATGAAAAAGGAGTATATACAGAATCGGCAAAAGGACAAATCCAACGGATACCTCCTCATATACACTCCTAAGAAAAGCAGAGGAAATCAGAAGTCAGCTGAGGAACGCAGAAGAAGTCACAAGACAGCTGAAGAAAAGCAAAAGAATATCAAGAGAGAGAACATGCAAAATAATCTCTCTAAAGAGGTCATCTATAGAAGTGTCAGAACAGGACTATCTGAACACTTATTTGCTTAAGAAGAAGCAACCGTTTGAGACACTATTACATAACGGCTATATGAGCCACATCATCAACATCTCAACGGTATTATGAATCGTCTTCAAACGGCTATATTCCAACAGAACATATAAATAGCCTCAAGGAAGAATTTGAAGATGTTGAACTCATTCACTTGGTTCAATCAGCTGATCAAGATGTATCAGAAAAACCTTATTGGTTGTTGACCATGCTTACTTGAATCAACCATGCTGCTGATCTATTGATCATTTAGTCAAAATTGTAGTTGTTCAGTTGAACAACCAACCAGGCCGTGCTTAATCTCATATGAACCAAGAATGGTTTGAAGCTGCAAGTATGCCTTGGTTTTTCCAATGATACGAGTGAGAATGTAGCCCATGGAAACCAATGGCTGGAAATTAAAGTCAGTATCTACCTAGCCAATTCTCAGAGGATGTTATTCCTCTTATCAGAGACAGGGATTGTACTTAAACTTATACACTTGTATCACTGTCTTAACCTTGTACTTAGAATTCATTCATTATATCCTGAGTAGTACTCAGTTAACCTCAAGTACAGGAAAAGATTAAGTTTATGTTTCGTGGAAACTTAAACTTAGTTTAATTTGTAAACACTTTATGTGTCAGAGAGCCTGGAGAGGCTTGGTGGAAGAAAGAATACTTAGTTGCAAAGCCTGGAGAGGCTAGACTAAAAAAGAATACTGCATATGTTGCTTG
Organism: Sesbania bispinosa; assembly: GCA_026901365.1. Taxonomy (NCBI): domain Eukaryota; kingdom Viridiplantae; phylum Streptophyta; class Magnoliopsida; order Fabales; family Fabaceae; genus Sesbania; species Sesbania bispinosa. The sequence continues at coordinate 2,358,361 of QLOH01000048.1, read as the reverse complement.
GAGAGGCAGTTGAAAACAAAGCAATACTTGTGTTGGCCTGAAGAGGCTGTGAATAATACTTGTATCTGTGGATTCAGATAGTGGAAAATCCAGCGGTGGTTTGCCTCTGGGACTGGATGTAGCTCACGGGTTTGTGGGTGAACCAGGATAAATTCCTTGGCTAAGTTCTCTTTTCCTTAATCTCTTTATTTCCAGTTTTCATATTTATGTTGGGGTTTGAAAAGTATTTTCTATAATAAACTTAACACAACTATTTCAATAAAATGATCTTTCATATGAATAAAACATGAGATGTCTCTTATATCATTTGAAGCTTCACAAAGAATGTTCCTTGAAGAACTTCTGAAATAAATTCTCTGAAGTGAGTCTGAAAGAGATCAGTTCAGAAATCAGGAACAGACTTCAGACAACCTCTAGTCGTCTGAAATATTTCAGAAACCGTTCTGAAAATACTCCTTGTAATAATCTTCAAAAGATACTTTGAGAAGCCTCTGTTTTAAACAATCTTAATCTTTAGAAGAAACACTGTTTTTCTTATCTTCCACATGTTTCAACTATCTCTAATCTTAAGACTTGTTTTTAACGGTGCCCATATTCATGATTTAAATTAAAGATTTCCAAAAACTATCAAAAAGTTTGAAACACTATTCAACCCCCCCTTTTAGTGTTTCCTGTGGTTCCAACAGTTATTATTTCTCAGTGACGTTTTTACAATTTATTATCTTTCAAGGACCAATGTGACAAAACCCATATCTTTTCAGGGACCATTTTGAGGGTTTGCTTGCAGTTCTGTTAACTTTAACAAAGGGGAGTTAACAGAAGGACCTAATTGATTGACGTTACTATTTCTCAGGGACGTTTTTACAATTTATTATCTTTTAGGGACCAATGTGACCGACACCATATTTTTCAGGGACCATTTTGAGGGTTTACTCTAATAATTTAGGTAGATTAAATTGTCAATTTGGTCCCTGAAAGATTGGAGGACCTTCATTTTAGTCCCTGAAAGAAGGATATTATCAATTTAGTTCCTAAATGTACGTTCCGTCTTTCAATTTAGTCCCTCTATTACAATCCGTCACTTAACCTTAACAGAGACGCTGACGTGGCACATTAAGTGTTACGTGTACATAATGACGTGTCAATAAAATTATTCATTTTAGTCCCTCATGATTAAATTAGTTCATTTTAGTCCCTCATGATTAATGTAAATTGCATTTTAAAGATGGAAATTGTATTTTAAAAATGCAATTTCCAATCTTTTAGGACTAATGTAAATTGTATTTTAAAGATGGAAATTGTATTTTCGTTCTTGAAAGATGGAAAATTCATTCAATTTAGTCATTTTTAGGGACTAGATTGACATTTAAAAAAGGGACTAGATTGACATTTAAAAAAATCTTTCAAGGACTAAAGTGAACGGATTTTCTTTTTTTAATGACTAAATTGAATAACTTTTCATCTTTTAGGGACGAAAAATGTAATTTTGTTTTTTCAGGGACTAATAATACCGACTCCAAATCTTTCAGGGTACCAAATTATTGAGTAAACCCTCAAAATGGTCCCTAAAAGATTGGCCATCGGTCAATTTGGTCCCTGAAAGAAGGAAAATTGTAAAAAGGTCCCTAACAGATATTAACGTCAAGCAGTTTGGTCCTTCCGTTAACCCAAGTCTATTAAAGTTAACAGAGTTGATGACGTGGCACTGTTTATGCACAGTCAGCACTGAAAGGCTCAAATTCTTCATTTTGGTCCCTGCACAGTCAGACAGAAAGATTAGAAACCCATCAAATAGGTCCCTTTTCCCTCTCTCGTTCTATAAGGAAGGGAAATGTTTGGAAAAAAAAAATTACAGACCCTCCTTCTTCGAGCATCGTCTCTGCCTCACCATTTTCTCCTAGCATATGTTGTGCACAAAAGTTGTTATATTGACTTGTTTCCAATAACACTTGACAAAATGATTAAAGTGAGGCTTTTAGAGAGTAACAGAACTAGGATCTACTTCTTGTTTTTTTTTTTTTGCATGTTTGTTCACATGATATATGTTTCTGACTGAGGATTAGTGCCCCCCGACCACCATTTAAACAGGTAATCATGCCATGAGACTCTTTTAGAAGCTGGGATTTAAATGATTAGAGTCATGGATACCTGCTAACTGCTAAGGAGAGATTAGGTTTATTAGGCTGCACTAGGTCAATTTCAAATTAAATCAGTACTAAAAAAAACTTGGGAGGTTCAAAATACCATACTAAATAAATGCAAGCAGCCTTAATTAAGATTGAATGCCTTAAAAGGAGTCCTTCAAACTACAAGTATGCAAAACTAGCTACCAATAAAATTATTTGTTTGGAAATGTTGCTCATTGGCTAGAAATGCTATGGTAAATGATTTAGCTTACTTGCTTATATGTCTTAAGGTTTGTAAGGATGCTTTGTAATTGCGTGTATTGCCATTTGTGTTTTAGATAGGGTGAGTGAGTGTGTTTTATGAGATTGCTGAAATGCAAAAGTTTTTCCATCTTTTCAGCCAAACTCACCTTTTTCATCAAGGAAGTCCTTGCACCATGATGATAAGAAGCACCATGGATAATTGGTCTGTTACTTCCTCGTATCCTCAAAACTTTGAATATTTTGATGGTTTATTCTTAGAAGAGCAAGTTTTAGGTATATTGAGAAAACCTTAGAAACTGCCATACTGAATTCCATCAACTATTAGACCGTTCTTTCATGAATTTTAATTAAAAAAAACTATTTGGAACTTGGATCGAACCCTCCAAATAGAGCTACATTTTTCTTTATTTAAATATTTAAATATACTATTCCAGTCAATTCTCATTTGTTCTTTAACCATAAATAGTAGCGTTACATCTGCACGCACTACCAGATCTAAGGTAACTGTAGTTTCAGCCCCTACATTTAGATGCTCAGATCGTACAAAGAAACGAAGGGAGGTATTGTTTTGATGATCATTTATTTATGACATGTATTCTGAGATTGATTTTACTCCTACTTGGTATTATTAGTTAAATCTAATTGGTGATTTTGGTTCTTGTTGTCACTTTGATTTTTCTATCCGGTTTTATCTGAAGTTAGAGGAGAAAAATCAAGCTCTTGAAGAAGAAAAACATCAGTATGAGGCAAGGCGAAAGGTACAGTGTTCTTTCTCTTGTTGTTACCTATTGCACGTACATCCATGTGCGGCTTTTTTTCCCCACTTTTTTTTGGCTTTTTTTATGTTTTCCCCCTCATGCTAGAAACATCTAATCAGTTAAGCCAGAGTGTTCAGCAAAGACGATGCTTGAAGAAGGAGGGTCTGGAATTTTTTTCCTAACGTTTACTTCCTTATAGAATGAGAGAGGGAAAGGGACCTATTTGATAGGTTTCTAATCTTTGTTTGACTGTGTAGGGACCAAAATGAAGAGTTTGAGTCTTTCAGTGCTGACTGTGCATGAACAGTGCCACATCATCAACTCTGTTAACTTTAACAGACTTGGGTTAATGGAAAGACCAAACTGCTTGACGTTAATATCTGTCAGGGACCTTTTTACAATTTTTCTTCTTTCAGGGACCAAATTGACCGATGGCCAACCTTTCAGGGACCATTTTGAGGGTTAACTCCAAATTATTCGTTCTGGTCTAAAAAATCTATTGTCAATTTGGGGGTTAAGTTTTTTCTGTTTGAATTTGGGAGGAATATGTTGTTAAAGACAAATGTAGCAAGATGGATGAAAATGAAATTATTAACATTGATGAGGGACTAAAATGAACTAATTTAATCATGAGGGACTAAAATGAACTATTTTATTAATGAGGGACTAAAATGAATAATTTTATTGACACGTCATTATGTACACGTGGCACTTAACGTGCCACGTCAGCGTCTCCATTAAGGTTAACTGACGGATTTGAGTAAACCCTCAATTTGGTCCTTGAAAGATTTTAGGTCAGTCACATTAGTCCCTGAAAGATGGAAATTACATTTCCGTCCCTGAAAGATGAAAAAGTCATTCAATTTAGTCCTTTTTAGGGATTAAATTGATATTTTAAAAAATCTTTCAAGGTCTAAAGTGAATGAATTTTTAATTTTGAGGGACTAAATTAAACAACTTTTCATCTTTAATTTGGGGACGGAAAAACGTAATTTCATTCTCTCAATTAAGGACTAATATGACCGATACCAAATCTTTTAGGGACCAAAATGAGGGTTTACTCGACGGATTATAATAGAGGGACTAAATTGAAAAACGAAAAATACATTTAGGGACTAAATTGACAGTTTCTTTTTTTCAGAGACTAAACTAAATATCTTTCAATTTTTCAGGATCAAATTGACAATTTAGATAATTTAGTCAATTTAGGTATGACTCTTCCACTTTTGTTCACACCCTTCACCACATCAAATTAATAGGTCAAATCCCAAGTTGATCATGTGCTTGATAGTGCGTTATACTAATCCGGTTGTTTAAACAACCGTGTTTGACTGCCATTTAAACTATATAATTATAAAAACCGTTTATCTTATTAGCTTATAATAAATCTATTTAATTAAAATAGAAATGTTTGATAAATATCTTAGAGTTTAATTAGTATACATTATTAGTATAAATTATTTTTTATTGTAATTTATTGATAAATTGACAGATTATCATCTATTGAGTTTAATAACACATGAGGTAACTCATTAAATAATATGACAACACATCATTGAATTCATAATGTAAAACTTTTTTACACTAACAGTATACATATAGCTTATAACTTATGACTTATTATGTTTTTCTTCTATTTCTACTTTAATAATTTAATAAAATTCTTCCACTATCCTTTTTCAATATTATATATTAAATGAATAATTTCAAAATATTAATTATTGCTATTAAAAAAATACAAGTAAAGAAATAAAGGTAAATTAATTTTATTATTGCTATAATTCTTTTTTAGGGTCATTTATTATATTGTACTATTTATTTTAACTTTTAATATCATACTTTATCTTTAAAAATTATAATAATTCAAAATTAACTTAAAAACTTAAAGTATAATTACCTAAACATATATTTTTGTTTACAAAACAAAAAATGCTTTGTATTAGAAAAATCATATAAATATGTTTTTCATATTATTTTATATATATATCAGCTAGTTTGATTCAATCAATCAACTTAATAGTTTTTAATTTACCTTTATATAGTTATCGATTAGTTTGTCAGCTATCAACTAATTTTTCAATAATTATTTTATCAAACACAACCGATATTGGTTAGCTTTACAAAAGAAAAATATACGAGAATTTTCCCACAATAATATTATTCCAAATGTTGGTAGAGGTTGGGACAGTGGACATCTTGGTGGGGGCTGATGAAGGGACTCTTTAATTTGCTTGAAATGTTTAGTTTAAACTTAAAGAACGTGTAGAATATGTAGAAACTGCCCATTATGCCTTTTCCACATTCATTGTTTAATTAATTGTCTAACGTACGCGGTTTTGTAATGAGCGATATGATTAGCGAAGCTTCAAGCGATTTTTATTTGGAGTCAACCATTTGGTTGGTTTCGGCTACATGAACCCTCAAAGTCACTCATGTTGTGGTTTATAATTAAACTCAACTAAAATCAAAGAAAGATACCGAATCATTTAGTGGCTGACAAAAGAATCACCTTCCTTTAGGAAAAGAAGATTGCATGAATCATTCTCTTGGTTAATATGAAAAAAAAAAAAAGTGTAGTTTCTGTTTCTTTCTTCAATGTGCTGCACGAAAAAGGGGAAAATTCTTACTTACAAATTTTCTAGTTATTAACTAAACATGTGTATGTGCGTGTCCCTAGGCTAGGGAAGTAGGCATCTTAGCTAATAGCTATTTTGATGTTAAGTGATTATGGAATCATAGAAGATCCTGAACTATGGGACATGAATCTGTTCTAATTTGGAATGAGTCTTTGAGATGACTTCATTGTTAACAGCATTAGTGCTTCTCGCCAAATATCCACTATATTTCGTTCATGTGCCAAAGGCTACACCAAATGAGAACATATGCTGAGCTTTTTCTATGGGATATATAGAGTGTGTTTAATAAAATTAACATAAAAGTTAGTTAAAAATTGAAAAATTAGTTGAAAATTAAAAGATGGAAGTTAAAAGCTGATGATATAACTTAGCTTTATTGAAAATATTTGATAAAATTAATTAATTATTCAACTAGTTGAAAATTATAAAGTGAATGATCATTAATTATTAGAAAAAACTTAAGATTTGATATTTACATATTTTTAAATAATTATAATTTTCTATATTATAATTTATTTAAAATTATTTATAATATTAAAAAATGCATAAGTAAAATTTTAAATTTCTATAAAAAATATTTTTTATAATAATTTTAAATTGTTGTCAATAAAGATTAAATATTTTATAAAAACAACTCTCTTTTTTCTCTTACCAACAAGATTGGTTCAAGTGATACATGATTGATTCCCCTTAAATAAGTCTTCGGTTCGAGTCTTGTAAAATGGGAAAAAAAAAATTCCCGCTGGGAGAGCTAGCCTCATCATGATGTGGATGTTCCCGGCTGGAGCAGATTGTCTCCATGGAGAATATTTGTGATTAAATAAAAAATACAATTTTCTTTTTTACATTTTTCCTCTTTAAGAAATGTATTAAAATAGAGAGAATATAACTAAGGCGTAATTTTTATTTTATTATCTAAAAGTGAAGTGTTGTAAAAGTGTTATAAAAATTATGTATAAATAAAATATCATTATTGTTCTAGGCAGAGAAATCAAATATTTGAAAAAATAGAAAATAGAAAATTTATCTTTATTTACTTTTATTTTTTTGATGGAAGGTGAGGGACGTTGTAGTTGTTCTTTTAGTAGTGGAGGGATTCCAAGTGCAGTGAATCATTCCTAGCTAATTCCAAATTTTAAGAATAATATTTGTTGGAAATATTGTTCCCGAATTTACAAAATTATTTTTCACAACATTATCGATATCGATCATACATTCATCACACAAATTCGCTAAGTAACCAACGCTTACATAAGCCACCATCCAAATTGAATAATTAAACTAGCAGTTTTACAAGTTATGCCAACAAGGGCTAAATCCAACAAACATGTAATTCAACCTAAATCATATACATTAAAATTATAATGTCCTAAAGACACAAAATGACATGGAGAGCCAATCCTTAGCCTCCCAAATCCTCCATAGTCAAAGAGCATGCTAATGGTCCTGCACATCTATAATAATCCACAAAACGTATGGTGAGACTAACGCTCCAATGAGTGTAAATAGGCATGCAGCGTAGGTTAATATACGAATGTAAGTGCAGCAGTAAACACATATACTCATATACATTATAACATGTGTATAGTTAGTCAATCAAACATAAGTCATCCTCCAATGTTTAACCCAACATCCGGGGTCTTTTCACTATTACCTCTTGACCAAACTTGAGCTCAGTATCCATACAAGAGATGTCTTCCTTATGGTCATATCGACCCGCCATTAAATCCTCTTGTCTTATTATCAAACAATTAGTGGTTGGTTTTATCTTTCATTTCCTCTTTCCTTTGTGGTCATAGATCCATGAAAATCCTCTTACATGTATCTTTGAATCTCATGGCATAAACTTAACTATTAATCATGTGGGAGCCTTCAACATTATAGATAAAACCTTTTATGAAGTTAATTAAGGAATAAAAATACATTTCCCATAATTCTCTAGAATCCCAAACCCTAGAAATAGAGCATTCCAAAGATAACATAATGCACAATAAAAGAAGTGTGGGTCAAGCTTTCTCCCCCTTATTCTCCCTCTTCCCAAAGGGGCTGATGTTGTAATGACATTTGAGAATGTCGATGGAGAAGTACCCACATTGGTCAGAAATCCATATGGCATTCCATATACTGGATTCTGTTGACTTGACCTTAGATCCTGATCAGTAATAGGAAGGGACACTGGGATTCCTCCTATTTGACTAACCACTGGGTTAGAAACTTGGGGAATTGTTTCAGTATTCACTTCATTCCTATCGGTACTGGCATTACCATTTTGGTCATCAATCACTTCATTGTTTACAAAGTGTTTCTGCGACTTCTAGAACTTGCATTTTCAATGCTATTTCTAGCATTCCTAGTGTTGTTAGTGTTGTTGGCCATTGTTTCTACTAAAATTCTACCACTCCTTAATCACATGCACTGGGATATTCCAAATTACTAATCCTAAAAAATAAGGAAAAAAGTCCCGCTGGGCGAGCCAATTTGTTTGTGGTGATTTTTGGTTAAATACAGTTAAAGATTCCTATGAACAATCTGGGACTAGAATCAAGTCCTCTTGGTGGATTCTAAAATAATTTAGTGCACTTTTAAGAAGTAAGAAGTAGGAAAAGTACATGACTAGAAACAAAGTAAATAAAGAAAAGAAAAAGAAAAAGAAAATGAAAGTAAATTGAAAAAGATTATATTGAAAAGTGACGAATTATCAAACTGACATACTTTTTGAGTATTCTCGGATGAGTAAATAGTCGTGATAATGATAGACAATATGCTTTTTTTCGAGTAAGTCTTAAGTATGTAGAATGGAGAAAAATTTGTCCCTAGGACTTGCTACTTTGCCCTTGCTATTTATAGACTTTTGACCCTAACGGTCAACTACTTTACAACAGACACATAAGACAAAATCCTAAGTGCCTAATCTATGGTTGTACAGGTGTCTTGACTTCATTAGATGCATTCCACGTGTCCATTCTTCTTTGTTGAATCTTGATTCGAAATTCTTCTTCAAAATACTTGATCAATCTTCATTCGAAATCTTCATGACTTTTAGCTTTGCCTTGACTCGAAATCTTCAGGAAATCTTGATGAGTCTTGACTTGAAATCTTCAAAATACTTGGTTAAGTCTGATCTTGAAATTTTCAGAGTATTTGATTAGGTTAGATTTGAAATCTTGAGTAGTTCTAACCATGCTGAATTCAAAATTGTCAATGATTTTGACCATATAGGATTCGAAATCTCCAAGGATCTCAGCTTTATGTTAGATTCGAAATCCTCTTAGGCTTTAGATGAAACCCTTAGAAATTCTTCTAAGTCTGAAACTTATTTGTGTTAAGTCAACACAGTGAATTCGAAATATCCTTTAGAAACGTTTACCATGTTTTAACGTTTTTTTCAATAAATGCCACGTGTCAGCCTGTGATTGGCTTTCTCGATTCACACTTTTGATCAGAAACTGATTTTAGTCAAAAAACTCTTAATGAATTTGTCAGTTCACTGATTCTCATGCTTGTATATTTATGTTACTATGCATGAATTTTCTTTATAAATATAGTTACCTCCCCTCATTTACCTTCATTCACCCAAAAGTAATTTTCCTTTCCCATCTTGTTACCTCTCTTCTTCCCTTTTAGAAAGTAAAAACTTTCGTTTTCTTTTCTTGTTTTCGAGTATCTTTCACTCGAATCTCTTTTCTTCTGCTTCTGTTTCGAAATAGAGAGGTTTCTAATATTGGCTATTACGTTTGACCTAAGTTTCAAGTGGTTTCATTCGATTTAGGTTGACGTAATGGCCAATGTTAGGAATGTTTTTAAGTTTATGGCCTTTGGGTCAAACGTTGTAGCCAAAAGTAGGCATTTAATTCGTATTCTTACCTAATGATGCCCTTGAGTTCTCCTTCTATTAAGAAGTGCCTATGTCTTTTGTGGCACTTCCATCTCCTTCCTTATCGTTGCTTAATGCCCAAATCTTGGGAGGAAGTGGGTGAAGAAGGAGAATCAACACATGGGGGATAATTTCTCTCATGTAAATTGTTAGGTGGAGATGTTTGTGTCTTCTTCGAATTTTCCTGGAAGATCTCCACTTAACTTTTATATTCTTTTCGAATTGTAGGGGATACATGTCTTTTTGCCTTTGACTTGATTAATTCCCCTACTCGAATGAGAAAAGAAGAATTATGTATGAGGAGGTTAGAGATGAAGAAGGCTTTCTCAGAAGCCTTATCCTCTTAAGAGCTTTCTTTCCTTTTCGAATACGAAGAGGATCAAAAGAAAGGAAATTTGATTACTCCAGAATCTTCAGAAGATCAAGAGATGAAGGCTTCTGCTTCGAACTATAATCTTTCCTTCTTGTAATTCATTATCATTTTACTTGTAATTTTTCTTTATAGTTCAAAGTATCTCTTGTAACTTGTAAAAGTTCCATTGTAATTCAAAATTTCTCTTGTAATTGACTTCATAGAATAAAAGTTTAACTTCGAATTACTTTATTTTGTACAAGTCTTTTATTCTTCATCCCTATATCAATATAATTCGAAATCTTTGTGTCTTTCATCAGCCAAGCTTTATTCGAAATAACTGAACATAATCAGATAGGATTTTGAATGCTTAACTAATAAAGGAAATAACTCTGATCTTCTGAGCTATTCAAAAACATTCCTCAAATAGTGATCACTGTAAATTCAAATTCTCCTTAACTTAAAATAATTTAAGTTAAAATCATCCTTATGCTTCTGATTCCATTCGAATCTTTTCATTCCTTGTGGGAATCTTTATAGAAAAAACTTAGTGAAATTTCCACTACTAACAGGATGATTTTAATGTTTTAACTGCTACTAGTAATGGAGACTTTTGAAGTAAAATTTTCTAGCAGGAGATGATGAGATAGATTTGGTATAGAGAGAGGACAAGGAGGAAAATTTTGTTCCTACTCACAAGACTGGTCATACAACGGAAACTTGCTTCAAAAGCATGGTTTTCCACCTCGTTTCAAGAAGACAAAATATGGTGTAGCTAATAATTGTTTCAATAAGTAATCAATGTTTTGATGATGTTGTGAGCATTATTTTAAATAAATAAAAGGATAATAAGAAGATATCAAAATTCACACCGGAGCAACACAAGGTTCTTTTAGCAATCTTGAATCAAACGGAAAGCCTCCACACGACTAATCAATTCACTAACACAAATATGAACTTGAACCAGAAACATATATACCCCTTTCTAATGGAATTAAGTCCAACGCTTGGATATTGGATACTAGAGCCACAGACCATGTATGTTGTTGTTGGAGCCACAGGAAACACTAGAAGGGGGGTTGAATAGTGTTTTAAAATTTTAAGTTAATTTATGAAAACCTTTTCGTAAAAGACAATAAATACGTTTTGGCAAGTTATCATGAAAAACTTCATTGACAGATAATTGAAATTATCAGAGCTGTGCGGAAGCTATGAACCTTTGTTTTTCAGAAACTTGCTGAGTTTGATAAAACAGTTAAGTGTTCTACAAACACTTCAGAAGGTTTGGAAAACTATCTTTAAAAACTTTGTTTAAACTTGTTTTGAAATGAAAACTGTTAGTTCAAAGATGTTTTTTCTTTATTATCCAACTAAACTAGTTACTTGCTGAAAACTATGTTGTTGAGGAACTTGTTGAACCCCTTTCAGTAGGTTCAGTAAGTACCCTTTTCAAAACAATTTGTTTGCTACTTGAAATATTGATTTGTTAAAAGTTAGTTTACTAATCAAACCCTTCCTTGGTTAGTAATAAACAGATATTGACAGAAAGTAAAAGAGTTAAGGGAAAAGAAAAATTCACACAAAGAATTTATCCTGGTTCACCCACTACATCGTGAGTTACATCCAGTCCAAGTGCAAACCACCTCTGGATTTCCACTATCTGAACACAGATACAAGTATTCTTTGTTTTCAACTGCCTCTTCAGGAAACTCAATGAGTATTCTTTTACAGGCAGCCTCTCCAGGCGCAATGAGTACACAATGCCTCTCCAGGCACACCGAGTACACAAGGCCTCTCCAGGCACACAAGTATTCTTTTCTTTTCAACTGGCTCTCCAGGCAACTCATGAAGTATTCTTTTGCATGCAGCCTCTCCAAGCGCCCCAAGTATTTGTTCCTTCAAGCCTCTCTAGGCTCTAAGAGTATTATTTCTTTTACCAAGCCTCTCCAGGCTCTCAGGAGTATTCTTTCTTCCCAAGCCTCTCCAGGCTCTAAGAGTATTCTTTCTTTCACCAAGCCTCTCCAGGCTCTCAGGAGTATTCTTTCTTCCCAAGCCTCTCCAGGCTCTTCATACACTCAGGGTGTTTACATTTAAGCTTATGTTTAAGTTTCCTAGAAACTTAAACTTACAATATTCCTGTACTATGGGTTTACTGAGTACTACTTAGAATACAAAGGTTAAATTCTAAGTACAAGGAATGACAGAGATATAGGTTTATACTTCTAACCTCTAAATCATCTCTGTGTTTTCATAAGGTTGGCTGTATATTTTCAGTTTTGAGCTTTGCCAAATTCTTCTGTGGAGGTTGATGACAAACCATAATGAAGGATAGAATTTAGGAATGCATGGCTGTCTCTTTTGTTTTTGGTTGACACTTCAGATACGCATCTTTGTAAACTCCGCCAACAAATTCAAAGTCTTGCTTTAGGCTATTGATAAGTGAAAATTAGTTGATAAATTAGAGCACTTTTTAGTTCACTTATCAAGGATAAAATGATATTTTTTCCCCAGTTTAATCCCTTTTTATTAAATATTAGATAAATTGTATATTAATCTTAGATTTGCATTTGATGCTATTTTAATAGAAATATTGCTTATTTTTGCAGGATATTGCAAGGATTTGATTTGAAGGAAAGATAGCATTAAATGAGGGAGATATTTGCAAGATTTGATTTTGATTAAAGACATTTAATAAAGATTTGAAGAAGATTTGAGGTAATTAATGAGGAGATCACTGCCAATCAAACAAGGATTCTGCAGACAACATTCCCAATTAAATCCAAGATGCTCAATAAATGCAAGATTTCATCAAGAAAAGGGAAACAAGGAAAGACAAATCAACCAAAACCAGTCTCGGGGAGAGATCAAGTTAAAAAGAGAAAGTTTGAAGCTGCAGAACACATTCTGCGCTTCAACCTGCGCTGTAGCGTAGGGTGAAGCGCACCTCTCTGGAACCTGCGCTGTAGCGCAGGGTGAAGCGCAGATCACGTTGATTTTTGCCTTGTTGCTGTTTTTAGATAGACTTCTCCCTAATTTTCTTTGTCTTTCCTTAGCCTATAAATAGGACCCTCTTGCACCAGATCAGGTGTGCACGATTATTGTAATTCAGTCATATTTCAGTGATTATGCACCAAAGCTAATTTTAGAGTAGGAAAGGAGGAGCGCTTCGCAAGGATTGAAGATGGTGACAACATCTTCGGTGGTTTGTATGGCTAGCTTGTGTAGTTAACTCTCCATTAGCATTGGATGTAATTGATTCTATCCCCAAGTGTATGTAAACTCTATTTTATTATTTCATGAGCTCTCTGTCTATAATATTGGTGATCTTATTTTGTGCTTAATTCCTAACTTCCGAGCTTGCGCCGGAGTTATAGGCTAGTTTCGACTAGGATTGAGGATGGGGGAGCGGATTCTGAAGAAACCCATTCTCTGAGTGAATAAGAGGACTCGGTAGCCAGTGAACCGAAACATGGGCGTTGCTAGTGATTGATGGGTAGTGTGAGTACTCTAATGTGGGGCGTCTACAGGATAGGCATGGTTATTAAATTACCGATAGCAAAGGTTAGTTGATTGTCAATCCAAGAAGCGAAACGTGGATGTATTCTAATGAGTGATGGGTAGTGACAGTACTCTAGCGAAGGTGCGTCCAGAGTAGTAGGCCTCGTTTATCAACTAATTCTTTTACAAACGGAATAAAAGAAAGCAAAATAAGTCGAGGGTAAGTCTGTCGCCTGGGAGAGCCCGCATGGATTACCTTTGAGTGTGTGAGGCCGCTGGTAACTCGGGGTCTTAGCAATATAGTTTGTCTACAATATTATAGAGTAAACCTAAAATAATAGATAGTTTTTACATGCACAAAGGGTGTGATGATATGAAGTCCAATCCTAATCCAAGTAATGTGTCTCTAACTCTTCCTTTCTAATTAAATTGATTATTTATTTGCTATTTACAATTTACGCAACAATACTCTCAAAACTGTTATTTCCCTTGATAAATAGACTACGAATTTAGGCGAATTGACTGTTCCCTGTGGATACGATAACTCTTCTTACTATTATACTACTGGATTTTTGGTTCGCTTGACAGAAACCCATCAAGTATTTTTGGCGCCGTTGCCGGGGAACAGTTTCCAATTCGTGTAGACCTTGGCGGTCTAATTATCAAGTCATATCTATCTTAGGATTTCATTTATTTATTCTTGTTATTATTTTAGGAAAATTTTATTATTTAGGAAATTTATAGTTTTTCTATTATTATAAAAATTCTCTTCCACACTTACCCTTTTCAAAGTTTCTTGTTTATGCTTTTGAGAGGCCAGGTGTCCCCAATCAATTACAACTTGATTCAGAAACAGAAAGGACATCAAGGAAGAACAGAAGTAGAAACAAGAGAAAGAGACGAGAGAGAAGTCGAGAAGAAAACAAAAATATTTTATTATTTTATTTTAATTATTTTATTTTTTTAATTAAAAAAATATTTATTATTATTATTATTATTTATTATTATTATTATTATTATTATTATTTAAAAAAAATATTTATGTATTATTTAAAATTTTATTATTATTTTTTGTTATTTTGTTCTTCTCATCTGATCTAACATTTGTTTGAGCTTCTTGATTATTTCTCTTGAGAAGACAGGTAACAGAAAAAAGGGGCAATGCTAAGCTTAAGGAGACAATTTCAACACTCTCTGTTCAACCACCCCAAGTGAAGTAAATGCTGAATGGCTTCTGAATGGCAAAATCCACCAAGAAGAATACTTGAAGATTATCAAAATCCACCAAGAAGAACCCTTGGAGATGATGTTAGGCAGCAAGAGCCAAAATATTTCTCCCACACACCAATTCAAGGTAACTTCTCTAATTACAACAGTTATTCTAACAATTTTTCACAGGATTGGGGAAGTTACCAGAATCAAAATTTTGGGTGGCAACAAGATGCTATTTCATCCTATAAGCAAACTTTTGAAGATGAACTCAGGGCAGAAAATAAAAGTTTGAAGCAGTCATTAGAAGCACTCCAAAAGCAGCTAGACAGACTTTCTCAGCCACCGCAACCAGTTCACTCTTATCCTGGCCAGTCACCATAATTAATTTGTGATTTTTGCGGAGGTAACCATCTCAATGGTCACTGCTCTTATCCGGACATTCAAGAAGAGGAAACTGAAGCAACACAAGAAAGAGGAATTGAAGAAAGGAAATCAGAGGAAGCTGCTAAAGAAAATAAAGAAGAAAAAAAGGAAGAGTTCACACATGCACTGCAACTCAGGGAATTACCATATCCAAAGAATCCCTCCATGAAAGATATGAACACGCTACTTGCAGCCTACATGGAGAGTAACAAAATAGAGCAAATCAACATCCCAATGTTGGAAGCCATGGAGCAATTCATGTTGGAACTGCTCAACAAGATAAGAGAGTTTCCTGATGCAACAGTTGAACATATAGCAGAAGCACTAGCCAACCAACAGTCAGAACAAAGCTCAGCAAACGTTCAACCCAACCCCGCAGAATTTTGTCCCACCATAATTGTTAAATTGACAAGGGAGGAAACCAATGATGATCTGGCTGATAAAGAGGAGGGATCTGAAGAAACACAAGAAAGTGGAGCAGAAGTAGAAGAAGAAAGAGAGGATGAAACAGAAAAGATGGTGCTTGAAGAAGAGATTGACTGTGAAAGGGAGAAAGAGAACAACACATATGAGGGTGTACATGAAAAAGATCAAGAAAATGAAGAAATGATTGAACAGGGAGATGGTGAGACAAAGCCCGAGGAAGGAAGGGAAGTGGTATCAAGATCAAAGACCTTGCCTTATCAAACCAGTCCTCCAAAGGAAGATCAAGACAGGCATGGTACAAAACCTTGCAGACCTCACAAAAGAAAGTCATGCGAATACACTGACCTAACCAGAGCAAAGAAAGGAAGAGATGAGCCAAGAGGATCGGATTTTGAGCCTAGAGCTATATTGAAGAAGTGGTCAGGTGTGTTTCATATCAAAGACCCCTGTGAAACAAAGAAATTGAGAGCAATCATTTATGAATCATTCAAGCTTCAGGAGAAGAAGACCCATGCATGGTCTAATTCCAGAAATAAGCCAAAATGGTTAAAGTATTTTCACACTACAAATTGCTCCAATGCAAGATTATGGGGAGGTTTATGGGCCAAAGAAAGGAAGGGTGCATCACAGAAGCTCACCAAAATATTTCAGTTTCAGCCACCTTGAGAGAACAGGCGTCGAGCTAGAAGACGTTAAACAAGCGCTTCCTGGGAGGCAACCCAGAGATTTTTAAGTTTTTAATTGTTTTCAGTTTTATTTTGTTTTTGTTAGGATTTTTCATTTTTTAGGATTTAGGAAATTTTCAAAATTGATTAGAATAAGTTTGTGGAAAATAAAATTTTTAAATAATAGGAAGCAGCAGAAAACATGACTGAAAATTTCAAAATTACATTTTGTCTTCTGCGCTTCACCTGCGCTAGCGCAGGTAAAGCGCAGGAATGCAATTTAGTCACTGTCTTCTACGCTTCACTTGCGCTGTAGCGCAGGTGAAGCGCAGTAGTACGAAATTTAAAAAAATCTCTTGTTTTCTCATGTACTATTTCTCTACTTCCTAAGTTTTTCTTTTCACTTCTTCCACTCACAAATCTCCATCAATTTTGAAACTTTCAAGTTTAATTTTTACCAATTGAAATCTTCATTCACTCTATGATTTGAACTTTAGGATAGCAACCTTAGGAATGTGTATACTGTTGATAATTGCTATCTTAATTGTGATTTTGGCTGTGTGGAACATGGAGAACAATTTGTTGAATTGAAATGTCCTTTGTTTTGTGAGTTATTAAATTTGAAAGTGTTATGCTCTGTTTCTTTCAAAACATTTTTTAAACTTTCACTTTCCATGGATTGATTGAACGCTTGCAAAACAAATGAGTATGTTCTGTTTTTAGGAAGGCATTACCAAGTGCAGTGAAATTTTGTTGTTAAGAGAGTAATTATTTATGCATGCAAATTGGTAGGCTTCCATGTTCTTCATGAATTGCACAAACTGCTGCAAAGTATAAAGACCAGTTGACCTCAAACCAATCAGGAGTACTAGACCCATACCCAAGCATGCTGCTTGAAGAGTTCCGGATATTCTTGCAGTGGCCTGGGGACAGGCCTATTCATCCAGGGGGAGGTGGAGCAGCAGCAGGACAAGGACTTACAGGATACAGAGGATGAAGATTGATACTGGTGTTTTCTTTCTTTAGTTTTTCTTTTAATTTCTATTATTTTGTTTAGTTTTTCTTTTAATTTCTATTATTTTATAGGATTTTTTTAATTAGGATTTTTGTTTGTATTTCATTTTTTTTAAATTTTTAGAATTTTTAAAATTTTTAGGACCTTAGGAATTAGGATTTAAGGTAACTTTTTCAAAATTCTCTATAATTAAGTATTTTAACTAACCAGACTAGGAAATATGATAGGGTTTTGTGATTAATTCCATAATCAGTTAAGTTTAGGATACTTCTCAGGAGAACCTATCAGGATAGTTAATTAAAATCATTAAGTTCTTTATCAAGAAAATTTTAGCCAATAACCGGTGAGCTGAGAGCCCAAACACTGAAATTGAGAGTTTTTTACCGCTGCTTGTCAACTGTTATTGCTTGAGTTTCTGAATTTTGTCTTGCTAGTGGAAGATATGGAAGTGACAAAGGCATATTTTGTGATTATAATATTTTTCTCAGTGCCAAATAGCAAACCTTGATTAAATTTTTCCAATTTTTGATTGCCCAGTTGAGCCTTTAATGTTTTTTTTGATGCACCCTAGCCATACTCAATGATTATATCCTGTCCCTTCACACTTGGGATAGAGAGCAAGGTGCACCACAACAAAATGGGACAAGAGGTTGGTGAATTAAAAGGTCAAAGAGATTCAAAGAGCAGGCACAAGAAATCACAAAGAAGGATACTCCCCCACAAATAAATTCTCTATGTTATTGTAAAAAAAAATCTGCACAAAATTATGGAATTGAATAAGTTGGAGGGAGTATTTCTTCAAACAAAGAGGTCAGCTGAAAAAAGGTGACAATTCAATAATGACATGGTAGATGGAGAGAAGTCCCAAGCACAATCACAAGATGCTCTCTATTCAAAGTGTTCTTTGCATATCTAGAAAAACCAGGATTTCTTGATAGCTCAGCCTCATTACAACCAAAGAAAAGACCTTTTGATCCATAGTTAACTACTTGTAGGTTCAGATGTTGTAAACGACTATCAATTCTAGTTGTTCAACGGTGGTGAAAAAGATTGAGGGAAACACTTACCCGTGAGAATGAGAGATTTCCTTGGTTTATCACTTACTGCTTTAATTGCTATTTTTGAGAAGTTTGACTGATGTTTGTGTTCTATTATGATTGAAGATTGGTAACATCTCTTAATCCTGATTTTTTTTTTATGTTTGGAAAGTGACTGCTGCTTAACAAGGAGATGATGAAGAGTTCCTTGAATTTGTTTTTGAATTGTTTTAATTACACAGGGGGTAGATTTCATGTTTTGATTGCAAAGAGGTCTCTTGCTTGAGGACAAGCAAGAAGTTAAGTTGGGGGGTATTTTGATAAGTAAAAATTAGTTGATAAATTAGAGCACTTTTTAGTTCACTTATCAAGGATAAAATGGTATTTTTGCCCCAGTTTAATCCCTTTTTATTAAATATTAGATAAATTGTATTGATTAATCTTAGATTTGAATTTGATGCTATTTTGATAGAAATATTGCTGATTTTTGCAGGATATTGCAAGGATTTGATTTGAAGGATAGATAGCATTAAATGAGGGAGATATCTGCAAGATTTGAGTTTGATTGAAGACATTTAATAAAGATTTGAAGAAGATTTGAGGCAATTAATGAGGAGATCACTGCCAATCAAACAAGGATTCTGCAGACAACCTTCCCAATTAAATCCAAGATGCTCAATAAATGCAAGATTTCATCAAGAAAAGGGAAACAAGGAAAGACAAATCAACCAAAACCAGTCTCGGGGAGAGATCAAGTTAAAAAGAGAAAGTTTGAAGCTGCGGGACGCATTCTGCGCTTCAACCTGCGCTATAGCGCAGGGTGAAGCGCAGCTCTCTGGAACCTGCGTTGTAGTGCAGGGTGAAGCGCAGATCACGCTGATTCTTGCCCTGTTGCTATTTTTAGATAGATTTCTCCCCAATTTTCTTTGTCTTTCCTTAGCCTATAAATAGGACCCTCTTGCACTAGATCAAGTGTGCACGATTATTGTAATTCAGTCATATTTCAGTGATTATGCACCAAAGCTAATTTTAGAGTAGGAGAGGAGGAGCGCTTCACAAGGATTGAAGATGGTGACAGCATCTTCGGTGGTTTGTATGGCTGCCTTGTGTAGTTAACTCTCCATTAGGATTGGATGTAATTGATTCTATCCCCAAGTGTATGTAAACTCTATTTTATTATTTCATGAGCTCTCTGTCTATAATATTGGTAATCTTATTTTGTGCTTAATTCCTAACTTTCGCGCTTGCGCCGGAGTTATAGGCTAGTTTCGACTAGGATTGAGGATGGGGGAGCGGATTCTGAAGAAACTCATTTTCTGAGTGAATAAGAGGACTCGGTAGCCAGTGAACCGAAACATGGGCGTTGCTAGTGATTGATAGGTAGTGTGAGAACTCTAATGAGGGGCATCTACAAGATAGGCATGGTTATTAAATTACCGATAGCAAAGGTTAGTTGATTGTCAATCCAGGAAGTGAAACGTGGATGTATTTTAATGAGTGATGGGTAGTGACAATACTCTAGCGAAGGTGTGTCCAGAGTAGTAGGCCTCATTTATCAACTAATTCTTTTACATACGGAATAAAAGAAAGCAAAATAAGCCGAGGGTAAGTCTGTCGCCTGGGAGAGCCCGCATGGATTACCTTTGAGTGTGTGAGGCAGCTGGTAACTTGGGGTCTTAGCAACATAGTTTGTCTATAGTATTATAGAGTAAACCTAAAATAATAGATAGTTTTTACATGCACAAAGGGTGTGATGATATGAAGTCCAATCCTAATCCAAGTAAAGTGTCTCTATCTCTTCCTTTCTAATTCAATTGATTTTTATTTGCTATTTACAATTTACGCAACAATACTCTCAAAACTGTTATTTCCCTTGATAAATAGACCACGAATTTACGCGAATTGACTGTTCCCTATGGATACGATAACTCTTCTTACTATTATACTACTGGATTTTTGGTTCGCTTGCCAGAAACCCATCAGCTATTTATATGTTCTGATAAAATATAGCAGTTGAAGGTTGTTGATAATACCGTTGAGAAGAAATGATTTGGCTCATATAGCCGTTGTGAAATAGCTTCTCATTCGGTTGCTTTTTTTCTTAATCAGATTAAGTGTGCAGATGAATTAGTTCTGACACACTGCAGATAAGCTCTTTTAATCTTGAGAGATTTTCCTTGATCTTCAGTGAATTGATGTTTCTCTCTCTTGGTCTTTCTCCTTTTCTCTTCTTTCTTCTTTATCTTTTCTCCGAGAGTGAAATTTCAACTTTAGCAAGTTGGCTTAGCCTCTCTCTTTTCTTTTCACTGTGTGAAGTCTGTGGATAAAATAGAGATGATTTTTAGCCGTTGTGCTTCTTCTTTATCCACAATGAAGTTAGCTTTTCTTCTCGAAAAGACTTCTGACTTCTGATAGTGTGTTGCAGAGTTTGTACAGAAGTGGGTGTACAGCAACGCTGACTTATTCCTGACGCTATTTGCTTTTCTGCCTTTTTCTCCTTTTTCTTTCTCCAACAGAGCTTCTTGAAATAAGGAAAATAGTTTTTGCTACTATTTCCTTTCTGGATGAAGGCACAAGACATTTAGACAATTTTCTAGTTGTTAATCAAATGGTCTTTGTCTTTGTTGAGACTTCTCGACGTTTGAGATTTGTCCACATAGTTAGAGAGTTGAGAGTCTTCATATCTTCAGAATGTTATATGACATAACTGGCTTCTTCTTCTTCTTCAGATACTTTGAAATGCCACGTCATTTCAGAGAGTTGATTTACTCCAACCCTTTTCTTCTTCAGATTGCTTCTTCTAGATTTGATATTGTTGCTTTGTTGTTCTTCCTTGTTCTTGATGGTCTTCCATGAACTTGATTCTGACTCTCATTTGTTGATTCAGCATGTTCATCATCTTCAACATGTTTATAATTTCAGCGTGTTTGACTTATCTTAGTCTTCCTTGATGTCTTCCAAATAGTTTGACTTTTCAGATAGTTGTTGTGATGATCTTCTTCTTAGTCTATTGCTTCTTCTTTCTTATTCTTCTATTAGATTCTGTATTATTCTTCTTGTAACTCGTTGATTCTTTCTTCTTCTTCTTCTTCTACTTCCAAGTCTTCTAGTTCTCTTCTTCTAGTCTTTCTCTTCTTGTCAGCTGGTTGGTTATCTTCAGAGAGTTCTTCCAATGCTCTTTTTGCTTTGTTCTTCTTTAGCAGATTTCTTCTTTCAGCAAGTTGCTTCATCTTTCTTCGGATTTCCTCTTCCTGTCTTTTGCCTGCTTCCTTGGCTATCTTCGTCTTCTTGTCTTCAGTCAATACGATATCAGCAACTTGATTTAGTCTTCGGATAGTTTGCTGTATTGTTCTTGTGCTTGTCCTTCTTCTTCTTCTTCTTCTTCTTCTTCTTCTTCTTCTTCTTCTTCTTCTTCTTCATCCAATTCTTCATCTATTCTTCAGATTGTTTCTTCTTTGATCTTTTTTGACTTTGCTCTAGTTCTTTTCAGATGTATATCTTCTTTTCTCTTCAGTAGGTTGATTGTGCAGTGAGATAATTCTTCATTCTTCTTCTTCTAGTCTTCTTCTCTGATTCTTCATGTCTTCTAGACTTCTTCTTTGATTCGGAAGGTTGGTCAATCTTCAGAGAGTTGCTTCAATGCTTTTCTCTCATTTTCTTGATCTTCTGTTCTCCTTCAACAGGTTGCTTCTACACGATTTCTGAAATACACAAACAAATACCTTTCTCAGTAGAACTTGTCTTTATATGATCTAATTTGTTAATCATTAAAACCTAAGGATAATGAGTCTTAAATCTAATTCAAATACTTAAATTAATTTTGAGAATCAACAGTTGTAACACCTTACTTCTATATTCGAGGAATATTTTTCACGGAAAATAATAATAAAACATTTTTATTCCTCGAATAATAAAATAATGGTCTTAACATTTATTATACCAATAAAGAAATAACCAATCCATAATATAAGGCATTACACTAATGCCTTTAAATTCAAAATACCTTAACTCTAAATAAACTAATAATGTCTTTTCAAATTACATAAATCTAGAAATAAATAAAACATATGCTTCCGGAAGGCTCCAAATCCTTCAATCTAATTGTTCCGGTTACCTGATCTATCCTGCAAATCTATCTATATAACCATATAATGAGACTAAGTCCCAATAAGCATAACTAAGTAGGAAGTGTATTGCAGGCAAGCAAATGAGCATGCATTATAATATAACATACAACAATAATCTTTTTATCCTTTATTTCATTCTCTTCTCTTTCATCTTAACTCCCATTATTACCTCTTTTCTTTTCATTCAATATAATCTTTTAACTTCCATCTAAGTCTACAAGTTAAGGTAGTCTCTAACCTTAACTCCGCCTGGTACATTTTAATATTGCCAAATGACATCTATTAAAGGCATAAGCCACATCTTTTACTTTAAATCTCATGTTTTCACTTTCTATCTAAGGCCAGCTAGAGCTCATAGCTGAGTAAAGAGTTTCTTCCCTACAGGTTAAGGGTGTCTCCGGCCTTAAGCTTGCCCATTACCTTTATCTAAGCCCGAAGGCATCTTAGTCACAAGCCTCATTTTATAAACATTTCATAACTTTTTAGATGATATGAGTAGCTTATTGCATGTGTCTGTACATTACATTTGCATATATTCCCTACAGTGTCTACATGATTACTCGCACTGGAATGTTAGTCTCATTAAATAGTTACAATCTAGATTTGCAAGAATGAAATGAACACATTTCCATGATTTACAGGAGATATTGTTGACCAAGTTGGCTGGAGTTAGGAGTTTTTGTTATTATCCTTATTTTAGCATGAGATTTTTATTAGACTATTTTAATGTAAAGCCAAGCATTTAGGATGATTCTAGGGTGGACCAAATAAAATTTGGTCCACCTAGTCCAACTTACATTTTTTGCTTCCAAAAAGTGAATAGATAATTTTATTTTTTATTAAATAGTCTTTATATGACTATTTGAGTTTAATTTAAGAAAAAATATGGATTTACAATACAACTTATGCTAATTTCGTTGAAAATATATCAATTTACAGTTAAAAGGCAAAATTTTATATTACATGGTAATATTGATTTGAATTTTTATTATTTTCAAGTAATATTTCATAAAAACAACTGGGAACTATTTTAATATCAATAATTAATAAAATGAGCGTTAAATTTGGTGGTTAAGAATTTAAATTACTATATTTCCACATTTTGGACCACGTGAACCATGGTCCACCGTAGATAAACCCAAGCATTTATTAGCTTCTTCCAGACGGGTTATTTTAAGTTTTGTCCCAATATTTGATCTTTCAATTGGCCAAGTGAACTTTATAGTTTTACAAATGCTTTATGTTAAATTTTTTTATTCAATACTTAATTATTTTATTTGGAACGTTTGATATACATAATGTCGCATATTTAATTTGAGTATTATAGAAAGATACCTACCACGAGTGTTTTTCTCTAATATAATTATATAAGAATTAGGACGTTACATATTAGACTTGACTAATGCATGACAAATGATGTAAATGTAAAAAAAAGCAAGCTTTACATAAAAACTTAATCTATGATGAAACAAACATAGTTATATATACTATTTGATTAAATTTTATGTTGAGTCTTAAGACTTTAATAGTCTAAAACACCCCAATGATAAGATTTTGATGATTATAAACTTAAGATAACTCTTTAAGACTTTACATTTATTCTAATGTAGTTTTGTTATTCTAGATATGGTTACCATCTCTTATTCAAAGGTTGTCTGGAGTATACTCTAGTTCTGAAGGAAGCCCTATTTGAAGTGTTTAAGGCGTTCTAAAGCATCAGGTTTTCAAGCATCTTTTGAAGTCTGAAGTATGATCTGAAGACTGAAGTGTTGTCTGAAGCCAAGACCATATCTGACGTGGCAATTCAAAGCCTGATTCATTCCTTCACACAACCTCAGAACACAAAATAGGAAAGACAAAAGATCACTTTTGGATGAGTTTTGAAAATCAAGAACAAATTGGGAAATGTTGCGCTCCAAGTTTTGAAGAAGTCATAATAGAGCTACAACCTTGTACTTTGTCAAAGTTGTTTCACAACAGGATGAAGTGCATTTAATGTTATCTCTCAACGGACTTCTCAACGACGTTTTCAAACTCATCAAAGCCTATAAATATTAGTGGTCTTAGTGAAGCAACTTACTCAAAAAATCTTTGAAAGAAAACGCTGCGAAAATCTTTGTAGATTTTATACTCTGAATATACTTGTACAAAAACTTTCATACCCAGTGTTAAATCACTACTTTCTTTGTACACTCTTCTGAACGAAGAACTTTGTGTTCTAAGTTCATCTTTTTTTGTAAACACTTAGTTGTTTTGAGCATGAGGAGGCTAGGTTAGCAAACAATACTTGTAAAGAGCCTGAAGAGGCTAGGTGTGCAAAGAATACTTGTTGTTTAGAGCCTGAAGAGGCTTGGCTGAAAAGAATACTTGCAATCTGTTTAGATTAGTGAAGAAATCTAGAAGCTAGTTGGCTCTAAGACTGGACGTAGCTCACAGTGGTTGTGAGTGAACCAAGATAAATCTTGGCTGAGTGTTTCTCTATCCCTTCTCTCTTTAAAATTCAGTTTAAGCAAACGAGAAGAGGGTTCTGGAACCGAGCTTTTATAAACACTTGTGAAAATCTCTTACCCTTTGTTTGGTTTATATAAAGAAATAGAGAAGAGAGAAATAAGGAAGAGAGAGATAGTGAAGAGAGAAATAGTATAGAAATAAAGTAGAAATAGAGGTTGTTTGGTACTAGAGAAATAAGAGAGAGATAGAAGAGAAATTATTTTTTATAGTTATTTGGATGTGGAGAAATGAGAGAGAGGGAGAGAGAGATGTGTAAAAATTCAAAAAGACTAAACTACCCTTCAAATATAAATACATTAATATTCATTTTGTCATTACATAGGGGTAAAAAAGTCATTTCATAAATCAACCCCCTTCTCTCCCCAATTTCTCTGCTCCTGTGAGGAGACCAATTAGGCTGCGGGACCCACTCCAAATCTCTACTCAAACTCCCTCTCTCTCTTACCATACCAAACGCGGTGGAAGCTATAACTCTCTCGCATTTCACTCTCGGGCGTTTCTCTCTTCTCCAAATCGGCGCAACAAACAGAGTGTTAAGAAAAACATTTTCAGATTCATTGTCTGAAGTATTTTAGACAAAGGCGAAAACTTTAGACAGCTTCTGAAACCTTTCTGAAAGTTTAAAAACTCAGTTTACGAAAAGGTTTCCAAAAACTGCAAAGTTTATAAAAACACAGTTCAACCCCTTTCTAGTGTTTTCTATGTGTTCCTACATTTTAAATATATAATAAAATTTGCACCAAATCTAAATGATGTGTAACTAATATTGCATGCCATTATGGTACAATTTGAGTATTTGCTGGTGGAATAAAAACTAAAATGTGCGTGTGCGTGTGCATCGAGTCATAATAATTTTGTGACTTTCTTATTTTCTCAATATATTTTTA
The DNA here is from genome assembly GCA_026901365.1 of Sesbania bispinosa. Lineage (NCBI taxonomy): Eukaryota > Viridiplantae > Streptophyta > Magnoliopsida > Fabales > Fabaceae > Sesbania > Sesbania bispinosa. The sequence goes on along the minus strand of QLOH01000048.1, from coordinate 2,332,550 downwards.
ACAAGAACACTACCTAGCTAGAGGTAGTTTCATAACTACGGTTATCTATATATGCACAAGTACTCCTTTGTTGCTTGTGTCAATCTTAAAATCATTAGAGCACTAGCTAATGGTAGTTTTATAACTATTGTACAACTATAACTATTGTTTTTTCTCTTCCTTATAAGAAAAGTGGAATTCTACTAAAACTATCTTTCTAGAGGAACTCTTATTACATATCCTTTAGTTAAATGTTTTTCATGCATTAATTTACTTTGCTTATGTAACAAATTGATTTACTGTTAAATCTTTATTGGTTAATCTGAGTTTTTTATTGCTTGTTTGAATAGAACATGCTTCAAAATGCAAAGAAAGTTTATGCTTGAGCTTGTTGTTAGACAAGAGAAATGTATGAATTAATGGATCCATGATTTTTCTTAACTCATTTTCAGAAAATGAGGAGCTAATCTCTTGGTTTCTTTATATGAAATATGAAGTGGTTTAGAGAATCATAGGGATATTGAATTGTGACCGATGAAAACTTTTTTTGACACAACTTGCACAACTATACCTTACTATTTTTCTACCCAAGAAGAATATTAGTTGTTAGAAGGTTCTTAGAAGGTGGTGTTAGTTTTTTTTGGTGCAGTACAATATTTTTTGGTGCAAATCGAGAAGGTGGTGTTAGTTAAAGTATGATGCTTGTAATTCCAAACTATCTTAAACTTATCTTCTAAAGGTGCTTATGATCACAAGAATTTGTATTAATTAATAAATATGTGATGCATAAAAGGTACCACATAGTGATTGTACATAGAAAATGTACTAATGTTATGTGGTACCTTTTAAAAGTTTGTGAACCAGGACATGTGTTTAATTAATAATCAATCATAATTTATGTTAGAATCTATTTAGAAGCACCTTTATGCAAATATGATATACTACACCAAAGTTGTGAAGGAAATGCTTAAAATCACTAGAAGTATGCTTCTAATATATCAAATTAATTCAAAAGTCATTGAAACTTTCCAGAATACTTAGTTAAATTATAAGAATATTTTTTGTGAAAAAAAATGTATTTTAAGCATAAGTTTTGTAGAAATTTGTTTTTGTTTAGAAGGAAGTTCTTATGAAAAATCAAGTATTAGCACACAATTTAAATAAAGTACATAATATAAAAAAAGGTAGAGGTTAAAGATATTGCACTGTGATTTTTATATACCAATTTACCCACTAATTCCCTTAGGCTACTTCTAGTTTTTACATCAGTAGGGATTTTACTGTCAAACAAGCAAAAAGAAAAAAAAACATTTTTCTTAGCTATCTTTAAGAAACAACAAGAGACACATGATGCCTATAAAATAGTACAAGGAAACCAATTAAAGGTATATATGTGATTTACTAATGTTCAATGATGCTACTCAACATTACCAAATTTGCTTGCTTATTAGTTAAGGGAAAGAAATGCTCAAGTATGAATTCCATTTCTACCATAATACTATCTTTGTTCCTATATTTAATTATCCACTTTTAGAGAAAAAGTTGTTTGTATTTAACTTTCTACTTACAAACCTAATGTAATAATAATTACATCTTTCTCCACTTTACCCTTATGTTAATAAATGATCCATTATTTAAAATTAATGAGACCCAATAGCACTAAGAGATGAAGGGTAAGATAAAGTTTAAAATTTATTTCTATGAAAATAAGAATAATAATTACATTCCTTAATATATGTGTTTTTTTATCCAAATACACAATTAAATAAAAACGGAGTTAGTACTTGTTCCATTTTACTAATTCAAATTTGGAGTTAAAAGTTTACCTTAAAGGAATGAGGAAAGTGGAATGATAAATGATATTCATTAACAATGAATATTTTACCTCAGTAACATTTGTCATTATTGTAATTGTGTTTGATTAGGATTTTATCATGTGATAAAATTTTATTATTTGAAACATATCTTATAATGTTGATGAAGTTTATATGTATTTAAATACATATTATGGAGTTAGACCTTTTTGTGAATGTAGTTATTTTTATCAGGGTGGTTATTAGAAGTAAAAAATTGATAGGGAACTTTCTTAAAAATATACTGATTTACCTACGAAAATTTCTTAGGGATTTACATGTGGGATAATGCATATGTATGTATTTGTAACTTTTTTCCAATGAAACTCCCAAAGAAATTTTTTCATAAACTATTCTCTTTACAAAAATTTGCTATGGATTTTGAATTTTATAAAAAGATAATTATACACGAGTGTCTTTTTAGAAAAACATAAATTCATAGAAAATGTACAGGATTTTTTAAAAAAAAAAGAATAAAAAAGGAAATATAGATGTGCAGTAAATATGGAAGAGAGAAATAGATTAATAGTAGAAAAATTAAATAGAAATAGGTTGTTTGGTATTAGAGAAATAGGAGAGAGATAGACGAGAAATTATTTTGATAGTTATTTGGTTGTGGAAATTAAAATAAATTAGAGATATTTGTAAATAGTTAAAAAGACAAAAAAATAGCATTTTGTGTGAAAGTTTTTCTTTGTCCCGGTCGATATTTTCATGAGGGTAAAATTGACATTTCATTCCTCCACCCTCATCATATATCTTCACTTTCACGGCTTCAACAAGGTGATTCAAAAAAAAAAGAGTAAACCACCACTTTAGTCCCTGAAATTGTGGTCAACTGTCAATTTAGCCCCTGAATTAAAAAAACCGTCAATTTAGTTCCTGAAAGTGTTAAACGTCGGTCAGATTAGTCCTTTTGTTTCACATTTTGTTAACTAACGCACAGTAATAAAATGACTAATCTGATCGACGTTTAACACTTTCAGGGACTAAATTGATAGTTTTTTCAATTCAGGGACTAAATTGATAGTTGACCACACTTTTCAGGGACTAAAGTGGTGATTTACTAAAAAAAATGTTGTTTGTACAACAATACAACACCACATGGGGAATTTTAGGATGGACCCTTATTTTGGGTCTACGATAGACTTTTACTATAAATAGGATAATTTTATATTAAAAATTTAATAGTATATTTTATTAATTTAAAATTACTTTTTATAATAATAAAGTGTGAACGACAAGTCCAAACTTAAAGGTGTCTATCCTAAAATTACCCATACAACATAGTGAGGTAAAATGAGAAAAGAGGGAGACGAAAGAGAAATGTGTGATATGATGAGTTATGCGATAGAAAAAGATAAAGAGAAAAAGTATGTTGTATGGATTTAATATCTCATTCCAAAATTGATATGGGCCTCATGCAAATTTTATGAATCTCCTTTTTCACTCTGCGCTGAAGTATGTTTGGTAACACATTTCAGCTAGATGAAAGTTGAAATTAGTAACTGAAATCATTTTATCATTGTTTGGTAAGATTGTTTTTCAAGGTAGTTACTAACTTTTCTTGAGAAGCTACTAGCTGAAAATTTATTAGAAGTTTATCTCTTAATAATCCTCACTCGTTATTATTTAATAATTAATGATGTATTGTATATCATTTTACCATTTTTAATTAGTTTTACCAAACACTTTCAATCAAATTAGCTAATTTTTCAGGTTTCAACTTTTATCTAACTTTTTAGTTTTCAACTTAATTAACTTTTCAATTAATTTTATTAAACACAATCCAAATCGGGTGAATATAGTTTATCACCCCTATTTCTCTCCCTAAAGATTCTCTGTGTCCAAACTCTCTCTGCAACCAAATATAGGAGAAATATGATTATGGCACTCCTTTTAAAATTTAAACGTTCCGTTTTAATTTTATGGGTGCCGGTCTAGTCTATACATGTTAGGGAAACTCCAATGGAGTTGCTTTGTTGAGATGTGTCAGAGAAAGACACACTAGTACGCGGATGTCTTTGTTGGAGCGGTGCCTTTAGGGAGAAATGGTAGGTCTCTACACACACTGTATCTTTGAAAAGTAAGTGGGACCATGTGATTATTTTAATATTTTCATATGTAAAGTAAAAAAAGTAACAGATGACATTAACAAAAAGGTTGAAAAAATGGGTAAATTAAAACACAAAAATTTTGGTTGCAACGACTATAAACCCAACGGTAAGAAAAAAAATGGTAACTTTATTTTCTATAAATAGGGAAAGTTTGTGTAATTTTTTTTTTTACAATCAAACAAACCTTTCACTCAAATTTGCATCTTTGTATTTCATTGTCTTTCAATTAAACCATCTTTTTGCTCAAATTTTCATCTTTGCATTTGCTTGTCTTATTTTTATGGATCCCAATCTATACAATCCCAATATGTATTACAATTGGATGCAAAATTGTCGACCTTCAAATGTTCAAAATGTTGAAAATCCATCTTCAAATTCTCCACACAACTCAAATGTTGGGAATTTTCCATAGTATCCATTTCCTGGTTTTTATCCACCAAATATGCCATTTATGGGTAATCCATATGCAATGCCGAGTCAGGGTGGATTAAATTATCCATTGCCAACAACTAGTCCACTAGGTTTTGGTGGGGCTTCAACAAGGAGTAGTGGTGGAGATTGCTCCGATCAACAACTGCAAACACCGGCAGGGGAGTCTCAAGTTCCTTCATTTTCCTCCCAAATCAACTTGGAAAGTGCTACTGATGAAGATAGAAGATTGGGTGGGCGTACAAATTCCAAACAAAGGTATACAAAGGAGGAGGATACATTACTTATTCAATTTTGGTTAAACATTTCAAAAGACCCAATTGTAGGTGTTGATAAAAAAGCTGATGGGTTTTGGTCAAGAATAAAAGACAACTACAATGAGCATCGCGGTCATCAACTAGAGAGGAGAACAAATGCACTAAAATCTCGTTGACAAAAGATAAATACTGCAGTGCAAAAGTTTGCTGGATGCTACATACAAGCAATTCGAAGGAGGAAAAGTGGATGCTCAGAGAATGACATCATGAATGATGCATTTTTCATTTTTAATCAAGATAAAGGAGAATCATTCAAATTTGAGTATGCGTGGCGATTACTGAAAGATAATCCTAAATGGAATTCAGAGTGTGGTGGAGGTTCTTCAAAAAGAACAAAGATATCTGCATCTGGGACGTACACATCTTCATCTCCATCAGAGACGCCAACAAAATTTGATATGGACTCAAGTAGTCCATCTCCTTTACAGCGCCCAATGGGAACAAAAATGGCAAAGAGGAAGGCAAAGATGTAATCGAAAGAAGCATCTTCCGACATTGATGAGATGAGGGCAATGCAAAAGTCAATGGCGGAAAGATTGACAAAGGCGGAAGAATATAAACGTATTAAGGAGGCCCAAGTCCATGTGAGAGAAAGAGAGGTAACTATGAAGGAGTTTGATATCCTCATGAAGGACACATATGGGATGTCAGAGACACAACTTCACTATCATAATGAATTATGCAAAAAAATTAAAGAAAGACATGAGATAATGTAAGCATTAGGTTGTTTGAAATTAAGGTATAGGTTTTAAAATATGTCAAGCTTTAAGGTTTAGGTTTTAAATTATGTCAAGCTTTAAGATTTAGGTTTTAAATTATGTCAAGCTTTAAATTTGATGTATTGAATTGTTAGTGTTTTGTAATGTAATTTTTAATATTATGTAATGGTTTATATCATATATCTATGCCAAAAATTTTATATTAATTTATTTACTTTTTTTCAAACTAGACGTTGGGGTCAAACTAGCCGTCGGGGTCAAACTAAAATTTTATATTAGTTTATTTACTTTTCTTGATGTATTTTTACTAATTATTTAATGAAAAATTTTCATATATATATTTTTTTAAAATTTAAATTTTGAAATGCAAATCTTATTTAATTAAAAGTAAGTATATATTTATTCAATGTTACAAATTTGATATACTAATTTTTAAATTTGTGATGAATAATAAATTAATATAAAGTAGGGTAAATTGTGGGGTCCATTTAAGAAACTTTAATAGAGTTGCTGTGTTGGAGGAAAAAGTTAGTTGAATTGCTTAAAATTATAAAGATGAAATGATATTATGAAAATGCGTAAAAAATTATATTTTATTCAATGTAGCAACTCATGTGAGTTGCTCCATTGGAGATGGCCTTAGAAAGACATTTTGAGCCACTTGTTAAATTTTTTCCACATGCATGTCGTAAAATCTGATATTATACTTTAACCCACATTTTCTTAAAAAATTATTTCCTCTAACTTATCTCCATTTCAATTAAATTTCACCATATAATATTTTATTTATTTAAGCCAAAAATCAATAGTTGATGTTGGAATGTTTTCTGTCTTATTTAGCTTATTCAGTGGCATTCTCGCTTGTTTTCAAAGGTTATGAATAAGAGAAATGTTGTTCGTACACGTTGTACATGTACAATATAAAGAAAAAAAGAGAGAAAAGAAGGAAAAGAGTGAGAAATGTGGGATGTGATGTAAAAAATTAATGTCTCGTGGCAAATGTATGTGGTTTAATAAATTAAATAAAAGAATATATTATTTAATTATTTGAATGAAAGGGTATGACTTTTGGGAAGAAGTTGTTATATTTTGATGAAGGGGTATATTGTTTGATGGAAACAATATATATAATGAAAGGACATGAATAGTCCCAATCTCTGCCTATTAAAGTTTGTCTCTTAGAATTACCATCAAGAATTGAAGAGTACAAGAAAGAAAAGGAAAGATATAAAAAAGATTCATCTTACAAATTCTACAATATTCAAAGGCATCATCAATCTTATCATGGATCAAGGTTAGTGTTTTTATCTAATCTTATATGTGAAAACTATGAATTTTAAGATCCTATTTGATTGTTCAAATATCATGAAAGTTTACATGTGGTATCAGAGCATGTGTTTGGGATTTCATAGTTTTCCATTAATGATATTTTACACAACCCATGAATGATGCTTTGAAACTTTTTCATGAATGTCCAAATTTTAAATTTATGTATTAGTATTTCCGCTGCATCGATTGATAAAAATGTTATGCAAAAGAATTATTTTGGGTGTTAAAGAATTGATTAAATCTATGTGCCATTGTTATTTGAATGGCGGTTTTGTTTGCTGCATGCCGTTACGTTTTCTTTTCCTTTCGATTTTGCATGGAATGATACCAAGCATTACGATTTCTGGGTGCATGTATTTTGATTAAGTTTCCTGTGCGCAAAGGAAAGAAACGTATCATTACGAATTGGTTTTTGTCTGAGTCACTTTGAAAAGTCTAATTCATATATATATATATATATATATATATATATATAATTTTTTGAGACTATATTATGTGAGTTTGTTAGTCACCAAAGTGATCAAACTTTTAAGTGATAAATAGTTTCAAATTAAATTATGTTTATATATATCCTATGAATATTTATATTTGGAATTAATTGTATGATAGATTTATTAGTCACCAAAGTGGCCAAATCTTTAAGTTTCATTAAATTCCAAAATTAATAGTAATTTCTTTCAATTACTCATAAAATTATGGATGCTAGAGTATTTTTTTATGAGTATATATTGAAGTTCATTATTATAAAACAGTTAAGGATCGCCCAAAGGTTGATTATTTGTTCTTATAATTAATGAGCATAAATGTTGGTAGTGTAAATGCTTTATTAGTTGTATTTATATATCCAAAGATAATAAATATTTCTAATTAATGCATATATCATTGCCAAATTATGTAAATATTTTTTTTTTAGCATCATTATGTCAAGTATGGTATATTGGTGGATTGCCCAAAGGTGAACATCAATATGCATTATATGAAGTTATGTTCTGAATTTATTTAGCATGTTAGTATGAAACTCAAAGCATTGATGCTTTTAAATCTTTATTGCTTGCAGTACCTTTTGCTTTGCATTCGCATTTCTCATCTGTTCCACTTTTTAATGGACTTAATTTCTCTAAATGGAGTGAACAAATTCAATTTTACCTTGGGGGTAATGGATTTGGATTTGCGCTATTCGTGAAGAGAAACCAAGTGCTATTACTAACTTAAGCACTGAGGAAGAGAAAGTTCATTTTAAAAATTGGGAAAAGTCAAACAGATTGAGTCTGATGTATATGCGGATGAGTATTGCTGATAACATTAAGTCCGCTCTTCCTAAAACTGAAAGTGCAAAAGAAATGATGAAGTTTGTGGAAGAGCACTCCCAAACTGCTGATAAGTCTCTTGTCGGGACATTAATGAGTATTTTAACCACCATGAAATTTAATGGTTCTTATACTATGCATGAACATGTTACCGAAATGGTAAATATTGCAGCAAAACTTAAGTCATTGGGAATGAATGTGGATGAAAATTTCCTTATGCAATTCATATTGAATTCATTACCGTCTGACTATGGTCCTTTCCAAATGAACTATAATACCATGAAAGATAAATGGAATGTGCATGAATTGCATAGTATGTTGGTTCAAGAGGAAACCAGGCTTAAGAATCAAGGAACTCATTATGTTAATCATCAAGGAGCTAGAAAAAAATTTGGCAAGAAACATGACAAGAAAGGGAAGGGACTCCTAAAGATCAATGAGGTCTCTTCTTCTCAAATCCAAAAAAAGGAACATCAAGGAAACAGATGTAATTTCTGTAGAAACACTGGGCATTTCCAAAAGGATTGTCCAAAACGTAAGGCTTGGTTCGAAAAGAAAGGTAAGCCTAGTGCTTATGTATGTTTCGAATCAAATTTAGCTGAGGTTCCTTGTAATACTTGGTGGATTGATTCTGGATGTACAACTCATGTTTCTAATACGATGCAGGGATTCCTTACGACCCGAACCACAAAGCCAAATGAAAAGTTTGTCTTTATGGGCAATAGAGTGAAGGTTCCAGTGGAAGCAGTCGGGACTTATCGTTTAATCCTCGACACTGGACATCATTTAGATTTGTTTGAAACTCTTTATGTACCTAGTATTTCTAGGAATTTAGTTTCTTTATCTAAACTTGATGTTAATGGATGCTCTATTAAATTTGGTAATGGATGTTTCAGTTTGTATAAACATACCCATTTAATTGGTAGTGGTATATTATGTGATGGATTATATAAGTTAAATCTTGATAATCTCTTTACTGAAACACTTTTGACCTTACATCATAGTATTGACACTAAACGTGGTTTAGAGGAAGAACATTCTGCTTACTTGTGGCATAAACGTTTAGGACATGTTTCCAAGGAAAGATTACAAAGATTAATGAAGAATGAACTCCTTCCAGATTTAGATTTCACTGATCTGAATATATGTGTGGATTGTATTAAAGGTAAACAAACAAAACACACAAAGAAAGGAGCCACGAGAAGTAGCCAGCTTCTCGAAATTATACACATCGATATTTGTGGACCCTTTGATGTGAACTCTTTCAATAAAGAGAAATACTTTATCACCTTCATCGATGACTATTCACGTTATGGCCATGTCTATTTGCTATATGATAAATCTTAAGCTATAAACACCTTAGAGATTTATATTGAACAAGTAGAAAGGCAATTAGACAGAAAGGTGAAAATTATCAGATTTGATCGGGGTGGTGAGTATTATGGAAGGTATGATGAAAGAGGACAACATCCTAGTCCCTTTGCTAAATTCCTTGAAAAGTGTGGCATATGTGCGCAATACACAATGCCAGGTACACCGCAGCAAAACGGTGTATCAGAAAGGCGTAATAGAACCTTGTTGGATATGGTTAGGAGTATGTTAAGTAACTCTTCTTTACCTATTTCATTGTGGACTTATGCTCTAAAAACTGCCATGTATTTATTGAATAGGGTTCCTAGTAAGGCAGTTCCAAAGACTCCCTTTGAACTGTGGACTGGAATGAAACCTAGTTTAAGGCACCTACATGTTTGGGGGTGTCCGGCAGAAATTAGATTTTATAATGTTAGTGTATGCACTAGAGACCTATATGTTTTTTAACATCCATCACTTGTATCATATTATTATTATTTTATAAAGGCATTTCATTAATTCTTTTAGAATATAATTATTGTCCTTAGAATAGTAAGCTTAAACTTCATAAGAAATCAAGTAGATGACTTGATCGTGAGATCTTGTGAAGAACTATTCTTAAATAGTCCCTAGTCAAGTATCATCTTAGGACAAAGATGCATTTAGACTAGTATGTGAGTTCATTGATGATCACATCTCACAAATCATGGATATGAGATATCATGTGCTCACATAGGTACACATTAAGAGTAATGGTGTACTGGACAGACCCACCTTAAGAACGTTGCATGGATTGTTACATAAGTGTCATGAACGTTTCTTAAATTGATAAGTGTTATATGAAGTCCTTCGACCTGAAATCACTACGATTCCTACATAAGGAATTATATGTTTTAATTATCATCAAACGTTACCTGTAACAGGGTAATCATAAAGTTGGTTTTTGGACATATAATAAATTATGTGGAAGAATGTGAGTGCCCTAGATGAGATTTGTCCCTCCTATGTAACAGGAACTATATCTGTAGGCCTCTTGATAAAGTGAGACTGCAAAATGCATGGCCATGCTCAGGAGGATAAATATGAGATATTTATTTTCTGTACAGTCTACTTGGGGATAAAAAAAAATATAAATTGAATTATACAAGGTTGACACAATCCATGCCTTTGTGTTCAATTAGATATTTGGACAAAGGGACAGATCATATAAATTATTATCATAAAATAGGATTTATCAAAGTTATTGATAATCTCAATATTTGGATAGTGATGTGTTGCTAGATACCGCTCATTATTTATGATATTAAATATAAAAGGGTTTTATTTTAATATTATAACCAAATATTAAAATCCTATTGGGTCACACGCATACAACAAGCCACTAGGAAAAGAATAATAATTCTAATTTAATTTAATTAGAATTATTATAACATAATGGGCCAGGCCCATAAGTGTGAGGGTTAAGTGAGTGAGGGGGTAAAACCCTAGCTACCACTTTATAAATAGAGCATAAGATGCACTACCCCAGATACACATGAGCAATCATTTTTTACTCTCTAAGGCTACTAGTAGAGTTGATGAGGGTTTCCTAGTACGGTTGTTGGCGTGGATACCAATAGAGATGTGGCTACTCTTGCCTCGTTTGTAATCCTAATAAGGTACGACCTTTCGTTTTAATACCTTTTATGCCTTGATTCGTGTTTTCGCAAAACAATCATAACAAGGGAGGGAATCCATTTATTTCCGCTGCACCCTGACCATATGCTTGATTCCCTTCATATAATCCACAAGAAAAGAAATTGGATGCTAGGACAATCAGTGGATATTTCATTGGTTATCCAGAAAAGTCAAAGGGTATAGATTTTACTGTCCAAACCATACTACAAGGATTATTGAATCTGGGAATGCTAGGTTCATTGAAAATGGTGAAGTTAGTGGGAGTGAAACACCACGCAAGGTGGAGATTCAAGAAATGAGAGTGCAAGTTCCATTAACTTGTATCTCTAATAAAGTTGTTGTTCCTCAAGTTATTGAGCCAATTAATAACCATGAAGAACAACAAATTAATGATCCCATTACTCACAATGAGGTTGAGGTAAATGAACCTATAGTAGAAGAACCACAACAAATAGCAGTCACAAAGAGAAAGACGATCTGCTATTTCTGATGATTATGTGGTTTATCTACAAGAGTCAGAAAATGACTTAGGAATTGAAAATGACCCAGTTACATTTTCACAAGCCATGAATGGCGATAATGCTAAGAAATGGTTAGATGCCATGAAAGATGAGCTAAAATCTATGGAACATAATGGGGTTTGGGACCTTGTTGAGTTAACAGAAGGTTGTAAGAGAGTTGGTTGCAAGTGGGTCTTTAAGACCAAACGTGACTCTCATGGTAACTTAGAACGTTACAAGGCCAGACTAGTTGCTAAGGGGTTTACTCAAAAGGATGGCATTGATTATAAGGAGACATTTTCACCAGTCTCTAAGAAAGATTCTCTCAGAATTATCATGGCATTGGTGGCTCATTATGATTTGGAGTTACACCAAATGGATGTGAAAACTGCCTTTCTAAATGGGGATTTAGAGGAAGATGTGTATATGGATCAACCAATGGGATTCATAGAAAAAGGAAAAGAACACATGGTGTGTAAACTTAAGAAATCAATATACGGACTTAAGCAAGCTTCCAGACAGTGGTATCTCAAGTTCAATGATACCATTGTATCCTTTGGATTTAAGGAAAAATTGTTGATCGGTGTATATATTTGAAGGTCAGTGGGAGTAAATTCATTTTTTTAGTTCTATATGTTGATGACATCTTGCTTGCAACTAATGATCTTGGTCTTTTAAATGAGACTAAGAAGTTTCTCTCTAGAAATTTTGAAATGAAAGAGATGAGTGAGGCAAGTTATGTGATTGGAATAGAAATATTCCGGGATAGGTCACAAGGATTGCTAGGCTTGTCTCAGAAAGCATATATTAATAAAATTTTAGAGAGATTTAGAATGGATAAATGTTCGGCATCTCCTGTTCCAATTCAGAAAGCAGACAAATTTAGTCTCATGCAATGTCCAAAGAATGATTTGGAACGGAAACAAATGGAAGAAATTCCTTATGCATCTATAGTTGGGAGCTTAATGTATGCTCAGACTTGTACGAGACCATATATTAGCTTTGCAGTTGGGATGTTGGGAAGATACCAGAGTAATCCTGGTATAGACCATTGGAAAGCTGCAAAGAAAGTTCTGAGATATTTGCAAGGTACAAAGGATCACGTGCTTACTTATAGGAGATCTGATCATCTTGAGGTGGTTGGATACTCAGATTCAGACTTTGCCGGATGTATAGATACAAGAAAGTCTACATTCGGTTATTTGTTTATGTTAGCTGGAGGGGCTATCTCATGGAAAAGTGCGAAGCAGTGAGTCATTGTTGCATCCACTATGGAAGCTGAATTTGTGGCATGCTTTGAGGCCATGGTTCAGGCTAAGTGGCTACGGAATTTTATTTCAGGACTTGGTGTAGTCGACAGTATTGCCAAGCCGCTGAAAATTTATTGTGATAATTCCGCAGCAGTCTTCTTTTCTAAAAACGACAAGTATTCTAAAGGTGCTAAACATATGGAATTGAAATACTTTGTCGTTAAAGAAGAGGTTCAGAAACATGGAGTGTCAATAGAACACATTAGCACTAATCTTATGATTGCATACCCTTTAACTAAAGGGTTACCGCCCAAGACATTTACTGGTCATGTTGTAAATATGGGCATTATGTTAGCTAGCGAATGTTGAAAGTTATTGTAATGTCTTGTATGTTTGACACTGTGAGCTCACTAATGAATAAGTTTCTGAATATTTTCTGTTTTCAAACTTATGTGCACGTGTATGAATGTTAATATTGGAAACAGTTTATGTCTTTGAAATTGACATTATTGTTAGACAAATTATGTACTTCCTATTAAAGTGTCATGTTTGGAAGAAGGCTAGTATACTAGTACATGGAAGGGACTATGTCGAATAAGTGATGTACAACCGCCATGACTCTTATTAGTTCTTGTTCTTAATTATGACTTATGATGTTGTAAATGTATGATACATTTATTCTTATTAATACGCATTATGATTTATACTTTATTAAACTATTAAGTTATATTTTGTCACATGAGCCAAGTGGGAGAATGTAAGAAATTAATGTCTCATGTGTGTGGCAAATGTATGTGGTTTAATAAATTAAATAAAAGAATATATTATTCAATTATTTGAATGAAAGAGTATGACTTTTGGGAAGGAGTTGTTATGTTTTGATGAAGGGGTATATTGTTTGATGGAAACAATATATATAATGAAAGGACATGAATAGTCCCAATCTCTGCTTATTAAAGTTTGTCTCTTAAAATTACCATCAAGAATTGAAGAGTACAAGAAAGAAAAGGAAAGAGATAGAAAAGATTCATCTTACAAATTCTACAAGATTCAAAGGCATCATCAATCTTATCATGGATCAAGATTAGTGTTTTTATCTAATCTTATGTGTGAAAACTATGAATTCTAAGATCCTATTTGATTGTTCAAATATCATGAAAGTTTACATGTGATGGATGATATGATGGAGAGAGATAGAGAGAAAAAATGTGTTGTATGAGTTGTTGTATGTTATTTGTTGTATGAAAAAGTTATCTCTATGAATAAACCCAATCCAACATGCATATACTTGATCATAGATTAAATAAAAAAAATTCCATGTAACTCTCTTTATAGTAAAGCAACCTCCTGTACGTAAAACAAAGTACCTTTCATTTCTTATGACGTGAAGGTTCAAATAGTAAGAAGAACCCTTACCAATTTTTTTACTGGTGTGCGGTGTTTATATCACTTTTCTCTTTGTCATGTTTTACGTATCATCTATTGCCTACCCTGTTGTATCATAATAATTCATATCCCAATAGCCATCTTCCCCACAAAAGGCGAATACAAATTGTTCTTTTATCTTTGGAAATTATGGAACTACAAGAGTCCGAAGAGAAAAAAAGAGTATGGTATGGGCAATGGTATGATTTGGTCAAGAAGGACTCTCCACCGGAGTAGAACCAGTCATGGAGAGAGATAAACAAAGAGAAAGGAAGAGAGAGAAAAAGTAGGGAAGAAGTTACAATGGTTGAATCCAGTGATTTTTTTTATTGGTCATAGATTGGACCAATATCCACTAATTATTAGCTGAACGGGAGCACTCACCAATCTTATTTTTTTATCAACTAATTTTTTTAGAGTGTGTTTGAAATCATTGCCAAATTTCAATTTTGCACCTCCCAAAATAAGATAGTTCATGCACATAAGTGGCAGACCTTCTTGATGACGGGGGAAGCCAAATAAATTTTTATATATACATATAACGAGGAGGGTTCAATTTATACCAGTGTAAATTACACTAACTATTATACTGCTGTATAATTTTTTAACAGATTATTTTCTTAAGTAATCTACGGTTGGATTGAAAGTTACTATCATATAGATCATACATATAAAATTTTACATTAATCCAAAATTATTTGATGTCATTGAGATATCTCAAGATTAATGTTATATACATTTGAAATATATGGAAAACTTAACCATTTGATTATCAAGTTATTAGTGTCAAAATTTTAAGAAATTTAATACAAATAACCATGATGATGAATAAACATAATTCAACAGTTGGATTACCAAAAAACACATTCGATTTATAATTATTAACGGTGTAAGTTTGAACCCTCCTCATATATAATTATTAAAAGTTATTTATATTTTTCTTAGTACTAATTGAATTTTCATCATATTTAAAAATTTAATATTATCATCTAATGATATGTTATCACATCATTTAACGAACATAACATTCCATGTGTTATTAAACTGACTAATATATTCCAAAACTATTATCGTTTTAACTTCTTACTTTCAAAACTTTTGTTATTTTAGAAATCTAAAAAAAATAATTTTTTTCAACTATACTCTTATTTAATATTATTCCAACTAACAACTATTATTATATCTCTCATTTCCTCTTTCTTAAAATAGTACTACAATTGTTTCCATTCAACTAGCCACTTAGACAAAAAAAAATTACACATATTAAAAAAATGCAATCATTACTCTTGTTTTCTGATGATCAATCGGCAAGTGTACCGAATCGGAACAAGTAATATAATGAAAGTAGAGTATCGTCCCACAGAGATTGAAGGATCAAGTACCAATTAACAGAGAAATTAACTAGTTGAATAGGGAGAAATTAATTATGTTCAATGATCTAAAAACTAGTGTAGAAAAATTAAACCAGAAACTAAACCAGAAAGCTATATTAAGCATTGAACAATTCACAAAATTGCAGTAAGTTTGGAATACGAATTTTTATAAAATGGTTAGGGTTGATTTCACTCAATCTTCCTTTCATACAAGTATTCACATAATTCAATTCAATTATTAAAGATGATTCAATGATCCAATTCACAAATCTAGTCAAAATCCAATTCCTTGGCAGATTAACCCTATGTCTTCAACTAAATACCCTAATTCCTTAGATGAACCTAATTGAGACATGCATTATCATCAAGAATTGCTAAAGATCACATAAAAACCGATTCCTATTCCTAGGCAACCAATCTTCTATGTTGCTTGCTTCAGATCCAAGCTTTTCCCCAATTTTCCAATTGTGAGAAAAGCTTTTAGTTCATGCAATTGAGTGGCCAATTCAAATGAAGCATTAAGAGCAGAAGGAAGCAATTGAATTGAAAACGAAAATTGAATTGAATGAGTGAATTCCTTATACAAAATACAGATCAAGTTCCATCAACTCCTAACCTAAGAAAATCTAGCAATCCATTACAAAAGAGAAGAAAAAAGAGAAGAGAAATGCAAACTCAATGAGAAACTCCATTGAATCAAAAACCCTAGCTTCCACTTGGTTTTGATCTTCAGGAGAAAGAGATAAAAACAGAGAAAATTCGGGTAGAAGAAATGAGAAATCTGAAAAATTAAAAAGTCTCCCGCTAAAAATCTAAACAGATCTATTTATAATGTTTCTGCAGCAATTGTGTCCCCACACAAGCCTTGCCATGTTCCCACACGAACATGGCAGAGAGTAAAATTCAATTTCTATAGCCTCTAGAGTTATCGTGTCCTCACACGAAAATAGCTTGTTCCCACACGAACATGACAGAATGTGAATTGCTCAATTTGCACCTCCTTCTCTCAAAATTTCATTGTTTGACTCTTTCTCACACTTCAAAAAAAATGCTTCTCTTTACTTCTTTCTTTCTCATTTTCCAGAAAATTCCTAAAAATAACAAAACAATGAAAAATTAGAGAAAAATGACTAATATTTACTAAAACCATCTAAAATACAAACAAACTCAATTATGTACAATTTTAACTACAAATTTACAAAATTATCAAACTAAACAACTAAAAACTACCTAAAATAAACCTATAAATCTACTACTAAAGTGGATTTATCACAACCCCAAACTTAGAATTTTGCTTGTCCCCAAGCTAACAATTAAAGCTCAATCAAGAATATTTCTAGACAAAACAAGGGGTGAAATCCACAAGTGAACATCCCAGTTCTTCAAAATTTTCCACAACTAATCATTCAATTCTAATCCATTCCTCAAACAATTATCAAAAGTGTTATCACAAATCAAACAATTGCAGTACCTAGCATCATGATATCTCAGTTCAACTTGAAACAATGCAAGATAAAATATGCAAAAGTTTCACAAAGAAAAGTATGAATTGCATTCACAACCCTCACAAGGTAGTATTTCCCTCATCACTCTTAGTGTTTAAGGGTACTGTTTTCTCTCATAATTGCTACCCACTCAAGATTCATTACCATAGGCTTGACAATGCTCTAAAACTTCCACTGCAAACACAAGTGCAACCACAAATCATGAGGACTTTTATTTGGGTTGTAATGGGGCTTGGGACAAGGTAGAAAAATTTAGGATCTAGTTAACCCCAAAAGAATTAAAAGATATATGTGTTGAGCTCAAGAATTAAGTATGAAGTTAACTCATCCTTTCTTTGATTTCATTTCATTGCCCCCTTTTATTTTTTTTTTTCCTGAACTTTTCTTTTCTTTTCATCAATCTTTTTTTTACTGTAGCTAGATTTGTATTTTTTTTTAATGTACTTGCTTCTTTTTTTTGTTTTTTTTTTAAATAAAAGCAAATTGCTTTCCCACCCCAAACTTAAAATATTTGCTTGCCCTCAAGCAAAAATATAAAGCAACCCCAAACTTAATTTCAAAAACTCATCCTTGAATGTGCCATATATCCCTTAATCCTAAAGGAGAAGGACATTAATGGTTTTTCACTTAAGGCTTGTAATGAGCTTAGAAAGAAGAATGGGAAAAAGGCTCAAAGGGGCTAAGCAAAGGGAAATTTTTTTTTCAGGGTGGTCTATTTAGCCCAATAGTTAACAAAAGAATGCCTCAATCATGCATGTGGATGCAAATGAGAAACAATTTCAATTAAGAACAAGGTCAAGTTCTAGAATGAAATCTCAAGGAGAAGTAGCCAATCACACAACAAAGAATTAATTAGAATGTATGGCCCAAAATTCCTCACAAGGTAATGTTGTGACTACAATCCAACTAATTCAATGATCTACTCTCACACAATTATCAAGCAAAGATCAAGAATTTCTAATCAATCAAGATGTTCAGAATTTGCAATTGAAAATTCATGCACACTTATGGAAATTGCCCAGGAATAAGATTATCATCAAAGAGATTAGAGTGAAATTAAAAAGAAGAGGTCATGGGATACCTTTTTAAAAAATTTCAGCACAATGAAATCAAGCTCCCTAAACAAACTAAGAAAACAAACTAAAAAGGAAACAAAACAAACTATTATTTACATCCTAAACTATACAATGACTAGCAACAATTACATCGTAAAAATATGCACAGAGCACCTCTATGAAGCCTTATGAAAATCAAGTGCAAAACAGTGAATCATGTTGTGTGTGAACCTCAGAATGTGGTGCAAAATCTCTCTATCAGCCTTAAAATAATGCACTCAGAGATATTAGCAAGCACTATACAGAGCATTACAACAAAAGCTATGCCAAGGCAATATTTTGTTTGGAATTAAGAATGCAATTCTTACAAATATTTTATCAAACATCTGCTATGAACTTAACTCCAATAACAATTCAAGCATATTCCAAGATAACAATCTCACAAAGAACAATTAACTCTCACAAATTCAACAATTCTCACAGTGAAAAATTTATCAACCAATCACTCTCTCAATTACTAAATGAAAAAGGGAGAAGAATGTACATACCTGTGAAGCCCTAAAATATTGCTCAATGTACCTAAAATCCGTGAACAGCCCCTTTGCAGCAAACACCAAACTGCGAACAAAGAAGAGGAACAAAGGGCGAAAAAGGATGCTTCAAGCACTGGTTAAGTTGAGAGGTTTGTGCGAAACAGGTTCAGATGTGCGCGGAAAGAAGGAAATAGTGATTTGATGAAGTTTGAAACATGATGGTGAATAAACTGCACATAGAGGGTTGAATGCAAGCATACAAGAAAAAGAAAAAGAAAGGGAATGGTTTGAAATGAAAAAGAAAGGGACGGTGAACGAGGGAGTGAGGTTGCGTATAGAGAAAGGAGAAAGAATAAGGAAATTTTAAATTTTTTTTTACTAAACAAAAGAAAAAGAAACTGAAATAAAAAGTAACAGGATTTTTTTTCTATTTTTTTATTATTTAATTTTTTTATATATGAGAGGTGATGGCTGAAAAAAAAAATCGTGTCCACACAAGGATAAGGAGTGTCATCACAGAAATCATGCAGAGAGTACCTACTGTCACAATTCCCTTTTTTCTTTTTTTTTTTTCATTTTCGTGTCCCCACATGAGTCAAGGCTTGTAAGGACACGATTCTGGCAGAGGCTAATAAGAACATCAGACTTGTTCAAAAATTGCTTTTTAACTGTCATGTCCTCACACTGATCACAGATCGTGAAGACACGATTTTGGCATAATCAATTCAAGGTCTCCAACAGATTTTTTTTTTAATTTCCTGCAACACCAAATCAGTTGTTAGTCATGAAAACACAATCAAACAAGTAACAAAATATTACAGTACTCTTAATTTTCCAGAATCCATTATGCCTAAAAAATTAAATCCTATGAACAAAAGTTGAACAACATGAAGAAAAAAAATCAAACTAAAGCTTTTGAATTATGGGTTGCCTCCCATATAGCGCTTCTTTAATGTCATTAGCTTGACATAAAATTCTCCTTCAAGGAGGCCGAAAGCATAAGGAGAATTTTACTCCCTTTTCCTTTACACAATTATGCTTTTTCCCTTTATCGAAGATCTTGATGCTTTCAACACTATGCACACTTCCACTGAACCATGGTTGTTTAGAGTAATCAACCTGCAAAATAACCATAAGTGGAATAACATATTTCCAACTTGTTATCCTCCCAAATCCAATATCTGCATAACCATGCATATGAGTCATGAGTATTAAGTGTTTCTCCTCTTTAACACTGTGATACTTTTCTGCATAAACTTGACATTGATCCATGTCGTGTATCTCTCCACTTACCCATGGTGAATTCGCATCTATCAACTCTTGCTTAATCTCTTCATGTGTTTTTGACGGACCACTATTAATGATCATTAGCTTAGCATTTCCCTCTCCAACAACATCATATTTCATATCAGAGAGTAAGGGATCAAGCTCAATTTTTGGCTCCTTTTGCTCTTCCTCCTCCTTTTGCAGCTCTTCTTTTATCAAATTCACATATGAGTCAATTCCTTGTGCTTCTAAATTTGGCAAACACTCCTCAACTTTCAAGTTTTCCTCAACATAATTATCATTGTCATCTGAATATTGCATAACAACTCCAAATGCCTCTTGAGGAATTTCAGATAGTTGCTTGGATAGATATCCAATCTGATTCTCAAGATTCTTTAATGAAAACTCTTGAGATTTGAACCTAGCTCTTGTTTCTTGCATAAAAGATGAAGTATCCTGCATTAAAGAATAAGTTTGTTGTGTTAGAAAAGAAGTATGTTGTGTTAATTGAATGAGAGCATTTTCTAAAATGGAAATTTTATCAGTCTCTCGTTCATCATATTGCATAGATGCTTCTTCTTCCTGGTATTGCATGTCAATAGGTTGAAGAAGTTGTTGCCACATTACACTCTGATTGTATATCTTCCTGCTGTCTACGTGCATTCTCAAAGAAGTTTGCAACATCATCTATGTCACAATCCCCATTCAAGTGGTTTCCTTGGCGAAAATCACAAACAATTATGGTTGTCCTTCTACCTCCTGATTGTAGATTGTCCAATCGTTGATGCAGTGCATCTAGCTGCTGTAAAAGGAGTTCATTATGAGCAAATGCTGCCTCAAATTTGTACTGATCCATGATCAAACAGTAATTAATACAACTTTCTGTTTAATTTTTTCTTACACACAAAGAGAAAGACATGTTCATAATTAAGTCAGTAACAAACAAATAGAAAAATAAGAAATGAACTAAAACATTTAGTGAAATGAAATTTAAAACAAAAACAAAATCCAAACTAGCAAATCCACTGCACTATTGATATTGAATCTATCAATCCTCGGCGACGGCGCCAAAAACTTGATGATCAATCGGCAAGTGTACCGAATCGGAACAAGTAATATAATGAAAGTAGAGTATCGTCCCACCGAGATTGATGGATCAAGTACCAATTAACAGAGAAATTAACTAGTTGAATAGGGAGAAATCAATTGTGTTCAATTATCTAAAAACTAGTGCAGAAAAATTAAACCAGAAACTAAACCAAAAAGCTATATTAAGTATTGAACAATTCACAAAATTGCAGTAAGTTTGGAATACGAATTTTTATAAAATGGTTAGGGTTGATTTCACTCAATCTTCCTTTCATACAAGTATTCACATCATTCAATTCAATTATTAAAGATGATTCAATGATCCAATTCACAAATCTAGTCAAAATCCAATTCCTTGGTAGATTAACCCTATGTCTTCAACTAAATACCCTAATTCCTTAGGTGAACCTAATTGAGACATGCATTATCATCAAGAATTGCTAAAGATCACATAAAAACCGATTCATATTCCTAGGCAACAAATCTTCTATGTTGCTTGCTTCAGATCCAAGCTTTTCCCCAATTTTCCAATTGTGAGAAAAGCTTTTAGTTCATGCAATTGAGTGGTCAATTCAAATGAAGCATTAAGAGCAGAAGGAAGCAATTGAATTGAAAACGAAAATTGAATTGAATGAGTGAATTCCTTATACAAAATACAGATCAAGTTCCATCAACTCCTAACCTAAGAAAATCTAGCAATCCATTACAAAAGAGAAGAAAAAAGAGAAGAGAAATGCAAATTCAATGAGAAACTCCATTGAATCAAGAACCCTAGCTTCCACTTGGTTTTGATCTTCAGGAGAAAGAGAGAAAAACAGAGAAAATTCGGGTAGAAGAAATGAGAAATCTGAAAAATTAAAAAGTCTCCCGCTAAAAATCTAAACAGATCTATTTATAATGTTTCTGCAGCAATCGTGTCCCCACACAAGTCTTTCCATGTTCCCACACGAACATGACATAGAGTAAAATTCAATTTCTTTAGCCTCTGGAGTTATCGTGTCCTCACACGAAAATAGCTTGTTCCCACACGAACATGACAGAATGTGAATTGCTCAATTTGCACCTCCTTCTCTCAAATTTCACTGTTTGACTCTTTCTCACACTTCAAAAAAAATGCTTCTCTTTACTTCTTTCTTTCTCATTTTCCAGAAAATTCCTAAAAACAACAAAACAATGAAAAATTAGAGAAAAATGACTAATATTTACTAAAACCATCTAAAATACAAACAAACTCAATTATGTACAATTTTAACTACAAATTTATAAAATTATCAAACTAAACAACTAAAAACTACCTAAAATAAACCTATAAATCTACTACTAAAGTGGATTTATCATTTTCATAAAAAGAAATTTTAAATTTCTACTTTACCCCTTATCTCTCTTAATATTTATTGGATTTCATTAGTTTTCAATAGTGAATAATTTATTATTACAACGTAATTAATATAAGGGTAAATGGAGGAAAATGTAATTATTACTGCATTGACTTTGCAAGTAGATAGTTAAATAGAAATATTTTTTCTTAAAAAATGAACAGTTAAATAGAAACGGAGATAGTACATTCAGTTTTTACTCTTTATTATGAATAATTTTTCTTTGTGTTTCTAATGCTCTTCAATAAAATAAATGAAGTATTGATAAGGGTATTTCAGTAAAAATTGTATAAATTTAGACATATTTAAAATTTTCTTAATTTGTGTATATAATCTTATATAATAAGCATTTTAGAATGACGTGAGTAAAACAATACATCATTGAATAATATAGTCTAAAATTTTATACTGATAATATATATAATCATAAAACTTATAATATAATATTAAATATTTAACTTATATATTAAATTAATATTTTGGCTCCCTAATTTTTTGGTTGAAGTTACGCCACTTATGCACATCCCAATGAAAAATATAGGAGTGCATGCAAACAATTTTCCAAAATACACAGTTAAACTCAGATTTTAATAATTAATAATAGAATAATAAAGGTGCATCTTTTTTTTTGAGTTGAGGTGTTGAGGATGACAGGCAGGCATACGCACGAATGGCATTGGTCACATAGACGTGGCTCTATTCCAACAGAACACAGGAAAGTCGGTTGGGGGGTTCGGATCCTTAATCTTGATGTTGATGGCACCTTTCCTCTGTCTCTCGAGACCCCTGTTTGTTGAAATTTATTACTACTGTTCCCTACACTTTGATTTACACGGAGAAATTCTGAGATGATACATCATAGCGTATACTATCGATACAATATATATATATATTATGAAAAACTAAAAAAGGCATAAAATATCTTCTTTTATAGTAGTATTTGATTAAATGAAAAATAAAAGAATAAAAACCTGAAAATGTAATAAAAATGGTTAAATTTGTTATTTCATCCAAATATTTTCTTTTTAATTTTTTTTACAATGAAAGCAATGAAAATTAAATTTATAATCTCATATAAATTATGTAAATTTTTTAGGGTTAGACATATCCTAGTGAGACGTTTTTAAATTTCTTTTCTTAAATAGAGAGATAATTTTTATGTAAATCTTATAAATATTTTCTTTCCTTACTCCTTAGTCTCTATTTCTCACATAATCATAAAAAAATATTTCTTTTAATTTCTATCCTTCTTATTTTTATCATAAGCAAGTAGTGGATAATTAAGTAGGTTTTTTTTACATAATTTTATTTTCATTAATATGTGAAAACAACACCATTTTTTTAAGGGTTTAATAGAGCTGTCAAAATGGGCTACTCGGCCCAGATCGGACGAGCCCGAAGTAGGTCGTGGGCGGCTGGGCTAAAATACCCGGCTAAATTTCGGTCTTGTAAAATAAAAACTCGAGCCCGGCCTGATTGAGAAGCGAGCTTATGCGGGCCGGGCCGATTAAAGTCTAATTTATTAAAGAATGTAGCTCATTAAAAGTTATAAAGAATTATACTTTTAAAAAACTAAAAAAAATACAATATAGTTATAAAAAAACATTAAAAAAGAGTTCATATACCCTAATAAAACTCATTGAAATAAATTTAAAATACATTCTAAATTCCCAAACGCATTCATCCATCAATCCTATTAAACTAAGATACATTTAACACATTCAAATAAATTTAAAACATTCCTAAGTTCCCAATCCATTCCAAAACACATTAAAAGATTTTTCTCAACTTTTCATTCTTACTTTTCTAAAATTATATCCTTTACTGATAGAAAAATAAACGGTTTATATCACAAAAAATATTCAATGATGAGTATTCGAAATAAAAAAAAAGAAGTGAAAAATTACATTCGATATATTATAAAATGTAATTTATATAAGTATTTCATTTATTTATATTTTAAGAACGTTGTTATATTTTTTTCATTATTATGAAAAAAATCAATATTTTTAATTGAAAGTTTCTTAGGTGGTACTTACATATTATAATTTATACTTTGAAAATAAGTGTTATACTATGTTTTGAAAATAAGTCCCTTTGGTTAGATCAAAACATAGGAAAAACGTGAAATGAACATGACTTTGTGACTATGCACAATAACAAGTGTTTACTAATTGATTGATATAAAAACTTATATTTTGTTGGAAAAAATATATACCCTGCAGCATTTTTTATTTTTATATATATTTGGGTAGTTCGAAAGCCCGTCGGACTACCCGGACCGAACCCGGATTTGTTGCGGGCTTTATTTATTTTGGGTTAAAAATCAGACAAAAATTCGGGCTTCAAATTTCAATGTACAAACATTGTAAAAATGCGGGTTTGGGCAAACGGTACGGTTGGGCTAGCCCATTTTACGGACTCTAAGTTTAATTACTATGTAGTGTCAGTGTAAAAAAAGTTTTACGAAGATATTCAGTAATGTGTTGCCACATCATCATTTAATAATATATGATGTGTTATATTCATTAAATGATATGGTAATAAATTATTGGATATCTGTGTAAAATTTTTTACACTAACATTGCATAATTATTAAATTTTTTTCTAAATATCTTTCTATTATACTACTATACATTATACAATATAGTAAATTCATTCTCTTTCTTTCCTTCTTTCTTTCTCACTTCTTTCTTTCTCATATGATATCTTCTTAGTTCTTAGTTTTTAGTTTTTTGACTCAACCAAACAAAATGACCCACACGCTGACAGATTGTAGTCATTGTACTACTAGATTATTACCTGTCTCTCTCAGCTGTCTATTATCATATATCTGCTTGTCGGAAACACAACCCCAACCCCTACCCCCTTTCCGAGGCCAGGCCCTTGGTGACTGGTGAGTCCCACTTCAATCATGTTCTGTACTTATTATTCTTGCTAATTTCTTTTTCAACTACCCCTCTAATTTTTTTCTTTTTCCTTTTTTACGGTGCTTAAACGGTAAAAAACATAAAGGGTGTGTTTGACAAAACTAGTTGATAAGTTAGCTTATTGAATTAGAAGTGTTTGATAGAACTAGCTGATAAGCTAATTGATAAATGTAAAATGACATAGAGTCTGTTTGGGTGGAACTTCTGCATAAGTACTTCTAGGTGAATAAAATAGTATGAATCAAAGAGGTTAAATGGATTTAACTTCTCCATAAGTTAAAATTAGTCTTTGTAAACCATCTATTCCAAAAGCTCTCTCATTTAATTTCTCCAAAAGTAACTAATTTTAACTTATGGAGAAGTTAAATGCATTTGACCTCTTTGATTCATGCTATTTTTTCACCTAGAAATACTTCTGCAGAAGTTCCACCCAAACAGACTCATGAAAGGACATAACTAAATAAGTTTTTATTATATAAATTCTATTTTTGTTTTTTAGATAAAAATATATTATCATGCAATTATAATTTTAGATTTTTTAAAAAATAAATAAATTTTTATTAAATCTTTTAATGATATAATATTTAATTAAAAAATTAAAATAAATAGTATAATATAAACAATTTTATAAATTAGTGAAAATAAAATAACAATTTAATTAGTTCGTAATTTTTTAAATTATTTATTATATAGGTAATAATATGTAAAAAGAAATTGAAAGGTTTTTGTCATTAAAATTAAAAATAGATAATAATAGGTAAAAAGAAATTAAAAATAATAAGGGAAATGTATTAAAATATAAGGGATAGTGATGGAAAAAAATTAAATAAGCTACAAGCTACAAACTATAAGCTAGGTGAAGTAGCTTGTAGCTTATAAGCTATAAGCTCTTAAAATAAGCTACTTTGAGGTACCTTACCAAACACTTTTGTGTTGGTCAAACTAGCTTATAAGCTAGTCAAATAAACTAGTAGCTAGCTTATTGGCCTTGCCAAACACACTCATAATCCTTTTTAATTTGTTTGGATTGTGAAGAGGAAAAAAAAAAGGAAAAAGAGAAAATTGTGAAAAAAAAACTTTTAAATTATTTATTTTAAGAGAAATGTGATAAAAATAGAAAAAAGAGAGATCTAATTATAAATATATAAATGGATTTAAATAACCTTAATTTTGATAAAAAAAAAATTGATTGCAGACATTATACAATAGAGGTATTATGGTATTTTTACATATCAAACTCCCCCTTTCTTTTCACTTTCTCGGATGTTAGGAGATAATTAACTTTTGTGATGGTTTCTCTGATTTTACTCATCTCTCTCTACCCTTAGACATTGCGACCAAATAAGGGTGATAACAATTTTGCATACGATCTTTTTCTTAGCTATCTCTCTATACATAAACTCTCTTGCACTCTTAGGAAGGGGTGATGAGTCTACTAAGGCCCGAGCGGGATTGTCCCTATAATAATATGGGATAATTATGGTTAAAACCAAAAAATTTACTTTAACATCCCTTCTATTTTTCATTTCTTACACAACCCTTGTATTTCTAAAAACTACATAAAACTCTTCCTATTTATGAATATATACTACACTTAAATTCCTAAATTTTATTTTTGTGTGAAATTGATAAAAATATCCTTATTATAGATTTTGTCATATTACATAAAATTA
Source organism: Sesbania bispinosa (assembly GCA_026901365.1). Classification (NCBI taxonomy): domain Eukaryota; kingdom Viridiplantae; phylum Streptophyta; class Magnoliopsida; order Fabales; family Fabaceae; genus Sesbania; species Sesbania bispinosa. The sequence continues at coordinate 2,305,498 of QLOH01000048.1, read as the reverse complement.
AACCCCCTCTATTTCACAAACATTACAAAAACTTCATTTTATATTTTAATACATTATAATTAAATACTTATGCTATGGTAAAAATTTAATTTATTAAATATTTAAATATAAAAAATTGAAAAAAAATATTATAGTAACATAAAAGAATAATTAACAAAATAAATCATAGTTTCATATAATAAAAATAACAAAAATCATTTTAAAATTGTTACAATAAAAACTTAATCACATGAATCTTTTTATTAATTAAATTAATATATAAATTTCTTTAAAACTAACCATTTCATATGATTATATTTTCATTTTTTAATTTACATTTATTATTATTGTATTATTTTTTATTTTTTTAAATTATGTATAAATATTTTAACTATATTTATATAATACAAATATCACAAGAAAAAAAATAGTGCATATTTGAGTGAGGGCATGTAAAGCTCCAATTCCGGAAACTTAGGATTTATGTCCGTTAGAGACGTAAGTCTCAAATTTAGGAAATTATTTCTCGTGACATTAACAATATGGATAAAACATGATAAAGCTTGGTTTAACTAATCAAACATTTAATTAAACATCATCTAATTAAGTAGTTAATTACATCACAGTGACATAGATATTACAATACATGTGTCCTAGCAAAAGAGACTCCCAACATGGGCAACACATGTACTAAATATCCATCAAAAGAATATACATAACAAATCTTATCAAAACATAAACTAAATGAACAATGCTCCATAAGCCAAGTGTAGCAATATGCTCCAACAGCTCCTTGGCCCTCAACGGCCAGCCTGGGCAGGATCCTGGGAATCTAAAATGTAAACCCACAAACATGTGATGATGAGACTAATGCCTCAGTGAGCAAAGTTAAACATGCATGTGTAGGGTTACAAGCAAATGATATTCAACAAAACAAACATGGCAATTGAAGAGGTATTTGCATTGCATGAACATTAACTCGAAGATTAACTTGACATGGACTGCTAACCTAGCAGTATAGGGGTCTTATCACTTTTCTGAACCTAGACCTGAGCTTAGACTACAAGGGATATCTCCCTTGGGGACATATATAGTTGTCACAATTACCTGAAGGCTGAAACCACATCTTAAACATTTAACCTGACGGTCCTAGACTCGTGATGGCCGAAGCCTAACATGAGATTCTCAATTTACTTGATAACATGATACATGAGTAGTCCAACTTGAAAATAACATGAATCATGAAAATACACTTATGTTGCGTAAGCACATGTAGCATAAAGCTCACATAATCCCTCAAATCTCCATAATACCGAACCCTAATTTAGGATGTCATTTTCAACATAAGAGCCTAGGTATAGTGAATAACTAGGGCACACAACAAACCTTTCAGAATAATCATGCTAACTAACTCATTCATAAGCAAAGAAGAAGGAATAGGAGAGAATATGGCTCATATGGGATTTCTCATGCAAGATGGGGGTGGAGTGTGTGAGTTATACTCACATGGAAACAACCAAGATGAATAAGTGAGGTGATGAGGGTGAGGATGAGCAAATCTCCTTCTCTTCTCCTTCTCTAAGTTGGGCATCCCTTTCCTCTCTCTAGAATCTTCTATCTAAGAGTAATAAATGAGGTATTAATGAGGGTCAAGCCCTAGAAATTCTGTTTTTAAAAAAACAGATTCACACATTCTCGCTCAAGCGAGGATTCCTCGCTTGAGCGAGAACACTGAGTGCTTTCTGTTTTCGCGTTCTCGCTCAAACGTCTCGCTTGAGTGAGACGAAGTCAGAGAGAAACTCTGAATTTAGGGTCAATTTCGCTCAAGCGAGAATTTCGCTCAAGCGAGGCGAATCTCGCTTGAGCGAGACCAAGTCAGAGAGCTACCTCTGAAAATCCGCCCCCAATTTCGCTCAAGCGAGAGACTTTTTGCTTGGGCGAAAAAACCAGAAACTAAATCCCATGTTTTATTGATAGATTTGCTCAAGTGAGGTTACTCTCACTTGAGCGAGCCGCCTTCTCGCTTGAGCGAGAATGTTGCAGAATGGAAATTTTGGATTTCCATCCCAAGCCTTTTAACACCCTATCTTCACTCTCATTTCCTAGTTCCTTTTTTATAAAAATATATTTCTAACCTTATTTATCTTATGAAAATGATTTATGAAATCTGGGATGTTACAGGACATACAAACCGAGCTTAAATAAATTTGATTATGTAAAATTAATTTTACTTAAAAGTAAGTTTAAGTCTTTTTTAATTTTTTTTCTTTTAATTAACAAAGGAAGGAATATATAACTTGCAGTGTGCAATGTATTATATACAAATTAAAATTAATTTTAGTAAAATAATTTTATTCTTTCTTATTAAAGATTTACGTGATCAAGTTTTTATTTAATTTTTATTTCAATGATTTTAAAATAATTCTTTTTTATATAAAACTATGATTTATTTCATTGTTTATTCTCTTATGTTACTATAATGTTATTTTAAAAAAATTATTTAAATATCGAATAATTTAAATTTTTACCATAGCAGAGATTTAATTATAATGTTTTAATAAAATAAAATGAAAATTTTGTAATGTTTATGAAATAGAGAGGGTTTTATATAATAAGTCAAAATCTATAATAAGGGTATTTTTGTCAATTTCACACAAAAATAAAGGTTGGGGATTTAAGTATAGTATATTTATAAAATAGAAGGGGTTTAATGTAAGTTTTAGAAATAAAAAGAGTTTTATGTAAGAAATATAAAATAAAAGAGAGATTAAAGCAATTTACTCTAAATGAAATTCATGCGAATTTGATACCATTAATTAAGATTCACTCAAAATCTATTGAGACTCGCCCACCTCTTTGAAATGAGTTAAATATAAGTTCTTTGTAAGTGTCGTAAGTGAGGCGTATTCCGCTAATCCTAAAATTTTGTTTAAAAAAAAACACCTCGATGCTCATGAGAGGTGCCACTACATTATTACAAGGCAATTGTTGAACATTTTCACAAGGAAAGGTGATGCACGTGTTGTGACTTGAGCTTGTTTTATTTTTGTTCGGTAAAGAGAGAGTAGACCCCATATATTCAGAAGCAAGAGTGGACCTTCCCAGATAATAGAACCAGGAAAGTGTCTTTAATTAGGGCAATAGCCACGCACAGCTACCATGCAATATGCAGGAGCAAATCCCTTCCTACTTCTGGCACAGCTGTTCTGTCCCATATTTGTTTCGTTAGTTGCCTGAAGTGTCCGCAACATGTACACTTACAACACCAACCTAGCTAATAAATAACCAACTTTTTGCCATAATGTCCATCTCCACCATCCTTCATTGCTTCTAGTCTTTTAATTATTTGTGATTTTTATAAACAAAAACTATACTAACTTCGATTTTATTTATAAGAAACATAATTAAATCATTACGATCAAGAAAGTATTATAAACCAGTTAATTATAATTAATAATGTTATAATTTTAAATTTAATTCTAGAAATATCCTTAATATTAAATAATTAAAATAGTGGTGAAATTACATTAAATTAAATCCATAATTAAATTAGTATCATGTTACAATAGTTGACCATTGAAAATAATGTAGTATATTTATCATCATGGAAAAGAAAATAGATGAGTAGTGGACAATGAATTAAGAGTATAAAAATAGCTTCATAATTAATATAATTCAAAATAATATTATATTTTTTATATTTAGGACCAAATAAAAATACCTTTTTATCTCTTATAAATAGGATCAAAGGTAGTATTACCTACTACTACCTTTTCACAAGTCATAATGGTTATATATGTTATATGAATTAAACAATCAATTCAGATTTTTTTTTCACTCTTCACTCTTACATCTCCTTCCACACTTCTTTTAACCTCTTTTCTCTCTCTCTCTCTTGCTCTCTCTCTTATTTATAACATCACTTATAACATCTTTTACCATGTTTGATAAAATAAATAGAAATAGAATAGAGAGAAATAGGGAAGAGAAATAGATTAATAGAGTGAAAAAAATAGATGAGAAATAGAGAAGAGAAAATAAGTTGTTTAATTTGGTATATATATGAAAGAAATAATAGTTAAATAGAGTGGAAATAAGATTATATTTCTTTTTTCTCTTGTCTGGTATAAAGAGAAATAAAGATATAGTTAAGAAAGACTAAAACTCCGATTAAATAAATATTTTTTTAATAAAATATATAAAGTTTAAAAGATTTTAAAATCAAAATATATATTATAAACTATTTAAATTTATAAACTAATAAGTATAATTGATTAAAAAATAAGAATGAAAGAACTTCTAATAACGTTAATAATGTGTTCTTGTAGCAGCATATTGTATTCTTTCAAGTTTCTACGTTCTAAATGGGTAAAACTAATAAATAATAGATAGATATTGAAATAGAGCACAACAGTCACAATATTTTTAGGGTAAATTAATTTTTTGTCCATATAAAATACTTGAGTTTTTATTTTCATCTTTGAAAAAATTTTCTTTTTTATTCCATCCTTATAGAATATTTAAGTTATTTTTTTAGTTTTTGTTATTAATTCTACTTTTAATTGTGGATATGTTCCCAGTCACAAATCATATATGCAACCTGACATATCATATAATATAATTAACCTCCTTAACTCTTATAGAGCCAAATCCCAAGTCCAATTGAACTAAATTTTTTTACACATTTTCTCCTTCCTATGTCTCATATGTAGTTTCTGAATGAGTTTAAGGAGGTTAATATTGTTGTATAATATGTTAGGATAGTACACGTAGGATTCCTAACTATGATGAGTGTTTGACACATCCACAATTAACAATAGAATTAACGGAAGAAACTAAAAATATAGTTTAATTATTGCATAAGGGAGAAATAAAAAAGAAAATAGTTTACTTTATTCTCTGTCCCACTAACCATGTATTTTTTCACCATTTCTCACTATTTTTGTGAAAAAATGTGCAATCCTGGGACCATATGTTTTATCATTTCTCATCCCTTATTTCTATACTATCGAACCCATTATCTTGATTCCCTTCCCTTTATTTCTAGGGGTGTTCAAGACCTGGTCCGTCCCTTTGACCCGTCTCAACCCGTCCTTCTCGGGTCGGGTCTGTTCCTGTCATACGAAAAAGAATAGAACCATATCGGGTCTCATTTTTTGACTCGACATCGGGTTGAAGACAGGTTCGAGTTAACCTTCGGGTTACCTGACTCGTCCTTTATATATAAATATAATATTTATTACTTATGATTTTCTATTATGTAAAGTCCTAACCTTATTATTTTCATTTTAGATGGGGTTTTTGAGTCTAAGTTTCCTCTATTTACCTTTAATAATACATTCTATACATAAAAGTATATAGTGAATATAATGTTATTCTTGGTTTAGTAATATCCCAAACTTTAAAAAAGTAAAATATATTGCATACATTAAGAGATATTTTATTGTATGCAATATATTTATTAGTGGTATGAACTATTTTCTTTTAAACATTGTTATATGATCATTTCATGATTATATTTAGCTTATATATCGGGTCAACCCGGTCCTGTCCTACTCAGACCCGGTCTTACTTAGACCCGTACTCATCGGGTCTCTTCAGGTCTATGAATGGGTTCGGGTCCATAGAATTGGCCCGGTCAAAAATTAGGGTCGGGTTAGGGACATGTGAAACCCGTCCCATGAACACCCCTATTTATTTCCTCTCCCAATCCTCATATTTCTTCTCAACCTAAGTCAGTGTTACCTTCTCTCCCTTCTCTCTATTCCTCATATTTCTTACTTTCTCTCCATTCTCTCTATTTTATCATACCTTATTTTTGGGGTGTCAAAGAATTATTAGCCTTAAAAAATTATTGCATGACTAATCAAATCAAAATTTTGTTTTATTTAAAGAATACTATATTAATATCAATATTTTAAAAAAAATCATGATGTAATTCATAACATATAATTTATTCATTATAAAAATGAATTAAAATATAAAAATACAGATTTTTAAAACTTTAAATTTTTAAAATTCATCTAATTGATAAAAAATAGTATAATAATAGTTTATAAATATCCATCATGTTATAATGTCAATTGAGAGAAAAGTAAAAATTTGTTTTGATTTAATAAGTGGTTGAATAAGAAATTAATATCATAAATTGATTTAATTTTAGTAAAAAAAACTCGTAATATTATCGCAATATGAAGAAAAACATATGATTGAACAAGAATAAGATTATACACCCAAGATTATCCCAATATCAAGAGTAAAATTTCAAATTTATTATATAAGAATAGGTTAAAAAATAATAATAAAAATACAACCAACGAAAATGCTAAAGATAAATGAGGAATTATAACAAGAAATAACTTAACCTTGTATTTGGATAGAGTAATTTGAAATTATTAAATTTTATGTGTTAAAAAATATTAAAAGAAAGAATTTCAAAAAATAAAATAGGAGAGAATTTTATAACAAATAGGAGTGATTTCAAATGATACATATAGAAAGAGAAATTTAATATTTCTATGTTAGGTTTAACTTTTTATATTTTCATTTACAACTCATCTCATACTTTCAATTCACTCAATATTATTCTCTATTACAATTTTGAGAATTTCAAATATCTCCATCCAAACACACAATAGTTGAACCACACGTCACACACTCATTCAAGCTTACATTACAAAAATGCGTTGAATTAGACGCGAAACCATATTGACGGCCATGCGCCGTCGCTATGTCGTCGCTACAACATTAAATGCTCAGCTTAACGCGTAGCTATACAATTAATACTTTGTACCGTCGCTATGTTTCGCACTGTAGCGACGGCCTGACCGTCACTACATTAAAAAACTAATTATTTTTTCTTCTGAAAATTTAAAAAATAAACATAGCGACGACCTTCGTCGTCGCTAAGTTTTTAATTAGAATTTAAATTTGGCGTGTCAGAGCTATTTTTTAACGTAGTGATGACCTTAGCGACGGTGTATGTTAAAAACTTACGCGCACAAAACCCTTTCCCCCTTCCCTCTTCTTCTTCCTCCTTCCTCCTCCTCCTCCTCCTCCTCCTCCTCCTCCTCCTCCTCCTCCTCCTCCTCCTCCATCCTCTCATTTCCTTACATTCGGCTATCCCTGTTCTCTCCCTTTATCTCTTTCATTTTCAAAATCTCACCGATTAAATACTCCCCCTCCTTCATAGGTTCATTTTGAACCGATCAAAATCTGAAATAGTTGGCCCTAGGTCCCTTTGCACTTTCTTCCCTCTTCCTCCTCCGGCGTCCACAACCAACCGCCGTCCAGCCTCCTTTGCCAGCCACTAGTGAGTTTTACAATTTTAGTTAGTTTTAATTGTTTATATAATTAGTTTTAATTTTTTATATGATTAGTTATAATTAGTTTTAATTGTTTATATAATTAGTTATAATATTAGTTTTAGGGTTTAGGATATAGTTTTAATTAGTTTAAATTAGTTTTAATTGTTTATATAATTAGTTATAATTAACTTTAATTAATTATTTAATTAGTTATAATATTAGTTTTAGGGTTTAGGATATAGTTTTAATTAGTTTAAATTAGTTTTAATTGTTTATATAATTAGTTATAATTAACTTTAATTAATTATTTAATTAGTTATAATATAATTTTTAGGGTTTAGGATATAGTTTTAATTAGTTTTAATTATTTATATAATTATTAGAATTAGTTTTTAATTATGTATATAAATAATTTGATTTAGTTTTAATTATGTATATAATTAGTTATATAGGTAGTTATTTATATAGTAATTATTAGTAGTAATTAGTAATTTATATGTTTGTTGTTTAATTAAGATGGTGTACGAGCAAAGGATTGTCCGTCGCCTTCGAGATATGAAGAACAAGGCCCGAAGGGCTGGGAGGAGGCCCATTTGGTGTGGTGAGGAGGCCTGGGAGGGTCTTTTGGCCTATTGGGCCTCTGATGAGTTCAAGGGGAAGTCCGCTCGTAACAAGAGCAATCGAACTTCTCTTCGCAGGGGAGCAGTCCACACCACCGGCCGCAAGGCTCACCTTGAGGTGGCGTTGAATATGGTATGTTTAAACAAGCACCTAATTTATGTATTATTTTTGTATTTGTTATTAAAATAATTAATTTGGGTAATTATTCTGTGTAGGCTCGAGAGCTTGGGCGGGAGGTAGAGCCTGATGAGTTTTTTGTCGCCACCCACATAAAAAGGGTGGTGGCTGGGTAAATGACCGAACGCGGTCCACATATGTAAGTCCAACATTGTGCTTATCGATGTCTTTTTTATATAATTTCATATATTTGCAATTGAATATATAACTAACTAATTATACGTTTACCTGTACTTAATAGACTAATTACAAGGACTGCATGAGGGAGGTGGAGTCACAGATGGGGGATAACTCCATCATTGATGGGTCCCCCAAGCTACAGATCTTGAAGGATGTTACGGGTTGCAAGACCTGAGGTCGCTGTTATAGCACCGGGAACTGGTCAACCAACATTCGTCCTGGTGTGACTAGCCTCACTCAAGAGTCTCGGGCCTATACCAGTGGGAGCGACGGGTCGCGTCATTCGTTTGAGGAGGCGCTAAGGCAGGAGATACTTGAAGCCAACTTAAAGTCCACGTGAGCTGAAGAGAAGGTTGCACGATTGGAGGAGGACTTTGCACGACTCCGACAACAAATGCAGATGTTGTTGGAGGCCCAAAGTGTAGGTAGTTCTACCAGCTTCAGTCAGGCTTAGGCTCAGCCACACCCACACTACGATGGCGACCTGGATGACCAGCCATTGGATGAGAATGAGGATGAGGGTCGTCGCCCACCACCACACCAATGTTGTCGCCGCCACCCATATATTTTTTATTAGGTTTTTTTTATATTGTATTATGTTTGAACAATGTATATACTTTTTATATATTTTTTTTCCTCTATTGAAGTGTTTATATAATATTTAGTATTTTTCTTTATAATTTTAAAATTAACGAATATTAAAATAAAATAAATAATAATGAACTTAATTTAAAATTTTATTATTATCACTAGCGACGACCATGGCCGTCACTAGTAAAAAAATATAAAAAATAATATAATAAGTTGCAACTGCCATGGTCGTTGCTAGGCAATGACGGCTTAGCGACAGTCATTGATCCCTTCACTTAGCGACAACTTTTAATTAGCTCAGTGACGGCTTTAGCGACAGTCTGGCAAAAGCTACGTAGCAATGACTTATTTTGCTCGTCGCTACTATATTAACGACAAGCATTTTAGCGACGTCCATGAGGCCGTCGCTAAGCCGTTGCTAAATGGATGCTAGCGAAGGTTTTTAACTTGTAGCGACGACTTTTGGCCGTCATTAAATAGAGATTTTCTTGTAGTGTTTAACCCTGGGTATTTTTAAATATCACTACAAGAAAAACAAATTTTACCTATACTTATTTAGTTGGGGATGTTTTAATCCCTAGTAAAATAAAGGATTTGCATTTCCTATGGATATTTGTCGTGGGTTATAAATCATGGTAAATGGGTGAAGTTTTCCACAATTTTATTTTATTCGGATTTTCTATAATGAATCCTAAGGCACACTTTAACAAACATTAAAATTTGTTTTCCAATGCCAATTTTAATGCATTTATTATGTGAGGGAGTAACTCATATTTAAAGAGCACTAAAAATGATTTTTAGACTAAATTTCTTCCAATTTTTCAACCTTGTCTTTTCACCTCTTCTTCTCTCTCTTCATGGTCCAATTAAATTATTTTTATAGTAGATATATTAAGAAAAATTATATAAGTGTATAACTACTAGCTAAATCTCAATAAAAGATTGCTTAATTAATTTTTTGCTATCACAATAAATCATAGTGCTAAAGGGGATAAAATTTTAAATTGATATCCCCAAACAAACTCCACTTAAAGACATGAAATGATGCCAAATAAAAAAATATAAAATAATGTCTAATACTTTAAGTGAAATATTGGATTCAATTAACGATTCATTTCCTGTTGTATTATTGGTCTCGCATGGGTCCTCCTTTAAAGTTAGAAACTCCTTCCATATTCTCCTTATCAGAACAACAAGTAGTGGAGTTATTATGAACTTATTGATCCTCTTGACCCTCATTTAACTCATACTGCATCATTTCTCCGGACTCTCATCTTAATTTTTCTTAAGAATTTATTTTTTGATATTCAAGTTAAATAAATTTGAAAAGAAAATTATAAAAAAGTTCAAAGTTTTCTGAAATGTTAATTATAAGAACCGTCTCAGTTCAACCACCCTTCTTGAGACTTAGCCAACTACAATAATTACCGGGCAAGAGATGTGTGATAATACAATTAATACAATTTTTATAACAGATAAGACAAAATATTGTTAGGACCACATGAAACATTAGAAGGGGGTTGAATAGTGTTTTAAAATCTTTACAGATTTCCTGGAAAACCTTTCGAAACAAGCAAAGCTAATTTGAAAATATTTTATCAACCTTCCGAAACTGGAAGTTCAGCAACTTGCTGATACAACTTAGAAGGTTGAGTGAAAGCCTTTTTGAAATTATTTAATAAAACAACTTTTCTTTATCCCTCCTTGGTTAGTTTAAACAGATAACGATGGAAAGTAAAAAGGTAACAGAAGAGAGAACTTAACACAGAGATTTACACTGGTTCACCCACTAACCCAGTGAGCTACATCCAGTCCCAGCCTCTCGAGGCTTAACATCAAGTATTCTTTGTTTTCAACTGTCTCTTTAGGAAACTCATGCAGTATTCTTTGCACACCTGGCCTCTCCAGGCCCAATGAGTATTCTTTGTTTTCAACTGCCTCTCCAGGAAACTTAAGCAGTATTCTTTTACAGACAAGTCTCTCCAGGCTCAACGAGTATTCTTTCTTCCACCAAGCCTCTCCAGGCTCTCAGACACTTAATAGTGTTTACAATTTAAAATAAGTTTAAGTTTCTAGGAAACATAAACTTAGGTTCTTCTTGTACAAAGGGATTACTGAGTATAACTCAGGATACATAAAATGAATTATAAGTACAGGGATATTTGCTACAACAGAGTGTTTTGGCTTGAAAGAATTTTCTAATGAATCTTGGCCATTCTCTCTTATGCTTTTCTGTTTGCCCATTCTTTAGCTTCATTTTCATTCTGGATTAGAACATGGCATTTCCGTAGCTTTACTAGGGGTTCACCACTCGTTCGCCCATCTACAAAGTCTTTCGTGAGGCTATTTATAAAGCCTTGAAATAGATCCGTTGAGGAATAGCTTCATTCACCGTTATGAGATAACATTAAATTCTTTTAGAGTCGTTGTGAGAAGCTCTTTTGATATCATTATACTTTTGAGATGTGCAGGTGTTGCAGACTGTAACACTGCTCTAACTTGAACATCGGATTCCATTTAAGGTAATGTGATTTTGACTACACAGTCGAACTTTGAATTCATTCCTTAAATGGATCAAACCTGCTTCAGACGATAAGAAAGTGTTGAGACTTTAGCAGGCAGCTTCCAGGCTTTAGTCAACAGTTAAAATTGAGGTCTTAAGCAGTTCTTCTAGAAATCCGTAACACTTCAGAAGGCTGGAAAGAGTTCAGTAGATCTTGGCTCTTCGGAAGGTTACCTCGTGTCAGTAGGTTCATCTTGAGGCTTCTTCTTCATAGCACTTACTGAAACAATAAGGCAAAGATACCTTCAAGTGATACTGTTCTTAAAAGCAATACCTTTTTAAAACAAATTTATTGTCTATTAAAACTAAGGATATGTGAGTCTTGAATCCGATATAAATACTTAAATTGATTATGAGATTCAACAAATATGTTATAAACTAAATCATAATAACTAAAATATATTTAAATATATTCTCCATTAGAATATATCCAATACTTTAAGAGAACTAAAATAGGAACATTGGGACTAAGATCTCTTAAAATTTTGACAATTCATATTGATATACATAAAATGAAAGAATGATAAATTAGTAAAGTAATTATCATAAATTAAGAAATATATAGGAATATAAAAAAGGTACAAATTTTAGAAATCACTATCAATATTTTTTTATTTTAGTAAAAGGATATTAGTAATTAGTAATAAGTACAAATCAACATAAAGATCATACACAAAGAGGTGTTAGCTATTTAAATTTGATACATGATATCTTTTGTCCTTAATTATCTATCATGTGATATATTTTTTTCTATAATTTAAATATTAATTTCTCCATGCATTCATGAAATTAAAATTAAGAAATAGAAATAATACTAAATTTTGAAGATGATATAGGAAAAAGTTTTTTCAAAGAAAGATTTGTCATAAGAAATAAATTAAAAATATGTAAATAAAATTATATATATCAATAAACTATTATAAAAGTATATAGGAAACGGATCATATATATAAAGGCCCATTTGGGGTAGTTTTCAGTTTCCAGTTTTGAAAATTTTAAAAACCAAAACCAGTTTTTAGTTTCGAAAATTTTAAAATTAAAAACCGGTTTTTAGTTTCAGTTTTATGGTTTCCAGTTTCATTTTTTTAATATCGGTTTTCAGTTCTATGCATTACAGGAATAATTCTCTCTCCTCCCCCTCTCCTCCGTTCCTCTCTCCACTCTCCTTTGTTTCTCTCCTGTTTCTCTCTCCACTATTTCTCTCCTCTCTCCCCCCTCTCTCTCCTCTTTCCTCAGTTTCTCTACTGTCTCTCTTTCCTCGCTCTCTCCTCTCTCCTCTGTTTCTATCCTATTTCTCACTCCTCTATTTCTCTCTCCTCTCTCTTTTATTTCTATATTGTTCTCTCTCCTATCTCCTATGTTTCTCTACTGTTTGTCTCTCCTTATTTCTCTATGGTTTATCTACAGAGGAGAGAGAGAGATAGAGGAGAGAGAAACAGAGGAGAGAGAGGAGAGAGAAACAGGAGAGAAATAGAGAGAGGAGAGAGAGGAGAGAGAGGAGAGAGAGGAGAGAGAAACAAGAGAGAAATAGAGATGGGAGAGATAAACAGAGGAGAGAGGATGAGAGAAACAGAGAGAAAGAGAGGAGCGAGAGAGGAGAGAGGAATAGGAAATAGAAACAAGAGAGAGATGAGAGAGAATAGAGAGGAGTGAGAAATAGAGGAGAGAGAAGAGAGAGGAGATAGGAGAGAGAAATAGAGGAGGGAGAGAGGAGAGAGAAATAGTTAGAGAACAGAGGAGAGAGGAGAGAGATAGGAGAAGAACAGAGGAGAGAGGAGAGAGAGATAGGAGAGAAACAGAGGAGAGAAACGAAGGAGAGAGATGGAGGAGAAAGGAGAGAGGAGTGAGAAACAGAGGGGAGAGAGGAGAGAGAAACAAAGGAGGGAGAGAGGAGAGAGAAATAGTAGAGAAACATAGAAGAGAGGAGAGAGAAACAGAGGAGAGAAAAAAAATGAAACAGAAAACACAAAACATAAAACCTTTTTTTTTGTTTTGAAAAGTAAGGGGAATTGGTTTTGAAACTTGTGTAAAAACCATTTTAACCCCATTTTATCCAAACACGTTTTGTTTTCAAATTTGGATTTCGAAACCAAAAACCGAAAACTGACAACCACCCCAAACGGCACCTAAATATTACAATGTCTAGCGTGTATGCCAATGTGTTGCATAAATTTTTATTTAATTTTATATTTAATTAAGATATTATAAAATTTATTTAATGAAACTCATACTCATTTTTATTTGGTCAGAATATTCATATTCATTGTATTTATGTTGTGTTTGGTAAGATGAAAGAGAGAAATAGAAATGAAATAGAGATAATTTGTAGGTCGTTTGATTTAAGAGAAATAAGTGAGAAATATGAGAGAAATAAAGAAGATTAGATGTTTGATTGAATAGATGTGAGTGAAGAGAAATTATAATGTTTTTTAACTTTTTTTTTACAATCGACTTTTTTTTACCAAAAATCGATTTTGGATTAAAAATTAAATGGCTCATTGAACTATAGTTTCTGTAACAGCACATAAAAACCCAAGAGCATGAGCCATGAGCAAAGATGAGTGGTGTCATGCAATGCAACTTTACGCATAACAATCTATGAGGAAATCAATCTTGTGGCATCTCTCTTCCAGCATTTGAGTTTTGTCCTAGCGACCTCACGATCATGACCTATCAACAACGGTAGCAAAAAGTAACTCTGGCAACGAGGCTGCCGCATCCTCTTTTCTCCTCCGGCGAAGCATAACAGCGGCCACGCATGACGAGTTTGACTCGGAGCCACTACCAAAACGTCGTCGTGGCCTTTCTTCTCCGGCGCACAGGATGCATCGTGTCTGTACAATCGCTGCCGGTCCTTTTCTTCCCCGCCTCCAGTGATTGATCCCATGGAAAAAAGTCACAAATTTACAGCTAACTACTCTTCCTGATTTCCCCTCCATCTCTCTCCTGTTTTGTGGGGAGATATATAGTGCATAGGATCCACCTCATTTTCCCATTTCTCAGCCATTTCACTACTTCACTAGACATGAAAGGTTTACTATTTCTCTACAACCTCTCTTCTTCATATCCATTTCTTTCCTATTTCAATGATACCAAACGTAGTGTTAATGCACATCCTCCTTTCAGCACAATTTAAAAGCAAAAGGGGGCCCAAAGTGTTTACACGTGACTTGTGAGTTTCTAAAACCATTTTTAGGGTTCACATAATGTTAGGGTGGGAGAAAATGGGGGAATGAGAGGTGGAGGTGCAACACTGCAATGACTAGATAGATTGGGAAATGGAGAGGAAAAGGGAGATGGGAGAAGGAGCCTCAGCCAAAGAGCGCAATCATGGAGGTGGCTACAGGCGACAAGGACAATGGCTTACGAGGAGGTGGCTGGGCAGCATATGACCGTGCTTCACGATGTCGTGGGGGAACAGTGTCGCATCGTGACCTTCCTCTTCCTTCGTTCCTTCCTCTTTTACTATTTTGTTTTTATTTGGCCTCTTTGACGTCCTTCTCTTTTCTTTTTCTAGTTCAGATTTTTTTCTTATGTTTTTTTTTTGTTTCGATTTATAGTGAAAGAGGTTGAGGATGAGGGAGTGATGGCGACTAGAGCCGTGACTGGGGATGGGGTGCTGTTGCGTCTAGATGAGATGCCTTTCACTCATTTCTTTGTTCTGAAATCTCGGTGTTGTTAGCTCTGACTTAGAGGTGTCAAAATGGGCTACCCGGCCCGGCCCGCATCGGGTAGCGGGCTTGTGCGGGCAGGGCTAAAATACCCGGCTAAAATTCGGTCCTGTGAACTTAGTGCCCTAGCCCGACCCTATGCGGGTAGCGGGCTTGTGCGGGCCGGCCCGATTAAAAAAAATTAACTTATTAAAAAATGTTGCTCATTAAAAATTGTAAACAATTATACTTTTACAAAACTAAAAAAAATTACAATGTAGTTATAAAAATCATTTAAAAGGGGAAAAGCAAAATGAATTTGCATTCGATGAATCGAAATTGTTCCAAGATTTTTCCATTTTAGAATAGTACTCAATTGATATGTAATTAAATTAAATTAAATAAACCTATACCGTACCTGTTCCAAAAATTGTTCTTCAAAATTGATTCTAAATTGTTCCAAGATTTTTCCATTTTATAATAGTACTCAATTGATATGTAATTAAATTAAATTAAATAAACCTATACTGCACCTATTCCAAAAATTGTTCTTCAAAATAGGATTACAAAATACATATTTGACAAACTTGGATTTGAGGAAGTATATATATGCACTAATATAATAATATACTCGATCATAATTGCTTTAATTAATTAGTTATCTATCAAAAGAAAATCATAATTGCTCACCATATCCATTGACTTCACAGTAGAAATTTCAATTTTCAGAACTTCAAACATTTTTAGATGGAAGAAAAATAAAAAATGGGCCATGCCAGCAAACTTAAGCATAACTCAAAAGCAAGGCAATTTTTTTTTTTAAAAAAAAGGGCCGCCCGGCCCGAACCCGCTTAAGACCGGGCTTTTTCATTTCCGGGCTAAAAAGCCCGGCAAAAATTCGGGCCTCTAATTTAAGTGCCCAAGCCCTCCCATATTGCGGGTTCAGGCGGGCCGGCCCGACCCATTTTGACACCTCTACTCTGACTGGGGGTGGGGCACTGTTGTTTCGGATCGGGGGTGGGGCATTGTTGGCTTTGATGTGGCGCTGTTGCGCAATGATTTTTGGCTGCTTCATTTTTTGTCTTTGTTGTTGTTGATTTTTTGTGAAGTATCTGTTATCTTCTGTTATTCATATGATGGTTTAGTACTTAATTGATTTTTGCTGGTACTGTAATTTTGTATCAGGTTGTATTAGCCCTAAACACACTTCAATTCAATTGTATTTGCTTGTAAAAAAATTGTATTGTTTATGTATAAGAATCTAGAGAATCATATATTCTTTGTTTTGGAATTTAATTTCAAATTTCAAACATAAAAGAATCCAATTCAAATTATCACTATCCTAATTATTATATCTTAGTTAGGTAAAAAATCAATAATTAATTTTAAATTATTTTAAATTAAGTAAAATAGAAAATAGTAACTGAATAAGTGGTATCTTTTATTGAGTATCAAGACTTTAAAAAATCTAAGACACACCATCATGTTATTTTGACGATAGTAAACTTAAATAAACAACATTGAACTTTGCAATTGATCTTAATAAATTGCTTTTGTTTTCAGAACCAAATATCCATCTGAAGACAAATGTGTCTGAAGAGGGAAGTCCATCTGAAGAACAAAAGCTATCTAAAGTACAAAGTCATCTGAAGTTTTTCGTTCTGAAATCCTGAAGGTTTCTGAAGCTGCTAAGCTGTCTGAAAACTTGAAGTCTTTTGAAGTCTTCTGTCTGAAGATCAGCTACCTGAAGGCAAGGCTTTTTGACGTGGCAATAATATTCTATGACAGCACCTGCAACTTTTGTACGCTTGTCAGAGGTGAACTAAAGATGACACCTGCAACTTGTACAAATGTCAGAGTTGTCTCATAACGGATTCAAATGCACCTCATGTTGATTCTATATGAATCCTCAACGGACAAATTCAAGCCATGATGATGAGCCTATAAATAACAATATACCTTCATGATACAGATAGAGAACTTACACGCGAAAAGAAGCAAAACGTTGTAGAATTCTCAGTAGAATACTCTGATAATTTCCTTGTACACTTATATTTCAAATCTTGTGTATACCACAGTAACTTGTACATTTCATTGAACTAAGGAACTTATCTGAAGTTCTGAGTTCAATCTTGCTTTGTAAAAACACTTAAAGTGTAGAGCCCGAAG
The DNA here is from genome assembly GCA_026901365.1 of Sesbania bispinosa. Lineage (NCBI taxonomy): Eukaryota > Viridiplantae > Streptophyta > Magnoliopsida > Fabales > Fabaceae > Sesbania > Sesbania bispinosa. The sequence goes on along the minus strand of QLOH01000048.1, from coordinate 2,288,261 downwards.
ACACTAGGTGAGCAAAAAATACTATGTTAGAGCCCGGAGAGGCTAGGTGGGCAAACAATACTCGTGTAACTGAGCATGAAGAGGCTTGACTATAAAAAAATACTTGTAATCGCTTCAGATTAGTGGATAAATCCAGTAGGTAGTTGGCACTGGGACTAGACATAGCTCACAGTGGTGGTGAGTGAACCAAGATAAATTCTTGGCTAAATGCTTCTATCCCTTAACTCCTTATTGAATATCTGCTCTAACAGAAAGGGAACTAAAAGTTAAGGTTACAAACGTTTTCTAAACTTATTTAAAAAAACAACGCATTTCAGAAAACCTCTTATCCAAACTTTTTCAGATGGGAGAAGAAACTTCAGACAACCTTTAAAACCTTGTTTGAAATTTTGGTAACCATATTTTTGCAAAAAGGTTTCTAAAAAAATGCAAAATTTGTAAAACACTATTCAACTCCCCTTCTAGTGTTTTCCCTGTGTTTTCTACATTTTTTTTTTCATAAATTGGTCTCTAAATTGATCACTAAAATTGGTCACAAATCAATCACAAAATCAGTGACTGAAATCGGTCACTAAAATTGGCCACAAAATCAGTCTCTTAAACCGATCACTATATATTAGCAACCTGAGAGTTAGCCACTAAATAATTTTAGTCACAAAATCGTTCACTAATGGGCAATTTTCTTGTAGTGGTTGTTTATCCTAGTTCACACCAACCACAGGTGCTATGTCAAGTCCCTAACATGGTTAGAATTTACCACTATTTCAAGGTACCTTACACAAGTATTCTAAATTGCCTCTTCGAGCTTACAAGATATTCTTCAACAACCTTCTCAAGCCTTACACAGGTATTCTTTACTACAAACAACCCTCCATAGGATCAAACAGATTTTATAGAAGAAAAGAGATAAAACTCTAGGTTTACACACTTAATGTGGATAAGAAAATGTAACAGAGATTTATCAAGGCTTATTTCAGAACAAAACTCGTTTGAAATGACTAGCTAATTGAATTAAGGAATTGAAAGAATAAAAGAATCAGACTAGAAGAATGGCAGCGTATATGCACCTGTTCAAATGTTTTCTTCTTTCTTCATTCTTCCCTCTTCTATTTAGAGGCATCATGAGACAAAGTTGTTGAGTGTGAGCAGGTTTACATTGTTTCTTAGCATTTAATGCATAGAGTCATTGGTTGTCCTTTTTGTAGTAGTAGTAGTAGTGTTATGTAGTAGATCATAATGCTTTTGCGCAGACTTGTATGTCCTTTTTCTGACATTCTTTCTGCTTCACAAAGATCTTCTGAGATATTACTGCAAACAGTAACTTAGACTGAGTTAGCAGTATTTTGAAATTTGAAAGACGTTGGACTTCAAGTACTTGAACTTCTTCTCTTAGCGTCTGAACTTCTGAAGTAGAGTCTGATCTAGATACATTCTTTGAAAACACTTGATACTTGAGTTTGTACAACAGACTTAGGATTCATATAATCTCTTCGGACTATGATCCACTTTAGACCGTCAGAGTATTTTGTTCTGATTTTAGACCTTCTCAAGACCTGCAGTCATGCACTTCAGACTTTATTAGTCCGCAATGTAACGTCCTAATTTCTAAATCCAAGAATAATTCCCGTTGGAAGCAAAATTCCCGAATCTATGAAATTATTTCGCTTCATTACTGACATTGTGACAAACATTGTGACAAACAACACTGCATGATATTGTGACAAACAACCGATATCGTGACAAATAACCGATATCGTGACAAACACTTCATACCTAATTTCTAGGAAGTGAAGAATGTGAAACAAATGTAGGCAAAGCCTTAACTATTCTGTTTTTAAAAACTCACTTCACGCACTCTCCCTAAAGCGAGGATTTCTCACTTGAGAGAAAATACTAAGTGCTTCCTAATTTTCGCGTTCTCGCTTAAGCGAGAGCCTCCTCGCTTGAGCGAGAAAGCTCCAGAGTGCAATCCCCTTTCTGGACCAATTTTGCTTAAGCGAGAGATTACTCGCTTAAGCAAAAACATCAGAACTTCTCGCTTGAGCGAGAATGCCCCAGAGAGCACCCCCAAAATAATGGATCAATTTCGCTTAAGTGAGGGGTTTTTCGCTTAAGCGAAAACATCAGAAACAGAGTTTCACCCAATTTACTGATATCCTCGCTCATGAAGATGAATGCTCCAGAGTCACTTAGCTATATTATGTTTTTACCCTCTTTTACTTATTTCCCCTTATGAGATCCCTTTACACTCCTAAATTCACTAATGAAGATGTCTCCCTTAAGCTTTAAACCTTCCCGAGCCAAATCATTTAATCCATACCTCTTTTTCATATTACCTTCCACTCTATAAACTCAATTCCTCCCATCTTAATTTAATTATCCCTAAGTTTCATCAAAGTGGGCATTCGGGCTTAATACTTGATTTCTCCCCCTTAGATTTCTTTTAAACTTTAAACTCTCATTAAATTCCTAATCTTCTCTCTTACTAGGGTCCTGGACTTAAGATTTTCCTACGCTTCCCAGAGTTCTAATTTTCGAGATGTTACAGTTCTCGTCAAAGACCAATATGATGGGATACTATATAAAAGATAGAGGATTAACTTAACGAATATTTGAAAATTTAATAATTACTTATATAATTTTTTTAACTTGGGGATTATGGGAGAAGAGAGATAACAAGTGAAGAAATGAAATTGAGGGTTTATTGGTATCTGTTATAAGTATCGTCGCTTGAGAAGGATTGAAGCATCACACGCAATATCCATTCTGTATCACCCCTTAGGTATTGTTTGGTTGAAGGGATTTGGAGGAAAGGAGAGGGGAAGGATTTTAAGATGGTTAATCCCTTCCGGTAGCATTTTGCCTCTCGTCCAAAAGTGGGAGATTTGGAGGGGAGGGGAGGGGGTTTAAAATAAAACAATCAAAATTACTTAAATATTTTTTCACTTATATTAATAAAGTTGAATGTTATAAAAGTATAAGAGTAAATTAAATTAGTTTTATTTTCCCTCTCATTCCCTATGAATCAAACAAGAAAAACCTCATCTCCTCCATCTCCCTTCCTTAAATCAAATAGGATAAAATATCATATCAACTCCTCTTGCTTATTTGAATAAGAGAAAGATTAAAGCATCACATGCATCCATTCCCAACACAAGTTAAGGAAGTTGTGGCAAATCACATTGAGAACAACATATTTTGCCCGTGCTCGGACTGTTCAAGACCTGGCTATATATATGGCGAGAGTAGCCTCCGGTTTTGACCAAGGCAAGTTCCATGGGGGCCATCCCCACCTAGAGTACTAGACAGAGTACTATTGGCTTCTTCCACCACCGACAGAGAATAGACCTGTCTATGAATGCACTGCGCGCAGATAGCAAAACAAAAAAAAAAAGAAAATCGCTTTTATAATTTATAATTCTTCCCCTAAAATTATAACACTTAATTAATCTTATATTTATTATTTATGTTATTTTAAATTTTTTAAAAAGAAAAGTAGAAGAAAACTATTAACATAAGAAATAATTTTATTATTTTGTGAAATTAAAAGTAGATCCTGAATCTCTGAAAGAATACTGTAAAGTTTTACGCATATAACTATTCTTCCCATTCCCAAGGCCACTTAAACAATTTTAATTAGACCATTCGTCTATATATATATATATATATATATATATATATATATATATATATTTGAAACGTGTATCAGCGACTTGGTCGACATGCCATGTAGGAAATTTCCCTACCTCATCATCGTACTCGATTATAATGATAATGGAAACATTTTAATTATTTTTATAATTAATGAGTCATATATATGCTAAAGAAATAAAGAATCATCATGCTCAATATATATGCTATTATATATTTACACCAAAAAAAAATGCTATTTTATATATATATATATATATATAAAATCATTTGAGTGTAGCTAATTAATGTTATATATGTCATATTTTTGTTTCATTCTATTTCTCTTTAATTAAATTTTCACTTTTGTTTAATACAACCGAGTTATTGACTAAAAAGCTTTACCTTTTATGTGTTTCTATTGTTAAATGATTGAATTTCATGAATAATTTCAACAATCATTAATATTTACTTGTTTTAAAACATATGATGTCAATTGATCCGGTATATATATATATATATATATATATATATATATATATGTGGACTTATTGATGTTATAGAGTTAAACTTTATGAAAGAGGTTTTAATGAAATATTCTTGAAGTATCATATTAAAGCAATATTTTAACTAAGTTTTAATGCTTCTAAAATGGTACGAGAGTATATCTTAATAAGTAATTAAATTATTTTAATTAATTATTTTAACATGCTAAGTTATATAATTTAAATGATTTTAAAATAAAGTTGCAAGGAAATAAGATTGCACAATTATTTTATGGATAGAAGACTTATAATTAACGCACGAAATTGAACTATTAGAATAGAATAGATGCACAATTTGAACTCTTGGAATAGAACACTTAGGGTAAAATAGATGTAGGAAATTGAACTTCTAGAATAGAGCTTTTGAGATAACTTCAACCAAATTGATACAAGGAAAAGTACTCTTGAAAGTTCACTTACTTTATTACAAAAGGTGTAATAAGTACTCTTGAAAATTCACTCACTTGATACAAGAAAGTAAACAACCTTACAGATATCAAATACCCTTACAATAGTATACTTGATCTTTTCTTCCTTATGTCGACTCTGCCTCAAAATCGAAACAAAGGACCTATTTATAGAGGAAAAAAAGCATCTTTTTTTAATAATAAAATAATGATGCATGAAAAATAACCGAGATTAATTCTATCATGAACATCACCACCACTTTATCTTGTTGCAAGATTCCTTCATAATCTTCATGATTAGCTTTGTTAACTATTGTCTCCTTTCCTTTCACTTGCACAATAGTTTTTTCATGTAGCATCATTTGCACACATGTAGCTCGTATTAATTCCACTTAGTATTTATACACATTTACACATACACGTAGCATTTCACCTTGTACTTTCACACACATAGTGTTGGTAGTGAAAATTTCACTAAGTATTTTTATCAATAAAGTCCATTGAACAAGATTGATTCGAGAAAGTAAGCATTGGTTTTCGAATTTTTTAAGGATTCTTCCAAGTAAAAAGAAAGATTAATTTCGAGTAGTTCAATGACTAAACAATGCAAAGATTTCGAATGATAGATGGAATTCTAAGTGTTATTATTGAGAGAACTTCGAATCACAGCTATGGAAGGGAATTTGAAAACAAACATTCATTAGAAATTGAGGTTACAACTAAAAGACAGAGTTATTCGAAAAAGTAAAAGAGCATATTTATTATTGCTTGAACTACAAAGGATTCTTTTTGAATTACAAAAGAAAGGATAAAAATACAAGTAAAAAGACTATTCCTAACTAAAAGTCTTCATCCCTGATCCTTTCGATGAAGTAGTAACTAATTCTCCTTTTATCCATGACTGGGGGTTTCCACAAATCATCATTAAAAAGGAAAAATGTCCCCCATAGTTCGAAAAGGAGGTGATTTCTTCTCAGTCGTGGTCTTCGAAAAAATCTTCATCAAAGACACAAACATCTCCACCAGCTGTTTTTCCCTTCCTTATCTTCCTCCTACCTTAGCTTAGATGCTAAACTAGGATATGGAGGATGCTAGGAGTGTAACAAAGGACATAGAGGCTCCCAACTGAAGGGGAAATCAAAAGCATTATTAGGGAAGAATACCTAATAAATGTCCTATTTTGGCTATAACGTTCGACCCAAAGGATCATCCAGAATGGTTAGAAAAACTTCTAACATTGGCCATTATGTCGACCTAATCGAAACAATGAAATGATTCAAGATTAGGTCGAATGTAATATCCGATATCAGAAACCTCTCTATAATTCGAAATAGAAGACTAAGAGAGTTTTCGAATGAAGGATACTCAAAAAAATGAGAAGAAGAGGGGGAAGAAGATTTACTTCTTTAGATGTAAAGAAGAGAGGTAAAAAGAGAGAAGAGAGAAGAAGTAACTCTGAGTGGATGAAAAAGACTAAGAGAGTAACTCTATTTATAAAGAGAAAGCCATGGATGGTGACATAAATGTAAAGGTGGAAAGACCAATAGCTGAAGAAGATTAATTGAATCTTTGAATAAGCATTCATAGGATAAAAACGTGAAATATAAAACCGATGATAGGTTGCCACGTGGCATGTGTTAATATAGAGGCAATCAAGTATGTGGAGGTGTAAATATCAGGAATAATTTTCGAATTCGAAGAAGATAATTCGAAACAAAGACTTTGTGAAAGATTGGAAATATGGAGGCATGGTAAAAACTCAGTAATTTCGAATAATCCCAGGGAGATAATCAGACCAAAATTCGAGCAAAGGAACAAAGGAAGGTTTCAAGGAGAAGTTTCATACTTAGACTTTCTTGAAGAAGATTTCAAAGAAGGACTTTACATCTAAAGTTTCCTTGAAGATTTCGAACCAGGATTTGCACTTGAAGATTCTTTGAAGAAGATTTCGAATCAAGGCTCAAAGGAGAGAAGCAGACACGTGGAAGACATCTAATGAAAGGAACACACCTATCCGGTCAAATATTAGGCAGTTAGGATTTTGTTATACGTGTATGTTGTAAATTAGTTTATCGTTAGAGGTATAAGTCTACAAATAGGGGCAAATTAGCAAGTCATAGAGATGAAAACATTTTGACTCTGCATACTTAAGATTTCACTCGAAAAAACATATTGTCTACACATACTTACAGACTACTTGCTATCACGAGAAGATTCTAAATGTATGTCAGTTTGAGATTCATCAATTTTTACTGTTTATTGTTAACTTTCCAATTTATTCATTCAATTTACTTTTAAATAACTTTTTCTTTTCCTACTCTTACTTCTTTGCACATTTAATTTTATAGAACCTACCTAGAGGACTTGATTCCATTCCCAGATTTATTCATAGGAATCTTTAACTAAAAATCACTACAAACAAATTGGGACACCTAATGGGACTATCTCTCTGGTCTATTTGAAGCCACTCTTCGTAAGTGGAAGAGTCAATGGCTACTTTGTAAACCAAATTTTGGTTGATGGAGGTGTAACTAGGGGTGAGCGTGGGACGGGTTGGGACGAGTTTTTTCCGTCCCACACTCGACCCTAACTTTTTATCAGAAAAAACTTCCAGACCCGAACCCGTCCATAAACCTGAAGAAACTCAACAATGTACAAGACTACTTGAAACCCAAACCCATCCACAACCCGAAGAAACCCGTACACAAACTCTAAATCCTAATATTTTACTTTCTTATGAACTTTCAAATATTCTTAAGAGAAAAATATCACTATATTATTATATAACTTTATGTATGGAATGAGTTTTCAAAGTAGATAGAGCCTCTATCATAGAGAAAAGTTAAATTAAAAAATCTCTAGAAAGTTAAAATGATGTTAAGCCTTTAAGTAATATAAAATTGTAAATGTTATATATTATATATATACATATAAGGGACGGGTTAGGTAACCCGAAGATTAACTCGAACCCATCTTCAACCTGATACCGGGTTATTGAATGAGACCCGATTAAACCCTAATCTTTCATGTGAGACAAGGTCTAACCCGGCCCGAATAGCTTGGGTTGGGACTGGTCCATGGGACGGGCCGGGTTTTGCTCACCCCTAGGTGCAACCATCAATTTGATCCCCAAGATTTCGTTGAAGAAGCTTGGGAAACCAGAAGAAGATTTGCTTCCCCATAACATCATTATTACAGATTGTAATGGGAAGACTTCCAAGTCTGAAGAAATGATAGCTCTCGATATCGAAGTAGGCGATGTGATTTGATCTACAGTCTTTATTGTAGTTCCATCGAAAGCTAGCCACAACATGTTACTTGGAAGGGAGTGGATACATGGAGTAGGTGTTGTACCTTCAACTCTTAACCAAAAGCTCTTTCTTTGGAATAAGGAAGGGGATTTGAGAGAAGTCGAAGCTGACTACACCCAAGTGAAAGCTAACACTGGATTAGTCGAATAGGACAAATTCTTGGGGAATGTATCACCACTTTGAGTCAAAGATCCTTCTTGTACTAAGAAGGAAGGTATATATCCTATTTATGTTAGACTCAATCCTGAGCCTAGTTTTGTTATTAAATATGAGGCCGAATATGAAGTGACCTATGAAGAAGTTGAAGAATGGATTCTTCAAGCTTTCTAGCTCGAATTTTGACCTACCTGGTTGAAATTAGGTTAGAAACGACCTTAGAGGCCGAAAATTGTATAACCAAATTGGCCCCATTGGCCAAGGGTGAAATAAAGTTGGCTTCAGAAGCCGAAGTTAATAATAAAAAGCCAATTTGAGATGAAAAGCAAATATCAAATGCAAGTCTCGAAAAAAATAGTGGCTTATATTAATGAACAAGGGGACAAAAGATTAGATTGCATCTATGATGATACCCCTTTAGAGTTTTAGAAAAGTACGAACTCGAAAGAATTCAACATGAAGGATCAAGATCCTTTAGAAGAAGTAAACTTAGGAGATGAAGATTCGCATAGGCTAACCTATATTTCAAAATTACTCGAACCCAAGTTTAGAATAGAATTGATAGAACTTCTAAAGGAATATAGAGATTGTTTTGCATGGAATATGAGGAAATGCCTGGTTTAGACAAAAAAAATTAGCGAACATAAACTCCCTTTATATCCAGGGAGAAGAACAATCAAACAACCTCCTCGAAGGTTTGCTCCTGAAGTCGTTTCGAAGATAAAGGAAGAAATCGAAAGGCTACTAAAAGCCAAGTTCATTCGAACTACCAGACATGTTGATTGGATTTCAAATGTTGTTCCCGTTATAAAGAAAAATAGTAAACTTTGAGTTTGTATTGAAATGATGCAACTCCTAAAGATGAATATCCTATGCCTATTGCTGATATGCTAATTGATTCCGCTGCTGGAAATGAAATGCTAAGCATGTTAGATGGGTATTCTGGATATAATCAGATTTACATAGCAGAAGAGGATATTTCGAAAACTGCATTTCGATGTCCTAGTGCTTTAGGAACTTATGAATGGGTAGTTATGCCTTTTGGTTTGAAAAATTCTAGAGCAACTTATCAAAGGGCAATGAACACTATCTTTCATGATTCGATTGGAGATTTTATGCAAGATTATATTGATGATGTGGTAGTAAAATCGAAAGTAAAACAAGATCATTTGACTCATCTTAGAGTATCATTCAAAAGGATGAGAAAATTTCGTCTTAAAATGAAGATAATTCGAAACAAAGACTTAGTGAAAGATTGGAAATATGAAGGCATGGAAAAAACCCAGTAATTTTGAATAATTCGTGGGAGATAATCAAACCAAAATTCGAGCAAAGGAACAAAGGAAGGTTTCAAGGAGAAGTTTCATACTTAGAATTTCTTGAAGAAGATTTCGAAGAAGGACTTTAAATCTAAAGTTTCCTTGAAGATTTCGAACCAGGCTTTGCACTTGAAGATTCTTTGAAGAAGATTTCAAATCAGGGCTCAAAGGAGAGAAACAGACACGTGGAAGACATCTAATGAAAGGAAGACACCTGTCCGGTCAAAGATTAGGAAGTTAGGAATTTGTTATACGTGTCTGTTGTAAATTAGTTGATTGTTAGAGTTATAAGTTTGTAAATAGGGAAAATTAGCAAGTCATAGAGACGAAATTTTGACTCTGCATACTTAAGATTTCACTCGAAAAAGCATACTGTCTACACATACTTATAGACTACTTGCTATCACGAGAAGATTCTAAAAGTATGTTAGTTTGAGATTCGTCAATTTTTACTGTTTATTGTTAACTTTCCAAGTTATTCATTCAATTTACTTTTAAATCACTTTTTCATTTCCTACTTTTACTTCTTTTCATATTTAATTTTATAGAACCTACCCAGAGGACTTGATTCCATTCCCAGATTGATTCATAGGAATCTTTAACTAAACATCACTACAAACACATAGAAAATCATATTAATAGTGTTTTGATTTTCCTATGTTGATCAATCAAACATCATTCCATAACAGTCATCTCCATTGTATTGCAAATATTAACTAGAACTTGATGAGACTTCATGTTCAATTTCTTGCGGTTGTGTTGAGCTTATAACTTTTAGCCTTTCTTACCACTCTTCTTCTGAAGCAGGTGAAGCTAAGGTTATCATTATCTTTTACTTCTTTGCTAAAAATAAGGATTTTTTATTTTGATCTCTGGCTCCAACTTTAAGTTGAGACATTTTGACCCATATATTCATCAATTTTTTCTTTTTTGGTCAAAGCAAATCAAACTTTGCCTACCATTTAACACGTATTGATTTGGCTAAATAATGAATATCTATCTCATTAGTAAGCTTTACTGAATCATAATCCCATGACATAATCCAAGTTATACCTTGACTAGCCATGAATGATATAAATCAGTAACCATAAATAAAATTAGTCTTGTCTTTAAAATATTGATATCTATCTTTAGTTTCTTGTGGTAATAGTGTAGTAGTGGGTCCAAAATTATAGAACCACTTCATGAACCATTTGGAAAATTTTAGGAAAATCCCCTTTTTGAACTAGGAAAACAAAGAGTGTTGATATGGACGAAGGTAAAAAATTATTGTAACAGGAATCTATATAGTCATAATAAGTATAACTTTGAGGGAATATTTTTCTTGAAAAAGTCTTGGGTTGATAAAGTTCTTGATTCCAGTCTTGAATAGAAAGAATTTTAAGAATTTTTGCTTTGGAGAATAGTATACCTTGTTCTTTTAGATCTTCATGAAGATGAATTTCAATTAAATCCCTGTCTATCAATATGAACTCATAAAATTTTCTAAGCTTACCAAATCCATTTGGGTTATAATGAAATTGAGGTGGAAAGACCTTTTGAGCTATTTCTCTTGGAGGAAATTTTATCCATTTTTTTCAATTATTATTATTAGAATACGTTTCGGTTTTTCTTTATATGTTTAATTAGAGGATGAAGAGGTTTGAGTTCTTGAAATATCTCTTGAAATGTCAGAGGGTTTTACTAAGGTATTATGATATTGTAGAGGGGTAAATTTATTATAATGAGGAATTAAAGGATTTTGAGTAGTTATAGCCTTCTCTTCTGTTTTAATTGGGGCATTTTGAACAACTTGGGCTAAAGTGGTAGGTCTTGCTAAACAAGTGTTGAAGATGTTATTGGTGTTGAAGGTCTTATTGAACCTCGTATTGATAATGGTAAAACCATTCCACTTAATGGGAGGCCATATTGATCTTTTGGCATGGCCTTGCTATTACTCATTTTGAACCCTGCAAAAATTCTCTTGTAAGAAAATCAGATAAAGAATTATTATTTCCCTTAATATAACCAATATCAACATCAAAACATGAAAGTAAGGCTTGCCACTTGGCAAATATATGTTTAGATATGCAATTCCTGCACCAACAGAATTAGCAACAAAGTCAGAAAGATAATCACCACCAAGATAGAAATAGGTGAAATACATGATCCTAAATAACAAACCAACATGCTTGTCGTCCCATAATCATTTTCTTCAAAAAAATGCACATAGTAAAGCCCTAAACCTATTACAAACAAATTCATCAACAACAGACACATTAGCATGAAGAAATTTTGATTTAGCATCTCTATCCCCAACTGGGGATGGCAATTAGACTCAGACCCAGTGTGTACCCGTAAAAATTACCCGCAATGGGTAGGGTAATTACCCACCAAAAGGATTTGGGTCCAGGTCTGGGTAATTACCCGTATATTTTAATGGGTACGGGTACTATGGTACCCTACCAATACTCGCACTTATATAATATATATAATTAATTTAATTTATATATGTTTATATTATTAATTAATATTTTTTTAGAAAATTAATTAATATCAATATATATTTCTAATTTAAATAATTTAGATGTTATAATTTTGTATACCTAAACACTAAAATAGCGAAACTTGAATTAATTTCCATTTTCCCTCCCAGTGTTCTCGTCTCTAATCCACTTCCATATACCATAGTTTGTTTTATAGTTAAATTTAAATGATCTATGGATTACTTTTCATTTGTGTAAGAGTTATTTTTTAATTAATTTTCTTTTTCTAATTAATTTATTATTTTTATAGTTAACAAAAGTGTGGGTAATGGGTATGGGTATGGGTACTTAATGAAGTACCCAATGGATAAGGGTACGAGTATTAGAACCATTATCCACGCGGGTATGGGCCCGGGTCCGAGTACGGGTATTTTTTTAAAACGCGGGTATGAGGAGTACTATAGTACCCTACCTAGATCTTACTCATTGTCATCCCTGTTCCCAACTTGAATCTATTCAGATGAAGAAATTGATATTTTAGTGTAAAACTTCAAACAAGACCATTAGATAACTTATTTGAATTTTGATTTAGCATCTCTACCCCCAACAAATCTTATTAATGGAAACAAGAACCTTGTAGAAATTTTCTTGAAGTGATTATGAGAGCACATATGTAACATCCCAAAGTTTGAAATCAAGGTTTTACAAGAAATTAGAAATGTAATAGGTTTTTGTAAAAGAAAGTGGGAAAAAAGTGTTTAAAACTGAATTAAAGGGGATGAGTCTGGAGCTTGCTTGCTCAAGCGAGAAGGCTCTCGCTCGAGCCACCATATCAATAAAAACCAGTGTTTTGGTTACTAATATCCTCGCTTGAGCGAGAAGCCTCTCGCTTAAGCGCAATTGATCCAAAATCAGGGCGTGCTATCAAAGAGGGGGAGTGAGTTTCCTGATCATTTGCGCTCAAGCGAGAAAACTCTCGCATGAGCGAGATTGCGAATATTTCGAAGCAAATTCTCTCTCGCTCAAGTGAGCAAATCCTCGCTTGAGCGAGAATGTGTGAGCATCTTTTAATGTTGTTTTTGTTTAGGGTTTCCTCATTTATGTTTCCTCACCATTTTAGAGAGAGAAGTTTACATAGAAAGAAGGAAAGAAAGAAGGAAGAAAAGCTTGGAATGGAGCCCCCACATCACTCAAGGAGCTTGGGACCATCACCCTCACCTTCCATCCTTCCTATTACCTTGCTTTGGAGTGAGTGTGGTTCACCCACTCACTCCATTTTTTAATTTTTCCTTTATATGCTCCCTCTTCTATCTCCCTATTCTTGATTATTGTTTGCATTGAGGCTGAGTATTATGATTATTGTTTGAATGAGTGAATTGATTGAAGGTTTGGGGTTTAGAAGTAGCTAGGGTTTAAAGAAAAATGAATAGAATCTACTATGCCCTTGCATATACCCCTTGCCTAAATGATAGAACCTTGAGGAATGTATATGATTTTAATTGCTCTTACCTTATGAACTGAATGTACATAACTGTATAAGAGGAAAATTATGGGTCTTCGGACCAAGACGAAATATGGGTCTATGACCTAAGAGGATTCAAGTAAGAGTAAAAGAAATGTTGATTGTTAATTTATGTCAGGAGGTTAAAAGGCCACAAGAAAGACGTTCCTTGTATGGATACTGAGCTCAAACCAGGTTAGAGGATTAAGTGATAAGACCCCACTGGTGTTGGGTAATACACCAAGAGGTTGAATGCGTTTACTATTGCCTAAATATGTATATGTATGATATATGAATATTTCGCTCTACATTATCATTTGTATGAATTCCCTACACTGCTTGCATAACCACATTCACCAGGACTTTAGTCTTACCACATTTCGTGGCTTATTTTAGATGTGTAGGGTTCTCAACCCGATGCTTGATTGGGAAGCTTGGGAAGACTTGTATTTAGGGTATGATTGACTTTCTATTTTGATGAACATAGAATTTTGTATAGGCATATTCTTTTGGTTCTTTTGGTGGGATATTGTGGTACATGTGTTGCCCTTTGTGGTTTTAACTTTCACCTTCTTAGGACACATGTATGATTGTATCCCTTTCTTGCCTATAGTGATGTAATTTGCTATTGTTGTGCCGCTTTTGGGCCAATTCACCTTGGATGATGTATTTGTATAATTGTGTTAATGCTTAAGTGATGTTGGAACACCTAAGTACTTTTTGTAATATGGTTGTATGTCAATACTCATAATCGTGCGAAATAATTTCATAAACTTGGGATTGTCTCCAACAGACATTATTCTAAGTCAACAAAATTAAGACGTTACATTATGATATCAGAGTAGTTTGATCTAATTAGACTGTGAATTAGGTTAGTTCTTGAAGTTAGTTATGGTCTTTTATGCATTATTATGAAATTGAGAGACTGATCACCTCAATGTCTTATTAATGATGTGTAGAGGATTATAGCTCGCGGCAAGAGAGGTCGCCCTCGGACCAACCCACCTCCCCCTCCATGGGATCACTCTCAAGATCCTGTGGTGGCGACTCTTCAGATCCTCACTCAGATGATGAGGGAGCAGGTGGCAACGAATCGGGAGCAAGTGGAGGCCAACAGGCTGCGACAGCATGTCAGCAGGCTGCTGCGAACGCTCCTGCAGAGCAGGAGCTAAACCGGAAGCCTACGGGGACACCACCTCCTCCTATGGTAGACCCGTTTGTCCAAGGATTGGTTGAGTTCCGTAAGCATAACCCCTCTCAGTTCAACGAGGCTTATGATCCGAATGTGGCATCTAACTGGCATCGAGACCTCAACCGTATTTTCGAGGTGATAAGGTGCACAAATGAGTCCAAGGTGGGTTATGTTGTGTACTCACTGAGGGGAGAGGATGAGGACTGGTGGAAGGCGGTCAGCGTCTGGATTACTGCTCCAGGAACCCCACTCACTTGGGGAGTATTTCAGGCTACCTTTTTGGAAAAGTACTTCACGGCGTCAGTCCGAAGGCAAAAGGAGGCAGACTTTCTTCAACTGAAGCAAAGGAATATGACGGTGGGCCAGTATGTGGCCAAGTTTGAGGAGCTAGCTAAGTACTCGAGGTACCTTCAGATAGTTCCTGATAAGGAGTGGAGGTGCACTCAATTTGAGGATGAGCTGAGACTGGAGATTGAGGATCGGGTCGGTACACTTGAGATCCGGGATTTCCCATCCCTGATCAACAAGTGTTACATAGTAGAGAAGAATCTGGGAAAGAGTGCAAAATAAAAAGAATTATCATAAAATTGATATAATAAAAAAATTCAATGAAAAATTAATCACGTGAATTATTAATATTTAAATCAATAAAATATGAATTTAGTTTTTATTGTTTAATTCTAGAAAAATCATCTTTAACAAATTAATTTTATTCTATCTCATTAATAATTCATATGATTAATATTGTACTTAATTTTATATTATAATAATGTTAAAATACATTTTATTTTGAAGATTCAAGACTATGATTTATTGTATTTTCTATTTTTATATTACTTTAATGTTATTTTTAAATTTTTATTATTTAAGTATTTAATAATTTCAAATTTTACTATAACAGAGGGATTTAATTTGAATGCAGTAATAAAATATAGAAGGTGAATTGTGTAATGTTTAAGAAACACATGATTTTTGTGTAATATGTCAAAATTTATGATAAGAGTAATGTTTGATCAATTTAACATAAAAATAAAGGTGCTCTAAAAAAACATAAAAATAAAGGTCAATGATTTGAGTGTAACATATTTATAAAATATAAAAAGGGTTTTATATAGGTTTTAGAAAAGCAAGGAGTTTTATGTAAGAAATGCAAATTAGAAAGAGCTTGAAATAATTTACTCTTAATTATTTCAAATGATGGCTAAGTTTGATTAAAAAAATAGCTGAAAATGTAATTTTTAGATGAAAGCTTATCAATGAAAGCTGGAAACTGATAAATTAGCTCATTGAATTAGATGCATTTAGTAAAGTTAGTTGTTGAAGTAGCTCATAAATGTAAAATGACATAAAAGGTTATTTGATATTTTTGGGTTAGATATGTTTTAGATCCCTCAAAATATATCGAAACTTGGTTTTTGTCCATCATTTTATTTTTTTATTGTTTTTGGTGCTCCACTTTTTAAAATCGCATGCTTTTAGTCCTCTTTGTTTAAATATATTGCGTTAAGTCACTTTCGCAGCCTCACTACAACTTTTCCTAGGTAAAAATTCATATAATTTATTTTTGTGATTTTCTCAAGAAAAGTTATTTGTAGTAAATTTTCAAAAAACCATAAATTTTTTATAAAAAAATGCACTATAAATTTTTTCTTTTTTGCTTTGTTATAGAAAAATATAGGGTTAAATATGTTTTTGATCCCTAAAAAATTTTCGGAATTTGGATTTAGTCCCTCATTTTTAAAACCATTGGGTTGTGTCCCCTCTTTTCTGAAATGCTATGAAGTTGGTCCATGTCGTTAACCTGGTTCCGTTAAGTGATGAGCCGGCTAACGGAGAGCCAACTCAGCTTGCCACGTGTAATATTGATGGTTACATGTGGCTTGTCATGTCATATGCTTGCCATTTGTTATTTTATTTCATTTTTTTATTTTCTTAAATTATGTGAAATTGAAATTATAATTAGCTTAATAACCCAATTTAACCCAAAAGGTTGGAATTACTCAGACTTCTAGAAACCCTAAGAACTTATTGAAGGAGAAGAAGACAGTGGCAACGTCGAGAAGAATAGAGTTGTTGAAGCAATGAAAGGCTTGAAATCTATTAAGAGAGAGACGACGTCGAGGTTGTCATCATCGTCATCGTAACCTTGCAAAGCATGCAACTGTGGAGAGAAATTGTTGCTTCTTACTTCGAAGACATCAAACAACCCAGACAGAGTATTTTGGAGAAGCAGAAATTGGGATGTGAGTTTAATTATATGTGTTCTTCTACCCATTTCCCACGACGATGACCTTGTAAATGTGTGTTTTAATTGTGTGGCTTTATCTTCCTTTTTTACAGAGGAAAAATTCTTGCAATTATTTTGGCTGGGCTGACGAGGACATAACACAAGAAGATGCTGAAGAAGATTGCTTCTATTTTCCTGAACACATAGCAGAAAAATATATGAGGAAGATTGACAAATTGAATAAGAAAGCCACAGGGGAAAGGGCTCGAGGAAATTTTTTAATGGTGTTATTCTTCATTTCTTGGGTAGTAACAATAGGTTTTTGTTGTGTTGCTGCTGTCAAATGTAATTGCAATGTTTAGGGTTTGTCATTTGTGTGTATTTGGCTTAGATTTGCAGTTAATTGGTTGTGGTTAGGTGTTACACTAATATGTCTATTTTGTTGTGTTATGATGGTGGAGAATGTGAGTTTATTTTGTATTGAGTTGTAACTGGAATAGTTCAATGGTTTAAATGTCAATGGTTATTTAACTGATTTTCTAATTTGTTTACACTTTATTTAAAGGTTCTGTTTTACTGAGTTGGTAAATTACCTTGGACATTGGTGAATTAAAAGGAAAAGTTATATTGATTACAATAGTTATACAGGGTGAAAAATCCATAAAGATCACAATGAACAAGGGTTAAACCAGCATATCTGTTGCTGGAGTCAGCACCTTCCTGAGATTCATTTATCACTCCATTCTTCCTTGCCTCAATCTGGTAATTTTTTCAAAAGGTTAAACATTGTATAAGTTAACCAAATGAGGAACAAATAGTGTTATGTTTAGTACTTACCCATATGTTGTTTAAGCTCACCAAATGATTCAACAATGATGCCACTGATTTATCTTGGGCAAAAGGTGGGAGTAGAGGTTGAGCCTGGTTAGTAGTGTTAGTAGCTTTTCTTGGTAACTTGTTTACCCTGCTTTTTCTGCAAAGATAGGTTAGTACATGATATAAGTTAGTACAATATCAGATTTATGGTTTACCTTAGGTGCAACAACTCTTTTTGATGATGATGCGTGCATTGCCAGCAACAATTTTTTTGGATGATGATGCATTAGGTGCAACAGCTCTTTTTGAAGATGATGTATTGCCATCAGTAGTTTGTGTGGATAATGATGCATCAGGTGCGATAGTTCTTTTTTATGATGATGCATCGGGAGCAGCAACAGTCTTTTTTTAAGTTGATTTTTTTTGCAGCAATATTGTTTTGGGCAGTGGTTGCATGGGTAGCAGCAGGTGCAGTAGCACATCTTGTACTTGGTCTTCCCTGTGCATCACAAAAAATGAAGTGGTTTTAATATTTGATCAAGTATATGAAAATCATTTAAAAGCATTTGTTTATAAATGTTTATACCCTTGGCCCGTGTTGTTTGTTACTCATTGTAGGTGCAGCATTTGGAGCTTGTTCTTCTCCAGCAGCAGGTGCAACATTTGTGGTCTCAACATTTGTGGTTTCATCATTTGTGGTCTCATCAGCAGGTTCATTAGGTGGTGTAGGTGGAGGCATTTTACATTTTCTAATATTATGGCCTGATTCTCCATATCTCCTACATTTGTTAGTAGAGTGGGATCTCTTCAATTTGTTGGGGTTGGGGTCTTCATCAGGTTCCCTTCTCCTGAGATTTTTGGGCCTTCCTGGACCAGGTTTGAAAATTGGTGGCAGGATCTCCTCATATTGAGTTTATGGCCACAGGTTCTATCCATTAATTGGTGCAATTGTCTGCCTATAACACATCTTATACGCCTCCCTCTTATAATACCTATTAACATATAGTTCAGGGTCCTCTCCCCTATATGTTATGGCTGCCACTACATGCCTACATGGGATCCCATCTAGGCTCCAAAAGTTGCAACTACATGATTATGTGCTTAGGTTCACAATAAACCTCTCCTTGCAGATTGTGTGTGTTACTTCAAATTTAAGCTCCCCAACCCAT
The DNA here is from genome assembly GCA_026901365.1 of Sesbania bispinosa. Taxonomy (NCBI): domain Eukaryota; kingdom Viridiplantae; phylum Streptophyta; class Magnoliopsida; order Fabales; family Fabaceae; genus Sesbania; species Sesbania bispinosa. The sequence goes on along the minus strand of QLOH01000048.1, from coordinate 2,269,523 downwards.
GTTTCCAACCAGTTTCCACTTTTTTCAATTTCTTTATCCAACCTTCTCCTAGGTTTCGGCATAACATTTCCTTTATACTTAGCTAGTTTCTCTTTTAATGCAGCAAACCTCCACATCAAATATGTTCTTATCCATTCTTACATGGTTATAATTGGTTTGTCCTTAGCTAGTAATATAGTACTATTAAATGATTCATAAATGTTGTTCATTAAGGTATCACATTTAGGGTAATAGCTGAAAGCATGCTTACACCAACAGGTAGGTGGTATTGCCCTTAGCCAATCATGTGCCTTTGCATCAAGTGCTTTAATTTGATTCATCTTGTCCTCCCATGCTTGTACATATGGAGCCTTTGATGCTCCCATCATTAGGTCTCTAATCAAAGTTCCCCCACCAAATTTCTTTTTGAAGTTGGTGTACAGGTGCCTCAAACAGAAATGGCTCTCCACCCCATTTAGCATTTTGTCAAAAACTGGTATCAATCCCTTCAAAATAGAATATAATTAAGAAAAGTAAAGATCATAGTTAAGAACTTAAATTTACAAGTATGATAATATATCACCTTTTGTTGGTCAGATATAAATACCCATCTATAGGTATTGATGTCACCAATATCTTCTAGAAGAAGTGTCAAAAACCATCTCCATGTCTCCTTGGTCTCAGTCTCAACACTGCAAATGCTAGTGGGAAATACTGATCATTAGGATCCCTCCCCACAATAATTAGTAACTGTCCTCCATACCTAGTCTTTAGGTTACAACCATCCAACTTAATAAATGGTCTGCAACCAGCTAAGAAAGCCTTCTTACACCCATCTAAGCACATATAAAACCTATTAAACCTTGGCTGCAAACCCTCACCCGACCTATCCAACTGAATCTTTAATGTATTCCCAGCACTGAATCTCCTAAGATCAGCACTATATGACCATAGCAAAGTATATTGCTTATTAGCATCCCCTTCCAATATACCCCGAGTAATTTTCCTTGCTCTAAATGCCCTCCATCTTGTTATCCCAACGCTATAATTCCTCCTCACATCACCAATTATTTCAGTAATAGTCAAATTAGAAGCTTCCCTGAATTTTTCCACCACAACTTTAACCACACACTGTGTATTTACATTTTTGTTAGCAAACAACATACCACAATTGTGTCTCCCAACTAGAGTCTTCACTCTAAATGTGCTACTGCCCCCCACTTTGCTCACCAACTTCGTAAAATCACAATTCCCAGTGCAAACAACTATGCACCTCATTGTATCATTCTTCACAAACTTCACTTGTTTTCCATTCAGCACAGAATATTCAAGAATAGCCCCCTTGAACTATTTTAGTGATATGAACTCCATTCCCAATTTAAATTTGAACTGCTTACACATATCCTCCTTCTTATACTTGGGATAATGTGGTCTATCATTGTCTTCCATTGCACTATTATAACAATCACTTTCTAATTCTTCACTTGAATATTCATCATCAATAATATGTATGTTTGAGATATTTTTTGGGACAAATTCAATCTCTAAAGAATGTGGAAGTTCAGTTTCTACAGCCACTGCATTTGTAGTTACATTGGTTGCCCCATCCACCTCTTCATCAATATTATGACTTGGTCCCGATTCATCAATGACTGGATGATTTCTTCTGCTACGTGTACCACTTCTTTTCTTCCTTTTCACCTGAGGTCCAAACATGTCATCCTCCTGAGTAAGTGCATTTAGCTCCTTCATTTTCTGCAATTCTTCATTAAGTGTAGCTTCAGCAGCTCCCACATCAGGTAGGTTAAATCCATCATCACCCATGTCCCTTTCTTCCTCACTGTCGTCAAAATAGACACCCTTCACCGATTCATCACTAGAATAAACATCCTCTTCAGCAAGAGATACATCACTAACTATACAATCACCTTCTTGCCTCTCCCCCTGAACATTCAAAACTGATACATCAACCAAAGTAGCAGCCTCTTCTTCCCTCTGCCCCTGAACCTCCATTGCAGAAATCTGAATCCCCTGAATCCTCATTGCAGAAAGATCACCGCTTCCACTTTCACCACAAAATCCACTAATTTGTTCAACATACAAATCCACATCACATTTCTTACTTTTCTAAAATTTTAGACATCTCCATGGCATCTTCATCATCACACAACTCCTTCAAACACTTTTCCATTCTACTTCCTACTTGCTTCCACCACAGTTTGAACTTCCCTTTGTAACCTAGGTCCTCCTTCACAAGTCCAATCGCTTCAAAGTATGACCAAGTGTCTAATAAGTATAAAATATATGATAATTTAGTGTATAAGTACTGCACTTATCAAGGGTAAAATAGTAAATTTATGCCCCAAATTACCTCTTTTTAGTAATAAATGCATAAATTATGAATATTTGATTTGAATTTGAATATGATGCTATTTTGATAGAAAATCTGTTGATTTTGCAGATAAAATGGAAGGATTTAAATGAAGAAACAAGATAGCCTTTATTTGGAAAGAGAATATGCAAGATAAAGATTTAAATGGCAGTTGATTAGGATAAGATAAAAAATTAAGTGGATAAGGATTCTGCAGATTTAATTCTAAATTCAAATTGAAGATCAAATCAGCACAGGATCAAGCTTAAAAGAGGGAAATAAGGAAAGCAGATCAAACAAGGATAAGATCAGGATGAGATCAAGCTAAAAAAGAGGAAATAAAGGAAACCTAGAACGTAACTCACGCTCCACCTACGCTGAGCGCAGGTGGAGTGCAGCAATTAAAATACATTCTGGATCCTGCGCTTCAAACGCGCTGAGCGCAGGATGAAGCGCGGGAATACGGATCAGTTTTTCAAAGAATTTCAAATCAGATTCCTTCCAGATTTCATATAGCTTTCCAACTTCTATAAATATAACCTTTCGCAAAGATCAAATGGGATTTTGGAGAGACGGCAGAGCAGAAGCAAGGGCTGGAGAAAGTGACAGTTTCTCCGTTGGTTTGTAATGGCTACCATGAGCAGCTAAACTCTCCCACAGGATTGAATGTAGTTGATTCAATCCCCAATTGTATGTGAATTCTCTTTGATATTTATGAATCCCTGTTTTTATAATATCGGTGTTTTGATTCTGTGCTTAATCCTTAGCTTCCGCCTGTGTGCCGGAGTTATAGGTTGGTTTTATGGGGCGCATTCAGAAGGTGGTTCTATAAAATCAATAGCGAGTTTGGGGGAACCTAGAAATTGGAAACTTGAATTCTAATTGGGTAAAAACGCTCATAGTAGTCACTGTGGGAACCAGGGCGAATTGATAGTGTAAATAAATAGATCTTTAATCCAGGGTAATTTATCACTGTGAGAACCAGGGTAGATTATTTCTGAGTATTTCATATTTTTGGAAACCTTTCTGAAACAACTTTAATTTGTGCTAAGATTTTATAAGTGCATATTCATAAATATTATTGGGTTTCACATACGAAAGGGGTGCGATAGACGAAGTTCAATCCTAGTTCAAGTAACCTGCTCAACCATCTCAATTTATTGTTTTATTTATTTACTATTGCAAATTACACTCATATCAAATATAGTCTCTCACTTGATAGTTGTGACCACTAGTATTTAAAATTGAACCGTTCGTTGTGGATACAACAAACCCTTCTACTTATTATTATACTGCTGAAATTTTGGTACGCTTGCCAGAATCTCATCAAGTATTTTTGGCGCCGTTGTCGGGGAACGGTGTCTCAATTTTAAATTCTCGTGAGGTCTATCTTATTGAGTTGTAAATTTTTTATTTTTATATTATTTTTCTTTTCTTTTCTTTTTCTTTTAGGAATTTAATTTGTATTTGTTCTAATTTAATTCTTTTATTTTATTTTTAGGATTTTTTTTAGGAATTTTGATTTTTCTATTTTATTTTTTATTTAATTCTTTTATTCTTATTTTTGTTAGGATTTTTACTTTTAGTTATTTTATTCTATTATTTATTTATTATTTTGTTCCTCTATTCTGAGCTAACCATTATTTAAGCTTCTTGATTTATGCTCTTGTGAGGTCAAGTGTCTCAAGACCAACTTTGATCCTGAGAAAGACAAGACAGCCAAAAAAAGGGGAGAACGAGCTCAAGGAGACAATTTCAACACTCTTTGTTCAACCATCCCAAGTGAAGTAAAAATTGAAGATATGGCTGAGAAGAGAAGAGATCCCCCTCCACCAAGAAGAACATTAGGAGACTATGTCATGCAACAAGGACCACGCTATTTTTCAAGCATAGCCATACCTGCTACTGCTAAATCTCTAGAGATTAAGCCAACATTCTTGAGTCTCATTAGTGCTCATCAATTCACGGGAATGGATCATGAGGATCCTTACACTCATCTCTCTATTTTTTATGATTTGATTGGTATAATGGGTTTTGAGGAAGGTGACTTAGAGTCTGTTTATTTACGTTTATTCTCTTTCTCTTTGATAGGTAAAGCTAAGGAATGGTTGAAGTCACACCCCAATCAGAGTCTGACTAGTTGGAGCAATGTGGAAGAGAAGTTCCTGAATAGATTCTTTCCACCATCTCGCTATATCAAGGCCAAGTCAGATATCTCCACATTCAAGAAGGAACCAGAGGAACCATTATGTGAAGCCTGGGAGAGATTCAAATCTTTGTCGAGAAGGTGTCCCAACCACGGTTTTGAGGATATTGCACAACTGAGCATCTTCTGCAATGGACTCAGACTTGACACCAAGATGTTCATAGATGCTGCAGTAGGAGGGACAATTATGTCAGCAGATGCAGAGCGTGCCATTACAATAATTGACAATTTTGCACTGAATGATCAGCAAGCTCAATATGGGAGACAGCCGGTTCAGAAGAAAGGGATACTAGAGCTAAACAGCACTGATGCACTTTTAGCTGAAAATAAGCTCATGGAGCAAAAGCTAGAAGCACTTACCAAGAGAGTGGATGCACTTCCTTAGCAGTTGCATGCAGTACAGTCTCATCCAAGCCTATTCCCACAATTGACTTGTGATTTTTGTGGAGGAGACCATCCTAATGATCATTGTTCTTACCAAGATAATTAGGAGGAGCAAGTCAACTATATGGGCAACCAAGGAAGACAAAATGCAGGACTTACTAATAGGCCAACTCCTTTCCAGCAGCAGCAAGTACATGACTGATTATTAAAACTGGAGGAGAAATTGGATAATGTCATACAATCCTTGGACACCTATGAGAAAAAGACAGAAGCTGCAATCAGAAGCTTGAAAACTGAAGTGGGACAATTGACCAAGCGATTCTCTGAACAGCAAGAACAATGCAGATCTATTTCCACCAGAAGCAGTAAGGTAGTAGGAAAAGGGATCGGTGATAACCTTGCGGTGGAAGAGGAAGTTTTAGAAGAAAAAAAAAGGAGAGTGACAATAGGAAGAGTGAGAAAGAGAGGGAGAAGGGAAAGTCACAGGTACCTCAATCGAAGAGTTTACCATATCCTCAGAATCCATCCAAGAAAGATAAAGAAAGGCAGTTTGCAAGATTCATGGATACCTTCAAGAGGCTACAAATCAATATACCATTTGTGGAGGCTATGGAGCAGATGCCAACATATGCCAAGTTCAAGAAAGAGCTCCTAACTAAGAAAAAGAGATTTACTAATGAGACAGTGGAGCTAAAGGCAGGATGTAGTGCTATAATTCAGAAGTCATTGCCTCAGAAGTTTAAAGACCCTGGGAGTTTCACTATACCAGTCACGATTGGGGCACTACCAATGGGAAAGGCACTACTTGATTTAGGTGCCAGCATTAATTTGATGCCCTTGTCCATGCTAAAGAGGATTGTAGATCTAGAAGTGAAACCTACAAGAATGACTCTACAGCTAGCTGATAGATCAATGAAGAACCCCTATGGGGTAGCAGAAGATGTGTTGGTGAAAGTAGACAAGTTTATGTTCCCAGTTGACTTTGTGGTGATGGATATAGAGGAAGATGCTGAAGTTCCTCTCATACTGGGAAGACCCTGCATGAAAACTGCTAAGGTCATCATTGATGTAGATGATGGAAATTTGAAGGTGAGGGTACATGATGATGAAGTTAGTTTTAATGTCTTTGAAGCAATGCAACACCCCAAGGACAAGCATCAATGCCTTGGGATGGATGAAGAGGATGAAATTTTTTCTAGAAGCTCGGAAGCAATTGACAAAAGCAAGCTCACTAGAAAAAGCTCTGATAAGCAATTGTCATGAGTTTGAAGGAGAAGATATGAATGAAGTTGTAGAATATTCGAAGCATCTGGATCTAGCCATGGAGGTCTCACCCGATGAAGAAAAATCTGAGGAATCGCAACAGGAGGAGAAAACTGAAAGTCAGAAGCTGGAGTTAAAGGTATTACCTTCTCAACTTAAATATGTTTTTCTTGCTGATGGTGAAAATAAACTTGTTGTGATAAGTAATGCCTTAACCCCATCCGAGGAGGAGAAGTTAATTTTTGTTTTGAAGGCCAATGAGGGCGTTATAGGCTGGACTTTATCTGACCTTAAGGGTATTAGTCCATCTTATTGCATGCACATGATACACATGGAGGAGGAGTACAAACCAGTGGTACAACCTCAAAGGCGATTGAATCCAACCGTGAAGGAAGTGGTAAAGAAAGAGGTGCTGGAACTTCTTGATGCCGATATGATCTATCCTATCTCTGACAATGCCCGGGTCAGTCCGGTTCAGGTAGTTCCTAAAAAGGGAGGTATGACTGTAGTTAAAAATGATAAAAATGAATTAATCCCTACTAGGACAGTCACAGGTTGGAGAATGTGTATAGATTATAGGAAATTAAATCAAGCAACTAGAAAAGACCACTTTCCTTTACCCTTCATGGATAAAATGTTAGAAAGGTTAGCAGGGAAAGCTTTTTATTATTTTCTGGATGGTTACTCTGGTTATAATCAAATAGCTGTAAATCCAGAAGACCAAGAAAAAAACTGCTTTTACTTGTCCTTTTGGTGTTTTACTTACAGGAAGATGCTGTTTGGATTATGCAATGCACCAACAACCTTTCAAAGATGCATGCTTTCCATCTTCTCAGACTTGGTAGACAAATGCATAGAAGTCTTCATGGATGACTTCTCAGTTTTTGGAACCTCATTTGATGATTGCTTGGAAAATCTGAACACCGTACTGAAGCGGTGTGTTGAAACAAATCTTGTGCTAAACTGGGAGAAATGTCACTTCATGGTGATTGAAGGTGTGGTGCTGGGCCATAAAATTTCTGCTAGAGGCATTGAGGTGGACAAGGCAAAAGTGGAGGTCATTGAGAAGCTGTCACCACCAATAAATGTGAAAGCAGTCAGTAGCTTCTTGGGACATGCGAGTTTCTACAGGAGATTTATTAAAGACTTCTCAAAGATAGCAAAACCACTCAACAATCTTCTTAACAAGGATACACCTTTTATTTTTTATGCTGAATGTTTAACCGCTTTTAACCTGTTGAAACAAAAGTTGATTTTTGCTCCTGTTATAATTGGCCCTGACTGAAACTTAGACTTTGAACTGATGTGTGATGCTAGTGATTATGCTATAGGGGCAGTTTTAGGACAAATAAAGTCTAAGGTTTTCATGCTATACATTATGCTAGTAAAGTTCTTAATGAGGCACAAATTAATTATGCAACTATTGAAAAAGAACGGTTAGCAATAATATATGCTTTAGAAAAAATTAGACCATATTTGATTGGCTCAACTGTCACTGTCTATACTGATCATGCTGCACTCAAATGTCTATTGACTAAACCTGATTCTAAACCTAGATTAATTAGATGGATCCTGTTGCTGCAGGAATTCGACTTAAGGATCAAGGATAAGAAGGGGAGTGAGAATGTTGTGGCTGATCACCTCTCAAGATTGGTCACCAAGCAAGTGACAAATACTCAAGCAGAGATGCAAGAAGAATTCCCTGATGAGAAGCTTATGATGATACAAAAAAAGCCATGGTTTGCTGACATGGCTAACTTCAAAGCAGCAGGAGTGATACCAGAAGAATTCAACTGGCATCAAAAGAAAAAGTTCCTAAGGAATGCACAGAGATATGTGTGGGATGATCCCCATTTTTTCAAGATTGGAGCTGATAACTTATTGAGAAGGTGTGTTTTTTATGAAGAAGCCAAAAGCATCCTGTGGCACTGTCACAACTCCCCCTATGAAGGTCATTTCAATGGAGAAAGAACTGCTGCAAAGGTCCTACAATCTGGATTCTACTAGCCTACCCTGTTCAAGGATGCTCACAGCTACACTCAACAGTGTGACAGTTGTCAAAGAACAGGAGGGATATTTAGAAGAAATGAGATGCCCTTAAACAATATCTTGGAGATAGAGGTTTTTGACTGATGGGGGACAGACTTTGTGGGCCCTCTACCACCTTCTTTTGGCAAGGAGTATCTTTTAGTGGTTGTTGAGTATGTACCCATGTTGGTGGAGGCCATTGCAACTGTGAAAGCTGATGCGAAGACAATGGTACAGTTCTTGAAGAAGAATATCTTCTCTCGGTTTGGTTCACCAAGGGTCCTGATCAGTGATGGAGGATCTCACTTCTGCAATTCACAACTACAGAAGGTGCTGGAGCATTATGGGGTGAGACACAAGGTAGCATCTCCTTACCACCCTCAGACAAATGGCCAAGCTGAAGTCTCAAATAGAAAGATCAAGAGAATCCTTGAGAAGACTGTGAGCTCTTCTAGAAAGGATTGGTCCATTAAGCTAGATGATGCACTGTGGACATATAGAACTGCTTACAAGACATCCACAGGTCTCTCCCTTTTTCAACTAATTTATGGAAAAGCATGCCACTTACCTGTTGAATTAGAGCACAAGGCTTTCTGGGCTCAATGCCTACATGAGTTAGACGAGATGAGGCTCAATGCCTACGAGTCCTCCAGAATTTACAAAGAGAAGACCAAGGCATATCATGACAAGAAGCTTATTAAACGACAGTTCTATCCAGGCCAATCAGTTCTCCTGTTCAACTCTTGGTTGAAGCTATTTCCCGGGAAGTTGAAATCAAAATGGTCTGGACCATTTATTGTCAAGGAAGTCAGACCATATGGAGCTGTGGAAGTGGAAGATCCTGATTCAAAGAGATTTTGGGTTGTGAATGGGTAAAGACTGAAGCCCTATTTGGGAGGTGAAATTGATAGATCTTACTCTGTTATTCATCTTCAAGAACCTCCTTGAAAGAACGAGCGTCAAGCTATATGACGTTAAACGAGCGCTTCCTGGGAGGCAACCCAGTATTTTAATTGATAATTTCTACTGTTATTCATTTGTTATTTTGTTGTGGTCTGTATATATTTTGTGTTAATTAGGTTTTTATTTAATAGGATTTGGTGGAGTAAGTGTTTGGGAGAGAAATGCAGACACCTTGGTAACTAGGAAGTTGCAGAAAATTTGACTAAGTGTTGCAGTAATTTCATTCTGATTTCTGCGCTTCACCCGCGCTTAGCGCAGGTAAAGCGCAGAAATGCACCAAAACTCTCTGTTTTGGGCGCTTCACCTGGGCTGAACGCAGGTAAAGTGTAGCAGGACGCTAAACTTTATGCGTTTGTATTTTTCTGCAGTTCCCAACATATCTGCAACAACCTAGGGACAGTCCTATTGTTCCGGGGGGAGGTGGAGCACAGGGCACAGAGGACGAAGATTAGGATTGAAGATTGATACTGGTGTTTTTCTTTCCTTTCAGCTCTTTCATTTACTTTCGTTTGATCTGTATTGTATCTTACATATCACTGAGACATCATTCTTATGCAGTATAGATTTTTAGGATTATTTTTCTTGTTATTTTGTAAATTAGGATTTTTGTTTTTCATTTTTTTAGGATTTAGGATTTAAGGAATTAATTTTTAAATCTCAAAGCTAGGCAGTCTAACTAACCAAATTAGAAAAGAAATAGGAATTTTGTGATTAAATCCATAATCAGTTAGGATTAGGGTATTGTGTAGGAAAATATATCAGGGAAGTTAATTAATTTCAGTAAGTGCTTTATCAAGGAATTTAGCCAACAGTCGGTGAGTTGTGTGAAACTAAACACTGATATGAGAGTTTTCATCGCTACTTGTCAACTGTTATTGATTGAGTTTCTGGATTTTATTCTGCATTTGGAAAATATGGAAGTGATAAAGACATATTTTGTGATTAAATTATTTGCTCAGTGCCAAAAAGCCAACCCTTGAAAAATTTTTCCAAATTTTTTGGTAACCCATTTGAGCTTTAATTTTTCCTTTCTTATGCACCCCAGCCAATTTTTAAATGCTTATATCCTGTCCCTTACACTTGGGAAAGAGAACTAAGGTGCAATCTGATAAAATGGGGAGAATTGGTTGGTTACTTGAAAGTTGAAGAAATACAAAGAGCAGGCACAAGAAAGCAAAAGAGGATCACTCTCTTAAAAATCAAAAACAAAAAGAGAATAAAAGTGAATAAGTTCGGGGGAGTGAATCATCAAACAAAGAAAGAGGCCAACTGAATGATACAAATCAAGAATGAAATGGAATAATGGAGAGAAATTTCAAGTCCAAGAAAAATTTAAAGATGCTCTCTATTCTAGTGTTCTCTTTGCATATCCAGAAAAACCATGATTTCTTGATAACTCAGCCTCATTACAACCAAGAAAAGACCTTTTGATCCATAATCTTCCATGTGAATGTTTAGAAACCAGAAATGACTATCAATTTTAGTTGCTCAACTGTTGTGAAAAATTGAGGGAAACACTTACCCGTGAGAATGAGAGAATTCCTTGATTTATCACTTATTGTTTTGGTTGCTATTTCTGAAAAAGTTTGAATGTATTTTTATCCTGTCCTGATTGAATACTGGTAATATCATTGGATTCTGATTTTCAATTTGACTTTTAGAAAGTGACAGCTGCCTAGCAAGAGGTGATGAAATTATTTCCTTACTTTTTGAGAATCATAGTAGGGGATTGAATCCATTTTCAATTGCAAAAGGTTTTCTTGTTTGAGGACAAGCAAGAAGCTAAGTTGGGGGGAAGTTGATAAGTGAAAAATATATGATAATTTAGTGTATAAGTACTGCACTTATCAAGGGTAAAATAGTAAATTTATGCCTCAAATTACCTCTTTTTAGTAATAAATGCATAAATTAAGAATATTTGATTTGAATTTGAATATGATGCTATTTTGATAGAAAATCTGTTGATTTTACAGATAAAATGGAAGGATTTAAATGAAGAAACAAGATAACATTTATTTGAAAAGAGAATCTGCAAGATAAGGATTTAAATCGCAGCTGATTAGGATAAGATCAACAATTAATTGGATAAGAATTCTGCAGATTTAATTTTAAATTCAAATTGAAGATCAAATCAGCACAAGATCAAGCTAGAAAGAGGGAAATAAGGAAAGCGAATCAAACAAGGATAAGATCAGGAAGAGACCAAGCTGAAAATTAGAGGAAATAAAGGAAAGCTGGAACGTAACTCACGATCCATCTGCGCTGAGCGTAGGTGGAGTGCAACAATTAAAATACATTCTGGATCCTGCGCTTCAAACGCGCTGAGCGCAGGATGAAGCGCAGGAATACGGATTAATTTTTTAAAGAATTTCAAATCAGTTTCCTTCCAGATTTCAGATAGCTTTCCAACTTCTATAAATAGAACCTTTTGCAAAGATCAAATGGGCTTTTGGAGAGATGGCAGAGCAGAAGCAAGGGCTGGAGAAAGTGGCAGTTTCTCCGTTGGTTTGTAATGGCTACCATGAGTAGCTAAACTCTCCCATAGGATTGAATGTAGTTGATTCAATCCCCAATTGTATGTGAATTCTCTTTGATATTTATGAATCCCTGTTTTTATAATATCAGTGTTTTTATTATGTGTTTAATGCTTAGCTTCCGCCTGTGTGCCGGAGTTATAGGTTGGTTTTATGGGGCGCATTCGGAATGTGGTTCTATAAAATCAATAGCGAGTTTGAGGGAACCTAGGAATAGGAAACTTGAATTCTGATTGGGTAAAAACGCTCATAGTAGTCACTGTGGGAACCAGGGCGAATTGATAGCGTAAACAAATAGATATTTAATCCAGGGTAATTTATCACTGTGGGAACCAGGGTAGATTATTTCTGAGTATTTCATATTTTGTGGGAACCTTTATGAAATAACTTTAATTTGTGCTAAGATGTTATAAGTGCATATTCATAAATATTATTGGGTTTCACATACGAAAGGGGTGCGATAGACGAAGTTCAATCCTAGTTCAAGTAACCTGTTCAACCATCTCAATTTATTGTTTTCTTTATTTACTATTGCAAATTACACTCATATCAAATATAGTCTCTCACTTGATAGTTGTGACCACTAGTATTTAAAATTGAACTGTTCCCTGTGGATACGACAAACCCTTCCACTTACTATTATACTGCTGAAATTTTGGTACGCTTGCCAGAATCTCATCAGTGTCCAAGTCAAGCCCATGCATTACATGAACTTCACCTCCCTTGTAACAAAGCTTCGGGTGTTTTTCAAAACAACCCTTATGGTGAAATGAAACAGAGAACCCCATACCTACATAATGAAAATAAACATATTCAGTTTAAGGATTTTGTGCCTAATACAAGACTTTAACAAAAAAATGGGATAAACATTAATATCCATTTACAAAATCAAACCCTATTAACAAAGAATAATTCAAATCATTTTTAACAATTTGAACCCTAACCGCAACGAAGAACGCCTACTGCTTCCTCAGACAAACCACGACGAAGCAATTAACACTCCCTCTTTCTATGTTTGTCTGAACCGATTAACACGCAACGATAATCAAAGACGAACGAACGTTTTCACTCTTCTCCCTAATCGCCACTCTGCCTCTATTCGTCTCAGTATTTTTTACCTCTTCTATTTTTACAACTTGGGTTATTAGGGTTAGGGTTATTTTAGATTTTAGATTATTAGGGTAATTGTAATTTCAATTTCACCTGAGTATTTAAATAAATTAAGAAATTAAATTAAATTACACGTGGCAAGCTGAGCTGGCTCTACGTTAGCCAGCTCATCACCTAATGGAACCAGGTTAACAGCAGGGACCAACTTCACAACATTTCAGAAAAGAGGGGACTCAACCCAATGATTTTAAAAATGAGGGACTAAATCCAAATTTCCAAAATTTTAGATTTTTTTTTAAAAAATGAATTAACAAATTTAATTATACTAATTTTATCCTAAGGATATTTTTATAATTTAATTATTTAATGTTTGTAGAGTAAACTTAAATTGGAAAAGGCTTGAAGGATTTTTTTAAAAAAATTAAAATAGATAAAATGATATTTCATTAAAATATCAAGGGTAATAACAGAAAAAGATAATAAGTTATAAACTATAAACTTAAACGAGTAAAGTAACACATTAATCCCTGACTTTGTGGGCAACATACACTTTAGTCCCTGAATTTTGAGAAATCGCACGTTAGTCCTTGACGTTAATCTCTGTCATGTAGTTTAGTCCAAACACTTGACTTCTGTTAACTCCTTCCTGACATGAAACGTTAACTGAGGCATAGGATGGTAAAAAGCATAAAACGACAACGTTTTGTTTATTTTTAAGAGATCGTGATCATCCTTAGCAGTCATTTCATGTTGGTCTCCCCGTTCATCCCTATTCTTTCATTTTTATTTCTGCGCTTAGGTTGTTGGTCGCCATTGATACTTCTTCTTCCTCGCTTTTGCTTGCCCCATTCTGCTTGTTGCTCGCTTTTGCTTCTTGTTTGCTTCTGTTTCTACTTTAGCTCTTCAATAACTAGTCCAGTTGAAAATTTTCTAACTAGTGAAGGCTCTGCACTGGCCGCCTTATTTCCATCCTCTTTCATCATCTCACTATTTTGCTCAACAGATACAAGCATATAAAAATTTACAACTTCCACATTGCCCTGATTTTTAATCTTTTTCATCTTTTTCTTATTTGTTCTATCCTTAGATTGATTTCCAACAGGAATGTCATGAGCACCATCATCCACACTCCTGCACCATAAATATTAATTAACTGAGATGACTGGACAAAATAGGTTATAGTATGTCTCAGGGTCATTCACCTAGCATAATGTGAAAAATAATAGAATGAATAAAACATTTCATAAAGTTCAAAGATTTGCAAGAAAGCTAAAGGTAAGATACAAATTTAAAGTGCTTTTCACAAACACCTTAAATAGTGAAAATGGAATAAAAAGACAAGTTTGTTCGACACCATTCAGCTAAATAAAAAAAATTATAGATTGACACTACAACAAATCAACGATTTAGATACGAGCGGATAGCGTCGGCCAGACCGACGTAAGGCCGACATTAAAAGGCATCACTGTTGATTTTTTTTTACATTTTTTTATGTAGCATAGGCCAGGTCGACACTAACTTTGTTAAATAGTGTCGACCTGGCCTATGCTAGGGGTGTTCACGGGTCAGTTTGGTTCGGTTCTGTAGGAAAAATAAATTTGAACCAAATAAAATTGTTCGATTCGGATTTTTCAATTTTTCTGTAAGTGGCCCGAACCAAACCAAACCGATCAACAATGGATTGGTTCGATTCGATTCAATCGAATCAGAAATTTTGTTATGCCAATACAATCAAATTATTTTTCAATTTTTTTAGCAAATAATAGAAAAATTCATTTAAGAAAAAATAGTCTACAATAAAATCTCATATTGATGTTTAATCTCTCCTTTATGATAAAAATTCATATTAAAGTTTAATCCCTCCTATCTTCCAAATTTTTTAGTATAGTTTTTTTTTTAAATTTTGGGTGGTTCGATTCGGGTAACGAGTCCAGTGTCTTTAATTCGTTACCCGAACCAATCATTGACGGGTTTGATTGGTTCGGTTCGGGTCCAACTTGATTGAACTAAAAAATCCAATCCAATCAGATTGGTTCGATTCGGTTCATCAGATTAAACCAAACCAATGAACACCCCTAACCGATGCTAAAGGCAATTTTTTTTTGAAATTTTATTTTTATTTAGTGTCAAACTTCATAAAGTTAGTGTCGGTCTAACCGACGCTAATTTCTTGTTATTTTTCACTACGTATATAATATTTTGCACTATATATTTCAAGAAACAAACTTAGCATTAAGGGTAATGCTCTTTCTTAGTATCATGTAGGTTGTGGGTTCAATTCTCACAATTGATAAATTTGGAAAGAAAGAATTTTTTTTCCAGGTCGCCGCTAAAAATTGATTTTCTTGTAGTGTGATACTTACATAGGAACTAAGGCTTGCTTCTTAAATGTATTCCATATCGAAGCATAATAACCCATGTGCTAGATAGTCCAAGCTTCTTAAATATATTCCATACCGAAGCATAATAACCCAATGGCTAGATAGTCCAATAGAAAGTTAATGACGTTCACAAAGTCATAGACAAATGTGCTAGTTTACTCAAACTCAAACGCTACTTGAAGTAGCATAAGCAATGATGAAGCTAGGGCCATGGCCCCCAAACTTTTGTTATTTCTCAAATTTATATATATATATATAATTATTGGTTAAAATTATATAGTAAAAATTTAGATAGAAGGGGATATAGATAAACTCAACTACCTTATTGAAATAGAAATGTTTGATTTAAACAACTAATTAATGTAAAATGAAATAAAAGACATATTTACATAACTTTTATTATATAAATTCTATTTTTATTTTCTAGTAAAAAACTATAACATTAGATAATTACAATTTTATATTTTTTTATTAATTTTAAATTTTTAGTGATAAATATTTCATTAAAAATTAAAATATATAGTGAAATAATTAAATTAAATTAAATAATAAAAAGAAAATAATAATTAAAGTATTTTTTGTTAAACTACTTACACTATATATATAAACTATGAATATTTATCTTAATTCGACAATTAATATTTGATTTAGTTTTTAATTTATATTATATTATAATGTTAATAATAACAAAAATTTGCATTTGCGGTGAGTTGTTTGATCGGAAAAAAAATGTAAATTGACCCTCTGGCTTCGCTCCTTGATCATATGATAAGTCACTAAAATAGTTCATTTACTAAACACCCACAACTTGATCAAATAAACATGAACTTATAAGCTTTCGTTTTTGTCTTTTCAAACACATTATATCGCTCAAATCTCAATTATGTTCAGGTCTGTGATAGTCATAGTCCTTGTGTGTGTTTGATTTAATATTAGAATGTAATTTTTTTTTTTATTTTCGTAACGTTACAAATAATTACGTTGAGAGGTCCAAATTTAAGTTTGACATTTCTTAACGTTAAACCAAACATACTATTTGTAATGTCCAATATTGAGACAACGTAGTAGTGGTAACTAACTAACTGTATTAGCGATTGAGATAGCTGCTTTATTAGGCAAACATCAATTCAATCCTTAAGCAATCACGCAATTATGCTGAGCTTTGTTAGGCAAAAATGAATTTTAGTCCTTAAGCAATCATGCAATATATGCTTTGCCTTTCCTCTTTCCATACTTGGTAGTGGGTACATGGTCTGCTCAATTTCCAAAGCAGGCAAAAAGAAGAATAAACTAAAAACATTGTCAATTCAAAAGTAATATAATGTAACAACGGTATCTTTTTTTCTCCTTGTTCTTGTTCCCATTAAGCGGCTTAACCCAAGCAATGTCCATGTTCTACTCTACATATCCATATGAGAGTAATCTTAAGCTACTATTACAACATATATTATATGATCATTCGGAAGATAATTCACTTTTCTATTTTGCTAATATCCCACACAAAAATTTTAATGTTATAAAGCTTAATGCGTTTTTAGGTACAACACTAATTATTGTAAAAAGAAATGTCAGAGAAGGTGTCCATTTTATTCCTTCACACATGAGGTGCCACATGTTATGAGCCCCCACAAGGGATTCAATTCCAAAAGGAATCCCACATGACATTACCATGGTTTGGCCATAACAAACGTTCATTAGTCCCATAAGGGACCCTCCATTCACATGGGTCTGCTTCCTTAAAATCAACGTCCCTGATTTGGCTCTCAAAACACATCATGGCCGTCCAAAACCAGACCAAAGGGTGGGTGAGTGTGTCCCACTTTTGTCCTCTAAATGGAGGGACATGTTGCTTTAAAGCTGCTGCATCTGCTACCGACAGCTTAGCTTGCCTTTGTCCATAACTTATGCATTGAATTTGAAACAATGACAATGTCAAAGTGATGCCCTCTCAAGGCTGCTACCTTCCCTTTATTTTCACTTTCCTATAAAACACAACCTTGCATTTCCAACTTTCCCACAATTGCATCACATTCTCTCTCTCCAACGGGAATTAGTAACAGAAAATTCCTCAAGCCTAATAACTCTATTGTCCAATAGAACAATTGAATCAGAGGGCTTTGCATAGGGTATTTGAAAGGTTTAGATTGAAAATCTGATCACTGGGAAGATGGAAAAGACAGTGGCATATGAGAATGATCTCAACCTCAAGGCAACAGAACTTAGATTGGGGTTGCCAGGGACTGAGGAAAAGGAGGAGAAAGCCATGGCTGGTGTGAAAAGCAACAAAAGGCAATTGCCTGAAACTTCTGAAGAGTCTGTTTCCATTTCCAAGGCCTCACATGACCAACAAGTTGAGAGTGATGCAGCCCCTCCTGCCAAGTAAGTTTTTATGATGAAAGATTGAACCTTTCTTTCATGGGGTTGATGAGAAGAGATTCAAGAATCTCTTTTTCTACCTTTTATTTTTGTTTGGATCTGAAATTTGAGCTAACTCATTCAACATACTGACATGGCAGGGCAAAGATAGTGGGATGGCCACCAATCAGATCCTACAGGAAAAACAGCTTGCAAGAAGCTGAGGGTTCTGGGATCTATGTGAAAGTGAGCATGGATGGTGCTCCTTACCTCAGGAAGATTGACTTGAAGGTCTATAGGGGCTATCCAGAACTACTCAAAGCTCTAGAAACCATGTTCAAGTTGACCATAGGTGAGAGGAAATTTACTTTTGGCTGAAATGAAACTAGTTTGTAATTCAACTTTTTCTTATGCTGTGACTAACCTGGGTTTTCTAATTTCAGGTGAGTACTCTGAAAGAGAGGGTTATAAGGGATCTGAATATGCACCTACATATGAAGACAAGGATGGTGACTGGATGCTAGTTGGAGATGTTCCATGGGAGTAAGTTCTCTCTCTGTTTTTGTTCATGTCCCTGAATCTCTGATTAATTTGTCTCTTAGCTTATACATATTCACAACCTCACAGAAGTTACTTTTTTTTTGTTTGTGCAGCATGTTTATGACTTCCTGCAAAAGGCTAAGAATCATGAAAGGCACAGAAGCTAGAGGATTGGGTTGTGGTGTATGAGAAGCAACTAAATCACTATGACTATAATGGAAGAGAATAGTTTTTTTGGTGTTGACAAAAATCATTCTTTCAGCTTGGGTTATTGGAACTAATGGATTTTTTTGAAACAATTTATATATCCAACCTCCATGCTCATCTGGAGTTTGATTTGATCAAGTGGGGGAGATGGAAGATGATTCTTTCTACATATTTGTCAACATTTCTTGTTATTTTACAGCATATGTGATGTGATGAGATGCAATATGCTATTGTTTCCACTGAACCTTTTCAATTAGCAATCTGATCAAGAAATTTGCCTCAAATGAAATTTGTATAAAAAGAGTTAGAAAGGATCAATATATTTATCCAAGTGTTTTGTTTTGTATCAACAGAAATACAGTGTAATAATATAAATTTTGTCGTCATTGAATGGATGGATACACACAAAAAAAAATTCCTCTCTCTAATTGCATCTGAAGTTATTTTCTTTCTAATTACATCTGAAGTCTGCTTCAAACCCAATTACAATTCATTATTACTTTAAAAAAAAAAAAGATAGTATTTTAGATGAAACGTGAGTGAGCTTATGGCCAAGGATCCGTATCAGAAAACATAATACAGTGTCCTCCTTGCATATATGATTATCAAAATTTAACATCTTTGATTATAAAAAAATATGAAGAGATGATCACTGGGTACGTTTATTATACCACTGGTCTGGCTCTGGTATGACTTTTCACTTTACTACATGTTTGATTTACTTTTCTCTCCAAACAAATGAAACAATGTCACTGTTTTTTTAATTAAAGTTAGTTTTTTTCCTTTTTCCCCTGTTTTTATTTTTGCCTTCCGACCTAACCATATCAAATATCTTCGACTTGGAGCAATATAAGAGGAGTATCTCGTTGGCAAACAGTGGTAACTGGTAATAGATAAGGATACACGGCGGTGACAATCGATTAAACCCTCAATTTTATCATTGAATATATCATCTCTCTTTATTATTAGTATCTAAATTAAATTAATTATATAAATACCATAGTATTTCAATCCATTTTAAAGATCAATGTGACCCATAAAAAGAAAGTTAAAGAATTAACATGGTAGATATTAAATTTTTTGATAATTATATATAATTTATTTAGTTTAAAGATTAATAAAGAAATGTGATAAGTTCGATAATGAAATCGAGAGGTTTAACAATTGAATGAATATATTTTTTTAACATTGGAGTAAAATATATTCTCAATGTTTTTTCTAAATTTGTTTGATTTGTCTAGTTTTTATTATTATTAAACCTAAAACTGCATAAACTTCAATCATTTATCATATTTTCGTCAAAAAAAAAAAAAACAAACCTGCCATATTGATCAAGATCATTGACGAATTGAGGGGGGCAAGTCACACAACTCACAAGTGGGAGCCCTCCCCTAATCTCAAATTTTTTTACTTTAACTTTTTTACTATTCTTCAAAAAAATTTAATGTGTTATGAGTGTATATAACAAAATTAGCTAATAAGTTAGTCAAAAGTTAAAACACTAGCTTAAAGCTAAAAGTTAATAAGTCAACTAATTGAATTAAAAGTGTTTAGTAAAATTAGTTGTAAATTATAAAATGATAGATAAAATCATCATTATTTATAAGGTTATAATTTGAAATTTGATAATTATGAAAATTTTAAGGATAAAAATGTAAAAAGCCATTTATGCTAGTAGCTGAAATTTGAAAATGCCATCTAGAATAACATTTTAGGCTTAATTGCACTTTTGGTCCCCCTACTATCATCAATCCACAATTTTGGTCCCCCTACTTTTTTTCGCAATTTTGGTCCCCCTATTATTCCAAATTCGCGATTTTGGTCCCTCTAACACATACTTGGGAGGTATAGAGGGACCAAAATTTTGAACTACATCCCGAATTTGGAATAATAGGGGGACCAAAATCGCGAAAAAAAAAGTAGGGGAACCAAAATCGCGGATTGGTGATAGTAGGGGGACCAAAAGTGCAATTAAGTCAACATTTTAAAAAACACTAGCAACTACCAAATAATGTTATTTTATCAAATAGGGTGTAAATGGTTTGATAAGCTTTTCAGCTACCAATTCCCGCTTCAGCTAAATATTTTGGGGTATATTGGAATTGGTCCCCCTAATTTTATTTTAGGTTATGTTTGAAAAAACTAGCTGAAAAATTAATTAATAACTTAAAGGTGAGTTGATAGTTGGAATTCTAATTTTTAGCTAAAAACTAAGCTAATTTATTGAATTAAAAGTGTTTGGTAAAATTAATGGTTGAAGTAGCTGATAAATATAAAAATTATATAATTATATGATATTTTTTATATAACTTCTAATTTTATTTACTAGATAAAAGTATATTTTTTGGATAATTTTAATTTTAGATTTTTCTTAAAGATGAATTATTTTAATACATTATTTATTAGTTTTAATTATTTTAATTTGTAGATTAACATAGCGTAAAGCTATTTTTTTCATTCAATTATTAACGTTTTTTCCAATTTGGAAAGGTTTAGGAGAGTTTTTAAAAAATTAATAGGGATAAAAGTGGGATTTTATTAAAATATTAAGGATAAAAGTTGAAAGAAAAATAATAAACTATAAGGTATAAGCTTAAACACTATTTGAGAGTCAAAATTTTGTGTGTGTGTGGCGAACGAGAGCTACTCAACTTTTCACAAAACTTTTATAGAGTCAGTGTTATTAGTGCGAGAGAGATATGAGATATTACAATATTGTCTGTTCCGGTCCCAAATTAGATGAGAAACTAGATTATAATTATTGAGCGCTATTAATGGCTACCCATTTGAAAGCTCATAATATTTGGAGCTATGTTGAAACAGGTTTGTAAGGAGTCGATGATGTTACTCGACGAAGGGACTAGCTAGCGCTAACACAAATTCATCAAGGAGTAGATTACTCTTTTTTTTTGGTAAAATAGCAAACATCAAAACTGCTAAAGAAGTGTGTGACATATTGAAGCTATCATATAAAGGAGTGGAGAAAGCTCATAAATCCAAGTTACAATCTTTGCGTAGAGAATATGAAAGGTATGAAATGCTTAGTTCATAAACTATTGAACAATATTTTTCACGTGTTATTGAGCTTATAAATAAAATGGGGGTGTATGGAGAAGATATTCTCGACAGAAAAATGTGGTGGAGAAAATTTTACATATATACCATGTCAATGAAGTTTGACCATGTGGTGACTACAATAATTGAGTCATACGTAAAAAATACCATGATAGTAGCAAAGTTTCAAGGAAGCGTTGAAAGTCACATGAGTAGAATCTTGGAGAAGACATAAAAAATAAATGAAGAAGCCTTGAAGAATAAGGTGAATCTTAGTAATGTTATTGAATCCAATCAAAACATAGAAGATAGAAGTCGTGATAATTTCAACCAAGGAAGAGGAGGAAATAATTTTGGATATGCCAACCGTGGAAGAGGAATAGGTAACAATTACCAAGAAAGAACAAATTATAATTGTTATCATTGTGGGAAGTCCGAACACAAAGCTGCAAATTGCATATACAGAAAACTAACATACCAGAAAACCATTACCAGGATGTTGGTGAGAATTCTAACCCACAAAGTTTATTTTTGGCAAGTAATAATTTTCAGAAGATGAAAATATCTTACATTTAGATATTGGTTGTACTAACCATATGCATGAGAGAAAAATAGCTATTTTCTTCTATAGATGAAATAGTGAGATCTACAGTAAAATTTGGCAACAACACCAATATACGAAATTTGGGGAAAGGGCGAATTACTATCCATTTGAAAGACAATTTTAAAAACTTTATCTTTGATGTTTTCTATTCTCCTAGTCTTCATCACAACTTAAGTATGAGATAATTATAAGAGAAATGTTACAACATGCAAATTCATCATGGCTTCTGCACGTTGATTGATAGAAATGGAATATTTATTGTTAAGGTAAAGATGACACCCAACCGCCTATTCCCTTTGAAAATTCAACATGAAAAAGTTCCTTGCTTAAGTTGTGTAATACAAAATGATGATTGGCTATGGCATATGCGCTTTAGACACTTTCATTTCCATGGATTGAATGATCTACCGAAGAAAGAATTTGTTTCTTGTTTTACTATTATAAATACTCCCAATAGTTTATGTGAGACCTTCCAAGTGGGAAAGAAGCACAAAGAATCATTTCCAATAGGAAAGTCCTGTAGAGCAAGACAGTTGCTATAGATTGTTCATTCAAACTTGTGTATTGTTGAACTAGAAACACATATGGTGGTAGTAGGTATTTTATTACCTTTATTGATGATTTTAGTAGAAAGACTTGGGTGTATTTCCTGAAACAAAAATTAGAAGCTTGTGATGTCTCTACGACATTTAAGGCATTTGTAGAAAAACAAAGTGGGTGCAAGATCAAAGCATTGAGAATAGACAGAGGCCAAGAGTACCTCGGCTAAGAAAGATTTCTTTGAGCAACATGGAATTCAGCATCAATTGACTACCATATATACACCTCAACAAAATGGTGTTGCTGAAAGAAAGAACATGACAATCATGGGTAGAAGTTGTTGCTACTGCTGTTTATATTCTTAACAGGTGTCCGACAAAAAGTGTTCATGATAAAACACCAGAAGAATCCTGGAGTGGAAGAAGGACCCAATTTGGCACCTTAGAGTTTTTAGATGTACTGTAAATGCTCATGTTCTAGATCAGCTCAGGAAGAAACTTGACGACAAAGGAGAAAAATGCATTTTCATTGGCTACAACACAAACTCAAAGGCATACATACTTTAGAATCTAGAGACAAAAAAGGTGATAATCAGTCATGATGTGATGTTTTATGAGAAAGGAATATTGGATTGATCCTCAAAGTCCTAGAAGGAGCCGATGGTGATTTTTGACAGCTATGAAGCAGATGAAAGACAACTAGATCCAACTTCTGATGAACCAGAATCATCGAGTAGACCAAGGAGATGTCGTCAATTACCAGCCAGACTGGAGGATTATATTTTGGGGGATGATAATGACCTATCTGATGAGGGGATTTTCAATTTTGCTTTATTTGTAGATTGTGAGTCAGTGACCTTTGAAAAAGCTTCAAATAATAAAAATTGGAGAAATGATGGAGAAATTTATGCCATTGAAAAAATGAAACTTGGGAGCTAACAGATTTATACCTGCAGATAAAAGGCCAATTAAAGTGTGTATATACAAAACCATGTATAAGCCCAATGGAGAAATTGAATGCTTTTAACGCAAGGTTGGTAGCAAAAAGGTATAGACAAAAGCCATGTATTGATTACTTTGAGTTATTTGCTCCTGTAGCAAGGTTAGACACAATACATATGATTATTTCTTTTTCAGCTTTAAAATAAATGGAAGATATATCAAATGGATGCTAAATCTACTTTTCTCAATGGTATTATGGAGGAGGAAGTATATGTTGAGAAACTTGCAGGTTATGTGATTAAGGGAAATGAAGATAAAGTCTACAGATTAAACAAAACACTATATGGCTTGAAGCAAACACCAAGAACATGGTACAAGAAGATTGATTCTTACATCATGCAACATGGATTTGAGATATGTCCTTTTAAGCACACACTTTATCTTTAATTAGTTGAGCCTGGAGATATTATTATTGTGTCTCTATGTTGATGATCTTATTTGTACTGGCTGATGGCACCTGTCAGTGGATTTCTAAGAAGACAGCTGGGAGCTGGTGACAAGCTTGGACCTAGAGGTGTCAAAGTGAGTCAACCCGGCTCACCACAGGTTAGGCTAAAACTGAGCCGAGCCGGGTTGGCTCACTTTTCTGGTGAGCAGAAAAAATACCAACCCGGCTCAACCCACCGCGGGTTGGTGAGTTAAGCAGGCTGGCTCACCTAACATAAAAATTATAAAATAATAAAAAAATAATAAAAAAGGTCAAAAAAATTAGAAAAAATATAAAAAATTATAAAAATGACTTAAAAATATATAATTAAAATAAAAATTAAAAAGTGAGCCAACCCGGCTCGAACCCACTTTAGTTCGCGAGTTAAGTGGGTTGACCCACTTTTGACCCGCGAAAATGTGAGCATATATTTTACCAACCCAACCCACCGGTGAGCCGAGTTGGGCCGAGTTAGCTCTACTTGGACCTGCTAGGAGTGCTTGGAGCTGAGCCAAGCTTTGGTCAACCATGTTTTGGTCAACCCTCCCATGGTCAACCTTTGACCTTTGACCCAAGTCAACATGAAGATTTCCAATTAATTAGAAGATTAATTAGGAATTATTTGTATTAGGATTAATTTGTATTTTCCTTAAACCTCCTCCTAATGAGGGGTGCTAATTTTGAGTAGGATTAGTGGCTAGTAGCTATTTGAGCTACTCTTGCCTTAGGACATGGGTTCAAGACTCATTTAGGATAGTTTTTCACTCATCTTGTATTTTCCTTCCCACCACCTAGCCACCTCCTTTTCCTATAAACAGGAGGCCACCCCCCTTGTATTTTAAGCTTGATTTTGAGTAAAGGAATTATGCCAAAATTCCTCCTCATTTTGTGAGTAGAGAAGGCTTGGTGGTTCTTGCTTAAACCAACCAAAGACTTATCTGATTCTCCTTAATTAGTGGCGTCTAGCACTTGAACTTATCTGCTGTGGGGGTTGCCTACACCAGTGGCGTTCTACCATCTCTTTTCTCTCCACTTTTTCTTTCAAATTTCCCTCTTGTTCTTTGGGTTTTGGGCGTTAATATAGCTGCTGCCCAGCTGCTATATTTCGCTTATTAATTGCTTGTTCTTGATTCTAACCGGTTGTTTTTGCTCAATTCTAGATTTGTACCCTTCCTGCTATCAATTGCTATCAGAGCTACTTGATTTTGGAGCTGTTTGGAGTCCTTTTCACCATCATTTGGCCACGGATTTTGCACCCAAGAGGTGCAGATTTTTTTGGTTTATTTTCTTAGTTTTTCCATGTATTCAAGCTCATTTTTCCTGTAATTGTTGGACTCTTGAACTATTCTGAGCCCGAGGTGCTCTTCTGCTGCACTGCAGCTTCTGTTTGTCTGTCTGTTTGCTTGCTTTGAGCTAGTATAGGGGTTGTTTTGGGTCACGCAATACCCCCTGTAGGTGTTTGATTAATTGTTTGATCAAGTTTCTATAAGTGTTCGTACTTGTTCTTGAACTGCTTGAGTGCTTTAACTGTTGTTTGTGGTGGAGTGTGGTAAGTGGAGGCATTGTTGTCTTCATTTTCCAAAGATCGTTCACCTACATTTTCTCCCCATTCTACCTCTTAATTGTTCATCCTCATATCAATTGTTCATATATTCATCTCTTTTCTTTCCGCTTTTAATTTTCTTCCATTTAATTTCAGCTTCTCCCCATCCTTTTAATTTCTGCCATCCCTTCTACTTTCTACCATTTACATTTCGCCATTTACTTTCTGTAATTTACTTTATGTCCTCCCCATCCTTTTAATTTCTGCCACATCCCCTCTACATTTCTGCCATTTACTTTCTGTCCTTCCCATCCTTTTAATTTCTGTCATCCCCTCTACTTTCTGTCATTTACATTCTACCATTTACTTTTTGTCCTCCCCATCCTTTTAATTTCTGTTTCCCCCTTTACTTTCTTGTCATTTAATTTTGCGCAATTTTCTTCCTTATTTTTGCCATATTTTCGCATTTTTCTGGCACTGTCTTATTCAATTTTCTACTCCTATTCTATTTGTCTGTTTGACATTCTGATTGCAAATTTGAATTGACTGCTATTTCTACCTTGGACTTTCCCTATTTGATTGTGCAAAACGCTCACCGTTAGGCTGCTTTTTGGTTCATAGAGTTGGAAGAAAATCAACAAAATTTCAATTGTTGATTTTCCTTCAAAAATTAATTCCCATCCTAAAATCGAACCAATCGCGTTTCCAACACCGTTTTGTGTTTGTATGATCAACAAGGAAGTGCTAAGCAATTTTTTTGGGTAAATTTTGAATCAGGGTGTCATTCCGTTTTAATTTACAGTTTTTAGAAATAGGACAATCCTTTCTGTTTTTTTGGTACCGTTTTGGACCAGTTTTTAGGTAAAAATCTTTAAAAATATATTTTAGGTAGATTTCTATTTTTTGTAATTTTGTACAAATTTTTGTAAATTTTTGTTGGGGCAAAAAGAAAAGAAAAGAAGCAAAAAGAATTAAAAAAAAATATTTCCGTAAATACAAAAAGAGGTGCAAAAAGCAAAAAAGGTGCAAAAGTCAACAAGAGAAAATGTCAAAAAGACACCCAAAAAATAAAAAATTCAAAAAAAATAGAGAAAAACAATAAAAAGAAAGTCCAACAATACAGTTGACATTTTACTGTAATTTTTCATTTCATTTCTTTGTATATAGTAATTTTGAGTTGTAATAGTTGTTTTTCCCAAAAATGACTGTTTGGGAACTCTTTTTCAAACAATAACAAAAAACAATTCTCTTTGCAATTTCTTTCTGTCTTGTCTTGTTTGCTTTCTATTCTTGTGTATAAACTTTGTTGAGTGCTTGCTTTTCTTGCTTGTCTCATC
Organism: Sesbania bispinosa; assembly: GCA_026901365.1. Lineage (NCBI taxonomy): Eukaryota > Viridiplantae > Streptophyta > Magnoliopsida > Fabales > Fabaceae > Sesbania > Sesbania bispinosa. Next base: position 2,242,696 of record QLOH01000048.1, on the reverse strand, counting down.
AATTCTTGAGTTTTGTCTTAGGCAATTTTCCTAGCTTTCCAGTAGTTAATTTCTTGTGCTCGTGCGCTTCGATTTGGGTAGAGTTAAGTTTGAGCCTCACTGTTGGTCTTTGCAAGATCAAACCAACCTTAATCGAGTAGAAGAGGCAAGAGTGCTTCAATATAGAAAAAGCCAAAAATAGAGTGACATACACGAGTGAATACATTATTTGAGTGTAAACACTTAGTGAGTGGTAAGGACCTTACAAGTTTTCACATAAAAATCAATTTAGGAGAAGTGGAAGGAAGGAGGCAAGGGGAAAGGGAATCGCTAATGCTTAGGAAAGCCATAGAGACACCCTTGGGAAATGAAGAGAGTCAAAGAGAGAACCTATTCCATACTAGGTGCCACATTGGAGATAAGCTTTGTTTAGTGATCATAAATGGTGGAAGTAGTAGCAACCTAACTAGCCTTAGGTTAGTTAACAAGCTTAACCTACCTACTACCCCACATCCAGAACCTTATACACTTCAATGGGTGAGTAATGAGGAAGAAATTATGGTGGATAGGCAAGTGAGATTAAGGTTTAACATTGGGAGCTACAAAGATGAAAAGACCTTTGATGTTATACCCTTAGAAGCTTCACACCTCCTATTAGGAAGACCTTGGCAATATGAGAGAAGGGTAAAATTTGATGGGTTTGCCAATACCTATAGGTTCCGCCACTATGAGAAGAAATTTATCCTTATGCCCATAACCTCAAGTGAAGTTTGGGAAGATCAAGTCCAACTTAAGAAGTTAATAGAAAAAGAAAAAGAAGAAAACTCTAAACAAGTGGAAAAGGGATTAGAAAAAGAAAAAGGAAGAAAAACTTAAAAATGAAAATAAAGAAAAAATACTAAGAGTGCAAGAAGAGAAAGAGTGTATTGAAAATACAAACTTATCTTGTGATCATTTGAATGCTAACTCTTCTAGTTTGAACTTGATTAGGTTAATGGCAAATACATCTAGTGTTGCAAAGAGTACAACTCAAGCTGTTGAAAGGAAGTTTCCTAAATCACCTTTCTTTATGCATGACATGCCTTACTCTACGCACAATCATATGCCACAAGGCATTGCATGTTTGAAAGAAATAAACAATGTTGATGATGCTTTGAAACCTATTGCATGTTTAGAAAGACCAATTAAGTTTAAGAGTACCATGAAACTCACTGAAGATGCATGCTTAGTCAATTCCTTTGATCAATTTAGATTGCAAGATAACAAAGTTGAATTGAATACGCATGTACCTTTGGTTTGTATCTACAATATGCATACACATTTTGGTCCTAAAATAATTGTTTCATATAAAGATGTGTATTATGCTCTTGAACTGGTAAAGGAAAAGGATAAAAATTGGGATAAGGATATCACATGCAACAATAATTGTATGACATCTAGATCGCATGTTGATATTCTCATAGTATGCTTACTCAATGTGATTCTTTCACTGTTTCACCTTACATGCAATCATATGATAATCTTGATATGCATAAGGTGTCATCATCTATATACTTGAGTAAGAGCATTTGTGTAGGTATGCCTTATACTCCGATTTGTAAACATAAATCATGGCATGCATGTGATTTACTCTATGGGCATGGTGGAATCTTAAAATATATTCAAACATTCATGCCACATATATAGTTTCAAATGTGCTTTCATTTGGGAACACACTTTAGGATATTTTGATGATTCTAATGAGTTTCAGTGTACTAGGAACTTGTGCAAGGGAAGTCTCTTATTCTTCCCTAGTGTGCAGTTTGTTGTTCTACTTACATGGCATGGCTTTAGGCGATCTGTCTTTGATCTGGGATCCAATTTCTTAGTCGTTAAAGTAGGGAGGGATGAGTTGGTCCGACTTTCAACAAGGGAGTTTCCTTACCCCTATCTTATTACCACATGTCATCCCTTATGTTTTCATGTTTCTAGTCTTTATGATTCCCAAGTTCTTTTGCTATGAGGTTTGAAGATAAATTGCTTAGGAATAATACTAATGGGTCTTCTTCTTGTAGGCTAAGGTTCAAGGAAGATGTTCATAGCTTAAGAAACCTGGCAGGGACTCTCCATCTTCTAAGGGAAGTTCCTACCTACCTCTCTACATTTGTGATCCATCCCCTTCTTATCTCTTCTTTTCCTCATGGCTTCTTTCTGAAATTTCAGATTTGAGGTCAAATCCTTTCTAAGGGGGAGGGAATGATGGCACCTGTTAGTGGATTTCTGAGCTGACAACTGGGAGCTGGTGGCAAGCTTGGACCTGCTAGGAGTGCTTGGAGTTGAGCCAAGCTTTGGTCAACCATGTTTTGGTCAACCCTCCCATGGTCAACCTTTGACCTTTGACCAATTGACCCAAGTCAACATGAAGATTTCCAATTAATTAGAAGATTAATTAGGATTTATTTGTATTAGGATTAATTTTTATTTTCCCTAATCCTCCTCCTAATGAGGGGCGCTAATTTTGAGTAGGATTAGTGGCTAGTAGCTATTTAAGGTACTCTTCACTCTTGCCTTAGGACATGGGTTCAAGACTCATTTAGGATAGTTTTTCACTCATCTTGTATTTTCCTTCCCATCACCTAGCCACCTCCTTTTCCTATAAATAGGAGGCCACCCCTTTGTATTTTAAGCTTGATTTTGAGTAAAGGCATTATGTCAAAATTCCTCCTCATTTTGTGAGTAGAGAAGGCTTGATCGTTCTTGCTTAAACCAACCAGAGACTTATCTGATTCTCCTTAATCAGTGGCGTCTAGCACTTGAACTTATCTGTTGTGGGGGTTGCTTGCACCAGTGGCGTTCTACCATCTCTTTTCTCTCCACTTTTTCTTCCAAATTTCCCTCTTGTTCTTTGGGTTTTGGGCGTGAATATAGTTGCTGCCCAACTACTATATTTCGCTTATTAATTGCTTGTTCTTGATTCTAACCGGTTGTTTTTGCTCAATTCTAGATCTGTACCCTTCCTGCTATGACTGGAAATAATCTAAAGATGATTGCATAATTTAGGAAGGCTATGATTAGATGCTTCAAGATGACAAATTTGGGTCTAGTGTTTTATTTTCTTGGGATTGAGGTTATTAAGCAAAATGATGGAATTCTTACCTCTCAAAAGAAATATGTTGTGACATCATGAAAAAATTCATGATGGAGAATTCAAAGTCAGTTTCTACTCTAGCTAGTTGAAGATTGAATTTAACAAGAGAAGTTGATGGCAAGGGTAGATCCAACTTAGTACAAGTTTGATTGGAAGTTTGAGATATTTAACAGTAACAAGGTCATATATTGTCTTTGGAGTAGGATTTCTAAGAAGATTCATGGGAGAACCTAACACAAGTCATTTGCAAAAGTCAAAAGAATTTTGAGATATGTCAAAGGTACTCTGAGGGGGACTAAGATTTTCAGATGAGTGAATCGGTGAATGCATCATGACTACAATGGAGTTGTCAGCGTTGTTGTCGTCTTTCTCCACCTCTAGTGTGGTTTCATTGCTTTCTTTACTAGCTCAAGCAAAGGTAGAGCTTTATACCATCTCTATTTTGAAATCACAAGAAGAGAGATTCACCCGGTCTGCTACATCCTTCATCACCTTCTTTGAAGCATGACAGGTTTTCTTGAAGTGTGGAGAGCTCCTTGGATATTGAAGCTCTGATACCATCTTAGTAAATTGAGATGGTGGAGGAGAAGAATAGAACAAATGGTGCAAACATGGATACTCCTAATGAAGCTCCCAAATAGACCCAGTAATATTGAGAAAACTCATTAAATTTATAAAAGATACATAATGAGGTATATACCACAAGTATTTATATAAGGTATACTCTCCCTAACCAATATATTAACCCAACTAAACTATTTGTGTTAACTAAAAACTAACAAGAGTACATAACAAAATGTGAGACTCCTATAATCCCTTGATTCGTCAATCATTCAATATGTTTACTATTCGAGCCAAATATCATCCCTCTTTATATTAACATACTCATATCTTAAACTTTTTATTATCATCGTAAATTCGTATTCATTAATTCTTGAATTCATACCGAATATCAATATTGTATCCGTATATTCGTGCAATATATATATAAAAAAATATCTACATATCCTTATACATTGAATTGTAACTTGTAAGCCAAATCCGACCCAAAATTTTTATACAAAAGGAATTCCGTTAGCCTGTGCATATATAGATCATAATGTTAGGGAGTAAAATGATTTTGGTTGTTGACTTGTTGAAATTCATATTCGTAGAATTAATGTATATATTTGATCAAGAAATCAACTAATATAGAAGATCGCAAGCAAAGCAATTAGACAGGACCATCCTTGAAAATTAGAAGACCGTGATCTAATTAAGATGATGTTTGCAATAGCTTTTTTGAAATTGTTATTGTATATATAGACATGGTGCTAGCTGTTGGGTTAGGGAAGAAAATGATGATTGGTAGGTATAAGCAGTTTGTTTTTACGCCGGTAATCTATTGCACTGATCAGAAATTTTACTTAGATATAAATAATGAAGGATGATGAACAAGCATGGCAAACAATGCAGAGGACAGGATTTACTCTAGATCTTGTTTGTATTGAAATAATGGAAAGCTGAGCGAGTCAATTATCCATATCAATTATAATTCACAGATCAAAAAGCAAAAGTGCGCGCCAGAGGATTATTGGTAAAAAAACTTGAAAGTAGGTGTCAAAAATGCTGATTTCTAAATAATATAAACTAAGCAATTGTAATATTCAACGGGAATGATTTTTTCCCCTGAATTATGTAAAAAAAAAATCATCAATTTATTCATTGTACATGAATTAAATTATTTAATTAATATAAAATATAGGAAATTAGTGATATTTTACATAGTTTATAGACTATTAATGAATTATTGTAATATTAGAGACGAATTTAAAATGAATGAAATACGTTGGGAACGAAATTGGTGGTTTACTTCTTTATTTATATCTCTTTATATGTATCTTCTTATTATATGAGAAAAAATGCATATTTAAAATATGTTTATTTTATTTTATTATTTAAAAAATGATGTAAATTAAAAATAGCGTGAAAATATATAACATTGTTCAATCTTCAATGACTTTTATATGTCTCCTAGCTATGAATCCTTCACCTCTAAGTTATAATCATTCGCTCAAGAAAAGATAACAACATTCACTTGAAATGAATTAATGGGAGGGGTACCCCAAACCAGAAAAATCACAACCAACATATATAAGAGGGATAATATTGTAGAAGAGAAGCAAGTATTTTAATCAAGTCCATCACTTTTATAGATCAACAAAAAAGTTTTTATCTAACTTTAAATTAGGTTAAAAATTAGGCTACATTTTACCTAATTAACATCTTACTCTTTTTTATTTGGCTTAATTTCTGTTGAAAAATATAAAAATTTATTTTAACTTGAAAGTTTTCTTAAAGATCAAAATTATTTTCAACTGATGGAGTATATAAAATTATTAAACTAATTTTGAGATAGTTATTAATGACAATCCTGAATAACCTGGCACATGTATTCCCACGGCTAGTGCCAGCAGCTATCGCTAGTTTTTAGAAAAATTGTTCATTAGTCAAAGTGATTAAACATGCCACAGACTTAATTAAAATACTCTCAGAGATTTTTTTAAATGTCGTTTAAGGTTTTTATATATATATTAAGGAATATAATAAGTGTGTCTTTTTATTCCATTATTTATAAATATACATTTTCTCTCTCGTTAAAACATTTAAAACTCCACTAATTCTAATAATATGCAATAAATATTCCACCGTTTAATAAATATAAAAGATGGTAAAATTAAAAAATTAACATTTATCATTGTTTTGGTATATAAAAATGACACTTATTAAAAAATAAATTTTAGATTCTAAAATAACTCTTAAAAAGAAAAGGGGTAATATTAACAAAAACAAGTTCGGTTTGATGGCAAATTCATAGTATGCTTTTCCTAACTGCAGGTTCCCAAATAAACTGCGTACAAAGGCAAAGGTAAGGGGCCTCACAGTTAAATATTAAATACTGTGGATGTGGCTAAGAAGTTTATAGCCCTCATCCCGGTAAAGCTTAGCAGAGATAATCCGAGAAAGATTCGGATTAAAATGAGTTAAAATAAATGTATAATATTTAACTGACATAGCAGAAACTGTCCTTATTAAGTGTATGTTGCAGGCATACAGCATTAGACAATGAAAGATTTTAAGGCCTGTAAACATGCACAACAAAAACGATTTGAACAACACGCACACGCTCCCACTTCCATGTGACACAAGCATAAAGTTTATTCAACTAATGCAACCATTAGTGTTTGTTCCCAATTGAGAGAAGAAAGAATCAATTTTAAGAAATTTATTTTAAATTATTTTTATTTAATGTGCTTCATAAATCGTACATCATTCATCTCATTTTATTGGTTTTATAAATTTATCAAAATTAATTCTAACTATATGTAACCCAAATATACCCTAATATAACTATATCATAACAATTGAAATGCTAATTAGGTTTTGATTTACAGTTGAGTAGAATTGATTCTAGAAATGAATGGTTGAGATGGATGATGCACGCTTTACGAAGTACATTCGACGAAAGTGATTTAAAATCAATTCTGCAAAATTGATTTTGAGTGATTTAAAACAGGTCAAGAAGCACCGTTGTTAAAAATCAGGATAAAAATCAAAAGAATAAAAAAAGGCAGCTTTAACGACGGCTCCTGAAGGACCGTTGTTAAAGGACATAGATATCACGACGGGTCCCTTGAGGACCGTCATTAAGGGTCAGTATTGAGAGAAATGAAGACAGGTCCCCCTAACCGTCGTGATTTTGTTTACTTAACCCCCAAAACAGAACAATGTGTTGCCCTCTCTCTCGTCCCAAGTCTCTGTTCTCTCCCTCCTCCATTCTCTCTCGTCTCCAACCTCCGTTCAGCTTCTCCCATGTCTCTCCCTCTTCTTCGACTCATTTCCTCCAACCTTATCTCTCTGTTCAGCTCCAGCACCGCCGAGGAAAGGGTTTCCACCGCGCGCGGCCAGCTTCTTTCGTTCAAGCACCATTGCGTGACCAGCTTCTTCTTCGTCATCTTTGGGAAGGTAACTTTCTCCCTCTTCTTGCTTTAGGTTGAATATTGGATAAAACTCCACCAGAAAAAATAAAATCAAAATAACAGTTCGAAATTTGAATCGTACCGAGGAACCCTAGCTGCTCCATTCGCGCCTGACGATTGTGCCTCTGTCGTCTGCTCTCCGGCCGACTATGCATCCGTGCTATCTGCGACTTCAACGTCCTACGTGCGAGCAACGAGTCCCGCAACTGTGAAAGACTTCGACATTTAATGAGGTAACTCCTTCCCTCTATCTCTCCTTCTTGAATAGTTTTTTAACTGGTATTCTTGCGTTACCTCTGTGAAATTCTCTATTTAAATTTTGTTCTATTTCTGCTACATCTGTGTTCTGCTTCTGTCAAGAATGGCTGAAGAGGTAACTTGTAGTGGGAAGGAGAAATTCCTTGAAAATGAACTTTGGTTTTGCTTGGATGGACCTATCGATTTACTCAATTAGCTCAAGTTGTTAAACCAATTCTAAATGACATTTTAAACATTTCAAACAGAAGAAGATGATGGTGGCTGGAGCGCGTTGCTGCCTGGACCGGAAATGTGAATCGAAAGCATAACTCGCAAAGGAGCAAGACAGTGCCAGCGCCCCCTTTCTTCTTCATCTCCTTCGTCTCATTTTTCTCCTATTTTTGGTTTCTATTTCTCTTTCTCTGTTTTTTATTTCTTTCTTTTACTCTCACTCTCTAACTGTATATTTTAGATAGGTTTGAATCGAAAGCATAAGTTACAGGTAAAACATATCATAGTTTGTTATAATAATTCTATTTTCTTTATTTATTCATGCTTTCTTGGCTTAACTTGTAAACTGGATTTTTTATGAGCAATGCATTTTTACAAGTTTGTGTTATTTTATTTGCAGTTGTATCGTGTTCTTTTCCTTATATTTATTCTTTAGCATAGATAGTCCAGAGGATATCAAAACATGGAAATGCTTCGGAACAGGTATTCACTCATTTCTTTTCCATATGCTCTGAATTTATCCACATTACATTCATTCTTTACTTTTCTAGGACATTAAAAAGCTTATCAAGATGAAAAGCACATCATGATGCTACAATCCTGTTCTTATATAGTTTACATGATGTTGTCCCTTTTCAATGAAATATATATCTTTTTAATTTGTTGAAATTATAAATGGGTGAATAGTGTATTCCAAGCAACAAATGGATTTAGTTCATCCTTCTTTTCTTTTTCTTACTTTTCTGATTGATAGACTAGATTAAAGTGGTGGGGGGCAGGGGCATAATTAGTTGCCAACTTTGAACAAAATTAAAATGAAAATGTTGTTTAATTTTTGTTTCTGATATATAAAATAAGGTGTTACTGATTGCAGGGTAGGATTTATCATTGATTTTCTATCTAAGGCCATCCTTATTGGGTTCATCGTTGCCTGGTGCTGCTATAATTGTCTCTCTTCAGCTCCTTGGAATCACATTTCACTACTTATTGATAAGGAGGTGTTAGAAATATTACTCTATGTCATTGCCCTGATTTATTTGAAAATCTTGATGAAGTGATTTGAATTATATTATAGGTTGTGATCTACACATGCTTAGATTGCTAATATTGATATGAAGTGATTTGAATTATGTTAATGACTATGAAGTACCCTAAAATTGTGTTTTTTTGGGATTTTTAATAAATAACTAGGAATTAACTACAAAATAGCTAGGATATTCTGGACATACCACAATAGACAGGACATACAACGATGGTTGAAGTTGGGACCGTCGTTGTATGTCCAGGAAACAACGATGGTTCACACAGCAACCTTCGTTGTTTCTTGGACATACAACGACAGTTCTAGCTTTAACCGTCGTTGTTTCTGACTTATAACGACGGTTCCAACTTTAACCGTCGTTGTTTCTAACTTATAACGACGGTTGACAAACGTCGTTGAAAACCCATTTTTCAACAACGCCTGAGTCAACGACAGGTCAACAATCGTCGTGAAAAGCCTTTTTAACCATCGTTAAAAGCCCATTTTGCAGTAGTGTGTACATGCGAGGCACTCAACAGAGAAGTAAGAACAATGTTTAAGGGTATCAATAGTAAGGGAAAAATCATGTATCTCCACAGTGTCAGGGGTATTTATAAGCATCCTAATTTGTATGGACACAGATCCTTTTGTTATTTAGTAGAGTAATCATCATTAGTGTGCCACTTGCCTTGTGTAGAATGGAGAGGATTATTTGATAGCTACACAATATTAGTCATGCATAACTGAGTACGTCTCTTTCCTTGTTCATTACGTTAAAGGTGCCACAAACATGTTTGATTTAGCGTTGAAATATGGTAAACTCATGTTTTTAATATTAAAAATAGTTGCGTTTGAGAAATTTAAACTTGAGTTTAAGTTTAACGTTAAACCAAACACATACAAAGTGTAATAGGTCACTCATCTATCTTGGTCGACTAAAGTGCAATTCCTTTAAAGTTGCCATCCCAATCTTTTTATCCCATTGTTGTCCATCTCTGTCTCTTTTGTTCAACAACTTGGTACGACAAAGTATTAATCCTGAGATCTAGATATATGGAATCTTGCAAAATGCAGTGTTTAACTATATGCTCTGACAATCCTTGGAACTATCTCTCACAGCCACCATCATATACGGTATGATCTTATATGTATAGAGTTGTCAATTCGAGCTACCCGGTTGGGTCTGGTTTGTTTTTATGTGGGTAGCGGGCTTTTTCGGGTTGAGCTAAAAAGTTCGGGAGTTATTCGTGCTTTTAAAATACGTGTCTGAGCCCTACATTTTTTTTTTGGTTTTTTGCGGGTAGCCTGAATTTTTTGCAGGTTTTGCGGGCTACCTGACCTTTTACGGGTTTTTGCAGGTAACGGGCTTTATCGGACTGGACTAAAAAACCCGGGAGTTATTCGGACTTCTAAAATAAGTGCCCAGGCCCTACATTTTTACAAGCAGACCCGGTCGGACTAACCCATTTTACCGGTTCTATGTGCGCGCGCATTGTCTCATCAATTCACTTGATATATTTAGCTATAAAATTAATGGTTAAATCAATTAAATAAACACACATAATTAATATATATATATATGCTAAAAATTTAAAAATTACAGTAAAATTATATTAATAACTATTAGAAAGATTAATATTTATAAAATTTTATTTTTGTATTGTTAATAATTTAGTATAACTAATTTTTTTGAAAAATTGTAAGCCTTTTCTTAATTTATTTTACAGACTTTAAATTTTTTTGGGGTCAAATACAGACTTTTATTTGTAAGTACTTGCTAATGCTCATAATTAGGGATGACAATTATATTGGATACAAATCCAATAGGTATGCACAAAACTTATCCACAATGAGTAGGGTAATTACACATAAAAAAGTCTTGGTCTGAGTTCGGGTGATTAATTACCTAAATTTTTTAGCGAGTACGGGTACTATGGTACCCAACCTACCCATACTCGCACTCATATAATATATATAATTAATTTAATTTTTATATATAGTAGTTAACTTAATTTATATATATGTTTATATTATTAATTAATTAATATTTTTCAAAAAAATAATTAATATTAATATATCTTATAGCCACAAAAAATTAATTTTTTGTGACTATAAGATTAATATATCTTATAGTCACAAAATTAATATATATTACAAAATTAATTAATTTAAATGTTATAATTCTGTAACCCTAAACACTAGGGTAGTAAGACTTGTGAATTCGTAGTTGTGAAAGTTTATTATAATATTTACCTAATGTTTAAACATTACATTACATATGTATTGTGTTTAAGAACTTTATTGTGTTGTGCTTTAATTTAGTGAAGTAGTTACGTTTTATGGTTAAATATGGATGATCAATGAATTATTATTAATTTGTGTTAGAGTTATTTTTAATTAATTTTTATTTTCTAATTAATTTATTATTTTTATAGTTAACAAAAGTGTTGTGTACAGGTATTTAAGTACCCAATGAATAAGGATAAAAGTATTAAAATTGCTACCCATGAAGGTATAGGCCCGAACCCTAAACCTTAAACATGTATTTGTTTAAAACGTGAGTTTGGGAACATGTAGTAGTACCCTACCCATGGTATTCTCTACTCATAATTAAAAAATGGAATTACTATTAGTATCACCCTTTTTACTTTTAACACCACCCCTTATTTTAATTCATCGCAATTCCTAAATTACCCCTCCCTCATTTTCCCCCTCCCACCCCTGTCATATTCCTCCTCCCATCCCTGTCCAGTCCTCCTCTCGTCCCCGTCCCCTTTCTCCATCCCCTTTTCTTTTTTAATATTTTTTAACTTACCAGAAATTAAGTTTCCAGTATACAATTTTGGAAAATTGTATATTGTATATCGGAAACTGAGTTTCTAGTAAACAAATTAAAATTGTGTACCAGAAACTGAATTCCCATTATACAATTTTCCAGAATTGTATACTGGAAACTGAGCTTTTCGACATGTAAAAAAACAACAAAATGCCTCGCCTTTGCGCGACCATGGAAGGTTTGCAACTTTCCTCTTCCTCTCCACATTCAACCACAATGGGGAGAAGAGGAAGCACGAGTCTCCAATCAGCTCGCGATGGCGCGATGGTTGCAGAACATGGTGGAGATGCGAAATAGTGCAGCGACAGCGGTGGTCTTTCGTGGACAACAACGGCGAATGATAGTGCTTTGTGGATTGTAGTGGTGTGGGGCTTCGTGGACGGTGGCTAACGAGGAAGACAATGTAGTGGTGACGGACGACCATGCTTTGTGGCAATCAATGCAGCGGGCAATGACATTTCGTGGATGATTGTGCTTTGTGGATTGCAGTGATAGTGGAAGCTGAAAATGGCGCTTCGTGGTGAGGCTTCATAGGCGGGAAATTTTTTTAGTACTATAGTAGTAGGTACTCCTTCCATTAAAATTTTGACACCTACACATGCATGGTAAGTTTTCCCAAATTTAAAATTTGTTTTAAATTAAAATAAAAAATTCTGACCACACAATGGGTAAGTGAGTACTGAGTCTTCAGTACTACTTGAGTATTGAAAATTTACTCCATGAGCGGAGGAGGACATGAATTGGAAGGGGAAGAGGAAATATGAAGGAGGGGTAATTTTGGGATTGTGAAAATTAAAAATGAGGTGGTGTGAAAAGTAAATATAAGTAGTGTGAATAGCAAAGCTTTTTTAATTTTGGGCTATAATACAAACTTGGTACAACTTGCTAAACCGTGCTCTCTCTTTTTCTAATCTTATGTGAGAGTCCACTCAAGCACAACAGCTACTTATAACTCTATCATTTGACCAAGAAAAAGAAACTCTCGTTCAATTTTTATACTTTTCTATCTCAAGAATGAAGATAGTGCTACCCTACCATGATATCTTTTCTTTCTTTCTTTCGCATTTTTCTCATCACAATGACACAAAAGCCCAACGACAAGAAAGACAGTGAATATGTTTGGTTTCTATTGAAATTGCGTTATAAATGTGGATCCGAGCTAATGTTAATGAAAATAACTTTGATGGATCCATATTTAACATGGTTAGACCATCAATCGATCAACTATCAAGCCAATTCATAAGACAAACCAACTAGTTTAAACCATTTTTTTACAACATTAGGGGAATGAGTTTACAATACATCAATGTAAAAAATAATGTTTGGTTGCAATAGAGTCTGAATAGACTTGTTGAAAAGAATACTTGTAAAAGTTCTAAGTTAGTCAAATTCACGCTTGATGTTTGTAGGGACTAGACATAGCTGTGAGTGAAAAGCAGTTTTCTTACCCTTGCTTGTTTCTATTCATACTTACTTTTAATCTAACGTCTTTATCTAACCAAGGGTTAAGTGTGGAATAAGTAAACTTATTGCGAAAATGATTGTGAGAATTTGCTTGTGAAAAGGACTTGTTTGAAACTTTAGGTAAGTAGTTAGAGCCCGTTTGGTTTACCATTGTAAAAATCAAAACCATGATTTTGTGGAATTGATTTTAAATCACTTTCGTCCAATGTGCTTTGTAAAATATGCATTATTCATCTCAACCATTGATTTACAAAATCAATTTTACTTAACTGTAAACCAAACAGACACTTAATCTTTAGACAACTCATTTTCTAGTTGTCTTAAATATCTTTGTTTAAAACTAGGGTATCATTTGAGATGGTTGTTAGTTTTTAGATTTTGGTTTTCAAATCCCATTTTCGAAACAAAACATGTTGAAATAAAAATTGTGGCAAGTTGGATTTTTAACTATTTTTAAATATGTTTTCAGTTTTTTTTTTCAAAACCACAAAAAGTGATTTTTGGTTTTTAGTTTTGAATTGTCAAAACTTGATTTTAATTTTTTTAAAAACCAAAAATTAAAAATTGACAATCACCCCAAACAATATTGAAGTTTCTAAAAAAACTTCTATAAAAGCTTAGAAAAAGTTTAAAAACACAATTCAAGCGCTCTTGTTCCCATGTGCTTTTACAGAACAATTATAAAATAAATAAATAAATAAATCACAACTAATATTTTAATCACTCGTGCAATACTATGATGTAGCATTCATATTTTGGAGTAAACCCTCAAATCAGTCCCTGACTTTTTTTACGTCGTGCAAATTAGTCCCTGACTTAACTAAATATGCATGTTAGTCCCTGACTTCTATCTCCGTCAAGCAATTTAGTCCGGGAGACTAACTTCCGTTAAAAGGCCGATGAGCTGGCACGTTAAGTGCCATGTAACACAAAAAACGACAGCGTTTTGATAATGAGCTTTTCCAGAATCCCCAATCTACCCCTCCTTCCTTTTTTTCTCCCTTCTTATTCCTTCTTCTCTCCTCAACGCTTCGCCATTCGTGAAGTGCTCCCAGCTGGGTTTGTTTTTTTTCCTGCTTCTGCAAAGGCTTCTTTTCATCTTCATCTCTTGCTGTTTCTGTATCACTTTCCGGTGACAATGGGTAGCTGCGGTGACAGGAAAAGTACAACTGTGAGTGCTGGATCTAGTTCATCACATCTGCAGAAAAGGGGAGAAAATGGAATCAAATGTTATTGTTCTTTAAGGGCTGTTATTAGGGTTTCAGGGACTGAAAAAAATCCTGGTAGATTGTTTTATGGATGTCCTAGGCTCAAGGTAGAATTTGTGTAATTTTACATTGGTGTATCAGCTGGTAGTTTATGAACCGTATTAACCCTATAATGTTGATGTAGGTTGATGAAAGATGTCAATTTTTCAGCTGGGTAGATAAGCACAATGGTGGAGAAGATAAGTTTATGGATGAAGAAGCCACATCTACAACTCCAAGTGCAGCATGTGAAGCTGAAGCATGGAGGAAAAATGTGACTAATAAACTTAGCCAAATAGATTTTGAAATTAGGAGACTAAACCTGTTAATGATGTTGATGTGTTTTGTGATGTTCAGTGGGATCACTTTTTTGTTAGGCTATGGTATGAAATCATAGTTTGTGTTTGTTCTACTTTACTTATCTTTATGTAATTGAGACCTATGTTGGTGAATGTAATACCATATTTTGGTTGAATGAAAGACAATATTTTGGTTGATTGAAAGATTTTGTTAATTAGTTATGTAACTGTAACAAGATTATGTTAATTTGTAAAAATAAAAGTGAAACAAAACCTGCCAATATAAGAAGGGAACAAGATAATTGATGTTAATTGAGCACCAATTTGACATTATGCTAGCTGAATAAAGGAAGGCCATTAAGGCACTAAATCTTCACAATCAGATGAACAAAATAAAGAAAGGCCATTAATATAAAGCAAAAGGTTGACATCCAAAAGGAGCACCTGACAATGTGCAAATTACATCCAACAAAACATGTACCAACAACACTAAATAAGGCCATTACAGAAACAACTTCAAAAGGCCATCACAGTGGTCCTTAAATCAGCACTAATGCTAGAACATAACAACAAAAAACAACAGAAACAAGTCCAAAAGGCCACCACAGTGGTCCTTAACAAAAAATAGTAACAAAGCAACATAACTAAGTGAGTAAAAGGCCCTATCAACAATATCAGAAACCAAGTCTACAAATCATGGAGCCTTTTTCTTTTAGGCCTGGTGTTGGCATGAAGTGCATATCCTTTTTTTAGTAACCCTGTCCACATTGGGTGCAGAAGCAGGTGGACTACTTTGGACTGAGGTTCCAGCAGTTTGGCTTGTGATTGGTGTAGGCTTGGTTCTAATGGTGAGCTTGTTTCTTTGAACCTTCCTTGTTGGGCTTGTAGTGATTGGTGGATGTTGTGACTGAGTGAGCTCAATTTCATCTTGGACTGGATTCTGATCTGCAACAGTCTCAGTAGCAGGAGGATTTGGGGCCTGTTCTGCTACAGTGTCATTAGCAGTGTTGGAAGGCCCACCTTCAGCTGAGGCTTGTTGCTTTTGTTGGGCTAGGAGCTCTTCTTGTCTTTGTTTCTTAGTTATGGGGCATGTTTGCTTGTTGTGGCCCTTTACTCCACAAACTCTACAAGTAAAGTCTGCCAACTTCCTCTTGAGCTTATTTGGATTGACAGCCAACTCCCTACCATTTCCCTCCTTTCTCCTAAGCTTCTTAGGTCTTCCAGCCTTTTTCTGAATAGTTGGGGGGATTGGTGGTATTTGGTCAGTTTTGTCACAATACTCTTCTCCTTGCAAGGGTTGCACATGATGTTCATAAGTTGCATTATACGAAGCCATGGTCAACCAAGCATGACAATAATTTTCTGGTCTTTCATTTTTGGTTGCTATTGCTGCAATGGCATGCTTACAGGGTATGCCTAACAAAATAATGATACTAACTAATTAGTAAGTATAAATTAGAGTGATGTTACTAAATTAATGGTGAAATAAATTAAATTAAAGCTTAACCTGTTAATTGCCAGAATCTACAAGAGCATGTCCCTTTCCCTATGTTAACAGCTACTTTGGTATGCATCCATTGAACCTCATACTTGTGTCCATCATCATCACCTTCCAAAATATGTGAACAAACCATTAGTTGCAATATATTAACAGAACAAAAAATATAACTTTATGGTGTTAGTATATACCTGACCATATTGCCCCCCATGTGTTACTTTCTTTTTTCTCTTTTTCTAGCCTACTCTGCTGAATTGGAGGCAAGTGGCAGACCCTTCCAGCTAGCTTCAACTTGTTTGTACTGATAGTTGTCATAATGTATACCCTCACTTCTTCCAGCATGCTTATTATGGGCTTGCATCTTGCTGCCAGCACTTTTGCATTGAATACCTCGCAGTTGTTGTTGCAAATGTTATCAACTTTAGGCCACTCACTGAAATGAGATTTGGTCCAGGATTCTTTTGGCCATTTATCCAGATAAGCCCATGCCTTTTCATTCACTCTTTTGACCATGTTCATTTTTGCATTAAATTGGGAAGGGGTGGTTGATCTTGCACATTCCCACAACAGTACCCTCAGCTCCTTATCCTTCCACTGCTTTGTAAAATTCTGCCACAGATGCACACACAGAACCTGTGGGGTGCACCTGGCATCACTTCTTGTAATGCTGGTATCAAGCCCTGCAAAATGTTAATCATGCAAATTAGTCCCTAACATATTAAAAATAATGCAAATAAATCCCTAAAATAACTTAAGACTATTCAAATCAGTCCTACATATCAGTTTAACTTTTGCATGTCAGAGATAAAATTCCACTTATTTTCTTTGTAGTTCCCCAGATCTTCATGCAGAAGTGTTAGAAACCACTTCCAATTGTCTTTGTTTTCAACATTTACCACTGCATATGCTATTACCCATATTTGGTTGTTAGCATCTTGTCCCACAACTGACAATAGTTTTCCTCCATAGTATCCCTTGAGAAATGCCCCATCAAGACCAATCAGTGGCCTACATCCAGCTTTAAACCCTCTTTTATATCCATCTAGGCATATGTAAAGCCTATGAAACTGTGGTGGACCCTCAGGCTGGGGAAGAGTATCCATCTTAATTGTTGATCCAGGATTCCTCTTTAAGAGTTCTCCAAGGTAATCCCAAAGCTGAGCAAATTGTTTCTTTTCACAACCTTCCACTATTTCTCTAGCCTTTACCACAGACCTCCATATTTTGCTATCATCTAACTGCACTCCATACTTCTTCTTTATGTAATCATAAATTTCACAATGTTTCATGTTAGGGGTCTTCCTCAATTTTTTTACCAATTTCCCTTTCACCGAAGCTTGTGTGGCCTGCTTATTCTTGAAAACTCTACTACATGTGTGCTCATTCAGAAATGTCTTTATCTGGTAGCAGTGCCTTGCATTGCTATATGCACAGAAAATCTCCCAGTTACATGTCTCATTCTTACACCTTGCTCTTGCCCGAACCTTGTCATTCTTCTTCCACAAAATCTCTCTACCAAGCTGAATTGTATAGTCCTTAACTCCCTGTTTGAAAGCATCTAAAGTGGCAAACTCCATGCCAAGCTCCAACCTCACATGACCAAAAGTGGCCTTTTCATCAAATTGTGGAAAAACCTCCTTGGAATCAGCCTCATCATCAGAATTAGATGGAGTCTTCAACACTTCAGATCTCCAAGAATCTTCTCCTATATCTATGTCAATCTCTCCCTCTTGGTAGGTTGTCCTATGGCCTACACATCCTCAATTTCTTCATCTTCATATGACTCTTCAATTGTAATTTTTCTCTTTTTTTCCTTTTCCTGTCCCTTTCCCTTTTCCATCACCTTTCTTCTTTTTTTTCTGTTGCACCTTCTTGTCCTTTTTTGCTTTTCCTGTTAGGTGAATCCTATATTAGTTACAATAGAATATAGGTGGATAAAACAAAACAAATAGTACAATAACAATAAATTTAGAAAAGTACCTTTACTATTTCCACCCACATTAACACCAGCAACATCACCTTTACTTGTCCCAGCCACATCAACACCAGCACCATCCCCAACACCATGGTCCATGTCAGCCACATCACCAACAACACCATCACCAACACCTTCATCCTTGTGAGCAACATCAACACCAGCACCCTCACCAACACCTTTTGCCTTGTCAACAACATCAACACCAGCACCCTCCCCAACACCTTCATCCTTGTCAGCAACATCAACACCAGCACCCTCCCCAACACCTTGATCATTTTCAACAAATTCACCACTAGCAGCATCCCCAACACCATGATCTTTCTCAACAGCCTTGATGACTTCTTCTATAAAGGTTGAAATGTCAACCACCTCAGGATCCACAACAGGACCAGGATGCTCATAATAAATATGAAGCTCCCCCTCATTCCTTTTAGCAACATCAATAGCATCCAACAAGTCCCCATCCTTTTTAAACTCCCTTAAACCATGCTTAAATCTCACAGAAGGATCCAGCCAAAAAACATTCTTCAACTCCTTATAACCTATCTGCTTACTGAAATTCCTAAAGCTAAAAACATCCAAGGTGTCAGGATCACACTCGGGCCATACATCAACCTCCCCCCACTTGTATCTGACCCTAAAACCATCAGCATCCTCAATAAATCTCCCAACATGATGAATGTGAACATCAACTCTTTGCATACACATTTAAAGCAACAACCTCAATTTAACAATTAATTTATTTTTAAAAAATTAAATTAATTAATTATTAATTAATTTTTTAATCCTATAATCAATCCTAACAGAGACAAAAACGAAACAGTGCTTGCACATGGTATGATTCCTTCAACACTGACATTAGGGACCACTCCCTGTCAATATTTATTCCTTTCCCACATAAAAAACAGAGAATATGTTCCCTCTTGACCCACATTTATCACATTTCCCTTCGAAAAAACCAATTATGGGACCACTAAACAAAGAAAAAACAACAAATAATCACTACTAACTCACTACAAATACCCTATATCCCGGACAAAAAAAGCACAAAAAATATAAACAACAAAGTTCATACCTCAGCAACCATTTCAACCAATAAAAAGCGCCGACGAGAACTAGTATATGGTCCACCAGAATAGACTTCAAATCGCCTCTATGCTTCGTGAGTCAATCGTCTTCAACAAAGCTCTCTATGGTCTGTGGTCAAGGGCAGAGGAAATTAGGGTTTGCAATGTTCAGGGGCGGAGCAAAATAGGGTTCTCAATAGTGTGAATTTTGAAAGTGAAATCCTTGAACCCTAAGAGACTCTAAAGTCTGAATAAGGGGTAAAATTGACTTTTCAAGTCTCTGCCTTCTTAGTCAGCATCAAAACGCTGTCGTTTTTTGTGTTACATGGCACTTAACGTGCCAGCTCATCAGCCTTTTAACGGAAGTTAGTCTCCCGGACTAAATTGCTTGACGGAGATAGAAGTCAGGGACTAACGTGCATATTTAGTTAAGTCAGGGACTAATTTGCACGACGTAAAAAAAGTCAGGGACTGATTTGGGGGTTTACTCTATTTTGTTCATATTTTAAAGATAAATAAAAAAATAATGATCAAGTATAAAAAACTATAGATTTTTAGTTTAAATAAAAGATTCAATAGTTAAAGGAGATCGTTACATGAAAATAATCAACGTATTTCTTAATTAATATATTTTAATTATTTTAAAAGTCAAAAGAATAAGGAGAAATCCAAGATGAAGATTTTTCAATGAGCAAAGATTATTCGCTTATACTTATAATACTTTCCAACATCTTTTGGTATCTTTTAAATAAAAAGTATTTATGGTTTATAGTTGAGTAAAATTGCTTTTAAAATTAATAATTTTAAATGAATGATGTATATTTTAAGAAATACATTGAACAAAAATAATTTATTCACAACTGGTAACCAAGCAGACATTAAGTCCCCCTAGAAAGCTTATTTACTGTCCATGTGTACAAAAATCCAAGATGAAGATTTTGCAATCATCAACGATTGGCCAACACAGTTCCTAGGCTCTTTCTCCAGTTACACTATTGAACGGCAAAATTAACTAAAACACCTATGACTAATTACCTACTTTAATTATACAAGCCCAAGATTATTTTCTCTCTCCCTTACATGGGCTCAGAAAAGCCCTATTTGATGAAATACTACATATTTTTTTGGTAAAACATATTGGGGTCTTTAAAATCAAATGGATCAGCCCCACAACCTAGTTCACCTAGCTATCAACCTTGGTGAACCAATCCCTTCATCTGACATGTCAAAACCTGCATCTTCACTTTTACTTAGTGCATAGGCAATATCCACTATGCTGGGCCTCTTTGATGGGTCTCTATTCAAACAAGAAAGTGCAACATTGAGAACACCCATCAAACCTTCCATTGAGCATGTTTCCTTTAAAATTGCCTTATCCAACCATTCCTTCAATCTCCTAGCCTTCTCTTGCTCACTTTTCACTTCAAAGATTTTTATGGCACTTGCTGACAAGAGATTTCCCTCCTCATCAATGGCTTCTTTCCCTGAAATTAGTTCAAGCAAAAGAACCCCAAAAGCAAACACATCCATCTTTGTTGAGACCACACCATCAGCTAGATATTCAGGGGCAATATAGCCTTGTGTTCCCACAATGTGCATTGTAATGGCATTCATTCCTGATTTTGCAAGCCCAAAGTTGGCAATTTTGGCTCTCATGTTGAAGTCCAAGAGAATGTTGCTGCTCTTTATGTCTTTGTGCACAACTCGTGGCCTTGTGTGCTCATGGATGTATTGGAGACCATTGGCAATATCAATGGCTATTCTCAGCCTTGTTTTCCAGTTCAGCTTTTCCTTTCTGTCCTCATGCAACCATGAGTAGAGAGATCCATTCTCCACATATTCATAGATTAGATAGCAATTTGCTTCTTCTTGGTCTATGCAAAATCCCTCCAACTTCACCAAATTCCCATGGTTTACCTTCAACACAAAAAAAAATGACACATTTTTAATCAACTACATAAGGAAATAGTATGTATTGAGCCAAGGCCAAGTGAGTGAGTGACCCAATATCACACAAGTTTGGATCACAAGCACTGAAATTGGAAAAAGCATAGACACCAACACAAGTGTAGGAAAAGAGAGAAAATGTGGCGTCTTTTGTCTTTCCCTGTGCCTTTTAGTGCACCTAATGTGGTGCTTTAAAGTCTAAAGTTTAATCAGAAACACTACAATATCATTATAAATCAACCCATAGGCCATATCAGAAAAATAAGACAAACATCTTTCATTAAATAATCAGAAGCATACCATCAACCACTATTGTTTTATTCCCCTTGATGCTTTTCTAAAAATTAAAGTACAAAAATAATGACTAATGGGTAATTAAGAAAAATAAATCCAGTCTAAGGATAATTCATCTTTCATTAAATAATGACCAATGTTAAAATAATTGTGTATATCCAAGCATCTAAAGGTTTATTCCCTTGGTTTGATTATGCTAAAAATTAACAAATGGAGGAGGGTGATACATTCCAAACATATGACATACAGTGTAGTTGACCACTCATTAGACAAGTCACTTCACTTAACCTCATCTGATTACTCATCAACAATAAAGATATTAACTTCCAGCATATTTAATTTTTTTAAAAAAAAGTGGCTTCTCTGTATCTCTTCAGCATCCATGCCTTAAGGACCGTTTCAAATCCCAATCTGCTATTACATATCTGAGTTTTATTCAAGCAATATTTTGCCAGATATGGTGAGCATCAAACAAAGAAAAATGAGCATTAACAAATAATTACTGGTCTAAGATATGTGAAAGATTTGTTTTAGTGTGTGTTACCTTCTGTAAGATCTTGAGCTCCTCATAGGCATTCCACTTCATCTTCTTGATTGCATAGACCTCCCCATCAATTGAGCCTTTGTAAACAGACCCTTGAATCAAGCAATTTTCACTAAACCCATCAGTGGCTTCAATCAATTCTTCAATTCCAAAAACCCTGTACTTGTCTAAGCAATCTGATACATTAGCCATCAACTTGACATCCATTTCCTTGTTCTCTTTGCTCCCTTTCCCTCCCAAATACAAGTTTCTCTGCCTCTGTTGTTCCTCATCTTTGACCATCCACAACCTATCCTTGAACACAACCTCCCTATAAACCCACAACCCAATCACCAAAATCAACAACAACCCAACAATTCCAAGCCCAATGGCCAACCCTCTAACAGTCCCAGTCCTATCATCAGAGCTTCCACTTCCACTTCCACTTCCACTTCCAGTCCCATTTCCAGGAGGAGGAGCAGAAGGAACAACAGTTGGCTGTGACAGAACAGGCAACCTTGTCACAGGAACAAAGATGGTATCATAATCATGAAGAGTATCACCATTCACATCAATTATAGACTGTTCCCTTGATCCAAAACTTGAAGCAATGGATGATATGTTATCAGAGGGTTGAACAACATAGGAGATCATATAATTAGCTGAATCCTGAGTGGTTCTATTGGGACACATGCAGAAGACAGGGAATATAACATTAACACCAATTGATAGGTTAGTAGCTACAAGAGTTGGGTTCACAACCTCCACAGAAGGGTAAGTAGTGAGATTCTGAAACATGAAGGTGGATACAATGAAGTAGGTGTCATTTGGTTTGATGGTGTAGGAGATGTTGGCATAAGAGAGTGAACCAAAGGTGGTGTTGACCCTGTTGCAAGAGCAAGTTAAGGGAATAAAAAGGGGTTGATTAGGGACTAAAGGAGAAGAAGGGTTTGATATGTTGCTGGGGTTTGAGATCATGAGGCGGCTAACAGAGAAAAGGTCAGCTATGGAAGCAAGGTCAAGAAAATTTGGGCTTGAAGCTCTGTAGAAAGCATAGGCTTGACATGGATACCTGTTTTGATCAGTGGCCGTGCAGGTGAAACCTGTGTTGTTTTCTTGTCTTGGAGTCTGAGCATCAAGAAGGAAAGGGAAGAGTAATAGCAGCAAGAGAGAAGCATATAAGGGATGATGGGGTTTGATGCAGCTTGTTGTCATTCTTGTTTGTTTGATTGTTTGCTTCCCCTTTCACTTCAATAATTTGCTTCCTGTGTCATTTGTGTGTTTATATTGTTGAATGATTGAATGAATTTCAAGTCGGCTTTTAGATCTAAGTAACTGGTCAATGCTCAAGTCAAGGTGCTTATGTCTGTGGTATTGCTTTTCTTTGTCACCTTAAATAGTAGTCAGAGGAGGGTGGGGCCATTTTGAAGGTGCACTTATATAGGATTTTAATTTTCAATTTTCAACAACTGCCTTCCTTGACACGGTTGTGATATTAATATTGTTTAGCAAAACATAACCAGTGGATTACTGTTTGTGGGGTATAAATTTGCCAACTTTTGAAACACAAACGCTAATTAATATGAAGAAAATTTACACCAAATGAGTACAAAATACACTTCAATTTTTCATGATTGGTTAAATATATTTATTTTAGGATTAAATATGTTTTTAGTCCTTAAGTTTGACCTGAATTTGATTTTTGTTCCTAAACTTTGGAGCCGTTGATTTGGGTCCTTCATGTTCTGAAATCATATAACTTTTGCAGTCCCTCCCCTTAACACCATTAACTTTAATGCTACCGTGACAAATAAATTTTGTGTCAGTTTGTCCGGTCAGTTTCAGTGACCATAATGTGGCAATTGAATTACATCTCATATAGTCATGTTTTATTTAGGGTTTTATTAAATTTAACTTCACAATTTTCATGAACATTGAAGTCCAACAAAACTGGATAAGTTAACGTGTAATTCAATTGCCACATCATAGTATTAAATCTGACTAGACAAGCTGACCTAGAAATATTTTTCTCACGTAACATCAAAGGTTAACTATGTAAAGGGGAATATAAAGTTACGTAATTTTAGAACATGGGGGACTAAAGTTGTATGATTTTATAACATAAGGGATCCATACCAAATGTTTTAAAATTTAAAGATTAAAACCAAATTCGAAGCAAATTTCATGAACTAAAAACATATTTAATCATTTATTTTATCAATGATTTTCACACTTTGTTTGTTTTAAGTGAAAACATGAAGAAAGAAAACTCAGGCAAAGAAAAGTCAGAGAAAATCGTATTTTCTTCAATTTGGTTCCAAAAAAATTGAACGTGGAAAGAATAAAAAAGACGACGTCCATATAAAAGCATTTCTCTACTTCTCATTGAAGAAAATGATAAAGTAAGAAAGAAGTTGAGGTATTGTCTAAAATACTCTCAACAACTATAAAAGGCTTCTTCATGTTGCGCCTATTTTTTTTTTAATTTTTAATTATTTGCATCAAGTTCTTTTATGTGTTAAAACATTGTATAAGTTTTTTATATTCTTATTAAATAATAATTTTTAAATCAATTTTTAAAAATATTTTTATATTAAAAGAGATAATTATTATAATATCTATGTTTTACTTAGGGTATTCATGTCATTTCATAAATATATCATTTTCTTTTCTCTCACTTTTTCTCTCATTTTCTTTTAAACCAAAGAACCTCTAAAATCATCTCACTTTCTATTCCCTTTCTTTCCTTCAATTTTCTTTCCTTTCACTTTCCTTTCTCAACCAAACAAAGTGTCAGTGCTCTATCAAACATTATGCATTACAATTAGTGGCCAGATAAGATTTTTTTATTTCTTTTATTCAAAATGAAGGAGAAATCTATCTCTCTTATATTTATAATAAATTTTTAATTACTTGGTGAGTGCAAAATTAAATATTTAACAATTTTAATGCCATCAACTGAGTTGAACCAGATAATATATGTCATTAAAATAACTTAATCCTAATGCATTAATTAACAAGTGAAATAATAATTACATTAATAAAGTGACTTTTGGCAATTCATTTCTTGCTCTGTTGATATGTGAAGTGTTTAATTATTTTTTTTTTCTTTTAAACGAAAGGTCAAGCACTCATTTGTGCCAATTAACAGCCTAATAATGGTGACAATTGGAATGTGTCTGTTTAATGTATATAACCCTTAAACGAAATTCTTTGCAAAATTAAGAAATGTTGGTTATGATCCAATGCCCACATTTAATAGAAAATTTCAGCCCAACGCTTTGTCTTTATCAGCCATAATATAGTGAGTGGCATTCACTTCACGCAAGTGGTTGGTTCAAGCAATATAATTGGTTGGCTTTGGGTGAAATGGTCAAGAGAGTTAATGCAATCAGAATCCGAGGAAGCTTGAATGCATAACAGTATTGTGGGCAGGAATTAAATGAGAAAAATCTGACAAGAAAGCCAGGATGAATGATGTAAGGTACTGGTACTACAGAGCCACAGAAGTGGGAAAAAGATGAACTAAACTAAACGGTATTGGAGAGGTCATTAGTAAATATAAGGCGGCTATCATATAAGTCAAGAATCATTAATTGCATTACTTATCTCTCGTTTTGAAATTAATGAACATTCATTTGGAAGAAAATTCAGTCCTACTAGTATATGGTATGTAGTGGAAAGTTTGCACTCTGCTGCAGTGGAACCGCAGATGGACCGTAGTGATTATTACTATTTCAGGGGATTAATAATTAATTAATATTATGCTAAGTATCTAAATATAATGTCAAACAGGAAATAATTTACCAAATTGTGGTTGATAACAGTGAAAGTGATCTGTAATTTTAGATAGGGTAAAGTCAAAGTTCGAATTTTGGAATCATGACTTTTGAGAGGGTTTTACCTAACTATCATCCAGAATTATATATGTGGAGGATTCCCGGTAGAAGAAAAAAAAACCAAGTAATAAAAATCCAAATCAATTTTATACACTCAAAGAATTCCAATGTGATTAATTTGGCTGGACCGGGTCATACTCATACCCATGAGTCCAATACAACATTAGTAGAAATTTCCTTTTCTATGACATAAAATTCAGTCATGGTTAGACGTATTTTACCCGAGATCATTGGCATAATCTATAATCCAGACCGACCTTGACAAGTTTGTAATAACTAATAATTAATAACTAATAAGTGGTGAGTATTGGGATATAATGTAAGGTGTATTTTATATAATAAAAATATGCATTAGGCAAGTGATGATTAAAAAAAAACTTCAAAGCTTTAACAGTATAACAATTTTCGAAATATGAATATGTGCTAATCATTTATGTTTAATTTTCATTAAAATCACATTATAAATTAAATTTCAATTCAGACAAACGTTACTCTCAAAAGTATGTATCTACGTTTTTAACATGGTATTGATAAAACCAAAACACACTTTTTTTTTTATTTTCTCGTTATTTTATCCGCTCAAACTTTATTTTCTTCCACTTCAGAGAGTTTAAATTTACAAAATATAAGTATGAGGAGTCGGTGTTTTGATGCAGTCAACATTTTTGTTAATACGGCGGCATGTATGTTAGAACCTGTTGTTTCAGATATTGATGGGAATTTCACAAATCAACCGGCAGAATTTATCATATAGGACAATCTTTGCAGTTAGAACCACACAAAAAGATTAACATATATAACAATCCACTCTAGAAGACTTGAATCAATGAACTCAACCAATCCTACTTTTGATAGGGTTGTAACTAAGTTGACAACATAAGATGAGATTATAAAAAGAACTATCAGATTCAATCTCACTAAACACATTTAAAAAACGACAATAAACTTTAAATATAACTAAATCCCGAGATTATACGTGATTAACAAAAAAAAAAAAAAAACCCTCCCTTTCCTTGCCACTTCAGTTAAGCCCCAATTGAGGCACCATCACCAAATTTAGATATGTTTTAATAAGAAAGTAAGTGGGGGGAGACTCTTATGTCCACTCCTGGATCGTGAGAATGGCACTCTTGACTAGATTTAATGTTGTTGGTTTGTGACCTAAGAGAAGTTAGTGGTTAAGATCTTATTTGTGATGATGGATTTACTTGGAATTTGTAAAGCAAGCCAAGGATCCAAGTAAACTGCACTGCACTCTCCAACACCACATGAGAGCTTTTAGAACTTATTTTCATTCTCTACCTTATGCTCTTTCTTTTTAAATTTTTGTCCAGTGATATATATGTTTCTGATGCAAAATGTGTTCTTTGATGCTTTAATATGGCCCCCAATAGCATCTTTATAATGAATCAAAACTCTTGCTCTGATCACTCTGCTCATGAGTTGTGCTCACTTTTGTAAAGGTCTAATCTTACTTAACTCTTTACCACTAAGCCAGAAGAAATTGGAATATGAAATAAGTGAGTAAATTACCTTAGTAGTCTCTCCAAAGGCCACAGTGATTTGTGATCTAACAAATGTTCATGGTGATTGAGATTATTATGTTCGTGACAGTTGAAGCATGTACAAGTATGTAAAACAAGCCAAATAATCCATAGACTGTTACAGCATAAATTCCAGGTAAGCTTCCACATTCTTTAACAATCAACAATTACATAATTAAATGATATCAGACTTCGTTGGCAAACCATAGTCATGGTATGATGTTGACTCATCCAAATTTCCCAATATAAAGAATAAGATCATTCATGTAAGATATTGAAATGATGGGAAGGTGAATTTCTAGATGTCTTCAACAATATAACTGGTCAAGGCATTACTATAAGATGCCATGACATCATAACTTACAAGACCCAAACTCTTTAATTACAAGACTTTTGACTAATGTGTTACATATTCTTCTTGGAGCAGTTAATGGTCAATATGTGAGTAAAATAGCATTTCCTTTGTTTCTGTTTGTTTAATGACAAACAAGAAGATAGAGACAGGGAATATACACCTCTTGATCCAATATAAACAGAGAAGTGGGAAAAGTATAGTGAAAACAGAAGAACAAACTTAAAAAGGGTGGCCTTCATATTCTTTATACTTAAGAATTGTCATCAAAAGCCATGGAAGTTAAACAATTATCTCTTGGTTATGTCATCCTTCTTGATAGTAAAATCCCATAGGTCACCATATTTTTCATTGAAATCCCATATGCTCATGGTATTATAGTCATTTATCAACTTATCTCGAGCTCCCCTCTCCATATTGTATATCTGAGGTTCAAAGTGGTGAGGTTGATCAGGTTTATCCATCTCAATAACGCAAAATATGATTGTAAATATGCCTGCTCCAATGTACAAGTACTCCCCCTGAAAGACAAATAGTAATTAGGATTTAGGATTATTTCTTCCTCAAACCAAACCAAGAATGTGCATACAATGTTAAGTTTATATCCAAGGAAAGTAGCCAATTGATTTGAAAAATGAGTCCTTCTTAATTAATGGTAATTAATATTTAGAATTACCGGAACATGGAAGTACACCCCAGCAGCAATGGCTGGTGGGAAGAGCCAAGAAATAAGCCCTGCACAAGAATCAAAATAATCAAAATTGACAATTATAATAATAAAAGTTAGTGAATGATAAATGGTAGTGTATGGAAAGAAAGCACACCCTGGAATCCTGTGGGGGGTCCTGCTGCTGTTATCTCTTCTGCAATCGCACCCCAAAAGGTTCCTGAATTGAATATTCATTATGAACTTTGTCAGGAAAACAGAGGCACTTAATCAGGAACATTTTTCTTTTCCTCATAGTTTTCAAATATATAGCTGCAGAAGATTTAGATTTTATATATTAGTTATGAATTTGACAAATTGCCATCAAAATTTCCAGCTAAAAGAAGCAAACACCTAGTAATAAATAAATTTTAAAAAATTACCATCTATAGTAACATGTGTACTAATTCAGATGTTAAAATTAAACATGGGAAAGCCATCATCCTCCTAATATCTCAATTAATCATAAGCATCATCTCCTCCAATTAATTTACATTTAAAAAACAAGTGAAAAAAATGAGAAGAAACTTTTTTTTTTTGTAAAACCATTTGTTCTAGTGAGACTTGGCCTCTATGGGCTAACACAGCTACAACTACATAGTCAGGCCTTGAACTTGTGACTGGTTAAACTGGAACAGTACTTTACCAGCTGATTCACGTGTTCTGATTTTATAAAAAAATTGAAAAGAAACTGAAACTAAGTAAGCAGTAGTGAACAAACAAATACCTTTCTCTTGTTCTCCTTCATAGAAAGTGTGGTGGCCATCATAAATTCCATACTCGAAATCTTCCTGAAATTTACACAAAACAAATGAAACCAATGACAAACAAAAAGACATAAAAAAAAGAGAGAGAAGCAAATTAAAGTAGAACAAGTTACAGAGGCAATGCCGTTAGTGGCAAATTGATCTCTAGGATCTTCATTGAGATCAGGCTCAATCTCATTGAAACCAGCATTCAACAAGAACCTTGTTGAGGTGTTACTCTTGGTGAAGATGCCATGCAAGTTGGGTGGTGATGGAGATGAGAAGCATTTGGAAGTGAGTTTGGGTGGAGAAGTGATGGGAGGGAGTAGTGAGAGTGAGGAACAAAGCGCCATGTGTCAGAGTGAGTGACTTGGTTTCGTTGGTTCTCTATCTATTATCCGTTTTCTCCTCCGTTTTATGACCCAAGAAATTTTATCTACTTATTAGAAATTTCATATTGTGAAAATATAATTTGCTAATTAAATATCTATTTTAACTTCAGATTTTCTTTTTTGGTTTAAATTTTCTGTAATTTATCTATTTGAATTGAAAGCATTTGCAATGCACAATATTTATGCATTATAACGAATTTTCATTTAACTAAATTTTTTTATGCTAACTACTTGGCTGAGAGAATAAGAAATAAATGTAAGGGCGAAGGGGGACAAATTTATGGTGGAAGAGATAATATGTTGAGCACTGTTATAAGGTGACCAGCTTTACAATACAAAGTTTTGTTAGTGATAATAAATTTCATAATTTATAACTAAGTCCTTTTGTGACTGTTCCGGACCTGGCCGAGACAGACTTCGACCAGGCCGGGATCTAAAGATCAAATACATTAACAACATGACACCCCGGTCAGCCAAACTTCCGGTTAAGGGATCACCACTTGTATACCCCCATGTGATAAGGAAGACCCCGACTACCTATCAAATCTCATCGCATTTAATGCGCCCCATGTTTACTGATATGGGGGATATGGTCACTTACACAAGCAATCATATTAGGTAGCTATTTACAGAGGATTACAACTTGATGTGACAAGCATAATCATCCCTTACCCCCCCTAGCTACCATGTTATGACAACTACTGAAACGCACCGTTTCACTAACAAAAAAAAAGACCAATTGTTTAAAATATAGGGGGTGGGTTTCTCATACACGAGAAACCTCATTTCCGCCTCCCCCTCTCTGTTTCTCTTTCTCTCATCTCGTCCCTCTCTTCTTCTTCACCCATCTTCTCATTTATTTTCTTTTCATTCCATTGTCCCATGTTTCTTAGATCCTAAGCATCCTTTGAGTTGTGGTGATATTTTACAACCATACCCATATTGCTTCTCTCTGGAAACAAAGTTTGGTAATTTTTGGGGTTAGGGATAGTGCTCTGAGGAAGGAGGAGAGTACTCACACCATAAAGGTTGCTTGTTTTGGCTCTCTAAGGTAAATCCACAACTCATAAATAGGTTATTGGCATATGTTAACTTTAGGTAGAATTATTTTTAGAGCTTTGGGCACTAGTTTTAGGGATTTTATGGTTACCCATAAATAAGTAGAGCTTTAAATAAATTACTAAATGTTGGAACTATTTGTTGGTGCTCAGATCTGTTGATTTCTACCTCGCATAATACTCCTGAAGTTATTGGGAAGCAGTTTGGTTGACTCTCCATAGTTGTGAGTGGTTTAACGGTCATCGTGACCTATTTTAATATTTTTATAATTACTATTTTAATTCATCTTGTTCTATTTTAAGGTTGTTTACGTAATAAATTTGGGAAACATACTCTTTTATTGATTTTATTCTCTATGAAATTTATTTTGAAGGTTGAGAGCTTTATAAATTTAAATTGATTATGTTTGATGAAATTGGAGATTTTTTTTTGGAAAGGACTTTGAGAAAATAGAATAATTTTGATATTTATATTATTGGGATCCATGTTAGAACACCGTATGTCGTTAGCGGATGATAACGGCCTAGGTGCACCTAGTTGTATGATTCCGTGAGGAAAGGGCTATCCGTTAGATGGAGCCGTCACTCTGTGGAGAGGGCTATCAACGAGATGGAGCTACCCCCGATGATATGATATGATAGATATGATATGCTATGATATGGCATTGAGACATGATATGATTCCAGGAGGAGAGGGCTATCAACGAGATGGAGCTGCCCCCGATGACATGATATGATTCCGGGAGGAGAGGGCTATCTGTTAGATGGAGCCGCCCCAAAAGAGAGGCCACTCTTGGAGGAGAGGGCTATCAGCGAGATGTAGCTTCCCCCGATGATATTGAAATATGGACATGGTTCTGGAGAGGAGAGGGCTATCCGCTAGATGGAGCCGCCCCATGGGAAAGGCTACCCTTCGGAGGAGAGAGCTATCAGCGAGATGGAGCCGCCTCTCGGTTCTATCATGAGTGATCCCTGTTGTATTTACATTTCATATGATTTGTGTTTTACTCAATTAATTTCATTTCAGATTTACTTATTGAATTTATACATGATAAATTTATATTGCTTTGGAAATGAAAAACTTATCTCTTGGATATTGGAAACAAGTTATTTTAGATTGTGGGATTTATCAAACTCATGTGTTTAGCAAGTTTTATGTTGAGAAATAAATTTTATACTGTCAATTGTTTCTATCGATCAACTCGTGCGTTGGTATGTTTCACTTCTAGTTCATGGTGGTTATTAGGCCCTCACTAAGTCTTTGTGACTTACCCCTTTCTATTTTTTCATCCAGATTCCCAGGCAGTTGAGTAGCAGACTGCTGGCAAAGATTCATTTGTTCCAGCTTTGTTGATATTTCATTTTGGTAGGCCTCCTTTTTGTTGGTGGCCATTTGATGTTATTTTGGGATTATAAGTGTATTCTGCAGCTATAGGGAGTTTAGTCATTTGTTTATGTTGAGGTGTATATTTTGATATTGATTGGATAAATACTATGTTGTTGGAAACTCTGGCTGGTGATATCTGTTGATAACAGGATTTTCTGTAAATTTTGGGATGTCCAAATTATAGGGGAGACTCTGTCAAAATTTCTGTAAAATCCTGGAAATATGTTTATCGTGGAAAATCATTTGTAAAGTATTGTACTATTGTTTTAGGCTTGCTAGGCTAAGGATATTAGCCTGTGCGCCGGTCACGGCCTTGGATTTGGGTCGTGACAAAGTTGGTATCAAAGCTTTGGTTTTAGGTCCTAATAGCTGCAGACATAAGGTGATAATATATTCATACAAGTAATTGTGGACCCGGGCACAATGTACTTGTAGGAAGCTTTTATATACCTTATGATGGTCGAGGGTCATGTTGTGTAAGGTGTTGCTCAGTTTCCTTATTACATTCCTTAAGTTCCCTACACTCTTGTCATTTATTTGATACATGATCTTTTCTTAGGTGAGGATGCCACCAAGGACTAGGATTCCTGCTAGAAGGGAAGCTTCTGGTGAGTCTGCTTCCCAACCCCACGACCCACTTCAAAAAGGTCGAGGTCGTGGCCGTAGTCAAGGTAGACAGGGCGTTAATGCCGCTAGGCATGGATCGGCTGTAGGAGTAGCCAATGCTGAGGTCCCTAGAGAGAGGCGAGGTAATCCAGGGATGGTAGAGATTACAACTGGTTTACAGGGGTTATAACAGGTTGTGCAACAATTTGTTGGAGTTGTTGCTGAGCAACAACAAGGAAATCAACAACAAAATCTTGATGGCCAGCAGGGGGTTAGACAGGTAGATCAGCAGCCAGGTGCTATGGCGGGAGGTATTGAGGTTACTTTGGCAAAGTTCATGAAGCTCAAACCCCCTACATTTTCCGAGTCTAATGCAAATGAGGATCCACAGCGGTTTATTGATGGTCTAGAGAGACTATGGAGGGCGTTAGGCTGTTCGGATATCCGGGCCGTTGAGTTGGCATCTTTTCAGCTAGAGAGTGTGGCATATGACTGGTTTAATACAGTGACACGTGGGAGATCAGTTGGATCACCTTCGTTGGCTTGGGGTGAGTTCTCTCGGTTATTCATGGTTCGCTTTCTTCCGGAAAGTGTCAGAGATGGGTTGGCTCATGAGTTTGAGCGACTAGAGCAGACTGAGCGTATGTCAGTTTCAGAGTACAGTGCCCATTTTACTCAGCTTTCTACGCATGCTCCTTATCCTATCACAGAGGAGATGTGTGTCAAGAGGTTTATCAGAGGGTTGAGGGAGTACATCTTTAGATCCGTGGTTGGGTCTAACTGTTCTACTTTTGTCGAGGTTTTGAGTCTAGCATTACAGCTTGAGCAGCGACAAAAGGAGAAAGGGAACAGTGGCCGAGATTCTCGCAAGAAACAGCGAGTTGAGGGATCGCAGAGTAGTCATCCCAGTGTTGGTGTGGGCTCGGTTCCCGGTTATCAGGTGCAGCAAAGAGCGGTATCACAGAGGGGTGGTTCTAGTGGGCAGTCTTTTGGCACAACGCAGAGTCGTAGATCAGATCAGGGGAGATTTTCACGGACCACTTTTCCACAACGACATTTTGGAGTGACTTCTACTCCTTGTCCTACTTGTGGGAGACATCATACCGGGGTTTATTTTGGAGATAGTAGGGTGTGTTATCAGTGCGGCCAGGCAAGTCATATTAGGAGGGATTGTCCAGTGGCTATGACGCAGCCATCATCTAGTCATGCATCAACACCGGCAACTTTAGCATCTTCTTAGGCTCCTTCTGCTTCTGTTAGGCAGCTTGGGGGCTCTTCTGGTAGAGGTTCTGGAGTGGCTCAACAGAGTGGTAGAGGGTCTGGTGGTAGAGGTCAAGCACAGGCAGGGAGAGGTCAGGCTCGGGTTTTTGCTATAACTCGTCAGGATGCCCAGGCATCCAATGCAGTGGTTGCAGGTATACTTTGTATTTGTTCTCGAGATGCACATGTGTTGTTTGACCCTGGAGCTACACATTCTTTTGTATCCTTGTCATTCGCTACTCAACTTGGCAAAAGTCCTTCTTCTTTGGATGAGACTTTAGCTGTGACTACTCCGGTTGGAGAAATTTTGTTAGCTGATTGTGTGTATCGTTCATGTGTGATATCTATTGGAGGCAAGGAGTTGTTTGCAAACCTAATAGCTCTTGATATGGTAGATTTTGATGTGATCCTAGGCATGGATTGGTTGGCTTCTCACTATGCTACCTTGGATTGTCATAACAAGGTGGTGACATTTGAAATGCCTGGGGAATCTGCTTTCTCATTCCAGAGAGAGCAAGGTTGGGCACCGCATAATTTAATTTCAGCTTTGGGAGCTAGCAAGCTATTGAGGAAGGGTTGTCAAGGGTATTTGGCTTTGGTGAGAGATACACAGGCAGTTAAGGTGAAATTGGAAGAAGTTCCGAATAGTGTGTTTGTTCCCTGATGTTTTCCCTGAAGAACTTCCTGGGTTGCCACCTAATAGGGAAATAGAGTTCTCGGTAGACTTTATTCCTAACACTCAGCCAATCTCTATACCTCCTTATCGGATGGCTCCATCAGAACTTAAGGAGTTAAGGGAGCAGTTGCAGGATCTTCTTGATAAGGGCCTTATCCGTCCCAGTTCTTCTCCTTGGGGAGCACCGGTGTTGTTTGTAAAGAAGAAGGATGGATCTATGTGATTATGTGTGGATTACAAACAATTGAATAAGGTGACAATAAAGAATAAATACCCTTTACCTCGTATTGATGAGTTGTTTGACCAACTTCAGGGAGCTCAATGTTTTTCTAAGATTGATTTGAGATCTGGGTATCATCAGTTGAAGATCAGGAAGGAAGATATTCCAAAGACAACTTTTTGCACACGCTATGGACACTACGAATTCTTAGTCATGTCTTTTGGACTCACTAATGCCCCAGCAGCTTTTATGGATTTGATGAACAGAGTCTTCAAACCGTTCTTGGATCATTTTGTAATTGTGTTCATTGATGACATACTGGTTTATTCCAAGAGTACAGGGGAGCATGAACAACATCTAAGGTTGGTTTTGCAAACCTTAAGGGAGAGACAGTTGTATGCTAAATTCACTAAATGTGAATTTTGGTTGGATAATGTGGCTTTCCTAGGACATATTGTGTCCAAGGATGGGATAAGTGTTGATCCAAGAAAGGTAGAAGCAGTGCAGAATTGGTCTAGACCTACTACAGTGAAAGAGATTAGAAGTTTCCTTGGCTTAGCTGGCTACTACCTACGTTTTGTCAAGGATTTTTCTAAACTCGCATCACCTTTGACTAGGCTAACTCAAAAGAAAATAGAGTTTCAGTGGACTGATGATTGTGAGGAGAGCTTTTAGAAATTAAAGGATTGTTTGACTTCAGCACCAGTTTTGGCTTTACCCACAGGTGGTGGAGGTTATGCAGTTTATTGTGATGCTTCTAGAGTAGGCCTTGGTTGTGTGCTTATGCAACACGGTAAGGTTATTGCCTATGCATCTAGGCAACTCAAGAGGCACGAGCAAAATTATCCCACACATGATCTGGAGATGGCAGCAGTGGTCTTTGCTCTGAAAATTTGGAGGCATTATCTTTATGGTGAAACTTGTGAAATTTATACTGATCACAAGAGTCTTAAGTATATCTTTCAGCAAAGGGATTTGAATTTGAGGCAGAAAGGTGGATGGAGCTTTTGAAGGATTATGACTGTACAATCTTGTATCATCCAGGTAAAGCAAATGTTGTTGCTGATGCTTTGAGCAGGAAATCCATGGGTAGCCTTGCCCACTTAGCAGAGGTGAAAAGGCCTTTAGTCAAAGAATTTCAGGAGCTTATTGAGAATGGAGTTCAGTTTGAGGTTTCTCATTTGAGTTCATTGTTAGCTCATGTGCATATTCATTCTACCTTGGTGGATGATATAAAAGGGGCTCAAGGGCAAGACCCACACTTAGTGAAGTTGATAGAGGAGGTGAAAAAGGGCAAAGTTTCAAACTTTTTAGTTGATTCTGGTGGTGTTTTTAGACATGGATCTCGGTTATGTGTTCCTGACGTGAGTGACTCGAGGAGGAAGATCTTGGAGAAGGCTCATCATTCTTCTTATACTATACACCCAGGTTATACTAAGATGTATCATGATTTGCGAGAATTATATTGGTGGGAAGGAATGAAGAAAGATGTTGCGGAATTTGTTTCTAAGTGCTTGGTGTGTCAGCAGGTAAAAGCTGAGCATCAGAAGCCAGCAGGACTATTGCAATCCATTGAGATACCCGGGTGGAAGTGGGAAGGTATTACTATGGACTTTGTGATAGGGTTGCCTCGAACCTTGAAGGGTTATGACTCTGTGTGGGTGATTATAGATAGATTGACTAAATCGACACATTTCTTACCTGTGAAGACAACTTATACTGCAACCCAATATGCTAAGCTTTACTTAGATGAGATTGTCTCTTTGCATGGTGTACCGATGTCTATTATTTCAGATCGAGGGGCTCAGTTTACTGCTCAGTTTTGGAGGTCTTTTCAAGCTGCTTTGGGAACTCATTTGAATCTTAGTACAACCTTCTATCCTCAGATTGATGGTCAATCTGAGAGGACTATATTGATCTTGGAGGATATGCTTCGTGCTTGTGTTCTAGACCTTTGAGGGAGTTGGGATCAGTATTTACCATTGATGGAGTTTGCCTATAATAATAGTTACCAATCTAGCATTCAGATGGCACCATTTGAGGCTTTGTATGGCAGGCGGTGTAGATCACCGATAGGTTGGTTTGAAGTTGGGGAGGTTAAACTTGTAGGCCCAGAGTTAGTGCAGGATGCAATTGAGAAAGTAAAGATTATTCGTGATCGGTTGGCTACAGCACAAAGTAGACAAAAGTCTTATTCTGATCGGAGGCGACG
The DNA here is from genome assembly GCA_026901365.1 of Sesbania bispinosa. Classification (NCBI taxonomy): domain Eukaryota; kingdom Viridiplantae; phylum Streptophyta; class Magnoliopsida; order Fabales; family Fabaceae; genus Sesbania; species Sesbania bispinosa. Next base: position 2,205,871 of record QLOH01000048.1, on the reverse strand, counting down.
CCCTTTAGAGTTCACAGTGGGGGACCACGTGTTCCTACGAGTTTCTCCGATGAAAGGTGTGTTAAGGTTTGGCAGGAAAGGAAAGTTAAGCCCAAGGTTTATTGGACCTTTTGAGATTTTTGAGAGGGTTGGACCTGTTGCATATCGTTTGGCTCTTCCCCCAGATCTATCAGCAGTTCATCCAGTGTTTCATGTTTCCATGCTCCGTAAATACCTTTATGATCCTTCCCATGTGATTCGTCATGAGGATGTACAATTAGATGAGAATTTATCTCACTCAGAGCAACCAGTGGCTATAGTCGATAAACAGGTGAGACGTTTGCGTTCAAAGGATATTGTTTCAGTCAAGGTTTTATGGCGAGGCCCATCGAGTGAAGAGACGACTTGGGAACTTGAATCTATCATGCGTGAAATGTATCCCCAATTGTTCGAATCTTAAGGTTAGTATTAGTTTCAAATTCGAGGATGAATTTTCTTTAAGGGGGGGGGGGAGATTGAAACGCACCGTTTCACTAACAAAAAAAAGACCAATTGTTTAAAATATAGGGGGTGGGTTTCTCATACACGAGAAACCCCATTTCCGCCTCCCCCTCTCTGTTTCTCTTTCTCGCATCTCGTCCCTCTCTTCTTCTTCACCCATCTTCTCATTTATTTTCTTTTCATTCCATTGTCCCATTTTCTTAGATCCTAAGCATCCTTTGAGTTGTGGTGGTATTTTACAACCATACCCATATTGCTTATCTCTGGAAACAAAGTTTGGTAATTTTTGGGGTTAGGGATAGTGCTCTGAGGAAGGAGGAGAGTAATCACACCGTAAAGGTTGCTTGTTTTGGCTCTCTAAGATAAATCCACAACTCGTAAATAGGTTATTGGCATATGTTAACTTTAGGTAGAATTATTTTTAGAGTTTTGGGCACTAGTTTTAGGGATTTTATGGTTACCCATAAATAAGTAGAGCTTTAAATAAATTACTAAATGTTGGAATTATTTGTTGGTGCTCAGATTTGTTGGTTTCTACCTCGCATAATACTCCTGAAGTTATTGGGAAGCAGTTTGGTTGACTCTCCGTAATTGTGAGTGGTTTAATGGTCATCGTAACCTATTTTAATATTTTTATAATTACTATTTTAATTCATCTTGTTCTATTTTAAGGTTGTTTACGTAATAAATTTGGGAAACATACTCTTTTATTGATTTTATTCTCTATGAAATTTATTTTGAAGGTTGAGAGCTTTATAAATTTAAATTGATTATGTTTGATGAAATTGGAGATTTTATTTTGGAAAGGACTTTGAGAAAATAGAATAATTTTGATATTTATATTATTGGGATCCATGTTAGAACACCGTATGTCGTTAGCGGATGATAACGGCCTAGGTGCACCTAGTTGTATGATTCCGGGAGGAGAGGGCTATCTATTAGATGGAGTCGTCACTCTGTTGAGAGGGTTATCAACGAGATGGAACTACCCCCGATGATATGATATGCTATGATATGGCATTGAGACATGATATGATTCCGGGAGGAGAGGACTATCCGTTAGATGGAGCCACCACTCTGTGGAGAGGGCTATCAGCGAGATGGAGCTGCCCCCGAGGACATGATATGATTCCAGGAGGAGAGGGCTATCCGTTAGATGGAGCCGCCCCAAGAGAGAGGCCACTCTTGGAGGAGAGGGCTATCAGCGAGATGTAGCTTCCCCCGATGATATTGAGATATGGACATGGTTCTGGAGAGGAGAGGGTTATCCGCTAGATGGAGCCGCCCCATGGGAAAGGGCACCCTTCGGAGGAGAGGGCTATCAGCGAGATGGAGCCGCCTCTCGGTTCTATCATGAGTGATCCCTGTTGTATTTACATTTCATATGATTTGTGTTTTACTCAATTAATTTCATTTCAGATTTACTTATTGAATTTATACATGATAAATTTATATTGCTTTGGAAATGAAAAACTTATCTCTTGGATATTGGAAACAAGTTATTTTAGATTGTGGGATTTATCAAACTCATGTGTTTAGCAAGTTTTATGTTGAGAAATAAATTTTATACTGTCAATTGTTTCTATCGATCAACTCGTGCGTTGGTATGTTTCCCTTCTAGTTCATGGTGGTTATTAGGCCCTCACTAAGTCTTTGTGACTTACCCCTTTCTATTTTTTCATCCAGATTCCCAGGCAGTTGAATAGCAGGCTGCTGGAAAAGATTCATTTGTTCCAGCTCTGTTGATATTTCATTTTGGTAGGCCTCCTTTTTGTTGGTGGCCATTTGATGTTATTTTGGGATTATAAGTGCATTCTGCAGCTATAGGGAGTTTAGTCATTTGTTTATGTTGAGGTGTATATTTTGATGTTGATTGGATAAATACTATGTTGTTGGAAACTCTGGCTGGTGATATCTGTTGATAACAGGATTTTCTGTAAATTTTGGGATGTCCAAATTATAGGGGAGACTTTGTCAAAATTTCTGTAAAATCCTAGAAATATGTTTATCGTGGAAAATCATTTGTCAAGTATTGTACTATTGTTTTAGTCTTGCTAGGCTAAGGATATTAGCCTGTGCGCCGGTCACGACCTTGGATTTGGGTTGTGACAACTACAGTAACCTGGAAAGCTCATATATATAGCTTAACCCTCAACAGGACAAGGGTAATCCTTCTAACCCTATTCCCACCATCTTGAGCTTTCCATTGACTTGAGCGTCGGAGTACCTTTTGCAGGTACCCCCACCATGCTCCACCATTAGAGACTCCACCCAAAAACTCCGGTCCATTCTCAGACACCATCTCCATCCTAGATCACTGGTGCGTACCTCGGCCACGATCATTTGACACCGTTTGTGGGAACCTCATAAACCATTCCCCACCATCTCTTCCACTTTGCTGAGACCGCATCACCCTTATCCTTGATGACACGACGAAGGTTGGAAATGGAAATCCCTCAAACCACTAATCAACCACAAAACGCAGAAGCCCCCCAACACCATTGCTGGAGGCAGTGAGGGAGAGACTAACCCCTACTATGTCATGAGAACCACCCAACAAGGTGTATCACCATCAGGGCACACAACAACCCCTTCATTTGAAGAGGAGCAGCAACTCTATGTCTCATCTGACCCCATACCCAGGCGGAGGAGGAGAATCCCATCAAGAAGCAAGCGCCAAGAGTGCTACTAGACTCCCTCAAGCGATGGAGATGATGAAGGACCATTTGCTCCTTCAGGACACCATAGGAATGGGAGGAACTAGATAGTCAAAGAGTTAGAATGGAGGATCTGCTATCTGGAGAGCCTTATCCCACTTACCCCTAGGCGGAGGTCTCGCTGGAAGGAGCGAAGAAGCCACCAAAGAAGCGTAGGGTCAAGGAGATCCTATCACACTAGTGACCTCCCCTCAAGAGAATCATTCTTCTCTTACACTAACGAGACCCCGTCCGATGACTATTCCTTTTCGTTGCAAAGCCTCCAGACCGAGAGACACAACCGGAATTGAGGGAGAACACGCAGGTGAGCACCCTCAACCCCAATCAACCCCAAGGTCTAGACCATCTCGGTAAATAATGGCCCGAGAGATGCAACCAAAGTCGCCACCGCAGTAATCCCGGGGGAACCAGACAAAAGACACCAACCCAAAACCAAACGACCTCAGTTAAGACTATTTTGTTAAACTCCTTAGAACCCTTTCTTCCTTTTTTTATTTCTTCATCCACCTCAACCACTCTCCTCCATTACCACCACTCCATTTTTCTCTCTTTTTGAACCTTTTTAGAGAGAGAATCAGATACACACACAACTTCTTCTTCCTCTACAAAGTTCTCCAACAAACCAAATCCATGGGTCCAAAGCTCATAGGAGTTCTACCCTAAGACCTGGCGTACTCAGACATTAAAAAAAAATCCCAACAAACATTAAGTCCAGGTAGATCCAAAACCAACTAGGCACAAGGCTACAAGTTCAACACCTAAATCTAATAAATTCCTATAAAGGAAAAAAAAAAGAAAACTATTACTATATGAATCAATCGAAGAAAGATTATTTATCAATAGGAGTTGATTCAAGTGGTACATACTTGATTCCCCTTAAACAAGGTCTTGAATTCGAGTCTTGTCAATGGAAAAAAAAAAAACCCACTCGGAGAGTTAGCCCCACAAGGATGTGGATGTTCCCAACTCAAGCAAGATTGGATACTTGTGGTTCACACATAAAAAAAATGCTTTTGCTTCATTTTTTGCACCACCTCCTACCATTCATTCTTCCCCACCGCCAACCACTCCGTTGTCATTGCCTCCGGAAACTCCCTCCACTCCTACATTGGCCACGCTTTTGACCTCTCCTCTGGCCTCTACCCTATCGTCATCTTCGTCAAGTATTTCGACTGGTGTCGTTGTTGGAAATGTCATTGACCATGGCTATTCTTCTAGCGATGAGCATTTTGTGCATATGCTACATGAAGAAGAGAAGACGCAATGAGAAATGCTAATTGTCAATGTTACCCCCATTGAATTTAAGTTTACTAGTTCTACATATTGAGATCTATGTCTTCTCTTGGCTTCAGGAGAGAACTAACTCTTCTCTTTCTCTCTGAATGTGCGCAATGAACTTTTTCACTCCCCATCACCATATTTCCTTCTTTTCCCTCTTCCTTTACGGCGAGCCACAATCACTATTTTCATTCCTTTCATCACTTCATCAAGGCCCACACTCTCCTTCTCACCTATGGACTCTCCCTAGTCTCCATATCTCTCACTCTCTTCTATTTTCTCTCATCCCTGTATACCACCCTTTCTCTCTCTAATTTCTCTCCTCATTTCAACCTGGCCACCACATTGAAAATATGAAAAGTCATTCAAATTAATAATTAAATTAAAAAATAAATTAAAATGAAAAAATATAATTCAAGTAAAAATGAAAAGAAGACCAATTAATTTTTAACAAAATATTAAACTAAAACAGTTTATCCCATTTATTTTAATGAAGGACACTTGCCATCATCTTCTAAATTTTAGGAACCATGTTTCAAAATTTAATATGCAGAGATGGGTCAACGGCTGAACATTCAACCTGTCTCTAAGATGACTGTATGAGTATGCATGTGCAAGGGAGTCCTAGTGTGCGATGGCGTGACCCTTTCTCTTCGGTCTAAAAAAAAAAATAGACAGATTATGATATATCTACAGAGCTTCTTTCATTTCTTCAATCTCTAATCAACTTTTGTTTCTTACTTACTCCCAATTCACTCACATAATCCACATTTGTTCTCACCGATACGGCAATACCAAGCAAGCAAGGTAATATACATATCATCACCCACTTCTATTCTGTGCTGAATGCAGATACTATTGCATACTTACTTCGCTTTTGGATCCTAACCCATGTGATATTCAATTTCGTTTTATTTTGTGTAATTTCCCCACTTTCCTTCACTATACTGTTTACCTTTTACATCTTCACTAATAGCACTATACTATTCATTCTTGTTCTTATGTAACAACTAACAATTAACAAGCACCATCAGCAAGACGTTAATTGGGCCATATGCTAACTTGGGTGCATTTTATTTTCACAATATCATAAAAGAAACGGTGTATTATGATCCTTTTTTGTTTGAGGCTTGGAAATGCATAAGGAAATGCCACTTGGAGTAGACGCAACCACTGAGGAACGCCATGCTCATCTGTCTAGCTTACTTCAAGAGTTCACCAATATTCCCAATATTGACAAGGCATGGCTTTTTAAGTCAGACAGCAGTGACAGTAAGCTAAGCATCCTTTATTTGATTCATTTATTTCTTTTCTCTATGGCTATTAAGGCTTTAAATTGTGGTCTGAAATTGCAATTGTGGCCACAACATCAAGGTTTTGGAGGTTTCCGGACTTCATCAGTTGCATTTGTCTACAATTTTCTGCAATGTGAATTATCAGGACATAACTGCAACTGTAATTTAAAACCTTTATGATTATGATAATTCCAATTCTAAGGATGTTATGTGTTTGTTCATAGCACTGGGAATGTTTTCTATTACCCAACCGGATCTTTTAGCAAACAGAACGAGGACATCCATCCTATCCTGTAACATTTTAAAAGAAAGTGAAAGTTCTGTCAAGTTTCAGTGGGCTCCATTTCCAATAGAGATGTCTGGTGTGTCTATGATTGTTCCATCACCTTCTGGCTCAAAACTTTTAGTAATTCGGAATCCCGAGAATGAAGCTCCTTCTCACTTTGAGATTTGGAGTTCATGTCACATGGAGAAGGAATTCCATATCCCCCAATCAGTGCATGGCTCAGTGTATAATGATGGATGGTTAGTGCATCAGTGATGTGTTTACATATTATTATTTGTGTCTTTTCACATTATTTTCAATGTTAAACTGTTACAATGGTTTAAAATTGTGGTCAGCAACCATAATATTCTGTTTGAGAGGTCTTCATAACTGCATCGTGACTACAGTTGTGGCTGCATTTGGCTTTCACAACTGTGTTGTGACTACCATTGTGCCTACATTTACTTACAATTTCGCTTCTAGCAAGGAAACTGCTTTGTTGTGACTACAATTGTGCCTGCATTTACTTACAATTTCGCTTCTAGCAAGGAAACTGCAACTGCAACCACAGCTGTTACTATATTTAGCTAATTAGCATCTGATATTAGTTGTTTGGTTTCCAATGTTCTTAGATTTTGAATTGTAAAGGTAAAGCTAGCAGGCATTGCTGCACTATTTCTAGTTTATTAAAGTCTTTCCTTTTTTTTCCCTCTATGATTTAGGTTTGAGGGTGTCTCTTGGAATTTGGATGAAACATTGATAGCATATGTAGCAGAAGAGCCCTCTCCTGCAAAGCCCATATTTAATAATCTGGGCTACAAGAAAGTTGCTTGTGCAGACAAGGATTGTGGTAGCTGGAAAGGTCAAGGGGACTGGGAGGAGGATTGGGGAGAGACATATGCTGGAAAGAGACAGCCTACACTTTATGTTATCAACATCAACAGGTTTTTCATCATTCATATTTATGTCAGAATATTTAGATATATGTCAGATAGGAAATATTAGTTTAACTAGTATTTTCACAGTGGAGAGGTACACACTGTCAAAGGAATTGACAAATCTTTGAGTGTTGGCCAAGTTGTGTGGGCACCATTTACCGAAGGCTCAGAACAATATCTTGTTTTTGTTGGGTGGTTATCTGAGACAAGAAAGCTTGGTATGAAGTACTGTTCTAACAGGCCCTGTGCATTATATGCTGTTAGAGCACCACATCATGAGTCAAAATCCAAGGATCCAGAGCACTGGTAAGTCACTTTAGTAAGATCTTCCTAACTCCCCTTGTTTTCCATAACTTTTAGAAAGTACATATTTATTGCTAAGTTGGTTATTTCTGAACTGAAATATGAAAGTAATGTTTTACATGTAGCACAACTGAAGAATTGCATGCACTGAACCTTACTCCAACCATAAGCAGTGCCCTCTTTCCACGATTCAGGTAAGCTAGTGGAGTCACCTACTTGTGTTTGCTGTTTAGGACTTTTTTGTCCAATATTTATTTGGTTTGTAATTTTGCATTTATTGATTTCATATGCTTGAGGGTGAAAAACATTTTTGCACAAATTTCTAGTTTTGGTATGCACCTATGATGTAAGTTGTTGACAAGACAATGTAAAATGTAGTCAAAGATGAAGATAATTAGTGGCTAGATTCAGTTTGTTGCCCTCCCCAGTTATATCTAGCCAGTAGTCAGTGGCAGTAACAGGCACATAATTTTAGGGTCTGGTGCATGTTGGTTGAAGTAGAAAGGATGTACTTCTTTCAGAAAATTATGTTGTTTTCAAGAAGTTTTTGTTTTTTTTTTTTAATGTTTTAAAGAGTTTGATACATGATTTATTGCTCCAAGTAATGGAAAATATGAAAAATATTCTATGAAAGTTACTTTCCCATTGTTAGGAACCTGGGAAGAAAACTGAAAAATGTATTGAAATAATAAAAGGAAATGAAGAATCTCTGCCCCAAGGGTTTCCCCTTCTACAACTGAGCCACTTCTCTGTTTACACAATGCTAACAGTTCTGATATCTCCCTCTAACCTTACATCCCCTATTTATTTATCTTTCTAACCCCCTCTAACTAACTAACTAGCTAGCTAGTTGCTAACTGTCCCTACCTAGCTAGCTAGTTCCTGCTATTTCTATTTTGTCAATAAAGAAATTTGTGCTACAGAATACTATCTGATATTCTTCCTTTCCCAAGTCAGAGAAGTTACTAAAATGCTCAACCATCTTATGACTTATGAGTTCAAATAATTTACTCACTAAACTGTTATTCTCCTTATGAAACTCAAAGAAGCTTTGTTAAGCATAACTTTGTGTAATGTTAGTCATGATAGGAAATCTTAGTTTAACTAGTATTTTCAGGTCTTCTGTGTCTCATTAGTCATAACTAAAGAAGGGGCTGGATACCTGCAGTTGACATTGTCTAACTGGTCAGGAAATAACTGTTCTACCTTCATTATTGTTATTTACATACTGGACCTATTTGAGCTGCTGCTTGAACACAATGATTCGAGGTAGGTTCTCGCATTTTACAGATACAATATCTACATTATATCTTCCCAGTTAGAAATGTTATGTTGTATCATGGCTGCTTGTACCTTATTCTTGCAGAAATCATCAAAGTTTCCCTTCTCTGTCTAAAATGTCATTTTTTTCCTTTATTATAACTCTGTGTCTTCTGGATTTCCAGTGGTCATTATTCCTATGTCCTACACAAGCAAATTGACTTGTCTCAAGTTAATCAAATACTGGCTTATGAAACTATCAGTTGTTAAGCAATATTACTATATGAGTTGTGTCCCTAAAACCCTGACCATAATTCATGAGTTTTCTTTCAGCCCAAATGGAAAGTTCCTCGTGTTTTTATCTGCAAGAAGTGCTGTGGATTCTGGAGTGCACAATGCTACAAATTCACTTCATAGGATTGATTGGCCAACTGATGGAAAACTGTACCAATCTTCCAAAATTTATGACATCGTAAGCTCTTCATATGTGGCCAGTTTAGTTTTGACGTATTTGGTTTGGTTGCATTATCTTATAATTTAGAGTAAACCCCTAAATTAGTCCTCCAAATAATACAAAGTCACAACATTAGTTTCCCAAAGATTTCTTCATCAAATAAATCCCTCAAGAGATCTAAAACATCATAATATTCATCCTTATGGAGGAAACAAATGATGACATAAAAAGATGAATTTGGTAACTATAGAAATTATGTTATTGGTCCCTAAATGACATTTTGTTCATTAAATTAGTCTTTGAATGTGTATGTCATTGGTCAAATTAGTCCCCAAAATACTTGACAAGGAGATTAATTTAGCTGACAAAATACACATTAGGGACTTAAAACGTAACTTCAATTATTCAAGGACTAACATGAACTGTCATTTGATGCAATGAATGAGATAATAGAATGGGATTCTTTTCTCTTCTTTTTTCTTAACAAGCAATAGCAGTCTTCTGAAACACTTTAATCTAAGCATGTATTTACAATAATGTAATCTTAAGAGAAGTCATTGAGTGTGTATTTTTGTCAGATAATAACTCTGGTCTTTTCAATCAATTTTAAAGATTCCTGTTGTGATGTGTGCTGAGGATGGTTGCTTCCCTGGCCTTTATTGTACAACTATCCATAATAAGCCTTTTCTTTCTGACAACTGTACAATGATCATATCATCCATCTGGCACAGTAGTGAAGTTCTACTCTCTGTGAATGTGTTGAGGTAAGTATATAGCAATAGGAATGTTTTCGTATTCATATATTGAAAGCTTGTTTTCTTTATGATCAACTCATTTTTTTGTCATATTGTAGTGGGGAAATTTTACATATCAGTCTACCAGACTCAAATTTCTCGTGGAATCTTGTTATGCTGGATGGGAACAATATTGTTGCAAGTAACAACTAATGCTCAATTTATCAATATTTTGGTCTTTTGAAATGGAGAAGTGTGTTTTATCTTATCCTTTTTCTTTGTTCCTTTTGCAGCTTCCAGCAATCCAGTCGATGCTCCTCAAATCAAATATGGAATGTTCAATGAGAAGGCAAAGAGAACTACTTGGAGTTGGTCAAATATATCCAGTTCCATGTTCAAATGCTCTGACAAGGTTTATTCTATTTTATTTTGAGATATTAATATGAATTGTTGTCTCATAAAGATATTATTATGTATGTTTAGAAGTGAATCACTGGATTTTGAATGCAGATTAGATCTTTGCTGTCCTCTCTCCAGTGCCGTATACTGAAGATCCCAGTCAAGGATGCTTGTGATTGTCCAACAAAAGGTCTTTATGTTACTTTGTTTTCTTACTTCTCATATAATGCAACCTTTTATTTATTGACTAAATACTTCTGGAACAAGTCTAACACATATTGTATAGTGATACCCATTTATAAGTCATAATCAAATTTTGGGACCAGTTAACTGACTCATTCATATCTATCTTTTGATTTTAATTTCAGGCGCTACTAAACCTTTTGAAGCTATATTTGTGTCATCTAAAACCAAGAGCAAGGATGTATTTGATCCATTAATTGTGATTCTTCATGGAGGGCCACAGGATGTCTCTTTGTCACACTTCTCAAAGTCTTGGGCTTTTCTATCTTCAGTTGGATACAGCTTGCTGATTGTAAATTACAGGTAATACATACTACTGAACTTCCAAGCATTAATTGGGGCAAGTATTGTTTAAATTATGCCAAGTATGGCAAGTTCTTTCACATTCCTATTGATTCCAATCAAACTGTCTGATCAGGAGAGATGGGTGCTTTCATACAGACTCAAGTCTCTGTGCCAGAGATGATTGATTTAACTCTTATAATGATGGACCTAAGACTATGGATTTTTATGAAAAATAAGCTTAATTGACTTCACTAGCTTGAAGTATGGTCAGAGGTTTAGTTAGGACCTGTATATTACAACATTTGAATCACTCAAATAGAAGCATGCTTAGAAAAGGAAAAGAATGGGACTGATATAGGTAAATAATGACTCTTTGCAAAATAAATTTATATAGAGCTTGGAAGAGAATGTTAGCTTATATGAAGTTTAAACACTATCCCTTGAAGTCAAATAATCCTCATATTTTAATACACAAGAAACAAACAAGGAAACCTGTCTATACATGCTGCATTAGAAATTTAGACATTGAAAACATTTAGGACTTAAGAATTTTGGGTGAAAGGATGTTTAGGGTCTATTTTGATTTCATAATGGTAGTGAAATTGAGGAGTTGAAGGTGAAACGGTGGTGATTTTTTTATTACACATGAATAAAGAATCTTTAAGATATCAAAATACGGATAAAGACATGTCTATTAATTGTCTAATTTGTTTCTTATTTGTTATTATTTCTCAGAGGGTCATTAGGATTTGGTGAGGAAGCATTACAATCTCTTCCCGGGAATGTGGGTTCTCAGGTATTTATTATTTTCTACTTCTAAATACTTTGATTTGGTAATGCTATCTGCGCAAACATTTACTTAATAAGCTAGTTGCATAACTACAGTGAATTTTCTGGTTAGATCTTGATTTTAGTTTTTCATCTGTAGGATGTCAACGATGTTCTCTCTGCCATAGATCATGTCATCAACTTGGGTCTTGCCAGTCCATCCAAGATTACAGTGATGGGTATTTCACATGGGGGTTTTTTGACAACCCACTTGATTGGCCAGGTGCAATAAGTCCAATTACTGTGACTTATTTCTAACATATCCATATATCTATACACGTCTTTTTTTATCTCTCATCTTCTTGCAATACCAATTTGTTGTAACATATGAACTTTGCATTTGTCTGTCAAACATCCGTTAACTGATTATTATACTACTACTAGTTCTTGTATGCCTTGCATCTGTTGTGATTCATAAATTCAGTTTGACTTTATTACCAATACGAAAGCAATTTAGAGTTTATTTGGTTGTAGAAATTACCTTTTACGGTGCATGAAGGATTAAAAAAACTTGTGCTGTGTTCCAAGAAGTTAGATATCATGGCTAATTGATAAGGGGTAAAAAAATACCATAATAAACTATGGGATATAATTATTTTTAGAAGCCTAACATATATGGATATACTGAGCAATCGGTTGGTTTACAAAATAACAATGTCTGCTTTAATGATAAGAGTAATCTTTTCATGTGTGGAACTCTGATAGTCTGATTTTTATGAATTTGTTGCAGTATGGTGGCTTTTGTTGATCATAAAGTATTGTTTTATGACTTTCGAATTGCTGCAGGCACCAGAGAAATTTGTAGCAGCAGCGGCAATCAATCCTGTTTGTAACTTTGCACTGATGGTTGGAACAACAGATATCCCTGATTGGTGCTATGTAGAGGCCTGTGGAATTGCCAGAAATTACAATGCTGAAGCACCTTCAACAGAAGATTTGAATCTCTTCTATAGCAAGTCTCCTATTTCACACGTTTCAAAGGTCTTAGATTAAACTGAACACTTTTAGATTGAATTGCACTAGCATCACAAGAGCTCTTAATGAAATCATATTGAAAGGGAAAAGAAATTTTACTTGATCAGTGAAAGTCATAAAAAGCCCTTTGCAAGTTGATATATAAGATGCCCTCAAGAATGTATAGGCATTTGATCATCTCTATAACTAATAATCCCTGCAAAGCAAGCCTTCTCTTTTCAATGTCTATCTGAGGCCTAATCTTTTGAGTAAACTGAAAGGACTATATTGTTTTTTCAACTGATATGAAGCTTGAATTTCATTTCCTTTTGTCATTTCTTTCCTTTCTCTTGCGTTTTATATATTTAAATTGTACTAAATATCTTTGGAGAAGTGGACCTCTCGAGGAGTATTTTTCACCTTAAGAGTCTTCGGGAGGGGTGAGGAGTCTTAACTGTGACTAAGCCCCGAATAGGATTGCCCCTGGTAATAAGGGATACCTATGGTTTACACCAAAAAAAAAGATACGTGTTGAGATTGTCACGTTAAGCTTTCACTGAACAATTCAGCTAATGGAGTTATTTGAAAAGTAATTTCAATCAATGGAGTTCAGCATTGAGTGATCTACCTCTGTATTGATTACCCTTAATACCTATTTCCATATAATTGAATTTCATGATGATCACTTGTATGGCTAGAATCAGTCTGGTAATCTGAGTATTGACAAGTGACAACTATATCTCAGAATACTATATATGATCACGATATATATCCTACTAGATACAGTTTATTTCTGGCATTATAGTTTGTATTTTGATAAACTCTGCAGGTAAAAACACCAACACTTTTCCTATTAGGAGCTCAAGATCTTCGTGTTCCAAATTTTGATGGATTACAAGTAAGTACTTGTGAGTTCTAAGAATTTTAGTCAGACTCTTTGGAGATTGCCTTCTTTATTGGTATTATGTGACGGCAAAACTTTCATTGTTTTAATGTCTAGTATGCTCGGGCTTTAAAGGAGAAAGGAGTTGCGGTCAAAATCATTATGTTTCAAAATGATGTTCATGCACTCAAAAGGTAGGTCTACATAAAGCCTTTGCCTTCCAACTGAACTGCAGTCACAATCATGGTTTTCAATTTTAATAAATTCTGATTCTATTTTTCTTATTGTATATTTTTTTAATGTATTTGTAGGCCACAATCTGACTGGGAATGCTTCCTTAGTATTGGGGTGTGGTTCAACAAGTACTGCAAATAAGTGGTCAGTGGTTATTCAAATAATAGGAGTACTATATTGTTCAACAAGTACTGCAATTATTGGGATTATTCTGCTAGCCTCTATACAACTTGGGTAACCCTTGCCCTTCACCTTCAGCTAATACACATTTTTGAAATGTGTATGGAGACAATGACTGTTACAGGTGACAAGTGAAACGCAGAACTAGTTTCATATCTTGGTCATTTACGGATTAACCCAGAACAATTATGAACTATACTGATGATCTAATAACATGAATTGAGGTGGGCTATTTATTGTCAAATTCCAGTTCCAGTGTTCTCTTTATGGTAGAGCATACATATTGTGACTTGTGATTGTGAGTGTTCCCCCCACCTCATAAAAAAAAGAGGAGGACGTTGTTAACAAATAATGTTGCGGGACAAAATAAAGATCATATGATCTGTAAAATCACACCTGAGTCTTTACCATCAAATACCACAATGTAGCACCTTTTTTTTTAAGAAAAAAAAAATGAAGAGCACTAAACATGAAGTGATAGGCCTAATTGAGCTGGATATGCTTTAGGAATTACAAAAAAATCACTATAAATCGAAACGAGCACTTATTCTGTGTTTGGTTTACTCTAAAATCACGTTTCAACGCTGCTAAGAGTAACGTTTGTCCATATCCACGTTTGAGTCTGTGATAAACCAAACAAACTAGCATATCTTTTCTTGTATGCAACAACTGACAAGGGATGAGGTACTGAGGCATTGCACCATAGAATTTTCAAGAGAAACAAACCATTATTGAGTCAACAATCAGTAGTTGAAGAAGTGGTCACTCCCTTGCAATGAGAAGTAACTAAAATTAACCCCAAAATAAACAACCCACCATAATGTTTATTTATTATATATAAAACCAAATTTGAATTATAGCATAGCAGATAGGTAGCAGCAGTAGCATTGTTACACAGTAAACAACATAGATCACTGACACGTTTTTAAGGAGAGGTGAGGAGTTAACTAAGCGTGCAGAACTACCATAGCAGCAAGTGTGGTTAGGTTGTAAATTCTCACACAGTCTGAGGGAAGTGGGCTTACTGAGAAGCAGAGCAAAACAGGCCCAGTGATAAATGTTAATAAAAAGGAAAGAGATTGTAGTAGGAGAGAGTGGAAAATATATAAATGGGATGGAGGATATTGTTAAGCAGCAGCAGCACTCGTTGGTGTCTAGCGTCAACTCATTATATCGCCAGATATTCTAAATCTATTTATTTTCCTTCTAATTATTTAGCATCTTCCAACACAAGTTCAACAACAACAACACCCATTTCTCTCATTGCGTAACTTTCCTCTCTCTATTCTCAATCTCAATCCTTCTTCTTCTTCTCTACTACACTGTTTTTTATTATTCATTTCCAATTCCATGTAATCTGCAGCAAGAGATTTTCTCGGATTTCAGCGGCCATGGAGAAGGAATTCCCGTCAGGATTAGACGAAGCAACCGAGCAGGAATTTGCACTTCAATCTAACTTACTTCAACAATTCACTGCCATCTCCACCATCGACAAGGCATGGCTTTTTAAATCTCACACTCACACTGGTAACTCTATTCCACTCTAGTCTTAATTTGTGATGATTACTCTATAATTCTATGCTTCAATTCAAGTTGCTGATGAAGGAAGGTGGTTGTTGTTGTTGTTGTTACTTTTGCATGCTCAGATTCTCAGGGAATGTTTTGTGTCAGTCAACCAAACCTTTTGGCCAATAAGAGAAAGAAATTCATTCTGTCATCCACCATTTCCAAACAGAATGACGGTTCCGTTTCATTTCAGTGGGCTCCATTTCCCGTTGAGATGTCTGGAGTCTCTGTAATGGTCCCTTCACCTTCTGCCTCTAAGCTTCTAATTGTTCGAAATCCCGAGAGTGAAGAAGCTCCTTCCCGCTTCGAAATTTGGAGCTCCTCTCACCTCGAAAAGGAGTTTCATATCCCCCAGTCCAAGCACGGTTCAGTCTACACTGATGGATGGTAAATTATCACATTCACATGTCACTCTTGTTATGTCATTCTGTTATAGTAAAGGTACTATTTAGTTCTCATGTTATGCTGCAAAATTTAGAAGCTGGTGTCTTGTTTTGTGATATTGTAGGTTTGAGGGGATCTCTTGGAACTCGGATGAGACCCATATAGCATATGTTGCTGAAGAGCCATCCCCTGCAAAGCCCACATTTGGTGATCAGGGCTACAAGAAAGGTGGTTCTGATGACAAGGGTTGTGGTACCTGGAAAGGTCAAGGGGATTGGGAGGAAGACTGGGGAGAAACATATGCTGGAAAGAGGCAGCCTGCACTTTTTGTCATAAACATCACTAGGTTTTGCGTTGTTTATATTCATTCAATAATAAAGGGTATATTTTTAGATAAAAAATCGTATTTATGATAGTGATTTTACAGTGGGGAGGTACAAGCCGTCAAAGGAATTGACAAGTCTTTGAGTGTTGGGCAAGTTGTGTGGGCTCCATCAATTGAAGGTTCTGCACAGTATTTGGTTTTTGTTGGGTGGTCGTTTGAGACAAGAAAACTTGGTATTAAGTACTGCTATAATAGGCCTTGTGCATTATACGCTGTTAAAGCACCACATGATTCAAAAGCTAATGAAACTGAGATTAGGTAAGTCACTTCAGTTTTAATTTCTTTTTGAAAGTCAATTTTCTTTTGGTTAAGTTTGGTTATGCTGAGCTGAATTATAAAGGTGTGCTGATGTAGCTCGACTGAAGATGTCAAGGTGCTTAACCTAACTGAAACCATAAGCAGTGCTTTCTTTCCACGGTTCAGGTAAGCCGGTACTAACTTTCCCACGCTTAACACTACATTTTTAGATCTGTTTCATAAGTTGGAGCAAGATCCTCCCCCTCCCAATTAGAATTTTCTACAGTTTTCCAGTTGTTGGTGTGCAAAAGATGTATAGGCTGATTATAACATGATAGAGGAATTGGGTAATGATGGAGGTAAGTGGTTACTGGCTTGAGGAGAGGTGATCAATTTCCATGTCTATAAATCTCTAGATTCAGAGAGAAGTACCAGGCATTCAGCATTGAGGGCAGGTGGATGGTGGCTAAAGTAGAATGAGGAAATTTTTTCAGAAAATGATTCTCATTTTGATAAGTTATTTGTTTTTTTTTTCTTTTTCTTTTTTCCAAAGGCTTTATATTTATAGACTAATGTGCCAATATTGTGCCATCATTCTCCTCGGTAAGTTGCCCGAATGTTAAACATGTTATCAGTTCTAGTCGCATGAAACTTGCTCATCTTTTTCTAGAAATTAAAGCAATGAGTGTGCCAATTTGATATCTACGATCATGATCCTGATACATGAATTTTCTTACCAGCCCAGATGGAAAGTTTCTTGTATTTTTATCTGCAAGAAGTTCAGTTGATTCTGGAGCCCATTCTGCTACAAATTCACTTCATAGAATTGATTGGCCTAGGGATACAGAACTTCATCAATCTGCAAAAGTTCACGATGTGGTAAGCTTTTTTTTTTTTTGTGACCAGTTTAACTTAATGATTGCCATTGAGCTTTATGACCTATTGTTGCTCTCTCTCTCTCTCTCTCTCAATTTTCTCATATTAATTAAGAGCCTGAGCTTCTTCACTATCATATGCTTAAAAACATGATTTGGAAAAAACCTATTGTTGCTCTCTATCTCTCTTTAATTTTCTCATATTAATTAAGAGCCCGAGCTTCTTCTCTATCATATGCATAAAAACATGATTTGGAAAAAATAAATTGTTGACTCTGGTTTGTTCTCTATGTTTATGTTTTACATGTGATAATTTTGTTTTTAGATCATGCCTTGATTGTAAATGAACTGATAAAGCTTTCTTTATAACGGTTTTGGTTTTGGTTGAAAATCTACACACAACCATCATAGTTTCCTCTTCTTGGGACTACATATTTTAAAATTGATTTCAGTATCTTCACTGGAAGAACAGAATTTTTTCAAGGATCCTCTGTGGATTGTATATTCTTAACAATAACTTCAATTTTCTTTCTTATTGTGTTCTTATTTCTGAATCCTGTTTTCAATTTTCATTGAAGATATTGAATTGGATGTACACCTTACTTGGTCTCATGTCTAGTATCAATTTCATGAGGCTATTTGTTGGCCTCAAGGATTTCTAGTTGTTAGCAGTATTTTTCAACCTAAATACTAGTTGGCTTGGAAAAATGCTTTTTCCAGCTTGTCATATGTATGAAGTAGCTTCAAGACCCAATATCTGAACTCTTTTGTTATAATATATTTTCCAAATTACCTTTAAAATGAGCATGGTAATTTTCATTTTGCTTTTATTCGCTGCATGATAAGTGCGTATTTTTTCCCTGAACTTCTTGATAAAATTGTTGTGATTTTTTTGTATCATTTTTTAAGGTTCCAGTTGTTCTGTGTGCTGAGGATGGCAGCTTCCCTGGGCTTTACTGTTCAAGTATCCTTAGTGATCCATGGCTTTCTGATGGCTACACTTTGATTTTACCCTCTATCTGGCACAGCAGTCAAGTGTTACTTTCTGTCAATGTGTTGAGGTAACTATAACAGTAGGAATGCTTTTTGTTGTGTTTGTGTAAACCATTGTGCAAATCATCATGATCAACCTCATTTTCATCACATATAGTGGGAAAATATTATGTATCACCCCTGCCGACTCAAATTTCTCGTGGAGTCTCCTAACATTGGATGGGAATAATATTCTTGCTGGTAATATTAGATGCTCAGTTTATCTTTGACCAGTACTACTGGAGGGAAGACACGTGTTACTTCATCCAAACTTGTTCAACTTTATGCAGTTTCTAGCAGTCCAGTAGATGTTCCTCAAGTCAAGTATGGAACCTTTGTTAGGAAGGCAGCTGATAATGAATGGAGTTGGTCAGATGTATCAAGTCCCATGTTCAAATGCTCTGACAAGGTTTTGGTTAATTTTCCTTTTGGATTACTTATATGGATCATTTTTGCAAATAAAAACAATCCTATATGCTAAATGTGTAGCATTGGAATTTGGCTGCAGGTTAGATCATTGTTGTCCTCTCTTACATTCAGTGTAATGAAGATCTCAGTCAAGGACGAATCTGAAAGCCCAACAAAAGGTATTTGGCTTTTTTGGGTCTTTAGGCTAGATTCAATGAACAGATTTATCTTAATGCAACTCTTTGCTCTGATTACCACAAATTGCTAAAGTGAACAAGTAATGGCATTATGTGGTTCATGGTATTGTTCTGCAACAGAACCAATTGACCACTCAAGGAAGAAGGGAAGAAACCCCACAAAATAATTTTTATTGGATATCTACAGTTGTGTGGTGTGGCATAAGAAATGTTATTCCTTCTGCTCTCCCTTCCTAGTTCCTACTGCCTTTCATCAAAAACAAAGAAGAAAAATGTTTCTGATTGTTACATGAAGATAATAATATTGAACTCTAAATAAAAGGACTAGCTGTATAAAGGTGCTGAAATGGAAATTTAGATAAATTATATGGTGGAACACAGTAGAAAATGAAGAACCAGAAACTTGAGTAGAACTGATAAACTTTTTTGTTTATGGATAGCTGGGTTAAGTATGGCTAACTTGCAAGAATAAACAGTATACATGGAATTATGTTCTACATTGATCATATGTAATGCTATAAAATTGATGGCTGAGTAATGTTATTTTTAAAAGTAAAAAAAAAAAAAAAAACTATCAAAATTTCATAAACATTTTTTTTTTTGTTTACCATTTGATTTTACAATGTAAGGTTATACTCAAATTCTTCTTGAGGAATTGATTTTCATTTTCGATTTTCTTTTTATTTCAACTTCAATTTCAGGTGCTAGTAAACCTTATGAAGCTATATTTGTGTCATCAAAAACTAAGAAAAATGACACATGTGATCCACTAATTGTGGTCCTTCATGGGGGACCACACTCTGTCTCATTGTCAAGCTTTTCAAAGCCATTGGCTTTTCTTTCCTCACTGGGATATAGTTTGTTGATTGTAAACTACAGGTAAATGATATACACCTTGGTGTCTAAGCATTTAGTCAAGGCCAGACATTTTAAATTCATTACAAGTTTGTTGTGTTGCATCATATTCCTGTTGGTTCTTTAAATTGTGTTTGATCAAGAGATGGATTCTTATTCTCACACTCATGCTGATTCAGATCAGAGCTAGGGGATTATTAGTGATTCTGAGCTTGCACCACATATAACACGCATATCAGGGGAAATAGCCTTGTATGGCCTGCGATACATCATTAGTAATTAGTATAAATTCTATTAAGCACTACAGAGCAAATAGGTAGCTCTATTCAATGAATAAGTTAGAAATTAGGGGGGGAAATTTTATTTGAATGAGAGCACCGCAGAAGGATCAAGAAACCAAACTAAAATTCTCTGTCATTTAAGTTGATGAGGTTCCGAGGGTAATATCCATAGCCGTTTTCCTGCCAAAGCAGTATTCCAAGACACAATTAATAAGACAGACACCCTCATCCTTCTAAGGGATGGGAAATATTTGAAACATGAGAATCCTTTGAAACCAGGTGTACATAGAATGAGAGGAAATATCAATATAAGTGAAGAATGAAATTGATAAAAGAGAGTACTAAGACGACCCTTGGCAAGATATTCAGGCAAAATAGACCAGTACTTTTCATGTGTCAACAAATACAGCTCAAAGGTTAATAATTTTGATCTTATTCTTTAAAGTCTGAAAAATCCTTACCATAATGTAGGGCAGCTGTACAAATCTGTCTCTGGATGCTACTTGTAAAACTTTAGTGATCCAACTCAATGTTTAGGTTTTGGCATTATATGGTAAATCTATACAGCTTCAATGATGATTTTGATATAGAAAGTTATTTTATAATATAAATTTTTAATCTCTGTCAAAAAGCCCAGCACAAGGCTTGAATTCTCTAGTTCTTGTCTCTGCGACTTGTAGGATGTCACATAGAAATTCAAGCCTTTATTAATTCATCCTAGATCCTCAAAACTTCGCCTATGGGGGCTTCTTCCACTGATTTAACTTTGAGTTGTATGGTAGCTTAGAAGTAGTATGTGATTGTTGAGGATGACAAGAACTGACAGATCTTGTAAACAACAAAGTGTATATTAGGTGTTTGGATCAAAAGCCTAATCCTTCCAAATGATGGCGAATTATCCCCCTCCTTCTCAAAGTTGCTAATATATTCAACAACATTTATTTTTCTCTGCACTGGATGATTAATTATCGCATAAGCCTTTTAAGCATCACATCTCCCCAATAATATGGTTTATAAGTATTAATATGGGGTAGGGTTTGGTAGTAAAAAAGGGTAAGAGATGGAAACGATACTCTGAATAGTAAGATTGGATTGATATGGTGTGAATGTGATTCAATACACCTAGCCTATTGCTCCTATTTGTACTACTACTACTAATAATAATAATGAGGTTAAGTGCTAATACTAAGCGTACTAACAATAAGACTAACCCTAATATTCTATCAAGTTTGTTATATCACATATGCTAAATGCTTTTATTTAGAAAAGAATGATATTGCGAATACCTTTATGAGATAAGCCAGTATGATCCCTCAATGAATGAAGCCTCCTTGGGTATACAATTTATAGTTGAAGAAGTGTTGTAGTACTTATCCTTCCCTAGTTTCTTACATGATGATGATAATATTTGTCAGAGGTTCATTAGGATTTGGTGAGGAAGCCTTACAATCTCTTCCAGGAAAAGCTGGATCTCAGGTACTTAATGGTTATTATTTTCTAATTTCTAAATTCTTATGATGATAGTGTTATTTATCTGATTGCAGCTCTCCTTCATATGCAAGTTCCAAAACTATTATCATACTATGGCCTTATTTTTTTTCATTAGGTTGGACTTGGACCTCAACCTTAACTGATCTTTGTCGTATGCAGGATGTCAATGATGTTCTCAATGCTATTGATCATGTTGTAAGCTTGGGACTTGCCTGTCCATCAAAGATTGCAGTGCTTGGTGGTTCACATGGTGGTTTTCTGACAACCCACCTGATTGGCCAGGTGCAATAAGTCCAGATACTATGACTTTTAAATTCTGACATTTTTCTATAGAGTTTTCATCTCATCATATTTGCAAATTGTGTGATTAATTCATTGTGACATTTGAGCCTTGGATTTATTGTCAAGATAACTTAAAAGGGCTTTGGCACATAATTATTTGTGCTGGAGATTGGAGATTGGACCAAATCAGTAGTTTATGGTGCTGATGGCTTCTTATCAATTTCTAGTAGCAGTCATTTTTCTTATTGTCTGATTGATTTTATTACGACAACAGCATCACAGATGCACCTGGATATAAGGGGGGTTTTAATCCCAGAATTTATTAATGTTTTCAAGAAACTATAATTTAATAACAGATCAAACAATAGATGCAAAGTTGTATATTACCAATTAACATGGTTTACATAATAAATATTCACTTTAATAGTGGTGTGACTTTGTCTGCTCAAAGTTTGGGCTTTCACAATTTTATTTATAATGGGTTTTCTTTTAACGTTGTTGTCAGTTTTATCATGCCTTTCTGATTGCTGTAGGCACCGGAGAAGTTTGTTGCAGCAGCTGCTAGAAATCCCGTTTGTAACATTGCACTGATGGTTGGTACAAGTGATATCCCTGATTGGTGCTTTGTGGAGACCTATGGAACCAAAGGCAGAGATAGGTTTACTGAAGCACCTTCAGCAGAGGATCTGAGTCTGTTTTATAGCAAGTCTCCTATTTCACACCTCTCAAAGGTCTGTAGTAAGATAAGTTTTTGAAATATTAAAATGCATTAATATTGCTTGGTCTTTTTTAGCACACTCCAAACAACTAGAATTTAACGATTGCATAAGCATTTATAACAATAATCTCTACGAGCCTGTAATTTTGACATCAAAGAATAGCTGAGGATTAATTTTTCATACCTTTCTTGCTTAGAATTTTATTTCTTTCATATTTCTCCCTTTCATTCCTTTTTATGTACTTTTTACTTTTCTTTGTTATTCATTTGAATTGCTTGACGGACGTTATATACTGTGCAGAGAACTGGTCTCAATTTTAATGCGTCCACCATACTAAAATCTGCAGATTTATATATATTCATAATATTTCATACTGCTTGCTGTTAAATTCTGGCATTGCAGATTTATATTTTGATGATATCTGCAGGTAAAAACACCAACGCTTTTTCTATTAGGTGCCCAAGATCTTCGTGTTCCAATTTCAACTGGACTGCAAGTAAGTATTTTGACTCTCAGTTTATGAGCTTCAACAAATAACTAGAACCGTGTAATAGAGAACCATATTGTTTAAATCTGCAGTATGCTCGGGCTTTAAAGGAAAAAGGAGTACCGGTTAAAGTCATCGTGTTTCCAAATGATACTCATGGAATTGAAAGGTAAACAAATCTTACATAAACATCTCTCTTTCAGTCTGTTGTCTAATAGAATTGTAATTGATAATGTAGTTTGGTTTAACTTTTGTACAGGCCGCAATCCGACTTTGAAAGCTTCCTTAACATTGGGGTATGGTTCAACAAATATTGCAAATGAGCAGGATTTCCAGACACCAGTGATTGAATCACATGACATCCTGAATATCAATGTGCCATGGTGCCATGGTGCAGAGTGCAGACTGAAACTTGAAGGGGGAAAGAAGCGTTATGCTAACAATGGTTAAGAAATCAATCAATAAAAAAAAATTATTGAAAATCATGGTATTGAATGTATTGGTAACATTAAATGTTACACTTTTTAATAAAAAAATTTCATCTTTAATTCCTTATTCAGGGCACTGGATACTAGATAGCATCCCCCCCTAAAAATATTAGAGCAAATAAGGTTTTGTTTGATTTACATTTTCATTTCCTATTTCCATTTCTTGTTTTCATTCTGTTTCCTGTTTTCTGAGATTTTACAAAGAAAAAACTGGAAATGCTGGAAACAGCAAATTTTTGTTTCCAGCGTTTCCAGTTTTTCCTTTGTAAAATTTCAAAAAACAGGAAATAGAAAATGAAAGCAAGAAATGAACATGCAAACCAAACTGGCCCTAATACTCCTAAAAATTTTTCCACCCTTTTTCCTTTGTTCCAAACAATGTGTAAGTGTATGTTTGTCAAAAGTAACTAATGAACTAGGCAAAAGTTGAAAAAGATACTTTTTAGTTGAAAATTAAAAGCTATTTAGTTAACTTATTAAATAAGAAGTGTTGGGTAAATTAGTTGTTGGAATAGTTAATAAATATAAATGGCATTAAAAAAACATGTTTATTTGAAATTTTTATATGAAGTCTCAATTTGTTTTAGATAAAAATATTTTTTAGATAATTATAGTCTTATGCTTCTAATTTAATTTTGAACTCTTACCATTTAGCTAAAATATTGGTTTGATTATTATTTTGGTAGACATGACAATCTGACCCAAACCTGTGGGCAGTAATCTACACTCACTCTGATTTTAATGGGAAAAATTCAATTTTACTCAATTTTGACGGGGGTGGAGATGGGTTCAGGGGTACAAGTACCTGCCCTAATATGAAAATTAAATAGTTATAATTAAATAATAGTTAAATAGTAAATCTGAGCTTATAATTTTTTTTTAAAATATGATATAATTCTTAAATTTTTTATTTTTTAATATTCTCAATGTTTATTTTTATATATTTTTTAATTAAAATATGTTAGATATATATGATTTATTTAAAAATATTATTTAATGGTATTAAAAAATAAAAAAATTAAGTATGGTGGAATCTTTGCAGGTTTTCCCGAACTGAATGGGAACCCACAAGGATGGGGGTGTGGTTCATAATTTCATACCCGCTTTCTTTAAAACCAAACTCAAATTCATTCTAACTTTCGTGGGGTTGGGGATGGGGAGAGCAAAACATGCCCCCCACCTGCCCCAGTGTATGCGTAGCTTTTGGTTCCCAAACCATCATGATTTTTCCATTTTGGTACCCTCATTTTTTTTTTCTTAAAGTAGTCTTTCAAAAATGAATTTTTTTGCTCTAAATGGTCCCTTTATTTTTTTACAATAATTTTATTCCAAATGGCTCCTAAAAAAATATCACAATTTTCAAACCAGTCCCAAAAAAAAATATTATGTTTTCCAAATTACACCCCCATAAAATATTTTTTCACAAAGGGTCTCGTTTTTTTTCATGTCACATCAGCACTTTATGGTAATAAAATAGATGGATATTTTGGAAAAAAAATATTTTGAGGGATATTTTTGGAAAAAAATTGAAAATGGCGGACCAAATGAGAACATCATAATATTTTGGGGGCAAAAAATATAATTAAACATAAAATAAATATTAAAAGCTAGAAACCTGCAACAATAAGTAAAATGACTTGTGTAACTTGTGCACCTAAGACTTACCCACTATTTTATATTATTCTTTTGGGTTTTTTTAATACTACACTATTTATTTTATTTTTTTGATGAAATAATTATGTTTAGAGTAAAATATGTTTTTAGTCCCTATAAAATTAGCGAGTTTTGTTTTTAGTCCCGATAATTTTATTCATGAAAAAATATGTTTTTCGTCCCTGTAGTTTCGGTCAACTTTGGTCTTCGTCCCTGCACTTTAAATTCTTTGTTTCTTGTCCCTGAACTTTCTAAACCCCCAATCCATGGTCCCTAGCCGTTAGTGAGATCAATTAACCTGATGAGCTGGGTAACAAAAGTTACATGTTAACCTCAATAGTGGACCCCAAATAGCTGACTCATCTAATTAATTTTTTTTTATTAAATTTTTTAATTATTAAAATAACCATAATTATGAAATTAGGTTTTTTATTGGGTGAAATTGCTAAGGTGAAAACCCTAATTTAATAATTAAGGTTATTTTAATAATTAAAAATTAATAAAAAAGTTAATTAGATGATCTGTTAGTTATTTGTGACTCACTATTGAGGCTGACATGTAACTTTTGTTAGCCAGCTCATCAGGTTAACAGATCTCATTGACGGGCAGGGACCACGGTTTGGGGGTTTATAAAGTTTAGGGACATACGAAGATTAAAGTTGACAGAAACTATAGGGACGAAAAACTTATTTTTCCCTTTTTTTTATTAAAGCATTCTCCCAATTTTTTTTATTTTTGCGATTGGTCTCTCCCCTCAATTAGATGTTGATGTATCGTCTTCTCTTTCCTAATCAGTTTGCCTATGTACCAAATATTAGTGTTATATGTCAATTTTTTTATGATGTGTAATTATAAAATAAATAAAAACAAATTTATTAAAACTTCTTTCTAGTTCTTCTTCCTCACTACAAGTCTTAGTACTTTGTCATCGGAGATGACACATCATCGCCGGCGCAGTTGTGGTCTTTCCCATGGACAAGCTTCATTTATCACAAGATAGTTGGATCCACGAACAAGCTCAGTTGTGGTCTTTCCCATGTCCTTAATAGTACTAGAAATCTTCACAATCTTGTCGTCCCCAAGAGAAACCTTTTGGACATTATCCGCATGACCCAACTTCTCCGCGCGGAAATGCTCAATGTTGGCAATGGGCAAACAATTCAAAGTCTTGGTAATGAACTCAATCTCGTCCCTCTCCACATCCTTGATGAACTCAAATGCAGACACTAAAAATGTAACATCCCCAAAAGTTGAGACATGTAGAAAACACATGAAAACATTAGAAGGAGAGTTGTATAGTGTTTTTATATAAACTCTTAAAGAGTTTTGGAAGCTTTTCGTGAAAAAGTGTTTTTCTGCGGTTCGTAGAGAACTCTCTTAAGTTCCTTGGGAGGGTTGTTTTGTAAAACTTAAACTTTATGATAGAAAACACTTAGAGTTGTATAGCTTCAAATTTAAATCCCCTTAGTTAGCAATAATTAAATTTATGAGAGTTAAGGGATCAGAAAACTTAGCCACAGATTTATACTGGTTCACTCACAACCACCGTGAGCTACGTCCAGTCTCAATGCAACAACAGCAAAGGAGTTCCACTAACTGATCAGAAGTACAGGTATTCTTTTGTCAATCAAGCCTCTTCAGACTCTATCACCCAAGTATTGTTTAAACACCAAGCCTCTCCAGGCTCTAACCCAAGTATTCTTTTACAGACAAGCCTCTTCAGGCTCAAACCAAGTATTATTTTACAGACAAGCCTCTCCAGGCTCAAACCCAAGTATTGTTTTACAGACAAGCCTTTCCAGGCTCAAACCAAGTATTGTTTTACTGACAAGCCACTCCAGGCTCAAACCAAGTATTGTTTTCCAGACAAGCCTCTCCAGGCTCAAACCCAAGTATTGTTTTACAGACAAGCCTCTCCAAGCTCAAACCAAGTATTGTTTTACAGACAAGTCTTTCCAGGCTCAAACATAAATTAGTGTTTTAAAAAGAGAAAGTCTAAGCTTATAAACTACACAAGTATAAAGCTTACCCTTCGTAAATGTAAAAGATAACTGAGGTAGACTCAACATATGAAAGTTTTTGTACAATGAAAATACACAGATAATTTTCTCTGAGAATATTTCAGCATTTCAACGTTTCAGCGAGTTGGCTTCTTCTCTTATTGCATGAGCTCTATATGGGTATTTATAGAGTTGGATTTGAAATCCGTTAGACTCTATTTAATTCCCGTTGAAATAGCATTAAATGCATTCTCTCCCGTTGAGACACAAAGCTCTGATAGCTTGTTCTACAGTATGCAGTATGTGTGCAGAGCTGACTTGCTTTTCTGAACAATTGTACTTGCAGCAGACAAGACTTCCTCTTTAAGGTATCCTTTTTGAAAACAACTTGAGAAAGCTTTCTGCGTTCACAACTGAGAGTAGAGAATGTGTAGAGATATCTGAGTAGCTTCAAACCTTGACAAGGTCTTCAAGAGGTCTTCTAAGATTAAAGAAGTTGGTGCAGGGACCAAGCCACGTCAGGTAGCATCAGAGAGTTCCTTTCAGAGAGTTGGTCTCTTCAGCATGTTGGTTACTTTAGAAAGGTTGCACATTTCAGAATACATTTCTACGTGCTGAAACCATTCTTGCTGAAAACAAATGAAACACTTTTACACATAAAATGTGTAAATTACTTAGTCAAATTTGTTGTTCATTAAAACTCAGGATATGAGAGACTTAAAACATTATTATATGCTTAATAATATTTTTGAGACTCAACATTCTCCCCCTTTTTGATGATGACAAATTTGATTATGTCTATCAAATATCTGAAGGGAAAATTTTGGAATAATTATAAAAGATACTCCCCCTTAACCAGATACTTAATAGAACAATGCTCCCCTGAGATGAATTTGTTTCTGTAGATGACTTCAGAACAACTGCAGATATTTGTTAGTCATGTACTCCCCCTTTTGTCATCAGTCAAAAGGGTACAACAGTCATTCAATCATTAAATACTTAACAGAATTTATCAGCAGGTAGGTATAAAGCATATAATCAGAGTTATGAATGGTAATAAATACGCGCGGAAATATTAACAATTATGAACCCAAGATATCTGTGAAACTAATGTATGAATAATGTATCAATTACCGTGCAGAATTTTGGACAAAATGACTGAACATAAGCAACACGCTGAGATAAAATGGCATCCACATCACAAACTTCTTCTCCTTTCCACTCTGGAGGGGGAAGACCGTTCAATAGAATGCACAGTCTGAAACGCCGTCAGCTATTGCGTAGCCTCTTTCAGTTATTTCTGAAGCCTAGCATATCTGAGCTTGACTTTCCTGACCTCATCTTCTCTTGCTCTAAGCTCATCTTGAACAGTGCCTTTAATGAAAGTAAAGGAGAGCAGTCGTCCAGTGAACTTGAAGGGTTCAAAACCAAACTGCAGACCAAACTCCTCAGGATGGAATACTATACAAGTGTACTCAGGAAAACCCGTCCACTTCTGCAACTTCCAATCGCTATGACTATCAGATGATTCCCTTACTGAGTTAGGAAACCGTCCTCGAAAGATGGTAGCCCATTCTTGATATTGCGGAGAGTTACTAGTGGCATAGTCAATGAAGTCAAATCTAGTTCCTGAAGAGGAACCTTCCTTTTCACGTTCATGCTAGTAGGATTCCCAAACCCAGTCTCTGTAGGTATGATTCAAACCACCATACCTTTTGACATAAGCAGGTAGCTCTTTCCATTGAGCAAGAGTCATGGGTTTGAACTTGGCATCACAGGAGGTATAGAACGTGATAGCCTTCCCCTTTTCAGCAGCACCGAGAGTGAGAAGTAGCTTAGGAATGATCTTATTTGGTTGCCACAGAATCCTTGTAGATGGTTTTATTGAGAGAGGTTTTGGAGCTTTGAAGTATCTGCAACCCAAGGCTTTGTGAATGTGCCTTTCAAACAGCTCAGTTTCAGCATTCAGCTTGCGTACAAGAAACCATTCATCCTCAGACATTTTAATTTGTTCTTCAGAGAAGACATCAACAGGCTTCTAGAAATGTTGAGGGGGTTGCACTCCTTTTCTGATCCTCTTCAGCTGATCAGGGAGCAAAGAATTTCCTTTTCTTCTTGCCCTGGTTGCATCATGAGAATCCACATGCAAACCAACAAAGCCAGGCAGAGGAGGGTAGGACTTGAAGAATTCCATCTCTTCAAAGAGATTTGGAAACTTGGGAATTCTGGGCCTTTCATCAAATGGAATATTGTAAGGCTTGTGAGGCTCTTCCTGACTCAGCCTAATTTCTGTCTTATAAAAAGGAAAGGGACAAAGATCATATGATTTTTGTCTGGACAAATCCCTTGTTTTTTGCTTCAGCAAGAGGTCTCTGGGCAGGTTGCTACCCTTCCAGATGCATCTCCCTTCAGTTTCTTCAGACTCCTCTTCAGATTCTTCAGAAGCTTCAGAGGATGATGAATGAGATGGAGGAGGACTTGGTTGATCTACAGAAGACTGCTTTTGAGGAGGTGGTGGTGCAAGATTAATCAAATCTTCCTCATTTGAAGGATTCAGATTTTGAAATACCACCTGGATTTTCTTGTATGGGGGTTTTTCTTCAGCAGGAACCTTTCCTTTCTTCCTTTTGAGCTCTTCCAGCTTCTTTTTCCTCTCCTCTTCAGCAACTTGCTGAAATCTTACAGCATCAGCTTGCTGAATCGATCTGCTTCTTGTAACCATTTGAGGTGCCTCTGTGATAGGAGAAAGCAATCTCCTTTTCACTTTTCTTTTCTATGCACTAACCCTTCTTCTCTTGGTCCTAGAAGCTACTTCTAACCTCTCATCTTCAAGCAGTGCTTGCTGTGTTGCAACAGCAATAGCATGATCCAGTTCTTCTTGCTCTTTTGCTTTTCTGACTTCTTCTTCATCAAGCATATTGGCTATGGCAGCCACTTTCTGAAGTTCAGGATCTGGATTACTTATAGTAAGGAGTACAGCTTCAATAGTCTTTTCTGAAGACTCATCTGAATGCTCAAGCACCCTAGCCTGTCTTTCTCCTAGAGAAATAGACTTAGTGAGTTGAGCACCACTCCCCTCAGCATTCTGACCCACAATTTCAGTAGGTTCCTGTAGAACTTTCTGAACAGGTTCAGAAACTTTGGATTGTGTTGCATCAGCCACCTTCAAAGGTGTTGATGTCAGTTGAGCAACCTCTTCAGAGGGTTGAAGTCTATCGGTAGCAGGAGCTTGCACCGCTTTCTTGATAACTCTGGTCCTCTTTTTTTTGCAACTTTCTCAGGAGTTGGAGCTGATGGCACAAACTCACTTTTTCTTGTGTCACCCCCAAGATCATCGTCAAGAATATCTAGTACAGATCTTCCAGTAGCAGCAGCTTTGCCAATGGCAATAGGTTCCTTGAGCGTTGGAGAAGGAGGAGGTGGAGGCTAGATATCAAAGCCCATCTGCTTAAGAGTCTTGGAGCCAAAGTAAGCAGGAGCTTTGTGGTCGATCAACTTATTAACCGGCACCTTGAAGTGCTCCAGAATACCCATGATCAAGGTATTATGAGGGAGATTGGAGGCAGAATCTTTTACTCTTCTGATCATATGATGAAGGATAATCTTTGGCAGGTTCATCTTCTTCTTCCTCATCAAATTCACTATACAGAACCTTTCCAGCTCAAAGACGCGATTCTTCCCACCAATCTTGGGTAGGATGCAACACCCAAGCATGGCATGAAGAATGCGAGGAGTTCTGAACATCTTGGTAGCGTCTTTGTTGGAGGGGTTTTCTTCTCCGTACAGCATTAGGTTAAACTTCTTGGTTCCACCATTTTGGCTTTCCCAATCTTTCACGAACTCCAAGCCTTCAAACTTCGTCCTGGTTACAATCTCCAGAACATCTGCATCAACAAACACAGTAGTGTTCAGCACCTTGGCCTTGATGGAGACATAGCCATCTTTCCCTTTAACTTCTTCAGGAGTTTCCCAAAACTCAACCACACTTCCTGAGTGCCAAGAGCAGTTTACTGAGCCAAAGAAATCAGACCACCCAGCAGCTTCAAATTCCTCTTGGTAGTCATACCTGAAATCAGCTAACATTGAAAGGTTCACGGGCCTATTAGCCACTATTTTCCCAGAAGCTTTGGAGGCAACAGCAGATTTCTTGGACGCCATGGAAAAAAATGGAGTCTTGAACACTTGAGAGAGAAAGAGTGTAGAGAGTATTATGAGATTTGAGTGACTTGGTAAGCAAAGAGACGTGAGAGAAGATTAAGACATCACCCCACGCGCTTTAAATAGCCGTCACTGGAGCTGTAATCATGGCATGTACAGACTGCGCACTATTGAAGAACGTGCAACGTGCAGTAGTGGAAAAGGTGAGAAAACCAACCATCTCAGAGTGCCACGTCACCAAGTGACTATTTTAGAGAGTTCTTATGTTCAGCGAGTTCAAGCTTTCAAGGATAACAATTATCTCAGAGAGTTCAAAGCATCAACAAATTAAGAAAATGTTTCAGAAAGTTATTTTTCAAAAAATGCAAGAATGTTCAGATTATCTCTAATGAATTTAAACCTATCTTCAGTAAGAGGTTTAGTGAATATATCAGCTCATTGAAGTTCTGTTTCAATGAACCTTATATCAATGATTCTCTTCTGAACATAGTCTCTAATAAAATGATGTTTGATTTCAATATGCTTAGCTCTGGAATGTTGAATTAGATTTTTAGAAAGATTTATAGCACTGGTATTATCACACAAAACAGGTATAGAATTAAATGAAATGTTAAAATCTTCTAATTGATATTTAACCCAGAGAAGTTGTGAGCAACAGCTTGCAGCAACTATGTATTCAGCTTCAGCTGTTAAGAGAGCAATTGTGCTTTGCCTTTTGCTTGACCAGCTAACCATGTTGTCTCCAATAAAGTGGCATCCTCCATTGGTTGACTTTCTTTCAATTTAGTCTCCAGCAAAGTCAGCATCACAGTACCCTAATAACCTGCAATCTTTACTCTTCTTATAGAAAATACCAAGATTAGTAGTACCATTTAGATATCTGAAAATTCTCTTTACAGCTTTATAGTGAGATATTCTAGGATCTGACTGAAATCTTGCACAGAGATAAACACTGAACATGATGTCAGGTCTGCTCGTTGTAAGATACAATAAAGAACCTATCATGCCTCTATACAAGGTTTGGTCAACACATTCTTCACTCTCATCTTTACACAAGATAACAGATGGATGCATAGGAGTTGACATGGGCTTGCAATCATTCATTTTGAATTTTTTAAGCATTTCCTTAGTATATTTTTCCTAATAGATCCATATAAGATCAGATTCCTGCTTTAATTTGCAGTCCTAAGAAAAACTTTAATTCACCCATTAGGCTCATTTCAAACTCAGATTGCATCAGCCTTGAAAATTCCTTGCATAAAGAAGAATTTGTTGAACCAAAGATAATGTCATCAACATATATTTGGACAAGTATAAGATCTTTGTTAGACATTTTTCTAAAGAGAGTTGTGTCTACCTTTCCCCTTTCAAAACCATTTTTAGTGAGAAAAGTGCTCAGTCTGTCATACCAAGCTCTAGGAGCTTGTTTAAGACCATACATAGCCTTTTTTAATTTAAAAACATGTTCAGGAAAGACAGTATCTTCAAAACCTAAAGGTTGTCTAACAAAGACTTCTTCCTCAATAAAACCATTAAGGAATGCACTTTTAACATCCATTTGATATAGTTTGATTCCATTATTGCTGCATAAGAGAGTAGAATTCTAATTGCTTCAATCCTGCTATAGGAGCAAAAGTTTCAGTAAACTCAATACCTTCTTGTTGGTTGTAGCCTTGAGCAACAAGTCTAGCTTTATTTCTAACTACTTTTCCATCTTCAGAAAGTTTGTTTCTAAACACCCATTTGGTTCCTATAATAGTTTTCCCATGGGATTTAGGAACTAGAGCCCAAACATCACTCCTGGCAAATTGATTGAGCTCTTCTTGCATGGCTAGGATCCACCCTTCATCATGCAGAGCTTCATCAATGTTCTTTGGCTCAATTTCAGAGAGTAGGGCAAGGTTATTGGCTTCCCTTAGTCTTGACCTCATTCTTACTCCTTCTGAAGTTTCACCAATGATTTGATTTTGAGGATGTTGAGTTTTATATCTCCATACTTTTCTGAAAGGTATTGCTTGCTCAGATTGAGACTCAACATTAACTTTCTGAAGTGGATCTTCAATAGGTTGTTCAGAGGGTTGATCAGCAAGTTCTTCAGAAGGTACATCAGCAGCTTACTCATCTTTTATTTCTGTACATTCTGAAGTTGGATTGAGTTCCATACCTGCAAAATCATCTTCAAGATCTGATAGTTCCCTATCAGTCTCTTTAGCATCATTAAATCTGACATGGATGGTTTCTTCCACAACTAAGGTTCTAGAGTTATAGACTTTGTAAGCCTTTAAAGTTTCTGAATATCCAAGGAAAACTCCTTTGTCCGATTTTGAATCAGACTTTCCAATATCATCCTTGGTGTTAAGTATAAAACACTTACATCCAAAGATATGAAAGTATGAGATGTTGGGTTTCCTTCCTCTCCATAATTAATAAGGAGTTCTTTTGAGAATTGGTCTTACCAGGATTCTGTTTTGAATGTAGCAAGTTGTATGAACAGCCTCTGCTCAGAAGGATTTTGGTAGATTGCTTGAAAGGAGCATGGTTCTTCCCATTTCTCTCAACAACCCCATTTTGTTGAGGTGTTCTTGCCACTGAGAAATTGTGAGAGATCCCATTCTCATCACAGAATATCTTGAAGCTTGAGTTTTCAAACTCACCACCATGGTCACTTCTTATGGCAGAAATGCAATATCCTTTTTCATTCTGCACCTTCTTAGAGAATCTTGCGAAATTCTCAAAAGTTTCATCCTTGCTTTTGAGAATTTTGCGATTATTATCTCCAGAGTCATAGGTTCTTCCTAGGGACTTGAGTCCATTTGTTATTGTCTGAAACCTCCTAAACATTTGATCAATGGTTTCAGACTCCTGCATCTTGAACATTTCATATTGATGGACAAGCATGCTGATCTTGGATTGTTTGACGTTGTCAATTCCCTCATGGGCTGCATCCAATGTATCCCAAATCTCTTTGGCAGTGGAGCAACCGTGCACTTTCTCATACTCAGGCTTGTTCAGAGAACATATCAAGTAGAGTTTTGCTTTAGCATTTAGTTGAACTCAAGCTTTTTGATCGCCCGTCCATTCGGCCTTAGGTATAGGTACACCACCATGCATTGGTATATAGTCACCATCAGTAACTACATCCCACAAATCTATGTTGCTGCTTTCAATGAACAATTTCATACGATCTCTCCAGTAATGATAATCAATACCATTAAAAGCTGGAGGCCTAGTAACAGATGCGCCTTCCGTGATATAGTGAGGATTACTGGTTGAAGCTTCCATGGATCTACTTCCTCAGCATGATGAGATGTTTAACCTGAGGTTAAGCTCTGATACCAACTGTAGGAACACAGGAAAACACTAGAAGGGGGGTTGAATAGTGTTTTTATAAACTCTAAAGAGTTCTCGAAGCTTTTTGCGAGAAAGTGTTTTTTTTTTCAGCAAGTTCATAGAGAACTCTCTGAAGTGCCTTCAGAGGGTTGTTTTATAAAACTGAAACTAGTTGATAAAACCACTTAGAGTTGTATAAATTTAAGTTCAAATCCCCTTAGTTAGTAATAATTAAATTTACGGGAGATAAGGGTTCAGAAGACTTAGCCACAGATTTATACTGGTTCACTCACAACCACCGTGAGCTACGTCCAGTCCCAATGCAACAACAACAAAGGAGTTCCACTATCTGATCAAAGATACACGTATTCTTTTGTCACCAAGCTTCTTCAGGCTCTAACACCCAAGTATTGTTTAAACACCAAGCCTCTCCAGGCTCTTACCCAAGTATTGTTTATCAACCAAGCCTCTCCAGGCTCCAACACAAGTATTGTTTATCAACCAAGCCTCTATCAACCAAGCCTCTCCAGGCTCAAACCAAGTATTGTTTAACAAGAGAAAGTCTAAGCTTATAAACTACACAAGTTTAAAGCTTAACCTTCGTAAATGTACAAGATAACTGAGGTAGACTCAGAATATGAAAGTTTTTGTACGATGAAAATACACAGATAATTTTCTTAGAGAATATTTCAGCGTTTCAACGTTTCAGCGTTTCAGCGAGTTGGCTTCCTCTCTATATTGCATGAGCTCTGTATGGGTATTTATAGAGTTGGATTGAAATCCGTTAGACTCTATTTAATTCCCGTTGAAATAGCATTAAATTCATTCTCTCCCGTTGAGACACAAA
Source organism: Sesbania bispinosa (assembly GCA_026901365.1). Classification (NCBI taxonomy): domain Eukaryota; kingdom Viridiplantae; phylum Streptophyta; class Magnoliopsida; order Fabales; family Fabaceae; genus Sesbania; species Sesbania bispinosa. The sequence goes on along the minus strand of QLOH01000048.1, from coordinate 2,170,466 downwards.
GCTCTGATAGCTTGTTCTAAAGTATGCAGTAGGTGTGCAGAGCTGACTTGCTTTTCTGAACAATTGTACTTGCAGCAGACAAGACTTCCTCTTTAAGGTATCCTTTTTTAAAACAACTTGAGAAAGCTTTCTGTGTTCACAACTGAGAGTAGAGAATGTGCAGAGATATCTGAGTAGCTTCAAACCTTGACAAGGTCTTTAAGAGGTCTTCTAAGATTAAAGAAGTTGGTGCAGGGACCAAGCCATGTCAGATAGCATCAGAGAGTTCCTTTCAGAGAGTTGGTCTCTTCAGCATGTTGGTTACTTCAGAAAGGTTGCACATTTCAGAACACATTTCTACGTGTTGAAACCATTCTTGTTGAAAACAAATGAAACACTTTTACGCATAAATGTGTAAATTACTTAGTCAAATTTTTTGTTCATTAAAACTCAGGATATGAGAGACTTAAAACATTATTAAATGCTTAATAATATTTTTGAGACTCAACAGTTATAAGTGAAAAGAACCCTTGGGTGTTGGGGAATAACGAAACACTTCAGAATAAGTACGATAGATAGATTGGATGTTAGTTGCATTGATATGTTCATTACTCTGCATGACCATTACTGCACATGTGATTGCCATGGAATGATTGACATTACATGTGTTAGGATTGTCATTATGAATGCTCTTTCTAAATTGTTTGAGTTATGCTATAGTGTTGTATACCATGTGGTTTGCCTCCCCACATCACACACACAATTACCTCACTCACTGGGACGTAGTCTCATCCCACGATATGGGAACTATCTTTCAGCTGTGCAGGTTGTCGTTCGTGTTTGGAGCGGGGAGTCGATGACTCATTTTAAGTAGAGCTTTAAGTATAGTAATTATAATTCAAATGTGCATTCATGTAATAGAATTGAGTTTGTAATTTGGCCATGGAGGCTTAGATAATTATTGTCTTTGGGTTGTGTATTTATCCACTGTATTGGTAAATTCTCTGATTTCTAGGTGAAGTTAGAATTTTGGTAAAAACCCCATTTTCAGGGGAGACTCTACCGGAAATTCCGGTAGGGGTGTTGTAAGGTTTTAGGGTATATGTTGTAAGTTGTTTATCTAAATTTGAAGGATGTATGACTATGTTTAGACTTAAGCAAACGTTGGAATTGCCTAAGTAATTGTATGAAATTGTTTGGCGATATCGATAAAGTAGCGGGATAATTTCGAAGTTTCGGAATAGTGCCTCCAACAGGCATTATTCTAGAATTCTGAAATTAGGACGTTACAAAAACCCAAAGAACCAATAATGCTCCATGAAAATAAGAGGAAACATATAACTACTACTAAATTTAAACAACACCAAACAAAACAAAAGCAAATTTTGCTAAGAGTTAACCCTCAAATTCATCCCTAAATTTGTCATCTCTTTTCTTTTTAATCATTAAACTAAATTAATTATATAAGTAGTTCTCAAACTTTTAAATATCCATCATAATAGTTCTTTAACTTTCACATTATACTGTCACATTAGTCCTTTTGACGGATATTATAAAGTTAGACTACTTATACATTTAGTTTAGTTTGAGGATTAATGAGGTGAGAGACGATAAGTTCAAGGACTAAATTAAGTGTTTACTCTTATGGTAATTACATATTCTAATTACTCAGTTATGTATTCTTCCCATTTTGTCACTTAATTTGAAGAAAAAGACATAATATTTTGAAACAAAGAAGAAGCAATTGTGAAAACAAAAGTGAGAAATATAATGTACAAGTACTCAATGATAATGCAGCAACAATGCACACCCAGAACCAGATGTGGCGCACTGAATGAACCACAAAAGTTAGAAAATTTTGAGATTATTGTATCAATGTGAACAAAATTACCATTACTATTTGTTTGGAGAGGAGGGGTTTGGAGGAAGGGAGAGAACGGAAGAATGGTAAGAAGTCTTCCCCTTATTTTGTTGTCGTTTTCGGCGGCGGAGTCTTGGGATTTGCAGCGAGCAAGAAGAATGGGAAGGAAGCTTTAATACATTTGTTTTTATTTATTTTATAATTACACATCTGAAAAATAAATTTTTGACACATAACACTAATATTTGCCACATAGGCAAAGTGATTAGGAAAGAGAAGACAACACATCAGCAACTGGCACACGCAAACTAAGGGGAGGGACCAATTGCAAAAAAATATTTGGGAGGACGCTTTAATAAAAAAAAATTGTAGAGACCAAAAGCAAAACTCGCTAATTTTATAAGGACTAAAAACATATATTAACCCTTTATTTTATTTGAAAGATTATACTGTTTGTGAAGCGGACACTAAAATGTAACAAATTACATACTCTCCCACTTTTTCCCTGTTAGAACCACAGGAAACACTAAAAGGGGGGGTTGAATAGTGTTTTAAACTTTTTGATAGTTTTTGGAAATCTTTTGGTTAAAACATGAATATGGGCACCGTTAAAAATAAGTCTTAAGATCAGAGATAGTTGAAACATGTGGAAGATAAGAAAAACAATGTTTCTTCTAAAGCTTAAGATTGTTTTAAACAGAGGCTTCTCAAAGTATCTTCTGAAGATTATTACAAAGAGTATTTTCAGCACAGTTTCTGAAATACTTCAGACTACTAGAGGTTGTCTGAAGTCTGTTCCTGATTTTTGAACTGATCTCTTTCAGACTTACTTCTGAGATTTTATTTCAGAAGTTCTTCAAGGAGCATTCTTTGTAAAGCTTCAAATGATATAAGAGATATCTCATGTTTTGTTCATATGAAAGATTATTTTATTGAAATAGTTGTGTTAAGTTTATTATAGAAAATACTTTTCAAGTTCCAACTTAAATATGAAAACTGGAAGTAAAGAGATTAAAGAAAAACTTAGGCATAGAGATTTCAGACAGGCTTTTAAAGAGGCTGTCTGAAGTTTTCAGACGGCTGGTAAAAACTAATTTTAAAAGATGTTTTGTGCACTTTATAAAATATCAGGTTAATTATTCTGACCCCTTGATTAGTATTAACAGAATTGATAAGAGATAAGGGTAAGAAAACTTAGACAAGGAATTTATCCTGGTTCACCCACAAACCCGTGAGCTACATCCAGTCCCAGAGGCAAACCACCACTGGATTTTCCACTATCTGAATCCACAGATACAAGAATTATTCACAGCCTCTTCAGGACTACACAAGTATTACTTTGTTTTCAACTGCCTCTCCAGGCAACTCATTGCAGTATTCTTTTACAGACAAGCCTCTCCAGGCTCAACAAGTATTCTTTTCTATCAAGCCTCTTCAGGATCTACCACAAGTATTCTTTTCTATCAAGCCTCTTCAGGCTCTACCACAAGTATTCTTTTCTATCAAGCCTCTCCAGGCTCTACCACAAGTATTCTTTTCTATCAAGCCTCTCCAGGCTCTACAACAAGTATTCTTTTCTATCAAGCCTCTCCAGGCTCTACAACAAGTATTCTTTTCTATCAAGCCTCTCCAGGCTCTACAACAAGTATTCTTTTCTATCAAGCCTCTCCAGGCTCTACCACAAGTATTCTTTTCTATCAAGCCTCTCCAGGCTCTACCACAAGTATTCTTTTCTATCAAGCCTCTCCAGGCTCTACAACAAGTATTCTTTTCTATCAAGCCTCTCCAGGCTCTACAACGAGTATTCTTTCTTCCACCAAGCCTCTCCAGGCTCTCAGACACTTGAAGTGTTTACAGATTAAACTAAGTTTAAGTTTCCACGAAACATAAACTTAATCTTTTCCTGTACTAGAGGTTAACTGAGTACTACTCAGGATACAATGGATAAATCTAAGTACAAGGGTAAGACAGTGATACAAGCATATATGTTTAAGTACAATCCCTGTCTCTGATATGAGGAATAACATCCTCTGAGAATTGGCTAGGTAGATACTGACTTTAAGCTCCAGCCTTGTTCTCCAGCCATTGGTTTCCATGGGTTACATTCTCACCCGTATCATTGGAAAAACCAAGGCATACTTTCAGCTTCAAACCATTCTTGGTTCATATGAGATTAAGCACAACTTGGTTGGTTGTTCAACTGAACAACTACAATTTTGACTAACTGATCAATAGATCAGCAGCATGGTTGATTCAAGTAAGCATGGTCAACACCAATAAGATTTTTTCTGATATATCTTGATCAACTGATTGAACCAAGTGAATGAGTTCAACATCTTCAAATTCTTCCTTGAGGCTATTTATATGTTCTGTTGGAATATAGCCGTTTGAAGATGATTCATAATACCGTTGAGATGTTGATGATGTGGCTCATATAGCCGTTACTTAATAGTGTCTCAAACGGTTGCTTCTTCTTTAGCAGATATGTGTTCAGATAGTCCTGTTCTGACACTTTTGTAGATGAGCTCTTTTAGAGAGATTTTCTTGATATTATTTTGCATGTTCTCTCTCTTGATATCCTTTTACTTTTCTTCAGCTGACTTCTGATTTCCTCTTCTTTTCTTAGGAGTGTATATGAGGAGGTATCCGTTGGATTTGTCCTCTTACTTATTTTGTATATGCTCCTTTTCTGTTTGCTTCCTGACACCATTTCTTCTTTCTTCTTTGAGTGAGGTGTCTTGTTCAATGGCTGTTTCTTGCAGATGATAAAATATGTTTGAATTAAAATATTCCATTCAAACATTTCTCTTTGTTGCTTCTGCTTAGTCTCCTGAGCTTTTCTTGTGCTTTCTTTTGGATTGGTGATGATGATATTTCCGTTGTGATACCACCATTTAGAGAAAGCATTGAATGCTATTCAATCCATCGTGAGACACGCTTTTGGGTGTCTTCACAATTCTGACAGAGTACAACGTTGGTGCTGCTATAAAGCTGCCATCGTTGTTGCTGCAATTTCTGCGTTGCAGAGATTTCCTCAGTGGTGTATGAAATTCAAAATCACCAGGAAAGGTCTCTGTGTTCCTTGCTATAAACGTGTTTGAAAAGGTACGTGCAGCAGAGGTTCAGAAAAGTCTTCACAAACTTCAGCAGAAGGTGCCACGTCATAAGTGAGACTTCAGACAGCACTGATACTTCAGACGGGTTGAACTACTTCAGACAGCTTCAACTCTTCAGACGAGTTCTGCTTCTTCAGACAGCTTCGTTGCTTCAGAAAGCTTCTTTGCTTCAGAAAGCTTCCTTGCTTCAGACAGCTTCTTTTCTTCAGACTGCTTTATGTTGTCTTCATATGGTCTTCACGTCTTCAGACGGTTTGCGCACTTCAGACGAGTAGCATTCTTCAGACAGCTTCTTTATATTTGATCCTGCATTTGTTCTTCTGATCCTAATCTTCTTATTCTGATAAATATTTCATCCTGAAACACAATCAACAAACCAATACCTTTCTCAGTAGAATCTGCTTATATAATCTTATTTGTTAATCATTAAAACTAAAGGATATTAAGTCTTTAAGTCAAGTTTGAATGCTCAAACTGATTAATAGACTTCACATTCCCCACCACCATTGTCTTCTTCCTTCTTCTCCTCCCTCTCACCACTACACGACCATATCTCCACCGTCCAGATTCACCTCCCCGGCATCGCCTTCTCCGACGACCTTCCCATTGACGTGTTCTCCAAGCTCCATAATCTTTGCACCTCAGTCTTTGCTTCATTGCCCTAGGGAGGGGCTCCTGCACAAGGAACAACCACTACACAGCCAAATCTCTGCCGGCGTAGCTACAATAAGTGCTCAAACAATGATTACATTATTGCACTGCAAATGACGCCCCTCTTCTCCCCCACTCTCTCTCACTCACTCTTCTCTCCTCTACAATAGGTGCGCAAAACATCAGCCTCTCTTCTTCCCCCTCCCCCTCTCTCTCTCTCTTTTTCTCTCTTCCGTTCCTCAACTAAGGCCATGGCTTGTTGACAAACCTTTCTTCAGCTTCACCTCTGTTGCTTGCTTTATTAAAACAACTTTGTAATGGTGGAGGGTGTTAAGTGACGCTAATGGTGGAGATGTTGGGGGACAATGGTGGGGGTGGCTAACAACAGTGACAGTGGTGGACTGTGTCTAGTGATAGAGGTAATGATGGGCGATGATAATAATAGTGGATAGTGTTGGGTGGCAAAAACAATAAAAGGTTCTTGGTAGCGGTGGCCAATGGTGTTGAGTGGTAACATTAGTGGAGAATGCTTGGTAGTGTTGGAAGTGGTGGAGGATATTGATCAACAATGGTGGAAAGGGTGATGATAATGGTGGAGAGTGTCAATGGTAGAATGTGCCACGCAACAATAGTGAAGGGGTGCGCCAAGTGATGGTATCAGCGGTGGGGAGTGTTAAACGGTGGCAATAGTGGAGGATGCTTAGTGGAAGTGGCATCAACAGTGGTGATAAAAGGTGTTGGGAATAATCGTGGTGGTGTGGTAAAGGGCGACAATGGTTGTTGTGGTGGTGGTGGTGAAGAGTGTTGAACACTGGCAATGATGGGGGGGGGGGGTACCTGGAAGCGATGGCGATGGTGGAGAGTGTCAGTGGCAGTGTTAGAGGATGTCGAACAACCATGGTGCTGCTGGTTTTGGGTGTCAAATTTAGGGGGGAGAAGTACGTATGAGTGAGATGATTTAGGGAATGGTAGAAGAAATGAAAAAAGAGAAGGAGAAATCAAAAGCTCATCATTGTAACTTTCTTTATGTCACAACGTACTTGGAGGGCGCCACAACATAAAGGAGCGACTTGAGATATAAATTAAAAAGATAAGATCAGTAGAGTCGCCACAAATTATTATTTAAAAAAATAATTGGAAAAACCTTTATCTGGTACAATGCAAAACTCAAAGTCACGTAATTCTAAACAAATATTTTTTTAAAGAAAAAATGCTTCACTAAAATAAGCTATTTTTTTCTAATAGATTTTAAGAAAAAAATATTTGATCCAACTTCATCTTTTAAGGAGAAAATAACTATAAAAATTGGGTCAAATACTACCTTTGCGCTTTTTTTTCATATACTATTTGAAGTTACTTTCGATCTTTAGTGTATACCTTATCATTTTCACTATATTTTATTCTCAATATTGTAATATATTTTATCCTTTATTTTATGTGTCATTTTGGGGTAATATAAGAAAATATAATTAAAAAATCCTAACTAATTATTATATTATTTTTAAAATATTTATAATATTACACTATTATTATTTTTAATAAAAAATTTTATCTTTAAATAAAAATTTGAAAATAATTAAAATACAAAATAATAATTATCTAAAAATATTTTTTATATATGAAATTAAAATATCATTTATATAAAGAATCATATAAACATGCTTTTTTTTTTATCATTTTACATTTATCAATTAATTCAACATCTAATTTTATTATACATTTCTAATTTGATAAACTAACTCAATAATATAAACATGTATAAATAATTTTTTACTATTATATTAAAATATGAAAAATATTTATTTTGAACATAAATGTTTTTTATTTTATATTTAAATTTTATATAACTTTTCCTTAGAAAATGTCTGAAATAAGCTTTAAAATATTTTTCTTTTTAAATAACCCATCCAGGGTGGACAACGGTTCTGGGTTCTGAAGTTCGGTGCAATTGTAGTTATCAGTTATCATCTACAAACGCAGCGAGGTCTTTGAATTTCCTTTCTTTGCAAAGAAAAACCAGTTTTTTTGTCTCTGAAGCCGTTCTTCCTGTTTTGTGTTAATTTTTTGGAAAGCAAATGCTTGTGAGGCTTCAACTTTTAGACACCAACACACTTCTCCTTCCTGCTCCACTTGAAAACTCTCTACCCATTCCCATTCCCAGTAAAACCACACAACACGCACTCCCTTATTCTCCCAATGGCATAGACCAAGAATCTCGACTAAAGAAATTGACTTTGGAGAAAAATTCTGATTTTGGGCTTCCAAAGAAAAGGGGTGATAATGGGTCTGTTTTGAAGCAGAGGAAGGTGCACTCCAGGTGTTCGACGAAATGGGGTGGACGCATTCCTGCAATTCTACAAGCTTTGAACACCATTCAGGATTTGGATGAGGCTCTCAGACCTTGGGAAGAGAGTCTCACCAACAAGGAAATGAGTATTATTTTGAAGCAACAGGTTTCTTGGCAGAGGGCTTTAGAAATTTTCGAGTGGTTCAAGCAGAAGGGTTGTTATGACTTGAACGTGATTCATTATAACATAATGATTTGGGTGCTTGGCAAAGTGCGCAGGTGGAGCTGTGTAGAGAGTTTGTGGAATGAAATGAATGCCAAAGGGGTTTCGCCTGTCAATTCCACATATGGAACCTTGATTGATGTTTATAGCAAGGCTGGACTTAAAGAAGAAGCACTTGCTTGGCTTCAAAGGATGCAAAGTCAAGGGATGGAACCTGATGAGATCACAATGGGGATTGTTGTTCAATTGCACAAGAGGGCAAGAGAGTTCCAAAAAGCTGAAGAAATTTTCAGGAAGTGGTCAAGAGGTGAACCTTTGATATTAGGGATTAATCATAATACAGTGGATACTCCACAAGTAGACAGTGAGGTATTACATACCAATGTTTGTTTAAGGTCACATACATATAATACCTTGATTGATACATTTGGGAAGGCTGGTCAGCTTCGAGCGGCGTCTGAAACCTTTGCTAAGATGATCAAACAAGGCACAGGCCTGACTACAGTGACACTCAATACAATGATTCACTTATACGGAAACCATGGTCACCTACGGCAAGTAAGTTTGCTGTTGCAAAGAATGGAAGAGCTTCAATGCCCACCCGACACACGGACATATAATATCCTCATTTCTCTTTATGTTAAACATAATAGTATTGACTTGGCAGCAAAATATCTTGCAAAGATGAAAGAGGCCTGCCTTGAGCCAGACCTTGTGAGTTACCGCACTCTCTTGTATGCATACTCAACTAGGAAAATGGTCCAAGAAGCTGAAGAGCTCATAGGGGAGATGGATGAAAGGGGTCTTGAGATTGATGAATTCACCCAATCTGCTTTGACTAGGATGTATGTAGAATCGGGTATGCTTGAGCAGTCATGGTTATGGTTCAGGAGGTTTCACCTAGCTGGGAATATCACTTCTGACTGTTATGCTGCCACCATTGATGCATACGGCAAACAAGGGTACACTTTAGAAGCAGAGAAAGTCTTTATGTGCTGCAAAGAAAGGAAGAAGCTCAGCGTCCTTGAGTTTAATGTGATGATTAAAGCTTATGGGATAGGGAAATCCTATGATAAAGCATATCAATTGTTTGATTGTATGGAGAAATTTGATGTTGTTGCTGACAAATGTAGCTACAGTTCTCTCATACATATTTTGGCCAGTGCTGACAAGCCACACATTGCAAAATCTTATCTGAAAAAAATGCAGGAGGCAGGATTGGTGAGTGATTGCATCCCATATTCTGCTGTGATATCAAGCTTTGCAAAGTTAGGCCAATTGGAAATGGCAGAAGGTTTATACAAGGAGATGATTGAATGTGCTGTGCAGCCTGATGTTATTATTTATGGTGCATTGATCAATGCTTTTGCTGATGCAGGAAGTGTTAAAGAAGCCATTAGTTATGTTGATGAAATGAGAAAGGCGGGCTTTCCAGGGAATCCAGCTATATATGACTCTTTGATAAAGTTGTATACTAAAGTAGGCTACCTGAAAGAAGCACAAGAAACATACAAGTTGCTTCAATCATCAGATCAAGGTCCTTCTGTATGTTCCTCTAATTGTATGATTGATCTTTATACTGAGCGACTTATGGTTGAACAAGCAAAAGAGATATTTGAGAGCTTGAAGAAGAATGAAATTGCAAATGAGTTTTCATATGCAATGATGTTATGCATGTATAAGAAAATTGGAAGATTGGATGAAGCCATTCAAATTGCAAAACAGATGAGAAAACTAGGACTCTTGACTGATTTATTGAGTTATAATAATGTCCTTGGCTTATATTCTATGGATAGGAGGCTAAGGGAAGCTAAAGTGACTTTCAAGGAAATGATAGAATCTGGCATTCAACCAGATGATTTTACATTCAGAGCTCTTGGACATGTTATGCTGAATTGCGGTGTTTCAAAGCAGGCTATTGGCAGACTAGAAGTAATGGTGAAGAGGGATGCTCCTCGTGGTTTGCAAGCATGGATGCTGGCACTTTCATGTGGACTTGAAGGAGATGACTGTACAAATAAATAGAAATGGTTATTCGTGGATGGAGCTTACCTAGTTTGGCTTTCCTCTGGACCTGATTGCATGCTTCTTTACTGGCTATGTGTCTGAGGCTATAATTGGAGCATTTCAATCATGGCATCTTGAATTACTACTGGTAATTTCTATAATAATGTTATTTTCTGGCTTGTTGTTTGAATAGTTGTGGATAAATTGAGGCAAGGTATTAGGATATTCAAAATATGATGATAGGATAATTTGATATTGATTTTATATTGTTCCACGGTTACTGAACATTACTCTTCATTTCTTAAAGATCATTTTCTCCACCATAATAATTCCAAACATTTGAGAGAGATGGATTTTACCTAATTATGGCTACAGGTGTTTGCTGTTTTGCAGGATTCTGGGATTGGAACAAGTTTTGACTTTGTCTATGAGTATTCCTTGAAGGTTAGCAATGGGAATCAGATTGTTGAAACCTCTTTGGAACTATGTGAACTGCTTTTACCCCTTTTTCTTCATTTTTATGACATAAGTATTTGAATATATATGAGGAATGAGGACAGATGGAGTAAAAGAAAATAATAAAAAAACAATCTAGAAATATTATCATCTCATTGGCTATTGTACCAATGAATGATTTCAATATATAATTGGTGGTTAGCGTTTAAAATGCATGTCTTTTGTTTTTTCATAATATATGTGACTGACCCTGGATGATATTTGATATGTAAATGATCAGATAAATCATCCACCATTTTGAAAGGTTTTTGCTGGAGATATTCATCCTGCATGCAGGCTTCCAATGGTGTCTCGAGAAGATATGCCTTTACACCTGAGGATTTTAATTTTGTAAGCCTCATTGCTCAGGTATATTTAACATTGTTACTTGAGAGCTAATATTGATAGTCAAATATTGCATGCTTTTAGTTGTAGCTTCAAGCCTTCAACCTCCTTTATTTTTTAGTAGCATTCTGGTGTCATTTGCAACTAATGAACTCTTGGCCTGAAAATTGTGTTATTCCAATTGCTAAGTAATTCTTATTATTTGACAAGTTGGTTTTTTCAATAGTGGAAGTGCCATACTTTTATCTTCATGCGATTCAACAGTTAATCTTAGCTTGAGTTTCAGCCCATTTTACAACTCAAATAGCCTTGTATTCTTTGGGGGCTCTGAATCTGACTGTTATTTTTTAACCTGTACATTTGGCCAAGTCTTAGCTTTGCATTTTCATTCCAATAAAAAGTAAGTAATTTTGCATGTTATCTTTTGGCATGAAACTCAGTTATCTCTAGTATTTATGAATGCTTTTATTTTCTTTTTCAGCAGGGAGAAAAAAGCTGTTTAATGGAGAGCTGTACAAAGCTACAGGGAAAGTCTGTTTGCATATACTTTTGATTTTTGCCAATTATAAATTAATAGTCTTTTCCTTATGAGTACATTGTATAGACTTAGTTTCAATAAAATTACAAGGACTTCCTTTCTTGTTTTGAAAATTACACCAAGCTCCAAATTTTATGCTATCACATACATAGCATAGACCCTCTCTCCTATTTTCCAAAATTACCCAGAGCTCCCTTATTTAAAATTTAGTATACCTGTGCAATATTACACCGGATAATAAACCTCAAAGTGGAAAGGTTTTATTGGAAAATGTAACTATCACAACATTCAATGCATTAGTATTATAAAATGTTACATTTGCCAATAAAACTTTTTCACTTTTGATTTATTATCCTGTATAGTGTTGCACATGTTAGAAATACTGTAGTATTAATGCCAAAAAGGAAACACAACTATATATTCTTAACGGGGTTAAATATGATTTTGGTTTAAAATACACTTGATTTTATTTTCATCATTTAAAAAAAAAATTGGTTTTGGTACTCACCAAATAAGAAAATATGATATTTTGATCCCTATAATTAATTTTTGGTCCTTATAAGATACATCAACTTTAATTTTAGTTCTTGCAATTTTTTGTTTTTTTTTTAGTTCTCACAAAATATGTGAATCTGAGTGATTTTGTGAGTGTTAAGAATGTTAAGAACTAGCCTTAATAATTTCTTATTTCATGAGTACTAAAACCAAAAAAAAATTACTGGGATGGAAATTAAATAAAATACATTTTATTGAGATAAAAACATATTTTAATATTAGTAATATATTTGAGACCATTATTGATTTCGAACGTGTTGAATAAATAGGTTATTGACCCCAAAACCAAAGGTTGAAAATGTTTGAGGAGAGTGGCCGAGTGGGGGCTAATCACGTCTTTTCTAAGCTACTAAACTGCATGATTATGTTTTTTTTTATGACATAAAAGATACGATATCCTGTCTTGCTCCACTTGATCAACCCATTGGGGTTCACTATATGATTATGTTTTATAGCCTAGTGCTTTATACTAGTAAGATAGTTACTCTGATACTATTCATAAGAGATAAAAAAAGGTGTTTTTGTTTGGTCCTAAATATAAGAAATATAGTATTATTTTAAATTATATTAATTATAAAGTTATTTTTATACCCTTAATTTATTATCCACTACTCACCTATTTCCCAAGATAATAGATGTATTGTGCTATTTTCAATCACCAACTATTGGAGCATGAGTTACTACTCTAATGATGGTCTTAATCAGGATTAATTTTGTCACTATTTTAATTAATTAATATTAAGGATATTTCTGAAATAAAATTTAAAATTATGAAATTGTTAATTATAATTAACTGGTTTCAAAGCATTTCCTTGATTTTGATGATTTAGTTATATGTTTCTTATAAATAGAACCGGATGTAGTACTCCCTCCGACCCACTTTACTTGTCTTTTTAAAAGAAAAAATTGGCCCATTTTAATTGTCTTTTTATAATTTCAAGAAACAATCAATACTTTTTTATTGAATATATCCTTTGCAAATAAAAAATGAGATAAATTTTTATAATAAATGATAAAGGATATACTAGAAAATTAGTTATCATCTTTTAACAAATTTAGAGAATTAATTATATTTCTTAAATTTTGTGCAAAAACCTTAAAAGACAAGTAAAGTGAGACAGAGAGTATTTAATTCATTCACTCAACCGTAGCATACATAAATGGGAAAAGAATATATACCTTGAACTTTTATCCTTTTATAAATAGGATTTTAAACTTTCACTTTGTCTTAATTAATTTGTTAAACTCTTATTATTATTATAATAATAATAATAATAATAATAATAATAATAATAATAATAATAATAATAATAATAATAATAATAATAGATCCTTTCATTAATATAAAGTTAAATAATTGATGGAATTAATCTCAATTCTTCGAGATTTTGTGTTTTAAATATTAAAAAATATATAAAATAAAGTTTCCAAAATAAAAAAAAAAAGGAAAAGCCTCAAACTAAAAAGCAAATATGTTTTACTTTTAGAATTGTAAGTATGTTTGGAACCTAACATAATCCAAGAATAAAAAATGTAAATTTTAAATAAGGAGTAAGGATTAAAATTTACATTATTCAACCTAACACAATTTCAAATATGCTTGCAACTAGAACAATGCTTGAACCTCTTTCCTTTTTCTTTTGCATTGTGGCTCTTGTTGTCGGGGCCGGCTTAAGGTCCAAGCAGGTAAAGCCCTTGCTTTAGGCCCTCTAAAAAAAAGCCCCCAAAAAATATTTTTAGTATTAATATACCTCTATTAAATTAATTGTAAAATTATGTTTGAGAATAAAATTTAATTAAAATATTATGAGTGACTGTTAATTTTTATTGGTACTAAAAATGATATTTAATTAGCTAACAACTTTTTTCAATAAATCATAATTTTGTTTAGAAAAAAGAGATTGGTTAGTTAATACTAATAGCTAAAGAAGCCCCAAAGCTTTTTTTTATCTCTACTCTCTTACTAATCAATTCTAATTTCTATCTTCTTTTCTCTCTCTGTGACTTCTCATCTACTGATTCTACTCCTTGGCTCCTTGCTTTCTTCTTGAACATTGCTTCAGTAATCAGTAGTTCAGTTTGACACATTAGTCAATACCCATTAGTTTATTCTCATCTCTTATGTGTTGTGCATCAGTGCATGTGTCTCTTTTTCAAGTGGTAGAAGGAGCTAGTTGGCATTTCTTCATTTTCAGTGCGACCGTGGTCATATCATGTAAAAGCCAAAAATTAAAACTTGTTGTACTGTTATTCACTTAATTTGTCTTTTGTAGATACTTGTTGCATGTTCCTTTATCAAATTATAATTGCATTTTCTATTTAAAAAAGTGTTAATTTAGTAATATTAAATCTAATACCGTGATAGTTTTTCATTGTATAAATAAGTTTTATATATATTATTAAGCTTCTACCCCAAATCCTGATCAACTGCGTGATTGATCTTCAAAATAACATTTTTTTAATTGTTTTATTAATGATTAATCTCAAAATAAACTATGCAGGTTTATGAAAAAGTTGAAATTTGGAAAAGTGACTTTTTGGTTTAAGTCAAATTAAACTTTTTAAAATTTTTAATTGTTTTTTAATTGTTTTTGGTTTTTTATTTAGTGTTAAAAAATTAAAGTCACTAGACTGTATATTTTTGAAAGAAAAATGCTTAAACCTCGAAAAATCTTTGAAACATGATAATTTGTGGGATCTTGATGGATTGGATTTATTTTCAGATTTAAATATCTTAAAGGAAATTATAGGATTGGAAAATGATAAACCAATTGACATTCTTAATTATATATATAAAAAGAATAGATTCTTTTCCAAATGCATATATAGCTTATAGAATAATGTTAACAATTCCAGTATAGTTGCTTTAGCCGAAAGGAGTTTTTCAAAGCTAAAGATAATAAAAACTTATTTAAGATTAACAATGTTTCAACAAAGATTAAACGAATTGGCCTTATTATCTATTGAAAAAGAAATGTTAAATAAAATTAATTACGATAATTTAATAGATAATTTTGCATCACAAAAAGCTTGAAAAATAAATTTTAAATAAAATTATGATACATTTTAACATAAATTGTTCTATTAGTAAATAAAAAGGCCTCATTCTTAAGTTTGCTTTAGGCCTCCCAAACCCTTGAGCCGCCCTTGCTTGTCGCCAATCTTATGCAACAGTCAGCGAATCAAGGACCCACTACTCCTATTCAACCCTACATGAAAAATGTGGGATGCAATCTCGACCCTTACAAAAAAATGCCCTACAAGAAAAAAGCAGTATGCCAACTTAAACCTTACCAAAAATTCCCTATATGAAGAATGTAGGATCCAACTCGGGCCTTGCAAAAGAATCTTAATTATATGAAGAATGTAGGATGCCAACTTGGCACTTGTAAAAAAGGCCTTATATGAAAAATGTAGGAAGCTTGACTAAAAAAGAAAAATGTACGAGGCCAACTCTACCTCTATGAAAAGAGTAGGAGGCTGACTCTCAATGTTTGTAGCAGAGTAAATCGACACAATAAAAGTAAAATGCGAGGTACAACTTCAAGATGAAGAACTCAAATAGGCACCCCAGAATGGTTGGCCAGCCGTTGAAGTCTTACATGGCACCTCAATTTTATCTATTGGGATATGGCATCGAGCTAGGGGTGTAATATCCCGGATATTATAATCTAGAAATACCGTGGAAACCTTAGGCTGTGAATCCCACCATAAGAAGGGAAGTTAAAGTAAAATGAGGACTTAGGGGTTTGAAGGGAAAATAAGACAAGAGTTAGGGAATCGGTTAAGAGTTGTGAGTTTTAAGGGAATCGAGAAGGGTAAAACCAAGTATTAAGCCAAACATGACTGTAGAGTTAACTTAGGAGGAGTCACACCCGCTAGTGGAAAGGCTAGCATAATGAAGAGGTGAGGAAGGAAGTAGAGACATTGGAACTAGGGAATTAGATTGATACGGAAGGAACTATGCTTAAACGAGTTGGCGGGAAGGAAGAGAAGAGACGTAGACTCAAGGAACCAGGGTACAAAGGTGATTTTATGGAAAGGAACAAGGGAATAGAGGAGCATAGTTTCATTGACATTTAGAAACCTTAACCTTAGCCTTATTGAAGTGCATTGATGATTTACATCATGTATCATCTGAAGTGCGCCCCGTTGGGCTTCAACCAAGGTTGTTGTTTAATTTTGGGATTTAAGCCTAATGACCTTGGTGCACTAATTCAATAATATCTAGAGTTATAGGTGTCCAATTTAGGTGATTCCACTTTAATTAGAAAGCTAAGATCCGGGGCTTCAGTTTGATATATAATATGATAGTATTCCAATCTCTTTTGCACCTCCAAATAAGCTTATTCTCACTCAAGCGAGGAAGCTCTCGCTTGAGCGAGGAAATCAGCAGAAATCAGGGCATTTTTATGGTTTTCTCGTTCAAAGCTCACCCAAGAGAGGCCTGAGCGAGAAAAACAAAGATGAAAGATGGAAAATTCCACTCAGGGCTCGCTCGAGCGAGCTTGAGCAAGGGTACTCCAGCAGAACTCCATAAAAACAATGTTAGGGCTCATTTCTCTCACTTTCTTCCATCCCTTCACTTATAGAGAGAGAACCCTAGAGAGAGGGGTACCTTTGGAGCCAAGAGGAAGAAGGAAGAGCCACTCCACCACCTCAAGGTCATCAAGGAAGCTTGGATCCACCCCTCCATCACCCCGATTTCTCCTACTCTAGGTGAGTGTGGTCACCCACTCACTTCCATTTTGATTGCCCTATTGTATGCTCGTTATTCTTCTCTCCCCTTGCTTATTTACCTTGTTTGTGAGTGTTATTGGTTGATTCTTTGGATTATAGTGGTTGTTTGAATGGTATGTGTGGATATGCTCAAACCCTTGAATATACCTAGGTCTTTAATTAAGTTACCATCTCCATGGATTAGTTATTGTATTCATCATATCATTCATACTCATGGTTATAATTTTAATACCTCTAAGCATTCATGGGCCAATGGCCATCAAAGAATATGTCATAGAGTGTTCAGACTATCACAGGGTCTCCGGACCATCACAGGCCTTTAGGCATTTATTTATAAGAAGAACGAGGTAACTACATCGAACTCTTGGCCAAGAGGGAGATGGGGGTCCTCAAGCTAAAAATGACAACATGCATTGTTATTCATTGATAATAAGACTTAATCATAGGTGGCATTGGACGATGGTCCATGGTCACATCGTTGAGCGCTCAATCACAGTCACAGTTAGAGAAAAGACTCCAGGTGTCGGGTAAAAACACATCACAATCATGTTTGCATAATTTCATAGTCATTGTTCATGGCTTAGAATTGCTGAGTATGTTGACTAGTGCATCTCATTTGTATGCTACCCTACACTGCATGCTTTATCACACTCACTGGGACGTAAGTCTCACCACACGTTTTTTGGAACATTTTAGTTATGCAGGATGTCCAGCTAGAGCATGGAAAGGTAGACTTGAGCCTAGGGATGAATAATTTCCCCTAGAAGTTATATGAGCTAGAGTAGCAAGACTTTTGTATAGGAAGGAGGATAATAATTGAGTTAGCTAATCATGTTGTATTGTGGCCAGTTAATGGCAATAATTATTTGTATAACTGTATATTTGGAAAGTTTCGCTTAAGTAAACATTTGTTACCTAAGCTTTGCATGTATTGTATTTTATGATATCGGTAATGTC
The DNA here is from genome assembly GCA_026901365.1 of Sesbania bispinosa. NCBI lineage: Eukaryota > Viridiplantae > Streptophyta > Magnoliopsida > Fabales > Fabaceae > Sesbania > Sesbania bispinosa. Next base: position 2,152,712 of record QLOH01000048.1, on the reverse strand, counting down.
GCGAAAATAATTTCAGGAATTTAGGATGGTGCTTCCAACAGGCATTGTTCCTAGGTTTCTGGAATTAGGACATTACAAGGGGAATCTGTTCTAAAGTCTCTAACTTTGACCTGAATTTTCCCTTGATCGACTTGTCTCAGAGAGTCCTACTCAGACCCAAATTTACTTCACCTTCCATGTCTTGGGGTTTAACTTGAACTCAAAATTTCTCCCATCTGGCTTGTTTCGTGGTCCTACTTGGACTCAAATTACTCTTAGTTGGCCTGTCTTGGTGTCCTACCCACATGGGTTACCCTCAACTGGCCTGTCCTAGTGTCCTACTTGGACATAGATTGCCCTCAGTTGTCCTATTCTGGTGTCTTAGTCGAATACAAATTTTCCCTCGATTGGCCTATCCTTATGTCAAAATAAAACACGGATTTGCTCCTAGCTATCCTAGATACTTGGATGGTCGATCACAACCTCCCCTTAACTATTTGTCCTAGGGCGTGTTCTCAATTACTTCCCCACATGTCACTTGGGGAAAATGCACGAGACTCCATAAAATCCTCTGGATTCCGAGAATGTCACGTGCCCCACTAAGTCCTGCTACCAACCGTTGATGGGACTACACCCACCAAATGTATGAGGACCAAAACCCACTCAAGCTTATAATGCCTATAAATGGGAGTCCTATGCATGTACACATGTACTCTTGACCATACTAAAACCGGTAGGATACATACTTCAGAGTTGAATGTCTGTGCAAGTACACCACCCTACACCTTTGTCTTCAACCACCAGTTGCTAGTAGAACTTTATGTGGCTTTTGTATTTTCATTTTCATAAGGTATTTAACCTCATCCACTACAAGAAAATCGATTTTTAGCAAAGGCCAAACAATGTAATTGCGAAGGCTTAGCAACGGCCACAAGGATGTCGTTAATACCGTAGCGACGAGCAAAAACAGTCGTCGCTACGTAGCGTCTGCTTGCCCGTCGCTAAAGTCATCGTTATGCTGAAGGTCATCGTAAAGTGAAAAGATCAAAGGCCTTCGCTAAGCCATCACGTCATAGCAATGGCCTAAGCCATCACGTCATAGCCGTCGCTAATGATTATATTAATCTTTTTAATTAAATTTAGGGTTTTATATTTAATTTTATTTTAATTTACGGATTTACGGTTGAATTATTATAGAAATTCAATTTTTTATTTATTTTATTAATTTATATCATATTTGTTAACGATCTAAAATATAAAGAAAAACAATAAATACTATATGAAAACACCCATATAGAATATATATATATATATATATATATATCGGTTTTTCTAATCTGTGCAATATTACACAAGATAATAAAACAAAAATAGAAAGATTTTATTGGGAATTGCAACCATTAACATTACCAATGCATTGAGTGTTGTGATAGTTGCAATTTCCAATAAAACCTTTCCAGTTTTGTTTTATTATCCTGTGCAAGGGTTGCACATGTTAGAAAAACCCTATATATATACAGTATATATACAAAGTGTATAAAAACATGATACAATAAAAAATCATGGCTGACGGCGACGATGCTGGTGGGGGGTGGGCCACGATCCTCATCCTCATCCACCGGCCGGTTATCTAGGTCGCCATCGTGGTGCGGCTGAGCCTGACCATAGCTGGTAGAACCACCTGCACTACGGGCATCCAACACTAACTACAACCGTTGACGGAGTTGTGCGAAGTCCTCCTCCAACTGTGCGTACTGGGCCTGATAGTGATCATCCCTTTCTTCGAATCGGCTAGCCTGCAGCTTTGCTTCAATGACGCGCCAATTTTAATTTTTAATTAAAAACGTAGAGACAACATGTTTATTTTTTTAATTTTCAAAAAAAATAATAATTACTTTTTTAGCGTAGCGCTACAGTGCGAAACGTATCGATGGCTAGGTCGTCACAGCGTATTAATTGCACAATTGCACGTTAAGCTGCGCATTTAATGATGTAGTGACGCTATAGCGACGATGCATGGTCATCGCTACGTTTCCGCGTCTAAATCAACGCATTCTTGTAGTGATCATTTTAATTATACAAGTCATTTTTAAGACTTCTTGTTATCTTTTCTTGAAAATTTTAACATTTACTTTGGGCAGCGTAAAAGTCATAAATATTTTGGTAGTAGAAAACTTTATGATACTTTTATATAAGTAGTACAAGAAAGCTTCTTCTTGCGATGCAGTTGGTGGTGGATTATTAAACGTGACTCGAGTTCGATCCTTAAATTCATGTGTATGGAATATTGACAATGTTTATTTACCAACGGGTGCAATGTTTATTTCCCAAAACTTTTTGTTCAATATTCGTCACTGAACAGGTGGTTAGCTCATAAGGTAAATGTCTAATTCCCCTTAAGTAATGTCTTGGGTTCAAGTCTTATGTAAGGGAAAAATATCTTATGAGAGCTAATCACACCATAATATGAATGTTTCCGACTTAAATAATGAACAATTAACTTATATATGGGTATGAACTACTCTGACTTGTTATATATATAACTAGCTAGATAATATCTCATATAAAAGGGAAATTTAAAAAATTATTTAAATTAATCATTCATAATTTATAAAAATTTAAATAAGAAAATTATTAAATATTCATGTTTTATAAGTAAATTACAAATATATTATTAAGACAAAGGATATCATAAAAATTAACAAAAAAAGAAATATTAAATAAATTTGTTATAGTATAAATAAAATGGAAAAAATTTAAAATACATAAAAACAAATAGTGTGTAGTAATAAAAATAAAAGATTTTTTAAAAAAAGTTATAGAAAGAAAAATATATGTATCTATTCTAGAAATTCATCCAATAAAAATTATATTTATATTTATAAATAGCTAAATTTATCCTTTGGATATTAGTGTACCATTGAATTGAGCGTGACTCCTCTATAATACAATAAAATGTTTGTAGAACGGGTTGGGACGAGTTTTGCTTGTCCTTGACCTGGTCCTAATATTTAATCGGGTCAATTCTATAGACTTGAACTCATCCATAAACCCTAAGAGACTCATTGATGTACGGGTTTAAGTAAGACCGAGTCTAAGTAGTACAGGATCAGGTTGACCTGACATATAAGTTAATATAATCATGAAAACAATCATATAACAATGTTAAAAAGAAAATAATTCATACAATAGAATTCCTCTTAACAAGTGTAATATTTTTTTATTTAAAGTTTGGGACATTACTGAAACAAGAATAACATTATATCACTATATAACTTTACGTATAGAATGTATTTTTAAAGGTAGGTAGAGGAAACTTAAATTCAAAAACCCTATCTAAAAGAAAAAAATAAGGTTAGGACTTTACATAATAGAAAATTAGGGGTGTTCAAATCCAATCCAATCCAATTGGAACCGCAACAACCGATCCAAAAAATCGCAAATCGAAAAAACCACAAGCCGAAAAAAACCACAAATCGGAAGAAAACTGAAATTTTTAATTGTATTGGATTGGATGTCGGATCTGCATATGAGAACAATCCAATCCAAACCGATCCAAAGTTTTATGAACATTTTGATATATTATCATTATTGATATTATTTTCCTGTGATGATGTAAAAAAAAATTATTATTGTGCAACTATATTTAACGAATAACATTCAATAATGGGATTAGAAGCCATCAAGTAATTTATAGGATAAGATAAGATAATTGCATGTTTTTATCATAATTTTGCTTTCATAACTTCATTTTTTAGTTAATTTGAAAAATCGAAATCCAATCCAATCCAAATCGATTAAAATTTGATTGGATTGGATTGGATTTGGAAAAAAAATCAAAACCGATTGGATGATTAAATGAGAAAACCGAAATTATTGGATTGGATGATTTTTCCCCCAAAACTGATCCAATCCAATCTGCGAACACCCCTATAGAAAACTATAAGTAATAAATATTATATTTATATATAAAGGATGAGTCAGGTAACCCGAAAGTTAACTTGAACCCGTCGACCACAACCCGATTTCGAGTCATCAAATGAGACCCAATTTGATCATATTCTTTCTTGTATGACAAAAACAAATCTGGTTCGAATAGGACGGGTTGGGAGTTGGGACGAGTCAAATAGGATAGACCGAATGAACACCCCTAAAATATGAGGAGTCTATGGAATATGATAAAGTGTGAAATTATAATTGTTAACTAGTATTAGGGGTGGGAATAGGCCAGCCGATCTGTCAGGGGCCTGCGGCCTGGCCTGTTTATGGCTTGGCCTGGCCTGACTCATTTATTAAAAAGGTCAGGCTAAGGCTTCTTAAAAGGCCTGTTTAGTTAAATAGGTCATGCTTCAGGCCTATAAAAAAGCCTATTAGGCTTAACAGGCCGGCCTGTTTAATATAATAATATATAATATATTAAATTAATTATATAAATAACTATAAATATAATTAAAAATTTATAATATAGTAAAAAAATTAGAATATATTAAATTAATTATATAAAAAGCCTGCTTAAAAGGCCTGCCGGCCTGCATAGGCTTATAGGCCTGTTGGCCTGTTGGTAGGCCTTGTTATAAAACAGGCTTCTAAACAGGCTTACAAGCCAGGCCAGACTTTTTCGCAGGCCAGGCCAGGCCTTACAAAAAGGCCTGTAACAGGTAACAGGTCAGACTCAGACTTAAGAATTATGAGTCAGGCCAGGCTCAGGCCTGACCTGGCCTATTTCCACCCCTAATTAGTATATTGACTCGCGTAATATGCGGATATATATATATATATATAAATTAAATTAAATTTATAATAAATTACTATTTTTAAAATTAAAAAATAAATAATTTTGGGTAACTTTTCAATTTTAAATTCTAATAGTAGATGATATTTTACTATTGAAATCTAATTCACATTATTGTTTGATAATAAGATATAATTAAATAAATTAATATAATAAAAATAAAAATTGAAATATAAAATGATATGATAAGATTTTGTATTTTTAATATATTTCAAAATTTAGGATTAAAAATTTATTAGCATTTAAAATTTCAAATAGGAAGAAGGAGAAGATTTTGTATTGAGGACTGAGAGAGAATCTCACTAGTAGTGTGTGGAATTCATCAAGCAATGAGTGAAAGAGAGAATGCTAAGAATCATTAAAAGAGCGAGAAAATATGGCGAGTGAGTCTTTTCAAAATGAGCTTTCTAAAGTGAGGTCTCAAAGTAATATAGTGATGATTGGTCAAAGAAATAAATTTTACAATTTTATAAATTATTATACATGCACATACACGCATGACACATTATTATAATTTTATATTTTTATTCTTTAAAGTATATCTCTTATTTTAAAAAAGTCAAATTATATCAAAGTCATATTTTTAATTTTTTTTCTCAAGTGACCATTCAAAAATATGTAATGATTATACATTCATCTATCTATCTATCTTTCTTTCTTTCTTTTTCTTCTTTTTTTTTGTTAAGATACATTCATCTTTATGTATCAATACTTTAGTCCTTAATAAAAACATATATAAAGAAATTTAAATTACTAATTTAATAAAAATCTTTAAACAATTACTAATAACACTAATAATTTTTCAAAAACCAAATTAATCATTAATGTTATATATAATTAATTCTAGCGCTAGCTGTCCTTTGTTAGGATTCAATGCATTTTAGCACTTTTTACTCCCAAAAGTGGGCGGTTATTTAGGAATGAAGTTTTGAGTTTATTATTGCATTCAGGATAGCGATCACGATGATTCCTTTCCAATATCATATATGCAAAGTCACTTGATTAAGAAAAGATCACTAATTGAGAAAGATTAATACTTCATCCTTTAATTTGTAAGACCTTAATTAATTGCCAATTTCAAGAAAAAAAAATCCCAATAATGCGTACGTCTAGCTAGATTGAATTTTCTATATACATTTTCTTCACATGCAAAACAGCAGATGCTGCCTCTTAAGTCTCTCGAGAAGAAAATTCATAGAAGTACTTTAAGAATAAGAAAGTCAAAGTGTTCGACTAAGTGAAAGTGAAGTCAAAGGGTTTAATAAATTAATGAATCTATTTATATTTGTATTTGATATAGCTAGTTTTATTTAACAACCACAAATACTAGCTAGTTAGTTAGTAAACGTGTATATATATATATATATATATATATATATATATATATATGAGTGAATAGTTTAGATATAAAGTACCTAGGGGTTGAGACCCTATAGAGCTTGTTACTATAGCAACGTGATAAATTAAGGGCATTTTTGTTTGAATTTCATTTCCTATTTTCTGGAATTTTATAAAAAAAAATTGAAAATGCTAAAACAAAAATTTACTATTTTTTTATATTTCTAATTTTTCCTTTATAAAATTTTAAAAAATAAAAATAAAAAATAAAAATGTAAACCAAACATGCCTCCCATATCCTTCAATTAATGCTGCTTATGATATTGACCCTTCTCCTGCTTAATGTTACTTGTTGCAAGGAAGAATATCTTGGAGCTAGTGTAAAGCTCTCGTTTTAAGTGAAAAAAAAATCATTATTTTATATCCTTAAAAAATATTTTCTTTATTATTGAAAATTTTAAAAAAAATAAAAAATATCTAATAATTATTTAGTAAATAATATTAAAATATTAAGAATAACTATGTTTTATTCAAAAAGCCCCATTTTATCATAATTATCTCTCTTCTAATAAATAATAATTATTAATAATTGATTCTATCCATTTTTTAACATTAATTTGTTTCATCACTTACTTTTTTTTGTGACTTTTCTTCTTCAGGTTGTGTTATATTCTCTCTTACATTCAATCTCTTTTATATTTGGTTGAGTATAGAGATTTGTCCTTTAGCAAGTATATATATAAACATGTCACTTTACTTGATTAAACTTTATTGTGTCAATGTGAGTAAATTTATTTATTTAAATAAATAATTATATCTTTAAAAAAAGTAATTATTTTTTTCAAAATTATTCTAATTTCTAACAAATATATACTAATTTATTGAAGGGTTAAAAAGGTTCCATAATAAAATTTGCTTTAGTCCTAAGGAAATATTGGGCCTACCTTGTTCATTATCATTTTCTCAATTATAAAGTTGAGGTGTCTTTCGACCAAAAAAAAAAAAGTTGAGGTGTCTCATGTTTGTTTTAGTGTGTATCATGGGAAAGGGTTATATTGTTCTTTTTATGAGTTTATTGTCATGTGTTTATAAACAAATCATATGGCCTATTCCAGTTATCTTCTGTTTACATCATATGAAAGAAATTTTTGTAGCAATGTTTTGTAGATTGTGAATGAAATGATAATAAGGACCTGACTGATTGATAGCATTTCAGCTGTACTTAGATTCCAAGTGAATTATAAAATGTGAAACATGACATGACACTGGCATTAATATGCACCATGTGAGAATCCAATACAAGGCTTAATAAGGGTCAACATTCTCTCTATTCATGATGCTCACAACAGCACAAATTCTATCCTAGGCCCTGAGAATTAACTTTGTGTCAAGTGGAACGTGGGTGTCAACAAAGAAGTACCACATTAATTAAACTAGAACAGACAAAGTGAGAACAGTATAAAAGTGAAGGAACACTCATAATACACTTAATTTCAGATTTTGGGTTGACACTGACAGTTAATTATGTCAAGTTCACTGCTATGATTTTTTTTGGTCTATGAATGGTGGTATACAAGCAAGTGAATATCCATTGAAATAAATTCCCTGCCCTGTAGCCAGCTCTTTCTCCAAATGTAACCATATGATTAAGTTCAATTCAGAATTCAAGGGACAAGAAGGTAACTGCAACTCTAGCTATTACAACAAAAATTGACTTATTTCTTATGAAGTTTTTTCCCCTGTTTTTACTGGGTTTATGTCAGCATGCAGTTTTTCTATGTGGTTAATTCATCTTAATCAAACTTTTTTTCCTCACAAGAGCCAGCTACAATTCTCTCAATGATCTCATTATATTCCTGATTATGTATATCCCTATTCACATGCACACTCATTCCTTTAGTGCAACATCCATTCATATATATATATATATATATATATATGTGTGTGTGTGTGTGACTTTCATATTTTGTTATAACTTATATATATCATCACATTTTTTTGAGTTGTCTCTCTATAATTAACCATCCAAAACATGATTTAATGCCACAATCTTTACCGACAAATCTGCATCACACATGCCTGGAAATTGAACTTGAAGTGCTTGAGGAACGAATTTTTTTGGTTGTATATATATATATATATATATATATATATATATATATATATATATATCCAGGATAGAGATGATCATGATGAATATTTCCAAAATATATGATTATGTGGAGAGTTTGCTTGTTAAGAAAAGATTACTTTGCTTATTTGAAGCCCATGTAAGTTGGAAGGCTTGTCTTATATGACACTAGTACTGCACTACTGCCACTGCCCCAGAAGATTCCCGATGATGCTCCTAATTGATTCATTTTTTCACATGCAAACAAAGAGCACATGCTATATATCGCTCAGTTTTTCTACATAGAAATTATGAAGTGTTGCAAAATTTCAAAATATAAGAAATTAATTAAAATGTTCCCAATAATATAGGGCCAACAAATTTATTTAACCAAATTGATGTGGACATAATAACGTTTTAAAATAGTTAATAATAACGTTTCAAATAGTTAATAAGGCTTTTTTTTTTAATCTAAAAATTGCCTCCAATAAGAATGATCATTTTTTAAAAGATAATTAAATAATTAGACCGTATAGTTTCACTTTATTGGAGTCAATCTCCTTATAGTGTTTATACACACTAATCCCTATATGTAGCTTTTCTAATTTTAATTTTTATCCTTTGAAGACTAATATTAATTTTAATAATTATTAATTATAAATACCAAAGATTTAAATCCAAATAAATAAAAAGTAATGACTAATACATTAGTCATATAGACGAAATTTGAATGAGTATAGATACAAAGACTAAGTAGAGTGTTCTGGTTCAATTGGCAACGCAAGTTGAGATTATGGGAAGAGCTCCCATGTTCGATCTCTATTAAACACGCTTAGAGAGGGGTAATGAGTGTGACTAAGTCTCAAATAGAATTATCTTTTGTAATATGGGATATATGGTTAATACAAAACAAAAGACTAGTACAAAAAAAAGTAGTGCTAGAAACAAACTATTTTCAACACATTCATTGTGATTTATTAAAAGAGTGTGTTGCTAGTAGGAATGTAAAAAAAAAAAAAAAAAACCGTGGATATACCCGCAATGGATAGAATGGGTGCGGAATATTAGACGGGTACCCGCATACTCATTAAAACATATTTTTCTATTAAATATATTTGAATATTATGAGTTTTTTATTATTTTTTATGAGATATAACTTATTTTATATTATTTTATAATAATATTTTTAATATAGTAACACATAATGGTATTATATAATATGATTATTTATATATATATATATATAATATGATATTATATAACATTTCTCTCTCTCTTTTTTATAAAATTTAAATTCTTAAACATTCATGGATACTCGCGAATACCCGCTACTCGCGTTGGTACCCGTTAATTATAACGGGTATGAATACGTGTAGTGCATTACCCACCCCACACCCGCCCCACCACATCCACAGTCGCTAGCAGTTATCATACAAAAAATACTCTAATATCTTAAACCAAAATAAGATCAATTACAATTACAATGATTTAATCCTTACTGCTTTACTTTAACTGTTTTTATTTTTAAAAAAAATCACAATCGATATTGGTTCAAACAAGTATTTGTTTCTCTATTTGAACCACAATTATAGGTAATTCTACTCACAGGGGTGAAGCCATAAACTAAGGGCAAGGGGGGACCAAAATTATAATTTTTCCTAATCAATTAGTTCATCCTAAAATACAATTTTATTATTATATTTAAATTAAATATAAAATAGTGAATTAAAATAAACATTCAAAATTCATATATATATATATAATGTAAGTAATTTAAATTTTTTTATGAATTATTTTAATTATTATTCTTTTTTTATTAATTATTTTATATTATTTTAATTTAATTATTTAACTGATTATTTAAATTTTAATAAAATATTTTATCACTAAAAAATTAATAATTTATAAAAAAATATAAATTTATAATTACCTAGTATTATATTTTTGTTTAGAAACAAAAATAAAATTATATGATATAACTTTTATGTAAATATATCTTTTATTATATAAATATAGTCTATATCTTCTTTTATATGGACTTCCACTATATAAATTTCCCCAATAGGCCAATACTAATACTACATTCCTTCCTATTTATCTCTCTCATACTTCCATTACATGAAAACGCTAAGATTAAGAAATGTAATAAAAATGTTAATTTATATTAAATTTAATGTATTTTGTCTAATATATTTTTTTATCTCTCTATTTTAATTATTAATTTTCTCCACTTATTATCTCTCTTATTAAGATTAAATGTGGGAAAGGGATTAATACTCTCTTGAATTTTTAAATAGAATAGATAAATAAAAATACTTTTTCAAATGAGATATATTATTAATATTAATATTAATATATATAAAGATATATATATATATAGTACAAAAAATTTAAAAAGAAAATTGAGGGTGGGCCATGGCCCCCTTTGCCCCAACTATGCTTCGTCTCTGTCTACTCAAATCGTGAACATACATCACGATGGAACTAATTCTTTGAATGAAAATTTTTTTCATATACAACATTCAAACTCATCATTGATTAAGAGAAATATCACTTGATTGATTGTCCAAAGAGGTGTGTGTGAATAGAGCAACAACAATCTTTTTTATTATGGTAAGTATTAAAAAAATATGAATATTTATTTTTTCTATATTGAATTAAATATATATTTTTGAATTAACTTAAAACATGATTAAGGCACCAAAAAAAAACTTAAAACATGATTCGAGTGTAAAACTTCATGTTATCTACTTGAAGAGAGAACTGTTAAGTATTAAATACACTTCCCGTTCAAGTATTATTTTCCCCTTCCCTTACCGATCATTGCCTTCATCATAAAAGAAGATTTTCATTTCAAGCATGCGAGTACACCATAGCAAAAAACGGTAAGTAATGTTTAATTTTTCATACTTCTATTTATATATCATGAAATACCACCAGCGCAGCAAGGATATAAATTCTAATTAAGGTGCATCTGATCTGCTAATGAATATTAACAATTATAGTATTATACGACATTAAATTTTGTTATTGATTGCAAAAGGGACAACAGAAAACATTAGCCACCATTCTTTCTTATGTACAAAAAGTGAACATTGTGGTCTAAACGAAATTACAAAACAACATAACAAATTCACCCATAATAAACACCTAAAAATCTAATAAAAAGTGTGTATCATTCATCAGAGTTGCTTCCACTTTGTTGTTGTTGGTATCTCGTGTGTGAGTGAAGAAACAAGTGACTTGTTTCTTTCACATAGAGAGGGGTGCTTCATTATTATTATGCCAAGAGAGAACAACATCTTGAAGACCAATTTTCCAATCATTCCAATGAAGGTTCTCAAACTCCAACCCACCATCCACTAGTTTCAGTGCCACTAACAACAATTGAGGCACAATCTGAAACACCTCAACCACTATTGCCACCTTCCCTTTCCCCAACCCAATGGTCCCATTCTTCCCAATCTCAACCCTAAACCCCAAACTCCCACCAACCTCCTTCACCTTCTCCTCAATCACCTCCACATCCTTATTCGATGTGAACCTCTTCTCTCTCCTGTTTTCCGACGTCGTTTCGAACAACCCTCTCAAGTCAAGCCCCGAAGACATCGATATTATATCAAACGCATTCATTCCCAATTTGTAACCGTCTCCGCAACACTTGTTATACAAATCCGATTCGAACACGCTCTCTTCTGCTGCTTCTTTTAGGGATTTCTTGTACCACGAATTTTCCACCACAGCCTCCAACCTCATTCGGGTTTTCGGGTTCGGGTCGAGTAGTTGGTAGATCAGGTTCCGCGCCGGTCGAGAAACCCACGCCGGGAACTGGTAATCCCGCCGGGAGATCCTCTTGCACATCGCCGGAATGTTGGAATCGTCGAATGGAAGGTGACCGGCGAGCAACACGTAGAGTATGACGCCGCACGACCACGCGTCGGCGACGGAACCGTCGTACCCGATCCGGCGGAGGATCTCCGGTGCGGTGTACGCCGGTGTGCCGCAAGCCGTGTGGAGCAGGCCGTTTTTGAGATGCTCCGGCAACGCGGAGAGACCGAAGTCGGAGACCTTGAGGTTGCCGTCGGCGTCGAGGAGGAGGTTCTGCGGCTTGAGGTCGCGGTGTGCGACGCCGTTCCGGTGGCAGAAGCAGAGGGCGGAGACGAGCTGCTGGAAGTAGCGGCGTGCGACGTTCTCCGGCAAACGGCCTCGGCGGAAGATCTTGGAGAAGAGCTCGCCGCCGCCGGCGTAGTCGACGATGAGGTAGATCTTGGTTTTGGTGGCCATTACCTCATGGATTTTGAGGATGTTAGGGTGGTGGTGGAGGCGGCGCATGGCGTCGATTTCTCGCACGATTCTCGGCTCCATTGCAGCGTCAACTGTTTTGGACTTGTCGATCATTTTCACGGCCACCGTGGTGCCGTCCGTCAGGGACACTGCCTGGTACACTTTCGCAAAGTTCCCGCGCCCTAGGAACCGTGTTAGTTGGTACTTCCCAAGGATAGTGCGCGCCGGTGGGGATGGCGGCGGCGACGGCGACGGCGACGGCGATGGTTGCCGTCGTTCCATTTTGTTTGGTGCCTTTTGGGAATAGCAGCCAAGGGAGTGTGAGTTTGTGGAGATTGCGTCTTTATTTATAACATTTCAAAATTTGTTCTATTTTTTTATAATTCCTATTTTGCCCTTTGTTGTGCCTTTTGCTTTTGGGTGCATGCCTTTTCAGTCTGCCCCAGCTGTTTACTGCACTGATAAGCGCGTAATTTACATGATTTTTGTCTTCTAATTTTAGTAGTTTGCACTTTGCATTGCATGCCTGCTTTCCCATTTTTCTGCCTTGTGAATATCTAAGCCATAAGCCATTATATAATGTGAAACAAAAAAATATTTTCACACCCAATTGTATATACACTTTGGAGAGAAAGAGAAATAAGAAAAAAGTAAAAATATTTCATTGCAAATTCTTTTGTGGCATGAAAATTGAAGTTGTACACACACACACATACATATATATATATATATATATTTAATTTCATTTAGACATGAATAAAATTTCCTCCCATAAAAAATAGATTTAATTGATATATATCATCGGTGTAAAGAAGTTTTACCAAAGAGTTGTGGCTCAGTTGGCAACGTAGGCTGAGATTGTGGGTAGAGTTCCCAGGTTCAATCCCGCCCCTGGTAATAGGGGATACCTGTATAAAACTTTTTTATACTGACAGTGTATATATATATATATTATTAAATTCTAAAAAATATATATAGTCTAGATAAAAAAACTCTTTTAAAATGAAAATGAATCATTAATGTGAGAATGATATGTAACTCTAAATAAACTTTAACTAAAATGTTGAGAGATTTGAATTTTGGAATTATTGCAAAGGTTAATGCTATAGTTGTACCCACAGGAATTCTTGATTAAAAAAAAAAAAACTCTTTTAGAATTAAGCGGACTTTTCAAGTGAGAAATCATATTCCTACAATCATATTATACAACAATACAATTATAAAAGAGATAAAAATATATTAGATAAAAGTGATATGAAATCAATTCTATATATGGAATTGATTTATTCAGAATTGAAAACAAACAGACAATAAGTATATATGTACCACCTAAAATAATAACCCGTTAATAAACTAACAAGTATTTAATGTATTTCCCAAGTATTTGTAAATATAAAGAAAATATGAAATAAATAAATAAATAAATGTTGAAGTGAAAAGAAAATTAATTAATAAAAGACTGTTTTATTAGTAATAAAAAATGTTTAAAAATTTTGAAAAAATTAAAGATTAATTTAATTAATAAAATGTTACTTATTGCTAATTTAAAATTATCCTATTTATATAATATTAATTGGAGAAAGTTGAGTATTAATTAAAGAAATTAAAGAAAATGAAATTATATTTTGAATAATTAACTGAAGAGGGGAAATTGATTTAATTTAATATAAAAACTTAAAAGCATGTGTTACAACAAGAATGAAAAAAAAATATGTGAATACATAATATAAGAGAGTATGACATGTTAAAAATGATGATTTAAATTTGTTATACAAAAGTTTAAATCATCAAGAAAGGAATGATAAGTGCTTTAAATATAAATATTTGATTTGATTTTATGATTAATTAAAATTGTAAAAAAGAATTATTAATTGCCAGGGTATAGCTACCCCTATACTGTGAACTAGGCGTGCCCCTGTACAGTGTATATATGTAGTTGAGTTGCAAATTGAAATTTTAAATATGAATTTTATTAATTATCAAAACATTTATAGGAGAAAATATGACGGAGGATCCAATAAGAGAAATTCCGTGTACAATCCTACTTTTTTTAAAGTCGTGACGTACCATTATAATTGCAAATCTCATTGTTCACTCACATATTTTTTTCAAACAAAAGTTAATTAATTATATCAAGTAGTGAGCCATATAATAATGGAAAGGAAAAGCACTTATATAAAGAAGGTTATGCGTTTTGAAATTACATGCATTTAAAAAAAAAAAAAGGAATTACTATAAGATATTATGTAATAGTAATTAGAACAATGAAATCTCACTCAATTGCTTCTCTGACTTGAAAAAAGGTGAACTAGCTAGGACCCAGCAATTTCATTACCTCTGTTATTTGCACCGCGAGTCCTATACGACTATTATTGGGATTTTGAATTATATTGGTGGAGGAGCAAGTGTGTGAAGGAAGGAGAATATGAGTTTCCAAAAAACGTGTGACAATCTGGAATTAGAATATGGTTAACTGGCGGTTATTTACTTTATTTCAGTCTCTCTTATATTATCTCAACCACATACATAAGCAAACAATGAACCCACCCATATTAATCCTCTACAATATTGGACTATTAATTTGAAGCGGTCAATAAAACCTGCAGCTACCCCCAGCTTTGGTTTCACTTTAATTTCTTACCAGGCTAGGTTCATTCAGTTCACGGATTCATTGTGAATATTTGGTAATGAGTAGTAGCTATCTCTTATTTGAGGTCTTTCTTTGAATATTATGGTTGGGTGGTCAAACTCACTAATTAATATTGCGGTTTATAAGTCCTTTCAGGAAGAATATACATATATAAGAGCAAGGGCTTTATTGTAGTTTCACAATAAATAACCTTTTTTTGACGTTATTAGTCGAGTTGGACCAATGAGCATCAATAACATGGTACGTTGAGAGAGTATACCAAACTCCACAAACTAGGAATCTACATGAGAAAGAAAGAGTGGTGGATGTGCTGAGGTGTCGAGGATTGGTGGGTGAAGGCCACATGAACATGAGAGACTACCCCAGAACACAAGACCCCCCATGCCCAAATGTGATTTGTTCTCTTCTTTGTCTGCTACTAACTATTATTGAGTATACGTACAAAAGAAAGCAGTTGCTATGTAACAAAAACGAATCATGTGGATTTTGGTTTTTTTTTTTTTTTCTATTTTGCGGCCCCAGAAATGCCACGTGACGAAATCATAGGTGACCTAATTTTCCAGAACTTGCTTAGACTGATCATGAACAATGACAAGGTCAATGTCACCCCTGCACAGCACACCACGCATGCCTCCTTATGTCATAAATTTTCATTCATCAGTTTTCTTAATATTATTTATTTAATAAAAAAAATTGAACTCATTTACCATGCCTTGGTTTTTAATTGGTCCAGCGCAATAGTTGTTAGTAATTTATAGTTTTGATTTGGATATTGCCACACATGCTGGTAAGTTTGTAACTAGATAACGATCGAGTAGTCTTATTCAATTTGATTCTTCAAAGATCATAACGTCGCTATAATCATTCTTTGAATTAGGCTTATCAAGTTAATTAATCCTTAAAAGTTAAAATATTACCATATTAATGCTCTAAATTTTTTAGTATTTTATAAAAATTAATGGCAAATTAGATAAATTTAACCGTAATTTAGTATGTGGGATAAAAATATTAAAAATTTTAAAATAAATTTGGTACTTAATAATCTTTAAAATATCAAATTAAACGTTTATTAGTAATTAGATAATAATGCCGATCGAAAATGTAAACATGAGTAGTCAACAATAACATGTGATGAAAGTATTTTTTTCAAAAATGTAATATATAATGATTATGATGAATTGATGATGATTATAATAGCAATAATAATATTAAATTACTCTAATTAATAGTCTAAGAATAAATGGTAGTAGGTCCTTAATTCTTGTAGTACGTATAGGATGGAGTTTACTTTTTTGTGTACACAACACAAGGGTAGTTAAGAGCCAGCTAACGTTGGCTCGTGACGAGAGTTTTGTTAATTAGGGTTTTATAATAAGTTCATTTTTGGTCTCATGCATAAGCATACTATAACTCTCATAATTATATATTTATATGATATTTTTTATATAATTTTTTTTTATTTTATAAATAAAAAATATTTTTATATAATTATAATATTAATTTTCGTAATTAATTTTGAGCTCTTATAGTTTTTTCCTTAAGGATAAACTATTTTAATTATACTACTTTTTAGTTTCAATTATTTTATTTTATAAATAAATATATTATGAGACTATTTTTTATTTTAATTATTTAATATTTTTTCATACTATATGTTTTATGATTAATTTTATATTAATATTAACATTATGAGATAATAAGAAAGTCAAGATCTGCAATGAATTTATGATAGTATTTAATAAATTAAGATGGGTAAAAAGAAATTATTAAAATATTAAGTCCAAAATTTGATAAAAAGCTTAAATGCATAACGTTCGGAAAAACCTATAAACTAAACTTATTTATCAAATACCCTTATTTTGATAAAATAAAATTATAAATTAATCAAAATTAAATGACTTGCCAACCGAGAGAATTTTATCTTGTAAATTGTTTGATTGAAGAGCCGCATGTTAATTATTCATTCAATAAGTACTGTTTATCTATTTTCATATCCATTTGAGGGAGTGAGTGAGAAACAAAGAAACGAGACATTTAATGTATGCATGAGTTTTCATAAGTTAATATCAGAAATTTGAAATAATGAAATAAAACTTAAAACAACTTAGGAGTAAGTTATAGATTTTTTTCATAAGTTTATCCAAACACTTTACATAAGGGTTTATGTTAATAAGCTCAAATAAATTATTCTAAATGCTACATTTAATTTACCTATAATTAAGTGTTTGTTCAAGCAGTTTTCTATTGTTATTTCAAGTTTATATTTTATATTTTATATTAATTCATCGGATGAAAATAATTACAATAAATTAGTAAATAATCACGTAAAAGGATATAAATTTTACAAAAAAAAATATAATTTGGATAAAAATATCAACTCTCTAAACTCACTCACTCTAGGGGTGGGAATAGGCCAAGTCGGGCTATACTTTCCAAAGTCTGAGCCTGACCTGCACCTTAAATCCATGGCCTAGGCCTGAACTATTTACTTAACATAGACTTTATTTTATGGCTGAGTCTGGCCCATTTAAAGCCTGACAAGGCTTGAAAGCCTGTTAAAAAGCCTGTTTTATAGTAAGGTACTTGAATATATCATAAGCATATACATGAATAGACTTATAGGCTCAAGTTTTTAACATATTTAAATGTTTATACAAGCTAATAAGTATATAATTATAAGGAAAAGTAATAAAAAATCTTTTGATAGGTTCAAAAGGCTTTTTCAATGGCCTGAAACCTGACCTGTTTTGCTATATAAGCTTTTAAAAAAGTCTTGGCCTGCTCTATTTAATAAATTGGTCTGGCCTGACCTGGGCCTGATGTAGGTCGGGTAGTAGGTCCCTGACGAGCAGTCTGGCCTGTTCCCACCCCTGTCTCACCCTACTCTTTTTTTCAAACATTTTAGTATTCTTTTTTTTCTCATTTGATGGTCCACATCTACACACTATTTGTAAGAGTGATATTCTCTCTCTCAATTCTTAATATTAATCTTCTCCATTTTTCTTATTTAAATTTTTAAATATTAATAAATTTTAATCCCTAATTTTAAAATTTTTTAAGATTCAAAATCTCATCCCATCATTTTCCATTCTAATTCTTATTTTTAATATAAAAATATTTATTTTTATCATTATAATTATAATTTATTTAATTATAATTTATTATCTAATAATAATATAAATTATATTGCAATAATGAAATATAATTTATTATTATAATTTAAAATTAAATAATTATATAAAATTATTTAAATTTTTATTTTAAAAAATATTTTTATTATAAATTTAATTATAATTATTTAAAATATATTTTCTCTGCGTATTACGCGAGTTAATATCCGTATTACGCGAGTTAATATCCTAGCTAGTTAAAAAAATTAAAATTGCAACTTTACAATCTTTGAAATATCGAATTAATTAACGGTTATTACTAGATAATATAACCGTAAATTTATACATGAATCAATAATAAAATGTGATTTTTTTTCAAACAATGATGATGTTGATTATAATTGCAATAATAACAATGATAACATTAAATTACTCTTATTATTAGTCTAAGAATCAACGTAGACTTTTTTTTTTGTGTGCACAAAGTAGTTAAGCCCCCCCCAAAAAAAAACTCTGAAAATAATATAATATTTAAGAGCCAGCCAACGTTGGCTCGTGACGAGGATTTGTTAAAAATTGTATTATTAATTACTTAAGTCTTTGATAATGTTATATGTATGAATTTTAAAAAATTTAAATTAAGATTAACTTATGTAATATATATAATAATGTTGAAAAAAAATGTTAATTTTTTATTGATAATAACATGCTCAAATTCAAATAATTTGCACGGTTTTTTTACTTTTAATTTATTGCCAACATGTTGAATATAAGTCTTGAGATATTTATTTAATTAAGAAATTAATATCAAACATAAATATTTCTAAACATTTGACATCAAAACTTTCTAAGATAAATGCAAATTTTCAAAGAACATGTATTTAGCTAAATTTTAATGGCGTTACAATGGTTGGAACCCATTTTTAATTTATGTTGTAATAATATGTTACAATATATATATATATATATATATATAAGAATTTACAAATATATACGTACATATATATATATGGTATAAAATTTGTCACTTTTTTTTTTCTATTACATAATTGTTTTATATTACATTCTGTTTATCCCTTAAATTGGTTAAACAAATCTCTCGAGCAATCTGGGATAAAATATAAGTTCTCTTACATTCTTCAAGTGTCGTTCTTAAGGTTTCTTAAATAGAAAATTATGAGAGAAGATTAAGTAGAAGAAGAAGACTAACGGTTCGAATTTAATTTAAATTTGATATAGTAACGTACATTACAACAATCGGACATAAAAGTAAATTGCATGAACATAAAAAGTACAGGAAATTAAATAGTGGTATGCACTATATGTAGTCCCTACTTGCTCTTTGTAATGGGTTGCCTTGATCTCTGGATGGACGTTGTGGCTTATGTGCTTGAGTGTTCAGTTTCTGGACCATGTAACCTTCATCCTCAACCTATTTATAGGCTCCCCTCACTGAAAACTTTTGAGTAACTGCTTGTGGGTCATCCCTTTGCTGAATTAAGATCATGTCCTCATGTATCCACGTCCTTCACATCAAACAGGAACTACCCATAACTGAAATCTTGTTAAGTCCCAGGAAAAGGAGTTTGATAAGTCTCAAGACTCTACTCCTATGCTGAGACTTTGACCTGTGTTTTGATGAATACAAATCTAAAATAAACTTAGTAATAATTTCAAAGACTCACTGATATAAATGCTTTGATGTTTTAGGATACGCAAAATAACTTATATTCAAGAGTCATATGAAATACGTCAATAATCTAAAGTGAGTCTGTCTGAAGTCATGCCATGATCTGAAGCTGATCAAAGTTCTGAAGACCCAAGTTTTAAAGATCAAGGAACTGCCTGAAGAGTGAATGGTTCAGACATTGGTTCTCATCTAAAGACAAGGTCTGTCTGAAGTACAAAGGCATCTGACGTGGCAAGTCAAAGCTTGTACCAGAACCACACGCAACCTCAAATCACCAGAAAGGCAAGATAAGAGACAACCTTTGGCTGAGTTTTAAAATATAAGCCAAATGAGGAAATTATGCTCTGCAAAAGTTGCAAAAGCCAGAAAAAGCATTGTAATCTCATACCTCTGTCAGAAAGGTCTCACAACGGGAAAATCCTATCTCTCAACAAACTTCTTAGGCTCAAGCATATATATCTTGTATACCTGTGACTTAAAAATATACAACATGAGAGAGAAGACATAGATATAGAGAGTGCAACAAGATGGCGCATAAATGAATCTATGCTAAAATACTGCAATAATTGAAAGAACTTGCGCATGAATGCTTATGCCAAAGTGCAGCTAAATTGAAGAAATGAAGAGCTACTGGGATGAATACTGCAAAGCTGCTAAGCGTAAGAGTTCTGAAGCTGGTTATTTCTAATCAACAATATGAAAAAGCAAGAAGTTGTCAGAGTTCTGCTCATGTTGAAAATCATGTACAAGAACAACCTTCAAATCCATTGTTAGATCACTGTTATTTTCATTGTACACCCAAAACGAAGAACTTATGTCACTACAAGAAATTCGGGAATTAGCGACGACCTTTACAAGGGGAAAACTGTCGCTACAATGCAATTAGCGACGACCACAAGGACGTCATTAAAATGCTCGTCGTTTTATATTTTTTGGGTGAGTAACCCAACCCGAACTAACCCGGATATGTTCAGGTTGGGTTTGGTCATTGGGTCACGAGCATTTTCCTTTTCTTAAAAAAATGTGGAAGATGAAATGAAATTAAAATATAAAATAAAAAAAATAAAGAAACTGAGAAAAAAATAAAATGAGAGGAGCAAATGAAATAAGGTTTGGGGAACCACCCCTACTTGTGTTGTCGTTGTGCCTATTTTTGTTTTCTCCAAACAGGAAAATGAAATAAGATTAGGGTTTCTTTTTCTAGTTTGATTCGGGTTGGGTCTATCGGTTTCAACATAGGAAAATTTGAGACCCGAACCAAACCAGATCGGGTTTGAAAGAAAATGTCTGAACCGAACCAAATCGTTAGATATCATTCGGGTTAGGTTGGGTTCGCGGGTTGAGTCGGATCCGCTTACGCCCCTAACCACCACCACCACTATTACCGCCACCACCACCTTTGTCGCTGTCGCCACCACCGAACACATTTTACAACCACCATTGTCGCTCGACACCCTACACCGTCGTTGTTGCTGCCATTGCCATCGTTGTCACCACCGCTACCACCACTGCAATTGTCATCGCCATCACCGCCATCACCATCTATGTCATCGTTACCACTACCACCTAACACCTTTTACCACTACCATTATCGCTTGACACACTACACCACCATCGTCGTTGTCGCCATCACCGCCGCCCCCACTACCATCACCACCATCATCGCCACGACCATCACCGCCATACACCCCCCTACTACCACCGTCTAACACCCCATATTAATTTTTTCAATACTAAATTAAATAATAAATAGGATAAGGATATATATGTAATTGAACACATATCATCATGTCCTGTTCTGTATACCAAGCACGACACATATAACATTTTTTGTCCCGTTACATTATGTTATGTTCTGTTATGTTCTATTTTGTCTCGTTTTGTTCATCTACCAAACGCTACCTTAAGGTTTCTTAAATGGAAAATTAATAGAGAAGAAGTAGAAGAAGAAGACTGACAAATCAAATTTAAATTGAATATAATAACGTACATTACAATAGTCACACATAAAAGTAAATTGCATGAACATAAAAAGTACAAGAAATTAAATGGTGGTCTGTAGTCCCTACTTGCTCTCTGTAATGGGTTACCTTGATCTCTGGATGGACGTTGTGGCTTATGTGCTTGAGTGTTCAGTTTGCGGACCCTGTAACCTTCGTCCTCAACCTATTTATAGGCTCCCCTCAAGAACTGCTTTTGAGTAATTGTTTGTGGGTCCTTTCACTCTTTGTTGAATTAAGATCATGCCCCCACGTCTCCACGTCCTTCACATCAAACAGGAACTGCCCATAATTGAAATCTGACGTGGACAGGTGAAACTCTAATGTTCACCTTCGAATCTAGACCTTGATATGATTGTTTCGAACTCTGATGCTTCGAACTTCTCATGGGACTTTGAGACCACTCACCACTTTGCCTAACCTTCGAAGTTAATATTGGCCTCGAACTCGAAGCCATTCCTGCCTAGTGAAGTTACTCGAAACCTTACCTTGATTGAACCCGTCTTTCTCTAAGACTTATGAAAACTTTTATGTTTTCACCCAACACATATTCTACATCATTCATTACTTACATATGCATAAAATATATATATATATATATATATATGAATGTACATAATAACGATTACGAATTGGATCCAAAATGCTCCAATCCATGTGAACTCCTCACAAACATTGTAGGAGTTGACTCGATTTACGCTTTGGCTCAAGAGGCCAAGTTGACAAGTCCATGACCCAACGCACTTTTCTATAATGGACTAGAAACCCTGCTCACATGACCATAAACAACTTGGTGGATCTGACTCGTGCACGGTGCACCTAATATGTTAAGGTTATACTCACATTAAATCATGATATACCTTATGGTGTCCCCAAATTCTATAGATCACATTAGCATTGTTTGGGTGAAATTATAAATTTCCCTTAAGTTTCAGAGAAAGGCGGGATCAATTAAGGCAGGCTTCGAACAACTTCACTAGGCTGGAATGGGTTCGAGCTTGAGGCTAGCAGTTTCGAGGGTTAGGCCAGGTGTAACCTATAAATAGGATGATGACGAAGGTTACAAGGTCCACGAACTGAATACTCAAGCACTCAGAAGCCACAACGACCATCCAGAGACCAAGGCAACCAGTTGCAACGAGCAAGTAGGGACTACATAACACTATTTACATTTCTTGTACACCTTACATTTCCTGCAATTTACATTTGTTTTAGTGTAACATATGTACTCTGTTTTTAATTCCAGAAGTGCAAGTTCATCATCTTTATCATCATCTTCATCTTCATCTTTTTTCTTTTACTGTAATCTTTCCATTCGAAAGCCTTAAGACCAACACTTAAAGAACCTAGTAAGAGGAATTGTATCTCGTCCTAGATTGTTCGAGAGATACATTTGTTTAACCAATTTAAGGGATATATAAACACAAACATAAACATCACCAGAAACACTATCGTTGGATTTTTGCAACACCTTGTATGTTCTGCCATGATCTAATACCCCCCACACCCCTTAACCACTTAAGGATGACCAACCATGCACCTTCCTTACTTATAAATAGACGTGATACTTATCCTTGATTGTGTTGCCTTTCTAGGATTTGGTTTAGGCGAATCAACACTAACTTGACTGTTAGAGTGTTTACATATGTTAACAACATGCTTACACTATCATTCCATACCAGAGAAGAAGCTACATTAGCATGAACACCCTTCTATACCAAACTTATACAATGGATCCCTGAATCACCTTGAGCACTAACTATATACTCCCTCAAGTCATTTTTATAAGTCACATTTTTTAGAAGTTTTTCGTGTTTCTTTTTGTAAGACACTTTACAATTTTCAGAAAGTGTTTTACTATTTGTCTTATTTGCTCTTATTAAAAACTTTAATGTCTTTTCAACTATCAAATGATAGTGGAATTAGTTAATGTTGTTAATTAAATAAAGGTGAAACTAGAAACTTATACTATTTTTTAAAATCTCATTAACTACTTTTAATGATTTATATAATTCAGTTAAACTTTATCCTATAAAAACAGAGAGAGTAAAAGATAACCCGCCTTTCTTGTTATTATATATATGTAGTGTGTCATGCACTTTTTATTTCTCAATAAAGTATTTTTTTTTTTTTGGCCATTTAGCAAAGAAACATTAGTCCACTAAAATAAGTAACATTAAATTAAGGAAAGTGGCACTATATATACACAGTATCACTAGCTAAGACAACCATCTATATTCATATTATTAATTATTTTGGGTCACTGAATCTAATAAAATGATGATTTGACGTGATTTATTTGGCTCCTTGCCCATGAATTAATTGCTTTCATTTCTTCAATGGGCATTAGCTTCACGAATTATCATTCTGTGGTAGTAGCTGCGAGTGGGACCAAATAAGGCCACTAACTAGAAGACTATAAGGCAACGGACTTTTCACTTCAATATATTTGCCCTTCTTGTCAATATGTGTATAAAGTAGGAGTAAGAATTGATAACATATATACTCCTTGTGATTAATAAAAAAACATTCCCACAAGGACCTAAAAGCCATTATTACTGCTATTTGATTAAGACCTGCCGGTTCTTTCCTTACCGTCAGCGCTCAAATATTATATAATTCATAAGAACGTCTTGTCATGTATCTTAATTTGAAAGAATGATATATATATATATATATATAACACAAATTATTTATTTATTTATTTATTTTTAATGTAAATTATATTGGTTCTTTTATAACCAAATTAGTAAACTGCGTAAATGATTCACTTTAAATTTTGTAAAAAAAAAAAAATTCCTAGAATCTTTTTTTTTAAACAAATTAATCCTAGAATCTTGTATTGAGGAAAAAAATTGTGTGCGCAGCAACAATATTTAAAGGATATTTGACTGAGATGTTCAAGATTTATTTTTGTTGTAATAATCTATTCTATCCTGAAATTGATTCAATGAATATGATTGTTTTTATGATGGAGGAAATTGATTTTAAGATAAGATAATAAGAAAAAAGCTCTGCAATAATCAATATTATAAACCAAATTGTAATAAGTAAAATTAAGTATTTCATGATAACAAGTAAACCCAAAGTGTTGTTGACGAGGATAATCAAGAAATATATGATTCCCGCAAAGACTAAGCCTCGAAGCTAAACTTCATTAAGGGGGTAATAGGAAGATATTTTCAGTAATTTATACCATCAAGCTTCGTAAGCCCGAAACTAACGGGCAGGAAAAGTTAGTGGTTCCTTTAAAACTATATAATAAGTCAATCATTAATAGAGTAATCATGACTTTTTTTTTTCTTCTACCGGATGTAAAATCACACTTGCTTTATGTGGGACACATGCAAAATATATTTGGGTAGTAAATGTTCAGCTGATCAATAGAGTTTTTTACCTAAATTAATTTCTGCCAACCTCTTTTTTGACGAAATTTTCAGCCAACTTTAGTTTAATTAATTAACATACAATTTAAGTTCTTTTTTTTAAGTTTAATCTTTTATTTAAGCCTATGTTTCCTAAAAGCTATATTTAGCTTATTTTAGAATATTATAGGGTTAAATATGTTTTTGGTCCCTAAACTTTCACCGAATTTGATTTTAGTCCCTAATCTTTTTTTCGTTGGTTTTGGTCCCTAACGTTTTCAAATCATTGAAATTAGTCCCTGTCGTCACCCTTATATTTAACAGAGTTGACGGAAAGGACTAATTTCAATGATTTGAAAATGTTAGGGACCAAAAACAACGAAAAATAAAGATCAGGGACCAAATCTAAACTTTCACCCGAATTTGGTTTTGGTCCCTAAAGTTTTCAAATCATTGAAATTAGTCTCTGTCGTCACCCCTATATTTAACAGAGTTGACGGCAGGGACTAATTTCAATAATTTGAAAACGTTAGGGACCAAAACCAACAAAAAAAATTAGGGACTGAAACCAAATTCGGGTGAAAGTTTAGAAACCAAAACCATATTTAACCCAATATTATAATAAAAAAACTTAAATATGATTTTAGTTCCTCAAAAATTAGTGAATTTTGTGTTTAGTCCCTATAAAATTTTTCACCTAAATTTAGTCCCTTGTTAATTTTTCGTTTCCAAGTTTAATCCTCACCATTAATTGGTGTTGTCACGTGATGATTTGACACTGTTACAGTATGCTGACGTGTCTATTTAGGCTGCCACGTTGGATTTTGTTGAAATAATTTTGTCCCAAATTTTTTAATTATTAATTCTAATATTAATTATTTTAATATTTAAAACAAAAAAACCAACAAATCCCTCTTATTTTTTAGTACCGTATATATCATGGAGGAAGAATATTTCAATGAGGAATTGGAGATGTGTGATGATATATATTGTAATGGTACTAAAAAATAAGAGGGATTTGTTGTTTAAAATAATTAATATTGGAATTAATAATTAAAAAAAATTGTGGAAAAGTAATTTCAACAAAATCCAACGTGGCAGCCACGTCAGCTTAAATAGAAACATCAACATATTGTAACAGTGTCGGGTCATCATTTAACAGCACCAATTAACGGCAAAGATTAAACTTGGAAATAGAAAATTAATGAGGGACTAAAATTAGGTAAAAAATTTTATAGGGACTAAACACAAAATTCTTTAATTTTTGAGAGACTAAAAACATATAGGGTTAAATATGTTTTTGGTCCCTAAACTTTCACCCGAATTTGGTTTTGGTCCCTAATCTTTTTTTTCGTTGTTTTTGGTCCCCTAACGTTTTCAAATCATTGAATTTAGTCCCTGTCGTCACCCTTATATTTAACAGAGTTGACGGCAGGGACTAATTTCAATGATTTGAAAATGTTATAGACCAAAAACAACAAAAAATAAAGATTAGGGACTAAACTCACATTCGGGTTTGGTCCCTAAACTTTCACTCGAATTTGGTTTTGGTCCCTAAAGTTTTCCAATCATTGAAATTAGTCTCTGCCGTCACCATTATATTTAGGGTTAAATATGTTTTTGGTCCCTAAACTTTCACCTAAATTTGGGTTTGGTCCCTAATCTTTTTTTCATTGTTTTTGGTCCCTAACGTTTTCAAATCATTGAAATTAGTCCCTGTCGTCACCCTTATATTTAACATAGTTAACGGCAGGGACTAATTTCAATTATTTGAAAACGTTAGGGACCAAAAATAACGAAAAACAAAGATTAGGGACCAAATCCAAATCCGGGTTTGGTCCCTAAACTTTTACCCGAATTTGGTTTTGGTCTCTAATCTATATTTTTCGTTGTGTTTGGTCCCTAACGTTTTCAAATCATTGAAATTAATTAGTCCCTGCCACATACTCCTATATTTAACAGAGTTGACGGCAGGGACTAATTTAAATGATTTGAAAACTTTAGGGACCAAAAACAACAAAAAAAATAAGATTAGGGATCAAAACCAAATTGAGGTGAAAATTTAGGGACCAAAAACATATTTAACCCAAACATATATTTAAGTCTTAAAAAAATATGTAATGCATCAATTTTATTTATATAAAATATAATAACTTTATTATAATTTATTCATACAATAAATTTATTAAATTTTGAAATATATTTATTTATAAGAAAATATAAATACATTTAAATAAATAAAAACATCACTCATTTGACTAATTTGTTTATTTCACTTAATAACAATATCAAGAGATAAAAATAAATTAAACAATAAAAATTTCTTTAAAATAGATAATATTTTTAAACAGAAAGAATATAATCCTTGGAAAAGGAAACTCACAAAACCATCAATGAGAAAATACCAAAGTGTCAAAATGATGAGTGTGACTCCAATGAGCCAGACCATGAGCAGCACCATCAGGTTTGGTGAATGATAGAATACGCAGAGCATGTTTATTACTAGCTATACATATCCGATAGTATTATAAGAACAAAAATGTTAAGGAATGCGCGCTTCTATGGTATTGACTAAGGAACTAAAATTAAAGTTTTTATTGGATTATATAATATTTAATGTAATTAATATCAAAATCGATTTTTAGCGACGGTCAAAAGTCATCACTGTGGGGAAAAATCATTGTTATTTCATAATTAGCGATGACCCAGTAGTCGTTGCTAAAAACCTCGTCGTTATTGCAGTGGCCGACATTTTAAGGTTCAATGGCGCTAGACTGATGCTAATAATTTTTTCAAAAAAATCATTTAATCCCAGACTTATCAATTGTAAAAGTCGAACCCACAACTTGTATGATACCTAAAAGGAGCATTACCATTACGCTAAGTTTGTTTCTTAAAATATATAGTGCAAAATATTAAATACATAGTGAAAAAATAACAAGAAATTAGCGTCGAACAGGCTGACACTAACTTTACGAAGGCCGACGTTAAATTTATTTTTTGCCTTTAGGCCGATGCTAAATAAAAAAAGTTTATTTTACCATTAGCGACGGCTAGGCCGACGCTACATAAAAAAATGTAAAAAAAAATAAAATTCAACGGTGATGCCTTTTAGCGTCGGTCTTGCGTCGGCCTGGTCGACGCTACTAGCGACGGTGTCATGGCTGACGCTACCCATTCGCATATAAATCACTGATTTGTTGTGGTGGTAATTTCTAATAAAGACTTATTATACATGGCCGATTTATTAACCAATGCCCTTAGGGCACTCGTTAGCATACCTTATAAGAAACATATGGCTGAATCATCAATACCAAGAAAATGCTTTGAAACCGGTTAATTGTAATTAATAATACCATAAATTTAAATTTTATTTCAAAAATATCTTTAATATTAAATGGAAAATGCTAACGAGTGCCCTAAGGGCACTGGTTAAGGAATCAAATTAGGAAAGTTTTTATTGGACTGTGTAGCATTTAATACTATACATGCAATCAATGCTGTGATTTCTAATAAAAACCTACTATATATAGTTCATTAACCAGTGCCCTCGTTAGCAAGACCCATATTAAATTATTAAAATAGTGACAAAATTACTGTTAATTAAAGTCATTATTAAAGTAGTAACTCGTGCTCCAATAATTGTAATTGGAAATAGCATAGTTCATCATGGAAAAAAGGTGAATAGTGGACAATAAATTAAAAGTATAAAAATAACTTCATAATTATCCCTCCTTTTTTAACTGTCGTTTTACTGTTTTAGGATCTCAAATCTATTTCTAAATAAGTTTCATTTTCAGATATTAAGGCAATAATAAATGAAAATTTTTTCAATTTTACCCCTATCGTAATCTGATTGTTTTTATTTTAAATATTTATTATAAAGCTATATCATAAATGTTTTAAAACTTTAAAGTTTTAATAAATGTATTTTTTATGTTTTCAATAAAAAAATTTATGGTAAGAGATAAAAAATATAAATATAAACACATGGTGTTTATGCATAATTATTGAGAAAATAAAAATATTAAATACATTAATGAGAAAAAGAGAAAGGACATATCTTTAAAAAAAAAATGGGGCTAAAAAGAACATAGTTAATATATTCTTTAATCCTTCCGCCAAAAAATCTTAAACGGAATATAAAAAATGGAGGGAGTACAATTTAAAATAGTATTGTGTTTCTTATAGTTAGGACCAAATAAAAATATATTTTTATCTCTTATAAATATATAAGACCGGAGATACTATGTACCAATAATAATATTTCACACCTTTGTTTTATATATTTTATATTTTTTAACTTTTTTCAACACATTTTTTTATTTTTTTTCTTTATATATCTCTTCCTTCAAACTTTCCATAAATTCTGAGAGTATCATTGTTCTTATCATACCAATTTCCGAATGGGTGCCAACGCATGTCCAAGTATTCTAAATATGTCTTTACCTTTGCTTTTTAATATCAAGAATAGTAATCTAAATATTCATAACATAAACAATTTATAAAAAAGACGGCTATCATAATATTTATTTAAAATCATATTTCTAAGATTAGTAAAAAAAAAAAAATCATATTTCTAAGTTATATCTAGGCAACACATAAATTGGGTAGACTCATCAATTCCACCAACCAAGTATAGAAAAAAAAGACGGGTCTGGTCAGGTTATCAAGTCTGATTAAGTGGAACTCGATTAATTCAGGTTGGGAACCAGATTTCCGCATTTTTAATCCGAATAACCCAACCCAATTCGACCATAAATATAAAAAAATAAAAATGGTATAAATACTAAATTATCTAAAAAGTTCTTAATTGAACTCGAACCAACCAAATCCAACTACATGTTATTTTTATGTTTTTTTATTTGTTCTATTTATTTCTATTTCTTTTTATTTTTTATGTGAACCGAACCCAGCCCAACACGAGCATAATCGGGTTGGTTTGAGTAGTCGAATTTCGATTGAAAACTAAGAAAATTGACCCAACTCAACCTTCTTTTATCAAGTCGGGTCCAAAATACTCTTAAATCCAACTTAACTTGACTTATGAACACCCATAGCTATATTTAGTGCCATGTCATAAAAACAATATTTTAAAATGTAAAAAATAATTAAAACAAATTATTAAATTATATAATTTTTTTTATTTGTTGTTGATAATTCAGAATTAGAAAGTTGATTATTCAGTTAGCAAACTTGGCAGTCTAACTGAATTAGTTAGAAACAGTTTGGGATGTTTAGATGTATCTGATGTGGAGTCTGTATACTATATAAAAAAACACTACATGCTTTCAATAAAGATTGATCTCTCTGATTTTCTCTAAAAATTCCTTCTCTCTTCTTGCTACTGCAACTTTGTAGAGGTTTGTGTGTTTCAACAAATTGGTATCAAGAGCTTTGTTTTCTGGCTAGGGACCTACACATATTGCTTGTTGTGTTGTTGTGCATCAACCATATTTCATGATGGTTGATTCGAATGGTTTTCCAGCTAATCTACCGATTCTTGATGGGAAAAATTTTGAGAGGTGGTGCATACAAATGCGTGTTATCTTCGACTTCTAGGAGGTGTTGGAGATTGTCAAGACTGGTGTTCAAGAATTGGGTTCTGACCCCACAGAGGTGCAGAAAACTGCTTTCAAAGATGCTAAGAAACGTGATTGCAAAGCTTTGTTCTTAATTCATCAATGCGTTGATGCAACCAATTTTGAGAAAATAGCTGCTGCTAAATCTGCAAAGCAAGCCTGGGACATATTGAATAAAGCTTATGCTGGAGATGATAAAGTCAAGAAAGTGAGACTTCAATCCCTGTGAAGACAATATAAATTACTACAAATGTTGGAACAAGAGAAGGTGGCTGAATACTTTGCATGAGTACAGTCTCTTGTGAACCAAATAAGGACATGTGGAGAACGTGTAACGAATCAGATGGTTGTAGAGAAGATCTTGAGGACCCTCACACCACGATTTGATTATATTGTGGTTGCAATTGAAGAGTCAAAACAGATAGAGGAGATGAAGGTAGAAGAATTGCAAGGATCTTTAGAAGCTCACGAACAACGATTGAACAAAAGAGCCACAGAGAGAGTTACTGAGCAAGCTCTACAAGTTCAAACAGCCAAGAAGAATGTTGATTGGAACAAGAACAGAAAAGGAAAGGGCAAATGAAAGAACAAAAGGGGTGGTTTTACACAACCAAGGATCTGGTTCAAGAAGTAACCTTGGTCAGCCCTCTGTTGATGACAAAACAGCAGAAGGAAGTTCAAGAAAAAGGAATTCTCGAGGGAAACAAAAGGGCAGCAAGAAACACATACAATGTTTTAATTATAATAAATGGGGTCATTATGTTAATGAGTGTAGGAGTAACAAGAAGGAACAATCCTCTAGTGATGAAGTTCAACTTGCTCAAGAAGAAGAATCAGATTCAGAACAAGTTTTGTTGATGGTGACAACCAATGCTGATGAATCAAATGTTGAACAATGGTATTTGGACACAGGATGTTCTAATCACATGACAGGGTGCAAAGACTGGTTTTATTGAGCTTGATGAATCTGTCAAGAGCAAGGTTAAATTTGCCGATAGCAGTATGTTAGTTGCAGATGGGGTTGGGAAGGTATTTATTAGAAGAAAGGATGGAAAGAAGTATATAATTTCAGATGTGTTGTATGTGCCAGGCATGAAGAACCATCTACTCAGTCTTGGGCAATTGCTTGAAAAAGGGTATACCATGACCATGGAAAATGGAATGTTGAAGATGTTGGGTAATTCTACGGTGAGGTACCTTAATAGGTGCCTCACCGTGTGCCCCTTGATTTAGGGGTTTTTAAATAAAAATATAATTTTTAGAATTTGCAATATGGTCCTCCTAAATTTTTAGAATTTACGAAATGGTCCTCTTAAATTTGCAATATGGTCCTCCTAAATTTTTAAATTTTGCATTATAGTCCTCCTAAATTTTTAGAATTTGCAATATGGTCCTCCTAAATCAAGGGTACACAGTGAGGCACCTATTAAGGTACCTCACCGTAGAATTCCCTGAAGATGTTTGATTCTGATAAGAAGCTTATCCTAAATGCTCCTTTGTCTAAGAATAGGACCTTCAAGATTGGACTTCAAATTATGGAGCACAGGTGTTTAGCTACTGCTGTTACAGATGACACTTGGCTATGGCATTATAGATTCAGGCATCTCAATTTCAGGACTCTGTCCATGTTGAAAAATGAAGGTATGGTAAATGGTCTTCCTCCTATTTAGCTACCTAAACAATTATGTGAAGAATGTTTCTCCAGCAAGCAATCTAGAAGCCCATTCAGGTCAGAAATCCCTACCCAATCCACTGAAAAACTAATTGTTATTTTTTCTGATGTGTGTGGTCCTTTTGAAGTATCTTCACTGGGTGGAAATTCTTATTTTGTGTCTTTTATTGATGACCTAACCAGAAAGGTTTGGATCTATTTGATTAAAAAGAAATGTGAAGTTTTAGCAGCCTTCAAGAAGTTTAAACAACTAACTGAAAAGCAAAGTGGAGCACAAATCAAGACTATTAGAACAGATGGTGGTGGTGAGTACGTGTCCAAGGAGTTTCAAGATCTTTGTGAGCAAGAAGGGATATCACATGAGGTGACACCTCCCTATACCCCTCAACACAATGGTATTGCTGAAAGATGGAACAGGACCCTGCTTAACATGTCTCGAAGCATGTTGAAAAGCAAGAACCTTCCACATTATCTTTGGGGAGAAGCTATAACCACTGCTGCATACACTCTGAATAGGTGCCCTATTAGAAGATTAAAAGGAGTCACCCTGGAAGAAGCATGGACAAGAACCAAACCAGATGTTACTCATCTTAGAGTCTTTGGCTCATTATGCTTTAGATATTTCTGAGAAAATGTGGAAGAAGCTTGATGACAAATCTGAACAATTAATACTTTTGGGATATCATGCTACAGGTGGATACAAATTGTACAATCCCATCACAAAGAAGGTAATCATAAGCAGGGATGTGAAGGTGGATGAATCAAGAAGTTGGAATTGGAATTCTAATCCAGAATTTGGTACACGGAGGATGATCTTCAATCTTAATGATACAATTGATTCGGGTGAAGTGGAAGACGCTCCACTACCTCAAAGACCTCAAAGACACAGACAACTGCCCACTCGATTGCATAATTATGAAGTTTTTCCAGATTCTGCTATCAATGCAGAAGGTGATTTAGTTCATTTAGCTCTATTTTCAAAATCTGAACCAGTAGATTTTTTCCAAGCTTTAGAAGACAGTAATTGGATGGCTGCAATGAAAGATGAATTGAAGGCTATAGAGAGGAACCAAACTTGGGATCTTGTCTCTCTACCACAACACAAGAAGCCCATGGGAGTGAAGTGGGTTTAAAAAATTAAAACAAAACCAGATGGACATATTGCTAAATATAAGGCCAGGTTAGTGGCCAAAGGATTTCTACAGAAGGCCGGTCTTGATTACAATGAAGTCTTTGCCCCGATTGCGAGAATTGAAACCATTCGACTGGTGGTGGCAGAAGCCTGCTGCAGAGGGTGGAGATTACATCAACTCGATGTGAAATCTGCCTTTCTAAATGGACCATTGGAAGAAGAGGTTTGTGTATGCCAACCTCCAGGCTTCGAGATCAAAGGTCAGGAAGGGAAGGTGTACAAATTGAGAAAGGCTTTATACGACCTTAAACAAGCACCAAGGGCATGGAACAAGAGGATTGATGGGTTCTTACTACAACAAGGTTTTACCAAATGTACCACAGAACATGGAGTTTATGTAAGGGCAATATCTAATTCAGACTTATTGATAATCTGTCTATATGTTGATGACCTACTAGTAACTGGAAGCAATGAGGCAGAAGTTGCTAAGTTCAAGGAGCAGATGAGGAATGAATTTGAAATGTCAGATTTGGGATTGCTATCCTATTTTCTTGGAATAGAGTTTGTGGAGACTAGCAAAAGGATTTTTATGCATTAGAAGAAGTATGCAACTGATATTTTGAGAAGATTTAACATGTTAGATTGTAATCCTGCTATTACACCAGCTGATCCTGGCTTGAAATTTGAGAAAGAAGGGACTGATGAGCTTGTTAATCCAACCATATTTAAACAAATTGTAGGGTTACTCAGGTTCTTGTGCAATACTAGACCTGACTTGGCTTACAGTGTTGGTTTGATTAGCAGATTCATGGAGCAACCTAGATCATCTCACCTCTTAGCGGCCAAGAGGATCCTTAGATATGTAAAAGGCACACAGGACTATGGGATTCTGTTCTCTGCTGGACAGAAAAATAGTATAGCAGAAATGTATGGTTACACTGATGTAGATTGGTGTAGAGATAAAAGTGATCGAATGAGCACAACAAGATATTTTTTTATGTGTAATGGAGCACCTATCTCATGGTGTTCTAAGAAGCAAAGTGTAGTAGCACTCTCCTCATGTGAGGCTGAGTATGTAGCGGCCTCAATGGGTGCATGCCAAGCTTTATGGCTTGAAACACTGTTGGAGGAATTGAACCTGACGGATGTTGAACCAGTGAAGTTGTATGTGGACAATAAGTCTGCAATTAATCTAGCAAAACATCCAGTGGCACATGGACGCAGCAAGCATATCGAGACTCGATTCCATTTTTTGAGGGATCAGGTGAACAAAGATAGATTGATACTCGAATATTGTAACACTGAAATTCAAGTAGCTGACTTGCTTACTAAAGCTCTGAAGATTGACAGATTCAAGGAGCTTAGAAATAAAATAGGTGTTGTGGCAATGCAAATTCTGAATTAAGGGGTTGTGTTGTTGATAATTCAGAATTAGAAAGTTGGTTATTCAGTTAGCAAACCTGGCAGCCTAACTGAATTAGTTAGAAACAGTTTGAGATGTTTAGATGTATCTGATGTGGAGTCTGTATACTATATAAAAAAACACTACATGCTTTCAATAAAGATTGATCTCTCTGTTTTTCTCTAAAAATTCCTTCTCTCTTCTTGCTACTGCAACTTTGTAGAGGTCTGTGTGTTTCAACAGTATTAATTCATTTGTATGTATTATAAGTAAATTTAAATATTTGTAGTTCTTACAGTTATGAATATAATTAAATAGAGAATTAAATATGTTTTTTATCCTAAAATATAGTTAAGATTTTTTTTAGTCCCTATAATTCAAAACCACTTTTGGTCACTCAAAAATTAAAAATACATCATTTTATTCCTTATCGTATAGTTTTCCTATACGATACTTAACCCTAAAATATATTTGTGTCATATGCGCATGCATGAGAGAATTATTATTTACAGTGATTTTTAATGATTTTTTTAAAAATAATTGCCATCTTAATGTATGAAATCAATATTAGTCACAGTTTGTGAAGATACTAAGGTAACGTTCGGGGAGTAATTAATTTAATACTTCTATTTTTCATAGATAGGGAAATAAAATTTGCCAGAATACACCCACCTAATTTTTTTTGGTGACTCTAATGTTGAGGATATACATGTGTTTAAAGAGAGAGATATTCATGTCAACCTTAATTGATGTGAAAACTTATCTGTTATGTAATACAAAAAAAAAGCACGCATATACTTCCTTGAACCAAAAAAAAAATAAACACACACATGCACATTTTATATATATATATAAATACCTGATCACATTTAGTAATTAATTTTAGAAAAATATATATTCAATTCTTAAAGTAATATATAACTATTATAAAAAAAAATAAAGTAATATATAACTGTTTCGTTGACAATTTCTGATTCCCTCTCCACTAGAAACAAATTAGCCAGGTTAAATGAAATATGAAATTGAATTATTATAGCTAATAAACCAATTAATAATACTTTTTTAACAAGGTCCATTGTCGCTAGTCATTGGAAGTGGTAATTATTTTAAGCCGCATCTCATCATCAAGGTAAAAATATCTGGAATAAATTAAAAGAAAGTGGCACTTCTGGTAAGCTAGATATAAAAAAGTATAATAAAAGGCAAAAATGGGATTTCATTATTGCGATGTGAAGTGTAACCTGTCATGTTGCTTGGAATGATTCGATTAGAGGTCTTTGTGTGGTTGGCCCAATAAAAATATACTATTAGATGCCTTCGATCGACCATTAAGAAGAGAGCATTAGATTATGTCCATGTCATATCATTAGTTTAATCGCTTACCTTAGCATCATTGTGATTTGTGAACAAGAAGACTCGAATTTGTTTGTTGTAGAAGAGCTATTTGATGCAAAGTACAACGCAATCAAACCAAAAAGCAAAAACAAAAAATGAAAGGGAGGAGTAGGTGCCCTTTTGGTTGAGCTAGAGCCGCATATATAACAATAAATTTGGATGGTTTTTTTGGAACTACGGTGTTTCATTTATTCTAAAGAATTATTTGTTCTTAATTAATTTTCGTTCAGTCGGAAAGAAATTTTAAATTACTATATAATTTGTCTTAATTTAAAAAATAACGGAAATGATTAATATATAATATGAAAGATATGTACATAAAATTTTATGAATTCCTCTTTGTGGTTTTTCTATCTTTAACCAGAAATCCACGTAGATATAGTTGTGAGTTTAATCATCGAATCTACGTAAAACCCTTATAAAAATGGTGAATTTAAGGATATATGATTAAATTTTGATCTGTTTTAATTTTTATTTATTTAGACATTTTGTGTAATGTGAGTGCCATTACAAATAGCAAATCTCAAACATTATTTCTTAGGGTACTTATGCTGTTTGGCTCGATAAAATTAAAGCGAACTGCATGAAACATGATGTGCAATTTGATTAATAAGAATCATGACCGTTTAATGTTGAGAACAATAAGTAATATGATTTGACGGAAATATTCACAGGATATCATTTCATGGAAATTTTTCTTTTATAGCCAAGTATATAATCTCAAATTTAAATTTTAATATATCTAATTAGTTTTTACGCCCCACATTGTGTTTAAGTCAAATCCTCAGGAAGAAGTGTAGCTAGCTCTAGTATTTAATAATTATACATTATAAATTATTAGTATAAAAAATTCTATATTTTTATTTAAATATAATATGTTGTCACATAATTTAATAAAATATATTTTCACATCATTAGATGATAATATAAAATATTTTTATATAACAATGTATAATAATTAAAATAAAAATTTAAACTCTCGAGCTTTATTTTTTTATTGTTTAAATCTTTTGAGCACGATGTCTTTTTTTTTTTTGTTTAGTTTTTTAGCTCATTACAAAGTTTTAAAATGACAGAAAAAATAGATGAATAAACAATTTATTTGAATTGGTATATGAACATTATAAATAACATGTAGAAATGTAATTAACGATAAAATTCTCATTTTCTCAAATACCTTTTTCACCCATGACGAGGTGTTGTTCTTTAGATTTAGCTTCACCTCTGTGAGAAATAATCTTTTCGATATGTTTGAACTCATGATAATTATTCTTAGTATAGAAACAATATGAGCGGAAATTGTTTTTTAAGCTTTTGTCTGGCCCAGCACGGCTAATCATGGGCCAATGAATCCATAAGAGGGAGTTGCTTTTAGCATCTCTTTTGCTATTCACACTCTCTTGTTTTTTATTTCTCTTTCTTAAACTATTCCCACCCTGGGGGTGTTTCGTGGGACGGGTTGGGAAGGGTTTTACCTGTCCCTAACCCGGCCTTATTTTTTGACCAGACCAATTCTATGAATCCGAACCCGTCCAGACCCGATGATGTGCGTGTCTAAGTAAAACCGGGTTTGAGTAGGACAGGACCGGGTTGGTCCGATATATAAGCTAAATATAATCATGAAATAATCTTATAACAATGTTCAAAAGAAAATAATTCATACAATTAATAAATATATTACATACAAAAAATATCTCTTAATGTATGCAATATTTTTTACTTTTTTAAAGTTTGGAACATTACCAAACCAATAATAACATTATATCACTATATAATTTTATATATAAAATGTATTTTTAAAGGTAAATAGAAGAAACTTAGACTCAAAAACCCCATCTAAAATGAAACAAAAAAAGTTAGGACTTTACATAATAGAAAATCATAAGTAATAAATATTACATTTATATAAAGGACGGGTCGGGTAACCCGAAAGTTAACTCGAACTAGTTCTCAACCCAATGTCGTGTCAAAAAGTGAGACCCGATGAGACCCGATTTGGTTCAATTCTTTCTTGTAGAACAGGAACAGACCCGACCCAAATAGGAAAAGGGATGGATCGGGTCTTGAACACCCCTACCTCACCCCACCTCCTCCCCACCCACTCCATGACCACCGCCATCGCCACCACTATCGCAATAGAGGTCACAACAAGTCGACGAATTAGAAAAAATGTTGTTCAGTGGAATTATCACCAAAATTTATTTTAAAGAGAAAATTTTAAGGAAAACCTTTTTCAAGGACAAAATGGTCTTTGAAACAAAATTTGGATTCAGTAGTCGATTATGCGTAAGAAATGTATTAGAACCCTACAACATTCATCCTAAGACAGGTTACCTTTAATTAATTATGCAAAATTAATTAATATTTTAGAAAATATTTATTTTACCCTTTTTATGAAAATTGATATGAAAATTAAATTTACATTTTATCATTTTTTTTATCTTTTAGAGTAAAAAATATTAATTTTATCTAAAAAAATTAAATTTTGATTTAAAGGAAAAAGAAAATTTTAAAAAAGATTTTTTTGTACTTTTATTTTAACCTTCTATGTAACAAAATTGTAAACATTTTAAAAGAGATTTTTTTGTATTTTTATTTTCATTTTCTATGTAACAAAATTATGAATATTTTAAAAGATATTTTTATGTTTTATTTTAATTTTCTATGTAACAGAATTATTTAAATTTTGTCTCAAATTTAACTAAGAAAAATTAAATGTTGAGCCTCAGTACTGGCCTAGCACCACCACCATCACAACAACAACAATAATGGGATGAGAAATATAATAAAATGGAGTGGGCCTCATATATCATTACTAGCCCAACATAATAATAAGAAACATATACAAAACATTAAAGAATAAAATACTACAACAATGAATGGCCCAACACCAAAAGACATGTAAAACAAAAAACTGAACAAGATATCAAAAAAGAAATGGCCTCAGTTGTGCATCATAGGCCCAATGCATAGATGGGAGACACACAATACCAATAAACAAACAAAAAAAGAAGCAAGTGAAGTCAAATGGGCCTCTAATAACATGCAGGCCTAGTTTACATTTAAAGATCTAATATAATAATAAAAGAAAAAAACAAATTAAAAAAAACATATTTAGAAAATTATAACAAAGAACTCAACACATTTGGAGTTTTAAGGTTCACATATTGAGGGAAAGGGGTAAAGGAACAAAGGGGGTGGCCACGGAGGGGAGGTCGCGTGCGGCTGCAAACAGGGGCGACGACGGCTACGGTGGCCAGTGGCACAATCGAACTGCGGTCGCGAAAGTAATGTGAGTTGTCCACGAAATGGAAACACTAGGGACTGTGAAACGGCGCACGCGAAGCCATGGGAGGCCATGATGGTCTCTAGGGGCGGCAGGTGAGGGGCGAGCCACCAAAGCCGTGCTTGGACAACGGTGGTGCTAAGACAGCGGTGGCTCAATATCGTCTTCATCATCCTTATCAGCATGATTAATAAGACACTAAAAATCATATGATAAGATTTTGGCATTGTCATTTTTAAAAGAATCATTTTCGTTGCTGCATTATTTAGAGGTAACACAAGAAGTAAGGATGAAAGAAAGAACGTGATAAGTGGATGGTCAAAGAAAATAAAATAAAA
This sequence comes from Sesbania bispinosa, assembly GCA_026901365.1. Lineage (NCBI taxonomy): Eukaryota > Viridiplantae > Streptophyta > Magnoliopsida > Fabales > Fabaceae > Sesbania > Sesbania bispinosa. Next base: position 2,112,587 of record QLOH01000048.1, on the reverse strand, counting down.
CAAGGGGAATTCAAAATGTATTTATTGATGACAAATACTGAAGTGAAATATGTGAGTCCGTTTCAAAATAACAATTATCCTAAACCATTGGGCAGAGGAATAGGATTGACATTATAGAATTACTTTGATCCCGTCTTAAATTTACAGGAAATTCGATGATCTCCCAATTAGTGAGCTCAGTTTTTGGTAAGCAAGAAATGACCCATTTAGCATCTTGATGGGCATGACTAGGGGTGGGAATAGGCCAGCCGGCCTGGCCTGTTTATGGCCTGGCCTGGCCTGGTTCGTTTATTAAAAAGGCCAGGCTAAGGCTTCTTAAAGGCCTGTTTAGTTAAATAGGCCAGGCTTCAGGCCTATGAAAAAGCCTATTAGGCTTAACAGGCCGGCCTGTTTAATATAATAATATATAATATATTAAATTAATTATATAAATAACTATAAATATAATTAAAAAATTTATAATATAGTAAAAAATTAGAATATATTAAATTAATTATATAAAAAAGTCAGCTTAAAAGGCCTGTTGACCTGCATAGGCTTATAGGCCTGTTGGCCTGTTGGTAGACCTTGTTATAAAACAGGCTTCGAAACAGGCTTACAGGCCAGGCCAGGCTTTTTCGCAGGCCAGGCCAGGCCTTACAAAAAGGCCTGTAACAGGTAACAGGCCAGGCTCAGGCTTAAGAATTATGAGTCAGGTCAGGCTCAGGCCTGCCAAAGCCTGGCCTGGCCTGGCCTGTTTCCACCCCTAGGCATGACTATCATTTTCTGTCTTCGATGGTAGCCACTTGATTTGAAAATATAAAGACCGCGCTCCTGAAGCTCTGTCGTATATGACAAATGGGAATCCTCCCAGTTTTGGGCTCTCGATTCTCCAGTCGAGTCATTCTCTTCTCTTTCTTATCTTCATTTTTATCAACCTTTCTAGGCTCATACCTCAACCCACATTTATCTTTCTTTTCAGAAAGACATGGTAATTTTGAAAATCCTTTTAGAAACATCCAAAATCCTTGACTAGGTTGATACCCTCCTTCAAGCATGGCTTTAGCTACCATTACAGAAACACTCTACAAGTAAGGTTTGACAATTTGAGCGCCTTCCATCACATAACTGGCATTTGCAATCTCAGGTGTCTGAAAGGCAGTTTCAAGGGACTCTTCAGCAGCTTCAATATAACAAGAGGATGATGGTTTGTTTACCAATAAGTCTTCTTTTCCAGAAATAATGACCAACTTGTTGTCAACAATGAACTTCACCTTTTGATGCAATGTGGATGATACAACTCTGGAAGAATGAATCCAAGGTCTCCCAAGAAGGCATCTATAAGCTAGAGTAATATCCATGACTTGGAAGAGTATCTAGAAGGTAAACAGGCCAATTTGTATTGGAAGCTCAATCTCCCCAATAACCTCCCTTTGAGTGCCATCAAAAACTCTCACCATCATAGTGTGGTCTCATATATGACTCATCACTTTCCAGTTTTGCAATAGTTGATTTTGGCATAACATTTAGTAAGGAGCCACTGTCAACCAACACCCTTGCCATTATATGGTCCTGACATTTCACAGGTATGTGTAATGCTTTATTGTGCCTCGTCCCCTCAACTGGGATCTCATCATCAGTGAAATTGATATAGTTATTGGTAATGATGTTTCCAATAATACCATCAAATTTGTCAACTGTGATGTCATACGAATCATGAGCTTCGTTCAGTGCTTTCATATAGGGTTAAGAATTCAGAAAGAGAGATAAAACATAAATATTTGCGGGGAACATAAATATTTGTGGGGGTCTGATTGAACTGATCAACAACCTGTACTCACTTTGTCTAATGAATTTCAGGAATTCATGGGCTTCCTTATCAGATACCTTTTCTTGTACTCCTTTTGGCTAGCTTTTCTTTTTTCTTTAGTCTGGCTTTCATTTTTTCCTTTATTTCCCTTCATCACTTCTTTGGTTTCCCCCCTCGAATCTCTTCAGGAGTATATACACGACCACTCCAAGTCATCCCACCAATACCAGATGTTGGTAACGAGTGGGGTAATGGAATCACCAGGAACTCTTGAATGATCATTTTGTGAATCATTCCCAAGCACTTCCACGTCATATCTCCATGGCACCACCTTGGTATTTTTATACATAAAAGGAGTTGGAACCTGGACAGTGATTGGTTTCAGCCCATAAGGTATCGGTATGGGTGCATTCTTGGCATAGCGGACCTCCAATGGCCTAGGCATGGCAATGGTTTGTTCACCAATAAAAAATTTGGCATAGGAATCTATGTACCTGCATTTTCTTGTCTTTGAGGGATTACAAATTCCTTGATCATGTTGATTGCCCCTTCTTCATTTTAGAAGCTCATCTGCATTATCTACGCATCTATCATGCACTAAAGAATTTGTTTGAATTTATCACACTCTTCAATGGAGTGTGTGGCATTGCAACGTATACCGCATTAAATTTCTTCATCACCATTTCCTCTAATCTCAGCCCATCCTTGGATCATCCCGAATTTGCAAAGCTCTTTAAAGACGATCTTCATAGGGGTTTTGATATTTACCATCTTCTTTATTTGGCATTGCCTTGAAAATTCTTCAATGGCGTTCACCGTTGAACACCCATGACCAGGCAAAGGCTTGTTACCTATGTTAGGACCATCCTCCTCAAATGTTAAACATTGAGCATCATTTAAACCTTGAACTTTATGTTTAAAAGCTCTATAATTTTCAGTTGAATGACCCATAGCTCCGACATGATAATCACATTTAGCATTAGGATCATATCCTCTCGGGTATGGTGACTCTAAAGGTTACATAGGACAAGGTGCAATGAGTGAGTTATGGATGAGATGAGGAAGAAGTTTTGTGTAGGACATGGGAATATGGTCAAATTGTACTGGTTTTTTTTCTTGGTTATTTTGAGGCCTTCCTTGATTGGCTATATGATTTTGTGTTTGTGGTTGGGTTGGTCGAGGCGTCATAGTCCTCGCTCACGGTTGAGCGAGTGATGATCGATACATCATGGGTGGATGATATGGTTTGGCGGTATGGAGCGAATGAGGATGCGAAAATGTATGGGTAAGGGATATGAGGGGTTTGAAATGCTTGTGGGTGATGGGTCTATGTGTATATGGGTTTATTATGAGATGATTTCCCTTGTTCAGACATGACCGTGTTAGCTTCTCCTTTTTTTTATTCCTTACTTCGGGCAATGGTTTCTTTGAAATAGCAACTCCCGCTGAACTGAGAGTAATCTTCCCATTCCTCATACCCCATTATACTCTTTCTCCTATGATGACAATATCAGAAAAATTTGATGACACACTTCTAATCATCCTGTCATAAAAATGGGATTTGAGTGTATCAATGAACATCGCCACCATTTCTGTTTTAAACAAATGGGATTCTACTTGGACTGCCATCTCTCTCCAACGTTGAGCATATTCCTTAAAAGTTTCAGAATCTTTTTTCATCATGTTATGTAGCTGTAGTTGATCAGGAGCCATGCCAATGTTTTACTTGTATTGCTTAAAAAAGGGGATCAACTAAGTCCTTCCAAGATCGTATACAGGCACGCTCAAGGTGTGTATACCAGCTCGCAGCTGCTCTTGTCAGACTGTCTTGGAAGAAATGGATCAACAACTTGTCATCATGGGCAAATGAGGCCATCTTTCTACAGTACATTGTAGAGTGATTCTTTGAATAGGTAGTGCCCTTGTATTTATCAAAATCAGGCATTTTAAACTTCGGGGGAATTACTATATCAGGAACAAGATAAAGGTCAGAAAGCGTCCCCTATGACATACTAATTTCCAACTTCTATTGCCCGTAATTTCTCCTCATCGATTTATAGTTTTTCTTTAGGTTGGGAGTCCTCAATTGAAGGGTTTTGAGATTGAGGGGTCGCCATAGATATTGGGGGGGTATGCGACACAGATGGGTTTCCATCGGCAGTCATGTGGAGTATTTATGGTTAAAAGGTGTTTCGTGGGTCGAATGTTGGGATCAACATTGGTGGGTTTCTCTTGGTTTATGTTTTAGGATGGAATGTAGTAAGGTGGATAAGGGTTTGGTAAGAAATCAGGGAATATTGATTGTGTTTGGGAGGTTTCTTGGACTATCTGGTCAGATTCTAACGACTGAGTTGGTTTATGCTGATTGGTGGTGGAATGTAGGGGGTCATTATTTGGAAATTCAGTGACTAGTGGTTTTGTATAGTTTGGGGGAAAACCGTATGATGGCCATTTAACACCCTTAGGGTGGTTATTTGAATGCACCATCAATGGCATAATCATCCTAATGTATGGGAGTGAAGTCGGGTGGGTGAGTAGAAATGACTTGTTGTTCTAGATCTGCCCCTGAGGGATTCCCATCTTCATCCTTCTTTTGCAGTAACTCAAAGATCTTATTCAACTGATCCTCCATTTGATTGATGTCGTCTTTCAACATCTGCTGATTATTTTCCAATTCATCCATGATCCTTGATTTGGCACGAGTCTTATAGAGGCGTCGAGGATTCGACTTTTTGCTCAACTACTCTTTTCTCATCAGGAAAACAAACTTTAAGATCAATTAAAATTGTAATAAATTGTTTTGCTTCTATTATTGCTTTGATTTGTTTTTTAATTAACAAAGGAAAATAACACCTGAATTTGATAGTTGAATTGGATCCCACATTCATCAAAGGGTGACGTACCCATAAGATAAATATTATGGTTGAAAAACAACCTAGGGGATAGTTTGAGTTCTCCATAATAGATAGTGTCTCGAACACACTAGCAATAATAAGCACTACTTTCCAATAAAGTACATATTTCTTATTCAAATCAAACTCGTACATCGGGTTCCAATCAATTATCATGATACATCAGAAGCTTGGTCCTCTTTCTTTTAAGGTTTTTTTTGCCAAATCTCCACAAGTATGCATGAAATTATCCACTACTGGCGGTAAATCAATCATAGGGTTAGCAATCATCCCTTCTACAACATTTTTGTAACAATGCACGAAATTAGAAGCATGAAGGATTAGCTCTGCAACCATCCTATTATGTTTTTTTAATTCTTGAACCACCCTTTCTTGATCTAACGCTTCATACCTCCAAAAGTTTCTATAGGTTGTGGCATTATGAAGCATGTCACGATACTAGGAGGAGGATGTCCGTGCCGTATCCCGCTCAGGTTTGATTTGCTCTAAATAGGCAGTGAGATCTTTCACTCCCTGTCCTAATTGAGCCTTCTCCTGATACTACTGTATGAAATCCTGTTCCAATTTATTGTGTTTGCTTTTGTATTTGAATCTTTGCCTTGAGATCTTCTATCATTTTATCTCTTCGATTATTTGCTTTCTTTAACTCATGATTTTTTGTGGAGAGAATGTGTGACCTTTCTTCCAGTTCCCACATTTTCTCAATAAATGTTAATGTTACTTCCTCTTTAACCATTTTAAACGTTGAGGTTCTTGCCATGTTAGCATATTTATTTTTTAGGTGCTCCATTTGTTGGATCACTCTATTGTGCTTCCTTTGGGCTGATTCTATCTCCATGTCTGGATCTTGGTTTTGTTGAGTCAGGATTTGCACTTGTGCTTTTAGAATTTCCCATTGTCCCGCCATTTGAATCTCTGATTGCGGATTTTCTTTCTTCTTTGGGAGTATATTTGGCACATCTTTTGTTACCTTTCTTATTTTCCTCCAATTGTTGTACTCAGGACTATTACTTTGCAATGGCGCCCCAAATTATGCTTTTCCAACTTTTTGAATAACTCTCCAGACTTCTATAATATCTTTCAACAAGATGTTGGTATCATCATCATTTTTTTACCAAAATAATCCTCCCAACTGGTCCTTCAATGGTTCTGTTTGAGTCCAACCCTACTGTTTGAGGGCTATAGCCGGTGTGTAGTCTATACAGCCCCTTGGTCCTAGAAAAGGAATATTAGGGAACTTGCCACATTTATAGATGATATTCTCACTTCGAAGCTCAAGTCAGGGACAAATCCATTTGAATGATCCTCTTCCAACATTGTCAAACTCAACCTTCCATTCATATTCATCAAGTTGTCTTGTGGGAACCCATTGTAAGTTCTTCAAAGGATGCGACAAATGACCGACACAATTGTTGGCATAGAGATGAGTGATAATCCATACATACATAAGCTGCACACAACAACGAACCTTGCTTTTTGGCTCCTGCTGACAGAAAATTTAAAGTCAACATAGTTTCTGCCATTATAGCAGGTACAAGGTTTTTGCCTTTGGTTTCCACCCTATGAAAGACATTCATTGCTGCTTGATCAACCATGCCTAAGCCAGAGGGGAGCAAAACCAACCCATAAGCTTCTAATGCCAAGACTCTGGAAAAGACTTTCCATTCCTTTTGTTCTACCAAACGATCTAGATATACCTCAAGAAATTTCTTGGTAACTCCTCAGGATTCAGCATGTCCAGACAATTTTAATTGATTTATTGGTAAACCTGGTATCTTTCCAAATTTCTTGATCACTTTCTCTTCTGACAATTGATGTATCAGAGGAAAGTACACATCAACATCCTCATTGAGATATATTTTCAACATTCACATGTATTCTTCAATAGTTGGTGTAAGATCTCTGTCTGGGAATTCAAAGCACCTCAATTTTGGATTCCAATATCTTACCAAAATAGCCAAGGTAGAAACATCTATATATATGCTTAACAGATCCAAGATCCTACCATACTTCTTATAAAACATTTTTTCTATGTTATGAAGGCAAGGAGTCACTTAGTTGCTTCAACCAATCCACTAGATTCATGGTATCACTGCTTGGAAATTTTTCACTTCCTTGGAAATATCGCTAGTGTGTTCATTCTTCTCCATTTCTTCTATTAAATGTGGTGTTGATTTTCCTCATTCTCCACAAAAAAAACTTTCATGAGTAATAAAAGAAAATGCAACATTTACCATGACCTTATGACACATGATGAATAATTCATGACACAAGTATACTTTATATACAGAATGTAAGCCTAATTTATGTCAAAATGACAAAAAAAGATGCAAAACGTAAGTATCACACAAAATGGAATGAGAATGACATATTAAATGCATGGTAGAATTTGTAAAGAGAAGAGAGGTATGCTCCCATTTGTCCTATTTAGGTAATAATCTTAGGTATGTCTAAAGGCCAACAAACCGTAATTGGTAGGAAGACTATGGTCAACGTAAAAGTGCTTATTTTAGTGAAGGATCTAGACCCTTAATGATAATGGCTCCCAGATGTCCATCCTCTACCCCAAGGATAAAGACCTAGTCTCATGCGCACAATCATAGGGACTTAAAAATGTCATAATATGGTGATCCATACTACTAGCAACAATCTGAGCGGGACATTCGGTCAGTGCCAGGAAAACAATGACAAAACTGAAATCCCTTCTAATGTTATGGCAATAGAAGGTTCGGGTATAGAGCCTAAAATGTGTGTGAGGATATTGATGATGGAAGTGTGTGCTAGGAGCATACAAAGATACAAACCTTTTCATCCCTAATAACTACCATACCTGCAAAATAAATCAAACAACACAAATATATACACAGGTAAAGTCTTCTACCCTAAGGTTGAAACAGAGTTTATTTACAGTGGTAAACAAAATATTGTATAAACAGATATATTTTCAAAGATATGAATAAAGACTTGTATATAACAATATTAAAAATAAAACAAAACCAAACAAAAATGGGGTAAAATAAATATCAAAAGTCAACAACTTTGCACAATTGATTATGACAAACTTGACTCTAAAATATCCCCAATGAAGTCGTCAGCTATCGAAATCGTGGTCTTGATGGGTCGGCAAAGCGAATTAGAAAAAAGGTTGTTCAATGGAGTCGCCACCAAAATTTATTTTGAAAGGAAAATTTCAGGGAAAAACCTTATTAAGAATAAAATGGTCTTTGGAACCAAATTTGGATCTAGGAGTCGATTATTTTAGGGAATGAATAGCACCTTACAACATCCATCATAAAATTGTTACCTTTAATTAATTGTACAAAACTAATTATCTTTTTAGAAAATATTTATTTTACCCCTTTTATGAAAATTGATATGAATGTTAATTTTTTTGTCATTTTTTTATCTTTTAGAGTAAAAAATATTTATTTTATATAAAAAGAATTTAAATTTTGATTTGATGGAAAAGGAACATTTTAAATGAGATTTTTTTTGTACTTTTATTTTAATCTTCTAAAAGAGACTTTCTTTGTATTTAATTTTAATTTTCTATGTAACAAAATTATGAATATTTTGAAAGAGATTTATTTTTATTTTTATTTTCTAAAATCATTTAAAATTAGACTGAAACTTAATTAAGAAAATTTAAAGGTTGGGCCTCACACCTCAGTTCACATTACTGTCCTAGCACAATAATAAAAACACATACATAATAATAATAATAATAATAATAATAATAATAATAATAATAATAATAATAATAAGGTGAATAGTATAATAAAAGGGTGCGGGCCTCATATACCATCACAGACTCAACACAATAATAAGAAACACATACATAATATGAAAGAATAAAATACCACAACAATGAATGGGAAAACACAAAAAAAGATATGGAAAACAAAAAATTAAATTAGATATCAAAAAAGAAATGGCCTCGGTTGTGCATCATAGGCCCGACACATAAATGTGAGACACACAATACCAATAAACAAACAAAAGGAAGCAAGTGAAGTCAGATGGGCCTCTAATAACAAGAAGGCCTAGTTTACATTTAAAGAACTAATATAATCATAAAAGAAAAATAAAAACAAATTAAAAACCACATATTTAGAAAATTAAAAACAAAGAACTCATAACACATTTGGGGATCTAGGGTTCATAGATTGAGGGAAAAGGGGTAAAGAAGGAAAGGGGGATGGCCATGGAGGGGGAAAAGGGGAGGTCGCGTGTAGCCGCAAACAATGGCAGCGACGACTACGGTGGTCAGTGGCATGGCCGGACTGTGACCGCGAAAGTAATTGGAGTTGTCCGCGAAATGGAAACACTGGGAACTACGCGATGGGGCGCACAAAGCCATGGGAGGCCACGATGGTCTCCAGGGGGCGGCAGGTGAGGGACGAGCCACCATAGTCTTGCTTGGACAACGATGGTGCTAGTCTTTCGCATGCGATTGCACATGGGCGGTGACTATTCTTGTTTTCTCTCTCTCTCTGTTCTTTCTTTTGTTTGGGTTTTGTTTTGTTCATGAGTCTTTCGATCTTTGTTTATTTTGGACATGTGATAGGATGTGAGATCAAAACAGAATAGGCACGAGGTTTTTATTGTGTTTTTTTGCTTATTTATTTGGTTGTATAGAGATATATCTGATTGTATTGCTTTCTCTAGAATATTTGATGAACAATAATTGTTTGAAACAGTGTTATAAAAACCGGCTTGGAATGACCAGTTTGATCGGTCCAGCCAGAAACCGGTGTTGTGACCGGTTCGAGTTGCATACTGGATCAGATATGTAACTAGCTCGGTAAAATCGCTTTAACTCGACAGATTCCTATAAAAATCGGTGACTTAGTGGTGTGAGTCAACTGGCCGAGTTGAGGTTCTTGTTAAGAAGAAGAAGAAGAAGAAGAAGAAGAAGAAGAAGAAGAAGAAGAAGAAGAAGAAGAAGAAGAAGAAGAAGAAGAAGAAAAGTTGTAAATCGGCTCCCTCACACACACTTGGTAAGAAAAAAAGCATTGCAGTGCATGCTCTGTCGCATACAGGGATACCATTTTCTTTGCACCACCACCCCCCACCTGCACGCAAGGCACCATCGGGAACATGGATATCATTATCCTTGTGCCACCGCCCTTCCCACTGCACGGAGCACTGTGGGGAACAACTTCAAGCCTTCAAGTTCAAAATGAAAACTTGTTGAAGGCTCATGAAAATATACTAACAATGAGTGAAATAAAATATGTATTCTTCCCAACTACCGAAAAGGCTAGCTATTAAAGTGAGAGATATTTAAATCACCCTTGTCTCTCAAGTCTTGTCAATTGTCAGTGCAAGGCTACAAAATGAGGAGGATAACAGAGTCTATGTTATAGACTCAAAGAACGGTTTTTTCTTTCACTTTTGTGTTTGATATTTTTATTATAAAATAATTGAAAACTTGGAACTTGAACAAAACTACTTTTAGCTTTCACCGTTTTCACTTTCACGTGAATCCTTCTCTTTATTTGTTATTTTTAATAATAATAATAATAATAACAACAACAACGTGTGTATTATTTTTAATAATTTTTTTATCTAAATTTAGATATTCAGTTTAATCATTGACTCTCAAGTTCAACCAGTGATCCATTAACCCAGTACCTCGACCGAGTCAATGATCGATCCGAGTTTTATAACATTGGTTTGAAATCATTTCGAAGCACAATATTGATATTCATGCTTGAGTTTTTTTTTTTTGCAATAGCAAACCCAATATATGATGAGAGAACAAAGATAAAGAAAATATAGCATGAGAAAAGAGAGAAAAAATATAGAACCTCAGCGGTGAAGTTCTTTTTAAGGGTGTATCTTTTTTCTCTAATTCCTTTGCTTTACACTATAACACTTTTCTTCTAATATTTCTGCGTGTTCTCTTCAATTTTCACCACGTCTTCCTGCATAGCATTTGTGTTAACTCCCCTGTTTGTTTTTTTTTTTAACTTTCACAGCTCTGAATAATCTCACAGCCCACATTCTCACTTTCACTCAAATTGCCACTGAGAACAAAGATGGCCCTTAGCACCATTTCTCTTCTTCTCCACATTTCTGATTTTCTCCATCTCTTCCTAGTGTGCTCTCTAAAAACTTTTTTTTATGCACAAGAACTAATCTTCTTCCTATCTCCACAATCAGCCAAAGGCGGTGATAGTTTATTCACGCTCATTGGAAAAAAAAGTCAGTTTTGCATGCGGCGCTTGATACAACATTTGTTTTACACGTATCTCAAATAGGAATTGGAAGATTTGAAGAGTTTGCTGCTTGAAACGATACCTTTTCCTTTTTATAAAATAATTAATAAACTAATGAATAAAATTTTATCTTTTACTCCTTTAATTAATTTACTAATTATTGGATAATTAGAGAATTAATTAATGAATTAAAATTCCAAGTAAAAATGTAAATGGTTAAAGTAAAAATTTCTTGTAGACAAAATTAAGTGTTGACAACCACCCCGTAACCCACTGTTTCCCGCACCCCCGAAACCAACCCGCTCCCCTTTCTCCCCACTTCCTCCACTCCCCATCGTCCCCCCATCCCATTTCCTTCTCCCCACTCCCCTATTCCCCACCCCTTGACTACCACCAACACCACCTCCTCGTAACCTACCCTCCCCGTTTCCTTCTCCTCACTCCCCCTTAACCCATTGTCCTCCACCCATGTAATCCATGGTCCCCTACCCCGAAACCCACCCACTTTCCTTCTCCCCGTCTCCTCACCCCCTATAACCACTATTTAAAATTTCGTCTCTAAGCTTGTCTCTAAAACTAAAAATTTTAAAAAATAAAATTACACTTATGGAAGTTAATTTCCAGAAAGTTACACTTTTGAAACTTAACTTCCGGAAGCTAAATGATAGATTTTTTTTTTCGGAAATTTCCAAAAACGTACGAGGGTATTTTTGTAAATAAAATATTTTATAAAAAAATTAAGGGGGTACAAAAAGAAACTCTCCCCATAATATTGACATTTACCCATAGTTGGACTAGATGTATATGTCCATGGACTCTTCCATAACCATACAAATGTAATGACTTATTTCCTTTCTTCCATTCTAACCACTCTAGTACCTAAGTTCATTAGGATATGAATATGTTGGTTTCTGCCATTTCTCTTATTGTGTTTAATTATTTTATTTTCTTCTTAATTTTTGATTAATTCGCGTATATTATATCTATTTTCAATTTATCTTTATCTATATTCTCTTAGTTTTTTCTTTTATTTACCTGTTATTAAAATCTTTCAATATTTTTATTGGTAGGTTGTTCATTAATGACCAATAAAAATTATAAACATTCTTGCACACATGACAGGGCAAATAAATTTAAAGTTGATAGTAAGAATTAAATTTAAGTTCAGACTTTAACATCATGATCATTAGATTGTAATGTTATAGCTATTTAATGAAAGTATATTAATGGTGTTAAATAATGGTAAAATTGAAATGTTATATTTTTTTAAAAAAATAAAATTAATTACTTTAACTACTTCTACTAATTTATATAATTTGACTAAAAAATACCTTATAATAAGGATATGAGAGTTTAATGAAGAAACCCATTATAACAACTAAGAATATAAATAATTTTTAATATATAGTTATATTTTTTTAATCTTATTCTTAATATATATAGTCATATGAATATATACTATATTTTCTTTAAAAAAAAGTTGAGCAAGCCATGACCCCCTTGTCCTAATGAAGTTATGCCACTGGCGTTTCTTCTCATTATCTAGAGTTATTAGAAACATTTTGAGTAAACTAGCAACTTAGTCCCTGACATTAGGGGCGTCATGCAGTTTAGTCCCTTACTTTTAAAAATACATGCGTTAGTCCCTGAATTTATGCTCAATCTTTCACTTTAGTCCAAATGCTAAACTTCTATTAACCATAGCTGACGTGTGACATTAAAAAACTGACCTGGATGCCACAGTGGCCAAGACAATGTCGTTTTGATTCCTTTTTAAGTATGAGTCACGGGCCCTAATGGTCTTTTTCTTGTTCTTCTTCTTTCCTCTTCTTCATTGTAATCTCTTTCATTGTCACCCCTTCTCCAACCTCGCGTCTGCTATTGTTGCTTCTTCTTCTTTTAGTTTTCAACCATGAACAATAATAATTCATAATCCTCTCAGGTTTTTTCATAGGCGGTGAATGAAATGAAACATCATTGTAATTTAAGAGCAATAATTAGGGTTTCAAAAACTACAAAGAACCCAGGGAGGTTATTCCATTGATGCCCTAAACTGAAGGCAGTTTATTTTTTGTTATTTTAATTTTTTAATATATTTTTATGTGTTTTGTAACGTTGTTTATGGTTTTTGATTGTGTAGGTTACAGAGAGATGCATTTTTTTCATGTGGATGGATAATGAATTTGTTTGATAAGAGTGCATAAGTGAAGCTACATCAAGCATGGCATTTACTGCAAGCATTGATAATGAAAGAAAAATATAGCAAAGAAGTTAAAGCATTTGGAATATGAAATTAGAAGAATTAGTTGGGCAATTATGGTGTTGCGTATGGTTCTGGGTTTTCTATCGGGACTTTTGTGGAAAAAGTAGTGTTGTTTTGGATGTTTAGGTGAAATGGAGTACAATATTGGAGTTCAATTATGTAATGAATGCTAAGATTAGTTGAAATGAAATTATGTTATCCATATTCTCTATATGAAAGTTGAAGAATTGAAGAGTGCATAAGTAATAAATGTCGGGTTTTATGTTATGTTGATTGTCCGTATTGTCTGTATAGCAATAATTTATCTATAATAATTAATTGACTATAAGGATATAAATTAACCAAAACATAACATGTATTCATAACTTAACAAAGATCCAATAACATATGTACCTAACAACCATATAGATCCAGTAAATATCTTAAGATTGTTTCAAAAGGTCCAAAAGTGCAAATAAGATCCAAGAAATGGAAAACAAATCCAGGACCCTAATTACATAAAAAAAAGCTAATTACATCCAAATGTGTACTAACTCATATTGCATTCAAGGTGCCATGCTTTTGAACCCAGGTGTTGGCATAAATTGAGCCGTCTTTGAGGAATCATCATCGGTATTAGGTGAAGCACTTGCTGGTTGGCTTTTTTGTCTTCTACTTCCTGGTACTGTGGTACCTTTCCCTCTAACTAGCAACTTAGCCCTTACCAAGTTGGCTGTCTTTGTTGGGGTTTGGTTGATGGGTGGGGGCTATGACTGGGAAAGATCAATCTCATCTACTTGGGTTGTTTCTGCTTAAGGAGTATCAGGTTCAATGAGCCTAGTCTAGTTATCCTGGGCTATTGTGTTTGAAGTCCCACTTTGATCACCAATTTCCTTGCTTTGTTAGGCTTGTAACTCCTCCCGTCTCTGTTTTTTGGTTGTTGAACAACCATTCTTGTTATGCTTCGTTCCTCCAAAAAATGAGCAGGTGAAGTCAGGTAGCTTTCTCTTAAGTTTTGAACCTGTGTTAGGCTCCTTCTTTTCCTCACCATCCTTTCTTCTATGTTTTTTTGGTTTGCCTGGAGCTGTTTTCATTGGTGGAGGTAGTGGTGGAAGTTGGTCTGAATTTTGTAAAAAAATTTCACCTTGCAAAGGGTTAACATTGTGAGCATATGTTGCATTAATGGATGCCATTGTCAACAATCCATGGTAGTAACCCTCTGGCTTTTCATTCTTGTGTGCTAATGCAGCAATGGCATTCATACAAGGAATCCCTAACAAGAAAACAATAGTCATAAAAAAAGAAAACCAAATACATTGAAATTAGTATAATACAAATTATAAAGTAGTGAACCATATTAATGAAAATTACCTGTTAGTTGCCAAAATCTTCATGCACAAGTGTGAGTGCCTAAATTAACAACAACTTTAATTGGCCAGCATTGGACTTCATATGTATATCCATCATCATCACCTAGTCAAGCAATATTGACAATTTAAGGGATGTCAATTTAGAAAATGAATAAAATTAAAGTTGTAAAAATCCTATTATTATTTTCTACTACCTGACCAGAAGGTCCCATTTATTGTTTTCCTTTTTTTCCTTTTCAAGCCTGCTCTGTGAACTGGTGCCAGTTGACCATTGTGTTTCTCCAACTTCAGTTTGTTTGCTGTAATGGTTGTCATGATGTAGCATTTCACCTCTCCAAGCATGGTGATAATTAGTTTTTTCATTGCAACAACAATCTTTGAATTGAACACTTCGCAATTGTTGTTGTATATGTTATCCACCTTTGGCCAGTCAGTGAAGTGAGACTTTGTCCATGATTCCTTTGGCCACTTATTCAAGTACTCCCAAGCTTTCTCATTAATCCTCTTCACAACCTGTATTTTTGCATTGAATTGGCTCACAGTTGTGGACCTTTCACACTCCCACAACGTCCTCAGTGCCTTATCACTCCATTGTTTATTAAAATTTTGCCACAGATGCCACATACAAAACTTGTGTTGTGCTCCTGGAATTACCTCTTGCAATACTTGAATCAATCCCTGCACATTATAATTTCATTCATTTTAGTCCTTTTGAAATTAAAAATCATTCAAACTAGTCCCTAACAATATACAAAAACATGTTATTTTGGTCCTTAACTTATTAATAAATAGTGCGGTGTAGTCCCTGTTTTACCTTTTGCATATCAGATATGAAGTGCCATTTATGTTGCCTAATATCACCTAGATCATCATGTAACAACTTTAGGAACCACATCCAATTGTTCTTGTTTTTCAGTGTCAACCACTGCATAGGCAATAGGCCATATATGGTTGTTTGCATCTTGGCCCACTGTTGAAGGTAATTGTCCTCCATAATACCCCTTTAGAAAAACACCATCAAGGCCTATTAGGGGTCTGCATCCAGCTTTGAACCCAACCTTGCACCCTTCAAGACATATATAAACTTTATAAAAGATTGGAGAGCCTTCTTGTTGTGGAATTGTATCCATCTTCATTGTTGAACCCGAATTAGCCCTCAACAATTCACCACAGTAATCCCACATCTTGCCAAATTGAGCTTTCTCACTCCCTTTAATTATTTCTCTTGCCCTCGCTGTAGCTCTCCATATTTTTGTATCTTCAAGTTGTACACCATATTTCTTCTTGAAGTAATCATATATTTCACCATGCTTTATTATGAGAGTCTGTCTAAGCTTCTTCACAAATTTCCCAACAACCCAAGGCTGCTGAGCTTGTGAGTTTTAAATGTTTTGCAACAATCGTGTTCAGCCTTGAAGGTCTTTATTTGGAAACAGTTCTGTGTATTACTATATGCACAATAAATCTCCCACTCACAATCATGAACCTTGCATTTTGCCTATGCCTTTATCTTGTTATTTTTCACCCATTTGATTTCTCTCCCTAGGTTGATATTAAAATCCTTCACACCTTACTTGAAGGAATCTATGGTTGAAAACTCCATCCCCAGCTTTAATCTCACATGCCTAAATGTTGCATTCTTGTTGAATTGTGTGAAAACTGCATTGTCACCACCTTCATCTTCACTACTGACAGGAGTCTTCAGCTCCTTAGAATGCCATGCATCATCATCAACATTATCAAACCCTACATTGCTATCATCTACATAAGTACCCTTGTGCCGTACAAGATCCTGCTCCACTTCCCAGTCATAGTCAGCTTCTTCAATAATAATTGGCCTTCTTCCTTTACTTCTTTTCCTTTTTGGTCCTCCATTTTCTTTCCCCTTTCCTTTTTTTCCTGCTTTTCCTCAGACTTTACATTTTTTCCTGAGCCTATTACCTCATCAGTTTCTGCTTCAACACCTGGCCAACTTATCTTTTTCCCTAATCTCAACTGCCACACTTTATTTGTTGTAGCCTGCTCTGTTGGCTGTTTGTCCTGTTGGACATTTACACTCTCTTGGGCTTGAACTGATGGAGTATCCTCTCTTGTGTCCCAAACAGTCTCATGGGCCTGAAATGGGTCATCAGTACTATTCCTGGATTGGGCCTCAACTGTTGTAGTATCCTCAGATGCAATCTTCTTAGCTGGATTTTTTTTGAACTGCAAAACTTTATGAGGGCCTCCTCTTATTGGACTTTGTGCTTACCCTTGGCCCATTTGTGGTGGACTCTTCACACACAATTGGCCTCTGTTGGCTGGACTCTTCACCCCTAGTCCCCCATTTGCTAATATACCTGTTATTGACACAAACCAAACTATCAGAAACTAAAAAAATGCATTAATTGGTTCAACATTTAATCCAGAAGCACCAAAATAAAATAAGTCCATTAAACCTCACCAGAATTTAACCCAGAAGCAACAACATACTTGTAAGTTCTCTAGTCTCCACTTGCAGATGCATGTTCATTGTCCTTCTTAAATGCCTCAGCTTGCTGGCAAAAACTACCACATCCATCACCTTTAGCTCTTCTTCCACCCTCATCTTCAACAACAATACCCTCCTTCCTTGCGCATCCACCTCCCTCATCACCATCAACAATAACAGCATTAGTGACCCCCTTTAATATGGTTGAAATGTCCACCACCTCAGGTTGTTGAACTGGATGCTCATAATATACATGGAACTCACTCCCATTCCTTTTAGCTACTTGCACAACCTCCAGCAAGTCAGAATCCTCCTTCAATTCACTCAAACTAGCCCCAAACCTCTAAGAAGGATCTAGCCACGACACATTTTTCAGACTATTGTACCCTAACTCCTTACTAGAGTTCCTTGTTGAGATATTGGCAAGCGTACTAATATCGCAGCAGTATAATAATAAAAAGGGGTTGTCGTAACCACGAGGAACGGTACAACTCAAATCCTTAGTGCTCACACTTATTAAGTAAAAGAAATTTGGAATGGTTGTTTGTGAAGATTATAATAGTAAATGAAAACAAAAGATGAGACAAAGAGATAAAAAGATTGAGCAATAGGGAGAAACTACGATTGAACTTCGTCTATCGCACCCCTCTTGAATTTTGGAAATCAATGATATTTAGGAATTTATAATCATAAATATTGAAGCACAAATAAATATTATTTCATAAAGGTCTCCACAACTATGAAATACTCAGAAACAATTCATGCTGGTCTCCACAGTCACAAATTGCCCCGGTTTGAAGATCGGTTGTTAAAGCTATCAATTCATGTTGGTCTCCACAGTCACAAATTGAGTGTTTTTACCAATCAGATTTAGAAAACCACTTCCCAGCGTATTTAAGAAATCGCATCATAACTCCAGTACAAAGACAGAAGCTAAGTATTAAGAACAGAATAAAAACACCAATATTATAAAAATAGAGATTCCTAAATAACAAAGAAAAACCAAAATACAATTGGGGATTGAATCGACTACATTCAATCCTAAAGAGGGATTTAGCTACTCATGGTAGCCATACACTCTAGAGACTGCCACACTTTTCTCCTAACTCCGTATCTACTCAAAAACTCTGTAACTCTCTGAATGAATAAAACTGTCTGCTAAAAGTCCTATAAATATTGTCCGAAGGCCCGTTGGAACCCTATTTGTGGCCCATTACAAATTAGGTTACGTTTCTTGCGCTCTGCCTGTGCTCAACGCAGGTGAAGCGCAGGAAACAGTATCTGGATAGTCATTCTTGCGCTCTTCCTACGCTCAGCGCAGGAAATCACAACATCTTCCTCTGAATTTTCATCCTGTGGAGCTTGTTCTACACTGTTCCTGTCCTTGCTCACTGTCCTTTTGATGCTTTACTTGTAGCTTAGCTTTTTATCTGTAAAAATCAATCGATTTTCCAGTTAAATAGCATCAAATTTAGATTTAGCTTTAATAAATACAAAAACCACAAATTAAGCTAAAAAGGGTGGAATTGGATTATAAGTTCAATTCATTATCATAATTGCTGTAATTTATAAGGAAATTTACGTAATTTTAACACTTATCAACTCCCGCCAACTTAGCTTCTTTCTTTCCCTCAGGTAAGAAAAAACAAATTCAGACAGATATTTACAATGACTAACTATGACTCTGACTAACAGGAAAAACAATTTCAATATCTCTTGCTAGACAGCTATCTTTTCCAAATTTCAGATTTAGAATCAGAACAAATGGTGACTTCAATCATCAATCAAGATAAGACAAATGTGCATTCAAACTCTCAAGAATAGCAATTGCAACAACAAATGATAAGATCAAGGAAATTCTCTCAATTCTCACAGGTAAGTGTTTCCCTCAATTTTTCCACTGCAGTTGAACAATTAAAATTGCTAGTCGTTTTCAGTTAACATACAACACACAATCAACATGGATAATAAAGTCTTTCTTAGGTTGTAATGAGGTCTGGCTATCAAGAAATAATGGTTTTTCAGGATATATCAATAAACACAACCTTCAAGAAAAGATAGCATATCTACAATTTAAACAATTTTCTAAGTTGACTCTCAATTCACCATTCATTCTTTGGATTCTGACATTGTTACACAATTTGCCTCTTATTGGTAATTCACTCCCTTTATTTAATGTATACACTTTCTCTCTCTCTCTCTCTCTCTTTTTATATATAGGGAGTGAATTCCATTACTTACTATGCCTTCCTTTACAATTTCAATTAACCAACCAATACCCAATCTTCTTGAATAAATTGCACCTGTGCTCTCTTATCCCTAAGTGTGTAAGGAACAGGATAAGATCAATAATAAAGCTAGGGTGCATAATACAAGAAAATTTCAGGCTCAAATGGGCTATCAAAAATAGGAAATATTATTCACAGGTTGGCTATTTGGCACTGAATAATAACATATTAAAACAAATTGCCTTAGTCACTTCCATGCTTTTCATATGCAGTAATAAAATAAAAAACTCAAGCAATAGCAATTGAAAAGCAACAGGGAAAACTCTCAAAGTGTTTGGTTGCACACACTCACAGGCTTATGGATATTTTTCCTTGATTAAATTACATGTTGCACAATTAGTTGTCTTAATTAACTTTCCTGCACAAAATCCTAATCCTAACTGATTATAAATTCAGCCACTTGATTCCTTTTTCTCCTCTTAATTCAGTTTGTTTGGCTGCTAGCTTTGAGACATTGAATTATCAAAGTTAAATAATCCCAATTAAATAATCTGCATAAGGTTCAAGATTATCAAATAAAGAAATGAAAAGAAAGAGAAACACTGTTGCTTCCAAAATTCCAAAATCTGTTGCAGTTACTGAATCATCAGGTGGTCCAGCTCCAGCTGCTTCACTCCCCCCTGAAATAGAGGTCTGTCCCCAGGCCACTGCAAGTAAGTCCAAAATTACTCTGGTGGCCTGCCTGGGTGTGGTCCATGGGCAGTTGAAGTCGCTTGATCTACCCCTCCCATGGCTGGTGTGGCATGTCAGCTGGCAAAACACAAAAAGAGAGGAATGAGAACGGTGAAATAGAATAAGAAACGCAAGAATATACCTTATATAGCAGATTAATTACGAAAAGAAGAGGTTTAAATGGTGAAAAGGGGAGAAGGAAGGTTCTATTGCAGAAAATTTTGCGCTCCAAAATATCTAGAAAAATAGGGGAATGGTTGAAGTGACCTTCCCCCAGTTCAGATTTTGAATTTTTGCTTGAACGCGTTGCTACGCTCAGCCTGCGCTCAGCGCAGGTGAAGCGCAACAAATAGAACCAAATTGTACTTCTTGCGGTTTGCTTGCGCTTAGCGCAGGGAACAGAGGCCTACTGTCCCCAACACTTAGTCAATTTTTTGCTGTCTCCAATGATCAATATTTCCACTTTTCTCTCCCTCACACTCACTCAACCAATTCCTAAAATTCCTAAATTAAAAACACACAATCCTAACTAAACAAAATAACACACAAAATTTAAATTAAAAATACAAAAATGATAAATAAAACACTGGGTTGCCTCCTAGTAAGCGCTCGTTTAACGTCATATAGCTTGACACTTGTTTCTTTCATGGTGGCTGAAACTGGAATCTTTTGGTGAGTTTTTGTGCTGCACCCTTCCTTTCTCTGGACAGTAAACCTCCCCATACTCTCGCTTCGGACCAATTTTGAGGGTAACTCGAGTCTAACCATTTGGGCTTCTTTCTGGA
Source organism: Sesbania bispinosa (assembly GCA_026901365.1). Classification (NCBI taxonomy): domain Eukaryota; kingdom Viridiplantae; phylum Streptophyta; class Magnoliopsida; order Fabales; family Fabaceae; genus Sesbania; species Sesbania bispinosa. The sequence continues at coordinate 2,091,835 of QLOH01000048.1, read as the reverse complement.
ATTAGACCATGCTTTTGACTCCCCTGGCTTGACTTTTCTCTTCTTTATTGTCTTGACCTGATATGTATGAGTCTTCTTCTCCTGAAGCTTGGAACATTCACAATTGTCCATTCTTAATTCTGTTTCTTCGCAGAGGTCTTTGATAGGAAACACACCTGACTGCTTTTTCTTCAATCTGGCTTTAGGCCCTGAATTTGGTTTTCTTGGCCTGACTCTTTTGCTCTTTACTCTGCTCATGTCAGTGTAGTCACATGTTTTTCTCTTGTGAAGCTTGGAGGGTTTAACATTTGCAAACTGCCTTTCTTTATCTGCCTTTGGAGAGCTTTCTGGATATGGCAAGTTCTTCAGTCTTGGGGCTACTTCTCCTCCTTTCTCTGGCCTTTTCTCACTATTTCCCTTTTCACTCTTTTTCTCAGTTACACTCTCACATTTAGTGTCTTTTTTCTCCCCTTCATAAACACTTTCTTTTGTTCCACCAGCATCTCTATTAGCAACTGATGCTAGTTTTTGTTTCCTTCTTCTGAAGTTGGATCCCACAAGTGATTTCAGTAGCTGCTTTCTTCTTCTTTTCAACTTCTTATTAAGAACTCTCATCTTTTTCTTCCGCAGCTTGTAAATGGTTTGATGATCAGCTTCCTCTCTCTTGACCCCTTGTAGTGGTGGTTCAGTGTTGGCATATGAGACTCCTTCAGTAAAGTCTATCTTCAGGAAATCTGGTGGTTCTTTCTTATGTGAAATTGTTCTGAGTACATTGAATGTCACCTCATCATCCTGCATGCTGACCGTGAATTTTCCTCTGTTAGCGTCAACTATGACCTTTGCTATTTCATCTTCTTCTTTCTCTTCTTCTACCTCTGTTGCATCTTCTGCTTCTTTTTTTCTTTTGCTTCTTCTGGTTCCTCTTCTTCAGCTTCCTCTTCTTCATCAGCCAGATCGTCATTGGTTCCCTCTCCTATCAGTCGAACACTTATGGTGGTCATGTCGTCACATTGTTCTTCGGGGTTGGGTTGAGCATCTGCTGAGATCCGTTCTGACTTATACTTAACTAAATTTTCTACTATCTGTGCTATCAGGGGGGTCAATATAGTTATTCCTGCTTCTTCGCTATCTTTCTGCAATGTCATAAAGGATTGCAAGTATTCTTCAAGAAGATCATCCAATCTTGATCCTCCTTGTTAAACTGAAGAGTAACTTTGTTGCTGTTGGAAAGAAGGTTGCATGTTAGAAGGACATGCATCTTGGCTCCAACCAGAATTATCGTTCTGGTTATTTCTACAAGCTTGTGAATAATTGTTTGCAAAGTTGTTGCTATTGGAGAAGTTTCCTGGTCTTCCTTGATTTCCCATGTAATCAACTTGCTCTTCTTGAGTGTCTTGATAAGAGCAGTAACCATTGGGATGGTCATCTCCACAAAAATCACAAGTCAATTGTTGGGACAGGACAGGATAGGATTGCACTGCCTGCAATTGCTGAGGAAGCTCAGCCATCTGCTTGTTGAGTGCTCCTAATTGCTGGACGAGAATATTCCTCTAAGCCACGATCTCATCTATAGAAATCTGCATGTGGAATGAAATGGTATCTTGTTGCCATCCAAAGCTCTGATTCTGGTTACTTCCCCAATCCTGCGAAAAATTGTTAGAATAATTGTTGTAATTAGAGAAGTTACCGTGAGTCGGTATGCTGGAAGAATATTCTAGTTCTTGTTACATAACATAATCTCCAAGTGTTCTTCTTGGTGCAGGGGAATCTTGTCTCTCCTCAGCCATATCTTCAGCTTTTACTTCATTTGAGGTGGTTGAACATAGAGTGTTGAAATTGTCTCCTTGAGCTTGTTCCTGCTTCTTCTTTTGCAGCTATTATCTCACTTGAGATGGGTGATGAGAGAGTGTTGGAATTGTCTCCTTGAGCTTTCCCTGCTTCTTCTTCTTCCTCTGGATGGGTGATGAGAGAGTGTTGAGATTGTCTCCTTGAGCTATCCCTTTTTTTCGAATTTTTTTGCTCTGGTTCCTTCTGGCTGTCTTGTCGATCTCGGGATCAAAGTTGGTCTTGGGACACTTGACCTCACAAGAGCATAAATCCAGAAGCCAAAACAAGGGTTAGCTCAGATGAGAGGAATAAAAGTAAAATAACTAGAAAAAATAAAAATAAAAATATTCTCAATTCAATAAGATATATTAACTAAGAATTTAAATTGAGACGCCGTTACCCAGCAACGGCGCCATAAATACTTGTTGAGATCTTGGCAAACGTACCAATATCGCAACAGTATAATAATAAGAAGGGGTTGTCGTACCCACGAGGAACGGTATAACTAAAATCCTTAGTGCTCACACTTATTGAGTAAAAGAAATTTGGATTGGTTATTTGTGAAGATTATAATAGTAAATGAAAACAAAAGATGAGAAAAAGAGATAAAAATATTGAGCAATAGGGAGAAACTAGGATTGGACTTCGTTATCGCACCCATCTTGTATTTTGGAAATCAATGATATTTAGGAATTTATAATCATAAATTTTGAAGCACAAATAAATATGATTTCATAAAGGTCTCCACAATTATGAAATACTCAGAAATAATTCATGTTGGTCTCCACAGTCACAAATTGAGTGTTTTTACCAATCAGATTTAGAAAATCGCTTCCCAGCGTATTTAAGAAATCGCATCATAACTCCGTTATAAAGACGGAAGCTAAGCATTAAGAACAGAATAAAAACACCAATATTATAAAAATAGAGATTCCTAAATAACAAAGAAAAACCAAAATACAATTGGGGATTGAATCGACTACATTCAATCCTAAAGAGGGATATAGCTACTCATGGTAGCCATCACACTCCAGAGACTGTCACACTTTTCTCCTAACTCCGTATCTACTCAAAAAACTCTGTAACTCTCTGAATGAATAAAACGAACTGCTAAAAGTCCTATAAATACTGTCTGAAGGCCCGTTGGAACCCTATTTGTGGCCTATTACAAATTAGGTTACGTTTTCTGCGCTCTGCCTGCGCTCAGCGCAGGTGAAGCGCATGAAACAGTATCTGGACAGTCATTCCTGCGCTCTGCCTGCGCTCAGCGCAGGTGGAGCGCAGGAAACAACAACATCTTCCTCTGAATTTTCATCCTGTGGAGTTTGTTCTACACTGTTTCTGTCCTTGCTCACTGTTCTTTTGATGCTTTACTTATACCTTAGCTTTTTATCTGTAAAAATCAACAGATTTTACATTAAAATAGCATCAAATTCAGATTTAGCTTTAATAAATACAAAAACCACAAATTAAGCTAAAAAGGGTGGAATTGGGTTATAAATTCAACAATTCATGTAATTTATAAGGAAATTTACGTAATTTTAACACTTATCTTCCCCATCTATATCTCACCCTTCCCTCATCAAAGTTCCCCGATGGTGTATGTGGACATCTATTCTTTACATGCAAAGACATAACTTTGGATTAGGCACAAAACCATGACATATAAGTTAAATAAATAATTACTTTATTATTACAATTAATAATTTAATTAAATAAACACTATTTTACCCAACTTTTCTGACACACACAGTTTGCACATGGGACTAACCAACTATTATAAACTGATAATGAGGGACCACTGCCACCCTCTCACATTACTCACTTCACTTTACACCGACTATTAAACACCAAAGTCAAGATTCCCATCACAATGCCCCACCAACAACTGCACCCGGTTCCATCTCACCATAATAAAACAAGTTCTTTTATCCTTACATAACCATAAACCACATATACAACATTCAAACACACAAAAAATCACGCTATCACATTAGGGATGACAACCAGGTACAAGTCACGAACAGAAAAAGGCAAGCAGAAGGAAACCCTAAAAGTCAGTACAAACCTTAACCAGAGAAATAGAGAGAATCGTTCAACTTTACCTAGTAGTCACAACCTCAAAACCCTACGGACAATATTCGTCCCTTCAAATCCAACGGAAATTGCAAAAGAAATGAGAAAAAATGACATAGAGAGAAGCGTGAGAGTTGAGAGAGCTTTTTCGAAGACGGAGAAATTGTGAGTCTGTGTTGGCATCTAGGTCAATTTTTTAACGTCACACGTCAACAGTAGTTTAGTGCTTGGACTAAAATGAAAGACGAAGCATAAAGTCAGGGACTAAACTACATGACGCCCCTAAAGTCAGGGATTAATTTGCTAGTTTACTCCAATAAATATAGTAATTGTTATTTTCTCTTCCAGTTATTTCTTAATTATTCAAAGTTCACTTTTTTTTATATATTTTTTTCTTCTTTCTTTATTTTTCATTATGTTGCTTTTATGAATAACACATGCATTAAATATATTTTTCTTTTCCACTATATTTTTAGTGGATTTGTATTTTTAATTTTTATAATGACATCAATTTTTAAGATTGAATATATGTTTTTTATTGTTCTCTCATTTTCTTACTTTATTTTTTATTTTGGTGTAATTTTTTATTCAATGGCATTTTTTCTTTTTCTGTTACTCTTTTACATAATCAATGAACTATTTTAATTTCTCTTTTCTTATAAAAATTTTATTTTCTTTCTAATTTTTGTTTCATTTTTATAAAATTGTTACAATACATTTACTTTCCTTTATATCTTCTTTTAAGTTTATTTCTTTTTGTCAATTTTAAATATATTTATTTAGCATTATATTACAAGTCAAAATTTTATAATATATCTATATCTATATGTAAAATTAACTTGAACCAAAAATTAACTTCACGTAATTAAGTTTAAACCATTTTAAATTAAATTCCATTATAGTAATAATTAAAAACCATTACAAATTATTTCCTCCTTTCATCAAGTATGTGTATTATTATAAACGTTACAATTTGCTCCTCCTATTTTTTTATTTGTAATAAACACTTAATGTTATTCCACAGGAAAAAAAACAAACTACATATAATTTTTATGCAAATATATTATTATTATTATTATTATAATAGTTTAAGAAATTTGAATATATAATTTTTAAGAAAATGACGTTTTATTTCTAAAAAATGAAATATCACAAATTAGACAATAATAATGATAATGTAAATATATAATAATAATAATAATAATAATAATAATTTTAATGAGAAGGAGAATTCTTTCATATTCATAACGGCTAACAATTTAGAAATAATAAACTTTAGAATTGAATTTAAATTGATTTGGGCCTAACTAACCACATGGTGGACATTTATTCTCATAAGCGGATTGTAAATAAAAACTGTTTTTTACAATATATCATATATTCAAGCGTTGATAATTAAAAGTAGTTACAATTTGTTCATCCTATTTTTTGTTTTTTGCACTAAACACTTTCCACTACTCCACCAAAAAAACAAGCTTGAGATCAAGGTAACATGAATAGTCCAAAAAAAAATAATACATTGAAATGTTATTTTATATTTTATAACCACTACAACAAAGATGATAACCTCCAACATTTTACCTTCCATCATGATCTTTCACTTTCTTCTATTCTCCTTTCACTTTTTCTACTCTATGTCTATATAAAGAAAAAATACTCCAGAAAAAAACATGTCAACTCTCACTACTTATCTTAACAAGTATACAAATATGTCTTCATCATAAAAATTACTTCCATTAACTTAGATATTGCTCATATTTTTTTTCTTTTAATTTCAAGAGGAAGATGTCTACTAATGACGATGAATTTACATTTCTAAACAATCTTTCTTCCACAACACTTGATTTGAAAATAAAAGTCTGAATTTCGTGAATGTGAGGCACTCTCAACATCCAAAATAAAAAGGAGTTAAATTAGTACAAATATCTCCACGTCATCTTAAAATCTTAAAAAAATGTGTGTATATTTAAAATTTACTAATATTAATTATTATTTTCATCGATTATTAATAAAGTTGCATGGGCGAAATTTGTAGTAAGTACTTGTACAATAAATATTCAATAAATTTCTTACTAAATCTCATTTTCTGTTTTTTTTATAAAATATAAATTATTAGATTTTTAACTTTGCACCTGATTTTCAATTTAGGATTCATATAATGAACCGAAAATCGATGCTGGATTCATATAAGTTTTTTATTTCCCTTATATCATAATTTCATTCTTCAGCTTCAGTCTTCAGAGAGGCAACAGAGTGGCGGCTACCCTCTCCCTCTCCACTCCCCAAACTCGTCCAGGCCGCCTCCTCGCGCGCAGGCAGTTAGGCACAACAGCCACTGCAGCTCTCTGTCACCTCCGCTCGACGTTCTGCTACGTTAAGCACCAGCAGCGTCCGACGTCCCTTCTCCTCCGCGTCGTTCTGCACTTCTGCTGCGTTTAATTTTATATTGTGTGTTCAAGGTGTGTTTTAATTTTACATAGAAGAGCATATGGGTGGGTTTTAGATTTTCGAAAATGTTTTTTCCACACCCACATTTCTATACTTGCCGCACACTTTGGAACACGTAAGCGGCTAGGGTGACGTGGAAAATAAAAAATAGGACGCCAGGTAATGGGTTGAAAAGGCGCGAATTAAAAATCCCAAAATTGAAACCCTTTACCCCCATTCAATAGCGCTAAAGGAAGAGAGAATGGTGAAACGGGAACTTGAGGGCGCAGAGGAAATCCAAGGCCATTGAAACCCTTTTCCCCATTCAATAGCGATAAAGGAAGAGAGAAAGCTGAAACCGGGACTTGAGGACGAAGAGGAAATCGAAGGCGAGACAAAATAGAATACCACCGAGCGAAATAAGCAAGAAATAAAAGAAAACGAAAGCAGTCTACAATCGCTCGAGGGAAGCTATTCCAGGTAGCAATGCAAACTTACTCCTTCCATTGATTTATGGTTTCACACAACTAAATAAAGGCATGAATAGAAATAAGGAACAGATTGAATGTATAAAAGCCCATGTTATGTTGATTAAGGCATCCCCACTCGAAAGTGTTTGGTATGGTTTAAGAGTGGCGTTGCAAGTTTTTTCTCACGCTGTTAGACGATTTTGTTGGCATGGAACAGGTTTTTCTATTATCTGAAATTGGTAAAATAATTGTTTTGGGTCTTCATGGTTGCTGCTGTTGTGATGTGAGTATGGGTTTTGCTCCTTTGCTTGGCACATTGATATTTTAGTTATAATGGAATTATTTTTTTTGTGAAGGTCATTGCAACATTTTGTTGATTTGTAACAAAAAATATGACATTTTGATTAGAGAAGCAAAAAATTTTTAACATATAATCAAAGAGAAGGTTGTAAGCTAGTAGCCTTTTAAAATTTATGACCTTTGTTAAGGCCTTCCCAAAGTATTTACATAGTTTAATTGGTGTTGCAGAGAATTTGTAGTTCATGCTGTTGAGACATTGGTTGCAATTTGAAAAATGAGTAAACTTGGATTAGTAGAAATAATAAGGGTGTTTTTGGGGGAAATCCAAAGGAAACTAAGAATAATGATCATAATTGTGTTATAATGTTCAGGAGTGGTATTTATTTAGGACTATTTTGACAACCTTTGAAAACTGACATGTTAACCAAGTTAGTAATTCAATTAACCAGAGTAAGTAACATTATTAACCACTCAGTAATAGAAAGTGAAAAATGAGGAGTGGAACCTGATTTATTAACCAAGTAACAAAGTTCATTAACCATAGAAAGTAAGTATATTAAAATATGAAGGGTATTTGTTGTTCAGTGTTTGATTGAGGTGAGTAGTGGTTTATGAATGAGTGAGTTATAGGGTTGTGTTGACAAGGAGTAAAACCTGATGTATTAACCAAGTACCAAACTTCATTAACCAAAGAAAATAACTACATTAACCAGGTTAGAACAGAAACGTGAGAGTGACATTTGAATAACAAATGAGGTCGTACGGAGAGCAGTTTTGGCAATTTTATGAAGTGTAGGAGTAAAACATGTAAAAGACCTAATATACAAGAAACAAAAGTATCAATTGGCTGGAACTATGTCGGATATAATTTGCAAACAAATAGGAAAAATGACAGTTGTGATTATAATGTTAATGAAGTATTTAATGGTAAAGCAAATTAGGTAGAGGGTTGAAATAGTTGCCTAAATTTACTCATGAACATATGGATGTGTATGATTGGCACAAATTACTGATGAAGGTGTAATTTTTTAGGCAGGTAAATATTTGGGGGCAGGACGAAGGAAGGACGAGTAAGATAGTCGTTGAGAAGATGAGGAAAAGGAACAATGAAGAAGAATGGAGTTTTGGTGAAAGCTCGCAAAATACAAAAATGGTTAGATATTGTAAAATAAAATATCATCATTTGAACTGGTCATAGATTAATGAAATAAACATTTATTTTTTATTTAAGTTAAGCAGGTACGTTGCAGGAAGACATGTTACCCGAAGTGGCTGATCATTGGGAATGAAAATTTAACAAAAAGCCAAATAAGTAGAATAACTGACACTCCATTTAAATGGCTAATGCAAATCCATGAGAAGTTTACTATGTCGGGTAAATTGATAAGGGAATTAGCTTTGAGGTGGGATGAGTGTGGGGGTGGATTTAGAATTAGAAGGAGAGTCGTCTGTTTCTCACCGTTGGAAGTTATTAGAAGGTGTCAGTTTTATTTTGAATGGGCAACCCTTCCTTTGCTTCAACTGCTTGCTTAAGTCCATTACTCAACCTTCTCCCCTATCAATAGAGAATTTCTTGGCCTCCCATGAATTCTATTTTCCCAAAACAAGTTGCAAAGTAAGTGATTCACTTCTTAAAATTTTAGATGACTTGGACTCCATTGGAAAATATAGTTGGGGGGTAGCTGATTTTGAGAAATTGGTATGTAGTTTAAATCGAGCTAGGGGTCGGTTGAACGAGTCGAAGAATTCTTATGAGATTTATGTGACAAGGTGTACAGTCGTGCTTGAGGTATATGTTTAAGATTATGATAGTTAGACATTGTTAAAAATTACGGTTTTTTATCAATAATTTACAACTGTTATAGTTAATGGAATGTAAGTTGTTTGATGTGTATGCAGAATTGGGTTGTGGACCAACTTTGTTTGCAACGGCCAAAAAGTAAGGCTGCGGGCAATTTATTCCCTCGGTTTCTAAGTTTGGGCAGAGGTGTGGTTCGAGGGAGTCAAATTACAGATGCGTTTGAGAGGAATGGGGTGAGGGCAAAGTATACAAAACTTAGTTTTGCATTTGAATGAGTTAATTGAATTAAGTGAAAAGTTGATATGGGTTATTTGTGAAATGATAGATGCGGTTTGTTATTGACAGGTATTTCATGACCTGACTGCCACAAATGAAGAACTTGAACAGGAAGTTGTAAAGGAAGCAATGCGGTTTGCGCCAAGTGGTTATTGTCATTGGAGGGAATCCATTCATGATTTAGACAGTCTGCATGAAGAACATCTTCAATTAGTAGCAAAGAACAAGGAACTTGAGAATAGGATATCCACACTTGAAGAGGAATTGTTGACGCTGAAGCAAGCAATACAAAGCTCGGAGCGTAATAACTTGTCACAGGATGAAGGTAGAAGAAGTGTGGAAGGGGAGTTGGAGGGTGATTATATGGATATGGAGGGACCAACTGTTGACTTTGTTTCTAAAGGTAACCCATCTAGAAGTTATCCCAAGAAAAATTATTGTTATGGTCAATTTCTTTATTTTTGGCGTTGATTAATGTGTTAATACAGGTTTTACAGAGAAAATAGTAACAGAACCTAATTTGGAGGAGTCAAAAAAGCATGAAGGATCAAAAATCTACACGAGACTAAAAGGGCAACCAAGGAAGCGTGTGCTTAGTGCAAGAGTGAGAAGCCCGTGGATGACATACTATAGGAAAAGAAAGAAGCAAGAAGTTGAGGGTAGTTTTAAGACGGAACAAGTAGAATGCATACAGAGTATGGAGTAAAATATAGTTGTTAAAATTATAGCTGTTGGTAAATTTTATGTTTTTTTTTTGCAAATGTTATGGCTGTACAAAAACAAATGTTAAAAGGATTGTAATATGGTAACCAAATGTGTATATGTTATGTGGAGGTAGTTGGATGAGGTATATAAAAAATTTTGGTGAGAAACAGGTGAAGCATGGAGAAGACAAGTTCTGATAGTGGAAATGAGATACAAAATGTTGTAGTAGACATGTTTTGGCATATTAGTTAAATGTATTTCCTGTGAAGGAGTGTTGATAGAACTCCCTGTAATGACACTGAAAAATGATGCAATTAAGCATATGTGTATGATATGTATAGGTAACTTTACATAAATGCAAGGCTATGCAGGGTTAATGTTCCAATTAGATAACAATGATAAGGTCGAATTAAAACCTGCAATAACATGGTTAATGGGTTTTGTATTGGAGGTTAATAAAGTAATAATAATGGTTAAAACAAGCAGTACAAAAATGGAAGTACAAGTGGTTATTGTGGATCTTTGTGGTGAGTAATAATAATTGTTTATGGTTAAATGCATTAAAGTCATGACAATAGAAGGATAATGTTCAATTACATCCTGTCAAACAGTGGTTAATGAGTTATGTCCAGGTGGTTAAAAATTTGCAGAAATGGGTGAAAAACAACAGAAAACTAGGTTATGTGAACAAATGGTTAATGAGATTTGGAATAGAGGTTAAAACTTAAATGAATGAGGTTAATACCAGAAGAATAACAACATTAAAGTCATTACAATAGTAGGATAATGTTCATGACCCTGTGCAGCAGTGGTTAATTATTTATGTAGTAGTGGTTAATTGGTTGCAAAATATGGTGAAAAGCAGCAGAAAAGTGTAAAAGCAAATTATGTGAACAGGTGCTTAATGACGTGGTGAAGACAGGTTAAACATGTAATGAATTTGGTTAATAGCAAAAGATTAACAACATTAAAGTGATGAAAATATAAGGATAATGTTCATTTACATCCCCTATGAATCAACGGTTAATGAGTTACGTACAAGTGGTTAATATGTTTCAGGAAATGGTTAAAAGCACAGAAAAGTGGGAATGAAAGTATGTGAATAGGTGGTTAATGAGGTGTTCAATAGAGGTTAAAAATGTAATGAATGTGGTCAACAACATAAGCGTAAGAACATTAAAATCAAGACAGAAGGATAATGTTCATTTACTTGTGAATCATTGGTTAATAAGTTCTGTAGAGGTGGTTAATAGTGTGCAGAATATGGTGAAATGCAACAGAAAGCTGGGATAGCAACTTCAGTTAACAGGTAGTTAATGAGTTGTCGAATAAATGTCAAAATTTTAATGAAAATGTGGTGAAATCCAGAAGAGTAATGATATTAAAGTCATGACAATAGAAGGATAATGTTCAATTACATAATGTGAATGAGTGGTTAAAGAGTTATGTACAAGTGGTTAATAGTGTGCAGAGTATGGTGAAAAGCAACAAAAAAGTAGGTTCTGTGAATGAGAGGTTAATGAGCTTAGGAATCAAGGTTAAAAATGAAATGAATGAGGTTAATACCAGAAGAATAACAACATTAAAGTCATTACAATAGGAGGATAATGTTCATGACCCTGTGACGCAGTGGTTAATGATTTATGTAGAAGTGGTTAATAGGTTGTAGAATATGGTGAAAATCAGTGGAAAAGTGGGAAAGCAAATTCTATGAAGAGCTACTTAATGACGTGGTGAAGACGGGTTAAAAATGTAATGAATTTGGTTACAAGAAGAAGATTAAAAACATTAAAGTCATGAAAATATAAGGATAATGTTCATTCACATCCCCTGTGAATCAGTGGTTAATGAGTTATGTACAAGTGGTTAATATGTTTCAGGAAATGGTGAAAAGCACAGAAAAGTGGGAAAGCAAAGTATTTGAATAGGTGCTTAATGAGGTGTTCAATAGAGGTTAAAAACGTAATGAATGTGGTCAATAGCATAAGATTAAGAACATTAAAATGAAGACAAAATGATAATGTTCATTTACTAGTGAATCAGTGGTTAATAAGTTGTGTAGAGGTGGTTAATATTGTGCAGAATATGGTGAAAAGCAACAAATAGGTGGGATAGCAACTTCAGTTGACTGGTAGTTAATGAGTTGTGGAATAAATGTCAAAAATTTAATGAAAATGTGGTTAAATCCTGAAAAGTAATGACATTGAAGTCATGACAATAGAAGGAAAATGTTGAATTACTAAATGTCAATGAGTGGTTAATGAGATATGTACAAGTGGTTAATAGTCTTAGTTCCACAGGCAACACTAGAAGGGGGGTTTAATAGTGTTTTATACATTTTTGATCTTTTTGGAAATCTGAAAATAAACTTCAAGCCTATTAAGACAAAATAAAATGAGAAACTTAAAATCAGAGTTAACATGAAAATTGCGGAAGATAAGAAGGACAAATTTTGACACAGTTAGAGACTAAGGAAAGTTGAATTGAACGCTGACTAATTAGGACTCTTAATTAATTAATCTTAATCATTCAGATTCAGGTCAAGATACCCTTTGAAGGATACTATAAAGAACCTTTTCAGAACCATTTCTGAGCTACTTCAGATGATTGATCATCTTCTGAAGTGTACTTCTAACTTCTGAATTGAAACTGTTTCAGATCCATTTCAAGAAGTTGTTTCAGACGTTCTTCAAAGTAAATTCTTTGTAAAATTCCAAATGATATAGGATTAACTGAGTGAGTTATTATCTTGGAAAACTTAGTCTATTTAAATTGTGGTGTTAAGTTTATTATGAAAAATGCTGTTCAATCCCCATCAGAAATATAAAGCTGTAAATTAAGGAGTTTGAGGGATAGAAAACTTAGCCACAAATTTTATCCTGGTTCACCCACCAACCCAGTGAGCTACATCCAGTCCCAGCGCAAACCATCACTAGATTTTTCACTATCTGAAACCACAGATACACATGTTCTTTTCTATCAAGCCTCTTCAGGCTCTACACAAGTATTCTTTCATTTTCAACTGCCACTCCAGGTAACTCAGTGCAGTATTCTTTTACAGACAAGCCTCTCCAGGCTCAAACACAAGTATTCTTTTATTTTCAACTGCCCCAGGCAACTCAGTGCAGTATTCTTTTACAAACAAGCCACTCCATGCTCAACCACAAGTATTCTTTTATTTTCAACTGCCTCTCCAGGCAACTCACTGCAGTATTATTTTACAGACAAGCTTCTACAGGCTCAACAAGTATTCTTTCTTCCACCAAGCTTCTCCAGGCTCTCAAACACATAAAATGTTTACAAACTAAATTAAGTTTAAGTTTCCATGAAACATAAACTTAATTCCATCCTATACTTACAATTTAACTGAGTACTACTCAGGATATATGAAATGAATTCTAAGTACAGGGGTAAGACTGAGATACAAGTGTATGATTTTGGGTACAATCTCGTCTTCTAAGTGAGGTATAACATCCTCAAGGAATTGGCTAAGTAAAATATTGAATTAAGCTAGCCAGTTCATTCTTGGCATAATCTCTGCCTTGGGCTTCAATGTCAAACCTTTCTGGTTGACATCTTGTGGATGTGATACTAAGACATTAGCTCAGACTTGGTTGTCTTCTTACGATCGACAACAAATCGACACCATCAGATTCATACTTGAGGCTATTTATATTATGATAGAATATAGACATTGAAGATGGTTGATAATACCGTTGAGATGTTGATGATGTGGCTCATATAGCCGTTGTGTAATAGCTTCTCAAACGGTTGCTTCTTCTTAAGCAAAATAAGTGTTCAGACGATCTTGTTTTGACACTTCTATTGATGGGCTCTTTTGAGAGATTTCCTTGATATTTGTATGCTTCCTCTCTCTCTTGATTTTCTTCTGCTTTCTTTAGCTTCCTTCTTCTTTCCTCTGTTTTCTTCTAGAGTATGTATGAGGAAGTATCCGTTGGATTTGTCCTTTCGCTTATTTGTATATACTCCTTTTTTTCATTTGGTCCTGACACGGTTTCCTCTTTCCTCTTTGAGTGAGATGTCTTGTCATAAAGACAATAGCTATTTTTGCTATTTCCTATTTGAATAAAGAAATATGATATTATGGCCGTTGAATCATATGGTCTCAGCTTCTGTTGTGATTTCTTCTATGTTGAAATCTGTTCCATGCATTCAGAGAGCCATTTATAACTTCCTTCAGATGATACCTTCAAGCTTCTTTTAATTCTTCATATTGAAATGCTTTTCAACTCGCTCCTCTCTTCTTGCAATATGATTCTTCTCTTCTTCAGATGATTAAAGCAAGATGCTTCTTCTTCTTAGGAGAAATCTTCTTCCTTTTTACTTCAGCGAAATGTTTCTTCTTTTGCTTCAGACGATCCTAGCTTTATTCATCTTTGACTCTTCTAGTTCTTCTGATATTTGAATAGATGTTGAATTACATAGTATTAGTTCACCCATCTTTCTCAATATTTTCTTGTCCAGACTTCTGATTTGCTTTTGGACAGTAGCATGTGCAGTATGTCTGCATATACAATATCCTTTTGATTGTAGATGCAACAGTCGTTGCAGGATTTCCTCATTTGTGCAAGTCCTTTTGATCGAGGCAGAAAAGTATGCCTAACTTTTGTGCCGAAATGAAGTAGTCCATTAGATACAGTGTTCTTCATGCTTTGGCAATATCTTCATGAGAATATTTCTTGGTTCTGACGCCTTCAGTCCTTCAGTTATACAGAGTGCTTCTGATCAGCTTCCATTCTTCAGATGATAGCTGTTCTTAAGACGATGAATAGTTTATTCAGATGATAGATAATTCTTCAGTTTGTCTTCACGTCTTCAGATGATAGTCCTTCTTCAATATGTCTTCACGTCTTCAGATGATAGTCACTCTTCAAACAGAGGATATTCTTCAGATGATGATAGGTCTTGAGACGGTCTGAGTCTTTCATATCTTCAGATGATTGAATCTTTTCTATTCTTTTCTGATTTTGTATTTCTTCATCTTCTAATTTTTCTTCGTTCTTCTTCTGATTTGTTCTTCTTCTTCTGATACTTCACTGGTTCTTCTTCTTCTGATTCTTTTTCTTATTTGTTCTTCTGGTTCTTCTTCTTATTCTTCACGGGTTCTTCTTCTTCTGATACTTCAGATGAATATTCCAACCTGAAATACAATCAACAAAACAATACATTTCTTAGTAGCACCTGTTTTCTTTTCATCTAGTCTAATTTGTTAATCATTAAAACCAAGGATAATGTGACTTGAATGTAATTTGAATACTTAAATTAATTCTGAGACTCAACATTCTCCCCCTTTTTAATGATGACAAATTCGATATGACTAACAAATAACATAAAAGATTTAAGTTACAGAATGATTATGTTATGTTTCAGATAAGTCTTTGTTAATTGTGAAAACTCCCCCTGAACTAAATATCTTTTATCATCTTATATTTCTGAAAACATTTTTACTTTCAGGAATTTGTTTAGTTATATTTCTCCCCCTTTTTTCATTATTAAAAAAAACATATTTCATTTCTCCCCCTGTTCTCCCCCTTTTGCTATAATTTTGAGACAGATTAAGTAAAGGCACATTACATTTCAAGAGTAAAACTTTACCAAAAGAGATTTTATTCTAAGAGTTGTCAACTCCCCCTGAGAGAAACATTAATTCTTTAGATGCCAAAAGTTAGCTTCTCAGATACCAGTTGATAATCTTTTAGATACCAGTTGTTATTCAATTTTGCAAGGTGTTTAGGGTCCCTTATTATTATTATTTCTCAGATTCTTGATTCTAAGATTAATGTATAGACAAAAGAAAGATCTTTATTAAAATTTTAGAACATTTTGAGAGAGAAAATTTTGAACAATTGTAACAGGAATTAATTGGAAGACTGACTTCCACTGGCTTCATCTTCTTCTTCAATCCCTGCTTCTTCTCTCAACTTCAGTAGACGCCTCTGAGTTTTCTCTAGCTTCCGGCGTAGCAGGGTGGTCTCCACCTTCAGCCTCTTGACTTCAGGATCTTCCACAGCTGGTCTTCTTTCAGGTTGACCATTAACCTTGAAGATGCTGGAATGCCTGTGGTCGTAGAGGTGTTCGATGTGAACCCTGTGATATTGGAGAAGCTTCATGATAATGGTGTTGTGGGGAAGGACTTCAGAAAGATCCTTTTCTCTTCTTATCATGCCGAACAGAATGATCCAAGGAAGGTTTATTTGCTTCTTCATCAGAAGATTGATAACACAGAACCTCTCCATTTTGGAGATGTGATTATCTCCCATACTTGGGATCACGCAACACTGCAAGATTTTGAAGAGAATTTTGGGAATGTCTTTCATCCCAGTTTCACAGTAGATTAGCTTGTTGAATCTTCCCGCACCACCATGATGATCTTCCCAGATATCAGAGAACTTGGCGCCTTAAGCCTTAACTCCCAATACTTCCTCCAGAATAGCAGTGTTAACAATAATCTCTTGACTCTGCACCTGGGCCTTCATAAAAATTCTATTGTTTTCCTCTACTTCCCTCGCAGTGTTCCAAAACTCCCGAACACTGTCTTCATGCCATCTGCAGTCAATGGCTTTGAAGAAGGGTAGCCATCCAGGCCCCTCAAAGAGTTCGGCAACGTCGTAGCCTTCATCAGCCAGGATTTTAAAGTTCACTGTTTGAGTTTGGAAGATGGTGACTGAGGACGCCATAAGGGAGGTAAGAGAGAAAAATTCTTTCTGGAGATTTTGAGACGAGTTAAGAGTTTGAGAGAGACGGATGAAAAGTTGTAGAGGGATTGATGATGTTAGACCTGCTTCTCTTGTGTTGTATAAATAGGCTTAGATAGCCCTTAAAGATAGCAGTTGTAGTGCCGTCTTGGGAGAACGTGCATCGTGTAGCAAACAGGTGAAAAGCCATCAATGTTTACAGTTTTCAAAAACTTTTAGCACTTATGACTTTTCAAAGCATCGGTTATTATTATCATAACTGTACATTTTAAAGATGAATTATTTGCAAACATAAGGGCATAAAAACATAATTTCGATGCTAAGAATTTCATGCATATAGAATATCAAACCGAGGCAGTTATTTTTACGAAATCATGAACCTAAGCTTAAAAAAATTCAGCAAGTAGTCACACATTAGCAGGATGCAATTTTGACATTGATGAAAATTTCCAAGTTATAAGATAGAATAATGTTACCATCAGAGATACTTATTAATCTTGGGTTGAAGAAGCATATCTGCTGAGACTCAATCTTGTCTTCAAATTTAGTCTTGTTATTTTCATCTTCTGAAGTTGTCTGTAGCGCATCAGCAGCATAATCTTGATCTTCTTCCTTTAGGCGTTTCTTCATCATGAGCAGTAATCATCATTATCTGATCCCCAAGAGATGAGATAGACGTCAATGACTAGAGTATCAATCACCTCAGTATTCCTGACCCACAATTTCATTAAGTTCATTTGGAACTTTCTGAACAGGTTCAGCGAATGGGGATGACATCTTGTCATATTTGCCTCTCAAGTTTTGAGGTAGTCTTAGAATGTTAAGTATTAATCATCTGAGTATTTCCGACCCACAATTTCAGCAGGTTCATTGAGAACTTTCTGAACAGGTTCAAAGAATGAAGATGATGTTACACCAACTACTCTATCAGACGATACTTCCTTGATTCATCTCTTCAGACAGTATTGCCTTCTGGTGATCTTCTTAAGATTATCTTCAAATCCTGTTTCCTTAAAACAAACACAACCTAAAAATACCTTTCAGCAGCATCTGATATTACTTAACTGAATTTACCATCTTATTAATTATTTCTATTTAGATAGAAAAACCAATTGTTGATGATTAAGTTAAAGATTTAACTAATTATGAACAAAAAAATACACAGATAGGATACTTAGGAGCTTTAACAAAAGTACTCATAACAGAACAAGAAACTAATTTTATTAATATCAAATAAAATTTTAAACAACAAGCCAAAAACACTTAATGACAAGACACAATTAAATCATTGATCATCAAGGTGGTCCTCATCAGCCTTTTCTTTTTCAGTTCTGAGCTTTTTAAGCTCTTTCTCAGCAGCTCTCACTCTTCTTTCAAGACGGGAAACCCTGCCATTCACCTTCTTCAGATGGTATGCACCCAACAACATCCTTTTCCTTTTTCGAGACTTCAAGTGGGTATCTTCAGTTTCTTCTTCATTGCGTGGAGCAAAAAGAGGGTGAATAACCACTTGATTCTCAGAGGCTTCTTCTCTTTCAGCTAGAGATCAATCTAACTCAACATATGCAGCCAGAGTGAAGAAGTCAGGAGATGGTTGGTCAGAGAGGCTTTCCACGGGAAATCCCTCGTGCATGAGAATTTTCATGATCAAGGTGTTGTGAGGGTAAAGGTCCTCATTCCCCATCTCATCTCTGAAACACATCTGATACAACAGCACCCATGGGAGATTGATTTTCTTCTTTGACAGCAACAGTCCTAGCACAAACCTCTTCATCCTACTTATTACCAAATTTTTTCTGCCTCTAGAAGAATACAACAGTTTAGTACAGCAAGGAGGGCTCTGGGTGTGCTTAGAAGTTGAGAAGGTCTGGAAGGGGCTATTCGTCTTCTTCCAAAGAGATATTGATCGAGAACAAATGTTCCACCATGTAAGGATTCCCACCTTTGGAAGTATTGTTCCCCACTGTCAGGCACACCAATCACTTTAGCAATTAGTTTGGTGTCCACGTACAGGGATCTTCCCATCACCTTCGTTTCATTTCCAGTTCTTTCTGGTTCATATATGATTTCGATAGTGTCCCAGAACTCCATCACACTCTCCTTATGCCAAGAGGAGGAGATGTTGTTGAAGTATGGTGTCCATCCAGCGACATTGAAGTATTCAGATATTTTGTAATCTGCTTCATCAGAGTCTGAGAGATTTACCATCTTACAGGGGATGATCTTCTCATCAAATACTGAAGGAGCAGAGTTACTTGAAGATACTGATATGTTTGCCATGGAGTGATAAAACTTATTGAACTTTCGATGAGAGAGATACTTGAGAAACTCTTTGCTTTTTAGAGAAAGGATTGAATCAAGTGTAGTTTCCATGTTGATCTTCCAATCCTTTTTAAATAGGGAACCAGACGTGCTTCAAGCATTGATGAGAAACAGTTACGTGCACTGAACCGGTGTGAAGAGTAGTGCATCGTGCCGATTATGAGAAGTCGGTTGATGATTCAACGATTTATGTTGCGTCGTATCACAATTAATGACGAAATGACTAACATACATGACTCTTCAACTATTATACAAATACATTCGTGCATGTGATACAGTTAGCACGCAATAGTTTATTTTCACACAAATATAGACACTCATGCATTAGCAATTTCAATAATTATAATGTAAGACACACAGAAGTTAACAATTACATTTAAATTAAACTTAAGACAGGAAAGATGTTACCCGTAGGTGATCTTGAGATAGATGTACTTTCCTTTTCCAGTCATGTCCTTCTGAAAGATGCCTTAATTGCATAAATAATGAGTTTCAGAAAAATCATTTCCTTTTCTCATTATCATTCTTCAGAGTTGCTTCAGCTTGGTGAGATTTCCATCTTCTGAGGATTTACTCCTTCTGCATTTGTTAGATGCTCAACCCGAAGGTGAGTTCTGATCCCAATTGTTAGTTCCACAGGCAACACTAGAAGGGGGGTTTAATAGTGTTTTATACATTTTTGATCTTTTTGAAAATCTGAAAAATAAACTTCAAGCCTATTAGGACAAAATAAAATGAGAAACTTAAAATCAGAGTTAACATGAAAATTGCGGAAGATAAGAAGGACAAATTTTGACACAGTTAGAGACTAAGGAAAGTTGAATTGAACGCTGACTAATTAGGACTCTTAATTAATTAATCTTAATCATTCAAATTCATGTCAAGATACCCTCTGAAGAATACTACAAAGAACCTTTTTCAGAACCATTTCTGAGCTACTTCAGATGATTGATCATCTTCTGAAGTGTACTTCTAACTTCTGAACTGAAACTGTTTCAGATCCATTTCAAGAAGTTGTTTCAGACGTTCTTCAAAGTAAATTCTTTGTAAAATTCCAAATGGTATAGGATTAACTGAGTGAGTTATTATCTTGGAAAACTTAGTCTATTTAAATTGTGGTGTTAAGTTTATTATGAAAAATATTGTTCAATCCCCATCAGAAATATAAAGCTGTAAATTAAGGAGTTTAAGGGATAGAAAACTTAGCCACAAAATTTATCCTGGTTCACCCACCAACCCAGTGAGCTACATTCAGTCTCAGCGCAAACCACCACTGGATTTTTCACTATCTAAAACCACAGATACAAGTATTCTTTTCTATCAAGCCTCTTCAGGCTCTACACAAGTATTCTTTCATTTTCAACTGCCTCTCCATGCAACTCAGTGCAGTATTCTTTTACAGACAAGCCTCTCCAGGCTCAACCACAAGTATTCTTTTATTTTCAACTGCCTCTCCAGGAAACTCAGTGCAGTATTCTTTTACAGACAAGCCTCTCCAGGCTCAACCACAAGTATTCTTTTATATTCAACTGCCTCTCCAGGCAACTCAGTGCAATATTCTTTTACAGACAAGCCTCTCCAGGCTCAACAAGTATTATTTCTTCCACCAAGCCTCTCTAGGCTCTCAGACACATAAAGTGTTTACAAACTAAACTAAGTTTAAGTTTCCACGAAACATAAACTTAATTCCATCCTATACTTACAGTTTAACTGAGTACTACTCAGGATATATGAAATGAATTCTAAGTACAGGGGTAAGACTGAGATACAAGTGTATGATTTTGGGTACAATCTCGTCTTCTAAGTGAGGTATAACATCCTCAAGGAATTGGCTAAGTAAAATATTGAATTAAGCTTCAGCCAGTTCATTCTTGGCATAATATCTGCCTTGGGCTTCAATGTCAAACCTTTCTGGTTGACATCTTGTGGATGTGATACTAAGACATTGGCTCAGACTTGGTTGTCTTCTTACGATCGACAACAAGTCGGCACCATCAGATTCATACTTGAGGCTATTTATATTCTGATAGAATATAGCCGTTGAAGATGGTTGATAATACCGTTGAGATGTTGATGATGTGGCTCATATAGCCGTTGTGTAATAGCTTCTCAACGGTTGCTTCTTCTTAAGCAAAATAAGTGTCCAGACGATCTTGTTCTGACACTTCTATTGATGAGCTCTTTTGAGAGATTTCCTTGATATTTGTATGCTTCCTCTCTCTCTTGATTTTCTTCTGCTTTCTTCAGCTTCCTTCTTCTTTCCTCTGTTTTCTTCTAGAGTATGTATGAGGAAGTATCCGTTGGATTTGTCCTTTCGCTTATTTGTATATACTCCTTTTTTTTTCATTTGGTCCTGACACAGTTTCCTCTTTCCTCTTTGAGTGAGATGTCTTGTCATAAAGACAATAGCTGTTTTTGCTATTTCCTATTTGAATAAAGACATATGATATTATGGCCGTTTATTCATATGGTCTCAGCTTCTGTTGTGATTTCTTCTATGTTGAAATCTGTTCCATGCATTCAGAGAGCCATTTATAACTTCCTTCAGATGATACCTTCAAGCTTCTTTTAATTCTTCATATTGAAATGATTTTCAACTCGCTCCTCTCTTCTTGCAATATGATTCTTCTCTTCTTCAGATGATTAAAGCAAGATGCTTCTTCTTCTTAGCAAAAATCTTCTTCCTTTTTACTTCAGCAGAATGTTTCTTCTTTTGCTTCAGACGATCCTAGTTTTATTCATCTTTGACTCTTCTAGTTCTTATGATATTTGAATAGATGTTGAATTACATAGTATTAGTTCACACATCTTTTTCGATATTTTCTTGTCCAGACTTCTTATTTGCTTTTGGACAGTAGCATGTGCAGTATGTCTGCGTATACAGTATCCTTTTGATTGCAGATGCAGTAGTCGTTGCAGGATTTCCTCATTTGTGCAAGTCTTTTTTATCGAGGCAGAAAAGTATGCCTAAATTTTGTGTTGAAATGAAGTAGTCCATTGGATACAATGTTCTTCATGCTTTGGCAATATCTTCATGAGAATATTTCTTGGTTCTGACGCCTTCAGTCCTTCAGTTATACAGAGTGCTTCTGATCAACTTCCATTCTTCAGATGATAGTTGTTCTTGAGACGATGAATAGTTTATTCAGATGATAGATAAGTCTTCAGTTTGTCTTCACGTCTTCAGATGATAGTCCTTCTTCAATTTGTCTTCACGTCTTTAGATGATAGTCATTCTTCAAATAGAGGATATTCTTCAGATGATGATAGGTCTTGAGACGGTCTGAGTCTTTCATGTCTTCAGATGATTGAATCTTTTCTATTCTTTTCTGATTCTGTATTTCTTCATCTTCTGATTTGTTCTTCTTCTTCTTCTTCTGATACTTCACTGGTTCTTCTTCTTCTTATTCTTCTTCTTATTTGTTCTTCTGGTTCTTCTTCTTCTGATTCTTCACGGGTTCTTCTTCTTCTTATACTTCAGACGAATATTCCAACCTGAAATACAATCAATAAAACAATACCTTTCTTAGTAGCACATGTTTTCTTTTCATCTAGTCTAATTTTTTAATCATTAAAACCAAGGATAATGAGTCTTGAATGTAATTTGAATACTTAAATTAATTCTGAGACTCAACAAATAGTGTGCAGAATATGGTGAAAAGCAATAGAAAAGTGGGCAAGCAACTTATGTGAACGGGTCGTTATTGATTTGTGGAATAGATGAAGAAAATGTAATGAAATTGTTGTTAAATCCACAAGATTAAGGACACTAAATTGATGATAATACAAGGATAATGTGAAGGTACACACATGTGATACAATGTTTAATTCGTTATGAATAAGTGGTTAATAGATTGCTTCAAATGGTGAAAAGCAACAGAGAACTGGGCATGCAAATTATGTGCATAGGTGGTTAATGTGATGTGGAATAGAGGTTAAAAAGGAAATGAATGTGGTTAA
Organism: Sesbania bispinosa; assembly: GCA_026901365.1. Classification (NCBI taxonomy): domain Eukaryota; kingdom Viridiplantae; phylum Streptophyta; class Magnoliopsida; order Fabales; family Fabaceae; genus Sesbania; species Sesbania bispinosa. The sequence goes on along the minus strand of QLOH01000048.1, from coordinate 2,068,976 downwards.
TACCAGTGGTTAATGAGTTTTGTATAAGTGGTTAATACGATACAGAATACGGTGAAAATGACCAGAAAGGTGAAAATGACCAGCTGGAAGTGTCTGATATGCTTGCTTGATAATATATGTTTTATGGATGTTGGTTATTTCAGGCAATGCATTTCATTCCTCTTTATTGTTTTAATATTATTATCTGCCTCAACATCTTCTGATTTATATAAGTATTATGCAAGTTTGTCTTACCTAATCAATGTTTGGACCATTATCACATTTAACTTTTGGCATGTCATTCCACACAGGTCAGGCCTCCGGCCAAACTCATTATTTCGAAGCGACACATTTAATCAAGGTTGTAACACAACATATGTAATAATGTTTGCATCCTCCTGTCAAAATGTGGTTGATATAAACAAGGTACAAAGACATCATAAGTTAACCTGATTGATAATCATTCTGACAATAATTTGTTTCCAAGAAAAACAAATCCTTTTAAAAATACTTTACATAGATACACATATTTCACATTATTGTACAAAGTATTCAATTACTCAAGTAGCAAAATAACATTGAATTTGTTAACATAGTCAGTTTCCTTCCTTCAAAACCTGCAAAAAAAAAAAAAACCCATCATCATCAGATACTTGTCATCCTAAGCCTCACATGATCCTCCCTACCCTTACAACAATTATAAACTAACAATGAAATTACATATAGAAATTTATGTGACTATAACAAACGTTGACATACCAACCTAGGGTTTTTATGAACCTGTCATGGTCAGCACGTGGGCTAACTTTGTTGAATTAAATGTCAGTTGTTTCTATGGGATTTTGATAAATACAAATTATACACATTAATCATCCCTCAAATTTAACTTTTTAATGCATTTTTTATGCTTAATTAACAAGTCATAAGCATATTATGCCAATTCAGGTTCATATTGGGCTCAATTACATTTTTTCAGCATTAAACTGTTTTCGTATTTCAAGCATAACTTGAGTTATAGACATCTAAAAATTATGTTCTTTACATTGTAGGAAAGATAAAAGAGAGCCCTAAAACTTTGATGAAGAACCCAAAAGCTAAATCGGATGGATAGTGAGTCAAAATGGGCTTGGAAGACCGAATAGTCAGCATCATATGAAAACCTGACCAGCACTCAATGATTGGGCCATAACTTGGGCTAGAAAACTCCTTTTGGGCTCAACCCAGCGGCATTTGAAAGCTAAGATCCAGAGCTTGATTTCATATGAAGACAACTCTCTTGGATTCTGCCAGATTGAGGATGATATGCTCGGTGCAAGTGGGAGACAAGTAGGTGAATGATAGCTAGAGTAGGTGAATAATTCAAAGTAATGGACAAATGCATTAGGTAATTGATCAATAAGTCCATTTGTGGACAAAAGATGCTTAGTCATTGCTGAGTGATCATGTTTGGAATGACATCTTTTCCCCTCCTATAAATAGGAGGGCTTGCTAGGGAGAAGAGCATCCAAGTTGTAGTAGAAATTACTAAGAGTTTCATTTACTTTTGTTCATCTTTTTGTACAGTCTTCATGGAAGGCTAAGTTTTTATTCAATTCAAGGAGTCAAGCTTATTTTAATCTTGGTTTTGAGGTTTGATCTTCATTTATATGCTGATTGAATTACATCTACCATGCTTTTCTACTCCACTTGCTTCAATTCCATATTTCTTTATCAAAGCTTGATTGGTTAACATGTTTTGGTTATGAAATTTGTTAGTGATGTATGTTGTACTCTTGATTGGTTAATCATCATACAATGATTGAAAAGCATATAGTAAGCAATTAAATTGAAGGTGTTCATTTAATTATTTACTTCAATTGGGTTCCGTTTATAAAATTGATTTGGATCTAACATAAGATTTTATGGTTATTTGATCTTGTTAATCTTAATCAATTGAATTCTGGGAATTATTTCAGTAGTGAATCCGAGATCATTGTAGGGGTTCCACATGATTCTAAGTTGATAGATTTAATCTCTTGAATGCATGTTATTAATAACCAATGATTTACCATGAAAATAGCCTCTGAATTCCTTGGATTGATATTGTCTTGAATTGATTCAACCTTTGCTTTTAACTTGATCTTTTATTTTCTTCAGTTTATTCCAATCAATCAAACACCCCCCTAAAGAAGGATTAATTTGAGTGGATCTTTAGGGTTCGACCCGGTTTATACCATTCTACTACAAGTAGTTTGCAGATCGGAGAATTATAAGTATAATTTTGTGCAGGTTCGACAACTGTCAAAATTTTGGCGCCGTTGTCGGGGATCCACTTGATAGTATCCTTTTATTTATTTATTTTATTGTGATTTTTTTTAGTTCTTTTGTTTCCTTCTTTTTTTTTTCCTAGTTTATGACTAGATCTTCTACTTCAAAATTAATTGAATTTGATCCAGAAATTGAAAGAACTTTACACAGATCTAAGAGAAAATTGTTTGCTCAAGTTAAACAACCTGTTGATATAAATCAATTTGAACAAATGGCTAACAATGTGCAGGATAGAACTTTGAGGGAGTTGGCTGCTCCTGATGTTACATACCAACCTTTGTGCATTGAATATCCAAACTTGGATGTTGATTTTGAACTTAAATCTTGTTTAATTCACTTGCTTCCTAAATTTCATGGTCTTGCAGGAGAAGATCCACACAAACATCTAAAAGAGTTTGAAGTGGTTTGCTCCTCCATGAAACCTCAAGGAGTTGCTGAGGAACACATCAAATTGAGAGCTTTTCCTTTCTCACTTACTGATGTTGCTAAAGATTGGTTGTTTTATCTTCCTGCAGGTTCTGTAACATGTTGGAATGACATGAAGAAGGTATTCTTGGAGAAATACTTCCCTGCTTCAAGAACTGGTGCTATCAGAAAGGAAATTTGCGGAATTAGGCAAATGACTAGAGAGACTCTATACGAGTACTGGGAGAGATTTTTAAAGTTGTGTGCCAGCTGCCTACACCACCAAATAAGCGATCAACTTTTAATCCAATACTTTTATGAAGGATTATTGCCTATGGAAAGAACCATGATCGATGCAGCAAGTGGTGGTGCATTAATGAACAAAAGCATCCATGAAGCAAGAAGCCTTATCTCTACCATGGCTTCCAACACCCAACAATTTGGGACCAGAATCACGCCAACTCGGGCAGTGAACGAAATTCAAGTGTCACAGGAAGAACAACAAAGGCTGCAGAATAGACTTGATGAGCTAACATCCTTAGTGAGACAAGTGGCAGTAGCTCAGCAACAACCTTCTCAAACACAACAACTACTTTTGCAAGCACCGGAAAAGGTATGTGGTATCTGTAATTGCTCATCTCATCCAACTGATGTTTGCCCTACCATTCAAGCAGGTGAATCTGTTGTTGTAACTGGAGCTTTCCATGGGAGATCACAACAACAACAACGTTATGATCCTTACTCAAATACATATAATCCTAGATGGAGAGATCATCCCAATTTGAGGTGGGGTAACAATACAAGACCACAACCTCAACAACAGTTTCAGCATAATGCAGGTACTAGTAGACCATCTTACCAGCAACCTGTGAAACATCAAATGCATCAACAAAATGTTGCAGCTCAACAGCCTTCACAACCTAACTCTGAACCTTCACTAGAAGATCTTGTGAAGCAAATGGCTGCAACAAATCTGCAATTCCAGCAAAGGACGGAGGCTACCATTCAGAATTTAGAAATTCAAATTGGACAACTTGCCTCTTCACTAAATGAGATGCAATCTAAAGGTTCTGATAAGTTGCCTGCTCAACCAGTGGTGAACCCCAATGTCAATGCAATTTCCCTTCGATCTGGAAGGGTGATGGATGAGTCAAACATACAGAAAGCTGCTAAAAAACCAAGACTTCATTCAAACAATGCACCAGATGATACAAAAGTACAACCATTGGATCACGCAGAAGGAGCAAAGCCATTAGATGATGATGCATCTTTTCGAAATTCTGAGAAAAGTATGCAGCAGAATGTACCACTACCATTTCCTCAAAAGCTGCAAAATCCAGGAAGGTAGACGAGATGGAGAAAGAGATCTTGGAAACCTTTAGGAAAGTGGAAGTCAATATTCCACTTCTGGAGGCAATCAAGCAAATTCCAAGATATGCTAAGTTTCTCAAAGACTTGTGCACACACAAAAGAAGGCTGAAGGGAGATGAAAAGATTAGTATGGGGCAAAACGTTTCAGCCATCATTCAACAAATGCCCACAAAGTGCAAAGATCCAGGGACGTTTACTATCCCTTGCATAATTGGCAATTGTAAATTTGAAAATGCTTTGTTAGATTTAGGTGCTTCAATTAATGTTATGCCTATGTCTATCTTTAACTCTCTTGCCATTGGACCTTTGCAGAGTACAGGTGTTGTCATCCAACTAGCTAATAGGAGTAATGCATACCCTGCTGGACTTATTGAGGATGTCCTTGTTAAAGTTAATGATTTGATTTTCCCTGCAGATTTCTACATTTTAGATATGGAGGGAGAGTCTAAATACAATAAGGCTCTGATTATTCTAGGGAGACCATTCCTTAAGACAGCTAGAACAAAGATTGATGTCCATGCAGGAACTCTTTCCATGGAGTTTGGGAGATGATATTGTCAGATTTAATATATTTGATGCTATGAAGCATCCCATGGAGGAGCACTCTGTTTTTCATATTGAGTTACTAGATGATCTGGTTGATGATACCTATTCTGAGCTGTTTAATGAAGATTTCCTTCTTTTGCTGATTTACATGATGTTTACACCTGTAACAATTATGTAGATTCTATATTATGTCCTGTTTGTGCTGAGATTGATACTTACTTGCAGGAGGATTTTCATGATACAGGTAGTATACATCATGATGATGGTGTACCTGATGATTCAACAGAGCTAGAAGGTAATGATTTGATTGAACTGGATGTTGTTGAGTTACAGGTTGCAGATGCAATTCCATCCACCAGGACACTTCCCTCAATTGAGCAAACCACCTACATTGGAGCTCAAACAACTCCCAAAGCATTTGAAATATGCTTATTTAGAGGAGAATGAAAGTTACCTGTGATTATTTCAACAAGTCTTCAGGCTGAGCAAGAAGAAATGTTGTTGCAAGTCTTAAGGAAGCATAAAAGGGCAATTGGATGGACCTTAGCTGACATTCCTGGTATTAGCCCTTCTATGTGCATGCATAGGATCTTACTTGAAGATGGAGCTAAACCAATAAGGCAGCCACAAAGACGTCTAAATCCTCTAATTTTGGATGTCGTGAAGAAGGAGGTGACCAAGCTTTTACAAGCCGGCATCATTTATCCTATATCTGACAGTCATTGGGTAAGTCCAGTCCAAGTGGTCCCGAAGAAGTCTGGCCTCACAGTAGTGAAGAATGATAAGAATGAGCTTATTCCTACCAGAGTGCAAAATAGTTGGAGAGTTTGTATTGATTATAGGAAACTTAACCAAGCAACTAGAAAGGATCATTTCCCTTTGCCTTTTATTGATCAAATGCTTGAGCGTTAGCTGGGAAATCTCATTACTGTTTTTCTTGATGGCTTTTCAGGTTATTTCCAGATTCACATTGCACCAGAGGACCAGGAAAAAACCACATTCACCTGCCCCTTTGGAACTTTTGCCTATAGGAGGATGCCATTCAGCCTATGTAATGCCCTTGGTACCTTCCCAGCGGTGCATGGTCAGTATCTTTGCTGACTTCCTTGAAAAGTGCATGGAGGTGTTCATGGATGATTTCACTGTGTATGGTTCTTCGTTTGAAACCTGTTTAGATAGTTTAGATAAGGTTTTACATAGATGCATTGAAACTAACCTTGTTCTTAATTTTGAGAAATGTCACTTTATGGTTGACCAGGGTATAGTGTTAGGACATGTAATTTCAAAGAAGGGTATAGAAGTGGATCCTGCCAAGATTGATGTAATTTCTAGTTTACCTTACCCATCTTGCATTCGCGAGATTAGATCATTTCTTGGTCATGCAGGTTTCTACAGACGCTTCATCAAAGACTTCAGCAAGATAGCCCTTCCACTTTCTAACTTGCTACAAAAAGATGTTGAATTTTAATTTTGATGACAGGTGCAAGGAGGCTTTTGATCAACTCAAGAAATCATTGACCACAACTCCAATTATCAAGCCACCAAATTGGACACTCCCTTTTGAGATCATGTGTGATGCATCCAATTATGCTATGGGAGCTGTCCTTGCACAAAGAGTTGGAAAATTTCCTCATGTCATATATTATGCTTCTAGAACTTTAGATGCTGCACAAGCTAACTATACTACCACTGAGAAAGAATTATTAGCAATTGTTTTTGCACTTGATAAATTCAGATCATATTTGCTTAATTTTAAAGTGGTTGTTTTTACTGACCATGCAGCATTAAAGTTCCTATTGAAGAAGCCAGATGCAAAACCAAGGTTAATTAGATGGATGTTGCTACTTCAAGAGTTTGATTTGGAGATTAGGGACAGGAGCGGTGCAGAAAACATGGTAGCTGATCATTTAAGCAGAATTGAGAGAGCACCTGACTCCCTCCCTATTCATGATTCTTTTCCTGATGAACACTTTTGGAGTTGCGTGACACCACCCCCTGGTTTGCTGATTTAGTTAATTACTTGGTTGCATCTGTTTTGCCTGCACATGCATCTAGGGCACAAATAGATAAACTTAAAAGCAATTCTAAATATTATGTATGGGAAGATCCCTACTTGTGGAAATTTTGCAGCGATCAAGTCATTAGGCATTGTGTGCCAGATCATGAGTTTAATTCCATTCTAGATTTTTGTCATACATTTGCATGTGGTGGGGCACTTTGGACCTCAACGTACTGCTAGAAAGGTTTTGGACTCTGGTTTGTATTGGCCTACCTTGTTTCGTGATGCTTACAGGTATTGTAAGAATTGTGAACAATGCCAAAGAATGGGCAGCATATCACGTAGAAATGAGATGCCTCAACAACCATTGTTGTTCTGTGAGGTGTTTGATGTTTGGGGCATTGACTTCATGGGACCTTTCCCTAACTCTTTTGGTTTCAATTTTATTTACTGGCTGTGGATTATGTTTCTAAATGGGTAGAAGCAAAAGCCACTCACACTGATGACTCTCATGTTGTGATTGACTTTGTCAGATCTAACATTTTTAGCAGGTTTGGAATTCCAAGGGCAATCATCAGTGATCAAGGATCTCATTTCTGCAATAGGAACATGGCATCCTTGTTGAAGAAATATGGGGTGATGCACAAGATGTCTACACCATATCATCCTCAAACAAATGGTCAAGTTGAAGTATCCAACAGGGAACTCAAACAAATTCTGGAGAAAAACAGTCCAACCGAATAGGAAAGATTGGAGCAAAAGGCTTGATGATGCTTTATGGGCCTACAGAACAGCTTATAAAACTCCTATAGGGATGTCCCCTTACCGGATAGTCTTTGGCAAAACATGCCATCTACCGGTAGAGATTGAGCACAAAGCATATTGGGCTATTAAGCAATGCAATTTGAACTTGGATAAAGCTGGAATGCATAGAAAGCTTCAATTGCAAGAACTTGAAGAAATTCGGTTAGAAGCATATGAGAATTCCAGAATTTACAAGGAAAAGACTAAAGCATTCCATGACAAGATGATAACAAGAAAAGAGTTCATTGTTGGACAAAAAGTGCTCTTATATAATTCTCGTCTTAAGCTGATGCCTGGTAAGTTACGTCCTAGATGGTTAGGCCCATTTGTGGTTACTAATGTTTTTCCTTATGGTGCAGTAGAGATCACAGATGAGACAACCAAAAAGATCTTCAAGGTAAATGGACATCGGCTTAAGCCCTTCTATGAGGGTTTTCAAGAGCATACGGTGGAAGAGGTGCACCTGCACAATGCCACCTACTTGGCTTGACTTAAAGTAGAAATTTCTCTTCCCAATTTTTTTTTCTATTTTTTCTTCAGTTATTGTTGTTAATGATATGTGTTTTTCATTTGTTGATTATGTGTGGAGAGTTTTCTAGAGTTTTCATTATTTTTATCTTATTATTATTGTGTTTGTTGTGCAATGCTTCGATTTGTTCTCCTTAACTATTATATATACAGAACAATCCACCCTTGCACTGAACAACTTTGCTAGAGAGAAAGAATGGAGGAAACCCTCGCCAAGCTCAGAGTTCGGTTCCCTACTCTCCCTCAAGACGATCTCAGGAAAATTTACAGATGTAGACTTGAAAGGCTAAGAGTACTGATGCGCTTAGGCCTTCCTGAGGATGTACGTTGGATCATCGAGGCCAAGGTACGCTTAGCAGGTGAATTTCAAGATTCATTTGCTAGACATTTGTCAGGAATGGGTAGGAGCTCTTTTCTAAAAAAAGAAGAGCAAAAAGAATGCAAGTTTGTTATAAGTGTGCAAGATGGAATTGTAACTCGAGATGTAAGAATGTCGGAATGACTTCTATAAATCGAGAAGATAAAATTAAATTCATTAAGGATGGACTGAGTAAGGAGTCTTTGGATAACATTAGCCAGGCTCTTGAGACGCATCCTAGTGGACAGGTTCAAATGGTTCTTCTTGATTTAGCTGAATTATTCCAAAGGGAGAAGGAACAGTATAGTCTTGGGAATCTGACTCTAAAAAGACCCTGTTTGCCAGTTTATAAGAAAATTGGATGGGAAGCAACTCCCCGACTCATAGAAGGCGTTCAAGCCGTTACTGGACGTAAACCAGAGGAAGATGTGAGCCAAAATCACAAACTACTGTTCATATGCATGTGCATCTTTGAATTCTTTTCAGTTGTATCTTTTTGACTTTATAATTCACGCCTGTCTTTAATTTGTTTTGAGTTTTCTTTTCAGCTGATTCTTTTTGACTTTATAATTCATGCGTATCTTTGTTTATCCTTACTTGTCTTTTCATCGATTAACACTTAATAAAAAAAATAGAAAAAGAAAAAAAAATCTGACAATTTGATCTTTGTACCGGTTATTTCATCTTTATAAATTTCCACTATCACAAATGATTGGTACAACAAAATGTCTTCCTTTAAAGAAACTGCAGGACCATCTACACGCAGATTCCACAGTATCTGTGTCTTTGGTGGAACCAATCTCAGAAAGGATGAAGCATTTCGACATGCAGCTTATGACCTTGGTAAAGCATTAGCTGCTAGAAAGATCAATGTTGTGTATGGAGGGGGAGTACAAGGCCTGAAGGGTTGTACAGCAGGAACTGCAATCACAAGAGGGAGCCAAGTTTTGGGTGTTGCTCTAATGGATGGTAATAACAAGAAGACCACAAACCTTACCCTAGGCACCATACTGAGGGTTTCAACAATGCAGGAACGTATGGCACAAATGCTATACAAATCTGATGCATTTATTGCATTACCTGGTGGTCTTGGAACCTTAGAAGATATCTTCACCGTTGTGTCTTGGGCCAATTCTAACTTCCACCAAAAGCCATTAGGGTTCTTAAATGTTAATGGTTTTTATAATGGATTGTTAAGTTTTCTGGAACAGGCTATGCATCAAGGATTCATACCTCAAGGACTGCAAAGAATCATGGCATGCTCTTCAAATGCTAACGAACTTCTTGAACAAATGCAGAACCTTTCACTTGGACCTTATGCATCAGGAAAGCAGGTGGACAAGAATAACAAAGATGATGGAAGGAAGGAAGATCCTGATACCACTCTTCGGTTGTAACTTTCCTTCCTCTTAAAGTTGTACTTGTATAGTTTTTCATTTAAATATCAATTTTAAAAAAAAAAAATCATCACCAATCTATAAAGACATTAGGGACAATGTCTTGATTAGGTTGGGGGGAGGGAAAAGATGGTCCGTTTTTTTTTAAAAAAAAAAATTAATAGGATGGCAGAGTAAGGAGTTATGTTTAACTCTTGATACGCATCCCGTTAGTTTAAAAAAAAAAAGAATTTGTGTTTTTGTTTTAAGCTTTCCAGTAAAGTTAAAAAGTGCAAAACAAAACATAGAAAAAAAGGTGATTTTAAGATTTTTATAACATGATTGAATTTATTCCTAACATCTTGAAATTAATTGGTTTGGCAACAGAGATTTGAATTAAATGGATCAATTTTGATAGTTATTAGCCGTGAGGATTTGAGCCTTGTTGACAAATTAAACTTTCTTTCTTGTGTGATTTTCACCCATGGAATTTGTTACTTCAGAACTTGCTTTGATTCTTTTTGAAACTACTCTTGCACATGCATGAACACAAATGATTGAGGCAAATTTTTCTTTCACTTGAATAAATTACCCAGTTAAATAGACAACCTTACATTATTTTCCTTTGAATCACCCTTTTTAAGCCTTATTTGTTGTCTCTCGTTCCATACTTAAGTATAAAACCAAACTTTTACCTAACCTTATGGAATAGAAGAGTATTGGATTTATCATAAGAATGGATTCTTGAACAAGTGTGGGGGAATGTTAATTATGTGGGTTGCTACATAGTTAGTGCTTCATTGTTATGTAAAAAAAAACTAAAAAAAAAAAGAAAAAAAAAAAGAAAAAAAAGAAGATATGCAAAAGAATGAAGAATCCAAATGATTGAATGATGTACTTAAACTTCAATGTTTGATTTCATATATATCTATCACACTTGTTACTTGGATTCATTCTCTAAACCTCTTTACTCTCTTTGGTTTAACTTGTCATATTTGTTTGTACCTCTCCATAATTGTCACTCCATTAGTACCCTAATAAAGACCTCTTAATTTGTGGATGTATGTGTAATTTGCAGTGGATAAGTAGAAGATAAGCAAGCTTATGATAGTGCAATTTTCATGGGTCGAATTTGAGAGAAACACAGACCTTTTAAACACTTGAGAGATTGAGAGTACTTCCTGCGAGGTTCTATCAATTTGAATCCACTATTTTCAATTGAAGTTGCCTTTCTATTTTGATATGCATAAAAATAAGAATTCATGAATGTTATGATGTCTTGTAATCACCTCTAGCTCATGTTTTCTTTACATTTCACTAATTTCATTGGAAAGCACCACTTTGAGTCAATAATTCATGCTTGTTTCCAATTTTTCCCGGGACGTGCAAAAGATAAGTGTGGGGGAATTTGATAAATACAAATAATACACATTAATCATCCCTCAAATTTAACTTTTTAATGCATTTTTTATGCTTAATTAACAAGTCATAAGCATATTATGCCAATTCAGGTTCATATTGGGCTCAATTACATTTTTTCAGCATTAAACTGTTTTCGTATTTCAAGCATAACTTGAGTTCTAGACATCCAAAAATTATGTTCTTTACATTTTAGGAAAGATAAAAGAGAGCCCTAAAACTTTGATGAAGAACCAAAAAGCTAAATCGGATGGCTAGTGAGTCGAAATGGGCTTGGAAGACCGAATAGTCAGCATCATATGAAAACCTGACCAGCACTCAATGATTGGGCCATAACTTGGGCTAGAAAACTCCTTTTGGGCTCAACCCAGCGGCATTTGAAAGCTAAGATCCAGAGCTTGATTTCATATGAAGACAACTCTCTTGGATTCTGCCAGATTGAGGATGATATGCTCGGTGCAAGTGGGAGACAAGTAGGTGAATGATAGCTAGAGTAGGTGAATAATTCAAAGTAATGGACAAATGCTTTAGGTAATTGATCAATAAGTCCATTTGTGGACAAAAGATGCTTAGTCATTGCTGAGTGATCATGTTTGGAATGACATCTTTTCCCCTCCTATAAATAGGAGGGCTTGCTAGGGAGAAGAGCATCCAAGTTGTAGTAGAAATTACTAAGAGTTTCATTTACTTTTGTTCATCTTTTTGTAAAGTCTTCATGGAAGGCTAAGTTTTTATTCAATTCAAGGAGTCAAGCTTATTTTAATCTTGGTTTTGAGGTTTGATCTTCATTTATATGCTGATTGAATTACATCTACCATGCTTTTCTACTCCACTTGCTTCAATTCCATATTTCTTTTATCAAAGCTTGATTGGTTAACATGTTTTGGTTATGAAATTTGTTATTGATGTATGTTGTACTCTTGATTGGTTAATCATCATACAATGATTGAAAAGCATATAGTAAGCAATTAAATTGAAGGTGTTCATTTAATTATTTACTTCAATTGGGTTCCGTTTATAAAATTGATTTGAATCTAACATAAGATTTTATGGTTATTTGATCTTGTTAATCTTAATCAATTGAATTCTGGGAATTATTTCAGTAGTGAATCCGAGATCATTGTAGGGGTTCCACATGATTCTAAGTTGATAGATTTAATCTCTTGAATGCATGTTATTAATAACCAATGATTTACCATGAAAATAGCCTCTGAATTCCTTGGATTGATATTGTCTTGAATTGATTCAACCTTTGCTTTTAACTTGATCTTTTATTTTCTTCAGTTTATTCCAATCAATCAAACACCCCCCTAAAGAAGGATTAATTTGAGTGGATCTTTAGGGTTCGACCCGGTTTATACCATTCTACTACAAGTAGTTTGCAGATCGGAGAATTATAAGTATAATTTTGTGCAGGTTCGGCAACTGTCAGATTTCACATATGATTATGTACTAACTGCTTACCATGTTAGAAACCCAGCCACGTGGTTTCATGGACATCAAATCCTTTCGGTTCAAATAAGAGCTGAACATTTTGATCACAGGCCTGATAAATAACAACCAAACATGACATGCACATGTAACTACAATTCATAATGACAAGAACATGTGACATTAGTAACTTTTTGTAACGATAAATAGGTTCATGGAAACTTACTCATCAAGGCTCTGGTCACCATACACGCAATAGACATATAATTTTCGCATGAGATCCTGTTGGGATGCCCTTGGAGTCAGCATAGGCCGACCGTGACCTGAATGTCGCTCAGAGCTCGGTGTTGGCACCCAAATTTAACTTAAAATGAAAAATTAAAACCTCACACACATTCAGGTTATGGCTAAGGCAATGTGTATGAACTTGAATCCAAGTTCATAGAATATATGCACAAATTAATTATTATAAAGTAATTACAATTGTATGTGACATATAATACAACAAAAACAATGTAAAAGACAAACAAGTATATCCTATTAATTCTTCAACCTTCAAGATTCAAAAACATACCTATTAATTATTCAACCTTCAAGATTCAACCGAAGCAAAAAAGCAAGCAATACATTGCCCACAATCTTAGAAGCAATGTCTCTACCTGAAAAACCGAACATATATACTAATGTTTAATTGTTTAATTCAAAACCAAGAAAATTTAGTTGCATAAATGAATATTGCGAATGTCTCAATTAAATACTACTACATTCCTAAACTTCAAATCTCGTTTTTAAAATCATAATAATACAACGAGAGTAATTTTAATTTGCAAAATCCGAATCAGATTCTCACCTGTTGTATCAGACACCACACCCTATTGTATTGTGATAAACATGGGAAATTAAAAATATGCTACAAAAACTATGGTTTTCCATGTGATATCATGCTTTCCAGATACACTTGCTTCAGTTGCTTGTGACAGAGAAAAGAAAGAAAAGTTCATAACGTGAATAGGGCAATGAGCATAATAAGATAGAAGATCTTCTGAAACCAGTAGTGTACAATTTCGTTGCTGAGCATGTCATACCATCTTCAAGTGTTAGAAAAAGTAACGGAGGAAGCTGAATTTTCAGTGAATTCGGGCCTTCAAAGAATTAGAGAATGTAGTGTATCTGAGGTATTGAAAGGGAAATTTAAAATTTCGAGCCTGGGTTACTACTATTTTACATTTGACTTGAACTGCTGAAAACACTACAAAGTCGTGGCTATTAGGTTTCAAGGCTGTTTGTAATGCATTTTTTGGGATAAAACATTGAATTGCTGAAAACAACACATACCCTATAGGAATCAGAATTACTCCTCTAATGCCAGATAACACTTGAAGGATGTCCATAAAAGGCCAAAATCTATACCAGATTTCTTCTTTTGCCACAGGGTCAGTGTACAGGTCTACTGATGCCAACTGCCTCCTGAAACTTGATCCGAGCTTTAATCTAGCCCATGCTATATGTTCTAAAAATTGTTCTCAGAGTATCAATTTTAAAAACAATTAAACAGAACATTTTAGAGATGTTCTCTAACTTTTGTTTCTAAATTTCATAAAAAAGCACAGCTGCAAAACTGTAAATGAGTGAATTAATTAACAACAATTTTGTAATAAATGAAACATTTACTTATATCTTTTCAGCTTTGCATTCCATGAGTCCACGTCTTTCTCTTCCTTAGATCAGCAACATACCAAAACCACCTAATCCATTTGTCATTGAAGGAATGGCAGGCAGAATAGACAGAATTAATGGTGGTAGAATAGACAAATTGTGCAAATATTAAACAAGGGAGGAAGAGGGGAAGCTACTGGTGAGGGAAGAAAATGGTGAACAGTAGAAGAGATAACAGATGCTTATGGCCAACCACACCCCAACATGAACCATTATAGCCTGAAACCACATATGGCTAAGACATGCGAATAAGCTCACCAACAATCACCTAAGACCACCCCTACCCTGACCAAAAATTTGCAACTGAAACCCAATACCTGCCTCATCTTCAAACTGCCATTTCATCAAATTGAGGATGGAACTATGGAAGGAGTCTCCATGGAGAATAAAGTAAGAATTCTATTGGCAAATACAACAGCAAAAGACCAGAGAGCCAACATTAGTTGATTTGGTGATGGTGAAGCAGGAAGCAAACAGAGGGAAGCAAAAAACCAAAGTTCTGAGAGTTGCTTTAATGAGGAAGAGAGATTGAAGCAAATTGGTCTTCTGAAAGTTGCACTAAAGATTTGTTTATTTGGCAATGTTCATCTTGTCCAGAGCCCATATTTTTTAAATTTTAAAAGAGGAAATAGAGGGTTGGTGTCATTCTAGACTCCGGTAGTGAGCTAGCACATTGATCCCTCAAAGTAATACCCATACCTGACACCCTTTTTAAAAAGGAAATAACTCATGATAAAAAATTCTTTTTCACAATCATCATAGCTTCTTGCAAATCTTCTAAACTTCTGAGTAAAAAACCATTCTCATACAAACAGGATGAGAGATAATAACTGATTCACAAAACACTATCACATATCTTTTAACAAGTAAAAAAACCATTCTCATACAAACAGGATGAAAGATAATAACTGATTCACAAAACACTATCACATATCTCTTACCAAGTCGAGCAAGTCGATTAACCCATCGCTGGATTGACTTCCTTGATAATTTGACACAAACATCATTACAGAAGTGGTTGCAGTTTTTCATGTATGTAGCATCTACTAAGAACCAAGAATTTAACAGCCAGATTTTAAGAAATGATAATAATTGATACTTACAAAAGAGAAATAGTCCTTCAATAGACAAAACTTACTCGCTTTAGAAAAGTAACTCTGTCGTGCAAACTCTCTATGGCTCTATCATTATCATGCTCATTAATTTCATGTGAGTAAGAAGAAGAAGCCCTTAACCCACCCTCCTCCACACTATCAATGCCATCTAAAAGTGATGATCTGGATGGGCGATTATCTCTGAACTTGAAAATTAAATAGTTATAACCGTTAACCTACAAAAGATCGCCATTTTTCTGCAAAAAGCTAGAAATAATGAAATGAAGTCTTCTAAAAGGCGGCATAACAATGAACATTAGCCGTACCACATCAGACTTTTTAGCTAAACTGGAAGTCAATAGTTGGTTCTCAATGGTTTGAATTCCAAACAACAAACTATCTAATTTCAACACTCAATCATGCTTATGGTGGCTTGAATTAAAAAACCACAACGAAAGATAACTCATAATGTAAAAAAAATTGATGGCTTCCTGAATAAATAAAAAAACAATGCTATGAAATATCCATGAGAAGCAGTGTGAATCAACATGAATTTTAGATTTGCAATACCAAATTTAGCAACAAAAAAGCAATATGCAGTACCAAAACCTAACAGAAACGAAACCCTATATCAATTTCACCACAAAACCCACGCCCCAAATCAAAAACCCTTTCCCGAAATCAAACCAAAACGTTCAGTATTCCCTTTTAGAGCACGGGTTTTACACTTCCACTATGTACAAACTACAAGACATTTATGTACAAAATGTAGGGTTCAAAATCGCACCTTCGATACTTTACGGTCTCCTCGCCTACTTCCTTTGTCGGAGATGAACACTCGGGTCACTGCCTTCTGTTGTTGCCTCAACTACATACCCTGATCGTTCCTCCTTCGCAGCTTTCGCACCTTCTTCTATCGTTCTTCGCCTTTCACAGAGACGAGAGAAATCTTCTCTGCACAGTGCTCTCTCACTTCGAATGAGAATTTGTTTTATTTTTTTCTTTTTAATACTTCCCGCTTTTCTTTTTTATTTAATTTATTAACTGTCCACGTATTCTTTCTGAGTCAGCAAGTATGCCACCGTGTCGAAGGTGTACACGCGGTGTTTTATTATTAAGGTGTGGGAATATCGCTAATTGTTCAATTTTAGGCAGATTCGTCGGTGCACTAGTGCCATGGTGACGTGTATCAATGATTATGTAACATTTGTATTTTTTTAAATCTTTTATTCCGTAATTATGTTTTCACCAACTAATTTCATTATGCGGTCCCGATTTTTCCACACCCAAAAGTGTACACTCACTGTACACTTTGGGTGGCTTTTTTGGCATGGACAATACTTTTGTTTTTTTTTTGCATGAACAGTAAATTTTTTTTGTTTCCATGAACAGTGATTTTTTTTTAAATCTACAATTAACCAGACTGATAACATAGTTAACCAGAAAATTGTATAGCATTAACCATAAATTCATTCTCAGTGATTATTTTGTGTAGTAATCATTATGATCAAATAACTGTTCAAGATGAACTTTGTTTTCAAGTGAACATGTGGTTAATACCATATAAGTTGGTGGTTAACTGTGTTATTAATCTGGTTAATAATTTGTTTTCAAGTGAACATGTAGTTAATACCATATAAGTTGGTGGTTAACTATGTTATTAATCTGGTTAACTATGTTATTAACCACTCGTGCAACTTATTTAACCACATAATAACTCACAGTTAACCACTTTTTGCCTCACTTATAATTATTAGCCAGATTACTAACACAGTTAACCACCAACTTATATGGTATTAACCACATGTTCACTTGAAAACAAATTATTAACCAGATTAATAACAGAGTTAACCACCAACTTATATGGTATTAACCACATGTTCACTTGAAAACAAAGTTCATTTGAACAGTTATTAATGACAAATCTTTAACTTTGTTTTCAAGTGAACAGGTGGTTAATACCATATAAGTTTGTGGTTAACTATGTTATTAATCTGGTTAACTTTGTTATTAACCACTCGAGCAATTTATTTTACCACATAATAACTCACAGTTAATCATTTTTTGCCTCACTTATAATTATTAACCAGATTATTAACACAGTTAACCATCAACTTATATGATATTAACCACATGCTCACTTGAAAACAAATTATTAACCAGATTAATAACACAGTTAACCATCAACTTATATGGTATTAACCACATGTTCACTTGAAAACAAAGTTCATTTTGAACAGTTATTTGATCATAATGATTACTACACAAATAATCACTGAGAATGAATTTATGGTTAATACTATACAATTTTCTAGTTAACTATGTTATCAGTTTGGTTAATTGTAAATTTAAAAAAAAAGTCAATGTTCATGGAAACAAAAAAAATTTACTATTCATGCAAAAAAAATAAAAAATAAATAAAAGTACTGTTCATGCCAAAAAAAAAAAAAAAGCACCCAAAGTGTACCGTGGGTGTACACTTTTAGGTGTGGAAAAAAATTTTTCCTTCGTTATGAGCTACACATAGTTTGTTTGTTGGCCCAGCCCATTTAATTGAGAAGTATCTTGTGTGTATTCTACTGCTGTGATCTGAGCTCTTGTCGGTTGGCTGTTATCTTCTTCTCCTCCTAAATTCCCAGAGGAAAAAATGTCATCTTTGGGCACTTCAAAGGGGATTCTCGAGATTGCCAAGTTTGGGGTGTATGTCACTGTCCCCATCGTTCTTATGTACGCTTTCGCTAACAATACCGCCAACCTCCAAAAGTTCATGGGAAAAGTAATCTCCCCCTCCCTCTCTATATGATTTAGGGTTATGAAGCTTTTACCTTTCATGTGAGGATTAGGGGGTTTCGTCGGTTTATTATTTCATTATTTGAGATCAGAAAACTTTTGGTTATGTTTTCCATCAACTGCTTATGTTAATTTGATAATGCCAACCAAACCCCTTCACAACAGTGTACCAAATTGAACTCTCTGGGGTGTGGTTTGATTGTGGGACAGGCAAGCAAATTCCTCTTTTCTATGAGGTTCTGATATTGCATGTAATGAACTGTTAACTAATTTTTTAGTAGAATTGAACAGGGTTTAGTTCTGCACTTAAGTGAGAAATCAAAGTGTTATTATTAAATATGATGCATGGGTCTTGGGGTTATTTGTGGACTTCATAATCTGTTTACTTAGTTATTCTTCTATTCTATATTTTATAGCCTCTTAAAGCGCTGTCAAGATAAGACATATCTCATTGGGTGTTTTTTGTCAAGACATTTTGGCCTTTGGCTCTTTGGTCAAGAGAATAAGTAGTTGGTGCATGAATGGTATAAATTCGGGATGCTTTCTTCGGTTAGTAGATCATAATTTAGTTATTTGATAATGGAAGTTGTCTTAGGACTTCATTAGGAATCTCAAGATTGAAAATGCATTGATTTATTACAGCGGCACTATGATTTTTGGTAATCAAGAGTACACTATTTATAGCAGGGAGCATTATTGCTTTACTACAAGAATGATAGATTATGTGGGTTCAGATGTTTATATAGCATTTTTACTTATATTGTATTACATTTACACTGTTAAAGACAGTGCTTTGTTACTAGTGGAAGTTTTAGTAGCTGATACTTTCTGTGTGCCAAATTAATTATCTTTGCCTGATGGCTTAGAAATTTAATCATTCTGAGTATGAATCCAATTATTTTAATGTCTTCTGAGTTATATTTTCTTCATATCATGTTACAGAAGCAATACATTGAATATCCCCCGGAGGCACCAAGGCCACCATCACCAGAGGAACTTCGGGAGATGGCGCGAGAGCTAGCTCGTAAAAGGAACAATCCCTGATGCTCCTCGTGGTTGGTTGTGCTGTAGTGGTTCATGTACTAGTACTAGTATCACTGATTACACAGCTAAATATGCAATTGTTATGTGTAATAATGAATTATAATCTGCTCTAAATAAAAAGATTTCTTTTCTTTTTTAGCTGTAGATAGTTTAATCCGCCAAACTCTTTCAAGTTCAAATGGTAAATGCTTTTTTTTTGGTCAAAATATAGGTTACTATTTTCAATTTGGTCCCTGTATGAAAAAGGTTTCCAATTTAATTCCAATATGTATAATTGTTTTATGTTTGGTCCTTGTTATATGTCACTATTATAATATCTTTTGTTGGTTGGTCTTATAACGTATAAAGTGTAGAGACTATATTAGAAATAAGTAGAAATCAGAAATAGTAACCTTTTATTCATATAAAGTTATAACATATTTTTCGTCCCTATATACAGCAACAACCTGAACAATATGTGACAGATATGATACTCTTGTTATAAGGTTCAATTGTTGATTCTGCACATTTATAACTTGCTATCTTTGGCTTTGTCATCTTTTGAAGCTTAAGCTTGAATCCAGTTTACGAGAATTGGAGTGTCATGTCGTCTCGGGTTTGTTTGGCTCAAGTATTCAATACGGTCTGAAAACAATACGCGTTTGTAATGGATACAGGTGTCACTTACACACGTTGGCTTCTTTCAATTGTTTCATTTTTCTTACTAAGAAATTTCCTACTGAGAAAGGAATTAACTAGTATTAAGTAAACGAGTCAACGTTAACAATGTCATCATCACACGACAAATACGTTGCAGCATGAACTAATAACAGCACAGCTCTCAGAGTAAAATGCACTCCATGAGAAAATGTGTCTCTGTCACTGATTGGCATGACCCCAGCACTTAACTATGCTTTTTATTTTTTTCAACCTTCCAACTTTTACAAACCATGTAGTCTTTTGAAAGATAGAATTCTTGAACAACACAACTTTCCTGGAATGTTCCAAGGAAACATTGACTTGCTCAAGTCGTTTATGGACCAATAAATAGTACAATTAACAATGAAATGGCAAACTGCTTTTCTTCTTTCTTCTGAGGGGTAATTTCACCTTCACCCCTCTCTCTTTATCTTTCTTCCTTGACCCCATGGCCTGCAGGGGATTGACTATGGACTTTGAATTGAATGAAACTGATATTATATTGAAGATGAACGTACTTGTTGAATTATGGTTACTACTGACGTGACTTCTAAGCTTTTGTTTGGTTACATTCCTAACATATAAATATTATGGGATGCCCAGTGATCTATGGTAAGAATTTTGTGTTTCATTCAGTCTTCAAGGGAGTGGGAAAGATTTGAGACTTGGATTTGCTGGGGAAGACAAAATTTTTGCAGTTCATTGTTTGTGTAATGTCTCTTCTTTATTTATTTAATTTGTGTCATGATCTCCAAGTCTATTTAATTTCTTTTCTCTTTCTTTTTTTCCAATTTGTTGTGTACCTTGCAATGTGAACCCCATTATCCTCTGCATGCTAGAATTACAGTGGTTGCAGCTTAGATACTATTTTCTATTTGCTTTTGTTGAGGGTAGCTCTTCTCAAACTCTCTAGTTTATTTCTGTTGTTATATTGCATGCAGTGTTATACACCCAGTGAAATGAAGACTAATAATAGTATTTGAAAAGGTAGAAGCATTTATAGAAATTTGTTGCCTGCTGCTGTTAAGAATTACATGCTCAAGCTATACATGTGATTTATATTTTGCATTTTCCATCATATGAGACATGAGAATTCATGCTAATGTCGTTGTGTGTGTGAATTGCAAATTTCAATCTGCTTCACATGTAGAAGTTTGAATTGAATGTTATTATTTATTGCAGTTGATTTTGAAATTTGCAAGCTGATTGCTGCGATAAGTATTAAGACCTCAGTATCACAAAAATCACAAATGTACCTAGTATCTCTGGCATGGTATTTGTTACTTTAACTGATTTTCTTTTAGTCTCTATCCTTTTCTTCTTTCAGTTAAATGGCTTTTCTAGAATTAATGGGCTGATGCAGGAAACTTTTTGATGCTCTATAAGAGGACTGATTGAGAGGAATTTGATTGCAGGGAAACTGCTAACCTGTGGGTAATAGATACTAACTAGGTTTGAGTAGAAAATTCAGTACAAACTTTGTACCATGGTTGGATTGGAACTCATACCTGTGGGTACAATTTTGGCTGTTCTAACTAGCCAGGTGGTGAGAACAGCTAATGCAGCAATGGATGTTCTTGTTGATAAAGAAAGTTTCAAGGTCCTTTCAAAACACCTGCTTGATATTGCACCAGTCCTAAAGGAATTACAGCTTCAGGAATTGAATGAGTCTCAAGCTGCAAGGGTTGCCCTGGAGTCTCTTGAATCAGATGTCAAAAAGGCGAGTAATTTGGTTGAGAAGTACAGGAACCGTGGCCGTTTTACTTACTGATGAAGTGCAGATACATAGTCAAGGAGGTTGAGCAAGTCACAAGGGATATTGGAAGGTCTCTGGCTGCACTGTCTATTGCAAATACTGAAGTCCTATCAAGAATTTCTGATCAGGTCAACAGATTACAGAGTGAGATGCAAAGGGTGGAGTTTGAGGCTTCACAATCTCAGCTTCAAATTATTGACAAGCTGAACCATGGAATTAAGGAGCAGAAACTAGATCAGGCTTTTGCAAATGACATGCTTGAGGAAATAGCAATGGCAGTTGGGGTGCCAGTGGAACCTTCAGAGATAAGCAAAGAGCTTGCCAGCATTAGGTGGGAAAAAGAAGAAGCTGCCAACAGGAAAGAATTATCTGAATTTATTTTTCTGGAGCAGATCATTGAGCTACTCTCTCGAGCTGATGCTGCTAGAGATTATGAGGAAGTTAAGAAGCAATACTTTGAAAGGGTTCAGGTAATAGAGCGATATGGTTCAAAGGAAAATTATATTCCACCACTTAATTCTTTCCTTTGTTGCATAACTGGAGCTGTCATGGTAGATCCTGTCAGCCTTTGCACTGGTACTACATGTGAGAGATCTGCCATTGAAGCCTGGTTTGTTGATGGCAAGAGGACTGACCCTGAAACAGAAGAGGTTCTTGAAGATACTACCTTGAGGTCAAACATTCGATTAAGAGAATCTATTATAGAGTGGAGAGAACTTAATTACTGCTTTGAAATAAAGTCTGTCAGGGAAAACCTATCAACCAGTTCTAACGTATTATTGCAAGAATCCCTTAGCCAAATACAGGCTCTCATAAGAGAGAATTCTATTAACAAGGATTGGATTTCTATTGGAGGGCTTACTGATATTATTATCACTATCCTTGGGAACTCTGTCTCCAGAGATGTGAAGATGAAGATCTTGATTACTTTGAAGGATGCTGTAGAGGGACATGCAAGAAACAAGGTAACCAACCTTTATTTTTCCTGTGAATTGAGGATAATGATTTTACACATGCTGCACCAAGATGTAGGCTGCCTTCTACTAGTTTCTTTCACATTTTTTCTTGCTTCAGTTTGACCAACAACTTCCTCCTATACTTGAAGTTTCTGATTTAGAGGAATGAATAAAACATCCTTGGGTGCAAGAAATGTGCAAGTATTTCCTTTGAATATGCTATTGGTTATATCTCTTTGAGAATAATAATTTTAAGAAGTTATCTGTTGTTCATTTTGATTCACTACCTCCTTGGTACCGAGTTTTATGTTGAAGTTTCTCTCATTCTGTTCCTGAATGGGAAGTGGACCAGTTGCACCATTGAGATACATCCATTCCTGAATCTTCAGTTTTTATTTATATAACTGCAATCATGAATAGAAATTTAAACTCAACATTTGCATAAAATTTTATAGGAAAAAGTGGTTGAGTCTCAAGGGTGGGGTCACATTATTTCCTGCTTACAAAGTGACTCTAGAATTTCAAAGGAAGCAATTGATTTGCTATATGAGTTGCTTCAAGACCGATCTGGCTGGAATAAAAGCTTCTGCAAAAAACTCTCTGAGCATCCCAGTGCAGTTCTTTACCTTGTTAGCCTTCTAAAGGATCCTGTCAGCATTTCAACTGGGATTGCAGAAAAGATTTTGATGGAGCTTATTGAAATAGATGAGGAAAATATTTGCAGTACCGCTAAGTTTGGCTGGTACAAACCTCTTGCTGATCGAATGATTCAAGGTAAGAGGATGAATTCTTTTCTAATTTATCTTTATTGTGATGAGATCATGCGATGAATATATGTTTTTATATTAAATATATTATCGGCAATGCAATGACAGAAAACAAAAGGATGCCATGTTATCTAGCTAGCTGAGGAAATGAAAAATATCTTCTATTGTCAACTTGTTCCTTCTATCTTTGTTTTTTTGGAAACATAGAATGAATGTTCATTAAAATCTTCAGGAAAAGCACTGATAAATATCCTTGTATCTTAGTAAATAACATTAGACTTCCTTCCTGTTATGTCCTTGATGAAACATCCCAGTTTTGGAGAAAAATCATTAGTGTTAGTGGATAGTGGTAAAAATATTTCCTTATAATGCCATGTCAAAATCTTCAAGGTTATAAGTGTATCCTCTATGACAAAATTGACTTGCTTAAAAATCACATGTTAATTTTTCATATACATTCTTCTTTTAACGGTGCATAGTAATTCCTCTATTTTGTTGGGTACATAGTCAGACATGGTCACATGGGCAGTCTTTTTCCTTTCTAGTTTGTGTCTTACAAATATTTGGTGTACTATGCACCAAATAAAGCAGTTGTGCCTGATTGATTACAATCCTTTGGATAGAAAGTTTACTAATCAAATTGAGTTATTTGTCCTTCTTTGTTTTCTAAGGATTGGAGTCTTCAAGAATGTCAATGGCAAAAGTCATAGTTAATTTGGAATTGAAGGATTTAAACTTGAAACTCCTTGGTGAGCAAGGAGTTATACCTCCTTTGCTAGAAATGCTATCTAGCAGCATTGAATCAAAAGAATTGTCATTATCAGCCCTGGTTAAACTAGCAGGATTTCATGCCAATAAGGGGATTATTGCTGCATCTGGAGGCGTACCTCTTGTTCTAGATTTAATGTTCTCTCGCAGGACTCGGTCATTCATTACCATTAAATGTTGTGAAATCCTTGAGAAGCTTTCTTCTGATGATGATGGAATAGATTTCTTTGTTGATGGAGAAGGTAATCAACTCGAGTTAGATAGCATTATTACCAATTTGTTAGCTCTGCAGCAGAGTCCTAACTCAGCTCACAACTTCCGTAAGCCTGCATTACGCACTCTTCTTGGCATTTGCAAGTTTGAGACTGGTTTAGTTAAGAAGGCAGTTCTGGCAGCCAATGGTGTATCTCTAATCCTTCCCCTTCTTGATGATTCTGACTCAGAAATCAGGGAGATTGCCATAAATCTTCTGTTTCTTTTCTCTCAACATGAACCAGAAGGAGTAGTTGAATACCTCTTCAGGCCCAGAAGACTGGAAGCTTTAATTGGTTTCCTTGAGAATGATGATAATAATGATGTACAAAGGGCTGCTGCAGGTTTACTAGCTAACCTTCCTAAATCAGAACGAGAACTCACTATGAAGTTGATTGACTTGGGTGGCCTTGATGCAATCATAAGCATTTTGAAAAATGGTACAATGGAAGCAAAAGAAAATGCTCTCAGTGCACTCTTCAGGTTCACAGATCCCACAAATATAGAGTCACAGCGTGATTTGGTTAAACGAGGAATATATCCTTTGCTTGTAAATTTTCTCAATACTGGTTCAGTAACAGCAAAAGCAAGAGCAGCAGCATTCATTGGTGATCTTTCTATGAGTACTCCAAAGCTCACAGTTGTTTCCAAATCAACTGGTTGCTGCTGGTGGTTTAGATCATCACGAGTTCCTTTATGTTCAGCACATGGGAGTGTATGCAATGTGACTTCAACATTTTGTCTGTTGGAAGCAAATGCTTTGCCTGGTTTGATAAAGCTATTACAGGAGGAGGTTCATGCAACTGCTTATGAAGCCATACAAACACTTTCCACCTTGGTTTTGGAAGACTATCCTCAAAGAGGAGCTCGTGTATTGCATGAGTCAAATGCAATGAGACCCCTATTGGAAATTTTGAATTGGGGAACTGATTCTCTCAAGGCAGAAGCTCTAGGACTCTTGGAGAAGGTCTTTGTCTCAAAGGAAATGGTTGAATACTATGGAATAACAGCTAGATTACGTCTAGTTGGTCTGAATGGCATGAATATACACGGGGATGGTCACTTAAGGAGAAAAGCTGCCAGGGTACTGTCATTGCTTGAACGCTATTCAAAGTCATCGTCATCTGCAATATCTGGAGTTCTGGAGTGAGATTCTAGGCCTAAGAGTTAGAACAGAACTAGCTTAAAAAACTTAACCTATTTATCTGCATTTCACTCGGTTTCCATATCTTGGATGTTGGCCAAATGGCCAATTCTTCAATATCAAGTCCCTGTTAAGTTCAAATTCATTCTCTTTGTTTACTGAACTCAAGAGAGGATTTACTGAACTGATTTAAAAAGAAGAATGCTTTGAAATTTGTAACTAGATTTCCAAGCCTTAATCTAATAAGTTGAAATTTTCAATCTTAAATATGATGTTGGATGTTTGTAATCTAAAACATTAGTCTCTGCCAGCTTGCTGGTCTATCTAGTTATTAAAATATGTTGTCTTTAGCTTGGAACCAAGCTTCAACTTACACACTGACCCTTTAGCAAATGGGAGAATGCTATACACACCAAAGCTGAGTACATCAGGAGGCCTTCTTCATACACATTGCTGTTTATATTAATTTAATAGGGGTTCTGATAACAAAATCAATTCATAGAAGATTTTATTGGAAATCACGATATGAATTGAATTTATAACATTAAATGTTACTTAATCTAATAAAAACTTTCAATTCTTGATTTCTTAATAGTATTTCCCATTTTTATTATTTGATATGGGAGCATTAGTGTGCTTAACAACAGGTAGTGGGAACATATTGACACTAGAGTCATAGTGACAGGTAGAAGAAACTGTTGGCTTACCATTAAGCCAAATTTTATGTTTAATAGATAAGGCAGGCGCGACTTTTTCTACGTGAAGTAAAGTGACGTAATTTAACAGCTAACGTATATGAAGCCAACAATAACAAGTCAAGGAGTGTCTTCAGTAAGGCACTTCTGTGAGCCAATTGTGAAGGAGCCAAAATAGTAGAAGTAACATTTGCACAAAGAATACCAATCATTTTAAATATAATGTAGATAGAATAGAACAACAGTAAGAAGATGAGTGATAGAGTCCCAAGGTTTAGAACATGTCACGCTTTCAACGCTAGAAAGAGTTATGTTGGAGAATCTAAACTTGAGTTTGGTCAGTTTCAACGCTAAACTAAACACACATACACAATCACGCTCCTCAATTCATGATGAAAAATCAATGACAGCTCCAAAATTCAGGATTTTCACTTTGGGCAAGACAGCTAGCATGTTGTGAACATGCACACAATTTGTCTCAGAAATCAAAATAATAACAAACATTCAGTAGGCCCTGTGTGTCTTTCAAATTAATATGGGGGTCATACAAACATGTGGTGTTTTATATGTGGGCTCCTCTAGTTCCGGTTATTGCTTGTTTAGTTTCAGCAATTAGCATGGCCGGTCCCAGTAAAACACTTCACCTCAATTTTTATTTAAATAGTTTATTATTTATGTTGGTGTGGTTCAATTCAAGTATACAAGTGTGCTAATATTTTCTCTTCAAAAAATTAAAAGGAAGTTAAAAGTAAATATTTTTCTCTTAAGCAGTAGACTATTCATGTTCCTATAACTTTCTCTTTAAAAAATAGGTTTTTTATTTTCTAAAGATTATAGGTCCCTTGTCTCCTAAAAAATCTCTCATCTTATTTTAATTAATTTTAAATTACATCTTTTTATGATTTACCTTAGATCTAAATATTCATTGGATTGATCATAGGCCTAATTAGTTAATTTTTTACCTTTGCAAAAGGTTTGGATCCATTTGACATGACAAATTATCATTGGATCATGTGTCCCATTTTCATACGAAGAAGATGGATGATAAATATCAGATAATATCTTGTATATTTATAGTAGAATATTTGCTATAAATAATTTTGTCCATCCTAAAATTAGGGGATTTGATCTTGTAATATGAAAATATAAATCCATCTGTATTAATTAAAAGGATTTATTTTTCTCAACCAAATGCAAATTATCAAGGGTCTCAAGTAGGTATTAAAGTATTTGAAAGGACTAACATTTAATTTATTGGTACATGTGATAAGGAGTTTGCTTATTTTTAAGCAAAATTTTGGTTTCAAGTTTTATGAATGAAAAAAATGAATGATAAGAGCTTTTCCCTCTCATATTAGTTTATCCAACTGGACTTGAGTTATTAGGGATTTAATATGACTTTTAAATACCAAGGAGTTTTTTAAGACTTACGAGTAACATCTAAGATACGAGTAATGTTTTACAATGATTTTTCTCCAAATTCTTGTTGGGGAGGTGTTTCCCCTCTATAACTGGTCTAGTCACATGAAGGATTTAGTGCCTGTTAGGTTTACAGCAGGGCGAAATTGATTTTGCTAGAATTATATAATTAATGGCTTAAAAATGAATTAATCGCATTGAATGGAAGTATTATGGTTGCCAACTAAAATTCAAATAGGCACTTATATACATAACATACCAAGGGACGACTAATATATAGCTTTGAATTAAGTGGTAAACAATATCCATATACTATAACATAAATAATAACAATTATTATTGTTTTATAAATTGTAAAAAGAACCCTTAAACCAGCATCTCCATGGCTCTACCATTCTTCTCTAGCCTTCAACTGCGAGATCACTTCCAGCACCGTGTACCACTACGGATGCACCACCCTAGCTTGTCGCCATTGTCATTGGCTTCCTCTACTCATTCTCCTTCCACGACTCTTTTGGCATCGTCCAACTCAGCCCCATCCAGCGCCTCCTCCTCCAATTCTTCTCCCTCCTAGGCTGGCTCTCCACCCTCCGTTCGTGAACAAGTGCTCGAGCATTTTTTGCCATGGTCGCCGCTTGATCCAATTGTAACATCCTCACTTGTCGGATGTGTGAGAGCCGGAGGTTGATGAGGGCCGGGAGTGATCGCCGGTGCAAAGAGGCATAGACAAGGAGCGGCTCCTGGCAGGCTTCTAAGCACACATGGATGAACCGAACCCACACCTGAATAAGAGGGATACTGTACAGTTGAGGATAGCTTAAAGGAAATTGTTGTGGAGAACTATACCAACAAGGTGCATCTTCTTTTCGGAAGCCCATAACATAAGAACTCCAAAGTTAAGCGTGCTTGGCTTGGAGCAATTCTGGGATGGGTGACCTTCTGGGAAGTTTCTTAGAAAGTGTGCAAGTGAGGACAAAGCATACTGGAAAGACTCGTGTTGGTTTGTGGGGACCCTCATCACTCCTGCAAGCGGCTCGGGGGCGTTACAAATGGTATCAGAGCCAAGCCTCTCCCAGTACGGTGTGGTTCGGGGACGAACCAGGCGGAAGCTGGTGGGCATGTGAGATCCGGAGGCTGATGAGGGCGGGGAGTGATCGCCAGTGCAAAGACGCACGGACAAGGAGCGGCTCCTGGCAGGCTTCTAAGAACACATGGATGAACCGAACCCGTGCATCTTCTTTTCGGAAGCCCATAACATAAGAACTCCAAAGTTAAGTGTGCTTGGCTTGGAGCAATTATGGGATGGCTGACCTTCTGGGAAGTTTCCCAGAAAGTGTGCAAGTGAGGACAAAGCATACTGGAAAGACTCGTGTTGGTTTGTGGGACTCTCATCACTCCTGCAAGCGGCTCGGGGGTGTTACAGGATGTCAAGGGCCGCCGCATGTCCAACACGATTATCCTCGTCGTGCGTTGTCCACTCATTGCCACTATATGTCACGCAATACTGTCATCCTGTGGCCACTTCCCTCCCTCTCTTCTTTCCTTTCTCTCCTCACTCTCTCTCTTGGGTTCTTTATTTCTCTTTTTCTTCTTTTTCGTGGGTATGAAGAGTGTGTGAGATCTAGGGTGGGTAGAATCCGTTAGAGTCTGACCCCCTTTCACACCAGCTGCAACACTGTCGAAGAGTATGATAACAACGTGGCCAACCATGGTTGGTGAGTTTCACATTTGTAAGAATGTGATGATGGAGAAAGGAACCATTTGACAGAGGTTTGAAACTGTAGTGTGGTAGGGAGGCTCACGAAGGTGTTTGGTGGTGTTTCGAAAACAATTTGTTGAAGGATATATGAGGTGTTCGGTGCACCATAGTTTTCAAGTCGTGCACCATCGTACTAACTTATCGATATTATTCACTAATGAGTAGAGTATCATCTCCATAGGGATTGAAAAATTAAGTACTAAACTATAGAGAATTTATCTAGTTGGATCATAGAGAGAAAAACAATTGTATCTAGTGATATTTAAAACTATTGCAAAAAAGTAAAACAAAGAAATTGAATTAGGTGTTTAAACACAAGGTAACAACTCACTAAATGTGAAAAACAATATCAACAGAGTGGTTAGTGATTGGTTCCTTTTAATTTTCACTCTATGAAATTTAAGAGAATGTTCAACTCAACTATTATGATTCAATTTATGATCCAATTCACTGATATAGTTAAAACTCAATTCCTTGGTGAATTAATCTTGTATCATTAATAAACAACCCTAATTCCTTAGGTGAACTCAATGGAAACATGCATTAATATCAAGAATTGATAAAGATCACAAGAATCAAGTCCTATTCTTAGGTAATTAACTTCTTATGTTGCTTACTTCAGATCCAA
The DNA here is from genome assembly GCA_026901365.1 of Sesbania bispinosa. Classification (NCBI taxonomy): domain Eukaryota; kingdom Viridiplantae; phylum Streptophyta; class Magnoliopsida; order Fabales; family Fabaceae; genus Sesbania; species Sesbania bispinosa. The sequence continues at coordinate 2,038,987 of QLOH01000048.1, read as the reverse complement.
GTTTTTCCCCAATTTTCCGACTGTAAGAATCACTTTAAGTTTATACATTGGTTGATGAAACATTAAGAGGATAAGGAAGCAATGTGATTGAATCACACTACACTAAATTGAAATAAAAAATAGGAATTCACATAGAGTTTGAATCAAATTCCCCAATCCCTGACCTAAGAAATTTAGAAACTCATTACAATGGAAAAGAGAAGAGAGAAAGGAAAGGCAAACTCTAAGAGAAACTTCATTAGATCTGAACCCTAACTTCCACTTTAGTTTGGATCTTCAGGAGAAAGAGAAAAAAAAAAAAGAGATTTTGTCATTAACAAATTGAAGTGTAAGTGAATGAATGACAAAAACTAATACTAAAAGTTTGTAGAAATCTATTTATATATACATGTTTTCAAGTGCATATGAGAACACTGTAGCTTTGGGTGTCTTCATACGCATCATACAGAAACACTAGCTACTAGATTCTAATATGTTCATGTCCCTACACAGAGCCTTTATCATGTCCTCACGTGCACTAAGCAGTAAGTGGTCTAGCTTTATGTAATACTTGCGTCCTCATAGAAGGACTTTGGCATGTTCCCACACGCACTTCACAGAAAGCTTTTGTAATTTTTGGTGCAGCTAGTGTCCCCACAAGCCAAAACAGGTGTTCCCACGCAATTATGCCAGTAAGCAATCTCTAATTTTGACTTCTCATGTTCACAAACTCAAACTCTTGTCCTTACAAAGACTACTAAAATGATTCTTCTCACAATCCTTTACTTCTCTTCCACAGAATTCCTACAAAAACACCAAATTAATGATCTATTAGAACAAAATTACTAATATTTACTCATATCACCTAAAACAACAAACAAAATCATTTCTAAATATTTTTAACTACAATTTTACACAACTAACAACCTAAACTAAAAATTACCTACAAGTACGATTAACATCTAAGATACGAGTAACGTCTCACAATAATGTTTCTCCAAATTCTTGTTGGGGAGGTCTTGCCCCTCCATAACTGGTCCAGTCACATGAAGGATTTAGTGCCCATTTGGTTTACAGTTGGCATGTGTAGAATTGATTTTGATAGAATCATTTAATTAATGGCTGAAAATAAATTACTCATGATATATAAAGCACGTCGAATGGAAGTATTATTGTTACCAACTAAAAATCAAATTGAAACTTATATACATAACATTAATATATCATTGTATTTAATTTATTGACTGATGTTGTGGTGAATATTTTAATCTATTTAAATCTCATAGCTAGTATAAACAGATCAGTAAACATAAACTGGCAGTAATTTACCAGTAGATAAATTAAACACTGTTTGGTTATAGAATGGGAGTAGAGAAGAGAGCAATAGGGAATGCAGAAATAGAAATGAGATGGATGATTTGTAAATTATTTGGTATGAGAGAAGTAAATGTGAAATAAAAGATAAATAATAAAGAATAGATGTTTGGTTGGATAGAAAATGATATGAGAGAAATTAAAAAAAAAAAACAGAGGTAGTATTAAGGAATCCAAATCACTTAATGGCATGCAATATTTGAGTTTTTTTTATCTGATACCAAATTAGGCATTAAATACATGTATATTGTATAATGCAACGCATGACATAATTCATCAATATATTCCACATGTGAACATACTCCACAACAATTTTTCGTTGTGAAATGTGGCTAGTCTCACACCCTCTTCTTCCACACACCTGAAATAAAATGACATTTTGAAAAGATCCCACACTCTTTATTTATTTGTCTTTTTAAAAGGAAATGTTTTATTTCTATTTACCTGTGCTTTTAGAAATTAAATATAATATTAATTATAATTTTTTAAAGTATACCATTACATGTATTCACGTAATTGTCAAAATAAATTACTCCACTTAATATAAGAGAGATCAATGAGAAGAAATGAGTATAAAATTAATAAATAAAAGGTATAATAAAAAATCTAAAAATAATTTTGAGAAAATAAAAAAGATTGATTACATTTTTTAATTTAGTAAAACAATAAAAATAACCAATTATAAAAAGGAACATATATATAAGCAAAATTAATTAAGAAAGTTGTACTCTTTTATCAATTACATGTTAATTCACCCTTAATATATATTTTGGAGTGAGGTATTTCCCTTATGTTTTTAGTTCAATAAGCTTTATGAATGATCTTTCTTCAAGTCTTAAAGTGATTGCCTAGGATATTTAGTGTATTTTTCTTTGGAAAATTGTCATTCTACACCTCAATTTAGGGGTATAGAGGTGGACAGAGAAAAGAGAGATCATAGAAAAGCAAAAATGATAAATATGATAAATAATATAATGTAAAAGAAAGAGAAATGGGAAGAAAACATTAGTGAAGAATGATTTATAAGAGAAAGTGAATGTAAAAGCTCAGTTGTTTTCTTTTACAAATTCTTAATTTACTATGTGTTTTGCTTATAGTTGAGAAGGCATCAATTCTTTAATAATTGAAAAAAAAAAATTATGTCCCTTTGACTTGCTTTTAGATTTGTGATAATTTCGTTATCATCATATTACTCAACGCTTGCCAAACGCACTCTTGATTTAGTAAGAGTATTAATTTGTATTACTCTCTTTAAGTTTTGACACATCATTTTATATATGTTTGCAAATGTAACTTTCTTCTGTTAGATACTTCTTACTTCACCTTATTGGTATATATATTTTATTAACTAGTGTTCTACTATGCACGGGATTTTAATATCTCATAATTTATTTTTTATATGTCATCAAAATATTATTATATATATTTAATAAAATTTATAAATTTAAATAAATATGTATATGAAAAAATGTATAACAATTATCAATAAAATAAGTTTTTATCAAATAAATGAATTTTTAAAAATTTCAAAAAAAATATTAAATACTTACATCTTTTATATTGTAATTTATTTTTAGTATCTTTAAAATATTTTTTGCAAAATAAGTTATTTATATATATAATATTAGTTACTTTTCATATTTTATAAAATTTTCCTCATTTCATGTAACTAATTCATGCTTTTCTATTTTAATCTATCCTAATTGTTAAAAATTACTTTAAAAAAGAAATCAAATGTGATTTGGTCACAATTTAAAGTAAAATAAATTTTTTCGATCAACTATGTGAATATGTTACCAAATAATAAATATATAAAATTTGATTAAAAATTGACAATAAATTATTCATTACTCAAATAATTCCTATTAATAAAACGATAAATTTAAAAAAAAATATTTCTAATTATACTAACATTCTTTATATTAGCTCTTATTTTATTAAACGTATTAATAAATTTAGATTAGTACGTATTAACAAAGATTATATTATAATAATAATAATAAATAATATTAGTACATACAAGTAAAATGATTTCATAATAATCATTATTTTTAGAAAAATGTAAATAAATTATATTGATTTCATATATTGACTTATATTTCCTCACCAAAAAATATATAATGATTTATATTTTATATAATTACTATAAGTAATTTCATAAAAAGCTAAATAAAAAATTAATATTCAAAACAAAGTAAGTTATCATAATAGGTTCACACAAAAAAAATTGTAATAATACGTAAGTATATACTATTGCAACATAGACTAATATGATGACCGAAAACTTTTTGGTCCAATCAATACAAATTGTCCCAATGAAGCAAAAAACAAACAGAGTGCATCAATGAATAATAAAAATGTTAAAGTGTATCTTGTTGTACATAATGTCCACCTGATTATACTTATGGAGATTCATGCTTCTGAAGTAAAAGCCAAGAAAATGGTCAACCGATTAGGTTTTGATTCTCATATGATTTTTTAGTCTTCTGGTCAATCGGGAGGTTTTATTGTGCTCTGGGACAGTTCAAAATGGAATATCAGATTTTTATCTCATTCTAGACAACTTGTACATATGGAAGTTAGATCAGGTAACTCAAATCCTTGGTATCTATCTGCCATATATGCTAGCCCTCATGTTATTAACAGAGTTAGTCTATGGGACAATCTTCGACATATTGCTAATGAAATGTCTGGTGAGTGGTGCCTAATTGGTGATTTTAATTCTATCAGTGGGGTGCATGAGAGAAAGGGTGGCTCTATAAATTTTAATTCTCATGGGTCAGATCAGTTTAAAGAAATGATTAATGATTGTAACCTTCTGGATATTGGTTTTATTGGGTATCCTTTTACATGGAAGAGAGGATCTTTAGAAGAAAGGTTAGATAGAAGTCTTGTGAACATGGAGTGGAGAATTAGATTCCAAAATGCCTCAATTCATCATCTCCCCCAGTTCAAGTCTGATCACTGTCCTTTACTTATGCAATTTGATTCTCAAATTCAGCCTAATCAGCACAGAAGAACCTTTCATTTTGTTGTTGCCTGGCTTTCCCATCCTCAATTTCCTGATTTTGTGTTTAATTCTTGGAAGGGTGATCGAAACTGGAATGATTTGGTTTATAATTTTAAAGATCAAGTTCAACAGTGGAATAGAGAGATTTTTGGTCATATTGGTAGGAAGAAAATATCTCTTTTGTGTAGATTGGATGGTATTTCTCGTAAACTTGCTTACTCTCATAATACTAGCTTAGAGCATCTTCAAAGGAGACTTTGGAAAGAGTATGAGGTAGTTTCTGGTCATGAAGAGCTTTTATGGTTTCAGAAAGCTAGGTGCAAGTGGATTTCTCATGGAGACAAGAATACTAAGTATTTTCATGGGTCCACTATTGCTAGGAGGAAAAGTAATAAAATTGAGTGCCTTGATAATGAGGGTTCCCTAACTACTGACCCAATGGAAATGGAGGTTTTGGCTACTAATTTTTACAAAAATCTTTTCACTAAGGAGGGGGATTATGTCCCTTTTTTTTATCTGACTGTTTTCCTTCTTTGCAGCTAGATCAAACTCTTTTGTTGGAAAAAAGTGTCTCCGATGAGGAAATCAAAAGGACTCTTTTTTCTATGAGTGGTTTTAAGGCTCCTGGTCTTGATGGAATACATGCTATATTTTATCAATCCCAATGGGGCACGGTTGGTAAGGATGTGTGTAATCTTGTTCATTCTATTTTTGATGATCCTAGGAAGGTAGAGGATATTAATGATACCCTTATCACATTGATTCCTAAGTTAGATAATGCTAGTAATTTGAAACAGTTTCGTCCTATTAGTTTATGCAATGTCTCTTACAAGATTATTACTAAATTGATTTCTCAAAGGCTTAATAATGTTATATCTAACCTTGTGGGGCCTAATCAAAGTAGCTTTATCCCTGGCAGACAGGGAAGGGACAATATTTTAATTACCCAGGAAATTATTCACTCCATGCGTAATAAGAAAGGTAAGAAAGGTTGGATGGCTATCTAGATAGATCTTGAGAAGGCTTATGATAGGCTTAACTGGGAATTTATTAATGATACCCTAGAGGATGTTGGTATTCCTGTAAAAATGAGGGAGGTAATTAAATTTTGTATTTCCACCTCTAAAATGAGACTGTTATTTAATGGTGAAGTTTTAAATCCTTTTATTCCATCTAGAGGTGTTAGGCAAGGGGACCCAATTTCTCCATATATTTGTGTTCTTTGCATTGAGCGGTTATTTCATCTTATTAATCTAGCTGTGGATCATAAGTTCTGGAAACCTTTTAAAATAGGTAGAAGAGGACCTATGATTTCTCATCTAGCTTTTGCAGATGACTTGATTCTCTTTGCATAAGCTAAACTTGAGCAAGTGGAAATTATTAATACCATTTTGGATCTTTTTTGCACCAGCTCAGGTCAAAAGGTTAGTAATGATAAAACCCATGTGTTTTTTTCTAACAATACTTGTATGCAGGTTAAAGAAGAAATTTCTTCTGCTTTGGGTTTTCAGAGAACAACTGATTTAGGCATATATTTGGGTGTGCCAATTATTAATGGTAGAGTGTCCACATCTACATTCAAGTTTATTTTTTCTAGAGTGAAGAACAGATTGTCTAATTGGAAAGCAAAGACCCTATCCTTTGCGGGCAGACTTACACTATCTCAATCTATCCCTAATGCCATGCCCACTTACTTAATGCAGACTGCTTATTTGTCTGGTTCTACCTGTGAATACCTGGATAAACTTTGTAGGGACTTCCTATGGGGGGACACTGAGGATAAAAGGAAGATTCACCTTATTGGTTAGGATAAACTTTGTAGTCCTAAACTAATGGGGGGCCTTGGTTTGCGTAAAAGTAGGGAATTGAACAAAGCTTACATGATGAAACTCTGTTGGGGTTTAGTTCACCAACCTCAAGACCTGTGGGTGCAAGTGCTTAAAGAAAAGTATAGTTGTGGCAATGAGTTAATTCCATTGGTTAAAAATAAATCAGTGGCTTCTAACCTATGGCATGGAATCTGTTCAGTATGGAATGAATTCATGCAAAACTGTACCTGGAGACTCCAAGATGGTGCTTCGGTTCATTTTTGGGATCATCCTTGGCTTGACTCTGTTGGGGCCCTCAGGCAGTTTGCTCTTCATAATATACCAGCAAATGATGTTGGGCTATCTGTTCAAGCATTTGTTGGACCTGATGGTGAGTGGGATATGCTTAAACTCAGGAACCTTCTCCCTGAGGAATTATGTAACAAAATTTCTGGGATTTCCCCCTGTTCAGAATTCAGGAAATGACAAATTAGTTTGGAAAAATTCCCCTGATGGTTGGTTTTCTATTCACTCAGCATATGACTATAGTACCTCAATTGATCAGCTTAGCTCCAACCCTTTGATGAAACGTATCTGAAAGTGGCAGGGCCCCCAACGCATCAGAGTTTTTCTTTGGAAATTAGCATCTCATGGTTTGCTAACTAATGTGCAAAGATTTCAGAGAAAATTATCAGATAATGCTCCATGTCCTATTTGCAACAGTGCTCAGGAATCTGAACTTCATTTATTTAGGGATTGTAGTGAGAGTGCTTACCTGTGGAAGTCCTTTTTCAGAGACGATTTTCTTCGAAAATTTAATTCCACTCGCTCCCTACATGACTGGTTGCTCGTCGCCCTCAAACATTCTTCCAGGGATGGAGACCGCTTGCGAGATGACCTTTTTTTCGGATTCACAGTGGAAGAGATTTGGAAATTCAGGAATAATCTCGTCTTCAACAACATACGAACTTCCTCTGATTCTCTAAAGCATAGCATCTGTGCTCATGTTAGAATGGCTATTGAGGCTTTTCGGAACAGCAGTAACAACGCTAAACAACTTCTGAATGGGAACCCTAGTTCTATTCGTTGATGTATCCCTGATTCTGGATGGTTTAAAGTCAACACAGATGGGGCTTATTCTTCCAGTAGTGGGATTGCGAGCTGCGGAGGGGTAATTCGCGATCAATGCGGGAGCTTCCTATGTGGGTTTGCTGGAAAGATTGGGAATTGCTCTGTTCTCCAGGCGGAGCTGTGGGGAATTTTTTAGAGGTATCTCTCTTGCTCATCAGAGAGGGCTCCAACGAGTGATTGTGGAGTCAGATTCCTTGCTTGCTGTGAATCTCATCAATAAGGGTTGTCTTCAGACTCACGTCTCCTTCCCTCTGGTGGATCGTATTCGAAGGATGAAGGATAAATTTGACGGAATTTTTTGGGTCCACACTTACAGAGAAGCTAACTTCTTGGTTGATAAATTTGCTAAGTTCGGTCAAGAACTCTCAGTTCAGTTTAGAGTATTTGAAGAAGTCCCACCTTTTGCTGTTTTACAATTCATTTTAGATAGTTTTGGGCCTTATATCCAGAGAGGCTTTTAGTTTTGTTTGGTTTTTTCCTTTGTTTGTGTGGCCTTTTTAGGTCCTTCTACTCAACAAAAAAAAAAGTGTATCTTGTTGCATTGTCGAAGTATAGATAGATGGATTAAAATAGTTTTGGAGATATATTTTAATTTGTCTTTTTATATTTAATAATAATAATTTAATTTTAAAATTCGAAGAGAAAAAATAGAAATGAATGTTAAACAAATACATATGGATAATTTATTGCTAAAATAATTGTTTATTTGGTAAACCAATTTATTAAATATTTTAAAATCTAATTTTTTGAAATTATTTTATTTGTTGTATTTTTAAATTTTCAAAAATTTTTATTTAATATATTTGCTATTTTAATTCTAGAATATATAAAATTCTTTCGCCCCTCATTTTTTTTGTCTAATTGTCTCTCTTTTCTTCCATCATATCAATTATCATATCTTTCATCTTTTCTCTTCATTTTTTTATATAACTCTCTTCTCTGTATTTCTCACATCTCAAAGTAGAATTTTATATATTTTAAATGAAGAGAGAAGATGAAATATATGATAATAAAAAGAAACCAACTCAACGTTAATGTTTAAAAAAATAGAATTGCACTTGTGAATAGAAAAAAGTGAACCATGCTCTTGTTTTGTTCAATTGTATAATTATAGAGACACAAACTCAAAACTATTAAAAAACATTTCTCATAATTAGTTGTAGAGCATAATAATTAATTAATAGTTTATTAAATATTATAAAACATAAATCTTTAAATTATTTTTTATTTCATAAAAATATAAGCAAAAACAAATTATGTCTTATATATCTTATATACCTACTAAGGATTAAATTATATATACCTCACAAACAATAGTGATCCCACATGGTAGGATAAAAGCTCACGTAGTAAGAAAACCAAGACAATTGTAAAATTATGGATAAATAACACACAATCTCGGTCAAAACTCAACAAATTAAAGCCCAATAGTGATGGTCAAAGGCAAATTAATAGTAAAAATCAAACCAACTCACCATTAATGTTAAAAAAAATCACATCAAAATAGTTTTTATTTTAAATCAACCCAACACATTAAAATATTTTTGTCCAATTAATAGTAAAAAGCAAACCAACTCACGATTAAAGTTAAAAAAATAGGATTGCACTTGTCTCGTACCTGACAAGTCGTAGGTTCGAACCCTCACGCATCCCCTTGGAGTGAGGTAAATGTAAGTACCTTTATAAGTGCTCCTTGAGCCCGAAGGTTTTCCCTGCCTTGGACTGGAGCACCATCCCCTCACCCTATATTTTTAATTTACCAAAAAAAGGTGAATCATGCTCTTGTTAAATTGTAGAAGTATGGATAGGTACACAAACTCTAAACTATTACAAAATATTTCTCATAATTAGTTGTACTGCATAATAATAAATAAAAAATTATTAAATATTATAAAACATAAATCTTTAAATTATTTTATTTATATTTTTAATTTCAAAAAAATATAAGCAAAACAAATAACTTTTTATATATCTTATATACCTGCTAAAGGCTAGATCATATCTCGCCAATAATATTTACCCCACATGGTAGAAAAAAAAAACTCAGCCAAATTGCAAAATTATAGATAAATAACACTCAATCTCAGCAAAAACTCAACAAATAAAAGCCAAATAGTGATTGTCAAAGGCAAATCAATAGTAAAAAAAATAAACCAACCCACCATTAATGTTTAAAAAAATCACATCAAAATAGTTTTTATTTTAAATCAACCCAACACATTAAAATATTTTTGTCCAATTAACTGTAAAAAGTAAACCAACTCAAGATTAATGTTAAAAAATAGAATTGCACTTGTGAATAGTAAAAAGGTGAATCATGCTCTTGTTCAGTTGTAGAAACATAGATAGATATAGATAGATAGATACACAAACTCTAAATTATTAAAAAATATTTCTTATAATTAGTTGTAGAGCATAATAATTAATAAATACTTTGTTAAATATTATAAAACATAAATATTTAAATTATTTTTTTATTTTTTTAGTTTCACAAAAATATAAGCAAAAACAAATAACGTTTTATATATCTTATATCTTATATACCTACTAAAAGCTAAGCTATACCTCAACACCAATATTTACCCCACATAGTAGAAAAAAAAACTCACTCAATAGATAATTGCAAAAAATCAAGACAATTGTAAAATTATAAGCAAAAACAAATAACATTTATATATCTTATACACCTACTAAAGGCTAGACTATATCTCACCAACAATTTTTACCCCACATAATAGAAAAAAACTCACTCAATAGATAATAGTAAAAAATCAAAAAAATTGTAAAATTATAGATTTTTTTTTACCTTTTTGGTTGAAAATTATAGATAAATTGTACACAATCCCAATCAAAAGTTAAAAATAAAAGCCCAATACTTATGGTTAAAGGCCCATAATGTGGTTGACTGAAAAAAAAAATTAAAACTTGAATGAACAATGCTAAAAAACCAGTTAAAAATAAAAACCCAATACTTATGGTCAAAAGCTCATAATGTGGTTGACTGGACAAAAAAATTAAAATTTGAATGAATAGTGTTCAAAAAACTCTTCCCATGTAGTATTATAGATAAAGTAAAGTAGACTCACTCTGAATTTTTTCTGAAAGAAAAGAAAAGAACCGGGAAAGTAAAAATAAGAAAGAAAAAAAAGACTTTTCACTCGTAGGTTTGCCCTGTGTAGATCATGATTTCATGTGATTCAAAATGTAAAAATATAGTAATTTAAATTCATAATCATCAAATTCAACATTTATTTTAATACCAAAAAAAGTTAACATTTATTTTATTAATATTTTGATATTAAATTGGTTTTTAATCACTTTTATGAAATATTAATTAAAAATAATATAACTCAAATCGGTAATTCCGTGTATTAATGCGGAAGTTTCTACTTTCAACCTTATAGAACCCAGAGAAATTAGCATAATTTGTTTATAAATTCATTTTTTTACATTAAATTCGATTAATCATATAATTAAGGATCATTTAATAAAAAATAAAATTATTCATTCATTTTTAATAACTAGTAAAATGTAGATTGGATTAGACATTTGGTCCACCCTAAAATCCTCTCACACTGGCTTCCACCGAAAAGACATGCATGCATACATTATGATTGCCTGGAAACTGTTGATCGTCCAAGAGGAAGACAATCAAATAATTGCACTTTAGAACATTAAAAACCTCTTGAAAACATATATATATATATATATATATATATCAGACCGAATGCCCATTTGATATTATTATGATATAATAAAGAGAGGGAAAGTGATTGATATACATACTATATGGTAGGTTGTTTCGTGTGAGGCATATTTCTTGTCTAACTTTTCTATTTCCCAATGGACGCGCACTGCAAATAATCTTATGCCCAAACTTATAAATATATTTTAAAGCTTTGCCCGCAAAATGAGAAATGAGAGGTTCACACGCTGCAACAAGTAGAAGTCACCATACCATGGCCAAAAAGGTAGGTGTTTGGTGGGAATTTGAGCATTTAAGAGAGGAATAGTTATGAGTTTGTTGGATGAAGAACTTGTCTTGTCCGTGAAAGCGCCATTGAATTTGGGCACGCATTACAGGGAGAGAGACGCCAGAAAAAGTCAAACCTTATTTGGTACTTGACACTTGTCACTATTGTATTTCAAGTTTTAGGAGCCCTTCCAATCATTCAGTTCAGTTCCAAAATGAAGTTCTTTTTATTCAAATTTTAAGCATATATACAGTACTCCCTCCATTCCAATTTGATAGTTGTTTTAGGAAAATAATTTTTTTTCATAATATGAGTCGTTCTCTAGTTTCTATGTGAGTATTAATGATAGTTTTCCATTTTTACCCTTCCACTTTTATGGGAAAAGAAACTTAAAAAATTGTGCACCACACTACTCATTAATGTATTTAGGTAAAATGAGAAAAAATGTGTAGTAAATTAAGAAGGGTAATTTAGTAAGATTACTATGTCTTTTAAGTCATTTATTATTGTTCTTAATTTGTGTGTAAAAACCTTAAACGACTGTTAAAATGGAATGGAGGGAGTATCATATACTCCTATGTGTGAAACTAATTATGATACCAATGTTAATAATAGGAGAAAGAAAACAACAATTTTTGCACACCACAATTTCCTACACTTACTCATCTTGATATAACACATCACTCATTACATCTATTAATTTTTTTAATTGTTTCGGTGCTCACCAACTATTTTACAAATGTTAATTGCGCCAAATTGGGGAAGGGATGGTACACAGGAAAAAAAAATGGAGTCTCCTTTCACATATTCATACACTAACGTGCATTTGTTAAAACTAATCAAAAAACCAATTGAAACCTACAAATATGAATAGTGTGTGGACCTCCAACCAAACTCTCCTTCTCCTTCTCTCTCTTTCTCTCTCTACGTTTCTCCTTCTCTCTAAAAGGGTAAAATTACTAAGTAATTAATGCACTAACAGAAACAACATTTAAAGCTATTCGCGGACTCTCGCTCAAACGAGGATCTTCTCGCTTGAGTGAGGAGGAATATTCTCCCCAGATATATGATTCTCGCTCAAGCGAGAACCTTTTTGCTTGAGCGCAATTGAGCAGAAAAAAACTCATTACTCTCTGGCTTTGTCTCGCTTAAACGAGAAGGCGCGAGAGCCTTCTTGCTTGAGCGAGAGCAAGTCAGAGAGTAACCCCTGATTCTAGATGAAATTGCGCTTGAGCGCAATTCCATTACAAAGAGCCCTAAAAAATAGCCCTGCCCCTCGCTCAAGCGAGCCCTTCTCGCTTAAGTGAGGATGACTGAACATAAACTTTCCCCATTTTTACTGATATGCTCGCTCAAGCGAGACCTTCTCGCTGGTCTCGCTTGAGCGAGAATGACAGAATCAGAAATTCCCCCCTTCTACTGATATGCTCGCTGACCTGCTCGCTTGAGCGAGGGTATCAGAACCTTGTACTTCCAATTTTCACTCTTAGTCACTTTTTCCCCAAATTCCTTTTACAAAATCCTTTTCCCTTATTAATTTGATTTATGAAAATAATAAAATCTGGGATGTTACTAAACTCGTACATCATCGAGTCTCTTCGGCTCTATGGACGAGTTTGTGTCCATAGAATTGACTGAAAAAAATTAGGGTTAGGTCATTCCAACTCGTCCCACAAACACTCCTAACTAGACGTGTAGAACGCAAGCTCATGCCCCCGATTTCCATTGGAGAAATGAGGTTCTCCCGGCAAATTAGATCACTTTTAAAATTAAGGATTTGAATTTATTATATAAAAATAAATAATACTCATTATGCATTTTATTAACTACTAATCTTTTAAATTTAATATTGAATATATATTTAATAAATATTCACAAAATATTTTAAAATACCATACCTAGCTATGAAGCCGCCATAACAATTTCCTTTCAAAATCTTTTAATATATTTTTTATAGGCTTTAAAAATGTTTTTATTTTTTATTCCCGAAAAATATAACGAAATTTGGTTTTTGTCCCTCATTTATTTTTTATTGGTTTTGGTCCTTTATTTTCCAAAATTACATGATTTTAGTCCTCATCGTTAGTTATATTCCATTAAGTGATGACGTAGTATTATTTCTTACAAATTTTTCTATGGATTTCCTTCAAATTTTCCTACAAATTTCAAAATTGAAAGGTAATTTATTCAAATTCTAAAATTTGTGGGAAATTTACTACAGATTTTTTTACAACAAAGCAAAAAAAATTTATAGCAGTAATTTTGTATAAAATATTTTTAGTTTTTTTAGGAATTTACTACATATGACTTTTCTAGAAAAAAAATCGTAAGAAATTTCCTATGAATTTTTACCTAGGAAAAGTCGTAGTGCAAATGTAAAAAAAAATGACTTAACAAAGTATACTTAATAATGAGGACTAAAATTATGTTATTTTAAAATATGAAGGATCAAAACCAATAAAAAATAAATAAGGGATAAAAATAAAATTTCACTATATTTTAAAGATGAAAAACATAGTTAAACGTTTTTTATATATAATACTATTATTAGCTAGGTGAAACGATCATGCTAGAATTACTAAATATCATGAATTCACATTCTACTATTAATAGGAACAAGATGAATATTCTTACACTTAATTAAATATATTAAATTAAAGGTAAATATTAACGAGTTTTTTAAGGATGGAATTAAATTCTTTTGTATTAAATGAAAATTAACCGGAATCTTCAAGAAATAAAAAATATAAGGTATTTAATGAAAAATAATTTATTATATAAAATATATAAAAATCATTTGATACTTTTTTTAAATGATTAGATCTATTTAATAAAATGTATTAAATATTTCTTAGAGTTTAATATATATACACTGTCAGTGTAAACTACTCTTAATCAAAACTACTCTTAATACACTCATTGAACACTTATCTTCTTTTTAAAAAAAAAAACTTATCTTTTTTTCCTAAATATCAAAATAGATGATACTCTATTAAAATTTATGAATGCTTATAAAGAGAAAAATTAATTAAATATAAAATTTCTACATAATAAAGTCGTGTGAAATTATTCGCTCATCTTAATATTTTTTTTATTGTATTAACCATATGTATCCCCTATTACCAGGAGTAATCCTGTTCAAGATTTAATCACAATTAAGGTTTCTCACCCCCCACCCTACGAATTTGTTTAGTGAGGCGACAATCTTAGCCGCTCATCTTAATCTGCATATAATAATCTTAAACTATACACTTAAAAAAATGAATATATAATATCACCTTTGGTCCTTTTTATAATATCATTTTAAAAATCTTATTTTGGTCTTTTTTATATAATATCCATTGCGAAGTTTTAGAATCATTTATTATTTTCTTTTCATTTTTATCCTTCATAATTAATGAACCTTTGTACTCCCTCATTCCTATTTATAAGACACCATTTAGAAGTTTTATTTGTTCCTTTTTATATGTCACTTTACAATTTCAAGAAAAAACATTTATTACCATTTAATTTCCTTATTTACACTTATTAACTTTAATGTCTTTATAACTATCAAATGATAGTGGATGTAGTCAATATTAAATAAGGGTCAAATTAGAAAATTAAACTATTTTTTAAAACCTAATAAAATTAACTAGTTTTAACTATTTTTTATTGATTTGTGTGATCTGGTCAACTATGCGTTATAAATAGGAATGGGGGAAGTAATTTTCAAGATTTGATTAATATGTGGAATTAAATATAATTTTATTTTAAATAGGGTTAAATTTGAAAGATAAAGCATATTTTAAAAATCAATTTTGATAAAATCAACCCTAATAGTTAAGTAAAAGGCTTCTAAATATGGAAAGATTTTGTTAAAATAAAAAACATTTAATATTTATAGTTCATTCAAGCTTTTGATGTAATTAATACTTTCTATTTTAATAAAAACTTTCCATATTTAAAAGTCTTATCCTCATCCTTACGGTGGATTTTATCAATGATTTCCTAAAATGTGTAATATTACACATGATAATAAATTAAAGTTTGAAATATTTTGTGAAAAAATGTACTACCTCCGTTCCTATTTAACTGTCCACTTTCAAAGAAAAATTTGTTTCTATTTAATTGTCCACTTACAAACCCAATGCACTAATAAATACATTTTTCTTCATTTTACCACTATGTTAATAAATGGTCAACTAATAAAAACTAATGGGAGCCAATAATAGTAAGAGAGATAAAAGGGTAAAATGAAAAGTTTAAAATTTATTTTCATGAAAACGAGAATAATAATTGCATTCCTTAATATGTGTGTTTTAATCAAATTGAACAGTTAAATAGGAACGGATGTAATATTATTTAATAGTACTGATGCATTAAATGTTGTGATTATTTTAATTTTTAATAAAATATTTTAACTTTTAATTTATTATATTGTGAAATATTACACTGATTAAAAGAAATCGTTAATTTTATCAAAAATCAATATGTCAAAACAATATATATGTTTGAGTCCAAAGGGTCCTATAATAAATATGGAAAAGCTTACTTAACATCTGTCTAAAATTAATTAGATTAATGAAGTATTAATTAAATTGAGTGGTTCCTAATTAAATTTATGGCACTTTTCGAGATCTGATATGATTACGTGGAGGTTCTTGTGACAGCTGCTGTTATTAAGATATCATTAATGAATACAGATCACAGACTTACAGGCGGGCTCGTTCGTCCGCGCGTCATTAATGTTTTTAATTTTGATAGACACTCTATCAGTACAGACCCCACTTACTCATATAGTAAATGCATGCCCTGCCATGCCAATAACCAAATAAATAAATTCAATAAAAGGAACAGTGCTTTAGGACCAAACAAATAAAACATCTAAAACAAGCGGAAATGTTTACACACAGGAATATTAGAGCATCTAATATGGTTGTCCGAAAGCAATTTAGCTGTTAAAGTAACGTTGTTTTCTTGAATTTTACCATTACAAACGACTAGATGAAGACTGTGTTTGGTAAGTCATTTCAGTTAGTTGAAAGCTGAGATTAGTAGTTGAAACCATTTTAGCTGTGTTTAATAAGGTAACTTTTTTGGATAGCTACCAACTTTTCTTGAAAAGGTACTTGAGGGCAGCTTTTTGAAAAAAACTTCAATTTTCAGCTACTAGTTGAAAATTAATTACAAGTTTATCTATCAACCACTCCCATTTATCATTATTTAATAATCAATGATGTTCTTATATGTCATTTTACCATTTTCAGCTAGTTTTACCAAACACATTTAATAGCTTTTTAACTTTCAGCTAACTTTAAGCTTTCAGCTAGCTTTCCAGCCTTTAGCTAGTATTAAGCTTTCAGCTAACTTTTCAGCTAATTTTACCAAACACACTCATAGTCGCTTTTAAGGCACATATGTTGTTTTAGTAAGCAACTGTAAAAGTGATAAAAAGAACAATAAAAAAAATGTTGAAATTTTACCTTTACAAAGAGATATTGGAAGCATTTAAGGAGAGCTGCTTCATTGTAAAGATAAAATGTTTAGAGGTGATTGTATTAAAAAGATTAAAAATGAGTAATGTGTATAAGCGAGTCCCATTAGAAGCACCCAAAGAGATCATTGCTCCACTGTGGATGCTCTTATAGACACAAAGCTAAGGGCTGACCCACCTCTAAAAATAAAAAGAGATAATTAAGTGACAAAAATAGGAGAAGTGATAGATATGTAATCTATACTATTATTATAAAAGGATACCAAATTTTTAGTTTCCACATTTTCTTTCTCAATGTACCCCTGACTTTTTTAAAAAAACCCCAAAAAATTCACAGTAGTTATTGAAACGTGACATATTACTCCCCCTCCCCCACTTTTAACAAATTCGGAATATTGGGAGTAGGGATGAGAATAGGCCGAGCCGAGTTAGGCTTTCCAAGGTCCGAGTCTGGCCTGCACCTTAAATCCATGGCCTGAGTCTGACCTGTTTATCTGATATAGGCTTTATTTTAGGGTCTGAGTTTAGGCTATTTAAAGCCTGACATGGCCTGAAAGCCTGTTTAAAAGCCTATTTTATAATAAGGTACTTGAATAGATCATAAGCATCTATTTGAATGGACTTATAAGCTCAAGTTTTTTAGGTAAGACAACATACTTATATATTTAGACAGACTAATAATTATATAATTATAAGGCAATATAATAAAAATCTTTATAATAATAATAATAGCAATATAAAAAATACTAGTATTTTATTTATACTTAGTTAAATAGGCCGGCCTGATAGGCTCAGAAGGCTTTTTCAATGGTCTGAAGCCTAGCCCGTTTTTCTATATAGGCTTTTAAAAAACCCTTGACCCGATCTATTTAATAAATTGGCCTGGGCCTGATGTAGGCCAGGCTGTAGGCCCCTGACGAGCGATCTGGTCTGTTTCCACTCCTAATTGGGAGAGAAATGGTTATTGTCAAGATAAAAGTGATCAGTGGTAAAACTTGACCAAAATATTTGAGAGAGCCAAAATAATATTTTGATTATATTTACATTTAAATGCATATATATACAAATTTTACGTCTTTTCTAAAAAATAAAAAATGCAAATATATGTGTTTGTCTTTCCACTAGTAGAAAAATAAAAGAGATAAAATGAAAGATGAGGTGGATATAGATATGAAAGAGAATGTAGGTGTATTTTTTTTTTTTTTTGTAATGAGAGAATGTTGGTGTATGAATATTATAACCCTTTTACACACATTCATGATAAATAGAGATCGACTTATATACATTTTTTTATATATTCTATTTAATATCTTTTTAAACATTTAACTTTATTCCTTTAATCATGAATTTAAAATTTTTTTATATTAAGTAGATGGGATTTATAAAATTTTAGATAATTTAATAATTAATTAATATCTTATAAACAATTTTATATTAATAAATAATATATGATTGATTTCATTAATAAATAATATAGGTGCGCATAATGATCATGTTAATATTATATGATTTAATATATGATTGATTTCATTAAATTAATATTCTATACATATTTTTTTTATAATGAAAGGGGCAAAAAGCCCAAAAAGACAACAACTACCTGATAAAACGAGGCAAAATTACACCTCTACAATCATCCCTAAGAGTATCAACTAAAGAGCTAGGACAAGATGGTAGCCTATGAAATCCCAGGGGGAATACATGCCCCATATTACCAAGATGGTCAGTTGCCCTATTGCCTTCTCTATATGTATGACAAATAGAAACACTTCAATCCCAAGATAGAGCTTCTCTAATAATACTAAAACAATTATGTGTTAGAGAAACACCATTCTTAACTAGCTCCAGAGCTGTCTTAGAATCCAGCTCAATGATAATTAATGTGATGAAAGTTACATTCCCTTGCCATTTGAATTCCATGGAACATAGCCCGAAGTTCAGCTTTTATAGCTGAACAGGATCCAATATTAGAGACAAAACCAATGAGATAATTACCATCTTCACCACGAATTAGTCCACCCCTAGCAGCTTTATGCAATGGACCAAGCACCGATTCATCTACATTTAATTTAACAAACCTTACAGGAGGAGGTTTCCAAGCAATGTATTCCTCATATCTATTTGTCAGGATATGAGAAACTTGTGCCAAGCTTCTTGTGATCTCAGCAGCATATGCAAGTGCTTTATGAAGAATGATGATAAATTAGTCCGCTGATTAAACACAAGATTATTTCTATCATTCCAAATCATCCATGAGATGATTGGGAAGAGTTGCTTCCACTCAAATCCAGTTTGCCTGTTTGAGACATCCTCAGAAAGATTAAGCTTCATCCATCCACTTATCCCAAGGCTGAAGAACCTTGCCCAGTGGTCTTCATGAATTACAAAATTCCACATCTCCATTACAGCAGAGCAGGACAGTCACATAGGGAGTGCATTATTGATTCAGGTTGATCATTCCTCTGCCTAGCCTCTCTTCAAAATATATTTAACATATATTTTGAAATAAGTTGATCCTTATTCATACATACATACATACACACACATTTTTTTAAAAAACTACAGATTGAAACAAGTTATTTAAAAAAACCAATTAATGAGTTTACAGAATAATTTAATTTTATTATAATTTTATACCTAAACCTTTGTAAAATTATATTTTCTTTTAACTTTTAATTATTTATTTCATTATTCTTAAAATAAAACTTACTTGCATTTTAGGTCCCTCTAGTCTGGACAACGTGTGGTTTTGATCAAACTTTTTTGAATAAATTAAATTCATCTACTTTCAAAATTAAACAAATTTGATCCATCCATCAATTGTCTTCTATCTAAAACCCTCAAATTCTCACTTTTTACTTAACATTTCAAAAATGGTTTTGATTAGAACATTTTAATTGTTCTTAATCTCAAAATTCACTAATCAAAATATTGAATTTCATCTAAAATAAAAAAAATCCCAAAATTTACACTCATTAAATTCTAATTCCACATCTTACAAAATTCTTTAAATTTTATCAAATTTATATTATGTTTTTCATTTTTGAGCAAGTAAAATTATTTTGTATCCTAGATTTATCATAAACTTCAAAGTATTTAAATTTAAAATAAAAATTTTAGGATTTTAAATAGAACACAATTGCACATAATCTAAATTAGAAAAACCAAAAAACAATTAAAAGCAATAAAATAAATTAATGAAAAATATCAGAGATAATTAATTAAAAGAAAATATAATTATAAAAATTTTCAAGTATAAAATTTTAATAAGATTAAATTATTCTTTAAACTCATATAAGTTCACTAGTTTGTTTAAATAACTCCTTATGATTTATAGATTTTTAACATGGTATTTTGAAAAGATATGTGTGTATGTATATATTAATGAATAAATAAGTATTCATTTATTATAAAATAAATATTAAATATGTATAGAATATGATTAATTTAATAAATCCAATCATATATTGAATCGTGTACTCCCTCCGTCCCTATTTATAAGACCCCTTCTAGAAGAATTGAGTGTCCCTTAATATAAGACCCTTTGCAAATTTTTAGGTAAAATAATAATTTTTTCCATACTTACCCTTAATTAATATTCAACTCCTTTTATTTCCCACATATTGATAAGTGTGAATAATTAATGAAGTTTTACCTACATGCCCAACTACACCATTGGAAAGTGACTTTTGTAGTCTTTCACTATGTCACAATTAATGTCTCTAGAATATAGTGACTTATAAATAGGGGTATATTTGGAATGTTATTATTTTTTTTAAAAGATCAATACATTAACTAACTTTTCTTAAACTGTGTGAAACGGTTAAAATGGTCTTATAATAAGGGACAAAGGGAGTAACATTATTATGATGATTATACACATCCAATTTTAGATGAACTAGATTATGTAGATATGCAGCACAATCAATGAAATGCTAGAGGATTATATGATTGTTTTAACATTATGAAATTAAATGCTAAGATGTTTACTTATTATTTTAGTATAGGGTAACAAAGGGAAAAATAAAAAAGAAAATGTAAGTAAATTTAGAAGCAAGAGTGTCAATGTTGCTGTAAACTCTGCTAGTACAACTGGTTCCAATAATGCAAGTGCTGGTAAGACACCAAATAAGGATCAAAATGAATCCCAAAACAATCTCACAATGATATTGGAGAATTAGTCTGTTACTATAATTCTGTTAATGACTATTAGTATAATTCTGTTATCTTGTTTGTATCAGTTAAGAGTTAGCTTTCTATTTTGTCCTTAGTTAGTTAGCTTTCTGTTTATTAGTTAGTTTAGTTAAGTTGTCAGTTGTACCTATTTTAGGTGTTCTATATATTTGTATCCATATCTCTTTGAATACACACAGATGCACATTCACAAAACTACAACTCACATTCTCTTCTAGATTTCTCTCTTCTCCTTTTTTCTCTATTTCTTTTTAGTTTTATGGTATCAGAGCTCTCATCCAAAGAGCTCTGTTGCGCCTACTCATCATGGCAGAAGAAGAAGTCAGAAAGGAAGAAGAAAGTTCACCAATCATCAAGGGAGATGAATCACAAAACCCTTACTACCCGCATGTTGGAGAAAATCCAGGAGCCATAATCTCCAGCCCCTCTCTTGATGGCAACAACTATCATCCTTGGAGCAGGGCGATGATGAGAGCTCTTCTATCCAAGAACAAGATCCAGTTTGTAGATGGAACCATCAAAGAACCAATTTTCACTGATCCCCTACGCAATTATTGGGTAAGATGTAATATGACTGTCTTTTCTTGGATAACTAGGACTCTTTCCACACAGATTGCTCAGAGCATTGTCTACATTGACAATTCCCAAGACCTTTGGAATTATTTGAAAGAAAGATTCTCCAAGGGAGACCATTTTCGAGTTTCAGGTCTTCTGCAAGATATCCACTCAATCAAACATGGTGAAAGAAATATCTCTACCTATTTTACTGATTTAAAAATTTTAATGGAGGAACTGGACACCTTGAGGCCAATTCCTTCGTTTTCTTGCACTATCAAATGTTCATGTGAATTAGTCAGCACCATCAAGAAATATAAGGAGAATGAGTATGTCATATGCTTCCTAAAGGGACTCAATGACTAATACAATTCCATCAAAAGTCAAATTTTAATCATGGAGCCACTACCAAGCATCAACAAGACATTTTCAATGGCCATACAACAAGAAAGGCAAGTCAATGGATCACCAGTTCAAGAATTTGGCTTGATTGCTAATTTCACCAATCCAAGAAATACTTTTGGGGGAAAATCAGCTGAAGGAAGAGGAAGACCAAATTTCAGAAATTACACAAATACTAGCCAAAAGGTATGTTCTTTCTACGGAAAAGAAGGTCACACCATTGAGACATGTTACTTTAAACATGGATATCCACCCAACTTCAAGTTTAGAAGCAAGAGTGCCAATGTTGCTGTAAACTTTGCTAATTCAACTGGTTCCAATAATACAAGTGCTAGTAAGACACCAAATAAGGATCAAAATGAATCCCAAAACAATCCCACCAATGGACAATATAATAAATTGATGGAGATGCTCAGAAAATCCAATTTTGGTGAAATTTAAACACCATTAGCTAGTTCCAACAAGAACCAGGTAAAATTCTTTTAACTCAACAAGAATCCAAATGGAACACAAGCATTTGGATTCTTGATAGTGGTGCTATTGACCATGTCTGTCGAGATTTATCTCATTTTATTACCTACAAAAACATAGATACTATTAAGGTAAAGCTTCCTAATGGAACCATTGCTCAAGCCAAAGTTGCTGGAATTGTTGCTTTTTCTAACAGACTTTATCTTCATAATGTTCTATTAATACCTGAATTTAATTACAACCTCATTTCCATCAAAAGATTTGTTGATTCCTTGAACTATAAGCTGACTTTTGATAAATCCTCATGTCTTATACAGGACTTCAGTTCTCAAGACATGATTGGTCTTGCTAAAACTTAAGGCAACCTTTACATCCTCTAGAAACCAAGTTTCAAGGACTAAAGCCATTGATATAAATGTTCCTTTTGTTAATGTTTCAAAGAATCTTGTTCATTCTTTTGATCTTTGGCATTTCAGATTAGGACATCCTTCTACTACTGTTTTTTATCAAATAAATAGTCACTTTCCTTATGTGAAATCTCATTCTAATAATGTTTGTGAACACTGTCATTTTGCCAAGCAACCCAGATTATCTTATCCTATTAGCTTGACTAATTCATATTCTTGTTTTGATTTAGTCCACATGGACATTTGGGACCTGTCCCTATTACATGTATACATGGACATAGATATTTTCTTACTATTGTTGATGATTTCAATAGATATACTTGGATTTTTCTCATGAAGTCCAAGGCTGAAACTAGGACCCTGATCAAGAATTTTTATGTTATGGTTTTCATTCAATTTAATAAAAATATTAAAGCCATTAGAAGTGATAATGGATTAGAATTTGTCTTGATAGAATTTTATAACACAAAGGGAATTTTACACCAAACTTCATGCATTGAGACACCACAGCAAAATGCTATTGTTGAAAGAAAGCACAGACATATTATAAATGTTGCTAGGTCTTTACTTTTCCATTCTTATCTACCTAAAGTCTACTGGAATTATGCCATCAATCATGATGTTCATCTCATAAATAAAATGCCTACTCAGGTTTTAAAAGGAAAATCCCCTTTTGAAATCATGAATAATAAGCCATCATCATATTTAGAATTGAGAGTCTTTGGCTACCTTTGCTTTGCTTCTACCCTTGTTCATGATAGAAATAAGCTTGATCCTAAGGCAAGGAAATGTGTGTTTTTAGGAGTTAAGTCAGGGACCAAAGTCTATATTGTTCTTGACTTATGCACTAATGAGATTTTCATATCTAGGAATGTTGTGTTTTATGAGCATGTTTTTCCCTATCTATCTAATAACAATGACAAAGATAATCAAACTACTGAACATACCTTTGAAAGTATTGATTTTCTCACTTATGATGATAACGATTCTGCTAACGGATTTATCATTGATAGTTCCAACACTACTGAAACAACACCTGATCCTACACATGTAATACCAGATTCAACCTCTCATCCACAATCCCCTTCAACACTGGTTGTTTTACCTGTAAAATCTAATCCTTTGTCTCAAATTTCTTCAACTCAAACTCACCTTAGGAGGTCCACTAGACATAAGCATCTCCCAACTTATCTCACTGACTACCATTGCAATCTGCTAGCTCAACACCATTCTGCTACTTCACTTACTATTAGATACCTTTTATCTTATACTTTATCATATCATTTTTTATCTTCTGATTATCTTCATTTCACTCTCTCTGTCACTACTAACACTGAACCTAAAAATTATGTTCAAGCTATTAAATCCCCTCACTGGGTGAAAGCTATGCAAAATGAATTACATGCCTTGCAATCTAATCATACTTGGTCTTTTGCTGAACTTCCACATGGTAAAACAACTACTGGATCAAAATTGGTATATAAGATAAAATATAATTTTGATGGTTCCTTAGATAGATACAAAGCTAGACTTGTGGCAAAAGGGTATAATCATATTAAAGGATTAGATTTTTTTTTATACTTTTGCCTCAGTTGCAAAATTGACAACTGTTAGACGCTTGTTGTTGCTTCCAGTCAAAACTGGTTTCTTCACCAATTAGACATTAATAATGTCTTTTTGCATGGAGATTTGATGGAGGAAGTCTATATGCACCCCCCACAGGGCCTTATCTATCCTAAACCCAACCTTGTTTGTAAACTTCACAAGTCTATTTATGGCCTTAAACAAGCTGGTAGGCAATGGTTTGCTAAGCTTTCTAGTTTTCTCTTAACTATTGCCTACAAACAATCTCTTCATGACCATTCCCTTTTTCTTAAACATTCTCAGTCTAAACTAACAGTTCTTTTAGTTTATGTTGATGACATTATCCTAGCAGGTACTGATCAAGATGAAATTGCCATTGTCAAGCAGAACCTTCACCATCATTTCAAAATCAAGGACTTGGGTCATTTGAGATACTTCCTTGGCTTGAAAATTTCCATATCCCATCTTGGCATAACTCTATCTCAAAGAAAATATACATTAGATCTACTCTCTGATTTTAATCTTCTTGCAGGTAAACCTGCCCCCACACCAATGGTTTGATCTTGTTAACTCTATCATGAAGACAATGCTCTTTACCATGATGTTGCTAGCTATAGAAGACTGGTTGGCAAACTCTTATATCTCACAACCATCAAACCAGACATCTCATATGCTATTCAACAGCTCAACCAATTCATGGCTTGTCCAACTGTTCAACACTACAAATATGCTACTCGTGTCTTGAGATATCTTAAGGGTTCTCCTAGTCAAGGAATTTTCTACCCTTGCACTTCCAGTCTTCAACTAAAGGGATTCAGTTACTCTGATTGGGGCACCTGTTGTGACACCATAAAGTCCATAACTGGTTATTGTATCTATTTGGGAGACTCTCTAATTAGTTGGAAATCAAAGAAACAAAATATTGTCTCCAGATCTTCATGTGAGGCTGAATATCGTGCCTTAGCCATGACTATTTGTGAGCTTCAATGGTTCACATATTTGTTACAGGATCTCTGCCTTCCCTTTGTTACTCCTGCTTTGCTCTATTGTGATAATGAATCTACGCGCCACATTGCAGCCAATGTTGTCTTCCATGAAAGGACTAAGCATTTGGAGATCGATTGTCACCTTGTTAGGGAAAAATTACAAGCAAAATTGTTTCATCTTCTTCCCATCTGTAACAAAGAGCAACATGCTGACCTGTTTACCAAGCCTTTGGATCCAGCCCCTTTTCAACGTCTTTTGTCCAAGTTGGGAGTTCTTAACATTTACTCTCCAGCTTGAGGGGGTATTGGAGAATTAGTCTGTAAGTATAATTATGTTAATGACTATTAGTATACTTCTGTTAGTATCAGTTAAGAGTTAACTTTAGAGTTAGCTTTCTGTTTTGTCCTTAGTTAGTTAGCTTTCTGTTTTGTAGTTTATTAGTTAGTTTAGTTAAGTTGTCAATTGTAGCTATTTTAGGTGTTCTATATTTCTCTCTTCTAGAGAATGTGGTTAGAGAATTTGTTTTAGGGATAAGAGATCAATTGACGCCAAATTTTATCCCTCTATTCTGATTTAATCAAACGACTCACATTTAATCATTAAACCCCTGAGGTGAATCGTGATTTCTTTCTTGCGCACCATGGCTCAGTTGTTAACTTGTTTTCTTTGCTTAAGATTAAGAGCATCACTTTCTCCCTCTGTCATTCCCTTTATTCACATCTCTCTGTTGCGTTTTCCTCTTTCTCTCTTAAATTCAAAAAATATTTACGCTAGCTACTAGCACCAAAGACGATGTTTCCTCTTTAACTTTTAAGGAGCTAGCCGAAATCCATCCACAAGGTTTATTTATTTTTTTTATTTTTATTTGTTAACTTGAATGGTCTAGAAGCCTTGTCACAACCTTAATCTAATTGTTAGGGACCAATCAGTTGTCATGGTCATGCACAATTTCATGACAATTAGTCGCCATTTTAATGACCATGAGAACCGGTAAGAGCTAGCAATATTTTCCTTCATATAGTTTGATGTAAAATGTTAATTAACAAACCCATTTCTAACTGAAATTTGAACTAATTATATATAATTAACATATATTATAGTAGTAATAAGCAAACGAAAATAAGAAAATTTTGTTTTTAATTAAAATATCTTTTTAAAAAAGTGATAAAATTATATATATATATATATATATATATATATGGGTGGGGATCAACTTCAGGAGTAACCCTGGCAAAGTTACTCCGCGTAATAATTTCTTATAGAATGTGATTTTAACAAATCTAACCGTTGACTAATTTGATACTAATATAATGATTATGCACACCAAATTTTAGATCAATTGGACATTCATAGGTATGTAATTTTATAGTAAACATTTACTTATATTTTAAAAAGTATATTGCACGTTCAATTGAAGTGATTTGATGAAACATCAAATGATTTTTAATTTCATGAAATTTTGTAGCCTAGATCTATTTAATAAAAATTGTTAATATGACGGTTAGATTGATGAAATTCAATGTTTATAAGAAGTTATTAGACGGGATAACTTTAGCCAGAGTTACTCCTAGAATAAGTTAATATCCACCTATATGTATGTATATAAAAGAAGTGAAAAGAGGGTTCACAATATAATTTTATGTATGCTATTATAAAAAAAAACATTACAAATCAATTGGGCCACCCCATTAGTTCCGCCCCTGATATTGTAAACCGCTTCTTTTACATATGGTATTAGTTATTAAAGTTATTTGTTTGGGGAAAAAAGATGTATATTGAAAATTATTTTTCTTTCTTATTTTATCATTAGTTTAATAAATATACATTCTCAGACAAAATTATGAATTTAATTGATGTACATTATCAGTGTAAAAAGTTTTACACATGTATTCAATGGTGTGTCGCCATATCATCTAATGAATGTGACACCTCATGTGTTATTAAATTCAATAAAAGATGTGGCAACCTATCATTGAATATCCGTGTGAAACTTCTTTACATTTATAATATATATTAAACTCTAAAATTATTTTATACAGATATTATATGCTATCACATTATTTATTAAATGATGTGATAATACATTAATGAATATATATGAATTTGTTTTTTACGTGATAATGTATATCCATTAAATCTTTTTATCAAATAACATTGTTATATAAAATTGCTGATAGCATAAATGAGTTAAACTTGAAAGCTGGCCGAAAACCGCGCGAAGAATTAAAGATTAAAAATGTGGTTGATAAGAATTTTTCCTCGGGTAAAAGCTGAAATTAAGAGTTAAAATTATTTCATGAGTATTCAATAAGGTAGCTTTTTTAAGTAGCTAGCAACTTTTCTTGAGATGCTACTTGAAGTAGCTTTTCTAAAAAACTTCATTTTTTGGTTATTAGCTGAAAATTTATTATAAATTTATCCCTTATTAACCTCCACACTTATTATTATTTAATAATTAATAACATCCTTATATGTCATTATACCATTTTTCAGCTAATTTTAGCTCACAATTTTAATCAAATTAGCTAATTTTTTAATTTCAGTTTCAACTAATTTTACCGAACGCCACAAAATAAAATAATATTATCATTTTATGATATACATTAGTATCATCAAAAGGAAAAGTATACAAATTAGTAAAGAAACATGAAGCAAAGCTGCAAATATAGTTCACCAAAGTGTAGAAATTGGAAGAGGACAAAAACAAATAGAGTAAAGAAACAGAAAACAAAGCTGTATATATGTATTGTTCACCAATCAACAACTAGCGTATGGTTTTGACCCAAAAAGCGGTGGTCTTACCAATATCATATTCATAGTTTACTTGCTAAAACTGAGAAAAATTTACTACTATACTGCAACATGTAGCACACCATAGCAATAACATTAACATGGTCAAATTGAATTCCAATAAAATTAAAAACCCCAAAGTAAGAAACGCGGTTGGCAAATTGAATGCCTCTGCTATGCATGTTCTCAATTAAAAGTTCGTTGGGGTAGTTGTATCGACTATCCATCTCTCTCTTCTATGTTACACTACACCCTTTATAACCTTTTCACATCTTCCAAAATTTTCCATCTTCCTTCTTCATATCCTTAATTTGTTTTTGCATTGTCTATGCAAACTCAAAACATGGATCCCAGAACCATTTCTGTTGAAGCAAGAAGAAAACTTCCCAACTTTCTGCTATCTGTGAGACTCAAGTATGTGAAGCTTGGATACCACTACTTAATCTCCAATGCTATGTACCTTGTGCTCATACCCCTTCTTGGTGTTGCTTCAGCTCATCTATCATCTCTTTCCATTCAAGACTTTCTCCAATTATGGGAAAATCTCAAGTTCAACCTTGTCTCAGTCACACTATGTTCCAGTCTCATAGTGTTCCTTGCCACCCTTTACTTCATGAGCCGTCCAAGAGGTGTCTACTTGGTGGATTTTGCATGTTACAAGCCAAAGCCAGAGTGCACTTGCACAAGGGAAATTTTCATGGAAAGATCAAACCTCACAGGGACATTCTCAGAGGAGAATCTCTCCTTTCAGAAAAAGATACTTGAGAGGTCTGGTTTGGGGCAGAACACTTACTTGCCCCAAGCAATCTTGAGTGTTCCACCAAATCCTTGTATGGCTGAAGCAAGGAAAGAAGCAGAGGAAGTTATGTTTGGTGCCATTGACCAGCTTCTAGCAAAAACTGGTGTCAAGGCTAAGGATATTGGAATTTTGGTGGTGAATTGTAGTTTGTTCAATCCCACACCATCTCTCTCTGCCATGATTGTGAATCACTATAAGTTAAGAGGGAATGTCATAAGTTATAATCTTGGTGGCATGGGTTGCAGTGCTGGCCTTATCTCTATTGACCTTGCCAAGCAACTCCTCCAGGTTTGCACAGCTTGTCAATTTTTCAAAAATTCAAAACTATACCCTTTTGGTTTATAATATGATGCCAATTTCAATCATTTCAGCATTCTTTCCAGAAATAATAAAGATCCAAACTTTACCATGAAAATTAGGCAGTGCCTACATGGGCATTTGCTGTATATGAATTTTTACCTAAGAAACCACATTACACATGTTTAAGTTCTTTATGCAATTTATTACTTTGCTTCCTCACAAGCATGCCACGTGGGGATATGGAGCCCATTTTTATAGCATCTCTTTATACCGAGAATTATTACATGCAAGTGGACAACTGGTCTGATTCACAGGACAAGTTGTTGGCAGTTTTGTTAGGTTAGCCAACCTAATCAATACCCTCCAAGCCACCAAGTACCCCAAAGTTTATGGACCTTTTTTTATGTCTATATGCCTTTCAAATTAGTACCCTATTAGGGAAACCAAGTTATTGAAATAAACGGTTCAATAATCACTCAATAGCAAATATATTATTAACTATGATCTTAATATGACAACAAATCCATTTATATGTAATTATATTCATTCATAATAATTGGATCAAAAAGCTTTTGACTTTCTGGTTTTCCATTGATAGCACTGTGCATGACACATGATTCTTATGTTTTCCATACTAAGCTTCTGTTTGTTTTACCGTTGCAACAGTGCAAAATCATGTTTTCGTAGAATTGATTTTAAATTACTTTTGTCCAACGTGTTTCATAAAACGTGCATCATCCATCTCAACTATTCATTTCTAGAATCAATTTTACTCTGTAAACCAAACGAACACTAACACTTTGATAAATATTCACAGGTACATCCTAACTCTTATGCCTTAGTAGTGAGCATGGAGAACATCACTCTGAACTGGTATTTTGGCAACAACAGGTCAATGTTGGTCTCAAATTGTCTCTTCAGAATGGGTGGAGCTGCAATCCTTCTCTCCAATAGGTCTTGGGATCGCCGCAGAGCCAAATACCAATTGGTTCATACTGTGCGTACACATAAAGGTGCAGATGACAAGTCCTATGGTTGTGTGTTCCAAGAAGAAGATGAAACAAAAACAATTGGTGTATCACTCTCAAAAGACTTAATGGCTGTTGCTGGAGAAGCCCTTAAGACCAACATCACAACACTTGGACCATTAGTCCTTCCCATGTCAGAGCAGCTCTTGTTTTTTGCTACCTTGGTTGCTAGGAAAGTGTTCAAGATGAACAAGATAAAGCCATATATCCCTGATTTTAAGTTAGCTTTTGAGCACTTTTGCATTCATGCTGGAGGAAGGGCTGTGTTGGATGAGTTGGAGAAGAATCTTGAGCTTACTGATTGGCATATGGAGCCTTCAAGGATGACCCTTTACAGATTTGGCAACACTTCTAGCAGTTCCTTGTGGTATGAATTGGCTTACACTGAAGCTAAAGGGAGGATCAAGAAGGGTGATAGGACTTGGCAGATTGCATTTGGTTCTGGATTTAAGTGTAACAGTGCTGTGTGGCGTGCATTGAGGACCATAAATCCTGCAAAGGAGAAGAATCCTTGGATGGATGAGATTCATGAGTTTCCTGTTCATGTGCCTAAAGTAGCAACAATTGGTTCCTAAATCAAGCCTTTTTTTTTTTTGTTAATTTTGGTGTTAGGGATGGGGTCAAATTGGAAGTAACTTGTGTATGGTCTTTGTAGTTGATGTTAGAGGATTTGCAAGAATTAGAAGAGAAGATTATTGCTTCTAGTAGCTTTGCCAATTGTTTGTTCTTGTAATGATGTTTTTATGTTAAAGAGTGTGCATACAATCATTGCCTCTATTGAACATTACCATTTAAAGGTATATGCAAAATTGTTTTTTATTTTTTTAAGTTGCGTGTGGAGCTTCTGTCTATTAGAGAAAGATCACAATGGGAGTTGATTAGATTTGATTAAAACAGTATACGTTGTTGGATATAAAATTGATTGCTTAGCTATATAGCTAATGCGAATCTATCAAGTAACCAAAGGCAAACAACAGCCCCGGTTTCAATAGATAAATTTCAAACAAATGGCATAATGAGATGAACCAACCTGGTATGGATTCTTAACACTCTAAACTTAATTAAAGTGTTAATTAGGAGACAAACATTTCAGTAGAAAGTGAACACAAAAGCCTTTTGTTTTCTTTTGCTTTCCCTTTCAAAAGAGTTCCATTTTTTTCACACTCTTTTTCCCACTTATTTCCAACTTTTCTCTTGGTCTCTTTCATTCATTTCTATCATATGTCCCATTATAATTTTTCAATCCACTATATAATACAAGTATAAATGGGTTATAACCCACAGGATAGAGAAAGAGAAGAGAGGGAAGATGAGAGATATAAAAAATGTAAAAGGAGATAAAAAAAAAAAAAAGAGTAAAATACAAGTTTGTTTTATATTAAGCTCCTTTTCCTTACATAGTTTTTTGGTCAAAGGACCTTACTTAGTTTGAAACGTTTTAAATTTTGCATCATAAAAGATGCTCTATTTATAGCTAAGCCCAAGTCCAAGTCAAAGTTTGGACAATCCAAACAATCGTATGGCAAACAAAATGGAGGGAGTTGCTTTTATCACCTCTTTTTATTATTTACACCCCTTTTTCAGAAATGCATTTCAAACTCAAAATTAAAAAACCAAAAACACTTTTTGTCCATTTTCAAAATCACAAAATATAATTTTTAATTTTCAGTTTTGAGTTGTAAAAACTTGGTTAAAATTTTTTAAAAACCAAAAATTAAAAACTCGCAACCACCCCAAACGACACCTGAGATATCAAATAAAATGGAAGAAAAGTTGAAGTGGATAACTGGGTATTATCTTCGAAGGTAGGAAGCACGAAATCATTCATCTTTTTTAAGAGAAATGAACATTTCCTCATTCAAAGAGCTGGGCTTTCCCCTAATAACTGAAGTTACTAATCTTCACATCATCTTAACCATAAGCAACAATGTAAACGAAAAATGTTTGTCATCATACAACTTTAGTACACTCAATGTATTGTACAATCAGACAGAAGACATGTACATTTTTAATCTTCAAATGGTCTGTTCATCCAAAAGCTAACCAAGTAGCGAAAACAACAGCTATATATATAATACTTATCGCTAATTGAAGCCGTATCACAGATCAACAATTGACACAGTTTGCATTTACATGCCCCAAATGCCACGAGCTGTTGCCACTTTGTTACTTGGTCTAGATGTAAGTTCATACAATATTCTTGCAAACGTATCAGAATATCTGCTATCTGTGAATAGTATCTCTGCAAAAGCATTTTCATAGGCTAGCAACAAAGTTCTGTTTTGAGGCTCAGAAACAAGACTCTCTAATATCATGGCAGCTTTCCGGCAAACTTCTGGAACAGGATGTGGAGTCTTTATCACCTTGAGCAATCGATCTATTGCCCTGAGTTTGAGAAATTCTAACCAGTTAGTGGTACTATTCATTGTTAAGTTTCTTCGTGAAATTCTACTAAAGAATATCTTTTCAAAGACCACAAACATCTTGTAATATATTTTTTGAAAACATGGAATAAGGAGACTACCATCTTTCGCTAGCAATCTTCAACCTGCAGTCCATATTAACTTCAGCAAGGTTATAGAGTGCACCTATAGCAGCTGCCTGTGCATCGAATGCTGGTAGGCTGATAAGATCAATTAAACGTTTGTGTATCTGCGGTAATCAATACGTGATGATTATATTTCTTTTCGAAGCATAAAACAAATTAACAAGAAAGGTTACATGCATAAAAGGAAGTTTGACCTGAGGAAAAAATGGAAGCAAGAAGGGTTCATTGTCAGGATTAATGATCAAACGTCCAAGTAATTCAGCAGCAGCACAATGCCAGGCTTTGACTGTAGATTCCAACATCCCCATGATGGCCTGTACTGCACGTTTCTCTCTGTAGGTAATACAACCATTAATCAATCAATAAGACAGTAACAGAGAATTATAATAGTGTGCAAAATAACATCAAAATTCAGAAGTAGTAGATTAATCACTTACGTTATCTTAATAAATGAAGGCTTGGATGAGCTAAATATTCGAAGATCCAGTAGTGGAGCCAAGTTAACAATTGTCTCAAGAGCATTTGTGACAAGTTCTTCATCCTCTATCAACATTATGGACATTTTAGAGACAACTTATAACAAAACACGGTACAAACTCTTTTAATGATGTGGTAATACATAATTGAATTCTAATGTGAAAAAAACTTCATTTTTGAATCAGATATTTAGGGAGTATTTGACAACCTCCAAAAATCAGTTATTTTGGTATAATGGGGCTGTGTGAATGTAACATGTTTGATAAACAGTTAAATTTTCAAAAGATGACTCTTATCTAAACAGAATTTGAGATAAAATCCGTTTTTCAAAATGGCTAACACAAAGTTGGATTTTGTTAAACACCAAATTATCTTATCTCTAGGATATACATTACAAGGAAAGGGAATCATAGCATCCTATTAAATTCCTAAACACCAAATCAACCCAAAGAGTTTTGCTTAGTTTTCGGGTTAAATGGATTAGTTGTTCTGGTTCTGGAAAGGTCAAGGGTCAAAATGGATTAGAACCTATGTGGAAAAGTGTAAATTTAAAAGGTTAAATTTGAGTTTGACCAGCAACAATTCTCACCTATGATATGATCTTCTATGCATTGGAAAGCTGTTTCCAAACAATGACGATGTTGGGCCATTATAACTTCATTATCTGGCATGAAAGAGAAATTCCTGATGATATTCGAAGCACCAACAGCACATTGCTGTTTTTCTGCTCGCCCTTCATCATCCAAATTAAACAAACTATCTTCATCAAACCACAACTCTGAAAAACGAGATTTTGTTGTGCCGTTTTGCTGTGTTGATTCTGTACCAGCAGAGCCAGATCCTAGGCTGCATTAAAAGCATTACCCAACAATGAGATTCATTCTCTCTACCAGCCCATCCCCAAAAGGAAAACATATAATCCGCTGAAAATTTAAAACTCAAACAAAGATGCCATTCAAGAAACAGGTTTACCCAGGACGGTTGGGAGTACCAGTTGAGCCCAGTGCCTGAAACTCATTCCCAAATCCAGTTACCACAGAATTTGCGCCTAATGACCTGACCCTTGATGTCTTGACTAGTTCCTTTGGAAGTGCTATGTCACGCCAGTCATCTATCTGTTTCAATTTATAACATGAAAGTGTATTGAAGGGAGAATTAATTTTGATAACAAAAACAGGAACAACTTCAACAAATCTTCTTTAAATGTTTTTATACGACAAAGGCAAATGGAAGAAGTAGGGTAAAACAAGATTAGTAGCACATACAACTTGGAGAAGCGCATCTAGCAAACCGGGAATTTTAGCAAGGGGAGTTGCATCCTTGCGCATGTCATCCTTTTCTTTAAAGGAGAGCAGTGTAAGAGTATTCAATGCCCAGGTCAGCTCACTCTTCAGACCACTTTGAAGAGCCAAAACAATTCTTTTATTGTTTTGATCTGGAAAAATAAATTCATGAGTTATTGTAAACAATATGCTGCCATAAACAAAGAAACCAATATTGTCCTCACAAAAAGAACCAAATAGCATACACTAGCCAGTAGCCACATTGGCACCCTTCCTAAGAGAACTTGCTTGGTTCTATGATAATGCATAAAAAATACTAATAGTTCTAAAGTCTCTTATAACTTCAAATTAAGTGGTCCAATTCCATTCTTGCTAGTCAAAATTGATCCTCTTATTCTATTATGTTTATAAGCTAGGTTTCAGCTGTTATAACTTAAAACAAATGGATTTTTGTGCTAGTGTGTTAAATTTTAGCTCATTCCAACAAAAATGTCTTTCTTAAAGAGAAAACCCATACCAACTAACACTAGGAAATTTCGAAAATAATAAAAAGGGAGCTATGCATAACCGGCAAAGGAGCTGTGGACGTGAAGGGAAGGACCGAGCAGGGTTGACGGAGCCGCCGAATCAGCGGCTGCGGCTGCGGCGGCTGCTGCTGCTGCTGCACTGTTGTTACCGCTGCCAAACGGACGGCCTCTCTTTGCCGGTGGCGCCGCCCCACCTCCGGCGGCTCCACCGGACTTACCCTGCTCCCTCTTCTGCATCTCTCACTCTCTCCTTAGTCTTAGGGATTTGAATTTGCCTTTCGATTTTGCGATGCAATTTCGATTTCTTTGGGTCTTAGATGGGCTTCTACTTGGACCAGTGACCCATAAGACCTTGGGAGTTGCTTTTAGAACCCTTTTTGCTATTCGCACCCTTATCATATATCCCCTTTCCCACATTACCCCTACCCCCCTCCCCCACCGGCAGTCACCCCCGCCCCCATCCTTCTCCCCCTCCCCTCCCCCTTCCCCACTCCCTCATTCCTATCCCTGTCCGCGCCCCCTTCCTCCTCCCCTTTATTTTTTTTCAATGTTTTAGGTTTAGAGACGGAAACTCGTCTCCACAAAAAAATATTCTCTGAAACTTTCGGAAATTAATGTCTGGAAGGTTCGAAAATTTTTCAAGGCCCCTTCCCCTGCTGCTGCACAATTGTTTCGGAAATTTTTTTAACAAAATTGATATCCGGAAATTATTTTCTGGAAGATTTCGAAATTTTTTTTTAGACGAGTTTAGAGACGGAAAAATTTCGTCTCTAAACTCAAAACATTGAAAAAATAATAGAAGGGACAAGAACGGGAATGGGGTGTGGGGAGGGGGAGGGGGAGGGGGAGGGGAAGGGGGTGGGGGGTGGCTGGCCGGTGACCGGTGGGGAAGGGGGTATGTATGGGGGTGCGAATAGCAAAAAGAGATTCTAAAAGCAACTCCCTAAGATCTTGATGCCAAGAAGGCCCAATTAATTTTGTAAGACAATTGTGGGTTTGAAGTTTCAATCTGTGGACATGTTAAAAAAATAACTTTCGACCAAAAAATACTTCATTTGTGGAACAAAAAATAACTTAATTGGGCTTTCTCCTTTTCTGCTGTGGGATCGACCAAAAAAACCTATTCTTATATATTTGTATGTATATATACTTTGTTTAATCTATATAAACTATTTTAATAAACAATTTTCAGAAAAAAAAAAAAACAATTTGAATACATTTTTTCAATGCATTTACAGGACTTGAATTTGAAAGCACTGGTTAAAATAGCTCGTGTTAGTTGATTCATGTGCTCAATGATTCAATGTATCATTATTTATATAAACTATCATCCTTTATAATTTTAATTATGATCATTTTACTTTTTAACAATAATCATGATTAACTCCTAATTCTAATCCAATATAAAAAAATAAAAGCATAATTATAAGCTAAGATAAATTATGAATTTATTTAAGGTATTGATTCAGCCAATATATCACTTATATACATATTTTGTTAGCACACTATTTATTACTAATTATTTAAAAAATATTTTAATCATCTTGTATATAAATTTTTTAAAAATATATATTCTCTTTTTTTACAAAAAATAAATTAATAATAAATAATATGTTAAAAAATATATATTACAAACGTTCCATTCCTATTCCTATAAAGATAAAAAAAAAATTGAGTAAACTAGCAAATTGGTCCTGACTTTTTTAGGGTCATGCAGTTTAGTCCCTAAGAAATAAAAAGCCCCAATATAGTCCCTGACTTCTTACTTTTTCTTTCACTATAGTCCAACTGTGTGTTTCCCGTTAATTTTTTTATGATGTATCACGTTTCGTGACACTATATCATACTATTTGGCATCGGGGCACAAAAATAACGTCATTGGAATTGAGACCTTCCAATAAAAAGGGGGAGAAGATAAGAGAAAAAGGGAAAATAGGGAAGCACACAACGGTTGGAGTTGAAGCATTTAAAGCTATAAATTTGACAAAATCACATCGTTTTTGTGCCATAGTGGACACTATAGTGACAAACAGTGAGACATAATATCATTAAATGTGACACGTAGTAAAAAAATTAACGAGAAACACACGGTTGAACTATAGTGAAAGAAAAAACAAGAAGTCGTGGACTATATTGGGGTTTTCTATTTCTTAGGGACTAAACTGCATGATCCTAAAAATGTTAGGGACCAATTTGCTAGTTTACTCAAAAAAATTTGATCAAAATAAAGATAAAAAATTGTCTCCCAGAACCCAACATAAGACATCAATATTTTGTGGGCTTTAATAATGGTAAACCATATAAGTACTCGGAGATGCTTTTAGCACCCTTTTGCTATTCGCACTTCCATCCTCACCCTTTTGAAATTATTTTTTTCCCAAACTATCATCATCTCATCACCCCCACCGCCACCTCCACCTCTTGACACTTCCACCACCACTTCATTCAAGTTTTTTTCCCCTTTCCGAAAATTATTTCCGGAAAAAAAAAACTCTTCCAAAATTTAATTTCTTGAAACTAAATGATAAAAATAGTTCTCGAAAATTAATTTCTGGGAAAAAATGGCTTTCGAAAATTAATTTTGGAAACTTCCAGAAATATATTTTTTTATAAATTTTCAATTTATAGCGACGGAATAATCCGTTAGAGATAAAAAATATTCCGTCGCTAAATTGGAAGGCATATCAATCCATGCAGTTTCCTATCCAATTTAGCAGTAGAAAAGTTTTGTTTCTAAATTAGAGATGAATGTTAGTGACAAATTTTTCTGTCACTAAAAATTGAAAATTTCTGAGAAAAAAAATCGGGAATTAATTTCTTGAAATGTTTTTTTCGAAAATAATTTCTAGAAAGAAGAAAAAAGAAAGAAACTCGAGTGAAGTGGTAGTTGAGGGTGTCGGGAGGTGGGTTGGGGAGGTGGAGGTGGAGGTGGGGGTAGGTGATATGATGGGAGTAGATTGGTAAATAAAATTCAAAAAGGAGGGGGAGAGTGTTTGAATAGCAAAAAGTGGTGTTAAAAGCAACTTTTGTAAGTACTTAGACAATAATGGGGTAACCCAAAAGGTATTCCATGGGGCCGGTGATTTCCTTTGACACTCCCTCTTTTTTTCACTTTTCAAAAGTACCCCTTCCCTCTAATCTATGAGTGTGTTTTAAAAACATTTTCAAGTAAATGAAAATTGAAATTATTATTTTATCAGTGTTTGGTAAGGTTAGCTAGCTACTAAATTTTTTGAAATTAAAAAACTCCCTATTTTCAACTACTAAATGAAAATTTATTACAATTTTATCTCAACAACTCTCACTAATCATTATTTAAAAACTAATAATGTTTTTATATTTCATTTTACTGTTTTGAGCTAGTTTTACTAAACATTTTCAATCAAATCAGCTAGCTTTTCAGCTCTAAACTAGCTTTTTAACTAGTTTTTCAGTTAGTTTTACCAAACACAATCTAAATATCTCTCACACCTCTCCACCATCAACCACCCTCCCCACCGTCAACCACCACCATCAGTCACTCCTTCCTTCACCTTTTATTTTTTTCGGTACATTTATTACTTCTGAAAACAAGTTTCCGAGAAGCCAATTTATTAATTTGGTTTTCAAAGAACAAGTTTCTGGAAGCCAAATTAAAAATGGCTTCCGAAAACATATTTCATTTTGTTTTTGGAATCCAAAATCAATAAAAGCAGAAGAAAAAAAAAGTTCGATGAAAGGAAGAAATGGATATGGTTGTTGGTGGTGGTGGGGAGTAGAGGTGTCAAAATGGGCTACCCGGCCCGGCCGGTCAGGCCCGCATCGGGTAGCGGGCTTGTGCGGGCAGGGCTAAAATACCCGGCTAAAATTCGGTCCTGTGAACTTAGTGCCCTAGCCCGGCCCTATGCGGGTAGCAGACTTGTGCGGGCCGGCCCGGTTAAAAAAAAAATTAACTTATTCAAAAATGTTACTCATTAAAAATTGTAAACAATTATACTTTTACAAAATTAAAAAAATTACAATTTAGTTATAAAAATCATTTAAAAGGGGAAAAGCAAAATGAATTTGCATTCGATGAATCGAAATTGTTCCAAGATTTTTCCATTTTATAATACTACTCAATTGATATGTAATTAAATTAAATTAAATAAACCTATACTGCACTTGTTCCAAAAATTGTTCTTCAAAATTGATTCTAAATTGTTCCAAGATTTTTCCATTTTATAATAGTACTCAATTGATATGTAATTAAATTAAATTAAATTAAATAAACCTATACTGCACCTGTTCCAAAAATTATTCTTCAAAATAGGATTATAAAATACATATTTGACAAACTTGGATTTGAGGAAGTATATATATGCACTAATATAATAATATACTCGATCATAATTGTTTTAATTAATTAGTTATCTATCAAAAGAAAATCATAATTGCTCACCATATCCATTGACTTCACAGTAGAAATTTCAATTTTCAGAACTTCAAACATTTTTAGATGGAAGAAAAATAAAAAATGGGTCATGTCAGCAAACTTAAGCATAACCGGTTAAAAAAAAATTAACTTATTCAAAAATGTTACTCATTAAAAATTGTAAACAATTATACTTTTACAAAATTAAAAAAATTACAATTTAGTTATAAAAATCATTTAAAAGGGGAAAAGCAAAATGAATTTGCATTCGATGAATCGAAATTGTTCCAAGATTTTTCCATTTTATAATACTACTCAATTGATATGTAATTAAATTAAATTAAATAAACCTATACTGCACTTGTTCCAAAAATTGTTCTTCAAAATTGATTCTAAATTGTTCCAAGATTTTTCCATTTTATAATAGTACTCAATTGATATGTAATTAAATTAAATTAAATTAAATAAACCTATACTGCACCTGTTCCAAAAATTATTCTTCAAAATAGGATTATAAAATACATATTTGACAAACTTGGATTTGAGGAAGTATATATATGCACTAATATAATAATATACTCGATCATAATTGTTTTAATTAATTAGTTATCTATCAAAAGAAAATCATAATTGCTCACCATATCCATTGACTTCACAGTAGAAATTTCAATTTTCAGAACTTCAAACATTTTTAGATGGAAGAAAAATAAAAAATGGGTCATGTCAGCAAACTTAAGCATAACTCAAAAGCAAGACAATTTTTTTTTTAAAAAAAAAAGGGCCGCCCGTTAGCCCGGTCGGGTAGCCCAGCCCGAACCCGCTTAAGACCGGACTTTTTCATTTTCGGGCTAAATAGCCCGGCAAAAATTCGGGCCTCTAATTTAAGTGTCCAAGCCCTCCCATATTGCGGGTTCGGGCGGGCTGGCCCATTTTGACACCTCTAGTGGGGAGGGTGGGTGGGAGAGAGGGGATGGAGAAATTTAGGTTAGAAAGAGGGTATCATTGGAGTTAAAAAAAGGGAGACAGGTGCCTAAAACAAAAAAGGGGTGTCAGAAGCAATTCTCCATTGGGCGTTTATTTGATATTGCCGTCTTGGTCTTTTGAGGTCCACATATATATATTGTTGCTAAAAAAACAAAATGTCCGCATATTAAGCTTAAGAAAGAAAATATAATCAACCCCCTCCCCCACTTCTCCAAAACCAACCCCAATAAATTGAATATTAGATGAATGAATAGGACCCTCAAGGACATTAATCCCACCGTACTAATAATGAAGTGGGATCAAGCATGTGGACCTTAGGCTGCCTCAACTGTTTGATTATAATTGAACAAGATATGATATTTTTTCCAACTTAGGCTGTAATTGCACAAGGCCCACCCACTGGCACTCCACAAATTGTCCCCCCAATAGTTATTTTCCTCCTAAAAATGCTGCTAAGCCTCCAATTTATATTTTCATGACCTAATAATAATTGTCTGTAAGTATTTTTTTTTCAGTCACTGACCACCTTTAAATTTCATATAGCATATGTCAAAATATCAATTTTGTGTATGACATTTTGATGTTTTAATTTGGTGAAAGTATATAAGCCAGTGATTCTGTCTAGTTTAAAAATGATAGTCCTACATGTCATGAAAAACTCTAACTAACAAGAGGAATGCCAAAATTAATTTTTAAACAATGCAATTAAATATTCTACTTGGCTATAAAGAAAAAAATGTGAGTGAATAAAAGCCTGTTGTTAGCTCTAGTAAGTGGTTTGTTTTGAGTTAGAAGGGGAAAAAATTGATACTTGCAGCTTTTGCTAACAAGGACGAAAAACAAACTAGTGGTTCAAACTTGAAAGAATAAGGACTCCTCAGCTAGACAATTTAAGGTTTTGCTGAGGTATTTGATCATAGAGGACCTACTTTTGGATCCTTAAGGTTGCACTCATTTGCTGTTTTAGTTAGGAGTTGAGACGTACAAACTATTAGTTATAAGAGAAATTTTGGCATGTTCTCAGGCATGATTGATTTTATAAAACAACAAATTTACCACTCTGTCCTTTACTTTATTCCTTAATTAGTTACTTCCATTAGTATTTCATTCTGGTAAACTTTGTTTAATGTTGTTCTTTAGTACCTCTGATCTAAGGGTTGGTAATTTGATATCTATAGGTTTTTTCTTATGGGACTATGCATTCTGCAATATTCTCTGGTATGATTGAGGTTAAAACAGACACCAATAGCTGGTTTTGGACACTATGCTTTTAGTTACTAAGAAATGACAAAATAGGTACACAGTGTTAATGTCAGCTAGGCTGCAGGGTCAGGTTGTAAGCTATAGTTATATAAATCCAAAGGGCATAATATATTAGCTCTCTGGATCCATAGGTTTCTGCTTATGGCCATAAAGTTACAAACTCATCATAATTATTCCTCCAAATTTCAATGGTGGGTCCTCAGTTTCTAACCTTATTAATGTTTTTCTTTTTCTTATGATCTGAAATTCCAAAATTCATGATGGAGAAGATGTAGTGTTTAATACTATCTAATGGTCTATGAGGACTAGAAAGGGTGAAAGTGTATACATAATGCAGATTTTTAGTTGCTTTCCATCATTTTCTTAGGAACATTGCCCAGACAGCTACTAATTCCGGGAATAAATGAGGGAAATAAAAGTAGGTTGATCCTTTTGGCAAGTTATTTGTTTGTTAATCTTGAAATGTCTAAATACAATGGTCGTTGATACAATATTGCTATGTCCTTAATGATGAAATAGCCAAATTATGCAAGATATATCCCTCCCCTCTTAGCTGGTATATGGGCCAGCTTGGTATACAAGTATAACTTAATATTTTTTGTGGCATCTAATGTTGATTGCTGTTTTTGCAAAAGGTACTTTCCTTGACCCTGCCTGTCTTGTGGCAGTAGCGGTTCCATTCTTCCAATTTGTTACTTCATATCATACATATCCATATGTTATGATGATGAGCTTTACATTATACCAAATATTATAAGGGGAGTTTATGTCTCCCTTGTTCTTATCTTTATCTGTTTTTATGATGGGAAGGGTATTCTAGTAAATTTATTTAAGTTAGAATTAAAGGTAATCTGATTTTCAAATCAGAGGTACTACTAGTTGGGAACAAATTAATAATACATGTAGTTTCTAGTATATATTGGATAACTCAAATTTAATATGTTATTCAAAAGTACTATTCACCTAACAACTTGCATTTAATTGGCTAAACATTGTCAATTGGCTGGATCAGAACATGGGAAATTTTCCTTATTTCCAAATTTCTTTCTTTTCCCATAATGTATGACTATGAGTAAGCTTCTCTCTTGTACAATCTAAAGATTTTAATCATAGTTTAGTTTTGATGGTATATTCCATTGTCACACAGTTAATAGTGCTGGGAGATAAAGATAATGTGGTGTTTAATATAATCTTTTATTTTAGTAAATGAAAATGATGAAGAGGTCCAACTACCAATATGGTGGAATAAACTAAGTTTAGTTTAAACTTCAAGATCCACATTAAAAAAAAAAAAAAAAAGGTGAAAACCTTGAAGCTCAACAATGACGAACATATTATTTAAGTTTGATTCCACTGTCTTTGTTAAATCGCTTTCAATTGAATAAATAAAATAGTCATGTTGATTTTCAAGTTTGAAATTTCCTCTCACCCAATTAGTGGTCTTTCTAAGGAAATTCAAACCC
The DNA here is from genome assembly GCA_026901365.1 of Sesbania bispinosa. Taxonomy (NCBI): domain Eukaryota; kingdom Viridiplantae; phylum Streptophyta; class Magnoliopsida; order Fabales; family Fabaceae; genus Sesbania; species Sesbania bispinosa. The sequence goes on along the minus strand of QLOH01000048.1, from coordinate 1,995,780 downwards.
ATCTAGAACATTTCTTCAATGTCAGTTTAATGTTGAATAATTGGCTCAACCAACTCACAACATTAGCTTTATCTGATAAGGATAAGTGAACCAATACCATTTTAGCAATCACTTAATTAGAGCTTCAAACATATGTAATAATTTCTCTCAAAATGTATCATTTCATGTACAATTACTCTGTTTAAATTAAGGTCCTACACCAGAATCTTTTTTTTTTATCCCAATCCTTCCTTGTAGAGCACATATCTTCCACTACCACTTAATTTTGTACTTTCATTTCTTTATTATTTCAAAGGTGGCATAATGTTAAAGAAAAATAAAGGATGTCCAACTAGTGATGACAAATTAGAAGGTTAGCCAATTGAGGATTAGATATGGTTTAATCCTTTATGTGGGGCACTCTAGTCCTTGTTATCTTATCAAATCTGAGTAGCACTGAGCACTGTCAGTGCCCAAAAAGAGGTAACTACAGAATAGAACATATAACATAACACAAATAGGAACTAGAGAGTAATTCTGGTCTGTGTCAATGTGACACCACTTCTGCTTTGGCATATTCCCAGTAGCAGGAAATAGATTCTTAATGAAAGGGAAAAAAATAAAAAAGGCAATGGGCCTAAACTATGAAAGTGATAACAACAAGATAATGGTCATTTCATTATGGCAAACATGTTAAAGGCAGTGCAAACAGATAACTACAAGGGAAGCACTAGCACTATGCCACAGACAGAGGCTCTTGTACAAATTTGAATGAATAAAGTAATCAATTAAAAGGAGTGAAAAAAAAAAACTTTATTTTGGTTAAGACCCTTTTTTTTTGCTTCACCTGTCATATCAAAATGTCATTTACTGTATTAGGATTGTACCACTGGTTTCTAGGGATTCCTTCAGCATAACCTCATGATCTAAGTGATGCTATGCTAAGGCTAATTTTAATTTTTTTACCCTCTGATTCCTGTGATATATACTTTCCTAAAGCAGTGATGCAAGCTGTCCTCTACTGAACAAGTTAATGAATCTTATGCTATTTTCTTCTTGATTTTGATTGTATTGCATCACCACACTAACTACACATAAGAATTACTGATGATACCCAACAATAGTAGAAAGATAAAACAGAAAGCATTGAATTGCATCAGAGGGTAACAATAAGTAATGTCTAATAACTCTCATAGAGCCCCATTTCATCTAATCAATAATTTAAATGAAAACAACATCTTACATTTTTTTTATCTTTATCTTTATCTTCTCTCATTCATAATAGCATACATTTAGAAAGCAACATTTTACCAAATGCAGGATGCAGCTCATTGGTTTAGAGTCTCTCTATGGTGGTTTTCCGCATAAAACTGTTTTTTGTTTTTGCCATTTTGTATAGGTGATTTTAGCTTGACAAATGATGGAAGAACAATATATCCAAAAGAGAGGAAAAAATTTAAATTAAAATAAAAAAAAGAGTACGTAATATCAGAGGTTACAGTTAATTTACGTTTGGGGTGGGATGGGATCACATTAATTTGATTGTCCTTGATAATAATTGATATTCAATTGAAGAAAAAGCAGTCTCTTTCTACTAATTGTCATCAATTTTGTCACATATGACTCATGGCTCCCCAGTAACATTAATAGTAAAATGAGTTGCATCTTGTGGTCTAAACACCACAAGAGTGGACCAATCATATAAATTATTAACCTCCACAAGAATAAAAAATGTATAATAATAACAAATAAGAGCAGTGAAATGTATATAATAGACATTGATAAGAACATTTTGTGCGCGTGGGGTCATTAAACGTTGATTTTTGAACTTGATTGAGAGCGCTGTATTTCTACTTCTCCTTTGGAATATGAAAACTTGGTGAACAAAGGCTCTTATATTATATTTGATTCATACATACACACACACACACATATATATATATATTGGGCATGTGTAATTCCATGATTGGATGTACTTTGTAAACATAGCATAACATCCCTAAAGCAAGATAGTATGATGTGTTGGATGGTGCTAATCTAATTTGCATATACCAATTAATTATTTGACAAAGCGCCATAAATGGGGAAAAATAGTTGAATTTCTTTTATAATATAACAGTTTATAAATTTGAAAATTAAATATAAATCATTTTAAGTACTCTTTGGATAAAAAATCTCAAAAATAATTCCTTAACATATAAGTGCGTAAAACTAGGGCTGTAAATGAGCCGAGCCGAGCCGAGTATCTGAAGCTCAGGCTTGACTTGTGAAAAAAATGGGTGGCTCAAGCTTGACTCATTTATTTAAATGAGCCAAACTTAAAGCTTGGGCTTAGCTTGTTAAAGAAAAATAAAGCTTGAGTTTGGCTTGTTTAGCTCATTTATAACTTCATTGTTTTTGCTTTTATGAAAATTTTCTTTAAATCTTTTTTAAAATTTATGAATTTAGTATTTAATAAATATTTTACTATTAAATGATAATATAAAAATAAAAATATATTCTTAATATATGATATATATATATATATAGTTAATAAAATATTATATTTTTTCCAAATTCAATACATAACTTCTTGACTAATATAAAAAATATTTCAATACTTATTTTCATATATATATATATATATATTAACTATTTTACTTTATTATTTTATTATTTATTTTAAAAATAAACTTATAATGGTATGTTTTCTTTTTCTTTTTTAAAATAATTTTCCTCCAATTTAATTATTTAATTATTATACATATAATCAACGAGCTATTCATGAACTCTTAATGTCAATCTTATAAAGCTTGGGCTTGACTTATTTAAATAATCGAGCCCAACTTCAAGTTTGAGATTGTTTGTTTAATTAAATAAATGAGCTTGATCGAGCATTTAACAAGTCGAGCTCAAATAGTTCATGAATAACTCAGCTCATTTACAACCCTACATAAAACTAAGCAATTGAAATTTTAAGAAAACTAAGATACATTACGGGTAGTGTTGTAAATGAGTCGAGCTGAGCTAAGCACCTGAAGCTTAACTCATGAAAAAAATGTGTGACTTAAACTTGATGTACTCATTTATTTAAACGAGTCAAACTAAAAACATGGACCTGGTTTATTAAAGAAAAGTAAAACTTAGTCTTGACTTGTTTAGCTAATTTATAATTTCAATTTTTTCTTTTATGAAAATTTTCTTTAAATTATTCTTAAATTTATGAATTTAGTATTTAATAAATATTTTAATATTAAATAATAATCTAAAAATTGAAATATATTATTAATATATAGTATGTGTAGTTAAAAAAAATTAAACTATTATATTTTTCGAAATTCATTACATAACTTTTTGGCTAATAGAAGAAATATTCCAATACTTATTTTCATATATATAGAGTATTTTTGTTACTTTATCATTTTATTATTTATTTTAAAAAAAATTATAACTTTTTTATTTCTTTTTCTAATTTTTACTAATTTTACTTTACTTTAATTTTATTATTTTTTTATTAGTTATTATTCTAATAAGCGAGTTATTCACGATCTTTAAAGTCAAACTTATAAAGTTTGAAATTGACTCATTTAAATAATTGGGCTCAACTTTAAGTTTGAGTTTTGTTTTGTTTGCTTAATTAAAAAATAAGTTTGATCGATCATTTGACAAATCAAACTCAAATGGTTCACGAATAGTTTAACTTATTTATAACCCTAGTTACGAGTCACTTGACATGAGGTAAAATTAGAGCTTAAAAGTTTCACACATTGGTTTTTCGATATGGTTTTAAAAAAAATAATATATAGAAATAAAGTTAACTTTCCTTCACATGGTTTCTAAATAGTGTAGATTAAATATTCTTTTAGCTATGAATGCAACAATTTGTAAAAGAGAGGTGATTCTCTAGTTTTTTCTTAGAAGTCTTTCCCTTATGATTAAAGCGAGATTTAAATCCTATTATTCGTCAAATTCATAATTTTGTTAATTAAGTCCACTAGCACTTGCGTTGCGTCCTCAAAATATAATTTAAGATATGGTTTGTGATTTGATAGGTGCATAGTTTATTCCATTAATTAATTACGTCAATCAAATTATGAACAAGTAATCTCAAACTAGATTTAATAATATAATTAAGAACTTCATTTTAATCAAATATCATTTTCCTATATAATTAATGTCTTATGGTAAATTTTCATATTTTAATTCTATTAAATTATAATTTTACTTTAGTTTTCTAAATTTTTTATATTTTTACTGAATTTTCAAATTTCATATATTGTTTTTATAGTTATTTTCTAATTTGTTTTAAACAAATATAACAATCGAAGTTCATCGACTTAATTTTAGAAACATAATAAATAAAAATAAGCATAAATATTAGCAAATTAAAATAACATTGAATTTTTTTCTTATTTACTACATCCTATCAGTTTTTAATCTTATTATTTCAAGATTCGATGAAGTGACAAGACAACATATCATTGTTAACTGTGTAAAAAAATTTATACTGTCCGTATATATACATTAAACCTTATATATATAATACTAATAATAGTAGCATAAGTTCTATGAAAAGTTTATGATACTTTCATTTTTAACCCAATATTAAATAGATGTGATCTTTGAAGCGATCAATACATTTTAAAGGGTAAATTGTAAACTTACAATTGTTAATTAGAAAATTAAAAGTGTGTATTTTAAATAAAATTTGAAATTATTAAAATTTGCAATAACCTTATATTTTAAATTTTAAAGTGCATCATTCACTTCAAAGGAGTCAAATTTTTATCAAACATATAGCATAAGTGGAAATTTAAGTTTTTCATAAATAGTATAGATTAAGACAGCTCTAAGCATTTGCTTGGTAGGGTGGAGAGAAATAGAATAGAGATAAATAGGAAAGAGAGAAATGAGATGAAGAGAAATAAGTGAGAAATAGAAAAGAAATTGAGTTGTTTGGTAGGTAAGAAATAGAGATGAAATATGGTTGAGAGAAATGGTATTTTTGTTTGATATGAGAGAAATAGAAAGAAGAAAAATTAGATTATAATAGGTAAGTAATTTATGTAAAATCAAGACAACTCTAAGTCTTTGCTTGGCAGGGTGGAGAGAAATAGAATAGAGAGAAATAGGAAATAAAGAAATGAGGTGAAGAGAAATAAGTGAGAAATAGAAAAGAAATTGAGTTATTTGGTAGGTAAGAAATAGAGATGAAATAGGGTGGAGAGAAATGACATTTTTGTTTGATATGAGAGAAATAAAAAGAAGAAAAATCAGATTATAATATGTAAGTAATTTACGTAAAATCAATAAAATTATATTAATAAATAGAAGTTCCAATAAATAAAAAATATTTACTTTTATTTCATAATTTTATCACTTTTATTATCTTTTTAAAAAATTAAAAATCAATCCAATCCAATTTATTTTAAATTGGTTTGGATATTAATTCATAGTTTATCTTATTTTAGCTAGTTTCTTGTTTGCAAAATTTTAAAATAATAAATTTCTTACTGGATCAGCATATACGCGATATATATATATATATATATATATATATATATATATATCAATTGCAAGCAAAAACTCAACAAAGATGTTGAATTATCTTCTGTAGGAATAAAGCTATTTAAAACGTTTTTAACCTAACTCTACCCTGGTGCATTCTCTCTCCCAAAGGCACAGTATTCTCTTCACTATTTCTTCACAATTTAGCAGAGAAATTTTTTAATTGAGACCGATGCTCTGACAGTTTCTATTTTCTCTATTTTCTACTCTACCAAATTAATAAATTATTTCTCATTCACCAAATAATGCGTAAATAATCATTTTAGCTATATATACAATAACTGATAAAAGAGGGGTGGTTCTCTAATTTTCTTAAAATTCCTTTCCCGTACGATTAAAGCAAGATTTAAATCCTTACATTTATTACAAATTCATAATTTTATTAGTTAAGTCAACTAACACTTTCATCCCTTAAATAAACTACTCAAAAGATATGTTTCTTGATTTGATATGTGATAGTTTATTCTAAATTATGCTGATCAAATCATGAACAAATAATTTCAAACTAAACCTAATATATTAATAATTTAATTTTGATATTATTGGTGCAAGAAAATTTATTATTATTATTATTATTAATACTATTATTATTATTATTTAACAATGATCGAATTTTACCGATAATATTATTGTCGACGGTAAAAGGCGAGTGGTAAATTGGTACTGTTATAAGTTATAACTAAGGCTGTAAATGAGCTGGGCCAAACCGAGTACTTGAAGCTCAAGGCTTACTTGTGATAAAAATGGGTGGTTCAAGCTTGACTCAGTTATTTAAATGAGCCAAACTTAAAGTTTGAACTTGGCTTGTTAAAGAAAAATAAAGTCTGGACTTGACTTGTTTAACTCATTTATAACTTCATTGTTTTTGCTTTTATGAAAATTTTCATTAAATTATTTTTAAAATTTTTGAATTTAGTATTTTACTAAACATTTTACTATTAAATGATAATATAAAAATCAAAATATACTCTTAATGTATGATATATATATAGTTAAAAATTCTAAAATATTATATTTTTCAAGATTCAATACATAACTTCTTGACTAATATAAGAAATATTTCAATACTTATTTTTAAATATATAGAGTAATTATTTTACTTTAGGCTTAAATACATCTTTAGTCCCCGTACTTTTGTAAATGGGTGATTTTGGTCCCCCTAGTTTTAATTGCTCAATTTTGGTCCCTATACTTTTGTAAATGGATGATTTTGGTCCCCTTAGTTTTAATTACTCAATTTTGGTCCCTCTTCTTTAAATTTGAACAAATATAATCCTACCGTTAGCCTCTCATTAAATATTTAGCAGAGTTTGCTGACATGTATTTAATTTTGTGACCTGTAAACTATCACATGACAAAGATTATTATTTAATTTTATTTCTTAATTTTTTTAAACGAAAAATCAGAAAATAAAATCAAATTCTTCGTAATTTAATACAATGAGAAAACACAATAAAAAAACAAAATCCCATTACTACTACACTCCAATTTCCTTAAAAGCAATAAAGCAAATACAAGTCCCAAAACTAAAACAATTGCAGGTCTGCTTCAAGCCATCAACAAGCGAACTAAAATCTCATTTGGGCATGAAATGAAATTTACAATGAAATCGAAAGCAAACTGAAATCTGCAAGCTCTGATTTTTCATTTAAATAAAATTAAAAGATAAAATTAAATAATAATCTTTGTCATGTGATAGTTTACAGGTCACAAAATTAAATCTATGTCAGCAAACTCTGTTAAATATTTAATAGGAGGCTAGCAGTAGGATTAGATTTGTTCAACTTTTAAAGAAGAGAGACCAAAATTGAGCAATTAAAACTAGGGGGACCAAAATCACCCATTTACAAAAGTATAGGGACTAAAATTGAGCAATTAAAACTAGGGGGATCAAAATCGCCCATTTACAAAAGTATAGGGACAAAAATGTATTTAAGCCTTTACTTTATTATTTTATTATTTATTTTTTAAAAAAATTTATAACTGTATTTTTATTTTTATATTTTTATTAATGTTACTTTAATTTAAATATTTATATTATTTAATTATTATATATATAATAAGCGATCATTCACGAGCTTTTAATGTCAAACTTCTAAGAATTGGGTTTGACTCATTTAAATAATCGAGCACAATCTTAAGCTTAGGCTTGTTTGTTTAATTAAACAAAAGAGTTTGATCGAGCATTTAACGAGCCGAACTCAAAGAATTCACGAATAATTCAGCTCATTTACGGCCTAGTTATAACAATGTATTTTAAGGATATTGTTAACAAATAAAATATATTTTTTGTTTGGATGCAATGTTTGCAAAATATACATATTTTTATATCTGTTTGAATGCTTTCTCTACCTTATGAAAAAGGTTTCTTTGTCAAAGAACTTAATTAACTATAGCCATGCAAGTTCTTTAAAGGATTATTCAATTTTAGCATTCAATCCAATTTTGGAATTTTTTATTGATTTTAAATATTAATTAGTAACACTATTAGTGCAAAGAAGTTCTATATTTTCATCTAAAGATATATTGTTATATTATTTAATTAATATGACATATCATGTATTATTAAAACTCTTAAATAATATGATAACACATTATTAATGTTCGAGCGCAATTTTTCCACAACGGATTCCGGTTGAAGAGGTTGAATGTTCCCAAAATTCACGATAGATCCACGGTGGGACATGGGGTGTACCTGCAAGGACTCCAATGCCTACATCAGGAATTAATGATTCCGATCAAAATGTTTACTTAGAAAGAGTTCACACAATATGGTTTATATATATGTGCATGATATTTTTAATTACATAATATATTTTTACATCTTATAATGGTCTGTGTTTATTATATTATGTTTTTAATTGTATATGTAAAAAAAAATCCTTTAAACGGTGGAAACCCCTTTGCAGATTTTTTTTTTAAAAAAATAGAACTGTACAAGACCCTAATTGTATGGCAACTTTAAGGGGTGGCTCAATTATATATATATATATATATATATATATATATTTGAGAATCGTTACCTGTTTATTTTGGTGTACAATTAGAGCAATGATATTTAAACTTAGAGAGTCTCATATAAATTATAATATTACTATCATTAAGTTGATCTTAATGGGTTAATAATATGCTTATTTTGATTGCCGAAAAACTCAACATCTTATTGACGTGTTTGTAAAGATAGAAAAATAATTACATTAAATATTTACCATCCTTTAATTTAGAAAATCCTAGTGAGATGAGAACCCCTCCCCAAAAAAACAAAAACCCTACTAAGAAACAACATTTTGTCGCCATTATTACAAGTACGAAAACACCAAGATGAGTGATCATCAAGTTTGGAACCTAGATCTTAAAAAAATATCATAATAATATATACAAAATAGTACGTAACCACCAATTAAGCTGTGCCATCTTGATGCAAGCAACCTATTGACATGTTAAATCACCTCAATTTTATAAGCTTCAATCGTACTGCGTGGTTTGATATAATATACATGTGTTTGCTTGACGCAATAAATGTAGAAGAATTCCCTTGTTACAATTCTCTTTTCGGAACATGTCTTGTTGTTTAATTAATTGTGCAACTAGCTATAGCAAGTAGCAAGATAATTTGGAAAAATTTTGGTTTTGGATGATGAATTATAGAAAGGACACATTCCGTGTAAGTGTAAGTGCAATACATAACGGAAATGGTCACTCTTCTTCAAGAATTTAGAACACGGTTAACTTCATCATTTCTTTTGCTTTATACTTTGGATAAGCCATTAATTGCAAGCAACATAAAGATAACCCCAATATAAACACCGCGGATTTCCCCTTCAAAGAGTCATCTATTAATATTATATGACCAAAAATCATTGCCACATTTACGCGTATTTTCTTATGTGTAACAACTACTTAAACCAATATTAAAAGGCAAGCAGATGGGCTAATTAAGATTCGTTCTCTATTTTTCTTATTCAAATTTAACTTATTGGTTTGGTTTAATACGATAAACCTGATGAACCGAACTGAACCAAACCAAATCAATTTGATTGGATTGGATTTTTTAGTTTAATCGGATTGGACCCGAACTGAACCAATCAAACTCGTCAATGATTGGTTCGGGTAACGAATTAAAGACATCGGACCCGTTACCCGAACCGAACCACCCTAAATTAAAAAAAAAAATATTATAAAAATTGAAAGAGATAAAAGATTAAATTTCAACATGAATTTTTATCATAGAGAAAAGATTAAACATCTCACGTTAATTTTATTATAAAATATCTTTTTTTTAAATGAATTTTTTCATTATTTACTAAAAAAATTGATTGTATTGGTATAATAAAGTTTATGATCTAATTGAATCAAACTAAACCAACTCGTTATTGATTAATTTGGTTTAATTCAAATTTCTTAGAGAAAAATTGAAAAATTCAAATCAAATAATTTTATTTAATTTAAATTTATTTTTCCTACGTGATCAAATCAAATCGATCCGAATACCTATAAATTTATCGATGAAGTTTGAAAGTTTAATTAATTAATGATAGTATTAATTAATTTTCTCCAAATTTATAAGGTGTACAACCGAAAGAGGACCACATGTCAGGTTATACACAATAATAATATACATTACATAGGGCCATGTCATAGTGCATCCTTATAATATCAGTAGCAATAATAAACAAAGAAAAACACTCTCTCACTCCTCAGTTACAGTCTGACTGACTCCTCCAAACAAAGCAGACATGTCAAATCACCATTGGATAAAGGCTCTTCACTTTGTTTTCTTTTTCCTGAAACTCCCACTCTTTCTCTCTCTCTCTCTCGATTAATTAGGTACATTCCTCAGCATTTGTGCCACACTCCATAAAGGTACACACTTCATTATTATGATTGGTATTTTTCATATACGATCTCACTTATCAAAAGTAGCATCCAAGGGCCAATATGAAAGGCCTCACCAGTTCTTACCATGGGGATGAGAACATGCTGGATTTCGTGTGGGTTGCGCAATCTCTTTGCATCAAGAGGGTTACAAACAAAAATTAAACTAAATAAAAAAGTAAAATATTTCTATGTTAGAGGTTAGGTTGGGAGGGGTTGCTTTCATTAGGTTATTATTAATATTAATTAGAATTATTTATTTATTCTTACAAAGTTTGAGAAAAAAATAGGCTTTTTTTTAAATTAATTTTTAACTTTATTTAAGAGAAGAAGAGGGGCCCATATTTTTTGTTCTGATAGGGGAGCTTTGTGATGGGCCCTGCTCACTTTATAAATGAGTTATAATATATTTATTAACTTTTTTTTTCAAATACTTATTTCCTAAAATATACGTTGCACTTCACAATGGATTACAGGCGGGCCCATTGCAATGATTGTGAATTATTTATGTTTAGCACATAATGTTATTATAATCCTATGAAGAAAGATATGAGAATTGATCTTCAAACGGGAATTTTACATAAAATATATAAATTAAGAGAAAAATATACACAAAAATCATAATTAGGTGAAATTTTATTAAAATGGTTTGCAGTACTAATATTTCCTAAAATCTATATATAGAGAGTACATAATCCAGAAAAATACCTATAAGCTAGCACAAATTTGGCATGAAAAATTATAAAGCACCAAAACTGGCTAGAGACTAGAGAGGTCAGGAGCTAAGGTAACATTTGTTATTTTGTGCCATTCATGCTACCTTCTTTACAACCCTGCCCTTAGCCCTAGTCAATTATATCACCGGTCAAACTAACTGCTCACGTAATCTGATTTTGTTTTAAGAAAACGGAGCAGAGCATTCCATAATACACTGACACGTTTATGTTTTTACCATTGGGGTTAAATTAAAAATTACTCTCGTTATTACTATATTATTATTATTCGAAAAATGTAATACCACAGTACCATAATAAACAGATACAATTAGGCATATTCCTTCAGGTTTTTTTCTGGGACTTTGGTTTGGCAAGAAAAAGGTGGAGTAGAGATTTTCGCTTTTTCACTTTTTTCTTTTACTTTTGCAGCAGTCTAAAAAGTTTTTAAGATAAAATAAGAATAAAGAAATCTATTTTTATTTTAATACTAATTATTAATTAATAATTTTTTTTTCCTTTTCCAATTGGGTTCTTTCTTGCCAAGTTCCCCAATACTCACGAAATTCGAGATGCCACGAGCCTTCTTCCTTCCTCCTCTGCAGTTCCATCCTGTTTGATCAGACCTCACCATACTATATTCATTTTACGAACCTTTTTTTGCCCAAATTTTTTATATATAATTAAATATTGTTACATAAAATTAATTTGATATTTATAAAATTATATGAAATGAAATTGCATATTCAAATGTACTATCCTTCGTGATCTATGTCTTCTGAAAAGTTAAAAATTAAAATTAAAATAATAAAAAGTACTACTACTATAGTTTAAGCAATTAATCTGATGTTCATCAAAAGATGAGAAAAATTTAAGAAAGAAAAGCTTCATCATCCTTTGTCTCCTTTCAAGCGACCATAACGTTGTGAGTTGTAACTCCGCATTCCTCAATGCCAAAAAATTGATAAAATTGTAAGTTGTCAGGTGTAATTCCCCTCAGCACTTTCTCAATCATCAAAGAAACCAACCCCCGCTCAAATAATAACAATAATAATTTTATTATTATTATTATTATTATTAAGGGGAAAATTTAATTACTGTTCAAATCATAAAGGAAAGAAAAAGAAAATCCTGATCATAGCAGAAGCAGAGTACTGACATTTGGGAAATCGAAGCAAAAGAATCTCTAGGCCATGCATGCACATCTTCAGGTGTTTTTGCGGTATTATTTCCAAACTTTAGGTATAATAATAATAATATTATTATTAAATAAATATACTATTCATATTTTCTGCTATTTTATTTTATTACAGAGAATATGTAGTAGCTTCTTACATTGTATCCGAAAAAAGGAAAAAAAAAAAAAAGGAAAAAAGTTGCTTCTTACAGCGTTCCCCTTGCAAACAAAAAAAACAAGGAAGGGAAAACAAAAATATCAAAAAAAAAAAAAAGAGAAGAGAGCCTTATCCGAAAATTTCTCTTTATATTTTTAATTTTTTAATCCAGGATTTAACAAAAAAAAAATAGAGAACAAAATTTTGTTCTATGATTTGTCCTTGAGGAGAGAGGCTAATCCGGTCACAACCTTCGCCCCTTTCTCAACACTTTTCGGTTTCACCGCTGGGGGTTGCCACGCCGGAGTCACCACCACCTCCACCGCATCCGCCTTCTCCTCGCCAAAAATCAGCTCCAATTCACCAGAATCGGAGGACAGTGCTTCCGGCACGGCGGCGACTTGCTTCGCCCTGGCAGCAGAGGGAGAAAGCCACTTGGCCAGCATGTAATCAGGCTTCCTCCACGGCGGAACATGCATCCCTTTCTTCTTCAAACTCTGCTTCGCCGCCTCCGACACGATGCACACGATCTGCCTCAGCCGCTCCGGTTTTCCGACGAAGATGTACGGCAGCGATTGAAGGATAGCCTTGTAGGTCCCCGTGGATCGTGCAATCTCGAACTCCGATCGAAAATCAATGTCTATTATCAGCGTTTCCCCTTCCACAACCGCATCGATGAATTGATATTCACCTGAATTCAAAAACAGCAGAGAGTGAGAGTCAGAGTGAGAGAGAGAGAGAGAGAGAGAGAGTGAATCAATTTGGATGTTGAGAATGAGTGAGTGAAAAAATTGGTACCAGCAGGGCAAGATGAGGTTTTGTCCCATTTAGATTTGCAAATTGAAGAATCGTATCCGAGAGATGAAAGGCCTTCGGCGACGATCTTTATCAAATCGTCTTTTCGTTTGTAAACCTTGCTGTTCTTCTCAACGATCCTTGCCGCCTCAGCTAACAGGTTCCTCTCCTCAACACTCGCGCAAGGAATCAAGCTCTGCAACAAACACACACAAAATTAAAATAGAATTCATTAAAATCGAAACTAATTAATTAATTAATTAATTCTGATTTTTTTTTTTTTTTTGCGTTGTGGCATTTAATTTACCTTGAGTGAGTCGGTGGCATCGGTGAATGACTCTGCTCCACCGTCGAAATCGTCCTCGTCAGAACTGTTCGCGTTGAAGCAATTGCAGCGGTTGCGACCGCATCTCTGCGGCGGAGGAAGAGGCTGCGGCTGCTCCTCCATGAAATTCTGCACCATTTTCGCCAAGCAAACGGAGCTAGGCTCCAACTCACCTCCTCCTCCACCATCTTTGTTGTTCCTCGGAAACTGCAACAGCCTTCTGAACCGCCACTTCGACACCGGCTCGTTCCGAACCTCCTTCAATCTCTCTGAATCGATATCGATGGGTTGGATCTTCATAGGACCCATGCCTCTCAAAATTGCAACAACAAATGTAATCTCTCTCTCTCACAGACACACTTTTTCGGAGCTTCAAATTTCAGTCGCTCATCAAGGTTACAAGTCAAAATCAAAACTCAGTCAACACACATTCATCGTTTCCTAGTTCCTACACCAGTCAATGACTCACAGGTTTGGCATGTTCTTCACCAAAACCAGAAAAAAAAAGGTTAAAAAGTAAAAAGAAAAGAAAAAAATTAATTATATGTACTGATTTCTTTCTTCTAGGCTAAGGGAGTAAAAGTTTCATGGAAGACGTGGCGACGGTGATCGGAGAGGCGGGCATTGGTCATCGACAGGGAAGTTAGGGTCGCCGGATTGTTCATTTCTCCGGCGGCAATGGAAGAAAAGGAAGGGAGGTTTTTATGGTTTTGTTTAGTTTAAGCTTTTTTTTTCTTCTTTCGAAGAGAGCGTTTTGGATTAGGTGATGGAGTGAGTTTGGGTTTTATAACGGGTAATAGGTGCTGATTTGGACTTTTGTGCCACGTGGAATCCTGTGTGGCATCGTCATTTGGACATAGTTGGTTTGCTAACCACACCCGGTGCGCACCGAAGACCCTTTGACAGGGGATTCATTCTGGTGACGCGTGGCCACAATGATTGTTTCTTAAGGGATGAAATTACAGTGGAGCCCTTTCCTATTATATGTGGTATGGATTATGGAATATGGAATATCCAAAACCATCAACGATGAGAAGCGATTGTGCATTTGATTGATCGGTTGATAATGTCGCCTTTTTTATTATTTTTATTATCTGAAGTTTTATATTCGAAAAGAAATAGAAAAATGATGCGTAGGTGCAGAGAGATGAAGATCTTTATGTTATGGCGTGTATAATAACAAGTCCATGCTATTCAAGATGTGTGCGCCTAAAGTTTTTGACACGTGTAGGTAGATCCACAGCCCAAACGACTAATCAAATCATCCCTCATTTATGTGACTTTTTTTTTTTTTTTGACGAGAACATTTATGTGACTTGGTTCATCATTCATGTATATATAATCTATATAAACATGAATTTAGGTTACAATTAAATATTAATAATTAATCATGTATTGTTAAATAATTAAAATTTTAACTATTACAATCATTATCTTAAAATTTTAACTCTTCATAATGTATCAGCACATTATTAAATAATAATATATTGTACTAACATGATTAAATTGGAATTCACAAACTAATATCTATTGACTTAAAGGTTTAAAATTTGAATAGTAAACATTCTTAGACTCAATTTCATTGAAAGGAAACCATCGTGAAACTTGAACTCACCTTCATTTATATTTAACAAACTAATTATTGTTAAGCCGTGTAAAGGAGATAGATGGAACTCCTAATTCCTAATTTGGAATGATAGAAAATATAATTGTATTTTTACATTTTAAAAATTCCCCATTCATGGCAATCTTGAACTTCCACCCCCTTGAAAATGTTTGTCAGAAAACTTGATTAAAAAACATTCCTGGGAATGTTAGTTTCATAGGAATCTGATTTTAAAAGAACTCATATCAAACATGGGAATGTTTAGTTTCTCACATTACGATCCGTGAGAAGCTTAAGTTTACCAATTGAGTATTATGATAGGCATGTTCTATGGTAGATTGATGATACCTTAGGATGAATGGTTAAGATAAATGTAAATTCTCTCAGGGAAAAAGATTGTATGAAGAGGATTTTTTTTATTAAACATGCAAAATTCATAAGACTACGTATTAAAGTTGATTTAAGGAAGATCCTTATTTCACATATTGGGACTAATAATAGGATCTACAATGTAGAGTATGAAAGCCTCAATCTTCATTTTTTTTTCCATTGTGGGAGTTATGGACATCGTAAAGAGTCTTGTCCTTTGCTCGTTGAAGTCAAATAGAAAGTTGGTTATATGGATGAAATGCTTTAAAATACGCCAAATCGAGAAGAAACGGCTAAAAGGTAATAACTTTGGACAATGGATATTGGTTCAAATGGAGGGTCAAATGAGAGAGTAGAAGTCTCAATATAATGGAACATTGGATCCCATTATTTTAAGAGTTACAAAAGGAAAGGCAATAAATGTGCAATAAGGATCGATCGCGGTTTAATGTCCTTCATAATGAGGATGTAAAGGATTTGATAATTTTGAATAAGGTAGAAATTGGAGGGTCTAACATTTGAACGGGTTAAGTTATTAATATTGCTAATGATGGTAGGAAAATAAATAGGAACAAAATTAAGTGCTCAAAAAATGTAACTGAGCAAGTGAATCAAGAAAAGGCAGATGTTAAGGGATTTAATGTAATTGAAAATCATGGACATATTTTGAAAAGTAAGAAAGTCAGTCAACACAGGTAATGGGAGTGATGTGATCTTGCATGATAATGACGTTGTCTTTTTAAAGTATGAGGAACGCGTGGAGATAGATGAAGATGAAGATGAATGTCAAAATAGTTGACCAAACATTAAATAAAAAAATTAATAACAAGAATTGGCCCACTTACCGTGGGAATGGTCTACACAGGATTGTTGCTAACAATTTGGCGTCTATGCAAAGCATGGTTCGTGTCATAGTGTAACAAAACTTAAAGAATGAAATAGAAAATTCCCAAACCAATATTTAGCATTCCCCAGGTAATCTTCAAATGGATCACGGTGTAGACACATTGATTTTTAATGAATGACCACCTGGTTATTATAAAGGGCGCGGAGTTATCATGTGATGGACACAAGGGATTATGGATAATATGGATGTGGATGTGCTAGAGATGAGCATTTATTCTTTAACTCAGACGTGTTGTTAATAATGCATACTTGTCCTTTCTTAGCCTAGACTATGATAAATATCCTAACTTGGAACATTCGTGTTCAACTTCAAAAGGTTTTCCTTTGCTTGTTAAAGACTTGGTTTCTAGACATAAGTTTTTGTGACACCCTTCTACCCCAAACTCTTATACGTTTAATAAATTGAAGTGTAGAAAAGGTAACGTCCCACAATGGGTAAAAGGTTCACATAACCCTCTTATTGAAAACCTCATTAGTTCGAAAACAACTTAATTAAAATAAAATGAAACTCAAATGTATTAAAATACTCATGCAGCGGAATCTCCAAAAATATAAAAGTAACTAAACATCCTATTGCTGAGCAAGGATTCCAAAACAGTTTACAAAAACCTTCCTAACTAGAAACATAAAGAAAGAACCCCCAAAATTACGCCCTGATGTCACATATACCAGAGCACACTCCCTTTAATCAAAACTCGACACCAGTCGTGTCATCATCAATACCTGTAAAAATATCAACAGTATAACGGTGAGGAAAAGAATACTACTCATACATACACATAGGAGGCTACCCTATCATCACCCTCATATAAACAACATCATCATCAATCATACCACATACCCAAACATCAAATAATCCATCAAATAATAATCACCTATAAATCAGCATATAACTATTCATCTATATCATCATATAAGTCCCATACCATCATTCACCAATGGAATCACATACTCTATTTTCACACATAATACTCAATCATCATTATTTACTCAGTTTCATCATCAAATATATCACATATATACATCCATCATGCATACATCAAAACTCATCATCATCATATTATAACTCACTTCATCATTAAGTATAAATCATCATCACATGCACCAAAACTCATCAACAACATTATATAACTCAATACCATCATCGAGTATAACACATTATCATATGCACCAAAACTTATCACCAACATTATATAACTCAATACCATCATCGAGTATAACACATTATCATATGCACCAAAACTTATCACCAACATTATATAACTCAATACCATCATCGAGTATAACACATTATCATATGCATCAAAACTTATCACCAACATTATATAACTCAATACCATCATCGAGTATAACACATTATCATATGCATCAAAACTTATCACCAACATTATATAACTCAATATCATCATCGAGTATAACACATTATCATATGCACCAAAACTTATCACCTCACCTACCCAAAGATCATGACTTGGAACTCCGCACAATGGGTGCACCTCGTCAATCACTCTAGTTAGTACCAAGATAGTCTACCGGTGTCACCACACACAATACGATAGGTTGTACCCCCTCTATGGGCCCGCACAACGACATTCGACCCTAGGTTGCACCCCCTCTATGGGCCCGTGCATCGAACGTCCCATCTTGATCCCCTGAGTTGTACCCCCTCTATGGGCCCGCACAACTCAGTTCACCTCCTGATTTGTACCCCCTCTATGGGCCCGCACAATTCAGGTCTCATCACATATGCTCAAGGCATCTCTCCTAAGTTGTACCCCCTCAATGGGCCCGCACAACTTAGGTAACATCATCATCCAAAGGTGATACACACCATCATCATTATCATCATCATCATGCATTATCATGCTCTCATAAAACATCATCATCATAAAGTGATATACACTTATCATCATTACATCATCATCAATAATTACATTGCATATTATGCACACCAAAACATCATCAATATTCATTACCATCACCAATCTCATTGCATATTATGCACACCAATCATTATAAAGGATTATCACACACCATCAATCATCATTAAACAATCAGGATCTCAAAATCCACTCTGGTAATCGATTACCAACCTCTAGTAATCGATTACCTGCAAACAAGGTCTCTGGTAATCGATTACAACCACCTTGTAATCGACTACCTGCAACCAAACACTCTGGTAATCGATTACAGCACCCTTGTAATCGATTACCTGCAAGCAATCTCTCTGGTAATCGATTACCACAATCCTGTAATCGATTACCAGAGAACAAACAACACTTCTGGACTACCCAGAACACACTGGTAATCGATTACCATTCCTGGTAATCGATTACCCTTGACGCAGATCGCAGATTTCACGATTTTTAACACTTCTACATCACTCTATTCAACCTCTATTCAATCCTTTTCAATCAAACACTATTCATAATCATTAATATTCATCATGGCAAATAAATTAAAACAAATATATTTATCAGTTTACAAAGTTGTTTGGATTTTTTAAAAATATCTATCAGTTGATCAATCAGCTGATAGTTGAGATGAAAAGTTGATTGCATACACAATGATTCCTTTATCAAGCAATTTCTTGAGGAAGGGGCTTTGTTCCTTTATGTTCTTATGCTACTCCAAAAAGCTCTTAGAATCGTCGACTAAGAAATTAGGATCAATTGAATTGAATTAATGAAAAGTAAGGCGTTTAAAGTTGTAAATGACCGAAGTTAAATGAAATATAATAATGAAAGGGCATAATCAAAGTAAAAATTATATTGTGCAAGAAGTAAATGCTGGAAAGTAAATTGGATAAAAATAACCAGTTTTGATTGGATTGTTTGAAGTCCTTTTACAATTACAAACAACACATATTTATAGACCTCTTAAGCTCACAATTGTCAACAATTACAAGCAATATTTTTGCAATTACCTCCGTTTTGCCATCTACCTAGAGGCATTGAACATGATTCCATGATCATGGGCTCATAACTATTGGATTAGCTGTATTCAGGACAGATCTGGGGTTCACTTAAAGAGGGGTCGAAAAAAATTATTAAGGATCCTGTTAATGAGTGCGCTAAGAGCATATGTTAAGAAATTGATATATCAAAATTTTTTATTGGAAATCATAGTATTTATTACATTATAACATTAAATACTTCATATTTTAATAAAAAAATTTCTATATATGGATGCTTAATAAGAATCCTAAAGATACTTTTTAGCTTTCCCATAAATATTAAATATAAATTAAATGCATATTTATTATCTAAGTTATATATTTGATAAATTTATATTATTATAAAATTCATCAATAATAATTTTTGTTATGAATAATTTTTTTATAAAAATCACTTAAACAGATAATAAATATTAAAAATAATAAATTAAAAAAATAAATGTAACCTATTTCTTATACTCAATTATTATTTTCTGTTATTACATGTATGTATTTAATAATATTTTTTATATTTAAATGTATGTATTTAATAGTATCTTTTGTATGTATATATTGTTTGAGAGAGTGGGAGAGGGGCGCTAAGACCCTTGCGTGCCACCCTCTCATTCGACTTTGGCTATATAGAAGGCTACTTTCTTATTACTGAACTATCCCATGAAGCCATATACTCCTAAAATCTAAGGAGCTGTGGGTATCTATTTTCTTTGCTTTTCTTTTAAGCTGAGAAATATCCAAATAAAGTCATTTTTTCTCATCTAACCACTTCCTCCTAGTTTCTAGCTAGGAAAGTTGGTTTTGGTCTTTTCGGTTTGTTCCTCCTAGAGCCGGTAAAATTGGCTAGTACGACCAAACTAGCTTGTAAAAGCCCACAAAAGTGTAGTGCTTGGACATTTACTTTAGATGTTTGAATAACTCTCGTGCTTTTTTAGCATCGTTCGATAAAATTAAACCTGCTACAGGCAAAAAGCCCTGAAAAATTCATAAAATCTAAAAGAAAAGATATGGTTACCTGTAAAAAGCTCACAAAATATAAGGCTCGAACCTTTATTTTAGAAGTTCGAATAACTTCCAAACTTTTTAATCTGACCCACAAAAGCTCA
Source organism: Sesbania bispinosa (assembly GCA_026901365.1). Lineage (NCBI taxonomy): Eukaryota > Viridiplantae > Streptophyta > Magnoliopsida > Fabales > Fabaceae > Sesbania > Sesbania bispinosa. The sequence goes on along the minus strand of QLOH01000048.1, from coordinate 1,975,275 downwards.
CTACTCTCATTAAGTCGGGCAGGGTCGAGTATCCCGAATTCAAAACTTTTTTATACTTAAAAATGGCCCACTCTTATGTATAAATGAAAAAACCCAATTTTTTAATGCACTTTAGCCCGAAAGTATGGCCCACATTCATAGTTTGAATCAACGACTTGGCTCATTGTTGATTTGGCTAGCCCAATTTACTGAATTAGTCGACCAAACACATTTTTAAACTTTAATAAGCGGTTAAAGTTATTGTAATAAGCAGTTAAAGTTATGGTAATAATCTACCTACCACATTCTCTAAGTATAAAACAATTTACGTATGTTGAGATTATGGAAAGAACTTTCGAGTCCGATCCTCACTAAACACACTCTTAAATAGGGATGAAAAGCCTCAACTATGACTAAACTCTTAACATGACTGCCCCTAATAATATGGGATACATGTGGTTTAAAAAAAAAAAACCTTTCATTTCTTCCTAGGGGGTGTTGGGAGGAGTTTGGATCTTCCCGTTAGGCCTAATCCCCAATTTAAAAAAATTGCCAATACTTCTCTTAAGTAGGGGTGGAAACAGGTCATGCCAGGAGAGACTTTGGCATGTCTGAGCCTTGCCCGAGTTCTAATTCTTAAGCCTTAACTGTTACCTGTTATAGGAAAGGCCTGGCCTGTGTAAAAGGTTAGCTGGCCCGTAAACCTGTTTAAAAACTTGTTCTCATAACAAGGCCTACAAACAGACCAACAGGCCTATAAGCCTGTGCGAGCCAACATGCCTATAAACATGCTTTTTTATATAATTAATATAACATATTTTATTTTTTATTATATTTTACCGTTTCTAATGATATATATAGTCATTTATATAATTAATTTAACATATTATTTTTTTATTATATTAAACAGGTCGGTCTGCCAGGCCTAACAAATTTTTTCATAGTCTTGAATAGGGCTGTAAATGAGCTGGGCTATTCGTGAATTATTTGAGCTCGGCTCGTTAAATGCTTGATCAAACTTGTTTGTTTAATTAAACAAACAAGCCCAAGCTTAAGATTGTGCTTGATTATTTAAATGAGTCAAGCTCAAGCCTTAGAAGCTTGACATTAAGAGCCCGTGAATAGCTCGCTTATTATATATATAATAATAATTAAATAATATAAATATTTGAAGTAAAGTAAGATTAATAAAAAAAATATAAAAAGAAAAATACTGTTATAAATTTATTTTTAAAATAAGTAATAAAAAATAAAGTAAAATAATTACTCTATTTATTTAAAAATAAGTATTGAAATATTTCTTATATTAGTCAGAAAGTTATTTATTAAATTTTAAAAAATAAATATTTTAGAATTCTTAAATATATATCATACATTAAGAATATATTTTCATTTTTATATTATCATTTAATAGTAAAATATTTATTAAAATACTAAATTCAAAAACTTTAAAAATGATTTAATGAAAATTTTTATAAAAGCAAAAACAAGGAAGCTATAAATGAGCTAAACAAGTCAAGCTCAAGTTTTGTTTTTCTTTAATAAGCCAAGTCCAAGCTTTAAGTTTGACTCGTTTAAATAAATGAGTCAAGCTTGAGCCACCCATTTTTATCACAAGCCAAGTTTGAACTTCAAGTACTCGGCTTGGCTCGGCTCATTTACAGCCCTAAGTCTGACCTATTTAATTAAACATGCCTTTAAAAATCTTAGCATAATCTTTTTAATAAATAAGTCAGATCAGATCAGACCATAAACAAGCAAGACCGCAAGCCCCTAATAGATCGACTGACCTATTTCCACCCTAGTGACAAGTGTTTTTCTATGCATATATTACAAGTCGTAAGAGTTAAGATGAGCTTGTTCGTTTCCTCATGGTTTATTATAACATTAAAATAGGTACTGTGCTATTTTAACAATAACAAAAACGATTATAAGACCAGACTTTTTCAAGCGCCAGTTCAGCAAACAATCCAATTTATAATTCAATATGTAACAATAATTCAGATATCGATAGTGAACTAGCAAGGATCGTTTGATTTGATGGCATGAATTTTGTTTATATATTTAATTAAATTATTCGCTGAATGCGTTTTTTTTTCTTCTCATAATTGGTTTATTAACAGTAGGTCAATAGTGGATTAGGGACCTCCAGATGATTTCATTAATACGAGTCTATTCTAACTTGTTGATCTTATTTTATTTCTTATAATTAATCATGTTATATCTCAAAACTACATATAACACAATTGCACTATTGCCTCCTTTAATTTCAACCAATCACATATGGAAGAAAAAATATGGGAAGTTATTACAAATTAATACAATCAGATCAATAAAATGCCACATATATATTTTTTTGAAGGAAAAATGCGCCACATAATATTCCGGTAGTATTCATGTAAAATAAATTCATTAACTTCAACATTTCTCATAATTAATTCATCAGGGTAAGGTAAATGTTAATTTATATCTATAAATCATTTATTACTTATGATTAAATGAGTTTTGTACTTAAAATATAAAATATAAGGCTACAAAATGATGGTTGAAATACTGAAATAAACTCAATAATTTTATAATTTATTATATATGTGTATGAAGATCACAATTGTAATTATTGACACTAATAACTTGATAATCAAATGGTTGAGTTTTTCATATATTTCAAATGTATAACCTTAAAACACCTTAATGATATATCAAATAATTTTGGATTAATATAAAATTGGGAACAATATGTTTTTCATCCATATAGTTTCGGTCAACTTTGATCTTTGTCCCTGTACTTTAAATCTTTTGTTTTTTGTCCCTAAACTTTCTTAACCCCCAATCCATGGTCCCTGTTTGTGAGTGAGATCTGTTAACCTGATGAGTTGGATAACAAAAGTTACATGTTAGCCTCAATAGTAAGCTCCAAATAGCTGACTCATTTAATTAATCTTCTTTTATTAATTTTTTAATTATTAAAATAACTATAATTATGAAATTAGGTTTTTTATCGGATAAAATTGCTCAGGTGAAAACTCTAATTTAGTAATTTTGGTTATTTTAATAATTAAAAAATTAATAAAAGAAGATTAATTAAATGAGTCAGCTATTTGGAGCTCACTATTGAGGCTAACATGTAACTTTTGTTAGTCAACTCATCAAGTTAACAAATCTCATTGACGAGCAGTGACCACAGTTTAAGGGTTTAGAAAGGTTAGGGACAAAAAACACCGGATTTGAAGTACAGGAACGAAGACTAAAGTTGACCGAAACTATAGGGCTGAAAAACATATTTATTCCAATAAAATTATATATATATATATGATAGTAACTTTCAATCCAACGGTGGATTACATAATACAATGATATGTTAAAAAATTATTCAGTAGTGTAATACTTGGTGTAACTGGTGTAATTTTATCCCTCCTCATCATATATTAGTATTCTAATGAATTAATAATTATAATTAATTTATCATTTTACCTTCTAAAATATATCTTGCATTTATTTTAGATAATGGTTATTTGAAGGTTTTATTAAATGATATATTTTTTACTAACTGTTTTTTTTTCCCATAAAAAAGCGTACTAACTATACTAATAAGTAGAACCATTAATGAATAATTGGCATATGAAAAATCTCGTCTCTACTTTAAAATTTTATTAAAATTTAGAGAAAAATAATTAAAATTTTAAATAAGTTATTTTAAATAAGAAATAATTTCAAACATGTAAATAAGTAATAAAATAGTACATTAATTCAAGAAGTTAATCGAGTGGAATAGCCGAGTAAGACAATAATAGAATACACTACTTTCATTTACAATAATACATGTAAGGAAACGTATGCGAGCGTGAGGGAAAAGTAACCTAATTAAAAAAATTATATAGGGCTTTGAAGCTAAAATGGATAAAGATTTATTAAATAGACATAAATTATTTTTTAAAAAGCTTAAAATCCAACTTATTGTTTAATTATTTGATTTCTTTCACTTTAAAGTATCTATTGTTTTCTTTTATTTTAATTTCAAAGTTTTTTTTTTTGCAAGACCCCATGTATCTTTCACGAGAGGCAATATTGTTTCAGTCGGGTAGGACCTCTATGGACGACAAAGCTCTCTGTTCGAGTATTTGACACAATTGCATACTTAGAGCTCGAACTTGAGACCACTGCTGGTTAATTAAGCTGGAACAATCCCTCACCAGCTAATCCACATGCTCGGTGATATATAAAGTATAACTTATATATACAAATGAATCGAAAAATAATTTAAAAGGGTAAAAAGTTTACAGATTATATAAATATTAAGCTTAAATTCATTTGTAGTTCCTTATTCTCATATTTGGGTACTTTTAATTCCTATACTTCCCAATTACTTAATTATGGTATTTAAATTTTATTAGGTATTAAAATCAGGTCCTTCTATTAGTTTGTCGTCCAAATTTTAATAGGATCATTGATGTCACCTATTTCTATTTTAGTTGGCTAGCTGATGTGATGTTCAGTATTGTGAGTCTCTTGCAATGAAAGGAGTCAGGAGTTTCTTTGCCCAACATTTTTAGGAGAAGATGATTAATAGACCCTGTATTGATGGGGTTCACTTCAAGAAATTATCAGAGAGAGATGCTAGTATGTTGGTTTTGCCTTTTTCTGAGGAGGAAGTGAAGGAAGTGAAGAAAGTTGTGTGGGACTGTGAAGGCTCAAAAAGTCCTGGACCAGATGGCTTTAATTTTAACTTTCTTAAGGATTTCTGGAATATTTTGAAAGATGATTTTTTTTGCTTTGGTGCTTGAATTCCATGTTAATGGCACTCTGGTTAAGGGGTCTAACAGCTCTTTTGTTGTGTTAATTCCAAAAATAGTAAGTCTGCAGAAAGTGGAAGAATATAGACCAATCTCTTTAATTGGTTGTATCTACAAGGTTGTAGCCAAGGTGTTGGAAAACAGATTGCGTTAGGTGATCAACAATGTCATATCAGATTGTCAGTCAACTTTTGTCCAAGGAAGATGCATTCTTGATGGGATTCTAATTGCAAATGAAATTGTTGAGGAGATTAAGAGAGAGCAAAGAAACACTTTTTTTATTTAAAGTGGATATTGAAAAGGCCTATGACTCAGTGAATTGGGATTTCTTACTGTATGTTATGAGGAGGATGGGGTTCCCATATAAGTGGAGAATGTGGATAAATGAATGTATAACTACTACCAGAGTTTCTGTTTTGTTGAATGGTAGCCCTTCTGGTGAGTTTGGGGTTGAGAGAGGGTTGGGGCAAGGAGACCCCCTACCACCTGTTTTGTTCCTTATTGTTACTGAGGGATTTCATGCTATGATAAGTAAAGCAATAGAGTCTCAAGTTTTTTGTGGCTATAGGGCTGGTCAAGAGTCGGTGTTAGTATCACATCTACAATATACAGATGATACTATAATTATTGGAAAGCCCTCTTTGCAAAACATTTGGGCTATTAAGGCTATTTTACAACTAGCTATTTGAGTTGGTGGTAGGCCTTAAAGTCAATTTCCATAAGAGTAAGTTGTATGGAATTAATGTTGACAGGAAGTTGTTGGATGGAATGACACTTTTCTTAAATTGTAAAGTGGGTTCTCTACCGTTGTCCTATTTGGGCATACATATCGGTGCAAATCAAAGATTACTGAAGACTCAGGAACCGATAATTCATAAGGCACAAAAGATATTGCCTAAGTGGAAAATCAAGAATCTATTCTTTGGCGGCAGAAGTGTCCTCTTGAAATTTGTTCTTCACTCCATCCTGATCTACTTTATTTCCTTTTTCAAGGTTTTGAAAGGTATTATTTCTAAACTTGAATCTTTATTTAGGAAATTCCTTTGAGGTGGGAATGCATAGGGCTGTAAATGAGTTGTGCTATTCGTGAATTATTTGAGCTCGGCTTGTTAAATGCTCGATCAAGCTCGTTTGTTTAATTAAACAAACAAGCTCAAGCTTAAAGTTGGGCTCGATTATTTAAATGAGCCAAACCCAAGTCTTATAAGCTTGACATTAAAAGTTCGTGAATAGCTCGCTTATTATATATATAATAATTAATTAATTTAAATAATTAGTGTAAAGTAAGATTAATAAAAAATAGAAAAAGAAAATATACAGTTATAAATTTATTTTTAAAATAAAATAATTACTCTGTATATTTAAAAATAAGTATTGAAATATTTCATATATTAGTCAAGAAGTCATGTATTGAATTTTGAAAAATATAATATTTTAGAATTTTTTAACTATATATATATATAATATTAAGAACATATTTTGATTTTTATTTTATAATTTAATAGTAAAATATTTATTACATATTAAAGTCATAAACTTTAAAAATGATTTAAAGAAAATTTTCATAAAAGCAAAATCAATGAAGCTATAAATGAGCTAAACAAGCCAAGCCCAAGCTTTGTTTTTTTTTAACAAGCCAAGCCCAAGCTTTAGGTTTGGCTCGTTTAAATAAATGAGCCAAGCTTGAGCCATATATTTTTTTCACAAGTCAAGCCTGAGCTTCAAGTACTCGGCTCGGCTCATTTACAGCCCTAGGGATGAAGATCATAGTAAGGTGGCTTGGGTAGCGTGGGATGATGTGTGTAGAGATAAGAGGCATGGGGGGTTGGGTATTAAAGATTTAAGGTCTTTTAACCTTGCATTGTTAGAAAAGTGGAGGTGGAGGTTGTTAGTAGATAAGGGTAGGTTGTGGAATAAGGTGTTAGCTTCTATTTATGGTGACATTTCAGTGATGGATAATTATGGGGTGGTGAAGGGTTCTAATTGGTGGGTTGATTTGTGGAGGAATGATAAGGAAGTGTTGGTTACGGATGGCTGGTTCTCTAGTAGGTGTAATAAGGTAGTAGGGGATAACTAGATATGTTTTTTTGGTGAGAACCTTAGTGTGGATCAATAGCTTTTTTTGAGAAGTATAAAAGATTATTTTCAATTGCAACTTATAAAATTGGTATTGTTGTTGATATGGTAGAAAGGAGGGATGGGAATTATGTGTGGAATTGGTGTTGGAGGCGAAATCTCTTTCAATGGAAGATTGAACAATTGACAGCAGAAATTGTATCATTGCGACTGCAACCTAGCATCTTGGATTCAGGGTGATAGACAAATTCTAATGATGGTGAATACACAATGAGCTCAACTTATCATGTCATTATCAATGATGATTTATATGCAGATTTTCCACTGTATAGGTTTATATAGTCAAGGCTTCTACAATCAAGTTTCTAGTTTCGTTTGGAGATCAATGCTGAATAAAATTCCAATAAAATAGAACTTAATCACAAGAAGAATATTACAGCCTGCAGATGGACTTTGTGTGTGGTGTGGTCATGATTTAGAAACAGTTTCACATTTGTTTTCTGAATGTTCTTTTCCCTATTGCATATGAATGTTATGCTTAAATTGGTTTGGCATTAGTTCTGATTTATATAATTCTTATCACTCATACTTTGCACATTTTGTGGGATTACCATACTGCTCTAGTTTGAAACTGTTAAGATGGTCAACTGTTTGGATGACTACTTTGTGGTCTTTATGGATTGCTAGGAATGACATTGTATTTTCTGAAAAGGTAGTTTCACAATATGACTTGATTGAGCTGATTAAATTTCTCTCCTAGAATTGGCTTAAGGTTAAGGATCCTTTCTTTCAGTATTATTTCTCTTATTTGGATATTTCCCTTGTTGTGTGCCTAAATTTCTTTAGACAACCTTCTGGTTTTTGAGTTGCAGTTGCTATTTTGTTTTGAATCAAGTTTTGATTTCAATTGGATCATTTACTGGAGTTACAGGTTTCATTTGTGTATTGATGGTTGTTTCTTTATGCTTATGACTGGTTGTTTCTCCATAGACACCGTAAAACGGATGGTTAAGGTTGCTAAATAGTCTATAGTTTAATTTTCATTGGAAGGTGGATTTCTATTATAAAGCATTTCTATTGGAAGCCTTGTTGCAGTATCAATATCAGTTTTTGTTTAGAAAGTTTTTTCTTTGGAAAATCTATAATCAGATTTTTATATGGCTTTTTGTTTGTTTTGCAAGTTGGCGAATTGTTGGGGTACTGTGGACTAGAATTTCAGTTTATTGCTTGGTGGACGGTTTTGGTGCGTATTTGACCTTTTAGGATTATCCTTTCATTTGTCAAGTTCGTTTGAACTGATGCCTATATGTAATTACGCTTTTAGTTGGTATCTAGCTAGTTTGAATTGATGAGTTGATGGAAGGACTCCCTCGATTTCCAGAACGAGTCATTTGCAGGGTCTTGGATAGCTTTATGGTTTGTATTCTGGTTTTGTCCCTTTGGTGCCTTTTTCTTTGTATTACTTGTCTTTGTTTCTTGTAACAATATTTGGGTTAGAGTACCCCTTGTACTCTCTTTTAATATATTCTTTTTGCTTAATAAAGAAAAATTCATTAGAACATGGGTGCAACATTTAACATATCAATTTTTTTAAAAATAATTAAACTTATATGGTAGGAGCTCACACCATGAGATTTTATATTATATAAAAATCAAAATGAAAAAAAATGATAAAAACTTTATTTCATTTTCGTCAAACGGGGCCTTCAAGAAATGTAGGTGTCTAATAATCAAATGCATACACTATACACATCATCTACTAATCTTCCTCAACAAAGCTAAAAAAACCAACAAATCAATATGTCTTCTCAGTCAATGGAACAAAATTTTCTTCATTGTCTCAGGAAGTCTCGTGAATAACATAATTCTATTGAGATCATATTTGCATAAAAGAATGAAAGCTTAAAAGTGAGTGAAAAATAATTTGTATTAATTGTTAAGTATCAAATACAATGAATTTAATCTATAAATAGCTAAAGGAATTATAGAATCTCCTAGCCAACAAATATACTGAACCTGACAAATAAAGGCTACTTGCTCATAAGAGCAAAAGGAAAATAATAAAATGGACAGGTATGCAAATATGTGATGTTGTTGTACAACCACTAGAACAATTGGTACAAGATTAAACCAAATGCATATTATTGCCATGCAACCACTAGGATAGCTGCTACAAGAATAAACCAAATAAAAAAATTATCCAGTAAAACCCTTCTCAAGTTGGGCAATGTATGTCGAAAAGACCCAACTTGGAGATGAAAAGACTGACTGAAGTGCAATGAAGAGACTTTGTGAAACCATCAAGCGGTTGATTACGAGATTGAGCATTCCCACAGCATCCGGAGGGTCATCCTAAGATAAATGTGGGGGGCCAGTATCCAAAGAAGGGGGATTTGTAATAATAGGTTACGATCAGAACGAAAGGAAGCCACACCCCCAAAAGGAATCTGGGTGAGTTCCCTCCAAGGAGATCGGTTAAAGAAATAGAACCACCCTTTTGGTATTGTTTCACCATATTGAAGCATGTCAGGCGCATTAAGTCAAGAACTTCTTGTTCATTTCCTCATTTATCATTATCAAGATGGGTTGGTACGTAATGGACCACTAGAGTTGTCTTTTTTAAGGGGATAGGTCAAGGGAGGGGGAATGAGCATCTTGGGCTTAGATGAGGAAAGGCCATTAGAGGGAGAAACACCTTTCTTTCGAATTTGCGAGGTGGGGTTACGTTGGATGGGCCTCTTTGGGGGGCTTACTGGGCTTGGTCGAAGTTTTGTGGTTCAGGCGCATTAAGTGTGAAGGGAGGGAGTGTCACCAACATGAAGAGCTAACTCACCACCGTCGGTGATGGTAGTAATCATAGGGTTAGTTGCAATAAGGATGTCGAACCGAGAGCCTACATTGTGAATGTTTGGTTCAGAGGAGTCACGTTTGTTTGATGTTAAGGGCGATGGTCGACGCATAGGCTTATGAGCTAACATACAAGGCCTTAAAATCGGAGGAGAAAGAGTGGACTTTGAAGGAAGGTAGTGGTCAGGAATAGTTGGGAGAGGTGGAGTGCCATTATTAATTGGAGTAGCAACTTCTCCAACAGATGGTAATGGATCTTTTCCCGCCTGGGGTTTCAAAATTCCCATCTAAAGAGGACAGGGGCCGAGTTTTGATGGTGACTGGTGAGTCTGTGGTTTATCCGGGAAAGAGTCAATTTTGTGGCCTTATTTGCCACAATGGAAGCAAATCAGATGAAGGCCCTCATATTCGAGGTGGAAAGTTTGGCCAAGAACAATGACATAGGGTACCAACTGGTGATACAAATCAAGCTCCACATAGAAGCGGACAAGACGACCTCGGGAATGAATAGAGGTAAGGTCATCCACCTTCAACATAGTGCCAAGACGATTACCAACACGCCAAAGAAAATGTTGATGGTAGTATTCCATCGGAAGCTGGGGAATGCAGACCTAAATAACAATTTTTTTTTACTAAATCACTTCTCATCTTGAAGAGAGGACGCCGACGTTGGACAAGGAGGTAGTGGTCTGCGATAAGCCATGGTCCCTCATAAAGGGCGTGCTTATAGTCACCAGGATCAGAAAAATGCACCATGAATAATTCTTCATCCAGATCAACAATTCTCACCAATCCCTATTTGGACCATAAATTATGGATTGTGTTCGACATAAATCTGAAACTCAGTTTTTTGCCAACTGTTTGATAATCAATTTCTTCCATGGTCAACACCAGTCCTCGTACTCTTCGAGGGAGATCTTGATTTCAGGATTGGGGTCAAAATCATCCTGAGGAAGCAAATCTTCCTCTCGTAGTTGGGGATCAGAATATAACTCCTTAGAAAGAAAACGAACGATCTCCTTAGGGTCTTCGTATGGACAATCATCAGAGATGACCATGTCTCTATATAAAGATTTAGGTTCAAGATCATTGATGGGTTTCTGGCAAGCGAACCAAAAATCCAGTAGTATAATAGTAAGAAAAGTATCGTATCCACAGGGAACGGTCAATTCACGTATACTCGTGATCTAATTATCAAGGAAAAAACGGGTTTTGAGAATATTGTTGTGCGAAAAATGTAGATAGCAAATTAAAAATTAATTGAATTTAGAAAGGAAGAGTTAGAGACACTTTACTTGGATTAGGATTGCACTTCATCTCATCACACCCCTCATGTATGTCGAGACTACCTAATATTTATAGGCTTTGAACTGTAACACTGTAGACAAACTATATTGCTAAGACCCCGAGTTACCAGGCGCCACTCACACTCAAAGGTAATCCATGCGGGTTCTCCCAAGCGACAGACTTACCCTCGGCTTATTATTCTTTATTTATTCCGTTTGTAAAAGAACTAATTGATAAACGAGACCTACTCCTCTGGACGCACCTTTGCTAGAGTACTGTCACTACCCATCACTCATTAGAATACATCCACGTTTCGCTTCCTGGATTGACAATCAACTAATCCTTTGCTATCGATCCATTAGACCATGCCTATCCTTTAGATGTCCTATAATTCCAGCGCAAGCGTGGAAGTTAGGAATTAAGCACAAAACAAGATTACCAATATTATAGCTAGGGAACTGCATAAATAAATAGATAGAGTTCAACATACACTTGGGAATGGAATCGATTACATTCAATCCTAATGGAGAGTTAACTACACAAGGTAGCCATACAAACCACCGAAGATGCTGTTACCATCTTCAATCCTTGTGAAGTGCTCCTCCTCTCCTACTCTAAAATTAGAACCGGTGCATTATCACTGGAATATAACTGAATTACAATAATTGTGCACACCTGATCTGGTGCAAGAAGGTCATATTTATAGGCTAAGGAAAGACAATGAAAATTGGGGAGAAATCTATCTAAAAACGGCAACAGGGCAAGAATCACGTGTTCTGCGCTTCACCCTGCGCTACAACGCAGGATCCAGAGAGCTGCGCTTCACCCTGCACTACAGCGCAGGTTAAAGCGCAGAATGTGTCCTGCAACTTCAATCTTTCTCTTTTTAACTTGATCTCTCCCCGAGACTGGTTTTGGTTGATTTGTCTTTCCTTGTTTCCCTTTTCTTGATGAAATGTTGCATTTATTGAGCATCTTGGATTTAATTGGGAAGGTTGTCTGCGGAATCCTTGTTTAATTGGCAGTGATATCTTCATTAATTACCCTCAAATAATCTTCAAATCTTCATTAAATGCCTTTAATTAAACTTCAGATCTTGCAGATATCTCTCTTATTTAATGCTATCTTTCCTTCAAATCAAATCCTTGCAATATTCTGCAAAAATCAGCAATATTTCTATCAAAATAACATCAAATTCAAATCCAAGATTAATAAATACAATTTATCTAATATTAAATAAACAGGGATTAATTTAAGGCAAAAATACCATTTTATCCTTGATAAGTGAACTAAAAAGTACTCTAATTTATCATATAATCTTCACTTATCAAAATACCCCCCAACTTAACTTCTTGCTTGTCCTCAAGCAAGAGACCTTCAGGTAATCAAAAGAATCAATTCAATCCCGTGGATAACTTAAAAACAAAAACAAATTCAAGGAACTTTTCATCATCTCCTTGTTAGGAGCAGTTACTTTCCAAACATAAGAAAAAATCTGGATTAAGAGATGCTACCAATTCTCAATCAGAATAGAACACAAACATCAGTCAAACTTCTCAAAAATAGCAATTAAAGCAATAAGTGATAAACCAAGGAAATCTCTCATTCTCACGGGTAAGTGTTTCCCTCAATCTTTTTCACCACCGTTGAACAACTAGAATTGATAGTCGTTTCCAACATTTGAACCTGCAAGTAGTTAATATGGATCAAAAGGTCTTTTCTTTGGTTGTAATGAGGCTGGGCTATCAAGAAATCATGGTTTTTCTATATATGCGAAGAGCACTTTGAATAGAGAGCGTCTTGTGATTGTGCTTGGGACTTCTCTCCATTCACCTGGTCATTCTTGAATTGTCACCCTTCTTCAGCTTGGCCTCTTTATTTGAAGAAGTACTCCTCCCAACTTATTCAATTTCCACACTTTTGTGTAGATTTTTTTTTTGAATCATAAACAATAACATAGAGAATGTATTTATGGGGGAGTATTCTTCTTTGTGATTTCTTGTGCCTGCTCTTTGAATTTCTTTGACCTTTTAATTCACCAACCTCTTGTCCCATGTTGTTGTGGTGCACCTTGCTCTCTATCCCAAGTGTTAAGGGACAAGATATAATCATTGAATATGGCTAGGGTACATCAAAGGAAATATTCAAGGCTCAATTGGGCAAGCAATAAATGGAAACATTTAATCAAGGTTGGCTATTTGGCAATGAGCAAAATATTATAATCACAAAACATGCCTTTGTCACTTCCATATCTTCCACTAGCAAGACAAAATTCAGAAACTCAAGCAATAACAGTTGACAAGCAGCAGTGAAAAGCTCTCAATTTCAGTGTTTGGGCTCTCAGCTCACCGGTTATTGGCTAAAATTCCTTGATAAAGCACTTACTGGTTTTAATTAACTATCCTGATAGGTTCTCCTGAGAAGTATCCTAATCCGAACTGATTGTGGAATTAATCACAAAATCCTATCATCTTTCCTAATCTGGTTAGTTAAACTACCTAATTGTAGAGAATTTGAAAATTTTTTTTACCTTGAATCATAATTCCTAAGGTCCTAAAAATTTTAAAAAAATGAAATACAAAAATCCTAATTAAAAAAAAAATTCTATAAAATAATAGAAAATAAAAGAAAAATGAAAAGAAAGAAAACATCAGTATCAATCTTCATCCTCTGTATCCTGTAAGTCCTTGTCCTGCTGCTGCTCCACCTCCCCCTAGATGAATAGGCCTGTCCCCAGGCCACTGCAAGAATATCCGGAACTCTTCAAGCAGCATGCTTGGGTATGGGTCTAGTACTCCTGATTGGTTTGAGGTCAACTAGTCTTTATACTTTGCAGCAGTCTGTGCACTTTTGATTCTCATGGGATCATATTCTTTGATCCTCTTCACAATGCCTTCTCCTCGTGAGCTAAAGCCACGGGAAAGACCAACAATTTAATTCTGACATCTGAAAAGTCAAATAACAACACATTTAATTCAATGATGCCTTATTGCAAATATCAATTCATGAAGAACATGGAAGCCTATCATTAACCAATTCGCATGCATAATTCAAAGAATTAATATTTTCACAACAAAAGTTCAGTGCACTTGGTAATGACTTCCTAAAAACAGAATATACTCATTTGTTTTGCAAGCATTCAATTAATCCATGGAAAGTGAAAATTTAAAATTTTTGAAAGAAACAGAGCATAACACTTTCAAATTTAATAACTTACAAAACAAAGGGCATTTTAATTCAGCAAATTGTTCTTCATGTTCCACACAGTCAAAATCACATTCAAGATAGCAATAATTAATAATATTCATAATCCTAAGGTTGCTACCCTAAAGTGCAAATCATAAAAATAGAGTAAATGAAGATTTCAATTGGTAAAAATTAAGGAAAACATAACTGAAAGTTTCAATATTGATGGAAGTTTGTGAGTGGAAAGAGTGAAAATAAGAGCTTAGGAAGTAGAGAAACAGTACATGAGAAAATAGAAGATTTATAAAATTTCGTACTGCTGCGCTTCACCTGCGGTACAGCGCAGGTGAAGCGCAGAAGACAGTGACTAAAATTGCATTCCTGCGCTTTACCTACGCTACAACGCAGGTGAAGCGCAGAAAACATAATGTAATTTTGCAATTTTCAATCACGTTTTCTGCTTCTTTCTATTATTTAAAAAAAATTATTTTCCACAAACTTATTCCAATCAATTTTGAAAATTTCCTAAATCCTAAAAAATGAAAAATCCTAAAAACAAAATAAAACTGAAAACAATTAAAACTTAAAAGTCTCTGGGTTGCCTCCCAGGAAGCGCTTGTTTAACGTCTTCTAGCTCGACGCCTGTTCTCTCAAGGTGGCTGAAACTAAAATATTTTGATGAGCTTGTGTGCTGAACCCTTCCTTTCTCTGGCCCATATACCTCCCCATAATCTTGTCTTGGAACACCCTGTAATGTAAGGCTTTGATGATTCAAAATTAATTGCTCTCAATGTCTTTGCTTCGGGGGGGGGGGGTCCTTGATATGGAACACACCTGACCACTTGATCTTCAATCTGGCTCTAGGCTCTGAGTTTGATTCTAGCTTGACTTTTCTTCTCTTTGCCTTGTTCTGGTTAGTGTGATTGCAGGCCTTTCTTTTGTGAGGTTTGGAAGGATTATCACTTGCACCATACCTTTCTTGATCTTCCTTTAGAGGACTGATTGGATAAGGCAAGGTCCTTGGGCTTTGTATCACTTCCCTTCCTTCCTCGGGCTTTGATTATCCATCTCCCTGTTCACTCTTTTTCTCATTTACTTGATCTTTTTCATCATGTACACCCTCATATGTTTTATTCTCTTCCTCCCTTTCACAGTCAATCTCTTTTTCAAGCACCATCTTTTCTGTTTCCTCCTCTCCTTTTTCTTCTTCTTCTTCTTCTGCTGCACCTTCTTCTTCTTCCTTTTCTTCTTCAGTTAGACTGTCATTGATTTCCTCCCCTATCAGTTGAACAATGTCATCGCACTCCTCTTCGGGATTGGGTAATGCATTTGCTGAGATTGGTTCTGACTGTTGTTTGAATCTTGTTTCTTTTAATTGATTCAACAAGGCGTTAATATTTCTTCTTGCTTCTTCTCTTTCCTTTTGAAATTGTATATTGCCTTGATGAATTTCTTCAATACTCTTACAAAGTCTTAATTCCCTTTGTTCTGCCATCTGCTTTAACAAAGTGTCGGTGTTTCGTCTTCGCTCTTCGCTTTCTTTCTGAAATTGTATATTGCTTTGATTGAATTCTTCCAAAAACTCATCATATTTTGAGTATCTTTGTTGATATGAAGAGTAACTTTGCTGCTGTTGAGAAGAAGGTTGCATGCGGAGTGAAACATCATCTTGGTGCCATCCAAAATTCTGATTCCGGTAACTTCCCCAATCCTGTGAAAAATTGTTAGAATAATTGTTGTAATTAGAGAAGTTACCTTGAATCGGTGCATGAGAGGAGTATCTTGGTTCTTGCTGCCTAACATAATCTCTAAGGGTTCTTCTTGGTTGATTTTGCCATTCATAAGCCATTCAGCATTTACTTCACTTGGGGTGGTTAAACAGAGAGTGTTGAAATTGTCTCCTTGAGCTTGTCCCTTCTTCTTCTTGGGTGATCAGAGAGTGTTGAAATTATCTCCTTGAGCTCTACCCATTTTTCTGTTACCTGTTTTCTCAAGAGAAATAATTAAGGAACTCAAACAAATGTTTGCTCAGGAAAGAGGAACAAAATAGTAAAATTTATTATTTTTTATTTTTATTTATTAGTTTTTTTAAAATAATTAATTATTTTTTTAAAAGAAAATAATTAAAATAAAATAATAAAGTATTAAAAATAAAAATAAGGTATAAATTTCCTAAATAATAAAAATTTCCTAAAATAATAAGAGTAATAAATAAAAAATCCTATGATAGATATCCTTGATAATTAGACCTCCAAGTTCTACACGAATTGGAAACTGTTCCCCGGCAACGGCGCCAAAAATACTTGCTGGGTTTCTGGCAAGCGAAACAAAAATTCAGTAGTATAATAGTAAGAAAAATATCTTATCCACAGGGAACGGTCAATTCACGTATACTCGTGATCTAATTATCAAGGAAAAAACGGGTTTTGAGAATATTGTTGTGCGAAAAACGTAGATAGCAAATTAATAATTAATTGAATTTAGAAAGGAAGAGTTATAGACACTTTACTTGGATTAGGATTGAACTTCATCTCATCACACCCCTCATGTATGTCGAGACTACCTAATATTTATAGGCTTTGAACTATAACACTGTAGACAAACTATATTGCTAAGACCCCGAGTTACCAGGCGCCACTCACACTCAAAGGTAATCCATGCGGGTTCTCCCAAGCGACAGACTTACCCTCGGCTTATTATGCTTTATTTATTCCGTTTGTAAAAGAACTAATTGATAAACGAGATCTACTCCTCTAGACGCACATTCGCTAGAGTATTGTCGCTACCCATTACTCATTAGAATACATCCACGTTTCGCTTCCTGGATTGACAATCAACTAATCTTTTGCTATCGATCCATTAGACCATGCCTATCCTTTAGATGCCCTTCATTAGGATACTCACACTACCCATCAATCATTAACAACACCCATGTTTCAGTCACTGGTTAACCGAGTATTCTCATTCACTCAGAGGTTGAGTTTCCTATGTCTAGGCTCCCCCAAACTCAATCCTAGTCGCAACGTTAATTACAAACTAGCCTATAACTCCGGCGCAAGCGCGAAAGTTAGGAATTAAGCACAGAACAAGATTACCAATATTATAGCTAGGGAAGTGCATAAATAAATAGATAGAGTTCAACATACACTTGGGAATGGAATCGATTACATTCAATCCTAATGGAGAGTTAACTACACAAGGTAGCCATAAAAACCACCGAAGATGTTGTCACCATCTTCAATCCTTGTGAAGCGCTCCTCCTCTCCTACTCTAAAATTAGAACTGGTGCATTATCACTGGAATATAACTGAATTACAATAATCGTGCACACCTGATCTGGTGCAAGAAGGTCCTATTTATAGGCTAAGGAAAGACAAAGAAAATTGGGGAGAAATCTATCTAAAAACGGCAACAGGGCAAGAATCATGTGTTCTGCGTTTCACCCTGTGCTACAGCGCAGGTTGCAGCGCAAGATCCAGAGAACTGCGCTTCACCCTGCGCTTCAGCGCAGATTGAAGCGCAGAATGCGTCCTGCAGCTTCAATCTTTCTCTTTTTAACTTGATCTCTCCCCGAGACTGGTTTTGGTTGATTTGTCTTTCGTTGTTTCCCTTTTCTTGATGAAGTGTTGCATTTATTGAGCATCTTGGATTTAAATTGGAAGGTTGTCTGCAGAATCCTTGTTTAATTGGCAGTGATATCTTCATTAATTGCCCTCAAATAATCTTCAAATCTTCATTAAATGCCTTCAATTAAACTTCAGATCTTGCAGATATCTCTCTTATTTAATGCTATCTTTCCTTCAAATCAAATCCTTGCAATATTTTACAAAAATTAGCAAGATTTCTATCAAAATAGCATCAAATTCAAATCCAAGATTAATAAATACAATTTATCTAATATTAAATAAACATGAATTAATTTAGGGTAAAAATACCATTTTATCCTTAATAAGTAGACTAAAAAATACTCTAATTTATCATATAATTTTCACTTATCAATCATGAGACGTCACCATGGCCGTAGGAGAGTCATCGCTTGATTGAATCTTGATCTTCTTGGTACTCGGGTCCATGAGGCCTTCTTCTTCTCGAGAGGCTTTCCTAGCTTCCATGTCAAACAATCTTCACTTTCCCTTGTTATGTCATAATTTACAGAAGTTGTCACACAAAGTGATAAAGGTGAAGACTCATTTTAAATTCATTGACTTCTTTAAAAAATTATAGCTGGAATCAAGTGTTTTATTCTTTAAATAATTATTGTAAGAGGAGAACTAGACTTTATAAATAGACGTATGATGACTACTCTTCTAATTAAATTTATTACCTTATGGGAAAATGGGAAATGGGATACGAGATGGAACAACGGATCAAATCCAATTTTTAAAATTCTACATATAACAAGTAGAAAAAGTTTGAAGGAGGGGGCTATGCCCTCTCTTGCATCCAACACTTGGTTGACAATTTAAGTTTCATTAGTCAAACTACATATGAAATTAGTTTGCCATAAAAATGGTGTAGGATACCCCATGGAAATAAAATTTGTACAAATTGCCGTCAAAGTTATTGATTTTTTTCTTTAATTTTATGTTATAAAAGTGATTGCAATTCCTCGTAGAACTACCTATAAATATATTTCAAATTTTATTTATCACTTATTCATTCTATGAACATAAAGAGAGTGGAAATTTTAACTTTGATTTTTTTTTTATACCTATTCTGAACAATTTTACACTATTTTTTCTATATCTTTCTCCCTTGTTCATTAGATCAATTATCACATTTATTACTTTCTCTCTCTTCATTTTATTTTATTTTTTATTTTTCTCTTTCCTACATTTCCCATCTCTATTTGTAAGTGTAAAAATGTCTTTTTTTAAAAAAATTATATTCTGATGTACAATATTGAACTTTTACCCTTCTAGCTACTTCAATAATATTTTCCCCCATTTCGTGAATTTAATTAAAATGGTTACCTTTTCCTACATTCCAATGAGAAACCCCCCATCCCTTGTAACAATAATGATGATAAGTATATTAATTCTTTGACATTTTGAAATAAAAGTGTGATAAGTGTTAGGAAATATGGTTCAATAGATGTAGGTATGAGAGAGATTAAAAAAAATGCAATAAGTAATACTATGATGAAAAAATATTATAAAAAATACAAATCGATAGAGTGTGAAAAAACAAAACAGAACTTCAAATTAACCCAATTGATTATATATATATATATATATATATATATATATATATATATAATGATAGTCTAGGTAGCTTATGGGTCATTTCACCAGTCAGGTCATTTAAAATTAATTTTCATTAACGTGGAAAGTTAGGTTAAATGCAATTGAAATGATGGGATGGATTGTCGTTTCTCATATGAGAGTAAAAACAAGAGTTATTAAATTGAGGAGTAGTCTCCAATAGTACGCATCGCATGTCTAGTCAATTTGTCATCATATTCACAGCAAAGAGTAAAGCATATCCCTGTTTTAATTTTGTGTAAGAATTCGTCTCATTTAGAGGAGACAGGAGACGAATTTAACATCCATGTGTCAAGTAATTAATTTTATTAATTTTTTATCCAGTTAATTTTCTCATCATTTATTATTTGAAAAATGCTAACGAGTGTCCTAAGGGCACTTGTTAAGCATCCATAAGTAGAAAATTTTTATTGGAGTGTATGATATGTAATGTCATAGATGCAATCAATGCTGTGATTTCCAATAAAACCTTCTACTTATGGATCCTTAACCAGTGCCCTTAGGGCACTCGTTAGCATGACCCTTATTATTATACTTAGGCCATCTCCAGGGCGGTTCTCTTTGAGCATTTTGCTCTTTTTGAAAATCGGTTCCCTTTGAGCATTACCACTGGAGCACTGACACATGCACGACATTCCACGGCACTAGTGCTCTGCTGAGCACTAGTACTTTATATTTTTTTTATTTGGGTCCTGCTCGTTAAGGATCCATAAGGAAAATATTTTTATTGGAAATCACGACAATGATTGCATCTGTAACATTAAATGTTACACATTCCAATAAAAATTTTCCACTCTTGGTTCATTAACCAGTGCCCGTAGGGCACTCGTTAGCATTCTCCTTTTTATTATTTTAAGTATTCCCGACGGTTTAAACCCCGGGTAAATGCTTCAAAAAGCTGCCCCTCTGTAACACAGCAGAGCAACTTTTCAGACTTTTTTTATTATTATTAATGTTTCTTTTTTTATTTTTTTTACTTTCCCTGGGTTTTGGAATCACTGTTAAATATTTTTTAATATTTTTTTACTTTCCTGAGGTTTGAAACCCCGTTAAATATTTTTTTTACTTTCTCGGGGGTTTGAAACGGGGTTAGTTTTTTTTTTTAACTTTACCTATAAATTTAATTTTTCCATTAATGTTTTTTAAATATTTTTTCGTTTTTTTATTAGTTAATATATTTAAGATTAATAAAAATAAAAATTGGGTGATGTATATTGGTGGGACCCATTTAAGATTTATGAATAGTGAAAAAGTGAGGTGCTGGGATGGAGAAGAGGGGTGCTTAATAAGAACTTGCTGATGTGTACTGGTGAAACCCATTTAAGATCTATAAATAATGAAAAAGTGGGATGCTGAGATGGAGATGACCTTATATAATTTAAAAAAAAAAGTTATGTGTACGTGTGTAGCATGTAAAGCAATGTATAGATGAACTTAATTTAAATTAGGGAACAAGAAATGGATCTTTTGGCACCAAACAAACAAAAGAAAGTAAGAAAGAAAAAAAGAAAAGAAAAGAAAAGAAAAGATGAAAGGGATATTTCATTTACCTTACTACAATGCAATGCCAATGCTCTGCTGCCTGCCTCTGGTGTTGCATTCGGTGCGGCAAAAAGAGAACAAAGAGGATGCAGTTGAGCTTCATAGATGTCAACATATGAATCTCTCCCTTTCTCTTTTTTGTTTTGAAAAAGAAAAAAAAGAAAGAATCGTTTAGGAGTGAAGGAATTGAAGTCTTGCGACCAAGATACCAATATCTTCCGACAAGCAACTAAAGTATATATATATAAAAAAGAAATATATATGAAATGGGGATTCGATTATTTATTTGTTTATGAGATTGAGAAAGTTTTCCATAATGTTTAATTTGTTTGCGGTAGGTTAATTTATATATTTCTGATCTATAAATTTGCTTAATTATATATGATTGTTAATTTCATACTAATAAAGCCTGAAAACCACCGAACACGTGGATTAGTGAATGATAAGGAGTTGTTCCGGTATAATAAATGGTTTCATGTTCAAGTCAGGAATATATAGATATATTAAATATACTCGAATGAAGAGCTTTATCACCCATTAAAATTCTATTTTTTATACATGTGACTAATAAATAGTTGAGTGAGATAAAATCTATTACGGTGATCTCTATCATCTATTACGTTGATTAAATTTAGGAAATGTATCCTTTATGGGAGGTAATAATGCTCGAATCGGGAACATCCACAAGACTTCATATATAAGACTCGAATCTGAGACCCTATTTAAAGAGAAACAAATGTTTACCACTTGAACCAATCCGTTAACATAAGTGTACTGTAAAAGTATGTAATCTTATGTTGCTATTAAAACATCGACATCATACGTATCTAAAAGCTTTATCCAAGTTTAATCTGTCTCTTTCTTAATCTCTAATTTATACTTCCTCCACAAGAATAATTTTATGTTACTTTCCCATCCGTTACAAAATTCATATTATTTTTATTTTTACTTATATTTCATCAAAACTCTTATTGTTTTAAAAGTTTAAAATTAATTATTTTTTAACTATATCTTTATTTTCTATTACCCCAATTAACAACTATAATTATATCTCTTATTTTTTCTATCTTTAAATAGTATATTTAATCTTTATTATACACCCCTCTTTTATGTTTTCAATACTTTTCAATAAAATATGTGGAGTATATAGAAAAGGAAAAGTATGATGAAAATGACTTAACTTTATTATGATGATGAGTACAAGTATTTATAGGTACAATACAAGAGATGAAAATTTAAAAATAAACTACAACAAAATTTTGAATTTAAAATACAGGAATTGTTTGTTACAAGAAGATAAAATATCAAACTACAACAAAATTTTGAATTTAAAATACAGGAATTGTTTGTTACAAGAAGATAAAATATCTCAACCGCTTACACGCCCCCGCAAGATGGTGGAGGGGGTAACGACACCGATCTTGGATAGGAGAAAGGAATGTCGGGGCCCGGATAGGGGCTTTGTCAGAAGATCAGCTAGTTGATGACTGGATGGAACATGAGATACTTGAAGCTCCTTTTTGGCCACCAATTCTCGAACAAAGTGATAATCAATGGATAAGTGCTTCATGCGGGAGTGGAAAATGGGATTGGAGCATAGGTAGGTTGCACCAATGTTGTCAGAGAGAATGGTGGGTTTGTTGGATAAGGAAACTCCTAGTTCTTTGAGAAGTTCTTGTAACCAAAGAACCTCTGCAGTTGTGGAGCCAATTGTGCGATATTCAGCTTCAGTGGAAGATCGAGCAACAGTCTTTTGCTTTTTACATGACCAGGATATGGCGTTTGGGCCAAGATAGATGATGTAAGCAGCGGTAGATCTACGATCTTCAGTGTCACCAGCCCATTCAGAGTCACAGAAGGCATTTAGATGAAGAGATGAATTTTTGACAAGATGAAGCCTATGATTGATATTGCCTTTGAGATAGCGTAAGATACGCTTTAATGCTTGCATATGAATTTCCTGTGGAGCCTGCATGTATTGAGCTAATTTGTTGACTGGGTAGGCCAAATCCGGACGAGTGATGGCTAGATAATGAAAGGAGCCAATCAGTCATCGAAAAAGTGTCACATCACAAGTAGGAGCATCAGGCAATGGTGTTAGACAACATGAATTTGACATTGGCGTGCCAACAGGCTTTGCATCAACCATGTTTGCAAGTTGAAGGATGTCTCTGATGTAGTGGTGTTGTGACAAGAAGAGACCAGAGCTTGTGGGAATGATTTCAACTCCAAGGAAATGAGATGGTGGACCAAGATCTTTAAGAGAGAATTTCTCGGCAAGAGATGATTGGAAGTGCCGAAGAAATTTTTCATTGTTCCCAGTCAGCAACAGATCATCTACATACACCAAAAAGTAGGCCAAGACATTGTTGGAGTTATAGATAAAAAGTGATGTATCAGACCTGGAGTTTTTGAATCCATATGACTGTAGAAAATCCTTCAACGCATGATACCAGGCCCGTGGTGCCTGTTTGAGGCCATACAATGCCTTGTTGAGCTTGCATACATGAGAAGGAAGAGAAGGATGGATGAATCCTGGAGGTTGAGTCATGTAGACATCTTCCGTGATGGATCCATGAAGAAATGCATTGTTGACATCCATTTGACTCACTGGCCATCCATGAGATAGAGCAATGCACAAGACTAGCTTTATAGTCTGTGGCTTGATTACTGGACTGAAAGTCTCATGATAGTCAATGCCCAGGCGTTGGTGGAATCCTTTTGCTACTAATCGAGCTTTGTATCTGGCAATGGACCCATCTGGATTGCGCTTGAGGCGGAAGACCCATTTGTTTCCAATGACATTATAGTGGGGCTGATGGGGGACAAGATCCCAAGTTCCATTGTGCATTAATGCATTGAATTCCACTGACATGGCATCTTTCCTTCTGTGTTGTTTCATGGCTTGAGAGACACATGTGGGTACCAAAGACTCTGTGAGGGGATATTTGGTGGCTAGGTTCAACTGTTTGGGTTTGAATATTCCAGCTTTACCCCGAGTGACCATGGGGTGACAAGGTGTGAGAACACTTGTAATAGAGGGAGATGCATGTGACGCAGATGATGAGGAAGTGCACAAGTCTTCTGTGGTATGTGCATGTGGGTTATGGGATTGCATTGGGGTTGTTGGATTGGGATTTGGTGGGATAAGGTCGAGGGAAGGATGATGCGGGTTGTGGGATTGGATAAGTGGGATGGTTTGTTGAGGGATATGAGGAATGGTTTGGGAGGGGGATAATGTGTTGGTGGACGTAAGGGTGGGGTGCGGGTTTTGAGGGATGGGAATTATGTTTGTTGGGTTGGGATTGGGTATCGGTTGGGTGGGTCGCGGGTTTGGAGGGGTGAGGATTTGGTTTGGAGGGGTGGGATTGGTTATAGGATTGGGTAAAGGATGTTGTTGTTGTGGATTGGTGGTGGTCTGTTGCAGGGTTATTGGATTGGGTAAGGGAGAAGTTTGGGTGGTTGAATTTGTATTAGGTGAGCGGAGGATATGGGATGGTGGGTTGGGCCGAGAATTGGGCGAGGTTGTTGAGGAAATATGTGTTGGTGGGAGGAGGTTTGTTGGGTTGGGCGGCGGGATTTTATTTGGTGGGATAAGGTGGTTTGGTGTGTGGGGCCGTGAGATAAGTGGGATAAGGTGGTTTGATTGATGATGTCGAGGCGTGTTTTGAGGGAGGGATATTGTGAAAGGAGCTAGATTAGGTGGTTGTTGGGATATTGGATTGTGTTGATTTGGTGATTGGATGAGGGAAGGATGTGGGTTGTTAGGATTGGTTGGAGGGGTAGAAAATTGGGCTGTTTGAAGTGGGATTTGAGAGATGAGTGGCTGTTGCGGGATTTGAAATTGAGAATGGATAGGAGGAGTGATCTGTGGGTTGGCATGGGTAGAGAGAGCAGGGAAAGATATTTTCAACAAACTGGACATGACGAGAGACAAATAATTTTTGACTTTTTAAATTAAAGCACAAGAAGGCACTTTGAGAATTACTGTAGCCAACAAAAACACATGGGTGAGATCTTGTTTCAAATTTATTGAGTGTAAGGTGTGAGCCAGGGGAAACATAAACAACCAAAGACTTTGAGCTTGGAGTAATTTGGCTCTCTGTTAAAAAGTATAGAAAATGGGGTTTTCATTTTTAAGGTGTGAGTGGGAAGCCGATTTATGAGGTAGGCAGTCGTTTGTAGTGCATAACTCCAAAAGGTAATTGGGAGGGAGGCATGGTGGATAAGACAACGGGCCGTTTCAACCAAATGACGGTGTTTTCTTTCAGATAAACCATTATGTTCTGGCGTATGTGGTGGGGTAGTGAGATGAGAGATTCCATGAGATTGGAAATAAGCACGTAGCTTAATAAATTCACCACCATTATCCGAATAAAAATTTTTAATTTTTGTATTAAATTGATTCTCTACTAAAGATTTGAAAGTTGGAAAAATTGTAGAGACATCAGATTTAAGTTTAATCGGATATAGCCAGATATATTTAGAAAAATGATCAATAAAAATCACATAATAAGAATAACCATCAATTGATTGAATACGGGAGGGACCCCAAACATCAGAGTACACAAATTCCAAAGGATGACTACTAACAATGGTAGACCTAGAGAATGGAATTTTATGATTTTTATTGGATAGACAATCACTACATTTATTCATAGAGGAAGAAAAGGAGATATTATTTGAGCTAAGGGCATGGAGAAGGGTTGGATGTGTTGGGTGGCCAAGACGGTGGTGCCAAAGGTCCAGGGATGGTGTGGTGGTTGCGGCATAGGCGGCGGTGGATGGATGGTTGGTGGTTGGTAGTTTGTACACATTGTCCTCATTAGATCCGCGTAACAGCATCACCCTCGTGTCCAGTGCCTTTACCTCGAAATGAAAAGGGAAAAATTCAATGGAAACATTGTTAGTTTGGCAAAGTTGAGAGACAGAGATAAGGTTTTTAGTGACTGAAGGAACACATAAAACATTGGTAAGATGAAGTGGGCGAGAGGATGTGGGAAATTTAATGGAGCCCATGTGAGTGATGGGTAAAGTCTTACCATTGGCCACAGTGAGTGTGTCTTGTCCAGGGTAGTCTGATTTAATGGAAAGATTATTGATGTCATTGGTAACATGATGGGAGGCTCCCGAGTCAAGCAGCCAGGTGAAGTCATTGCCTTCAGATTTGTGCGCCATGTGTGCAGAGGGAGGAGTCTGCTTTGGTGGATAGCCATGTATTTTGTAGCATGTCTTGGAAATA
This sequence comes from Sesbania bispinosa, assembly GCA_026901365.1. Lineage (NCBI taxonomy): Eukaryota > Viridiplantae > Streptophyta > Magnoliopsida > Fabales > Fabaceae > Sesbania > Sesbania bispinosa. The sequence goes on along the minus strand of QLOH01000048.1, from coordinate 1,949,062 downwards.
TGGCCCTTCTTTTCGCAGAACTGGCAGACAAGAGCAGAAGAGGATGAGGACTTCTTTGAGGAGTTATGAGGACGCCCGCGGTTGGAACCAGAGGAGTTCCGATTAACAAAATTAGCAGTGAGAGGAGCAGGTGAGACAAGTCGGTCATCCCGTTGCAGGAAGATCTCAAAATCAATCAATTTGTCATAAAGTTCATCAAAGGCAATAGGGGAGTCACGAGTGCGAATGGAAGTAGTGAACTCGCGAAAGGATGGACCAAGGCCGTTAAGGGCGTGAATGACGAGATCCAGATCGTCAATGGGGTGGCCAATAAGGGCCAGCTCCTCACCAATATTGCGAATGGATCGCAAATACTCACTTATAGAAGAGGAGCCTTTGGTGATGGAAGTTAAGCGCTCCTTCAAAGACATAATGCGAGACCGAGAGCAGTTGGCATAAGCTTGCTGTAGTTTACGCCAGGCTTGAGCAGAGGTGTCAGCAGATGACATAATAGTGCGGGCTTCAGCGTCACAGGAGCCAAGCAGCGCAAGGTAGAGAAATTGATCCTGACGTACCCAATAAGAGTACGCAGGATTTGAAACATCAGCACCATCTTGTTTAATGGTGATGGGAGGGCATGGGATGTCACCAGTTACGTAGCCTTCAAGATTACGGGCCACAAGTAGTGATCGAAATTGTTTTTACCAAGCAGGGTAGTTTGTGCCATTTAATTTGATGGGTAGATTAGTAGTGGTATTGAACTCGATGAGAGTTGTGGGATCAGAGGTTGAAGAGGCCATAAGGATCGAGATGCTAGTGAAGCAGAGAGACTTCTGATACCATATAGAAAAGGAAAAGTATGATGAAAAGAACTTAACTTTTATTATTATGATGAGTACAAGTATTTATAGGTACAATACAAGAGATGAAAATTTAAAAATAAACTACAACAAAATTTTGAATTTAAAATACAGGAATTATTTGTTACAAGAAGATAAAATATCAAACTACAACAAAATTTTGAATTTAAAATACAGGAATTGTTTGTTACAAGAAGATAAAATATCCCAACCGCTTACAGAGTATATATATAAACAATGATATTTTAATAAAGATTGTATAAATTTAGATTAGATATATTTAAAATTTTATTAATGTTGTATATAATCTTAAACATCAAAAGTTTTGGAATTGAGTGAATAATAAATAGTAGAACAAATAATCACGTGTATAAAGTCTATTAATTTTATTTGTATTTTTTTTCTTTTATCAACCCAAAATATTAAATTTTAAGAAATTATTTTTCTTAATGCATCACATAACTTTTTTTTATATCAAAGGTTTCTCTTTTTATATTTTTTTTATTTCTCTTAAATATGTTTTCTTAAAATGTCAATCATAAATTTTTTATTATTAATTTCTTAAGTTTTCATATTTATAAATTTAAATTTTGATAAATCATATTTAATAAATAAAATATATCTTGATTTACATAATTTATAAAATCTTATTTTTATAATTTATATAGATTTTTTTATAATTTTAAATATTTTACATTTTAAAAAATTTTATAATTCTTTTTTCTAAATTTATTAAACATATATGATAAATAAAGTACTTACTAGTAATATGAGTATATATATATATATATATATATATATATCATGAATTAAAGAATCCAAATCCGTTATCAAATCCTCATGAAAACACAATATACTTGTTCGTGCACCCATCTCCTATCATTTGATATGTTAAAGTAAAGTGTTGGAAATTACAATCGATATGTAATTACATATAAATTTATTAACACTACAATAAAATTGGTTTTCAGCGATGACCGTCACTAAAAGGCTCATGCAGTAACATGTCGTCGCTAATTTCATGGCCATCACTATATAGCTAATTTCATGGCCATCACTATATAGCGATGGTCGTCGCTAAATATTTTTCAAAAATAATAATTCATTCTCAGATTTATCAATTATAAGAATCGAACCCACAACTTGAACAATACAAAGAAAGAGCATTACCATTACTCCAAGTTTATTTCTTGGAATATATAATGCAAAATATTATATATATAGTGAAAAAATAACAAAAAATTAGTGATTGTCAGGCCAACACTAACTTTACGAAGGCCGACGCTAAAAAAAATTTCTTTTGCGACGACCTTTAGTGACGGCCTGACCGACACTAAATAAAAATAAATTAAAAAAAATATTATATCTTTAGCGTCGGCCAGAGCCCTCGTTAACGTTACAAAGTAGCTAACATAAAAAATTTAAAAATATATTTTGTTTTCAACAGTGATGTCTTTAGCGTCGACCGTTGCGTCGGCTGGTCGTCGCTACAAAGCCGTCGCTAAATAGTGAATTTCTTGTAGTGTAAATAGAGTGTTCAATATCCAAATTAGTTTTCAATTAATTTTCTTGAACATCAAATTGTTAACAGTCGCATCATGCCCGGTCCAAGGGGAGGCTACTAAAAAAATGGCTTTAGTCCTCCCCCATTATAAGGCCTCAAAATTTCTATAGGTATATATTTTATATCCTAAAATTAATAAAACTTTTATATCAAATAAAAAAATATTATTAACTTTCATTTGTTAAAAATATATATGTTATGTGAGGCCTTTTATATCTTATGAATAGGTCCCTAGTTTATAATTTGTTTTAGGTCTACAGAAGTATTGAGCCGACCCTCACTCGCATTGTTTATTATGAAAAATAAGCATCCTTTAATTTCATGATTGTGATATTAAAAGGGAAAGGGTTAACAATCAGTAATACATAATCATGCTCAATGCATTAGCTATCATATTGTCACTAAACACTTGGATTTAATTTTCCATGATGCAAGACTATCGATGCCTCTTTAGTGAACTTCTTTTGATGATGTCTACTGAAATTATTGAAATTTCTTTTTGAAAAAATCCCATGATTTGCTCTTTAAATCTTTTGGGAACGTGGGCTGGTTATTAGTTTTAGAGATTCTGATACTTTAGTTTTACCATGGTTTTACTTTTGTGTGACTTAGGAAAAGTTGCACTAATTAATTTGTTAGGTGAGAAGTCTTGAGAATTGCATCAAGGAGGTCCTACTTTTGTACAAATTAAAAGATCAAAATGAGTTTTTTTCTTGTAAATGTTTTTCTTCCCAAGAAACCTATCCTTAATTAAGGGCCATAGCTTTCTTTTCATTAACTTTGTCAAATTTAATTAATAAGATTAAATATGTTTATGTCCTATTAATTATTTTCTGTTAGTCTTTTTATCTCTGCCATTAACTTCGTGTTGATGTGACTAATTGAGTGTTTAAAGTTAAGTAATTATTTTAGAAGAATTAAAACTAAATAATTAAAATTGAATTAAAAAATATAATAGGTTCACGTGACACTCTATTAGCCACGTCAACCTAAAATTAACGGGAGGGACATAAAAGACTAATAAAAAATTTAATAGGATGAAAAATCAATTCTTTTGGGAACAAAAAACAAAACAACATATATTTATAAAGATTAAAAATATATTTAAACATAATTAATATAATATTAAGAGGATAAATGAAAAAAAAACATAGTTATAAATCTTCCAGCAGCACGTGACAAATCAGTTTATTCTGTTTCCCATTTATAAACAAGTTTAAACATCAAAATTATGAACATATATTACAAAAGCTTATAAAAAAAATACGGAATATATGTAATTCCAAAATTCTTCTATAAATGTTATTTGTGAAAAATTATATTTTAGGATTAAATATGTTTTTAGTTCTTATAAATATAGGTTATTTTGTTTTGATCACTGTAAAAAAAAATTTTGATTTTTCATCTCTAAAAAATTTTTCGTTAGTCATTTTGGTCTCTGCTATTAACTTTTAGCTGATGTGGCAAACAAGGCGCCACATCAACATGCCACGCGTGTTATATCTGTCCAACTTAAATTTATTTTTAGTCCCTATAAATATGATCCTTTTGGTTTTAGTCCTTACATTTTTTTTTTGTTTTTTACATCAATTTCACCCCATCCAAAATCACAGTGTCTTTTTGCTTCCATTGCATTGTTACACTTGAAATTTTGGAACTTCTCATGGGTTTAAAAAATAATTTTTTTTATGTATTCAATTATTTGGAATTTCAAAACACTTGGATTCATTGTATATAGAGGAAAAACCTGTAACGACCTTTTTTTCTCTGCAATTTTTTTTGTCTATTGACTGATAAAATTTTCATTTGATTTACAATTACAAGTCTTTTTTGTTAGTTCAGCATAAATCTCATTAAGTTACAGGTTAATAGACATAAATTAAATGAAAATTTTGCTAGTCAATAAACAGAAAAAAATAGTAGAGAAAAAAGGCTAGCTGTTACAGGTTTTTCTCCCTTTATATAGTGAATCCAACTGTATTGAAAATTCAAATAATTGAACACATAAAGAATTTATTTTATTAAACCTAGGAGGAGTTCAAGAATTTCAAGCTTAACAATCCAATATAAGCAAAAGGACACAGATGTTGGATGGGGATGAGATAAAGGTGAAAAATAAAAAAATTATAGAAACTAGAAACAAAATGACTATATTTATAGGAACTGAAAATAAATTTAAGTTGGACAGTAACAACACATGTGACAAACTGATGTAGCAAGCTATTAGCCACATCAACTTAGAGTGTGTTTGGTAAGGCCAATAAGCTAGCTACTAGCTTATTTGACTAGCTTATAAACTAGTTTGACCAACACACAAAAGTGTTTGGTAAGGTATCTCAAAGTTATTTATTTTAGGAGTTTCTAGCTTATAAGCTGCAAGCTATACTTTACCTAGCTTCTAGCTTGTAGCTTATTTAATTTTCTTACATCACTATACCTTATATTTTAATACATTTCCCTTATTATTCTTAATTTATTTTTACCTATTATTATTTATTTTCAATTTTAGTGGCAAAAACTTTCACTTTCTTTTTATTTATTATTACCTATATAATACGTAGTTTAAATAATTACGAATTACATAATTTTTTATTTTCTTTTCACTATTTTATGAAATTATTTTTATATTATACTATTTATTTTATCAATTTTATTATTTATTTTAATTTATAATTAAATATTTTATCACTAAAAGGTTTAATAAGAATTTAATTAATTTTTAAAAAATATAAAAATATAATTAATAATAATATATTTTTTTTTCTAGAAAATATAATAAAAATTATATAATAAAATTTATGTAGTTATGTCTTTTTATGTCATTTTAAATTTACCTATTAGCTTATCAGCTAGTTCTACCAAACACTTCTAATTCAATAAGCTAGCTTATCAGCTCGAAACTTATAAGCTAGGATCTTATCAGCTAGAAGTTAGCTTATCAGCTAGTTTTGCCAAACACACCCTAATGTTATAACAACGGGGACCAAAAAGGCTATTGGAAAATTTTGTAGGGACGAAAAATCAAAAAAATATTTTACAGCGACTAAAAATAAAACAACCCATATTTATAGGGACTATAAGTGATTATCATTTTTATGTTTAAAATTTTTCTTTTTCTTTTCGTTTAATTGTAGAAACTGCACTACAAATAACATGTCCAGATTAATTAGTATTTTTCCAAAATTAATTATCTGAAATTAAAATCAGCTTTTATAAAAGCACAATTGTTCAAATTATGATTATAGATGCTGCATCTATTTTAATTAATGTTCAACCAGATATTTAATAATTGCTCTTCCTTCTATATCCGCGGAGTAATGGACAATTTAGGAGGGTAAGACTGTTTTGTCATACCTTATGGGAAGCCACTGATATAACAAACATTAACCGACATATATATCTTATAGCAGATCTCGTGAAATTGATTAGCTAGGTAGGCACAAGGCAATTTGCTAAAATATTAAAAAAAGAAATTAAGAAAGCAATTTGCTAAATGAAATAATAGGCGAAACAGAATATAATATGCCATTTTCCATCTAGTCTAGTCGTTACAGTTGAAGCAAGATGCCTATGATTTAATGCCTTATAATGTGGGCCTTGTATTTATACATTTTGAAGATGAAGAGTCAGATTCTTGAACAATTAAATCACCCAAAATAATATAAACTAGTGTGAAAAAACAAAGAGTGTAAATGAAAGATACGTTTGGTAGTATAAATCTTTATAGGAAAATGTGGTTGGTTGCCGTGAAAATGGATTGTAACCCATACAAGCTTGACATGTAAGGTTAAAGGTTCAAATTCTGTGGTCGCCATGTAAGTTGTAGTTGTCATATTATTCACAATTCAAGAAAACTACTGCATATCATAAAGATCTTAGAATTTATAATTCTCACACACATTATAATAGTAAGAGAGACTTACCTCCAAGAGAGACTTAATGAGAATAGGTTTTTCAATCTCCTTTTCCTAATCTACCTCTTTGTATTTCTTTCTTTCTCACACTCTTTCGTGATTGTATTAATAATAAGTAACTTTCATGGTAGAGGCAGAACCTTTGTTGTCTTTTATTTTGCCAACTCCCATCAAGTTAGTTACCATAAGTTTTTAGAGGTTTAAAAGATAACTTTCTATATTAACCAATAGGTCCCTTTATTTTATTAAATCACATTTATGCCCATAATTATATTTCACATGAATCACATTATTTAATTAATTAATTTATTTTTCTAATATTCTCCCACTTGACTCATGTGATGTCATGATGCTTCATGATTTAATAATTATATAAATCATAATGCGCATTAATCATAATTAAAGATACGAAAATAATAAGAGTCATGGTAGTTACATGTCATTCAATCAACATATTCCCTTCCATATACTACTATATTATCCTTCTCCTTAATAAGACTTTAAAATGAGAAGTCCATAATGGGTTCAAACATAAAGTCATTTTCATTAGCCATCACATAATATGTTTTCCATATCATACTTTGTATGCATATACATAAAGTAGAAAACAAAAAATTCAGAAACTTATACACTAATGAGCTCAAAGTGTCAAATAGGGCATTAATAACAACATTAACATTCAACATTCACTAGTAGACATAATGCCCATATTCTACATGGCCAGTAAATACTTTGGGCGGTAACACTTTTGTTAAAGGGTCAGCAATCATAAGATCCGTGCTAATATGTTCTAATGACACTCTATGTTTCTGAACTTCTTCTTTAACGACAAAGTATTTCAATTCCACATGCTTAACACCTTTGGAATACTTGTTGTTTTTAGAAAAGAAGACAACTATGGAATTATCACAATAAATTTTCAGCGGCTTGGCAACACTGTCAACTCTACAAGTCCTGAAATAAAATTCCGAAACCAATTAGCCTGAACTGTGGCCTCAAAGCATGCCATGCATCAATGACTGTCTGCTTCGCACTTTTCCATGAAATCGCTCCTCCAGCTAAAAGATACACATAACCAAATGTGGACTTTCTTGTATCCATACAACCAGCAAAGTCTAGATCTGTATATCCAATCACCTCAAGATGATCAGATCTCCTATAATTATGTATGTGATTCTTTGTCCCTTGCAAGTATCTTAAGACTTTCTTTACAATTTTTCAATGATCCAATCTTGGATTACTCTTGTATCTACCAAGCATACCAACTGCAAAGCTAATATCTGACCTCGTACATGTTTGAGCATACATCAAACTCCTAACAACATATGCATAGGGGATATTTTCCATTTGTTTTCGTTCCAAATCATTCTTTGGACATTGCATGAGACTAAATTTGTTTTCTTTCTGTATTGGAACGGGAGATGCTGAGCATTTATCCATTCTGAATCTCTCTAAAACTTTATTGATATATGCTTTCTGAGACAAGCCTAACATTCCTTGTGATCTATCACGAAATATTTGTATTCTTATCACATAGCTTTCCTCACTCATATCTTTCATTTCAAAGTTATTAGAGAGAAACTTAGTCTCACTTAATGGACCAAGATCATTAGTTGCAAGCAAGATGTCATCAACATACAAAATTAGAAATATAAACTTTCTCCCACTGACCTTCAGATATATACACTGATCAACAATGTTTTCCTTAAATCCAAAAGACGTAATAGTATCGTTGAATCTAAGATACCATTGTCGGGAAGCTTATTTAAGTCTGTATATTGATTTCTTAAGTTTTTACACTGCGTGTTCCTCTCCTTCTTTAATGAACGCCACTGGTTGGTCCATATAAACATCATCTTCTAAATTCCCATTCAGAAAGGCATTTTTAACATTCATTTGATGTAACTCAAGATCATACTAAGCTACTAGTGCCACGATAATTCTGAAAGAATCTTTCATAGAAACTGGCGAAAATATTCCCATATAGTCAATGCCATCATTTTGAGTAAAACCTTTGGCAACAAGTCAAGCCTTGTAACATTCAATATTTCCATGAGAGTCACGCTTAGTCTTAAAGACCCATTTACGCCCAACTCTCTTACATCTGTTAGAACCACAAGAAACACAAGAAGGGGGGTTGAATAGTGTTTTATAATCTTTAACAGATTTTTCTGAAAACCGTTTAACAAGCAAAACTAATTTGAAAAGTTTGAGCAACCTTCCGAAATAGGGAGTTCAGCAACTTGCTGATGCAACTCAGAAGGTTGAATAAAAGCTTTTTGAAACGTTTTTCTTATGATGAAAAGATTGTTTTCTGTGTGGATTAATAAAACAACTTTTCTAAAACCCTCTTTGGTTAGTTTAAACAGAATATAAAGAGTTAAGGGTAAAGAGAACTTAGCCACAGAAATTTATCCTGGTTCACCCACTAACCCAGTGAGCTACGTCCAGTCCCAGGGCAAACACACCACTGGATTTTCACTAATCCCGCAAGTATTCTTTGAACACAGCCTCTCCAGGCTAAACACAAGTATTCTTTGGACACAGCCTCTCCAGGCTAAAACTACCCAAGTATTCTTTGCACACCTAGCCTCTCCAGGCTCACTGAGTATTCTTTATTCCTTCAAGCCTCTCCATGCTCACTGAGTATTCTTTATTCCTCCAAGCCTCTCCAAGCTCTCAGACACTTTACAGTGTTTACAAATGTGATAAGTTTAAGTTTCTGAGAAACTTAAACACGGGTTCTCTTGTACAAAGGGATAACTGAGTATAACTTAGGATACAACGAATAAATCTAGGTACAAGGAAATGAGCTATAACAGAGTGTTTTGGCTTGAAAGGGTTTTCTCTTAATGTGGCTGATTCACTCTTTTTGCTAAGACTTTTCTTCTTTTCTTTCTAGAGAGCTTCTCTAACTTTTTATGCTTCCTTGATCTTCTTTTCTTGAGCGTTTCACCTTTCTGTGAGGTTTTTCAATTTTCCTTGCGCTCTCACTTCTTCAAGGCCTTTCATTGAGCTATATATAGCGTCCAGAAAAGTAGCCGTTGAGAAAGTAGTCGTTGAGAGATAAGCTTGTGAAAGTCTTTGACTTGAGTAGAGTAGGTATGCAGAGATAGCGCTGCTCTGACACACAACAGGTTCAGAGGTTCCTTTTTCGTGTACGATATTCCATAAGATGCGGAAAGAGCTCTTTTATTACTTACTTTTGTAGATGATGGCAGGAGACGTTTAGAGACCTTTAAGTCTTTGCGCAGAAAGCCTTCTGACTTTGACAGATACTTTGTTGCACGAATTGTTAAGACTTCTAAGCATAAAGTATGGTACACGTCATCAGAGAGTTGAGAGAGTCTTCAGCTGATATAAGAACTTAAGAGAGTTCTTCATTTCAGTGAGCTCGAATTGCCACGTCATCAAGTGATAGTTCAAAGAGTATGTGTTCAGCAGGCATAAATTCAGTACGCACATACTTTCAGCCAGTTGATCATTTCTTCAGATAGTTTCTTTGATTGGTCATTTTCAGAGTTGCTGCAATAACGGAAACAAACTACCTTTCTCAGTAGAATCTGTTTATATAATCAAATTTGTTAATTATTAAAACCAAGGGTAAAGAGCCTTGAATTAAATTGAATACTTAATTTATATTGAGACTCAACATTCTCCCCCTTTTTAATGATGACAAATTTGATATGACTAACAAATATCAAAAGGATTTAAATTTAAGTGAGAAAAGTTTTCCTTCTTTTTTTTAGAAAGATGAGTAAAGTTAAAAAAAGTCCCCCTAAATAAAGGATTATTTCTTGAGAAACTCTTAGTTCCTGAAAATAGCTTTGTTAAGTCCCCCTGAATAGGAGATTTTTCTTCTTTAAAGAAAATCTTAGTTTGTGGAAAAACTTTTACTCAAAATTCTCAGTTATATCTGTTATTTGTTAGTTATATTTCTCCCCCTTTTGTCATTATTTAAAAGGGTTCAGTCAACTTAGGCATGTGAAACTGAGTAATAAATTTAGGTGTTAAAATAGGAAAGTTAAGCGTAAGATCAAGAATTAATAGCAACCAATGATTAATATCAGCGTATGTAACATTCAATCATCAGAGATAGAAGCTTGGAAAAGAAGAAAAGTTCATTTATATTTATCAAAAATTTATAAAAAATTCATCAAATATTTTTCAAACAAGATAACAAAAAGACCAGAAGACTGTGACATGGCTCTTTGAACAAATTAAAGACTATCAGCAGACATGGTCTCGGCAGCACTAGCACCCTGCTTCTCTGCCTTTAGCTTCAGTAACTCCTTTTGAGTTTCCTTCAGCCTCTTTGCTAGGCGACCTACGCGAGCATGCAGTTTTTTCACATTATAAGCAGCAAACACCTTTCTGATCCTTCCATGAGCACTAGATGATCAGAAGCTCTAGTCCTTCTCTCTCTGACAGGGGATGCCACAAGAGGGACTTTAGCCACCCTATTCACTAGGGCTTCTTCTCTTTCAATAAGAGTTTGGTCTAACTCAGCATACATAACCGGAGTGAAGAAGGAAGGAGGTGTTTGATCAAAGAGTCCATTTATCGGAAATCATTTGTGAATGAGAATTTTCATGATTAAGGTGTTGTGGGGGAAAAGGTCCTCGGCGTCCAATTCTCTTCTGAACAACATTTGGTATAAAACGACCCATGCAAGATTAATCCTCTTTTTCATCAGTAAGCGAGCCACTACAAACCTTTCCAGTTCCTTGATATAAATGTTATCATTTCCTTAGGAAGGATGCAGCAGTTGAGAACAACAAGAAGAAATTTGGGGATTTCCAGGAGTTGAGAATGTAAGAAAAACAGGGAAACACTAGAAGGGGTTGAATAGTGTTTCAATGGAAACCTTTTTTGGTTTTAGAAAACACTTTAAAAAAAGTTTCTGAAAAACTTCAGATGATGAATGATCGTCTAAAGTTAATTACTACCTTCTGAACCTTGGTTCAGACGCAAAGACAGTTTTGATAAATTGTTTTGTTTGAAATTAAGATTTTCGCTCTTGAAAACTTTTCAAACCCCTTTGTTAGTTTAAAAACTGAATTGAAAGAGTTTGAGAGATAGAAAACTCAGCCAAGAATTTATCCTGGTTCACTCACTACCACTGTGAGCTACGTCCAGTCCCTGGGGCAAACCACCACCGGATTTCCACTAATCTTGCAAGATTACAAGTATTCTTTGCTATCAAGCCTCTTCAGGCTCTACACCAAGTATTGTTTCTTTCACCAAGCCTCTTCAGGCTCTCAGACACTTATCCAAGTGTAACCCAAGTATTCTTTCAGACAATAAGCCTCTCCAGGCTTGTAACCCAAACTGTTTTAAGATAAAACCAGATAAAGTTCAATCAACTATCTTCAGATGATAGCTTGAACTTATCAGAAGTGTACAAGTAACTGAGATTTACTCAGGATAAGAAAATAAGCAAATGTACAGAAAATATCAGTATTTTTGCAGCGTTTACGCAGAGTAAGGTTTCTTTGATAACTTTGCTTCTCTCTTTTTTTCTTCAATCTGCATGGGCATATTTATAGTCTCCGAGAAAATGTTGCCCGTTGTCAATTACCATTAAATGCTCCAGGAGATGTTGAGATACACTCTGTCCAACATGTTATGAGCAGTCTTAGGTGCAGCAGGTCTGCGCACACAATGCTTTTGAGCAGGTAAAACAGCTTTGCAAACTTTCCTTAAAAATGCTAAACATTTGAACGAGGAGAGAAAGCAACTCTGACTCTTATGCTGAAAAGGGTTAGACCATTGGGATGAACGTTCTTCGTACATAGTAACGTCTTCACGGGTCAAACCTTAAACCCGATACATTCAACCTTCAGATGCAAGGAGTGCTTCTGATGAACTTCAAGTCTTCAGATGATAAACACTTTTCAGATGAAGTTGATCTTTCAGATGATCTTTTACACAGACAATATGATCTGAAACAGTGCAACATACTGTGAGAGCATAGTATCATATAAATGCATTTTATATTTTATATTTGTTGTTCATTAAAACTTAAGAGAGTGAGACTCAAAATATTTTTAATTTCATATATTTAATTTTTTGAGACTCAACAATCTCCCCCCTTTTGATGATGACAAATATAAAATATGATAAAATCTGAAAAAGGTTTTAGTTGATAAAATTCTCCCCCTTAAACAGTTATTTCATCTGAGATGATCATATTCCTTCTGAAATGTTCTCCTTCTGAAACATCCTTTCATCCTTTCTAGTTCTGAAACATTTTGTGAAGTACTTGCTGTATTACTTTCAGATTTTGTTAGTCCCATAATAAATATTGCATAACTACCAATCACATCATATTACTGCCCCCCCCTTTTGGCATCAATAAAGAAAGGGTAGGCAACAGACAGAATGATAGCAGTTAATATTAATTATCAGCAAAAAGAGCACACATAATGATATCAATCAAAACTTTATGGATTAAAACCGGAAACACGTATTGTCATAAACAGTGAAACACGGTCTGAATCATTCTAGACATCATCATGAACTGGGTCTTAAGCTTCCCAGAGCTCTCTCAAACAATTCTTGCATAGCCAGTCTCTGCCTTTCCAGTTCAGCTACTACAGCCTCTCGGAGATGATTCTGACTAGCTTGAATATGAGCTTGAGTCGCTAAAATCTGATCTATTTTCTGCATAAGTTGTTGATTCTTCAGACGAAGTTCCTCATTCTCCTCAACTAAAGCACTGACTTCAGCTTCAAGATTCTCTTCATAGAAAACAAGAGAGATATGCTTGTAGGTGAATCTGAAGTACTGAAAACCAGTAGGCAGATGATACAGCAAAGAGTCCTTCACTCTGATATAAAATTTAGGGCGAACAAAAGGTAATGCCACCATCCACTCTGAATGGAGATCCCTATCAGATAATGGAAAGCGTCCTCTGAAGAAGGTAGCAGTTTCTACTATAGTTGAACCTGCAACCACTTGAGAGTTAGCATCATCCCAAGTTATTCCTGATGAACTCCCTTCCTTCTCAACAAGATTCCAGTGATAGTCCTACATGGTATTTTAAAGTGAATGATCCATGCCTTGGTTGATGAAGACATATTCTACAAGATTGTTCCAGTCTTCTTCAGATAACACCCTTGGAGGTCCAGCACCTTTTGAAACTATCTCAGGTCCTTTGTCTTTGTTAGAAAAGAAGTCAGCATAAGGATACCTGGGTACTATCATGTCTGGTTGCACCAGAATAGTAGTTGATAACTTTGTATGAATAGGTAGAGGGGGTTTGAAATCTCTACAGCTAAAGGATCTGGAACAACTTTGATCAATTAGTTCAGCTTCAAGACATTGCATTCTGACAGCGGTCCACTCATCAAGAGATAGATTGAGTTGATCCTGTGAGAAAGGATCCAAAGCTTTCCACTTATGGCAAGGAGTGATGACTCCATATCTGATCTTCTCAAGAGCGTCTGAGAGACCACCTCCCCCTGAGCTGAGCATCCTCATTTGTCTTGCTTCTAAAGAAGTTTCCAGCAAAAACCTCGATGGTGGGTGAGAAAACAATGGTGCAACTTCCTTGAAAAATAGCAATTCTTCATATAAATTTGGGAACTTTGGTACTCTGGTTCGTACAGAAGTGAGCATGTTGTAGAATCTGTGAGGCACTTCAGCAGCCCACTTCAAGTGTTCATTGCTGCGAATAGGTAGAGCTAGATCATAGGTAGGTTGCCTTGACAGGTTCATTTCTTTCTCTTTCAGTAGAATACTAATAGGAAGATTTCCACCAAACCAAATGCAGTCTGGTTCATCATTTGAATCAAGTTCAGAGTAACCTGACAGAGATGAAGAAGATGGTGAAGGTGGGGGTACTTCTCTTAGTGTGCTGATAACTTTAGGTGGAGGAGGGGCTTCATTTCCTGAAGAGACATTTCCAAACATAATCCTAGGTCTCTTAACACGAGCCGTAGAGCCTTCAGTAGCTTGCTTCTTCTGCCTCAATTCCTCCAACTTCTTCTTCCTTTGAGCTTCAACAACCTTCTGAAACTCAACAACATCTTCTTGTTGGATGCTTTTACTTCTACTCAACCTCTAAGGGGCATCAGCAGCAGGAGACAACAGTCTTCTCCTTTGATTTCTTCTTGTCTTAGCACTGACTCTTCTTCTTTTTAGCCTGTTGTCTTGCTCGAGCCTTTCATCTTCAAGAACAACTTGTTGAGTTGCAACAACAAGAGCATATTCTTGCTTTTCTTGTTCTTCCTTCTACTTTCTTTCTTCTTCTTCTTCAATCTCCTCGACCACTTGTCTGATGTCAGCTTCAGGAAGACTCGTAGCAAGAGGGATGGCTTTGATAGGCACATTTGAATCATCAGATGCAACTGAGTAGCTAAAGCTAGGTTCTCAGTAACCTGACCCACAATCTCAGAAGTATGTGCAGGCATATTCTGAGCAGGCTCAGATTGTCTGAACTGAACTTTTCTTTCAGGTGATACTTTCTTCTGAAGCAGCTTTGTTCTTTTCTTCTTCAGAACTTTAGTGGGATTCTAAGCAGACACGAACTTGTCTTTGTGAGTGTCACCTTGCATCTCCTCCTCCAGAATCTCTAAAGGACTTTTCCCAGTTCTTCTAGCCTTGGCTTGAACAGCTTCTTCTAGCAGAGTCATCATCCTCTTGATGTTGGTCAAGGAGAAGAGAGCAGGACCTTTGTGGTCGTACACTCTTTCAATGGGAACATTGAACTTCAGCAGAATCTTTGTGATAAGAGTGGTATGAATATAGCTTGAGGCAGAATCATTTAACCTCTTCAGCATGTTGTAGAGGATGATCCTGGGTAGATTAAGAGGCTTCTTGTCCAAAAGATGGATTAAGCAGAATCTTTCCAGCTCAGACACATGATTCTTACTTCCATACTTGGGCAAAATACAGCACCCCAAGATGGCATGAAGAATCCTTGCCTTAGGATGCATGTAAGAGTTTCTCAAATCATCTGGGTCTTCAATCCCGTACAACTTCTTGGTAAATCTCTTAACTCCACCATTCTTTACTTCCCATTCTGAAATGAACATATCTCCAGCATTGGGAACACCGGTTACAGCAGCAATAGTGTCAGCATCTACAATGATTTTTATACCCATCACCATAGTTTCAAAACTTTGATACCTTTCATCCTGAGAAGAAGTATCTCGAGCATTTTTCCAGAAGTCCACCACACTCTGTTCATGCCATGCACAGTCAATGGCATAGAAGAAGTTAATCCAGCCACATGCTTTGAAGGTCTCAGTCAGATCAATGCCACCAGCTTGGAGCATCTCTAGGTCTACAGTCCTGGAAGGAACAATCTGACCACCAGCAGATTTCTTGGAAGCCATTACTTTGAGCTAAGAAGGAGACGAAGAATACAGAGAGGGCTCAAGGAACTTAGGGCACAAGGAAGACAACAGTTTGCACTAGGAGAGAGAGAGAGCAGTAGCCAGTAACAGCAGCAACCACGTCTCTTAAATAGCCGTCAAACATAGTAATGATGACGGTTGCAGGTTCGGAGATCGTGCAAACATGCTTAGAGAAGTTACTCAGAGAAGAAGACCAAACGTTTCAGCTTGCCACGTCATCAGACTGAGTTGCTTCACACATACATGCTATTCAGACAATCATGCATGCTCAGATGCAACAACTTCAGATGCATGTTCAGATGCAACAATTACATTTCAGATAAAGCCAAGATATTCAGATTATTTCTTATGAACTTAAATCTATCTTCAGTCAGGGCCTTTGTGAATATATCTGCCCATTGATGCTCAGTATCAATGAACTTTATATCAAAAACTCCTTTCTGAGCACAGTCTCTAATGAAATGATGCTTGATTTCTATATGCTTTGCCCTAGAATGTTGAATTGGATTCTTAGATAAATTAATTGCACTAGTGTTATCACACATCACAGGTATAGAAGATACATCAATGTTAAAATCCTCTAACTGATATTTTACCCATAGCAGTTGTGAAGAAAAACTGCCTGCAACAATATATTCAGCTTCTGCTGTGGAAAGAGCAATGGTGCTTTGTCTTTTGCTGGACCAGCTGATCATGTTGTTACCAATGAAATGACAACCTCCACTGGTTGATTTCCTCTAAATTCTATCTCCAGCAAAATTAGCATCACTAAATCCCACTAACCTGCAATCCTTACTTCTCTTATAGCAAAGACCAAGATTAGTAGCACCATTTAAGTATCTGAAAATTCTATTTACAGCTTTATAACGAGTAATTCTTGGATCAGATTGAAATTTGGCACAAAGACATACACTGAACGTAATGTCAGGTCTGCTTGCTGTTAGATACAATAATGAGCCAATCATTCCTCTATACAAAGTTTGGTTTACTGGTTCTTCCCCTTCATTTTTGTTCAAAACAACAGAAGGATGCATAGGAGTAGTCATGGACTTGCAATGACTCATATTGAACTTCTTAAGCATTTCTTTTGTATATTTTTCTTGATGGATCCTTATACAATCAGATTGTTGCTTAATCTGAAGTCCTAGGAAGAACTTAAGTTCCCCCATCATGCTCATCTCAAACTCAGATTGCATAAGTTCAAAAAATTCCTTGCATAATGAAGAATCAGTAGAACTAAATATAATGTCATCCACATATATCTGAACAAGAATCAAATCTTTGTTGGACATTTTTCTGAAAAGAGTTGTATCTACTTTTCCTCTTTGAAAACCATTTTTGATTAAAAAGTTGCTCAATCTGTCATACCAAGCTCTTGGGGCTTGTTTCAGACCATAAAGAGCCTTTTTCAATTTGAAAACATGTTCTGGAAAAGTAGTGTCTTCAAAACCAGGTGATTGTCTAACATAGACTTCTTCCTCAATAAACCCATTGAGAAGGGCACTCTTGACATCCATCTGATATAAAGTGATGCCATTATTTACTGCATAAGAGAGTAAAATCCTAATGGCTTCAAGCCTAGGTACGGGAGCAAAAGTTTCAGTGAAGTCAATACCTTCTTGCTGACTATAGCCTTGAGCAACAAGTCTTGCTTTGTTTCTGATTACTTTTCCTTCTTCTGACAACTTGTTTTTGAACACCTATTTGGTTCCTATTATAGTTTTCCCATGGGGTTTAGGTACAAGTGTCCAGACATCAATCCTAGCAAATTGATTTAGCTCTTCTTGCATGGCTAGGATCCACCCTTCATCATGCAGAGCCTCTTCAATGATTTTAGGTTCAATCTCATAGAGAAGTGCAAGATTATTCAAGCTTCTAAATCTTGATCTTGTTCTTACTCCTTCTGAGGTGTCACCTATAATTTGCTCTCTTGGATGATGAGTTTTGTATCTCCAATCGCGACTGTGAGGGAGTACATACTCTGTCTGAGACTCAACAATGTTGGTCCGAGAAGGTTCAGCTTCAGATGCAGGTTCAGAATTTTGTTCAGAAGGTTCTTCAGAATGACCTTCAGAAGGTGCTTCAGACTTTAGTTCTGGATTCAGCTTCATTCCTGCAAAATCCTCTTCAAGATCTGATAGTTCCCTATCAGTCTCTTTAAAATCATTAAATCTTACATGGATAGATTCTTCTACTGTTAAGGTTCTTGAGTTATACACTCTGTAAGCCTTAGAAGTTTCAGAATATCCAATAAAGAAACCTTTGTCAGACTTAGCATCAAATTTTCCTAAATCATCCTTAGTGTTGAGTATGAAACACTCACATCCAAAGATATGAAAATAGGATATGCTGGGTTTTCTTCTTTTCCACAATTCATATGGGGTTCTTTTGAGAATTGGTCTTACCAAAATTCTGTTATGAATGTAGCAAGCTGTATGAACAGCTTCTGCCCAAAAGGATCTAGGTAGATTGCTTGAAATGAGCATGGTTCTCCCCATTTCTTGCAAGCTTCTGTTCTTTCTCTCAACAACCCCATTTTGCTGAGGTGTCGTAGCCACAGAGAAATTGTGTGAGATACCATTCTCATCACATAACAGTCTGAAGCTTGAGTTTTCAAACTCTCCACCATGATCACTTCTGATAGCAGATATGCAGATTCCTTTCTCATTCTGCACTTTCTTACAGAAGTTTGTGAAATTCTCAAAGGTTTCCTCTTTGCTTCTTAGGAATATAACCCATGTAAATCTTGTATAGTCATCAACAATGACCAATCCATACTTCTTTTTTCTGAGACTCTCAGTTCTAGTAGGACCAAACAAATCCATGTGAAGTAGTTCTAAAAGTCTGCTGGTTGAAACAACATTCTTACTCTTAAAAGAGTTTCTTGTTTGTTTCCCTTTTAGACAATTTTCACATAAAATATCATATTTCAATGAGAGCTTGGGCAAGCCTTTAACTAAGTTATGTTTAGTTAGCTTTGAGATCAATATCAGGCTAGCATGCCCAAGTTTCTGATGCCAAATCTGTTTTTCATCTTCGATGGAAACAAAACACTTCACATTCTGATTAGCAAGTTCCTCTAGATCAACTTTGTACACATTATTGTGTCTCTTAGCAGAAAAGAGGATATGATCTGAAGTATCCTTGACTATACATCCTTCTTTAGTGAAAGACACAACATATCCACTGTCACATAATTGGCTTATGCTTAGAAGATTGTGTTGTAGTCCTTCAACCAGAAGCACATTTTTAATGAGGGATAGAGGAGTCATACCTAGAGTCCCAATACCAGTGATCTTCCATTGCTGATTTCCACCAAAGGTGACCACTCCACCTGCTTTGGGTCTAAGGCTTTGGAACAAACACCTTTCTCCCGTCATGTGTCGCTAGCACCCACTGTCCAGGTACCATTTGTGGTGTTTCTTTTGTCCTGTTAAACACATCTGCAACAGGAACAATTAAATTCTTAGGTACCCATACCTTCTTGGGTCCTCTTTTGTTAGTTTTGGGTCTTGTTTTCCTTCTGTGTCTACACTGAGACTCCACATGTCCAGGTTTGCCACAGTTGGAACACCCATTACCTTTCTTAGATCCTTTATCAGGCACTTTAAAATTTAAGGAATCAGACGAAGATGTGTCTGAATAACCTAAGCCACTTCTGTCTAAGGAATGCCTCTGAGATCCCAATAATTTGTTCAGATTATCAGTTCCTTTGACAAACCTGACTAGATCCAGAATTAGTTCTTTAACCTTATTTTTGAGCTTTTTATTCTCTTTTACAAGATTATCAGAATTACTTGGATCTTGCTGAAGCAGCCTTTCTTTGAGAACAAGGTTTTCTTTTTCTAAAGCAGCTTCTGTAAAAGCTCTTGAAAGTTCCTTGAACTCATTGAATAACTCTATGCTACGTTAAACAAGGTCATCATACTGATCTTGTAAAGTTTGAGGAATTACCTCAGTCTGAACTGTCTGAAGATGGTGGGCTTACCATCAGACTGAGGTTAGCTTCTTCTGAAGTGTCCTCCTTTTCCTTTGAAGTGGAATCATCCAAGTCTTCCCAAGTAGCCATCAAACCCTTCTTTTTCTTGAAGAACTTCTTCTTTTGAAAGGTTGGCTTTCTCAGCTTGGGGCAATCAGCCTTCATATGACCTGGCTGTTTGCATTCAAAACAGGTAATTTTTGTCAGTGTTAGAAGATTCTTTACCTGACTTACCTTGTTTGGAGCTGGAAGGTTGAGATCTTCTGAATCTCCCTTTCCTTTGCAACACCTTCTTGATTTTCTTGCTGAGAATAGCAAGATCATCATCTTCTGAACAACCTCCATATTCAGTATCACCATCTGAAGTGTCCTCTGCTTGCATGGCTTTCATGCTACCATGCCTAGACTGTCTGGCCTTGGAGTTCAATGCCAGTGATTTCTTCTTGGTGTCATCCTCCCCAAGTTCAAGCTCATGGACTTTGAGAGAGCCCAGTAGTTCCTCTATTCTAAGAGATTTTAAATCTTTGGCTTCTTGAATGGCAGTAACCTTGGGTCTCCAGGACTTTGGTAAGCTTCTTAGAATCTTTCGATTGTTATCTCCAGATTCAAAGGTTCTTCCCAATGACCTGAGTCCATTGGTTATCGTCTGAAACCTCCCAAACATTTGGTCTATGGTTTCAGATTCTTCCATCTTGAACATCTCATACTGATGTACAAGCATGCTGATCTTGGATTGCTTCACAGTATCTGTCCCTTCATGGGCTGCTGCAAGCGTATCCCAGATCTCCTTGGCAGATGAACAACCAAGAACCTTCTCACATTCTGACTTGTTCAAGGAACATATCAGATAGAGTTTGGCCTTGGCATTTAATTGAACTCAAGCCTTCTGCTCCAAGGTCCATTCAGCCTTAGGTATGGGAAACTCCAACATGCATGGGCACGTAGTCTCCATCAGTAACCACATTCCAGACATCAATGTTGTTGCTTTCAATAAACAACTTCATACGATCCCTCCAATAGTGGTAATCCACTCCATTGAATGTTGGGGGTCTCGTGACGGAGGCTCATTCAGTGATGTACTGTCTATTGCTGGTAGAAGTTTCCATTAGATCTCTGTCCTCCGCACTGATTAGGTGCTAACCCTGAGGATAAGCTCTGGTACCAACTGTAAGAAAAACAGGGAAACACTAGAATGGGGGTTGAATAGTGTTTCAATGGAAACCTTTTTTGGTTTCAGAAAACACTTTAAAAACAGTTTCTGAAAAACTTCAGATGATGAATGATCGTCTGAAGTTAGTTACTACCTTCTAAACCTTGGTTCAGACGCAAAGATAGTTTTGATAAATTGTTTTGTTTGAAGTTAAGATTTTCGCTGTTGAAAACTTTTCAAACCCCTTTGTTAGTTTAAAAATTGAATTGAAAGAGTTTGAGGGATAGAAAACTCAGCCAAGAATTTATCTTGGTTTACTCACTACCATTGTGAGCTACATCCAGTCCCAGGGGCAAACCACCACTGGATTTCCACAAATCTTGCAAGATTACGAGTATTCTTTTTTGTCAAGCCTCTTCAGGCTCTACACCAAATATTGTTTCTTTCACCAAGCCTTTTCAAGCTCTCAGACACTTATCCAAGTGTAACCCAAGTATTCTTTCAGACAATAAGCCTCTCCAGGCTTGTAACCCAAACTGTTTTAAGATAAAAACAAATAAAGTTCAATCAACTATCTTCAGATGATAGCTTGAACTTATCAGAAGTGTACAAGTAACTGAGATTTACTCAGGATAAGAAAATAAGCAAATGTATAGAAAATATCAGAGTATTTTTGCAGCGTTTACGTAGAGTAAGATTTCTTTGATAACTTTGCTTCTCTATTTTTTCTTCAATCTGCATGGGCATATTTATAGTCCCCAAGAAAATGTTGCCCGTTGTCAAATACCATTAAATTCTCCAGGAGACGTTGAGACACACTCTGTCCAACACGTTCTGAGCAGTCTTAGGTGCAGCAGGTCTGCGCACACAATGCTTTTGAGCAGGTAAAGTAGCTTTGCAGAATTTCCTTAAAAATGCTAAACATTTGAACGAGGAGAGAAAGCAGCTCTAATTCTTATGTTGAAAAGGGTTAGACCATTGGGATGAACGTTCTTCTTACATAGTAACATATTCACGGGTCAAACCTTCAGCCTTCAGATGCAAGGAATGCTTCAGATGAACTTTAAGTCTTCAGATGATAAACACTCTTAAGATGAAGTTGATCTTTCAAATGATCTTTTACACAGACAATATGATCTGAAACAGTGCAACATACTGTGAGAGCATAGTATCATATAAATGCCTTTTATATTTTATATTTGTTGTTCATTAAAACTTAAGAGAGTGAGACTCAAAATATTTTTAATTTCATATATTTAATTTTTTGAGACTCAACAGAGAATGCTTGGTGGGACTGAAACATCTTCTACCGAACAACAATTGGTCGAACACCAAAAAGCCTCCATGAGAGACTTCCCAGTTTTGGCAGAAGTTATCTCCTCTAACCGAACACTAGTCACTTCAGCCAGCAGGTTGCAGTCCACGAAGAGTGATCTGCCCATCACCGTAGTCTTTATCCTAGTGCGACCAGGCTTAGAAACAACTTCTGAGTTGTTCCAGAATTCCAGAACACTCTCCTCATGCCAGGGAGAGAAAATGTTGTTGAAGAATGGGATCCAGCCCACTGTGTCAAAGTACTCAGTAATTTTGTATCCCGCTTCTCCAAACTCAGGGAGATTGAACACCTTAGTGGGAATGATTCGTTCATCAAAGTGAGTTGGAGCAGGGTTGCATGATGCAATAGATTCTGCAGCCATTTCCAAGATGAAGTTTTGTACAGAGAATCTTTGACGTGCTTTGAGAGAGGATAAGTTCTCTTGGGTGCTCAGATGATTTCTTGATTGCAGTGTAGTTCTCATGATGATCCCTCGATTTCTATAAATAGGCACGTTTGAAGCATTGATGATAGCGGTTACAAAAACTGCACAGTCATGGAGGGTCGTGCATCGTGTCGCTTCAAGGAGACAGTTGATGAGCTATCAATTCACAGAGAGCCAGTCACAATTATTTTAAAACATTTGAATTTAAAGACCTTTCATATTTCTCAGATAAAATAATTATTTTAATAAATAATTTTTCAGTAAATACGAGTTTCAGCAAGATCATCAGAGACATTTCAGAGGGTACATATAATTCAAATACACTTTTAGGGAGTTTAAGATAGGAAAGATGTTACCCATTTTATATTGAGACTCAACATTGCTTTCTGAAAGGATGATGCTTAGTTTCAGCAGGTTGTGCTTAACGCTTTTAGCATGTACACCTTCTTTCCTTTTTGTTCTCCTCTAAACAATTCTTTTTTGGTTATCATTGAAGTTTTCCTTGCCTTGTTAAGAATATCTACAAGAAGAATAATGGACAGTTTTGGTACCCATACTTTCTTGGGTCCACCCAGGTCAGTTACAAGAGTAGGTTCCTCATTTTGTTTACATTCAGATTTGAATAATTTGTGTTTATCACAGTGAGGACACCCATCAACCTTTTTCTTTTCCATTTTAGACTTATCAGAAAATGATGTTTTAGATGATGGTTTTCCAGAGAATCCTAAGCCTCTTTTATCATTTAACCTTTTCAGGAAACTATTTAACAAGCAAAACTAATTTGAAAAGTTTGAGCAACCTTCCGAAACTTGGAGTTCAGCAACTTGTTGATGCAACTCAGAAGGTTGAATAAAAGCTTTTTGAAACGTTTTTCTTATGATGAAAAGATTGTTTTCTGCATGGATTAATAAAACAACTTTTCTAAAACCCTCCTTGGTTAGTTTAAACAGAATATAAAGAGTTAAGGGTAGAGAGAACTGAGCCACATAAATTTATCCTGGTTCACCCACTAACCCAGTGAGCTACGTCCAGTCCTAGGGCAAACACACCACTGGATTTTCACTAATCCCGCAAGATTACAAGTACTTTTTTAACGCAACCTCTTCAGGCTAAACACAAGTATTCTTTGGACACAGCCTCTCCAGGCTAAAACTACCCAAGTATTCTTTGCACACCTAGCCTCTCCAGGCTCACTGAGTATTCTTTATTCCTTCAAGCCTCTTCAGGCTCTCAGACACTTTACAGTGTTTACAAATGTGATAAGTTTAAGTTTCTGAGAAACTTAAACACGGGTTCTCTTGTACAAAGGGATAACTGAGAATAACTCATGATACAATGAATAAATCTAAGTACAAGGAAATGAGCTATAACAGAGTGTTTTGGCTTGAAAGGGTTTTCTCTTAACATGGCTGATTCACTCTTTTTGCTAAGACTTTTCTTCTTTTCTTTCTAGAGAGCTTCTCTAACTTTTTATGCTTCCTTGATCTTCTTTTCTTGAGCGTTTCACCTTTCTGTGAGGTTTTTCAATTTTGCTTGCGCTCTCACTTCTTCAAGGCCTTTCATTGAGCTATATATAGCGTCCAGAAAAGTAGCCGTTGAGAAAGTAGTCGTTGAGAGATAAGCTTGTGAAAGTCTTTGACTTGAGTAGAGTAGGTATGCAGAGATAGCGCTGCTCTGACACACAACAGGTTTAGAGGTTCCTTTTTCGTGTACTATATTCCATAAGATGTGGAAAGAGCTCTTTTACTGCTTCCTTTTGTAGATGATGATAGAAGACGTTTAGATACCTTTAGTCTTTGCGCAGAAAGCCTTCTGACTTTGACAGATACTTTGTTGCACGAATTATTAAGACTTCTCAACATAAAGAATGGTACACGTCATCAGAGAGTTGAGAGAGTCTTCAGTAGATATAAGCACTTCATAGAGTTCTTCATTTCAGTGAACTCGAATTGCCATGTCATCAAGTGATAGTTCAGAGAGTATGTGTTCAGAAGGCATAAATTTAGTATGCACATACTTTCACCCAGTTGATCATTTCTTCAGATAGTTGCTTTGATTTGCTCATTTTTAGAGTTTCTATAATAACAGAAAGAAACTAACTTTCTCAGTAGAATTTGTTTATATAATCAAATTTGTTAATCATTAAAACAAAGGGTAAAGAGCCTTGAATTAAATTGAATACTTAATTTATATTGAGACTCAACAACATCTTGCAATTCCACAAGATCCCATACACCATTCTGTGTCGTTCACTTAAGCTTCTATTTCATGGCATCTTACCACTTATCAGAATTATCACCATTAATGATTCTGAAAATGAAGTTGGATCATTATCAATTCCTAAGTCATTTTCTCACTCTTGTAGATATACCACATGATCATTCAAAATAGCAGATTCATTTCTCTTTTGAATCTTTTTAATGCCATTTCATGTGGTTGTTCTACTATAGGTTCATTGTTAACCTCTGGATCATTAAGTTGTTGCTCTTCTTGATTGTTGTGCAGTTCAACAACATGAGGAACACAAATTCTTGAAGTAGAAGCACTAGTTAAAGGAACTTGTACTTTAACTTCCTCAATCACCACATTTCGTGAAGCTTCATTGCCACTGGTTTCACCATTCTCAATGAATCGGGCATTTCCAGTTTCCAATATTCTCGTACTATGGGTAGGACAGTAAAACATATACCCCTTTGGTTTTACAGGATAACCAATGAAATATCCACTGATTGTTCTTGCATCCAGTTTTTTCTTGCGGATTGTATATTTTATTTTATGCCTTACAACCCCAGACATGCAGGTGTGTTAAACTGGGTTTTCTACCTGTCCACTGCTCAAAAGGTGTCTTTTGAACTGCCTTACTAGGAACCCTTTTTAACAAATACAGAAAAGTTTTTAAGGAATACATCCACAATGATACAGGTAAAGATGAATTACTTAACATGCTCATAACTATATCCATTACGATTTGATTACGCCTTTCTGACACAACATTTTGATGTGGTATACCTGACATTGTGTATCGAGTACAAATACCATGTTTCTCAAGGAACTTAGCAAATGGACCAGGGTATTGTCCACCTTCGTCATATCTTCCATAATACTCACCAGTTTATCTGACTTCACATTTTCACCTTTCTGTCTAATTTCTCAAGAAGCTGAATGCATCTTGTGGCTCTTTTCTTTGTGTGTTTTCTTTTCCTTTAATACAATCAATACATACATTCATATCAATAAAATATAAATCCGGAAGGATTTCATTCTTTACTAATCTTTGCATTCTTTCTTTGGAAATGTGTCCCAAACGCTTATGCCATAAGTAAGCAGAACGTTCCTTCACTAAACTACGTTTAGTGCCAACATTACGATGTAAGGTCATAATAGTTTCAACATATAAATTGTCAAGATTCAATTTATATAAACCATCACAAAGTGTTGAGTCTAAAAAATATCATTAAGTGTTTAATAATGACTGAGTCTTACTTTCCTAAGTTTTAATGAATAACAAATTCTGTTAAAGTACCACTTGCAAATATTGCCTATGCTTTTAACGTATTTTCGGGTTTCAGCAAGTTGATCTTCTTAAAGCAAGTTGAACATCTGAAGTGGTCTATCTATCTGAAGCATGGAATCATTTGAAGCTGAGAAGAATGTCTAAAGATGTTTGACATGGCAAAGTGTCTAAAGTTAGAAGCCACCTGATGAGTGAAGCCATATGAAGATTTTTGATAAAGACTTAAGTCATTTTCAACGCCCTCTGAAGCAAGTCTTTGGCTTATCCTTTTTAAGGTATGCAGAACAGAGACTTTTCAGCATGCTTGAAATACATGCACCAAAAAGGAAATATCTGCTACGAAGTTTTTGCAGTGCTCAAAACAGAGACAACGCTGCACATCTACCCTGTACTGTGTCAGAAGCTATCAGAAGTTGTATCACAACAGGTTTAATAACATTTAATGCTATCTATCAATGGTGATTTCAACATACTTCATCTCATCATCTATAAATTGCTTCATGCAGAACCCATGCAAGATAGAGAACAAGCTAAGAAAGAAAGTGCCTATACGCTGCAAGTTTTTCATTGTAAAAACACTTTGATAAATTTTCTTTGTACAAACATCTTCTTATCTTGGGTCTAACTTAGTTATCTTGTACATTACTTTGTTTGAGCTTTGAACTTGTGTAGTTCTTCAGCTTAAACTTTCTTATACCTTAAGCACTTGGGTGTTGAGCCTGGAAAGACTTGTTTTTTAAACAATACTTGGGTAGAGTCTGAAGAGGCTTGTGAGGAAACAATACTTGTTGTTGTAGAGCCTAAAGAGGCTTGTGAGGAAACAATACTTGTTGTTGTAGATCCTGAAGAGACATGACATAAAAGAATACTTGTAATCTTCTGAAGATTAGTGGAAATCCAAGTGTTGTGTTTGGAGCTGGGATTGGACGTAGCTCATAGTGGTGGTGATTGAACCAGGATAAATACCTTGGTTAAGTTTTCTCATCCCTTAACTCTTTAAATTCAGTTTTATGCTATCAAGAAGGGAATTGAGTTTGTTTACATAAATTTTAAACGTAAAATCAGTTTTTCAGAGAACTATTTTTATCAGTCTGAACGACCTTTAGACGGTATATTCATCTTCAGATAACAATAAGTGATCTGAAAGTTTTTAGAAAACGTATTGTTGATAAAAAGTTTCCAAAAACGTTCAAGTTTTATAGAAACACTATTCAACCCCCTTTCTAGTGTTTCCCTATTTGTTCCTACACAAAGTACACTAGATCCAATCATACAAGTATGCTTATACAAACTGAAACAATCATTCCCAAACCTAAAAGAGTATCCAGTAAAATCAAGTTTAGACAAAGAAACTTATTTCCTAAAAATGTTACGCACATAAAAAGTTTCAAACAAGTCTAAATGAAATCCAGTGTCAAGGATTAAATAATAAGTCTCGACAGCTTCCATTGGAACCTTCACTCTATTCCCCATGAAGACAAACTTATCATTTGGGTTTATGGTTCGGGTTGTAAGGAACCCCCACATCATATTAGAAACATGAGTTGTAGATCCAAAATCAATCCACCAAGTATTATGGGGAGCTTCAGTTAAACTTGATTCGAAAGATACATAAGTATTATGCTCACTTTTCTTTTTGAACCAAGCTTTACGTTTTGGGAAATTCTTTTGGAAATGTCCAGACTTCCCACATAAATGACATTTGTCATCTTTCTTCTAGATTTTAGTAGAGGACTCAGTAATCTTTAATAGTTATTTTCCCTTACCATGTTTCTTATCAACTTTCTTTCCCGCTCCTTGATTATTCACATGATGAATGAAGTCATTTCCTTTATTCTTATGTTTGGTTTCCTCTTGAACTAAGATATTGTTCAATTCATTCACATTCCATTTGTCTTTCATGATCATTTGAAAATGACCATACTCAGACGGTAATGAGTTCAAAATGAATTGCACAAGAAAATTTTCATTCATTGCCATTCCAAGAGACTTAAGTCTCGCTGCAATGTTTGTCATCTCAATGACATGTTCATGCATAGTACGAGAACCATCAAACTTCATGGTGGTTAAGGTACTCATTAATGTCCCAGCAAGCGACTTGTCAGCAGTTTGGGAGCGCTCTTCCACAAATTTCATAAATCCTTTTGCACTTTCAGTTTTATGAAGAGCAGACTTAATGTTACTTGCTATGCTCATTCGCATAAACATTGGCCTAAGTCTATTTGACTTTTCCCAAGCCTTATAATGGGCTTTCTCTTTATTTCTACTAGCATCAATAATAGCAGCAGGTTTTTCAACGTGAATAGCCAAATTAAGATCCAAATAGCTAAGTAAAATTGGACTTGTTCACTTCAATAAGAGAAATTCAACCCATTAAAGACCTGAACAGACATAGTAGGAGAATGTAAAGATACAGGAACATATTATGCAATTAACACGTGCTTAATTTTAATACTTGTCATAAATTAAACATGCAATACAAATTCAAACAACAAACAAACATTCTATGTATACTAATGTTCTCCTTTTGGTGATACATTAATACACATAAGCATAATGATGCTAATAATATTAACGTTATTTTGTAAGACATATGCATTTATTAGAAATATTTATTATCTATGGATATATAAACAAAACTAATAATGCACACTGACTACCAACATGCATATCCATTATGTATAAGAACAACTAATCAACCTTTGGGTGATCCATAAATACCTTATAATAATGAACTTAAATTAACCCATAAACTAATTTATAATTTAGCATCCATTCTATGGGTAATTGAAATAAAATTATTATTAATTTGTAATTAAATAAAACTTAAAGATTTGATCACTTTGGTGATTACAAATCTATCATACATTTAATTCCAAAATAAATCACAACAATTAAAATCTATTCTCTAATAGTACATGCATAATCACGGCTTAACGCCCCCTTTCTCATTAACTTCAAAGGTATTATACCCTTGTTACCTTTTGTTGTTCCAACTCTCATCAAATTGGTTACCATCGGTTTTTAGAGGTTTAAAAGATAACTTACCAAAGATTTCTAAGGAGCCTTGCCTGTTGTTATGGAGAGTGATGATCTAGAAGAACAACCTACACAAGAAGATGACCTTATTTAACGCAACACTAAGAAGGTTAAGATGGGGAACATATCTCGGGATAATGAAATGGGTAATATCACAAACTCTACCCAATGTGTTTCTTATAAAGAGTCTCCGTTGCAACAGATTGGAATGCTTTCTCATCCTCTCTTTGAGGTAGATGATGTTGAAGTTCCTTGTGAGGATTATAGTCATGACGATAGAACAATGTATGAAGATGATACCTTAAAGTAAGGTCAGAAAAATGAGCTACGCCCTATCATTCCAGTCTCAGAAGCAAAATATAAAGAGTGTTGTTCTACTTGGAGGAATGCCCTGGTGGTCAAAGTACATGGGAAGAAGATAAACAAACAAGTTCTTGTGACTCGTCTTCGCCGCCATGGGGCCTGCAAGAATCCATTAAAATGTATAGATATGCCACAAGATTATCACTTTGTTTATTTTACAGAAAAGGAAGACTACCTTCATGTTCTTTTTGATGGGCCATGGATGGTGGCTACTCACTATCTTAAATTCCAGCGTTGGAGACCACTGTTTTTGGAAGAAGCTAAGAAAATCAAGAAAGTAGCAATGTGCCTAAGAATTCCAAAACTTCCAGTTGAATTGTATAATTCTAGTTTTCTAATAAGAGTTGGAAATACTTTAAGTACAATGTTGAAAGTGGATTGCCTAACTTCTATACACTGAAGAGGTAGATTTGCCAGGACATGTGTAGAGATTGATCTTTCCATTAGGCTAATTCCAGAAATTGAGGGGGTGGGAATGGTTCTGCCTATTGAATATGAGGGGCTTCATCAAGTCTGTTTTAATTGTGGAAAGTATGGTCATAAATTTGACTCTTGCACATCTCCTAAGATGGATCAAAATGATAACATGGATATCTCTAAACAGGAAGAGGACGGTGAACATCACAGGCCCCAAGAAGCTCCTTGGACTAAAGAGGCTAAGCAGCTGGAACCCAAATATAATATCACTAAATCTAATTCAGAAATTGAACCAAAGATTTAGTCAGGAGACAACCACGAAGAAAATCATATAACCTAGAAAGAACCCTATGCAAGATACTGGGTCTAAAGATCAAGATGCTGAAGCTGGTTCTAGATTTTCACTTCTACCATTTGTTATCTAGTTAAGAAAGAATTATGTTGAAGATATGACTAACTATGCATGAATAGAGGCACATATAAACAATTGGAAAACAA
This sequence comes from Sesbania bispinosa, assembly GCA_026901365.1. NCBI lineage: Eukaryota > Viridiplantae > Streptophyta > Magnoliopsida > Fabales > Fabaceae > Sesbania > Sesbania bispinosa. Next base: position 1,918,660 of record QLOH01000048.1, on the reverse strand, counting down.
GGAAATCAATCACAACATAATGTTAATATTATAAAAGCAAAAATACAAAGACTTAGAAACAGAATATTAAGATTTTAAAGATCAAAGACTTAGAAACAAAAACACAGGTATTTCATTGATCATTAGATTGGTTCTCGTTTGCACTAGCTTTCTCCTTTTGTTCTTTCAGCATTGTCAACTCTCTTTGATAAAACTTGAGTGTGTCTTCCAATCGTCCAATCCGTTCTTCCAATCTCCTTAATTTGCATTTTCTGAATATTTCTTTTAAAGAACCAGATGATTCCTCTTTGTTCTGAGAAGGTAAGGAAGTATTGTCAATGTGAATATGACCTTTAATTTTCTCAGCTGTTATTTCCTTGATTTGCTCATATTCGCTCATAGTGAAAGAGGATGAGGAGTCTTGATCGAAGAGTCTTTCCATAGGAAATCCTTCATGTTGTAGGATTTTCATTGTCAGTGTAGTATGGGGAAAATCCTTGACTTCTTCTAATTTTCTTCTCATCATATATGATAGAGGATGATTCTGGGAAGGTTTAGTCTTTTTCTTTGAAGAAGATGAATCAGCACGAATCTTTCCATATCTGAGATGATGACTGCATCTTTCCTTTTAGGGAGAATACAACAATTAATAATTGCCAGCAAAATTCTGGGAATTTCCAGTAACTGTGAACACACTGGTGTTTCAAGAATTCTACGACCAAATAACATTTGATCATGCATCTCTTTCTCTCTATCGTTGATTTCCCAATCTGAATAGAATTGTTCTCCGGTTGCTTCAACATCAACGACCTCCCTCAGAACTTTGAAGTCCACTTTGAGAAACATACCCATTACAGATGAGTTTAAACCACAAGTCTCTTCAATGAACACCTCTGAATTGTTCCCGAAATCCAGAACACTCTGTTCATGCCAGGGAAATGATGCCTTTTCTAGATAGGGAATCCAACCAGCAGTTACGAAATACTCAGAGATTTTGAGTTCTCCTTTGTCAAAGTCACTAAGTCTTACCCCTCTTGTGGGAATAATTCTTTCATCGTACACACATGAACTTTGAACACATGATATTGGAGATATTAATGCCATTGAGATAAATATAGAGAGATTGGTAAGGTATTTTCTTCCAGAAGATTGATTACTTGTGAATTCCTTCCAATGACCCTCCAATCCTTAAATAGGCAGTCAAGCATCACTTCATTTCATGAGAGGTGACAGTTACATACACTTAGGTGGTTATGAAGGGTTGTGATTCAAGCATTTATGAAGTGGCGGTTGTGCGCTGAGTTGGTGTGGGAAGTAGTTCATCGTGCCGGTTGAGAGAAACCGTTTAATGATGCAATGATTCATATCGTGCCGTTTCATATTTAAAAAAAAAACAATTATGACTAACATACACGACTCTTCATCTATTTTACAGATTACATGCAACAATTAATGATTACACATATATTCACGCATGCAATGCAGATAATTTACATACAAAGCAAGTAATATGCATACATATATAGGACAGTTATTATGCAATAATTTATTTTCACACAAGTACACTTATGTAATAACAATTTCAATAAAACAAAACATTCAGCAAATAAGCAGTTCTACTTAAATTTAGATTTAAACAAAGATAGGAAATGTGTTACCCGTTTGTGATCTAGAGATAGATACACTTTCCTTTTCCTGCTATATCCTTCTGAGAGATGTCTTGTATGAATGAGTTTTAAGAAAAATGATTTTCTTTTCTTATTATCATTCTTCAGAGTTGCTTCAGCTTGGTGAGATTTCCATCTTCTGAGGATCTACTCCTTCTACATTTGTTAGATGCTCAACCCGAAGGTGAGCTCTGATACCAATTGTTAGAACCACAGGAAACACTAGAAGGGGGGTTGAATAGTGTTTTAAGCTTTTCGTGTCAATCTTGTAAATCTTTTATTTAAATCATGAAGATGAATAATGTTTAAAATGAATCTTAAGATCAGAGATAATTAAAACGTGCGGAAGATAAGAAAAATAAAGTTTCTTTTAAGTCTTAAGATTATTTTAAACAGATACTTCTCAAGATATCTTCTGAAGATTATTACATTGAATGTTTTTCAAAACTATTTCTGAAATACTTCAGATGACTATAGGTTGTCTGAAGTCTGTTCCAGATTTCTGAACTGAGGTCTTTCCAGACTCACTTCAGATAATTGTTTCAGAAGTAATTCAAAAGACATTCTTTGTAATGCTTCAAGTGATATGAGAAACATCTCATGTTTTGTTCTTATGAAAGATCATTTTATTGAAATCGTTGTGTTAAGTTTGTTATGAAAATAACTTTTCAATCCCCAACATAAATATGAAAACTGTAAATAAAGAGATTAAGGGAAAGAGAACTTAGGCACAAAATTTATCCTGGTTCACTCACAAACCCGTGAGCTACATCCAGTCCCAGAGGCAAACCACCACTGGATTTTCCACTATCTGAATCCACAGATACAAGTATTATTCACAGCCTCTTCTGGCCAACACAAGTATTACTTTGTTTTCAACTGCCTCTCCAGGCAACTCAATGAGTATTCTTTGCTTATCAACCTCCTCCCCAGGCAACTCAATGAGTATTCTTTGCTTATCAACTGCCTCTCCAGGCAACTCAATGAGTACAGTCTCTCCAGACACAACGAGTACAGTCTCTCTAGACATCACGAGTACAGTCCCTACAGACATCACGAGTACAGTCTCTCCAGACAACACGAGTACAGTCTCTCCAGACAACACGAGTATTCCTTTGTTTTCAACTGCCTCTCCAGGCAACTTATGCAGTATTCTTTTTCAGTCTAGCCTCTCCAGGCTTTACGACTAAGTATTCTTTTGTTTTCAACTACCTCTCCAGGCAACACATGCAGTATTCTTTTTCAGTCTAGCCTCTCCAGGCTTTGCATCTAAGTATTCTTTCTTCCACCAAGCCTCTCCAGGCTCTCAGACACATAAAGTGTGTACAATTTGAACTAAGTTTAAGTTTCCACGAAACATAAAATTAATTTCTTCCTGTACTAGAGGTTAACTGAGTACTACTCAGGATACAAAGGTTGAATTCTAAGTACAAGCTTAAGACAGTGATACAAGTGTATAAATTAGGTACAATCCTATCTCTGATGTGAGGAATGACATCCTCTGAGAATTGGCTAGATAGATACTGGATTTGAGCTTCAGCCTTGTTCTCCAACCATTGGTTTCCATGGGCTACATTCTCACCCGTATCATTGGAATAACCAAGGTATACTTGCGGCTTCAAACCATTCTTGATTCATTTGAGATTAAGCACAGCCTGGTTGGTTGTTCAACTGAACAACTACAACTTTTACTAACTGATCAATAGATCAGCAGCATGGTTGATTCTTTTTCAACCTTTTCAACCTGGTTGATTTAAGTAAGCATGGTCAACAACCAATAAGGTTTTTCCGATACATCTTGATCAACTGATTGAACCAAGTGAATGAGTTCAACATCTTCAAATTCTTCCTTGAGGCTATTTATATGTTTTGTTGGAATATACCCGTTTGAAGATGATTCATAATACCGTTGAGATAATTGATGATGTGGCTCATATAGCTGTTGTGTAATAGGGTCTCAAACGGTTGCTTCTTCTTAAGCAAATAAGTGTTCAGACAGTCCTGTTCTGACACTTCTGTAGATGAGCTCTTTAGAGAGATTTTCTTGATATTATTTTGCATGTTCTCTCTCTTGATATCTTTTTGCTTTTCTTCAGCTGTCTTCTGATTTCTTCTGCGTTCCTCAGCTAGCTTCTGTCTTCTTCTACTTTCTTAGGAGTGTATATGAGGAGATATCCGTTGGATTTGTCCTTTTGCTTATTTTGTATACGCTCCTTTTCTGTTTGCTTCCTGACACCATTTCTTCTTTCTTCTTTGAGTGAGGTGTCTTGTCGAATAGCTGTTGTTGCATTTTCTTCTTTGAATAAAGACATATGATATTATAGTCGTTGAATCATATAGTCTTAGCTTCTGTATTGATTTCCTCAATGTTGAAAGCTGTTCCATGCACTTAGAGAGCTTATATGTTCAGACAATTAATTTCTTCACATATACTCAAATGCTTGCTTTTATCTCATCAGCTTCAACATGTGCTCATCTTATATAATTCAGGTTTTTCTCAATTCTTCAGCTTGAATATTATATCATATTAATTCCATCTTTTCTTCTACATTAGCTGATTGCTATTCTGTTCTTCTTTGCATTTCCTTCTTCTGAGATATAGATGAATAAAGATGTTGAATCAATTGTATTTTATTCAAACATCTTTCTGGTTGCTTTTTCTCAGTCTTCTGATCACCTCTGTATGGCAGCAGTCGCAGGTGCAGGTCTGCGCATGCAGATCCCTTATGTTGCAGGTGCAGCATGCGTTGTCGAAAGTCTTTGCTGAGTTTCCTTATTTGTGAAAGACTTTGGTCGATGTATAAAAGTATGTTTAGCTTTTATACTGAAATGCCTTTTGTTGCAGGTGCAACAGTCATTAGAGAAAGTCATTGCAGAGTTTCCTCATTTGTACAAGACTTTGATCGAGGCATAAAAGCATGTTTAGCTTTTATACTGATATAAGTGTACTCCATTTTGGTAGAGTGTGCTTTACACTTTAGCAACGTCTTCAAGAGATAAGTTCTTGATTCAGTTTTGTAGGCTTCTTCAGATAGTCTTCACGTCTTCATACGGTCTTCACGTCTTCAGATGGTCTTCACGTCTTCAGACGGCTTGCGCACTTCAGACAGCTTCAGCACTTCAGACGGCTTCAGCACTTCAGACGACTTGCGTTCTTCAGACAGCTTCTAAGCTTCAGATGAGTTGCGTTCTTCATACAGCTTCTATGTATTAAATTCTGCATTTGTTCTTCTGATTCTGATTCTGTTCATCAAATCTTCTTCTTCTTCTAATGAATATTTCAACCTGAAACACAATCAACAAACCAATACCTTTCTCAATAGAATCTGTTTATATAATCTTATTTGTTCTTAAATGTTCTTTATATACTCTTATTTGTTAATCATTAAAACTAAAGGATATTAAGTCTTTGAGTCAAGTTTGAATGCTCAAACTGATTAATAGATTTCACACTTTGAACACTTGGTTGATAGTGGCGCTATCTTCCATTCCCAGCGATGGAGATAATCTTCGTAGGGATTTAGTTCTCGAGTACACTCTTGAGGAGATTTGGAGATTCAGGAACGATGTGGTATTTAATACTTGCAGAAATCCATTGGAATCGCTGGAAACGAGAATTTTCTCTCACCTTAGGTCAGCAATGGAAGCTTTTCGAGATGACAATTGTAACATCCCGAAAATTGGACCTAAAAAGAATCTAGAGAAGTGTTAGGAGTGGATTGAGAACTTGAGGGTGTGGGAATGGATTACGAGAAAGAACATGAGGTTTAGTAAGAGTTCATGAGTGTTAAGGGAAAATTAGAAGAAGAACTAAGTTAGGAGATGGTTATGGTGAAAGGAACTAAGAATGAATGGAAGAGGTTAGAGTTGGAATTAAAGAGGAGTTGAAGTTAAGATTTTAAGTATTAGGATCCTCGCTCAAGCGAGAAAGGACTCGCTTGAGCGAATTTAGCTGCAAAATCAGGACTTTAGTTTCTGCAGCTTTCGCTTGAACGAGAACGATCACGCTCAAGCAAGAATCAGGGGAGAGTTTGGAGTGCTCTTTGGAAGAATTTCGCCTGGGCGAGAATGCGAAAGTTGAGAAATCCCATTTCCTCTCGCCCAAGCGAGAACCCCTCGCTTGAGCAAGAATACACTTACAGGCTTAAAATGCGATTTAGGGCTCGAGGTTCCTCATTTTCTTCTCCTTCTTTTCTTTTCTAGAGAGAGGCAAAGAGGTTCTAGAGAGAGGGAGAGAGTTTCTAGTGAGGAAGAGTGGCCATGGAGCTAGGAGGAAGAAAAGGGAGCCATGGATCTCCACCCCCAACCTTCTCCAACTTCCTTCCCCTTCTCTTCGGGCTTCCTTGAGGTGAGTGGAGCTCACACACTACACATCCCTCTTATGTGAAATCCTCCATGTACCCATTTCACCCTATTCCTTTCTTAAGGTTGTAGGTGATTATTTACGGTAGTTTATCGATTGATTTGTATTTGTTTGGGGTATTTGAAGAGATTGAGGTTAGAACCCCACTTAGGGTTTGGAAATTGGACTTTTTAGGGTTGGGAGACTTTGTTTGTTTTTATTTGATATTATGATTATGATAAATGTATATAACGTGTTGAAGATGATTGCTCTTGCTTGAGACTCATTGTTAGAAAACCCTAGGTTAGGGAGATTTGATTTAATGGTTCATACTCATGTTTTTATTAAGAGACTTTATTTCTATGGCCCATATATAGATTTCCCTGCATGATTAGAAGCTTAGATTATGGTGCATTGATTAAATTGCTCATTTTCATGCCTATGTTCATTGTCAAGTAAATATGTTTTCATGAATCATGTTCAAGTTAAAGGAAAATCATGTTAGGCTTCGGCCATCACAGGTCTTGGACCATCATGTTTAATTAATCAAGATCATGTTCATGTGGATCCAAGGTTGAATCCCTAGATCTTGGGTTCGGTCATGGAAGGTTCTATTTGGAGAATAATCCACCTTAGGAGGTGGAAAAGCTCAAGTGGTCAATACTCCAATCCAGGCATGGGCCAAGAGGTAGTAGTCATAGTCGAGATTTGACTATGAATCACAGTGACGCCTTTTTAGACCATCACGATAATTGTTTTAAAGCTAGGCTTCGGTCGTCAGGTAACGGTGGCGACTTCATGCCGTTCTTGAGAGAACTTTACCTAATCACCAACCCTGGTCTGGGGTTAACCCACTACTATGTATGTAGGGATTCTCGCTTAAAGACCAACCATGATTACGGATAAATAAAATTCACCTATAGTTACAACCCATTTTGATTGCGATCAACCACTTTTTAGTATGACCATTTCAGAAAATGATAAAAAAAATCCTTGTTTTCAATCAATGTGATAGACACTAATTTTTGGCATTAAGAAGTTTTAAAAATATCATAGGATAGTTATGGAAAAAATTTTAGTTTTACTTAAACATTCCATGTGATGAGTAGTTCTTGTATAGAAACAAACCTAACAAATCGTATTTAGACACAACAAATCAAAATATAACACCTCATTAAAATTGAAATTAAAAAAATCTCTAAAATTTTTAGGGAAAAAGGCACAACTTAATTGTTTGTTTTATTTTTTTCTCCAATACCATCACCAACATTGATATCCAAATATGAAGAAAGATGATGAAGGAAAGACTATGTACTGAGAAATTGAGGTGGTGATGAGACAAAGTAGTTAAAGGAAACATGGATGACAATGGTGATTCATAATGGATTTTGGATTGGTGGAGTTTTTTTTTTGGGAGAAGAATTGTATATGTTTCTTTGAATTGTGACCCGTTAAAACTTTGTACTCACATTATAGTTTATTCTATTATGAAGTTGTGAATATATGAGTGATGTGTGCCTTATAATAATGTCCCTTCTCTTTGAAAGGATTCTTTAGTAAAATATGATTATAGATTTTGTGAAAAACATATACATAAGTATTAGGTATATTTGAAAGCTCATTTATGCAGTTTGTAATATAGAAGATGTACTTATCTCCTTGAAGTAAAAGTTAAATGAATATATTTGATCTTTCCAGAAGAATAGTTTATGCAAAATTAATATAGTGATGCAACAATTATGATTAAGTTTAAAGGAAGAAGAGTATGGTCACAATATTTATACTGGTTCACTCCTTAGATCTTAGGGTTACGTCCAAACCCTACTTTCCAAGGATTTTCAATATATCAGGCTCTTTGGTCCAGCTCACGAAATAGTATTCTTTTGAAGCCTCTGCAGGCTCACCAACACAGTAATCTTCTAAAGCCTTTGTAGGCCCTCCAACAGAGTACAAAGACAGAGCCTAATAGGCTTTACACAGGTCTCTCAAGAAGTACTAACAAAGCCTTGTTAGTCTTGAGAATTACAACCAATGATTGATATTGAAATTACAAGCAAAGGCTCAAGATATATCAATGTATGAGCATAATCTAATGACCATGAGCCTAATGACACTGGAAAGTTACAGCATAAAGATAAAGATATTACAGAAAGAAATATTTCTCAAGAAGGTAGAATTGGTAAATCTGATGCTCTATATGCTTCTTCTGGTCTGTGTGTCTTTGGAGTTGAAATGAGGCACTTATTTATAGCAAAGGGTAGTCAATATAGTCGTTGGAGATGCTTGGAATCTGGTCAAGATCTTAGCAGGCCTTGAAGGTGCTGTAACTTTCATAAGACAACTTTTCTCTCTATTCAAGTTTGACCAGGCTTCTTCTGCTAGACTATCCTTCTGAAGGTTGTTTTTCAACCCTGTTTGAACATCCTTCTTCTAGAGTAAGTCAGGAGGAGTGTAGGATAGTTTAGGCATTATTCCATTTTAGACTTAAGGGTTTATTTTTTCTGAAATTAGATTCTTTCCTTCTTGGAACACTTATGTCCTTCTGATATGTTATGGGAATAAGCCATCCTTCCGAAACAGTTTAATTTGTCAATTACAGTTTCATTATTTGACTTCAAAAATTTTTTCCTCATAATCTTTTCATATTAACTCTGATGTATCTTCTTAGATCTTCTATTCCTTATTTTGGACAAGGGCATGAGTTTCTTCTAATGAAGTACTTCTTGTAGATTGAGTACAGAGATGAATCTTCCTTATCTTGTATTTATCTCAGTCTTTGACTTGCTATAGATAGTGTCCTTCTCATACTTTGAATAGAAGAATTACTTTGTTTCTTCTGGACTGTTCCTTCTAGAAGATCATTTGTACTCTCTTGTTCTTTTCTATAACATTCTCATGTGCAACCATTAGTAGTCAATGATTTAGAATTACAATAAGCTTATTTTGAGAGTTTGTCAATATTAAAACATCTCAAGAGGAATTCTTGGACCTTATAGGTTTGTCAAGTATCCAAGAAAAGTCATTTCCTTCCTCACTAATATAATCTAATGATGGGTGTATCAAAACACATATAAATTTATTTATCACAAACAGAGAAACCAAAAACAGTACACACACAAGACTAATGAAATGCACTGATGAATCTAAAAAATAAGCCAAAGGATTCAAATGTTCGGAGAGTACTTGGAAGGAAGTTTTAGAGAAAAGAGAACGAGGAGACTACTGCACTGTGAATCCTGCAAGGGGAGAGAAGGGTGGTTAAAGAGGTGTGAGGAAATTAATGGCAGAAGCATATGCCCCCATACCAAAAGTTTACGTGTTGTCATTTTAAATTTTATTTTAATGAAGTGTCATATTTTGATTGATTGTGCCTAAATATGAGTTGTTAGGTATGTGTCTATACAAGAATTGCTCCCAAGTGATAAAATTGACAAATGTTTTAGTTTTAATCAAACATTCCAAGTGATAGATGTGACTTTTTTTTTAAGTAAAAATTTATTTTGAATTATTCTTTATTTTTATTGTTGGATAAATAATTATTAGGGGCGTCGAAGTGATGTTGAAATTTGTTTAAGTTGAATGCAAAGAAAACAAACATTTACTAGTTATGTGAATATATGTATTTGTATTACAGTAATGAACATGTTGATTTTGTAATTAACTAATTATATGGCTTTATTTTCGATCCCACTTGCTGGATAATTGTATTTTATTTATTTAGAATTTTACAACTTTTTATATTCCAAAATAGGAAATATTGACACACATTAAAAAAAAGTAAAGAAAATAGAAAAGAAGTTGGGAGTTGAAACTAGTAGTGGCCATTCATAACTATGTTGTGATTTTGTATATAACTAGCTAGGGGAGAGTCATACATAACACTTCAATTTTTTAAAATTTTTGCTTTTAATTAATTTGAGAGTTTTTGAAATTTTATTTTCTATATCCATGTGCTTATTAATGTTGTATTGTTCTCTTTATAATGGTAAGCTCATGGATAAATTTATAGGTTAATGCAACAATGGTTAGTTATAGTGGAAGTAACTATAATCTTAGGAGAACATTATTCAAGCCCTATGATTAAACTTTGATCATTATAAGAAAGTGCTAAATTACCTACTATTTACCAATAACCATGTTAGACTGTTGTGAGGATAAAGTTGTTAATTTGAACTACCCGGCTCGATCCAATGCGGGTAACGAGTTTTTGCGTGATAAAATAGAATGTTCAGGAGTTATTTAGGCATCTAAAATAAAGGTTTGGCCCAAGCCTTATATTTTTTGCAGTTTTCTGTGTGTATCCCCGACTTTTTGTAGGTTCTGCAAGCTTTTATTAGTTTTTACGGGCTTTTACGAGTAATGAGGTTTATTGAGTCGGGCTAAAAAGCCTGTGATTTTTTCAAGCTTCAAAAATAAAAGTCAAGCCCTACATTTTTACATATCGATCCAAATGGGCTGACACATTTTAACAGCTCTAGTTGAGGACGAGATACTGACGACCAAGCCATCAATACAATCTTATAAATAGTTTTTAGTTGGGGAAATTAGTGTCAGTAATGTGGCACACCAAAAGACAAGTTATCGATAGGCTGACCATTGATAAATTTTTCTACCAAACTACCAACCGCCTACTATCGGTAACTTAGGCAAGAACAAAATTTTAAAAATTTGTGGTACGTCAACGCCACATTTAGTTTACGAAATAGTGGAATATAAATATGAACAACCCCATTTGAGTCATTTTATCATTCCCTTCATTTTGAAATCTTTCAAAACACTTTTTTCCTCTTGCTTCCTTACATTCCCCCTTTCTCTTGTTATCCCATTACTTTCCGATAAAAATTGTTTTGTGGTTTGTATATATGTAGCACATTAGTACATAAATTATACTCATATTTAACTATTGTTTGGTTTGTGTTGTAGATGCACCTCTCGTAAGCAAGTGTAGAACGTTGCCCATTTGGGAGAGAAAAGCTAAAGAAGTCATTAGCGAGGTAAGCAAAATCTCTGAACTTTGTATCTTGTTTAATATGATAAGGATCATATTGTGTGTATTATTTGTTGTGTGTCATTGTTGATATATGTGAAATGTAATTGACAATGTGGGTGATATGTAAGGAAAATAAAAGTTAATTAAAATTTAATTTAAGTTTGTAATTAAATTCGAAATATATTGTCAAATGGTTTAAAAACAAAATAGAAATGTAATTAAATATATTAAATTAAAATTTAAATATTAAAATGAAAATGTAATCAATATTAAAAATTTATAATGAAAAACTAAAAGTGAAATTTATAAACTATAAAATATGTGTTTTGAAAATAAAATAAATTTCTAAAAATGAATTTTGTAATAAATAGGGTTTAGTGGCTTTGATGGATACTGTGTGTTAGAAAGAAGATCAAGACGGGCAAAAATGATCATGAGTTGCATTTCTATCCAACTCACCAATTAGTGTGAACACACTCATTGAGTGGAAACATAAACAATACCAAAAAGAAATTTAAATGATAATCGCTACAAAAATAAGAGAAAAGAAGTTCAATCAAGAACATCACAATGAAGATGTGAAAGTTTATTTGGTTTTGGGTAAAAAAAATTATTCTATTATCAATATGATTAGTTGGGTAAAATGTATTATTTTGTGTTTTTTAGAGTGGAGCTTAGTTTCTTGGTTGAGATTTGGTACAATGTTCAAGTTTATTTTAATAAAGTACATATCTTATATTGAATATGGAATTGTCCATGTTGGACAGTTTGGGAAGATACTTTTTCTTGACCTAGTTAATAGGAAGCTATTAAATTACATATGCTTAATTTGATGAAATCCCCAATTATTATATTGTGCTTTTCTCTAAGTACATACTCGATTGTAATGAATAGATTGTCATCTCATTTATGTTATGCACTAGATCAATGCTAAAAGTTACTGATGTTTCATTAAAATTGAATATATATGATTTGATGACTACCTATAAATTGAGTTAAGAAAAAATTATCTTCTTGAGTAAGATTAGGTCATACTTTATATAATTGAGATGGTTGAAAATTTTTTGGTGGTAGTTGGAGCTTACATTTAGAGTTTTGATGTATGTATGTGTTGGTATGGTAAACAAAATTTATACTAAGTGTTGGAACATTACATGGATCTTTGATCAAGATTAGAGTGGATTGAAGAAAAATCCTTTAATTATTTTGAGTTGAGGAATCGAAAGCAATTTCAGGCTCTTGGTTATTCTTTCGATTTTTGAGGAAGGAAAAGAAAAGGGAAGTATAAGAAAATTGAAGACTATTGTAGATTAGAGTGATATGAAGAATATCGAAGAAAAAACAAACTTGTATTCGAGAAATCGAAACAAAAGAGAAGTTGAGAAAGAAAGAAGAAATGCAAGCCAAAATGACTTAGAAGAATTGTTGAAGATTTTAAAGAAGTCTCTTTTGAAGGCTGGACAGTTACAAGCAGTTGTTAGAAAGTTAGATTGGTTTTTGTCAATTGAGATACGTGTCATTCTTGTATCATGCCAGATAAAATGTAGTTAATGACGTGTCTTGATTGAATTTACTAGCTGTTAAAATAGGGAATCTATAAATAGATGATTGTACAATGTAAAGGGGTTGGTTTCCATTATATTGAAACTCTCTGAAAGCACCAAACGTCCATCCTGTAAGTGACAAATTGATAAAAAGGAGACGATCAAGTATGTGATTCCACCCACATTTCAATCAATGCAAATTTACATTCTTCATGTTCTTTACAATTTATTTTATTTTAGTTTTATCAATTGTTAATTGTTCATGTTCTTCTTCTTCTTCTTCTTCTTCTTCTTCTTCTTCTTCTTTCTTTCTTTCTTTCTTTCTTTCTTTCTTTCATTCAATCTTTCTGGTTCAATATTTCGATTCCATTTCTTTGTAATCAACACGTGAAGTTAAAAACTAACTTTTATTGTAATTTCAAGTATTCACACACATACATTTTTAAAATTGATAGACACTATAAACCTACTTCTAAAAGTCCCTTTTTTAGGATTACATTCTAAGTCCTAGATTGCTCTTAGAATCTGAAGTGAAATCTTTCTTTCGAGAGAATTTTCACCATAAACAGTATGTAATATTTTCTAAATGAGCTTTGTTGTATTTATGCTTATATTCTAGTTTGAGCAAAGGTATTTTTCTTTTCACCATAGATAATTAATAATCTTACTCCTTGATATGCAGAAAAAGTATCGTAACCCTTTAAATTGTACCTAGATATATGATAGGTTATATCTGGGGAGAGGGGGTTAAAATTTGATTTCAACGATGTTGTTGATACGTTTATTCAAAAGGATGAACAACACTCATATATTACTTTAAGGGAGGGATTAAATGTCCACATGATAAGTGTAGGTGCAAGAATTTGCTGAGTGCTGGTGAGGTGAAGTTTAATTTATACAGACATGATTTTAAATCCAATTATTTGTTTTGGATTGACCATGGAGAGGTTAAGCCACATACCGACTCAAGTAAGTAATAGTGGAGGTCTGGTTCATGAAGATCACTTTATGTTTGTGGAACACATGGTTTATGATGCTAATATATTGGGGTTTGAAACATTGAATGTGGAAGATCCAGCCAGTGAAGAAGCTCACGAGTTTTTTTTATTTTTAAATGGATACAAACCAATCCTTTAAAGGAGTATCTAATTCAAAATTATATGTATGAGACTTTTGGTATGCAAATCTATTTAGAACGTGAATAGAAAATTGTCTTGATTTTTCCCAAGGATGCTTGTAGACATAACACCTGCAAAAAAAATCATTGCCCTAAAATTATTATTACACACAAAAAAAAATGAGTGCCTTTGTTAAGGTTGAAGCCAAAAAAAATGATTTTTGTATTGATGGATGCATGTTGTATTTCATATGCATATAAAAACAACCTAAGTGAGTACAACTTTAATTTTGTCACATTGCAAGGTTTATTCCTCACAAGACTAAGATGGGTAAGTATAAAGATGTTGTAGTGAAGAGAATGATTTACCTTCTAATCACTCTTATCACAAACTTGCATGTGTGAATGGAATCGACATCTACGATGAAATGAAATCATGAGAACATTACAAGCTTAGGTATCTTACACCATACATTTGATAAGGATGTTTGGAAAACTTTTGTTGAGAGGTTTATTTAGACTTTGCGAATAAGTCAACAGATGTGGGACTTGGCTTATATGTGATGGTAGGTTTACGCGTTACATTCAAGTATCTTTGTCCCCATATTTTTGTTAACTTATTTTTATTACACCATATAATCTTCCTTTCAAAATGTGTGTTGTTAATCCTTATTTTTTTTCTAGACCTGTCTTCTACTTGGCCCATCTAACCTAAAAGCACTCACAAATGTCTATATGTAGCCTTTAATTGATGATCTTAAGTAGTTGTATAGTTTTGGTGTTTTGACCTATGATATATCAACAAAACAAAACTTTTCAATAAGGACAGCCCTAATGAAGACACTTAATGATTTCCTAGCCTATGGCATATTATTTAGGTGGGGAACCTAAGGTAAGTTGGTATATTCACTATGTATGGTTAACACTAAAGGCTCTTAATGTAAAATATGGTCGAAAAAACTCTTGCTTTGACTGACACCGTCAGTTCTTACAACTTGATTATGTGTTCAGAAAGAGTCAATAGGGTTTTATAAACGGTAAAATCAAGAACAATGACCCACTGCAAAATGTGTATAGGAGATACATAAAACTTATGGTTTGTGATCTTTAAAAAATGTCAGAGCATGGAGCTTGTAGATTGTTGGGGTTTGGAGTTAGACATAATTAGCTTAAACAAAATAAATTTTGGTGTCATTCAATTTGGGCCCATTTTGGATAAAACTTTTGTAGAAGTACTTCTAGGAGAAAAAAAATAGAATGAATGAAGAAGGTAAAATGAATTTATCTTCTTCCATAAGTTAAATTTAGTTATTTATGAAGAAGTTAAATTGGAGAGCTTCTGAAGAAGTTGAGTTGTAGAAACTAATTTCAACTTACGGAAGAAGTTAAATTCATTTTACCTTCTTCATTCATTGCATTTTCTTCTCCCAGAAGTTCTTCCGGAGGAGTGTGTCCAAACTGGCCCATAGTCCTGTTTAGGGACTAAATTGATGTTAAAAAATGGTTGAAAAAACTAAATTGAATAGCTTTGTCATCTTTTAGGGATGAAAATTACATTTTTCGTCTTCCATGTACTAATATGATCAATTCCATATTATTTAAGAAATCAACATAAGGATTTAGTCAATGTATCTATTAAAATGTGTTTTGTTTTACCTTAAATGAAAAAAAAGGAAGAAAAGTTCAAATCTCAAAAAATGTAAAATATAAGTAAAATAACTATAATGACATGAAAAAAAAAATTCAAAGCTTACGTGTTAAGGAAAAGGGGTCCAAATGTCAAATACGACACATTTGACTCTTTTCAAGCTTAATTATATTATCTATGTTTAGTTATATTGTGATATTGTATAATAAATCTTATTTATTTAACTGTAGTTTAAACTTGTTATTGTAACTTGTATTGTATATATATATGTTTTAAATTTAATAAAGTATGTTATATTATACTCCCTCTGGTTTTTTTTATAAAACCCTCTTGAAAAATTTGTTTTGGTCCTTCTTATAAGACCATTTACAAAGTTTTAGAAGTATTTATTAGTTTTTTTTCCATCCCTTCATAATTAATGAACTTTTAGTTTTCAAGATTTGATTAATATGAACAATTGAATAGAGTTTGATGTTAAATAAGGGTAAATTTGATGGTTAGAGGAGATTTTTAAAAATCAATGCATTAAAAGATGTTTTCTTAATAAGTGTGTTAATTTAATTTGAATAAAAAAAGGTCTTAAATAGGACCGGCGGAGTAAATAACTTGTGACTCATTGAACAATGACCTAGTGACTTGATACCTCGATTGAGTTAATGACCAGACTGAGTTTAATAACACTAGCATCGAAGTTGGTATTTAGTTACGAGTATATAGACACAATGATGTGTTTTGATCTCATCCATATTATGAAGCACATCCATTGGTCACAATTTATTGAGTGATTATTTTCATTTAGGGGGATGTATTAATATGGTGACTTACATTTGAAGGAGGAAATGTTGGAAATTCAATTTAACATTAATTAAAAAATAGTTAAATGAAGATAATAAAAGAATTAGTATATATATTCATAAAGTTTTCAATTAAAATGTGGTGTCAAATTCTCTAAATCCAATAAAAGAGTCAAATTATTGATGTACTTTCACAAAGAAATAAAATTTACATAATTTTACATTGATAACACTCTCAGGCCAAAAATAAAAATCTAGGTAGTTAACTCTTAAAAAAGTACGGAGTTACCATGAAAAAAAAAGCATTGAGTTCAAATTTTCACAAATTTTTTTCCCTATTTTAAATATGGATAACAAAAATACATGTATTTATGAAAAAAAACCGCAACAGATACCCATATTTATAAAAAGAGTGGGAACAAATATTATATTACCCACCACGAGATATTTATGTACTAATTAAAATGTATTTCTCATTAAATATTTTAAAAATTTAATTTTTTTTATTATTTTATGATGATATAAAATTTATTTTATATTAATTTTATAATGATATTTTAAAAAAAAATTACAATAATGATGTTTATAATATATTGATCCATAATGATAATTTATATTATATAATACTAATATATATATATATAGTTAGATAATTTATATAATATATATTATATAATGATCCATACTGATATTATATAATGATAATTTATATTGATCCATAATTTTATAATGATATGATATGATATTATAGTTAGAATGTCTTTCCGTTTTTTTTTTGTTTAACCACAGGTATCCTCCACGGGAGGCAATCCTGTTCGAGTCGAGAACATCCACATCATGGTGGGGCTAGCTCTCCCAGCAGGGATTTTTTCATCCACAAGACTCGAATCCAAGACCTTACTTAAGGGGAAACAAGCATGTACCACTTGAACCAACCCCATTGGTGAATGTATTTTAGCTTTTAAAAGGGTAGTTAAATTAATTAAGTTGTAAGTGTAAAATTGCATAATTAATTCCCCAAATCAAATTTACATAAAAAAACTAAAGGGTTAAATATTTTTATAATCCCTGAAATATAATCGAGATTTGGTTTTAGTCTCTGTAGTTTAAAACCGGTGGTTTTGGTCCCTCAAAAATTGAAAATACACCAATTTAGTTATTGTCTAGTTTTGTTACAGATTTTGCTACAGATTAGCTACAAATTTTTAACGATAAGGACTAAATTAATGTATTTTCAATTTTTGAGGGACCAAAACCACAAATTTCAAATTACAGGGACTAAAAACAAATCTCGACTATCTTTCAAGAACTAAAAACATATTTAACCAAAGACTAAAATTAGAAAGAAACATAAGTAACCGCTCAACTAAATTCCTACGTACATCCTCTTCGTTGATATACACCCAACCAATCACGAACATGGTAAATCCATCATGAAAATACATCACACAATAACTGCTGATCAGAAGGCACAGGCACATAGATGCAAAATATGCGTCACTGTCCATATTTCCCATCCTTTAAAATACTGAAGAAAAAATCATCCACTATTTGACCACTTAGCAAATAGAGAGGCTATTGTCACACATAGTTGTCGCTTATATATTCCCCTTTAGCACCTAAATCGTTGGCCTACCATGCCACATATATAGAGTAGTTACTCATATACCTAGTCCAATGTGTATCTTGCTCAAAGCATATATAGATATATATTTGCAATATCGTCTTTATATAAAATAGATACAATATGCCACATGGGAATGGACCCACATAAGTTGATTGAAAATGACTGAATAAAAAATGCTTGACCTAGTTAGTTCAACATAAATAATTTTCTTGGGTGCTTGCAGATATAATAAACTATAGATATAACAAGGAATGTGGGTAAATTATATAGTGGTTACACTTCTAATATTGCTTTGCTTATCTTCTTACTTGCATGCCATTTGGCCCAATTTTATGGGTTGATTTACTTTATTATCTAGTAAAGTCTCAATTTATTTACTTTTAAATGTATCTATTGGGAGAATGATTGTACACCACATTCACCCACATCCATGATAAAAGGGGAGCTTATTTTTCTAGTTTGATATTATAAAATGAAATAAAATAGGAGATAATGACTCATGTGGACATAAAGTTTTTGTAAAGGAAATCCATTTAGGACATGTCACCAAAACCATTTTCGGCATTCCTGTTCTGGTTTTCATGTTTTGCCATGTCAAAAGCCTATATATATGAAGAAGGCTTTATGTTAACGTTGTTCCCTTTATTTGATTGGAGGTTTTGGCTATCGTGCTCAATTGATGGCACAATTTAACTGTTGTATGATGATGTGATACACGGTTGAAAGAGTCACGGGTGATGATGAATATGTGGGCCACTTAATGGGTTTTCATATCGGGCCCATTTATTACCATCCAATCAGTTTTATAAAAGATATATATACTATTTAAAACGGGACAAATTATTACATTATGACGTGAGATTTTATTTTTTTTAAATTTAAGGTGAGGGGATGATGCCTCAACTTTAGACAGAGAAAACCTACAGACTCAAAAAGTGGGGGTTCGAACCTGTGCTGTAACCTGTCATATACAAAACATGGCTTGCTCTACCCGATCAACCCCTTGGATTAAAATAAATTGTCATTATGACGTGAGATAGAGAACAAAATAAAAATTATAGGAAAAAAATTATTAAAAAATCATAATTAAATATTCATACAAAAATTATAGATTATTTTCCGTATCAATGAACTACTTTTTAAAAAAAAAAAAAACTTTTTTTTATTAGAAGTTATTTTTGATCAACCTGGCTTTTCATTGTGTATTAGTAAAAAATTCAAATTGAGAAGTTGATTTTCCTATACCGATTTCTCAACTCGTTAAAAATTAGCTTACTTTGATAAATAAAGTTTCTAGCATGCAAAAAGGAAAAAAAAAGAAAGAAAAAGAAGCAAGCTTTATATATAGAAAAGCCAAGTAAAACAATTAAGAGATTAACCTCAACAAAAATAGTACGATTCAGTTTCATTGAGTTAATGACATTTTAAAAACAAATTATCAAATACATAATAAGGTTATAATAAGGAATGTGTAAAATATAATTACTAAAAAGTGGTGTGAATTAAACAAGATTATGATTATGTAAACAAAATATCTTCTCACGTGTGATGATCAGATATTGAGTTTGAATGATCGTCACGTCAAGATTTACTAACCAAACCCATCTAGGTATTAACTTTCTTATTTTTTATTTTTTGGGTACAACAACTATAGGTATATTAACATGAGAGGAGAAAGGACCTTATATATTGTCATTTGTCAGTGACCATAATAATAATAATGAGCAATGTAGCAGTTGTTATATGGTTCTCAACTTTTTCCCAACTTGCATTTGCAAATGTGGGTCCTCTCTCTACATTATGGAGTTTGATAGTTCGAGCCAATGTGTGGTAAGTTGAAAGCCACTTTACCATGCGGTTTCAATTTATCATTACACTTTTCTCTCTCTCACACACACACCAACAGTCTAGGTACTCTCTACCTTGTACCACAAAGCAATAATTTTTGTTTGGTTAGGTGGTATGCAGAAAATAGGCATAGTATATGGTATAATTTCAGTTAAATTGAAATGTTGTTAAAATAATGTGACTAAACAGAAATTAAATAATGAGAAGAATCAAGAGTGTGACTCTATGTTGTGTCTCCAACTTCACTGACAGGTAGTGCTAAATACATATATATGGATATGGATGCATTGAACATATATGCAATTCTATTAATTAATATACAAATATACAAATAAGAAGGTAGCTCCTTCCTTTTTTTGATTTTTCGGTTACTTCAATGATGAGGTCTCTTTTGTTTGTGTTCATTAATTTGATACTTTTCTTTCTTTCCTAATACATGTGATGTTTTCTTTTCTTTTCTGACCTACTTTCTTCTATATATGTAATGTTTATATTCTTTCAGGGTTCAAAGTTAAAGAGAAAAGAACAAGAAAACAAAAGTAGTAGTTAGTTGAAGCCTATTTAAATTTTAAATTGTAAAAAGGTTAAAGTGCTGCATCTAGAGAGGGGCATGGAATTTGCTGCAGCATAAAAGACTCTTTTGGTGATACTCCACACATGACTTCTATCATTGTTCTGCCAAAACACCCAAACCTCTTGGCCATATTTCAGGTCACACTTAATTAAACATCCCATGTCCTTTCTTACTCTTCTTTTTACTTTCCCTTTATGAATTTTAGAATGGGCCAAGCCTGGAAGACAAACAATCCAAGGAAGGTACCTGTTCAAAGGATAAGGATTTTAAAACTTGTAATGTGCTTGTGAATCCTGAGAGATTTTAGACAAGTTTTTCTTGGATAGTAAAGTAATGACAGACACTATGGTCTCATATATTAATTTTTGTGCTCATTTTTTTGGTTACAATAGTTATAATAATGTTTGAAACAGAAGAAAAACAGTGAATAATAATACCATTCTTGTGTTCACATTGTTAGCACATCTGCAAATATTATGCACAATTAAGTAGAATCTTTATTGGAACTTCACATTTTGCACTCAATACGGAAGTTGAAAGCTATAATACAATGTTACAATATAACAAATGCAAAGACACCAGTATTTTTGCTACACTTCAAGAACCAAGAACTATGTAATGTAATCTTAAACTGAACTACCACTTGCAACATATATAAATGAAACATGTTCTCTACTCAAGGAAACATTCATGACTTGTATTGACTACAACATATGAGAGAAATTAAAGCAATATGACAAGACCCCCATGCATGATTTGATCAAATTTCTGGACTCTCTTCATATTATCCACGCAGCTCAGAAAAAGGTGAGACCCCACTGGAGGTTAATGTAGTAGTAAAAGCAAAAATTGGGCATTCATGATAGCAATTTGATAACAGAGTTGCCATGTGCCATGTCTCTTTGTAGACCAAAAGTGCATCCACCTCTAAATTATTGCCTGCAGAAACTAAAACCAAATTGTTTTTGTTATGATAAACAAACAACAAACAAAACTGACAAAAGCAAAATTGGGTTCTCTTGATTTTAAAGCTAGACTCATCAAACTTTAGATATTGGACACAAACTTGACATGTCACATGAATAACGAATACAGTAAATTTTTAAAATTACAGGAGATTGAAATATTGCATATAAAACTGATAGTAATATAAAAATACAAAATCTAAATTAAAATTAAGATATCAATGTTCATAAGTTGATATTAGTCATTATAAACATAATAAAATACTATCATTTTATCATCTATTTAACCATTGTAGTATCCCACCTATATTCATTATAAAAATTTCAAAATAACCGAAGGCATAGGTTAAAAGTATACAAGAGGTGTGGATATTCATAATATAATCAGCTATTTTAAATTTTTGATAAATTGGTACTACCTAGGGTGCCTGTAACAAGTCATTAATCATTGTTATAGTAGAGAGTAGACATTAATCATTAAGATAGTGTTTCAAAATATGAAAACTACTAACTTGGAAAACCTCATCAAATAATGCCAAGGACAAAGCATGCCCTCTCAAGTTTTTGTAAGAAACTCACTAGAAGACAATAATGCTGAATTATTAATGAAAAGATAATGAAACATAATGGATGAAACAAATCATTAATTATATAAGTACAGATAAAAAATACTTTGAAGAGAAGCCTTGACACGTTATTGTTGTTGCCATGTAACTCAAGTCACAAAATCAATCTCTAGTAAATGCAAGTAAGACTGTGGTCCAACCTTTCCATGACCCTACCATGACAGACATTTTATAACATCAGTTGCTCTTTAAATAATAAGGACTTTAAGCATATGAGTTTCTTCAATCATAATTTCCTTGAAGCATGGTTTTAGGCATTATTGTTATGATAATCAAACATATACCAATTGGAAAGCTCCACTGCATCCCATAGAAGTGTTTTAACTTGTTGATACATTTTTATGCTGGTGCTGTAATTCAAATCAAATAGTAATAGAGCAAAGCTATTGAAATGCAAAGAGTAAGGAAAACAAAAAGAAAATAATAATAGTGTAAAACTTATGAAATGTACACACAAAATAAGGAAAATTAAACAAACCAAAGCATGACTACTTCAGAAACATCTGGCTACTTCAACTCATAGGCTTAGGGTATTCAATAATGGACTTAAGGAGCTGAAAGGAAACAATGACATGCTTATTCAGCTGCCAGCAAACTTGAACAGACCTTTTTTTGAGGGATCTGAGCACCCGATTCTCCTCTTGCCACCATAGCTAGCTCCATCCGATGCTAGAATGATCTCCTTCAAGTTCTTGAATGAGTCAATACTTTATCTGTGCAATGAAATTCATTTCACTACATAACCAAATTACACTACCTAAGTCTCTATTAGCATATGCCAAATATGAAATGATGCGATCTTGGGAATAGCAAATAAAGTAGACACCAAAAAGAGTGAAAGAAAAAAAGTGCATTAAACAATAGAATGATGGGGAGTTCAACAGCTCATTTACAGTAATTACAGGCCACACAGGAAAAACAATCTAACTACAAGAGCCCAAATGTTACATTAAGGCATACAATAAAAAATTGGATAGAGAATGATATAACATGAGAAATGCCTGAGATGAAGGATAGAAGTGTTCATGAAGGTGGTTTTGGTTAAACACAATATGCCAAAATCATAACTTTATTAGGAGTATCATACAAACATTTGATTTGCATTTTAAAATTACAGTAGTCTTGTCCTTTTGAATGGCTTAGTTTTAGGGAAAAATGGTAGCAACACACTCTTTTCAACATGGAGTTCCAATTCAAACTTCATGAAGTTCCTAAATAAGGGTAGGATACACATGATTTAGTAGCACCTATATGAATTTCACCTAGTAATAAAGAGAAATAAACTGAACGTTCTCTAGTGCTCTGTTGTGCATTTTAGCATATCAAGAGTAATCGTAAGAATTTCTTGAATCAAGCCTTAACCTCTAGTTATAACCGCTTATTCCCTCACAGCAATGGAGCAATTTCAAGTTACCACAAATAGAGCTTTTAAAGGAAGAAACACCCTTACCTTCTCTAAACCTTTCTTCTATTC
Organism: Sesbania bispinosa; assembly: GCA_026901365.1. Taxonomy (NCBI): domain Eukaryota; kingdom Viridiplantae; phylum Streptophyta; class Magnoliopsida; order Fabales; family Fabaceae; genus Sesbania; species Sesbania bispinosa. Next base: position 1,895,465 of record QLOH01000048.1, on the reverse strand, counting down.
CTGTAAATGATGTTACTTTATCTTTTTGGTTACTTCCTGCAGTAACTTCACAATAATTGATATTCCATTGGAGCTTCTCTTCTCATATATGAGTTCTCTAAGCTCCCATTTAACCTTCAAGATTTCTACTCTAGTTGTACATTGCTACTCAATTATGGGAATAAACGACCCTCCTAGTCCCTATGGGTGTGTTTGTGAGTTTTGAGAGGAGGGAAATGAAAGGATTGGAGGGAGAAGGGAGGGGGAGAAGAGGAGGAAAAAACTTTGTAAAATACTCAAACTCACAAACACAAAGGGGGGAAGGGCTTCCAATAAACCCTTCCCTTCTCTCCCTCCCCTCCAAAATTCAACTCACAAACATACCTTATATGTTTGATTTAAAAACTCCCTATAAATGGGGCAGTGAAAAATTAGATGCAAACAAGTAATAAAATCTACATCAATGATTTCACAATCCATGGATGAATCAGATAGATCAAAGGATTTTTTTTTTCATTAAACTTTTAGTCTCATTGATGTAGTTCTAAGCTGCATTGTATTTTTGAAAAAATATATAGAACATAATAAAATTATTTAGTCACCCAAAGATTAAAAAAGAAAATGTGAGCCAGCAATAACAGCTGCATTATATATTAGGAGGGTGCTACTTTTCTATAGTGAAAAAATTATAAATATAGTGCTAAAAATGATATATTAATAATTGAAAAATATAAAGTTCTCAGTACATACCTATACTTTCCTATGGTGAAATAATTATAGTACTAAAAATGATATGATAATAATTGAAAAATATATAGTTCCCAACACATACATATCAGGATTTCATGCAGCAATATATATAGTTTTTAAAATGATTAATATGTTAGCACACATGAGACGCTTTCCCTGCACATGTTGATGAGGGCAGGTTGGGGAGTTAGGAAGATGGGGGAAAGCCTCATTGCATTTAATCGGGAAATCACTAATTTGATTGGCTACTTCCATACAGAAGAGGGCAATGGTACATGCAATTTATCTATGGAGGTCACCAGTCTACTTGCTTATGAAAAATCAGCAGCCCAATTGACAAGTTTGACATGGACATAAGCAAATAGAAATATGACCAAAATTGCAGAATTTTTTACAGTTTAATTTGATCTACTATTAATGTACTATTTACGCCAACATGAAACAAGAAAGAGCAAAAATTATTGTAGCTCTTAAAAAATTCTCTAATCAGATGATATTATATTAAAACTCTTTTCATTGACAATTGCAAAATATTGAACCTTTAGTATAATGCTTCAAAAATACCAATTTTAATAAGCAATTCCAATACTTCATTGTTTTGGTCAACTATCCAAAATGTTAACAGCTGTGTTTTCATCTAAGAGAAACAAAAAGAAAGCAAGTGACCAATGCACAAATTAGTGAAATTTCTCTAATAAATTTTCTTAGTTTTTTTCCCATTATATGTAAGAAACTTCCATCTCCCAACAAGATACATTAGAAAGCTATGCTTCACTCAGGCTTAGCAGTAACAATTTCAGTCCATGCATTAACTATCAACCTTACATAAAACTTTTTAAAACCCTCAGTAGCAATAATATTGTGAGCTTTTAGCCTGTTTGGTTTGGAGTTGAAAAACTCAAAACCATGGTTTTGCAGAATTGATTTTAAATCACTTCCGTCCAAAGTGCTTCATAAGGTATGCATCACTTATCTCAACCATTGATTTCCAAAATCAATTCTACTTAACTGTAAATTAAACGGACCTTTATGTTCAGCTACTCATTTGAACAATGACCTTGGATAATAGTTTCATAGAAGTAATAAAGAAGTGTCTCTTGTTTAAGCCATTTTTACAAACAAATTTCACAAAAAATAGAGTACGTACTTGCTATATAATGTGTTTTTCCACCAGAAAAATTAATATTAAACTGATGCCAATAAGTGAAGAAGAAATTGGTAAACAAATTGACAATCTTTGAAGAAATTGTAGGGAGCATGGAATTTCTTTCTCATGTTAGACTCTCATTCCTCCAGGAAGTCAGGGTGGCTCTTAGCAGCAACAAACCGAGGATCAGTACAATGGCACTTGACATCTGGACCTATCTTTTCAACCACCTTAAACCTAACCATTCCTCCATCCACTAGAAGTTCGTCCCCTACTTTGATATCATTGGTACACTAGATTTCAGTTCATAGTAACTAACATCCTCATCAACAGCTTAACAAATAAAACTAAAGGCATAATGGCTCATAAGAAACTGAAATGTTTGTTCATTAGATTATTCAGAAACATCAGCAAAACCCTCATAACTTACACTGATGGCATGCTCTGGAAGACTTGAATCAAAAGATCTAACACTAAATGTCCAGAACTCAACATCCTACAACAGAGTATTCAAACCTTCAGCTGCTTCTGTCAAACTAATCATGTGTGACATCATTTTCTTATAATATTATGGCCAATATTGTAACATACAAGCAATTTCCTTATAATATTATGGCCAACACTGTAACAAAACTGGTTGCCATAGTTTAAATAGCTATAGACTCCAAGAAGCTGTTTGTGTGATATCCTTTAAAAAATTGATGACAACATTTGAACACGCATTTTGTTTGAGATAAAGCATCATCATAGTCTATATAATGCAAAATTAAAAGTACATCATATAAATAGCTAAATACCTCCACTTTGGAAGAGGAAGCACTACCAAGATCATCCAAAAGCCAGTGATCAATGCAACAAAAAGTTCCAAGAGACCCACATAATCAAGGCCCATATCAGCTATTCTCAAATTCCATTGTACCCTAGGAACAAAAAGCTCATTATATTCAAAGGGTCAGTGCCTTCAGGATAATCAAGAGCATCACAATGATGGCCATTGGGATCACACATAAAAATACTACCTTCCTCCATAGGCCAATTATCCCCCTTCAATGCACTGCAAATAAATAAAAAATGAAAAGTAAGACAATAATATCCTAGGTGTTCTTTTGTAAATATATTGTTTCTTTCTGCATACCTAACTGTTAATGCGTTTTTCATGATTACATCCTTTGATAATTTGATGGCTTCTAAGATTAACATTCAACTCGACTCACCATAATGCAGAAAACAAAGGTTACTTGAAATAGGATGATACATTAAAAATCAGCCATTGCCATCATGGAGATTTTATCAAAATAAATTGGCTCTTGTAATCAGATTATAATGCATGTTAAGTTCTGAAAATTTGTCAATAACACAACTTGTTTTCCACCAAAACAGATAAAAAGAAAAAGGAAAGAAATGAAAGGAACTTAAATTTTAAGATAACGAGCATAGAAAATCTAAAGAATCAGATAAAAAGCACTATAAAGATTTTAAAAACCAAATTATTTAAGTACCCAGCTTTCAATCTAAAATGAAAAGAAACAATACAATGCAATGTAAAAGGAAAAGTAAGAACTTCAAAGGTTAAAGTTCATTTTAAGGCACAAGAAATACACTGCACTCAAATACGTTCACAAATTGATATAGCATCAAATTAGAAAATAAATAAATAAATGATTTTATTCAAAGTTTTCTACATATCTAAGTACAAAGAGAGTAACCTAGCATCACCATGGGAGCAATTACCTTTTTTTTCCTTAAACTAAACAGTCTAGAAGAAAGGCATCCACAGAAATGAAATATACATAAATTAATAAACACAAGCTGTCAATGCAAGTCATGATTAAAGAAGAAAAGCAACATGCTATAAAGAAGGGGAAACTGTACCTGCATTAAGGAAAGCTACAAGGCAAGGTTGTCTCATGATAAACATCAAGTAATATGTAAAGCCGTACAGCATTCAGTGAGCAATTCACACTTGCATGAAGGTACAAAAAACACATCACACCTCCACTTATCTTTTATACAAGACAAGAGAAGACTACAGATCCAGCCAACCTCATTAGAATTGGAGGGGGGGATTATATCTAGAAAATTCACTGATTATATAAAAAAAATACGACTAATGAGTTGGTAAAAGGGCGGGGGCAGTGCCTTTAGGATAATCAAGAGCTTCACAATGGCCCCCATAGGGATCACACACAAAAATTAAACCTTCCTTCATAATAGGCCAAACTGAGGATCCAATGAGGAGCCTTACTGGTAATGTGCAACCAATATAGTAAACATTCCCTTGGCCCAGATGAGAAAATCTCCACTTGGAACTCAGACAGTATCCTTATAAAGCAATGAATGACCACCACCTGAAACCTTCCATGAGAAGTGATGTATGTAGCACGAGGAGGAGGCGTGTGGGTACGTTCCTTGGTCAAAGAGACATAGACATAATAGCACTGTAGCAACAACCCCATGTGTATCTATGCCTTCCCAAGAGTAAGAACACAATGGTGAACAAGATGTTTTACTTAAAAATGAAAACAGACATCTAACTAAAATTAAACAGGGCTCACCAGACCCATCAGGTATGGGGCATTTAATTACTGAATGTAGAGCTGCCACTTGTAAAAGTTGTGGTAAAATAAAATTCCAATTTTGAGTCATCACAGAGGGTCCTGTGCCCCTTGATGCTGTTAAAGACTATTGAAGTTGTCGAAAGGACATTACTCAACTCAACTATCTATGACAAAAAGGAAACAAGGACCAAAACTAAAGGAACATAAGAGACGCACTAATTAAACCAAGAGGATCCTATTCCTAACTGAGCTTCATACCTCTTGCTCAAGAGTCGAGACAACCACCCTTGTAAAATTGAGCTATCTGTAGTAAAAGGAAACAAACAACCGACAAATTAACAATACACATCAATCATTTTAAAATTGAGCTGCCTAAGTGAGGACTAATTAACAGTGGTAAGTACATCCTCAGCTCATATGTTCTCAAGGAAAAATTGCCAAATAAAAATGCCAGTTGCATCCTAAACATGACTTATAGATAACTCAAATGTTAGGTGTGGAACAATTTCAGGTGACAGAAATCAATTGTTCTCTTTTGTGTTTGTGACATACCTACATAGAAAAAGTCTGTGTCACTAGTTTTCTCCTTCAATTATACAACTACCTCTTAACTTTCACTAGGTCAACCCATACTGGAGGTTCATAGACTGCAACAGCATGCAACTCACAAACTAAACACAGGAATCAACTAAATAAGCTAGATGGATGCTAATCATCTGAATTGTTTTTATCACAACTTATTGTCTGACAGATGCAACATTGTGTATTTCACATGACAATTGTTTTTATCACAATATGTTGGCAATTAAAATAATTGCCTTGCTAAATTTAAAACGCTATAGAAAAATATGAGCACTCAAAATATAAATTTATTCTCACAAAATATTTCTATTGAAGGAAAAAAAAATACACTCAACTATGGCTTTGTTATAAGCCAAACAATACAAACTCGTTGGAGCTTTAATTTTCTTTTCAAAACCTCACTCTACTAACGCTAAATACAAGCCACCTATATATACTAATTATCTGAACTTGATTGCAAGTTTTAGAATTCAAATTGGATTAGCCAACACCAACTAATGGTTTGGACTTTTCTTCACAAAAGTTTCCAATTGCAATCTTATCCACACCTAATAAATCCAGCAGCAAATCTTTGGCATGTATGCATATCTTTTCTAGCATCTTTTCTAGCACTCCAATGCCTAACAAGCCAAGATTAATTGCTAACATCCTCCCTTAAACTTGGCTTGATCATCCCAATCATATTTTTCAGCTTCAAGAACAAGTTGAATTTGAGTGGTTTTGTGAAAATATCTGCTACTTGATTTTCTGAAGAACAATACTCCACCATGATTTCTTTATCTCTGACCAAATCTCGTATATAGTGATACTTGATTTCAATGTGTTTGCTGCGACCATGAAAAACTGGATTCTTTGTTAAAGCAATTGTTGATTTATTGTCACAGAATATTTTCGTAGGACCATCTTGTTGATGTTATAGCTCACTCAACATTCTTCGCAACCAAACTGCTTGAGTAGCACAATTTGTTGCTACTATATACTCTGCCTCAGCTGTTGAAAGGGCAACAACTTGTTGTTTCTTGGAGGACCAAGAAAATACAGCTGAACCAAGATGAAAAGCATAACCTGAAGTGCTTTTTCGTGTTGCTGTATCACCACCCCAATCACTGTCTGTGTATCCAACCAATTCTGGCTTGCAAAAACTTGAATAAAATATGCCTTCAGTAATCGTACCTTTAACATACCTTAGAATTCGTTTTGCAGCTTGCCAATGAGATTGTCTTGGTGAATCCATGAATCTGCTTATGAGCCCAACTCTATAAACTATGTCAGGTCTTGTTGCTGTCAAGTACCTTAGACTTCCAACTAATCTTCTAAAATTAGTTGAATTAACCAGATCACCACCACTTTCCTTCTCTAGCTTCAATCTTTCTTCTACTGGTGTCAACATTGGTTTGCAGGCTTCCATCTTGAACTTCTTTAAGACATCTTCTGCATATTTCTTTTGAGAGATAAATATTCCTTCATTTGTCTGCTTCACTTTAATTCCTAAGAAATATGACATAAGACCCATATCTGTCATTTCAAAATGTGTTGTCATATTTTCTCGGAATTCAGCTAACAATTTGGAATTGTTGCCGGTGAAGATCAAATCATCCATATATAGACAAACGATAATGATATCTCCAGCCTGATTGGTTTTGACATATAAAGCATGCTCATATGGACTCCTGTGAAAGCCATGGTCAATGAAGTATGTGTCAATGCGTGTATACCATGCTCTCGGTGCTTGCTTTAGTCCATACAGTGCTTTTTTCAATCTGTAGACTTTATCTTCCTCTCCTTGTTTAAGATAACCCGCAGGTTGCTCTATGTAAACTTCTTCTTCAAGGACACCATTCAAGAAAACAGATTTGACATCCATTTGAAATACTTTCCACTGATTTTGGGCAGCAAGAGAAAGAATCATGCGTACCGTGTCCAATCTAGCAACTGGAGAAAATACTTCAAAGTAGTCAATTCCAAGTTTCTGTTTGTACCCTTTTGCCATTAACCGTGCCTTGAAACGTTCAATTTCTCCAGTTGGCTTGAACTTTGTCTTGTACACCCATTTAACACCAATTGGCTTCTTTCCTTCTGGAAGAGTTGTTAAATCCCATGTATTATTCTTTTCAATGGCTTGAATTTCTTCATCCATCGCTTTAATCCAATGATCATCATTGGCTGCTTCTTCATATGTTACAGGATCACAATCAGCAAACAGGGCATAATAAGTAACTTCTTCCTCCCCACCATCAAAGTCATCATCCCTTCCAACTTCATAATCTTGTAAATGAGCAGGTGGACGTCTTTCTCGTTGTGGATATCTATGAGTTTGAGTATCAGCTGCTGATTCATTTGAACTAGTAGTTGGTGGATGATTCTCTTGTTCTGCTTCTACATTTATAGTTACTGGTACATGCAATAACTCTTTTTCCTCTCTTGACCAATCCCACACTCCATTTTCATCAAAAGTAACATCTCGACTGATGATTACCTTTTGGGTTTCTGGATTGTACAACTTGTAGCCCTTAGTTTCTTCACTGTACCCAACAAAGATACATTTTTCTGCTTTGTTATCGAGCTTTTTCCTCAATTCATCTGGAACATGTGCATAAGCAATGCAACCAAAGACTTTCAAGTGACTTAGATTGGGTTTTTCCCCACACCAAGCTTCTTGTGGAGTTTTATCACGTACACTTTTAACAGGACACCTATTTAATAGGTATACTGCACAAGCCACTGCTTCTGCCCAAAAACTCTTTGGAACTTTCTTGCAATGTAACATGCTTCTCACCATATCCATGATAGTTCTGTTCTTCCTTTCTGCCACTCCATTTTGCTGAGGAGTATACCTTGAAGTTACTTGATGTTTAACTCCTTATTTTTTCAAGAAATCATCACAAACAATATACTTTGTTCCCCTATCAGTTCTCAAGGTTTTCAAAGTATAACCACTTCGCCTTTCAACATACGCCATAAAAGTCTTGAGTGTATCACAAGCATCAGATTTATTTTTCAGAAAATAAACCCATGTCTTTCTGCTAAAGTCATCAATGAAAGTAATAAAGTATTTATTACCTCCATTAGATGGAATATCCACATAGCATAAATCAGAGTGCACAAGCTCAAGTGGTTTTGTCGCTCTCCATGCACGTCCTTTTGGAAAAAGGATCTCGATGTTTCTTACCAACTACACAGTTTTCACATAGTTGTTCGGGAACTTGGATAACAGGCAAGCCGGTAACCCATTTTTTGTTTGCAAGAAACTTGATACTTTCAAAGTTGAAGTGTCCAAGCCGCATATGCCAGAGCCAATTATCATCAGCAACAGTGACGTTACAACATAAAGCAGCATCATACTTGATATTCATCGGAAATAGATGATTCTTTGACATGTTCGTCTTTGCTATCAGCCCCATCTCCACATCATTTATGGTACAACCTCTTTTGTTGAATCGCAGATCATAGCCTTTCTCAGCTAGCTGTCCCACACTCAAGAGATTCTAACATATTCCAGGTGCATAGAATACATCAGAAATATAGTTTAAAGATCCATCTTTCAATCTGATGGCAATCTTCCCTTTTCCCAAGACTTCAAGTTTGGAATTATCACCAAGCTTGACAGTGGTTTTGAAATTTTCATCTAAGTGAGAAAATAATTCTTTTTTCCCACTTAGATTATTGTTGCAACCTGTATCTAACAACCACTGATTGTTATTTTTATCAGCTATTGGATGACTTGTCATGAGCACCATCTTCATATCATCTTCATTTTCTGCAACTTGAGCATGGTTCTCTCTGATATTCAATGCTTTGGCACCACATTCTCGACTATAGTGACCATACTTGCTGCAGTTAGGCACTGAATATGAGATTTGCATTCAGACTGGAAATGTCCGAACTTCTTGCATTTGTGGCATTGAATATTAGATTTGTTTTGAAAAGAACCATTGCCCCTTGTACCTTGGCTTGAGTCAGTTTGAAAATTCCTCCCTCTTCCTTTGAAATTCTGACCCCTTTGATTTTGATTGGCCCTTCTTTGCACAGGTCCCTCTCTTCTAACATTGTCTGTGCTTTCAATGCTAGTTCAATTGTGCCACTTGATCTCTCGTTCATCCGCATCTCACGTGATTCTAAAGACGCTTGTAAATCATTCAAGGTCATTTTGCTGAGATCTTTTGACTCTTCAATAGCTGCCACCACGTAATCAAATCGGGGTGTGAGTGTGCACATGATTTTCTCCATGACTTCTTTTTCTGATATATCATCACCATTGTTCTTCATATCGTTGACCAGCTTATCCATTCATGAAAAATAATCACGAATATTTTCATCCTTGCCTTGCTCCATCAGCTCAAACTGTCGCTTTAGGTCTTGCAATCTCGTCCGTTTGACTGGATCAGCACCTTCATATGTTTTGAGCAAAATTTCCCAAGCTTCTTTTGCTGTTTTAGCATGGAAAATTTTCTCAAGAACATCCAACTCCATGGATTGACAAATAAAAAACAAAGCTTTTTGATTAAGTAGACGATCTTTTTCTACTTGTTGTTGCTCTGTTTTTTTTTCCTTCTCCGGTTGGTTCAACAAAACTTTTTTTGACAATTTGTTCATAGCCACTAGTTGCTAAACACAGCTCCATCAAATGTTTCCACATGAAAAAATTTGATCTACCATCGTACTTGGCACTTGTTGAACTTGATTTGCTCCTGTGCTTGAACTTGCCGCTATCTTGGTAAAACAAGCTCTGATACCAGATGTTGACAATTAAAATAATTGTCTTGTTAAATTTTAAACGCTATAGAAAAATATGAGCACTCAAAATATAAATTTATTCTCACAAAATATTTCTATTGAAGAACAAAAAGTTACACTCAACTATGGCTTTGTTATAAGCCAAACAATACAAACTCCTTGGAGCTTTAATTTTCTTTTTCAAAAACCTCACTCTACTAACACTAAATACTAGCCACCTATATACTAATTATCTGAACTTAATTGCAAGTTTTAGAATTCAAATTGGATTAACCAACACCAACTAATGGTTTGGACTTTTCTTCACAAAAGTTTCCAATGCAATCTTATCCACACCTAATAAATCTAGCAGCAAATCTTTGGCCTTTTCTAGCACTCCAATGCCTAACAAGCCAAGATTAATTGCTAACAGAATACCAACGCAACAACCAACAAAAATCCAAAACTCCCCCACATTTTCCATTTCCAATTCACAATCCCACTAAGTCTGTAGGATTTTCTGAAGAGAGTAGCTAGAAAGAAATGATGAAGGTTCAAGACCTTTGGGCCTCTTTGCAGGTGAAGAAAACATTGGGCCATACCCATAGGAGGTAATGAATATGGGCTAAAAGCAATCTCAAATTTGAGCCTCCAAAATCAAAATAGACCTTAGGCTAGGTGAACTGAGTTCACTCTAACTACTGACTAGTGCTACTGTTCAACAATTTACAGAGACAACATCACCATTCCTTCATAGCTTGAGTTGATTAGGCATTTGAGCCTCCTTGCAGCGTTAAGTTAAGAAAAACTCTAATTACCCAACACTCATACTAGTACTACTTCCTCTCACATTCATTATTTATGTAATAAAATCAGAATCAGAATGTAAATGTAAAAGAGCATAAAGGATTGACTAAGTACAAGTGTACAACCATGCCTTTGTTGGAGTGAAAAAAACAACTGAAAATAAAACAAAATTATGGGCCATTTGCTATCAACATCTATTAGTCTTAAGGAAGCAAAAAAAAAAAAAAAAAACACAGAGAACTTGTTATATATAAATACAAAAAGAGCAGAACCGAAGGCCATAACTATCACATTTGTGCTCTGCTAGTTTAGTTTCGTTCCGACGCTACACAATAATAGTTGGTCCAATGGGTGGCGGTGGAGGTGGCACAATCTCCGGTCCAGGAGGCCGCGGAGGAAACACCTCCGGAGGCCGCGGCGGCACCTCCTCCGGTTTCGGTAGTGGCGTATCATGCCCTGGCGGGGAAATCGGTGGCTTCGGGCTATCCGGTTTCGGATTAGGGTTCGGGTTCGGAGTCGGGATGAACGAAGGAGGGTCGGTTACTATTTCGGGTGGCACGCCAGGGTCTATTTCCGGCTCCCGGGTTGGAACCACAGGGTTTTCTTTTGGAATGGGAGGAGGTTCGGTTGTTGGTATGGAGGGGAACTCGGGTGGAGTGACTCCCGGGTATTCGGGCATGTCAGTGAGGAAGATGGTGAGAGGGTTTGTGTTTGTGTAGTTTTTGAGGGAGATGGAGGTGTTTTTGGAGGTTAAATTTGTGGTGTAAAGAGGAATGGTTCTCTTCATGAGGCACCATGATGACATTAATGCAGGGATTGATGAGGACATTATTCTTCTCTCTTTTTTGAGTAGTATGGAATGTGCAGTTGTGAGGGCTATATATATGAAATTGCATGATGAAAACACTTGTCTGCTCTACCAACCCTCCAGCGCATACTCAATTTGTTCTTCCATTTTCTACTCAACACGAAGCAAAACTACTCTGCTATGGAGAGAGATAGATAGCGCATAAAGATAAAGATCAACCATTCAAACAAATTTAATTATCTTTTACATCTTCTATTTATGAACCACACACATGCAAAGCAAACCTCTCCTTTAGCAGTTATAGTACCATCACACCTCTTAGTTCAGGTGATAAGAAATTTATTTTTTATGTAAGGTCGGTGTTGGGATATCTTTGTACCTCTTACAATGAGAGCTAGTCATGTCTAATACTAATCCTAATCTACCTGCCATCTTAGTTTGATACTACTTAATTGTGTTGATTGGAGGAGGGTCATGACAATTAATTATTACTAACCTCAACAGTAATGCAATGCCATGCCACTTCATATTTCAGTTCCATGAATGACTAGGCGCTACACTATAAACAATTTGAGAATTAATTGATAGAGACAAGTCAAAACGAATGACAACTTGCATATCGAAATTTAAGAGAATGAGGGTATCTTTGTGACTTGAGTTTAGGGGGGAAAGGAAGGGAAGAGTAGGGTTTATTGGAAGTCATTCTCTTTTGTATTTGAGAGTTTGATTCTCTCAAATGCATTTTACAAAGTCTTCCCCTTCTTTTCTCCCCCTTTATTTCTCCTTCAATCCTTTCATTCTCCTCCCCTCTAAACTCACAAACACACCCTAAAAGTTTTTTCTGCAATTCTGCCTGCAAACAAATCAACAGGACGGGAAAGACAGTGATGGAGGTCGCTGCAAGTGAGATGCAAACTCCAGGAAGTCGATCGGTGTTAATTTGTTTATCATCTTTACTTGCTTGTGAAATCATGTTTTGCGGTCATCAAAAAGAAGTTACACATTATTCTTTTGTCAATTTTTCCTTTCATTCTAAAATAAAACAAATGTTATTAAACTCGTTCATTGACAACAAGTGAGTTATTAGTTGAATTGATTAAATTAAAAATATATATTTATAAAATATATATTTTTATTATAAAATTAAATGTTCATATTACTTATTAATTATAGCATAATAATTAAGACTTGTATGTTTAATACACACACATACACACATATATATACATTGAAATTGACATATAAGTTAGAAGAAACATGAGTGGTCTGGTGGTACAGTCCTTTGCCCAGCGAGAAGAGGATCAGGGTTTGATCCCTTACTCTTGGTTGTTCGCTTAATTCCTTTCTAGTAATGAATAGTTGTTGGACATGAGTGCTAGACTAGAACCCGGGCTGATTCACACAGTTTAGCGAGTTGATGACCAATCTACTGATTGATGACCAACTTTTGTTCGGGTCATACACATAATTTATTTGCACCAATGACTAGATCGATCGTAGGTCCGATTTTCGGTTGAACCGGTCAGTCCGGTTCGTGTTTAATAACATTGGCAAAAAGAACTTTTTATTTTTAAAAAATATATCCATATTTATATGAGTTTAATTACTATACATTGTTATGGTAAAAAAAAAGTTTTACACATCTCATGATATGTGTTGCCACATCATGTAATGAGTATGACATCTCATGCATTTTAAACTCATTAAATGATGTGTCAACATATTATTGGATGACAGTGTAAAGTATTTTTACACTATATTGATATATATTTCAAAAGTAATTTTATTATTTAAATAAAAAAAAATTTAAGCTCATTTTTAAAATATCCTTCTTAAACATTGTACTATATCGGACCGAGTTATAATTCGACCTCCAGACTAGGTGGCTCAGAAGCCTAAAGAAAAGAGAGAAAACTCTCATTTTGTATTAAAACACTCAATGTTTATTTGATGATTTAAAACACAATAACTTGCTACATATTTATATTTATATGAGTGATGGCTAGTGTGAATGAAAGGAGACTAAGCTGGTAGCTGCTTTTGTAGCCCATGCTTTTTGATAAATTATGGTGGCTTAGCATGTGTAGTTTGTTTTATTAGGCTATGTTTAGGAGCATTAGGCATGCATTGGATCATTAGGCACGCTCTATTTTATACGGTTGTATCATCCTCCCCGGGTTGGATTGGACTCGCCCTCGAGTCAAGCTCTGCTGCATCATCAAAGTATGGCGAAAGGTCTGCAACGTTAAAAGTGGCAGAAACTCCATATGAACCTGGCAACTCTACTTTGTAAGCATTATCATTAATCTTCTGCACAACTTTGAATGGACCATCAGCTCTGGGAGATAACTTGGCATTTGGTTGATTTGGAAATCGTTCCTTTCGCAAGTAAATCCATACCAAATCTCCAACTTTAAAAGTTTGCAATCTTCTATGTTTATCACGTTGAGCTTTGTACCTCGAGTTTTGCTTATGAATCCTTTCACGAACCTGTTCATGCAGCTTCTTAATTTCCTTCGCTCTTTGTTCTGCATCTGCACTGTACTGTCTATTATTAGATGAAGGGGTCAAGTCTAATAGACTAAGTGGACGATTGCCATAGACCACTTCAAATGGGCATTTCCCAATAGCTTGATTGGTAGAGTTGTTGTAGGCGAACTCAACATGTGCAAGGATAAGATCCCACCGCTTTAAATTCTTCTCAACAAAGCTCCGAAGTAAATTTTCTAAAAGCCTGTTAATTGCCTCTGTTTGCCATTCTGTCTGGGGATGACTAGCACTACTAAATTGTAGCTTAGTTCCCATCTTCTTCCATAGAGTTCTCCAGAAATGACAACTTGACATCTCGGTCAGATGTAATGGTCTTTGGAATCCCATGAAGACGAACAATCTCCTTAAAGTAAAGGTCTGCAACTTGAACAACATCATTGGTCTTCTGGAAAGTAATGAAATGAGCCATCTTCAAGAATCTATCTACGACTACCATTATAGAATCTTTTTGTCGCTGAGTTCGCGGTAGTCCAAGGACAAAGTCCATGCTTACATCTTCCCAAGGTGCTTTTGGAACAGGAAGAGGTAAGTATAAACCTGTATTCTGGCTTTTGGTTTTGGCCAAGTGGCAAATTCTACATCTTTGAATATGCCTATTAACATCTTTTTCAAACTTCGGCCAATAAAAATTTCTTTGACTAAAGCCACGGTTTTGTCTCGCCCAAAGTGACATGTTAATCCTCCATCGTGAGCTTCCGAAACAAAATCTATTAAGTTGATCGAATACACACCTCGAGGATAAACAAAATCTATTTAGTTGACCAAACATAGTATTTAGTTGATTGAGCATAGGCTCGGAATAACATGTGAAATCTATTTAGCCAACTGAGCATAAATCTTAGGATGAAAATGTGGGATTTATTTAGTCGACCAAGCAATGTCGTCAGATATAACAAGTGAAATTATTTATCTAATCGAATCCATACCTCAGGGAAATATATTTAGCCTATTGAGCATAATCGTCAGATAAAACGAGTGAAATTTATATAGCTAAATGATCACAACCCTCAGGATAACATTTGAAATCTATTTAGTAAGTGAACATAGGTAGCGTTTGGTAGACACTTTGGAATGGAACAGAACGAGACATATGAGTTCTATTATGTGTTTGGTGTATTTTAAAAGTAGAACAAAACATGACGTATTATTGAAGGAGTGGAACACTTTGGTTCCATTAAAAAGGTGGAACCAAAGGGAACAAAACAAAACATCTAATTATTAATTTTTTATTGACAAAACTACCACCGACTCTCCTAACCTTATTCTCAAAACTGTTATTCCCCCAGTGTCACCCAACATATTTTACCATCACCATTGTCGTCTGGCACCGTACACCACCACCATTGTCGCCACCTCCACCACCACCACCACCGCAACTGCCACCTCTTGTCGAAACCCGGGGTCGCGACGGGTCGGCGAAACGTATTGGAAAAAATTGAGTTTCAATGGAGTCGCCACCAAAGTTTATTTTAAGGGAAAACATTTGGAAAAACCCTTTTAAAAAGAAAAATGGTCTTCAAAACCAAATTAGGGTTCGGGAGTCATTTATGCGTAGGGAAGGTATTAGCACCCTACAACATCCGTTTTAAAAAACGGTTACCTCTAATTAATTGTGCAAAAACTTGTTAACTTTGAAAATATTCATTTTACCATTTTTTGAAAATGGAAATTATTTTTGTTGCCCCTTTTTTTTATTTCTATTTTTGTATTTTTATTTTTTTTAAAATAAATAACCTAAGTTAAAAAGAAATGAATTTGGGTTAAAAAAGGAAGAAAAAAAAATGTTTATTTTGGCTTGACGGGATTGGTCCCCGCTCCTACGTATCCCCAGGTGCAATGGAGAAATCAAAGCTACGTAGTTCTGACAAACGTGTTGGAAAAAAGATTGACTTCGTTTTTGAAAGAAATTGATTTTTTTGATTTTTAAAATAAAGGAAAATGAGGAAATTGTTTTTGGAAGTTTTTTTTTTTTAATTCAAAGAAAGAAGAAAATTTATTTTTTAGCAGAATTGATGCTAGCAAATGGCTATACAACGAACCCTTGAAATTGTTTAGACGACATTATTGATAGAAATGTTATTCGATAAACGTCCTTTATTTTGAGAAGAAAACATTTTTTGAGAAAAGATTTAAAATTCTGCATTATCGAGTTAGCAAGTGGCTATACTCAATATTTTCCTTTTTACGTTATTGATAGAAATGCTATTCAATTAACGTAATAATTTTTGAAAAAAAAATCATTTTTTTGAAAAATGAATTTGAAATTTCACGCGTTATTGAGCTAGTAAATGACTATACTCAATATTTTCCTTTTTACGTTATTGATAGAAATGCTATTCAATTAACGCAACTTTTGAGAAAATTATTTTTGGGAGAGATTTGAGATTAAGCGCATTATTGAGCTAGTAAATGACTATGCTCAATATTCCCCTTTTTACGTTATTGATAGAAATGCTATTCAATTAACGTAATAATTTTTTTTGAAAAGAAATTATTTTCGGACGAGATTTGAGATTAAGCGCGTTATTGAGCTAGTAAATGACTATACTCAATATTTTTCTTTTTACGTTATTGATAGAAATGCTATTCAATTAACGTAATAATTTTTTTTTGAAAAGAAATTATTTTCGGACGAGATTTGAGATTAAGCGCGTTATTGAGCTAGTAAATGACTATACTCAATATTTTTCTTTTTACGTTATTGATAGAAATGCTATTCAATTAACGTAATCTTTTGAAAAGAAATTATTTTTGGAAGAGATTTGAGATTAAGCGCATTATTGAGCTAGTAAATGACTATATTCAATATTTCCTTTTTCTTAAAAAAAATACGTTAAAGGATAGAAATGTTATTCCATTAACGTAATCGATTATGTTTTAGAAAATATTTTTTGTTATTCTTATTTTTTAAAAAAGAGTAAATTAAACTAACCGTATTTACACGCGTCCTAAGTTATAAACGAGTACTATTTACAACGACAACTAAAATGCACGCCAGACAAATATTCACAACTATTTAAAACAGATCAAGTAAAAGAAACAAATATTTACAAATAATACAAGATGGTGGGTCAAAAGGAAATTATAAAAATGTGAAAAAAAACAATAACACAGAAAATGAAAATTAAAAGAAATTGCGCACACTGAAATAAAGTTGGGCCTCAGATTACATCATTAGCCCCACACACAATAGAGATAACACAAAAAATCCTAATCACTATTTATTTACTAATTAAATTCTACCATTATTTATTATTATTATCTCTTCTTTTTATTTTATTATTTTTTTTTATTATTTTTTTGGGGCCTTAGGATTAGAGACCTTTTTTAAAATTTCTTCACCCTAACACAAAAAATAAAAAAGGGAGAAAAAGAAAAAAAGAAAAAAGAAAAAAAAAAGAGAGAGGGAGTGGGACGGTTCACTAGAAGCTTCCTATTCCATCTTCACTCCCTCCTTCTCTCACTCTCTCATTTGCTCTCTTAGGGTTAGGTTTCCATGTGTGAGAAGAAGAGAAAAAAAGAAGAGGAAGAGGCAGGGAGAAGGGGGGCGGCCGCCCCTCGTGCATTGCCAAGGGGAACGCGGCTGAGGCCGCTAGTGGTTCGGTGAGGGCGGCTGAGGAACGACGATGGCGGGACGGCGGCTGCACGGCCGGAGGGGCGGAGGAGACCGCAAGTCGCGGCGGCGGAATGCGAAAGGAAGCACCGTGGTACACGACCCTCCTGGACGGCGGTGGTCGTGGTCTTTGGCAAAGTAAGCCGCTTTGCCGGCGGCACAGAGCGGCGACGAGGAGCCGCGTCCATGGGGCTACGGCGGCATGTAGGTGATTGACGGCCGCGACGGTGGCAGGGAAGAGGTGCGGTGGAGATGGACAGCAGCCGCCTAGAGCGGCGGACGGAGGAGCTTCTGCAGGGGAGGCCGCACACGACGGCGGCTGCAGCGGCGAAGGATACAGCCGCGCACGACAGCCTGAAGTGCTCTCGACAAAGAGCTGCGGCGGCGATGGTTACTGGAGGACGGTGAACGGCGTAGGGAGGGGAAATGGAGGTAACAGCAACGGTGGTGGCTTGGTGATCGGCGGCCATGCGCAGCGGCGCAGCCAACAAAGAAAACTGCAGGTACGGTGGCCCCTCCCTTTTTCTGTTGTTTTTTTCTGCTTGGTTTTATTTTCTGTTTCTAACTTCTCCCCTCTCTTGTGCATATATGGAGGCTGTGGGGTATGTGACAGTGGAGGGAGGCTTCACGGGGAGGTCATGGTGACTGAGAAGAGGAGAAGGAGGGGGCGACCAACCTAAAGGGGAAGATGGTTTATTTTATTTTTCATTCTCTGTTTATTTTTACTTTGGGACTGTATGATTTTGGACTGTACTAAATGGGACTCTGTTTATTATTTGCACTTGAACTGATGTCTGTGATTAGGACTGTGATTATGTCTGATTTTACCACCATACACCCAAAGCACTTTCAGATCAAGCACAAGAAATATATAGGTATTGAAAAATGAAAAATAAAAATGATACCAAATCTGTGATTATGCCTGAATGCTTTATGGTGCCTATCTCTTTACAGCTACAATTTCTCCTCTCCAAACTGTTTTAAATATGCTGTTGTAGTTCCTTCCTTTTTCACTCGAATGGTTTTATCCTCACTGTGTTTACGCTCAAATCCCTGATGAGAATAAAGATGATTCTCACAGGAAGTGTTTTGTGTGTGGGGTCCTATGATTGATTTTTCTGCCTCTGTGCATCGTCCGAAGAAGAAAAAAAGAAAATAGTTTACCACAGCTATTTATAGATGCAAAAAGGTTAATCCCCACCGCCCAAGTGATGATTTATTGAGCTGCTCGAGGTTGCAACTTGCAACCTGCAGCAACTCTTGTTCAGAAATTCGCCCCTGATCCTTCCTTCTTCCTTCTTCTACACGCTTCCTATTTTTACAGCTTTTATTTACAATTAAGGAAGATGAAACAAAGGTCTGATGGAAAAAAAAAAGAAAAAAGAAAGAAAATTTTAGAAAGGGCCCAAAAGTATTGGGCCAGCAAAAAGATTTTTTTTAGTTTTTCTTCCTCTTCCCTTCTTTTAAAAAAAATCTTTTTTTTTTTTTTAAGAGAGATGATTTCGAGTAGGCTTTACGGAAAAAGAGAATACCAGGCCCAAAAATGTACCTGTCACAACAAGAAAAGAGATTTTCAATTTTTCTTTATTCACTTTCTTTTAAAAGAAATGATTTTACTAGACCTAAAAGAAAATGTCACCGGGCCTGAAAACAAAATTGGCTCAATCAAATAAGAAAGAAGTTAGGGTTTACAAAACAGAAAAGGGGCAGGCCCAAGGCAAAATAAGAGAGAGGGCCCATTGGCCCAATTAATTATTCAACTAACTAATTATTCAATAATTAGTTAATTAAATAATTAATTAACTCTTTTTTATTTTGATAGGGTAAAAAGAAAATATTACAAATATATACGTGCATGAAAATAAGAGATAGAAAAAGTGAAATAGAACTTCCGGACGAAATTGGGTGCTGACAGCTGCCCCTCTTTACTTATATTTTTACTATAGAATATGAATAGCTTAGGCTTTCATATTCTAAAACTAAAAATTAAGTAAAGACAAAAGCACTTATTTCGTCCAGGAGGAACGAATGAAAGAGAGAGAGAGAGAGAGAATGACATGAATTACAAAACACGACATGAACTGGGATTTACAAGCGCCAGTTGAAGGCTAGGCATTATAGAAACAGTCAAAGGGTATTGCAGTAACGCAAAGAATGCCAGGCTGATTCTGGGCTTTGAAACAGAAGAGTAAAAAGGTGTGCCAGGCCGATGCTGGGCTTTGAAACAGGAAAGACAAAAAGGTTGTCGGGCTGATTCCGGGCTTTGAAACAGAAGAGTAAAAAGGTGTGCCAGGCCGATGCTGGGCTTTGAAATAGGAAAGACAAAAAGGTTGTCGGGCTGATTCCGGGCTTTGAAACAGAAGAGTAAAAAAGGGTGTCAGGCCGATGCTGGGCTTTGAACAGGAATTTTAAATATGCTGGACCGGGACCGGACTTTTGCAGAAACGGAAAGGATGCCAGGCCTGTGCTAGGCTTAAACAGGAATTCTAAAGATGCTGGACCGGGACCAGACTTTGCGGAAACGGAAAGGACGCCAGGCCGATACTGGGCTTAAACAGGAATTCTAAAGATGCTGGACCGGGACCAGACTTTGTGAGAACATAAAGGTGAAAAATACTTGTACAAAGCGTTAGTAAAATGATGATGCATGATGTGTGAATGAATGCATGATGAGCATAGTGTGAGATGCAATGGTGCTAGACATTTAAGGTTGTTTTAACAAATGAGCACCGCAAGAGAGTCTGTTCAGTCATATTACTGCGAAGATCGTTCTTTTCCTTCTTTTTTGAAATCGACAACCCTTAAGGACGTTGCTCTTGGATTTAAGGATGAACCGGAATAGAGATCCAACTAGAATTGAGCATCTTTTTCTACCGGCCGGGGGTCTGGTCCCACGCTTAATCGGGTTGGGTTGCTTCTTCATATGCACTTCTTACGCCGTCACCTGGTTATTTCCTCATATGAATTCATAAACCATCAAATCCCCTGTGATTTCATTAAACTCTTTCCGGCTTATGTTTTACTGAAGCCATTCTTTAACGCTTTTGAATTTGACACTTGTTCCATTTGTGGTATTTTGATTTTCAATGAAACATTCTTTTGGACTTTCAAAAGGGGTATGGATAAGGCAAAATGATCTTTATTATTAGAAAGGAAACAATTTGTACAGGAGTGAATAAAAAGAAAGGCAATATATAGAACACTTAGGTTACCAAAGACAGTAAGAGGAGCAAGAACTTAGCAGATCTTTCAATGATTTTGCAGAAGATGCACGGTGCCATAATCTCACATCATAATTTTGAATGTTCTTCAATTAGCCTTCGAGGAGACAGGATCGCTTTATCCCCCCCACACTCCGAGATCCTCAACCAAAATACCCAAGCAATTCTGACCGACTTTTGATGGGCTGCCATGACTTTTGCTTCAGCTGCTCTTTACATAGCGAGCTGTGTTATCGCTTTTTCTGTCCTTTTTCTTTTATTTGGACCCTAACTTTTGCATAGGCTGCCCTTTCGAGTTTTCAACCTATCGGGTTGCTCTAATTTTTGCCTAAGCCGCCCTTTCGGGTTTTCATCTTAGCGAGCATGTATTTCCTTTTATTCTTTTTCTTCTCTTTTTTGTTTTTTTTTTATTTTGACCCTAATTTTTGTCTAAGCCGCCTTTCGGGTTTTCAACTTATCGGGTCGCTCTAATTTTTGCCTAAGTCGCCCTTTCGGGTTTTCAACTTAGCGAGCATGTATTTCCTTTTTATTCTTTTTCTTCTCTTTTTTCTGTTTTTTAGGCATAATATTTCTTGACGGTGTCAAAATTCACCGTTAGTGGGAGGTCTTCGCCATCCATATTGGTTAAAATCAGTGCCCCTCCAGAAAAAGCCTTCTTTACCACATACGGTCCCTCGTAATTTGGGGCCCACTTGCCCCGGAGATCCTTCTGGATTGGTGAAACTTTTTTCAATACTAGGTCTCTTTCTTGAAATTCCCGGGGACGTACTTTCTTCTCATAAGCCCTTTTCATTCTTTTTTGGTACAGTTGCTCGTGGCAAAGCGCGGTCAATCTCTTCCCATCAATGAGGTTCAGCTGATCATATCTAGCTTGGACCCATTCAGCTTCCTCTAGTTTCGCCTCCATCAGTACTCTTAACGAGGGGATTTCTACCTCAATAGGTAGTACTGCTTCCATTCCATACACCAAGGAATAGGGAGTTGCCCCAGTTGAAGTGCGAACAGACGTCCGGTAACCGTGTAGGGCAAAAGGAAGCATCTCATGCCAATCTTTGTATGTCACTACCATTTTCTGAATGATCTTCTTAATGTTCTTGTTTGCTGCTTCGACTGCCCCGTTCGTCTTGGGGCGATAAGGGGAGGAATTATGATGTTGGATCTTGAAATCTGCACACAGTTCTCTCATCATTTTGTTGTTCAGGTTGGTGGCGTTATCTGTGATGATTTTATTCGGTAGGTCGTAGCGACAGATCAACTCCCTCTTGATGAACTTGATCACAACGTTTCTTGTCACGTTGGCATAGGAGGCCGGCTTCGACCCATTTTGTGAAATAATCGATGGCGACAAGAATGAAGCGATGCCCGTTGGATGCCTTTGGCTCAATTGTCCCTATAACATCTATTCCCCACATTGAAAATGGCCATGGTGATGTCAAGACATTCAAAGACTTCGGAGGTGCATTGATATTGTCTGCATATGTTTGGCACTTGTGACATTTCTTTACATAATTAAAACAATCAGTTTCCATGGTCAACCAGTATTATCCTGCCCTTAGAATCTTTCGCGCCATGGCATGCCCATTTGCGTGAGTTCCAAAAGAACCTTCATGAATATCTTGGATGATTTTCTTGGCCTCTGTCGCATCAACACATCGAAGAAGCACTGCATCGAAATTCCTTTTGTAAAGCACCTCCCTATTTAAGAAGAAACTCATTGCCAATCTCCTTAAGGATCTCTTGCCATTTTCCGATGCGCCTGGAGGATACTCCTTCTTTTCTAAATACTGCTTGATGTCATGATACCATGGTTTCCCATCCGATTCTTCTTCTATCATTTGACAATACACAGGTTGATCTCGAGTTTCAACCTTTATGAGTGGCATGTCTCGATCCTGACTTATTTTGAGCATTGAGGAAAGGGTGGCTAAGGCGTCAGCCAACTGGTTTTCATCGCGAGGGACATGGTGGAAAGTGATCTTATCGAACTGTTTGATCAGCCCCCTTATATAAGCTTGATAAGGGATCAACTTCGAATCTCGAGTCTCCCATTCTCCTTTCAACTGATGAATGACCAAAGCTGAGTCTCCATACACCTCAAGGGCCTTTACTTTAGATTCTATAGCCGCTCGGATTCCCATGGCACACGCTTCATATTCTGCTATGTTGTTCGTGCAATCAAAACACAATCGGGCTGTGATTGGAATGAAATGATCTTTCGGGGATATCAAAATGGCTCCAATTCCATGCCCCAGTGCATTGGACGCTCCATCAAACAACAAAGTCCACCTTTCTTCCTCCAAGGAGTCTTTTTCTTCGAATAATGCCATTACGTCCTCATCTGGGAATTCACACTGCATTGACTGGTAATCATTCAGGGGTTGATGAGCCAAATAATCTGCTAAGGCACTCCCTTTTATAGCTTTCTGAGTGACGTACATAATGTCATATTCTGATAACATCACTTGCCATCGAGCAATTCTCCCAGTGAGAGCGGGCTTCTCAAAAATGTATTTAATTGGATCCATTTTGGCCACTAACCAGGTCGTGTGACACAACATATATTGCCTCAAACGTCGGGCAGCCCAAGCCAAAGCACAACATGTCCGCTCTAACATTGAATACCTGGCCTCGTAGTTAGTAAATTTCTTGCTCAAGTAATAGATGGTGTGCTCCTTCCTTCCCGATCCGTCATGTTGCCCCAGCACACATCCCATGGATTCATCAAGCACCGTTAAGTACATAATGAGGGGCCTTCCTGGAATATGAGGCACTAAGATCGGAGGACTTTGCAGATACTGCTTGTTTTTTTCAAACGCCTTTTGGCAATCCTCATTCCACTCCACCGGTCGGTTCTTTCGTAATAACTTGAAAATCGGCTCACAAGTCGCAGTCAGTTGAGATATGAAGCGAGCAATATAATTTAACCTCCCCAAGAACCCACGAACTTCTTTTTCAGTGCAGGGAGCTGGCATTTCAAGAATGGCCCGCACTTTGTCAGGATCCACTTCTATCCCCTTTTGACTAACCATAATCCCAATAGTTTACCGAACTTTAACCCAAAGGTGCATTTAGCTGGATTTAACCTCAGCTGAAACTTCCTCAAGCGCTCAAAAAGCTTGCGCAAATTGACAACATGCTCTTCTTCCGTTTTCAATTTCGCAATCATATCATCCACGTAAACCTCCACTTCCTTATGCATCATATCATGAAATAGAGCCATCATCGCCCTTTGGTAGGTTGCCCCGGCGTTTTTCAAGCCAAAGGACATAACTTTATAACAGAATGTGCCCCAAGGCGTGATGAACGTGGTCTTTTCCATGTCTTCTGGAGCCATTTTGATTTGGTTATACCCTGAAAAGCCGTCCATGAAAGAAAAGAATGAATATTGAGCAGTATTGTCCACCAAAACATCAATATGTGGCAACGGGAAGTCGTCTTTGGGGCTAGCCCTGTTTAGGTCCCTATAATCAACACACATTCGAACCTTTCCGTCTTTCTTAGGGACTGGAACAATATTGGCCACCCACTCAGGATATTTTGCTACCGCTAGGAAACCAGCATCGAATTATTTCTTGACTTCCTCCCTTATTTTCAGCGACATATCAGGTCTCATCCTCCTCAACTTCTGCTTAACAGGAGGACATTCAGGCTTCAAAGGTAATTTGTGCTCTACTATATTGGGATCCAACCCTGGCATGTCTTGGTATGACCATGCAAAGACGTCACTGTACTCATGAAGGAGAGCAATTAGCTTTTCACGCTCGACACTGCTCATGACAGTGCCAATTTTGATCCCCTTTTCTTCTTTTTCAGCTCCCAGATTAATGACTTCAGTCGGTTCTTCATGAGGCTGAATTATTCTGGCCTCTCGTTCCACCATTTTCAACAGCTCAGGAGAAGGTTCCAAATCATCTTCGTCACCCTCATCGGCGTAATGAACAAGACATTCAAAATTATGAGATGAGACTTTAGCACTGTCATTTTCAAGTGATTCATTCTCAGATCTGCATTTTTATGGTAAACAAGGATTATTATGAAGTAAGGGAGGAAAGGGAAGTAATGGAAACAAGGGAGGAAAAAGGTGAAAGAGAAGACAAGACCAAAAAGTAATGTGCAAATTCCAACCATGTTTCATTGATTATCAAAATACTGAAAACAAGACAAGTTCACCCATTTTCCAAAAAGAAAGTAATCCTAAAGCCCTGGGCAAAGCGATAGGACTTAGCGTTACAGAATTACTTCGAAACAGAGCTTAAAATCACAGGGAACTCAATGATCTTCCAATTGTTGAGCTTAGTATTTGGTGCACAAGGATAAACCAGGCTTCCTGCATCATGAACTCTGGAAGGGGTATCCTCTTCTTCGATTACAACAACTTGATCGTCAAACATGAATACAGCGCTCCTGAAGCTTTGGCGAATGTCGCAGATGGGAATACCTCGTGTAACAGGCTCTCGATTCTCTAGTCGAGCCAACCTCTTTTCTTTTTTCTCCTCAGCCACCCTCCTCCTATCTGTCGGTGTGGCTTTGTATCCCAACCCAAACTTGTCTCTATTCTCACAAAGGCGCAACACGTCCACCATGCCTTTCATGGTCTTTCCCAGTCCTTGTCCATATTGATAACCTTTCTCTAACATGGTCTTAGCCATCATCATGGATGCCTTTGACAAATGAGGGCCCACAATGGGGGCTCCTTCCTTTGTATAAAAGGCATTGGCTATCTCGAAGGTCTGAAAAGCAGTTTCCAGAGCTTCTTCCGCTGCTTCGATATAAGGGGTTGACGCTAGTTTACTAACCAACATGTCCTCCTCGCCTGAGACTATTATCAACTTGTTATCAACAATGAACTTGACTTTCTGGTGTAGAGTGGAGGGCACAGCTCCTGTGGTATGAATCCACGGGCGTCCGAGGAGACAACTGTAGGCTGGCATGATATCCATCACCTGGAAGAGTACTTCAAAAGTGATGGGTCTAATTTGGATTGGGAGTTCGATCTCCCCAATAACCTCCCTCCGTGTCCCGTCAAATGCTCTTACTATCATGGAACTTGGCCTCATGTGGGTCCCGTCACAAGGCAACTTTGATAGTGTTGACTTTGGCATGACATTCAATGATGATCCATTGTCAACCAGAACCCTTGCCATTATATGGTCGTGGCACTTAACCGAGATGTGTAATGCGTTGTTGTGCCCCAATCCTTCAGACGGAATCTCGTCCTCGGTGAAAGTGAGATGATTAATGGCGGTGATGCTACCAACAATACCATCAAACTTATCCACCGTGATGTCATGGGAAACATGTGCTTCATTTAGCGTTTTCAACAAGGCTTTCCTGTGGGGTTCTGAGCTCAATAGCAGAGACAGAACAGATATCTTGGCGGGAGTTTGATTTAATTGGTCGACCACCTTATACTCGCTCTGCTTTACGAATTTCAAAAATTCGCTGGCCTCCTCATCGGTCACCACTTTCTTACGTTCTTCCTTTTTCATTACTCCTTCTTTTTCCTTTTCTTTCCCCATCTCTTTGTCTTTAACCTCCTGGAGTTCCTTTGGGATATAAATACGCCCACTCCGAGTCATTCCTCCAACGCCTGAGATGTTGTTGACAGCAGGGGCTCCAGGGCCAATTGAGGGATTCACTTGGTTTTCCTGAACATTCCCAACCCCTACTTGCACATCGTACTTCCAGGGGACCGCCTTCGAGTTTTTGTACGGAAATGGTGACGGGACTTGGATAGTGATTGGTCTTGGTCTACAGCAGGTCGATGCTTGCATGTTATGAGCGCCATGAAGCGTCAAAGGCGTAGGCACCTTAGGAAACGCTTGGGTTTGGGCGTTTTCCGACTCTTGGACCACGTTAACTCCCCCTTCATCCCTTATGCAACTTATTTTCACTAGTTGCGAATCTATCAGGCTTTGGAGGACTTCTTTGAATTTCTCACACTTCTCAATCGAATGCTCAGCATCTGGATGGATAGCACACATCGCCCCTTTCCTACTATCCCTTTTCTTCTCGATTGCCCCAATTTTGCAAAGTTCCTCAAAAATCAACTCCATTGGGGTTTTGATATCCGTCACATCCCGCACAAGAACATGTCCTGAAAAATCCTCTAGCATATTGACTCCAGATCCAGAAGCCCTATGGCCAGGCAATGGATTATTTCCGACATTAGGGCTATCTTCCTTGAAGTTCAACCACTTAGCATTAAGCAAGTCTTGCACTTTAAACTTCAAGGCTCTACAATTTTCTGTAGAATGCCCTACAGCTCCTGCGTTATAGTCACACTTAGCATTGGGATCATATCCCTTTGGGTAAGGAGGCTCAACTGGTTTCATGGGGGCCGGAGCTACCAGGGAGTTACGGATGAGGTGTGGTAGGAGATCAGTGTAGGACATCGGGATTGGGTCAAATTGAATTGGTTTCCTTTCTTGGTTATTTGGTGGTTGTCTTTGATTAGGATTAGGGTTTGGGGACCATGGTTGACTAGATTGATGAGGCATGGGGGGAGGTGCTCGTGGCCAGGTGGGAGGGTGGCGGACGGTATGGCATTGGTGGAAAGGCTTGGGGGTATGGCAGGTGTGAGGTTGCAGCTACGTAAGGGTAAGGCATGTAAGGGGGTTGAAAATTTGGCTGGAAGTGAGTTGGGCGTAACCCGGTCTTGCCTGGAAGGTGTTATTATGCTCAAACGTCACCGCGTGCGTTTCTCCCTCTTTTTTCTTACCTACCCCCGGTTGAGGCCTTCTTACATTAGAAACTTCCGTTACACTCTGTCAGCACCCAATTTTGTCCGGAAACTTCATTTACTTTTTCTTATGTATATATTTGTAGTATTTATCTATTTCTTCTAAAAAATCCAAAAATACCCAAATTAAAGAAAATCGAAATGGATCAATTAATCCGTTAGTTAATTAATTATCGATGGTTAATTGATTAACAGATTGATTAAATATTTTGATAAAAAAAATCTGTTAAGTCCAAAAAAGGAAAAAAAAAAGTCTTTTAATTGGCCCAATTTGGGCCCATTTGCTTCACCCTTGAAAAAAAAAAAGAGGAGAATTTTTCAGATTTGTTTTTTTATCTATTGGGTCATTTTTGGGCCCATTAATTTTTTAGGTTCAAATTAAAAAAAACAAAAAAAAGAAAAAGAGTTAAAATAAAAATTTAAATTGGGTTAATTAATTAATTGATTAATTAATTATTTATTAATTGGTTAATTAAACCATTTTACCAAAAAAGATGTGTTTTTCATATTCTTTCAAATTTTCCACTTGGGCTAGTTTGGCCCATTATTTGTGAGCTTGGATTCTGTTAAAAAAGGGTGATTGGGCTAACTCAGCCCTATTGCCAGCAAAAAAAAGAGAAGAAAAAACATTTTGGGCTAACATAACCCATTTTAAATTGATTAAAAGAAAGAAAAGAAAAATGGAGAGCAAGTTGCAAGTTGTGCAACTTGCCCTGTCCTGGGCGGCTAAAGTGGCAGAGCACCTGGTGTTTTGGGCGGTGGAAGTATGGGGAAATCTGAACAGCATGGGCAAGCTTTCTTTTGTTTTACAGTGCAACTTGCACACTGGGGGAGGCAAATTTTGCCTATAAATAGGAGAAAAATTCGAACAGAGGGGGGAAGGGGAAAAATTCAAAAAAAAAAAAGAGGGGTTTCCAGAAAAATTCAGAAAAAACAGAGTTGGGTTTTAACATCTGAAAACCAATTCAAAAAAACAGAGAGTATTGCATTAGTGAGGTTGAAGTTCCGAAATTGAGAAGAAGGCAATCAAGGAGGAAGAGAACACAACAGAAAATCAAAACAGGTAATTATAGTGTATTCTAGCTAATATTTTGCTAAATCTTTTGAGTCTAGATCATGCCATTGGATGAAAATAAAAGCAGAAATGTCCATAGATGTTCCTATAACAGTCCTTTCTTACACAAATTGAAATGATCAAATGAAATTTACAGTAACCAATCTCTACTAGAAAATTTCAACCTCTAAACCCCACCAGTACCAACTATGGCCATTCTCACTCACTGTTTCTGTAGTGTTGCCTATGTCCCTCAGTCATACCTCCTGCACCCATAAACATAAAAATCAGAACAGAGAAAATAGAATGGGAAAGCTAGGACAAGAAGAAACAATAAAGAAGAAACAGAGAGAGAAAGGAGGGGAGAAGAGTCACTTACCGCCGGAAGCCGCGTCTCCATCCGGAGCGTTGTTGTGTGGTTGTCCCTTGAACCACCACCCGCCTGCAGCGCCACTGTCCAAGGCGGTTCCTCTCCCAGAAGCTGTTGCGCCTCCATCCCATGGCCTCCGTGGCCACGCTCCCCTTGCGGCGGTCGCGCCGCTGCTACGTGCCTCCTTCACCGCGCCGCCGTCAATGGCAGCAACTCCCGGCTCCTCGCGGCGGTTTTTCCTCAGAAACGCGCAGCCACCTCGCGCGGTCGTCGTCCTCCACCATCCCGCCGCGAGACGCGGCCAAGCACTCCTCCATTCTCACGATCTGTCACACCTCAGCCGCTCCCTTCCAAGCCATCACTGTGGCTATAACCTCGCCTCCCTCTCGACGGCGCACGGCCGCGACTCACCGCCACACGCCGCCCCTTTCCTCCTCTGCGCAAGGACCATCGTGCGTTGAGCACCACTGTCTCCGCCCTTCCCCGCGGCCGCCGTCGCGCTCGTCACCCCCTGCAGTGGCAGTGCCGCCGCTGCTGTGACCGTGGCCCCCGTGGCCGCGCTGTCTCCCCTGCATGCGGCCAGCGCCGCCGCTGAACCCCCATGGCCTCTCTCACCCTTTGCTCTACCCCTTTTCCCAAATCAGTAAACCCTAGCAGAGAAAATAACATCCTAAAAGGTTATAAAATCAAAATAGGGAATCTGCTTCTGGTTTGTGCCCTTTCACTTGTTTTTGGGGCGTGTGTTTGAAAAATAAAATGGGCTAAGCAGGCCACCGAGGCCCAACTTGTTTTTCCCTTTCCTTTTTTTAATTATTTCTTTTTTATGTTGGGCCAGTGATGATGTGCTGAGGCCCAACTCATTTTCTCCTCTTTTGATCTGATTTGGTAATGTTGTTCAATTCTATTATTTGTTGTTTATTTTGTTTCATTTATTACTAATAATCTCTTTTTGTAAATTCTTTTAGATCCACCATCTTGTATTTCCTTTAAGTGTTTAAAATTATTTATTTAACATTTGTGGATGTAAATATTTGTTTATTTCTTTCTCTGTAAATAATTGATTATTTATAATTTTAATTTTGTGTTCATGTAAATATTAATTGATTCAATTTATCCCCTTTTATCTTTGACGTTAATAGAATAACATTTCTATCTTTTAACGTCATTCAAATAAAAAATAATTGAGCATAGTCATTTACTAGCTCAATAATTTGCTCGTTTATAAATAAAAAAAAAACATTTTTTAAATTGGTTTATCAAATCAATTACGTTGACGGAATAGCATTTTTATCCTTTAACGTATATTTTTAAAGAAAAAAGGAATATTGAGTATAGTCATTTACTAGCTCAATAATGCGCTTAATCTCAAATCTCTTCTAAAATTAATTTTCTCAAAATTACGTTAATTGAATAGCATTTCTATCAATAACGTGAAAAAGGAAATATTGAGTATAGTCATTTACTAGCTCAATAATGCGTGAAAATTCAAATTCCTTTTAAAAAATAATTCTTTTCAGAAAATACGTTAATTGAATAGCATTTCCATCAATAACGTAAAAGAGGAAAATATTGAGTATAGCCATTTGCTAACTCAATAATGCGAAATTTCAAATCTTTTTTAAAAAAAATGTTTTCTTCTCAAAATAAATGACGTTTATTGAATAGCATTTCTATCAATAAAGTCGTCTAAACAATTTCAAAGGTTCGTTGTATAGCCATTTGCTAGCATCAACTCTGCTAAAGAATAAATTCCTTTTTTCTTTAAATTAAAAACACTTCCAAAATCAATTTTCCTC
Organism: Sesbania bispinosa; assembly: GCA_026901365.1. NCBI lineage: Eukaryota > Viridiplantae > Streptophyta > Magnoliopsida > Fabales > Fabaceae > Sesbania > Sesbania bispinosa. Next base: position 1,864,775 of record QLOH01000048.1, on the reverse strand, counting down.
ATTTTCCTTTATTAAAAAAATCAATTTCTTTCAAAATCAAAACCGATCTTTTCAAACACATTTTAGAACTACGTGGCTTTGATTTCTCCATTGCACCTGGAGATACGTAGGAGCGGGATTTCCCGTCGAGCCAAAATGAAATTTTCAACATCTTTTGTCCCGTTGATTTCAAATTAATTTTTTTTCTCATCATTCTTTAATTTAAAGAATGTAAATAAATTTTGTTTTTTTTTCTTTTAGAGGGTAAAATAAACATTTTAAAAATTAATGAATTTTGCACAATTAATTAAGGGTGACCGTTTTTAACGGATGTTGTAGGGTGCTAATACATTCCCTACGCATAATCGACTCCCGAATTTGGATCTCTTGTTCGCAGACCAGTTTTTAATTTTAAATCATTTTCGGGTTTTTCAATTTTCCCAACCCAAATAAATTGGTGGCGACTCCCCAAAATTCAATCATTTTTTTTTCATTATTTTTCACGGGCTCGCCGACCCCGTCGTGGCCCCGGTCGCGACAGCTGGCGACTCCACTGGGGAATTTGAGAGTCAAGCCTATTAATTAATTGTGCAAAATTATTAACTTTTTATGTTTGTTATACCCTCTTTCATTTTGTTGTATATATCCTATTGTAAATACTTTTTCTTATGTCTTTGTGAATTCCATTGTACATATTTTGCTGTTGTAAATATTTTGCTTCAACCTTAGGTTAGAAGACTATTATTTGTGCACATATTTGTTATCTGTCTCTCTTGCAGGTGGGTAGTTTTGTAGGTTTCTATGCTCTAAGCAGGCACTCCATTGTCGGTCTCCTCGCACAACTTTGGCTCTATACCCGAGCTCGTGCAAGCTAAGGCATAGGAGGTGTTTCAACAAATGTTTTGAGGGGCTTGATGCCCACGTGACATTAGTTGATTCACCACTCAGATTGATACCGGTATCTTGGATTTGTTATATTGAGAGGGATTATCCCTACGTATGACTAATTCACGAACTGGATCCTTGTCAATGTGATGAGGGCAATCTGGGAACCATGGTCCCTAGAGGTCTAGATTCATCCCTAAATCTGTGCACCGGTAGTTTATCTATAATTGCCAAACCTGAATAGGGATTTTTGTCCGACAATAGAATTATCCAATGCTAGGATTCGCCCTTGTAGAACAAAAGGAGCATTAATCTTTTTCTTATTTCTTTTCCTCAAAATTTTAATCTCCACATTTTTTGTACAAAATTTTAGTATCTCATCCTTGCACAAAAAGATATATTTTGCATCTATAAACTTTGTGAATAGTTTGTCTTTTCTTTCTCCTTTTTCAATTTCTTGAAAAATCATGTGTCTTCTTTTGTGTATAATTCAAGCAAATTTTGAAAAATTTTTGAAATGATTCCAATTTTGAAATAACATTCCCCTAAATTAATTCTTTCCAAATTTTTATCAGATTTCACCATTGCGCCAAAGCACAAGTTCATACGCAGTCCTATCCAAACCCGTTCTCGTTCCCAGACAGTTCCCCACCATTCAACAATGGCTGAGATCCCTGTGACAAGTGAGAGCCCTCCTACTATGGAGCAGAGGATGGAAAGGTTGGAAGGGAGTTTTAGCCAAATTTTAGAATTGTTGAAGACTGTGATCCCTGAGAAGGAAGTGATCAACGACAATTCGAACGGAGACGACAACGATGGTGGGGGTCCATCTATTAAAACCAATGGTGAAAATCCCCACAAAGTTGTGATTGTCACCGAGTCATCAGGCCCCGAGGTGAAGGTCAGGGAGGAAGAAGCTAAAATGATGGACAAAATGGAGATGTTGGAAGAAAAAATGAGAGCATTACAGGGAATAGATGTTTACGGGAAGCTGGATGTGCAGGATTTTTACCTTTTCCCCGACATAGAGATTCCTGCAAAATTCAAAGTTCCAGATTTTGAGAAATTTGAAGGGAAGACTGACCCGTTGATCCACCTGACCATGTACACTAGAAGCATGCCTGCACATTATAACAATGAAAAGCTGATGATTCATTGTTTCCAGCACAGCTTGGCTAGAGGTGCTCTGACTTGGTTTCTACAGCTTGATAAGAAGCAAATCAGGAGTTGGCGTAATCTGGCGGAATTATTTATCAAACAGTACCAGTTTGTGACCGACATTGCTCCTGACCGATTCGAGCTTCAAAGGATGAAGAAGGCCGAGACGGAGACATTTAGGGAGTATGCTCAAAGGTGGAGAGAGAAAGCTTCTCAGGTTCAGCCCCCTCTGAATGAAAAAGAAATTGTTAGACTTTTTGTGAAAACTCTTGATGGGGCATACTTTGAGAAATTGTTGGGATGTGTCACCAATCGGTTTTCAGATGTTGTCATTGCTGGAGAACGGGTGGAAGATGCCATCAGAGAAGGGAAGCTACATGGGGCAAATAATCCTCATGATAAGCCCAAAAAGCCGAACTTTCAAAAGAAGGAAGGAGAGGTCCATGCAGTTGGCACTGGAAACTACCCATCCAAAACCATATCCCATCACCCCGTCCAACAATCCTCACCATACTCCCTACCACCCTTTTATCCATACCCTTACCCATCCTATCCTCCAAACTTCCACAATCCTTACCAGGGAGGAACATCCCAAGTTGGGAACTCCGCACCTCCACAAGTTAACAATGTTTCCTTTCCCAGCCAGCTACCGACCTTCCAAAATCCACCCTATCAGCCAAGAAAAGAGAGAGTGAAGATCGATCCAGTGCCAATCCCTTATTCTGACCTCTATGATACTTTGTTGCAACAACATTTGGTGGCCCCAGAAGTACCACAACCAGTGTCCAATCCTCCCCGCAAATGGTACAACCCAGCTGAAGCATGCAAGTATCATATGGGAGCCCCAGGTCACTCGATAGAAAAATGTTTGACCTTCAAACTTCGAGTGCAAAGGTTAAGAGATGCAGGACAATTGTTTTCTGAAGAAGGAGAAGGGAAATCCACAGGGACGAGTATCGACAAAGATCCTCTCCTTAAGCATTAAGAATGAAGTTTGGCTGATGCATTTTAGGTTGTCGGTAGTATTGGATGACTTTCAATTTCTCGCTTTTTATCTTGCTTCTTTTGTTTAAGTGTAATGGTTAACTTTTTTGCTTTTACTACAATGATGTACTCGTCATATTATGAGCAATGAAATTATCTTTTGTTCATGTTGTTATTCCAAAAGAAAGAAAATGAGTGAAAAAATGAGTAAATGCATCTTTCAAGAGACTTTGTCTCTAAATTAAACTTTTTGAAAGCAAGCAATCAAGATTTGAAAAGAAGTTTGGCCTTGTTTCTTTATCCAACAGTTGAGTAATATCCCTTGCTACCCACTTTGAGCTTAAAAAAGAATTTTTCTTCAATTAACCCTGGACAAGGATCACCTCCACACTGGGGGCTGCTACAATGTATTCATCCAAATCTCATGAATTATTTGTGATGTTACTCGTACAAGTTGTATTCCATTTTCACAAATTATTCATTCATAAAGAAAAGAAAAGTTGAAAATATGAAAAAAGAAAGATGGAAATGAATAAAAAAAAGGAAAGAAATGAAAGCTTGAAAACTTGGAAGATGTGAAAAGGGAAAATGTTGAGAACATCACTTTGACTGAATTATCTGTTTCAAAATGTATCACTGTGCAGCAGATCATTTGTCCCAATGAACCTTAAACACTCATTTTGGGCCTTAATATCCTTTTCTTTCATAACCATTTAACCCTTGGCCACGTTACAAGCCCAATAAAGTCCATCCTAATCAAAGATTGATTGCTTTTATTTTCTTAATCTTTAATTTTGAGACAAAGCGACTTGATTAAGCTGCATTTGCTTGTACATTTGGCTCCTAAGAAAAAAGAAAAAATGAAAAAGGAAAAATGAAAAAAAGGAAAAAGAAAAAATACAAAAGATGAAGGAAAAGCGCACTTGCAGTGGAAGCAAATGTTAATTTTATTCATTGGGCATTTGAAGCAAGAATCATCAGAAGGATTTGGGTGTCATAGATGTCTTGAAGCTAAAATCTGGGGGCTCATCGCATCAGGAGTATTTGACTGTCATAGGTGTTTGAACCTTAAATTGGGGGGTCATTATTCCTCCTCGCCAGAATTGTGCAAGTTTCCATCTCCTTGAGAAATCATGCTTTCATGCCTAACTTGGGGGCTAGATTCATATTTCACTTATACTTCCATGTCACAGTGGAAAATTATCTGCCCTTCCCATACTCCTCCCCTTTAATCTCAAAAACCTTGAAAAAGATTCTTTGCTTTTTCCTTACACCATAATACCACCCTTTATCCATAAACAATTGAATGAGTGTTTTGACTCAATGGTGAAAAGGAAATTCATATCATTTTTGGGAATGTTGTTTCTCCTGGAATTTTTCATATTTGATTTGAAATTCATGCCAAGTTTCTATGGAAGAATCAAGTTTTGAAATCTAGATTGTTGTCCAAATTTCTAACTTCATTTTTGCAAGCATTTCGCACCGATTGTTGGGCATTGTCCTAACCTTTGTTCCAGATGTTTGAGTTGTCGAGTTATCATTTTTAGGTAATGTAATGCCCATGTTTCCATTTTAGGTATTGTGACGCCTAGTTCTTTTCTCTAGGGTATTGTGAAGCCCGCTCGACATTGTGACATCTAGTGTCTTCTATTTTCATCAAACTACCTGTGATTTACCAGGTATTTTCCTCTCCTCCTGATGGTTTTCCAGGAGTCTTATCAGTTTGACCTGATGGTTTTCCAGGTCTTTTCCCTTTCCTCCTGATGATTTTCCAGGAGTCTTATCAGTTTGACCTGATGGTTTTCCAGGTCTTTTCCCTTTCCTCCTGATGGTTTTCCAGGAGTTTAACCTGATGGTTTTCCAGGTCTTTTCCCTTTCCTCCTGATAGTTTGCCAGGAGTCTTATCAGTTTGAGCTGATGGTTTTCCAAGTCTTTTCCCTTCCCTCCTGATGGTATTCCAGGAGTTTATTAGTTTGACCTGATGGTTTTCCAGGTCTTTTCCCTTTCCTCCTGACGGTTTTCCAGGAGTTTATCAGTTTGACCTGATGGTTTTCCAGGTCTTTTCCTTTTCCTCCTGATGGTTTTCCAGGAGTTTTTATCAATCTGACCTGATAGTTTTCCAGGTCTTTTCCCTTTCCTCCTGATGGTTTTCCAGGAGTTTATCAGTTTGACCTGATGGTTTTCCAGGTCTTTTCCTTTTCCTCCTGATGGTTTTCCAGGAGATTTATCAATTTGACCTGATGATTTTCCAGGTCTTTTCCCTTTTTCCTAGATCATGTTTTGTCCGAAACAAAATTGGCTGCTTCTTTATTTTTGCTTATTCTTTCAGTTGAAAGAACAAGCAAAGGGGGCTGCTGTCAGCACCCAATTTTGTCCGGGAACTTCATTTACTTTTTCTTATGTATATATTTGTAGTATTTATCTATTTCTTCTAAAAAATCCAAAAATACCCAAAATTAAAGAAAATCGAAATGGATCAATTAATCCGTTAGTTAATTAATTATCGATGGTTAATTGATTAACAGATTGATTAAATATTTTGATAAAAAAAATCTGTTAAGTCCAAAAAAGGAAAAAAAGTCTTTTAATTGGCCCAATTTGGGCCCATTTGCTTCACCCTTGAAAAAAAAAAGAGGAGAATTTTTCAGATTTGTTTTTTTATCTATTGGGTCATTTTTGGGCCCATTAATTTTTTAGGTTCAAATTAAAAAAAACAAAAAAAAAAAGAAAAAGAGTTAAAATAAAAATTTAAATTGGGTTAATTAATTAATTGATTAATTAATTATTTATTAATTGGTTAATTAAACCATTTTACCAAAAAGATGTGTTTTTCATATTCTTTCAAATTTTCCACTTGGGCTAGTTTGGCCCATTATTTGTGAGCTTGGATTCTGTTAAAAAAGGGTGATTGGGATAACTCAGCCCTATTGCCAGCAAAAAAAAAAGAGAAGAAAAAACATTTTGGGCTAACATAACCCATTTTAAATTGATTAAAAGAAAGAAAAAGAAAAATGGAGAGCAAGTTGCAAGTTGTGCAACTTGCCCTGTCCTGGGCGGCTAAAGTGGCAGAGCACCTGGTGTTTTGGGCGGTGGAAGTATGGGGAAATCTGAACAGCATGGGCAAGCTTTCTTTTGTTTTACAGTGCAACTTGCACACTGGGGGAGGCAAATTTTGCCTATAAATAGGAGAAAAATTCGAACAGAGGGGGGAAGGGGAAAAATTCAAAAAAAAAAAAGAGGGGTTTCCAGAAAAATTCAGAAAAAAACAGAGTTGGGTTTTAACATCTGAAAACCAATTCAAAAAAACAGAGAGTATTGCATTAGTGAGGTTGAAGTTCCGAAATTGAGAAGAAGGCAATCAAGGAGGAAGAGAACACAACAGAAAATCAAAACAGGTAATTATAGTGTATTCTATCTAATATTTTGCTAAATCTTTTGAGTCTAGATCATGCCATTGGATGAAAATAAAAGCAGAAATGTCCATAGATGTTCCTATAACAGTCCTTTCTTACACAAATTGAAATGATCAAATGAAATTTACAGTAACCAATCTCTACTAGAAAATTTCAACCTCTAAACCCCACCAGTACCAACTATGGCCATTCTCACTCACTGTTTCTGTAGTGTTGCCTATGTCCCTCAGTCATACCTCCTGCACCCATAAACATAAAAATCAGAACAGAGAAAATAGAATGGGAAAGCTAGGACAAGAAGAAACAATAAAGAAGAAACAGAGAGAGAAAGGAGGGGAGAAGAGTCACTTACCGCCGGAAGCCGCGTCTCCATCCGGAGCGCTGTTGTGTGGTTGTCCCTTGAACCACCACCGCCTGCAGCGCCACTGTCCAAGGCGGTTCCTCTCCCAGAAGCTGTTGCGCCTCCGTCCCATGGCCTCCGTGGCCGCGCTCCCCTTGCGGCGGTCGCGCCGCTGCTACGTGCCTCCTTCACCGTGCCGCCGTCAATGGCAGCAACTCCCCGCTCCTCGCGGCGGTTTTTCCTCAGAAAACGCGCAGCCACCTCGCGCGGTCGTCGTCCTCCACCATCCCGCCGCGAGACGCGGCCAAGCACTCCTCCATTCTCACGATCTGTCACACCTCAGCCGCTCCCTTCCAAGCCATCACTGTGGCTATAACCTCGCCTCCCTCTCGACGGCGCACGGCCGCGACTCACCGTCACACGCCGCCCCTTTCCTCCTCTGCGCAAGGACCATCGTGCGTTCAACACCTCTGTCTCCGCCCTTCCTCGCGGCCGCCGTCGCGCTCGTCACCCCCTGCAGTGGCAGTGCCGCCGCTGCTGTGACCGTGGCCCCCGTGGCCGCGCTGTCTCCCCTGCATGCGGCCAGCGCCGCCGCTGAACCCCCATGGCCTCTCTCACCTTTTGCTCTACCCCTTTTCCCAAATCAGTAAACCCTAGCAGAGAAAATAACATCCTAAAAGGTTATAAAATCAAAATGGGGAATCTGCTTCTGGTTTGTGCCCTTTCACTTGTTTTTGGGGCGTGTGTTTGAAAAATAAATTGGGCTAAGCAGGCTACCGAGGCCCAACTCGTTTTTCCCTTTCCTTTTTTTAATTATTTCTTTTTATGTTGGGCCAGTGATGATGTGCTGAGGCCCAACTCATTTTTCTCCTCTTTTGATCTGATTTGGTAATGTTGTTCAATTCTATTATTTGTTGTTTATTTTGTTTCATTTATTACTAATAATCTCTTTTTGTAAATTCTTTTAGATCCACCATCTTGTATTTCCTTTAAGTGTTTAAAATTATTTATTTAACATTTGTGGATGTAAATATTTGTTTATTTCTTTCTCTGTAAATAATTGATTATTTGTAATTTTAATTTTGTGTTCATGTAAATATTAATTGATTCAATTTATCCCCTTTTATCTTTGACTTAATAGAATAACATTTCTATCTTTTAACGTCATTCAAATAAAAAATAATTGAGCATAGTCATTTACTAGCTCAATAATTTGCTCGTTTATAAATAAAAAAAACATTTTTTAAATTGGTTTATCAAATCAATTACGTTGACGGAATAGCATTTCTATCCTTTAACGTATATTTTTAAAGAAAAAAGGAATATTGAGTATAGTCATTTACTAGCTCAATAATGCGCTTAATCTCAAATCTCTTCTAAAAATAATTTTCTCAAAATTACGTTAATTGAGTAACATTTCTATCAATAACGTGAAAAAGGAAATATTGAGTATAGTCATTTACTAGCTCAATAATGCGTGAAAATTCAAATTCCTTTTAAAAAATAATTCTTTTCAGAAAATACGTTAATTGAATAGCATTTCTATCAATAACGTAAAAGAGGAAAATATTGAGTATAGCCATTTGCTAACTCAATAATGCGAAATTTCAAATCTTTTTTAAAAAAAAAAATGTTTTCTTCTCAAAATAAATGACGTTTATTGAATAGCATTTCTATCAATAAAGTCGTCTAAACAATTTCAAGGGTTCGTTGTATAGCCATTTGCTAGCATCAACTCTGCTAAAGAATAAATTCCTTTTTTTCTTTAAATTAAAAACACTTCCAAAATCAATTTTCCTCATTTTCCTTTATTAAAAAAATCAATTTCTTTCAAAATCAAAACCGATCTTTTCAAACACATTTTAGAACTACGTGGCTTTGATTTCTCCATTGCACCTGGAGATACGTAGGAGCGGGATTTCCCATCGAGCCAAAATGAAATTTTCAACATCTTTTGTCCCGTTGATTTCAAATTATTTTTTTTCTCACCATTCTTTAATTTAAAGAATGTAAATAAATTTTGTTTTTTTTCTTTTAGAGGGTAAAATAAACATTTTAAAAGTTAATGAATTTTGCACAATTAATTAAGGGTGACCGTTTTAACGGATGTTGTAGGGTGCTAATACCTTCCCTACGCATAATCGACTCCCGAATTTGGATCTCTTGTTCGCAGACCAGTTTTTAATTTTAAATCATTTTCGGGTTTTTCAATTTTCCCAACCCAAATAAATTGGTGGCGACTCCCCAAAAATTCAATCATTTTTTTTTCATTATTTTTCACGGGCTCGCCGACCCCGTCGTGGCCCCAGTCGCGACACACTCCTCGTAATCTTCCCATTTCTCACTCCTGCCTCAACTCTTTCTCCAATCACAACAATATCCGAGAAATTCGATGATACACTTCCAATCATCCTGTCATAAAAGGGTGATTGGAGTGTATCAATGAACATCGCGGTCATTTCTCTTTCTGATAGAGGCGGTTATACTTGTGCAGCGGTTTCCTTCCAGCGCTGAGCATATTCTTTGAAGGTTTCTGTATCCTTCTTCACCATATTCTGTAACTGCATCCTATCAGGAGCCATATCAAGATTGTACTTATACTGCTTTAGAAAGGCGTCAGCAAGATCCTTCCAAGTGCGGATGTGGGTTCGCTCTAAGTGCATATACCAGCTTAGAGCTGCCCCTGCTAAGCTATCTTGGAAGACATGAATCAACAACTTGTCATCATGGGCATAAGAGGCCATTTTTCTATAGTACATTGTCAAATGGCTTTTTAGGCATGTCACCCCCTTGTATTTCTCAAATTCCGGTGCTTTAAATTTCGGAGGGATCACTACGTCTGGCACTAGACATAATTCAGAGGCACTTCCCAAGCCATAATACCCTGCACCTTCTATTGCACGCAGACGGTCTTTTAGGATCTGTAGTTTCTCCTTTGAATGGGGGTCATTTACCACCGTATCTTTGGGTTGGGTGGTTGACACGAGCAGAGGGACAAGTTGTGGGATAATTGGTTTCCCTTGGGAATCCAGGTTGAAGTTTGGTGGTTGAAAAGTGCTTGAAGGGGTGTTAGTGGTTGGTAAAAAGGGATAAGGCATGAAGGTGGGGAATGGTGGTGGTGGTGCTGAGGTTTCATTAGTGGTTTGACCCGGATCCAGTTGTTGTGCTTGGTTTTGAGGGTCAGTGTTGGCCGCGGTCGTGTTGTTGTCTTGGGGATTGGTGAGTTGAGGTGGGGTATAACCCGGTGGGAGGCCATAAGTGGGCCATTGGACTCCTTGAGGCATTTGGCTTTGAGGATCAGGGTTGGTTGTCGGTGTGTGATTATCTGGAGGGTTGGTAAGCACGGGTGGGGTATAACCAGGTGGCAGGCCATAAAGGGGCCATTGGACTCCTTGAGGCGCATGTGCTTGGTGGTGGGGGTACATCATCACTGGTATCATTCCTCCTTGAGGACTTACACCATGGGATGGTGGAGGAGTTGGAGTGAACCCAGGTGGATGATCAGGTGTGGCGGACTGTTCTTGGTTTGCTGCCGAGGCATTCCCATCTGCTTCCTTCTTTTGTAGTAACTCAAAGATCTTGGCCAGTTGTTCCTTCATTAGAGTGACATCTCCCCTCAATTCTTGTTGGTTCTGTTCCAGTTCTTCCATGATTCTTGACTGAGCACGGGTCCTATAAGGGTGTCGCCGGTTTTTGCTTTTTTGCTTGATTAGTTATTTTTCCTGTTAAAACACTTTGTAAGCAAAAAGAAAAGAATAGTTCAAGAATTTATTACCGGTTATGGAAAATCCTGTCAAACGCTCAATAACCAAGGGACGTTCCCCATATTCTAATGCTAGAGGCATGTTTCCTCTTAGACTAGATATGGTTAGTGATCATCTTTAGGGAGTTATTCGCTCCTCTATAAATGACACCTCAACACTAGCCATGCAATTATTTCTTTAGCGGACATCCCGTATCTCAGTTAAGGAAAAATGGTTGGTAATTAAGCAAAGGAGAATTTGTTCCTCAAACGTTAATGCCTTAGATCAAAGTCAATGAGCAAAGGTAAAACATAGAAGCAAAGCGTCGTTTCACACCAGAAGGTAAGTACAATGTTTGATCTAACAAGGTTCACATAGGAAACAAGATTACATCAAGCATTTTGGCTCCCTCCCAAAACCCCTAGCTAAGTCTTGGCAATATCTCATGAACCTAGCAGTCTTTGGTGGCAACTGTATCTCAGGGTTCCTGTCGATCTCATCTTCTGCTTCACCAAGTCGCCTTGCTAGCTCTATACTATGATAGTTGACGCAATCAGCCATGTCATCGCATCGTTTCATCCACTCTCTCTTTTTGTCCTGCTGAACGTTGGTCCTGAGCCTCCATCCTTCTATTGCCTCATCTGCCTCTTGCTATTTTCTTTTAGCTTTAAGCTTCCGTTTGATAACTTTCTGACTCAATTCTTCATTCTTCTCATGGTATTTCTTAGCCAAGCCCCACCAGTTTTTAGTATCATTACGGGCGTTTCCCAATTCTGCTAGTAACTTCTTCAGATGTTCTCCCTGCGTCTGATTTTCTGCTTCCAATGCCAACTTTCCTTCTAGAATTTCTACGTTCTCTCTTTCTAGTGCTTCTATTCTATCTTGCATCTTTTCTTCCTCAGTTCGTTCCACTCCTTTCCCCTTCCATTTCTTTCCTTTCCTAGCTTGACTTGGATATGTACCTTCACCCTGGATCTTTAAACGCTCTATTTGTTCATCCTTTTTCTTGCATTGTCTCTTCAGGGCATCAATTTCCCATTCAGCGGCCTCTTCTACTTCCTATAATTGTTTTATCTGTGCTCTTGCCCTTTCCAATTCAGATGCCATGGCTTTTAGGGTTTCATCAGATGATCGGGATGAACCTTCAGCGTGTGGGGCTTCTCTTAGGACATATTCTGGGACTCCTCTCGCCTTTCGCCACTCATTGTATTCTTGTGAGGCAGACATTCGTGGTTTCCCCAGTTCTTCATCTCCTTTCCTTTGGACATTCCTCCATGCGGCTCTGACCCTGACTAGTAACTGACTCGCATCAGGTACATCATACTGAAAACAGATACCTCCCAACTGCTCTTCAACGGGTTTTGACTTGGGTCCGCTTGAGCTGTCTGAGAGCAATGGATGGGGTATAAGTTACACAACCTCTTGGACCCATCAACGGCACATTTGCAAAATCGCCGCAACTGAATATAACCTCATAAGGGGAATACCAAGGACACGTCCACGCGATCTTATTATCCTGGATGTCTGCAAGCTCTTTCTTCCATTCTCTCGCCTCTTGCCTCTTTACTTTGATGCGGCCAAAATCCCTCAAAGGATCAGGAAAGAGAGTGTGAAGCTCACATGCATACATATGTGTGATAATCCATACATAAAGCAGGTGCGTACAACATTTCAGAGTGCCTCCATTCTTTTTTTGACAAACTTCCAGTGTTAGGAGAGTATCAGCTAAGATGGCTGGAACGGGATTCAATCCCTGAGTCTCATACTGTGCAAACACATCCATGGCTGCATGATCCACAATGTTTGGCGTGAAAGGGAAAAGTATCAATCCATAAATGGTCAATGCCAGGGTCTTGTTAAAGTAATGCCAACTTCCACGCCCAGCTAGCGCCTCCAGATGATCTTCTAGGAATGATTTTCTCAACCCCTGTATTGCCCCCTCTTTTCAAGTTTCAACTGGTCGGGGTGAAAGCCGATAAGTTTGGCAATTTTCCTCTCATCAACATATCGTCCCCTGTAGGAATACACTCCGACATTATCATCGATGGGCAACCTTGTCATCCTCGTATACTCTTCTATGGTCGGCACTAGGTCAAGATTTGGCAACTCAAAGCAGTGAAGATCGGAACTCCAAAACTGTGCTAAGGCGCTTATCACTGGTGTCTTCACAGAGATATCCAATAAGTCCAATATCCGCCCATACATCTTGTCAAAATCTCTCCTTATTTCCTTGCTCATTGACTTAGTGATCTCAACCAATCTCTCTAAGTTGCTGTCTGTTGTGGTGATCCTAATGCTCTTCTTTGCCTTGGGTGCATTGCTAGTGTTATCTTGATCCTCCACCATCCCTTGGTATTGATTGCTATCAAGTCTTTCCATTCCGAGAATCTAAGAGGAAACGAGAAAAAGGAAAAAGTGAGAATGACAGATATGGACAAACGCAACCTATCACATGCAGAACTATGGATGAACATGCAATGCTTTTTTCATTTATTATATTTACGATGTACATGAGATGATGCATCAAAGAATGAATGAGATGAAAATTCCTCCTTATATTTATCATTTCTTTTCTAGAAAAGGAAAAAAAAAAGAAAGAAAAAAAGAAAGAAAAAAAAAAGAGAAAAAAATGTCATAATAAATATGAATGGAATGAAATGTTATGTACATATATACATGCCTTATTACTAAATGTCATAGTAAATATGAATGGAAAGAGAAGGAAGAGACGTGCCCCCATGTGTCCTAACTTAGGTAAATCCTATGGCATTAGGGATACCTAAGGTTAAGGTCCTAAATTTGGTGGCTCGCTAGGGCAACTTTTGTGCACAGTTTTCAAGGTTGGGACTAAACTCTCATGGATGATGGTTCCCAGATTGCCCTTTATCTAATAGACAAGGACCCAGTTTCACAGATTTACCACAAGGAGGCATGGGACCCTCTGGATTGTGATTAATTTGTAAAACTGGTGACAATCTGAGTGGCGAATCAACAAAAACCACGTGAGCATTAAGCCCCTCAATGGCAATTTGTTGAAACACCTTCTACTCCTCAGCGCGCACAGACTCGGGTATAGAGCCAAAAAGTATGTGAGGTTGGTGATGGTGTGGTGGGTGTAGGGGCACACAAACCTTTTCCTTCCCTCCCCATCTGCAAAACAAACCAAACAGCACAAATATATGCAAGAATACAATCTTCTACCCTAGTGTTGAAGCAGAATATAATACAAAAGGATATTTACATAAAAGAAGAAAATATTTACAACAATATAAATGAAACAAAACGAAACAAAACAAAACAAAAGGGGTAAAATGAGTATAAAAGTTAAAAGTTTTGCACAATTAATTATGACAGGCTTGACTCTCAAAATGTCCCCAGTGGAGTCGCCAGCTGTCGAAACCGGGGTCGCGACGGGTCGGCGAAACGTATTGGAAAAAATTGAGTTTCAATGGAGTCGCCACCAAAGTTTATTTTAAGGGAAAACACTTGGAAAAACCCTTTTAAAAAGAAAAATGGTCTTCAAAACCAGATTAGGGTTCGGGAGTCATTTATGCGTAGGGAAGGTATTAGCACCCTACAACATCCGTTTTAAAAAACGGTTACCTCTAATTAATTGTGCAAAACTTGTTAACTTTGAAAATATTCATTTTACCCTTTTTTTGAAAATGGAAATTATTTTTGTTGCCCCTTTTTTTTTATTTCTATTTTTTGTATTTTTATTTTTTTTAAAATAAATAACCTAAGTTAAAAAGAAATGAATTTGGGTTAAAAAAGGAAGAAAAAAAAATTGTTTATTTTGGCTTGACGGGATTGGTCCCCGCTCCTACGTATCCCCAGGTGCAATGGAGAAATCAAAGCTACGTAGTTCTGACAAACGTGTTGGAAAAAAGATTGACTTCGTTTTTGAAAGAAATTGATTTTTTTGATTTTTAAAATAAAGGAAAATGAGGAAATTGTTTTTGGAAGTTTTTTTTTTAATTCAAAGAAAGAAGAAAATTTATTTTTTAGCAGAGTTGATGCTAGCAAATGGCTATACAACGAACCCTTGAAATTGTTTAGACGACATTATTGATAGAAATGTTATTCGATAAACGTCCTTTATTTTGAGAAGAAAACATTTTTTGAGAAAAGATTTAAAATTCTGCATTATCGAGTTAGCAAGTGGCTATACTCAATATTTTCCTTTTTACGTTATTGATAGAAATGCTATTCAATTAACGTAATAATTTTTGAAAAAAAATCATTTTTTTGAAAAATGAATTTGAAATTTCACGCGTTATTGAGCTAGTAAATGACTATACTCAATATTTTCCTTTTTACGTTATTGATAGAAATGCTATTCAATTAACGCAACTTTTGAGAAAATTATTTTTGGGAGAGATTTGAGATTAAGCGCATTATTGAGCTAGTAAATGACTATGCTCAATATTCCCCTTTTTACGTTATTGATAGAAATGCTATTCAATTAACGTAATAATTTTTTTTTGAAAAGAAATTATTTTCGGACGAGATTTGAGATTAAGCGCGTTATTGAGCTAGTAAATGACTATACTCAATATTTTTCTTTTTACGTTATTGATAGAAATGCTATTCAATTAACGTAATAATTTTTTTTTGAAAAGAAATTATTTTCGGACGAGATTTGAGATTAAGCGCGTTATTGAGCTAGTAAATGACTATACTCAATATTTTTCTTTTTACGTTATTGATAGAAATGCTATTCAATTAACGTAATCTTTTGAAAAGAAATTATTTTTGGAAGAGATTTGAGATTAAGCGCATTATTGAGCTAGTAAATGACTATACTCAATATTTCCTTTTCTTAAAAAAAATACGTTAAAGGATAGAAATGCTATTCCATTAACGTAATCGATTATGTTTTAGAAAATATTTTTTGTTATTCTTATTTTTTGAAAAAGAGTAAATTAAACTAACCGTATTTACACGCGTCCTAAGTTATAAACGAGTACTATTTACAACGGCAACTAAAATGCACGCCAGACAAATATTCACAATTATTTAAAACAGATCAAGTAAAAAGAAACAAATATTTACAAATAATACAAGATGGTGGGTCAAAAGGAAATTATAAAAATGTGAAAAAAAAACAATAACACAGAAAATGAAAATTAAAAGAAATTGCGCACACTGAAATAAAGTTGGGCCTCAGATTGCATCATTGGCCCCACACACAATAGAGATAACACAAAAAATCCTAATCACTATTTATTTACTAATTAAATTCTACCATTATTTATTATTATTATCTCTTCTTTTTATTTTATTATTTTTTTATTATTATTTTTTTGGGGCTGGGCTAGGCGAGAAGCCCAGCCTTAGGATCAGAGACCTTTTTTAAAATTTCTTCACCCTAACACAAAAAATAAAAAGGGAGAAAAAGAAAAAAAAGAAAAAAGAAAAAAAAAAGAGAGAGGGAGTGGGACGGTTCACTAGAAGCTTCCTATTCCATCTTCACTCCCTCATTCTCTCACTCTCTCATATGCTCTCTTAGGGTTAGGTTTCCCTGTGTGAGAAGAAGAGAAAAAAAAGAAGAAAAAAGAAGAGGAAGAGGCAGGGAGAAGGGGGGGCCGCCGCCCCTCGTGCATGGCCAAGGGGAACGCGGCTGAGGCCGCTAGTGGTTCGGTGAGGGCGGCTGAAGAACGACGATGGCGGGACGGCGGCTGCACGGCCGGAGTGGCGGAGGAGACCGCAAGTCGCGGCGGCGGAATGCGAAAGGAAGCACCGTGGTACACGGCCCTCCTGGACGACGGTGGTCGTGGTCTTTGGCAAAGTAAGCCGCTTTGCCGGCGGCATAGAGCGACGGCGGCACAGAGCGGCGGCGAAGAGCCGCGTCCATAGGGCTACGGCGGCGTGGCCGCGCGGCGTGTAGGTGATTGACGGCCGTGACGGTGGCAGGGAAGAGGTGCGGTGGAGATGGACAGCAGCCGCTTAGAGCGGCGGACGGAGGAGCTTCTGCAGGGGAGGTCGCACACGACGGCGGCTGCAGCGGCGGAGGATACAGCCGCGCACGGCGGCCTGAAGTGCTCTCGACAGGGAGCTGCGGCGGCGATGGTTACTGGCGGACGGTGAACGGAGTAGGGAGGGGAAATGTAGGTAACAGCCACGGTGGTGGCTTGGTGATCGGCGGCCATGCGCAGCGGCGCGGCCAGCAAAGAAACTGCAGGTATGGTGGCCCCTCCCTTTTTCTGTTGTTTTTTTTCTGCTTGGTTTTATTTTCTGTTTCTAACTTCTCCCCTCTCTTGTCCATATATGGAGGCTGTGGGGTATGTGACAGTGGAGGGAGGCTTCACGGGGAGGTCATGGTGACTGAGAAGAGGAGAAGGAGGGGGCGACCAACCTAAAGGGGAAGATGGTTTATTTTATTTTTCATTCTCTGTTTATTTTTATTTTGGGACTGTATGATTTTGGACTGTACTAAATGAGACTCTGTTTATTATTTGCACTTGAACTGATGTCTGTGATTAGGACTGTGATTATGTCTGATTTTACCACCATACACCCAAAGCACTTTCAGATCAAGCACAAGAAATATATAGGTATTGAAAAATGAAAAATAAAAATGATACCAAATCTGTGATTATGCCTGAATGCTTTATGGTGCCTATCTCTTTACAGCTACAATTTCTCCTCTCCAAACTGTTTTAAATATGCTGCTGTAGTTCCTTCCTTTTTCACTCGAATGGTTTTATCCTCACTGTGTTTACGCTCAAATCCCTGATGAGAATAAAGATGATTCTCACAGGAAGTGTTTTGTGTGTGGGGTCCTATGATTGATTTTTCTGCCTCTGTGCATCGTCCGAAGAAGAAAAAAAGAAAATAGTTTACCACAGCTATTTATAGATGCAAAAAGGTTAATCCCCACCGCCCAAGTGATGATTTATTGAGCTGCTCGAGGTTGCAACTTGCAACCTGCAACAGCTCTTGTTCAGAAATTCGCCCCTGATCCTTCCTTCTTCCTTCTTCTACACGCTTCCTATTTTTACAGCTTTTATTTACAATTAAGGAAGATGAAACAAAGGTCTGATGGAAAAAAAAGAAAAAAGAAAGAAAATTTTAGAAAGGGCCCAAAAGTATTGGGCCAGCAAAAAGATTTTTTTTAGTTTTTCTTCCCCTTCCCTTCTTTTAAAAAAATCTTTTTTTTTTTTCTTTTAAGAGAGATGATTTCGAGTAGGCTTTACGGAAAAAGAGAATACCAGGCCCAAAAATGTACCTGTCACAACAAGAAAAGAGATTTTCAATTTTTCTTTATTCACTTTCTTTTAAAAGAAATGATTTTACTAGACCTAAAAGAAAATGTCACCGGGCCTGAAAACAAAACTGGCTCAATCAAATAAGAAAGAAGTTAGGGTTTACAAAACAGAAAAGGGGCAGGCCCAAGGCAAAATAAGAGAGAGGGCCCATTGGCCCAATTAATTATTCAACTAACTAATTATTCAATAATTAGTTAATTAAATAATTAATTAACTCTTTTTTATTTTTCATCATTTTTATTTTGATAGGGTAAAAAGAATATATTACAAATATATACGTGCATGAAAATAAGAGATAGAAAAAGTGAAATAGAACTTCCGGACGAAATTGGGTGTTGACACCGCTATCGCCGCCACCACCAACTTTGTCGCTGCCGCCACCACCTAACACATTTTACCGCCACCATTATCACTCAACACCCTACACCACCATCGTCGTTGTTGTTGCCACCACCACACCATCTCTGTCACCACCGCCACTACCACCTAACCCTTTTTAACAATTGTCGCTTGACACTTTACACCATCATCCTTGTTGTCGCCACCATCGTTGCCGCCGTCGCCCTACACCCCCTACTACCACTATCCAACACCCCATATTAAAATTTTCAATACTTAATTAAATAATAAATAGGATAAGGATATATATGTAATTGAACACATATCATACTATTTTGTTCTGTAGTTACCAACCACAACACATAAAACATTTTTTGTCCCCGTTACATTTTGTTTTGTTCTGTTCCGTTCTATTTTGTCTCATTCTATTCATCTACCAAACGCTACCATAGTATTTAGTCGACTGATCACAAACCTTAGAGATAAAAAAATGAAATATACTAAGATGACCGAGTACAGGTCTTGAGATGACAGGTGAAATCTGAGAAGCTGACGAGGTTTTTGGATGACAAGTGAAATGTGCTAAGTTTCGAGATGATAGGTAAAATTTGATAAGTTAACCAAGTACAAGTCTGAGGATAAGAAGTAAAATCTGCTAAGTCGATTGAGTACAAGCCTCGTGATAAGAGGTGAAATTTATTAAGTCAACCAAGTATAAGCCTAGGGATAATAAGTGAAATCTATTAAATCGACCAAGTATAAACCTTGGTATAATAAGCACTTTTCTTTAAAAATTGAGTACAAGCCTCAAGTAATATTTGTTACATGTTGAGTATCAAGTTGACTAAACTTGGAATAATGGACATACAAACAAGTATACCTAAAAAAGGAGGATATATAAGCAATTATATAATCATATGAAAGCATAGAGCCTAAACTCCAAATATTACTAAGTTGGGGTCCAACCTCCACATCTATGGATAGACACAAAAAATTTTGGGATCAAAAGTTCATAGGCATGATAACTACATGACTTTGCAAGGCAATTTAACTAGCTTCAACAATTTTCATTCTAAGCAGCATCCTGTCCATCGACATCTAGTTTTCTTTAAGTTATACTGATGGACATCTTGACATATTAGCAATTCTCCACACCCTTTTTTGCAATACATCATGGTCTCCCTCATGACCGAGCTATGCTTTTGAACGACTTTAGAATCTTCATCACCTTTCAGGACCGCTTAGGGGCTATGTACCCTTCTGGCTATGTTATGACCTCGAAAGACTTTAGAAAGTTTAATCGCCCTTTAGGCTCTTAGCTTGGAGCTATGTATCCTCCCCGTTCTAGTTATTACATCGGAATACTACCACTCTATTGATAAGTTATCCTAACCAAAAGATCCCAATGGACACCGACTTAACATCACCACCAAGAGAGCTAATCGTGGTTATAATAGTGTGATCACAATTAATGGAACACTCGTGTCTAATCAACACTATGCCATATCAGGTCAAGTTATAACAACCCAATAAAATAAAGAAAGTCTTTCACTTGACACATCAAGCTCCATCACTTCTCAAGCTCGCAACTTGGGGGTTGTGTATTGTACCAAACTGATTCATAAATCAATCGCCAGATAAGGAGGTTGACCAAAATCTCGGTTGGACAGAGGTCGACCATAGATCCATGTGGACTCCTAAGTAGGAATCAAGGCCAATCAACATTAAGTGTCCAATCGACCAATTAAACATGTAAAGGGAACAATCAGGAAAGACATTGGGAATAATTGATATTGACAGACTCGCAATCAACGATATGACATTTATTGTTATTTAATGAAATGTCAACACTCAAGCACCTAGGGATGGGCAAGAAACCGAAGCCCGACCCGCAACCGACTAAACCGCATAAATAAAATTGGTTGCGGGCGGGTCGGTCCGGGTTTCGGGTAGAAAAAAAGAGAAAAAATGAGTTTACAACGGGTATCACGGTCGGGCTCGGTTGAACAAGTTTTATTTCGTCTAGGCCCAATACCGACCGAAGCTTAATAAGCCATTAAAACAGAACTTTGGGCTTGGCCCAATCAGGTAACAAGTAACCCTAGGTATAAAAACAAAATTTTCATTCTCCCCTTTCATTTTTGCGTCGTAGAGCCCCCTGCCTCCCACCCTCACTCTCACTTTCACTCTCATTTCACTCTCCCTTCTCTGTGATCTTCTCCTCCCCTTACCTCCTCTTCCTTCCTTCTTTCTAAACTGTCACCAGTCTCCTCCCTCTTCCTCCTCTTTCTTCCTAGTTTTGAAACCTTCATCGTTCACCTCCCCACACATAAAAATATTATCTTTCTTCTGCTCACCGCTCACCGCCGTGCATGACGCTTACCACGGCTAACATCGGTCTCCTCCCGCCGCTCACCGCGGCCAGATCTGTGTAGGAAGCAACCAGATTTGTCTTCTTCCTTCTCTGTTCGCTGCTGGTGGTGGTTTTCCTGTCGTTGTTCGTCCTCCGTTCGCAGCTGTGGTGCTCCGCCCCTCGCCCTTCTCTCTTCGTTCACTGTTGGTGGTGCTCCGGCGCCGTTCGCTGCTGGTTGTTTTTTCTGTGGTGCTCGGCCAGATTCTTTGGTTTTCTTTTTTTATTTCTTGATTCTTTTTTGCTGTATGATTCAATTTTCTGGTGGATTTCTGGATGGTTGTACTGTAAATTGTAATTATTATTATTTTTTCTGGTTGTTTTTCTTCTGAAATTGGAACACTCTAGAAGACTGGATCTGCTTTTTTTTTCTTATCAGAAACTAATTTAGTTTTAATGTTGGTATTTATTAATTAAAATTGTGTTTGTATGGCCCAGTATATTCAATTTTTAAAAAAATTGGCTAAAAAACGCTTAAAAAAACTTACTGAGCCTTAAAAAGTTGATAGGCCGAATAATGTTCATAACCGACACTATCCACCCGATTAACCCGTTAACCGAACAACCCGCAATCTGACTAATCTGAGGCCCAAATCAGACGAAATTGGGCCAGATATTTAGATGATTGGTTTTCTTCGGATTGAGCTTTTTGGGCCCGAATCCAACAAAGACCGACCGATGCCCAGCCCTACAAGCACCTATAAAAAAAGTATATGGGCCATCAAAAAGACACACGACACACTTACTAAAAAAAGGAGCCGAAACTCTGTTGCTATGAAGACTCTCCATTAGACCAACTAGTTTTTTGTTTTGTAAAAACAAACATGAATAATTTTTTTGACATTAATTAATTTGAAATCAATGTTATAAAAATATGATAACTGTGTACATATAATTGAACTAACATAAAGTTTTTTTTTTTCTTTTGTGCTTTTAGAAGAAGACAAAAAAATTCTATTAAGATAAACAACTTGGCTAGCTAACTTGCACAGATTCAACTACACACTTTTTTATTTAATGTTACTCACGCTAACCATCGCTATAACATCAACACACATACTTGCTAGACGACTGAACACGCCAGTTTCTTTGCATATACTCGTTGATGATGGCTACCACATGGATATGTATATAGAAACATATCATCTTTATAAATCATATTCCAAGCTAGTAGAGCAGTATTATTTGATCTCGTTTCTCGAATATCCAACCCATCATTTTTTATTAGGACATGCAAAAATCTCCCAATAACAAGATTCAAACTTTGATTGCTCCCATTCTCTGTCCAAATTACATTACTAATGAAATTATCAAATCTCATCATAGATAATTATGCTGCCACAAAGCTTGCATTGTATATACTAGTATTAATAAAATCATGGACTTTGCAAGGAAAATTTTACTACTTATGCTAAGTAGATTTGCGTCATCCAAACTAATGTCTTTTTAGTACTAGATTGAAAATTGACTTCTTAAACCCAGCTTATCAAGGAGGAAGACCAAAATAAATATTACAATTATGTATCATTTTATTTTATTAAGAACCACATCTATCATTCATCTCCTAGTCGGTAGGACTAAGACAAAATTTTTAGTCAAAATATTTAGAGTCCGTTTGGTTAAAATTATTTCTTAAAAGAATCACTTATAAGAACTTTTAAGATGTTTGTCTAAACATTTTTCAAGAAGCAGAATCAGAAAATAATTAATTTTCTGCTTTTTTTAAGAAGCAACTCAGAGTTGTTTCTTGAAAAAAATAATTAAAATAGAAGAGAAATAAAACTTTTTAACAATATGAAAGCATTAATTAACAATTTGAAAACATTTATTGTGGCAAATAAAGTGTTTTTTATGATTTTAGCCAAACGAAAATTCATTTCTGATTATACAAGAATCTCTAAAATAAAATCAATTTGAAATCACTTATTAAATTGAATAAATTCCTATCAGCTAATTCAAGTGTTTATTGGCACATCATTAATCCATCACTTTGATTAATATTGAACAAATGTTAGTGAAATGTTCCTTCCATTCAGGCAAGCACTAAGTTTGATATTTTCAAAATCCATCTTCAATATTCGACTATCCTAGATTATAATCGAGATAGGTAATCAATAAAAAGCTATTAAGGGGGACAAACAATCATCAATTATTGATGGTAAAAGATCCTCACTCAATTGTAAAAAAGAAAAAAAGAAAAAAATCCTTCCCTTTACGAGGCGATAATAACAATAATAATAGGAGGCTTTGAGACTAAAAAAAAATAACACATTAACATCATTGACTACTTTTTTTGTTGGAACTCCTTGGAGCTCAACTGGAATTGATCGGTTGTGATCAATTATATTTGTTCGTCCTATTAGTTTGGGAGATAAATAAAAATAGATAAAAAAATAAAATAAAGAGTGTAGATAAGAAATATAATACTTCCTTCGATTCTATTTATAAGACAATGTTTAAAACTTTTCTATGGTCTTATTTATTATAAGACAAAGTATACAAATCTAGAAGCATTTATTTTTTTTTCCTCGTATTTGCCTTTGTTAATCTTTAAAAGTTTTAAAGTGACACAATTACCATGGTAATGAAATTTAATTTTAAATAGGGGTAAATTTGTAATATTATAGAGTAATTTCTTGAAAATCAATGCATTAATTATTTTTCTTAATATTTGTGTTTATGTCTAAATATCTTATAAATAGGACCGGAAGGAATAAATGTAAGAGTATCTCCAATAATTATAGTGTGTTTGGTAAAACTAGCTGAAAAGCTAGCTGAAAGCTTAAAGTTAGTTGAAAGCTTAAAGCTAGCTGAAAGCTGAAAAGCTATTGAATGTGTTTGGTAAAACTAGTTGAAAATGGTAAAATGACAACATTAATTATTAAATAATGATAAGTGGGGTGGTTGAGGGCTAAACTTGTAATTAATTTTTAGCTGGTAGCTGAAAATTGAAACTTTTTTAAAAAAGCTAACCCAAGTAGCTTTTTAAGAAAAACTTGTAGCTACCCAAAAAAACTACCTTCCCAAACACTGTTGAAATGGTTTCAGCTACTATTTTCAACTTTCAGCTAGCTGAAATGGCAAGCCAAACACACTCTATACTTAATATTTATTTTGTACAATTGTTAATGGATTTTACTATAACACTTAACTTTTTTTTAGAATTTAATGACCCTTATGTTACAACTCTAAAAATATTATATTAAATGGACACATATGTTTATACTAGGGGTGAGCGTGGGACGAGTTTTGTCCATCCCATATCCGACCCTAACTTTTTATCAAACCAAAATTTCAGACTCGAACCCGTCCATAAACCCGAAGAAACCTGACAATGTACAAGACTACTTGAAACCCGAACTCATCCACAACCCGAAGAAACCTGTTCACAAACTCTAAATCCTAATATTTTACTTTCTTATGAACTTTCAAATATTGTTAACAGAAAAATATCACTATATTATTATATAACTTTATATATGAAATGTGTTTTCAAAGTAGATAGAGCCTCTGTCATAGAGAAAAGTTAAATTAAAAATCTCCAGAAAGTTAAAATGATATTAAGCCTTTAATCAATATAAAATTATAAATATTATATATTATATATACATATATGGGACGGGTTGGGTAACCCGAAGATTAACCTGAACCCGTCCTCAACCCGATATCGGGTTATTGAATGAGACCCGATTAAACTCTAATATTTTATATGGGACAGTGTCTAAATCGACCCGAATAATTTGGATTGTGACGAGAAGGACCGAGTTTTCCTCACCCCTAATTTATACAAGTACTCCATGCGTGTTAAGTAACTTATTCCAATAGTATATTATTACGTATACCAGTTACTTAATAAAACAAGTATATTAAATAATTCAGTTGTTCTAATGAAAAAAAAAGAAAAATATAAAGAAAAGAAAAAGAAATAAGTATGAAATAATTAAATTCAATTATAAATATTTGAAGGAAAAACTTTGTCATCCAATTTTCACAACAGGTTTACTTCCGTTTGAAAAAAAAATTAATTATAAATTAAAAATTAAAAAATGCCGCATATAATTGAACTCAAATAAAAAAAATCACTTAGGGTGTGTTTGGCAAGGCCAATAAGCTAGCTACTAGCTTATTTGATTAGCTTATAAGCTAGTTTGACCAACACAAAAGTGTTTGGTAAGGTACTTCAAAGTAGCTTATTTTAGGAGCTTCTAGCTTATAAGCTACAAGCTACCTCACCTAAGGTGTGTTTGGCAAAATTAGCTGATAAGCTAGTTGGTAGCTGATAAGCTAGCTGCTAGCTGATAAGCTCCAAGCTGATAAGCTAGCTTATTGAATTAGAAGTGTTTGGTAAAACTAGCTGATAAGCTAGTTAGTAAATGTAAAATGACATAAAAGGGCATAATTGTTTAAATTTTATTATATAAGTTTTATTTATGTTTTTTCTTAAAATATATTATTATGTAATTATAATTTTATATTTTTAAAAAATAATTAAATTCTTATTAAACTTTTTAGTGATAAATATTTAATTAAAAATTAAAATAAATAATGAAATTGATAAAATAAATAGTATAATATAAAAATAATTTCATAAAATGGTGAAAAGAAAATAACAATTCAATTAATTCATAATTTTTTAAATTACTTATTATATAGATAATAATAGATAAAAAGAAATTCGAAGGTTTTTGTCACAAAAATTAAAAATAGATAATAATAGGTAAAAAGAAATTAAGAATAATAAGGGAAATGTATTAAAATATAAGGGGTAGTAATGGAATAAAATTAAATAAGCTAGAAGCTAGGTGAAGTAGCTTGTAACTTATAAGCTAGAAGCTCCTAAAATAAGCTACTTTGAGGTACCTTACCAAACAATTTTGTGTTAGTCAAACTAGCTTATAAGCTAGTCAAATAAGCTACTAGCTAGCTTATTGGCCTTGCCAAACACACTTCTAGCTTCTAGCTTGTAGCTTATAGCTTATTTAATTTTCTTCCATCACTATCCCTTATATTTTAATACATTTCATTTATTATCCTTAATTTCTTTTTACCTATTTTCAATTTTAGTGATAAAAACGTTTCAATTTCTTTTTAACTATTATTATCTATATAATAATTAATTTAAAAAATTTTGAATTAATTAAATTGCTATTTTTTTTTCACTATTTTATGAAATTATTTTTATATTATACTATTTATTTTAATTTTTAATTAAATATTTTATCACTAAAAGGTTTAATAAGAATTTAATTATTTTTAAAAATCTAAAATTATAATTAAATAATAATATCTTTTTGTCTTAAAAAAATAGAATTAATAAAACTTATACAATTTTCTCCTTTTATGTCATTTCATATTTATCAACTAGCTTATCAGCTGGTTTTACCAAACAGTTCTAATTCAATAAGCTAGTTTATCAGCTCGGAGCTTATAAGCTAGCTTAGCTTATCAGCTACCAACTAGCTTATCAGCTAGTTTTGTCAAACACACTCTTACCTAAAAAATTGTCACCGTCCATCTTATGGGATGTCACGTAACTCAAGTTGATGCATTTACACATAAAGCAAACAGTTGAAAACCGTTAAAAGTGGAAAATAATTGGTGTCCTTCCTCCCATTCCTACCTTGAACCCCAAGAAAATGCCCCCTCTTTTTTCAGGAAGAAGAACATTGTCATTTATCAAGCAACCCTGCACATTCACCCTTATTCACAACCTTGCCACTGACCATTTTACCCTTGCCATTTCAACAAAACACCGTATAAATACCTGAAATCATTTCACCGCCATCTTCACCATTCTCAGTCTCTCACTCACTCACACTCTTCTGTTCTTCTCCATTCCATGAATGGCGACTCACCTCGGATCCTGCACCGCGGGTGCACCATCCCGATCGGTGCACCTTCTCCAACGACAAGAACGAGCGGCAAAGAGAGGAGGATGGGCGAGGGTGAGGGTAAGAGCGAGCTCTTCGTACCTCGAAATGTGGAAGAAGGCGGTGGAGAGAGAAAGAAAGACCTCAAACTTCAACAGAATCGCCGCTTCATCTGATGGCACTGTGGACCACGACGATTTGCAGAAGAAAACCAATGAGTTCCAGAAGCTTCTCCAAGTTTCCACCGAAGAGCGCGACAGGGTTCAGAGGATGCAGGTCATTGATCGTGCCGCCGCCGCCATCGCCGCTGCCAGGGCCATTCTTAAAGACACCAATAATAGCAATGACGCTCATTCCAATTCTTCCACTCACCAAGAACATGGTACCTTAGAATAATATCTTAATTTCTTGTTTTCTTTCCTTCGAATTTGAACTAGTGTACTCTATTTTGTTCCTAGGGTTTTCACCTAGCACGTGATTTTGGTTAATTGAAAATTGCAGTGACTGTGATTAGTGATTATTGGTAGGGATAAGGATAGATGCTAATGCTGAGTTTACTTTTCAATTTAATTCCCAGAAAAGTTTTGATTTAATAATTTTTTAAAAATAAAAATTGATAGATTATCATGAAGCTGAAATTAATTTTACCTTTCTTTTTTTCTTTTCTTTCAAAATACTTCGTCCAAACATATGATAAGAAATCGAATGGTTTATTTAGTTTACTTTTCTTTCTAGATGGATGTTGTACGTTGAAGATGTTAGCAGTTGTTGATGTGTTGTTTTGTTCATTTTAGATAATTTGGTAGGATCAGGTTCAGGAATGCAGAGTGGTAGTGTTCTTGTGCCAGAATCTGGAACTCAGAGAGATGGTGTCCCAGGTCCGGATTTTTGGTCCTGGACACCCCCACTGGATAGTGATGTTCCTTCAAATGATGCCAATGGGTTGCAGTTAGATACCAAGTCTTCAGTTTATTCAACCTTACCCAATCCTGTTGTGGAGAAGGAAAGGTCGCTGCAATCTCTTTCAATTCCATTTGAGAGTTTACTTTCTCAAAGCACACATAGTCCTACTCTTCCACCCTTTCAGTCATCATTGGATGTTGAAGCATCCGCATCAAAGCTGGAGTCACCTTCCTTGGAAGAGGAAGAGACACGTGATGCATTGTCTTCTGGCCATGCGGCAGAAGCAGTTCGTGCCCTTGATATGGCCAATAAATCTTCACCTATGGGAATGAATCCAGATGGATCAAGATGGTGGAAAGACACGGGAGTTGAGCGAAGACCTGATGGGGTACTTTGCAGATGGACATTGAATAGAGGTGTTAGTGCTGACAAAGCTATTGAGTGGCAAGAAAAGTTCTGGGAGGCTGCTGATGATTTTGGCTATAAGGAACTTGGTTCTGAGAAATCTGGACGTGATGCAAACGGAAATGTTTGGCGTGAATTTTGGAGAGAATCCATGCGTCAGGTTAGCAATATTTGATACATTTTAACTGGCATTTAAATGCATTTCTTATTATATTGTGTAATATAGTTCACTAAAATCGGATTAGCATACTAAGTTCTAGTCAGTATTACTTCCCTCATTAATACATTTATTCTGGTGTGGAATTGAGCACCTGTTTTTTTAAGCTCTTGTATAATTGGTCTTAACTCTTAGTTTTCCTTGCCAATAAAATAAATCTGTCCTACAGAGCCTTGGACAATAAATACTTTATTTAAATAAAATTGTACTGAGTATGATTTTCACTGGCAGGAAAATGGGCTATTGCATTTTGAGAAGACTGCAGACAAGTGGGGAAGTAATGGTAAGGGTAATGAGTGGCAGGAAAAATGGTGGGAACACTACAATGCCTCAGGTCAAGCAGAGAAATGGGCACATAAGTGGTGCAGTATTGACCCAAACACGCCCCTTGAACCTGGCCATGCTCATGTTTGGCATGAAAGGTAACAACAGTCTAGAACTAGATTAAAATTTGAGCTCTAATCCTCTTTGCATAGTTTGTAGTCCTCATTATTTTAAATGTTTTGTGATCTTTCAAGCTTATGTTTGTTTAAGATTCCTTTGACTGCAAACAGGACTTTGCATAATTTTCAAAAGCACTTAATAAAAGGAAATCAAGAGATTCTCCTATCCAATGCTGGTTTGCTTTGGAAAAACTTTAAAACAAACAGGATGTAAACCTGTAACATGAATGAAATAGACTGGATTGTTTTGAACTCAAGTAATTTGTCTTATTCATGCTATCAAACCAACAATATTCTAGTCTGCACTATATTTATATGGAGTCAAGTTAATATATATTCAAAGTCATAATATCTTTTCTTTCTAAGGTATGAATTCATCAGAGTATTTTAGAGAATTATATATGTATTATCCAAATATGTGGCTCCATTGCTTTATATGCTTTGGTTTACTCTTGAAGCTTAATCTTCTCATACGATATATAGGCGAAAGGCTGTAATATGAGTAACCTCTATTCTTTGCATGTAATTGATTCTACTCAGTGTTTCTTGTTGGGCTGCTATGTTTGTCATTTTGAGAGAAATCCGACCCTCCATTTTGCTTCCCCTTTTCATCGAACTTATTCCAAGCCAACCATTTGCTTCAAAACCTTCATTTTGAAGAATGCAAATGGCTTTCCTAGAAAGAAATTGATAGTGAATGAAACTAACTTATCTTAATATCTTAATTCTTAAGCAATAAGGAGCAACAGCATGCTCTTTTGTTAAATCTTTATGTTCCATTTTAGTCCCTCTTGGATTAAGTGTGCTGTGCCTTTGCCAGGTGGGGTGAAACATATGACGGGTATGGTGGCAGCATAAAATACACTGACAAATGGGCAGAGCGCTTAGAGGATGGTGGATGGGAGAAATGGGGTGACAAATGGGATGAAAATTTTGATCTTAATGGTCATGGCGTCAAGCAGGGGGAGACCTGGTGGGAAGGTAAGCATGGAGAGCGCTGGAACCGAACTTGGGGTGAGCAACACAATGGTTCTGGATGGATTCACAAGTACGGGAAGAGCAGTAGTGGAGAACACTGGGACACACACGTGAGGCAAGATACCTGGTATGAAAGATTCCCTCATTATGGTTTCTTTCATTGCTATGAAAACTCAACCCAGCTCAGGGAAGTTCCAAAACCATCTGATATGCAGGAACTTTAATCACCACCATCCCCATCCCCTTATACATAATATTCATATATCCCTGCCTAAACCCTAAACCCCTTATATGCGGGAACTTTAATCACCACCATCCCCATCCCCTTATACATAATATTCATATATCCCTGTATCCTGAGTATAGTAATACGCTAACTTGTATGATGATCATATCAAGCTCTTCTGTATGTGTAAGGAGTGAATACTGAACAGTGTGTTGACTGTGTTCCTTGTTGTCAACACAACAGCAAAATATATATACATATATTCAT
The DNA here is from genome assembly GCA_026901365.1 of Sesbania bispinosa. Lineage (NCBI taxonomy): Eukaryota > Viridiplantae > Streptophyta > Magnoliopsida > Fabales > Fabaceae > Sesbania > Sesbania bispinosa. Next base: position 1,834,944 of record QLOH01000048.1, on the reverse strand, counting down.
TTTTGTTTTTGAAGAATTTGGTGTTTTTCTCTTTCTATGTGGTTGAGTCTTTATTTTTGAAGAACTTATTGGAAATGAAAATAAAATATCATAAATTGAAACTAATCTTTCTTATTCAACTTTTTTTAAAAGCTAAATAAGAGTTTCGGAAAAAATTGAGTTGCAAAAAGACTAATTTTAATTTATGAAACAAGTTAGATTTATTTTACTTTCTTGGTTTATTTTATTTTCTTCTATAAGTTCTTTTGAAAAATTAAAATAAATATATAATACTAAAAAAATTGATGTTATTTTAATTAATAATTTATAATTTATATATCAGTGATAATTATGAGCTATGGAATAAGACTATTGATACTTTAAATTAATTTTATTATATTTATTTTGTATTTAATGATTTATTGAATGTTTTCTAAAGAACAATAAAAACAGAAAAATGATTCAATTGAAATTGCTTTAAATTAGATTAAATGAAATTTAAATTTAATTAGTATTAAATTAATTAAAAATAAAATAAAAAAACCAGTAAAATTAAATCAAATAATTTTTCTTTTCAAAACCATGCAATTCCAGTCCAGCAACATCCTTCTTCATATCCCATCATTTCTCTACCCCTTTGTAACCTTACATCTCAATCATAGGCACATATAGAAACAGGGCTACCCATAATATAATATGCTAAATTATGATCTAAGTTCGTCTGAATCTCAACCTCTTCCTACCCTAGGAATAAACAAATGAAACGTGTTAGCAAGGATAGAATCTATGTTCAAGCATTGCCTAGCTAATATCTACAAAGACCATCTTTTAGCTATGTTTAATTTAAATATGTATTGCAGTGTATAGGTTTTGAATTTGCGGAAAATGATGTGAAAGCCTTTGCCTATAGAGGATTTGATTCAGTCTGTTGCAATTCCCTTTGAATCTTATTAATGAATACAGCATCTACAAGTAATTAATATTCAGAGGGTTTTTTTTCTTTTGAAAGAATCATAAAGAGGTTATATAGAAAGTTTAAGAACTATTATATCTAAAGGAATTAGTGAACATCCTGTCATAAACTCATACTACTATAACATGTAATTAATTAGATATTTTATGCTTGGACAATTGTTTTGCTGCTTTTGAGGTTCATTAATTAATATCCAGCTGCTTGAGATTAGTTAATTCGATCTTCCCATGTTAAAGAGCCTTTCACACTAATGATTAGCAGATCTGATCTACAGTGTTTTTTTTTTTCGTCCGTTAACATTATTGATTAAGAAAGAAAGCTTTATAGATTAAAGTTGAAATATTCATTTTGTATCAATTTGGATGAATCAGTTCATAATTTATTGTTCGATCCAAAGTTTTGTTTTTTTTTTCAAGATCACATTAGCATAGATAGTCTTTTGATTGGAGAAGTATCTTTGTTGAGAGGATTGAGACGGTCTTTCGATGACATTATACATGAACATGAACTGTTGGCATGAGTCTTTTTCAACTGATTTCAAACATTAAACAACTGATGAGGTTTCTGATTTGTGACAGAGGACAAGGTAGAATCATTAAAAGAGTAAGGTAATGAAGACATGATTAGAGATTGGAGTGTTGTTATATAAGCAATATATACTAGGGATGACAATGGATAGGGTTTGGGTAGGCACTACAGTACCCGTCCCCATACATGCGTTTTGAAAAAGTACCCGGACCTATACTCACGTGGGTAATGATTCTGATAGCCGTACTCTTACCCAATGGGTACTTAAGTACCCGTATCCATTACCCGCACTTTTATTAATTATGAAAATAATAAATTCATTAGAAAATAAAAATTAATTAAAAAATCACTCTAGCACAAATGAAAAGTAATTCATATATCACCAAGTTTAACTACAAAACAACTTTGGTAATGTGGAAGTGGATGGAAGATGAAAACAGTGGGAGGGGAATGGAAATTAGTTCAAGTTTTGCTATTTTAGTGTTTATGAATACAAAATTATAAAATTTCTAAAACATTTAAATTAATTAAATTAGTAGTATATATTAATATTTTTTGGTGACTATAATATATATATATTAACATTAATTAATTTTTTGGGAAAAATATTAATTAATACTATATATATTAAATTGTTCATATGTATATAAATTACATTAATTATATATATTATATAAGTGCGGGTATGAGTAGGGTATGGTATTATAGTACTTGTACCCATTAAAAAGTGCAGGTAATTACCTAGATCCGAACCCAGACCCGTTTAGTGGGTAATTACCCTACCCTTTGCGGGTATCCATTAGGTCTGGGTCCAATTGCCATCCCTGATATAGACTTTTGATACCATAAGCTTTTTAATTGGTGGCAGAGGACAGGGTAGAATCATTGGAGGTGTTAGAGGAAAGTAATGAAGTCATGATTAGGGATTAAAGTTTAGCTATATAAGCAATATAGACATTCGATACCATATAGAAAAAGAGAATTAAGGATGGAATGTTTATCAATTCTATTGATGCACAATGTGTACAAAAATATACATGAGATTAATTTTCAAAAATTCAAATTACAAGAGTAGATAATACATAATCTATTTGTTATAAGAGGATAAAGCTAACTAATTAATAAAGATATATAGCTTAAACAAATACATTTATATTCTTTACGAGGGACAATCTTGTTTGAATTAGGTAGGACCTTTATACACAATAAAGTTTTCCCCTGAGTATTTCACTACAATAAAACAGAGATTTAGATGCGAATGGACAGTGTCGGCCACGATACCGTCGCTTGTAGCGTCGCCCAGGCCGACGCAAGGCCAATATTAAAAAGTATCACCGTTGAATTTTATTTTTTTTACATTTTTTATGTAGCGTCGGTCAGACCAACACTAACAGTAAAAAGATTTTAATTTTTTTTATTTAGCACCGGCTTGGCAGACGCTGATTTCTTGTTATTTTTTCACCATGTATATAATATTTTGCCTATATATTTCAAGAAACAAACTTAGCTTAACGATAATGCTCATTCTTGGTATCATGCAGGTCGTGGATTCAATTCTCAATCCTCACAATTGATAAGTTTAGCAAGAAAAGATTTTTTTAAAAAAAATTATGGCCAACACTATGTTGTGATGGCCATGGAACTAGCGTCGGCTATTAGCGATGGCCAGACAAGCGTCGGCCATAAAATGTCATTGCTACTGCATTAACAACGAGGCTTTTAGCTACGGTTAGTGGGCCGTCGCTAATTATGAAATAGCGATGGTTCCCCTGTAGCAACAACGCTAAAAATTGATTTTCTTATAGTGTTTAAAGCAACCGCATACCCAGAAATCGAACCCAAAACCACTTATTAAATTGGAACAGTCTCGTACCAAGTGATTAATGAGCTTAGTGGTTTTCAATCCAAGAAACATGATAATGTAAAGTATTTTCTATCTCAAATTATAGATAGAATGTTGGAAATATAATATAAAATTATGGGCAAATTATATTTTGTCCCTGTAAAAAATTTCTATTTTGATCCTTATAAAATAAAAAAAAATTTAAGGTTGGTTCTCGATGTTCTAACCAATAAAATCATTATGATCCACCTATTTTGTGAGGATTAAAATAAAAAATAAAATATTTTCAAGAACTAAAATCAAAACGAATATATTTTACTGATGAAAAAAAATTAATTATAGAAATTAAAGTGTCACATTTTCTTATTTTAAGATGCACCTAAACTAAAAAAGAATTACAAAGATGAAAATCAAATCGAGTTTAATCATATCATTTTTATTTTGTCAATGAGCCACCTGCAAATGCTTATATAGTCCTACCAGTTTTATGCTAATGTGGACATGAGGGGATGTGTTGCATTTTCACATTGACTAGAGATCAATATGACTAAATTACTCTCTATGTTTCTTTTTAATTGTCGTTTTAGAGTTTTAAATTTATTTTTAAATAAGTGTTGTTTTCAAATATATATCAAGGCAATAATAAATGTTATTTTTCCAATTTTATCCTTATCATAATCTGATTCCTTTTTATTTTAAAAATTTATTATAAAGCTATATCATAAATGTTTTAAAAGTTCAAAGTTTTAAGGCTTAAATACATTTTTGGTCCCTGTACTTTTGTAAATGGGTGATTTCGGTACCCCTAATTTTAATTGCTAAATTTTGGTCCTTTTTCTTTAAAAATTGAACAAATTTAATCCCACAGTTAACCTTCCATCAAAGATTTAACAGAGTTTGCTGACCTGTATTGCAATTATCCAATATGTCATGACTCAATGCTAGCTAGGAAAATAGAGAAATAAAAAATATTAAATTGTTAAAATAAAACAATTTCCTCAAGGGTCCGTCAATGTTTAATCCTCATTCACTACCTCCCATTCTATCTCTGCCGACGTAAACCCTTCTTGCCTCGTCAACGACGTCAGTAGCGTCTCCACCAACACGTTGTCCTCTTCTGCGTTGCAAACCGACGCTGCCTCTGTTCACCCTGTTGGACCCAACTCTTTCAGTTCACTTCACGCCATATCTATCTCTCATCGAAGTCGATGCTCTGTCCACCATATTCAATTCGCTTCACGCCTAATTGAACTTGAAGCTTGCAGATTTCAGTTCGCTTTTGATTTCATTTTAAATTTCATTTCATGCCCGAAGGAGATTTCGGTTCGTTTGGTTGATGCCTTGAAGCAGACTTGGAATTGTTTTAGTTTTGGGACTTGTATTTGCTTTATTGTTTTTGAGGAAATTGGAGTGTAGTAGTGGGATTTTATTTTTTTTGATTTTTTCTCATTGTATTAAATTTTTAGAATCTGAATTTATTTTTTGATTTTTCGTTTAAAAAAATTAAGAAATAAAGTTAAATAATAATCTTTGTCATGTGATATTACACATCACAAAATTAAATTCATGTCAGCAAACTCTGCTAAATATTTAATGGGAGGCTAACAGTGGGATTAGATTTGTTCAATTTTTAAAGAAGAGGGACCGAAATTGAGGAATTGAAACTAAGGGGACCAAAATCACCCATTTACACAAGTATAGGGGCAAAAAATGTATTTAAGCCAAATTTTAATAAATGTATTTTGTATGTTTCCAACAAAAAAATCATGTTAAGAGGTAAACAAGAATTTGGATTCTATGCAGTTGACTTCACTGCATTCAGGGAATCCGGGTCGTCTGATTGAGATCGGACGGTCCAAAGGCCGAGATAGTGTAATAACCATCTCGATCGGCCTCTGGACCGTCCGATCTCCATCGAACGGTCCGGATTCGCTGACTGCGTGAATGCATGGAAAAATCGACTGCAGGGAATCCGGGTCCGGTAAACAATGTGAATATAAACACATGGTGTTTATCCATAGTTATTGAGAAAATAGAAATATTAATTGCATTAACAAAAGAAAGAGAAAAGGGTATCTTTGGAAAAAATGAGGCTTAAAAGACATAATTATTGCATTTCTTAATTCTTGTGCAAAAATCTTAAATGACAGATAAAAAGATGTAGTACTCCCTCTGGTCCTTTTTATAAGACACCTCTAACCGAATTACACAGACCAAGGAAAGTAGTTTGAGTGGTTAATTTTATTGATTTCATAAAAAAATAATACAACATTCCATTTTTACCCCTATTTAATATTATTAGTATATTCACTCACTAAATAATTGAGATTAAATTCTATACTAAATATAGTACTAATTCTCACTATCAATTGTATTGGAACACACAAATGTATATGGAAAAGTGCAAAGGTTTAATTCTCCCTCTTGGTCACCTATGTAACAATATTTATAATACCTCATTAATGAGCAATTAGCAAAATACATGATGGAAGAATTTAATAAGGGTAAATTAGGAAAACAAATACTGCATAGAGATTATCAAGTGCCTTATAAAAAGAACCATCAATATCTTCTAAATGGTGCCTTATAAAAAGGACCGGAGGAAATAGTATATATATGACTTGGGTAACTCTCATTTTATAAATTAGTTTTTAAAATTGAGTTACACCCATTCTAAAAATCTAAGATGGTCTTGAACCAGCTATGTGCAGTGGTGGTTTTTTTTTTTTTTAAATAATGTTTAGCTGCTATGGATGGATCTGATTAATTTGTAAGGAAGTTATGCAAACGAAGGCCTAAATGTGTTGAACTTTAAATAAATCAATAAACCAAAATCAGAAATGTATTGAAGTGATAATTAAAATAATTGAAGAGGGATTGCGTAGCTGACCGAAAGAGAAAACCGTGTGGACAGCCATGCATATTTATGTCACTTGTCTTTAAGGCGATGAGTCAAATACTTATCACATGAGACCCACGACAACAAGTTTTTCAGTGATGATAATTAAGTATAAAATCAGTTCCTTTGCATGGTCGGAATTTGAACATGCAACATTATGTAAGAAAAAAAACCTCGTAAGGTAGGAAAATAAATAATAAAAAAAAGAATGCAAACCTGTCACATGAATCACAAAATACTTTGAAGGGGAAGGATAAGAGTTTAATGTTGATGACAAAGTTTCAGGTCATTTAAATTTTACAGTGCTACTAAAAATTAGCAATATACATTTGGGGTTTTGACAAAAAAAAATTTAATGTAAGAGTTTAATTTTGATGTACTGCATTTAAACTTTTTTTAACATTATCATATAATATAACGTCTTGAGGGTTGACATCCCATTTAATAAAATTTAATTTAAGATATACAGTGTCGGTATAAAAACATCGTTGAAGATTCAAGAAAAATATGCATCTATAATTTCCATTATTATGATCACATAACACCTATTTGTACCTTTACTTAATTATTATTATTGTAATTTGTCTCAAGGGAGGGAGGGAGGGATTTTTTCCGTATACAAAAACTCGTAGCTTTGATGATACTTCCACCAATTATTGGCCAAGCTAATAGATCAATATTCGCTAACAATAAATAGGGGTGAAAGTAGATACTAACCAAATTAGCTTTTGTATAACTCAAGTTTGGCCTGCATAAGTATGGCTTGCTACTTGTTATGGGTCATTTTTTTTTATCTGACCTGATCTGTTTGAAGGTCTGATATATTTGACCTATTAACATGTTTAAAAGTTTATGACCTTTAAAAAGATCAATAGGTCGTGTAAATATTTATTAATGACATATGTCTTTAAATAGTCCAACAAGTTTATCTCTAAATAGGTCAAAAGGAGAAATTAAAAAGTTGGGTAAAATATATTTTTAGTTCCTGTAAAATTAGCGAATTTTGTTTTTAATCCCTATAATTTTTTTTATTAAAGTGTCATCCTAAAATTTTTTTGTTTGCAATTAGTCTCTCCCTTCAATTGGTGTGTGTGCCAGATGCGGATGTGACACGTTTTCTCTCTCCTATTAGTCAATTAGTTTATTTCTGAGGGTCTTAAACCGCCAGAAATTTATTAAGACCCCCAGAAATTTATCTTCCCCTTCCCCATACCCTCTTCTCCCCTTCCCCTTTCTCCCCTACACCCTCTTCTCGATCCCCTCATTCCCGCCACCACCACCAACCTCCCAGCGCTGCTGCAACAACCCTCCCCTCTCCTCCCACCCATCGCTGCTGCAATGTGCATCGAAGTAGAAAGCAATAACAGGGAGGCCAAGGCGGTTCTGATTCTTCTGAACTGAGAATTACTTACAAGGAGATACAAAAGCTCATTACAAAAATTGAGTAAAGTTCAATCAAGGACAATTAACAGGATTGCAAGAGTGAGTGCCCAAGAAGGAATTCAAAGAGAAAAGCAAGCAACACAAAAAACACTTGTCATATATTCCCACTTGAATAAATTAGAAAGACCCATCCATCATCATAATAAATTAATAATGCACACATTCCTCTTCCTTGTTGGGTTTATACCTCTACGCCAAAAACGCCTTCTCCTCTTACCACAAACTCGCAAGACGATTTGGGTAAATGAGGAGCAAACACAACACCAAAGATATCATCATAGTAAAATCAAGTACATACCGAAGCTAGCTCCTCATTCCTCAATGACTATAGCCCTGTTACCATCCTTTTCAAAAAGCTCATAGGCACAACGAGCATGTTGCTCCCACCGATCAAGTGCTTCAAGTTGATGAACACTAAGTGCAGTTGCATAGAACTCATCAAAATCCATCCTTCTATATTGCAATGCATTAAGCTGCCACCCAAAATCATGTGTCCAAAACCAGTATATGGACATAATTAATATCATTTGAGTCATATCAAAGAACTTACTGATGTGAGAAATTCAGGAATGCGTGACTCCTTCATAGCATCTGTTGCATTCTTCATAAAGGCCTGGCCAATTCAAATTTATAAGATTTCAAATACCATCCTCTTAGTATAGTTTATAAAAAAAAGGTTGGAAGGAAACCAACCGCTTTGATATTTTCCAAGTTAATGGTGCCATTTTTGTTTGGCTCTAAAAGTGCAAATTGCTCCTTCAAATAATTCAGCTCATCAATAACTAGTGTCTTAGACAGTGCCTGTCTCAATGCCCATAAAAAAATGGACTAAGTTATCAGGTAACACATGTAATGATCAATAAATCAAATGGGGAACAATAGCAAAAAAAAAAAGGAAAAAGCACGGTAAAATATGCCAATGTATATGTAGGATATTTTACCATCTTTAATGTTAAATTTCCAAATAGAATTTCATCAGCACCCTAAATATAAGCTCATCGAGTTGGAAACACTAAATAAAAATTGACTGGTTTGTTACTCAGATTATGCAACAATCAACTCACTCTGATTTCAAACGTTCTGTAAACTAAACTCTTGCATAAGTAGTACACCTATTAATAAGGTGAAGAGTTTGAAATCAATTCAGAGCACAGTACCAGTAGTAAAAATCAAACGGAAAGATGCAAACAGAATATAGTTGAAGGCTCTTTTCCATTCAATATCTTTGGTTCGCGGATAAAATCCATCGTCATCCTCAACCTCCTCATCTCTGGATAAGAAGAGCCTTGAGTTCACGCAATTGGCCCATGCCAGACCCAACGCAGGGCAAACCCGCAATTGGCCTCCTTGTTGCTGCTTTCTACTTTGATGCATGTTGCAGCAGCGGTGGGTGGGAGGAGAGGAGAGGGTTGTTGCAGCAGCGGTGGGAGGTTGGTGGTGGTGGCGGGAGTGAGGGGATCGAGAAGAGGGTGTGGGGGAGAAGGGGAAGGTAAATTTCTGGCAGTCTTAATACGTTTCTAGCGGTTTAAGACCGCCAGAAAGAAACTAATTGACACGTAGGCAAAAGAAAACGTGCCACATTAGCATTTGACACACGCCAATTGAAGGGAGGGACTAATTGCAAAAAAAATTTTGGAAGGACGCTTTAATAAAAAAAAATTTATAGGGACTAAAAGCAAAAATCACTAATTTTACAGGGACCAACAACATATTTTACCCTAAAAAGTTATATATTATTATACTATTTATTATGTATAATGTATTTATATTTTTATTAAAAAGAATATTATTTTTAAAAAGGTTAGCCCGTCAAGTCTAATAGACTTTCTTTTCTGACTAAATCTAATGGGCTTTTTAAAATGCCTAAGCATGACCTGTTTAATGAAAAAGGCTTTCTTAAAAGTCTAGGCCTGACATTTTAATTAAACGAGTCAAGTCAAACTAGATCTCAAATAGACTGGGTCGTAAGCCCCCAACGAGTGGTCTGACCTATTTCCACCCTAACAATAAACCAGCTCGAGGCTTTATAGTATGATAGTATCAAACACTATGCCAGAATAAGGCTTTTACCACGCCTCAATTAACCTGGTTACAATTGGTAACCGGGGTAAAATGCAGTCAGTTGACCAATTACCGCGGTTCCGGAAACGAACCGTGGTAATTGGAGTAAACCTGTGATTTATCTTTTTTTTTTTAAATTTTTTTGACAATTACCGTGGTTGTAAATCAGAACCGCGATAAAAAAGTGAAAGTTGAGCTTAACACGGTTCCGAAAAGGAACTGCGGTGTTTTGTATTAATTAAAAACCTCTCCCTGGAACAGAAACCCTCGTGCCCCTGTCTCTGTCTCTGTCTCGCGTGAGGGAGAACCTCCGTAGCTCATCTTCTCCGTCGCGTCCGTGCCGCCGTCCGCCTTCTCCGTCCGTCTGTGGCCGCTGTGCCGTTGCCTCTGCACCTGCTCTAGGTTGCGACAACGTCGCTCTGTTGCTGTCTTCGCGCGCTGTCCGCCCTCAACCGTGTTGCAACTGCGTCGTCGTCTACCACTCTGCTGCTGTCGCCGTCGTGCCTCCGTCCGTGAGCCTGCTGCAAGTGAGTCGGTCCTAACTAGAGGTATTCACCAAGCTTTATATTGGTATTTATTGGTGGATTTGAGAAAGAAATTCTAGGTTTTCAGAATGAATATGCATAGAGCTTTTAGTTCAATAACGATGATTAGAGATATTTCTAGTAGTGTGTCTACAATGAATGATTTAAGAGGAAATTACAAAGTCTTAATGAGCTTTGACTATTATGCACAAGTTTATTTATTTTTTTTTTACTTTTTTTTGTGTAAGCAATGGGGATGTGATGCTAGTCTGTCTGTAGGAAACAATTTCAGGACTAGCTGAACATGGGTGTCTCAGAGAGTTTGAGGTATTTTGGCCCGTTTCATATGTGTACATTCTTGTATGCATTTTCATTAAACTTAAATTGCCTTTGGGGAAGAACTGACCTTTTCAGATAGCATTGTGAGTCTGTCTTTGCTGGTAAAGCATGTTATGTGTGGCCTCTTGCTGTCATTTTCTTAGATTTACATTTTGAATCACACTGACTGTCTTTGCTAGAAAAGTTTGTTTCTCATGTGTAGCCTCTTTTTCTTATTTACAATAGGGGGCCATCTGCTAGGGACACTGGAAGATCTGATTCATCATCTTTGCCAAATTTTCCTATAAATTCAAGGTAAGAGAATTTCCTCCTGACACTGTTCCGTTATTGCCAAATTTTCCTTCTCAATGATTGTGACTATATCATGTGACGAAGGTACTACAAAATCCAAATAATCGTGATTGTCAAACCAGCAACATATGTTTCTTTTGAGTCTTAAGTTATTCAATGTTACTACAGACTAGGACCCTATTTGAAAAATGTTGTGGCTTTTGATTCTGGTGCCTATTGAGAGTGAAAGTTACAAATTTTTGTTTTTTAAATGGTTTTGATGATGTTATTTCCACTGCTTTTTAAAAGCCATGTGAACTTATCAGAAGCACCATAGGGGATGGTTTTTGAAGCTTTTATGGCTGTAAAAAATATAAAGGACCTATATCCTTTCAAAGTTTAAACCTTTATTAATTATAGTATATAATATCTGTTTTGTATTTTAGATATGTAAAGCAATTTGACAATGACATTTAACAAACATCCCCTTTTATTAGATGTGCAATTCGCTGCACCTTTTATCACTTTTTCACCACAAGCAATTTCATATGAGCAACATCTTTATCATGACAGCTGAAGCATTCCCATGTGGGCCCTAACTACTGTGCATGTTTTTCACAGGGTTATATATTTTACTCTGTAAGACAGAAACTTAAACCAGAGTATATCGGCCTTCCTGGAAATGAAATTAAGAACTTGAAGTTGTCTGGTGTGGAGGTTAGTCTTAATTATTGTACTAATCAATGATTTGACAAATTTACTTCTTGGCAATTTAACAATCTCTTGTCTGTGTCAACCAATTTTAGCACTTTTTAATTGGTAGTTTTCCATTTATTGTGACTTTGGCCATGAAGGAGTAGTTAAACTTGCAGTCAACCGCTGAAACATAATGTTTGTGTGATTTATGTTCATTGGATGATTGCATTATGTTTCTATGATTTAATTGTGTTACTCTATCTGTATTAAACTTCATATCCTATGCACTATATAATTCTAAAAAAAAATTGAGCTCATTTATTGTTGGTCCCATTCTTGCTGTACACATGGAAATAAAGTTTTTTTCTGTCGTAGTGTATTTCTGTTTCTTATATGCTAAATCATATAATTCAAATTGAGGTTTTATAAATATGTTATCAATTATTGTTCTTAAAAGTTGATAAATTGTTTTGCAACCTATGGAATGGACCATCTACGTGGAATTTTGGGATAGAAAGTCTAGTGGTCTATCTTCTATATTTTTTGGTTTCACTACACATGCTCAACCAAGCTGGGTTGTTGGCAGATAACATACACCTTGACAGAACCAAAGATTGCTTTCACAGGAGACACCATGTCAGATTTCATAGTTGATGAGAATAACAGTGATGTCTTGCAGGCTAGAATTCTTGTATTGGAGGTGAACTACTTTGTCCAGTGCTTTTGAAGTTGAGTTATTGATAACTAGAGAGATTTGCTAGTCTATATGTACATAATCCATGATTTTGGAACACCTTTGCCTTTTAGTTTTTATTTTCACTTTGACTTATTTTCAAGTTCCTCACTGAAAGGTGTCAAATTTGTTTGAGCATCTAACCCACTGTTCTCCCACCTACAAAATACAAATTCTAAAAGGTAGCTTGAACACCTCCATAATCAAATTACAATCAAGCATCTCACTGTATGTGCCTTTTGGTTTTCAGATACTTTGTCCATTTTTAATTAGACTTTATTTTGAGTCTTTTCTCTATTTGCATTTATTTTTCAATTAGTTTTGTCTTTTTTTATGCCCACTTGATTTAGTGAAAAATGTAGCACCATCAAATAACTCACTTACTGTCTGCTATTCTTTTTCAAGCACAACTAGCTTACTTTTATGCATATACTAGGAAGAAGCAATTTCCGTGACTTGGAAAACTTTTTCCTTTTTCTTTTATCTTTTTTAAAGAGGATTTTTATCGACCTTTCCCTTTGTAGTATTTTTCTCTTCATCTTAAAAAATTATTCTTATATCAGGTCTTTTTATATTTGATTTTGTAATTCTAGATTTCTTTTTCTATCTTCTTGCAGTTCATGGTTCCTAGATCCTTTTACGTCATTGCTTTCTTACTTGTTTTGATTTGTGGGAAGAACTATGTTCACTATTGTTTAGAGGAAACCCACTCATAGATTTACTTGATTCTAAATAGGATTTCTGTATTGCACCCTCAATGAACTTATTCTAGTTTTTTCCTGTTTATCTTTTATGTTGATGGTTAGTATTATGGCTTTTACAACCAACTTTATTTTTTCTCCTCTATTCATGTAGTGAACCTTTGTTAACAATTCAATTACTGTGGAACATGCCAAAGATTATGGACACACTCATCTGTCTGAGGTATGTGACCTGCTGCATTCAATAATAGCACCCAAAGTTGTGTAAATCTCAATTGCTTTATCATTTTATTTCCATTTTTTTGGTTTTTTCTTCTAATTAACATTTTTTAGATAATAAGTTATACCGAGAGGTTACAGAACAGAGCAATCCTTTTTATTCAGTTTTCAGCACGTTACACAGTAGAGGTATGCAACTTTTGTCTTTGACTGTGAGTGGGATCCTGGGAGAAGTTAATATAGCTTCTCATGTTTACTCATAGGAAGTTCCCTTATGTTTGATGTGGAACAGGTGCCTTCCATGTTTCAAATAAATGCAAAATTAATTGTTTGTGATGCTCTTTCAGTTGTTATTTGCTTGTAGAGTTATTAGTTTTCTCCAGTGATGTTTTATCATTACATTAGGGTACTAATGCACCAGCTGGTGCTTCTGATTCATATTCAGGAAATTCAACAATAGAAGTGTTGTAGAAAACTTTACGTTGTGACACGTGTCACATTTCTATTTATCTTCTATTTATCTATCTATTCTATCTAGGATCCATGACTGCATTTGGTGCTGACCAATTTGATGAGAAGGATCCAATTGAAGCAAAAGCTCTAGCAAGCTTTTTCAATTGGCTTTTACTCAGTTCAATCTCTGGATCAATTATAGAGGTTACTGGGATTGTGTGGATTAGCACCCAAAAAGCTTGGCACTGAGGCTTTTTAATAATAACAGTAGCTTCCTCCATTGGCTTTTGTGATCATTGCTCTTGGTAAGCCATTTTACCGCATCAAAACACCTGGTGAACCCCATCTTGAGAATTGCTCAGGTCTGTAATAATCTCTCTAATTGCCTTTCCTCTAACATGTCATTCTTGTGTGTTTTTTCATTTTTATTTCTGTTTTTTTGTTGTTTACCCTGTCTTTCAAATGAGCTCCCTTTTTCCGTGCTTTACCTTTGGTTGGTATTGATTTTGAAATTTATGGTGAGCTTGATTGTTACACATATGGATAAGCCTCTATGTTTTTTGGTTTGTGCTTGATTTTGTTAACAAAATAAAAACACAAAGTTCATCTTAGGAGAAAGGGAAAAAGGTATACCAATAGGATAAACAAAACCATAGAAGTAGAACCATACAAGAATCAGAATTTTGCTTTTAGGAACATGAATAGACTAGTTGCTTTAGTATCTTTTCTTTTCAGACATGACTATTTAGTTGCTTTTAGATTCACTTGCTCAAGTCTATTTTATGTTGCAATGTAGATGAAGGTAAAGGCTTGTGAGTTAATTACTTTCAGGGATCAAATCATACCGGGCTTTCTATTGGGATTTTTGGGATTTTTAATATAACAGATAGGCATTAACTACGAAATAGCTATGAAAAAGGGATTTTTTACCGCAGTTCACAAAGCTAACAGCGGTAAAAAGGCTTTTTGAACCGCGATAATAGCCTTTTTTTGTTATAGTGAAATATCAATTAGGAATAATTATAACAAATAGTGTGACACAATGTTACTAAACGTGACACATCATAAAAAATTAATGAGAAACACAGTTGGACTATAGTGACAGAAAAAACAAGAAGTCAAGAATTATATTGAGTTTTTCTATTTCTTAGGAACTAAGCTATATGACCCTAAAAAAATTCAGGGACGGATTTACTAGTTTACTCATATTTATACATTCTGGACCATGTGAATCGTGGTCCACGCTACAAAAATACCCTTAATTATTCAACATCTCTTTCTGGTTAGTAAACAAGAAATGTGGTAAACCAATTTCTTGGACTCTAGTTCTCTCTTGTGAGGAATGGAGAAAATGACAAGCCAAATATTTAATTAATGAGGTGAAAATATCTCATTATAATCTCAATAACGCTAAGGGTAATACAAACTATTGTCAAGGTTAATATCACTAACTAACTTAATCATGTGAAGTCTATTAATCAGTTTGAGCATTCAAACCTTACTCAAAGACTTAATATCCTTTAGTTTTAATGATTAAAAAATAAGATTATATAAGAACATAATAAGAACAAATAAGATTATATAAACAAATTCTACTGAGAAAGGTATTGGTTTGTTGATTGTGTTTCAGGATGAAATATTTATCAGAAGAAGAAGAAGATTTGATGAACAAAATCAGAATCAGAAGATCAGGATCAGAAGAACAAATGCAGGATTTAATAAAAAGAAGCTGTCTGAAGCAAAGAAGATGTCTGAAGCAAAGAAGTTGTCTGAAGCAAAGAAGCTTTCTGAAGCAACGAAGCTGTCTGAAGCAAAAGAAGCTGTCTGAAGCAACAGAGCTGTCTGAAAGACTAGAAGCTATCTGAAGTGTCAATATTCGTCTGAAATATTGAAGTCGTCTGAGATCCGACGTGGCACACTCACTGAAGACAAAGAAGACTTTTGCATTCTGAAGTATGCTGAAGAAAAGTCGTTCTCTACAAACACGCAACACTTTCAAAGCTGAAATTGGCAAAGTCACAGAGACCTTTCTTGGTACCTTTGAAGTTCATACACCACTGAGGAAATCTCTGCAACGCAGAAATTGCAGCAACAACGGTGGCAGCTTTATAGCAGCACCAACGTTGTACTTTGTCAGAATTGTCAGAACACCCAGAAGCGTGTCTCACAACGGATTGAATAGCATTCAATGCTATCTCTAAACGGTGGTATCACAACGGAAATATCATCATCATCAATCCAAAAGAAAGCAGAAGAAAAGCTCAGGAGACTAAGCAGAAGCAACAAAGAAAAATGTTTGAATGAAATATTTTAATTCAAACATATTTTATTATCTGCAAGAAACAACCATTGAACAAGACATCACACCCAAAGAAGATATGATGTCAGGAGCAAATGAAAAAGAAGTATATACAGAATCAACAAAAGGACAAATTCAACGGATATCTCTTAAAGAGACACTCCTAAAAGAAAACAGAGGAAAGTAGAAGAAAACAGATGAAAGCAGAAAGAAGCAGATTCAAGAGAGAGTATTCGCAGAACTATATCAAGAAACATCTCTCATGAAGAAGAAAATATCAAGTGTCAGAACGGGATCGTCTGAACACTCATTCGCTTAAGGAGAAGCAACCGTTTGAAAAGCTATTACACAACGGCTATATGAGCCACATCATCAACATCTCAACGGTATTATGAATCATCTTCAACCGGCTATATTTCATCAGAACATATAAATAGTCTCAAGATTGAATTTGAAGATGCTGCCAACCTATTGGTCAGTCAGACAAAATTGTTGATCAACAGAATCAAACTAGTTAATCAGGCTGAATGCCTTATGGTTAACAAGAGTTGACTTGAGCTTAAGTGGATCATGAAGATGTCAACTAAGTTTGATCAGAGAGTTGGTTCTCAATCAGGCTACTGACTAACTGGTCAGTTAGTTAGGTTGTTCAGTTGGTCTGGTTGATCAAGTGAGTTGATTGTTCGAAAGACAATCATGCTGAACAAATGACTATCAAACTGGGTACGGTTTGAAGCTTTGATATACCTTGGTTTTTCAATGATACGGGTGAGAATGTAGCCCATGGAAACCAATGGCTGGAGAACAAGGCTGGAGTTTAAAGTGAAATTCTTTCATTGTATCCTGGGTAGTACTCAGTTAACCTCAAGTACAGAAAAATATTAAGTTTATGTTTCGTGGAAACTTAAACTTAGTTTAATTTGTAAACACTTATCTTTGTACACATATTGTAATATCCTGAGCATACCTCAGTTTTTTCTGTACATCTGTAACTTTTTAAGCTTCAAGACTGATATAGTTTGTAAGCTTAAGCATTTTATCTTCTCTGTATTTATTTGTTGATCCTGGAGAGGCTTGTCTGTAAAAGAATACTTGGTTGTAGAGCCTGGAGAGGCTTGACTGTAAAAGAATACTTGGTTGTAGAGCCTGGAGAGGCTTGACTGTAAAAGAATACTTGGTTGTTGAGCCTGGAAAGGCTTGTCTGTAAAAGAATACTTGGTTATAGAGCCTAGAGAGGCTTGACTGTAAAAGAATACTTGGTTGTAGAGCCTGGAGAGGCTTGACTGTAAAAAAGAATACTTGGTTGCAAAGCCTAGAGAGGCTAGACTGAAAAAGAATACTGCATATGTTGCTTGGAGAGGCAGTTAAAAACAAAGCAATACTTGTGTTGGCCTGAAGAGGCTGTGAATAATACTTGTATCTGTGGATTCAGATAGTGGAAAATCCAGTGGTGGTTTGCCTCTGGGACTGGATGTAGCCCACGGGTTTGTGGGTGGACCAGGATAAATTCCTTGGCTAAGTTTTCTTACCCTTATCTCTTATCAATTCTTTTTATACTAATCAAGGGGTCAGAATAATTAATCTGATATTTTACAAAGGCACAAAACATCTTTTAAAATTAGTTTTTACAAGCTGTCTGAAAACTTCAGACAGCCCCTTAAAAGCCTGTCTGAAATCTCTATGCCTAAGTTCTCTTTTCCTTAATCTCTGTATTTCCAGTTTTCATATTTATGTTGGGGATTGAAAAGTATTTTCTATAATAAACTTAACACAACTATTTCAATAAAATGACCTTTCATATGAATAAAACATGAGATGACTCTTATATCATTTGAAGCTTTACAAAGAATGTTCCTTGAAGAACTTCTGAAATAAATTCTCTGAAGTAAGTCTGAAAGAGATCAGTTCAGAAATCAGGAACAGACTTCAGACAACCTCTAGTCGTCTGAAGTATTTCAGAAACCGTTCTGAAAATACTCCTTGTAATAATCTTCAGAAGATACTTTGAGAAGCCTCTGTTTAAAACAATCTTAAGCTTCAGAAGAAACACTGTTTTTCTTATCTTCCACACGTTTCAACTATCTCTGATCTTAAGACCTGTTTTTAACGGTGCCCATCTTAATGATTTAAATTAAAGATTTCCAAAAACTATCAAAAAGCTTGAAACATTATTCAACCCCCCTTCTAGTGTTTCCTGTGGTTCTAACAATTGGTATCAGAGCTCACCTTCGGGTTGAGCATCTAACAAATGCAGAAGGAGTAGATCCTCAGAAGATGGAAATCTCACCAAGCTGAAGCAACTCTGAAGAATGAAAATGAGAAAAGAAAATCATTTTTCTTAAAACTCATTATTCATACAAGGCATCTTTCAGAAGGATATAGCTGGAAAAGGAAAGTGTATCTATCTCTAGATCACAACCGGGTAACACCTTTCCTATCTTTGTTTAAATCTAAATTTAAGTAAAACTGATTATCTGCTAAATGTTTTGTTTTATTAAAATTATTATTACGTAAGTATACTTGTGTGAAAATAAATTATTGCATAATAATTCTCCTATATATGTATGCATACTACTTGTTTTGTGTGTAAATTATCTGTATTGCATGCGTGTATATATGTGAGTAAATGAAGAGTCATGTATGTTTATCATTTAATATGTAATGGCACGCTGAGGGATAATGGATCATCAAACGGTTTCTCATAATTGGCACGATGCACAACTCTCAATAACTGCTTGGTGCGTGTAACCGTCACTCCTCATTGAATGAAGCAATGATCACTGTCTATTTAAAAGGAGTTTGGATGATCATAATGGAAATTACACTTCATTCAACCTTTTTCTTAAAAAGGTCAAAGCTTCCTCAAAGCACCTATTCTCAGAAAGTTCAACAGTTCATTAGTACTCAATGACCAACATGTCTGCATCATCAAATGACTCAAACCATCCCGTGTTTGATGAGAGAATCATATCCTCTAGAATGGTAAAACTCTCTGATTTTGATGAGGCTGGGTATAATATCACAAAGTACTTTGACGCTGTGGGGTGGACTCCTTACTTCAGCAATATCTCCTCACCGTGGCATGAAGAAAGTGTGCTAGAATTCTGGAACAACTCCAACATTGTGTCAAATGATGATTGGACCGGGATTAAAACAGAGGTAATGGGAAGATCAATTTGTGTGGACTACAAATTGATTGCTGAAGTGATTGGTGTGCCTGCTAGAGGAGAACAGTACTTTCAGAGGTGGGAATCCTTGCATGGTGGAACTTTCATCTTTGATGAAGTTCTCTTTGGAGGAAGACGTCTAGCACCCTACCGACCTTCTCAACTTTTGAAGATTCCCAGAGCACTTCTTGCTGTGCTAAACTGCAGCATCCTCCCAAAAGGACGCAATAGGTTAGAAGTAAATCAGCTGGAAAGGTTCGTATTGGGACACTTGCTGACAAAGAAGAGAATCAGTCTTCCCTGGGTGCTGATGTATCAGATGATCTTCAGACAAGATATGAGCAATAAAGATCTCTATCCTCACAACACCCTGATAATGAAAATACTGATGCACAAGGGCTTTCCAGTGGAAAGTCACTTTGACCAACCGCCTCCTCACTTCTTTACTCCTGGAATGTATGATCAGTTAGACCGGACTCTATTTGATAGAGAAGAAGCTCCAGAGAATCAGGTGATCATTCCTCCCTTGGTTGCTCCACGCAACAAAGGAAAAAGGGTTTTTACTCATCTGGGTGCTCATAAAAGAAAAAGGATGGTGTTGGGTGCATACAATCTGAAGAGGGTGAATGACAAGGTGAATCGGCTGGCAAAGAGGCTGAGAGTGGCTGAGAAAGAGCTGCAAGAGCTCAAAGCTGAGAAAGAGGCTGCCAACGCCGCTGAGAACCCATCTGATGACCATTGAATCCACTTCAAGTGTCATGTCTTTTTGTTATTATTTTTTTTTGTTTTACCTCTTAAATATTATAAATATCTTTTATATGATTATCAAATCTCTTCTCGTCTGTGTATGTTTAAACAGTGTGTCTTTTATCTTTGTATGCTCGATTTAATGCTTAACTCAACACAACTTTTTCTCGGTACAACTATCTGATAAAATCAATTAACTTAATAAGATAAAGACAAAAATTAAGATTCATCTACTATAAAAATCCTCTAATAATTTAACTTGCTGAAATTTGATAAAATTAAAATAATTAATATAAGACATTTGTTTTAATGATTAACTAATATGATTAAGAAATATCAGAAACTTCTGAAAAGCATCTTTAGTTCATGTTTCAGAAAAATAGGTTTCTGAAAATAAGCTAAAAGAAGATCAACCGGAGGAAATGCCATGTGTAAAAAGATGAATCAAGGCAACATCATCTAAAAGTATGCCTAAGTGTGATATCATCTTCATTGTCTGAACCTGTTCAGACAGTTCACAATGAACTTACTGAAATTGTGGGTCAGAAATGTTAAGATGATTGATACACAGAGCACTGAGCCTACCTCTACGCTTGAAAAGATAATTTTGACTTAGTAACATCTCTACTTTCTGAACCTGTTCAGAAGGCTCTCGGTGAACCTCCTGAAATTGTGGGTCAGGAATGTTAAAGTAATGGAAACTCAAGTCATCAAAGTCTATTCCAATTCTTGAGGGACATGTTAAGATGATTGTTCAAAGATTCTCTGAAGCACAAAACGACAAAAGACTAAAATGAGGATCTGCAGACATCAAGCGACCTCAGAAGAAGAAAAGTCTTCAAAGAAAGGTGCAATGTCAGAAAAGCATTCTTCCATCCAGAGAATAATGGTAATATTACTTCACTTTAAAACTTAAATATCTGTGAAAAATTGTCCTCTTGTAAAGAATTTAATCAACTAATAAAACTTTAATTAATGAGTAAAAACTTAAAAAAAAAATTAAAAAAAAAGGTGTTTCTTTTCTGTTTCTAAAAAGGTGTTTCTAAAAGTAATATCTTATAATACGTATTTATGTCTCTTCTTAATTGTTTTTTCAAAAACGTTTTCCAAAACTTACTTTATCCATGCTAATGACTCAGTTTCCTATAGGGCTTCATCTATGACCAATCAATGATGCACGTTTCGATACTTTCAAGGTTTGAAACTGTCATCATGAAAAGCTATCTGAGCCCATATACATCGCATGAACAACAATCCAATGGATTCATTTTCTTTACTTCTCTATTTTACCCTTGCTTCAAAGTCCTATAAATTCACAAGAGCCCTTCACACAAACTCACATCTTCAAAGCTCCTCTATAGCTTTGTCTAAGGTTCTGAGTAAGTGGCTCCCAAAAGGATGATGAAGAAGCAAAGGAAAACAGAAGAAGGACCTCTGGAACATGTTGAGGCAAAGATCAAGTCATCTTGGATGATGTATGGAATGAAGAGTAAGGGAAAGGGTTCATCTGAAAACCCGTTTCTCTATACTTGGACCATGGTGATCTTGCTGCATCACAGGTGGACTGGAAGATCACTGGGAGATCCCAGAATAGTCAATCTTATTAAAAGAACTACTGACAAAGTGGTTCTTGGAAGTAAGGTGGTGGCTAATGATCGAGACACAGTCTTACATGATGCACCTCCATCGTCCCAGCGGCTAGAAGGAAAATGCGTGCAGCACGGCACGGTTGGGATGAAGTCTGGGGCTCTGAGGCAACTCCTGAAGCTTTTGCAGCAGAAGGAGTGGTGATAGCTTTGAAAGAGATGAAGTCTATAAGGCTATGCCTCAGGCCTTCGAAGGAATCTCCGGCGTTAGCAATGAAGAGTGCATTCTATTTTTGGAATGTAACTTGTTTTTCTTTTAAAGATTTCTTTATCAAATGTTTTGAAAATTTAAACTTGTGTATTTTTGTTTTTGTTTCAGTTTATTTTGTCTATCAAAAATTGTTTTATTCATTAACAGTTGGTATTTATTCCTTAATCTTTGGTATCTGAATAATAATAATAACAATTTGAGTAATAACGGGGGAAAAATATGTAAAAACTTTAATGTAAGATAAAAAGGGGGAGAAATATAATCAGTAAAGAAATACGGCTAAATGAACTTCGAATAGGATGATATATATGAAACTCAACTATATGAAACCATGAACCTTTTTAATTGATGACAAAATGGGGAGAAATATAAAAACTCACAAAATGATGTTAAAGGGGAGAAATAAGGGGAAAATATAAAAATAATAAAATGATGTATGTCAGAAAATAACAATTGGTATATGTAATAACAGTGTAATTATAACAATCGGTATCTGTGATAAGTTAACAATATGTGGTAATATTAGTTTTCAATGAATAACAAACAATAATAATTGGTGTCTAAAAAGATTAACATCTGATTAATAATTGGTATCTAAAAGATTAACATCTAGTTTCTAAAGGATAAGTTAACAAAATATATCTAATCTTGTTAGCAATTAGAATAATAACAATTGGCAACATTTAACAAACTAAAGAATAAATGTTCTTCTCAGGGGGAGTGTTATAGATAGGGGGAGCCTTTTATATACTTAACCATCTTTCCATAAAACATTTTGTAAGTTATACATATCTTATTTGTCATCATTAAAAAGGGGGAGATTGTGAAGTCTATTAATCAGTTTGAGCATTCAAACTTGACTCAAAGACTTAATATCCTTTAGTTTTAATGATTAACAAATAAGATTATATAAGAACATAATAAGAACAAATAAGATTATATAAACAGATTCTAGTGAGAAAGGTATTGGTTTGTTGATTGTGTTTCAGGATGAAATATTTATCAGAAGAAGAAGAAGATTTGATGAACAAAATCAGAATCAGAAGATCAGGATCAGAAGAACAAATTCAGGATTTAATAAAAAGAAGCTGTCTGAAGCAAAGAAGATGTCTGAAGCAAAGAAGATGTCTGAAGCAAAGAAGCTGTCTGAAGCAAAGAAGCTTTCTGAAGCAACGAAGCTGTCTGAAGCAAAAGAAGCTATCTGAAGTGTCAATATTCGTCTGAAATATTGAAGTCGTCTGAGATTCGACGTGGCACACTCACTGAAGACAAAGAAGACTTTTGCATTCTGAAGTATGCTGAAGAAAAGTCGTTCTCTACAAACACGCAACACTTTCAAAGCTGAAATTGGCAAAGTCACAGAGACCTTTCTTGGTACCTTTGAAGTTCATACACCACTGAGGAAATCTCTGCAACGCAGAAATTGCAGCAACAACGGTGGCAACTTTATAGCAGCACCAACGTTGTACTTTGTCAGAATTGTCAGAACACCCAGAAGCGTGTCTCACAACGGATTGAATAGCATTCAATGCTATCTCTAAACGGTGGTATCACAACGGAAATACCATCATCATCAATCCAAAAGAAAGCAGAAGAAAAGCTCAGGAGACTAAGCAGAAGCAACAAAGAAAAATGTTTGAATGAAATATTTTAATTCAAACATATTTTATTATCTGCAAGAAACAACCATTGAACAAGACATCACACCCAAAGAAGATATGATGTCAGGAGCAAATGAAAAAGGAGTATATACAGAATCAGCAAAAGGACAAATTCAACGGATATCTCTTAAAGAGACACTCCTAAAAGAAAACAGAAGAAAGTAGAAGAAAACAGATGAAAGCAGAAAGAAGCAGATTCAAGAGAGAGTATTCGCAGAACTATATCAAGAAACATCTCTCATGGAGAAGAAAATATCAAGTGTCAGAACGGGATCGTCTGAACACTCATTCGCTTAAGGAGAAGCAACTGTTTGAAAAGCTATTACACAACGGCTATATGAGCCACATCATCAACATCTCAACGGTATTATGAATCATCTTCAAACGGCTATATTTCATCAGAACATATAAATAGCCTCAAGATTGAATTTGAAGATGCTGCCAACCTATTGGCCAGTCAGACAAAATTGTTGATCAACAAAATCAAACTAGTTAATCAGGCTGAATGCCTTATGGTTAACAAGAGTTGACTTGAGGTTAAGTGGATCATGAAGATGTCAACTAAGTTTGATCAGAGAGTTGGTTCTCAATCAGGCTACTGACTAGCTGGTCAGTTAGTTAGGTTGTTCAGTTGGTCTGGTTTATCAAGTGAGTTGATTGTTCGAAAGACAATCATGCTGAACAAATGACTATCAAACTGGGTACGGTTTGAAGCTTTGATATACCTTGGTTTTTCAATGATACGGGTGAGAATGTAGCCCATGGAAACCAATGGCTGGAGAACAAGGCTGGAGCTTAAAGTCAAATTCTTTCGTTGTATCCTGGGTAGTACTCAGTTAACCTTAAGTACAGAAAAAGATTAAGTTTATGTTTTGTGGAAACTTAAACTTAGTTTAATTTGTAAACACTTATCTTTGTACACATATTGTAATATCCTGAGCATACCTCAGTTTTTCTGTACATCTGTAACTGTTTAAGCTTCAAGACTGATATAGTTTGTAAGCTTAAGCATTTTATCTTCTCTGTATTTATTTGTTGAGCCTGGACAGGCTTGTCTGTAAAAGAATACTTGGTTGTAGAGCCTGGAGAGGCTTGACCGTAAAAGAATACTTGGTTGTAGAGCCTGGAGAGGCTTGACTGTAAAAGAATACTTGGTTGTTGAGCCTGGAGAGGCTTGTCTGTAAAAGAATACTTGGTTGTAGAGCCTGGAGAGGCTTGTCTGAAAAGAATACTTGGTTGTAGAGCCTAGAGAGGCTTGACTGTAAAGAATACTTGGTTGTAGAGCCTGGAGAGGCTTGACTGTAAAGAATACTTAGTTGCAAAGCCTGGAGAGGCTAGACTGAAAAAGAATACTGCATATGTTGCTTGGAGAGGCAGTTGAAAACAAGCAATACTTGTGTTGGCCTGAAGAGGCTGTGAATAATACTTGTATCTGTGGATTCAGATAGTGGAAAATCCAGTGGTTGTTTGCCTCTGGGACTGGATGTAGCCCACGGGTTTGTGGGTGAACCAGGATAAATTCCTTGGCTAAGTTTTCTTACCCTTATCTCTTATCAATTCTTTTTATACTAATCAAGGGGTCAGAATAATTAATCTGATATTTTACAAAGGCACAAAACATCTTTTAAAATTAGTTTTTACAAGCTGTCTGAAAACTTCAGACAGCCCCTTAAAAGCCTGTCTGAAATCTCTATGCCTAAGTTCTCTTTTCCTTAATCTCTGTATTTCCAGTTTTCATATTATGTTGGGGATTGAAAAGTATTTTCTATAATAAACTTAACACAACTATTTCAATAAAATGACCTTTCATATGAATAAAACATGAGATGACTCTTATATCATTTGAAGCTTTACAAAGAATGTTCCTTGAAGAACTTCTGAAATAAATTCTCTGAAGTAAGTCTGAAAGAGATCAGTTCAGAAATCAGGAACAGACTTCAGACAACCTCTAGTCGTCTGAAGTATTTCAGAAACCGTTCTGAAAATACTCCTTGTAATAATCTTCAGAAGATACTTTGAGAAGCCTCTGTTTAAAACAATCTTAAGCTTCAGAAGAAACACTGTTTTTCTTATCTTCCACACGTTTCAACTATCTCTGATCTTAAGACCTGTTTTTAACGGTGCCCATCTTAATGATTTAAATTAAAGATTTCAAAAAAACTATCAAAAGCTTGAAACACTTTCAACTCCCTTCTAGTGTTTCCTGTGGTTCTAACAAATCAAATTCCTTAATCCTTGTGAGTTAGCTAACATATCCTATCAAAAGGAACTAAAATAATTGATGAAAATGAAAATTGCTATTTTGATCCCTTAAGGATGACAACATTGTCGATAATTTAACCATTTCCTTGGACAAAATTGATGCTAAATAAAAAAAAACCAAATTGATTGATATTTTCAACTTTCAAAGACAAAAATTATAATTTTCCTATTTCGGGGACTAATAAGCTATGTCTTTCAAGGACTAAAATGATGCTTTACTCGAAATTTTATGAGATGGTCAATTTGGTGGAGACAAAAAAAAATTGACATAATAGTTCCATAAAAGGAGAGTTGGTAGAAGGAAAAATTAGAAATGATGATGAGATATATTTTTAGTTAGATAAATAGGTTAAGGGAGGGAAATTAAAAAGGAGATTCTACATTTTATCAACCTTCAAATGAAGTTAGTTCTAATGCCTACTTGACAACTTTTTATATTACCACATTACCGGTAAGGCAGTAAGGGTACTTATAAATTTTTCATATTTTGTGATGTAAATAAAAATTAAAATTTTATAACGATCACAATCAAAACTCATTTATTTTTAATTACAAAAATAAAAAAATATATTTTACTCTATTATGCATCATTGTATATTTTTAATAAATACACATTCAAAGTTTAGTTTATTAGATATAAATAAAACAATTTTTTAATTGTTTCTTAAATATCATTTAAAAAAAGTTTAATAATACCTAAATGATCATGAATAAATATTAGAGATATATATAAATATTACATAAAAACTTATTATAACGTATAAGTCATGAGATAGGTAAATATATATATTAGTTGGGATGAAAATTTTATATAAAAACATGTTAATGTTTAAATTATAATATAAATATCTACATCCCATGCCTACTTCTAGTTCAAATATTTTGTGTTGTGGTTTTGAAGATGATTATCGAAAATGTTTTCCCACACCTATTTGCCTACACTTCCCGCACACTTGCATCCACGTAGGCTTGTAATATGACGTGGAAAGAAGGAAGTGGACGACAACTAATAGAAAGAAAGAGCGCGAAATACTTCTCCCAAAATTGAAACCATTACCCCCAAAATTGAACAATCCCGATATCCTCAAAATTGAAACCCATTGCCCCAATGCTACTGACAGAGGTTCCCACAAGAGAGATAACACAAAGAAGAAGAACAATCGCGATATCCCCAAAATTGAAATTCATACTCCAAATCGAAGAAAAAGTGAAAATAAAACAGCGGATGACGAAATGCAAGCTTCTGAACGATGACGGAGCCAAGCATAGACGGAGTGGAGGCCACCGTGTTAAGGAGGAAGAGGAAAGCGCTGTTGGGAAGAATATAATCGAGGACACCACGCTTAATCATCAGTAAAGAGAAGAAGCGGAAATGTGCGTCCATCAGTTGGCGACGAGGATCTAGTGGAGGTATGCTTCTGGACTTTAATGTTAGTATGCTATTTGGTTTCCTTGATTGTTAAAGACATGCGTGAATAACATGAATGGTAATGTTGGGTTTGCCCTGTACAATGAATATTGCTTAGGGTTTATTAGATGATTGCAATTGAAGGGGTTAGACGATTTTCTTGGCATCGAACTTGCTTTTGTTGTAATAGTAATTGGAAAATAAGTTGTTATGGGTGTTATTGGTGGGTGACATGATGAATATTGATGTGTTTTATATTGAGTATAGTGTTGCCAATAACCATGAAAGAGTATAATTATTAAGTGAAACATGTTCGTTCACTAATGATTGAGATTAGATGAATGATATTTGGTGTTCACATATATTTTTAAGTGAAAAATCTTTGTTGATGAATGATTGAGATTAGATGAATGGTATTGGTGTTCACATGGGTTATTGAGGTGAGTAGTGGTTTATGAAGAAGTGAAATCGTAGGCTTGGTTGACAAACAATGAGACCTGACTTATTAACCAAGTAACCAACTTGATTAACCAAAGCAAGTAACATTATTAACCAGTTTTGTAACAGGAACTGGTGAGTGACAGTACAATACAGGGGAGGTACTATGAAGAGCAGTTTTGGAAATTATAAGAACTGTAGGAGAAAAACATGTAGAAGACCTAATATGCAAGTCACAAATATAGTATCATTAGGGTGGTATTTTAGGGGATTTAATTTGCAAAAAATCTGAAAAGTTATGGTTGTCCTTGTAATGTTTATGAAGAGGAATTGTTGACCTTGAAGCAAGCAATACAAAGTGCGGATGCTAATAACATGTCACAGGATGAAGGTAGAAAATGACGAAGGAGAGTTGGAGGGTGATTTTATATATATGGAGGGACCAAGTGTTGCCTTTGGTTCTAAATGTAACCCTCTTCAACTTATGCCATTAAAATTAAGTGTTATTGAAAAATTCTTTGTTTGTGCTATTGACAGATGTTTTAATGTAGGTTTTGCAGATGATATACAATGGAACCTGATTTGGAGGACACAAAGAAGCATGAAGGATCAAACATCTACACAAGAGTGAAAGGGCAACCAAGGAATGATATATAGAATGCATAGATCTTTTGGAGTGATATACATTTGTTATAATTTGAACCCTTGGTAATTTGTTTTTCTTTTTGGCAAACGGGTCTGGTTGTACAAAAAGAAATGGGGCAAGAAATGGAACCAGGATTGTTATATCTTAACCAATTGTGTATTTGGCTTTGTGGATGTATTTGGCTTCGGTATTTATCATTTTTTTGTCAAAAACAGGTGAAGCATGGAGAAGACAACTTCTGAAATTCGAAAGGACATACAAAATGTTGCATTAGTCATATTTTGTCATATTAGTTAATAGAATTGCATCTGAAGGAGTCTTGATAAAACTCCCTGTAATGAACAGTCAATTCTTATGCAATTAACCATATTTATTACTACATTAACCATTTATGTTGACGAAATCAAACACATTAAATTTTTTGATTTCATGCAATTAAATATTGCCTACGATGTTTGTGACAATAGATTGATAATGTTCATTTACATGCTGTCAAACAGTGATTAATGAGTTATGTAGGATATGTTAATAGATTGCAGAAAATGGTGAAAACCAGAAGAAATGGGCAAGCAAATTCTGTGCACAGGTGGTTAATGAGTTCAGGAACTTAGGTTAAAAAGGTAATGAATGTGGTTAAATCCATTAGATTAACATCCTTGTGGTTAAAACTTTGGAGATGAGATGATTCCTCACATGGAAGTATTGTAAACAAATGAACTACTAATTGTGAGTGATTTAAAAAACCTTAGTGATTGAAGTACACCTTTGGGCAATGTTCATTTACATCCTGTCAAACACTGGTTAATGATTTATGTAGGACTGGTTAATAGATTTCAGAAAATGGTGAAAACCAAAAGAAAAGTGGGCAAGCAATTCTGTGCACAGGTGGTTAATGAGTTCAGGAACTTAGGTTAAAAAGGTAATGAATGTGGTTAACTCCATTAGATTAACATTCTTATGGTTAAAACTTTGGAGATGAGATGATTCCTCACATGGAAGTATTGTTAACAAATGAACTACTAATTGTGAGTGATTTAAAAAACCTTAGTGATTGAAGTACACCTTTGGGCAATGTTCATTTACATGCTGTAAAATAGTGGTTAATGAGTTATGTAGGACTGGTTAATAGATTTTAGAAAATGGTGAAAACCAGAAGAAAAGTGGGCAAGCAAATTTTGTGAACAAGTGGTTAATGAGTTCAGGAACTTAGGTTAAGAAGGTAATGAATGTGGTTAAATCCATAAGATATACATAATTGTGGTTAAAAAGTTGAAGATGAGATGATTCCTCACAGGGAAGTAGTGTTAACAAATGAACTACTTATTGTGAGTGATTTAAATAACCTAAGTGAGTGAAGGATATCTTTGGGCAATGTTCATTTACAATCCTGTCAAACACTGGTTAATGACTTCTGTACGGCTGTTAATAGATTTCACGAAAATGGTAAAACAAAAGAAAAAGTGGGCAAGAAAATTCTGTGCACAGGTGGTTAATGAGTTTCAGAACTTAGGTTAAAAAGGTAATGAATGTGGTTAACTCCATTGGACTAACATCCTTATGGTTAAAACTTTGGAGATGAGATGATCCTCACATGAAGTATTGTTAACAAATGAACTACTAATTGTGAGTGATTTAAAAAACCTTAGTGATTGAAGTACACCTTTGGGCAATGTTCATTTACATGCTGTCAATAGTGGTTAATGAGTTATGTAGGACATGTTAATAGATTGCAAAAAATGGTGAAAACCAGAAGAAAAGTGGGCAAGAAAATTTTGTGCACAGGTGGTTAATGGGTTCAGGAACTTAGGTTAAGAAGGTAATGAATGTGGTTAAATCCATAAGATAACATAATTGTGGTGTAAAAAGTTTGAAGATGAGATGATTCCTCACAGGGAAGTAGTGTTAACAAATGAACTACTTATTGTGAGTGATTTAAATAACCTAAGTGAGTGAAGGATATCTTTGGGCAAGGTTCATTTACATCCTGTCAAACACTGGTTAATGACATATTTAGACTGGTTAATATATTGCAGAAAATGGTGAAAACTACAGAAATGTGGGCAAGCAAATTCTATGAAGAGGTGGTTAATGATTTGGAAACACAGGTCAAAATGTAATTAATGTGGTTAAATCGATAACATTATCATCGTTGTGTTAAAAGTTTGAAAATGAGATGATTCCTCACAGGGAAGTAGTGTTAACAAATGAACTATTTATTGTGAGTGATTTAAAAACCTTAGTGATTGAAGTACACCTTTGGGCAATGTTCATTTACATGCTGTCAAATAGTGGTTAATGAGTTATGTAGGACATGTTAATAGATTGCAGAAATGGTGAAAACCAGAAGAAAAGTGGGCAATCAATTTTGTGCACAAGTGGTTAATGAGTTCAGGAACTTAGGTTAAAAAGGTAATGAATGTGGTTAAATCCATTAGATTAACATCCTTGTGGCTAAAACTTTGGAGATGAGATGATTCCTCACATGGAAGTATTGTTAACAAATGAACTACTAATTGAGTAATTTAAAAAACCTTAATGATTGAAGTATACCTTTGGGAAATGTTCATTTACATCCTGTCAAACACTGGTTAATGACTTTCTGTAGGACTGATTAATAGATTTTAGAAAATGGTGAAACCAGAAGAAAAGTGGGCAAGCAAATTCTGTGCACAGGTGGTTAATGAGTTCGGGAAGTGAAGTGAAAAATGTCATGAATGTGGTGAAATCCATAAGATTGACAACGTTGTGGTTAAAAGTTGAATATGAGATGATTACTCACAGGGTAGTGTTAAGAATGAACTACTTGTTGTGAGTGATTTAAAAATCCTTAGTGAGTGAATGACACCTTTGGGAAATGTTCATTTACATCCTGTGAATCAGTGGTTAATGACTTATGTAGGACTGGTTAATAGAGTGCAGAAATGGTGAAAACCAACAGGAAAGTGGCCAAGCAAATTCTGTGAACACGTGGTTATTGAGTTCGGGAACAAAGTTAAAATGTAATGAATGTGGTTAAATCCATAAGATGAACATAATTGTGGTTAAAATTTTGAAGATGAGATGATTCCTCACAGGGAAGTAGTGTTAACAAATGAACTACTTATTGTGAGTGATTTAAATAACCTAAGTGAATGAAGGATATCTTTGGGCAATGTTCATTTACATCCTGTCAAACACTGGTTAATGACATATTTAGGACTGGTTAATATATTGCAGAAAATGGTGAAAACTAAAAGAAATGTGGGCAAGCAAATTCAATGAAGAGGTGGTTAATGATTTGGGAAACACGGGTCAAAAATGTAATTAATATGGTTAAATCGATAACATTATCATCGTTGTGGTTAAAAGTTTGAAGATGATAATTCCTCACAGGGAAGTAGTGTTAACAAATGAACTATTTATTGTGAGTGATTTAAAAAACCTTAGTGATTGAAGTACAAACCTTTGGGCAATGTTTCATTTACATCCTGTCAACATTGGTCAATGACTTATTTAGGACTGGTTAATAGATTTCAGAAAATGGTGAAACCAACAGAAAAGTGGGCAAGCAAATTCTGTGAGCATGTGGTTAATGAGTTCGGGAACTGTGGTGAAAAATTTCATGAATGTGGTTAAATCCATAAGATTGACATCGTTGTGATTAAAACTCCGCAAATGATAATAAAAGATATAACCGACAAAAGTCATCAACATCCTCATTAGACTTACGCTCAGTATAAACCATAAACACTTTAAAAATATGTACCAATAATTAAACTTG
This sequence comes from Sesbania bispinosa, assembly GCA_026901365.1. NCBI lineage: Eukaryota > Viridiplantae > Streptophyta > Magnoliopsida > Fabales > Fabaceae > Sesbania > Sesbania bispinosa. Next base: position 1,803,038 of record QLOH01000048.1, on the reverse strand, counting down.
TAATGGAGGTGTAATGAAAAATTCAATTATCACACATTAGTATTCAAAAGTTATAAACCAGGGAACATTACTATAGATTGGGTTCCCTCTAAACTTTGTAGTCCATGTACACTGCTTGTCTTAATTACAATGTCAATCAAAAAATAATTTACACACCAAACCCCCAATGAAGGAATTGAGCAAATAACACGTTTGAACTGCAATTGGAAGTATTCCCAATAATTTTATATGTAGAAGATGAACTTGTATTTTGATGGCAGTGTGAAACTTGAACACGGTTGTCAAAAAACACAGGTTGTCAAGGATTAAATGGGTGTGTCTGTGGTTGTCCATTGATTCATAATCTCCAAGGATGACTCCACACACAAAGTGGCACCATTGTTTTGAGTTGAACTTCTCTCAATGCAATCCTGCATTCCAAGAATGGTTACCATAAGTTCCCTATCATGGTTGTTTTGTTTTCATGCAATTCACCTATCTCACTATATAATTAACCGTTCAAAGACACACAATTAACCACATGTTTATAGTGTCAGAACCTGTAGCAGTAGAAAGCTTATTACCGAAAAAAGATAATAACCTTTTCTTAATGTCACTGATCCAAAGATCCACTAAAACATTTGTTCATTTTTTCTTTTTTCAAATTCAAATCATAGAGATCACATTTGCATAAGACAAATAGGAAAAAGGATCCAAGGAAATTCCATATACACATCAAATTTATACATATGTCAGGTCTGTTTTGTCCAAATTCACATTTTAGGGGATAAAATAGAATTAACTATTAGACACAAATCTTGTTAAAACACAATAGAATCTACTTACATAAACAAAATAATCCTCTAAACACAAGTAAAAAACACTTAGAAAGTGGGAACCATTTCAAAATCAAATTAAATAAGTAAAAGTATGAGGATCCTTAAAACCAATTAGAGGTCCAAATATTATTGATATATGGTAAACATATGATTGTAAGAGTTCTGCTTATGGAAAACCCCCAAAGGCATCCTGAAATAGCTTATCAAGTCCTCTAAATGCAAGTACTTTTGTTTCTTAAACAAGTCTATGCAAGCTCTTTAGTTCCTTGAACCATTTTCTGACTTGTGCTTCCCTCTATGCAAGCATGCATTCAAGCAATGAATTGTGATTATTCACAATTGATGACTATAGGGTTCTGATGGCATTAACCACCTATGGTATGTAAATACCCAGAGAAAAACATGATATTAACCACTTAGATGACAGTAGACCATATTTTCCTTCCTTTATTTATCCATTCACCTTATTTTCTTATGCATCTCATAGACATTTTTTATTTAACACAGGCAGCTGCATATCAAACAACTGAATGCTACAACTTACTCTGTTCAAGCTTTATCCAAACTAACAACATGATAGCAATACAGTTACTGTAAAGGAATGATCGAGAGGAAAGTACCTTAGCCTACCAAACAAAATAACACTTACAGAAATGTATATATATATATATTAAACAAACAACAGCTTCTAAGGTTTACCAACCCACAAAACCATAACCACCCAATGAAAAGCACTTCCACAAATCACTCTAAAACAGACGAAATCCTATCAAAACATGGGTTTTACCCTTGCGGTGGTGACAAACTGAACGAAATTTGGGGAAAAATTAAGGGTTCAAAAATGCACCTTTGCGGGATGACGGTGTCGTGGCCTACTACCTTCCTCGGAGAAGAACCTCCGGTGGTCGCCGTGTAGTGCTTCCGTTAAACAGGAAAAAGGCCCGTTCGTCGTTCCCTGGGACCCCTCGTCATCGTCACCTTTGAGAGTGTTCACACTTCACAGAGAAGAGAGAAACGGTTCTTGTCTCGAAAGTTTTTCAATTGCGCAATGATTTGTCGTTTTCTTCTATATAGTTCCCGCTTTTATTTTTTATTGTTTTTAAACCTTTACACGTTGTCCTGTTGAGTCATCTCCCATTCATATGTGTACCAAGTGTACCGAAAGTGTTTCACTGTGCAGGTGTGGGAATATCGTGATTGGATGATTATACGTCATAGTAAAGAAAGTGTTTCAACAATCCCGATATTTGTACCACGTACAGTGTGTACCACACTTGTACATCGTTTCCATAATGCCTAGTTAGCATCACACATAACACTTGTAATCCATCATAGTAACTTATTAACCTCCAGTATAAAACCCATTAACCACCATCAGGGCCGACCCAAGCCCCATGCTGGTAAAGCCATCGCTTTAGGCCCTAAAAAATAGTCTTATTTTAGGCCCAAAAAAATATTTACTATTAATATTTTAAAAAATAAAACCATTATTTAGTAAACAATATTAATTTATTGAGAGTAAAAAAATATATTTTTTTCTAAAAAAGGCCCCATTTTATCAGAACTCTCTTCTCATAAATAGTAATTATTAATAATTGATTCTAAACATTATTCTTATTATCTACTTTTTTTGCGACTTTTTTTTATTCTGTATGTGCTATATTGTTATTGATTTAAATTAATTTTATTCATTCATTTAAAATGGTCTCGTGACAAATTCTCTTTAGGCTAAAGAAACATTGGGCTGGCCCTGACCACCATTTGACAGGTTCATTTTCATGACATTAACCATAAATATGAAATATTAACTCATAATGTAAATTATATTAACCAGGTGTTCCAACTTGTTATGTTTCGGTTACTTTTAACCCATTATAGTAACTAATTAACCTCCAGTATAAAAGTCATTGACCACCATCTGACAGGTTCATTTTCACCACATTAACCATAGATATGGAATATTAACCCGTAATGTACACTATATTAACCACGTATTCCCACTTGTTATGTTTCTGACACTTTTAACCCATTATAGTAACTCATTAACCTCCAGTATAAAAGCCATTAACCACCATCTGACAAGTTCATTTTCATGACATTACATGTCACTAACCATTATTTTACTCACAATTTTGCCATTCTCTTTCAGAACAAATCCTTCATTTAATCACATAAGTTTCCTGTCATGATTCATGTAATTTTCATGTCATTAACCATAATTATGGAATATTAACCCGTAATGTACTCTGTATTCACCAGATCTTCTCAATTGTTAAGTTTCTGTTACATTAACCACTTATGGTAACTCATTAATCTCCTCTACAAAATCCATTAACCACCATCTGAAATGAAAATAAAATGTAATGAGGATAATGAAAATAAACTGATCAGGAAGACATGGCCAAAGGACTCCAACAACAACGTTTTTCTTCAAAGTCCCTCATTTTTATTATGTGCCTCTGCTTCATGTTCATGCTCAACTTCCACTCATCCCATGGAGAAGAAGAACATGAGCTTCTTTTATCCTTCAAAGCCTCTACCCACAACGACCCACTTCATACTCTCTCCAACTGGGTTAGTTCCTCTGCCACTCTCTGCAAGTGGCATGGCATCACCTATGACAACACTTCCCACATAAATGTTGTGGGGGAATTGTTTCCCTTTAACCGCGTTTTTTCTGCTTTTGAAATTTTTTTGTGCCTTATGCGCGTGATAGACAACTCAACACATCCGGACAAAAGACGTCCCAGTCAACAATGATGTACAAGTGTGGTAGGTACTATTGCCTTCCGATACCCTCCATTATCATTATCATCATCCATCAATTGTCGCTATTTCCTAACACACGATCCATTGTCATTACTACCTAACACCTTCTATTTTTAAAATTATTTTCTCATAAATTTACCAAATTATTTTTTTGTTTTCTCACCTCTAGATATGCTTTCAAATTAATATTACCAAACTTATTTTTTTTATTTTATCATGAGAGTAAATAAGAGTAAAAAAAGAACACATCAAACAAGTTTGGATTCCAAACTTTACTTTTATGCTCAATTCTAGACGTCAAACAAGACACTCAATTAAATGTGACCCCATGCAAACTTTACTTGCAAGGTCAGGACTTCGAATCCTAGAGTCGCCACTCTCAAAAGTACTTTACCTAACTACCACCCCACCCGAGGATTAAACCCACAATTATGCATGTGGGGTGCCTAGTCAAAGATTAAAAAAAACTAATATAAAAATTTTATATAATTATTTTGCCATTTTTTGAGACAATAGAAAGTGTTTTCAGGCTCACCATTAATAGCCTTATTAGTTTTATTGCTTTAAGTTATGAGATTCATGTGTACCATTTCACAAACAAATACATAATAGCTAGTACATTTGACAGTTTAAAGTTTAACTATGCTTCCTCATTTTCTTCGGCTTTTTGACTAAAAAAGAGCAAAAAATAATTATAATGATCAAATTAATGTAGAAAATAAACAATATACTATTGTGGGGTGTTTTTTGCCAGCATGGAAAGTGATTAGCAAAGTGCAAAACCCGGAAGTGCCTCTACCAAGAAATTTTCTGTTGCGAAATAGGGAGCTAGGGTGACCATGAAGATATAGGTGTTTAGGGAGCACTGTAGATATAGGGGGAACAGGGAGCATATGCATTGGTGACCATGTAGAAAGGCATGTCAGGGTGACCATGCAGAGACGTGTGTCAAGAAAGGTGATGCATTGACCGGTAAGCATCTGTGCCCTAATGTGTAAGGCGCTACACAACTTAACTCTTCCTATTTATAATTAGGCGCTAAACCCTATAGCGCTTCACGTCACGTCATTCAGGCACGCTTTTGCACATGATGCAGGCACACTTTTGTGCAACGTGATGCTCACGTGAGACGGGGAATCTAAACATAAAACTTGACTCCACACTGCAAACCTTTTAGATTCTTAGGCAGGAGTGTAGACGGTACAAAGCTATGAGGTTCCTAGGTAGCGGGTGTGAGATCCCGAGAAGGTGAGCGTGAGATTCCTACAAAAACATGATATTCCTGAAAAAGGGGGTTGAACATCTGGAAACGATATAGGACTGGAGAAAATTTGTTGATCAGGCATTGGGAAGCATCAAATTGCATTGGAACTCAAAAATTGAATAGGAACACAACATTTTTTTTACTGTGGAAGGTGGGAAGGAAATTGTTTTGCTGTGTATAAATATCATTGTACATTCAAATTAAGTTACATGTTGTTTTGTCTTTTGAAATTTCTTGTATGTTCTTTGTAATTTATTCTCAATTCTTTTCTATCTATTAAAATGGTCGCAGAAAGAGTTATTCATCCGGGTCCAGAAGATAAGTCACCATTGTGTCTACTAGATGACATGTTTCTGAGCGCATATGGAACGATGAATCCGATAGACTGCTACATATAAAGCGAGCGGGTGACTGACAATTGCGTGATGAACAACTCCTCTTCAAATAATGCCTCTTCTTATGCAATCTTGTTTCTACGGCGTGGCCTAACTTGATTTTTTTTCTAGTTAAGCATACATTAATATCAGCTCTAATAGAGTGATGGAGATCTGAGACACACTTTTCACATGCATCAGGAGAGTGCACCCTCACTCTGCAAGATGTTGCTACACAATTGGGTTTGAAAGTGGATGATGAAGTTGTTACTGGTGTTACCTTCACTAATTGAGAACCTTTTGTGCAAGAATTGTTGGGGGTGGCTCCATTAGAGGAACTGTACAGTGGTCGCCTTCGAATGAAGTAGCTTAACCAACATTTTGGGGATTTTAGTCAACGCTCATAATGAAATTCAGGTGCAATGATATACTCGAGCCTACATATTACGTATAATGGGCAGTTTATTATTTCCAGATCATTGAAGAAAATTTTCCTTTCATACAACATGAACAACGAGTAAAATGAAACATGGAATTGCATGGGTCATGGAACATGCTCATTATTATCATCATTAAACGTTTGTTGCTCCTCTTCTAAATAACATGGGAAAAACTGACAATTGTGACCCGCATGATGACAATGGCTACATTTTTGCTTTAACTGAGTCTCCTTCAACTCATCTGGAATGTTTGTCTTCATTTTCAATCGACCACAATTGCCCAGAATATGCTTCAACAACATTGTGAATGGAGAACACAGGGTCAACAAACTGATAGAAGTCAATACTCACAACTACACATGCGGCTATAGCATGTGAGCAAGTCAATACTCACAGTAATGTTTATTTAAGATGATTACCTATGTGTGTCCACCCTTTTGTGTAATTGGATTCAATGCTTCCTTAACCTCAAACTTTGTGGACCGGATGTCTTATCGACGGGGCTTGAGCCAACATGCATCTTCTCGATGTTTCCCTGAATAACTCAATGAACGAAATACTTTACAAGTCGTGCATATGCACACTTCACTAATGCTATTATAGGAAAATTTTGAGCACCTTTCAAGATCTAGTTCACAGCCTCCGACAAGTTTGTTGTCATGTGTTTGTATCTACATCATTCATAGTCATGAGCAAGAGTCCATTTTTCTTTTGAAATGCCATTAATCCACATCCGAATATATGAACTTATCTCACAAAACTTTTTTAGATTCCTCTCAAAATGATGTATGCATGGTGTATAATCTACATTAACGATGAATAATGGTTAGATATACTATAACCAAGCAATAAGTTATGTTATATTTTAGTGTGGGCATTAACCTAATTTTAGTAGGTCTTTTTGAATTTAGAATTTTTAAATTTATGGTTCAAATTTTTAGCAATATGGCGAATGCAATAGACATGATAGGCGTTTGGGGGCTGCCATCCAAGGTTAGCCCCTGTCACTGCCGATTCAATGCTTTGGTGTCGATTAGATATAAGACATATTCGCTGCTTCTGGGTTACATGTTCTTTTATATTAGACAAGAACCATGACCAAGACTCCAATGTCTCTCATTCGACAATAGCAAAGGCAATTGGCAACACACAAGTACTGCCATCTTGAGTTGTTTCAATTAAAAGCGTACCTTGATTATTTGTCATACAAGAATGTTCCATCAATCTGTATAATAGACTTGCAAAAATTAAAGGCATCACAACATTGCTTGAATGTCCAAAAGAACTCGATAAAAGGTACAAAATCGAGGGTTGACTTGATTATCAAAGACAAACTCTTTAATCTCAATTTTATATGCAGATGGGGGCATGACAGGATCAAAATTCTATCAAAGGCACCCCCAACCTCTATATCAAATGAATCTCCCACCTTCATCATCAAAGTCATCACTTTCATGATATTCTCCATTAAAATCAATGTTAAAATCATTATCATTCCCATCATCTTGACATTTAACAATGTCGACATCAGCCTCAACTGTTGCAGCTCCTGATTGAACTATATTTGATCGTCAATCCCCATTGAAAATTATGTCTCCAAATGATAAAACTGCACAAGTAATTATGGACTCCCAACATCGTTAACGTCTGCGTATGACTCAAGCACTGTCATCAAAGACTGTTGCTCAAAAGCATGGATCATGCACTCAACATCTTCATCATCACATATTTAAGGTCTGTATATGTGATCGGATTTCGAGAAATTAAAAACCTACAAGTTAAACTAGAAACAATTTGGTTAGATGATAGATTTAATTTGTTATGAATCTTACTCTTCAAATAATCATAACAGATTCCACACTTTATTCGAGCATATCTCTTATCACCTTCAAATATATACCTTGTGCACCTTCATATTTTCTACTATTCCAATAAAAAACAATAATGTGACTATTTTTTTACCAAACTAAATCAAAAGCAGTAGAGATAAGTCGTTAGAAGCAAGCTAAATAAGAATAGAATAGTAATTAGGAAGAAACCAACAAATAAGACATTGAAAACAAAAGAAGGAGAAAGTTGTGCGGAAATGTATCCATACTGATTGTCTATTTACATTGTCTATGATGGTAAAAAAACACTCTTCCTACAGTAAAAAAACTCTTCCTACGCGCAAGTAAGAGAATCTATGTTCCATAGTTTCTCTTCCACAATCTCTACTCGTAACTATTCAGAGTATGATTTGTACGCGTGAAAACTGGAACAGGTATAAAGTGTCATTCTATCAGGCGCCACATGTAATGCGCTTACCGCGTTAGCACCACAGACAAACGCTTTCCCCCACGTGACGCACTTTTGCATTTAGCTCCTTACATAACATGGGAGGCCTTTGCTCAATTGGTGCCTTAAGTCTTTTCCTGACAAGCATGTGTTCCCCGCTTCCCTTATAATTGTAATGCACCTGCATGGTCACCCTAGCTCCCTAATTGGCAACAAAAAAATTCTTAGAAAAGGCGTTTCCTGGTTTTGCGCTCTACTACTTGCTTTTCACGCTGCAAAAAACACCCCACAACAATAAAATGTTTATATTTACATTAATCTAGTAATTATAATTATTTTTCGCTCTTTTTTGGTTAAAAAGCCCAATTTCTTCCCATTTTCATAATTCAAACACATAAAGATAGTTCTTCCATTCTACCCTCTTACCTAACCATTTAATCCAATTCCTTTAATTTTTACTCCATTTTTCTTTGAAATTTTCAAACATACAGTGAATTAAGACTTTAAGGTTATCTTTCTTATTCATTTTTCCTTTTTTATCATAAAGATGTTAAAGGATTTAATATATTTCCTTCATTCTTATTTATAAGTTGTTTCTTTAATAACAAGAAAAATTGTATACACACACACACACACACAATATATAGATAGATAGATAGGGGTTTGCTAATATACTCCCACTTGATTTTAAGAACGAGTATATTAGCACTCTAAACCTTTACTTTTGGACAAAAAAACATTCATTTGTTTTTAAAAATATTTACAATTGTGGATATTTTAGTAATTTAAAAACATTTAGCCATATAATTCCTTGTTGTTCCTTGTTCTGAATGCTATTGAACTCCTAAAAACCATTGGGGCATTAGATGATAACAATGAAGAGCTTACTCCACTGGGTATATGTTGTGTTGGATATGCTTGTCGTTAGCATTAAGCTTTTTAGTCTAGACTTTGGGTGTTATATATCTAAGTTAATTTGATCCTTGCATGTCGGAATCTTTCACAAAACTTCTGGACCCAATTGAATTACGGTGCCAACAGAGGATGCAAAAGTAGGATCCACGCCCAGTAAACTTGGCTGTCTTGGAGAGCAATCTGGGTCCTTTAGGGAGAGGCCCCTAGGCATAGGCAGTGACAAGTTGGTGCCCGGTGCTAGAGGGTGCTTAGGCTTGGGTGGCTTGTAAAGTTCCCGTCATGGTGGTGCGTTTAGAAGTAGGGGTGGGAATCAGGTAGGCCAGGCCAGACTTTACATAAACAGGCCAGGCCTGTTTCAAAATTTTAAAGCCTAAGCCTGGCCTTTTACCTGTGATAGACTTTAATTAGTACCTAGGCCTGGATCGTTTAAAGGCCTGTTAAGCCTACGAGACTATTTAAAAGCCTACATGTAATGAAGGTCAGTAAAAAGGCCTAAAGCCTATTTATATTCTTGGCAAAATAGGCCTTTGGGCCTGCGATCCTATTAGCCAAAAATATAAATAGGCTTTAGGCCTTTTTACTGGCCTTGATTACATGTAGGCTTAAAGCCTATTTAAAAGCCTACCTGTTAAGTTTTAGTTTAACATAAAACTCAAGAACATAATTTTTTCTATAATATCCAAATCAGCAGTATCACATTAAAGCTAAAAAAATTGATCTCTAAAAGAATTGAGTATGATTTAAGATATGGTAATTATCTCACATTCAACAATAAAATCCCTATTAAAAATCAATTGACAAAACAAGCAAACAAATTATAATTATAATAGTATGAGAAGACGACCTTTCAGCCACATTCACAAAGTCTTTACAACTCTTAACAACAACTCATTCATTGTCCCTAAAAGATATCTACAGTTCATTCAATTTCAAGAAAAAGATACTAGTCGGATTGACAAAGAGCGGCACCGAAGAATATATGAAAAGAAATTGAAAGCATAAGCATAGCAAGGAATACATGAAACATAGTTTCAATGATTAACTTGGAGATGAGAGGATCTAAACTCACTAAACTATATCAATAATTCCAAAATCAGACAGAGGTTGAACCGAAGCAGTGAAGCACAAATGAATTTGAAGCAAACGAAGAAAAACTGAAGATTAACTGAAGCACAAATCCTACCTTTTGAATGACGGCGAAGCACGACGACGAAGCACGAACGCAGCACGGACGGAGCGCGAAGACGAAGCACGACAACGGAGACACAGAACGCAGAACAGTGAACGGTGAACGACAACGCAGAGTGCAGAGCGCGACGACGAGTCGGCGACGGTCGACGGAGACGGAGACGAAGAACGGACGCCTGAGCCTGGCCTCGGAGACGAAGAACGGAATGGAGCCTTTGGGTGAGAGTTGGAGGCGGCAGAGTGAGTCTGAGACAAAGAGAGAGGGATTAGGGTTTACTATCATCAGAATTTCACAAATAAAGTTTTAAAAATTAAAATTAAAAATAAACTAAAAATAATAATTTTATAAAATAATATAATATATAAATATAAATATAAATAAAATTATATTAATTAATTATTATATATTTAAACAGGCCACCTGGCAGGCTAAACAGACTTTTAAACCTACATGGGCCTGGCTCGTTTACATAAACAAACTTTAAAAAAAGCCTAGGCCTATCTATCTAATAAACAGGCCAGACCAGGCCGGGCTTTAATCAGGCCAGATAGCAGGCCCCTACCAGGCGGCCTACCGGACTCCCACCCCTAATTAGAAGGAGTACATTAGTCTTCTACACCTTTTCTTTTTGACAAAAACCCATTTCTCTTTTTAAGAAACGACTTACACTAGAAGGGCAAAGATGTAATTTCATGGTTCAATTGCTCCCACCCTTTCCACTGCCCGTTGAATTCCTTATTTAAATTCTCATCAAAACAAAATTGAAGCCGATCAAGGTAAAGCAATATTGGAGTGATTCCTACTGTACCTATTGCCTTGTATTCATCCTTGTCATTTATTTGTTTTACACATGGTTCATTGTTAACTTCTTGTTGAAATTTAATGGATTTTCAATTTAAGAAAAAAATTCAAGTAAATACAAATTGTATGGCAAGAATAAGTAAGCTAAAATATTAGAGGTCAAAGAATCATTTTATCAAGCAGGTATAGAGAAACAGGTGAAATGATACAAGCACTACTCAAATTAAACTTGAGAGAACCATACATAAACCTGCAAACACGGTTAAGAAATTTCTAATTCGCACATAAATTTCAAATACAATTTAGAAATTTTGCATACACGACTCAGGGAGGGGGAACAGATGAAGAGGGATCATCACCAAGATAGCTGTAGTGGTGGAGCTGCGTCTGCCGACGAGAGTGGGAAGGCAGTGTCAGTGGACGAAACGGAGAAAATGCGAGAGGAAGAACAACAATGTCGGTGTCGTCACGGGCAGAGGAATGGACGAGCTGCTGGCGGCGTTGGGGACATCCTTGCCACTAACAATGGAATCGGTTCTGGATCTCAGTTTTGAGAAGGTATTGTTATTGTTGATATGAGAAGGAAGGAGGAGGCTAAAATGGAAAAAAAAAATCCCATAATAGGGAACCGAGATCGGAAGCACGGAAGAGGGTGCCTCAGGAACAGGGAGCGCGCAATGCATACAGGGACGACTGGCGTGATCGATGTAGCGGGGAACACTGTGATGAGAGAATAAAGGAGACACTTTCGTCATTCAGGGGAACACTGATATCTGAACAAAAATGGCACAAACACTTGAAGGGGCAGCCATTGATGAGAGAACGAAAAGGAGGCTGGAATGGAACTTCCAGCTAAGATTTCTGAATCACACAAGGGGAACTTCAATTGCCAAATTACATGAATACACATTAATGTAATTTGTTTAAAGAAGGGTAAAATCATTTTTTTGTCCAAAAGAAAAGGTGTAGAATGCTAATGTACTCCCTTTAAAAAGAGGGTGGGAGTATATAGCAAATCCCTATATATATAGAGGAGGGTTCAACTTACACCGATGTAAGTTACACTAAGTATTACACCCTGATAACTATAAATCGAATGTGTTTTTTAGCAATCCAACCGTTGAATTATGTTTATTCATCATTATGATTGTTTTCGTCAAATTTCGTAAAATTTTGGCACTCATAACTTGATAATCAAATGGTTGGTTTTTTCAAATATTTCAAATGTATATATGACATTAGTCTTGGGACATCTCAATGACATATAAAATAATTTCGGATTAATGTAAAGTTTTATATGTATGATCTATACGATAGTAACTTTCAATCCAACGGTGGATTACTTAATACAATGATCCATTAAATAATTATTCAACGGTGTAATACTTAATGTAACTTACACCGGTGTAAGTTGAACCCTCCTCATATATATATATATATTAATCCTTTTAAAGTTGAAAATAACATTAATTAATTATAATTTTCTCAATTATATTTTTATTCTTATCTAAATGTTAAGAGAATTTTAGAGAAACAAATGAGAGAATAATTAATAACAAAGATAAGTGTTAAAAAATAAAGGATATATTAGGAAGTTTAAAATAATTTTTTAAAAAAATTATAAATATTAACTATATTTCTTAACATATATATATATATATTTGTAATCTCAAAAATAATAAAAAAAGGATGGGAAGAAGTAACAAAAGCAATATAGTTTCATGTTGAGTTATATATAGTATGAAAAAGTGATATGTATTACCGTGATCTGGAATATAAGTAAAAGTTAATAAATTTATGTTAATTATGAATATCAGTTGAGCTTATTAAATTTTTTCAAATTCAAAAAAAGTGAATTGCATTTCTTACACTATATATCATTTCTAACATTTATTGCAAAGTGAATCATTGAAAAGAAAATTTAAATTAAAATAGGGTATGTGAGTATATTAAAGTGAAGGTAGTTTTGGTTTTGCTTTAGGGACCATTTTTTAAAATTAAAATAATTTATTCTTAGATTATATTAAAAAGTTGATTTTGTTTTTTAGAGATTTTTGTGAAAATCAGAAGTAAATGTGTTTGGTTATAATCATAAAAAGTGTTTTCTTAATATTTTTTCTCTTCTATTCCAGATGATTAGTCTGAGAAGTAAATAAAAATAACTTCTTATTATAATCAGATTTTTTATTAGATTCTAATTAATTCTAAAATCTAAAACAAACACATTTTAACAGTGATTAAGTTTTTGAAAAAGTAATTATTTTAAAATAATGACAAACAAATATATTTTATATTTAAGACTAGTAAAATTAATTTTTTGAGTTGTTTATATTTAATAGCATAGGGGTGTATTTATATATTGAATTACATATATAGTTTCATGTTACTACTATTAATCACAAAGACTCAGCACGTGGGGTAGGGGGTTGGGCGGCGGGGAAGTACATAAAATTCTGCAAGAAAAGTTCTCCCCTTTGATACATGTTCAAATTCAAATTATATACAACCCGAGTAGAGTTGAGTTAGACTTTCCAAGGTCTGAACCTGCACCTTAGATTTATTGTCTGAGTCTGGCCTGTTACCTGACATAGTTTTATTTTATGGTCTGAGCCTGACTTATTTAAAGCCTGAAAGCCTGTTTAAAAGTCTGTTTTATAGTAAGGTACTTGAATATATCATAAGCATATATATGAATAGACTTATAGGTTCAAGTTTTTAACATACTTAAATGTTTATACAAGCTAACAAGTATATAATTATAAGAAAAAGTAATAACAAATTTTTATAATAATAATAATAGCAATATAAAAAATAGTATTTTATTTATATTTAGTTAAATAGACCGGCCTGATAAGCTCAAAAGGCTTTTTCGATGGCCTGAAGTCTGACCTGTTTTTCTATATAGGCTTTTGAAAAAGCCTTGGTCTGGCCTGAACCTGATATAGGCCGGGTAGTAGGCCCCTGACGAGTGGCCTGACCTGTTCCCACCCCTAACCTCAAGATTGGTAGAGTGGAACAAGACAAGATCTCGTATCTACAGGTCGCAGGTTCGAACATTCACGCGTCTCCTTGGTGTGAGGTAAATCTCTGTTTTTATAAGTGTCATTTAAGGTTTTTGCACATAGATTAAGAAATGCAATAAGTGTGTCTTTTTAGCTTCATTGTTTACAAATATATCCTTACTATCATTAAAGCATTTAAAACTCTCCACCATTTTTAGTAATATGCAATAAATACTCCACCATTTAATAAATTTGGAAGAGAGTAAAGTGGGAAAATTAGCATTTATTATTACCTTGATATATGAAAACGATACTTATTTAGAAACAAATTTTAGACTCCAAAATAACACTTAAAAAAAGCCGAGGGAGTATCATATTTCTTCTCCAATATTAGTTTTTAATATTATGAGAAGGAAAGAAAGACACAATAATTAGCCTAATAAACTCCACACAAATAATAATTGGTCATAAGATGAGAAATCCAAATCCTGAATGAAGTAAAGCAAATGAAGGTAGTACTTCTAGAGTCTTGACGCCTTCCAATGAGAATACATTCTCCACACGTACATGCCTTTATTTTTATTTTCCTCATTGGAAAGTACACAAGACAAGCCGTGTTCTTTTTTCCCCTCAAAAGCGCGTTGACAGTGATCTATGAATCTTACTACATTACATAGGAAAATACTTGCTCTTACACCTCTCTCGGTACTTAGAGGGATATGCTTGTAAATCAAGAGATAAAAAGAGAAAGTAAAAATATAATAAATGATATGATAAAAATGAAAAGTGAAATAGAAAAAAATAAAAAGATAGAAATAGGTTAGTAATTATTAGTAAAGAGAAATATATAATAAGTAGTTAGATAAAAAGATAAAAATAATGAATCTCAATGAATTGAAAGACAATTCTAAATATATATATATATTCATAATAAATTTAATCAACTAAATTAACCATATTACATATCATATCACTTATTAGCTCGTTTGGTTCGGAATAGTAAAAGTGGAGAATCAATTCAATAAAATTGATTTTAAATTATAAACGTATAATGTATTTTATAAAATCGTGTAGGGATGGCACCCGCGCGGGGCGGGGGCGGGGGATACCTCCCCGTTCCCTGTCCCCGTCCCTAATCCCCACCTCGGGGTAATTTCTCCCCCATCTCCATTTCCCGCATCTCCACGGCCCCCACGGGGACCCCATAATTATAAAAATAAGTAGAAAAAATATAACATAAAGAATAAAATTAGTAAAAATAATATAAATAATTAAAAATTTAATTTTAAAATTTAAAATTAGGATAATATAAAATGGAAATTATATATATTATATTAAAGTATATTATTATATCATAATATATTATATATGTGTGTGTGTGTGTGTGGTGGGCGGGGACCCCGCGGGGCGGGGAGCATGATCCCCGTCCCCATCCCCAAATCTGTCTCAGGGGGATTTTAGTCCCCGTTCCCATTCCCACAGGGAAAAATTCCCCATCCTCGGGGCCCCATATGAGGCAGTCCCCCCGGATATCCCCACTTGCAGTACAAAATTACCACCCATAAAATCGTGCATCACTTATTTTTTAACTATTGAATCCAGAAACAATTTCAATCAACTATAAACCAAACAAATATATATCCGAGCTTAAAGAAAAACTGCATATTTAGCTTTCTAAATTGTAATATTCCATGGTCTGCTGCTGTGGGTGGGTCTT
Organism: Sesbania bispinosa; assembly: GCA_026901365.1. Classification (NCBI taxonomy): domain Eukaryota; kingdom Viridiplantae; phylum Streptophyta; class Magnoliopsida; order Fabales; family Fabaceae; genus Sesbania; species Sesbania bispinosa. Next base: position 1,787,472 of record QLOH01000048.1, on the reverse strand, counting down.
ATCTCGTGCAAAAAAAACCAGCCTAGTCTTTGGTGTTGAAATTTGGAAGTGGTGAAAACAGAGGACTCTACACACCTCCCCATAGTCCATACCCTCTTCTTACCTTGCAATTAATGCCTCTTGTCCCCTAAACATCAAACCCTTCCAGCTGTCCAATTTTCCTCCTCATTATATTATTCAAATCAACCATCCATATGTGAAAATATTATACATACAATAAGACCATTTAAATCTACATGCCCCACCTTCACCCTTTGTAATGTAATTGGATAGAGATCATGGGATTGGGTTGCTTTGCAATATGATTCTTTTCCCATAATAAAGCCACAACTATCACACCAAAATGCAGTCATAAGCGTGCTTTGACCCTTATAATATTAATTAAATTACAATTCAAAAAGAAATCTTGCTACACTTTCCACATTCAAGTTCTACATATAGCCCAGCTAAGATTGAGATATACTCAACACATTTCTTTCTCTCTCTCTCTCTCCTCTGTTTTAAACAAAACAGTATTGGTTTGAGTTTGTTTTGAAAAACAAGCATACCATACCATATGGCAGATATTCTGAGTGAAGACCAGATTGTTGAGATCAAAGAAGCCTTTTGCTTGTTTGACAAAGATGGAGATGGTGAGCAAAGTTTTCTCCTTTTTGCAATATCTATAAATGGGTCTGTCTCTCCTTTTTATCACTTGAATTAAAATCCTTCTGTTCTGTTATTGTGCCAATGTCCTCCATGCTTCAATAGAATCAGTTATCTCACACACACACATTGTTTGGTTATTGTGTGGTTATTTATAATAACTAACATGTTTGTTTGTTCATGAATAGGGTGCATTACTGTGGAAGAACTTGCCACAGTTATCCGGTCATTGGATCAGAACCCAACAGAAGAAGAGCTCCAAGATATGATAAACGAGGTTGATGCAGATGGCAATGGAACCATTGAATTTGTTGAGTTCTTGAACTTAATGGCCAAGAAAATGAAAGTAAATTATGCTGCCTCTTTCTTTCTTCTATTGTTTATTTATTTATATATTATAAGTTCTAAAGCATTAGTAATATTACTATACCTTAATTTGTTGTCAAATGCCAATGCTCAATGCCCCTTCTTCCATTATTTGTGATTTAGGAAACTGATGCAGAGGAAGATCTCAAAGAGGCTTTCAAGGTTTTTGACAAAGATCAAAATGGCTACATTTCAGCTAGTGAGGTACATAAATTTTATTCTCTCTCTCATTTTTTATTTTTTTCCTATCATTTTGTGTTATAAGTTTCTTTCTTTGAGGGCAATGACAATTCAAATAATCAAAATTAATATTTACACTTTCTGACAAATTTGACTAATAGCCTGTTTGGTTTGGACTTGAAAAACTCAAAACCATGGTTTTAGAGAATTGATTTTAAATCACTTCCGTTCAACGTGCTTCGTAAAGTGTGCATAACTCATCTCAACCATTGATTTCCAAAATCAATTCTACTCAACTCTAAACCAAACGGACCATAAGTAAAAGCTGCTTCTAATTAACGTGAACCAAACAGAGGGTCAAGATGCTGCAAAGTGCAAATTATATAGTTTACTGTTGTTCAATATCTTCCATTGTTTTTCTTTTCCTATAATTGATGCCCAACTAAGTGTGTGTTTGGTTTGACATTAAAACTGACCAAACTCAATTTGAATTTTTTAATACAGTTATTTCTGGCGTTAGAAACGTGTTAAAAACGCGAGTTTAACACGTTTCAACGCTAAACTAAATATGCTTTAAGTAATAGAGGTTATATATTTTCTTTTTTTATAAAATTTCCACTTCAACTGATCATAATAAATTTCCTCCTTCAAATGTCATTATTTGTATCTTATTATATAAAAACTTAAAAAATTTAGATATTTTACCTAATCATTATAATTTCTTGAAAGTAACATTTTACATGATATAAAACTATGAAAGTAACCTTTTTATGTAATAAAATTTTTATATATATAGAAATTGCACGTCTTTCTTATAAAATTTTCTTTTGAAAAAATTATAACTTGTTTTATAAACACTCTAAATAGACTGTGGATGTATTAATTTTTAATAATAAAAAAATAGTACGTGCGTGCCTTAGCCATAATTTCTTCCTTAGTATAACTATACAGAGTGGAGTGAAAGAGGAATGTACTAAAAAACGATGTAATACGTATGGAAAAGAAAAAGAATACATTAATTTCACATGCACATCTAGGACAGTACTTTGTACCTTTCCGCAACCGATGAATAATAGCTGTTTCATTTAATAAATTAAATACATTGGGGTTTGACATTTGAGTGCAATAAGAGAATCTTGCTTTGATCAATTTTAACTCTACATAGCTCCATAATATTAATAACTATATATATAATATATGCACGCACAAAGAAATACACTATACACATGCGCACCCATATATTAAAATGTTTGATTCTGTTGTGCAGTTGAGACACGTAATGATCAATCTGGGTGAAAAACTAACCGATGAGGAAGTTGATCAGATGATTAAAGAAGCAGATTTGGATGGTGATGGTCAAGTTAACTATGAGGAGTTTGTTAAGATGATGATGACCATTGGATGAAACAAACTCACTCATCGATCTCAATCAATTCATCATTTGTTACTCAAATTCGATTAATTGGCTCCCAATATCATTCCCTTAATTGCAAAAGATTAAATAAATGTTCCTATTTATATTTCCTTGTTGTATTCCTTCCACTTGTAGCCCATGATGTGAATGACCACAGCATTAGAGTGACATCTCAGCCACACCCTTTGATTTGTTCAACTCCAACCCATAATTATTCTTTTAATCCTACTTCACTATTCATTTACTTTCAAAATAGTTAGTATTACTTTAATACTTTTAGCTTCTTTCATTTATTTGTTATTTTAGAATTTTTTTTTCACATGTATCCCCATGTACGGGGGACAGACATATATGTTTAAGGTTTAATCTCCTCGTCTTCGTCTCTTTATAAGAGCGTGTTTAGTAAAAATCCTAAAAATATATTAATTTTTTAATTTTATTCTTACCTCTAGATATCTTTATTAAATAAAATTCATTTCATTTTATCGGTTGTTTAAGGTTTCTACACACAGATTAAGAATAAAAATAAATAACTTAAAAGACATAGTAATCTTATTAAATTACCTTTATTAATTTATTACACTTTTTTTTCATTTTATGTAGATACATTAATGAGTAATGTGGTGCACTATTTTTCAAACGTCTTTTCCCATAGAAGTGGGAGGGTAAAAATGAAAAACAAACATTAATACTCACATAGAAATTAGAGAGCGACTCATTATGAAAAGAATTTTTTTCTAAAATGACTAATATATTGAAATGGACGGAGTAATTAATTAGTGAAATATACCAACAAAGTCTGATACAGTTGACAGATAGCTGGGTCGCTTAAGCATATTGACAGGGGTTCAATCCATGGCGGTGTGTATGGAAAAGAATTTGTTGGGAGATACGAAACCCACTTTGGTGATCTCTACGTCTCGAAAGGATTAGTCTCTAGTTATCGGCTAGAGATACCTTTGGTTCACACAAAAAAAAAATAATTAGTGAAATATACCCATATTTTCTTAAAAGTTAGTAAAACCAAAGACAAAAAGGAAAATTATTTCAAACTTTGGTGAGTATCTTAACGCGCTCTACTTGGAAAATGGACCTCTGCTAATCAATCAAATGCTACATTATATTTATGGAATTCAACTGTGGATTTTAAGCATCTGAGACATGTTATTGTTGAATGCGAACCCTTTCTTGGACTTTGACCCAAAAATCAGTAGTTGGACTAGTCATTTTCTAGACTTGGAGCAATAGCATGGTTCGTTTGGTTTACAGTTGAATAAAATTAATTTTAGAAATGAATGATTGAGATAAATGATGCACACTTTACGGAGTACATTGGATAAAAGTGACTTAAAATCAATTCTGCAGAATTGATTCTGGGTGGGTCAAAATTTAAACCAAATAGACACTTATTCTATATCTTGACCAAAAAAAAACATACTTATTCTATATATAATTCCATCTTTAAGAAGTATGATATAAATTAGTTTAGTCCCCTTCATATTAGTTGTTACACTAACTTTTATGTTACAATCTTCCTCAAAAGATAATACCAACAAGTCACAAGATGGCATGGTTATATGGTGATTTGCCATTAAAAAACACACAGTTGAACTACACAGAGCTTGCAATTAGCTGTCTTCTTAGCATGCAGAAGGTGACAGATGCACATTGTTAATATGTTTCTTATGCTTATAGTGTTCTCATGTGTCATTAACAGCAGAGGCCAGTTAAATCTGACGCCTTGTTGCTCTGTATTCCTTTGATTTTTGAGTTCTTTTTTAAGTTATAGTTTTTGAAAAGCATTCATAATTCAGCCATATGGGCCCTTATAGAGTGACACACATTTAGGTTCTTATAATAAATTGATGATTTTAGATATCAACCATTGTGTAAGTGAAGTCTCCCGTTAGTGAATAAAAAACATTATGTTGGACTAGTAGAGGTAATGCAATCATGTGACTGACAATTGAACTCCCATTAATTACTATAATCTTGTGGCTTTGATTTCAGAAACCATTCTTTTGTGGATCGTGAACCATTATTATTTTTATTTGTTTTCATAATTGAACTCGTGTATTGTCCGGCAAAAGATGCATAGATTACAAGGAGAATGAACAATACTTAAGAAACTTAGCTTAAATACATAATTGATTGTATGAAACTTCTAAGCTTTGCTCTTGTCTCCCTCCTTTTGCAGAATCAGTTTCACAAGTTTAATACAAAAAATCCCCTATTGTTTTGAATGAATTATAAGAAAGTTTAAGACTCCGTTTGTTTTACCGTTGCAACAATATAAAACCATGGTTTCGCATACTTGATTTTAAATCATTTCCGTCAAACGTGTTTGGTAAAATGTGCATCACTCATATCAACCATTTATTTTTTAGAATCAATTTTACTCAACTGTAAACCAAACAGACACTAAAAAGTTGTATACCTCTAAACCACCACGCTGTATAATAACATCAAGGGAAAAATATGTTTTTCGTCCCTATAGTTTCGATCAACTTTAATATTTGTCCCTGTACTTTAAATTCTGTGTTTTTTGTCCCTAAACTTTCTAAACCCCCAAACCATGGTCCCTGTCCGTCAGTGAGATATGTTAACCTGATGAGCTGGGTAATAAAAGTTACATGTCAGCATCAATAGTGAGTCCCAAGTAATTGACTGATCATCTAATTAACATTTTTATTAATTTTTAATTATTAAAATAGCCCTAATTACTAAATTAGGGTTTTCACCTGAGCAATTTTTACCTGATAAAAAATCTAATTTCATAATTATGGCTATTTTTAATAATTAAAAAATTAATAAAAAAATAAATTAGATGAGTCAGCTATTTGGGTCCCACTATTGAGGCTAACGTGTAACTTTTGTTACCCAACTCATCATGTTAACCGATCTCACTAACGGCCAGGGACCATGGATTGGGGGTTTAGAAAGTTCAGGGACAACAAACAAAGGATTTAAAATACAAGGATAAAGACCAAAGTTGACCGAAACTATAGGGACGAAAAATATTTTTTCCCTAACATCAATTACATATTACACGTAATTGTTGTTATTAGGTGCTAATTTTATAATTGCACACAACATACATGTTTATTTTAATTGTAATGACATGTTATGGTTAATTGGTTATGGTCCAACTTGGATCAAACCTTTTCTATTACACACAATTTCAATTGCCTTGTTTCTTGTTCATTTTATAATTCTTCTTAATGATTACTAATGTTGCACTATTTCAATTTCTTCTCTGAGATCTCAAAATTTTGAGGTACTAATGATTGCATTTTTAGCTTTTTATTATTTGAATTATCCAAATCATGGTAATTTAACTCTATTATACTATGGAGATAACAAGTAGAATGATCAATTAATAAGCAATTATGCTCAAGACATAACAATCTATTGTCTATTGTCAATTTGGGAATTAGATTTTCTTCTATTTGAATTTGGGGAATATGTTATTGAATGAATTATAAGAAAGTTTAAGAAGTTGTATACCTTTAAACCATCACAAAGTGTGTGTTTGATTTCATCGAAATTACGTTACAAAAGTGAATTTAAGTAAAATTAAAAGTGGTGTTGACGTTGGGTCCCGTGGAAACCAAATATGCTATAGAAGTCTTGCTATGTGGCAACAAGGATGAATCCAGGAATCGTTCAATTGGACAATGTATTGTCATATATATAATAGATGATGAGATTCCATGAGTATAAATCTCCAAAACCATTGTAAAATAAACAAATTAACAAATGTTACAACTTACAATCAAAGGCAGAAAAGTTGCCTTTATCAAACCCCCACTGCTTGCTCTCTCTACATTTATGAAATCTCTCAAACAAAGTAAAACTTAGCAAGGAATAAATTCATCTTGAACTTGCATCAGAAAACAATCACAGAAATGATTGATCATAGCTGCTGCAATGCACTCACTGTTGGTTGATCTAACCATGAAGCATACCAATATTCTCTCCAGATCAAAACTTCACATTCAGAAAAATAAATTAGAAAGGAACTCACAACACAAAGGAGAAAGAAAAGTAGAGGATAAGTGTAAGTGTAATCCTAAATGCTTTAATATTCCACAGTTGCACAACACATGCAACTGCTGAAGAAGAAAGACCGAGACTTGCGCTTTTCTCTTCCTTCAGGTGAAGAAGATGACACTTCCTTCACTGCCTTCTTTGTGCCAGCATTGTTATCTTGTGTCTGTGGCATGACTAGAAGATGAGCTTCTTCTTCTTTTTCTCTTAAGAGACCTTTGAATGGAGCTTTAGATTTCATAGAGTAACTTCTTACCATAGTAACTATTTTCTCCTCTGCTGGCATTTCCACACTGTGTAACATGCAATGTTCATATTCAGCATGAGGCATTGACTTGCTGTGATTTAGGATAGTCTTGTTTGATAAGCTTTCATTTGCAGACTTGTCCTGACAAAGCAATGGAGTTTGATCTGATTCTTCTGGCCTTGCTTGAATTCGGAGGTTCAGATTGAAGCTTGGTGATTTTTTATCTGACAAGAGATGTTTGGATTGTCAGGGTTTGATTCAGTACTGAGCCTTGTTACACTGTCCCTTGTTTCATAACCACCATTTGTAAATATAGAATTGTTTGAATATGGTTCAATGGATATGGTGGTTGCTGCAGTTGTTAGTTTGGCACCTGTCAGTGAAGTTGCTTCTGCTTCTGCATGTTTAGGATCATCTCCCCCTACTTTTTCAGATTCCTCTTCATCAACTAATTCCAGAGATGGCACTGTTAACTTTGAAGAATCAAGCTTGTCAACTGTGGCACCAGAGTATTTACTGTCATTTGTTTGCTTCCAATCTGAGTTTGGCATGCTGGTGGCAGTAAAACTTTTGGTCTGTTCTACATTACCCTGACTGTAATTATAGATATGCAACAAAGAAGAAGGATTATGCAAGGGAAAAGATTCATCCTGATTTGTAGTTACCAGATCAGAGTTGCATTGCTCTGACACTTCTTTCTCCTCAAAAGTTTTTACCATGGCATAAGAAGCTTCTGGCTTTTCAGCTGGATCTTCAATTTTATTCTCATGATTCTCCCTCTTGTCATGTATACAATCAACAACAGTTGACCCTGCAGTAAGAAATACCATTTCAGCTTCAGGAACCATAGAATGTTTTTCTTCTGAAGCAGCAGTGCTTTCATCTGAAGCTTTGTTGGAGTTGTTCACATAAGCATCAAATTGGAGTCCATTCTCAGTGACTTTAGGTTCTTCAACTTGATCACTGTTGGCAATTCCAAAGACAGTAGAATCAATTACTACATGTCCTTCTCCATTGCAGTCTCCATTAGACTCTATTGTCACATCATATGTGTTGACCATGCCAGACTTATACTCTTTAAGTGAGTCTTTCATGCATTGATCTGGCTTGTAATCATGTGGATTCTCCATTGTTGATCTACTTCTGCTCAATCTGCTTTCTTCATGAAGTACCTTGCAATTTTCCTCATGGTCAGACTTAAGTGGGTTATCCACAACAGAAGATTCAGGAAATGAATTTAGGGAATCCTCAGTAGTATAATTGACCTTGGTCAATAAATTACTGTTGCTGCTGTTACCATTACTTGGGGGATCAGATGTTGTTTCTAAAGTATCTATCAAACCATTCCCAAGCCCATTTCCATCTGACTTGTTTGCACATAACATTTTTTCTTGGGATTCCATATCTTTTTCTGAAACATCATCCTTAATCTGCTGAGAATGAGGATTAGCATCTAGCACATTAACTTTTAGGAGTGATTCTTTGGCTTGGAGTGATGGTCCAGAGATACATTTGACCAGCTCATCATGATCAGAATGTACATTTGGCGATTCTTGAAGTTCAGAAATAGAATCACTTGATGTATTCACAGTATTCAATGTCAAAACCATTGTTTCCTCTTCATCTGCTAGAATTTAAAGCAAGACAATGACAAGATCTTAGGTTCTCATCCTGTTTACATATTTGACAATTTGAAATCTTAATTTCTAAAATTGAACTCTAATATTGTTTCTGGAAATGAATCTAATCACACATTAATCGAGTAAATATGGATAAGGCTATAAAACATTAATGGATGAAGTGTCCTAACCTTGTTTGATTGAAGGCTTGTCATTAAGTTGATGACTACATGTTACAGATAGATGTTTTCTTAAGCATGAGTCTTCTTGCATCCCATTTTCTTCAGTTCCTTCCAACGAAGAACTTGTCAAGCTCTCAGAGTTTTCACCTTCAGCTTCAACTGATCCAGCATATGGAGAAATTTCAGGTTGTCTGACTTCAATCCTTTCTTCCCCTTATAGAACAGAATTAGAAATAATTTTTACACTGTTTCTAAGTTACTGTTAGTTATTTGATATGCATCATTGTGAAAGAAATTACTAACCTGCATCACCAAAAGAATTTCTCAAATTCAATGGATCATCAGAAGCCAAGATGGTAGTTTCTCCTTGAGCATCTGTGTCATTGGCAATAGGAATTACTACATTTACATCCTGTTTATCTTCCTTTGTTTTATCTTCAAGTTCACTTGTTTTATCATCATAACCCAACTTTGCAGCTATTTCCTGATCATCTTTGCCTTCAGTTCTTTGATAATCTACATCAACATCAACTTCATGAATATCTCCTTTTGATAAATCATTTTCAAGTGAACTTCTTGTATAGTCAGACTCAGAAGTCATTCCTGTAGTTTTCTCCTGAACATCTTCAACTTCAGCAGTTGGATGCATTTGATTTTCCATATTGATGTCACTTACATGAGTATCTCCTTCCATTGAATCATTTTCAAGCATGCTTTCTGTATTGTTAGAAATGAGTCCTGTAGCTTTCTCTTGAACATCCTTGGCTTCAGCTGTTGAAATCATTTCAATTTTCTCTTTCACATCATCTGTATGACTATCTTCCTGCAGTGTAACTTTTCCATTTTCAGTTTCTGTATCTTCAGAAGCCAGTCCTGTAGCTTTCTCATGAACATCTTCAGCTTCAGCTATTGGATGCATTTGATTTTGCATGTTCACATCACTTGCATGAGTGTCTCCTTCCAATGAATCATTTTCAAGCATGCTTGATGTATTGTCAGAAGCAAACAATATAGTTTTCTCCTGAACATCTTTGGCTTCAGCTGTTGGAATTGTTTGAATTTTCCCTTCTACATCATCTGCATGACCATTTTCTTGCTGTGAATCTTTTCCATGTTCACTTGCTAAATCATTGGAAGCCTTTGTAGCTTTTTCCATGACATCTTTGGTTATAGATGTTGGAACATTCTCATTTTCTTCCTTGACACCCTCTGCATGAACATCTTGTGATACCCCATTTGCAAGTTCACTCCTATCCTCTAGGAGATTATTTTTCTCACCTTCACTTATGTTATCTTCCTCTGCAAAATTGAAAATGAAATTAAAAAAATAGGAAGGAAAATTAGAACTCTACCTCACTAAATCTTCAACAACAAAACCTGTACCTTTGATAGCAGATGTGTTGTTATTACCCATTTCGTTGCCCATGCTCAACTTGCCAAATCCTGCAATATAACCAATGTAAAGAGATTATGACACAGTTCCCACACAATTGATTGCTTCTAATAGAGCAAGATATATTAAACCAAAGGACTCAAAATTCAAAATCTGCAAGAACAAGAATACTATGCCATACCATGATAGTGATGATGATATTCACATGCTCCTTAGCTTTAAGCATTTGAGGACAGCTTGATCTCTGTGACATTGCCAGAGTGTTTATACTTGATTCAAACAACCATTAACATGTTGTTGCTTAATACACAAGCCTCATTTTGGGTCATCTGTCTACTTAATAAGCATATCCTAAAAGTAATTGAACAAATATAATATGAATGCTTAATAACTTTGGTCATGAATACTTAATAATATAAGAGGATAATGTGACCAAATAATGTTCACTTTCGGTGAGTCCATGATTATTAAGTAGCTTCCATATGAAAATGCTTTAAAATGTTGTTAAACTAATCTTGTTATGCAGGCATCTATGATGGTCTGGCTTAACCCTTCTACACACATTTGCTAACACATAAGCCTTGGGGGTTTGCAAGTTAACAACTTTTGATCTTTATTATTCCCATACTGCTTGTTGTTGGGCTTTTGGGAATACATTTTCAACCTCAAACGGCTTTCCATGTGTTTTGCTTTTCTAAAGTTTGGGGTGTTTTGAACTGTCTGAAAGTGACTACATTGGACAAAGGAACCAATGAACTATATCTGACAGACAGGCACTAGGGACATGTCCTTTAACAATTGACAAGAATGAGGTTCACATAGCAGCTATCTATATATTTTTTTTTTCCATTTTTGAAGAGAATGGTATGATGATCATGATTAGGCTCAAGGAGTTGGGGCTATTGTTTCTTCATTTATTTGGGTTCCTAAGATTATTCTTTACATGCAGGGTGGCTTAGGAAAGACCATACTTTCAGTGTTGGCCTCATCATTGAGTATATTATTCTTTGGTACTCTCTACCTTTCTATATGGCAAGAAGTTAACAACTCAGATCTTTCTCAATTCTTTATCACTTTAAAAAGAACATAAAGAAAGTTGGTGGGTTTTCTAATTGTCACTCTCATCTGTCTATTGCCCTCCTTTTTGACTGATTATTTTCTTTTTAATCTAAAATGCCCTTTTTCTTCCTGATTAATCAAATTAATATTTTAGAAAACTTAGATAAAAAGTTAATTGAATAAGAATAACAATAGCAATATACAGATACTCCCTTACAAAATGTTCTTTTCATTTGTTAACAGAAAATTAATCTTGAAATGATTGTAGCGGATTGCATCCATCTGAGTCACTTTGTTCAGTTTATGTAATCTGATAAGCGTAGTTGCAGAATTGGAGATTGATAAACATTATTTATCGTTCTTTGGGTATCTACGGGCAGAATTTGTCCCACGGTAGTACATTGAAAATAAAAAGAAAAGTGATAGAGAAGCACCAATATGTCACATAAGCTATATTAGAGAAATTGAAAGTGAATTTAAACTATTTTGTGGATTGAATTATTTGGGCCAGAGTAGATGGATATAAATCACCGATCAGAAATAATTAGACCCATAAGCTCATCCATAACAAATAGTTAAATACAGTAAAGAGGAAAACCAGTGGTATTGTTATTGAATATATCAGCAAGGAATGTACAAGCAGAAAACCATGCTTAACTAAATCAAATAAAACATGACAACTAAACAAACATACTTCCACTCCCATGGTAATAATTATAATTGTGGCAATAAAAGGCCCATACTACAAGTGTTTGGTTGCACATTGAATTCACTCAAACGTGAGTTTAGGGTGTTTTAACGGGATTTTACTCACATACTGATCATGAGCTAACATGCTACCTGTTCCTAAAGTCTCATACACAACTTTGACCCATATCAAAACTATTTACAGGTTATTTATAAACACCAAACTATTAAATAAATGAAATTCATTCCTGGGATTCAGCCAGAGTTTCTAGATTGAATGAAAACTTGACATGGTATTAGAGTCTCTTTTACCAATGATTAAGAGTGCAATCTTGCAGCTACCATTTTATTAATAATTAAATTAAAACTCAGCACAAGGTAAGATTGTGCTAGTGTTTGACCATACTTCACCAGCCAAGAAGGCTTTCACATGAAGAGAAGGGCATGTTAGAGGCAAAACTCATTCTTGGTCTTGGACCACTGCCTACCTGTTGAAAAAGTAAAATGAGAAAATCATGTTAAAATAGCTTTCATATATTTTTTAAAATTATCACATACTATCACTTTTAAAAAACTGAGCACAAAGTTAATAAAGCTGAACAAGAAAAGGGAGGAGATACATGACTTATTTAGCTATATGCGTTTGATGAACACCTTCCATCAGTTTACAAGTGATATTTGGAAACCTTAAGCTCCAAACTTTTTGGAATATTGAGTTCATTGTTAAAAAAATAAATTAGACAAGGGAAAATCAAGAATGGAGCTTGGTTGTGTGTCAAGATATCTTTTAATCCCTCAAGGAAAACAAGAACTACATACATAATCTACTTTTCAGTTTCTCCTTAAGTCAATGAATCTTCCAATATAACTTGTGCTGTATTTCACAGGTAGTGTTAGCTAAAATTAATAGATATTACAAATATAAAATGATTTATCGTGGAGTGAAACCAGTTTTCTTTGATTGTTGATTACTGCCATAAGTCTAAACATCAACTGAAATGTGTGATTTTTTGTTCCATTAAACACTAGCACTTCCCTACTTCAAAAGCATAATAAAGTGAATCCCTGGCAATTGCGCAATGTTGATTCTTCAAGATTTGAACTTTTCTAGAGTACAACCAACATACACACCAGCTTTTACTCATTCAGTCAATGAAAAGCTAATAGCTGAAGATAAAGATACGTGTATGGCCCAGCACTAGGAAGCTTTAAGCAATAGTATGTGCCTGTAAATTTTTATCAACCAATAAAAAAGAAAATATTAAGTACCTGTATTTGGTCAAACTCTTCAGGGGAAATAAAAAAGCTAATCCTGTCTGTCTGTCATCAAGCTCTTCCCCAGGTGAAGCCCAGGCAAAGGCATCTCATCAAATTGCATCGTTATCAAAGTCATTGACTGTCTGATGCTCATCAACACTCCATTAACTCAACAAGACTCTTGGGGTGACAGTGTCCTTTTAATAAGACTGTCCAAAATTGTCCCCCATTTTCAAGACATTTAATTACATCTGTCCTTATACTCTCACTTGATAACATTATTCCCACTGATATCATTGACCATATATCAAAATTTTTCTGATCTTCATATGAACATTACTAGAACAAATTTCTTTTGTATGGTCTAGAGCCCTGGATGGAGGCCTTACGCCCTTACCAGCCCTTTACATGAGCTAGAGGCATTTAGCTCATTTAAAAATAATCCAATGAGCAAATGATAAGGTGAAAAGGGAATAAAATGAAATGATCCTCATCAAACTGATTTCAGAATGATACAGGACAAAATCTGAGATATAGTGGTGACCAATGTTGAGGAGACTTAGATGATTCAACAAGATGAATAAATGAATTGCATATAATAACTTTGCTAAGGGTTCATTCACATCTCATATGCTGCTTGTCTAGCTCTATCAGACTATATCCTGGAGTATTTTTCAATACTTTATCCTTTGTTAAAGCCCTTATTTGGGTTACTTCATTCATCTCCATCTCCCCCTTCTGCAAATATATTTGATACCAACACATAAGAACCTGAGTTATGTGGTTCCAATTTTAATATCTGCTTTGCTATAGCCTCACCAATTTCTGTATCCCCATATAGTCTGCAAGCAGAAAGCAAAGAAGACAATGCAGCAGAACTATGTGCTGGTGGCATCCTTTTAACCAGATTTATGCCTCTGTAAGTTGTCCAGCTCTGCTTAATAAATCTACTATACAACTATAATGAACTTCACCTGGAACTATTCCATATTCCTTCATCATGCTCCCAAAAATTTTTAGACCCTCTTCTATCAATCCTGAGTGGCTGCAGGCTGTGAGTATTGACGTGAAGGTTACTTCATCAGGTTTAATTTTTTCTAATTTCATATGATCAAAGAGTTTCAACACCTCTGTATAGTTTCCATGCATTGCATATGCAGATATCATTGCGTTCCATGATGTGAGACACCGTTCAGTCATTTGCTGAAACAGATATCTAGCCATGTCTAACTTTCCATACTTAGCATAAGCAGTAATAAGGAAATTATTTATAGATAACTCTCTGCCATGAAAACTCGGTAACTTAGACAGTGAACTTCCTTAACAGAACTTAGACATCCTAGCTGAGATAGTGCTTGAAGGAGACTAATTAGAGTAACAGAGTCAACGTTTAGATTTTCTCTTTGCAGCAAACGAAACAAAGTAATGGCTTCATCATTGTGGTCATGATAAACATAACCTGTTATCATTGAAGTCCATGACACCAAGTCCCTTGATCTCATTCTATTGAAGACTTCCCTTGCAGACAGAACGTACCCACATTTTGCATATGTATGAATTATTGATTTGCAATTTCCACATGCATGATGTACTGATGCCTCAGTACATACCCATGGATAGACCTTACTAGTCTGATGTCTCTCAAGTTTGATACTGCAGAAATTAAATTCAGGAATGAAGCCACATTTGGACTGACACTCATTTTGACCATTTCATTAAAAACATTTATTGCCTCCAGAGGGAACTCATTTTCAAGATAACCAGTCATCATAACATTATATATAACAGCATCCTTATTCCTCACCCTTTCAAACATTTTCCTAGCTCTGGTTAGATCAAATTTAGAGTATAGATCAACCAAAGCAGTGCAAGCCACCAGATCAGGTTCTACTCCCATCCTGATCATGTATCCATGGATACTCTTTCCATGACATAAATAATTCAAGTTGGCACAAGACAGAATAGCATTGGCCAAGGTTAACAAATCAGGCAAAACCTTTCTACGCATCATTTGACAAAAAGGTCAAAAGCTTCTAAAGCCTGTCCATTATGAAGATAAGCAGCTATCAAAGTGTTCCAAGAACCAACTGTTGTACTTGTAGCATTCATCTTGCTAAAAGAGTGGCAGCCATCCCTACACCCCCACATTTATGATACATATCCAAAAGGGTTGTCTCAAAAATCTCATCAAACAAGCCAATTCCTCTTCTAACTGCATAACCATGAATTGCACTACCCTCTTGCAGTAGCCCCAATTTTGCCGCTGCTTGCAGCAAGCTCACTAATGTTACACGATTGGGATGTAGCCCTTGCTCCTGCATTGTGCAAGCAATTCGGAAGGCCCCATAAGCACATGAATTCCCAGAGTGAGCATAGGCAGTGATCATGGAGGTATAAGCCACAAGATCTTTTTTAGTAATTTCATCAAACACCTTATATGCATCCTCCAATTTCCCATATTCAGAGTACAACCGAATGAGAGAAGAACCCACAAAACAATCAGAATTCAAATTAACCTTCAAGGAATCCACATGAACCCCTCTTCCAAACTCAAGACTCCCTAGAGCAACGCAACTTTTCAGGCAAAACGTGATGGCTGAGCCACTCAAACCAAATTTCCAATGCTTCAAACCCAAATAGCGATGGAGAACCTCGCCGTAGAGACCACTCCTAAAATACCCAACAAGTATGGAAAGGTTCTCGTTGATGATTCCATCAAAAAGACACCTACTTTTCATTTCTAGGACGTGTGTGTCCGATAAGATACGATTGGTTAATTATTTGTGCTTCACGGGTAGTTTTGCTGGTGTATCTCAATCCTCAATTCCTCACACATCAACAATGCTGAACCAATTAACATAGTTTGAGAATTAATTGAAGTGTTTGTGAGGGAATTGTGACTAATTTCTAACAAATACTACTTATTAAGCACACTTCACACTTCATTATGCCCATGAACTAATGTCCTTGCCATAGCAATAATTAGTAGGAGTAGGAACAGGAGTACCAAGTTCGGATCCGCTGCCTGCAGCAAAATAGCTACCTATTTTAATTAGCGACACCTTTAGTTCCGAAACGGTTTTTACATATTCAGGACTTGTTAATGAGTGTCCTACGGTTTAATGATCCATAAAAAAAAAAATTAAAATCACATTATTAATTGCGTATATAATATTATATTATATATATCACACATTTCAATAACCTTGTGTTTGGATAGAGAATTTTAGAATTCTCAAAATTATAATAGATAATATTGAGTAAGTTGTTAAAATGAGAGGAATTGACAATGACAATCTAAAAAGTTTGAACATAAAAGAGAAATGTTGAAATTCTCTCTCAATATTTGTCATTTGAAATTCCCCTATTTATCATAAAAAATCTTTCTATTTGTCATTTGAAATTCTTCTTCTACTATTTTAACACATAAATTCTAGTAATTTTAAATTTCTCTATCCAAACACAAGGTAAAAGAATTTATTTTTAATTTTTTAACAAATGTCCTAAGGACACTCATTAGGATTTTTCAATAGTATAGTGCTTAGCACTAAATAGGCAACTAATGGGCCAGTTAATTGTAGCCCTATACTTCTACTCCATTCTCTACACTAAATACTCCAATGTCATTTTCTCTTAATTTGAATTTGAAGTTTTAACTTTCATTATAAATATGAGAGAATTATAAATAATAATTAAAAAATAAAATATAATAAAAAATATTAAAATTTATATTTTAAAATTCATCCTATTTATTATAAAAATTTCTCTTATTTATATTTTAAAATTTTATTTTATTATTTTAATACATAAAAACTAGTAATTTTTAATTATTTTATCAAAAGGAAGGTAAAACTACGCCACATCACAACATCATTTTGTTCCTCTCTATATATCCACTTATCTAGTAGCCCGGAGCCTTACCCACATTCTACTAGCAACATCAATTTCCTCTTTTTTAGTATAGATTAAAAAAAAAATCCTTTTTAAGTACAAGTTAAAACACATCATATAAACATGTATTTGGGATAGAATTTTTAAATTTAATTTTGTCTAAAAAGAACTTTGAATGAATTAGTTTATGTACAATAATATTTATCTAAACTGATTTTGACATAATAAATATTACTTGGATAATATTAATAAAAATTACCTGTAGATGTATAATAATTAAGAAGGACATAAAATTTTATATTTATGTTAGGGATTTAATTGATATACACGGTGAGTGTAAAGAAATTTTACACAGACATCCAATGGTGTGCTGTCACATCATTTAATGAATATTACACATCATGTGTTATTAAATTCAATAAATGATGTGGCAACATATCATTTGATGACTGTGTAAAATTTCTTTATATTAAACTCTTATGTTAGATCGAATAAAATTTAAAAAGTTTGATAGAGAGAAAGAACTAGGGATTCATATTTACCATAAAACTAACCATCTCTCATTAGAGAATTTAAAAAGTTAAAAAAAAAATTAGTGAAATGAATTTTGCAAATTTAATTTTAGTAGAAAGTGATTTATATTTAAAATCTTCTATCTAAGAATTATTTTAATTGAATAAAAATTAATTAAATTATAATGATTGAAAAGGAAAATTTGGAGGGAGTTCTTTTTAATTATTACTATTATGATTTTTTTTTATAAAAGAGAAAATCATATTTATTTTTCCTTTTTATTTGAAGGGCAGTGGGTGGACAATAGCAAAGTTGTTGCCTTGCTGGTTTGGCAGAGAGTTAGTTAAAGAGATAAGGAACGCAGTGTGAGAAAAAAAGAGAAGAAGAGATAGCAATGGCAGGTTGTGCAGTATCATTGGGGAGCAGCTTCAGCTTCGCTGTGCGCACAGTTGCAGAAAACAGAACTCACAAACCCTCCTCCTCAGCTCGTAACCAACTTATCTCTTCTTCTGATTTTGAATTTGCTTTGTTTTGTTTTGTTGAGTCATATGAATAATTCATTCATTGGCATTTGTGTTTGTGATTTCAGAGTTAGGGTTCTTGACCTCCCAGTTGAGCGGCCTCAGAATCTGCTCTACGCCTTCACCAAAATTACCTACACCAATTGTTGCTGCTCCCTTTCACCCTGTTGTTGCTCGTAATTCCTCTACCATCAACTATTCTTATTGCCCTTTCCATTTCACTTTTCTTCTTTTTTTTGTTAAGAATGCTCCAATATTGGGTAATGACAAATCAAAATTCAGCATGGCCTAGTAATGGTAGACGTGGCCTCCTAAGTCCTAACAACATTAATTACTGTACCTGTTAAATATGTTACTTCATCCTCTTTATTTTCCCCTGTTGAATTTCTCTGTTTTTTTTATATAAAAAATTCCAAACATTAATAGTAACTTATGTGATAATTCTTTCCCTTTTTTCACTATATATATTTGGCTACATTGCTAACATGTTGTTGTTCAGCTTGGAGCTTATTTTAAAAATCAATTCATGATTCATGTGTTTCATCTCGTATCATAGATTCATGAAGTCCCATGTACCAAAAATCCTTCTTAATAGCCTCCTCATGTTTGGACTTCCTTTGCTCCTCTTTAAAGGGGCATCATCTGTAATTTGAATTTTACATCATCTCACCAAGGTGTGTGTTGGTTGTCATCTTACATGCTTGAAACATCTTAAATGGTTTTGCACAATTTTTTCCTCTATAAAAGCCATTACAGATTTCCATCCTTGTCCCTAATGCTATCTAGTTCTTCTTAGTATGCCCATTCATTCCTTGGAATATCCTCATTTCTGTGACCATCATCTTTTGTTCATGACAGCAATCATTGCCTGACAATATAATCTATAAAACATTGTGTTCGCACACTGTACGTGCTGTTTTTCCTTTGATTTATAGATACTCTACTGTCCAGAAAATACCTAAGGAACTTCTCCATTTCATCCATCCCACATGGATATAATGTGTGACAGATTGACTTCATTATCAACCCTTTCATCATTTTTGTAGAATTGATCCCAAGTATATGAAGCTCTCATATTTGCATTCTTCTTTTTACTTAGTTCTTATTATTCCCTCATCTCTGCTTTTCTGCTAATTAAAGTCTGTATATTTTTGTCTTTGATCTTCAGAAATGGAATCACATTTATCCATGATTCAATCCTAGCATTTG
Organism: Sesbania bispinosa; assembly: GCA_026901365.1. Lineage (NCBI taxonomy): Eukaryota > Viridiplantae > Streptophyta > Magnoliopsida > Fabales > Fabaceae > Sesbania > Sesbania bispinosa. The sequence continues at coordinate 1,768,239 of QLOH01000048.1, read as the reverse complement.
CTCTTTTATCTCAGCCACCCAAACTATATCAGTATATCACATGGGTGGAGCTAATCTTTATAGCATTTGTCCTTCAAGTGGAGCTAATCTTTATTCTTTAACTTTTCTTTGTATTTTTTTTTTATTTTAGTGTAAACTTGTCCTTTTAGGCATTATGCAAGTGAAAGAGTAAGATGCATAGGTGTGACCTAATTAACTCTAGTATTTGTATGGAGTCCTATTTAGCTTTTAATTTAGCTTGCAATTAGTGATTAAGCTTATAGAAGTTTGTGCCTTCTATGATACCCCCTTTGGTCCTAATTATAAAACCTTTTAACCACTTCACAAGAATTAAGGAGTTAGTTAATTTAGTTGGTCACAATAAATTGATCAAGAATGTGTATCATCTTTCCAGAATTTTCCTTGAATTTATTCAAACCCACTATCTTTCTCCTTCAATCTAATTACTTCATTGTATCATTCTCTTTCTGCTAATTAATTACTCATTTGTCTCCACTAATGAGGGCATTTTTGTCAAAAAAAAAATTAATGCAGGAGACAATTTGAAAATATTCTTGTAACAAGGACTCTCCAAAAGGTTCTTATAATTAGAACCGGAGAGAGTAAATCCTAGTTGTATAGCCGCACCCCTTGAAAATGACTAGTGAAATTATCAATCTTCCTGTGTGTTATAAAATTAAGCATTGGATGGTATAATAGATACACTACCATATCAATGTCATTTGCACCACCTACAGTGTATTATAGAAACCACCTTAAATAAATTGTATGCATAAGATGTTGGATAGGACAATCAAAAAACAATAGTTACTATTGTGAACATGTGATGAAATGTGTATATAGTTTTTAGGTTTGATTGCACTTTGGGTCCCTCTGGTATGAACCGCATGATTTTGGTCCCATGAGTTTTTTTGGAGCCAATCAAGTCCCTTTATTTGTAGAATGCAATCCTCCCATCAATTTTCTTCTACCTAAAACCCTCGAATTCTCATTTTGTATCCAAATATTGGGGGTTTATGATTGATTTGGAACATGAGATAATTTTAGGAGATTATAAGTCAAAAATCTAGTAGAAATTTGATAATTGATCAAATTTGAAGGATTTTGTAGGATGTAAGACTAGGGTTGGGTGGGGGAAAATTTAGGATTTTTTTTTTTTGAGTGAAGTTTGATGTTTTGGTCAGTATGTTTTGAGTGGAAGAAGATTTAAAATAATTTAATTGATTCAATTGATGATGATTGTGAGTAGAAAATGAGAATTTTTGAGTTTTAACTTTTAATTATAAGGAGAGCGATGGAGGGACTAAATTGTAATAACCAAAAAAAGAGTGATTAAATTTGCCCAAAAAATTATTGGGGAATCAAAATCCCTCATTAGCCATAATTGAGAGATTGAAAGTGCAATTAAGCCTAGTTTTTAAAAGCAGAGGACATTCAAAAAGGAAGTTTTGTAGATGTAATTCTTGCATGAGTATAGTATCTGTAGGCATAATCAATCAAAAATTCAAGATGCATTAAATAATAATAGAACAAGACAACAAATCCCTTGCTATATTTATTTTAATGTTGAATTTTTTTATTGGTTGTGTCTATAGACATTATCTTCATGCAAGAATTGCTCGTTTTGTAGTTATGTGTGATCATGTGATATTGGTTTCAGTCTTAAGTGTAATTGAAGGAAGAGTTTTCTTTGTTGAAGCTTGTGTCGAGTGCATAAACAGATACGTAGGAGTTACAGATAGCAATAGTGATCCTCAATACCCAGAGACAATGGGGCCCTATCACTTGAAGAGCCCATTTCTGTCCCCCTCCCCTGACAAACAAGGGAGGTGGCTGGCTCCCCCAACCACATTTATTTATACTTTTTTTTTAACTTATAGCTGGCTGATTAATGTATATTTTTAGTTTATTTTCTTAGACAGAACATACTAGCACTAATATATACTCCAGTTCCAGCTTCACCTTTAGAGATACACATACATACTCTTGTCAATTTATGTTGGCTTACAATCTTGGTGTTCTTTTAGAAAACATGCATAACTAACAACGTACTAATATGGTTATTGCTTGTTGTTTCCTAGCTACATTATCGTTAGTGTCTGAGGCATCAAACAGCAAATCATGATTATTATTGTTAAACAGTCTAACTAGTTGACTGGTGATTACTTCTATTAGGACTTTGGTTTTATTTTTTCAGGGAGAGTGTGTCCTTTTACTGGAAAGAAAGCAAACAAGGCCAACAAAGTATCTTTTTCAAACCATAAGACAAAGAAACTGCAGTTTGTAAACCTTCAGTACAAAGAGTTTGGTGGGAAGCTGGGAAGCGCTATGTAAAGCTTCGTTTGTCAACTAAGGCATTGAAGACCATAGAGAAGAATGGACTTGATGCAGTTGCAAAGAAGGCCGGAATTGATCTTAGGAAGAAATAAGAGTACCTAATTATGATTGTAATTGAGTGGAAGAATAGATCCATGTTTATTGCTATTATTTGTAGATTTTTCCTTTTTAAATATTATTTTAGGGACTTTGGTTGTTTCTGGCTATAGTCGAAAACGACTTTTCTTGTGCAGAAAAAAAAATATGGTTGATAATGATTTTACTAGGCCATGAATCTCACAAATGGAAATCTTTGATAATCCCCTCATAACGCCTACTCTTGTCAATTTATCCTACCAAAATTTAGGTGAGGGGATGGTGCCTCAGTCCAAGACAGGGAAAGTTTCCGGGCTCAGATAGCACTTACAGAGGTAATTATATTTATCTCACCCTAAAGAAACGAGTGGGTTTTCAAACATGTGACATGTTAGATATGAGACTCTGTCCTGCTCCACTTGACTAACTCATTGGGGTTCTACCAAACTTGGATTTGACAACACATGTGAAGGATGTATTTTGAATGGTTGCCACCACAACCACCATAGCTGTAGCCGGACGTGTTGTCTTTGGATATTGCTTATTGATACGGCAGTTCCCTGTGCTATGAAGAGAATTAGGTGAATGACAAATAATCATACTCTACTGATGCTCTCGTCTTACCTAGCAAATCTGTTGAGACGTTACATGCATGTGTAGAACCTAGAAAGTTTTGCAGTTGGAAATTGCAACTTTGTTATTCTTTTAGCTAGGAGAGGAAAAATAAAGAATTTAAAACATACTTAAAAGAAGGAAGAATTATAGGAACACCAGCGTTTAGATGAGTGTTTGCAAAATTGAGTTTGAATAAACTTGATTTGGTTAAAAGTGAATTTAAAGTGATGTGATTTATGTTTGAAAACTTTCTTTTAAAAGTAAGTTTATAGAACCAAAAAGTTGTGGCTCAGTTGGCAACGCAGGCTAAGATTGTGGGAAGGGCTCTCGAGTTTGATCGCCACTAAACACATTCTTCGGGAGGGGTGAGGAGTCTTAATTGTGACTAACCCCGAATAGCATTGCCCCTAGTAATAGGGGATACCTATGGTTTACACAAAAAAAAAGTAAGCTTATAGTAAAGTTTCTTTTTAAACTCAATGCAAAAATTATAATTTGTTATGCCCACTCAAATGTGTTTGTAGAGGTAAAATTAATTTTGATTTAGAACAACTAAACATGTTAGCATGATAATCAAAACATATTTGCATCCACTCAACATGATTATGGAGATGCAAATGTGTTTCCAAATATGTTCTAAATGTGTGTTTGTGTGAGCTTTTATAAAATTGATTTTGGATCAACTTGATTTTATAGAATTGATTTTGATTAAAAGTGAGTTTGAATGGAGTGCTTTGTGTTTGGAAAATTTTCTTTTAAAAGTAAGTTATAGTAAGATTCAATATAAATTTTTCAACTTAACGTAAAAGCTACAATTATAACATTGGCTCAAACCTAAATTTAGAGGCAAAATCAATTTTAATTCAGAATAACCAAACATATTGACATGCATTTCAAACCACACTTACATCTTCAAATGTGATTCTCGGTGTTTTCAATTCCCATCTAAACATGTTAATAAAGTATGTAGCACATATTGGATCAAATGATCCATCAACAAATGCATTAAGTTGGGTACTATTCTCATCCTCCCCTATATCTCATTTTTTTTTTATCTAGTTAAAGATTCTTTTTTAAGAAGCATTCTTTGTATGCAATTTGAAATCTTATACAAATGAACGAGTTCAAATTAGCTAAAGACTCCCCATTAGGAACATCAAATGCTATTGAGACGTTTTAAGGTTTACTTTGCATATATTTCTCTTAACACAAAATCTGTGAATAAACTAAACAATCTTGCTTTTTTCACATTTTACTCCCTTATGTCTCATCCTACACCTCTCACTCATCACATCATTTATCACATTTTTCACATTTTTGTCTTTTCTTTCTTCTTTCTCTTTCCCACTCATATTACACTCCAACATTGGAGTATCAATGAATCTTTTCCCTAAACCAAAAGTTTTTTTTTGCTTGCATATAGGATAGTTCACACACTATAGAGGAGACGTGGCAGACCAAAGAAGCAAGCATCTACACCTGTCCAGGTCAGTGAACCCAATGTAGAGCTTGTACATGTTATTATTGCTTTAGATCATAATCCCTCTGAAGTTTCTGAACGAGTATGGGATTTGGGCAAGGGATTGGGAGTCTCTACCTCTGGTAATAATGATAGTCTCTTTATAAATTCTTTAGTTGATTTGGAGGTCAGGGATCGGAAGGCAATTGGAAGGGAGGTGAAATGGGATAATAGATTTGTGTGGTTTTATTTGGGGGTGAGTTAAATTGTTTACTATGATTATTGCATCAATTAACATTAGGGGTATTAGGGGTAGATTAAAAAAACAGGAGATAAGGAAGTTAGTACAATTTGAGTCTGTAGATTTCATTTGCATCCAGGAGACAAAAAAAGAAGTTATTGATAGTAAAATATGTGCATCTTTGTGGGGTGATGAAGATTTTAATTGGACTGTTACATCAGCACAAGGCTTGTCCGGAGGGTTATTATTGTTGTGGAGACAATCCAAGTTTAGCTGCATCAGATTTTTCATGATAACCACTATTTAGGTGTGTGTGGTTGGTGGGAGAGGGTAAAATTTTTTGTAATATTGTGAATGTATATGCTCCCTGTGATCTGTCTTCAAAATGGGAGTTATGGCTAAGTCTTTTAGAGCTAAAGAGGAGTAGAGAGGGTGACCTTTGGTGTTTTGGTGGTGACTTTAATTCTGTAAAATCTGAATCTGAAAGAAAGGGTTCAAGTTCTCTTTGGAGAAGGGATGATATTAGATGCTTTGTTGATTTTATTGAGGAAGCAGGTTTAATTGATACCCATTTAATTGGAAGGAAGTATACTTGATATAAAGCGGATGGTTCTTGCATGAGCAGGTTGGATCGGTTTATGTTACCCAATCTTGGCTGTTACAATAGAGTGGTACATCACAGTAGGGTCTTAAAAGAGGTATGTCAAATCATTGTGCTATTCTGTTGAAAAATGATGTTGTTGATTGGGGTCCAAAACAGTTTAAAGTTCTTGATTGTGGAGGTTTGAGCCAACTTATGCAAATTTCGTTAAGCAAAATTGGAAGGGCTTATAGGTTGAGGGTCGAGCGAAGTTATGTTTTGAAGGAAAAGTTTAAAGCAATGAAGAATCTTTTGCGGGAATGGAATAAGAAAAATTTGGCAATTTGGATAGTAAAATAAAAGAGGCTCAAAATGGCGTTGATTAGTTGGATATCAAAGCTGAAGACTCAGGCTTGTTGGAGGAGGAAGTCCAGCAAAGAAAGGATTTGCGTGCTTATTTGTGTCACTTTTCAGCGTTGAAGGATAGTTTGCTCTTCCAAAAGTCAATAATTAAATGGCTGAGAGAGGGGGATGCGAATACAAGATATTTCCATGCATGCATTAATAAGAGAAGGACGAGGAATGAGATTCGATCTTTATTCATTAATAATGATCGGTATTCTGAACCTTATGCTTTGAAGGAGGGTGTTAGGAGATTCTTCGAGCAGTATTTTCATGATCATGATTCCTGCAGACCTTGTATTGTTGGGGCTCATTTTCAACACTTGTCTGAATTAGACATACATTTGCTGGTTGTGCCTTTTTCTAAGTCTGAAGTTAAGGAAGCGGTGTAGGATTGTGAAGGTTCAAAGAGTCCTGGTCCATACGACTATAATTTTAATTTTATCACAGATTTTTGGGATGTATTAAAACCTGATTTTATGGTTTTCTTGCAGGAGTTCCATTCTAATGGTAATTTTGTTAAAGGTTCTAACATCTCTTTTATTGTGTTAGTGCCTAATACAAACAACCCCCAAAAAGTGGAAGAATATGGACCAATTACTTTGATTGGCTGCATGTATATGGTGGTGGCAAAGGTGTTGGCAAACAGGTTATGTAAGGTGATTAGCAGTGTCATTTCAGATTGTCAATATGCATTCATTCGGGGTAGATTTATCCTTAATGGTATTGTTATTACTAATGAATTCGTGGAGGAACTTAAAAGGGAACACAAAATTAGTCCTCTTTTTAAAGTTGATTTTGAAAAGGCCTATGACTCCGTGAATTGGGACTTTCTACAGTGTCCTTTTTGTTGAATGGTAGTCCTTCTAGTGAATTTGGAGTTGGTAGGGGTTTGAAGCAAGGTGATCCTTTAGCACCTTTTCTGTTCATTATTGCTGCTGAGGGCCTTAATGCTATGATGAGCAAGGCAATTTATTCTCAGGTATTCAAGGTCATAAGGTGGGATCTGACTCGGTGGTAGTGTCTCACCTACAGTATGCCAATGATACTATTATTGTAGGGGAGGCCTCTATGCTTAATGTTTGGGTGGTTAAAGCTATTTTGTAGATTTTTAATTGGTGACTGGTCTTAAAGTAAACTTTCATAAGAGTAAGCTCTACGGTGTTAATGTTGATAGCGAGTTGTTGGATAAGATGACACTGATTTTAAATTGCAAAGTGGGTTCTCTACCCTTTTCTTATTTGGGTCTTCCCATTGGTGCTAATCCAAGACTACTAAGAACTTGGGAACCACTTGTTCTTAAGGTGCAGAAAGGCTCTCTAAATGGAAAAATAAATCTTTATCCTTTGGTGGCATAAGTGTCCTCTTAAAGTCAGTTCTCTCTTCTCTTCCGATCTACTATCTTTCCTTCTTCAAGGCTCCAAAAGGTATAATTTCTAAACTCAGTTCTTTATTTAAAAATTTTCTTTGGGGCGGGAATGAGGATCATAATAAGATTTCCTGGGTCTCTTGGGAAGATATGTGTAAAGAAAAGAAGCATGGGGGGATGGGTATTAGAGACTTAAGGTCTTTTAACTTTGCTTTGTAGGAAAATGGAGATGGAGATTGCTAGTTGATAAGGGTAGGTTATGGCATAAGGTGTTAGTCTCCTTATATGGTGGTGTATCAGTGGGGGCGATTCCTAATGTGGGAGGTGGTTCAAATTGGTGGTTAGACTTGTGGAAGTTTGATGATAAGGGGATGATTCATGATGGGTGGTTTTCTACTAATTGTAATAGGGTAATAGGGAATGGAAGAACACATTTTTTTGGTTGGACCCTTGGTGCAGACAAACAACTTTAAGAGAGAGGTACGATAGATTGTTGTCTGTAGCTACAAACAAATTGTGATTGTCCATGATGTGATACGGTTGTAAGGGGGGATGAGGGTCTTGGGTGGAATTGGAGTTGGAGGAGGGATCTTTTTCATTGGGAGTGTGATTTATTATCACAATTGATAGCTGAAATTGTTACGTACGGATGTATCCTATGATTGTGGACTCTTGGTGTTGGAAAGTGAAAGGAATCTTGAAATAGTTAGGCCCAAGCCCAAAATAAATAAGAGGTATGCTAGGAAGAAAGGGAGTGGCAATGTAGGTTATTACAATCAAGTCAGAGAGAATGAGAGGGATTCTTCCATGTAACTACCTGCTGAGCTGGCAGGGTAGGAACAAAGGTGATTCTATGGGTATAAGGCTGGTAGCGTGGAGAGGGGGTTAGGGTGGAATTGGCTGGGGCTAGGAGGGACTAGGTACTCTCTAACTGTCTAGAGTATCTTTGCATTATTCTGTATTTCCGTTTTACTATTCAGGCTCTAATATCTCCCTAATTCAGACCTGATTTCATTAATGATACATTGAATTACCAGTATATTGTGTCTCATCTTTATATACCTATCAATTGGTATCAAAGCTCTCGCATCTCGAGAGGGTAAATGGTCACTACACACATGATAGCAATGGAGTCAAGAGTGGAGAATTTAGAGCGGAGCTGATGGAATGGAAGAATGAAAGTCAGTCACAGATAGGGAAATTCGATGATTATTGTTGGAGTGTAATCGGAGAAATTTCACGAGGGTGTTAACGAAAGCGACGCTCGCCTACCCCGACGAGTGAGGAGAGTAGGAGAGTCTAGTTGGATCATCACGGCATCTGAAATCAGTTCTCAGACGCATGAGCGATTCAGAGACAGGAAGTAGATGGGGAGGGGACCTAGTGGAAGAAGTTAGAGATACCGGTTTTTTTCGGTGACGAAGCTATGGATGGATCACCCGGATTGAGAGGTTCTTCAGAGTGAACGGTATGAGAGATGAAGAGAAGATGGATGAAGTGTTGGTAGCTCTCGAAGATCGAGCATTGCATTGGTACCAATGGTGGAGGAATAGATTGGGACTGTTATGGAGTACCGAGAGAAGTTTGAGATGGTTTCAGCACCCTTGAAAGACCGCGATAAATCGATCTTGAAAGGGATTTTCCTGAACGGCCTTCGAGAGGAGTTACAAGCAGAATTAAAACTTTACAATTCATAGAATTTGTCTGAGCTTATAGACCAAGCCTTACTGCTTGACGAAAAAAAATTGGGCTCTAAAGAGGGGAGGGTATGGCCCAAATGAAAAAGAAAGGAATGTTGAAAGGGACAACCCAATTTCGGAGGCAGGGAAAAGCAAATCTTACATCCCAAGGACCAACTATGGTCAAAAGGGCTCAGATGAGCCCAAAAGCCCTAGTGGGCAAGGTGAAGAGAAGAGGACCCCGATTGGAAGGAAGCTGACTCAAGTAGAATTGCAGGAACATAGTAGAAAAGGGTTGTGTTTTAAGTGTGGAGAGAAATGGGGCCTAGACCATATATGTAAACTCAAGCATTATCAATTGGTGTTGTTGGAGGGAGAAGAAGAGGAATCCTAAGAAGAAGAAGGAGATGAGGTACTTGAGTTGGAGAATAAGACACTCCAATTGTCTTTAAAGAGTAAGGTTGGACTGACTTCTCACAAATCTTTTAAGGTGTGGGGAAGGATTTGGTAGGAGGCAGGTGCTTATTTTGGTATACTGTGGTGCAACTAGCAACTTCATCTCTAGAGAATTGGTGGCGGAGCTGAACCTCCCATTTGAGAACACCCCAGAGTACACTGTGGAGGTCGGGACAGGTGAGAAAGTGAAAGGGAGAGGATTGTGTAAGGATGGTGGAACTCGAAGTGCAAGATGTAACATCACACAAGATTTCTTTCTATTCGACTTTAGGTAGTGTTGGGAATGGATTGGGTGGCTAACTTGGGTGATATCGAGACCAATTTCAGGAACTTGATCATAAAATGGAAAGGGAGAAGAGGGGCCAAAGGAGCTTAAAAGGAGACCCGTCCCTGAGTAGGGTGCAAGCCTCTTGGAATAGAATGTTGAAGGCTTTACAGAATGAAAGAGAGGGCTATTATGTCTCCTATCAGCTGCCAAACAGCATTGAAGGGGAGTCACACCTCTATCCAGATAAATTCGGGCTCTAATTGAGGAGTTTATGACATTTTTAGGAACCTAAAGGCTTACCACCTAAAAGAGAGCAAAGACCATGCTATACTCCTCAAGGAAGGTGCCCAAATACCAAATGTTCGACCTTACAGGTACCCCTTATACCGAAAGAGTGAAATTGAGAAGATAGTAGGAGAATGTTGCATGCAGGGATAATTAGAACCCAACATAAGTCCTTATTCCAGCCCAGTAATCTTTAGTTAAAAAGAAAAGATGGTGAGTGGAGGTTTTGTATGGACTATAGGACACTAAATAAAGTGACGGTACTGGATAAATTTACTATTCCGGTTGATTGATGAACTATTGGATGAATTGGGAAATGCTGCGATATTCTCCAAACTTTATCTAAAATCTGGTTATCACCAGATCCGTATGAGGGAGGAGGAAATTCTGAAAACTGCATTTAGGACCATGAGGGGCACTACGAATTTTGGTTATGTCGTTCGGCCTAACCAAGCCCCTCCACATTTCAAGCTATCATGAATCGACTCTTAAAGCCTTATCTTCAGAAGTTTGTTCTGGTGTTCTTTGATGACATACTCATATACAGTCCAAATGAAATTAGCCATCAACAACACCTAAGGCTAGTACTCCAATTGTTGAAGGAAAACCAATTATTTGCCAACATAACGAAGTGCAGTTTCAGGCAGCGGCAATTGAGGTATCTAGGGCCATCTTATTTCTGGCGAGGGTGTTCATCAGACCTTGATAAAGTAAGGGAAATTGTGGAATGGCCGGTTCCAACAGATATCAAAGGATTGAGAGGATTCCTTAGACTAATAGGGTATTATAGAAGATTGTCAAAATTATGGCAAGATTGCTTGGCCCTTGACACAAGAATTAAAGAAGACAGTTTCAATTGGGGAAGTGATGCTCACAATGCTTTCGAACAGTTAAGACTATTATACCACATCTACCGGTCTTAACAATCCAAATTTTGAAAAGAGTTTGTGCTGGAGACAGATGCTTCGGAAAAGGGATAGGGGTTGTATTAATGCAAGAAGGAAGACCTATAGCTTACATGAGCCAGACGTTATCAGACCGGGCTCAGAACAAATCAATTATGAAAGGAATTAATGGCTATGTGTGTTGGCTGTGCAAAAAATGGAGACATTATCTATTAGGCTGACATTTTGTGGTGCATACTGACCAATGAAGTCTAAGGTTCTTAACTGATCAGAGAATCAGGGAGAGGAGCAACAAAAATGGGTATCTAATTGATAGGGTTTGACTTTGAAATAAAGTGCAAGCCTGGGAAAAACAATCGAGTAGTAGATGCTCTTTCTAGAAACTCCAGTTCATGGTTGTTTCGACAGTAAATTCCATGAGTGGGATGGTTTGTAGGAAAGAAATTCAGGTTGATGACAAACTGAGGGGGATTATCCAAAATTTGTTGAGGCAACCAAATTCTCATCCGGGTCTTCATCTCAAGAGGGGGGCGTTTGTACTCAAGGGCGAATGGTGGTTCCAAAAGGGTCCTCTAAAATTTCTATCATATTAAGGAGTTACATGATTCAGCTAGGGTGGTCATTTTGGTTTTTTCAGAACTTATAAAAGAATTTTGGGTTTGCTGTATTGGGAAGGAATGAAGAGAGACATACAAACAATATGTGATGGTTTGTGCAGTGTGCCACAAAATAAATATCAAACCTTGAGCCCAACCGGACATGTTGCAGCCATTACCCATACCAGAACCACACTGGGACAACCTTTCTATGGATTTCATAGGGGGGTTTTGCCGAAAGCTCAAGGGGTAGACACCATCCTGTGGTTGTTGATCGCTCACCAAATATGCACACTTTTATAACTATTTCTCATCCCTACACCGCCAAGGACATTGATGAGGCTTTCATTAGAGATATTGTCAAGCTACATGGGTTTCCTTCTACTATTGTATCAAATAGGGACAGAGTTTTCATTAGCAACTTTTGGAGTGAGTTGTTTAAAATGGCGGGAACCAAATTGAAGTTAGCTCTGCCTATCATCTTCAAACAAATGGGCAGACCGAAATGGTAAATCTTTGCCTAGAGACTTATCTTCGTTGCCCTCACATGAACTAAACCAAAACAGTGGCCTAAATGGCTTAGTTGGGATGAACTTTGGTATAATACCAACTACAATTCCTCACCAAAATAACTCCTTTCAAGGCCTTATATGGAAGAGAACCTCCAGTTTTGATTCAAGGAGATGTGGCGTCTTCTTCAATTGGGAAGTTAATGGATTAGTGGCAGAACGAAATTCCATGCTAAATGAGTTAAAGGAGCAGTTAGTGAAAGCCCAAAACAGGATGTGTGTTCAGGCAATAACACAGGCGCGAGTTAGAGTATCAAGTGGGGGGATGTGGTGTAGAATTGTGGAGAAAATCGGCCCAGTGGCATATAAATTGGACCTACAGCAGTCAGTAAGTGCATCCAGTTTTGCACATATCTTCTCTGAAAAAGTCTGTTGCTACACATGTTACTCCTTAGCCCTTGCCTCCATTTCTCGCTGAGGATTGGGAATTACAGGTCCAACTTGCAGAAGCAGTAGTTGTTCGGGCGAATGCACAGGGCGAACCAGAAATCTTGATTAAGTGGAAGGACTTACCTGTTTTTGAGAACTCTTGGGAGACTCTATCTACCTTTAGGGAGCATTTTCCTGATTTCAACCTTGGGGACAAGGTGCAACTTATGGACGGGAGTGTTGATAAAATCCTGAAATAGTTAGGCCCAAGCGCAAAATAACTAAGAGGTATGCTACGAAGAAAGGGAGTGGCAGTGTAGGTGATTACGATCAAGTCAGAGAGAATGAGAGGGATTCTCCCATGTAACTACCTATTGAGCTGGCAGGGTAGGAACAAAGGTGATTATGTTACATAGGGTATAAGGCTGGTAGCGTGGAGAGGGGGTTAAGCTGGAATTGGCTGGGACTAAGAAGGACTAGGCACTCTCTAACTGTCTAGAGCATCTTTGCATTATTCTGTATTTCCGTTTTACTAGTCAGGCTCTGATATCTCCCTGATTCCGACCTGATTCCATTAATGATACATTGAATTACCAGTATATTGTGTCTCATCTTTTATATACCTATTAATTGAAATTGATAAGAACCTTGGGAGAACCACACCACAAAAGCTAGCTATGTAGTTGGAGAGCCCAAGGCCTTATAAACCTCACACCAGAATCCATGCTTCCGATGTGGGATTCAAGTCCCATACCATGCAATTGGATCCTAACATCCTACCACGCTCCGCCAGCCCCGGTGCCCACGCGGGCTGGCTGTGCACTAGCCCCTTGACTAGTCCCGGGCGGACACTGCAATGCCGGCGTCACCACCGCGCCCACTTGATTGCAGTTGCAAGCCGTGGTGGAAAGTCTACTGATACCAATTTATAAGAACCTTGGGAGAACCACACCACAAAAGCTAGCTATTGTAGTTGGAGAGTCCAAGGCCTTATAAACCCCATACCGAATCCCATACTTCGATGTGGGACTCAAGTCCCATACCTTGCAATTGGATCCTAACAGAAAGCTTCAAGTGAGGGAGTTTATATTGTAAACTCGGCTTACAAGATCATTGCTAATGAAAGACTTTACGTAGAATTCCCATTACATAGGTTCCTTTGGTCAAAGCTTTTACCTTCTTGAGTATCGGGTTTCGTTTGGAGAGCTATGCTAAATAGAATTCCAACGAAAAATAATTTAATCAAGAGGAAGATTTTACATTCTGATGATGGAAGTTGTGTTTGGTGTGGCCATGTGTTGGGATCAGTCACTCATTTGTTTTTTGAGTGTCCATTTGCATGTAGCATTTGGATGCTTTGTTTAGATTGGTATGGTATGAGTTCTGCTTTTCCAAATTTGTGTCACACACATTTGGCACAATTTGTGTTGATGAGGACAGGATACGTTGGTCAGTTGTTTGGATGGCCACTAATAGTCATTATGGCTTGCTCGGAATGAAGTAGTGTTTTCTCACAAACAAATTGTAAAGATGGGCTGTTGGACCTTATTAAGGTCCACTCATGACATTGGATTAAGGCAAGGGACTCTTCTTTCCTTTACCCTTTTTCTATTTGGGGTGGTGTCTCCTGCGGCTTGCCTAAGTTTTTTATGATGTTTCAGTCAAAGGCTCTTTGTTTTTATTGGGCTCTGCACACTGGAGTCAGTTTTGAGTTTTGCTATTGGTGCTCACTAGCTTCAGATTCTCATTTGCGTTATTTATTTTTTGTGAGTTGCAGTTGGGTTGGAGGTTAGCATCTGGTTTTTTCATCTTTTCTATTTGAGTATGTTGGTACAGTTCAAATCATATTTCGGGATCTTGGTGAATGGTGTTCTTGGGGATTTGTGAATGTATTTTTTTTTATTTTTTTCTTTAGTTGCTCTGTTTGATTGGTGTCCATTTATGGGTTTCTCTTTGTTGATTCTTCACTATATTGCAAAGTCATCATATTCACGATTTTTGAGGACTAAAGAATTAGGAAAAGAAAATTTCCACATTCCAACAGTAAACACTTGTCGGACACCTCTCCCTTTTTATTTTTTTTTAAATGAACAATAACCATTTTTTTATTTTTTATTTTTTTTTACAAAAAAATTGATGTTTTTTTTTAAAAAATATTTTACTTGTAATTAACCGGATTGATAACATACATAACCACCAACTTATATAACATTAACCATAAGTTCATACTTACTGATCACTTGTGTAATAATCCTTATGATCAATTGAACATAAGGATCATTACATAAGTGAGAGAGTATGAATTTATGGTTAATTTCGTGTAATTTGATGGTTATTTATGCCATCAAATTGGTTAATTACAAGTGAGGCAAAAGGTGGTTAAGTGTGACTTAGTATGTGGTTAAATGAGTTGCTCAAGTGGTTAATATTGAAATCACTTCAGATAATTGCAAGTGAGGCAAAAGGTGGTTAAGTGTGAGTTAGTATGTGGTTAAATGAGTTGCTCAAGTGGTTAATATTGATATCACTTCAGATAACTGTTCAAAATGGCAAACCTTTAACTTTGTTTTAAATGAACATGTGGTTAATACTATATAAGTTGGTGGTTATCTATGTTATTAATCTGGTTAACTAGAAGTAATTTTTTTTTTAAATAATTGGACTTTTTGTAAAAAAAAGAAATCTGAGTATTGTTCACAAATAAAAAAATAGAGGTGTGTGGGAGGTGGAACATTGTGCGCGTGTGGAAATATCAGTGCTCAAAAGAATTAACTTGGATTTTGGCAACTACTTAATGGTTCTAGCGAATGTATTCGCAAAATAAGATAGCTTTGTTTGCATTAACAAGAGAAAGAAACAAATAACTAGAAGAAATAATAATTCTTTCTCATTCTGTTTAATTGGATTAACATGTACGGAAAAGTAAAAATAATAAGTCATTTCATCATGTATAAACTTAGTTAATGTATACTAAAATTTTACCCATAATGATATGATGTAACATGTAAGGTAATCATACATATCCCACTGTTACACACAATTTTAAAATTTGTGGTTCGAGCAAAAGAAATATAAGGCAAACTCATTTTATTAACGTTCAAATGAAAGTTACAAAAAATCGAACTAGACTACAAATGTCTCTCTTCGAGTATGATGTCCTCTTTTATTACAATTACTCTTACAGATGTTCCGTTCTTCGAGCCAATCTCATATCTTCAGAGAAGGAGTGTTCCGTTCTTCGAGCCAGTGTCATGTCTTCAGAGGAGAAGTGTTGACGCATTGTGATCCTCGAGGTGGGGTTAGCTCGAAGCCTTGGATTTTCCAAATAATCCTAAGAGCATGAACTCCTCACCTTCTTCTTCTTCTTCCTCCTCCCCCTCTTCCTCTTCTTCTTCCAAAGGTCAGAAGGATTAGCGTCGGGTGTTGAGTTTTACCCACTGCCTTAGATTCGAAGTTGGCACCAAGGAACTGGAAGTAATACAAGGCCACACATAAAGTTATGGCCTTGTAAATTGGATGTGATGTTCGACCTGAGGTCAAGGTCCAAGTTGAAGTGACCACTAATATTGGACACCCTGTCAACCTGAAATCCAAAGGCAATGGAAGAATCAAGTCGTACAGGGCAGCCAATATCAGGGATCTCCCCATAGTCAGAAGGAAAATGATGAACCAGAAATGGATGTCCACTCTTTTATAAGGCTTAAGGTCATGAAGATATTAAAAATGCCACTCAAATAAGCCAATGAGGGGAAGTCTTAATCACTTTGACCAAGGTGGACGATGGTCAAGGGTATTTAAGTTGCCCGACAGGTATCCTGTGCTTTGAAGGTTAAGAGAAAATGACAGGAAGATCGAACCCCTTGGTGAAAGAAAAGGGTCGAAAGGGAGCCAGATGAGTTCGAAGCAAATCAGGGTTCGAAGAGGATCATTTCTCTCTATCAATTCTAAGAGGTTCTTTTCCCCTTATCAATTCTAAAGAACACAGACGTTTTCCACGTCATCAGAGGTAGTTATCAGAAGTTCATCCTTGAAGAGCTAACCAGAACGTGGGTTCATGGGGGTTACGTGAAGACGTGCTTGGCAGTTATTCAGCCCAGGGACAATTATTTGAAGCACCTATAAATAGGAGAAAGGATCAGGAAGCAAGGGTCCGCAACCTGAACACTCATAGCACCCAGTTCGCGAAGAGGAAGTAGGGATTACACAGACCACCCTTTAATCTTTGTTTTTATGCATTTTTTTCATGTATTCTTGAGTTGTATGAGCACTTTCATCTACTGTCTCTTGACTGGATTACATTTAATACATGTTCGGGCCCCGCCTTTGAGGCCTTTTATCATTCACTTTGATCTTTTCTTACTTTAGTCTTACATTTCACACGTAGAGAGCCCACACATTTAAGGACACATATCTCGTCCTAGATTGCTCTGAGATACATTTGTTTGGACGAAATCTTAGGACAAAAAAATTGGCACACCTGGTGGGACCATTTTCTTTGTAGTGTTGCATGAATCTAAGAAGTGGTAGGAAAACCATGGCAAATAGGAACAAGACTGGTACATGGGCTTCCTCTAAAAATTCCTCAACCAATGAAGCTTCCCACTGCAGCCACAATGGCAAGTCAGAACTCCCCAGGTGGAGTTGGGAGATATAAGGAAGATGGAGTACCAACAGGTACACTTCCCCAACCAGAAGAACCAGTGGTTAGCCAAGTAAGGCCATATGAGCCTCTTAGGGCCGAGGGACCTCCCCCTTGTTGAGTCTCAGAATTAAATTAAGTATTGAATTTAGATTCGAGACTCATTATCCTTGGTTTTATAAATAACAAATTAGATTACATAAAAGACGGGTTCTACTAAGAAAGGTATTTTTCTATGTGTTTCAGGAAATATGAAGAAGCAACTCCCTGAAGAAATCAACCTGCTGAACTGAAGAAACGCATATCTACTAATGGGAAAAATGCAAAAGTGCTGAAGAGAAGAAGTACATTCGAGCAAGCTGAAATGAAGACAAACTTAAAGCTGGTCGAAGATCAAGAGCATGAAGAACAATGAAGATCAACACGTTGAAGAAAGAAATCTGCGAAGAAAGCAACCTGCTAGAAGAAGGAAGAACAATGCAGCAACATACTGAAGAAAAATGTACAACCCTCTGAAGAAGGAAACATGCTGAAAACGAATCTAAGGAAACCTGAAGCAACCTTCTGAGAAAGTACAACATGCTAAGGAAAGCTGAAGCAACCTTCTGAGAGGAAGAAACATGCTAAAGGCAGAATAGAAGACAGCAACCAGTTGGAGAAGAATCATCAGAAGAAACGAACTTGTTGAAAGCATATTCCTGATGATAAGCAAAGACTAATTGAAAATAATCAGACTCTTTGAAAAACAGAATCTGTTGAAGAAAACCTTCTGAAGCCAGAGACAACATGGTAATCTACGAAGACTTGTGAGTCAATCTGAACGATGCATTAAAAAACTCAAGTCTCAGCAAATTTTTAATGGTGAAGCTAAATCGGTGCAAAGAGAAAAAGGGTTTCTGGAACAACATCACTTCCTGACACAAAAGAGGAAACCTGCTTCAGAAAAGCAAACAGAGGTCAGAGATAGAGTCAGCACTGCTGCTACACCTCTCCTGTACTACCTCTACAATATGCTATCAGAAGCATGCACCTCAATCAAAGAGAGAAGAAAAGCTGAAAGCACAATAGGACAAAAGATAAGTCTAAACGCTCTCATCTCTATGCAGACATAAGACTTCCTGTTGTAAAGAGAAGAAGGAGAAAGAGAGAAAAAGAACATCAACCTGCTGAAGTATTAAAGTTTCTCTCAATCAACTAATCAAGAGCTAATCTGCTGTGTGTCAGAACTAATCCATACCTACACACCTACTCTGCTTAAGACAGAAGCTGAACAAAAGAGAAGGTATCTCACAACGGGTCTAAGAGCATTAATCATTCCTTCTCAACGGTATACCAAGCAACCTCCAATGACTACATTTCTCAAAGGTATACTAAGCAGTCTTCAACGGCTATATTACTAGAACATATAAATAGCCTCAAGGAAGGACTTTGAAGATTGGCGAACCTTTGGTGAACCCTGGGCTAGAATGAATATGAAGATAAACATTTGGAATGCCCAAGAGTGATCTGGCAGAAGCTTAGAGTGATATCTCATCAAGCCTACTCTCTGAAGAAGATTTAGATAGAGAGAAGAACCCGATTAGAAATCCATACACTTGTATCTCTGTATTTCCTTGTATTTAGAATTCATTGGATGTATTCTGAGTAGTACTCAGTTAACCCTTTGTACAAGATGAACATTGGTTTAAGTTTCTAGGAAACTTAAACTTTTCATTGTAAACACTGTTAAAGTGTCTGAGAGCCTGGAGAGGCTTGGAGGAACAAAGAATACTCGTTGGGCTTGGAGAGGCCAAGTGAGCAAAGAATACTCGTTGGGCCTGGAGAGGCCAGGTGTGCAAAGAATACTCGGAGAGTTTCCTGAAGAGTCAGTTGAAAATAAAGAATACTTGATGTTAAGCCTGGAGAGGCTGTGGTAAAATAATACTCGTATATGTGTTCAAATAGTGGAAAATTCAGTGGTAGTTTGCCCTGGGACTGGATGTAGCTCACCTGGGTTGGTGGGTAAACCGGGATAAATTCTTTGGCTAAGTTTTCTCATCCCTGAACTCTTTACTTTCCGTTACTATATGTTTTTAACTAACCAATGAGGGTTAAGAAAAGTTGTTTTATTAATCCGCACAGAAAACAATCTTTTTTAAAGAGAAAACATTTTAAAATTGCTTTTATCCAACCTTCCGAGTTGCATCAGCAAGTTAGTGAACTCCCAGTTTCGGAAGGTTGCTTAATCTTTTAAGAACGATTTTGCTTGTTGACATGGTTTTCATAAAAATCTGACAAAGATTATAAAACACTATTCGACCCCCTTCTAGTGTTTCCTTTGGTCCTAACAGTTGGTATCAGAGCTCACCTTCGGGTTGAGCATCTAACAAATGCTGAAGGAGTAGATCCAGATGAAAAACCTCAACAAGCTTGAAGAAGAACTAATGAAGCTGAGCAACAGGAGCAACAAGAACGTCTTTGAAGACAATGTTGAGTCTCAGCAGATACGTCTCTTCAACTTAAAATCCCTAAGCACCTCTTCTACTAACATTTCTTAATATTTCTGTATTAACCCGTACTTCCATAAAAATAATTTTTTGATATGATATATTATATGCATGTATTTTATTTTGGCATCAAAAATTTTTTTGGCGTATTTATTATATTTGCCAAAAACAATGCTAGAAAACTTAATAGTCACATTTTTAAAAGGGTTTGTTTTTAAAACTGTAAGCATTGATGACATGGACATTTAAAAGAGATGGTTTTTTCACTTGTCTGCTACACGACGCACGTTCTCCTATGTCGGTGCTGCAGGTACCATCATTAAAGGCTAGTTGAGTCCATCTGAGCCTATATAAACAGGATGTGGTAAACAGTTCAAACCTCACTTCACATATGCATTCCTCTGCAACTTCTCATATGCCACTCTCAAGCTCTTAACTCTTCTAAAAAAGACTCATCTCTTCTTCCTCTCTCAATGGCATCCTCCGCTACCATCTTCCAAATTCAAATTGTGGATTTTAAAAGTCTGGCTGGGGAAGGATACGATATTGCTGATCTTTTTTAGGGTGTCGGATGGCTACCCTTCTTCGAGGCCACTGATTGCAGATGGCATGAAGTCAATGTTCGGGAATTCTGGAACACTGTGAAGGAGGTGGATGAAAATGATAAAACGTTTTCTGAGGGCCCAGGTGCAGGGTCAAGAAATCACTGTTAACACTGCCATTCTGGAGGAGGTGCTGGGAGTCAAGGCTCAAGGGGCTTTGTTCTGTGACAAGAATGGGATCTCTCACAATTTCTCTGTGGCTGGAACACCTCAACAAATGGGGTTTTTGAGAGAAAGAACAGAAGCTTGCAGGAGATGGGTAGAACCATGCTCATTTCAGGAAATCTTCCAGGGTCATTCTGGGCAGAAGCTGTTCACACAACCAGTTATATTCAAAACAAAATTTTGATAAGGTCAATTCTCAATAAGACTCCTTATGAATTGTGGAAAGGAAGAAAGCCCAACATTTCATATTTTCACATCTTTGGTTGTGAGTGTTTTATACTTAACACCAAAGATGACCTGGGAAAATTTGATTCGAAATCTGACAAGGGATTCTTCATTAGTTATTCAGAAACCTCTAAGGCTTATAGAGTTTACAACTCTAGAACCCAAACTGTTGAAGAAACCATACATGTTAGATTTAATGATGCTAAAGAGACTGATAAGGAACTATCAGATCTGGAAGATGATTTTGCAGGAATGAAGCTTAATCATATCTCAGGGACTTCAAAAACGAAGGATGAAGCACCTGCTGAAGGACATTCTGAAGTACCCACTGAAAGACCAACCCCTCAACCTGCTGATACTGAGACTCTTCAGAAAGTGGATAACGAGTCTCAAAATATACAAGCCTTCCCTCGCTGGCATGAGTGGAGGTACAAAAATAATCATCCTCGAGAGCAAATTATTGGTGACACTTCAGAAGGTGTAAGAACAAGATCAAGGCTAAGGGAAGGCAATAATCTTGCCTTTCTCTCTGAAATTGAACGAAAGAATATTGAAGAGGCACTTCATGATGAAGGATGGATCCTAGCCATGCAAGAAGAACTAAATCAGTTTACTCGAAGTGATGTTTGGACTCTTGTTCCGAAACCCGATGGAAAGACGATCATAGGAACCTAATGGGTATTCAGAAACAAACTCTCTGAAGATGGTCAAGTTGTTAGAAATAAAGCTAGACTGGTTGCTCAAGGCTACAATTAGCAAGAAGGTATTGATTTTACTGAAACTTTTGCTCCTGTAGCTAGGTTAGAAGCTATTAGAATTTTACTTTCCTATGCAGCAAATAATAGCATCAAACTATATCAGATGGATGTTAAGAGTGCCTTCCTAAATGGTTTCATTGAGGAAGAAGTGTTTGTTAGACAACCCCCTGGTTTTGAAAAATGTAACTTTTCCTAATCATGTCTTCAAACTGAAAAAGGCTCTGTATGGTCTAAAGCAAGCTCTTAGAGCCTGGTATGAATGACTGAGCAACTTTTTACTTCAAAATGGTTTTGAAAGAGGAAAATTTGACACAACTCTCTTTAGAAAAATGTCTAACAAAGACTTGATTCTGGTCCAGATATATGTTGATGATATTATTTTTGGATCAACAAACTCTTCTCTGTGCACTGAGTTCTCAAAGCTTATGCAATCTGAATGTGAAATGAGTTTAATGGGAGAACTAAAATTTTTCTTGGGTCTTCAAATTAAGCAAGACTCTGATTGTATATGGATTCATCAGGAGAAATATACAAAAGAGATGCTTAAGAAATTTAATATGCAGGATTGCAAGCCTATGACAACTCCTATGCACCCCTCATCTATTCTAAACAAAGATGAAGGAGAATAATCTTTTGACCCAACTATGTACAGAGGAATTATTGGATCCTTATTATATTTTACTGCAAGCAGACCTGATATTCTATTCAATGTATGTCTATGTGCAAGATTTCAATCTGATCCAAGAGTGACTCATTATAAGGCTGTAAAAAGAATCTTTAGATACTTGAAAGGTACTACTAATCTTGGTCTATGATATAAGAAGAGTAAGAATTGCAAGTTAGTAGGATTCTGTGATGCTGATTTTGCTGGAGACAGAATTGAAAGAAAATCAACCAGTGGAGGATGTCACTTCATTGGATAATATCTGATTAGCTGGTCCAGTAAGAGACAAAGCATGATAGCCCTCTCAATTGTTGAAGCCGAATATATTTCTGCAGCATGTTGTTGCTCACAACTTCTATGGGTAAAATATCAGCTAGAAAATTTTAATATTCATATTAAATCCATTCTAGTCTTCTGTGATAACACTAGTGCAATAAATCTTTCTAAAAATCCAATTCAGCACTCAAGAGCAAAACACATTGAAATTAAACACCATTTCATAAGAGACTATGTTCAGAAAGGAATTATTGATATACAATTCATTGATACAGAACATCAATGGGTTGATATATTCACTAAACCTCTTGCTGAAGATAGATTCAAGTTTATCAGACAAAATTTGAGTATTCTTACTATTTCGGATAATTGATTCTCCCTCTCCCTTCATAAAATGTAGTCATTTGCATGAGTAGTATCCTGGATCATTTCCTTATATGCTCATATCTCACTTCTTCAGACTCTTTATTTACCCTTTTGACTGATGACAAAAGAGGGAGTATTAAGAAACTAACAAAATTTGAAGTTAAGTGCTTTTCAGGAGAATTCTCAGTTTCAGGGGGAGCAGATAAAGAGAATATTGTGCCCTACATAAGTATCTGATTTAGGTGGAGCTTTCCTCGAAAACACTTTTATTTCCCTCCTTCAGATATTTGATTCATTTCTTAAAGCAAATTTGTCATCATTAAAAAGGGGGGAGAATGTTGAGACTAAATAAATTGTTAAGGGATAATAATGTTTTTAAGTCTTGTAATCTCAAAGGTTTTAATGCATAACAAATTTGGCTTGCTGAAGGTATTTGTTCAGTATTTCAGAAGGTGCAAGTTGAAGATATCATAAAATCTGAGGTACATGAAAGACCTTCCGAAACAAGGAAATCAGCTGAGAGAACTCAACCTGCTGAAGTCAATGAACTTACTGAAGTTGTGCGACAATGTTTCTTCGCCTGTTTGTCTTCAATATTATATTCTCAGAAAATCAACCTGAAGACTCAAGTCCTGTGTAGCAGTCTCAGATTACTTATGCCTATCATCCTTTTGGAAAGTCAGAGAAAGTGCTTTTTGGCATATTTCAAATACCTCTCACCAAAAAGGCAATAGTCTTCAGAAAAGTACATGTGACTCAGAAAAAGTAAGGTCTGCAAGCTGACTTTACTACCTGCTACAGCTAAGGGCTCAGGCTATGTGTCTCAACGGTAGCATTTGCATTTAATGTTATCTCTCAACGGGAAAACGATTGGAGTTCAACGGACTAAAGATGACTTCTCTATAAATACCAAACTCCTTGTTGAAGGAAGTGGAGAACTACGAACAGAGAAATCAACTTGCTGAAATGCTGAAAAAATTCATACTAATCTGTTTCATAGTCCTTCATTGTATTATCACTTATATATCCTGAGTCTTACTTAGTTATTTGTATCAGTTCTCAATGCGAGCTCTAAACTTCTATAGTTTCAGAGTTTGAACATTCATTCTTTCAATCTGTAATTGTTGGGTTAGCCTGAAGAGGTTGTGTTAAAAGAATACTTGGGTTTTTAGCGTGGAGAGGCCGAGTGTACAAAGAATACTTGGAACTAAGCCTGGAGAGGCTTGACTGCAAAAGAATACTTGCTGAGCCTGGAGAGGCTTGACTGTAAAAGAATACTCGGTGTTAAGCCTGGAGAGGCTGGGGTAAAAGAATACTTGTAATTTTGCGAGATTAGTGAAATTCCAGCGATGTGTTTGCCCTTGGACTGGACGTAGCTAACAGTGATAGTGGGTGAACCAGGATAAATCTTTGTGTTAAGTTCTCTCAACCCTTTACTCTTTATTTTCCGCTGCTTATTTGTTTATTTCTAACTGAGGAGGGGACTGAAAAGTGAATTTATAACTTGTGCTGCAAAATATCTCCATTTATCTTCCAAATCGCTTTAAAAGAAAAATTTTCTTGAACCTGCTGGAGTATTTCATCACGATTTAGAAAACCTAATTTCGGCAAGTTATCTGAACGTTAAAAACTCTTTTGCTTGTTTTGAAAGGTTTTCCAAAATATTTTTAAAGATTGTAAAAACACTATTCAACCCCCTTCTAGTGTTTCCTATGTCCTTAACATACAATTTATTTGATTTGATATGCTTCCAGAGCTTGAAAACTTGGCAAGTCTAGAGATTTCTTGCATAAAGTCACTTATTTTAGCATCAATTTTCTAAAAGGTATTTTGCTTTAATTTGGCATCAAGTCTAGAGATATATTTTTATCTTGCTTGTAAATTGCATCCCCATGCTAGAATTATCATGATTTTATCCGCTACTATTTTTGTCTTTGTATATGTAACTTGCACTTGTGATGGAACTATTTATGTTGTCATAGTTTGAACACTTTTCACTTATCCTCTCATAACTTGAGCTAGACACATTGGATTTGAGTGCCATATTTTTTGTTAGAACCACAAGACATGCACCTTTCAAACAAAACAAAATAGATATATTGAAGTTCTGACAACAGTCACGTTTACCTGAATAACTATTGATACACATGTTGGATTTGAGCACCATTTGCTTTGATAAAATGTTAAGATATGTATCTTTCAACCCTCAAAATTTCAGATTTCATGTCTTTTTATTTTAATACCAGTTTTTTCTCAAAGTCTATCAATTTTGCATACTTGAAGTTTTATCAGCAGTATCTTCAATTCTTCATGCCTAACACTTGATATACTTGTTGAATTTGAGAACCATTTCTTTTGTTAGAAAGATAAGATATGAATCTTGAAGTTGAAATTTTTCAATTTTTATCTCCTTACCCTTTATCTACAAAAATTTATGTAAATCCATGGCATGATATGCCGTGATCCAAAGCTATTGAATTGTTTAGGAAATAGGTAGTCTATCTTGATCCAAATCTTCAACTTCAGGATCTCCTCACCGGCGTAAGCTTTGCCTCCGGTGGTTCTGGATATGATCCTCTAACTTCTGAACTAATGGTAAATAACTATATATCCCTGAAACCTTACATGCATATGTTTTATTTCCATTTATAATTTTCATTAGCATATCTTAAACTAACCATAATTTTTCTTTCTCTCTACAATATAAGTCTATGGTATCTTTATCAGATCAATTGGACATGTTCAGGGAGTACATAGAGAAGATAAAGGGAGCAGTTGGAGAAATCAGAATGACAAGCATACTATCAAAGAGCATATACATAGTGTCCATATAGGAAGTGATTACATTGCCAACACTTATTCTCAAACGACAATTAGACTAGCACACCGTGACATTCCATCATACATAGACTTAATGGTTTTCCAAGCCTCAAACTTCTTGCAGGTATGTTTCATTAAACTGAGATGTTTATATGCTTAAGATAAGATTATATATATATACTATTTGAATGTCTCTGGTGTCACATATTAGGAGTAAATGAAATTGATCAATGCAGGAACTTTATGGATTGGGAGCTAGAAGGATTGGAGTTATTGGTTTGCCAATAGGGTGCCTGCCCTCACAGAGAACAATTGGTGGAGGAATACAGAGAGCATGTTCTGATTCTGAAAACCAAGCAACAATCCTCTTCAATACAAAGCTCTTATCTCAAATGGATGCCCTTAAAGAACCTAACTCGAAGGCTATTACTATCTGATGGTATACCTTTACATTAGATATATTTACAATGTCATGTCAAGTACCTATTTTCTTTTATCTCATTCTCATTTTTTGTAATAATAATGTTCCAACAGTAGTAAATTTATTTATTCTAATATGTCTTCAAGGAGTAGTAACTAATAAACAAGTGTGGCAAGGGGCACGTGCAGTAGCTTTTAACATTTTATAACTTAATAATTGCTTTTTTACATGCTGGTTGCCAATCTAATCTAACATATCTCATGATGGAATATTATTTGACTGGTGCAGATTTTATTTTTTGATCATTTGAATTCTATTGTAGGGTTTATGTCTGAATTTGATTTTGGTTGTATGCTTTACATAGTCTTTTCATGGGTTTTTTTGGTGATGTGTATTGATACCTTGCACTCATTTTATTTAATTATTTTGCTTAGAAAAAAAGTCTTCAAGATAAATTTATATTTAGCTTAAATAATTTATTTTACATTTATTTTATAAGGCAAATAAATGAGCTAAACGTGCATGGTCATGTTATGATGTGAGATCATCTAAATTTCAAATATGATCTTTTGCTATTATTTACTATTATATGAAACTATTTTTAATTGGAATTTTAATTTGACAACTATGAATTAGCTGCGGAATAACTAGAAAATTTCGCAGTTAGTCCCTAGTTAATTCCTAGTTATATGAATTAAAAACGCTATCTAAGTAATAACCGAGATAGCGTTTTTATATTGAAACGCTATCTAAGTGATACATAGATAGCGTTTAAAAAAAGGAAACGATATCTATACATGAGTTTATATAGCGTATCTAATACAGTATAAATATATAAACGCTATCTAAGTACTTCATAGATAGCGCTTCCCAAACGTTATCTTTGTTGGTCCAATATAGATATCACATGATCAGATACCGCTTGTTGGGTATCATAGATAGAGCTTAAAAACGCTATCTATTCTCTTTTTTGGTGTAGTGTAATGTCCTTAGAATAGTAAGCTCAAACTTCATAAGAAATCAAGTATTGAGACAAACTCACCTCCAAGAGTTTTTAATATGACAAACCATTAAGTTTAAATATATGAGATGCATCTTGTTATTACTAACTGTGTGCTCAAGCATGTGGCAGAACAATGTTAGAATCTGTTTTGCAGAATTCAAAGATCCATATATGTCAAAACAAAGAAACAAGGAAGCATCAAGAAGCTTGAAGCATCAAACGAGAAGAGACTCAGAAACAGCTTGAGACGACGTCTCAAGAACAGATGCAGAGTCAAGAGATCATCTCAAGAGAAAGAGACAGATCCAGAAGTGCATCATAAGCTTCATTGATCAAGACAGTAAAAGGATGAGACTAAGTTTCTAAATTGAGCAAGAGATCAGCACAGGTTAAGAAGTGATGTGAGATCAGCTTGAGACGTTGTCTCATGGTCAGACGCAAGAGAAGAGTTCCAAGTGAGAGATGCAAGAGAAGAGTGACTGACTCAGAAGAGACTCAAGTACAGTTCAACTGGACAGGTCATCAAGTAAGAATAAAAGTGATCCAGTACACTGTGCAACTGACACAGTGACGTTTGTACTTGAGCAACTACTGCACTCATCTAGCAGGCAAGGCCTGACACTGTTCCAACGGCTCTCAACGGCAATAAACGGCCAGAAACGGCTAACTACCCTTTGACTTAAATCCTGAGAGCTACAGTGGAGAAATATGAGAGACTACGTTGATCATTGAACACATGCTGCATCTCATTACACGTCTCATGTGACATCTCAAGTGCACGTCTCAACTAGTTCATATCCAGACCTGATATCAACTTGAGAACATTATTAGTCTCCATCCATATCTTCTTTGATTATAATACTATCACTTCCTTTAGAAGAGAGAATCACTAGCTAAGTCTATTGCCTATCCATACATTGTATGTTTGTAAGCTAGACTCATCACAACATCCTATTCTTGTAACCTGTCTTATCTAAGATAGGAGTGTGCCTAGTCTTAGAGCGAGTTGTGGGCGTCCTGAAGAGGCTGTAAGAATACTTGTGGCTCAACCAAGGTAGGAGTGCCTATGCTTGGTGTGAGAGACGTCCTGAAGAGGCTGTAAGAATACTTGTAATTGACGGGTTGTCAATAGTGGAAATCTCACGAGTTGTGAGGACTGGACGTAGCCCAAGGTGTGGGTGAACCAGGATAAGATCCCTGTGCCATCTCTCTTCCTTATTTCTTTATCTTGCTTTACACTTAACTCATCTCAAATCTGTTAACAACTAAGTACTTGCTTTAAAATATAACTGAATCTGATTTGAGATTTTAAGACAACTTGAACACAATTGAAACAACTGAAATTGAAACTGCTTATACCCTGTCTTAATAGAGACCCCAAGTCAGCAGACTTGAGATCACGTCTCAACTTTCAATTTCAGCGTGCAAATTTCAGGAACAAATTTTTAAAGTCTCTATTCAACCCCCCTTCTAGAGACATTCATCCAACTTCAGTTGGTGTCAGAGCTCGGCTTTTTTGGGTTGAGCACACCTACATGTGAAGAGGAAAAGATCCATGGTTGGACCAAATACAAGCTTGTTTATTCCTGAAGGAGCATCCACCAACAGGCCACCAGCCTTTGATCGAACTGATTATTACTATTGGAAGGACAGGGATGAGACTGTTCATTGAGTCTCAACATGCAGATCTATGGGAAATCATTGAACAAGGTCCTTATGTGCCTTACACTACTGATGAGCTGGGTCTGAGAGAAGCCAAGCCCAGAGGAGCATGGACAGATGCTGAGAAGGCAAGATATATCCTGAATTCAAGAGCCAAGTACCTGCTTACATGTGCTTTGAGCCGCAGTGAATATGATAAGGTAGCAGGATGTGCATCAGCCAAAGAAATATGGGAGGCACTTGAAGTAGAACATGAAGGAACCAATCAAGTAAAGGAAGCCAAAATCAACATACTGGTCAGACAGTATGAGCTCTTCAAAATGAATGAAGATGAAGGCATTGAAGACATGGTGAGACGGTTCACTGTCATTACAAATGATCTCAAGTCTCTTGGAAGAACTTTCTCAAATCAGGATATGGTGAGAAAGATCTTGAGAAGCCTACCCAAGCCCTGGAGACCTAAAGTCACAGCCATCCAAGAAGCCAAGGATCTTAGCATTCTCAGATTAGATGAGCTTTTTGGATCATTAAGGTTCATGAGCAAGAGCTAATGGAAGAAGATCTCATCAGACGTCCAAAAAACAATAGCCTTAAAGGCATCATCTAGCAACTCCAAAGGTAAGAAGGTAAGCTCATCTCAACAGACTTCACTTAACTCATCCCATGATACAGAAACTGAAGAAGATGAAGATGATGATGGAAGTGAGATGGATGATGAACTGGCCTACATCTCAAGAAAGATCAGACGCATGCGGAGAGCTAGAGGAAGTGGAAGAAGAAACTTTCCATCAAGAAGAGGAGAAATCAAGTCAGACAAAAAAGGTCAATTCTTTTGCTTTGAATGCAGAAAACCTGGACACATCAAGTCTGAATGCCCATTACTCAAAAGGGAAATAAAGAGAAGTCCAAAGAAAAAGGCAATGATGGCCACTTGGGATGACACAGAAGGAGATGAGAGTCAAGATGAAGAATCTGCTAATCTGTGTCTCATGGCAAATGGTGACTCATCTGATGAAGAGGTATATGAATCTGACTCAGAACTCTCCTTTAGTGAGCTTAAGTCTTCTTTTAAAAATCTTCTATATGATTCAAACCTTCTTGTCTCAAAGAGCTCCTTATTAAAATCATAATTAGACACAACTCTTGAAAAGGTAAAATTTCTTGAAAAAGAGAATGAAAGTTGAACCATAAAAACAGTAGTCTCATGCTGTCTCACATGAGACTGTCTGAACTTGTTAAAGCAAAGACTCAAGCTCATGATGAGCAAGAGCTAAAAAATCTTTCTTAAGAAAACCAGAAGCTCAAAAGGCAAAGCAGAATTCTCATAGATGATCTAGCAAAATTTGTAAAAGGTACAAAAAACCTTGAGAGGACTCATTGGGTCTCAGAAAGGAATTTTGACAAAGCTGGATTAGGCTATGAAAAATCCTCTAGTGAGATCTGGTATAAAGATTTCTTTATTCCTGCAAGAAAAAGGAAGAAGGAAAGATGCTTTACTGTAGCAAATTTGGCCACAAGACCACAGAATGCTACTTGAGACAGGTAGCATCAAAGAGAAGGGTAACTAACCATGAAGGACCCAAATATAAGTGGGTACCTAAAGCTAAAACTCTTGTTGTAACAGATGTGCCTGGCAGCAACAAAATAAAAAAGGATGTGGGTGCTGGATAGTGGATGTTCAAGACACATGACCGGGGACAAAAGAAAGTTCCTGTCACTTGAAGAGAAAGCTACAGGAGTTGTCTCCTTTGGAGACAAACGCAAGGCCAAATTAAGGGCATAGGTAAAATTTGTAAGACAAACTTAGCTCAAATTGAGAATGTATATTTTGTTGAAGGTCTGAAACATAATTTGCTGAGTATCAGCCAACTGTGTGACAATGGTTATCATGTAAATTTCCAACCCACTTTATGTGAAATCATAGACTCCAAGACTGGGAAAACAACCTTTCTGGAAAAAAAAAACAAAAACCTGTACTCAGTCTCACTTGAGAGCCTATCTGATCTCACATGTCTCATGTCTCATGACCATGAGAAGTGGTTATGGCACAAGATAGTTGGACACATTAACATGAGAACCATAAGTCAGCTTGCAAGTCAGTCTCTTGTCAAAGGTTTACCAAAAGTAAAATTTGACAAGGACATGATATGTGAGTCCTGCAGAAAAAGCAAGCACAACAAATCAAGTTTCAAATCCAAGTCTCATGTCTCAACTACCAGGCCACTTGAGATTCTCCACATTGATCTGTTTGGACCAACTAAGACTGCAAGTCTCATGATAAAAAAATATGGCTTTTTAATTATGGATGACTTCTCAAGATTTACCTGGGTTCTGTTCCTCTCTCAGAAGGATGAATCTTATGAATCATTTAAAATATTTTGCAAAAAGATCCAATCTGAGAAGTGATATGGAATAGGTTCTGTAAGAAGTGATCATGGAGGAGAGTTTGAGAATGTAAAATTTAAGAAATTCTTTGATAAAAATGGCATTTCTCATAACTTCTCATGTCCAAGAACTCCTCAACAGAATGGAGTGGTTGAGAGAAAGAATAGGACTCTTCAAGAGATAGCAAGAACTTTGTTATGTGACTCTGGAATTGAAAAGTATTTTTGGGCAGAAGCTGTGAACACCTCCTGCTACATCATAAATAGAGTCACTATAAGACAAATCTTGAATAAGACTCCATATGAGCTGTGGAAAGGGAGAAAGCCCTCAATTTCCTATTTCCATGTGTTTGGTTGTGATTGTTACATTCTAAACACTAAATATCAACTAGGAAAATTTGATACAAAAATCTGACAAAGGAATTTTCTTAGGATACTCCCAAACTTCCAAAGCTTATAGAGTATACAATCTAAAAACTAAAACTACTGAAGAATCTGTGCATGTAGTCTTTAATGAGATGCAGGACGGCTCTCAGAAAGAGGTTAATGAAGAAATTGAAGATATGATGAGAGAATTGAGAATTTCAACTCATGATGCTGAAGAGAGATCCTCACCTGAACAAAAACTAATGGGATCATCTCAACCTGAACCAGGGAGATAAGCTCAATCTGAGATGGTGTCTCACAGAAGCATCCATCCTGACACATCTCATGTACCTCAAGAAGAAGACAAGTCAGATGGACAAACTGAGAATAAGGGAGCAACACAAGGAGATCTTGAAATCCAGAATGAGCATGCATCTCAACTGCCCAGAAGCTGGAGATTAGTGAGATCTCATCCTAGGGATCAGAACATTGGAGAGACTTCAGATAGGGTTAGGACCAGATCCTCCTTCAGAGATGCTGAAAACATGATGGCACTTCTATCTGAAGTATAACCTAAAGATATCCATGAAGCTCTCAATTATGAGTCCTGGGTAAAAGCAATGGAAGAAGAGCTCAACCAGTTTGACAAAAGCAAAGTCTGGGATCTGGTTCCTCCTCCCTCTTATCAATCTATAATTGGAACCAAATGGGTCTTTAGAAACAAGCTAAATGAAAAAGGCAAAGTAATGAAAATAAAGCAAGATTGGTAGCACAAGGATACAATCAGCATGAGGGCATAGACTATGATTAGACCTTTGCTCCAGTTGCCAGACTTGAAGCTATCAGAATCCTCTTAGCCTTTACTGCTCACAAGGACTTCAAACTCTATCAAATGGATGTGAAAAGTGCATTCTTGAATGAGATCATTGAAGAGGAAGTCTATGTAAGACAACCCCCTGGCTTTGAAGATCCCCATCATCCAGAGTATGTCCTCAGACTCAAAAGGACTTGTATGGTCTCAAGCAAGCTCCAAGAGCTTGGTATGACAGGTTAAGTTCCTTTTTAATTAAAAAATGGTTTCACCAGAGGGCAAATTGATACTACACTATTCAAAAGAGAAGTTAACAAAGATTTATTAATTGTTCAAATTTATGTGGATGACATTATTTTTAGGTCCACTAATGAGTCTCTTTGTCAAGAATTCTCAAGTCTTATGCAGGGAGAATTTAAGATGAGCATGATGGGTGAACTGATATTCTTCATTGGATTACAAATAAAACAGCTTTCAGATGGCATTTTCATCAACCAAGAGAAATATGCAAGAGACTTGCTGACAAAATTCAAGATGAATGATGCCAAGCCAATGAAGACTCCAATGCACCCCTCAACTCAGATTGACAAAGATGAGGCTGGTAAGAGCGTCTCAGATAAGCTCTACAGAGGTATGATTGGATCTCTCATGTACCTAACTGTCAGCAGACCTGATATTCAGTATGCTGTAGGCATCTGTGCAAGGTATCAATCTGATCCAAAAGAGTCTCATCTTACTGCAGTTAAAAGAATTTTTAGGTACTTAATAGGAACCACTAATCTTGGTCTCTGGTATGAGAAAGGTTCTAGTTTTGATCTCATAGGATATAGTGATGCTGATTTGCTGGAGACAAAATGGATAGGAAAAGCACAAGTGGGTCTTGCCAATTCCTTGGGAAATGTCTCATCTCTTGGTCTTGCAAGAAACAAAATACAATAGCCTTGTCCATGACTGAAGCTGAATATGTATCAGCAGCTGCCTGTTGTACTCAGATATCGTGGATCAAGTCTCAAATGCAAGACTATGCACTCAGGTACTCCAAAATCCCCATATATTGTGATAATACAAGTGCTATAAATCTTGCTAAAAATCCTATTCATCATTCAAGGTCTAAACATATAGATATTAAGCATCACTTTATAAGAGATCATGTGCAAAAAGGAACATTGAAATTATTTTTGTTGATACCAAAAATCAACTTGCTAATATCTTCACTAAACCATTAGTAGAAGAAAGATTTATTAAAAATTTAAAACTACTGAATATGTGCTCTCTTAGTTAAAACTCTTTTAAAAATTATTCCATGTGATAAGATGAGCTCTGTGTCTCATAAGTAAGATCCATGTCAATCTGTGATGTAATGCTAACTCAAGGGAGCTCATATGAGATGCATCTCATAATGAGTCCAAATTCAAGGGTCATCTCACACTCAAAGGACGTTACGTGAGAGAGGAATAGAGCCGTTAACAAACGGCTAGTAACTCCCCTCTATGCGCACAACTAGCCGTTAGGGTATAAAAAGAAGTGCCCAACCACTTCTCAACCGTTCATTAACTGCTCCCTCATCATTTGCGCACTCATTCTCTCTCTCTCTCTCAGATCCTCCCTCTATTTAAGACAAACTCAAAACCTACACCTCATCTCTTTCCTCTCTCTCAGATGCGCATCAAGATCAAAGCTATTCAAACTTCCCTACTCTGATAAATCTTCTTCGTCTTCATCTCCTAAAATCAAGATGTCTTCATCTGAACAATCACAATCCATCAGCGTTCATTCAAGTCAAGAACGCCCCAGCCGTTCTCCATCTCCACAGCCCAGTACAGAGTCTGAGCCCTCACAAACTCAGTCTCAACCCTCACCTTCCTCTAAGACCACTTCTTCAAAGAAAAGTACACCCCTTCCTCGAAGAATGAAGTCTCAAGGGATTGGTTCAAACGTAACTCAGACTACAACACACCAAGCTCCCAAATCTCCTGTCCATATAGACCTCACCCAGCCTGAAGCTTCAAAGAAAAAGGGCAAGGCTGTTGAAGGAAAGAAGCTCTCATTTCAGTCTGATCTCTTTGAAAATGCAGAAGTGGAAGAAAAGTTATCAAAAAGTTTGCTGAAAAGAAGATAGTGATTGGGAGACTTATTGACTTTAAGGAATTGAAAGAAGAAAACTGGGATATTGTTCCTTATCTCAGGAAGCAGGGCTGGGAAGACTATCTGTCTATGACAGAGCCAGTCTTTCAAAGATGACAAGGGCCTTTATGCTGCTTGTACCAAGGCTAAGGGTGTCTCTCAGGGTTACCCCATGTGATAGTCAATCTCAAAGGAGTTCATATTGAACTCATTGAATAATCCCTAGGGGCCATCATTCAAGCCCCAGTGACTGGAAATAGGCTCTACAACGAAGAAGATTGATGGAGTTAAATAGGAGTCCCAGTTGCAAGCGTGGGAACCTCGCTGTTTAAATAGGAAAAGGTCACAGACTCCTCCTCCTCTCTCAATCATTTTGGGAAATTTCTCTTTCACCTGGTAGCCAAATGCATCATGCCCAAAGCTGGCACATTCAACAAAATTTACACTCAAGACTTGATGGTCATGTATCATCTCAAGCACGGTATCCCTCTAAATCTTCCCTTTCTAATTCTAAGGCACATGGAACATGCCTTCTAAAACTCCAAGTCACTTCCTCTCTACCATTTGGAATGCTCACCACGAAAATCATGAAGCATTTCAAAGTTGACCTCAGTGGCTGTGAAGAGACGTCTGAAAAGCCTGGACTGATTGGAAAATCAAATCTCAAGTCTCTAAGTTTAGATGGTAAGTCAATTCCTCCTCCCACTTTTCCACTTGAAAATACTGCTCCCATTCCTCCCTCTACTCAAGCTTCTCCATCCTCAAAATTATCTGAGACTCACAAGAAGAAGAAAAGAAAGAAGGTTGTTAAGGAGACTGCTGAGGGATATCAAGAAGGTCGTGAGATCCCTAGAGAACAGAAGAAGAGAAAGTCTCAACCTTCAGTCTCAACTGAGACTGAGACTAGAAAAAAGAAGAAAAAGAAGACAAGGTCTGAGCATGTCTCATCTGCTATTATTCAGCATGAACCTCAACCACTCAATACTGAAGAACCAGTTACTACAGAACCAGCACCTGAGATGCAAGAACCAGCACCTGATCCTCAATCTCAGTCTCCACATCGTCAGACACCACCTCCATCTCCTAGCAAGCAATCAATCAATCTTATATCTCTCCCATCACAAAAATTGTTGTTGAGACTCTTGTAAGTTTAGAGAAGGAAAATACTACCTCAGTTCCTGAGGCCATACAAGAGACTCCAACTGATGCTGATGAGACTGAAGAGATACCCACTGCTCAACAAAGGACTCCAGCTAAGTATGAGCCATCTCACTCATTTCAAACCTCTCTTCCTACACCTAGAAAGTTCTTTGTGGATTCAATTCTGCTCAGCTCTCCTCAACCAAAATATGACCAATCTGCACCTCCACCTGAACACCCTCAAGCTCCAACATCTGAACCATCTATTCCACTCATATCTCCAACTCCATCAATACCTTTCTGAATCAGATCCATGAAGAACAACAACAACATCAGCAAGATCTCCACTCCAGAATTGAGCAGAATCAGAAGAAGATCCTCAAGAAGCTGAAACATCATAAGAAGAGGCAAGGGGCTATCCTTGATGGACTTGACACAGTCCTTCAAGCTATTCGCACTTCAAATGATTTCAACAAGAAGATGAATCTTCATCTCTCTAATCTACCTCCTCTGCCTGAGATTCCACAAGTCGTTGTGCACCCATCTGGACCGGAGTCTGACTCATCCTCTTCTCCTTCTTCCTAGCTATGCTAGTTTCCTTTGTTTTGATAATGGCAAAAGGGGGAGAGTTGGTTAGATGTTTAGCATCTGATAAGAGTCTTAGTTTGTATTAGTTTGCAGCTTTGTGTTTTGAAATGTTTAAGATGTAATAGCATCTTTTCTTTGATTGTATTAGTTTGCTGCTTTGTGTTTTGAAATGTTTAAGATGTAATAGCATCTTTTCTTTGATTTGATGAGATGCAGTGGCATCTTTTGCTATGCAATTATGTACTCCTTTTGTTTTGATGAATGAAATGACTCTCTGTTCACATTTATTGGCTGAGATGAATCTATTTAGCAAAATCTTATAAAAAATTTGATCTCTAACTCCGGGGAGCTCATCTCCTTAAAAGAAATAGAATTGCATAACTCAGGGGGAGTTAATTACTGCATCTAATGACTTAAAATCATATCCACTTAAAATTTAAATTCTATGGTTTGCCATCATCAAAAAAGGGGGGAGATTGTTGAGACACAACTCACCTCCAAGAGTTTTTTAATATGACAAGCCATTAAGTTAAATATATGAGATGCATCTTGTTATTACTAACTGTGTGCTCAAGCATGTGGCAGAACAATGTTAGAATCTGTTTTGCAGAATTCAAAGATCCATATATGTCAAAACAAAGAAACAAGGAAGCATCAAGAAGCTTGAAGCATCAAACGAGAAGAGACTCAGAAATAGCTTGAGACGACGTCTCTAGAACAGATGCAGAGTCAAGAGATCATCTCAAGAGAAAGAGACAGATCCAGAAGTGCATCATAAGCTTCATTGATCAAGACAGTAAAAGGATCGGACTAAGTTTCTAAATTGAGCAAGAGATCAGCACAAGTTAAGAAGAGATGTGAGATCAGCTTGAGACGTTGTCTCATGGTCAGACGCAAGAGAAGAGTTCCAAGTGAGAGATGCAAGAGAAGAGTGACTGACTCAGAAGAGACTCAAGTACAGTTCAACTGGACAGGTCATCAAGTAAGAATAAAAGTGATCCAGTACACTGTGCAACTGGCATAGTGACGTTTGTACTTGAACAACTGCTGCACTCATCTAGCAGGCAAGGCCTGACACTGTTCCAACGGCACTCAACGGCAATAAACGGCCAGAAACGGCTAACTACCCTTTGACTTAAATCCTGAGAGCTACAGTGGAGAAATATGAGAGACTACGTTGATCATTGAACACATGCTGCATCTCATTACACGTCTCATGTGACATCTCAAGTGCACGTCTCAACTAGTTCATATCCAGACCTGATATCAACTTGAGAACATTATTAGTCTCCATCCATATCTTCTTTGATTATAATACTATCACTTCCTTTAGAAGAGAGAATCACTAGCTAAGTCTATTGCCTATCCATACATTGTATGTTTGTAAGCTAGACTCATCACAACATCCTATTCTTGTAATCTGTCATATCTAAGATAGGAGTGTGCCTAGTCTTAGAGTGAGCTGTGAGCATCCTGAAGAGGCTGTAAGAATACTTGTGGCTCAACCAAGGTAGGAGTGCCTATGCTTGGTGTGAGAGATGTTCTAAAGAGGTTGTAAGAATACTTGTAATTGACGGGTTGCCAATAGTGGAAATCTCACGAGTTATGAGGACTGGACGTAGCCCAAGGTGTGGGTGAACCAGGATAAGATCCCTTTGCCATCTATCTTCCTTATTTCTTTATCTTGCTATACACTTAACTCATCTCAAATCTGTTAACAACTAAGTACTTGCTTTAAAATATAACTGAATCTGATTTGAGATTTTAAGACAACTTGAACATAATTGAAAAAATTGAAATTGAAACTGCTTATACCCTGTCTTAATAGAGACCCCAAGTCAGCAGACTTAAGATCACGTCTCAACTTTCAATTTCAGCGTGCAAATTTCAGAAACAAATTTTTAAAGTCTCTTTTCAACCCCCCTTCTAGAGACATTCAGCCAACTTCATCAAGTAGATGACTTGATCGTGAGATCTTGTGAAGAACTATTCTTAAAATAGTCTCTGGTTAGTTATCATCTTAGAACAAAAGATGCATTTAGACTAGTATGTGAGTTCATTGATGATCACATCTCACGGATCATGGATATGAGATATCATGTGCTCACATAGGTACACATTAAGAGTAGTGGTGTACTGGACAGACCCACCTTAAGAATGTTGCATGGATTGTTACATAAGTGTCATGAACGTTTCTTAAATTGATAAATGTTATATGAAGTCCTTTGACCTGAAATCACTACAATTCCTACATAAGGAATTATGTGTTTTAAATATCATCAAACGTTGTTTGTAACAAGGTGATCATAAAGTTGGTATTTGGACATATAATAAATTATGTGGAGGAATGTGGTGCCCTAGATGGGATTTGTCCCTCCGATGTAACAGGAGTTATATCTGTAGGCCTCTTGATAGAGACTGCAAAATGCATGGCCATGCTCAGAAGGATAAACATGAGATGTTTATTTTCTGTATAGTCTACTTGGGGATCAAGAAAACATAAATTGAACTATACAATGTTGACATATTCCATGCCCTTGTGTTCAATTAGATATTTGGACAAAGGGACAGATCATATAAATTATTGTCATAAAATAGGATTCGTCAAAGTTGTTGATAATCTCAATATTTGGATAGTGATGTATTGCTAGATACCTCTCACTATTTATGATATTAAATATAAAAAGGTTTTATTTTAATATCATAACCAAATATTAAAAGCCTATTGGGTCACACGCATACAACAAGCTGCTAGGAAAAGATAATAATTCTAATTTAATTAGAACCATAACCTAATGGCCCAGACCCATATGTGTTAGGGATAAGTGGGTGAGGGGTAAAACCCTAGCCACCACTCTATAAATAGAGCATGAGATGCATCACCCTAGACACACGAGTAGTCGCTCTCACTCTCTAAATACTACTAGCAGAGTTGAGGAGGGTTTCCTAGTTTGGCTGTTGGCGTGGACACCTCTAGAGACGTGACTGTTATTGCCTCGTTTACAATCCTCTCAAGGTATGTCATTATGTTTCATGCCCTTTTGCCTTGATTCGTGTTTTCGCATTAACGATTATAACAAGGGAGGAAATCCATTTATTCCGCCGCACCCTGACCTCATGCTTGATTCCCTTCAACTATAACGTCCTAATTCCTAAATCCAAGAATAATGCCTGTTGGGAGCATATTCCTGAATTTCCGAAATTATTTCGCGCGTTATGAATATCAGTCAAGCATACACGGTCGCTTAGGTAGTCCAACAATTACTTAAGAAAAATGGAATTACATGCATCCAGTTAATGAGTACATCCTTAGTAGCTCAAATACAAAATAATCAATCTCTATAGGCATGATGTGATACCCTTGTACATGTGTCCTGGAATATTAAAACATCCCCTGGGTATCACATGTACCAGGATATCTCGTCAAAAGAATACATCATCAATTCATGTATAAAAGAAGTATAAATTTATCAATAACTTAGGCCATCAAGGCCCCAAAGAAGTCCTGCAACTCCAGTCAAGCTCCGGGTTGAGAACCCTGCACATCTAAAGAATCCACAAAGCATGTGGTGAGATTAAGTCCCAGTGAGAGTGGTCATGCATACAGTGTGGGTGAACAGGCAAATAACAAATGCAAACAAAATATACAAATAAATTCATTCACACATAAACATGACATCATTCCTCGACCAACGTCACCAATTACATATTAATAGCAAAATAAGCCTCTTAGTGAATTACCCATCACCATGGGGTCTTTTCTCTCATAAACTCTGGTCAGAACTGAGCTCAGTCTATACAAGGAACGTTTTCCTTGTATCCTTTTCCTCCTGTCTTAATTAACAATCAAGGGTTCCTTTTTACTTATACATATTTCCTCAAGGTTCAAGAGCCCACAATTCCTCTCATATACAAAGTAATCATAATGTAAGAGTCACTCAACCTTTACACACACATCCTTAAACATGTAGTATATAGTTCCAAGAATGTTACAATCAAAACATGCAAGTTCCTAAAGCCCTAGAGTCAAAGACTAGGGTTAATACCTTTCAATCAAGCCTCAAGTATTACCACACATTTCTATTCTTCAAACATTAAAAGGGAACATGCACACATCAAGAATCAAGAAAAGGGAAAGAGAATAGGGTTCATACAAGGAATACACACATCATGTAGTGAGTGGGTGAACCACACTCACCTCAAGGAGTACCCAAGAGAAGGATTGAAGGGGGGGTGAAAGGGTAGGAGACTTGGTGGTTGATGAATCCTCTTCTTCTTCCTCAAGGAATGCTCCAAGCTTCTCTTCCTCTCTCTAGAAAGGGGGAAAAACTCAATAATTTCCCTTCATAAATGCCCTAAGTGGGTTTTTTAAAAAACTGACTCATGTACTCTCGCTCAAGCGAGGATTTCTCGCTTGAGCGAGGAAAATAAAAAAGTTTTGTTTTTGGGTTCTCACTCAAGCGAGAGACCTCTCACTTGAGCGAGAATGATCCAGAGAGCACCCCCTCTCTGGATGATTTTCACTTGAATGAGGCCCTTCTCGCTCAAGCGAAAATCTTCCAGAGAGCACCCTCTACTTCCCCTGTTTCTCGCTTGAGTGAGAACCTTTCCGCTCAAGTGAGAATATCAGAAGCCAAATTCCTCAACTTTACTGGTTTTCTCGCTCAAGCGAGCCCATTCTCGCTTAAGTGAAAGTGCTCAAGAATGAAAATCCTAAGTTTCCATCCTAAGCCTTCTCTACTACTCTTTAGATTCTTTCCTTGTTCATTTCAATAAAAAACATTGTTCTCCACCTATTTCTTACAAAATTGATTTATGAAATTGGGATGTTATAGGCACAACCTGCGCCACTTAGCGTTTTTCCCTGACCGTAGTCCATACCCTCAAGGCCAAGTGAATTTACCCACCCGGTATCACTCCCAGCCTTCTCCATTTCACAAGGTACCACTTGTAACTTACCGTCTCGTCATAAGGCCCACCGCCTTAGACGTCACTATGCATATGATGCATGTCACAACTTTGTTTAACAATCAACAACAACCCTACCTCACTAGCAGGGTAACCCTGAATCTTACCCAAAATCACCCACTGTGGTATCACAACATGTTCAGTCTCAGTTTCCTCCAGGAACTCACCCAACCTTGGGTCAAGTCACACTCTCTTTCTAAGCATCACAAGACTTATGCATTCATAGAGTGTTTGTCATAAGTTTTTAAGGTAAGTTATATTCATTTGTTCTCACACTTGAGATTGGGTTCCACTTATACCCTATAACTTACTAAATCTTATGTATATGTCTTATGTATTTCACCTCACACTTACTCAAGTATTCTTTCATAGGGTTTTACGCTTCATAGGATCCACTTCCTAATATAGTTAAACTATGTAACCTCAAACTTGAGTCATAATGTGTTAGGGTTAAGTGTATAACTAATCTCTATATATTAAGTTTACCTTCTTTAGGTTTATCTTATCCTATTTTAGCTTAATCTTCTTTGATTAAGTCTTGACTTAGATAATTAAAGTTTAATAAGTCTTAATCAATTAGGTAAACTTAGTTTTAATACTTAATTAAGTGTAATTCATCCTTTATTAAGTGTTAATCCTTAACTAGGCTTAATTAAGCCTTAATCAATCCTTAATCACTTTCTTAATCCTTAATTAAGTCTTAATTATATTTTATTAAGGTTAATAATAATTATTTAAGTCTTAATCATCATTAAATCTTAATCATCATTATTGTAATCCTTAATCTTTATTAACATAAGTAATTAGGATTAGTCTTAATTAACTACCTTAGTTGATTAACCTAAGTGATTAAACTAATGAGATTATTAATTGGGTTATAGTCTTAATCACTTATGATTTAGAGTAGGGTTAAGGCCCAACATGGATCTAGGCACAACAAGTTATCATGAAACAATTATTTAATTTTATGAGTAAAGAGGCCCAAAAAAGGGGACCAAAAATTATATAACTTTCATGTGTCCATTTAGCATGTTACCATCATGTATACCATGTTTTAGGAAAACTTTTATGTTGACTTAATGTTTTACCCAAATTTCAAACATGATTTCCACTTTTTACTTTAAAATTTTACTTTATTGATTTTTACTTTTAACCTTTAACTTAACCTTTTTATTTTCACCTTTAACTTAATGGGCCACTCAAGCCCACTAACACTTTCATACTCACCAATTCTCAATCACATGAATCAAAAACAATACAAGTATGAACATGGTATAAGTTTTAACAAGAAAACTTAAGAACACCATGAATTTCTTGAAAAATTAATAAATTTCCAAAAAATGTAAAACTCATATATGATGAACTTAGCATACCCAACATCAAGATTCTCATTTCAAATCATCAACTTGCATGTTTACTCATATATGTTTACTTTAGAAATAGAATCAACACTTTTTATAAAAAAAATTAAATTCATAAACAATTTCTTTAATTCAAAACAACCACATATACATGCTTCTAATCACCCATAGAACACATTTCCAACACCAAATCAAATTAAAAATCACCTACACATATTCATCATGCCAAGGCCGAATGGATACCCATACACGCATACATTCATATTTAAAAATTTTAACAAAGGAAAAAGAAAAGGGAAAAGGGCCGAGGATCACCCTCACTCTAGTCACCAATCCTACTAGAATTTCAAGGACTCTCCTCTCCTTACCAAGCTTCCCAAGCTCTACACAATGTTGATAGGCCCTAGGGTTTATTTACCAAATTTCACACTCCACCACTCTTTTTGTTCCTCTTGATCCCTTCTCCAACTTTCCCTAAAGAACCAAGGTGAGATCCTTTGAGTTGAAAGCTAAAAATTGGAGCTTCCAACCTTGGTGAAGAAATGAAATGGAGGAAGAAAAGATAAAAAATTTGGTTAGGTTAGAATGAGGAGAGAGGGGGGAAGTTGAATTTAAAAAGAGAGGACAAAAGTTCTTTAAGGAAGAAATTGTACAATTAGTGAGGTAAAGCACGTTTCCTCTTACTTTTTAACTAATGAAGCATGCTTTAGGTGGTTAATGAAGAGTTAATAGTATGAGGATACCTTAAATAAGGATTAAGGTATTAGGTTAGGGAAAAAGTAAAGAATTAGATCAAATGACTTTTGGTAATTTTCTAATAAAGGTAGAGGCAAAATGGTAATTTTATGTCAAAAATTGTATAAATATTCTCAAAAAATATTAAAATAATTATAACCTTAATTGAATCCCAAATGATGATTCAAACTCATTTAATTACCTAATCACACAATTAAACATACATAATTTTATAGAAGGCAAAAATGTAGGTGTTACAAACTTATAAACATGCATACACCTACTAGCTGAAGCATTTAATTCTTGGACCCATGGCAGCATCCAGCACCCATCATGGCCAACAGCAGTGACATTTGTTGAAACTACTAAAACCCTCATCGAGCAGAGGAGCTCCATGACTAAAATCGGGCATCACGAAGATCATCAAGGCCCAACAATCGGTACCCCAATGGACCTGGTGATAGCATCTTAATATAACCCAAGATCTGGTAAAGATTGCAAGTAATTGCCATCACAAAGAATAAAATTTACAAAAATACCTGTGAACAGTGAAAAATGTAGGATAGATACTTCCATGGATTAAATGTTTTAGATATTAATAATAACTAGCATGGTACCCATGCATTGCACGAGTGATGGTGGGTTGCAGGTAATGTTCATTTTTACATATATAATACTAAATTTTTATAAAATTAACTTATAAAATCATATACGTCAATTAGTAGAAAATATATAATTACCAATATTGATATTAATATAATTATAAATTTAAAATATGTTGAGATTTGAGATTCCATACCTCAATAACTTTAAATCTATATAAAGTGTATAGAAAAAAAAATCCTTATTGAGAGAGTCAACCTTATTATTATGTTGATGTTCACGATAGCAACATGATTGTCTCTCGTGTAGGCTGGGTACATGTGGTTTATAGTGAAATCACTCTAAACATACAAGCTTAATTACACTTTTGGTCCCCTAAGTTTAGTCCTGGAGCGATTTTGATTCCCCAATCTTTAATTACTCGAATTTAGTCTTTCTATTTTTCAATTGTGACAAATATGGTCTTGCCATTAAGTGATAATCCAATTACTAACAGAAACTGATGACGTGACTAATGTGTCTGACCTATATTAATTGAATTATTATATGGCCTAGATTTTCAAATTATTTATAAGAA
Organism: Sesbania bispinosa; assembly: GCA_026901365.1. Taxonomy (NCBI): domain Eukaryota; kingdom Viridiplantae; phylum Streptophyta; class Magnoliopsida; order Fabales; family Fabaceae; genus Sesbania; species Sesbania bispinosa. The sequence goes on along the minus strand of QLOH01000048.1, from coordinate 1,724,290 downwards.
AATTTAAACAAATATTGATATTTCCCTTATCCATTTTATTTTGGGTATCCCTCTTTTTCCATTTGAAGGTTAGGGTTGTGACCCCAATTGCTTATGAAAATATATCTCAAAATTGCTCACATTTTCTGATGAAACAAAAATATCAGACTGAAAAATAGTTGCATAATGAAAAATACACAGGACTAAAAAAGCAACATAATGAAACAAACATAAGACTGAAAACTAATATCCTACTTAAAGTAGATATAAAACAGTCATAATATTGTTAAGAAATATGATAGGGGTTTGGAAACGTAAGCAATTGGGGCCACAACCCTAACCTTCAAATGGAAAAAAAGGATACCCGAAATAAAGGAGGCAACGAAAAATATCAATATTTGTTTAAGTTTTCTTTTAAATAATTATAAAATCTAGGCCATATAATAATTCAATCAATCCAGGTCAAACACATTAGTCATGTCATCAGTTTCTGTTAATAATTGGATGGTCACTTAATGACAGGACCACACTTGTCACAATTGAAAAATAAAAGAACTAAATTGGAGCAATTAAAAATTGGGGGGGCCAAAATTGTAATGCGTACTAGATATATAATAAATCAAAAAACAAAATGATAATTTTACTCAAGTAGATGAAAATAATATATTTATAAATTTTATAATTCCAATTAAAAATATGTTCATAGAAAATTGTAACCAATACTGAAGTAAATTATAGAGTCACAAGAAGGGGGGTTGAATTGTGACCCTTGAAAACTTTTGGTCCAACTTGCAAGTACTTTGAACAACGTACTGATCTCTGCTCAAGGAATACCTTGGCTATCAGAAGTTCCTTCTAGAAGATAGTGGTTAGTGAATAATGCCAACTAAGTATATTAAAACTATCTTCTTAAAGGCAAGCAAAATCATAGGGACTGATATCATCAAGATTTATTCTTCCATATAATGTATTTAATGTAGTTACAACTCAGAATAAGGTTCAGAAGAATAATATAATGTTTATGCAGTTATGCAGAAGCAAAACAATGAATCTGTCACTTTAAAACCAATCTTCTGAAGGGTCAAATGATTTTGTATTTTAATAAAACTTTCCAGAATAGTTATTTAACCAATAACTAATAAGATTATGTGAGAAAAACTGTTCAGAAGAATAGTATAAAGTTTCTGCAGTTATGCAGAAGCAAACACATGGAATCTGTCTCTTAAACCAATCTTCTGAAGGGTCAAATGAACTTGAAACTTGATGAAACTTTCCAGATTAGATATTTGAATAGTAAACAACCAGAATATAAAGTTAAATCTTGTTAAAATCAAGTTTATAAAGATCTGGTAGTTTGAACCCCAAGTTCAATGTTGAACAATGGACAGATTTCAAGAAATGTGCTTCTGAAGCACTAAACAGTTTTATAATTTAATGAAACTTTCCAGATCAGTATTTGAACTGATATGGATGTGATTTATGTGAAAATACTAGTTCAAAAAATAAGTTTATCAAAATCTAGTAGTTTGAACCTCAAGTTCCAATGTTGAACAATGAACATCTTTCAAGAAATGTTCTTCTGGAGCACCAAACAGTTTCATAATGTGATGAAACTTTCCAGATCAATATTTTAACTGATATGGATGTGATTTGTGTGAAAATATCAGTTCAAAACAGGTTTATCAAAATATGGTTTACAACTTGCTAAATATTCAAAATATGAACAATAACTAGCAAGCAATAGATGTATGTGCAGAAAATTAAAGAGAGTAAGGGTAAGAGATATTGCACACATGATTTTTATACTGGTTCACCCTCACAATCCATGGGCTACGTCCAGTACCTACACCTGTAGGATTTTCCACTAAATCAACCTTGATACAATGACTTCTTGGGTGCACCTCACCACTAGTATTCTTGTGCAGCCTCTTCAGGCTCTTTTCCAAGTATTATTTTGCTGCCTCTTCAGGCTCTAAAACCAGTATTATTTGCTCAGTCTCTGCAGGCTCTACAACCCTCTCAAACTAACACTAACTCTCTCTAGTTAGCTTGGGAGATTACAAACACTCTTCAACAAGAGATGGGTTTTTACATATGGCTTACAAAACACTCATGGAGTGGATTAATCTTTACACAACTGAACCTGAACACACTCTCTAAGAATTATGCGCAGCAGCTCTGCATATTGGAGTGGTTGAAGGAGAACCTCACTCTAGAAGGGGATTTCTACATTATGACTCTTTGGATTTCTTCCATTTGTTCTCCTTGATTTTGCCCAGCTGAATGGGGCTATATTTATAGAGTTATGGTGATCTAACTAGCCGTTGGAAATTCTTGATGAGGAAGACAAGTCCTCAGCTGGCTGTTACTGTCATAAGACAACTTTTTCTCTCATTCTTTGACCAGTCAAATCTTCTGGAGGTGCTTCTTCTGCAGATTTTGAGTCCTTCTGTAAATTAACCCTTGGAGTGGTTGATGCAGCTCCAGCTGTGAGAAAGGAGCTATCCCTTTCAAGAGCAAACTGTATTTCTGCAAGTGCAGGTTGTCATAGTCAAAGACAGCTGTCCTTTGACTAATTGTTTCTTCTGGAGAGCATTTCTTCTGCAGAGATTAATTCCTTCTGAAACTTAACCTTTAAACTCATGGAGAAGGTCATTTTAGACTTACTAAACTGAAGGAATTAATTTAAAAATAGTTTGAACACTTGCAGACAGAGAAAACTGAGAAATATGGATTTTCAGGAAACAGCTTCTTCTGCAGACATCCTGACAGTGGAGTTCTTCTGCAGAAATTATATTTCTTCTTCTGAAGCAAACTACATCTTCTGAAAAGTGTGCAGAAAATTTTGTTTCTTCTGCAGAAATTATGTTTCTTCTGCAGAAGCAAACTGCATCTTCTGGAAGTGTGCAAAAATTTTGTTTCTTCTGCAGAAGCAAATTGCATCTTCTGGAAGTGTGCAGAAATTCTGTTTCTTCTTCAAATATGCTTGTAAAGCTTCTAATCTTTTATCCTTGCTTTATTTGCATTGTGAGAGAAGTAATTATGCTTATGGAAGCTCCTTTTAGTGTTCTTCAACTCGAAATATTCAAGGATAATATCTTGAGGAGTGTGGGAACTTGTTCAATGCTTCTAAAGATACTTTGATCTTGTTTGCAACCTCAATAAGTATTTGATGCTTCTGCAGAAACTGTAAGTTTTGCTTCTAAGGACAAAACTGTGTTTCTAGTGATATTGATCTTCTCCAATTGCTTTGTTTGCATCAGCAACACTTGGAATGACTATGCTTGAATTGCTTGAATGATCTTTCACATTCAGAAGGTGTCCAATTTCATGAAAAGCTCCTTCTTATGCTTCTAGTGGTCTTGAATGATCCTTCCAAAGCTTCAACTTTGCTTCTCAAGCTTGATACAACTCAGTATAATATTCCTGGGATCTTAGATGAACTGTTTTGACCTTCTTGAAGCTAAGAAGCTATTTCTTGAACTTGTTTCATCACTTTTGACATGAGAGCTCTATGTGACATGCTTCTAGACACATATTCTGATGTTAAATGATGTTTATAATCTTTGCACCTTCTTTCTGTAACTTTTCCTGTATTCTTTCTCAAGTGAAAACATTAGTACCAAAGTATTCAGAACACTTAGAATATTGTTGTGAAAGTTTGTTGTCATTAAAACCTTTGCTCAAAGGGTCTTGGACCTTACAAATACATCATAAATATAATTATAACTTAAAATTATATTGAGATTTGAGATCCCACATCTTTTTGGTCATTTAAAACATATAGAAAGTGTATAAAAAATCTTTGTTGGCTGGGTTAGCCCCACCATTATGTGGATGTGGAAGAAACGGGACTGTCTCCTATGGAGAATATATACTTGTATTTCATAAAAAAATCATTTTACTAAAGTGAGAATAGAAAAATTTAAAAAAACAAAAAGAAATAAGAAAATATGACATGTGTACTAAGCAATCAATTTTACTATAGTAAATAGAATAGATAAAAAAAAATAATAAGTGAGAATATTAATGAATAAAAATAGAGATATAAATAGTACATTGCAAAAACCAAATTAAATTTAATATAAATAAACACAACTTTTGTATTTCTTAATTTGTTGTTTTATGCAATGAAACAAATTAATAAAAATGAATAATGAGTGAAACTATTTTAATATAATATTCATAACAAAATGAAATTGTGATAAATAAACAAAGAAAGAGGAAAAAAAGAAAACAGAAGAACTTCCTCCCGTGGAGAATACACATGGTTCATAAAAAATTCACTTTACTAAATTGAGAATGAAAAAACTAAAAAAAATCTAAGTGAGAAAACATGACACATGGACATGGGGAACAATTTTAATATAGAGTAAATAGATAAATAGAAAGATAATAAGTGAAAACATTAATGAATAAAATAGAGAGAATTTTATATATTAGAAAAAATATTAAACTTAATGTAAATCAACACATTTAATATATTTCTTAACCCGTGTTTTTATAAAATGAAACAGATTAATAGGAACAAATAATGAGATAAGTTATTTTAATGGGTGGGGCTCAACTTACTCCAGGAGTAACTTTGGTAAAGTTACTCTACTTAATAACTACTTATAGAATGTGAATTTAACAAATCCAACCATTAAATAATGTGATATTAATATGATGATTATGCACACCAAATTTTAGATCAATTGAACATTCATAGGTATGTAATCTTATAGTAGATATTTACTCATATTTTAAAAAGTATATTGTACGTTTTGAAGTGATTTGATGAAACATCAAATAATTTTAAAATTTTATGAAATTTTATAGGCTTGATCTAGTTAATAAAAACTTTTAATATGACGGTTGAATTGATGAAATTTAATGTTTATAAGAAGTTATTAAGCGGAGTAACTTTACCAAGAGTTACTCCTAGAGTAAGTTGATCCCCACCCTATTTTTAATATAATGACAATAAGAAAAAGAAAATGAAAGTTTGATAAAAATAAAAAAAGAAAAGAAAATGCCAGGAGAATGACTTCATCCCTGAGAGGATATATGTAGTTCACAAAAAAATCACTTTATTGAAATGAGAAAAAAAAAACTAAAAAATATAAGTGAGAAAATGTGATACATGCAGTGAGGGAACAATTTTAAAATAGAGTAAATAGATAAATAGAATAGATAAGAAAAATAATAAGTGAAAACATTAATAAATAAAACAGAGAGAAAATGATATATTAAAAAAAAACATTAAATTCAACACATTTTTTGTATTTCTTAACCCGTGTTTTTATAAAATGAAACAGATTGATAGAAACAAATAATGAGAGAAATTATTTTAATATAATGACAATAAGAAAAGAAAAAGAAAGTTTGATATAAATAAAAAAGAAAAGAAAATTGCAGGAGTATGATTTCATCCCGTGGAGGATATTTATAGTTCACAAAAAAATCACTTTATTGAAATGAGAAAAAAAAAACTAAAAAAATATAAGTGAGAAAACGTGATACATACATTGAGGGAATAATTTTAAAATAGAGTAAATAGATAAATAGAATAAATAAGAAAGATAATAAGTGAAAAAATTGATAAATAAAAGAGATTGAAAATGATATATTAAAAAAAACATTAAATTCAATGTAAATCAACACAACTTTTTTAATTCTTATCCCGTGTTTTATAAAATGAAACATATTAATAGGAATAAATAATGAAAGAAATTATTTTAATATAATGACAATAAGAAAAAGAAAATGAAAGTTTGATATAAATAAAAAAGAAAAGAAAATTGCAGGAGTATGACTTCATTCTGTGGAGGATATTTATAGTTCATAAAAATCACTTTATTGAAATGAGAAAAAAAACTAAAAAAATATAAGTGAGAAAACGTGATACATGCACTGAGGGAACAATTTTAATTTAGAGTAAATAGGTAGAAGTATATAGAATATAAGTAAATTGATAAATAAAATATATATGAGAGATAATAAGTGAAAAAATAATGAATAAAATAGAGAGATAAATATTATATTGAAAAATGATACATTAAATTTAAGAGAAACTTTTTTAATATAATAATAATAATATTAATAATAATAATAATAATGAAAATGTGATAAAAGACGACAAAAAGCGGGACTGCATCTAGAGCTGTCAAAGTGAGCCAACTCGGCTCACGCGGGTTGGCTCACCACGGGTTAGGCTAAAAGTGAGCCGAGTTGGGTTGGCTCACTTTTCTGGTGAGCTGAAAAAATAGCAACCCGGCTCGACCCACCGCGGGTTGGTGGGTTAAGCGAGCTGGCTCACCTAACTTAAAAAATTATAAAAATAATAAAAAAAATAGAAAAAAGGACAAAAAAATTATAAAAATAACTTAAAAAATATAAAAATTAAATAAAAATAAAAAAGTGAGCCAACTCACCTCAACCCGACTCGAACCCACCTTGGCTCACGAGTTAAGTGGGTTAACCCACTTTTGACCCGCGAAAATGTGAGCCTATATTTTACCAACCCAACCCACCGGTGAGCCGGGTTGGGCCGGGTTGGCTCACCGAGCTCAACCCAAATTGACAGCTCTAACTGCATCTCATAGAGGTTACCTATAGTTCATAAAAAATCACTTTGCTTGAGTGAGAATAAAAAAAATCTAAATAAAAATAAAGAAAGCAAATGAAAAATATGACATGTGTTCTTGGGAAACAATTTTATTAAATAGTAAATAAATAAATAGAATAAATAAAAGAGATAATAAGTGAAAATATTAATAAATAAATCAGATAGTAAATGATATATTGAAAAAAAATTAAATTTAATATAAAACAATATATTTATTATGTTTCTTAATTTATATTTTATATAAAATAGATAAATAATAACAAATAATAAAAATTTATTTATTATAATAATAATAAAATAAATGGGAGAGTGGCGAGCTCACATGGCAAAGAAATATAATAAAATAAAAAAATGAGAGATGACTTCTAATTTGATATTTGAAAGAAAAAATTGCCGTTGAAAGAAAAAAAATTGCTGAATCGAGCATAAGAAGAAGAATTACGTAAAGATGACACGTGTAAATGAACAATACAAAACATTTGTTAATATAACCCAAGAACTGGTAAAGATTGCAAGTAATTGCCATCACAAAGAATAAAATTTACAAAAATATTTGTGAACAGTGAAAAAATGTAGGATAGATACTTCCGTGGATTAAATGTTTTAGATATTATTAATAATAATTTATTTAAAAGCTTTTAAAAATACAAGATTTCTTTTAAAAATTTTAAATTATAAAAACATTTAAAAAATCAATGAAAAATTATGGGATTATATTTAATAATTTAATATAATACATCTAACACATCTTCACACATAATTACACATATGGAAAGTGATGAGTTATAATAATTCATAATTAAGTCTAGTTTGGGGTGGTTTTCAGTTTCCAGATTTGAAAATTTTAAAAACCAAAACCAGTTTTTAGTTTCGAAAATTTTAAAACAAAAAACTAGTTTTCAGTTTCAGTTTTATGGTTTCCAGTTTCACTTTTTTAATATCGGTTTCCAGTTCTATGCATTACAGGAATAATTCTCTCTCCTCCGTTCCTTTCTCCTGTCTCTCTCTCCACTATTTCTCTCTCCTCTCTCCTTTGTTTCTCTACTCTCTCTCTCCTCTTTTACTATCCTATTTCTCTCAATCTCTCTCCTCTATTCTCTATTATTTCTCTCTCCTCTCTCTCCTTTGTTTTTCTATTGTTTATCTACAGACGAGAGAGAATCAGAGGAGAGAGGAGGGAAAAAAAGGAGAGGGAGGAGAGAGAAATAGAGAGGAGGGATAAACAGAGGCGAGTGGAGAGAGAAATAGAAGAGAGAGGAAAGGGAAAGAGACGAGAGAGAAATAGGTGAGAGGAGGGAGAGAAATAAGATAGAGAAACAGAGGAGAGAGGAGAGAGAGAAACAGAGAGGGAGAGAGAAATAGGAGAGAAACAAAGGAGAGAGAGAGGAAGAGAGAAAGAGACGAGAGAGAAACAAAGGAGAGAAGTGAGAGGAGAAAGGAGAGAAAAGAGAGAGGATGAGAGAAACAGAGAAGATGAGAGAAAAAATAGAGGAGAGATAGGAGAGAGGGAGAGAGAACAGAGGAGAGAGAAACATGAGAGAAACAAAGGAAAGAGAGAGGAGAGAGAACATGAGAGAAACAAAGGAGAGAGGAGAGAGGAGAAAGAGAAATAGGAGAGAGAAACAAGAGAAAAACAAAGGAGAGAGAAATGGAGGAGGGATAAAGGAGAGAGAAACAGGAGAGAGAGAGGGGAGAGAAAAGAATGAAACAGAAAACACAAAACATAAAACCTCTTTTTTGTTTTGAAAAGTAAGGGGAATTGGTTTTGAAACTTGTGTAAAACCATTTTAACCCCATTTTATCCAAACACGTTTTGTTTTCAAATTTGGATTTTGAAACCAAAAACCGAAACTGACTATCACCCCAAACGACACCTAAGATTATGATAATGATAATATATATATATATACATATATATAAACAATAAATTATAAAATTATTACAATTTCAATCATGAAACTATCTATGAATAATTATAACAGTTTTTTTTTCTTTTTACTAATCCTATAAAACGAAATGCCAATAATAAATTTTTAACATTTTTTATAATTGAATAAAATTTATATAAATTTTATTGAATAGAGAAATAGATCTTATCAAATAAAAACGAATTAGTATAATTTAGTAACACTTACATTATATTGGTTGTGTTGGTGAGGTCCGCTCTATTATATTGGTTTTTTATCTTTTGTTTTTTATTTGGGTTGTGTAAAGTGTACTTTTCAATTATTGGAGCTGTTTCTCGGTAATTGGTTTTAACTTTGTATTTTGGGTTAAAGCACCTCTAGTGTTTACATTAATATATTTTGCTTATAAAAAAAATATAACACTTACATAAATCTCACATTATAAGAATATATCTAAATATATAATTTATCATTATTCATCTTTTGAATATAGATCAATGAATTAAGGAAATGGCGATGTTAAAAAAAATGAATTAAGGAAATGGTAAACTCATGGTTAATCCATAAGGTAGGCCACATGCTACGAATTTTCCCGTGTGTCCCAAAGAAAAAGTACTAATATTTTCTATGTTAGGAAACTGAACATTTGTCATTTGGCCTGGCTTCTCTCTCTCTCTCTTCTTTTTCTCACTCTTCCTTACGCCCCATTGCTTTGCTCACTCATTCACACTATCAGATCGGTGTCTGTGGTGGTGTTTACCATGGTCCCCTCAAAAAAGTTCTCATTGATGGTCCCTTCATTAAACTGGTTCTGGTTATAGGCGGTTTATTGACAGAATACAGAAAATATAATATTGCAGTTCTGGCCTTATTTTCGCTGCACATGGAATTCCTTAAAAGTGACCTCTCATTTCTTTTTGTCAACAATGGCCTCTCATTTTGAAATTGGGGAAAAAACACAATTGTTTCTGGGTTTTGAAATCTCATGAGGGGTTGAAATGCAAAGTTATCTTTAACAGAGCTCATAACCATCCTTAATGGACTTCAGATGATTGACTCGGTCCACAATCATCTCCAAAGTTCCACCAACTTTGGCCAACTCCTCCAAATCACGTTCATAAAAAAGAAAAGAGAAGAAAAACCCATCAAGCAAACAAACCCCAAAGCAAAGAATCAATCCAGACAACCGAAACCCGATGAAGAATAGAAAAACGGGACAAAATGTGAGAACTGGTTTCCAGCTGGTTTAAATCTACTCATAAAATTGCCAGTCTCAACGCTCGCCTGCCGCACCCTCTCATCTTGAAGCTCAGTGAGCACATCTTCATGGTTGAAGCCAGGAAGCACCAACTTCCACTCGTCTCAGGTGAACGAGGATAGGCCGTAGGCCGAGGTAGTAGGAAAATGCTAGTTGTGGATTCAAGATTGGGGGACTGGGTGAAGAGTATAGTTGGGATGGACGACAGTGGGGCCGTTGTGCTGGGAGGCTTGCCGTAGTAGGTGGCGGTGACTAAGATTGCAGTGAGAGAAGAAAAAGAGGGGACACTCTCAGACAGTTTTAGGCATCAATTGAATATTTTTGGGGAAAATATCTCAAGTTTTTAAAATAGAAGAATAGTGGAAAAATAAAAAGATGTTACCTCATGTTACCGGAACAACCTATTACACTCATTTAATTACAGGCGTTGATCGCAAAATATAGTAATCCAATGGCCATAAATCAGGGCACCATCAATGGTCACCAAACTAACGAGACCATGGTAAAAGGCACCCGGTGTCTGTCACTAACAAGGTACTTTTGAATTTTTGAATTTTGATTATTCTCTTCCCATATTTTTTCTCACATTTTTTTCTTAAAACACACTCTTTCTTCTCCTTGAATATCTCCTTTTTCCTTTTGGTTATTGCATATGAATTTCAAAAATTGAACTTTGTCAATTGTCACTGCATGTGACTGAAAAACAAATGCTGGGCTGTGTTGAATTTGATCTCCTTCGTTGAGATATTTTTTTTTGGGTTTCAACTGTGTCACTGAATTATTTGCATGCAAATGGGTGTTGTTTCTATTTTCCCCCCTCTGTTCTCCAACGGGCATGAAAGCAACCAACGACACCTTATGCACCAATGGGCATTCCATGGCCTGAAATATCTTCTCTATCTCAAAGATCCAATCAGCAGCATCATCCGGATCATAACCCCCACGGAAGGTAGGTGGATGGTTCCTCTAGAATCGAGCAAGTCAGTCCACCTCTTGATGCTGGTTCAGGTTGCCTACTCCCTGAGCCATAACCATTAAAGCTTCACCAATAGCGCGATCGTTTCTACCTCCTCCAGACATCACTTTTCTGATTCACAGAAAAGTAGAATAACCAAAACAAAATAGTTAGATCAAAACAATTCATCTCACTCAATCAACATCACAAGTTAGCACAACGGAAACATAGCAAACACACAACTCGAGGCCGATAAACCGACCTGCTCTGATACCACTAAATGCGACACCCTTCTACCCCAAATAATAAAATAAATACCAAATTAAATTATAATGAAAACTACAATTAACTCCAAGGTAAAAAGGTTCACAAAATTCTCCCTTTAACAAACATGTCGACAATTTCAATAATTATTCAAAATCCAACGTTGTCTTCTTAAAAGAATGTAACTAAGGTTTTCAAAAGAACTTAATTGTCAACATAACAACGATATAGCTTGGCCATATAAGACCCTTAGGAATAATTTTTCCAAATCTTTAAATAACAAAATAAAAGAATATAAACTCCTAGATACTAAGCCCCGATGTCACACATATCAGAGCGAGACCCTGTCCCTTCAAAGTTCAGCACTTTGAGTGCCCTCTTCATTACCTAAGAAAACCACATGAGAGAGTACGGTGAGGAATGGAATACAGACATATATTTATATATATATATAATACAGAAGGCTACCCCTGTTCCCACCCATCACCATACACAACGTCATTGATCTCAATCCACACACTATGCATTACACACATTAGATTCACACAATTATAATTTCACACCTCTCATACAATCACAAAATAATGTGTATGCTCATACCATGCACATGCACAATACCTCTCCTAAGAGTCATGATTTGGAACTCCGCACAATGGGCGAACCTCATCAATTCCCTTAGTTGTTACCATTAATGGCCCTACCGTTAAACACCCTCATGGCCGGTAGGTTGCACATTTAAACACCCCTCGTGCAAAGACACTCCCTCCCTCCCACCGTTACCCACCTCTTATAGGCCGGTGAGTCACATAGTAAAACACCCCCTCTTAGGGCCATGCATCGAATGCCTCCCATTATGGTCCACCTTGTTCGTCGCCCCCTCTTTTGGCTAGGGTATTTTTAGCCACGTCTTGCTTCTCATGCATCTCATGTATCTCATACATCATACGCTCATGCTCAATGCATCATCATCACTTCATACATCTCTCTTGTAATATCCTCTACTCTAATCATTCCAAATCACATCAAGAATATTGTACACACAGAACATTCACATTCATCTCATCATCACCAAATTACACATGATACCTCATAATCATATAGAATAATCACCTAACAACACTCTGTGCCATAATTAATACACATTGTACATCCAATTCAATCTAATCAATTCCATAAAACGATTCATATTTAAATAAACACCTATCATATAAGTAGATGATCACAACATCATATAAACATATCGCCATACTCCCAGTTTTGGCCTGGTAATCAATTACCAAAAGGCTGTAATTGATTACCAGAAGCATCTACTCCCTGTTTTGGCCTGGTAATCAATTACCAGAAGGCTGTAATCGATTACCAGAAGCATCTGCACCCAGTTTTGGACTGGTAATCGATTACTAGAAGACTGTAATCGATTACCAGAAGCTCTGGTACGTCCAATTTTTCTCTGGTAATCGATTATTAACCTCTTGTAATCGATTACCAGAAGCTCATTTATCACACTTCTGCCCAGAAGATCCTGTAATTGATTACGGACTACTGTAACCGATTACCGACGACTCGAGAATGACTGCACCTTTGTTTTTTTGCCCCTTTTTAATCCCCTCTTCAACCCCTACTCAAATCTTTATGTTCATAACTTGTTTAGGCACGTTTTTACCGACTATAATTAGTGAAATCATCAACTACTCCTACGGATTGCCATAAAATTAACATCTAGTCAATTATGAACTCTCACCGCTAAATCCTAATACAACTCCTTTTCGATAATCTCGCTCACAACTTTCAATTCATCAAGAAACATAACAATATGCATCAAACAGAACAAATTCCAAGCATAAAATCATGTGATTCACCGTTCAGATTTCAAAAATTAGGGTTGCCCTCACTACCCAAGCGCTCCCGCATACACATATAGTTGCACCCATTCCCCCCCCATACCTTAGGAACGACGATCAAAGATGGATGACAGGACTTTTCCGACGATCTACACTTCAGCACCTCCTCCTTGTAGAGTCGCCTCTCTCCTTCCTAGAGTTTGGTTGTCTGACGTATGAAAGAAAGCTAAGATGAAACAGATGACCCCTCCCTATTTTTAAATACTTAACTGGGTCAGGCCTACACCGACTCACCCGTCTCCCTTTTTAATTAAATAATACTCTTTCTGAAACATAATAATAAATATAATAATATTATTATTATTTCTACATAAATCTTATTTTATTTTATTTATTCATTTATTTTTAGAAATTATTAGGATGTTACAATTCCCCCCTCCTAAAAGAAAATTCGTCCTCGAATTTACCTAAAATGAATAAATTTGGAAAAGACTCCTTCATCTTCTCCTCAAGCTCCCAAGTAGCGCTATCTGCTGTAGCTCCTCCCCAGATCACCTTAACTAAAGGAATTTCCTTACCTCGAAGTTGTTTCACCATTCGATCCTCAACTCTCACCGGTATGGTTTCCACCGTCAAGTTTTCCTTAATCTTAAGATGATCCAACTCGATCACATGTGAAGGATCGTGAATGTACTTCCGGAGTTGAGAAACATGGAAGACATTGTGAAGATTTGAGAAATGTGGAGGTAAAGCAATTTGATAGGCAACATTGTTGACTCTTTTAAGAAATTGATAGGGACCAATGAAACGAGGTGTAAGCTTTTTAGACTTTAATGCCCTACCAACCCTAGTCCACGGAGTGACTTTCAGGAACACATGATCTCCTTCTTTGAATTCTAAGCCCTTCCTCCTCTTATCAGCATAACTCTTTTGCCTACTCCGAGTTGTGCTCATCCTCTCCTGAATTAACTTAACTTTATCAGTGGTTTGTTGTACTACCTCCGCTCCTAAGACAAGGCTCTCTCCTGGCTCATTCCAACACAAAGGTGTCCTACACCTTCTACCATACAATGCCTCATAAGGTGTCATGCCTATGCTAGAACGAAAACTATTGTGGTAGGTAAATTCTATTAAAGGTAGGAAACTATCCCAACTACCCCTTGGTCTAACACACAGGCTTTAAGCAAGTCTTCTAAGGATTGTATGGTTCTCTCGGTTTGACCATTAGTTTGCGGATGATAAATTGAACTAGGTCTAAGTTGGGTTCCCAAAGCTTGTTGCAAACTCTCCCAAAATCTAGATATAAACCTAGGGTCTCTATCTGAAACTATGCTAGATGGTACTCCATGCAACCTTATAATCTCACTAATGTAAATCTTAGCGAGTTTTTTTAAAGGGTACCTAATGTTAATAGGGAGAAAATGGGCACTCTTAGTCAATATATCACCAATAACCCAAATAGAATCATGTCCTCTTACAGTCCTAGGCAAAGCAACTACAAAATCCATAGAAATAATATCCCACTTCCACTCAGGTATACTTAAAGGTTGAAGCAGTCCTAAAGGTTTTTGGTGTTCTACCTTAGCCTTTTGATAAACCAAGCAAGCACTCACAAAGTCCTCTATATCCCTCTTCATCCTAGGCCATCAAAACATCTTTTTCAAATCTTGATACATCTTAGTTGAACCGGGATGGAAACTAAGCTTACTCCTATCCCCCTTTTCAAGTACTAAACGCCTAAGGGTAGGTTTACAAGGTACACAAACTCGGTCTCCAAATCTCACTACTCCATCTATACCTAAGACAAATTCTCCACAACTACCCTTTTCTATAGCCTCACGTCTAATCACCAAGAATGGGTCCTCTAATTGAGCATCTCTAATTTCTCTTAACAAGTCATTACTTACTCGAATCATCCCCAGTTTCACACTATCAGGGGTTACCTCACAAGCTAAGCTTAAATCTCTAAACTGAGTCAGGAGATCTATTTCCCTAATCATCAAAGAACTAACATGAAGAGATTTTCTACTTAGGGCATCTGCTACTACATTAGCCTTACCAGGGTGATAACTCAATTCAAAATCATAATCCTATAGAGACTCCAGCCACCTCCTTTGTCTCATGTTCAACTCTTTTTGATCAAACAAATACCTAAGGCTCTTATGGTCACTAAAAACCTCAAATTTAGAACCATACAAATAATGTCTCCATATCTTTAACACAAATACAGCAGTTGCTAACTCAAGATCATGGGTAAGGTAGTTTCTCTCATGGATCTTCAATTGCCTAGAAGCATAAGCTACTACTTTACCTTCTTGCGTTAACACCCCACCTAGACCCATCTTAGAAGCATCACAATATACTAAAAAAGGTTTACTAAGGTCAGGCAAGACTAAAACCGGTGCACTAGTCAATTTTTCCTTAAGGGTTTGGAAACTTAACTCACACTTACTATTCCATACAAAAGTAACCCCCTTCCTAGTCAACTCGGTCAAAGGTAAAGCTATCTTAGAAAATCCCTCTATAAATCTTCTATAATACCGAGCCAACCCAAGAAAACTTCTAATCTCACTCACTGGCTTATGAGTCTCCCACTTAAGTACAACTTCTACCTTAGAAGGATCAACACCTATACCCCCCTTAGAGATCACATGACCCAAGAAGCTCACTTCTTCTAATAAAAAATCACACTTAGATAACTTAGCATACAATTTTTTATCCCTAAGAATATGTAGTACTACCTTTAAGTGCTTCTTATGCTCCTCCTTAGTTTTGTAGTAAACTAGTATGTCATCTATAAAGACAACTACAAATTTATCCAAGTAGGGATGAAAAATTCTGTTCATATAATCCATAAAAATAGCAGGAGCATTAGTCACACCAAAAGGCATTACAAGATACTCATAATGTCCATATCTAGTCCTAAAGGCAGTCTTAGGTATGTCCTCTTCTCTAACTCTAATCTGGTGATAACCCGACCTAAGATCAATCTTGCTAAACACACAAGCCCCCACTAACTGGTCCATTAGATCATCTATCCTAGGTAAAGGGTACTTATTCTTAATAGTTACCTTGTTCAACTGTCGGTAATCTATGCACAACCTCATACTACCATCCTTCTTCTTCACTAGCAAGACAGGTGCTCCCCAAGGTGATACACTAGGTCTCACAAACTTCTTCTCTAGCAAATCTTCTAACTGTTTCTTAAGCTCGGTTAACTCCAAGGGTGACATCCTATAAGGTGCAACTGAAATAGGTCCCGCCCCCGGTACTAGGTCTATTGAAAATTATATCTCTCTCTCAGGTGGTAGACTAGACATGCCTTCAGAAAATACGTCAGGATAATTGCACACTATGGGTAACTCATTGATAATAGCACTATTCTCATAACTCAAAGAAGCTAGCAATATGTATACATGGGCATATTCTCTTAGAGACACCTTCACCTGGTTGGCAGTCAAAAAGTCCTCACTCTTCCTCTCAACAGGTTGACCAAAGACAATTGCTTTATCATCACAATTCAATAGGACATGGTTGAAAGATAACCAGTCCATACCAAGAATAATATCTAGCTGACTCAGAGGCAAAACAAATTAAATCAACTAAGAAATCTTTATCATTGATATGAACAAGACAATTTAAGCATACATCGGAGGTAGGAACTGACCCACTAGTTAGCGTTTCCACACTTAACACAAAAGACAATGAAGAGACAGGCAATTTCAAATTGGATACACAAGCTTGTGATATAAAGGAATGAGTCACACCTGAATCAAACAACACAGTTAAAGGAATTCCCGTAATGAAACCCATACCTTGGATCAAGTCTTCGGATTGAGCAACTTCAGTATCACTCAAGGCAAATACTCTTCCAGTAGCTTTCAGCTTGCTGGCACTCCCACTAACACTTCCACTGCTGCCGCAGACCCTTGTTTCCCTTGAGGACAATCACGAGAAATATGTCCTCGTTCGTTACATCTGAAGCAAGTAACTTCTCTATCTTTACACTGGTATGCTCGATGTCCCAACTTTCCACACTTATAGCAATTAGTAGAAGTAGTAGAACCCACACTTCCGACCTTCGATACCTGACCAGCATCCGGAGCCTGAATCCTCTTCTGAATCAAACCCTCGCTGCCGCCTCCAAACTTAGAGCTCCTAGCTGGACGAGAATATGGCTTACTCTTGCTAGAAGATTCATACTTGCTCTGATTTCTCCTAGGTCCTCCACTCTTGTAATAAGCAGCTCTAGCCCGGCTCTCCTCATCGTACACCTTACATTTATTCACCAGCTCGTGAAATCGCACAATACCTTGATAGTTGAAGACCTGCTTGATTTCAAAGTGGAGACCACTGATAAACTTCACACATTTCGCCTCTTCATTATTGGCTTCCTTATATGTAGGACAAAATCGAACCAGTGCTTTAAACTTAGCTACATAGTCCGCCACAGTGCCATCTCCTTGTTTCAGTTCAAGAAATTCTATCTGCTTCTTGTTACGGATGTCATGAGGAAAATACTTCTCCAAGAACAATCTCTTGAAGTTCTCCCAGTTCATTGGGGCGCCTTCTTCAATCATTCTCTGGTAGGTACTTTGCCACCGGAATCCAGCATCTCCAGAGAGCATGAAAGCAACCAACGACACCTTCTGCACCAACGGGCATTCCATGGCCTGAAATACCTTCTATATCACGAAGATCCAATCAGCAGCACCATCCGGATCATAACCCCCACGGAAGGTAGGTGGATGGTTCCTCTGGAATCGAGCAAGCCAGTTCACCTCTTGATGCTGGTTCAGGTTGCGTACTGCCTGAGCCATAGCCATTAAGGCTTCAGCAATAGCGCGATCGTTTCTACCTCCTCTAAACATCACTTTTCTGATTCACAGAAAAGTAGAATAACCAAAACAAAATAGTTAGATCAAAACAATTCATCTCACTCAATCAACATCACAAGTTAGCACAACGGAAACATAGCAAACACACAACTCATGGCCGATGAACCGTCCTGCTCTGATACCACTAAATGTGACACCCTTCTACCCCAAATAATAAAATAAATACCAAATTAAATTATAATGAAAACTACAATTAACTCCAAGGTAAAAAGGTTCACAAAATTCTCCCTTTAACAAACATGTCCGCAATTCCAATATTTATTCAAAATCCAATGTTGTCTCCTTAAAAGAATGTAACTGATGTTTTCAAATGAACTTAATTGTCAACATAATAACGATATAGCTTGGCCATATAAGACCCTTAGGAATAATTTTTCCAAATCTTTAAATAACAAAATAAAAGAATATAAACTCCTAGATACTAAGCCCCGATGTCACACATATCAGAGCGAGACCATGTCCCTTCAAAATTCAGCACTTTGAGTGCCCTCTTCATTACCTTAGAAAACCACAAAAGAGAGTACGGTCAGCAATGGAATACAGACATATATATATAATACAAAAGGCTACCCATGTTCCCACCCATCACCATACACAACGTCATTGATCTCAATCCACACACTATGCATTACACATTAGATTCACACAATTATAATTTCACACATCTCATACAATCACAAAATAATGTGTATGCTCATACCATGCACATGCACAACACCTCTCCTAAGAGTCATGATTTGGAACTCCGCACAATGGGCGAACCTCATCAATTCCCTTAGTTGTTACCATTAATGGCCCTACCATTAAACACCCTCACAGTCGGTAGGTTGCACATTTAAACACCCCTCTTGGGCCCGTGCAAATACCCTCGCTCCGTCCCACCGTTACCCACCTCTTATAGGCTGGTGAGTCGCATAGTAAAACGCCCCCTCTTGGGGCCATGCATCAAATGCCTCCCATTATGGTCCACCCTGTTCGTCACCCCCTCTTTGGGCTAGAGTATTTTTAGCGACGTCTGGCTTCTCATGCATTTCTTGTATCTCATACATCATATGCTCATGCTCAATGCATCATCATCACTTCATACATCTCTCGTGTAATATCCTCTACTCTAATCATTCCACGTCACATCATGAATATTGTACACACAGAACATTCACATTCACATTCACATTCATCTCATCATCACCAAATCACACATGATACCTCACAATCATATAGAGTAATCACCTAACAACACTTCGTGCCATTATTAATACACATTGTACATCCAATTCAATCTAACAAATTCCATAAAATGATTCATATTTTAAATAAATAAACATCCATCATATAAGTAGATGATCACAACATCACATAAACATATTGCCCTACTCCCAGTTTTGGCCTAGTAATCAATTACCAGAAGGTCGTAATTGATTACCAGAAGCATCTACTCCCAGTTTTGGCCTGGTAATCGATTACCAGAAGGCTGTAATCGATTACCAGAAGCATTTGCACTCAGTTTTGGCCTGGTAATCGATTACTAGAAGACTTTAATCAATTACCAAAAGCTCTGGTACGCCCAATTATGCTCTGGTAATCGATTACCAACCTCTTGTAATCGATTACCAGAAGCTCATTTATCACACTTCTACCCTGAAGATCCTGTAATCAATTACGGACTACTGTAATCGATTACCGGCGACTCGAGAACTGCTGAACCTGCGTTTTTTTTTTCCCCTTTTTAATACCCTCTTCAACCCCTACTAAAATCTTTATGTTCATAACTTGTTTATGCACGTTTTTACCGACTAAAATTAGTGAAATCATCAACTACTCCTACGGATTACCATAAAATTAACATCTAGTCAATTATGAACTCTCACCGCTAAATCCTAATACGACTCCTTTTCGATAATCTCACTCACAACTTTCAATTCATCAAGAAACATAACAATATGCATTAAACATATTGAATTCAAAGCATAAATCATGTGATTCACCGTTCAGATTTCAAAAATTAGAGATCCTAGAGGGACTTAGGGTTGCCCTCACTACCCAAGCGCTCCCGCATACACATATAGTTGCACCCCTTTCCCCCCGTACCATAGGAACGATGATCAAAGATGGATGACAGGACTTTTCCGACGATCTACACTTCGGCACCTCCTCCTTGTAGAGTCGCCTCTCTCCTTCCTAGAGTTTGGTTGTCTGACGTGTGAAAGAAAGCTACGGTGAAACAAATGACCCCTCCCTATTTTTAAATACGTAACTGGGTCGGGCCTACTCCGACCCACCCGTCTCTCTTTTTAATTAAATAATACTCTTTCTGAAACATAATAATAAATATAATAAGAATATTATTATTTCTACATAAATCTTATTTTATTTTATTTATTCATTTATTTTAGAAATTATTAGGATGTTACAAAATCCTTATCAATTTATACTCAACTTCAAATCTTATAATTAAACATTATCCAAAATTTATTATTAATCCTTGTCTTTAATCATTGTGATCTCATCATTCCTATTTTAATATCCAATCCTAAATTAAAATACTAAAGCATATCTCTCTCATAAGATTATCATTATTAATCTTGATATTATTATATTAATAAAATAATTACTATATTTATAACAATTAATTTTAATTACAATCTTAATAACATGATTTATCTCCTAATAATTTTATTATTATATTCAATATAATCAAATTTGATTAAGATCTTAATAATTTGACGTCTCTCTTAATATTTATAATATTGTATTATTATTATATCATAAATACGGTTATATTAATATTTACTATTATTATAAAATTTCTATTTTTACAACTAACGTCATCGGAATATAATTATACGTATTTTAATTATAATTCTAGATTTCTAAATTTTGGGATGTTACAGAAACAGTCCAAATCCAATTACAAGTAAAACAAAGAGATGAATTACACTTAAATGGAGCGAAAATTCTGCACCAAATGTGCAGCAAAACAGAGCCCAAATCAACCCCAAAATAGCTCCAAAATTGGTCAATTCAACAAAGCTCTGATGACCAATTGATAGCTGGATGGGTACGGATCTAGAATTGAGCAAAAACAACCGGTTAAAATCAATTAAAGGCACTTAAAATGCGAATTATAGTGGCTAGAACAGCGGCTATAATGCGCAAGAAAATGAAGGAAAATGAGAGAAAAAGTGGAAAAGAAAGAGATGGATTGGGCGCCACTGAAGCAGGCAACCCCCACAGCAGATAAGTCCCAGTGCTAGACGCCACTGATTCAGGAGAATCAGATAAGTCTGAAGTTGGTTTGAGCAAAACCACCAAGCCTTCTCAACTCACACAGAGGAGGAATTTGGGCATAATGCCTTTACTAATTTCATCGAAGTTGTAAAACAAGAGAGGTGGCCTCCCTATTTATAGAAAAAGGGGGCGGCCAAGAGAGGGAGGAAAATAAAGGATGAGTGAAAACTCTCTTAGGTGGGAATCAAACCCAAGACTCCTAAGTTTTTTTGCAAGGCAACCTACTAACCAATAAACCCATACAATTAGCGCCCAACTTAGGAGAAAAATAAAAGAAATTACAAAAAATAAAAGAAATACAAGAGTCTCCTAGTCTTGGGTGGTAAATAGGACCATGTGTCCTATTCCAAGGTCAAGGGTGTCCTTTTGTAGGGTAGTGATGTCCTTCTGTAGGGTGATATCCTTAAAAATGTAGATCACCAACTTCCCCATATCTTCCTTGAGCTTCTTAGCTCGCCCTCTATTCATAGGGCCACTGATGTCTCTGACTGCATCAATAGGTGATTCTTATGCTATGCCATCAGAAAGAATTGGACTCTCTGAAGAATTAGAAACTTCTGAAGTCTGAATGGCATGCTACCTTATGAAGACTTAATGAGTCAATCTGATTAAAGTATTAAAAGACTCGAGTCTCTGCAAAGCTTTATGGTTAGTTGAACCAGTTGCAAGGTAAAACAAAGGCTTGCTGGCACAGTTTCATTTCCTGACACAAAAGAAGAACCTACTGCTGAAAAGCAAACAGAGGTCAGAGATAGAGTCAGCGATGCTGCAAACCTACTCCTATACTGTCTCTGTGATACGCTTTCAGAAGCCTGCATCTTAGAAAGAAGAAAAGTTAATTCATAACGGGACAAAAGAGAAGTCTAACGGATCTCATCATCTCTATCCAGATATCAGACTTCTTGCAATAAAGAAAGAGAGAGAAAAGAACATCAACTTGCTGAAGTACTAAGAGAATCTCCCAAGCAATATTCAAGAGCTAAACTGTTGAGTGACTGAACTGAATCATAGCTGCATGAAGGGAATCAAGCATGTGGTCAGGGTGCAGCGGAATAAATGGATTCCCTCCCTTGTTATGATCGTTAATGCAAAAAACACGAATCAAGGCATAAAACATAATGACATACCTGATTAGGATTACGAACGAGGCAACAACAACCACGTCTCTAGAGGTGTCCACGCCAACAGCCGAACTAGGAAACCCTACTCAACTCTGTTAGTAGTGTTTAGAGAGTAAGAGTGACTACTCATGTGTACAGGGTAATGCATCTTATGCTATATATATAGCGGTGGCTAGTGTTTAACCCTTCACTCTATTAACCCTAACACTTATGGGCCTGACCCATTTTGTTATAATTCTAATTAAATTAGAATTATTATCTTTTCCTAGCGGCTTGTTGTATGCGTGTGACCCAATAAGCTTTTAATATTTGGTTATGATATTAAAATAAAAACATTTTATATTTAATATCATAAATAGTGAGCGGTATCTAGCAATACATCACTATCCAAATATTGAGATTATCAACGACTTTGATGAATCTTATTTTATGATAACTTATATGATCTGTCCCTTTATCCAAATATCTAATTGAACACAAGGGCATGGAATGTGTCAACCTTGTATATTTCAATTTATGTTTTCTTGATCCCCAAGTAGACTATACAGAAAATAAACATCTTATGTTTATCCTCCTGGGCATGGTCATGCATTTTGCAGTCTCACTTTATCAAGAGACCTACAGATATAACTCCTGTTACATATGAAGGACAAATCCCATCTAGAGCACTCACATTCCACCACATAAGTTATTATATGTCCAAAAACCAACTTTATGATTACCCTGTTACAAGTAACGTTTGATGATAATTAAAACATATAATTCCTTATGTAGGAATCACAGTGATTTTAGGTCGAAGGACTTCATATAACACTTATCAATTTAAGAAACGTTCATGACACTTATATAACAATCCATGCAACGTTCTTAAGGTGGGTCTGTCCATTACACCATTACTCTTAATGTGTACCTATGTGAGTGCATGATATCTCATATCCATGATCCGTGAGATGTGATCATCAATGAACTCACAAACTAGTCTAAATGCATCTTTGTCCTAATATGATACTTGACCAGGGACTATTTTAAGAATAGTTCTTCATAAGATCTCACGATCATGTCATCTACTTGATTTCTTATGAAGTTTGAGCTTACTATTTTAAGGACATTAATTGTATTCTTAAAAGAATGATTTGCCTTTATAAAATAATATGATACATGTGATATGTTTCAAAAACATATAAGTCTCTAGTGCATATACTAACAATCTCCCACTTGCACTAGAGACATTCAAACATAACTCTTATGCCTAATGGTCTAGTGTGCCCTTCATGCTTCTGTTGCATAAAGGGTTTAATGGGTTTGTAATAGCGACTGTTTCTTGCTTCGAACTTTTCTAGCTCAGAGGGCCACCATTCAAACTAAACACATAACCTGATTGTGATCTTGAATCAACTTTGTTGGTTTGGAAGCTAGCTTTAGTGTAACCCTATACAAATAACTCTTCCTCACCCCATATATCAAGAATGAATCCTTAGTTATTCTCAAGTACTTAAGGATGTTCTTGACTGTTGTCTGATGACCTTCACCAAGATCAGACTGGTATCTGCTAGTCATGCTTAAAGCATATGATATTTCTGGTCAAGTACATAACATGGCAAACATGATAGACCCTATAGCAAATGCATAAGGAATCTTACTCATGCGATCTCTCTTCTTTACTGGAAGGAGATTCAGCTTTAGATAGGCTTATACCATGTGACATAGGCAAAATTCCTTTCTTAGAATCTTGCATGTTAAACCGTTTTAACACTTTGTCTATGTATGTACTTTGACTTAGGCCAAGTAATCTTCGAGATCTATCTCTATAGATCCTGATACCTAACACATAGGTTGTTTCGCCCAAATCTTTCATAGAAAAAAAATTTCCTAACCAAGTCTTTACAGACTGAAGAGTAGGAATGTCATTTCCTATGAGGAGTATGACATCTACATACAAAACCAAAAAAACCACTATGTTGTCACTAACCATTTTGTAGACACAAGGTTCATCTTCATATTTAATGAAACCAAACTGCTCAACAGCTTCATCAAAATAAAGATTCCAGCTTCTAGAAGCTTGCTTTAATCCATAAATGGATCATTGCAACTTACATACCTTTCCAGCATTTTCAGGTATAACAAAACCTTCAGGTTGTGTCATATACACATCTTCAAGAAGGCTTCCATTTAGGAAGGTTGTCTTAACATCCATTTTCCAGATTTCATAATCATGGTAAGCTGCAATCGCAAGCAAGATCCGAATAGATTTAAGCATGGCATCTGGGGAAAAAGTTTCATCATAGTCTACACCATGAATTTTCTTGAAACCCTTAGCCACCAACCGTGCTTTAAAGGTACTTACATTACCATCCATGTCAATTTTCCTTTTGAAAACCCACTTGCACCCTATGGGTTTTATCCCTTCGGGTGGCTCAATCAAGGTCCATACCTTGTTAGTGTACATGGAATCCATTTCAGATCTCATGGTATCAAGCCATTTCTCAGATTCTGGACTCAAAAGAGCTTTTTGGTAAGTCACTGGTTCATCTTGATCCATTAGCAATATATACCCTTCCTGAGACACAAGGAAACCATATCTCTCAGGTTGGTGACGTACCCTATCTGACCTGCGAAAGTTTTGCGCTACTTGAGCAGGTGGCTCCATAACACTTTGTGGTATCTACCCTTGTTCCATCATTGACTCATTGCTACTCTATGGTACTTGAATTTCTTCAAGTTCTTCCTTCCTCCCACTTATTTTCTTAGACACAAATTCCTTCTCTAAGAATACAGCAGTCCTAGCGACAAACACTTTTCCTTCGCTAGGATTATAGAAATAATAACCCTTAATTTATTTTTGGTATCCCACAAATAAGCATTTATATGATTTGGGTCCTAGCTTATCTGAAACTTGGCGTTTCACATAAGCTTCACAACCCCAAATCTTCATAAAAGATATACTAAGTCGTTTCCCAGTCCATATCTCATATGGTGTCTTTATGATAGCCTTAGATGGAACACAGTTTAGTGTGAAAGCTGCTATTAACAAAGCATGACCCCAAAAGGAGTCGGGGAGATCGGTATGACTCATCACAGATCGAACCATATCTAATAGAGTTCGATTTCTCCTTTCTGAAACTCCATTCCATTGAGGTGTTCTAGGAGTAGTGAGTTGAGATGTTATACCACACTCTCTTAGATAGTCATCAAATTGTTGGCTCAAGTATTCTCCACCTCGATCGCATCGAAGTGTTTTAACAGTCTTGCCAAGTTGGTTTTGTACTTCATTCTTAAATTCCTTGAACTCTTCAAAGGACTCAGATTTGTGTTTCATTAGATACACAAATCCATATCTACTAAAATCATCAGTAAAATTGATGAAGTATTGAAAACCTCCTCTAGCCATTGTGCCCATGGGCCCACATACATCACTATGTATGAAACCAGGAAGATCACCGACCCTTTCACCTTTTTCTGATGAACGGTGTTTTGGTCATCTTCCCCAATAAACAAAATTCACATGTCTCAATTGATTCAATATCAAATGAGTCCAAATAACCATCTTGGTGGAGTGTGGACATGAATTTCTCATTTATGTGGCCTAAGCGACAATGCCAAAGATAAGTCAGGTTCAAATCATTTGTTTTGACCCTCTTAACACTTATGTTATAGATAGGCACTTCAAAGTCAAGAACATATTGTTCAACTTTGCACAACCATAAAACATATCATTCAAATAAATTGAACAACTATTGTTCTTTATTATGAATGAAAAACCACTCTTGTCTAAACAAGAAATGAAATTAATATTCCTACTAATGGCAGGCACAAAATAACAATTATTTAGTTCAATAACTAGTCCAGTTGGCAAAGTTAAATAATAGGTTCCTATGGCTAAGGCAATAACGCTTGCTCCATTTCCTACTCGCAAGTCGACTTATCCTTTAGCCAATGACCTACTCCTTTTAGATCCTATTCACACAAATGTGAGATCCACATCTGGTATCCAATACCCAAGATGCAGAAGTAGGTAAATTGACTTCTATAATATAGATACCTGAAGCAGAAGTCTCACTTCCCTTCTTCTTGATCTCCTTCAGGTACTTTACACGGTTTCCAATGTCCTGACTAGCCACAGTGGAAACATTTTCCTTCCTTAGTTATCCCTCCAATAGGCTTCAAAGCAGAGGTACTAGGCTTATCCTTGCCTTTGTCCTTTGGATTGAAATAGGGCTTCTTGAACTTCTTCTTACCCTTGCCTTTTCCAGGTTGGACCATCAATATGGTCTTCCCTTTACCTTTATTAATGTTTTTGCTCAGTTGTTCTTAACATGCTCAACAATTCTGGCAGTGGTTTATCAAATTCATTCATGTTGTAGTTCATGACGAATTGACTATAGCTGTCGGGGAACGATTGCAGGACAAGATCAGTGGCCAACTCTTGGCCTAATGGGAATCCAAGCCTTTCTAGGTTTTCAATGTACCCAATCATCTTGAGTACATGAGCACCAACAGGGCTTCCCTCTGCCAGTCTACATTGATAAATTGCCTTTGAGACTTCAAATCGTTCAAGCCTAGCTTGGCCTTGATAAAGTCTCCTTAAGTGTACAATCATATCGTACGCCTCCATGTTCTCATGTTATTTTCAGCATTCATGGTAGCAAGCATAAGGCAACCTACATCGAGAGCATCATCCAGATGCTTCTTATAAGCATCCTTGTCAGCTTTCGAAGCATTTGCAGCGGGTGTTTCAGGAACGGACTCTTCCAGGCCATATAGCCTTTTCTCATGCCTAAGGACAATCCTTAGGTTTCTATACCAGTCTAGAAAGTTAATTCCAGATAGTTTGTCCTTCTCAAGGACAGATCTCAATAAAAGTTACTTGTTGTGTTCGTTGTCATGGTAATTAAGCACGTGAGTATCATATAACAAACATATTTAATAAGGTCTTTAAATAAATATGCCTCCCACTATTTTGATTCAAAATAAGTACCCTCAATATAAAGAATCAGAAAATCCCATCACTAGATTTTCTAGTGGGCTAAGATCCATATTTCACCTTATTTTAAGTCAGCTTTGGCTGATCGCTTAAGAAAAGATTATTTAGGTAGGAACACGTTTTCCAATTGTATCTCATACAACTCTTGGATAGTTAGGTGAATAACTCTTATTCTAATTCATCTTATGAGTTAATGCCTAACTTAGTGCCTCTAGGTTTTTCAATCCTATTGAATATACCTAGTTAAGTCAAAAACCCAACGGATGACAGTTGGATATTACTTTTATCCCATCGCGCCTCACTAAAGTGGATAAAGGTACCCTGCTTTAGTAGATCCACTCTTCATCGATTCTAGCCTTGACGAGTGTCATTCATTGGAAGGAAAAACATGACTTAATATTAGTGCCTCTAGGTTTTTCAATCCTATTGAATATACCCAATCAAAACCCAATGGTTGACAATCAGATATTACTTTTATCCTATCATGTCTCACTAGAATAGATAAATGTACCCTGCTTTGGTAGACCCACACTTAATCGATTCTAGTCTTGACGAGTGTCATTCATTGGAAGACACACAAGCATTGACGGATTTGATCGCTTTAATTTTATTCCTTTGTTAAACCATTTAACAAACATACAAGCATGCATCTCATACATATAAATGATATGGTTATGGCCTGCTAAAATACAAATAAAAATTTCATTCTTGAAGCCTTCATCCATATGTCTCCACATGCTTCATTGACTCCATGTCCTCCTGGTTATATTACATAACAAGAAGAAACCTCGTTTAACATACGAGGGGATAGAGATGAGAAAAGAATTACAAATAGAATATAAGAGGTAAGGCACGACACGCAAGTTGTATTTAAATAAAACAACTAAGACCATAACCAATCATCATCCATATTGATTGTAAAACAAGTGATATAATTCGATGTATATGTTGAGCGAGGTTGGATTACGCGCGAACGAAATAACACACTACGCAATGTTAGCACGGGGGTCCCTCATATAAGTGTCTCTCATCAAACGAATACTTCACGAACCTGTAAACAGGTAAGTCCCTCATATCATTCGAATACGTTCTTGTCAGCAAATTGATAAGTGGCATGTTTATCGAATCCAATATTTGAGTCGAGACAAGGTTTCAACAATTGAACCCTTTGACGCCCAAGACATGAACTCTTCATGTTCCATGGGACCCTCTAACACTAGAACATATATATATATATATATATATATATATACATCACGCACAAAACAATCAAGAATGAAATCAAAACAAACTGAACGCGCACCTGCGCTTCACCTGCGCTCAGCGTGAGTGAAGCGCATGTATCAGATTGAAAATCCTGTATGCTGCGCTTCACTTGCGCCCAGTGTAGATGAAGTGCAGATAACAACGATCAACTGTGTTATGCGCTTTAAACAGTAAACAGAATATCACAATATTCAAAAGATTAAAAGCCTAAAATGTGTTTATCGCAAACCAACGCTCTGATACCAATTGAAGGAAATCAAGCATGTGGTCAGGGTGCAGCGGAATAAATGGATTCCCTCCCTTGTTATGATCGTTAATGCGAAAAACACGAATCAAGGCATAAAAGGCATAAAACATAATGACGTGCCTTATTAGGATTATGAACGAGGAAATAGCAGCCACGTCTCTAAAGGTGTCCACGCCAACAGTCGAACTAGGAAACCCTCCTCAACTCTTCTAATAATGTTTAGAGTAAGAGCGACTACTCATGTGTACAGGGTAATGCATCTTATGCTATATTTATAGAGTGGTGGCTAGGGTTTAACCCTCACTCTATTAACCCTAACACTTATGGGCCTGACCCATTATGTTATAATTCTAATCAAATTAGAATTATAATCTTTTCCTAGTGGCCTGTTGTATGCGTGTGACCCAATAGGCTTTTAATATTTGGTTATGATATTAAAATAAAACCCTTTTTATATTTAATATCATAAATAGTGAACGGTATCTAGCAATACATCACTATCCAAATATTGAGATTATCAACGACTTTGATGAATCCTATTTTATGATAATTTATATGATATATCCCTTTGTCCAAATATCTAATTGAACACAAGGGCATGGAATGTGTCAACCTTGTATAGTTCAATTTATGTTTTCTTGATCCCCAAGTAGGCTGTACAGAAAATAAACATCTCATGTTTATCCTTCTGAGCATGGCCATGTATTTTGCAGTCTCACTTTATCAAGAGGCTACAGATATAACCCCTATTACATAGGAGGGGCAAATCCCATCTAGGGCACTCACATTCCACCACATAATTTATTATATGTCCAAAAACCAACTTTATGATTACCCTGTTACAGGTAACGTTTGATGATAATTAAAACATATAGTTCCTTATGTAGGAATCATAGTGATTTCAGGTCGAAGGACTTCATATAACCCTTATAAATTTAAGAAACGTTCATGACACTTATGTAATAATCCATGCAACGTTCTTAAGGTGGGTCTGTCCATTACACCATTACTCTTAATGTGTACCTATGTGAGTGCATGATATCTCATATCCATGATCCGTGAGATGTGATCATCAATGAACTCACATACTAGTCCAAATGCATCTTTGTCCTAAGATGATACTTGACCAGGGACTATTTTAACAATAGTTCTTTATAAGATCTCACGATCAAGTCATCTACTTGATTTCTTATGAAGTTTGAGCTTACTATTCTAAGGACATTAATTGTATTCTTAAAAGAATGAATTGCCTTTATAAAATAATATGATACATGTGATGGATGTTTCAAAAACATATAAGTCTCTAGTGCATATATTAACTTGCACACCTACTCTGCTCAAGTCAGAAGCTAACAAAAGAGAAGTTGTTTCACAATGGCTCTAAGAACATTAATCATTCCTCCTCAATGGTATGCTAAGCAATCTTCAATGGCTACATTTCCAGATCATATATATATATATATATATATTTATACCTTCATGAAAGACTATGAAGATTGGCGACAATGAAGCCCAAGAGAGAATGGCCAAGATTTATCAGAAAATTCATCAAGCCAAACACTCTGTTGTATTCTACCTAAACTTCCTTGTACTTAGAATTTATCCTTTGTATTCTGGGTTTTACTCAGTTATCCCTTTGTACAAGAGAACCTGTGTTTAAGTTCCTCAGAAAATTAAACTTATCTTTTATTGTAAACGGTGTTAAGTGTCTGAGAGCCCAGAGAGGCTTGGAGGAACAAAGAATACTTGTGTTTAGCCTGGAGAGGCCATGTTCAAAGAATACTTGAGTTTAGCCTAGAGAGGATGTGTTCAAAGAATACTTGTGTTTAGCCTGGAGAGGTTGTGTCCAAAGAATACTTGGTGTTTAGCCTGAAGAGGCTGGGTTCAAAGAATACTTGTAATCTTGCAGGATTAGTGGAAAATCCAGTGGAGTGTTGCCCTGGGACTGTACGTAGCTCACTGAGTTGGTAGGTGAACCAGGATAAATTTCTGTGGTCAAGTTCTCTCAACCCTTAACTCTTTATATTATGTTTTAACTAACCAAGTAGGGTTTTAGAAAAGTTGTTTTATAAATCCACGCAGAAAACAATCTTTTCTTAGCGCAAAAACGATTCAAAAAGATTTTTATTCAACCTTCTGAGTTGCATCAGCAAGTTGCTGAACTCCCAGTTTCGGAAGGTTGCTTAAACATTTTCAAATCAGTCTGCTTGTTAAAGGTTTTCAGAAAAATCTGTAAAGAATTATAAAACACTATTCAACCCCCTTTACTAGTGTTTCCTGTGGTTTTAACACAACTAAAAGCTAGATCGATTTGATCTAATCATTAATTGTCACAACTCAAGATTTTCGGGATCCAATAACAACAAAAGTTTTATACTAATCATAATCATATTTTCAAAAAGTTACTACGTGGGTATACTTAGGGCTTGTTTGAAAGACTTCTGTTTTTTAGTTTTTAAAAACAGTTTTGTAAATGCATTTTGAAAACTGTTTTTGAGAAGAAAATTAAAAAAAATTCGTTTGATAATTTTGTTTTAAAAATTGTTTTTAAAATCAGAAAACAAAAAAACTTGTTTGGTAAAGTTTTTGAAAACTATTTTTGAAAACTAAAAAGTAAAAAATTCGTTTGAATCTGTATTTTTTAAAAAACTGTTTTTAGTATCTAAAAACATTAAATGGTTTGGTTCCATCTCCAAGATAGGTGTGTACGCGTACCACTCTTTGTAATGACCATTGAATGAAGAGAGATGGAAATAAATGGTGGAGATCGTAGAGTGCAACTTGCTGGGGAAATTTGTAAATTTTGCGAGCCAGTCCTTTGTGTTAGTGGATTAAAAAGAATTTGTTATTCAATCCTGAGGCAAGGTGTTGGCTTTGGGATTTCAGTGGGTGTCTTAGTACCCGTTTGGTTTAAATTATAAACCATCCAAAATCAACTGCATAATTGATTTTAAATCACTCCCGTACAATGTACTTCGTAAAATGTGCATCATCCATCTCAACCACTCATATCTAGAATCAATTCTACTCAATTGTAAACCAAACAGACCTTATTCACTATACACAGGAGTTGTTGGTTGAACTTCACAATGTGTATTTTTTATGGCGGTCCTCTGACTTATTTTAAAAGTAGTTAATTTTCTAAAGCAATTATATAATATTGTGAAATAATTATATGAAGTCTTTTTTTTTTTAAATTATGAAGCTAAACCTTAATTAAAAATTGTTAATTATATATTTATGAATTAAATTGTTCCCAACCTAAAAAATAAAAGTCACCTTTTTTATATATATTTTAAACTATATTAATAACTTTAATATAATATTAGGAATAAAAAATATATATTTCATAAATTGACTTATATTAAATTATGAATTAAAAAAATACTATAATACTACTCTTAGTCTTTTTTTTTTTGACAGATACTACTCTTAGTCGTAATGTCCGTTTATAAGTTTCATTGATTAGTATATATTATAAGAAATTAAAGATATAAAAAATATTTATTAATTTTCAAAATGTTGTTTTATGATAATAATTTTATTACTATATCTAAAAATGATCAAATATTTATATATTGAAGCAAGTTTAACTACAAAATATTTAATAATTTTTTATATTCTAAATATTATATGTTTAATGATATCTTTATATCTAAAATTTCGAAGAAACTTATTGTTCAAAATTAACTAGGAACCAGACAAGAAATTAGCAATGTAGATGGCTTCAATAGACAATCTTATCCAGATCTCTAAAAATAACATTCATGGTGATTGGTGACGAAGACAAATGAATATAACGAACACCTCAACAAAGAATTTTTTTTCCTCTATTTTCCTTTTATATATTTTTATTAATTAAGATAAAAAAATCTCATCACCTTATTTGTGAGATCTCCTTAATTACTATTACTAACATTAATTTTTTAACAATGATACTTGGAAGAACAAACAATGAGGTTAGTTAGACACAATATAATTAGTTGATACTGCACAAATCAAGTATAAGATTTATCCATAACACAGGACCTTCCTATTTTCCCACAAAATCAATTTGGTGTCTAAATGTAAATACAACAAACTCCAAAACGATCTATCATCTTCTTGCTTTCTATATCTGAACTTAGGAAGAGACAACATACTATTGGTCTCTATTTCACCTATTAACGACTTTCTCCTTTATTCATTTTTATAATTGTTGAGACCCTTCCTTACAAATTTTAAGAGTTGGGATATTTAATACAAACTCTAAACAGGTCATAAAACCTAGATAACAAGTAAATCATCCATGTAGGAGGTGGACCATAGAAGGAAAAATAATTAATAGATTCTATTCACATGATGATTGGTTTGGTTTAAGAGAAACGTATCATATAATGAGATATACCTGAAAATTTATGAATTAAGTAACCAAGAAGCATAGTTGTCTTTAGCAGTGTGTGCCTCTTTGTATTCTGATTTCACACAGTCAAGCTCATGTGTATATATAGTAACACTCACTCTCACTGTTGGAAGTAAAGAATGATAAGGGAGCTGATGATGAAGGAGTCCTACACTGCTTATCCAAGAGCCTCACTCACACCATCAAACACAAGTCCCACATCGAGAAGCTTCATGAGTAACAGTCAAGCCTGATTAAGCCCCAATTGCCAGCTCAGCCACTATTTTGTTTTAAGCTTCAATCCGTTACAATGTGAATCAATGTGAATATTCCTTTTTTGCTTTTTCATTCCATTTGGGTTGTAACAGAATTAAGCACATGGCTCATCATCCTTCCCTTTCCTTTCCCGCTTGTAAGTTAGTGTGTGAGCCTTCTATATAAGGCTTTATTCTGTATGCTTTATTTCGTGAGAAATATAACCTCAATATGCTTATGCTCTATTATTTCCAGTATTAAAATTTCCTTTTATCTCTGAATACTTTTACTCACACTCCAAACCAATCTAAAGCATTCTTGTGCTGCTCCAAAGGTAGCTATGCCTTGCCTAATCGGTTCTGCTTTCTAACTTTTTTAGTTTTATTTTGCGTTTTGCTTTGAAGAAGTTTGTGATATTGATTTTTGGATTTGATCGCTGCTTTGTTTTTTGTTTCTTTTTGGGTATATGAGGCTGCGTTGTTTGTCCTTAGCCTTGCTTGCTGAGGGTTTTTCCATTTTCTTGGTTTGCTTTTTGTGATCTCTCTTATTGTTATGGTTTTTTGTTCTTTTCTCCACTATGGAGAAGGCTTTTATAATGAGTAATGAGGATGGCGCGGCCTTTGATGTCTGTGTGGACCCTTCATGTTCCCATTCTTTTTCTATTTTTAACGGCGTTGAATAATTTCTGTGTGTGCACTCTTCGTCACAGAGAGTGTTGATTTTGGTTTGATATTTCAAATGAATATGAGTTTTCTTATTTTGTGTGCCTTGCTAGTTAAAGAGGTGCCGTCTATGGTGGGTTAGCAAGTTACTGCACCACCAGTGATACATAGTTCTAGGACCGTTAGATTTATTAGTATAATAATGGATGGCTGAGATTAATGACCGATTACTTGCAGTTTTGAGAGAGATTTTTAGGATGTCAAAGTTATTATTTTTTTCCCTTTAGTCCTCTGTCTTCGAGGGAATTGCAGAGGATATTTAGAGTGATTGCAATGCGGAGCATATTGATGGTTGCCGCCGGTGGTGGAGATCTGTTATGTAGGGTTGAAGGCATTTCGTTCGTCGTAGTAGATGCAAAGTCATATGTAACATTCCTCAGTGAGTTTCGATTTTGTTTTTGAGTTTAGTTCTCTTTGTTCGAAGAAATTGCAGAAATTATTTAAAGTGATGGCAGAGCGGTGGGTATTGGTGGTTGCCGGCGGTGGTGGAGACGTGTTATTTTGGGTTGGAGGCTTTTCGGTCGTCGTAGAAGATGCAGAGCGCATGGATTCCATTCCTCAGGAAGTTTCGATTTTTTCTCATGGAATTGCAAGCGTATACGGTGGTGCCGATGTTGCTAATCGAATTCCCCATTTTTCTTTCATTCTGTTTTTAACAAGCATATACGATGGGTCCTCATGGTATTGTCCCAGATGGGTTTCTTCTTCCCAGTGCCATTAAGGCTTGTGCTGCGTTGCATGCCTTGAAACCTGGGAGACTGGTTCATGGCTTTGCTTCTGTATCTGGGCTTGATTTTGATTCTATTGTGATGTCGTCTTTGGTGCATATGTACTTGAAATGTGACCAAATTGAGGATGCACAGAAGCTGTTTAAATCAATGCCTGAGAGGGATGCGGTTGTTTGGAGTGCCATGATAGTCGGTTACTCATGCTATGGGCTTGTTGATAAGGCAAAGGAAGTCTTTTCTGAGATGAGAAATGAGGGTGTGGAACCGAATTTGGTGTCATGGAATGGGATGATTGTTGGGTTCAGTAATGTTAAATTTAAGTTGGTCTGACTTCAAGCTGCTTCACCGGTAATATTCTATTCGATCAGCCTAACTGGTCCGACTTCAAGCTGCTTCACACCAGAAAAAATGGCAAACAAGAATGAAGTAAAACACTTTATGCTTCACGCCAAGTAAAATCCCAGACGCGACTTCAATGCTAGGGTGAGGAAATAAGCTTTGCGGCCAATGTGAAGAAGGAAAACGTTTTTAACTCTGGGGTCACTTCATTGCAATTTCAGAAAATTATTTTTTATTTTTATTTTTTTTAGAAAAAACGGAACTTGACTGTCTATTAGCTGTGAAAATGTGTGTACCACCCGTGAATCACTATCCTGCTAACCCACGGTAGCATTCACCAGTTAAAGACTACTTTATTTGTTTTTTGCTTTGTGATCTTCTGCTTGAATGTTCTGTGTTTTTATTTTCTACCATCTAATCTAGGTGGCGACTAGGGTGAGTCATCATTTTTTTGTCTCACCGGTGATACAGTACTTTCAGACCGTTGGATATAATGAATAAATAATTACCGGATGAGATCTTCGACCGGTTACCTGTACTTATTAAAGTGAGTTTTAACATTCTATAGTTCTTATTATTTCGTTTTAGCCCTCATTGCAATTTCTTAGAAAACTTATGTTTGCAGTGACGCAGAGACGCGATGGAGGCATGTGGCTTCCGGTGTCCGTAAGGCATGGAGGCATGTGTCCAGTTTTCACCCATGGTTTCTATCTATCTTGATAGTGCTCGAAATTGCAAGGTCCTAGTTTCCATGCCGCAGAGCGTTGCTTCTGGATCTCGACCCCTCTACCGAAAATGGTGTCGCAACAGAGTGTGTTTGTCGAGCTAAATATAATGCCCAATAGAGGGTCTGCCGATCTGGTATTAGGAAATGGGAGATGGGTATGACCGGTGTCGATTGAGGGAGAAGAAGCCCGTTGGGTGAGAATTACTCGTTCCCATCTGCAGACGGATCAGAACTACAACAATCTTTGTGGGTTTCGAATTGATCAGAACTGCTGCCGGTGAGATGCTCACGCTCTCGGGCAGCTCCTCAAGCACGTCGGAGATGTTCGTAAAGAAGCCGACGACAGCGAGTCACCGGTGCCCAGGCGCTCGACATCGCCCGAAGTTCGCAGCAATTCAGCCTCTCCTTCAGCAACCTCCTCACCTAAAATGTTACCGTCTACCGGAAAATTAGTTTCTCCGCCATTTCCTGGCTGTCAAGGCCGTCTCAGCACGACGATGATGGCAGATTCACAACAATGGAAGAAAGCATGACTCTACTAAACAACAACTCTGGCGCATCCTTGCTGGTTTGGAATTTTCCAATGTTTTAATGCCTGTCAAATTGCAGGCTTTGGAATTTGGATGGCTGGGTGTGGATGCCTGTCAAACTCCGGTGGTTTGATGGGAAAGAGGTAAATGACGAGCATCGGAAACTATTACAGGGAGTAGGGACTAGGTTGACTAAGATGCAAATAGGAAAACTATTATATTTACTAAAAAAAATTATTACCGGAGATAAACAGCTTACAGCAGGTAAAATGATATGTACCACCCGTGAAACACATCTACTGTAACTCACTGTAGCCTTCACCTCTAATCTAACTGAATCATAATGTATCAGTCACCAACAATGTCCAGGGCCATGTTTAAAAACTTCATTTTTTAACTCATCCGGTCACTGAACCTTAAGTAGCAAATTAACATACTTGAAACACCGTAGAACTACTATGTATGTATATGTATATATTTGGGTAAAATATGTTTTTGATCCCTGTAAAATATGCGAGTTTTGCTTTTAGTCCCTATAAAATTTTTCTTTAGTAAAGCGTCCTCCCAATTTTTTTTTGCAATTAGTCTCTCCCTTCAATTTGCGTGTGTCAGGTGCTGATGTGACACGTTTTCTCTCTCCTAGGTGTCCATTGTTGTATTTCTGGCCGTTTAAGACCTAGAAACATTGCTGGAGACCGCACCCCTACCATTTCCCCCACTCCCTCTTCTCCCCCGCCCCCTTCTCCCTTCTCGCAAAAACTACCCACCCACCCACCATTTTTCCTTCACAGAGAAATGAATAACCCCATTTCTCCTCCCATCCCAATCCCTAAACCCATAACTCAACATTTGGGGGAGGAGAAGCTCGACGGAGAGAAGGAGCACGATACCAAGTTTCATCCCTCAAAGCCTTTTCTCCTTCTTTTTTAATTAATCCGCAAACATTTTAGTTTCTCCAATTGGCACAGAGTCCGTTTTCTTGGGTGCAACTTCCACCATTCCAAGTTCCCGTCACGTCTTCTCTCTAGGAATTCTCCGGTGAGTCTCTCTACCTCTTCGCCAACTCATTCTCCCTTCCTCTTAATTTCCTCGCTTTTCCCAGTTGACCAGAACCTTCCAGATATATACACATATAAAACGTGTTTGAATATGTTGCTTCTCACATGGTCAACATTTGAAGGGAGAGGAGAAGCTCGACAGAAAGAAGGAACGCGAAACCAAGTTTCATCACTCAAAGCCTTTTCTCCTTCTTTTTTAATAAAAAATATATTATTTGGTTGCAATTACTTACCATAAAGAAAGGGTGATATGGCATTGTGCACTGTTCCGCTAGGTGTGTTAAAGAAAGGGTCTATCAAATTTATACCAGAGTTGCCTCAAAGAAAGCTTGATGGAATAAAAAGATTGGGTTTTGGTCTACTGAATAAGGTTGCTATGCTTTTTCCTCATGTGTTCTGGGAGATGGATCTTGACACATTTGGGCATCTTTCTGATGATCCAAGTCGTCGTGGGGAATTTTTCTTGTTTTACAGTTATGCAACAGTTGTTGGTGGTCCCCTGTTGATTGCTTTGGTAGCAGGGGAAGCTGCACATAAATTTGAGCATGCCCCCTACAGATGCAGTCACACGGGTTCTTCAAATTCTCAAGGGTAATCTTCAAATTCTCGAGCTTCTCCTCTCCCTTCAAATGTTGAGTTATGGGTTGAGGGATTGGGATGGGAGGAGAAATGGGGTTATTCATTTCTCTGGGAAGGAAAAATGGTGGGTGGGTGGGTAGTTTTGTGGGAAGGGAGAAGGGGGAGGGGGAGAAGAGGGAGTGGGGGAAATGGTAGGTGTGTTTCTGGCGG
Organism: Sesbania bispinosa; assembly: GCA_026901365.1. Lineage (NCBI taxonomy): Eukaryota > Viridiplantae > Streptophyta > Magnoliopsida > Fabales > Fabaceae > Sesbania > Sesbania bispinosa. The sequence continues at coordinate 1,686,146 of QLOH01000048.1, read as the reverse complement.
TCACCAGCAATGTTTCTGGCGGTTTAAGACCGCCAGAAATACAATAATGGACACTTAGGAGAAAGAAAAACGTGCCACATATGGCATAAGCCAATTGAAGGGAGGGACTAATTGCAAAAAAAAAAAAATTGGGAGGACGCTTTACTAAAGAAAAATTGTATAGGGACTAAAAACAAAACTCACCTATTTTATAGGGATCAAAAACATATTTTATCCTATATATTTTTTATTGGGTCCGAAGTGTTCCCGATTTCTTTATTAATTGTTTATTAATTCAATTTTTCTTCACATTCATGCTATTGTATATATAATGTTAATTAATCGAGTTGTCTTAACTTATGGTATTTAATAAGAGATCTTCCAATGTTGTCATTGTACTCTGTATATCGTTTAAAGTTTTTAAATTTCTACTAAATAAAGAGAAATTATCTCTTGTTATTGCTTCCAGAGCACCAGGTTTGCTTGTTTCCTGTTGAAGCTGGCACTTCATAAGGAAGATGTAACTTATCATATTGTATTGTTCTGCATTTAGTTGTATATTATTGTAGTTTTTTAGTGATATTTATTTATGGAAATATACCTTAAGATAAATTAACAGCCGTCTCTATTGTTGTGATGAAACAGTCCACTGCATGTCTACTTATTGCTTGTTTAACATCTTCATTTTAATTCAAGTATTGTGTTACTACCTACAAGTTCTGTTAAGCATTACTCTGTTTATTGTTATTATTAACATTTTAATTCTAGGAAGCTTTTTATCCACTGAGTGGTTTTGGATGTTCATATAGATAATGGTTGGAAAAGATGAAAATTGATAAGTAGCTCTACTAACTAATATGAAAATTACTCTGTGACTGTACTCAACAAGAGCGTCAATTAATATGCTGTCCATTAAGTTTACCTACTTTCTATTGGCATGGTTCTCTTGATATGAACTAACTACTTTGTTTAGCACAATTAATATTTTAATTCTACTTTTGAGCAGGAGTTGAGAAATGGATTCACTGCCACCTCCACCAAAGACAATTCCCCCAAATGTTGTTCCTCTGAACGCAGAATCAGCAAAAATGTTGGAGCCAATGAAAAAGACATGTGATACAAAACGTTTGCCTGTGGCTAGGAGAGGTATTGGAACCAAAGGACAGAAGATATGACTCTTAGCTAACCATTTTCGAGTTGTTGTGAGCAAGAATGATGGCTACTTCTATCATTACAGTGTATGTCCTTCTTTTTCTCACCATATCTTTTGTGTTAGTTGTGTTGTGTGTGTGTGTAAAGCATCCTTCTTGATTTTGGTTTATCACCATAGATAATCAAATATTGTTTGCTAGGTTGTCATGTGTTATGAAGATGGCCACCCGGTTGAAGGTCTTGGGAGAAAGGTCATTGATAAACTTTGTGAAACATATGGTGTGTTGCAAAACAAGAACTTTTCATATGATGGTGAAAAAAGCTTATTCACTGTTGGTTCTCTACCACTTAATAAGGAGGAGTTTGAAGTTGTGTTAGAGGAAGTTTCACCAAGGAGGTAAATATGTAGTGCTTTCACCATCAGCACTGTGACTGATTGTGTTTACACTTTCTTGTGATTTGTCACATGAACTGACTTGGAGCACATACTGTGTTTTTTCAGGGTTGGAAGGAATGAGAGCCCTGACAACACAAATGATGGAGACTCCAAGAGAATGAGGCGTCAATCTCAGTCTAAAATTGTTAAGGTGGAGATCAGTTATGCAGCCAAAAGTCCAACGCAAGCTATTGAAAATGCTTTAAGTGGTCAGCATTCTGATCAATTCCAAGAAGCATTGAGGGTTCTGGACATTATACTTAGGCAGCATGCAGCAAAGCAGTATGTCTAAAGGAAACAAAAATTTAGTTCCTTTGTTTTCATTCCTTGAAAATTGAAATGATGTTTGCTGACCATGACTGCTTTTTTGACAGGGGATGTCTACTTGTTCGCCAATCCTTCTTTCATGACAATCCAAGGAATTATACTGATATTGGAGGTGGTGTTCAAGGTTGTCGTGGTTTCCATTCAAGCTTCCGAGCTACACAAGGGGGGTTTATCTCTCAATGTTGGTAAGATTCTCAAGTAATGATGTTTGGAAATTTGTGTTGCATGCCCCTTTTGTTGTGATTGATAGTTTGTTGTTGTTTCTTTAAAGATGTGTCAAATACAATGGTTGTAAAGCCTGGTCCTGTGCTGGACTTCCTTCTCCAGAATCAGAATGTTCAACAACCAAACTTAATTGATTGGGCCAAGGTGATATTGCTATCCTATCCAGCGGTAGTGATTTTCTGTTTTTGTGTTTCTCAACTGTGGTTGTTTGATTTATTATTATTTTCAGGCAAAAAGAATGCTGAAAAGCCTCAGAATTAAGGCAAATAATATTGAGTACAAAATCACTGGATTGAGTGAGAAGCCCTGCAGGACACAGTCGTAAGTTTCTCCTGGTTTCTCTTCCTAAGTTAAAGGAGTTTAATCTTCACCATACAATGGAGTTTCTCCTGGTTCCTTTTGAAAGTTCTAGTCAGAACATTCTTTATATCAATGATAAGGCTCATTTGTGTGCTACAGATTTTTATTAAAACATGGAAGGGATGCCAATGGTGAAGTGCAGTCAAGTGAGATCACAGTTTATGATTACTTTAAACGCCATAAAAAGATTGAATTGCGCTATTCTGCTGATTTTCCATGCATCAATGTTGGCAAACCAAAGCGTCCCTCTTATTTTCCTGTAGAGGTGATGAAACGAACAGTCAGAGATTTTAAACATTTTACTACACGGGAAAAATATTGAAATAAAATGTTCTTGCTTTGCAGCTATGCACGTTGGTCTCATTGCAACGGTACACCAAGGCACTCACAAATTTGCAAAGGGCTTAGTTGGTGGAGAAATCAAGGCAAAAGTCCCCTGAAAGGAAAGCAGCCTTGCAATATGTATGTACTCAAATTTAGATGACTTGATCAATTTCAATTCACTTGAGAGTACATGGTATATATTATAGCTGTATATGGATTTCAATGTTATTGCAGTCCTTAAGAAACAGCAGATATGGTAATTATCCTATGCTTCGGTCTTCTGGGATTAACATTGAACCTAACTTTATTCGAGTTGATGGACGTGTTCTGCAAGCTCCAAGGGTATTTGTTATTATGCTCTGCATCTTACTTACCCCAGTTTTTTCTTTCTTTTTTTAACTTCTGGCTTTTAAGGCACTGTTGCTGTTAACTTTTGTTATGCCATTATGTCTTTGCAGCTTGTAGTTGGACAGGGAGAGAACTTTTTTCCACGGAATGGGCACTGGAATTTCAACAATAAGGTTGGTTTTTGTTATTTTAATATTGGAATTGAACCAAATGTTGAATTGTTTTTCTAACAAGGAGCATCGTCTTTCAGAAACTAGTTGAACCTGGCAAGATAGAGCTCTGGGCCATTGTAAACTTTTCAGCTCGGTGGCATGAATTCCTCTCTGTTAACGTACCTACCTTTAGTTTCTAATGAATTTCACATGGATCTCCTGGTAGATCAGATGTACCATCTATTGCTGCGGTATGATACTTATTCTTGCAGCATCCTGTTACAAGAAGTGTGCTATAGTCTCAAGTAGTATAGTATAAACACACAATGTTTTTAACTAAATTTTCATGTTGTTCAATCTTCAGGTTGTGAGCTCAAGATGTTGGCCTCAAATTTCTCGTTATAGAGCTGCAGTTCCTACTCAGTCATCCAAAGTTGAGATGATTGCATCTCTATTTAAGCCTGTTTCTGATACCGAGGATGAGGGTATCATCAGGTGTGTACTCCCTCTAATGATGTAGTTTGTTATTGCAGATTGAAAGTTATGTATGTTGGTTGACTATTTTGCAGGCAGTTTTATAATTTTGAATTCAGTTATGTTTTCGAGCATTTACTGATCCAGTTTGTTGTTTCATTTTGCAGGGAGCTGCTTATGGACTTTTACATAACTTCAGGGAAAAGGAAGCCTGAGAATATAATAATTTTCAGGTATATCTAAATTGAATTTTGACAGGTATTATTCGTTAATGCTTTGCTTAGTTATAGATTTGTAGTATAAACCATGTAAACTGATTTAACCACAATAATCTGAATTTAATCTGTTGTTTGTTGGTTTTTAATGATGCTATGACTTATTCACTTTTACATATAATCCACTAGTTTATTCTTCATGCATTGTGCATGAACTACTTAGCCGATTATTGATGAAATTAGCTACGTTGTTATGCCCATGTAACATTCTTATTTTGTTTTTATAAATGAAATTTGTAAAATATAATATGCTTTATTCATTTTTCACTGTCTTATAGAAATAGAAATCTGATATGAATTTCTCTCCCAAATATTTGTGATTGTGATGTGTTCAATTTTAGGAATGGAGTGAGTGAAACACAGTTCAACCAAGTCCTGAACATTGAATTGGATGAAATCATTAAGGTATTTATATTTACCAAGTAAATTTCAAAATATGATTATACTACTTCTTGAATGAGATCACTGGATTTTATTGAATTTGCATTTCAGGCATGCAAACATCTTGATGAGAAGTGGACTCCAAAGTTTACTTTGATTGTTGCGCAGAAGAGACATCATACTAGGTTCTTCCTGTTCGACTATTCAGAAAACTTTCTACACATTCCAAATGGTTTGTCACTTAAACAGAAAAAACTGAACAAAGATAATACTTGTTGATTTGCTCTTCTAATCTACTATTTGTTTGTGCAGGCACTGTCATTGACAGAAATATTTGTGATCCAAAAAACAATGACTTCTACATGTATGCTCATGCTGGGAAGATTGTAAGCATCATTATCAAAATAGAAATTTAATTTTTTTTCTGTCAGCTAAACACAATATTGTCCAAGCAGTAACTTGATAATTGACAAATGTTGCTTTTTATTCCAAATAGGGGACAAGTCGACCTACTCATTACCATGTTTTACATGACGAAATCGGGTTCGATGCAGATGATTTGCAACATGTTGTGCATTCTCTATCTTATGTGTAAGTATAAAAAACTTCTAGGAGAAAAGTACAATAAATTAAGAAGATTAAATGAATTTAACATTTTTTATAAGTTAAAATTAGTCTTTGCAACTCAACTCCTCCTAAAGCTCTTCAATTTAAAGATTAAATTCATTTTAAATATTTGATTCAGTCTATTTTTTCTTCTAGAACTTTGATTTTTTTCTTCACAAAAAGTCATTTTGGTTTTTGTAGACAAAAAAAATACCTTTATCATCAAATATCCCCTTGCAGACCTTCTGCAACTTTTTTTAGACTAATGATTTTTTTTCTTTTTTAACTTTAAACAGGTGTTAGAGGAGTATAACTGCCATATCGGTAGGTAGGAACATATAATATATATAACTAGTATCCGACTCATGCGATGCATGGTATTATTATTCAAATAGATTGTTTATATTGAATACTATAATATATTTAATTTAATTAATATAAATATGTAAACTTTAGAAAATGATAATGATTAGTGATTTTTTTCATATTAAAATTTATAATTGTTTATATAGAAAGAATTAAAAAATTAAAACATAGAAAATTTATTTGAAACAAAAAATTTCAAACATTAATAATTATAAATGTAAAATATACCATATCATATTATTTATATTTTTTAAAATATCCCTTTATACACTATATTTTTCGTCAAATTATAACGTTTAAAAATATAATCACATATAAGAATTCTAAGTCCTTGTCGAGATTTCACCCTAGATATAGCAACGTATAATTGACCATGAGAGAAAATAGTTTTTGGTAAATAAACACCAACGTGTGACAATGTCTAGCTTTGACTTTTATTAATGGTCACAACAAAAGAAAGAAAAAATGAAAATTGTCTTCCTTGAAACTTTAATGCAGTGAGTTGATCAAATATAATTAAATTCATTCGAGGTGTTCCCAAATTTGTTCCACATTTCTTATTTTTTTTGGAAAAAAAAATGAAAATCTATTTTATATACATTTAAATGTAAACAAATATAATATACTCCCTCCGTTCCTTTTTATAAGGCACACTATATTGAATCACAAAGACCAATAAAAGCAATTAAAGCTAATTAATTATTGGGAAAAATATGTTTTTCGTTCCGATAGTTTCAGTCAACTTTAGTCTTCGTCCCTGTACTTTAAATCCTGTGTTTTTGTCCCTAAACTTTTTAAACCCCAAACTGTGGTCCCTGTTGTCAGTGAGATCTGTTAACCTGATGAGCTGACTAACAGAAGTTACATGTTAACCTCAATAGTGAGTCCCAAATAACTGCCTCATCTAATTAACCTTTTTCTCTATTAATTTTTAATTATCAAAATAATCATAATTACTAAATTAGGGTTTTCACCTCAGCAATTTTACCCGATAAAAAACCTAATTTAATACATATGTTTATTTTAATAATTTAAAAATCAATAAAAAGATTAATTAGATGAGTCAGCTATTCGGGGCCTAGTATTTAGGCTGACATGTAACTTTTGTTATCTAGCTCATCAGGTTAATAGATCTCACTAACGGTCAGGGGCTATGGATTGGGGGTTTAGAAAGTTCAGAGATAAAAAACAAAGGATTTGAAGTATAGGGACGAAAAACATATTATTCCCTTAATTATTTTATTTGAGTTTTAAAAAATAGTTTAACTTTCTAATTTTGCCCTTATTTAATATTATTAACTAACTCCACTATCATTAAAGTTAATAAGGTTAAATAAGAAAAATTATAAGTATTAAATAAGTATTAAATATTTTTTACCTTTTCAATGTAATAAAAAATATTTTTTTTCTTAATAAAAATTTCATAGATTTGTTATGATTCTCCTTTCTTAATAAAATAAGTATTAAATAATTTTTATATTATTAATATAATAATATTTTAAAAATTTGTTAAAAAATTTTTATTTTAATTTTCTCGACACACACGTTAACAATATTTTTTTTCTTTTAAAAATATAAACAAAAATGTAAGGAAGAAGAGAACACAAAAAAGCAGGTGACCATCCATCTAAAAGAGCAAGCACTTATCCAACTATCAACGTGTAAAAGTGTTTCTTGCTTTTTACAACAATACAATATTTATTTAAGACACAAACACTCACGCAGGGCCCAAAACAAAGAGTCAAACAGGTGTCCAGCTTTGCCAAAAAAACCAACAATGCTTAATGTACAGTGAAAAAAAATATCCTAGAATCTAATAGTATAGATATCTTGTCCTGATAACATTTTCTGTACTGTTAAACTTTTCACAGCATTTAAGTTCTGTGTTTTCATTAAACTAGTGTACACTAGTAGGCACTGTTTACATTTTCCTTTGCATTATTGCAGTTGCCCCGTTCACTATGTTCTTCATGAAAATGTCATTAACTCCATGTTCTTCTGTTAAGGTTTTACCTTCCTTACCCGGAAAGTTGTGAATCCATTAGGAACTCACTTTAGTGGCCACTGGCCAGTAATTTTCAGTATTTTTTTTTTTTTCAGTATCTTATTTCATATAATAGGCTGCGTTAAAACGTGTATATGGTATATGCAATTGAAGATAGAAAATCTGAAATATAAAAGATGAGAGACCTAAGTAAGATGAGAAAAACAATGGACTTGGAAGCAGATAGTAATACTAAGTCATTGCTATTGGGCACTAAGTAACTGTTTTGTCATAATCATCAACAAAATTAAATAAACATAACATTTATTTTCGAAACATAAAATTATCATTGTTCTGTTCACTTATAATATTATGATTTTCAATCCTTGTAATTTTAGTAGCTTAAAATTTGACCAAATTGAATTGTGAATCAATAACTAAAGGCGGGGGCAAAATTTTACAAGTAGTTCTGTTGGTTTTAGTGCATCTGAATTAATTCAAAACTAGATATAAACTCAGGTGTTGCCAGGAATTTTTAGCAGAAATTTTAAAATATTTTTTAAAGATAATTAAATAAATTAAAAGGGAATATAGTAAATGAAAATTCAAGAATTTATATTTCAGTTTTTATAAATTAATAAATAATAGATGTATGAAAATTTATTGAGCATTTTAAAAGAAATGAACTTATAGCTATAGAAAAAATTGTATTTACTAATATCTTTGATGTAATATATTGATGCTTTGATACAAATTGTAAGTCATTTTATAAATTTTTTCAATGAAAATCTTGTGTCAAGTGAATTATAATTGTGTGAGTGCAATGCAATTTTGGTGAAATATCATTTATTTTATTATTTTTAAAATTTTATACAAACAATATATTAAAATATATGAAATCATGAAAGAATTATTGGATTATATGAATTATTCTCGTTTTACTTTGTACTTTTATATATATGAAAAAAAATGCCCATTTTACTGAAATGATGTTGGAAAAAATATAATAATGATTATCTAAAATTATTTAGAAAAGCAAAAACTTTAATATTCTTTAATAAATTAAAAATAACTTCTTCATATATTTTTAATATAAAAATATATAGTAAAGTTTTTTTTTAATGTTTAAACAAATATATACTCAAGTTACATAATTACAATAAATTGATGAGATTGATAGTAACATGAATGCTAATTGTAACTATCATTTGAGATAAATGCTAATTGTGAGAATAGATTTGAGAGATGGATTGCAAGGAAAGAATATAAAGGTGACACCTCATATTTTTCTTGACATGGCAAATATAGAGTTATGTGACATTAAGTTAGGTAAGGTGTCAAGACATCATTACACGACTAAGCTTTATGCTTTAATTTAATATATATAATAGATAGAAACATATAACGTATATAATTGATTGTGGTATGCTATTGTACTTGCACCAGCCACTAAGTACCAACACATGTCTAATTGTGGTATATAATGTTCTATGTCTACATTCCTTCTACCTCTTTCTCTCTCTAAAATAACCCCTCAATTAATATCCTGACCGATTAATTTTAAAAGCACTGGTGAAATCCTTTGATTTTTGAGAACTTGGATTCAGATGAAGGTATGGAGTGTTATATATTAAGTGCATTTTGAAATCTCTTTTACTCCCTGCAAATCAAAATGTCCTTGTGGTCAAACATGTTTTTGACTAAATCATGTTAGTCCAAACAGTACCGGGCCAACTTAGAGTATATTTGGATTTGCGTTTTACAATGTTAAACTCACGTTTTGGACCGTAAATGTGATTTTGTAAAATAGGCATCTTGTTTGGCTTCCCACATGAAACGCATGTTTGGGATCTGAAACTTGAGTTTGCAAAACGCAAGTTCTTGTAACTTCTGCGTGTGAAACTTGAGTTTCCTTAATATTAACTTTCTAAAACACACGTTTGCAGAAAAATATCCAAACATGAAATCACGTTTACTAATACTCAAGTTTATCATAAATCACGTTCACTAAATCCACGTTCATTCAAATTCAAGTTTGCAAACGTTAATCCAAACACACGCTTAATATTGATACAAATTTGACATGAATTACCTTGTCAATGATTTAATGTTTCAAAAAGAAAATGATGATTTATCATTTTCTTGTTTTAATCTACACCAAAAGAATAGAAATAGTGAAATTCTGAAAAGATGCACTCTTTATGTGAGCTTGTTCTGGCCCATATCTTTTAAAATTTCTGCCTGAACAAGTACTCAATCTCTGGCTGATTCAGTTTCACCATGGGAAGCTTGCAAAACATTTTGTATAGCTTTTAATACCGAAATACACAATCTTGCAAATGCAGTTTCAGCTGCAAGCCTTGGTTGCTGATCTAGCTAGTATTTTCATTACCCAAATAGTAGGCCTTGGTTGCTGATCTAAATTCTTTGAAGTTAGATGTCTCCTTAAACTTATGATAAAATAAATGCTTAATTTTAGATACAATGATTTTGTCCCTAAATGGAAAAAGGAATTGAAAAAACTAGGTCTAGTAATGGCTGATTTTCATATCTGCTGTTCATATTCCTTTAAGAACAGCCTTAGCCTTGTTTCCCATAGCTTAAAAAGTTGAAAGACCCAACAAGCATTCCATCCCCAAGATTTCATAATAAACTCAACTCAGGATCTATAATAAATGGTAAAACTACAATGTTCCCTATGAAATTTTTACCACAAGGATTTCATTGAGTTGTTATAATTAAACGAACCTAACCTAATAATAAAGAACTAATAGGTCATTGTCAATTCACATTAAACTAAAAGGAACATCCCTTGATGCTTATATATCTAGAAATCTCTACTTAGGTACAGATATTAGAATGGAGCTGATGAAGGATGATTTATAACCTATAGGCAGAACCTTTCATGATCCTCTTATAAATTACTTCCACAGTAGGAGAGGGAGTGAGAAATGCAACACTAACAGATGGAAGTAAACAATCATATCAACCAACCGCTGAGAAACCAAAATACATGACGCAACAGAAAATCCTAGCACATGTTGAAGATACATATATAACTCCAGCCATGAAAGTATTAACTACATAACATGGCAACTAACGGTGCTCTATGAAGCTAAATTGTTATGAGGTAGGAGTAGGATATTTGTGTGATAGGAAAATTTTGTAACTTGTAAAACCCTGACGTGAGATTCATATTAGGATCTTTACATAATTGCATTGGACTATATAATCCAAACTGTCAAGGAACCAAAGATTGATGTTGTTAGGTGAAAACTCCTGCCTGAATGGTTTTGTATCCAACAGCTACATAGTGGCCAATGTATAGACCTATTTACCTTGTATTGAAATTCAACTTTTTATTTAAAAGAAGGAAGCACAGGAAGGGTCAAAGTCCTAAGTCAAATATTATTCTGAACAAATCTTCTCAATATATCTGTACAAGCTAGAGCAGTGACAACAGGGGACATGCAGCAATACATGACATAAAGATAGCAATGCTGATTTTGTAATAATTCAACAAAGTTCATTAATGCAATAAAACTTGCTTGTGATCCTATTCAAAATCAAGCTTAATGAAAAGAAGCTCTCCTCAGCCTTTTTCCTCCAAAAGGAAGCCATTTTATTGTTCCATGAACTAATCTAAAAGGCTCCTATAGATGAGGTGTCTACCCACATGAAAAAAAGTTAATTATTAGAGATAAAAGGATATATTCCATAGACTGAAGAATTGCAAAGTATCATACTCCTTAAGACACAACTATGCTGTGGGTCTCATGCTGTAAAAACTGTTGATAGTGTTCATATAGCATATTTCTTTTGGTTATATTGGTGTTGCAAGCGCCTGGATAGGATTAGGGGAGTGGGACAGATGTTTTGGCGGAGTATTGAACTTCCAATGTCATCAGCACACCCCAAGCTTTAAAGAATCGGACCAGTGCCAATTAAGCTACAAACTAGTGGGCTCAAATAACAGATTTACTTCCCAAGCCAGGTAAGAAATAATGCTGTTCATTGCACAGCTCTTTGAATTGTGAGCAAAAGCATGCACAAAATATAACATCCTAATAATTTCTAAAAATAAATGAATAAATAAAATAAAATAAGATTTATGTAGAGATAATAATAATATTATTATATTTATTATTATGTTTTAGAAAAAGTATTATTTAATTAAAAAGGAAGACGGGTGGGTCGGAGTAGGCCCGACCCAGTTAAGTATTTAAAAATAGGGAGGGGTCATCTGTTTCACCCTATCTTTCTTTCATACGTCAGACAACCAAACTCTAGGAAGGAGAGAGGCGATTCTACAAGGAGGAGGTGCCGAAGTCTAGATCGTCGGAAAAGTCCTGTCATCCATCTTTGATCGTCGTTCCTAAGGTACGGAGGGAAAAGGGTGCAACTATATGTGTATGTGGGAGCGCTTGGGTAGTGAGGGCAACCCTAAGTCCCTTTAGGATCTCTAATTTTTGAAATCTGAACGGTGAATCACATGATTTATGTTTGGAATTTGTTCAGTTTGATGCATATTGTTATGTTTCTTGATGAATTGAAAGTTGTGAACGAGATTATCGAAAAGGAGTCGTATTAGGATTTAGCGGTGAGAGTTCATAATTGACTAGATGTTAATTTTATGGTAATACGTAGGAGTAGTTGATGATTTCACTAATTTTAGTAGGTAAAAACGTGCCTAAACAAGTTATGAACATAAAGATTTGAGTAGGGGTTGAGGAGGGGATTAAAAAGGGGGCAAAAAAAATGCAGGTGCATTCGTTATTGAGTCGCCAGTAATCGATTACGGGATCTTCTGGGCAGAAGTGTGATAAATGAGCTTCTGGTAATCGATTACAAGAGGTTGGTAATCGATTACCAGAGCATAATTGGACGTACCAAAGCTTCTGGTAATCGATTACCAGGCCAAAACTAGGTGCAGATGCTTCTGGTAATCGATTACAGCCTTCTGTTAATCGATTACCAGTCCAAAACTGGGAGTAGATGCTTCTGGTAATCAATTACAGCCTTCTGGTAATTGATTACCAGGCCAAAACTGGGAGTAGGGCGATATGTTTATGTGATGTTGTGATCATCTACTTATATGATGGGTGTTTATTTAAAATATGAATCGTTTTATGGAATTGATTAGATTGAATTGGATGTACAATGTGTATTAATTATGGCACATAGTGTTGTTAGGTGATTATTCTATATGATTGTGAGGTATCATGTGTGATTTGGTGGTGATGAGATGAATGTGAATGTGAATGTGAATGTTCTGTGTGTACAATATTCATGATGTGATGTGGAATGATTAGAGTAAAGGATATTACATGAGAGATGTATGAAGTGATGATGACTTGGTCGTGAGATCTTATGAAGAACTATTCTTAAAATAGTCCCTGGTCAAGTATCATCTTAGGACAAAGATGCATTTAGACTAGTATGTGAGTTCATTGATGATCACATCTCACGGATCATGGATATGAGATATCATGCACTCACATAGGTACACATTAAGAGTAATGGTGTAATAGACAGACCCACCTTAAGAACGTTGCATGGATTGTTACATAAATTTCATGAAAGTTTCTTAAATTGATAAGTGTTATATGAAGTCCTTCGACCTAAAATCACTACGATTCCTATATAAGGAATTATATGTTTTAATTATCATCAAACGTTACTTGTAACAGGGTAATCATAAAGTTGGTTTTTGGACATATAATAAATTATGTGGTGGAATGTGAGTGCCCTAGATGGGATTTGTCCCTCCTATGTAACAGGAGTTATATCTGTAGGCCTCTTGATAAAGTGAGACTGCAAAATGCATAGCCATGCTCAGGAGGATAAACATGAGATGTTTATTTTCTGTACAGTCTACTTGGGGATCAAGAAAACATAAATTGAACTATACAAGGTTGACACATTCCATGCCCTTGTGTTCAATTAGATATTTGGACAAAGGGACAGATCATATAAATTATCATAAAATAGGATTCATCAAAGTCGTTGATAATCTCAATATTTGGATAGTGATGTATTGCTAGATACCGCTCACTATTTATGATATTAAATATAAAATGGTTTTATTTTAATATCATAACTAAATATTAAAAGTCTATTGGGTCACACGCATACAACAAGCCACTAGGAGAAGATAATAATTCTAATTTGATTAGAATTATAACATAATGGGTCAGGCTCATAAGTGTTAGGGTTAATAGAGTGGGGGGTTAAACACTAGCCACCACTCTATATATATAGCATAAGATGCATTACCCTGTACACATGAGTAGTCGCTCTTACTCTCTACACACTACTAGCAGAGTTGAGGAGGGTTTCCTAGTTCGGCTGTTGGCATGGACACCTCTAGAGACGTGGCTACTATTGCCTAGTTCGTAATCCTAATAAGGTATGTCATTATGTTTTATGCCTTTTATGCCTTGATTCGTGTTTTTCGTATTAACGATCATAACAAGGGAGGGAATCCATTTATTCCGCTGCACCCTGACCACATGCTTGATTCCCTTCATGTAGCTATGATTCAGTTCAGTCACACAGTAGTTTAGCTCTTGAATATTGCTTGAGAGATTCTCTTAGTACTTCAGCAAGTTGATGTTCTTTTCTCTCTCTTTCTTTATTGCAAGAAGTCTGATATCTGGATAGAGATGATGAGATTCGTTAGACTTCTCTTTTGGCCCGTTATGAATTAACTTTTCTTCTTGCTGAGATTGAGGCTTTTGATAGCGTATCACAGAGACAGTATAGGAGTAGGTGTGTAGCAGCGCTGACTCTATCTCTGACCTTTGTTTGCTTTTCTACAGCAGGTTTCTTCTTTTGTGTCAGGAAATGAAATTGTGCCAACAAGCCTTTGTTTTACCTTGCAACTGGTTCAGCTAACCATAAAGCTTTGTAGAGACTTGAGTCTTTTAATACTTTAATCAGATTGACTCATGAAGTCTTCGGAAGGTAGCATGCCATTCAGACTTCAGAAGTTTCTAACTCTTCAGAGAGTCCAATCCTTTCTGATGGCATAGCACAGGAATCACCTATTGATGCAGTCAGAGACATCAGTGGCTCTATGACTAGAGGGCGAGCTAAGAAGCTCAAGGAAGATATGGGGAAGTTGGTGACCTACATTTTTAAGGACATCACCCTACAAAAGGACATCACAACCCTACAAAAGGACACCTTGACCCTGGAATAGGACGCATGGTCCTATGTACCACCCTAGACTAGGACACTCTTGTATTTCTTTTATTTTTTGTAATTTCTTTTATTTTCCTCCTAAGTTGGGCGCTAATTGTATGGGTTTATTGGTTAGTAGGTTGCCTTGCTAAAAGGCTTAGGAGTCTTGGGTTCAATTCCCACCTAGGATAGTTTTCACTCATCCTTTATTTTCCTCCCCCTCTTGGCCGCCCCCTTTTTTCTATAAATAGGGAGGGCCCCTCTCTTGTATTACAACTTTGATGAAGTTAGTAAAGGCATTATGCCCAAATTCCTCCTCTTGTGTGAGTTGAGAAGGCTTGGTGGTTTTGCTCAAACCAACCTGAGACTTATCTGATTCTCATGAATCAGTGGCGTCTAGCACTGTGACTTATCTGCTGTGGGGGTTGCCTGCTTCAGTGGCGTCCAGTCCATCTCTTTCTCTTCCACTTTTTCTTTCATTTTCTCTCATTTTCCTTCATTTTCTTACGCATTATAGCTGCTGTTCCAGACACTATAATTTGCATTTTAAGTGCTTATAATTGATTCTAACCGGTTGTTTTTGCTCAATTCTAGATCCGTACCCATCCAGCTATCAGTTGGTCATTAGAGCTTTGTTGAATTGAGCAATTTTGGAGTTGTTTTAGGGCTGTTTTGGGCGTTGTTTTGCTGCACATTTGGTGCAGAACTTTCGCTCCATTTAAGTGTAATTCATCTCTTTAATTGTTTCACTTGTAATTGGACTTGGACTGTTTCTATAACATCCCAAAATTTAGAAATCTAGAATTATAATTAAAATACGTATAATTATATTCCAATGACGTTAGTTGGAAAAATAGAAGTTTTATAATAATAATAGTAAATATTAATATAGTTGTATTTATGATATAATAATAATATAATATTATAAATATTAGGAGAGACGTCAGATTATTAAGATCTTAATCAAATTTGATTATATTGAATATAATAATAAAACTATTAGGAGATAAATCATGTTATTAAGATTGCAATTAAAATTAATTGTTATAAATATAGTAATTATTATATTAATATAATAATATCAAGATTAATAATGATAATCTTATGAGAGATATGCTTTAGTATTTTAATTTAGGATTGGATATTAAAATAGGAATGATGAGATCACAATGATTAAAGACACGGATTAATAACAAATTTAGGATAATGTTTAATTATAAGATTTGAAGTTGAGTGTAGATGGATAAGGATTATGTAACATCCTAATAATTTCTAAAATAAATGAATAAATAAAATAAAATAAGATTTATGTAGAAATAATAATAATATTATTATATTTATTATTATGTTTCAGAAAAAGTATTATTTAATTAAAAAAGGAGACGAGCGGGTCATAGTAAGCCCAACCCAGTTAGATATTTAAATAGGGGGGTCATCTATTTCACCATAGCCTTCTTTCATACGTCTACAAGAGGAGGTGCCGAAGTGTAGATCAACGAAAAAGTTCTTCCATTCATCTTTGATCGTCGTTCCTAAGGTACGGGGGGAAGGGGTGCAACTATATGTGTATGCTGGAGTGTTTGGGTAGTGAGGGCAACCATAAGTCCCTCTAGAATCTCTAATCCTTAAAATCTGAAAGAAGATTTATATGTTTTATGCTTGAAATCGTTCTATTTGATGTATGTTGGTACGTCTTTGATGAATTTGAGAGTTGTGAGCGAGATTGTCGAAAGGTAACAGAGAGAATTCATAAATCGATTAGATGTTAATTTTATAGTAATCCGTTGGAATAATTGATGAATTCGCTGATTTTAATCGATAGAAATGAGTCTAAACAAGTTAAGAACTTAAAGATTTGAGTAGGGATTGCAGAAGGGGGTTAAAAGGGGGCAAAATCGCAGGTGCAGTCGCGCTCGGGTTGCTGGTAATCGATTACAGCAGTCTGTAATCGATTACCAGGTGTTTCTGGGCAAAACCGTGGAAATAAGCCTCTGGTAATCGATTACAGGCATATTGTAATCGATTACCAGGCTACCAGTCTTCTAGTAATCGATTACAGCTCCCTGTAATCGATTACTAGGCCCTAAAATTGAGTAATCGCTTCTGGTAATCGATTACAGTCTTTTGGTAATCGATTACCAGGCCAAATATGAGATTAGTGTGCTATGTGATGTGATATTGTGATCCTCTACTTATATGATGGTGTTTATCTAATTTATGAATTGTTTTGTGGAATTGATAAGATTAAATTGGATGCACAAGGTACCTTAACTGTGGCATGAAGTATGGTGTGTGATTATCTTATGTTGATGTTCTATGTGCATAATATCCATGATGTGATGTGGAATTATTAGAGTAGAGGATGTTGTATGAGAAATGTATGATGTGATGTTGATGCATTGAGCATGAGCATATGAGTTGTGTGATACATGAGATGCATTCCCTAAGAAAGGGTGACGACCATGATGGGGGACATTCGATGCATGACCCAAGAGGGGGTGTTTTATTATGCGACTCACCGGCCCATAAGAGGTGCATGGTTAATGGTGGGAGGGGGCGGGTGTCTTTGTATGGGCCCAAGTGGGGGTGTTTAACTGTGCAACCTACCGGCCTGAGGGTGTTTAACGGTAGGGCCATCATTGGTAACAACTAAGGGAATTGATGAGGTGCACCCATTGTGCGGAGTTCCAAATCATGACTCTTAGGAGAGATGTTGTACATGTGCATGGTGTGAGCATACATATTAATTGTGATTGTTTAAGAAGTGTGAACTTATATTTGTTTGAACATGATGTGCGAAATGTATAGTGTATGAATTGAGATAAATGATGTTGTGTATGGTGATGGGTAGGAACAAGGGTGGCCTTCTGTATTGCATGTATATGTCTGTATTCCATTCCTCACCGTACTCTTTCTTGTGGTTTTCTTAGGTGATGAAGAGGGCACTCAAAGTGCTGAATTTTGAAATGACAGGGTCTCGCTATGATATATGTGACATCAGGGCTTAGTAATTAGGAGCTTGTTTTCTTTTATTTCTTATTCAAGGATTTGGAAAATTATTTCTAAGGGTCTTACATGGCCAAGTTATGTTTTTATTATGTTGATAATTTAGTTTCGTGAAAACCTTGATTTTACTCTTTTATGGAAATAGCAATGGATTTGGATTAAGTATTTATTTAAAAGAGGATATGTGAACCTTTTTACCTCGGTGTTAACTGTAATTTTCCTTATAATTTAACTTGATAATCGTGTTATGATTTTGGGATAGAAGGGTGTCACAGTTTCCCGGGCCCGAGATGCCTTTCTGCTATTGTTAGCTTGCTTGAATTGCTTGCAATTGTGTGAATTAGTTGGGCTTTTGGTGCGCTAAATACCACCCCCTAGGTGTTTGATAAATTGCCTCTCTAATTGCTCATACTTGTTCTTGAAAATCTGTCAAAGATTATAAAACACTATTCAACCCCCCTTCTAGTGTTTCTTGTGGTCCTAACACCCCTGGCTTTCAAACTCAGGGTATTGTGGCTACTTTGGGTATGCCTCAGAATGTATATACAAACCCATTAGCAATTCCTGTTCCCCTTGGGAACAACAGGAATTCCCCAGAAATGTGGTCCGATCAATTGGGACCAAGTGCCTTTACCAACATGGCCTTACAGTCCATTAGACAGCAAATGGACGAAAGCAACCACGACATGGTTAATATGTTAACCCACCAAATAGCCATAATGATAACTCCTTTGGTAGCAACCACAAACCAGAATTATCAAGTGTTAGCAAGGCAGATGGGAAGGCTTGCTAATGCTTTTGGGGCTGGACCAGATGTGGTTGGTCTCGAAGGACAAGAGGTACTCAGAAGAGAGCTTCAACCCGAACTTGGTCTAAATGGGCCAGAGATGGTAGCCCTAATGATTGTGGCTCGAAACCAAGACCCTGACTTGGTAGTTGAGAGGGTGAGGCAAATGAATCTTGGGGGCAGCATAATGTTGCCAATATAGTGGAACAAGTGTTGAATAGGCATGGTTTTAACGTAGGTTATGCCAATCAGCCTTACTTTGTTTCGGCCTTCCCCCAAGATGTGTTACAGGCCGAATTAACTGGAGGATTAAAAGTCCCAAAATTTTATAAGTTTGCAGGAGAAATAGGGGAGTCAACAGTGGAGCATGTGGCTAGGTATCAGATCGAGTGTGGGGACTTAGCCAATAATGAGTCATTAAAAATGAAGTACTTCCCTAGTTCACTAACCAAGAATGCATTTACTTGGTTTACTACATTACCTCCAAACTCGATCCATAATTGGGTTCAGTTAGAGAGAACGTTCCATGAACAATTCTTTAAGGGTGAAAGTAAGGTAAGTTTGGTCGATCTCATGAGTATTAGGAGAGTGCCTAACGAAACCATTGAGGATTATCTGAAAAGGTTTAGACAATCCAAGGCTAGGTGTTTTACTCCTATCCCTGAACACGAATTAGTCCAGATAGCTACTGGGGGCCTCGAGTTTTACATTAGGAAGAATCTTATTAATCTCCCAGTTCGAGATATGGCTCAACTAGCAGATACAGTTAGGCAAATAGAGCAAATTCAAATAGAGAAGGCCAAGTTTAAGAAGTTTGATAGAATAGGCAAAAGAGATAAAGTAGCTTATGTTGATGCCATAGAAAATGGCAGTGATTCGAATAGTGATAGTGCAGAGAATGAAGTTAGTGTGGTTGAATTAAAGCTTGGGCCTTCTTACGTTTGTTCTCTTCTGAGGCATGTAAAAGAGGATTCGAGCTCTTCTAACAAGGAAAAGTTTAAGAAACCATCTTATGGTTTCGATGTGACAAAGGCTGACCAAATTTTTGATATTTTGCTAAAAGATAAACAGATCATCTTGAGTGATGATCATAAGATCCCAACACTCGAACAGAGGAAAGGGAGAAAATATTGCAAATATCATAATGTTTATGGTTATCTAACCAACCATTATGTTCGTTTCAGGGACTTAATTCAGAAAGCAATCTTTGAGGGAGGACTCAAGTTCGAAGAGAAGATGAAGAGCACAATGAAGGTTGACACCAACCCATTCGACAACAAAATCCACTATGTTGAGCCCTTCGAGATTAACATGGTCGAAGTGGAGCCAGTTGATGCTAGGGCTTCGAGAAGGAGGTAAAGGACATATACCCTTCTGGTGATGAGAGCATCCTCGTGTATTTGACCAGGAAACAAGGCGAAGATAGAAATGCGATGTTGTGCCCAAGATGTAGCACTATCTTCGATGTTGACTCAGCTAAGGCATTCGAAGAGACTTCGAACAGGAAACATCAGCTCAAGAAGGTGTTGAGCCATCAGAAGTATGAAGAGGGTCAAAAGATGTATAGGTAGGGGTGGGAATGGGCCAGCCGACTTGTCAGGGGCCTGCGGCCTGGCCTGTTTATGGCCTGGCCTGGCCTGGCCTGGCCTGGCTCGTTTATTAAAAGGTCAGGCTAAGGCTTCTTAAAAGGCATGTTTAGTTAAATAGGCCAAGCTTCAGGCCTATGAAAAAGCCTATTAGGCTTAACAGACCGACCTGTTTAATATAATAATATATTAAATTAATTATATAAATATAATGAAAAAATTTATAATATAGTAAAAAATTAGAATATATTAAATTAATTATATAAAAAAGCCTGCTTAAAAGGCCTGCTGGCCTGCATAGGCTTATAGGCCTGTTGGTAGGCCTTGTTATAAAATAGGCTTCTAAACAGGCTTACAAGTCAGGCCAGTCTTTTTCGCAGGCCAGGCCAGGCCTTATAAAAAGGCCTGTAACAGGTAACAGGTCAGACTCAGGCTTAAGAATTATGAGTCAGGCTAGGCTCAGGCCTGCCAAAGCCTGGCCTGGCCTGACCTGTTTCCACCCTTATATATAGGGCCCTGAAAGGTGTAGGAAGGGGCATGCCTCTTCAGGAGAATACTTTTGTACCTCCTGCCAAAGCGCCTTCGAACCAATGGGTAAGGCAAGTACCTGCAAAGCCAAAAACCCAAGCAAGGTGGAAACCAGTGGCACAAAAGGCAGATACTTCAGGCTTTGTTTAGGGTAAAGAAGTAGTGGTAAAACCCTCCAAGGAAGTGAGACCCCCTCGAGAAAGTTGGTATCACTTTAGCCAATATTCCAAGGCCAAGGGGTCGATGACAAGGACTCAATGGCGCAGGGCCCAAAGAATGTATAGGGCTAGAATGGAACAGATCCAGGCAGAATGTGTCAACTTACCACAAAGGCCTAAAAGGAGATTTGAGGCCTCTTCATCAAAGTCTCAACGTGATTTGCGTGAGCAAATCAATGCTGCCAAGGTATAAGAAATGGAGGAAGATGACCTCCTTTCTGAGGAGTTTGAAACAGGATTTCCTGATTCAATCCAAGAGATTTGTGGCATTATTTCAATCTTACCAGCTGAGTTTGCCCAACAGGTACAAAGGTTGGAGAATGAGGAGGATTTCGAGGATGAAAGTCTTCAAAGCACTGTCATGTTGAACCAAACAAAAGTGGAGATCAAGAATGAGGTTGTCAGTTTGATAAAGCCAACTCCAAGAGACATGGCTCACATGAAACCACTATACATCAAAGCAGTGGTCGAAGGTAATCCTATAATAGAGTAATTATTGATGGGGGTGCAAAAATTAATTACTACCAAAGACAACCTTTGATAGACTTAGGAAGACCAACAGGGATCTACTTCCTCATAACATTGTTATAACTGATTTTTCTGGGAAGTCATCAGGGTCTGAAGGAGTTGTAGCTCTTGATTTGGTAGTAGGTGGCCAATTTCGAATCACAATCTTTGTGGTGGTCCAAACCAAGGCTAGTTTCAACATGTTACTGGGAAGGGAATGGATTCATAGGATTGGAGTTGTCCCATCAACTGTGCATCAGAAGTTATTCCTATGGGACCAGGAAGGTAATCCAGTTGTGGTCAAGGCTGATCAAGGAATATACACTGCTCAGCAAGGCTTGGTAGAGATGGATTTTGATAAAAATCTTGCTCACATAAGCCCTTATGAGTTGGACTCCAAATCAGCTTTACACTCAGCAAAGGTTCCATACTCAGTGAAGTTGGATCCCATTAAGGGTTTCACATTAAAAAGAGAGGTCGACCTTGATACAGCCCTAGAAATGCTTGGTTCCTCGTGGAAGGCATAGAAAAACTCATGGGAAGGATAACGACCTATGTGGCCGAAAGAAGGTCTGGGCTATCTTCGGCGTCAATTGGAGGGAGGTTAGAAGGAGAAAAAGATAAATATGATGTAGCTCGAGCCCGAGAGACTAAATCAAATGAAGACTCAGATAAGTTGGATTGCATCTATGATGATGAGACGCTAAGTGTGGGAAACGACCACGAGAAAATTCCTAGGTTCGAGGCGCAAGATCAACTCGAAGAGGTAAACTTGGGAATGGCCGAAGACAGAAGACCCACTTTCATCATCACTAAAGTAGATTCAACAACCAGGTAAGAACTGATCAAGTTGCAAAGACAGTACAAAGACTGCTTTGCTTGGGATTATGATGAGATACCCGGCCTAGATCGAGGCTTGGTCGAGCACAGGTTACCCATCCTACCTGGAAAGAAACCAGTAAAACAACCTCCTCGAAGGTTTGCTCCAGATGTGGTTTCAAAGATCAAGGAGGAGATAGAAAAGACTCCTCAAAACCAAGTTCATTTGAACAGCCAGGTATGTAGATTGGCTTTCTAACATTGTTCCAGTTATTAAAAAGAATGGTAAATTGAGGGTATGCATTGATTTTCAAAATCTGAATGAGGCAACACAAAAGGATGGGTACCCAATGCCCGTTGTTGATATGCTGATTGATTCAGCAGTAGGAAACGAAGTGCTAAGCCTTCTGGATGGCTATTCTTGCTACAACCAGATTTTTATTGCAGAAGAAGACATTTAAAAAACAGACTTTCGTTGTCCTGGGGCATTGGGTACCTTCAAGTGGGTAATGATGCATTTTGGCTTAAAAAATGTTAAGGCCACATATCAAAGGGCCATGAACTTGATCTTTCATGATTTCATTAGTGAGTTCATGCAGGTGTATATAGACGATGTCATGGTCAAATCAAAGACCAAAACGTAGCATTTGGAACACTTGAGGCATTCATTCGAAAGAATGAGGGTGCATGGACTTAAAATGAACCCTTTAAAATGTGCCTTTGGAATTTTTGTAGGTAACTTCTTGGGGTTCCTTGTGCTGTAACAAGGAATCGAGGTGGATAGAAATAAATCACAAGCCATCATCGAAGCAAAGCCTCTAGAGAACAAGAAACAATTACAATGCTTATTGGGGAAGATCAATTACCTAAGAAGGTTCATTTCGAACCTATCAGGAAAAACAAGAGTATTTTCCCCATTAATCAAGTTGAAGAAAGAAGAGAAGTTCGAATGGGGTGAGGAGCACCAAATGGCTTTCGAAGCAATCAAAAGATACTTGGCCAATCCCCCAGTAATGGCTCCACCAGTACATGGAAGGCCTTTAAGGTTGTATATCTCTGCATCAGAAGAAACTTTGGGCAGCATGCTAGCCCAGGAAGATGAAAATGGCTTCGAAAGAGTGATTTATTATCTAAGTAGAAGCCTGAATGATGTAGAAAAGAGATACACAAATTTAGAGAAATTATGTTTATGTTTGTATTTCTCTTGTATGAAGCTTAAGTACTATTTGAAACCTTCTTAAGTTTTTGTAAGTTTGCATTTCGATGTAATTAAGTACATGTTAATCAAGCCAATACTTCATGGTAGGATTGGGAAATAGGCTCCTGCATTAACTGAATTTTCATTAAAGTACATGCCTTTAAAGGCAATAAAGGGTCAAGCCCTAGTTGATTTCATAGTCGAACAATCTACAGTTCAGATTAAAGAGGTTAATTTCATTGGTATAAAACCCTGGAAACTGTTCTTCGATGGTTCTAAACATGATAAAGGAAACGACATAGGAATGCTGATAATATCACCTAATGAAGTCATAACTAAAGTCATGTTTAGAATAAAAGGGGATTGTTCGAATAATGAGATAGAATATGAGGTTTTGGTTGCAAGGCTCGAACTCTTGTTAAGTTTCGAAGCAACACGCGTCCATGTGAAAGGTGATTCCCAATTGGTTATCAACCAATTGAAAGGAATCTATGAGTGTTGTAGCCTGAAGTTGGCAAAATACTTTTCCAGGGATAAAAGTTTGATGAGCCATTTCGAGGAAATAGTGTTAGAACACGTGCCTCGAATAGAAAACGAAGTGGAAAATGAACTTGCTCAAATAGCCTCTGGTTACAAAGTAAATCCAGGACAGTTCGAAAGCTTGATCGAAGCTAAAACCCTTCTAACCATAGAAGAAAAAATGGCTTTAAATATAGATGTGTTAATGCCCTCAGACTGGAGGAAACCTGTAGTAGCCTATTTAAGAGACCCTTCGAAGCCCATTGACAGAAAAGTTAAGTTTAGAGCCTTGAATTATACCATTCTTGGAGATGAATTATATAAAAAGTCAAGTGGGGGTCATCTGTTAAGGTGCTTAGGAGAAGTAGAAGCATACCTAGCACTAGCTGAAGTGCATGAAGGAATTTGTGGCGCACACCAAGCAGGGGAGAAAATGAAATGGACTCTATTGAGGTATTGTTATTTCTGGCCAACTATGCTGAAGGATTGTCATGAATATGCTAAGAGTTGTGAGGAATGTCAAAGGCATGGACACATACATCATGCACCTGCAGCAGAGTTGTATTCGATCATCAAGCCTGGGCCGTTTCGTGGATGAGACCTCGACCTAATAGGTATGATTCATCCTCCTTCCTCGAAAGGGCACAAGTTCATCTTGGTAGGGGTAGATTATTTTACTAAATGGGTTGAGGCTATTCCCCTAAAGGATATAGGCCAGAAAAAAGTAATTGATTTTGTAGAGGAGCACATAGTTCATAGGTTTGGTATTCCTAAGACAATAACAACAGATCAAGCAACTATGTTCACAGGAAGGAAAGTTATGCAGTATGCAGAGTCAAGAAAGATTAAGTTACTTACTTCTACTCCCTATTATGCTCAAGCCAATGGCCAAGTAGAGGCCATTAATAAGGTTCTCATAGGGTTGATAAAGAAACACATAGGGCAAAGGCCTCGAAATTGGCATGAAACACTTAGCCAAGTGCTATGAGCCTATAGGAATTCGCTTAAAGATGCCATTGCAACATCCCCATACAAATTGGTATATGGGCATGAAGCCGTCTTACCTTTGGAAATTAATCTTCAATCTCTTCGAATTCAAAGGCAAAATGAATTGCCTACATAGGACTATCTCAGTCTGATGTTCGATGAGCTAGATAATTTAGATGAAAAAAGGCTTGTCGCATTGGAAAATATAGTTAAGCAAAGGAGAGAGTAGCTCGTTTCTATAATCGAAGGGTTAGTGATAAAGCGTTTCAAGGATGAGACTTGGTGTGGAAAGTACAATTGCCTTTAGGAAAAAAGTCACCAAAGTTTGGTAAGTGAACCCTCATTTGGAAAGGGTCATTCGAAGTGGAAAAGGTTCTCTCGAATAACGCGTACACCATTCGAGATGCTGCTTCTAATTGCTTGATTCGAGCCATTAATGGTAAGCATTTAAAGAAGTATAAACCAACCATGCATGAAGTGAAAATTCATTTAAAGTAGAAGTTTAAACCAAAAATGGCTGTTACAAATAATATCAAAAGGCGTGAAAAGTGGCCTAAAGAAGAATTCTAAAACAAATTCCAAAAATGGCTGCAACAATGTACTCCTCCTTGATCTTAGTCATGGTTGCTTCGAGCGTGGCATGTTGGCTTCGAGCTTTTTCTATGTTACTAAGGCAGTTGAGGATCTCGGCAGAGTATTTCTTCACAGTCTCTCTCAGTTGTTCCTTCCGTTTTCGACCCTGAGCCATTGTTGCAGCAAGAACATTGTGCTCGCCAGTCTTCGAGTTCAATTGCCTCTGCAACTCTTCAATCTCCTTGTCTAAAACTTCAACCCGAGTTGCCCCTTTCTCTAAAGTTTCAGAAGATGCCTTGAACTGGGTATTGTTCTCCAAGAGTCGATTCTTCAAGACTCTTTCTTTGCCTTGGATTTGATCTTGCAGAGTTTCATTGTCATGGATCCGATTCAAAGTAAGGGTTAGGGAATCATACCAAGCACAAAATACCCCTAAAGCTTCATCTAACTCAGATGGAATGCCTTCTGGTACCCTCTTTAATTCAGCAAGCGCCTCTCGAATCTGTTGGTTGATGTCATCAGTCAAGGTTTCCATCAGGTTCTGCGAAAACACTAAGTGGAGAAGTCTGCTCACTAAGACTTGGACTTGTTGGTGAGTGTTTGATTCTGAAGTTTTGGCACTTCGACTCACGACAATAGAAGGAAGGTTTCTTGCTAATAAATTGTTGATCATTGAGAAAGGGTCATCTTTGAGCTGCTTGCTTAAGGCATCCAGGTCGATGGCAAGTGAAGGAGCTTGGGATGGGGACTGAGTTCGAGGTGTCTCTTGTATTTTGGTAAAATGCAGTTCATCCTGGGGAACTTGTTCATTTTCATCTGTTTGATTTTGAACCTGACCCTGGGTCGAAGCGTCTAACTCTGGGTTGTCCAAGGTTTATTAGACCTTCGAAGGCTCGTCTAGTTGGGGATATCGAATAGCTTCATTGGTTTGGTCCCCAGGAACACGTTGCTCAGAGTGTGGGACCTCATCTTCAGGTGGAGCCTCAGTCTCAGTCTGCTCAAGATTGATAGTGTCATCCCCAGGCTGAGTCCCAATAGTTTCTTCATTCTGAACATGCTCAAAAGTTCCTTGGTTTCCTTCTTGCTTCTCTTCGATGATGGGGTCACCAGAGTGAACAGGGGAATTAACCTCAGGCTCCTCAGTCATAGTTTGATCCCCTGCAACTTGAAATCTTATGATCTTGTTCGACCCAGGGTATTGAACAACAAGAGGAATATAATTTAAAAAGGAATCAATGCTTGAGGAACTCGAACCTGTAGTGCTTTCCTGGTTGGTAGTGTCCGAAGAAAGTACCTGAAGAATGGAGGTTTGAATCAGAATATATCAAATCAAAACGAAACAAAGATGAAGGTTAAACATCGCTCACCACTCTATTGTCTTTCCAAGTATGTTGAATATTTGGTGCTACGTGTTTGATCATTTTCCTTCGGCTAAGGCCCTGCATGTTTGAAGTATAAGTTCAAGATCCAAAGTAAGGATCAGAAATAATAGAAGATAACTTCAAGGATTCAAACCTCAGTGGCCTTGGGATCTATGGGAGACTCATTTTCAGGTTCATCATCAACAATGGTTCCTGCCAATTCTGAAAGAGTTGCTTCAGAATCAGAGTCAACAACTTGTTCTTCAGATTGCTTCGTTCCTGAAGGATCCTCACCTTGGGATCTAGCAGAAAGAGTTTTTGACTGGGTAGCAGTAGCCTGTTGCTCAGATGAAACAACAACAATTGTTTTCCTTTTCCTCGAAGGGACTACACCTTTCTTGGCAGGAGGTCGAGGAGCTGGTTTCTTCTTAGGTGGAGTCTTCTGCAAAAGTTCGAACCATGCAAAGGTTAGAGGGATGCAAATACAAAAGAGAACAAAATTCTTTGAGGCATACCTTATTTTCTTTCCCATCCTTGTGCTTCTTAGGTTTGGAGGCCTCGCCAACATCTTTAGAGACTGCTTAGATCAAAGGAAAGGTTAGAAAGCCACTTAGAACAGGCAATAAAGAAATTCAAAATATTGAGATTTGTTTAAGTACCTTGTTTCTTCTTCCCTTCGATCTCTGGATACGGCATAGTGGCCACAAGGTGGCTGAAGCACTCTTCACGATAGGCTTCTGAACCCATTGAGGACCAAAGGTTCTTTTGGAGTAAAGGTTGAGAATATCCTCATAGTTCTGATGGTTGAAGAAATACTCCATAAATGACCTTAAACCATCCAATGCTTTGACCCTAATAGGGCAAAGGTAAGTATAGGTGAGGCTCTTGGCAGTGGGTTCGAAGGCATTGGAGACACTTTTTTGGAGTTTGGCATCCTTTGAGAAGGTGGCTCGAAGCCAGAAGTCAAGGAGCCAAAAGGGACGATAGAAGCCACCCAAAGGCTTGAGCACTTTGTATTTGCTTAGAACATTAGAAATACATAAGTATAAATGGCCAAGGAGCAATTTGGCCAAGTTTATCCTCCTACCTTCATAAAGGCAGACAGCCAAAGGATACAGGCCATGGGGGACTTGTAAGGATCGAGTGCGGAATACAAAGATGGCTAACCAAAGCCAAAGAAAAGCAATGTGTTCAGCTTCAGAAACATCAGAAGATGTTTGGTCATGGTTGTTTCCAATAAAGAACTAGAAGGTCATTTTGGATGTACTAACCTTGTACTTAGTTTTCGAAGGTTTAGTACTGGGAAGATAGGTCTCACCATAAGGGTTGAGACCTGTGATGACACAAACATTAAGTAAAGTGGGAGTAATCATCCCACAAGGAAGGAAGAAAGTACAAGTACCTCGATCCCAAAAGTTCAGAGCTGCAAGTATGAGATCATTGTTGTATTGAAGATGCTCACGGGACAGCTGGATCAAATCTAAGAGCCCCATCCTCTTCCAAAAATCTCCTTTCTTTGATTGAACTTTGTCGAGCCAAGCCAAATAAGTTTTCTTGAGGACCATAGGGGCAGTCTTGAAGATGTGCTTCTCTTGTTCAAAAAAATCAGCTCTGACAGGGTTGCCAAATGCCAACACATTCTACATAGAGTAGAATGCTTGAAAAACCTTGAACTGAAGAGTCCTAGGAGGGAACTCGTAGGGGCCAAGGAAAGCCATGCGTAAGCCATTGATGTTGGTGGGGATGATAACGTTGTTACCCCACACTTTGAGGTTCTCTTCAGTAGCTTCTGGCTCCGGCACAAAGGTGCCATAATCCCTGACAATGGTTTGGCCATCTACAGCCGCGAGATGAGTAGGGCAAACCACCCGATAATTGTCATTAGAGAAAAGCAAGTTGGTCAATGTGTTTTCCATTTGCAATGACTTGATGGAGGTAAGATGCAAGGTAGCAGAAGGAAGGAGTAAAGTAAAGTTCTTTTCAGGTGGAACGGGAAGAGACGTAAGGAGGAAGGTAAAACGCCAAGAAGAAGATGATGAGTTTTAATCCCCGTTACGAGACTAAGAGAGGGAAACCAAAGCGTCATTGGCAGTTACAAGCCCAATTGACGCTAGTGGGAAGGCCCAAATTCATAGTCCATGAGATCGTGGGAGAGAGAAAGAAATACGTGGAGAGTGCAAAAAGTGGTAGCAATCCGCCACGTGTAAAAAATGCAAAGCTTCTAAAATTCGAAGCTATGCATTTTGGGGAGCATCTGTTACACACAATTTTAAAATTTGTCGTTCGAGCAAAAGAAGTAAAAGGCAAAGTCATTTTATTAACGTTCAAATAAAAGTTACAAAAAATCAAACTAGATTACAAGATGTCTCTCTTCGAGCCTGAAGTCCTCATTTATTACAATTACCCTTGCAAATGTTCCGTTCTTCGAGTCAGTGTCATATCTTCGGAGAAGGAGTGTTTTGTTCTTCGAGCCAGTGTCATGTCTTCGGAGGAGGAGTGTTGACGCATTGTGATCCTCGACGTGGGGTTAGCTCGAAGCCTTGGATCTTCCAAATAACCCTAAGAGCATGAACTCCTCACCTTCTTCTTCTTCTTCCTTCTCCCCCTCTTCCTCTTCTTCTTCCAAAGGTCAGAAGGATTGGCATTGGGTGTTGAGTTTACCCACTGCCTTAGATTCAAAGTTGGCACCAAGGAAGTGGAAGTAATACAAGGCCACACATAATGTTATGGCCTTGTAAATTAGTTGCGCTGTTCGACCTGAGGTCAAGGTCCACGTTGAAGTGAACACTAATATTGGATACCCTGTCAACCTGAAATCCAAAGGCAATGGAAGAATCAGGTCGTATAGGGCAGCCAATATCAGGAATCTCTCCATAGTCAAAAGGAAATTGATGAACCAGAAATGGATGTCCACTCTTTTATAAGGTTGGAGGTCATGAAGATATTAAAAATGCCACTCAAATAAGTCAATGAGGGGAAGTCTTAATCACTTTGACCAAGGTGGACGATGGTCAAGGGCATTCAAGTTGGTCGGCAGGTGTCCTGTGCTTTGAAGGTTAAGAGAAAATGACAGGAAGATCGAACCCCTTGGTGCAAGAAAAGGGTTGAAAGGGAGCCAGATGAGTTCGAAGCAAATCAGGGTTCGAAGAGAAAATTCCTTGTTGAGGCTCGAAGAGGATCATTTCTATCTATCAATTCGAAGAGGTTCTTTACCCCTTATCAATTCGAAAGAACACGGACGTTTTCCACGTCATCAGAGGCAGTTATGCAGCCTAGGGACAGTTATTTGAAGCACCTATAAATAGGAGAAAGGAGCAGGAAGCAAGGGTCCACAACCTGAACACTCATAGCACCCTGAAAGCCATAGCATCCACTCCAGAGATCACAGGCACCCAATTTGCGAAGAGGAAGTAGGGATTACGCAGACCACCCTTGTATCTTTGTTTTTATGCATTTCTTTCATGTATTCTTGAGTTGTATGAGCACTTTAATCTATTGTCTTTTCACTTTGATTACATTTAATACAAGTTTAGGCCCGCCTTTGGGGCCTCTTATCATTCACTTTGATCTTTTCTTACTTTAGTCTTAGATTTCACACGTAGAGAGCCCACACATTTAAGGACACATATCTCATCCTAGATTACTCTGAAATACATTTGTTTGGACGAAATCTTAGGATAAACACCTACAAGTAACTTTTAAGTGGTAAAATTATGATACATTTTTTTTCACCAATAATGGTTTGTATTAACACTTTTCAAATGTAAAAATTCATTCATATAATTTTTTTTATAGTATATAAAAACTTTTCTACTTTCATGTTCTTGTTTTGGATAAAGAGCCGATTTGAATAAATTTGTATAAAACATATAAGAAAATAAAATAAAATGAATTAAAACGGTAAAATGAATATAATTTATTTTATAAATTAAAATTAGTTTTTATAATTTAACTTTAAAAAAAATTCTAAAAAAAAATTTATAAAGACTAATTACAATTTATAAAAGAAGTTAATTCATTTTACTTTCTTTACTCATTATATTTTCTTTTTCTGTAAGTATTTTTTAGACAAATTAATTCAAATTGGACAAAAGTGATTGATATATTTCTAATCTATTTTAAATTTTAAAGTCACCTCTCCTATTGCGGCTCCCCTTCTCGAAACAGTTGCAACTACTCCCTCACAAAACCTAAACTTTTGTTTTTTCAAATAACCTCTCCTAAACTTTTTTTCTATCCTTTTAATAACAATATGACATCAAGAAAAAAAAATTAACAATTAAATGGAGAGAGTATTAGTTTTAAAGAGAGGGAAATTATTTTACTGAAGTATTATGTTTTATTTTTCTTTTTGATGAGTTGTTATGTTTTGGTTTAAATCTCAATAATCCACTCAAAAATTTTCTTTTTGATATTTGTAATTATATCAAAAGTAATATTTTTTCTTCCTGAAATGCTGGCTGATTTGGGGATTTGGTGCATAGCCATTTTTTGTTTAACTTCCAACACGTGAACTTGTCATTTTACTTAATTTCCACTTTAGGTTCTTGCTTAGAAAATCAAGAAATCCCAATAATACACTTTATATATAGCCTATCACATGAACCATGGATATACGATATTCTACAACCAAAAAAAGTTCAAAACAAATACAGAAAATATCATGATTCAACGGATAATGTAATGCTTTTATGTGCAATGCGTCTTCTAGTAAAAGTAAAGCAAAAAGAATAATAATGGATGTAAAATCCAGCTTTCACTTTGCACATAAGGGGATTTTAGAATAGACCACAAAAAAAAGTAGTGTATGGTAGACCTTTACTATAAAATAGTATAAATTTATTATATATTAGACATAGTTCATAGACCCATAACCACCTCGAAACTTTTGTCAGGTCCTATTGTCCTAATAAAAGTATAAAGTTTTTTTTAAAAAAAAAGTATAAAGTGGAAGCTAAAACACTTGCAAAAGTTCGGTCTACTTTCAATGAAATAATGTTACAATTTCCTTTTCTTTCACTTTTGATAAATCATAAACCTCATCTTTTTCATGATTGATTTGGAACCAAACTAGTAAATTCAAAGTAGCATTATTAACAAAATATGGGGAACTCACTTTGTAAAGTTCAACACTGCATCATCATGATTTCTTTCTTTCATACTTAATATATTTATTTATAATCTTTTTATTTTTTTTAGGTAATTCAAATTTCTTTTACAAGTATAATTTGCTATATGCAGCACTCATTGTGGGTATTGGTACTGAACACGGATCGCATGGCCCCTTCAAAAATGCCCATGGACTTTGGGATAGTTGTCGGGCCCAAATAAGACAAGTACAAGACAAACATCTCTTTCTCTTCTGACCAAAAAAAAAAGAAAATATCTTTATCCCTCTCTAATTTGTCAACAAAACTATCCTTTAAGTAGGTAGTAACTTTAATCATGTATCCATCGTACACCTATATACGCGTACTCATATTCATTTTCTGTATTTTAGTTAATCGAAAAAATAGTAATTCAATAAAAAATAATATTAATTTAAGAAAATTATTAAGTATAAAATTATTCTAAAATCATCCAAATATAATCATCAAACATCACCAACATAACCATGTAACTAGATTAAAACACAACATAACAATGTTCTAAAATTAACATGTATTACAATTATTTATGTTAGTATTTATTAAATAATTTAATATATATACACACGCATGCATGTATTGAGAGGGTTGAGCATTGTAGTGCTCATACCCACGTTCATCCTCATTAATAGGGCTGACAAAATGGGTTAACCTGATTAGAACGACCCGCAAAAGCCAAAAAAAATGTTGGACCGACCTTTATTTTAAAATCCTGAAGAATTATCAAACTTTATAGCCCAATCTAATCAGGCCCGCTACCCATAAAAGCCCATAAAAAATTAAAAACCCACAAAAAAAACCAACATGCCCGTAAAAATACTTGTAAAGATGTAGGACTCAGGCCTTTATTTTGTAAGCTCGAATAACTACCGAGCTTTTTAACCTGACCCACAAAAGCCCACTACCCACATCGAGCCAGGTAACTCGTATTGACAACTCTACCCGTTAAATGTTATGAGTTATTATCCATTCCCATACCCATTTAGTGGAATTTTACCATACCCATTATTGATGATTTTTGTGGGTACGCATTAGACTTGAGTCAAATTATCATCCCTACCTTTAATAATACACTGTTGGCTTATAATATGAGACGTACATAGAGTGTGTTTGGTAAAACTGACGGATAAGTTAGCTAAAAACTAAAATACTAGCTGAAACCTTAAAAGTTAATTGATTGAACTGAAATTATTTGGTAAAACTAGCTGATAAATGTAAAATGATAGATAAGGTTATCATTAATTATTGAATCAAACTTTAAATTTGATAATTATAAAAAAAATAACAATAAAATTGTAAAAAACAATTTCAGTGGTTGTTGAAATCTTAAAATGCTATTCCAAGTAGTGTTTTACAAAACGCTAATAGCTAGGGGTGTTTATGGGACGGGTTGGGACGGGTTTTACCTGTTCTTAACCCGGCCCTAATTTTTTACCGGGCCAATTTTATGGACCCGAACCCGTCCATAGACTCGAAGAGGCTCGATGATGTGCGATTCTAAGTAAGACCGGGTCTGAGTAGGACAGGACCGGGTTGGCCCGATATATAAGCTAAATATAATCATGAAATGATCATGTAACAATGTTCAAAAGAAAATAATTCATATAATTAATAAATATATTGCATACAATAAAATATCTCTTAATGTATGTAATATTTTTTTACTTTTTTAAAATTTGAGACATTACTAACCCAAGAATAACATTATATCACTATATAATTTTATGTATAGAATGTATTTTTAAAGGTATATAGAGGAAACTTAGACTCAAAAACTCCATCTAAAATGAAAAAAATAAGGTTAGGACTTTACATAATAGAAAATTATAAGTAATAAATATTATATTTATATATAAAGGACGGGTCGGGTAACCCGAAGGTTAACCCGAACTCGTCCTCAACTCGATGCCGGGTCAAAAAATGAGACCCGATGAGACCCAGTTTGGTTCTATTCTTTCTTGTAGGACAAGAACAGACCCGGGCCGAATAGGACGGGTCAAAAGGACGGACCAGGTCTTGAACACCCCTACTAATAGCTACTAAAAAGTCTACTTTATCAAACATGATTAAGATGATTTAACAAGTTTTTCATATACCAATTTCAGCTTTCACCCAGTTGAAATAACATATCAAACACACTCATAATGAATCACTTAATTGATAAACATGATAAAAGAAAAAAGTTGAAGTGGAAGTGAAAGTACTTTGGTGACAATGGTTGGCTATATAGCATGCTTGTTTGGCGTTTAATAGTGAAAAATCATGGTTTTGCGAAATTCATTTTAAATCACTTTCGTCCAACGTACTTCTTAAAATGTGTATCACTCATCTCAACCATTAATTTCTAAAATCAATTATACTCAATTATAAACTAAACAGACACAGAAGTCGTAAACCATAATTGGCTCAAATTTGGATGGCAAATGCATAAATTTTACCACGAGTAATGAGAACAGAAAATAATACCCCCTCCGATCCTATTTATAAGACAAAGTTTGACACTTTTCAATGGTCCTATTTATAAGACAAAGTACACAAATCTAGAAGCATTTATTGTTTTTTCTCATGTTTGCCCTTGTTGACCATTAAATGTTTTAAGGTGACACAATTATCATGGTAGCGACATTTAATTTTAAATAGGGGTAAACTTATAATCTTATAGACTAATTTCTTGAAAATCAACGCATTGATTACTTTTCTTAATATATGTGTTTTTGTCTGAATTGTCTTATAAATAAGACCGGAGGGAGTAATAAAAAGAGAGAGCATATTTTGGAGTAGCATAACCTTAAAAAATTTAAAAAAATAATAATAATAAGGTGTGAAAACCCTAATTAAACTTTATATATTAAATTTAAATTTTCATTTTTAAGAGTGGGATATTATTACCCTTCTTATGAAATTATATGTCTTTCTTATATTGTGACATATAAACAAATCAATATTAATTTCCTCTTTAATTAATTATTTAATTAAAAAATTATTTTCTTTAACTAATATATAAATTTTTTCAATCAATATTAGATATAATAGAATATGTATAAATTATTAAAATGATAGTATATCAATTCGACTAATTTTAATATTTTTCATAATTAAAACTTTAACTATCTATATTTTATATTTTATTTTATTTTATTATCATTAAAATAATTTTCTGAAAATTGAATTAATATCTTTCAAATATCTTTTATAATTAATTTTTTCATATTAGAAAACCCATAAACATTTACATGACAAATTGAGGGCTCTAATATATCTTTAACATAAATGATTATTGCACACTAAAAAATTGCACCTTTATATTATTTATTTTTAAATCATAAAATAAAAATACACTCCAACATATTCTTCCTCTATTTTTTTCATTACCAAAAAAAAAGATTCTTCCTCTATTTTTTTTTCCTCTCTCTCAAAGAAACGAAATGTAAAAATACCGTGTAAATAATTTTTTTTAATATGTTGAATACTGATATGGCTAGTGCCTCATGTAACTTCTTATGGTGGATTCAAGTTTTTTTTAAAAAAAAAAAATCTACTCTAAAATGACCTCGAATTCATATTAATCGAGTTAAACTAGTATTTTACATCAATTTATCAATTTAATTTAATACACGAGTTAAATGGTCAGATCTAACCGAGCTGACAAAACCAAGTGATTTGCAAAAAGCTTGTACGTGTGAGCAATTTGTTTAAGTAGTACTAGTATTCTAGGAAGAGTTTGTTCGGATTGGTGTTTGTTAATCTCAAACTCACGTACCTAAGAGTAAACTCACGTCGCATATTTTTCATGTTGTTTGGCTCCACTGATTAAAACGCACATTTGAATTCTGAAACTTGAGTTTGTAAAACGCAGGTTTTTGTAGCTTCTGCGTGTGAAACTTGAGTTTCCTCAATATTTACTTTCTTAAACTCACCTTTGCAGCAAAATATTCAAACATGAAATCATGTTTACTCATACTCAAGTTTATCACAAATCATGTTTACTAAATCCACATTCATTCAAACTCAAGTTTACAAACGCTAATTCAATCCCACATTAACTATCGTTTTGCAAGTCTCACTAAGAATTAAT
Source organism: Sesbania bispinosa (assembly GCA_026901365.1). Taxonomy (NCBI): domain Eukaryota; kingdom Viridiplantae; phylum Streptophyta; class Magnoliopsida; order Fabales; family Fabaceae; genus Sesbania; species Sesbania bispinosa. The sequence goes on along the minus strand of QLOH01000048.1, from coordinate 1,650,261 downwards.
TAAGCCACTCCATGCTGACAAGCTAGTGTTGAGCTATATATTATATATAAGTGCCTAGGTCACCATTTTGGTTGACATTGAGTACTAATGTAATATTGTAATGTGTCATCTGTCCTTAAAGTTTCCATTACAAGCCAAAATTAAACTGTATATTCAAATGGCAAAAAAACGGATATACAATTAGTTAGGAACCTAATTAAAGAGGTACGCACAAGGTAAGATGCAAAAGCAAAACGATTATTAAAGACCCACAATGGATCGCAGTGGGATGACACGCGTGCATTGGCACGCACGACACAAACCAATAAAAAAAACATTAGAAGTAAAAAAAAAATTAATACTCTCTTACACTTCTAACTGGCACAGGTAAATAAAAATATTTTTTCTAAAATGGAGGTAGTGATAATTTAAGAAAAATCTTAATTAACAACATAAATGTTGTGTTCATGTGGTTTTAGTTGGTAGTGAGTGTGACTATGATGACACGCATGTTTTATACTCGATCGCTCTGTTCCTTTTAATAAAACCCTCTTGAGAATTTTGTTTTGGTTATTTTTACAAGACTCTTTACAAAATTTTAAAACATTGATTAGTTTTTACTATCTTTACTTTTTATAATTAATGAACCTTTGTAGTTTTTTCAAGAGTTGGTTAGTGTGGGGAATTGAACAAAGTTTAATTTTAAATAGGGGGCAATTTGGTAGTTATATGAGATTTTTTAAAATCAATGCATGAAAACATGTTTTCTTAATGTGCGTATGTTTGAGTCAAAGAGGTCTTATAAATAGGACCAGAGGAAGTAGTATAGAGAAAGAGAGTTGGAACAAACAAATAGGGGTATATACATAGTGGGAAAATGGGTAGGGGTGGGCAGGGGTCGGGTTCGGGCTCGAAAAGTCCAATTCGGCCTTCTAATTAGAAGACCCAATCACGACCTTAAATGGGCTCGAATTGCTCAGGTTTTGGATTGGGCGAGTCTCGATTGCAGGGGGTGGGTTTATTTGGATTTGGACCTAGTTAATTTTTTTATTTGATCATGATTTTAAAAATTCTTTTTTGTTTTCAGCAACTTTATAAAAATTAAAATACAATTTGGGCTTCAAATCATTCATTGGGCATCATTGAGTTACTTAAACTTTTATTGTATGAGGCCAATCTTTAGAAATACAATTTTACACTATTAAATAAATCTAAATATTACAATAAATACTCTTCTAAAGTGTTTTTTTTTAAACAGAGTATCAATTAAAAAATAAAAACATATATCCAAATATTTATCTTGTTTCCAGAACTTCAAACCACCATAGGTCAGAGATTCAACCAAATCCTGCATGCAAATCAATACACCACAAAACTTCAATCCATTTCGTTTTCCTTCTCTTGGACAGGGTAAGAGATTCAACAAAATCCATAGAAAATCAAACAAGAAAAAAACTCTAAACAATCAAGGATGCGCCACAACGCGACACAACGGTGGCAAGGCATTGTGACTCTAGGATGATTGGGAAGTTGGACATGAGATGCAAGATAGTGGGGACGTTGGATGTAAGAAGCTAGGACAGTGGGGACGCTGGACATTGGACTCATGGGCGGTGAGGACGTTGGACATGAAACATCGGGACGGTGGGAACGTTGGGCGTTGGACTTCAAGACGGAGGAGACGCTGAACGCAAGATGGCGATAAGTTGGGGACGCCGGTTTTTAGGTCGGTGGGATAGTAGAAGGGATGGAGGGAGGTATGGTGATGGAGGTTTGGGAGGCTTGGTGTTGAGAGAAAAATTGAAGTGATTTGCGGCTGCGCGAGAAATGAAAAACAAGGAGAAAATGAGGGTATTTATAGTTAGGATTAAAAAGGGCGTCTCTCTCTGCTTGCTGGTGGTGGTAATTGGGCCTAACCCAAATTTACAATGCATGACTTTGTATATGTCGGTCGGTCTGGTTACCGACGGTTTTTTTCACCCCAAGCCCGACCAACCAAAACCGCTTTAATCCGTTTTTCAAACCCGATAACCCGTTTTAATCCACCCAATAAGCACTTTTTTGTTCGGTTAAATTGGACCACAATCAAAATTGGGTTTTTGCCCACCCCTGTAAATGGGGGTAGCTCTGGCAAAATGTGTTGAGGTTGCTGATATTTGGGAGGTCTCGTGACAATGACGACAAGGTCCTGCACGCGATCAGCTTCGTGACGGTGGTGGTAATGAACGACACGCGACAACAATGGTGAGAAACTATGCACGATCGTAGCTCCGTAGTGGTGATGGTTGACGTCCATCGCGAGAGAGGAGTCACGTTGCCCTGTTGCTGAAGAAGAGGAAGTTTCAAGGCCCCCAATCTTGGTTTAACAAGAAAGAAGGCATTGGGGTGGAGTCTTTCGTATTCCTTTTTTATATTTTCAACTATTTAAATCAATTAATTTAACTTATGAGATAATGATCATTTAATCAAACTTATACTCCTTTACAAATATGATTTTTGGTTCTAAAACATGATTTTTGGTAAAAAAAAAAATCATTTCTTATATTTTTATTTTTAGTCCTTACATTTAGCAAATATAATGTAATTTTAGTCCCTAAAAGCATGTGATTTTAATTCTTGTCCTTAATGAGGTTTAAAATCACGCAATTTTTCAAAATATAAGTACTAAAAAATTAATATTTTATAGAAATTATTTTTAAAAAATCATACATGCAAACACCAAAAATACAGTTAAGATATATATATATATATATAGAAGTTCTTCAATGAATTAAAATAATTCATTAAAAAATAATATAATTAAATGAGTTTTCTATTTTTTAGTTTTTAAAACATGTATTTGAAAATATATTTATCAATCAAGTTATTTTATTCTCTTATTGATTAAATTATACAACTATAAATAATTGGATAGCTCCTTAGTTTAAAATCAAATCTAACTTAAATTATTGGTTATGATTCTGGTGGTTAATCATGTGGTGCTAATGACATTGTTTGAAGCGATCATTTGGAAATTTCTATGTTATGGAGAGTGGTAGGACTTGAAAGTGACTAAAGTTTTAACTTCCCTTCTTCCTTACAATTTGGTTTCAAGAGATATATATATATATATATATATATATATATATATATATATGGTGTGGTTAGGAGATGTTATAATCTAAGAATGGTTAGTGGCACGTAGATAAAGTAGAGAGAGTATAGCATATTGGACTCATAAGGTCTATCACTTGTCGGTGATATGAATGGTAGGATATAGATTCTTGATGAATTGATCACTTGATTCTTTTTAGAATTGAATTCGGGTTTGGAAGACACTTGTAGGTCTATGATTAAGTTAGAGAGGAATTGCTCTTCAATCTAAATGACGATGTTTATGGAATTCAAGTAAAATTAATGATCTTACTTATCTTGAAGAATGTTTCTTAATTATTGGTTGGTAGATTTATTATTTCGAGGATGATCAATTAAGTGATTACCTTAGTTAGCTTAAAGTTGTTTCCTGAAATAGTGACGTAGTTCCAAGTTTTATGGCATGAGTAATTCTCTAATGTACTTCACTCATGGAATTCTTGAAATGATGATTTGAATTAACTCACTAATTATGAAAATGGTACACCAATGCATCATTAGCATTATTGGATCACAACTCTCAATTTAGTAAATCAAGGTCTTAGCCACAAGGCCAAAACTTAGATAGGAAATGGATTCATAATCATGAACTTTTGGGAAACTTCTAAATTAGGATAAATGGAAATTAATTGGGGATTTGGTAGCTTGGACAAGATTGGATGAATGAACTTAACTTTCTTGGAGTACTTTAGTCGAGTTGATAACCTCCAAAGGTAGTGGTATTTAGTGTGGTATTGGAACAATTTACCTGCCCTAGTTGTTTGCTGATGTTTGAATATTAATGTGATTGCATACTTGGATTTGAATGGTTGATAAGTGAAAAATATATGATAATTTCTTGTATAATTACTGCACTTATCAAGGGTAAAATAGTAAATTTATGCCCAAAATTACCTCTTTTATTAATAATTGTAGCATTTGTGTTTATTTAATTCAAATTTGAATTTGATGCTATTTTAATAGAAAATCTGTTGATTTTGCAGATAAAAAGACAAGTTTTAAATGGAGAAAGAAGATATCATCTATTTGAAGAAAGAATCTGCAGATGAGAGTTTAAATGAGAGCAAATCAAGATAAAATAAACAGTCATTTAAATAACGATTCTGAAGATAACTTTCTCAATTTAAATTTGAAGATCAAATCAGCACAAAATCAAGTCAAAAAGAGGAAAGTAAGGAAAGCAAAGCAAATAAAGATAAGATCAGGAAGAGATCAAGCTAAAAAAGAGGAAATCGGGAAAGCTGGAACGCATATCACGCTCCACCTGCGCTGAGTGTAGGTGGAGCGCAGCAATTAAATTACTCTCTGAATCCTATGCTTCATGTGCGCTGAGCGCAGGATGAAGCGCAGGAACACAGATTTAGTTTTTCAAAGGATTTCAAAACAGGTTCCTTCCGATTTCAAATGGCTTTCCAACTTCTATAAATAGAACCTTTGGCAAAGATAGTAGGGAGCTTGGAGATATGAAGTCTATTAATCAGTTTGAGCATTCAAACCTGACTCGAAGACTTAATATCCTTTAGTTTTAATGATTAACAAATAAGATTATATAAGAACATAATATTAACAAATAAGATTATATAAGAACATAATATTAACAAATAAGATTATACAAGAACATAATATTAACAAATAAGATTATATAAACAGATTCTACTGAGAAAGGTATTGGTTTGTTGATTGTGTTTCAGGTTGGAATATTCATAAGAAGACTTGATGAACAAAATCAGGATCAAAAGAACAAATGCAGGATTTAATATAAAGGTTGTCTGAAGCGTAGAAGCTGTCTGAAGTAAGCAACTCGTCTGAAGTGTTGAAGCTGCCTGAAGAATGCAACTCGTCTGAAGTGCTGAAGCTGTCTGAAGTGTGCAACCCGTCTGAAGACGTGAAGACTATCTGAAGAAGTTTACAAACAGAAATCAAGAATTGATCTCTTAAAGACGTTGCTAAAGTGTAAAGCACACTCTACCAAAATAGAGTACACTTATTTCAGTATAAAAGCTAAACATGCTTTTATGCCTCGATCAAAGTCTTGCACAAATAAGGAAACTCTGCAATGACTTTCTCTAATGACTGCTGCACCTGCAACAAAAGGCATTTCAGTATAAAAGCTAAACATACTTTTATACCTCGACCAAAGTCTTACACAAATGAGGAAACTCTGCAATGACTTTCTCCAATGACCACTGCACCTGCAACAAAAGGCATTTTTGTGTGCGCAGACCTACTGCACCTGCACCTGCACCTGCTGGTTGTCCAGAACGGGATAGAAGACTGAGTAAAAGCAACCAAAAAGATGTTTGAATAAAACATATTAAATTCAACATATTTATTCATCTATATCTCAGAAGAAGAAAATGCAAAGAAGAACAGAGCAGCAATCGTCTGAAGAAAAGAAGAAATATATTATCTGAAGAAAAGAGCTTATTGAAAGCATCTCAAGCTGGAGAATTAAAATAAGCTTGAAACAATTATATAAGATGAGCACATGCTGAAGCTGATAAAATTACTATGAGATAAAAGCAAGCATTTGAGTATATGTGAAGGAATCAATTGTCTGAACATATAAACTCTCTAAGTGCATGGAACAGATTTCAACATTGAAGAAATCAATACAGAAGCTAAGAATATATGATTCAACGACTATAATATCATATGTATTTATTCAAAGAATTCAACAACAACTTTTGGACTAAACACCTCATTCAAAGAAGTAAGAAGAAATGGTGTCAGGAAGCAAATAAAAAGGGGAGCATATACAAAATATGCAAAAGGACAAATCCAACGGATATCTCCTCATATACACTCCAAAGGAAATCAGAGAAAAGCTGAATAAAGCAGAAGAAAATTAATAGAGAGAATTAGCAGAGATATATCGAGAAAATCTCTCAAAAGAGCTCATCTCTAGAAGTGTCAGCACAGGATCGTCTGAACACTTATTTGCTTAAGGAGAAGCAACCGTTTGAGACATTACTACACAATGGCTATATGAGCCACATCATCAATTATCTCAACAGTATTATGAATCATCTTCAAACGGCTATATTCCAACAGAACATATAAATAGCCTCAAGATTGAATTTGAAGATGTTGATTAAGAATCAACCATGCTGCCGACCTATTGGTCAGTTAGTCAAAAATTGTTGTTCGGAAGAATAACCAACCAAGTTGTCCAAAATGACAATGAACCAATAATGGTTTGAAGCCATCAATGTACCATGGTTATTCCAATGATACGGGTGAGAATGTAGCCCATGGAAACCAATGGTTGGAGAACAAGGCTGGAGCTTAAAGTCAGTATCTACCTAGCCAATTCTCAGAGGATGTTATTCCTCATATCAGAGACAGGGATTGTACTTAAACTTATATACTTGTATCACTGTCTTACCCTTGTACTTAGAATTCATTCATTGTATCCTAAGTAGTACTCAGTTAACCTCTAGTACAGGAAAAGATTAAGTTTATGTTTCGTGGAAACTTAAACTTAGTTTAATTTGTAAACACTTTATATGTCTAAGAGCCTGGAGAGGCTTGGTGGAAGAAAGAATACTCTACACTTGGATAAGTGTCTGAGAGCCTAGAGAGGCTTGGTGGAAGAAAGAATACTCTACACTTGGATAAGTGTCTGAGAGCCTGGAGAGGCTTGATGGAAGAAAGAATACTCTACACTTGGATAAGTGTCTGAGAGCCTGGAGAGGCTTGGTGGAAGAAAGAACACTCTACACTTGGATAAGTGTCTGAGAGCCTGGAGAGGCTTGGTGGAAGAAAGAATACTCGGTGTTGAGCCTGGAGAGGCTTGTCTATAAAAGAATACTCGGTGTTGAGCCTGGAGAGGCTTGTCTGTAAAAGAATATTGCATGAGTTGCCTGGAGAGGCAGTTGAAAACAAAGGAATACTTGTGGTTTAGCCTGAAGAGGTTGTGGTAAAAGAATACTTGTATCTGAGTTCAGATAGTGGAAAATCTAGTGGTGGTTTGCCTCTGGGACTGGATGTAGCTCACGGGTTTGTGAGTGAACCAGGATAAATTCTGTGCCTAAGTTCTCTTTCCCTTAATCTCTTTATTTACAGTTTTCATATTTATGTTGGGGATTGAAAAGTATTTTTCATAATAAAATTAACACAACTATTTCAATAAAATGATCTTTCATATGAACAAAACATGAAATGTCTCTCATATCATTTGAAGCATTACAAAGAATGTACCTTGAAGAACTTATGAAATAATTATCTGAAGTGAGTCTGGAAAGCGTATCTATCTCTAGATCACAAACGGGTAACATCTTTCCTATCTTTATTTAAATTTAAATTTAAAGTATAGTTACTTATCTGTTGTTTGTTTTATTGAAATTAGTTATTAAATATTGTATGAATATGTGTTTTGCTACTTTTTAAATTCGTTAATTATATTACATACTTATATATACTTGTGTGAAAATTAACTGTTGCATAGTGTTTGTTTTGCATATATATTAGTTGATTAGTTGAAGAGTCATTTGTGTTAATTATTCTGTCAATAATTGTGGTACGACGCTACGTGAATCAATGTATCATAAACCAGTTTCTCATAATTGGAACGATGCACAACTCTCCATGTCTGTTCAGTGTATGTAATCGTCTCTCATCAATGCTTGAAGCACGCCTAGTTACCTATTTAAAAGGATTGGAAAATCAACATGAAAACTACACTTCATTCAATCAAGTCTCATTAAAAGCAAAGTTTTTCAAGCACCCTAATCTCTCAAGATCATCAGTTCAAACGTACTCTATGGAAAACATGTCTGCTTCATCAAATGACTCAAAACCCTCCATGTTTGAAGAAAGAATCATCCCTTGCAAATTGGTTAATCTCTCAGATTTTGATGAAGCTGACTACAAGATCTCAGAATATTTTGAGAGTGTTGGATGGACTCCTTTCTTCAGCAACATTTCCTCACCATGGCATGAGGAAAGCGTTTTGGAGTTCTGGAGCAACTCCAAGGTTGTGTCCAATGAAGATTGGTCTGGGATTAAAACAGAAGTGATGGGAAGACCAATTTGTGTGGACTTCAAATTAATAGCTGAGGTGATTGGAGTGCCTGCCAGAGGAGAGCAATATTTCCAGAGGTGGGAATCCCTTCATGGTGGGACTTTCATCTTTGATGAAGTTCTCTTTGGAAGAAGATGTCTAGCGCCTTACAGACCCTCTCAACTTCTGAAGATTCCCAGAGCACTTCTTGTTGTGCTGAACTGCTGCATCCTCCCCAAAGGACGCAACAAGTTAGTAATAAATCAGCTGGAAAGGTTCGTACTGGGACACTTGCTGACGAAGAAGAGAAACAGTCTCCCTTAGGTGCTGATGTTTCAGATGATTTTCAGAGAGGAGATGGGAAATGAAAACCTCTATCCCCACAACACCCTAATAATGAAAATTCTTATGCACAAGGGCTTTCCTATGGAAAGTCACTTTGACCAACCGTCTCCTTACTTCTTCACTCCAGGAATGTATGACCGGACCTTATCTGAACGAGAAGAAGATCCAGAGAACCAGGTGTCTATCCCTTCTCTCTTTGCAACCCATGACAAAGGGAAAAGAGTTTCTGCTCATCTGAGTGCTCATGGAAGGACAACGATGGTATTGGCTGCATATAATCTGAAGAGGGTGCATAAGAGGATAAATCGGCTTGCAAAAAGGCTGAAAGTTACAGAGAAGGAGTTACAAGAGCTGAAAGCAGAAAAGGAGAATGCAAATGCCAATGAGGACCCATGTGCTGATAACCATTGATTTTCATGTGTCTGATCATTATCCCTGATATAATTTTTTTTACTTTGCTCTATTAATGATATGAGTTTCTATCTTCATTAAGTTATTTAGCTTCTTCTTATCTGTGTTTCTGTATGTTCTGTCTGCACATAATAATATTTAAATCTTGCTCAAATTAAGTGTTCTCTTATCTGTGATAGTTCATTTTTTATACTGTATGTGTGTAAATAAAAAAAAATTGAATCGTTAACGTAATACACTTACCTATTTATTTATTAACAAATGGTATCGCTAAAATAATTAACTTGCTGAAGTACAATAAAACTAAAACTATTAACTTAAGATATTTTCTTAATAGATTAACAAACTCAATTAAGTAATATCAGATGCTACTGAAAGGTATTTTTAGTTTGTGTATGTTTCAGAAAACAAGTTTTGAAGATAAGCTTAAGAAGACCATCGTCTGAAAAGACAGATTAAGGGAACATCATCTGAAAAAATGGCTAGTGTGATATCATCTCCATTGTCTGAACCTGTTCAGAGAGTTCACAATGAACTTACTGAAATTATGGGTCAGAAATGTTAAGATGGTTGATACACAATGCACCGAGCCTACCTCAATTCTTGAGAAGATAATTTTGACTTAGTAACATCCCTATTCTCTGAACCTGTTCAGAAGGCTCTCTATGAACCTGCTGAAATTGTGGGTCAGGAATGTTAAGGTGATTAATACTCAAGCCATTAAAAGTCTACCTCAATCCTTGAGGGATAGGTCAAAATGGTTGTTCAAAGAATCTCTTGGAGCACAAAAGACAAAAACCATACTGGAACTTGCAGATATCAAGCAACCTCAAAAGAAGAAAAGTCTTCAAGGAAAGGTGCAATGTCAGAAAAGCATTCTTCCATCCAGAAGATAATGAGGAAATCTAATGGTAACCTTTGGTAACATCACTTCACCTTAAAACTTAAATATCTGTGAAAAATTGTTCTCTAGTAAAAGATTTTTAATCAACAAATAAAATTTTAATTAATGATTACAAACTTAAAAGACTCAACATATTAAAAGCTTCTCAGATAATCATAATCATAAATTAGAGGTGTCAAAATGGGCTACCCGGCCCGGCCCGGCCCGGCCCGCATCGGGTAGCGGGCTTGTGCGGGCAGGGCTAAAATACCCGGCTAAAATTCGGTTATGTGAACTTAGTGCCCTAGCCCGACCCTATGCGGGTAGCGGGCTTGTGCGGGCCGGCCCGGTTAAAAAAAAATTAACTTATTTAAAAATGTTGCTCATTAAAAATTGTAAACAATTATACTTTTACAAAACTAAAAAAAATTACAATTTAGTTATAAAATCATTTAAAAGGGGAAAAGCAAAATGAATTTGCATTCGATGAATCGAAATTGTTCCAAGATTTTTCCATTTTATAATACTACTCAATTAATATGTAATTAAATTAAATTAAATTAACCTATACTGCATCTGTTCCAAAAATTGTTCTTCAAAATTGATTCTAAATTGTTCCAAGATTTTTCCATTTTATAATAGTACTCAATTGATATGTAATTAAATTAAATTAAATTAAATAAATCTATATTGCACCTGTTCCAAAAATTGTTCTTCAAAATAGGATTATAAAATACATATTTGACAAACTTGGATTTGAGGAAGTATATATATGCACTAATATAATAATATACTCGATCATAATTGCTTTAATTAATTAGTTATCTATCAAAAGAAAATCATAATTGCTCACCATATCCATTGACTTCACAGTAGAAATTTCAATTTTCAGAACTTCAAATATTTTTAGATGGAAGAAAAATAAAAAATGGGCCATGCCAGCGAACTTAAGCATAACTCAAAAGCAAGGCATTTTTTTTTTAAAAAAAAAACGGGCCGCCCGTTAGCCCGATCGGGTAGCCCGGCCCGAACCCGCTTAAGATCGGGCTTTTTCATTTTCGGGCTAAAAAGCCCGGCAAAAATTCGGGCCTCTAATTTAAGTGCCCAAGCCCTCCCATATTGCGGGTTCGGGCGGGCCGGCCCGATCGGGCCGGCCCATTTTGACACCTCTACATAAAATCCTTTGCTCTGATACCATAAAAATCTGTTTTTAAAAATTTTCTTCTTAAATGTTTTCTCACATGTTCTATTCTATTTTTTTTCTTTCTTTTCTGTTTCTAAAAAGGTGTTTCGAAAAAGTATTTTCAAAAATATCTTCAAATATGTTTTTATGTCTCTTCTTAATTGTTTTTCAAAAACGTTTTCCAAAACTTACTTTATCCATGCTAATGACTCAGTTTCCTATAGGGCTTCATCTATGACCAATCAATGATGCACGTTTTGATACTTTCAAGGTCTGAAACTGTCATCATGAAATGCTACCTGAGCCCATATACATCGCTTGAACAACAATCCAATGGATTCATTCTCCTTACTTCTCTATTTTACCCTTGCTTCAAAGTCCTATAAATTCACAAGAGCTCTTCACACAAACTCAAATCTTCAAAGCTCTTCTATAGCTTTGTCTAAGGTTCTGAGTAAGTGGCTCCCAGAAGGATGATGAAGAAGCAAAGGGAAATAGCCGAAGGATTTCTGGAACATGTTGAGGCAAAGATCAAGTCATCTTGGATGATGTATGGAATGAAGAGTAAGGGAAAGGGTTCATCTGAAAACCCGTTTCTCTATACATGGACCATGGTGATCTTGCTGCATCACAGGTGGACTGGAAGACCACTGGGAGATCCCAGAATAACCAATCTTATAAAGAGAACTACTGACAAAGTGGTTCTTGGATTTAAGGTGGTGGCTGCTGGTTGAAACACAGTCTTACATGATGCACCTCCACTGTCCCAACAGTTAGAAGGAAAATGCGTGCAGCAAAGCACGGTTGGGATGAAGTCTGGGGCTCTGAGGCAACTCCTGAAGCTTTTGCAGCAGAAGGAGTGGTGATAGCTTTGAAAGAGATGAAGTCTATAAGGCTATGCCTCAGGCCTTTGAAGGAATCTCCGGAGGAAGCAATGGATGGATGCATTCTATTTTTGGAATGTAACCTCTTTTCTTTTTTTGTGAAAACCTGCTTTTTGTATATATCAAATGTTTTGAGAAAATTAAACTTGTGTATTTCTGTTTTTATTTCAGTTTCTTTTGTTTATCAAAAGTTGTTTCATTTGACAGTTGGTATTTATTCCTTAATCTTTGGTATCTGAATAATAAAAATAACAATTTGAGTAATAACGTCTCTGCAAATTTAGAACAACTGATACCAAGATTCAGACAATGTCTAAAAACTTTAATATAAGATAAAAAGGGGGAGAAATATAAACAGTAAAGAAATACAGCTAAGCGATAATGGTAAAAGTAAGTTAACTTAAAATAGGAAGAAAGATATGAAATTCAACATAGTGAACCTTTTTAATCAATGACAAAAGGGGGAGAAATATACAACTAACAAAATGCTGGAAATATTGTATGTACTACTAAAAGTATATAAAAGGGGTAGAAATATAAAGGAGGAGAAATATAAAAACTAACAAGAATGATGTATGTAACAGGTAACTAGAAACTCAGAAGATAACAAATGTCATAACTGAAAGTATAACAGTAAGAATAACTTAAGATAACAATTGATATATGTAATAATAGTGTAATTATATAACAATTGGTATCTGAGATAAGTTAATAATATATGGTATTATTAGTTCTCAATGATTAACAAACAACTAATAATTGGTATCTAAAAGATTAACATCTAGTTTCTAAGAAATACTAATAATTGGTATAAAAAAGATTAAACATCTAGTTTCTAAGAGGTTAACAATTAGAATCTAAAGATTAACATCTGGTTTCTAAAGGCTAAGTTAACAAAATGTATCTAATCTTGTTAGTATTTAGAATATTAACAATTGGCAACATTTAACAAACTAAAGAATAAATGTTCTTCTCAGGGGGGGTATTATAGATAGGGGGAGCCTTCTATATACTTAACCATCTTTCCTTAAAACATTTTTTAAGTTATACATACCTTATTTGTCATCATTAAAAAGGGGGAATTGTGAAGTCTATTAATCAGTTTGAGCATTCAAACCTGACTCAAAGACTTAATATCCTTTAGTTTTAATGATTAACAAATAAGATTATATAAGAACATAATATTAACAAATAAGATTATATAAGAACATAATATTAACAAATAAGATTATATAAGAACATAATATTAACAAATAAGATTACACAAGAACATAATATTAACAAATAAGATTATATAAGAACATAATAAGAACAAATAAGATTATATAAACAGATTATACTGAGAAAGGTATTGGTTTGTTGATTGTGTTTCAGGTTGGAATATTCATAAGAAGACTTGATGAACAAAATCAGGATCAGAAGAACAAATGCAGGATTTAATATAAAGGTTGTCTGAAGCGTAGAAGCTGTCTGAAGTAAGCAACTCGTCTGAAGTGTTGAAGCTGTCTGAAGAACGCAACTCGTATGAAGTGTTGAAGCTGTCTGAAGAACGCAACTGGTCTGAAGTGTTGAAGCTGTCTGAAGAATGCAACTCGTCTGAAGTGCTGAAGCTGTCTGAAGTGTGCAACCCGTCTGAAGACGTGAAGACCGTCTGAAGACGTGAAGACCGTCTGAAGACGTGAAGACTATCTGAAGAAGTCTACAAACAGAAATCATGAATTGATCTCTTAAAGACGTTGCTAAAGTGTAAAGCACACTCTACCAAAATAGAGTACACTTATTTCAGTATAAAAGCTAAACATGCTTTTATGCCTCGATCAAAGTCTTGCACAAATAAGGAAACTCTGCAATGACTTTCTCTAATGACTGCTGCACCTGCAACAAAAGGCATTTCAGTATAAAAGCTAAACATACTTTTATACCTCGACCAAAGTCTTACACAAATAAGGAAACTCTGCAATGACTTTCTCCAATGACCACTGCACCTGCAACAAAAGGCATTTTTGTGTGCGCAGACCTACTGCACCTGCTGGTTGTCCAGAACGGGATAGAAGACTGAGTAAAAGCAACCAAAAAGATGTTTGAATAAAACATATTAAATTCAACATATTTATTCATCTATATCTCAGAAGAAGAAAATGCAAAGAAGAACAGAGCAACAATCGTCTGAAGAAAAGAAGAAATATATTATCTGAAGAAAAGAGCTTATTGAAAGCATCTCAAGCTGGAGAATTAAAATAAGCTTGAAACAATTATATAAGATGAGCACATGTTGAAGCTGATAAAATTACAATGAGATAAAAGCAAGCATTTGAGTATATGTGAAGGAATCAATTGTCTGAACATATAAACTCTCTAAGTGCATGGAACAGATTTCAACATTGAAGAAATTAATACAGAAGCTAAGACTATATGATTCAATGACTATAATATCATATGTCTTTATTCAAAGAAGAAACTTCAACAACAGCTTTTGGACTAAACACCTCATTCAAAGAAGTAAGAAGAAATGGTGTCAGGAAGCAAATAAAAAGGGGAGCATATACAAAATAAGCAAAAGGACAAATCCAATGGATATCTCCTCATATACACTCCAAAGGAAATCAGAGAAAAGCTGAAGAAAGCAGAAGAAAATTAAGAGAGAGAATTAGCAGAGATATATCGAGAAAATCTCTCAAAAGAGCTCATCTCTAGAAGTGTCAGCACAGGATCGTCTGAACACTTATTTGCTTAAGGAGAAGCAACCGTTTGAGACATTACTACACAACGGCTATATGAGCCACATCATCAATTATCTCAACGGTATTATGAATCATCTTCAAACGGCTATATTCCAACAGAACATATAAATAGCCTCAAGATTGAATTTGAAGATGTTGATTAAGAATCAACCATGTTGCCGACCTATTGGTCAGTTAGTCAAAAATTGTTGTTCGGAAGAACAACCAACCAAGTTGGACAAAATGAAAATGAACCAATAATGGTTTGAAGCCACGAATGTACCTTGGTTTTTCCAATGATACAGGTGAGAATGTAGCCCATGGAAACCAATGGTTGGAGAACAAGGCTGGAGCTTAAAGTCAGTATCTACCTAGCCAATTCTCAAAGGATGTTATTCCTCATATCAGAGACAGGGATTGTACTTAAACTTATATACTTGTATCACTGTCTTACCCTTGTACTTAGAATTCATTCATTGTATCCTGAGTAGTACTCAGTTAACCTCTAGTACAGGAAAAGATTAAGTTTATGTTTCGTGGAAACTTAAACTTAGTTTAATTTGTAAACACTTTATGTGTCTGAGAGCCTGGAGAGGCTTGGTGGAAGAAAGAATACTCTACACTTGGATAATTGTCTGAGAGCCTGGAGAGGCTTGGTGGAAGAAAGAATACTCTACACTTGGATAAGTGTCTGAGAGCCTGGAGAGGCTTGGTGGAAGAAAGAATACTCGGTGTTGAGCCTGGAGAGGCTTGTCTGTAAAAGAATACTCGGTGTTAAGCCTGGAGAGGCTTGTCTGTAAAAGAATACTCGGTGTTGAGCCTGTTTAGGCTTGTCTGTAAAAGAATACTCGGTGTTGAGCCTGGAGAGGCTTGTCTATAAAAGAATACTCGGTGTTGAGCTTGGAGAGGCTTGTCTGTAAAAGAATACTGCATGAGTTGCCTGGAGAGACAGTTGAAAACAAAGGAATACTTGTGGTTTAGCCTGAAGAGGTTGTGGTAAAAGAATACTTGTATCTGAGTTCAGATAGTGGAAAATCCAGTGGTGGTTTGCGTCTGGGACTGGATGTAGCTCACGGGTTTGTGAGTGAACCAGGATAAATTCTGTGCCTAAGTTCTCTTTCCCTTAATCTCTTTATTTACAGTTTTCATATTTATGTTGGGGATTGAAAAGTATTTTTCATAATAAAATTAACACAACTATTTCAATAAAATGATCTTTCATATGAACAAAACATGAAATGTCTCTCATATCATTTGAAGCATTACAAAGAATGTACCTTGAAGAACTTCTGAAATAATTATCTGAAGTGAGTCTGGAAAGAGCTCAGTTCAGAAATCAGAAACAGACTTCAGACAACCTCTAGTCATCTGAAGTATTTCAAAAACCATTCTGAAAATACTCTTTGTAATAATCTTCAGAAGATACTTTGAGAAGCCTCTGTTTAAAACAATCTTAAGCTTTAGAAGAAACTCTATTTTTCTTATCTTCCGCACGTTTTAATTATCTCTGATCTTAAGACTTGTTTTGAATATTGTTCATCTTCAAGATTTAAATTAAAGATTTCTAAAATCAATCAAAAAGCTTAAAACACTATTCAACCCCCCCTTCTAGTGTCTCCTGTGGTTCTAACAATTGGTATCAGAGCTCACCTTCGGGTTGAGCATCTAACAAATGCAGAAGGAGTAGATCCTCAGTAGATGGAAATCTCACCAAGCTGAAGCAACTCTAAAGAATTATAATGAGAAAAGAAAATCAATTTTCTTAAAACTCATTATTCATATAAAGGCATTCTCCAGAAAAATATAATTGGAAAAGGAAAGCGTATCTATCTCTAGATCACAAACGGGTAACACCTTTCCTATCTTTATTTAAATTTAAATTTAAAGTATAGTTACTTATCTGTTGTTTGTTTTATTGAAATTAGTTATTACATATTGTATGAATATGTGTTTTGCTACTTTTTAAATTCGTTAATTATATTACATACTTATATATACTTGTGTGAAAATTAACTGTTGCATAGTGTTTGTTTTGCATATATATTAGTTGATTAGTTGAAGAGTCATTTGTGTTAATTATTCTGTCAATAATTGTGGTACGACGCTACGTGAATCAATGTATCATCAACCGGTTTCTCATAATTGGCACGATGCACAACTCTCCATGTCTGTTCAGTGCATGTAACCGTCTCTCATCAATGCTTGAAGCACGCCCGGTTACCTATTTAAAAGGATTGGAAGATCAACATGAAAACTACACTTCATTCAATCAAGTCTCATTAAAAGCAAAGTTCTTCAAGCACCCTAATCTCTCAAGATCATCAGTTCAAACGTACTCTATGGAAAACATGTCTGCATCATCAAATGACTCAAACCCTCCCATGTTTGACGAAAGAATCATCCCTTGCAAATTGGTTAATCTCTCAGATTTTGATGAAGCTGACTACAAGAACCGACATGGGATAACATAGTTTGGCTAAGGTATCATAATTGTATATTCATAAATATTATAGGGGTTCACATATAAAAGGGGTGCGATGAAACGAAGTTCAATCCTTGTCTAAGTAACTGTCTCTATCCATCCCAATTTACTTTCTGTTTTTATTTTACAGCAATTCACAATTCTCAACAAAACAATCGTATTCTCTACTTGATAGTTGTGACCACTATTCTTTATAAAATTGAACTGTTCCCTGTGGATACGATACTCTACTTACTATTATACTGCTGAGGATTTGGTACGCTTTCCGGATTTTCAACAAGTATTTTTGGCGCCGTTGCCGGGGAACGGTGTATCAATTTTTGAGTAAACTAACAAATCAGTCCCTGACTTTGTGGGGACCATGTAGTTTCATCCCTGACTTTTCTAAAATACCACTTTAGTCCATACTTTATTAAAAAAATGCACTTTAGTCCTTATCTTATTAAAAAGCATGCACTTTAGTCCTTCACTTTATTGAAAAACATGCACTTTATGCATGCTTTAACAAAGTTAGGGACTAAAGTGCTATTTTAGAAAAGTCAGGGATGAAACTGCATGGTCCCCATAGAGTCTGGGACTGATTTGTTAGTTTACTCATGAATTTTTTAAAGACTTAGGAGGTCTATTCTATCAAGTTGTATATAATAATTTTTTTTAGAATTTGATTTTAGGATTTTTAGTTTTAGGATTTTTTTAGGAATCTTTTTTTTTTTAAATTTCTTCCACACTTACCTTTTTCCAAGTTTTCTTGATTTATGCTTTTGCGAGGCCAGGTGTCTCCAAATCAGTTGAAATTTGATCCCGATATAGAAAGGACATCCAGGAGGAACATGAGCAAAAACAAGAGAAGAAAGAGAAGGAGAAGCGAGGAAGAACCCAAAAATATGGAAGAGAAACAACAAAATCCAAGGAGAAGAGTCTTAGGAAACTATGTCATGCACCAAGGACCGCGCCATTACTCAAGTATTGTTCTACCAGTTACGGTGAAGTCCTTGGAGATGAAGGTTGCACATCTGAACCTCATCAATGCCCATCAATTCGCAGGATTGGATCATGAAGATCCACATACTCATCTCTAAACTTTTTATGAATTGATTGGAACTATGGGTTTTGAATAAGGGAATTTGGAATCTGTATACTTACATTTATTTCCTTTTTCTCTGATAGGTAAAGCTAATGAGTGGCTGAAGTCGCATCCCAACCAAAGTCTGAACAACTGGGGCGTGGTAGAAGATAAATTTCTTAAGAGATTTTTTCCACCGTCCCGTTATATTCAAGCCAAATCAGACATCTCCACATTCAGGCAAGGAGCAGATGAGCCATTATGTAAAGCCTGGGAGAGATTCAAATCTTTACTGCACAAGTGCCCCAATCATGGTTTTGAAGACATTGCCCAATTGAACATCTTCTGCAATGGACTCAGACCACATTCAAAATCTTATATAGATGTTGCAGCATGAGGGACAATCTTGGCAGTGGATGTAGAGCGTCCTATTACCATTATTGACAATTTTGCACAGAATGATCAACAAGCTCAATGTGGACGACAACCAGTCCAAGTTCAGAAGAAGGGAGTGCTAGAATTAAACATCAATCATGCACTTCTAGAAGAACAAAAGTTCCTAAAAAGGCAGATTGAGACACTCACCAAGCAATTGGAAACGCTTCCTCAACAATTGAAAGCAGTACAATCTCAACAAGCCAGATCCCATAGTTGATTTGTGACTTTTACGGAGGCGACCATCCTAATGGTCATTGTTCTTTTCAAGAATTTCAAGGAGAACAAGTCAACTTCATGTGAAACCAAGGAAGACAAGGGAATTTCTCCAATAATAATCAGTATTCACAAGGATGGAGAAATAACCAAAATAACAACTCTGGCTGGAGACAACAAGATGGAAGCAATAGACAGATGCCATATCAACAGCAGCAACAAGGCTACCCTTCAACAAATGACAGACTCACAAAACTTGAAGAGAAGATTGATACTTTCATACAGAGCTTTGATGGATTCAGGAAGAATACAGAAGCATCAATCAAATCCTTGGAGAATCAAGTTGGTCAACTTGCAAATGAAATGGCAGAACATAAAAAGGGCCACTTCACAGCAAACACTCAGACCAATCCAAAGGAGAACTGTAATTTGGTTGCTACTGAAGGCAACCTAACAGAAGAAAGTGATTTGGAGGACAACATCTTACCTGAAGGAAAGTTACTCACAGAGGGGATTGTGCATAGGAGTGTTCAAAAAGAAGTGAAGCTAGAGGCAGTTCTTAAAGATGAGGAAGAAGCAGAAAAGGTCTACAGCACAGGTAAGTCACTTGACTCAGGTAAGTTTACTATACCAGTTTCTATTGGTAATCAACATGTTACCAAAGCTTTACTAGATCTTGGGGCGAGCATCAATTTGATGTCGCTATCATTCTTTAACAAACTGGGAATTTTGAAGGTCAAGCCTGCCAAGGTAAAGTTACAGCTTGCAAATAAAACCACTCAACAACCATATAAGATAATTGAAGATTTGCAAATAAGAGTGGATAAGTTTGTGTATGTTGCTGACTTCTACATTGTTGAGATGGAAGAGGAGGATACTGATGTCCCCTTAATTCTAGGAAGACCATTCATGAAAGCTGCCAAGGTAATAGTGGATGTTGATCGAGGGAAATACCAAATCAGCTCTAAAGATGAGAGCATTGTTTTCCACTTAGACAGAGGAGTTCCCCAAATAGTTGAACCACCAAAACAATTGAAAATTGATCCTACTGATGTGATCTACAATTTTCATTCTGAACAACAACTGCTAAAAGTAAGAAAGAACGAAGTTATTCAAGGTGTCCCTAAGCACAAGAATGAAAAGGTTTTCAAATTTCTGAGGAAACCAAGAATGAGAGTGAAGCAGCAAGAAAGTATGATGGAGTTCAGATTCAAAAAGAGAAAAAGATCAACATCAGAAGAAGAAAACAGTGAAGACAGTGATGGTAGTAATGACAAGATAAGAAATTGGCATGGAGGGTGGGAAATAAAAGGAAGAACAGGATCTGAGTCAACCATCATCCTCCAATTAAGGCCACCATAAGTAATCAGGCGTCGAGCTATCAAACGTTAAACAAGCGCTTCCTCGGAGGCAACCCAGCTTTTTTTGTTTTTATTTGATTTTTGTTTTTGATTTTTTGTGTTGTAGTTAGAGTCAATACCTGTTTAGTGTGAAAAATTGTTAGGAAAGGGTCAATAAAAATTAGGGAAGAAATTAGAAACACTTTAATTTAGGAAGTAGCAAAAAATAGAACTGGAATTTTAATTTTGTTTTCTACGCTTCACTTGTACTTAGCGCAAGTAAAGCGCATAATTACTATTTTGATTCTGTTTTCTGCGCTTCATCTGCGCTGAGCGTAGGTGAAGCGCAGCGCAACACTGCAGATTCCCTTAAAGTACGCGCTCCACCCTCGCTGAGCGCATGTGGAGCGCGCGTTCCCACTGCAGTTTAAATTTCAAAATTTTGAAGGGGGAAGGTCAT
The DNA here is from genome assembly GCA_026901365.1 of Sesbania bispinosa. NCBI lineage: Eukaryota > Viridiplantae > Streptophyta > Magnoliopsida > Fabales > Fabaceae > Sesbania > Sesbania bispinosa. The sequence goes on along the minus strand of QLOH01000048.1, from coordinate 1,629,723 downwards.
TTTCACCTTTCCCCAACTTCCTAAAGTGATTTTTCTCTGAGATTCCTACCTTTCCCTTACCCTTTTCATCTTCCAAACCTCTTCCTTTCAACCTTTCACACTATCTCAGGTATGTTTTTACAGTTTTATTAATTTTTCACCGATTAAAATATTTAGTTCTTTATTTTATTGAGCAAGACCTTAGGATAGAAGACTTAGGCTCTTAGGACCTTAGAAGTTAGGATTATTTGTCAATAGAGTCTTAGTTAATATGTTGATTATGATTGCATGCATGGTGGTGTGTTCTAATTTATTTAGTGGTAGTTTTCGAAGTGCTCAGTGATTTTTTTGCAAATTTTCTAAATGGTAAAATAGATGCTTAATTTGGCTTTAAATTTTTGCATGACCATTGCATGAATAATTGTATCTTATTGCATGTTTGAAAAGCATGATTTTTGAGCAAAATTCTGTTTAGTCTATAATGCCCTATTTAGAAATTTTTTTAGGACTTGCTTTAACTTATCACTTTAGCATGTTCTTAATAAATTAATAAATTGACATTAGGTAACATAACAATCAAGATTCTATGCAAAAGTGTTTGTTAAATGATTGCTTTGATTTTTGAATTAAATTGGCCACTTATTTTATTAATCATGAGTTGATATTTTATTTGCATAGAAATAATCTTGATTTGGTTTTATTTTGCAGATGGCTCGCACTAAAGTGGTCCGTGCTGGTTCCACTTCTAGGAGGGGTCAAATAAAATACCCAAAGAGGACTGATATTTTACTTGTGTTTTTCTTTTCTTTTTCTTTTCCTTTTCTTTTATTGTTTTCGTTTTCTTTTATTTTCTTTTCTTTTATTATCACTGGATATGTACTGTATATATAAATCTACTGACACATTATCTCTATGCAGTGCATTTTCAGGGTCATTTTTTTAGGAATTTTAGGAATTAGGGATTTAAGGGATTAATTTTAAAAATCTCAAAACTAGGCAGTCTAACTAACTAAATTAGAAAAGAAATAGGAATTTTGTGATTAAATCCATAATCAATTAGGGTAGGATATTGTACAGGAAAATATATCAGAGTAGTTAATCAATTTCATTAAGTGCTTTATCAAGGAATTTAGCCAAAAGCCGGTGAATTGAGAGACCAAACACTGATATGAGAGTTTTCACCGCTACTTGTCAACTGTTATTGATTGAGATTTTGGATTTTACTCTGCACATGAAAAATATGGAAGTGATAAAGGCATATTTTGTGATTAAATTATTTGCTCAGTGCCAAAAAGGCAACCTTTGAAAAAAATTTCCAATTCTTTGGTAACCCATTTGAGTTTTAATTTTTCCTTTCTTATGCACCCAGCCAAAATTAATGTTCATATCCCGTCCCTTACACACTTGGGATAGATAGAAAAGGTGCAACTTGATAAAATGGGGAGAAGTGGTTGTTTACTTGAAAGTGAAGAAATACAAAGAGCAGGCACAAGAAAGCAAAAGAAGATTACTCCCTCAAAAATCAAAAAAGAAAAAGTGAATAAAAGTAAATAAAAGGGAAAGTCAAGAATGAAGTGGAAGTATAGAGAGAAACTTCAAGTTCAAGAAACATTCAAAGATGCTCTCTATTCCAGTGTTTTCTTTGCATACCCAGAAAAACCATGATTTCTTGATAAACCTAGCCTCATTACAACCCAAGAAAGACCTTTTGATTCATGTTGACCATGTACATGTCTAGAAACTAGAAACAACTATCAATTTTAGTTGTTCAACTGCTGTGAAAAATTGAGGGAAACACTTACCTGTGAGTATGAGAGAATTCCTTGATTTATCACTTATTGTTTTGATTGCTATTTCTGAAAAAGTTTGAATGTGTTTTTATCCTGTTCTGATTGAATTATGAAAACATCACTTGATTCTGATTTTGAATCCGACTTTTGGAAAGTGACAGCTGCCTAGTAAAGAGATGATGAAATTGTTTCCTTATTCTTTTTTAGAATCATAACAGAGGGATTGAATCCATTTTGATTGCAAAAGGTTTTCTTGCTTGAGGACAAGCAAGAAGCTAAGTTGGGGGGAATTAATTTCTTATATAATTACTGCACTTATCAAGGGTAAAATAGTAAATTTATGCCCCAAATTACCTCTTTTTATTAATAATTGCAATATTTGTGTTTATTTAATTCAAATTTGAATTTGATGCTATTTTAATAGAAAATCTGTTGATTTTGCAGATAAAAAGGCAAGTTTTAAATGGAGAAAGATGGCATCTATTTGAAGAAAGAATCTGCATATGAGAGTTTAAATGGGAGCAAATCAAGATAAAATCAACAGCCATTTAAATAAGGATTCTGAAGATAACTTTCTCAATTTAAATTTGAAGATCAAATCAGCACAAAATCAAGTCAAAAAGAGGAAAGTGAGGAAAACAAAACAAATAAGGATAAGATCAGGAAGAGATCAAGCTGAAAAAGAGGAAATTAGGAAAGCTGGAACGCATATCACGCTCCACCTGCGCGGAGCGTAGGTGGAGCGCAACAATTAAATTACTCTCTAGATCCTGCGCTTCATGTGCGCTGAGCGCAGGAACACGGGTTTAGTTTTTCAAAGGATTTCAAAACAGATTCCTTCTAGATTTCAAAGGGCTTTCCAACTTCTATAAATAGAACCTTTTGCAAAGATCATAGGGAGCTTGGAGAAATGGCAGAGCTAGGGCTGAAGAAAAGTGTGACAGTTTCTTCGTTGGGTTGTAATGGCTACCATGCGTAGCTAAACTCTCCAATAGGATTGAATGTAGTTGATTCAATCCCCAATTGTATGTGAATTCTCTTTAATATTTATGAATCTCTATTTTTATGATGTCGGTATTTTTATACTTTGGTTAATGCGTAGCTTCCGCCTGTGTGCCGGAGTTATAGGTTGATTTTGTAAAATGCATTGGTAAATGGTTTTGTGAAATCAATAGCGAGTTTGGGGGAGCCTAGGAATAAGGAACTTGAACTCTGATTGGTAAATGTACTCATAGTAGTCGCTATAGAAATATAGGGCGAATTGATAGTGTTAACGAACGGAAAAACATATCTTTAAAGCCGGGGTAATTTGTCGCATGGGAGAACCCGCATGAATTATTTCTCAGTATCTCATGATATAGGGAACCAGCATGGGATAACATAGTTTGGCTAAGGTATCATAATTGTATATTCATAAATATTATAGGGGTTCATATATAAAAAAGGTGCGATGAAACAAAGTTCAATCCTAGTCCAAGTAATTGTATCTATCCATCTCGATTTATTTTTTGTTTTTATTTTACAACAATTCACAATTCTCAACAAAACAACCGTATTCTCTATTTGATAGTTGTGACCACTATTCTTTATAAAATTGAACCGTTCCCTATGGATACGATACTCTACTTACTATTATACTGCTGAGGATTTGGTACGCTTGTCGGATTTTCAACAATGGTCCCAAGTGAGGAAAGTTGTTAGTCTTGCTCCCATGTCTTGGAGTTAGCGGTTGGTCATGGGTAAGTTTTGACTATATTCTTCAACCTCTCATCTTTCACCTTATGGCATAGCTGTGAAAAATAGTTATTAGTTATCAATAAGTCTAATGACCTCTATTCACTTATCACTCCAAATAAGGAACCCTTAAGGACCTGACTATGATAATACTGACTTTTGTTTCTTGCTGACGTGAGATAAGGTTAGAATCCTAAGACAATTGCCTAAATTGATTTGGTTTAGGAGTTACAGACTTCAAATTTTGAGGACAAAATTTATTTAAGGGAGGTAGAATTGTAACATCCCAAACATCAGGACTTAGAGAATACAGTGGAAGTCCTAGGCTGCAAATCCCACCGCAAGAAGGAAGTTAGAAGTAGAATGAGGACTTAGGGATTTGAGGGGAAAGTAAGACAAGGGTTAGGGGATTGGTTAAGAGTTATGAGTTTTAAGACAATTTAGAAGGGAAAAACCAAGTATTAAGCCAAACATGACTGTAGAGTTAACTTATAAGGAGTCACACTCAGTGGTGGAAAGGCTAGCATGGTGAAGGGATTAGGAAGGAAGTAGAGACAATGGAACTAGGGAATTAGATTGAGACGGAAGGAAGTAAGCTTAAACGAATTGGCGGGAAGGAAGAGGAGAGGCGTAGACTCAAGGAACTAGGGTAGAAAGGTGAATTTTATGGAAAGGAATAAGAGAACGGAGGAGCATAGTCTCATGGACACTTAGAACCCTTAACCTTAACCTTATTGAAATGAATTAATGATTTAAATCATGTTTCACGTGAAGTGTGCCCCGTTGGGCTTCAACCAAAGTTGTTGCTTAAATTTGGGTTTTAAGTCTAATGACCTTGGTTCACTAATTCGATCATATCTAGAGTCAAAGGTGTCCAATTGAGGTGATTCCACTTGAATTAGAAATCTAAGATCTAGGGCTTCAGTTTGATATATAATATGATAGTATTCCGATCTCTTTTGTACCTCCAAACAGACTTATTCTTTCTCAAGCGAGAAAGCTCTCGCTTGAGCGAGGAAATCAACAGAAATCAGGGAATTGTTTTTGGTTTTCTCGCTTAGAGATCGCCCGAGCGAGGCCTAAGCGAGGAAACAGAGAGGAATGTTGGAAATTCCACTCAGGACCCGCTCGAGCGAGCTTGAGCTAGGGTACTAGAGCAGAACTCCATAAAACATTGTTAGGGCTCATTTCTCTCACTTTTCTGCCATTCCTTTACCCGAGAGAGAGGGGGAGTGTTTTAGAGAGAGAAGCAAGTTTTGGAGCTAGAGGAAGCCAAGGATCTCCTCCCCCAACCTTCCTCAACCCATTCCTTCTTCTCCTCGAGCTCTCTTGAGGTGAGTATAAGTCACACACTTCCACCCATTCATGCTTGAATCTCTTCAATGAACCCTACCTCCTTATTCCCCCTTCTTTTTAGTCTTGTATGCATTTGATTGGTTGATTGTTCCCTATTATTTGTAGTGATTGAGTGTTTGATTAGAAATATGGATTTGGAATATAGTATGCTTAGGGTTTCACTCACCCCTTTGTTGTTGTCTTGTACATTCATGATTCATACTTGGATAACATGTTGGTAATGATTGTGGGGGTTTTGGTTATGGGATTCACATGATGGGGTTTTATTATAGCTATGAGAATGTTTAGATTTATCATGATTCATGTACTATATGTTATGTGTGAGCATTGCACTAAGACCTCCAGCCCTAAAGAGCTTGAGCTTCGGCTCCTAGAGAAAAATATATTTTTGGCTTCGGCCCCAATGGTTGAGCTTCGACTCCCAAATTTAAAATGTATTTTGGCTTCGGCCCTAGATTAACACTTAAGTAAGATTGGACTTTGGTCCCAAGAGTTAATGGACTTCAGTCCCCAAAGTAAAACTTGGGTTTTGGCCCCAGAGTAATGGCGGGAATAGTCCCCAAGGAAGACTTTCCTTATAGTCTGAGCTTAGGTCTAGCCCCAGAAATAGTGATAAGACCATGTATGTCGGGTAATGCAGATCATCATAGCATATCTAATTCGAGTTTGGCGTTAGATATCATGTTAAGTTGAGTTGAGTTATGATGCTATGATGATTTGTGATTGAACTAGTTTATGGATGGGTTACTTAATTGTATATTGCATCTCATATGCCTGCCCTCCCCACACCGCCTGCATGCATAGCTATACTCATTAAGACATTAGTCTCACCCCGTGTTTGTGGGATACATTTTAGATTTGCAGGATTATCTGGATGGATGCATGGGCGGAGGGTTTGAAGCTCCTTTAGTGGATTCTTCCACTTCTATGTGTGAAGATAATGTATACATGTTATACTATGTTAAGTTAGGTAGAGATTTCTATATTCAAGGATAATGTATTTCTGAGCCACATAGTGGTATTTATATTATGGAAGTTGTGGTGTTTGATTATTGCTTTCTGCTTATGAAATCATTGGAGTTTCTTAAGCATTTTATTAACGTGTATGTAAAGATATCGGTAATGGCACGAAATAATTTCAGGAATTTGGGGCTAGTGTCTCCAACAGGCATTTTTTCTCGAATTCAAAAATTAGGACGTTACATTCAGACACTTATTTTAGAAGCTTGAATAACCCCCGGTACTTTTAGGCCAGCCCGATAAAAGCCCACTACACGCAAAATACTGGGCAGCCCACAAAATCGGGAAAATATAGGGATCAGATACTTATTTTAGAGGCCCGAATAACTCCCAGGCTTTTTAGCCCAGTCTGATAAATCTTGCCACCCTCATCAGACCGGATCGGGCAATGGTAGGTAGCACGAATTGCCAACTCTAATAATATGGTTGGAATAATTGATATTTAAAAATTAATAATTCAAATTCAAAATAATTATCGTTTATTATTTTTTGGGTCTAAACTGTAGGTGTCCTACACGGGAGACAATCTTGCTCGAGCTAGGAACATCCACATCATTATGGGACTAACATTCACATCATGATGGGATTAACTCTCCAAGCAGTGGTTTTTTCCATTTACAAAATTTGAACATGGGATCTTGCTTAAGGGAAACCAAGCATGTATCACTTGTAGGGGTGGGCAAAACCCGGCCCGTCCCACGGACCCGTCCCAACCTAAGCTATTCGGGCCGGGTTAGACCCTGTCCCACATGAAAGATTAGGGTTTAATCAGGTCTCATTCAATAACCCGGTATCGGGTTGAGGATGGGTTCGGGTTAATCTTCGGGTTACCCAACCCGTCCCATATATGTATATATAATATATAACATCTATAATTTTATATTACTTAAAGGCTTAACATCATTTTAACTTTCTAGAGATTTTTTAATTTAACTTTTCTCTATGATAGAGGTTCTATCTATTTTGGAAACACATTTCATACATAAAGTTATATAATAATATAGTGATATTTTTCTCTTAACAATATTTGAAAGTTCATAAGAAAGTAAAAATATTAGGATTTAAAGTACGTGGACAGGTTTCTTCGGGTTGTGGACGAGTTCGGGTTTCAAGTAGTCTTGTACATTGTCGGGTTTCTTCGGGTTTATGGACGGGTTCAGGTATGAAAATTTGGTCTGATTAGAAGTTAGGGTTGGGTATGGGACGGACAAAACTCGTCCCACGCTCACCCCTAATCACTTGAATCAATCACCAGTTGGTAATTATCTTTTAATATGAATATTTATCTTAAATCCCCAATACAAATTAATTATAATATAATATATACATACTATTAGCAAATTTAAATTATTCATTTTAAATCCAATATATGCTTCATATTTTAACATATTTATTATTAAAAATAAATATTTAAAGATATTGATTATATAAAAATAAATAATTTTTTATGCATTGCATAAAATAAAATATTAATTATATGTACACCTTTATTTTCTCGGGCAGAAAATCATAGTTGTTTTAGTATAATGATAATATACTTATATTTGTTGCCGGGACAGGATTACATGTATTGTATGTTAGATTTTTCCCCCAAAAGAAAGAATATCATATATGGATATCAATATGGTATCATTGAAAAAAGTTATACCAAAATATTTCCAACTAATGTTGCCTTTAAACTAATTAACTTGCACTAAATTAAGACACCTGGCATACCAAATGATGTCTTTAACCTCCATTGAAATTCCATACTCAATGTTTAAGCATCACTTGCCACCCTATGGGAAGTAAATGAATAGGTTGGGCAGTGCTTTGCCATAAAGAGCAATCTCTGCATTTGCCTTTCACATCATGGGAAAATGTTTACAAGTTCATAGGTTAGAGGCTCATTATTTATATGAAAGTTTAAAGCTTGAGTGGGTCATGCAAGAGTCCACACTACACATATAGCATAATGCCCACTATATCCTTTCCTATGGCAGAGTAGACCCCAACATTGAAATGGGTGGAATCATAGGCTGCAATATGCAATGGAGCAGTGCAAAATGTACTCTACAATATTGGGATTGGGATGTGTTGTATTGTGTCTGCACTCTGCTGCAAGATAGGTAGGAACCCACCACAAGCACTTTCTCTCTTGATTCTTTGCTTGGAATTCCCACCTCCACTACCACTACCAAGTATCATCGCTCTCAAACATGCCCCAGCCTTGTCCAATCACCACCACTATATAGTATATAGAGAAGAGAAAGAAACAAACCCATATACATTATTTTACTTCATTGCCCATCAAATTAAAATACTACCAACAAACAAGCATTGCCCATCACCCATTATCTTCACATTTATCCTTAATCCACTAATATTTAATTTGATGAAAATAGGGTCATCTTATATAACCACATTTCCATGCTAGAACAAAACCAGCCCATGCCTCCTAAGAAAAACAATTTTTTCTCTCTCTCTCTTGCTCTCTTTCTGCGGAAGTAATGATTTGGTGCATTGATTGTATTATGGAATCTAGTGAGCATACAACAAAGACTATCTAAAAAAGACCGTCATTATGTTGGTTTATAGGACAATTATGGTCCTCACAAACCCTTTTTCAAAATCTCGTATTAATATCGGTTTCATTTCTCAACTTTATTTTATTTTTTGGGCTGTAGAACCATTATTGTGAGAGTGGTCCCTCACTGTTGTGTTGAGTGCCTTCAAGCACCAAAATCAACATGCTAGTTGGGTCAAAGATACAATATGGTGTACTTGAACTTTAGTCACCGTGAAACATAAAATAAAAATAAAAATAAAGTTGTTGAGTGATTGCTGTCTCTTATTTTTCTCATGTCTTTTTCCTCCACCCTTTTGGGATTTCAAACATTTGATGATAGTAACAAATTGAGATGACAAAAATTAAGACACAAGATACAAGTAACTCTTTGTTTGGATGGATATTTATTTGTAAACGATTAGTAGAATTGGATTTATTTAAATGTGAGTTAAAACTGATACATGTGATTTATATTTATTTTTTAAAGATAAATTTTTGATAAAATTTAATATAAAATTTTCAACTCGAAATACAAAAATTATAATTTATCACATTTACTTAAACTCAAATTTACAATCAAGATTAATTAAAAAATAATCAACATGAACAAAGATGGGTCAATTGCAAAATAATTAATTGCGTATTTAATTTGACGTTGAAACTGATCAAACTCAAGTTTAAAATCCCTACCAACACAATTATTTTTAGTGTTGAAAACATGAGTTTGTGACTGTGGGTTGTGCAAATGTTACTTCTATGACAAATAAATTAGATTTCACTAATGGTAGGAATGATGTACAGTAAAATGGGGGAAATTAATTAAGTTTACTAATGACAACAACCATTTTTTCTCATTTCTTGCATGATGCATGATATCAATATTTTGTTATGCATTATTCACATCCTTTGCCAAAATCAATTGCTTTCCTTTCTCTTTTTTATTTTCCGTTCAAATATCTTATATATTATTCATAAGATTAAAGTGTTTCTAATTTTGGGGAAGTAGTTTAAGATTCACTATTAATGAATTTTAGAAGAAGAAAGGAAGAATCCATTGTATTAGGATTTTATTTTAATTTGGTATTTACTATTAATATTTTATTTCAATTTGATTCCTGAAAGATTCTATTACTATGTACACTATAAGAAATTCGCTATTTAGCGACGACCTTGTAACGACGACCATGACACCATCTCTATTAGCGTCGACCAGACTGACGTAATGGCCGATGCTAAAGACATCACCGTTGAAAAAAATATTTTTTAATTTTTTTATGTAGCAACGACTTTGGTCGATCGACACTAAAGATATAATAATTTTTTTAAAATTTTTTTTATTTAGCGTCGGTCAGGCCGTCGCTAAAGGATGTTTTTTAGCGCCAGCCTTCGTAAAATTAGTGTCGGCCTGGCCGTCACTAATTTTTTGTTATTTTTTCACTATATATATATATATATCATATTTTGCGCTATATATTTCAAGAAACAAACTTAGCGTAACAGTAATGTTCATTCTTTATATCGTGCAAGTTGTGGGTTCGATTCTCACAATTGATAAATCTGGGAAGGAAGGATTATTTTTGAAATAATATGTAGTGACGACCATGAGTGCGGCTAACTAGCCATGGCCGTCACTATGTAGTGACGACCATTAGTGACGGCCTAACCATCGCTACATAGCGTCAGACATAAAATGTTATCGCAACTGCATTAACGACGAGGCTTTTAGCGACGACTGATTGGTCGTCGCTAATTATGAAATAGCGACGATTTTTCCTCTGTAGCGACGACTTGGCCGTCGTTAATTAAAAACCGATTTTCTTATAGTGATAAGAAGTTTGGCAATTAAGTATGCCACATAAGTCCAATTGGCGTTTTAGTTGGCCATGTAGGCACTCTTAAGACCGTTTATGGACGAAAGCTAACACGATGTGGACTAACTTGAGTCATGACAAACACTTTTAGGGATATTTTGATAAATTTTATTTTTTTATGGATTAAAATGACCGACACTAACACTTTTTGAGACCAAAATGATAGTTTAAAATCATTGGATGTTTGTGTAAAATTTCTTTACATTGAAAGTGTATATTAATTAAATCCTTTAAAATAATATTATACATATTTTAAATAAAAAAAACATTTTTAAATCTTTTAAAGAGTACTCTTAACTATGTTAAGTTTAATGGATTAAAGTGTATAATTTAAAATAAGAGATAAGTAAAATGTAATATTTGCATCTCTCACAAAAAGAGAGCGTAATTTACTCTTTATTTAAATGAATATTAATCTATGATAAAAGATAGTTTTCCCCCTAAAATTATAATGTACATAAATATTTTTTGTATGTAATAATTTTATGTTTTATATTTTAAGAATGATATAAATTTTATATGCACTCTTCATTTTAGTACATATTCATATGTTTCTTTTTAATTTTGTGACATATCAAGATAATTTTCCCCTAAAATTATAATGTACATAAATATTTTTCATATGCAATAATTTTATGTTATATTTTTTAAGAGTGATATAAATTTTATATGCACTCTTCATTTCAGTACATATTCATATTTTTTTTTTAATTTTGTGACATATCACTATCAAATCGAATTGATATTTTCCTTTTTAATTAGTAATTTAATTTAATAAAATTTTATCTTTTTTAAATGTCTTTAATAATACTCAAACTTCTCTGATCAACATTACATATAATAAGATATATATAAATCACTATTAAAATAGTTTTTATTAATTAAACCAATTTTTAATTTTTTTCAAAAATAAACTTTTTAAACATTAACAATTTTTATTATTAACAAAATAAACTTTTATTAATTAAAAATATTTTAATTGATATTTTATTATTTTATTTATATCTATAAATATGTGTAGATTTGTGTTAACACTTTTTCTCAAGGTATTGGTTAAGAAATTAATAGATAAAAAATTTTATTAGAAATCATGATATTTATTATATTTATAACATTAAAGAGTGAGTGATATATGCACACTTCTGTGTGTATATGTATACTTCATTATATGTATACTTCATTTGGTAGCATCAAAGTGGCCGAGAAATAAATGAGGGGGAGAGAAGTTGAGAATTTCTCTCGTAATTTCATTAAAGAAGTAAAAAAATGGTAGGGAAATGTAAAATTAGATACTTGTTTAAGATTTTTACACAAGTTATGTGAGAGATATCGGCTAAATGAGTGACTTTTTTTATAATTGATTTTTATTACTTGAAATTCGATCATCATTGTTTCACAGTAACCATTTTTTTAGGATTGTTAATTTGTTATACATAAAAATAAACTTTTATGAATAACAAACTATTTCTAACAAAAAAAGTTGATTATTTAAAAAAATATGTGAAAAAGTTCTATTTAAAATTATAATTCTTAACCAAACCATTCACTATTATTTTTCATTCATATCTCTCAAGGCAAACAATTAATTTACCAAATCATTTCTAGTTTAATTCTATTTTGCTCTTTGCTATATATATTTTTAAAGATCATATATTCATATAATAAATTTATACAAGAATTTATACAATATGTTTTTTCCATCTCTTTTTATTATATTATTTATCACTTCATATTTCTCGTTCTTTTATTTCTATCTGGCTAATAATAATAATAATGTTGTAAAAGGGTAATTTCTCTTTTAATTTTGTTTACTCCAACCAAATAGAAGGGTAGTGAAAGTAATTCAATGTCTCAAATTCATGGAATAAATTAAGACTTTATGACTTGAAACATGATTGCTAGGGTGTGATCTTGGTACAAAATAAAAGTTACACTCAAAAAAGTAATTTGTGTGGCCTGTGGATTCCTGGGGTCAACAAGTAATTATCCCGAACCAGTTTTCCAATATGCAACCTTCCAAATTACAATCGAGTGGGCTTTGATAAATCCTACTTCATTTCCCACCATTGATATATGATTCATGGTGGGACCCAATTGAACCTCCTAGTCTAAGGATATCATCATAAACAATCACTCCTTCAATAGCCACATCAGGTTTTGTCCCTCACACATACCATAATCCAATGATTAGCATCACCCAATGCCACACTGCACCCCCACCCAACAAAGTCAAGCATCATGATCAAGATCCCACCCAACATCCCTTTGGTCATGAATCTCATGATTTGAACTCATCAACACCATCATACTGTGTTTGATTTTGCATCCACAGTTTAGACAAAACTTACTAGTACAAACACAAATTACAATGTGATTGAATTAAAGTTTATAAAAGTAAATTTAAACATAACTTACATTTGTTGAAAAAAAATATAACTTATATTTACAAATTTAAGTTTATAAAAGTAATCTAGAATTTAAACACAGATTCAAGATAGAAATTATAGTGAAATGTAATTTTTAACATAAATCCAAACATACTTAAAAAAATATTTTACTTTTATAAACATACATATTACAAATTATAATCCAAACATACATTTAATATATATTTGATTTACTTTAAAATCACGTTTTAAATTAGACAATACTAAGAATAACAGTGTTTACCCGAATTCACATTTAAAAGGTTGTTTTGTGATAAATTAAATACACACTTAGTGTGCGTTTGATTTATACCAAAATCATGTTTCAAACGTGATTTGGACAAACGCGACAAAGAGTAGCGTTTGAACTGAATTCACATTTAAAACGTGAATTAGTGTAAACCAAACACATTATTAATAATTTCTAAATTGTAATTTGGAATTTTCTAAAGATGCATTAACTTGGTATGGCCCATCAGTCAACAAGATAAGGTGGTAAACCAAGAAGCAGTGAATCAAACCAAAAATGAAAGAGAAAAGTGCATGTAGACACAAAAAATAAAAGGTGTGAGTGACACTAGGAAAGTGGACCCATCCATTGAATCGACCGTTACGAGGCTTACCGAAGCAGGCACTAAGGTGAAGGGTAAAAATGGATGATGGGCAGTGAACACTTAACAAAGCAAAGATCGTTGGGTTGGGACATTTGCATAGGGAGGAGGGAAAATTGAGAGAGAAAAAGAAAGATGAAATGAAACAAAACAAAGCACAAATAGCAGAAGCCTGCAAGAGAGAGGACTGCAAGTTCGAATTATTCTTCTTCCTTGTATCATTGCTTTTATAATCCTCAGTACCTATTTTGGACTCATTACCCCTCTCTCTCTCTCTCTCTCTAGCTTTCATAATATTTTTCATTTTCTTTTTTTTTTTCTTGTTCTTTTCTTTGTTTGTTTTGCATATAAAGACCATGGTATGGTACATACTACATCATACCCTAGGCTGCTACAACAAGGGATGTGAGAGAGAGAGAGAATAAGGATGGGTAAGTAATTAAAAGCAAAGTGAAGAGGGTGCAGAGGCAAAGCCTTTTACACGTGATAAAGAAAACACCAAAAGCTCTTTTGCATGCGTGTATAAGATTCATCACCATCATCATCTCCCTTTCTCTTCTTTGAAAATTCTGAATCCTCCTCCAAAATACCCCATCTTTTTTTTTTCCTTCTTGCTAATATCCCATCTGCTATTTCTACTCTCCATTCCTTTCAAGTGTGTGCCTAGTTAACCATAAGGCCTTCTTTGTTAACCAAGAGAAAGAGGGTGAGTTCAAGTTATGTTTTTTATTTTAATTATTTTCTTTTTTTTTTCTCTTTTTCATTCTCATGTTACTAGGTGAGTGATTTTGTTGGTCGGTTGGTGGGTGGGTTTTCATTTTTTGTTTTGTCTTTGTTTACACTTCAAGGCATTTAATAGAGTGCATTTTGCACTGTAGCCTTTGCATTTTTATTATTTTTTTTATTTTTCTTCTGCCTACTTATCTTCTAGACAGTGATTTTGCTACCCTTTTCAATGTTTATTCCTTCACTTGGGATGTTTTGTTCTTAATTTTTGTTCTGTTCTGGTTGTTTTATTCTATTCTTTAATTTAGGTTTGAAACCTGGCTTCACATTCAATTTTTTATTCCATTTTTTTTTGTGTGTGGGTGTATTTATTGGTCATCTTTGGTGATTTTCAGTTTTTGGTAGGGGACAGGCCTAAGGAACTGGTTTTGTCTTCTGGGTATTTCCATTTTTCTGGGCTTCCCATATGTCTAGTCACATTTTATCATCAATTCTTCTCTTCCTTGCACAAGGTGATTAGCTTAGCTTGTTCACTGCACAATAGAAATGGTTTTTGCTTAGTTTGTCTTTTGCTTGTTGTGATATTTCGTGTCAGTGTCACTAGTTTTTGATCTCCAAAGTTGCATTGGGATTTCCTTGTCTTTTGAAACTTGTAGCAAAAGGGCAGAAGAAAATGTCTTCAAAATCTTCCTTTTGTTGTCTTATCTAATTTAGCTCTATGATTCTACTGCCATCACCATTTTTGGGTTTGGTTGCTGAAACAAGAGTGACTTGTTGGACGATTTCAGTTTTGCAAAGGAATAGTAATGTTTATATTCTTAAACAATGCCCGTACTTGACACTATATATCATTTTTAACTTTTTATGCATTAATTAATCCATTGAGCACAGCTCATACTTTTCAGTTTTCACTTTATAGCAATAACTACTCAATACTCATTTAGCTCACCTACATTTTCCATCTTTGTTTCTGTATTCTTAGCTGAAGCAATTGGCACTGTTTTGCAGTTATAAGCAAAAACTAAACGTGAAAAACTGGTTTTTGCTGAACCTTTGACAAGTGTGTGTGCCTCTTCTGTGTATCCATTCCTTCCACCACTCAGCATAAAGCCAACATGCCAGTGAGGCAAATGAAGGAGAGTTCAGAGCAACACCTTGTGATAAAAACCCATTTGCAGAACCCCATGAATCCAGCTAAGAAGGTTACTAGGGCTGTCCAAAATGGCAAAGGTCCACCACCACTGCCACAAGAACCCCATAACCAAACTTCACCTCAAGCAAGGACCAGGGGAAGAAGAAGGAGCAAAGTTGGCAGAAAATATGATCAAGGAGATGTTTTGATGACACCCAGTTGCCGACCCTGCACTGTTGTGACAAATTCTGCAAATGGGCCTGTTGAAAATGGAAGCATCTCTGGTGACATAGAAATGGGTTATCCTACTTCAAGCAAGTCTTTGAGCCTTGCTCTTAGGCCAGGATATGGACAAGTTGGAACAAAATGCATTGTGAAGGCTAACCACTTCTTTGCAGAGTTACCAGACAAGGACTTGAACCATTATGATGTAAGCCTCTTTCCTTGGTCTTTATCACTCTACTGTAGTCTTCTGCAAAATAATTAAGTTGGGTTTTCTGAGACAACTATTATGGCCCTTTATTGAAGTATTTAAGTTCATTCTGTGATTTCCTCTTACATGTTCTGTTCAATTGCAGAAGAAATTGAATAGGGTTCTGTTTTTGCCATCCTTTTCTTGTAGTACCATTTATGAGTCCTTAAATTTGGCCTGAGTTTTTGTTCTTATTGTTGCCTTTGTTTTAATACCATTCCCTGTTGCTGTATTTTGTAGGTCACTATTACACCTGAAGTGTCTTCCAAAGCAGTAAACAGATCCATCATAGCAGAACTTGTGAGGCTCTATAAAGAGTCTGACCTTGGGATGAGGCTTCCAGCATATGATGGCAGAAGAAATCTGTACACAGCAGGGGCACTTCCCTTTTCATGGAGAGAGTTTAAGATTAAGCTTTTAGAGGAAGAGGATGGAGTTAATGGCCCCAAGTAAGGTTTATTTATTACATATATATACACAATAATTAATATTTTCATTTGGCTTTGAGACACAAACATGGTGGACTCATATTCTTTTTTTAAATGTGTTTGAATTAAGTTCAATTTCAACAGACACTTACAGTCACACCATTTTTTCAGGAGGGAAAGAGAATACAAAGTGGTGATCAAGTTTCTTTCACGGGCTAACTTGCATCACTTGGGGCAGTTTCTAGCTGGTAAGCGTGCTGATGCTCCACAGGAGACACTCCAAATTCTTGACACCGTACTAAGAGAGCTATCATTATCATCTAAGAGGTACCTTTACCAAATAATAATTGAGTGAAAATGTGAAACTCAAAATTCTTGTTTTTTACCCCTCACAAAAGCTGCATTTTCTGAAGGTTTTGCCCCATTGGGAGATCCTTCTTTTCACCTGATATTAAAACACCACAAAGGCTTGGAGAGGGATTGGAGTCTTGGCGTGGATTTTACCAGAGCATAAGACCTACTCAGATGGGCCTTTCTCTCAATATTGGTATATTACTCATCATATATATTTTTTTCCTGATGAAAGTAGTACAATTCAACATTTCAACCTTATTTGTCTTCATTCTCTTCTTGCATTTCATAGATATGGCTTCTGCTACGTTCATTGAACCTCTTCCAGTAGTGGAATTTGTTGGCCAGCTATTAGGAAAAGATGTGCTATCAAGGCAATTGTCCGATGCTGATCGTATTAAGGTACTTAATTATATGAACAAACCTTGCTTAGTTCATTTTTTTGTGTTGTCTTAAAATTATACAATTTACAGAGCTATTTTAAGATGTCTAACAGATTAAGAAAGCCCTTAGAGGAGTTAAAGTTGAAGTAACACACAGAGGGAGTGTTAGAAGAAAATATCGTGTTTCGGGTTTGACTTCTCAACCAACAAGAGAACTTGTGTAAGTTAATTTTCTTTCTGGTCTTGTAACTCTTCTCATACTCTAAGTTCAAAGAAGTTCTACAACGGGTTTGGTTTCTCTCAAAACCAAATTATAAAGGTGGATCCAGACCAACGCTACTCTCAGTAGTAAGGATCCAATCCACATTTGTAATGTGGTTTTGATGGAAACTAAACACACATTTAATGATTTTCCTCCAGTTTTCTTAATGATGAGGATATATCATATATCTCTTTAGGTTTCCTGTTGATAAGAATTCAACTATGAAGTCAGTGGTTGAATACTTCCAAGAGATGTATGGTTTCACTATTAAATATACTCACCTTCCTTGCCTTCAAGTAGGAAATCAAAAGAAAGCTAACTATTTACCTATGGAGGTAGGATAAATTCCTGGTAATTAATGTAACTGCTCTTCTTACATTGCTCATATTTATATTTATTATTCTTACATTGTTCTGGTTCCTCAGGCCTGCAAAATTGTTGAGGGACAACGTTATACTAAAAGGTTGAATGAGAAGCAAATTACCGCACTCCTGAAAGTTACTTGCCAGAGACCTCGTGATCGAGAAAATGACATTTTGCGGGTATATAATTGGCGTTTGCATTTGTTTTACTTTTCTTGAGAAACAGCTTTTTAATAAAAAATTCTCTCCGCAACATTCTGATTATAAGTTTTTCTGAATATAAGTTAATTCAAACACACATTCAGTGTTGAACCCTCATTATGATATGAAGAAACTTCACATCGTGCGTGTTCATTTACTCCTTGAATGTCACAAATCACAATCATATAAAACTTACATAACAATGTAGTAACTGCCTAACTGGAATGTTCAAATAATGTTTCTAACTTCAAAGCTTATGGGGGGGGGGGGGGTCTCTTGGGAGTTGTGACTAATAAAACCTTCAACATCAATAATGTTGACTGAGGAAAAGTACATTCAACTATGACATTTTATATTTTCACAAACAATTAATGTATATACATGATATTCTAGAAGCTGAATGATAATGTTGGATCTCCCATATTAATAATTCAATTTTGCTTACAAGCAGACCATTCAGCATAATGCTTTTGATCAAGATCCATATGCAAAGGAATTTGGGATTAAAGTCAGTGAAAAGCTAGCTTCTGTGGAAGCTCGAATTCTTCCTGCCCCTTGGGTAATGTGCTCCAAAAGCTCCAAAATCAATGAAAATTTTTTTTTGCCACTATACATTGATCTGTATTACTTCTATTTGCAGCTTAAATATCATGAAAGTGGGAAAGAAAAGAATTGTTTACCCCAAGTTGGTCAGTGGAATATGATGAACAAGGTATTGTACATTGATATTGCAATTATCTCAAGCAATGAGTTTTCATGCGATATCTTTTAATAATGGTCCTTTTGTCTCCTAATTAATACTTCAATGATACAGAAAATGATTAATGGAATGACTGTTAACCGATGGGCGTGCATAAATTTTTCACGAAGCGTGCAAGATAGTGTTGCTCGCACTTTTTGTAATGAGCTTGCTCAAATGTGTCAAGTATCTGGCATGGTAGATTCCACTCTATTCTATTTGTTGTGTTTGAAGAGTAGCAAAAACTTTACTGAGATTCATAACGTGGCTTTTTTGTTGTAGGAATTTAATCCAGAGCCTGTTATCTCCATCTACAATGCCAAACCTGAGCAGGTAGAGAAGGCTTTGAAGCATGTTTACCATGTGTCAACAAACAAAACCAAAGGAAAGGAATTGGAGCTTTTGTTAGCAATATTGCCTGACAACAATGGTTCTCTCTATGGTAAACCACATTGGTTGAAATAAATTTACATGATTGTATTAATCAATGATTGCTTTTTGCTTCAGATGACAGAGCGTAGGTGTGTGTTCAAATTCTAAGTGTGTTTGGTTTACTGCAAAATCACGTTTCAAACGTGGTTTTACAGTAAATCAAACACACACTAATAGCTTGTTTGGATTGGCGTTTGCCAATCCCAAACTCACGTTCTTACGAGTAAACTCACGTTTCATATTTTTCATGTTGTTTGGCTTCACTGATCAAAACGCACGTTTGAGTTCTGAAACTTGAGTTTGCAAAACGCAGGTTTTTGTAGCTTCTGCGTGTGAAACTTGAGTTTCCTCAATATTTACTTTCTTAAACTCACGTTTGCAGCAAAATATCCAAACATGAAATCATGTTTACTTATACTCGAGTTTATCATAAATCACGTTTACTAAATCCACGTTCATTCAAACTCAAGTTTGCAAACGCTAATCCAAACACACACTAAGTCTTCAGAATTTCATATAAAAAATCTTTTGTATACAGGTGATCTCAAGCGTATTTGTGAAACTGAACTTGGTCTAATTTCTCAATGTTGCCTGACAAAGCATGTCTTTAAGATCACTAAGCAGTATTTGGCTAACGTGTCTTTGAAGATCAATGTCAAGGTTTGTTTTCTCTCAAATCTCAATTACATGAAATAGAACTCTCCTAAACAAGACTTTTAAGTCTACCATTGATTTCTGTTGATTGTTACACTATTCTCTGTCCTTTTCTGTTTTCTTCACTTTTGCATGGGGGTAAACTCATTTTCATATAAATCCATGTCTATTGGTTAGAAGTTGTTGGTCTAATCAAGTCTTCGTCACCTTTACGGTTTTGGGATAATAGGTGTAGCTTCTCAATAGTTGGCGTAGATCTTAGATGCAATAACAAAACATAGTTGCACTCACTAATAGCTTAAGCTTTTAGTATAGTGGCAAGCATTTTTACCTACAGAATTGATGATGCATTCAGGGTATTTTATCTTTAGTTTTTCCTAAAATACACTGCCATGCTAGCCAATGTAGTATCCCTACTTTACAGATACAATGTCAAAAAATTACTCTTAACTTCTCTAGAATGCTTCCAAGTTCCAACAACTAGTTAATAATCATTTGCCCTCTTCTTGATGCAGATGGGAGGTAGAAATACTGTTCTTGTTGATGCTGTAAGCTGCAGAATACCATTGGTTAGTGACATACCAACTATAATATTTGGAGCAGATGTTACCCATCCTGAAAATGGAGAAGAATCTAGCCCCTCAATAGCAGCTGTATGATTATCTAATCTATTCATCTTGATTTTTTTTTATATTGAAATGATTATCAAGGGTTTTGGTTACTGATATCTGTCACTCAATGTATAGGTAGTAGCATCCCAAGATTGGCCTGAAGTAACGAAATATGCAGGATTAGTTTGTGCTCAAGCTCATAGACAGGAACTTATACAGGATTTGTACAAAACTTGGCATGACCCTGTCCGTGGCTTAGTTAGTGGTGGCATGATCCGGTAATAATAAAAACATGACTTGCGTTTTTCTAAATCTCAATGCTTATCTTGGTTGTATAATGGGATTTTAGTAATACAGTTCCTCCTTTACCTAAATGTTTCATTTTGTACCCTTTTCATGCAGAGATTTGTTGGTTTCTTTTAGAAAAGCAACAGGACAGAAGCCACTGAGGATTATATTTTACAGGTTTGTATGTTTAATCTATGACGTGTTGCAATCTTGTATAACAAAAATATTAGTGATTTGAACTGGCATTAATTTGACTGGCAAGTGGCAACATGCTTGATAAAAATGAAGGATTAGAATAAGATGGTTCTTTCTAAGTTTTTTTGATAATGGCAACCAGCTTGAATATACTACAATGTGTCTGCCCTCAGAATGAATGTTCCACTTTAATGCAATGTCTGAAAGTTATTTATTAAGCTTACAGTAAATAGTCTGATTGCGGGAATATATCATAGGCGTGCTTTTGTTACAAAAGCACTATTATACAACCAACCAAGGGATGGTGTCATTTTCTCTGTCAAAATCACATGGACTTAAAAGCATCTAGACTGGTTTTATCTTGTATTCTAAGGAGGTTGCTAGATATAGTCTAAATTCATCCAGAGATGTGGGGTATATTTCGTTCAGGTCAATATCTGAGTTTACATGCATATAATATCCAATGTATTATCTGAGTTTACATGCATATAATATCCAATTTATTAACGAGAAATTTGAACAGGGATGGTGTAAGTGAAGGGCAGTTTTACCAAGTTCTACTATATGAGTTGGATGCAATTCGGAAGGTTAGAATTGTTTGCTTACTCTTTTACTAATCATATGTTATCATAGGTCTTTTTATAACAAGTGTTCTAATAAGCAATATCTCTGCAGGCATGTGCTTCTTTAGAACCAAACTATCAACCTCCAGTAACTTTCATAGTTGTACAAAAAAGACATCATACTCGGTTATTCGCAAACAACCACAGGGACAGGAACACTACAGATAAGAGTGGAAATATATTGCCTGGTATATTGGACGTCCCTGAATTGCTTGTGTACACAGATGAATTTGAGCCATTCTTTTGTTTAAAATTGACTGTCTAATGAGATTGATATTTTCATGGTTTTGATCTACTTTTAGGGACTGTTGTTGATTCCAAAATCTGTCACCCAACAGAGTTTGATTTTTATCTCTGCAGTCATGCTGGCATCCAGGTAGAAGATAGTACTCTCTCGTGTACCGGGCTTTTTAAATTATGACTATGCTGATAGGGATATGAAACAAAATTTTTAAGCATACCTATACTTGTCAGATAATTAAGAGGGCTAGTGAGAGAAGTATCATCCGGTGTTTTTCTTGGTTTTCCTTATTTATATGTTGAATGTTATGAAAAATCTCCATCATTCAATGTTTGATCTCAAAGATAGAATGTATTTTAGAACCTAGATTTGAAAAATCTCTAGGGGAGGGATTGCAAAAGGGGAGTTTTACTTTTCCCCCATTGTTTCAGTTTTCTAATACATGATCATGGCTTTATAATAGATAAAAGAGATTGTTCTCTTTGTTGGCCCAAGAACAGAAAAACATCAATCTGTATTTAGCATAGCTCACTTCGGTCACTTATCACTAGTGTGTCCTAGAATATGAGACATACTTGATTTTCTCTTGGGGAGGTTTAAAAATGAACTGATTGATGCTCAAGAATCTCCTTTACATATATCTTGGAAAGTGGAAAGCTTCCAGCTAACCTCTGATTTGCATCAATTGTGGTTCCTTATCATGCAGGGTACAAGTCGTCCAGCTCATTATCATGTTCTGTGGGATGAAAACAATTTCACAGCAGATGGGATTCAGTCTTTGACAAACAATCTCTGTTATACATATGCCAGGTGTACACGCTCTGTATCTGTTGGTAAGCCCATTTCATTAATATGTGGTTTTTAATTTAACTCTTTAAGCCTGCTCCTTAACCTCATCACTAGTACAAGAAGCTAGAGTGGTTCTACACAGCATGATTAAAAACTATAGCTTGGATGAAGTAGAGGCATGAATACTTTGTGTGAACATCCGCAGTTATTACTTAGCAAATTAAAAGAATTCATGAGAAAGGAAAATTACTTCAATGCTGTCAATCTTGCTTTGGCTTTACTATTCAGTCTTTGTTTATCTTGAGATTTCTTAATGGACTTTTTTGTTGTGCAGTTCCTCCAGCATATTATGCACATTTAGCAGCTTTTCGAGCTCGATTCTATATGGAACCAGATCTGCAGGAGAATGACTCCACTGGGGGTGGTAGTGCTCATCATGGTTCCAAGGCAACACGAGCAGCTGGAGACTGTGGTGTCAAGCCATTGCCAGCCTTGAAAGAAAATGTGAAGAGAGTAATGTTCTATTGTTAATCATGTAGCAGTTTGGCAATGGTAGATGGGAGTATGGGCTCCAAATGGTACATGCAGCAAACACAATCATGCATTGCAATGTTCAACAGCCCTGGCCATTACTTGTATATTATTGGCTTTTCAGCATAGTGGCAAGGTTTCCAAGAATATATCCATAATTTATAGTTCTAGAAGGCCTAGTTTAGGATTTCTAGAACTATTTGGCTAGAAGGGAGAGACACCATAGGTTTAGACTTTAGAGTCGCTAATGCTAACCCTCTGGTCTGCCAATCAGGCATTGTAAGCAAAGTTGTATGAATTCATCTTTGTTGTAGAAAATTTTGCCTTGTAGATGTTGAAGAGTAGAAAATTTTTACTTCATATTTTACAAGGTGTCTAAGTGCACAATATTAAGGCCAAGTTATCACTTCTATAGTCAAATACACAATCGAGTGTAACAAAACTTCTGTACCAACATCTAAAGCCAAGTAAGTGAGGTAATTCAATGTAGAATCACTCTCCAAATAAATGTAAATAAACAATCAATTTACTTCATCAAGAAAAAAAAAACTGACTATGCGTGCTCATTCAGGAAATATGATTGTCCTTTACATGGAGAGTGAGAACACTCGTTGAAGTTGGCTCCATCAGTCTGGTCAGCTTCATGATGTGAAAGGTAAAATGATGACAACACAAATAGGGAGAGTGAAAATACTTTATATGAACTCACCAGCGTAGGATATAATGATCAGAGCATTAAAAAGAAAAACAATAATCCAACACAACAATATATACATCACAGAGAACCACAGAAGTGCAGATATGTCATACATATTGCTAAGACCTAGCTTCACTTACCTAATAGTTCATGCAATGCATGCGGGCCCAAAGAGTCACCAATATAATACACACAACAACTACAAATCCAAGGCCTCATGCTAAAAACTAGATCGATCAATAAAACACAAATATCTCATTTCAGACAATCTCCATTGATCCTGAAATTTTGAGTGTCGAGGCAGTTAGGCTTTGTCCTAAGGGATCTGACGACAGATAGCGAGCTTATGTCATGTGGTACCCCTCAGAACCCAACAATACCCCCAAGAATGACATCCTTTGCAGGACCCAATGCCTAGTCCCGACCAATCTCTCATCGTACCAAATGTGGCTTCCCATTCGTCTTAAGACACTCGACCTTTCAGAAGTCACAATGCATTATAATGTATGTCACATACTTCACAAAATTGTATTACATTCATGCCCTACTGGCAGAGTCACCCCAAATCTTTATCACACAACCACCACACCATGGTATAACAACAGGTTCAGTTACAATTCCCACCAAGGAAATCACATGCACACTTAGGTCAACCCATACTCTCTTAAATATACTTAGAGAGTTTTCATTATAGACTTTTAGGGTTGGTTGTACTCAATTGACCTCTCAATTTGATATTTGATTTCACTTGTACCCGATAACTCACTAAATCTTAAGAAAGTGTCTTATGATTCCTTCTCACATCATCTCTCAAGTGTTGAGTCTTAGTGTCTTATGTGTCGTAAGATCCACTTCTTATGGTTTCTCAACTTTACAACTTCAAACTTGAGTCCTTACGTATTTGATTTAGAAGTATGATTAATGATTAAGTATTTAGTATACTTCTACATGTGTTATCTTTTCTTAATTAAGCTTATCATGTCTCAATTAAGTCTTCTATTATTTAGTCCAACCTTAATAAACTTTAATCAAGTAAATAAGTTTAGATTTAACCCTTACCTAAGTCTTAATTACATTTAATTAATTTTTTAATCCATGATTAAGTCTTGATTAAACTTGATTAGAGTTAATCATACTTACTTAATTCGTAATTATTATTTAATCCTTAATTATTCACTATTCATCCTTAATTATGAGATGATTAAGATTAATTAAATTAATTATAATTAATCATCTTAATTAATTACCTTAGAGTATTAAGCTAATTGACTTCTTAATTAAGCTAATGATGTTAATCATTAATGGATTGGATTAGGGTTTTCGCCGAATTGTTAAATTAAGCCAAAAAAAATTTTCATGAAGTAAAATATTTTAAATCATATTTATTTATGGTATAAAAGAGTATTTTATGAGTGTAAATACCAAAAATAGTGGCCAAAGTGTTATATGATCCTTGTGGGTCATTTTCATAACATTTTCATTATGGTAAGTTGGTAACTTAGTAAAAATGTGAGTTTTACCTGGCTTTATTAAAGTATACGAATTTTACATTTTATTTTATAAACTTAAACTTTTACCACCAACTTTTTACAATGGGTTTTCACCAAGCCCATAAACACATAACACTCGTGAAACTCAAACATTTTGAACCAAAACATAAACTCATAAAAAACACTCATGAACATGATGAAGAACATAGATGAACACCATGAATTTTATGAAACATCCAACAAATTCCAAAAATTATAAATTTCATGTATATATATTTCCATACACCCAACATCAAGAAAATTATACTCAAGCAGTCATATTAATACATTTTCAATCTAAAGGATGCATCTTTAAATAAAAAGTCATAACTTTTTTAAGTCACCATATGAACCCTAATTTCATAAAACTCACCAACATCATTTTAATTCAAACAGATGACACATTTATGCTTCCAACCAATCAAATAACACATAATTATCATCATATAAAATTAAAGCATACATATTCACCACCAACATGCCATGGTCGAGCCATACACACCCATGCACATTCACATACTTCAAAATTTTTAAAAGAGAAGAAGGATAGAGGGTCAAGGTTCACCCTCACTCTGGTCATTAATCTTATTAGAGTTCAATGACTCTCCTCTCCTTACCAAAAATCAAAGAGCTTAATATGCAAAAATGGTGGTGGGACCTCCTCCTTAAGCTAATTCCAACTTGACTCCACAAAGACTTTCTTTTAATCCTCTAAATGCAAGAATTCCAACTTGTTTTTGAAAATTTTGGAGCAAAGGTATAAAGATGTAACCTTTGATCAAGGTGAGGGAAAGAAAAAAAGTGAGAATGAGAGAGGGAAAATTTCAGCCACAATGAAGAAATGAGAAGGTGAAAGGTTAGAAATTTGAAATGGTAATTAGGGGAAAAGGTTACTTTTGATGACTTAATCATGTATCCCTTTACTTTTTGGTTAATTGAGATAGGTTAAAGTTTAAATGAATGATTAGGAAAGCTTTAATTGTACCAGGATTGATTAAGGTATAAGGTTAGGCAAAATTGAGAGAATTAGGTCAAAGGACATTTTGTTAATTTTGTAGTAAAGGTAGGGATAAAATAGTATTTTGACACAAAAATTCTATAAAAATTCTAAAACTTCTAAAAAAAATAGTAAAATGGTTTCTTACCCCGATTAAACCTTAAATGATGAAGAGAGTAATGTATACCTAAAAATATACCACTCGGGTTGAATAACTTGCATGATAGAACACTAATACCTATTTAAAAAAATTTCATATTTAAATCATAGACTAAAAATATACCACACGACAATAACCATTTTAAAGTGATTTTCTTATACATATGTGTGTGGTTGGATGTATAATAAATTAATAGTATCAGTTTTAACTCTTTTATATTTTTAAATTAATAAATTAATAAATTAAGTTTATGCATATTTTTAAATTAACAATATCAATTTAAGTTTTAAATTAATAATAATATATATATGTCTATTTAGTATTTACATCATATGAATAAAAAACTACATAATAAATGTATTAAATTAAGGAAAAGAACATGTAACTACCCTGAACTTTTTAGCTTTGCAAATAGACACCTTGAATTTTATTTTCATCCCAATTAATCCTTAAACTATTACAATTATTAAAATAAATCTTTCCGTTAACTTGAAATTAAATAATTAATGGTGATAAATCTAATCCGTCAATTTAAATTCAATCTCAATCATTCTTTAATGTTTTTATTTAAAATATTTAAACAATCTAATATCTAATATAATTTCTAAAATAAAGAAACACCAGGTTTTATAATTAGACCTGAGTACCGATCCCTATTATATCCAAGCTTGTCTGATTGTGTGCTCATAAAACTATACACATGATCGCTATTCTTCCCTATTTAGCAAGTTGCTCTTAATCGTATCTCCATTTATATAAGATGAAAAGATGTTTGTTATAAGAAAACAAGCCCAGTGAATGTACAAAGAAGAACTAAGCATCTTAAAATGGAACTAGAAAATGGTTCAAAGAGCAACAAGTGAAGATACATCAAAGAATGAAAGAAAAAAAAAGATATTGGATTACAATACCTACCCAAAAAAAATCTCTGTTATAACATTAGGATTTTTTGTATATTATATTAGAAGTATTATTAGTAGCCTTATCGAGTCAGGCTCCTAGTTGTTGTACCACACTAATACTTAGGGCCCGTTTGGTGCACAGGATAAGAGACAAGATATGATAACTTAATTCTATCCTATCACTTATCATGTGTTTGTTGCACCAATAGGATATGATAACTTTATCATGTTGCTTATCCTATCCTTTCCTTCTAGTGTAATTCTTATCGTAAGGGGAGCTAGGTTAGGGAGTGATAGGATATGATAAGATAAAAATATTGTTCCTTATTTGTCCTCTTTTTCTCTCTCTCCTCCCTCTTTCCTTCTCTCTCCTCTCTCTCCTCCCTCTCCATCCTCTCTATTTCCTCTCTCTCCTCCCCCTCTCTCTCCTCTCTCTTTTCCCCCTCTCTCCCCTCTCTCTCCTCCCTCTCTCCCCTCTCTCTCTCCTCTCTCTCTTGTTCCCCCTCTCTCTCCTCCCTCTCTTTCTCTTTCCTCTCTCTCTCTTGTTCCCCTATCTCCTCCCCTCTCTCCCTCTCTCTTTTGTTCCCCTATCTCCTCCCTCTCTCCCTAACTCTCCTCCCTCTCTCTTCTTTTTTATTAAATTTAAATATTTTATAAATAATTTTTTATTCATGTATGCTTTATTGAAAAATTAAAAAATTAAAATTAAAAATAATTTAATTTTATAATAAGGGTAATTTGTCATATCAATATTTTTTTATATCTTATCCTATCATCATCTATCCATTTCAAACATATGATAAGATAAAATAATATTATCCGCCTCTTATTCTGGTGTGCATCAAACATGGGATATGATAAGAGCTTATCATGCTCTTATCCTATCCTGTTGCTATCCAATTCGTCTATCCTATCATATCATATCATGTCCACCAAACGGGCCCTTAATTTGTTAATTTTGGAGGTGTGAAGGATGATTCTGCATTCTTCTTTAAAAGTGCCTGACTGAATGCATCACTGCTTTTATCTCTGCTTTGTTACTTCGTGCAGAGGGGCGATGTCCTGTAGTGTATCTTTCGAGTCGTCTCTCATTGTCTGGATTGATCTTTAACCTTATTATTTCCGTTTCAACGGTTTCCATGATCACTCCAAACCATTGTTCTACCGCTAACAGCAGAATATTATTTTTTTGGTCCCTATAAATATGAGTTATTTTGCTTTTAGTCCCTGTAAATTTTTTTTTTGGTTTTTCATCCCTACAAAATTTTTTGTTAGTCTTTTGGTCTCTGTCGTTAATTTTAAGCTGATGTGGCTAACAGAGTGCTACATCAGCATGTCACATGTGTTGTTTTCTGCCCAGCTTAAATTTATATTTAGTCCCTATAAATATGATTATTTTGTTTTTAGTCCCCATAACTTTTTTTTATTTTTCCATCTCTATAATTTTTTTTATATATATTCACTTCTATCTCATCCTCATCCAACATCAGTGTCCTTTTGCTTATATTGTATTGTTACATTTGAAATTCTTAAACTCCTCCTAGGTTCAATAAAATAAATTCTTTATGTATTCAATTATTTGAAATTTCAATGCACGCACTTGGATTTACTCTATAAAAGGGGGACCTATAACGACATTTTTTTCTCTACTAATTTTTTTTTCTGTCTAATGACTAACAAAAATTTTATTTGATTTATGTCTATTAACCTGTAATTTAATGAGATTGTGTTAACTAACAAAAAGACTTGTAATTGTAAATCAAATGAAAATTTTGTCAGTCAATAAACAGAAAAAAATTGCATATATAGAAAAAAAAGTCATTACAGGTTTTTTCCCTATATAAGCGAATTCAAGTGTTATGAAATTTCAAATAATTGAATACATAAAAAATTTATTTTTTAAACTCACGAAAAATTTCAAAATTTCAAGTGTAACAATGTAGTGGAAGCAAAAGGACACTATGGTATTGGATGTAGATGAAATTGAGGTAAAAAACCAAAAAAAAAAAATTATAAGGACTAAAACCAAAAGTATCATATTTATAGGGACTAAAACAAATTTAAGTTGGGCAGAAATAACACATGTGGCATGCTGATGTGGCACTCCGTTTGCCACATCAGCTAAAAGTTAACAGCAGGGACCAAAAAGGCTAACGGAAAATTTTTTAGGGATGAAAAACCAAAAAAAATTTTACAAGGACTAAAAACAAAATGACCTATATTTATAGGGACTAAAAACATATTTAAGCCTAAATTATATCTTCCAATAATCTAAATATTTATTTTAAAATAAAATTAATCACACTTTTTTAATAATATTAACCAGAATCACCAAAAAAATATGACTAAAAAACGTATAATTTGATAAATAAAAAACTACAATCTTCTACTAAAAATTTTAAAAAGTATTTGATCCAACAAAGGAATTTTAATATTAACAATTTCAAGTTTTAATAAGGTTAATTTTAATAAATAAGAAACTACAATCTTCTCCTAAAAAGTAAAAGGGAAAAATATGTTTTTCGTCCCTGTAGTTTCGGTCAACTTGGGTTTTCGTCCCTATATTTTAAATCCTTGGTTTTTTGTCCCTGTACTTTCTAAACCCCTAAACATTAGTCCCTGTCGTTAGTTTGGACCGTTAAACCTGTGACGTGTCAATTACCTAGCATGCCACGTGTACCCTAGCATGCCACGTGTTAATTGCCTAGCATGCCACATCACAGGTTTAACGGTCCAAACTAACGGCAGGGACTAATGTTTATGGGTTTAGAAAGTACAGGGACAAAAAACCAAGGATTTAAAATATAGGGACGAAAACCCAAGTTGACCGAAACTACAAACATGAAAAACATATTTTTCCCAAAGTAAAAAGATTTACTACTTACTAATTATTAAAATTCTAGGAATTAAAGTTATATACTTGATTAACATCCAACAAAAGAATTTTAATATTAACCATTTCAAATTTTAATGAGATAAAACTACAATTTTCTCCTAAAAAGTAAAAAGTTTTACTACTTACTAATTATTAAAATTTTAGGAATTAAAGTTACATAGTTGATCAACATAAAACTAAAACAAATACCTCTACAACTACAACTCTACCTACTGTTGGTTTTGCAATCGATTTACTTGATTCACATAAAATAAAAGCTAATATCTCTATCTAGTACCTACACTATTGTTGCTTTTGGAAACAATTTTACTATTAAACAAAACAATCGATAAACAAATATCTCTACCTTACCTACTGTTGCTTTTGGCAAACAATTTGAGTATTAAATCGATAATATATTATATATATAATCTCACAAATGTCACAATCGCCAATCAAACATACAAATGAGCACACAATTTCCATATCAAAATAAAAAAAAAGTTAAAACAATATTAGTATCAAGGATTCAAGAGCAAGATAAAAAGAGGGGAAAAAAAGAGAAATTTCTGAAAATACATACCGGAATAATCTTGTAAATGATGAAAATAAAAGCAAAATTCACGTTTTTTAGAATGGAGAGCTTTCTTTCTCAATACAAAAGAGCAAAAGTGAAGAGGCGACTATTCAAATTTCAATTTTACAGCAGGTAATTTAATTTTTAATAGATAATTGAACAACCTTTTTAGGTTTTAAGGTGCAGTATATGTAACGTTCTAATTTCAAATTAAGGATTTAGTCCGTTGGAAACCAAATCCCAAATTTCTTAAATCAATTCGCGCCATTTTGAATATCAAAAGCATGACTCTTGCTCCTAGCTTAAGGATCCGAGTGTGGCAGTACCTGCACACCTAGATTGTGTCCACGAAACATGTGGTGAGACGATTGTCTCAGTGAATACAATTATGCAAATGCTGTTTGGGGATTACAATTGAATGATATGCAACGGTTATAACATAAGCATTTACATAATTTCACAGTTCAAAGTAAAAATGCAATTCATAATGCAACTCACTGCTGTGCCCAGCAGGCATGATCTTATCACTTTAATTAGAGTTAGAACTGAGCTCAGACTACGGGGAACGTCTCCCCCGGGGATGAATCCCACCCATTACTAGACCGAAGCCCAATTTTCATACAATAACTTATTTTAACTCACGGCCGAAGTCGGCTTAGATATTAACTCACGGTCGAAACCAGCGTAAATTAACTCAATGCTCATAATTTCAATGAATTCTCAAATAGCAAGAATCATGTGAACAAAATTCCTAATTCCCTAAGTTTCACAACCTAGGGTTTTACATACTCAATGTACAAATCATCCTAATTCACCAAATGCATATAATTCTTAACAATCAACATTTATAAGCATGGAGAAGAGGAATTGGAGAATTGGGATCATACTCAAGACACATGACCATAGAAAGTGAAAGTGGGTGAGTTGTACTCCCCTCAAGATTGACAATGAAAGGGAAGGGAAGAGATGGGAGGATGTTGAACGAAGAATTCTTGGCTTAGATTCCTTCTCCAAGCTTCAAAGAATACTCCTTCTCTCTAGAATTCCTATGTCTCTCTCTCTAAAAGAAAAGGGAGAAGAATAGAAGTGTTTTAATCTGGTACCCAAACTAAGTCTTTTAGTCCTGAAGGTGGATTCTTGCTCAAGTGAGATATTCTCGCTTGGGCGAGCGTGTCAGTTGCATGTCTTTTCTTCACATTCTCGCTTAAGCGAAACTGTCTCGCTCAAGCGAAAATGATCCAGAAAAGACCCCCCTCTTGGACAATTCTCGCTTAAGCGAAAAATGTACAGAGAGCCTCCCAAAATTCCCCTTGTATCTCGCTTAAGCGAGCTGTTCTCGCTCAAGCGAGATGTGCAGAAACTCATTTTTACACTTTTGCTGCATAATTCGCTCAAGCGAGATACTCTCGCTTGAGCGAGAATGCTGAAAATCTAAAACTTGGTTTTTACTCTAAGTCTTTCTTCTTATCTCATCTTTACCCTTTACTTAATGTCATTCTTAAAAATCATTATCCTATTCTCTTATAAGGTTTAATTAGTCTTAATTATCGGAATGTTACAATTCTACCCCCTTGAAACAATTTTGTCCCCAAAATTGGCTAAAGAAAGCATGAGAAGGTCTTGACCTTAACTGAACAGTTCTGGAAATTGAGAGCGGATGTCATCCTCCTTCTCCCAAGTTGCCTCCGCAGGTGACTGACCCTCCCAAAACACCTTCACCAAAGGAATTGTCTTATTCCTCAAGGTTTTGACACTTCTGTCTATAATCTATGCGGGCTAGAGGAAATTGTGAGATCTTCTCTTAATAGTACCGATTCGGAGCTAATAATGTGTGAAGGGTCATGGACATATTTTCTCAGCTGGGATACATGGAACACATCATGGACTAGGGATAAATGAGGTGGTAAAGCTATCATGTAAGCCAGAGGGCCAACCCTCTACAGGATCTGAAACGGGACAACGAATCTAGGATTGAGCTTTTTGGTCTTAATGGCTCGTCCAATGCCTGTGACAGGAGTTACTTTAAAAAATACATGGTCCCCTTCCTCAAATTCTAAGTCTCTTCTTCTCTTGTCAGCATAGCTCTTCTGCCGGCTTTGGACAGTTGCAAGCTTTTCCCTAATGATCCTAATCTTATCTGTGGTTTCTTGCACCAATTCCAGACCTAACAGGGTTCTCTCACCCACCTCAAACCAACACAAAGGAGATCTGCACTTCCTACCGTACAGAGCCTCATAGGGTGTCATGCCTAAACTGCTATGAAAACTATTGTTGTAGGCAAACTCTATGAGAGGTAGGTACCTATCCCAATTACTCGACTCCTCTAGCACACGTGCTTTAAGCATATCCTCTAGGGTTTGGATGGTCCTTTCAGACTGGCTGTCAGTCTGAGGGTGATAAGCAGTACTAAACCTAAGTTTAGTCCCGAAGGCCTGATGAAGCGCACTCCAAAACCTAGAGGTGAACCTAGGGTCCCTATCTGATATGATGCTAGAGGGAATGCCATGGAGTTTAACAATTTCCTTGACATACAGGTTTTCTAACTTACTCAGGGAATAGGTATTTCTAATTGGTAGGAAATAAGCCGACTTAGTCAACCGGTCCACAATGACCCAGATGGCGTCAAAATCAGTTTAGACTCGAGGTAGTCCTACTACAAAGTCCATAACTATACTCACCCACTTCCATTCAGGGATTTCTAAAGGCAAAAGGGTTCCTGACGGTTTCTGGTGTTCTATCTTAACCTGTTGGCACACTAAGCACCGAGAAACAAAATATGCTATATCCCTCTTCATACCATCCCACCAAAACATCCTCTTCAAGTCCTGATACATCTTGGTAGTGTCAGGATGTATGGAGAACTTGCCCCCGATGAGCTTCTTCTAAGATTTGTCGTCTAAGGCTACCCCCTTAGGGACACAGACTCTCCCTTGGAAGAGAATTGTCCCATCCCCCGACTCTAAAACCCCACCTGGTCCTTCCTAGATTGGAGGTCTGAGTCCGAACTATGGGCCTCCTTAATTAGAGCTCTAAGCTCACTAGTGACCTCTAACCTGCAAAGTCTGAAACTATACTCTCTGACCTCAACACTAAGGCTCAGGTTCCTAAACTCCTCTAATAGATTCATCTCATGCACCATCAGCTCGAAATCATAATCCTTGAGAAACTCCATCCATCTTCTCTGCCTCATGTTGAGTTCCTTCTGATCAAAGAGGTATTTCAAACTCTTATGATCACTAAAGATCTCAAACCTCACACCAAACAGGTAATGCTTCCAGATCTTGAGGGCAAATACCACAGCTGCTAACTCCAAATCATAGGTAGGATAATTCTCCTCATGAGGCCTCAACTGCCTAGATGCATAAGCCACCACTCTCCTATCCTGCATCAGAACACATCCTAAACCCTTCCCCGAGGCATTACTGTATACCTCGAAGGTCTTAGACAAGTCCGGTAACGCTAGTACCGGGGCGGTGGTCAACCTTTCTTTGAGATCCAAGAAGCTCCGCTCACACTTCTCGTCCCACACAAAGGCTTGACCCTTCCGAGTCAATCTTGTGAGAGGCAAGGCTAGCTGGGAGAATCCTTTAATGAATCTCCGGTAGTAACCGGCCAATCCTAGGAAACTCCTAATCTCCGTAATGGTCTTAGGCCTTTCCCATTCAAGAACGGCTTCTACCTTGCTAGGATCAACAAACACACCCTCGCTGGTAATCACATGTCCTAGAAAATGGACCCTGTTCATCCAAAACTCACACTTCTCCGGATTGGCAAACAACTTCTTTTCTCTCAAAATTCCAAAGACGATCCTAAGGTGTCGCTCATGCTCCTCTAAGCTGCGGGAGTAGATCAAAATTTCGTCGATGAAAACAACGACAAACTGGTCAAGATAGGGCCAGAAAATCTGATTCATGTAGTCCATGAATATGGCAGGAGCATTGGTTACACCAAATGTCATTACCAAATACTCGTAGTGCCCATACCTAGTCCTAAAGGTTGTCTTAGGTATATCCTCACCCCTAATCTTGATCTGGTGGTATCCAGACCTCAAATCTATCTTAGAGAAAATCGAGGCTCCTCTAAGCTGATCTAAAAGGTCATCTATCCTGGGTAAGGGATACTTGTTCTTGATGGTAACCTTATTCAACTGGCTATAATCCACACACAATCTCATACTCCCGTTCTTCTTCTTTACTAGGAGCACTGGAGCCCCCCAAGGCGATACACTAGGCCTAATGAACCCCTTAGCTATAAGGTCTTCTAACTGAGTCTTAAGTTCGCTAAGCTCTAGTGGGGACATCCTATGAGGTGCCCTAGAAATGGTCCTGGTGCCCGGTACCAGGTCTATGGTAAACTCTATTTCTCGGTCCGGAGGTAAGGTGGTCACCTCACTAGGGAAAACATCTTGAAACTCCCGAACCGTGGCTATGCTGCTCAAATCTACCCTGGACTCTAGAGTTGAGGAAAGTAACAAAGTAAAACACTTACTCCTCTCACTAAGGCATTTGGATACTTGGGTGATGTTGGACAAAAGTACTGATGGTTTCTCCCTCGGAAGAGGAGGAAGAAGTGGAAAAACAACTTCCTTATTAAAACAATCAAGCATGACCTAATTTGAAGATAACCAGTTCATGCCAAGAATAATGTCTATGCCCCTTAATGGCAAACAAATTAAGTCAACCTCGAAGGCCCTCCCTTGTATAACAATGGGGCACTGATAACATACAAGGGAAGTAGAAATTGCCTCCTTGGTGGGTGTTGTTACACTGAGAAGGTAGGGTAAGGGAACAACATGCAAATTTAACCGCTTCACACAATTATGAGAAATAAAAGAATGGGTTGCCCCCGAATCAAACAATACAATTAAGATCTGATCTCCTAAGGTGCACATACCTCACATCAGATTATCCGCAGAAGCTGCCACTTCCCCGCTGAGGGTGAAGACTCTTCCAGAGGTTTGGGGCTTCGGCGGGTCCTTCTTCTTTGGACACTCATTCTTCATGTGCCCGGGTTGCTTGCAAAAATAACAGACGTTCTTCCCCGTTAGGCACTCTCTTGAATGTTCCTTACCGCACTTGGGGCACGCGGGTACCCCTTGGCGTTGGGCCGACCGAGTGGCCAAGGCTGAGATGCCTTGCCACTTAGGCCTCGGGCCCTTGCCCGGGTTGGTCACTTCTACCTTTCTTTTACCGTTGTTGTTCGCTGGTGGTGTAGCTCCCTTAAAATTATTTTCCTCTATGTAGCACTTGTTGACCAGGGTGGGGAAATCCCGGATCTCAAGTGTCCCGACCCGATCCAGCAACTCGGGTCGCAGGCCTCCTTCAAACTGTGTGCATCTCCACTCTTCATCAGCAACCGTTTGCAGGTACTTAGAGTACTTGGCTAGCTCCTCGAACTTGGCCACATACTGGCCCACCGTCAGACTCCCTTGCTTCAGTTGAAGGAACTCAACTTCCTTCTGTCTTCGAACGGTTGCTGGAAAGTACTTTTCCAAAAAAAAAGTCTGAAAGATACCCCAGGTGATTGGGGCTTTCGCCACTGCGGCCCGAACACTAGCAATCTTCCACCAAACCTCAGCCTCTCCTCTTAACATGTAGACTACAAACCCAACCTTGGAGTCATCAGCGCACTTCATCACATCGAAGATTCGGTTGAGGTCACGGAGCCAGTTCGACGCCACGTCCGGATCATAAACCCAGTTGAATTGAGGAGGATTATGCTTCCGGAATTCCGCTAACCCTTGGACAAACGGATCCACCGTAGGGAGGGTGGTGTTCCCGTTGGTCTTCGGGCCATCTCCTGAAGCATTGTCGCTTTGGTAGCAGCCTGCTCCCGTGACGCCTCTACTTGCGCCAGGTTGGAAGTCACCTGCTCCCCCATCATCTGAATGAGTACCTGAAGAGCAGCAGCTACAGGGTCCGAAGGTGAATCCCGAGAAGAGGAAGAAGAAGGATTGACCCTTGGACGACCTCTTCTGCCCGCCTGCCATAATCCTCTACACATCATGAAGCAAACATCGAGGTGATCAGTCTCTCAATTCACATAATAATGCATAAAGAATAACAACAAACTACATGAATACTCTAATTCCACAGTCCAATTAGATTGAACTGCTCTGATACCAAAATGTAACGTCCTAATTTCAAATTCAGGATTTAGTCCGTTGGAAACCAAATCACAAATTTCTGAAATCAATTCGCGCCATTTTGAATATCAAAAACATCCACACAATTACAAATGAACACTTATTTGCTGATTTTTCGCTTTATAGATTCATATGGTGTAATCTTGTGCCCACAAAGGTGTCCTCTTTTGCCTGGGCAACCATACTAGATAGAATACCAAGTAAACAAAATCTTATTCGAAGGAATGTCTTACCCAGTAATGCTGGTTTCTGTGTTTGGTGTGGTTCTTGTGAGGAAACTACCTGCCATATTCTGTTTGAATGTTTCTTTTCTCATAGAATTTGGACACTTTGTTTGGATTGGTGTAGTTTTATGACTGCTCTTCATGTTTCTTGCCATGATAATTTTGACCAGTTTGTTGGGCTATCAAATTGTAGTAGTCTAAATCGTCTTAAGTGGTCAGTGATATGGATGGCAACCATTTGGTCATTATGGTTAGCTAGGAACCTTGCTATTTTTCAGAGTAAAATTTTAGACACTACTGATCTATTGGACTTAATTAAAGTGCGGTCCTGGAAGTGGATATCAGCCAAGGATCACCCATTTTGATACTCTTTCTCTGCCTGGTCTGAATATCCAACAACCTGTCTTAATTGTGTATGATTGGTTTTGGTCTTTCTCAATATATGGTTTCTTGTGGAGCTGCTGGAATATTGCGAGATGCATATTGGTGGTGTGTAGGTGTAATTAGGTTTCTTTGTAATCTGTTTGCTGCTGGTTTAATAGTTATTCACAACTAGTTCTTATTTCTATGTAATTCGGTATTGTGTCTGTATGGGTTGGAGTACCCCTTGTACTCCTTTTTAATTTAACTTCATTTGCTTATCAAAAAAAAATTGTTAAGTAATCAACGATAACTTGACAATTTGTGAAAAGAAACATATATACATACAAAACATGCCCCAAAGGCTACAACCTCATCATCTGAGTATAAGAGTAAACTCATATACAATTATACAAGACTAGCAAAAACAAAACTAAATGACTAAGTCTTCATTTCAAAATAGGACTCCTGCTCCTAGCTTAAGGATCCGAGTGTGGCGGTACCTGCACACCTAGATTGTGTCCACGAAACGTGTGGTGAGACGATTGTCTTAGTGAATACAACTATGCAAATGCTGTGTGGGGATTACAATTGAATGATATGCAACAGTTATAACATAAGCATTTACATCGTTTCACAATTCAAAGTAAAAATGCAATTTATGATGCAACTCACTGTTGTGCCCAGCAGGCATGATCTTATCACTTTAACTAGAATTAGAACCGAGCTCAGACCACAGGGAACGTCTCCCCCGGGGACGAATCCCACCCATTACTAGACCGAAGCCAAATTTTCATACAATAACTTATTTTAACTCACGGTCGAAGCCGGCTTAGATATTAACTCACGGTCGAAACCGACGAAATTAACTCAATGCTCATAATTTCAATGAATTCTCAAATAGCAAGAATCATGTGAAGAAAATTCCTAATTCCCTAAGTTTCACAACCTAGAGTTTTACATACTCAATTTATAAATCATCCTAATTCACCAAATGCATATAATTCTTAACAATTAACATTTATAAGCATGGAGAAGATCGAGGAATTGGAGAATTGGGATCATACTCAAGACACATGACCATAGAAAGTGAAAGTGGGTGAGTTGTACTCACCTCAAGTTTGACAATGAAAGGGAAGGGAAGAGATGGGAGGATGTTGAACGAAGAATTCTTGGCTTAGATTCCTTTTCCAAGCTTCAAAGAACGCTCCTCTCTAGAATTCCTCTGTCTCTCTCTCTAAAAGAAAAGGGAGAAGAATAGAAGTATTTTAATCTGGTGCCGAAACTGTCTTTTAGTCCTGAAGGTGGATTCTCGCTCAAGCGAAATATTCTCGCTTGGGCGAGCGTGTTAGTTGCATGTCTTTTCTTCACATTCTCGCTTAAGAGAAACCGTCTCGCTCAAGCGAAAATGATCCAGAAAAGACCCCCTCTCTGGACGATTCTCGCTTAAGTAAAAAATGTCCAGAGAGCCTCCCAAAACTCCCCCTGTATCTCGCTTAAGCGAGCTGTGCAGAAACTCATTTTTACACTTTTATTGCATAATTCGCTCAAGCGAGATATTCTCGCATATCTCGCTTGAGCGAGAATGCTGAAAATCTAAAACTTGGTTTTTACTCTATGTCTTTCTTCTTATCTCTTCTTTACCCTTTACTTAATATCATTCTTAAAAATCATTATCCTATTCTCTTATAAGGTGTAATTAGTCTTAATTATCGGGTTGTTACACAGTAATTTACTTTTTAATTGATAAATTGACTTGGGCTTAGAATTATAAATGATGAAATATACAATATATAATGAGTTCAATTTTTAAAATTAGTTTTATTATTATTATACACAATATATTGTGATATAATTTTATTTTGGGGGGCCAAAAATAAATTTTATATATATTGTAATTAAAAAAAAATTCCCTGGGGGCTGTGGCTCCCCCCGCTTCTTATATGCTCCATTGCTCCCCCACTATATATATATATATATATATATATATATATATATATATATAAGGAGGGTTCAAATTACACCAGTGTAAGTTATACCAAGTGTTACACCGCTAATAATTTTTTATTGAATATGTTTTTTAGTAATTCAACCGTTGAATTATGTTTATTCATCATCATGATTATATGTGTTAAATTTCGTAAAATTTTGACACTAATAACTTGATAATCAAATGGTTGAATTTTTCATATATTTCAAATGTATATATAGCGTTAATCTTGAGACATCTCAATGACATATCAAAAAATTTCATATTAATGTAAAATTTTATATGTATGATCTATATGATAGTAACTTTCAATCCAACGGTGGATTATTTAATACAATGATCCGTTAAAATATTATTCAGCGGTGTAACACTTGGTGTAACTTACACCGGTGTAATTTGAACTCTTCTTATATATATATATATAGAGAGAGAGAGAGAGTTAGGATCCGTTGACACCAGGTGTCAAACTTCAAGACTTACACCAATTAATAACTTTTTGTAGAATGTGAAATTGATCAATCCAACCATTGAATAAAAAGTTCTTATAAAGTAGATCAAACTCATAAAATGTCATAAAAATCAAAAACTAATTGATACTTCTTCAAACTAATTTATTTTAACGTATAATATGTTTTTAAAATATAAGTAAAAGTCCACTATTAGATAACATACCTACGAATGTCCAAATTACCTGAAATTTGATATACATGATCATGAAGGTAATATAATGTGGCTCAACGGTTGGATTGGTCAATTTCATAATCTACAAAAAGTTATTAATTGGTGTAAGTCTTGAAGTTTGACACCTGATGTCAACAAATCTTGACTTTTATATATATAGATCATACATATAAAACTTTACATTAATCCGAAATTATTTGATATGTCATTGAGATGTCTCAAGATTAACGTTATATATGCATTCAAAATATATGGAAAAACCCAACCATTTGATTATCAAGTTATTAGTCTCAAAATTTTATGAAACTTTACACAAATAATCATGATGATGAATAAACATAATTCAATGATTGGATTACTAAAAAAACACATTTGATTTGTAGTTATCAGCGGTGTAATACTTGGTGTAACTTACACTGGTGTAATTTGAACCCTCCTCATATGTATAAGGGTTCAAATTACACCAGTGTAAGTTACACCAAGTACTACATCGCTGAATAATTTTTTAATGGATCACTGTATTAAGTAATGCACCGTTGGATTGAAAGTTACTATCATATAGATCATACATATAAAATTTTACATTAAACCGAAATTATTTGATATGT
This sequence comes from Sesbania bispinosa, assembly GCA_026901365.1. Taxonomy (NCBI): domain Eukaryota; kingdom Viridiplantae; phylum Streptophyta; class Magnoliopsida; order Fabales; family Fabaceae; genus Sesbania; species Sesbania bispinosa. The sequence continues at coordinate 1,589,223 of QLOH01000048.1, read as the reverse complement.
CATTGAGATGTCTCAAGATTAACGTTATATATGCAATCAAAATATATGGAAAAACCAACCATTTGATTATCAAGTTATTAGTCTCAAAATTTTATGAAACTTTACACAAATAATCATGATGATGAATAAACATAATTCAATGGTTACACTGGTGTAATTTGAACCCTCCTCATATATATAAGGGTTCAAATTACACCAAGTATTACATCGCTGAATAATTTTTTAATGGATCACTGTATTAAGTAATGCACCGTTGGATTGAAAGTTACTATCATATAGATCATACACATAAAATTTTACATTAATCCGAAATTATTTGATATGTCATTGAGATGTCTCAAGATTAACGTTATATATGCATTCAAAATATATGGAAAAACCCAACCATTTGATTATGAAGTTATTAGTCTCAAGATTTTATGAAACTTTACACAAATAATCATGATGATGAATAAACATAATTTAATGGTTGGATTATAAAAAAACACATTTGATTTGTAGTTATCAGCGGTGTAATACTTGGTGTAACTTACACTGGTGTAATTTGAACCCTCCTCATATATATATATATATATATATATATAAAGGAATGAAGTCTTAGGGGTATTTTTTCCTGCCTAAATGGGGTTAGTAATGTAATTAACAATTGTCATTAATGTGGAGCATATTATGGAGATAGAAAGCCAATTAAAATTCATATTTATGTAATCCTTTTACTCACCCACTTATTCTATTTCCTATAATTAGTGATTCTGCATCTTATGAAGAGAGAGAATGTGTCATCCATCCCACTTATTCTCTTTTTATAATTAATCATAGGAGCATATTGTGGAGAGAGAAAATGTTAATTATAATTCAGAATTATGGGTCCCAAATTATCTCTTTTTTTAAAATTGAACAGTATTTTATTGATAAAAAAATCTTTTTAATTTTTTATAATCTTCTTCTTTATATGCATCAAAGTTGAATAAATATTACATAAAATTTATTAATTTATAACTAAACAATTATAGTGGCAAATAAAAAACGTAAAATTTGTTTATTTATATTTTTAAATACTTTAAATTCAAATTTTATGTAAATTTGGATGATATAGTGAATTCTATTTTTTTTAATGATAACTTTTTAACACTAATACTTATTTTCACAATTCAAATCCAAATCCTGATTGATTATATTTTTTCATATTCTAATTTTAATCCCTATTTCTTAATTTAAATTTAAAATATTATCCTTATCATTTAAGTCTTGAATTTTTAAAGTATAGATTAATAATTCAAATTCAAATCCTTCTTTAAATTTGGATGATATACTGAATTCTGTTTTTTTTAAATGATAACTTTTTTAACACTAATCCCTATTTTTATAGTTCAAATTCAAATCCTAATTGATTCTATTTTTTCCTATTATAATTTTAATCCCTATTTCTTAATTTAAATTTAAAATATTATCCTTATCATTTAAGTCGTGAATTTTTAAAGTAATTTTGAAATAAATTAAGGGTATAATTGGAAACAAAATGTGGACACCAAAATGAGGCATTGCCTTTATATATTAGTATTGATATAGATTTTAATCTCTATTTCTTAATTTAAATTTAAAATATTATCATTATCATTTAAGTCGTAAATTTTTAAAATAATTTTGAAATAAATTAGGGGTATAATTGGAAACAAAATGTGGATACCAAAAAGAGACATCGCCTTTATATATTAGTATAAATTACAAAGTTATATCTTGTTAGTAATTCCTTCCCCTTCGTTTGTTCATTGAAGGATGGCAGCACGTTTTGTCTCAATTGATGACATTGGTTATGGTAGAATATACTGGAAGATAAGAGTTCGAATCATCAATATGTGGAAACGGCATGACTTCAAGAAACCAACTCAAGTAAATAGTATTGAAATGCTTCTGCTTGATGAAAAGGTAAATTTTATTTTAATTATTCTAAATTGTGTCCAAATTGTTATATTCATGTGTTGATATTATTTTTAATTTGTCAGTGTGGTAGGATTCAGGCAACTGTGAAGCAAGGTCTCATTGCAGACTTTGATTCTCGGCTGAAAGATGGGAGGTGTTATATAATGCAAAATTTAATGGTTGGTCAAAATGAAATGCAGAACAGTGCTACTAAGGGCAAATATAAGTTGGGCTTTGTGAAAGTCACACAGATTACAGGAGATGAAAATATTCCTCTGAATGCATTTGACTTTGTTCGTTTTCCTCACATCTTAAGTGCGGTTAAGGAGGGACAGCTGTTGGGTTTGTACTTAATTTCAAGTCAATTTTAAACACATTCTTTTGCCATTTGAAATGACTTCACTGTTTTCTTTAATTTTCATAAAAGTAATTGGTCATGTGGTGGAAAAGACTTACATCAAGGAAGTTACTTTAACTGGGAAAACAAATCGATTAATTGATGTTGTTTTGGAAGATCTTGAGTAAGCAAGTTTCAATATTTACCCATCTTCTCCTCGAGGAAACAACAATGGGTATTGTAATGAAAGATAAGCAAAACTCACTACAGATAGTCGTTGCAAGTATCCCCTTGAGTTTCCACAATGACATCCCTATTAGAAGTGCCAACATCAAAGTGGCCCACTGCATCTGAAATAGCTGCATTGATAGTGGGCGACTTTGATGTTGGCACTTCTAATAGAGATGTCATTGTGGAAACTCAAGGATACTTGCAACGACTATTTGTAGTGAGTTCTGTTTATCTTCCATTACAATACCCATGTTTCCTCCAGGGGAAGATGGGTAAATACTGAAACTTGCTTACTCAAGATCTTCCAAAACAACATCAATTAATCGATTTGTTTTCCCATTTGAAGTAACCTCCTTGATGTCAGTCTTTTCCACCACATGACCAATTATTTCTACGAAAATTAAAGAAAACAGTGATGCCTTTCAAATAGAAAAAAATGTGTTTAAAATTGACATGAAATTAAGTACAGACCCAGAAGCCGTCCCTCCTTAACAGTACTTAAGATGTGAGGAAAATGAACAAAGTCAAATGCATTCGGAGGAATATTTCCATCTTCTATTTCAGTAATCTGTGAATTTCATAAAGCCTAGCTTATATTTGCCCTTAGTAGCACTATTCTGCGTTTCAATTCGACCAACCATTAAATTTTGCATTATATAACACCTCCCATCTTTCAGCAGAGAATTAAAGTTTGCAATGAGACCTTGCTTCACATGCCTGAATCCTGCCACACTGAAAAATTAAAAATAATATCAGCACATGAATAATTAAAAATAACAACTTGGACACAATTTAGAATAATTAGAATAAAATTTACCTTTTCATCAAGCAGAAGCATTTCAACACTATTTACTTGAGTTGGTTTCTTGAAGTCATACATTGATGATTCGAATTCTTATCTTCCAGTCTATTCTACCAACCAATGTAAGCAATTGAGACAAAACGTGCTGCCATCCTTTAACGAACAAAAGAAGGGGAAGGAATTACTGACAGAATATAACTTTGTAATCTATACTAATATATAAAGGCGATGCCTCTTTTTGGTGTCCATATTTTATTTCCAATTATACCCTTAATTTATTTCAAAATTACTTTAAAAATTCATGACTTAAATGATAAGGATAATATTTTAAATTTAAATTAAAAAATAGGGATTAAAATTAGAATAGGAGAAAATAGAATCAATCAGGATTTGAATTTGAATTGTAAAAATAAGGATTGGTATTAAAAAAGTTATCATTAAAAAAACAGAATTCAATATATCATCCAAATTTAAAGAAGGATTTGAATTTGAATTATTAATCTATACTTTTCAAAATTACTTTAGAAATTCATGACTTAAATGATAAGGATAATATTTTAAATTTAAATTAAGAAATAGGGATTAAAATTAGAATAGGAAAAAATATAATCAATCAGAATTTGAATTTGAATTGTAAAAATAAAGATTAGTGTTAAAAAAGTTATCACAAAAAAAACAGAATTTAGTATATCATCCAAATTTAAAGAAGGACTTGAATTTGAATTATTAATCTATACTTTTCAAAATTACTTAAAAAAATCATGACTTAAATGATAAGGTTAATATTTTAAATTTAAATTAAGAAATAAGGATTAAAATTAGAATAGGACAAAATAGAATCAATCAGGATTTGGATTTGAATTGTAAAAAAAAAAGATTAGTGTTAAAAATGTTATCATTAAAAAAACAGAATTCATCATATTATCCAAATTTAAAGAAGGATTTGAATTTGAATTATTAATCTACTTTTCAATATTACTTTAAAAATTCACGACTTAAATGATAAGGATAATATTTTAAATTTAAATTAAGAAATAGGGATTAAAATTAGAATAGGAAAAAAATATAATCAATCAGGATTTGAATTTGAATTGTAAAAATAAGGATTAGTGTTAAAAAAGTTATCATTAAAAAATCAGAATTCGGTATATCATCTAAATTTAAAGAAAATTTAAAGAAGGATTTGAATTTGAAGTATTTAAAAATATAAATAAACAAATTTTACATTCTTTATTTTCCACTATAATTGTTTAGTTATAAATTAATAAATTTTATGCAATATTTATTCAACTTTGATACATATAAAGAATAACATTATAAAAAATTAAAAAGATTTTTCTATCAATAAAATATTGTTCAATTTTAAAAAAGAGATAATTTGGGACACATAATTCTGAATTATAATTGACATTCTCTCTTTATAATATGCTCCTATGATTAATTATAGAAAGAGAATAAGTGGGGTGGATGACATATTCTCTCTTCATAATATGCAGAATGACTAATTATAGGAAAGAGAATAAGTGAGTGAGTAAAAGGATGACATAAATATAAATTTTAATTGGCTTTCTCTCTCTCTCTCTCTCTCTCCCCATAATAGGCTCCACATTAATGACAATTGTTAATTACATTACTAACCCCATTTAGGCGGGAAAAAAGTACCCCTAAGACTTCATTCCTTTTTATATATATATATTTCTTAATTTAAATTTAAAATATTATCATTATCATTTAAGTCGTGAATTTTTAAAGTAATTTTGAAAAGTATAGATTAGGTGTATAATTGGAAACAAAATGTGGACACCAAAAAGAGACATTGCCTTTATATATTAGTATAGATTAGTTGTACATATCATTCCCAATTCACATGTCATCTATTTCTAAAGCAAGTTGTGTTCTTAACCTTTGATGAGCATTGGCGTCAAGTATATATCATATAATTATGCATTTATAATTCAATTTTATTAAATTTTAGAAGCCATTTTTGTCTTCTGTTAATGTGTTTTTTTTTCCTTTGTTCATTCATTATGATCTAGGGGTTTATATTTCCTCTCAAAACATGTCAACTCCATTTTATGCTCCAAATTTCACCTCTACAAAGAGCTCCAACAGTTCGAATCATAGCTCAACTCCTTTGTCAAATGTTACTAATGGTAACCTTGAATTATATTCCTATAAATATCTATCTTAAAGATGAAGGTGATTTACAGTAATAATTCACAATATTTTATCTTCTTATTTCTAAATTATTATTATTATAGTTCAATCATAATGTACGAAAAGATCAAGAACCATTTCGATTGAAGACAAGCAAGGTATGATCTTACTTAATAAAAGACTCATATTTTCTAAATTTATATCTGCATATTAAGTTGTGTGAAAATTATTAAACATTATCATTATTTATGCAATCCTCATGACATAGACAATTATTGTACAAGTACAAATAGTTCAAGTCCTCTTCATGAGAAAAATATCTCAGCTGTAAGGAAATATCAAATGTCAATAAATTGTGCAACTCCTTTTCTAATGCTACTAATGGATAAAAATTAATTGTCAAATATACTTGCAGCATATGTATTATTACATACCTACTCCATCATTCTCTATTCTTAAACATTTTTTAATTTATCATTGTGGCATATATGTTTATCTTTCATCAATGTTTTTTTTCTTCAATTCTCATTTAATAGGAAATGATCGTTCAACTCGGCATCTCTCAACTCCTCTTTCTATTAGTCATTCCTCTAATGGGAATAGAAACAAAAGTTCAAACAACTATGCAACTCCTTTATCTGATGTTACTAGTGGTAAGCATTTAAACAATTTATATAATTTTTGTTCAAAAATAGCAAGCTTATAGGTTACTTTTGTCTTAATATTCTACATTCTAATAAGGCTTAATTGCATTTTTGGTCCCCCTATTATTATCAATCTGCGATTTTTGGTCCCCTACTTTTTTTTCGCGATTTTGATCCCCCTATTATTCCAAATTTGCGATTTTGGTCCCTCTAACACATAGATTTTGAAAATAGGGGGACCAAAATTTTGAACTAAATCGCGAATTTGGAATAATAGGGGGACCAAAATTGCGAAAAAAAAATAGGGGGACCAAAAACGCGGATTGATGATAATAGGGGGACCAAAAGTGCAATTAACCCTTCTAATAAATATGCATTATTATATATAGTCAACATACATTCTACTCAAACACCAAGAAGAACTTTGAATCAGGAGGAAGAAGCTTTTTGCAGCAACCATGCATCAAGTAGTATTTGCCATAATAGAAAATTTGGTCCTGGAAAATTTGTGCTAAACCATGGAAGAATATCTCGATCAATAACTTTCAATAATAAAGTTCTTCCTCATAATGTGTCTGGTGATCAGAATGGAGTTGTATCATTGACAAGTGTTTGTCCTAAAATTTAGCGCAAACAAATGTATCTCAAAGCAATCTAGGACGAGATACGAGTCCTCTTAATTTAAGTGGTGTGAAATCTATGGAAGAGTGTAGCAAGAAATAAAACACTTATGAACTGGCCCCTGAACGGGCCTTAAATTGCATTAAAGGTGCAAATATACAACGCACAGGAGAAGTAACTAAAAGTAACAATTACAACGCCACTGATTCCTAATCTATAAAGAACGTGAGCAAGTAAATGAAAACAAAACAAGTGAAGAAAAGATGAACATAAAGGAAAAAAAGGGTGGTCTGCGTTGTCCCTACTTTCTCTCAGCGTGCTGGGTGCCTTTGATCGATGTGGTGGATGCTACGGTTTTCAGGGTGCTACTGAGTGTTCAGGTTGCGGACCTTTCATTCTTCTTGCTTTCTCCTATTTATAGTTGTCCCTGGTAACCGTCTATGGGCTGCCTTAACTTCCCAAGTTCTTTACGTAACTCCTAATGAACCCACGTCTTCTGCATCCGCTCTGGTGGGTTTGTGCTTGATAACAGCCGTTGATGACGTGGAAAATGTCTAAGATAAACTTAACTGAATCAAGGGGGACCTCTGCTCGAACTGATGGAGAAGGGTTCCTTCGAACCAAGGTAAAGGAGATGGCTCGAACCATCTAATAACTCTTCTCCTTCAAATCATGGTTCCTTTCGAACCTGCCTAGACCCTCTTTTGACCTTCTCTTTGCTTCTTCGAAACCCAGATTTTCTCTTTGCCTTTCGATGCCACTTACCTGTCGTCCAACTTAACTGTCTTGACCACCGTCCACTTTGTTCAATGTGACCAGGACTTCTTCTGATTGGCTCGTTGGAGTGGTATTCTTAATTCTTTCATGGTGTTCCATCCCTATAAAAGGGGAAAGACTCTATTTGGGCTCTATCATTCTTCCCTTTGGCCATGGAGAGATCCCTGATATTGGTTTCCCGGTACGATCTGATCCTTCCATTACCTTTGGACTTCAGGTCGACAGGGTGTCCAACATTAGTGGTCACTTCAACGTGGACCTTGACCTCAGGTCGAACAGCACATCCAACATCCAAGGCCTTAGCCCCATGCATGGCCTAGTATTACTTCCACATCCTTGGTGCCAGGAGGAGGCTCAGGGCAATGGGTTATCTCAAAGCCCAGTGCCTAATCTTTTGATTCCTGGCGGAAGAGAAGATGAAGGAGAGGAGGAGGAGGAGGAGGAAGAGGAAGGCAGAGGAAAAAGATGGGGGTTAGGCCCTTAGCTATTGGATTATTTGGAAGGTCCAAGGCTGAGAACCAATCCCCTTCTAAAGCTCAAAGTGAGATGTTGTTCCTCCTCCGAAGACATGACACTGACACCCAGGTCGAAGGGTCTACTTCCTCCATTCAAAGCACCGGTTGGAAGATCATTGTGCTTGTAAAAATGTAATAGGAAATAAGAGTTAGGTTCAAATAGCGAACCATTGCACTTTAATTCGATCCTATTGTAATTTCTAATAGAATTCCTTAATAAAAATAAATATTCTTTTTTGGCTCTCTGTTAGCCACTTCGAACTATATTTTTATTTTTTACGAGTAACAAATGCCCCCAAAATGCATAGCTTCGAATTCTTAGAAGCTTTGCATTTTTTACACGTGGCAGATTTCTACTCTACTAGAAACCACTCACTCGTCCCCCTTCTCTCTCCCACGATCACGTGGACTGAGAATTTTGGGCTTCCACTAATCGTCAGTTGGGCTTGTAACTGCCAATGACTCTTTGGTTTCCCTCCTTAGCTTTGTAACAGGGGTTTTAAGACTCGTCATCTTCTCCCTCAGCTCTTCACCTTCTTCCTCACGTCTTTTAAGCTTCTAGCTCAGAAGAGAAAAATCTTTGCTTTCCTTCTTCTTCCTTCTGCTTTACTTCCTATTTCAGTTCGACGACTAACTTAGTCTTTCAGAGTGAAAAGTATTGCGTGGCTTGCCCTATTCCCCTCGCAGCTGAAAATGGCAAGACCATTGTCAGAGATGACGGTACTTTCGTGCCGGAACCTGAAGCTACTGAGGAAAATCTGAAAGTGTGGGGCACTGGTGTCATCATCCCCACTAACATTGATGGACTTCGTATGGGTTTCCTTGGCCCTTATGAGTTTCCCCCTAGGACCCTTCAGTTCAAGGACTTTCAAGCTCTTTATCCTACGGAGAAAATCCTAGCTTTCGATAACCCTCTGAGAGCTGATTTCACTGAGACGGAGAAGTATATATTCAGAGCTTCCCCAATGCCGCTTAAGAAGACCTATATCAGTTGGTTCGACAAGGTCAAATCCAAAAAAGGCGATTCTGGAAGAGGATGGGAATTTACGAGTTGATCCAGCTGTCGAGGGAGCATTTGCAATACAACATTGACCTCCTTCTTGCTGCGCTAAACTTCTGGGACCAAGGTACATGCACTTTCTTTCTTCCCTGTGGGATGATTACCCCTACTCTGTTAGATGTCTGTGTCATCACTGGTCTCGAACCCTATGGCGAGACTTACCTTCCAAACACCAAACCCTCTAAGACTGAATATAAGGTCAATACTGAAAAGATGACTTTCCTAGCCTTCATTGGTAATAACCATAACCAAAGTTCTTCTGATGTTTCTGAGGTAGAGCATATTGCCTTTCTTTGGTTTTGGTTGGCCAATTTTGTTTTTTGTGCCCGATCTCTTCAGGTCCCTCACGGCCTTTTCCCTTTAGCTGTTTGCCTTCATGAAGGCAGAAAAATTAACTTGGCCAAATTGCTCCTTGGCCACCTATACTTGTGTATTTCGGATGCCTTAAGCACCTACAAGATCCTTAAACCATTGGGTGGTTTCTATGGCCCCTTTTGGCTTCTTGACTTCTGGCTTCGAGCCGCATTTCCAAGGGATGCAAAGATCACAAAAGAGGTTTCCAATTTGTTCGAACCCACTGCCAAAAGCCTAACTTAAACCTATCTTTGCCCCTTCAAGTAGAAAGTGTCTGATGGCATTCCAACTTTCATGACCTACTTCTTCGATCAAGAAAAGTATGAAGACACCCTCAGCCCTTATTCCAAAAGGACTCGTGGTCCTCAGTAGGTCCATCAACCCCTTGTGAGTGTCAATCCTGCTGATCAAGATCGAAGGTGGAGTGAGATCCTTCGAAACCAGTTAATTTTTCCTCATTATGATCAGACCATCCCCTGCCTCATGCATTATCAGCCAACTCTTGTGGCAAGGCAGTTTGGGCTTTGCCAAGACATTCCCATTCCCTTCTTCAAAGGGCAAGATATTGCCCCCGCACATCAATGGATGAAGTGATTCAGAGGATCAGGGAGTTCGACGAGACTAAACCTCCTCATGTGCCTACTGACTTTACTCCTTCGAACTACTGCACTGTTGTCTACGACCAGTGGTGGCGCAACTCCTACAAAGAAATAGCATGTTAGAAGGAGGTATGCTTTAAACGCATCATTACCACCCAGACATATCCAGAACCTGAGGAAGGAAAAAACAAGGTACTTCGAAGTGACTCATTATTCTGACTTTCTTCCTCATCTTCTGAATGTTTTATTAACATTTTTTTTTACCCTTACAGCTTCCAGAGATGCTGGTGATTCCTCGAAGCCCAAAAAGCAAAAGGCTCCCAAAGGAGACAAAGGAATGGCTTCCAAGGATGCTGCTGAAGCTTCAAAGTCTAAGAAGGCCCCTAAAGGAGATAAGGTAAGTTCAGGCTTACATTGTTCGATCTTCTTTACCCTTGTATCTTTTCTGATCTTTGTATATTTTTGAATTTGGTAGAAGGCTCCAGCTAAGAAACCAACTTCGAAGCCATCTGCTAAGAAAGCTCCTACCACTTCAAGGAAGAGAAAGACCCATGTTGCTGCTTCATCTGAAACATAGGCTCAACCCACTCAATCCCAAACTCCTTCTGATAGAACCCAGAGTGAGGATCCTTCTAGTGCGCAGCAGGCATATGAGCAAGTTGCGGTTTCTGGGTCTGAGAAAATTCTCCTACTTTGGACAAGACCACTGGTGGTGGAACTAATGAGCTTGGTTCTTCCGTCGATCCACAAGCCACCGAGGTTTGTACTTCTTGGTTGTCTTTCAGATTTTCGTTTGTTTCGAATCCCTCACTCGAACCTTTAACTTGCAGGACCCGAATCCAAAGAAAAGGATCAAACACGTGGCACCAAACATTAGGCACTCTTGGAAGGCTAACCGGGTGGTAAGATACTACTTTGCCTCTTTTTTCTTTATTCCTTGACAACACGTTCTGATTCGAACCTCCTATCTTCAGGTAATCTCAGACTCAGCCAATCAGGGAAGTACTACAGGTTCGAGTTCCTCAAGCCTTGAAACTTTTTTAAATTATCTTCCTCTTGTTGTTCAATACCCTGGGTCAAACAGAATTATAAGATTTCAAGCTGCAGGGGATCAAGCTATGACTGAAGAACCTGAAGTCAACTCCCCTGTACACTCTGATGATCCTATCCAAGAGGAAGAACAAGAAGGCACCAAGGAAAACCCTGAGCAAACCCAAGATGAAGGTATTTCTAAGGATCCACTTAATAATGATGATGATGTTATCATTGTCGAACCATCTGAGCATGAGGTCATTCCTGAGAAGGAAGCTGTGCAAACTGAAGGAGTTGCCCCCATGGCCCAAACTACAGAAATTGCTCAGGATCCTCAATCTGATGAACCTTCGAAGGTTCAAGCGTCTCAAGAAAATCAACGGGTGGATGATTCGACCCCAGGTAAGACTCAGGAAGGCAAGAATGAGCAGGTTTCTCAAGATGATGGGCCTTTAACCCCTTCTTTTACTGCCCCAGGAGATGACAATGAGGGTCATGGCCAAACATCTCCTGATGATGCCCTCGTCCAAATATCTTCTAAAGAGCCCGAGGTTCAACCAACTGCTACCTCTTCGATCCCAGTGCAGCAAGAAATTCGAACTCACTCACCACCAAAAACCCCTACACCTGCTATAGACTTGGAAACCCTCAGCAAGCGGCTCGAAGATGACCCATTCTTCATCATAAACAGGTTACTGGCAGGGTCACTTCCTACTGTTGCAGCAAGCCGAAGTGCCAAAATTTCGGAGTCGAGCACCCATCATCGAATTCAGGGTTTAGTGAGCAAGCTTCGACACTTAGTCTTTTCACAAGACTTGGTTGAAGTTCTGAGTGATGACCTCAATAAGCAGATTAGGGAGTTGTTGGCCGAACTGAAGACTGTTCCTGAAGGCATTCCTCTAGAGTTGGACGAGGCCCTTGGAGTTTTTTGCGCATGGTATGACACTTTAACTCATACTCTGAATCGAATCCATGCAAATGAGACTCAATAGGACGAGATCCTGGGCCAAGAAGGAATCTTAAGGGGTAGGCTCATGGAGCATAACACCCAGTTCGAGACGTGTTCTAAGACCTTGGAACAGGGAGCTACTCAATTGGGGGTGTTGGATGGAGAGATTGAGGAGCTGTAGAGGCAATTAGCTTTGAAGACTAAGGAAAGAGGAGTCCTTGCTATAGCTGTTGATCAGGGCCAGAAGCGTCAAGAAGATCTGAAAGAGGTTGTAAAGAGTGACTCTACAACGCTTCTCAATTGCTTCAGGAATATGGAGAAGGCCAATAACAAACATGCCACCCTTTAAGCTACCTTGGCAAAGATCAAGGAAGAGTACCTCGAATTTAAAGCTAAAGACTTGTTTTAGGACTTTCCCCTTTTTAAGCCTTTTCGTTGACACCTTATCTGTTTATTTGTAATAGCCATGTTTGGCTTCGAACTCGTTTATTTTGAATGAATTTTTACTTCATGCATGATGGGTTTGTATCTTTTTAAGTGTTTTCCATTTATGGCTCGAATCACACAATTAGAAGTAATATCACGAATCGTATAGGCGTTGCTTGACAATACACCTTCTATTTCGAATGGCCCTTCCCAAATGGGGGTCCACTTACCAAACCTTGGTGATTTCTTACCCAAAGGTAATTGAACTTTCCATACTAAATCACCTTCTTGGAAAGTCTTACTACTAACCCTTCGATTGTAGAATCGAGCCACTCTTTCCTTCTGTTTGACTATGTTTTCCAATGCAACAAGTCTCTCTTCGTCCAATGTATCTAATTCATCGAACATTAGGCTCAGATAATCTTGCGCAGGCAACTCGTGCTACCTCTGGATTCGAAGAGACTGAAGGTTGATTTCCAAAGGTAGAACAACCTCATGCCCATATACCAATTTATATGGAGAGGCAGCAATGGCATCTCTTGGGGAATTTCTATAAGCCCATAACACCTGACTAAGTGTTTCGTGCCAATTTTGGGGTTTCTGCCTTATATGCTTTTTGATCAACCCTATTAAAATTTTATTAATGGCCTCAACTTGGCCATTAGCTTGGGCATAGTATGGGGTAGAGGTGAGCAGTTTAATTTTTCTTGACTCAGTATACTGTGTCACCTTTCTTCCGATGAACATAGTCCCTTGATCTGTGGTTATGGTCTCAGGGATACCAAACCTATGGACTATGTGTTTTTCCACAAAGTCAATCACCTCTTTTTGCCCTACATCTTTTAGGGGAATAGCTTTGACCCACTTAGTAAAATAGTCTACCCCTACTAGTATGAACTTATGCCCTTTCGAAGAAGGAGGGTGAATCATACCTATTAGGTCGAGGGCCCATCCTCGAAATGGCCAAGGTTTGATGATGAAGTGTAACTCTGCTGCAGGAACGTGATGCATGTGTCCATGTTTCTGACATTCTTCACATCCCCTGGCATAGTCAAGGCAATCTTTAAGCATGGATGGCCAAAAATAACAATACCTTAGAAGAGTCCACTTCATACTTTCCCCTGCTTGATGTGCTCCACAAATCCCTTCATGGACTTCGGCCAAAGCTAGGTATGCTTCTGCTTCTCCTAAGCCTCTTAATAGATGCCCCCCACTTGACTTCTTGTATAGCTCATCTCCCAGAATCGTGTAGTTCAAAGCTCTGAACTTAACCTTTATATCTGTTGGCTTTGATGGGTCCCTCAAGTAGTCAACTAATGGTTTTTTCTAGTCTGAGGATGTCAAGGCATCTATGTTCAAAACCATTTTCTCTTCTATGGTTAAGAGAGGTTTGGTTTCGACTAGAGTTTCGAACAACTCTGATTTAACCTTATAACCGGAGGCTATTTGGGCTAGTTCGTTTGCCACTTCATTTTCTATTCTAGGCACGTGTTCTATTATTACTTCCTTGAAATAGTTCATTAAACCTTTGGCCCTGGCAAAATATTTCACCAATTTCGAACTACAGCACTTGTAAACCCCTTTCAACTGGTTAATAACCAATTGGGAGTCACCTTTTACATGAACATGAGTGGCTTCTAAACTTATCAAGAGTTTGAGGCCAGCAATTAACGCTTCATACTCTATCTCGTTGTTCGAACATTCTCCTTTAATTCTAAACATGACTTTGGTTATAACTTCGTTTAGGGATATAATCAGCATTCCTATGTTGTTCCCTTTGTCATGTTTAGAGCCATCGAAGAACAGTTTCCAAGGTTTAATTTCAATGAAATTAACCTCTTTGATTTGAACCGTAGGTTGTTCGGCTAAAAAATCAGCAAGGGCTTGCCCCTTTACTGCCTTTAAAGGCATATACTTTAATGAGAATTCAGTTAATGCTAAAGCCCATTTCCCAATCCTGCCATGAAGTATTGGCTTGATTAACATGTATTTAATTACATCAAAATGTGAACTCACAAAAACCTCAGAGGGTTTCAAATAGTATTTGAGTTTCATACATGAGAAATAAAGGCATAAACATAACTTTTCTAGAGATGTATATCTCTTTTCTACATCACTTAGGCTTCTACTTAGGTAATAAATTACTCTTTTGAAGCCATTTTCATCCTCTTGGGCCAACATACTACCCAGAGTCTCTTCAGATGCAGAGATGTATAATCTCAGGGGTCTCCCTCGAACTAGTGGAGTCATCGCTGGTGGATTGGCTAAGTATTTCTTGATTGATTCGAAAGCCATTTGATGTTCTTCCCTCCACTCGAACTCTTCTTCTCTTTTCAACTTGACTAATGGAGAAAATATTTTTGTTTTTCCTGACAGGTTCGAGATGAACCTCCTTAAGTAGTTGATTTTCCCCAACAAGCATTGCAGTTGTTTCTTGTTTTCTTGAGGTCTTGCATTGATGATTGCTTGAGCCTTGTTTTTATCCACTTTGATCCCTTGTTGTTGCACCAGGAATCCCAGGAAGTTTCCTGCAGATACTGCAAAGGCACATTTTAGAGGGTTCATTTTCATCTCGTGTGCTCTCATCCTTTCGAATGAACATCTTAAGTGTTCTAAGTGTTGTGTTTTGGTCTTTGACTTGACCATCACATCATCTATGTATACCTGCATGAACTCACCAATGAAATCATGAAAAATTAAGTTCATAGCCCTTTGATACGTGGCCCCAGCATTCTTCAAACCAAAAGGCATCATCACCCATTCGAAGGTACCCAATGCCCCAGGACAACGAAAGGCAGTTTTCGAAATGTCTTCCTCTGCAATAAAGATCTGGTTATAACCAGAATAACCATCAAGGAGGCTTAACACTTTGTTTCCTGCTGCTGAGTCTATGAGCATGTCAGCTATGGGCATTGGGTACTCATCCTTTGGGGTTGCCTCGTTAAGGTTTCGAAAGTCAATGCATACTCTCAATTTGCCATTCTTTTTAATAACTGGAACAATATTAGAAAGCCAATTTACATACCTGGTGGTTCGAATGAATTTGGCCTTGAGAAGTCTCTCTATTTCCCCTTTGATCTTCGAAACTACCTCTGGGGCAAACCTTCTAGGAGGCTGCTTCACTGGTTTCTTCCCAGGCAAGATGGGTAATCTGTGTTCGACCAATGCTCGATCTAGGCCTGGCATCTCATTATAGTCCCAAGCAAAGCAGTCTTTGTATTGTTTCAACAACTCGATCAGCTGCTGCCTGATTTCAGGATCTACCTTAGTACTAATGAAGGTAGGTCTCTTATCTTCAGCCGTTCCCAGGTTCACCTCTTTAAGCTGGTCTTGTGCTTCGAACCTTGGTACTTTCTCTTGGCCGTATTCTGTGTTTGACACTTCATCATCATAGATACAATCTAGGCGTGTTGAGCCTTCATTAGTCTCCATTTTTCGAACCTGGGTTGGTTCGTGCCGGTCTTTATCTCCTTCGAACACCTCTCTCATTGATTTCGAAGGTGACTCGGACCTTGATTCGGCCACGTAGGCCGCTATCCTTCCTATGAGTGATTCTACGCTTTCCATGAATCACCAAGCATTTCCAGGGTCGTATCAAGGTCGACCTCTCTCTTCAATGTGAAACCCTTGATGGGGTCCAACCTTACTGAGTAAGGGACTTTTGCTGAGTGTATGGCTGACTTGGAGTCTAATTCATAAGGACTGATGTGAGCCAAGTTTCTGTCAAAATCCATTTCCACCAAGCCTTGCTCAGCAGTATAAATTCCTTGGTCAGCCTTGACCACTATTCGGTTGCCCTCTTGATCCCATAAGAACAGTTTTTGATGCACTGTTGATGGGACAACTCATATCCCATGGATCCATTCTCTTCCCAACAACATGTTAAAACTGGCTTTAGTTTGAATAACCACAAAGATAGTGGTTCTTACCTGGCCACCTACTACAAGGTAAAGAGCCACAACCCCTTCTAACCCAGATGAATTCCCAACAAAATCTGTAATCACTATGTTGTGAGGAAGTAAGTCTCTGTTAGTTTTCCCAAGCTTGTCGAACGTTGATCTTGGGAGAAGGTTGATGGCTGCTCCACCATCAATAATGACCCTGTTAATAGGGTTGCCTTCTACCACAGCCTTGATGTAGAGTGGCTTCATGTGAACCATGTCTCCTGGAGCTGGTTTGGTTATGCTGACCATTTCATTATTGGTCTCTACCTCTGTTTGATTCAACATGACGGCACTCTGAAGATTGTCATCTTCAAAGTCTTCTTTATTTTC
This sequence comes from Sesbania bispinosa, assembly GCA_026901365.1. Classification (NCBI taxonomy): domain Eukaryota; kingdom Viridiplantae; phylum Streptophyta; class Magnoliopsida; order Fabales; family Fabaceae; genus Sesbania; species Sesbania bispinosa. The sequence goes on along the minus strand of QLOH01000048.1, from coordinate 1,572,525 downwards.
CAATCTTTATACCTGCTGGGAAAACTCAGCTGGTAAGATCGAAATTACACCACAAATTTCTTGGATCGAATCAGGAAATCCTGATTCGAATTCCTCAGATAAGAGGTCATCCTCTTCCATCTCTTTTACCTTAGCAACATTAATATGCTCACGCAGGTCGCGCTGAGACTTTGAAGAGGAAGCTTCGAACCTTCTTTTAGGCCTCTGAGGCTTCCTTGCACATTCTGCCTGGATCTGTTCCATTCGAGCCCTGTACATCCTCTGGGCCCTACGCCATTGAGTTCTTGTCATTGAACCTTTGGCTTTGGAATATTGGCTGAAATGATACCAACTTTCACGAGGAGGTTCGACCTCCTTGGATGGTTTCACAACTATCTCCTTTCCCTTGGCAGAGTTAGAAGTCCCTGCCTTCTGTGCCACAGGTTGCCACTTTGCTTGGGTCTTTGGCTTTGTTGGCACTTGCCTTACCCACTGGTTCGAAGGTGTTCTGGCAAGAGGAACGAAGGTGTGATCCTGAATAGGCATACCTCTTCCTACCCCTTTTAGGGCCTTATACATTTTCTGACCCTCTTCATATTTCTGGGGGCCTAACCTCTCCTTCAGTTGACGCTTCTTGGTCGAAGTCTCTTCAAAGGTCTTAGCTGAATCAGCATCGAACACTACGCTGCACCTTGGGCACAACATGACATTTCTATCTTCATTCTGCTTCCTGGTTAGGTATTCCAGGATGCTCTCATCAGCGGAAGGGTAAATATCCTTCACCTCCTTCTCGAAATCATCAATGGCCATGTCAGTGGCCCTAGTGTCTACTGGTTCCACTTCGACCATATTGATTTCGAAGGGCTCAGTGTAATGAACACTGTAGTCAAATGGGTTGGCATCGACCTTCATGGTGTTCTTCATTTTCTCCTCGAACTTAAGTCTTCCCTCTGATATTGCCTTCTGAATCAAGTCCCTGAAACGAACACAATGGTTAGTTAGATGACCATAAACATTGTGATATTTGCAATATTTTCTTCCCTTTCTCTGTTCGAGCGTAGGGATTTTATGATCGTCACTTAAGATGATCTGTTTATCTTTCAATAAAATATCAAAAATCTGGTCAGCTTTAGTGACATCAAAACCATATGAAGATTTTTTCAACTTCACACTATTGGAAGAGTTTGTGTCTTCTTTTGATGGTCTTAGCAGAGAACACACGTAGGATGGCCTCGGTTTTAATTCAGCCACATTAACTTCACTCTCTTCATTATCACTATTCAAATCACTCTCATATTCAGCAGCCTCTAAATGGGCTATTTTATCTCTCTTGCCTGCCCTATTGAACTTCTTATATTTGGCCTTTTCTGTCTTGATTTGTTCGATCTGTCTAACCCTATCTGCTAGTTGGGCCATATCTCAAACTGGGAGGTTGATCAGTTTCTTCTTGACATAAAATTCAAGTCCTCCTGTTGCTATTTGAACTAACTCATGTTCAGGGATAAGAGTGAAACACCTGGCTTTAGATTGTCTGAACCTATTCAGATAATCCTCTAAGGCCTCGTTGGGTGTCCTCTTGATACCCATAAGATCCACTAGACTCACTTTGCTCTCACCTCTAAAGAACTGCTCATGGAAAGTTCTTTCTAACTGGACCCAATTTTGGATCGAATTCAGAGGAAGTGTTGTGAACTAAGTAAATGCGTTCTTGGTTAAAGAACTGGGAAAATACTTCATCTCTAGAAGTTCATCATTGGCTAAATCTCCACATTCTATTTGATATCTAGCCACATGTTCCACAGTTGACTCCCCTATTTCTCCAGCGAATTTGGACAATTTTGGAACCTTTAGCCCCCTTGGCAACTCTGCCCGTAAGACATCTTGAGGAAAGGCTGAGACAAAATAAGGTTGGTTTGCGTAACCTACATTGAAACCATGTCTATTCAACACTTGTTCCACTATATTGGCAACGTTGTGTTGCCCCCCAAGGTTCATCTGCCTTACTCTTTCGACCACTAGATCAGGGTCTTGGTTTCGAGCCACAATTACTGGGTGTGCCCTCTCTGGTCCATTCAAACCGAGTTCGATCTGGGGCTCTCTCCTAACGGGCTCTTGTCTTTCAGGGTCAACCATTTCTGGTCCGGTTCCAAAGACATCTGCAAGCCTCACCATTTGTCTTGCTAACAACTGGTAATTCTGGTTTGTGATTGCTACCAATGGGATTATCACTGAGGCCATTTGATGGGTTAACATGTTAACCATGTCATGGTTACTCTCGTCCATTTACTGTCTCATGGACTGCTAAGCCACATTAGTGAAAGCACTTGGTCCTAATTGGTTGGACCACATCTCTGGTGAGTTCCTATTGTTCCTTAGAGGAACATGAACTGCTAATGGGTTGGTGTAGACACTCTGACGCATACCTAAGGTTGCCATCATGTTCTATGTTTGGAAACCACGGGGTGGTCCCTCAGCCCTAAGAGGCTCGTACGCTCTCACTTGGCTAATAACTGGTTCCTCAGGTTGTGGAAGTGTACCCGTGGGTACTTCATCCTCTCTGTATCTACCAACTCCCGCTGGGGAGTTTTGACTGCCATTGTGGCTGCCATGTGAAGCTTCATTGGTCGAGGAATTTCCAAAATAATTCCCAGAACCATTCTTATTCTTGGTAGTCATGGTTTTCCTACCACTCCTTAGATTCATACAACACTATGAAGAAAAGGGTCCCACTGGGCGTGCCAATTTGTTTGTCCTAAAATTTAACGCAAATAAATGTATCTCAGAGCAATCTAGGACGAGATACGAGTCCTCTTAATTTGAGTGGGTTCTACCTAGTGTGAAATCTATGGAAGAGTGTAGCAGGACATAAAACACTTATGAACTGGCCCCTGAACGGGCCTTAAATTGCATTGAAGGTGCAAATATACAACGCACAGGAGAAGTAACTGAAAGTAACAATTACAACGCCACTGATTCCAAATCTATAAAGAACGTGAGCAAGTAAATGAAAACAAAACAAGTGAAGAAAAGATGAACATAAAGGAAAAAAGGGTGGTCTGCGTTGTCCCTACTTTCTCTCAGTGTGCTGGGTGCCTTTGATCGTTGTGGTGGATGCTACGACTTTCAGGGTGCTATTGAGTGTTCAGGTTGCGGACCTTTCATTCTTCTTGCTTTCTCCTATTTATAGTTGTCCCTGGTAACCGTCTCTGGGCTGCCTTAACTTCCCAAGTTCTTTACGTAACTCCTAATGAACCCACGTCCTCTGCATGCACTCTGGTGGGTTTGTGCTTGATAACTGTCGTTGATGATGTGAAAAATGTCTAAGATAAACTTAACTGAATCAAGGGGGACCTCTACTCGAACTGATGGAGAAGGGTTCCTTCGAACCAAGGTAAAGGAGATGGCTCGAACCATCTAATAACTCTTCTCCTTCGAATCATGGTTCCTTTCGAACTTGCCTAGACCCTCTTTTGACCTTCTCTTTGCTTCTTCGAAACCCAGATCTTCTCTTTGCCTTTCGAAGCCACTTACATGCCGTCCAACTTAACTGTCTTGACCACCGTCCACTTTGGTCAATGTGACCAGGACTTCTTCTGATTGGCTCGTTGGAGTGGCATTCTTAATTCTTTCATGGCGTTCCATCCCTATAAAAGGGGAAAGACTCCATTTGGGTTCCATCATTCTTCCCTTTGGCCATGGAGAGATCCATGATATTGGCTGCCCTGTACGACCTGATCCTTCCATTACCTTTGGACTTCAGGTCGACAGGGTGTCCAACATTAGTGGTCACTTCAACGTGAACCTTGACCTCATGTCGAACAGCACAGCCAACATCCAAGGCCTTATCCCCATGCATGACCTGGTATTACTTCCACCTCCTTGGTGCCAGGAGGAGGCTCAGGGCTATGGGTTATCTCAAAGCCCAGTGCTTAATCTTCTGATTCTGGGGGGAAGAGGAAGATGAAGGAGAGGAGGAGGAGGATGAAGGCAAAGGAAGAAGATGGGGATGAGGCCCTTAGCTCTTGGATTATTTGGAAGGTCCAAGGATGAGAACCAATCCCCGTCTAACGCTCGAAGTGAGATGTTGTTCCTCCTCCGAAGACATGACACTGACACCCAGGCCAAAGGGTCTACTTCCTCCATTCGAAGCACCGGTTCGAAGATCATCGTGCCTGTAAAAATGTAATAGGAAATAAGAGTTAGGTTCGAATAGCAAACCCTTGCACTTTAATTCGATCCTATTGTAATTTCTTCCTTAATAAAATAAATATTCTTTTTTGGCTCTCTGTTAGCCACTTCGAACTATATTTTTATTTTTACGAGTAACAACAGGTATAGTAGATAACTGCTTCATCATATATTAAGCATGACATGATAGTGTAGCATGATTAAAAAAACTCATTCTAATGGATAATGTTATTTAAATTTTGATTTTGTAGAGGATGATTATGGGTTTCCATTTGAAAATACTCAAAACAACCCTCATTTATTAGGAAATTTAAATGAAGTGCAAATAACTCATTCAAGTAATTTTTGAATGAGAATAAATTTTATTATATGGTACTAAAAAATTAGGACTTTCATTATTTATAAGGAGATTATATTCTATGCAAATTTAGATTCAGAAAGTTTTGATCAGACAGAAGATGTAGAAGATGCGGATTTGTATCAACAAAGAGAAGGTATTGATGTTTGAGGTTTTAAATTCTTATCTTCAATTTGACTAACTATTTTTTTAGGTACATATATCTTTTAATGTTTTTTCCCCATAATATGACCTAATCACTGATTTTAGTTACCATAAAATTGTGCCTTACTTCTATGAGCAAATACATCTCAACAAACTACATTACATGATGATCTCACCATGGAGGGAGAAATTGACCTGGATAGTGACTATATTTGTGAAGGAGGCGTGTGACAACAAATTATAGAAATTTTCAAATTCATTTTTAGACAGTTAGGTGCATACAATTATTTCTCTTTTAATCTTCTACTAAGTCTTTTAATTTTAATTGTTGTTTTAGTCTACTGGGATATTGGAGACCCATCTTGGAATTGTGAATATTGTGGGGCCATGATGTGGTATGCTGAGAGAACACAGAAAAGTTGGATCCCACCAATCATAACTTTTCCTTATGTTGTTTGCAAGGCAAGGTTATACTACCACATTTGTTGCAACCTCCTGAAACTTTGACAAATCTATATTTCAAAAAAGATAAACGGAGCAAATCATTCTTGGAGCACATTAAATTGTTTAATATGATGTTTTGCTTCACCTCTATGGGTGGTAAAGTAGACCACTCAGTGAATGTAGGAACTTCTCCACCAATGTTTGTGATGGGTGGTGAGAATTACCAATCGGTAGCTTGCTTCCTAAACCTGGAGCTGAACCGAAATTCTCTCAATTATATATATATATGACACTGAGAATGAAGTCAGTAACAGGATGTCTGTTGTCAGTTTTGTATTCCTAACACTATGCAAATTTCAATTTTCCACCACAATCATTTTTCATCAGTTATTTGATGTTTTTATTTGTTTTTTTATAGGATGCATCATCAATCCGATCAGTTACAGACTACAATTGTTACTGTCATCAAGGATATGCTTGACCAGTGCAATCCATATGCCAAAGTTTATAGAATGGTTCGTGATAGACTGAATGCAAGCAATTCTACCCATTTGAAATTGCGAATTATTGGTAAGAGAGGGAAAGATGGAAGGAGATATAATTTTCCCACTACATCTGAAGTAACTGCATTGATAGTGGGCGACTTTGATGCCGACACTTCTAATAGGGATGTCATTGTGGAAACTCAAGGGGGATACTTGCAATGACTATTTGTAGTGAGTTCTGCTTATCTTCCATTACAATACCCATTGTTGTTTCCTCGAGGAGAAGATGGGTATTAAAATGATATTCCATTAAATGACTTTTGGGGTTCATCAAGCAAAAAGCGCCAACGAGTGTCTATGAGGGAGTTCTTTGCTTATAGAATCCAACAGAGGGAGAATGAACATTCATTACTCTTACATTCTAAGCACCTATTTCAACAATTTTTAGTGGATATCTATAGTATGATTGAATCATCTAGGTTGTCATATGTTAGAACCCACCAAGAAGAGTTAAGAGCATAATTACACAAGGGGCTGGCTGATGCAATCTAAAGAGGAGAAACAGAACCTGCAACTGCTGGGAAGCGTGTTTTATTGCCTTCTTCTTTTACAGGAGGAGCACGTTACATGTTTCAAAACTACTAAGATGTTATGGATATTTGCAGATGGGCAGGTAATTACCCTGATTTGTTCATTACATTCACTTGCAATCAAATGTGGCCTGAATTGCAAAGAACATTGCGAAAGGATGGTTTGCATTCTGAAGATAGACCAGATTTAATCTGTCATTTTTTTTAAGATAAAGCTTGATCAGATGATTAAGGAAATCAAATGTGTTTGGCAAGGTCAAGGGAGTTAATTAACTTAACATATTATATGATGCATTTGATTAACAATTTATGTTTATATTGTGATTTATTTTCTTCATACTTTAAATTTTTTACATATATATAAATCTGTTCTTAGAAATTCACACTTAAATGGATAACATTCTAGCATTTACAATAACATGGTTAAAAAGTGATGCATTATTTAATTGTGAATGTAGTTGTATACACGATTGAGTTTCAAAAGCATGGATTGCCGCATGCACACATTCTAATGTGGTTGTATCCTGAATTCAGAAATCCTCATCCAAATGATATTGACAAAATCATATATGCTGAAATTCCTGATCAAAGTAGTGAGCCTGAATTGTTTAGAATTGTGCAGTCACTAATGATTCATGGACCCTGTGGGATTCACAATAGTAAATCTCCATGCATGTAAGATGGAAAATGTATACGGCATTTTCCTAAGAGATTTTTGGAGAGAACAACCATTGATTCAGAAGGATATCCTTTATATAGAAGAAGAGACAATTGAAGTGTGGTGAAAAGGGGCGACATTCAACTTGATAATAGATTTATCATCCCTTACAATAAACATTTGCTTCTGAAATACAATGCACACATAAATGTTGAATGGTGCAATCGGTCTCGATGTATCAAGTATCTCTTCAAATATATAAATAAGGGACATGATCATGTGACTGCATCCTTTCATGACAATGCAAGAGAAAATGGAGATAGTCAGTGTGTGGATGAAATAAAGTTATATTATGATTGCAGGTATTTGTAATCATGTGAGGCTGCATGGAGGATTTTTGCTTATGACATCGACTATAGAGAACCTGCTATTGAGAGGTTGTTTTTCCATTTTCCAGATGAGCAGTGTGTTTTTTTTAATGATGAAGAATTCATTGACTATGTTCTTAGCAAGCCAAGTGCTAATAAATCTAAGTTCTTAGCTTGGTTAGAAGCAAACAAAAATTTCCCTGAGGCAAATACACTGACATATGCACAATTTCCAATGAAATTTGTGTGGAAGCAAGATCGTGCATGGAAACAAAGGAGAAATGGATTTGCTATTGGAAGGTTGCAATTTGTTCCTCCAGGGAGTGGTGAATTGCATAATTTAAGAATCTTGATTAATATTGTAAAGGGTCCCCAATCATATGATGAAATCAGAACAGTCAATAGTGTCATTTACCCGACATTCAAATATGCTTGCTATGCTTTGGGGTTGTTAGATGATGACAAAGAGTACATAGATGCAATTGTAGAAGCAAGCCATTAGGATCCAGCTACCTATTTGAGAAGACTGTTTGCAACACTATTGTTCTCAAATCAGCTTTCAAGACCAGAGCATGTGTGGAATAGCACTTGGCAGTATTTGAGTGATGATATACTTCATCGCCAAAGAACTCTTTTGCAAAGACCAGGTAAAATTATTATATTCAACTTTATTGCCATATAAAATGCTAATTTATTTATATATATATATATGAAATGCTACTAATTTTTAATTTCCATGTTATATCAGATTTGGTATCGACAGAAGAGGAACTTAAGAATCTTACTCTTGCAGAAGTTAAGAGGATGTTAAAAAGTAACAATAGGAGTTTGTCTGATTTCTCTACTATGCCTCAGCCTGATATGTCTTCAATTTCATAATCTTTAAACAAGTTGATTTATGATGAGTTGAATTATGATAGGGAAAATTAGCTTCAGAACATGAACAATTGTTATCTAAAATGACTTCTGAACAAAGACTTATTTATGATAAAATCATGATCAGACTGTCTCAGAATCGTCCTGGATTTTTTTTTCTTTATGGTTATGGGGGAACTGGAAAAAACGTTTATATGGAGAACTATATCAGCAACAATTAGATCAAAAGGAGAAATTGTTCTTACTGTTGCATCGAGTGGCATAGCTACTTTGTTGATTCCAGGTGGCAGGACAACACATTCAAGGTTTGCCATACCTATTAATGTTAATAAAGATTCAACTTGCAATATCAAACAAGGAAGTCCATTGGCTGAATTGATAATCAAAGCTAAGTCTATTATATGGGATGAAGCTCCCATGACTCATAGACATTGTTTTGAAGCAGTTGATAAAACATTTACAGACATTCTTCGATTCTCAAACTGTGATAGCATGAATCTTCCTTTTGGTGGCAAAGTAGTCATTTTAGGAGGTGACTTTAGACAAATTCTGCCAGTAGTCCCAAAAGGGTCAAGGCAAGATGTAGTTCATGCCAGCATCAATTCTTCATATCTTTGGCAATTTTGTGAGGTATTGACTCTGACTAATAATATGAGGCTTCAGAGTACATCTTCTGAGTTTGATGTTGCAGAGTTGAAAAAGTTCTCTGAATGGGTTCTGAGCATGGGGATGGAAGCACTGGTCATGTCACCGATGGAGACATTGATATTGAAATTCCTGAAGATCTACTTATTGAGAATTCAGGTGACTAACTTGCTTTAATTGTTAACAGTACCTATCCACTGTTGTTAGAAAGAATGAATGAATCAAATTACTTTCAGAATAGAGCTATTTTAGCACCTACAAATCAAGTTGTTAACATGTTGAATGATTTTATGTTGTCAATGCTTCCTGGAGAAAATAGGACATATTTGAGTTTTGATAGTCCTTCTAAAGTGGAAGGTCAATATGATTCTCTAGATAATATCCATACTCCTGAATTTATCAATACAATTAACTCTTCGGGACTTCCAAATCATGAAATAAAACATAAAGTAGGAGTTCCAGTTATGTTATTGAGAAACATAGACCGAGAAACATAGACCAGTCATCTGGCCTATGCAATAGTACTCGACTCATAGTTGTTGTAACCACAGGAAACACTAGAAGGGGGGGTTGAATAGTGTTTCAAACTTTTTGATAGTTTGTGGAAATCTTTAATTTAAAACATGAATATGGGCACTGTTAAAAATAAGTCTTAAGATCAGAGATAGTTGAAACATGTGGAAGATAAGAAAAACAATGTTTCTTCTAAAGCTTAAGATTGTTTTAAACAGAGGCTTCTCAAAGTATCTTCTGAAGATTAATACAAAGAGTATTTTCAGCACAGTTTCTGAAATACTTCAGACGACTAGAGGTTGTCTGAAGTCTGTTCCTGATTTTTGAACTGATCTCTTTTAGACTCACTTCTGAGAATTTATTTCAGAAGTTCTTCAATGAACATTCTTTGTAAAGCTTCAAATGATATAAGAGATATCTCATGTTTTGTTTATATGAAAGATCATTTTATTGAAATAGTTGTGTTAAGTTTATTATAGAAAATACTTTTCAAATTCCAACTTAAATATGAAACCTGGAAATAAAGAGATTAAACAAAAAAAAACTTAGGCATAGAGATTTCAGACAGGCTTTTAAGTGGCTGTCTGAAGTTTTAAGACGGCTTGTAAAAACTAATTTTAAAAGATGTTTTGTGTCTTTATAAAATATCAGATTAATTATTCTCACCCCTTGATTAGTATAAAACAAATTAACAAGAGATAAGGGTAAGAAAACTTAGCCAAGGAATTTATCCTGGTTCACTCACTACCACTGTGAGCTACGTCCAGTCCCAATGGCAAACAACCACTGGATTTCCACTATATGAATATTCAGATTACAAGCTTGAGTTTGAGTACAGTCTCTCCAGACACAATGAGTACAGTCTCTCCAGACACAACGAGTACAGTCTCTCCAGACACAACGAGTACAGTCTCTCCAGACACCATGAGTACAGTCTCTCCAGACACAACGAGTACAGTCTCTCCAGATACCACGAGTACAGTCTCTCCAGACACAATGAGTACAGTCTCTCCAGACACCACGAGTACAGTCTCTCCAGACACCACAAGTATTCTTTTCTATCAAGCCTCTTCAGGCTCTACCACAAGTATTCTTTTCTATCAAGCCTCTCCAGGCTCTACCACAAGTATTCTTTTCTATCAAGCCTCTCCAGGCTCTACCACGAGTATTCTTTCTTCCACCAAGCCTCTCCAGGCTCTCAGACACTTACTCAAGTGTAGAGTATTCTTTCTTCCACCAAGCCTCTCCAGGCTCTCAGACACATAAAGTGTTTACAAATTAAACTAAGTTTAAGTTTCCACGAAACATAAACTTAATCTTTTCCTGTACTAGAGGTTAACTGAGTACTACTCAAGATACAATGGATAAATCTAAGTACAAAGGTAAGACAGTGATACAAGTACATAAGTTTAAGTACAATTCCTGTCTCTGATATGAGGAATAACATCCTCTGAGAATTGGCTAGGTAGATACTGACTTTAAGCTCCAGCCTTGTTCTCCAGCCATTGGTTTCCATGGGTTACATTCTCACCCGTATCATTGGAAAAACCAAGGCATACTTACAGCTTCAAACCATTCTTGGTTCATATGAGATTAAGCACAGCCTGGTAGGTTGTTCAACTGAACAACTGCTATTTTGACTAGCATAGTTGATTCAAGTAAGTATGGTCAACACCGATAGGATTTTTCTGATGCATCTTGATCAACTGATTGAACCAAGTGAATGAGTTCAACTTCTTCAAATTCTTCCTTGAGGCTATTTATATGTCCTGTTGGAATATAGCCGTTTGAAGATGATTCATAATACCGTTGAGATGTTGATGATGTGGCTCATATAGCCGTTATGTAATAGTGTCTCAAACGGTTGCTTCTTCTTTAGCAGATATGTGTTCAGACAGTCCTGTTCTGACACTTCTGTAGATGAGCTCTTTTAGAGAGATTTTCTTGATATTATTTTGCATGTTCTCTCTCTTGATAACCTTTTACTTTTCTTCAGCTGACTTCTGATTTTCTCTGCTTTTCTTAGGAGTGTATATGAGGAGGTATCCGTTGGATTTGTCCTCTTGCTTATTTTGTATATGCTCATTTCTGTTTGCTTCCTGACACCATTTCTTCTTTCTTCTTTGAGTGAGGTGTCTTGTTCAATGGCTGTTTCTTGCAGATGATAAAATATGTTTGAATTAAAATATTTCATTCAAACATTTCTCTTTGTTGCTTCTGCTTAGTCTCCTGACATTTTCTTGTGCTTTCTTTTGGATTGGTGATGATGATATTTCCGTTGTGATACCACCCTTTAGAGAAAGCATTGAATGCTATTCAATCCATCGTGAGACACGCTTCTGGGTGTCTTCACAATTCTGACAGAGTACAACGTTGGTGCTGCTATAAAGCTGCCATCGTTGTTGCTGCAATTTCTGCGTTGCAGAGATTTCCTCAGTGGTGTATGAAATTCAAAATTACCAGGAAAGGTCTCTGTGTTCCTTGCCATAAACGTGTTTGAAAAGGTACGTGCAGCAGAGGTTCAGAAAAGTCTTCACAAACTTCAGCAGAGGGTGCCACGTCATAAGTGAGACTTCAGACAGCACTGATACTTCAGACGGGTTGAACTACTTCAGACAGCTTCAACTCTTCAGACGAGTTCTGCTTCTTCAGACATCTTCGTTGCTTCAGACAGCTTCTTTGCTTCGGAAAGCTTCCTTGCTTCAGACAGCTTCTTTTCTTCAGACTGCTTTATGTTGTCTTCATATGGTCTTCACGTCTTCAGACAGTTTGCGCACTTCAGACGAGTTGCATTCTTCAGACAGCTTCTCTGCATTTGTTCTTCTGATCCTAATCTTCTGATTCTGATTACTATTTCATCCTGAAACACAATCAACAAACCAATACATTTCTCAGTAGAATCTGTTTATATAATCTTATTTGTTAATCATTAAAACTAAAGGATATTAAGTCTTTGAGTCAAGTTTGAATGCTCAAACTGATTAATAGACTTCACAATAGTCACTCAAATGGGTACTTATGTCTTTGAAGCAACGGTCATTACAAGAAATAATGTTGACCAAAAGGTGTTTATACGAAGGTTATCATTGACTCCATCTGACAACATGATACCTTTTAAGTTTCAAAGCAGGCAGTTCCCTATTGCCATTTCTTTTGCAATGACTATAAATAAAAGTCAGGGGCAATCACTTAAACATGTTGGTATCTATCTTCGTCAACCAGTTTTTTCACACGATTAGTTGTATGTTGCTGTCACGTGCTAGTCTAAAATTCTCATATGTGACTCAGAAGGAAATGTTTCTAACACTACCTCAGATGTGGTGTATAAAGAGGTGTTCCAAAATGTAAATTAAGTAAGTTTGCTTCTTTTTGCTCAAGTTATTGTAATTTTTATTTAATATATTTTGCATTTTTTTATGTTGGATAATTCTTATTTTTTAGGTCTCTGACTTGCTGTCTCATTACAATATTATAACCAGGCTATGTCATCATTTCGTAATAATTGAAGGTACTTTTATTACTCATTTTTTTAAATCATATTATTGTCGAGATGTTTTATGAATCATAAGAAATGATAAAATCTCCTCATTGCATTTATAGATGAAACTAGGGAATATTTATCAATTGTAGGAACTGATTTTGTAATTGTTCTTCTCCTCACTTTCCTTACAACAATGCTTCTTATTGGTATGTATTATATCTTCTTAGAGTCTAATATGGGAAGATAATTGAGTAGAATATTGAATTTTTCGGGGCTATCTCACATTATAGTTTTTCTCCATTAATGATTTAGTATTCAAATAATTATTAGAAGTTGTCCAACATTACAATAATTATCTATAATTGGTAATTCAAATAATTATTAGAGGTTTTATTTATTTCGGTAGCATTTGGATGAATTGTTAGCTTTTAATTGACATCACTACCATTCAATTGTGGGCTTTACGTCTCCCCTTTGAAAAATTATATAATTCAACTCCTAAACTTCCAAAACCCCTAATTTCTCTGCTTTTTTTGCAGTTACCGCGTTCTGGATATTGTTTTGTATCTTCTGCAGATTAGTGCATCTTCTTAAATCATCTTTAAGTACGATATATTATCTCATTCTGTTCTTTGTAAATTAATTTGTTTTATTATCAGTCTTCAAATTACTTTGCCATGAAGTATTTTCGGTGGGTTTGGAAGCCTTGGCTAAATTTGAAGTAAATGTTTAATTATAATCATATTTCATGTTTTATCATTAATTAAAATCATAAGTTCAATGAACTAATACTTTTATTGCTTACAACTTTTCACAGGCTTTTGAAGAAATTCAAATGTTGGCAAACTTCAACTTGATAGCATAGAACCAGCATAAACATGTTTTTATTCTTTCAGATAATTTTGAAACACCTTTAATTTGCACCTAAAACTTCATATTGTTTGTGTTTTGCTTTCAATGCTTCAGGGGATCCTTCAAATACATTGCATTCCTTCAAAGAATAAGCTTCATTGTTATTTGTTTGTGATTGAGTAGCGAAATATTTCAAACATGTCGAATGTGTTATGGCCACTTTAATGATTTAAATTCAGCAACGTTATGACCTTATTTAGGATATGTCCTACTAATAGTCAGTAAATGAACATATAATCACATCCAAAGTAAATGAACATATAATCACATCCAAATGACAAATACTATAACAATAATATGAATTGGATTTTTTTAAAGTAGTCATGCTAACCAACACACTAACATATTGACCCGACTATAGTATGCAATAATACTAAAGAGTTATAGTTCAATTGACAGTATAGGTTGAGATTGTGGGAAGAGTTCTCATATTTGACATTAAATATACTCTTAAAAAGAGCTGAAAAACCTTAACCGTGACTAAACCCCGAACATGATTTTTGCTTGTAGGGGATACCTCATACTTGTGATTAACATTAAAAAAAAATACAGCGGTCCCCTTGTAGATATAACTCTATACAGGGATAGCATGTTTATGTTTCAACGTTTTATACTTATTCCACTTAAAATCTTGTAAATATAAAATCAATTAATTCAATTGATTAAATTATATATGGTATTATATATATATATATTATAAAATTTAGATCATTTAGATATCTATAAATATATTATTCAATAATAAATATTTATTTAAATTTTAAATAAATATATTATACATTAAATAAATAATCAATGAAATATTAATTAATTTTATTTATATAAAATCTTATGTACTTAATTTATTTTGTAGGAATTTTCAATTTAATTATTAAATTGATTAATTTATATTTTACATAAAATTATTAAAATTAGTAAGTGATGTAAATATAAAAAGTTTGATATGTGACATTAATTGAAATTTTTGGCTATAGGATTAAGGGTATGTTTGGTATGGTAGAGAGAAATTAGAGAGAAATGGATAAAAGAGAAATGAGGTGAAAAGAAGTAGGTGAGAAATAGAGAAGAAATTAGAGTTGTTTGATATAAAAGAAATAGAGTGGAGAGATATAGATGTATAATTGATAGAGACTAAAATACCCCCTAAATAAATATTTTTAATAAAATTTATAAAAAGTTTTAAAATATTTGAACATTATAAATAATATATAACTAATTTATGTAAAATATTTAAATTTAAATATATTTAAATTTATAAGCTAATAAGTATAATTAATACAAATAATAAGTTTTTAAATTTAATATATATTTAAAAGATAGTACAAAATGTTGGCTTGGGTCAATGAGATTGCATGGAAGCAATATAGTTCAATACTTTTTCTCTATCCAATTGGTACATCATTCTCTTGTTTATTCTCATTACAAGAGAGAAATTTTCGGTGAGTGGGTGAGGGTCGGCCCAAGGGTAAGGCTGCTGAAGCCCTTGCTTTAGACTCCAAATTGTTAGTAATATCATTATACAAAAAATAAAAAATATTATTATAATCAGGTCTAGTTCATTAGTTTATAAATTGATTTTCCTCTTCAATGATTGATGGTTCAATCCTTGCTAAATGAATTTTAACTTTTAAAACCTCTTTCTTTCACTTTATGTATTTAAAAAGGCCCCAAAATAAAAGTTTGCTTGAGGCCTCACTAAATATTAGGCGATATTGGGCCGACCCTGTGGGGGTCCATTTTTTTTTCTTTCGTCAGACATTTCTATCACACGAAACACTCACATCTATTTTTCTTTTCTCAATTTCTTCATCCCTCAATTTCTCTTCGACTAAAGAGCCAAAAATAGACGTGAGGGAAACAAGAGGTCCCAACAACTACATTTATGTTTCTTATGCAGATAGACATGTAACAAATTGCGATTTTATTTGGGGTGGTGGTGAGTTTGTTTATAGAGATAACAAATTCATACAACCAAAATATACAACAACTCATACAACATATTTTTCTCTCTATATCTTTCCATCACATCATCTATCACATCTCGCATTTTCTTCACTTTTCCGTCTTTTCTCTCTTTATCTTTTTTTATTGTATGTTGTATGATTGTACAAATCATTTCTCTTTTTATAACTCAAACCTAAAATTACAAATCTCTTTTTATAGTTTTTAACCCTCTTTTAAATAGAGAAAAAGAAATAAAAAAGAAAGGATAAAAGAAAGAAAAACCCAAGAAGTGAATCTAAAGACGAACTTCAGATAATAAATGGTTAAATAGATCAGGAGTATCTTACAAATCCATAAAATACAGACCATCATCATGAACCCACCCCTACATACAAAACCACCACCACCATGAAAGAATAGAAGAAAATTAAGCAAAGACATATTGGTGCCGATCGATGCCCTTGTTGTGAATCCATATATACATTAAGACAAAAATATTGTATATATGGCAATTCCTATATGCTTAGGATATAAGGAGGAGAAATCACCAAAGTATGAATTGGCCGGGTCTTGAAATCATGGATGAACTTCCTCAAAATTGCTTAACAATGCATACAACAAGAGAAGGAGAATTAATAATTAATTAAGAATCTCTTACTCACTAGCGATATCTTCTTTCGATCGGGATTGGACAAACAAGTCAACAAAATCATAATGGCCAAAGATAAACATTAAAAAAATAAACACACAATTAGGATTCAAAAGAGGAATTGGGGTTTTTTTATGCTCATGGAGCAACTACTAGATGAAGCTACCACATGATCCAATCTTTCCCCAACAAATTAAGAAAGAAAGTTGAGATCATGCTGGCAGCTTCAACTGGTAGTGGTCCATGATGATGAAAAGAACTATTGTTGCTAGTTGATTATGGGATTTTGAGAATTAAAAGGGGGTTTTAAGTTAGAGCTTGTTTGAGAAGAAAGTTGAAATGGGCCACTGTTATATATAGTAGAGCGCTCAGGAGAGATAGAACTCAGTGTGAAAATTAATTAGAGGTACTTTCCTCCCTTCTCATTTATTATTTGTTTTATATGTATAACTGATCATGGAATATCAATTAAGCCATTGGAGCTATTATTGAAATGAAAACAAAATTTACAAGAGGTAAAAAGTGTGGTCCCTGGTGATGCAAATTGAATATTGTCACGCCAACAATACACCATGCAATTTGCAGATCAAGAGGATATACTGGCTGTTTTTCTATGTATATTGCAAGAGCATTAATAACTTTTGGGATGTGCAGCACTCTGTACAGACACTCTGATCCATTTGATTTTAGCCGTTTGTTTTTTAAATTCTAACAGAATAAAACTGAACTTTCCAAAGTCCAAAAGAGTGAATCTCCTTCACTGCAGATGTTGATCTCCGGATCCAAAGGTTGAAGACGATGGTGCAGGGGTACTGCAAGGGACTCCGATGCTTAACGTAAGTATCAGTTTAAGCGAATGAATAAGGGTTCTGAAATGAACAGTATGCGTACCTTTTTTTACTCTGAAGACATGTATTTATAGGACATTTTAGGCGGGAAAGTTAGTTTACGCTTGTAACTGCTTCCGTAAATTGCGGGTTCACGCGCCACAGATAGAATAAGTTCACGCGCCAAGGGTAAACCTCGGAGACGAGATAGCCTCTATCGTTAATCTCGGGAAACCACCTCGACTTATTATCTCAAGATGTCGATTCTCGACATAATTCTCAGAATATATATAAAAGCATCTCGACAACAGTGTCAAGTGTGCCATATTTAATACTATCGTCGCGTACGGAGCATGTCGTCGCGCAGTGGTAGTTTACGACGACACCTATTGTCGTCAAGTCATGTCGACTTGGAGTATGATTTTTACTCCAGAACAGCTTGCTCCAAAGTCGATTGATTCTCAAGGAATTATTCGACTTTTTGTTTCGAGATGATATTTTAAATTTTAACCTTGCCGGCAAATTTCATCAAGCGTCGAGATTGCGTCGTTTGATTTTCCGTTAATTTTTTGAAATTATTATTTTATGCCAAGTGTCATGATCTTAGGTATTTGGGCCCTATGGGCCTTTCTGACTCAGAAGATTTGAACCGTTCGCTGAAATATAAAATGCGAATGGTTGGGGAATTCTTCATTTCCCGCAACTGTTCACATTTTGTGTCAAAAGTCTAGAACTTTCTCAACTCCTTCATTCACCTTTGCTGCTCCCAAGCTACTGCTTCTGCACAGATTTTTGCCCCTCTATTCTTGCGTTGCTGATTCGTGCTTCCTTATATGAGCTTTGGAGTTGTTGAACTCCTCGAAGACTTCAGAGACTTACGAAAAAGAATTGTTCCATGTAATCCCCTCCTCTTGTTACTTTGAGTATGGTGCTTACTAGGGCTAAGTCTAGGGCCCTTAGGTTAGAAAGAAACGGGAATGTATTATTGTGTTTAATGATTTGGAGGATCCCAGTATCCCCAATCTTATACTTAAAAGGAAAAGGATACCAAAAACTTCAAGTTTTATCATTCCCGTGAGTCAGTTATTGGTACTGCTCACATCTTGAGGCAGATATGGTATACTGGGGCATTCCGCGGGATCTTTCGTGATTAACTTAGTTGATCATGGAATTGATTCGTCATCTCAAGTCGATTTTAACTCAGGACTTTTGGACATGTCCGAGATGGGAAAGCGGAAGATTTACACTTCCCCTGCTACCAACTTCCGGTGCCGCAGGCTTTGTCGAGTATGACATGGGTGGACACGGAGGCGATTGGACCTCCAGTATTTATACTTCCGAGGTGTCGATGGAACTCGGATTCAGAGACGTGGAATGGGTGGAAGAGGGCAACGAGGATAGCTGGGTTCTGGTGCCCCCAAGTGCTGATGATAGAATATGTTCTCAAGGCGACTTGGAAGAAAATCTTTTTGTTCCGATGTACAAGACGCTGTTTGAGGATCTCGGATTTTGGCTACCTTTTCATTGGTTCGAGTTGGAGGTTCTTCATCATCTCGAAGTGGCTCCCTCCCAACTTCATCCAAATGCCTGGGCCTTCGTTCGGAGTTTTATGCTTCTATGTCACGGGTTGAATCTGGAGCTCAACTCGGATATATTTTTTTATTTCTTCCGCCCCCTCGTAGTTAAGGATGGTTCCACAAGATTTTCATGGCTTTCTCTCCGGGCCGGTAATGGGGGAAAGATTTTCGAAATCTTCCAAGAATCTATCGCAACTTTAAGGACAAATTTGTTTTTTGTAAACCTATTGGAAAGGGTCGACGAAACATCCTCGGCAGGGATGGTCGTGGAATTATCCGACCATATTGGAATCAAGACCATTTCGCTAAATCGTCCTCGGAGTATACTGTCGCATATAAGAGTTGTCCACCGAGGAGCAAAGCGTGGTCGACAAAATCAAGAAATTCGTAAGAGATTTTGGGACCTTGCCGAGCAGTGAGATAATTGAGATGGACAGCGACGTAACTCGAGAGTCATTGGGTAAATGTTCTATTTTCTTTTCTTCTTTCGGGAATTATGTTTTGTTCCTAATCATTTATTTCAATTTTTGCAGAGACTATGGCAGCAGCGCAGAGAGCCAAGCTTGCAGAGAAGCTGTTGAAAAAGAAGGAGCTGGAGGCTCAGAAGAGAGAGAGCGAAGTCCCTGTCGCATCCAAGAAAAAGGAGGTCAAGGAGAGGGTCGAGGTTATCGACCCGACAAAAGTTAAGAAGGCGAGGTTGGAGAGCTCGAGTGGAGTCAAAACGAGATTCCCCTTTTCCAGCCCTCAGAAGGGAAGAAGATTGATGATGTCAAGAGGACTTCGTCATGGTATTCCGAAGATGCCAACCGGGAGGAAGGGTCGAGCTATAGCAGTCTGCCCCCATCCAATATGAGCAAGGAGGAGGTCCGACGTTACTTAGCGATTCAGGCTCAGACCTGTTTAATAATAAGTCTGAGAATGAAATCGCCGAGTTCATGAACCATGCCTCGAGCTGGGCAATGCGATTCGCCATGATGTCGCAGTATTTTGCCAGTTCGGTTCGTGATTTAAACGCTCTTCTGCCCCTGAAGGAGGAGTTAGAAGGGTGAGGGGAAAACTCGAGGCTGATGAGTGATGAGCTGAGGATGCAGCAGGCTATTGGCGAGGTAAGCTGATAAGGGCAGAGAAGGAGAAACTTTATGAAGATAACCTTGCTCTTGAGTCTCAAGTGAAGAACTTGAGTGTCGAGAAGGAAACTGCCGAGAGGAAAGTTGAATCGACTTCCTCTGAGCTTGCCGAGGTTAAGGAAGAAAGTAAAAAGGCGCTCGAAGCTGTTAAGTCCGCCCAAGGGAGAATGCCGAATTGAAAGAGAAGGTGAAGGAATTGGAAGCAAAGTTAGCTGAGGAGACTGCCGAGAAGATACAAACTGAAAAGCTATGGATTGATGCTTCAGCTTTGTACTTCTATGAGGCCATTAAGCAAATGAAGTTCCTTAACCCGGGGTGGACCTGAACACTAGGGGAATGTCGACTGTTTGTACCGTGAAAGACGGGAAATGGTACAATGTTCTTCCGACTGGAGATGTTGAGGCGAACCCTGGGGATGAGGTACCGAGCACTCCGAAGCTCCGAGCGGACGAGGAAGAGGAGAAGTTGATCCAAAATGAAGTATTCCTGCTGCTGAGGTCGACGCATGAATTGTAGGCCCACGTAGCTTTTGTAACAGTTTTTAATGAAAATTACTTGTACTCTAAGACGTATGTTAACTTATGAATGAATAGTTGTTTCTTTATTTTTGAAGTGTTAGTTGTGATAATTAATTTGCCAAGTATGTTTTCCTTACTTTATTGTTGAAATATTGTTGCTCGGGGTGTTCCCGGCTAAAATGCGGAGTCGAGAGATTTAACCCGACATTGCTCGAGAAGCGTATTCTCGACGAGGTGAGATTTCGAGGTCGAGGGACTAAGCCCGAAATTGCTCGAGAAGCGTATTCTCGATTGAAATTTTCAAAAGGACTCCGAAATTGCTCGAAGTATTCTCGACACGGAGTGAAATTTCGAAGTCGAGGGACTAAGCCCGAAATTGCTCGAGAAGCGTATTCTCGACGCGGAGTGAAATTTCGAAGTCGAGGGACTAAGCCCGAAATTGCTCGAGAAGCGTATTCTCGACGCAACTTGCAATTCTTGTAATTTTGAAACTCCATGGTCAAAAGATTAATGAATCATTCATAGGCGATTACCATTAACTAAAATATTTTCGAAGTTTGTCTTCCATGTTCGAGGTATTGGAATTCCGGGTAAGGTTTCTAGTTGATATGCCCCCGTGCCCGTTTTGGAGATAACTCTATATGGCCTTCCCAATTTTCCGCTAACTTTCCCTGGGCTGCATTTTTATTGCCGACATCGGCCCTTCTCAAGACTAAATCCCCGACTTCAAACGTGCGAGGAACAACAATTTTCTGTCGACGTCTTGCTGACTGTGACTTGATGGCTACTTCTCTAATTGATGCCTTTTCTCGAACTTCATCGATCAGATCCAGTTCTTCGCGCATCCTAGCTTCATTGAAATTTTGATTATAGGCGTGAAGTCGGAAGCTCTCCTCCCCGACTTCCACAGGGATCACTGCATCAGCCCCGTAAGCCAACCTGAATGGGGTTTCCCCTGTTGTCGAATGTGGAGTAGTATGGTAAGCCCAGAGGACATTTGGTAGCTGGTCGGCCCAGAGTCCTTTTGCAGATTCAAGTCGTTTTTTCAATCCTTTGAGAATTACTTTATTGGCAGATTCTGCTTGCCCGTTCGTTTGAGGATGTTCCACCGACGAGAATCTGTGAGTTATGTGAAAGTCCGACATTAGCTTTCGGAATCCTTTGTCGGTAAATTGAGTGCCATTATCCGATACGACTGTGTTTGGGATCCCGAACCTACAAATGATGAACCGATATACAAATTTAGATAGATTCTTGGCGGTGATCTTTGCTAACGGTTGCGCCTCAATCCATTTAGTGAAATAGTCGACAGCTACGGCGAGATATTTGAGCTGTCCAGGGGCTGTTGGGAAAGGACCTAGTATGTCGATTCCCCACCATGAGAATGGCCAAGGAGCAGAGATAGACCACAATGCTTCAGCAGGTGCTCGATGAACATCGGCGTGCCTTTGGCAAGAAGGGCATTTTCTAACATACTGTAAGCAGTCGGCTTCCATAGTCGGCCAGTAGTATCCGGCTCTCAATATTTTTCGTGACAGTGAATGCCCGCCGGGATGATGACCACAGATCCCTTCATGAACTTCTGCCATGCATAGTCGACTAAGTTTCCTGAGATGCATTTCAAGAGTGGTTGGGCCAAACCCCTCCTATAGAGAACTCCGTCAACCATACA
Source organism: Sesbania bispinosa (assembly GCA_026901365.1). Taxonomy (NCBI): domain Eukaryota; kingdom Viridiplantae; phylum Streptophyta; class Magnoliopsida; order Fabales; family Fabaceae; genus Sesbania; species Sesbania bispinosa. The sequence goes on along the minus strand of QLOH01000048.1, from coordinate 1,550,570 downwards.
GTATCTGGCGGCTTGTCTGAGAGTTCGTTTTGAATTTTGGGATCATCTGATAGAGTTCCATGTTGTAAGTATTTCTGAATTGCCGTGTACCAGCATTCTCCTTCTTCAATTCCATAATAACAGTCGGGGTTGAAATAACTTCTTGGACCACAGACTTGTTGTTTCCAGATGACCTTGTGCTAGCGAGCTTGGAGAGTATGTCGGCTCTTGCATTTCTTTCCCTCGGTATATGATTAACTTCGACTTCGAGAAAGCTGTTGCATAATTTTTTGACGACTTCTAAGTATTTTTCGAGCAGAGGATCTTTAACTTGGTAATTGTCATTGATCTGTGATACCACCAACTGTGAGTCACTATTAACTCGTACTCGCCTTGCTCCCACTTCTATAGCCATCCTTAATCCGGCTATCATAGCTTCGTATTCGGCTTGATTATTCGATGTCGGGAACGATAGACTTAGAGAATGCTCCAAGATCACCCCTTCAGAATTTTCTAAGAGAATGTCAGCTCCACTTCCTTTTTGATTAGAGGACCCGTCGACGTGGATGTCCCACCAACCATCATAAAAATGGGTTGCGTCGGGGTTAATTCTGCTACAAAGTCAGATAAAGCTTGGGCCTTGATTGCTTTCCGAGGTTCATACATTATGCCAAATTCGGATAATTCAACCGCCCAAGATACCATCCTCCCCGCTAAATCTGGTCTATGAAGAATTTGTCTAATGGTTGATTCGTCCTTACTACTATTTGATGAGCTTGAAAATAATGACGGAGTTCCGAGCTGTTACGATCACTGTTAAAGCAACTTTTTCGACTTTCGGATACCTCAACTCTGGTCCCTGTAGAGCTTTGCTGACAAAGAATACCGGTAGTTGTAGTCCTTCAGTTTCTCGGATTAGCACTGCCGCAATGCCTCGTCTGCAACCGACATATACAAGTATAGAATTTCTCCTACTGATGGTTTTGACAAAACTGGTGGCGATGTTAATATCGACTTTATACGCTGGAACGCTTCCTCGCATTCATATCCCAAGCGAATGACTTCCTTCTTTAGAAGTCGGAAGAAGGAGTGCTCGAGATGGTGATCTCGAAATAAATCTTGTTAAGGTTGCGATCCTCCCGGTCAGCTGTTGGACTTCCTTCACCGAGGTTGGACTTTTCATCTCAATAACTGCCCGACATTTGTCCGGGTTGGCTTCTACCCCGCGCTCTGTCAACATGAATCCCAGAAATTTCCCGGCCCGAACCCCAAAAGTGCACTTTTTGGGATTGAGCCTCATGTTATATCGACGAAGTTGGTCGAAAACTTCTCCGAGATCACGCACATGATTCTCGTCGGTTAGGCTTTTTGCTATCATGTCGTCGACATAAACTTCAACCGTTCGTCCGATTTGTTCTCGGAACACCATGTTCATCATCCGCTGGTATGTTGCCCCAGCATTCTTTAATCCGAAAGGCATCATCTTGTAGCAATAATTGGCTCCTTCTGTCATGAACGCCGTTTTTTCTTGGTCGGGTGGGTACATTGGTATTTGATTATACCCTGAATACGCATCCATAAAAGATAAAAGTCGGAATCCAAAGATTTGTCGACCAGCTGGTCGATATTAGGCAAGGGATAAGAATCTTTGGGACATGCTTTATTCAAGCTGGTATAATCTACACACATTCGCCATTTTCCATTGGATTTTTGACTATAACTACATTAGAGAGCCATGTCATATACTTGACTTCTTTGATGAAACCAGCATTAAGTAACTCCGTCACTTGTTGCTTTACAGCCTCGGCCCTTTCTGTCGACATGTTTCTCCTGCGTTGCTCGACCGGCTTGACTTTTGGATCAATGGAGAGTCGATGACATATGACATTGGGGTCTAAGCCCGGCATATCAGCGGCAGTCCAAGCAAACAAGTCTGCATTTCGGCGAATGAGTGTGCACAGTTCTTCTTCCACTTCTTCAGATAGCCCACAGCCAATCTGCACAGTCTGTTCTGGTACGGACCCAATCTGTAACGTTTTAAATTCTCCGTCAGGAATGGGTCGAGTTTCTTTAAAATCAGCACGGACATCCAGGTCGGTTAGCATTACTCCCGCGGATGATGGATGTTCTACAATTTTTTCGGTTGTCAGAAATTTTTCGGGTTTTCTTACTTTTCAAGGATTCCCTTATAGCAGGAACGCGCCATGACTTGATCTCCCCGGAGTGCTGATCACCTTCCCGTCGTCACTCCAGAATTTCATCATCAAATGATTGGTTGAAAATTATGGCCTCCGATCGTGTTGAGAGTTGGTCTCCCCAAGAATGGCATTGTAGTTGATGGGCAAGTCGACTATGAGAAAGCGCACCTTGGTGATTTTGGTTAGTAGGTAGTGTCCGAGAGTACAAGGAGTTCGACGTAACCGTTCGGCTGAACCTTATCCCCGTGAAGCCAATCAGATCAACACCCTTATAAGGTACGAGGTCCGTGTTTGGAATGTGAAGAAGATGAAATGTCTTTAAGAATAACACATCAGCTGAACTCCCTTGATCAATAAATACTCTCCTGACTTCATGGTTTGCCATCATGACCTTGATAAGCATGGGATCATCATGACCTGGAATAACTGGACCGTAATCGTCCTCTGAGAAGGTTAAGGGGGGTAATTTCCGGCGGGGGGCCCCGCGAACAGGATGTGAAGAAGTGGAAGCTGATAATATTTCTTTCAGATGCCTTTTCTTGGAATTGCTAGATTCTCCTCCTCCAGCAAATCCTCCCGCTATCACATAGATTACTGGATGTTTAGATGAGGGCTCTTCTCTGGACGGGGTGTGATGCCGAGATGTACTCCTATGTTCTTGCTGAGAGCTGCGGGCTAGGGACCTATCACGGGATGGCCTTCTTGAACTTGACTCGTAGGTCGGGGTGATCTGGTTCGTGACCTGCTTGGTTCGTGTCGATCAGAACCATGTCGCCTTTCATCTGTTCTATCATTCACGTCGACTTTGTGAATCGTCACGTCTGAAATGAGATTCGTGATCTTTCTTGAATCTGCTGAGCTTCCTATCCCCACAGACGCGCCAATGAACTTTCCAAAGTCCAAAAGAGTGAATCTCCTTCACTGCAGATGTTGATCTCCGGATCCAAAGGTTGAAGACGATGGTGCAGGGGTACCTGCAAGGGACTCCGATGCTTAACGTAAGTATCAGTTTAAGCGAATGAATAAGGGTTCTGAAATGAACAGTATGCGTACCTTTTTTTGACTCTGAAGACATGTATTTATAGGACATTTTAGGCGGGAAAGTTAGTTACGCTTGTAACTGCTTCCGTAAATTGCGGGTTCACGCGCCACAGATAGAATAAGTTCACGCGCCAAGGGTAAAACCTCGGAGACGAGATAGCCTCTATCGTTAATCTCGGGAAACCACCTCGACTTATTATCTCGAGATGTCGAATTCTCGACATAATTCTCAGAATGTATATAAAAGCATCTCGACAGCAGTGTCAAGTGTGCCAATATTTAATACTATCGTCGTGTACGGAGCATGTCGTCGCGCAGCGGTAGTTTACGACGACACCTATTTTTCGTCAAGTCATGTCGACTTGGAGTATGATTTTACTCCAGAACAAAAACCATGATTTTACAGAATTGATTTTAAATCATTTTCGTCCAACATACTTCATAAAGTATGCATCATTCATCTCAATCATTCATTTCTAGAATCAATTCTACTCAACTGTAAACCAAACATTATAGTTGGGTATAATTGATTTTGATAAATTAATTTACAGAATTAATAATTATAAATGAATAATACATAATTTACTTAAATTAATAAAAATAATTTAAAATCAATTTTAACAAAATTGATTTCTATTATTTACAAACTGCTAACCAAACAATCGGTCTCTCTCATACACAAAAGCACTCATCCACATGTATCTACTAGATGTACACCTATAGGCTACCTACAAGTTGAAGATCTTTTTGTTTACATTCATATATAAACATGGCATGCCATATATTCTCTTGCGAATTTTCCATTTGTTAGATACATGTTTCTATTGCATCTGGTTAGTACCAGATACATAGATGCCATTTAATGGAAACATTTGATACTAGTTAAGAAAAACGACTTGTCAGTTGGAAAATTAATGCTATCTAGAATCCTTTATCCTTGTTATAGTTAGAGGTAGTGACATGATAGATATAAAGTATATATGTCATCATCTAATTTATAGCTTGCGTGTTTTATTTATATGTACTTTTTATAATGGCAAATGTTGGGAGTCAGTCTCGAAGGTTGGATGTGTATATACTAGTATCCTGCCAGTGCTATGCACGGGCCTAAATTCTTGGGTATGTTATATTTAAATAAAATATATATTCAAGGTATTATTAGATATGAGCATGATTATATATATAAAAATCATATTAACAAAGGTAATTGTAACCATACAAATATGAAAGAAATTTTAATAAATTTTCATTAAAAAAAGTCATTATCACTAAACGCGTGAGTCGGCTGGAGAGTAAGAGGTTGTTCTAAGTTAACTACAACTTTGTCGCGCATAGAGGTCTTACCATGCTCAAACATGATCATTTTCACCCATGTAATCTTATAAAAAAAACATTATTTTTAACTAATTTCTTTTAAAACTCTCATAACTAATTAATGTTTAGGTATAAAGTATTTATCTTTTGTGCAATATATTTGACTCTTAGATTATTATATTTATATATTCATTTATTTTATAATTTAGATATTACTGCACTTTCATTTCATTCTTATTAATATGTATGTATTTATCTTATAATTTAAATCATAGTTCATTTTCTTACCAATTTTCTTTTCCATATGAATATGTATTTACCTTAATTTTGTTATCTAAATAAAATTAAAATTCATTTTAAAGAATTTATTATTTTTATTAACTAATTGTTTTCAAATTTTTAATTATAACTAAAAACAGTAAAACAGTTTTTATCCAATACAATTTTATATTAATATTTACTTAAAGTGTAATTTTTATCATAGTGATTTAGATACTTATGTGATTTTATGTTTACTATTTATCTTATGATATATTTTTACTCTTTACCTTAAATATCAATAGTATGAAATAATTTAAATTTATAAAAATGAACACTTTTATAAGTATCTTAAGAGCGTTTATAAAATTCAAAAATTTAAAAAAGGAATATTTGATAAAATACAGTACTTAATTTATTGAAAATTTGAAGTTTTATTTTCTAAATTTGTTAGCATTTAATATCTTTCTTCTTCGTGTATATTTTAAAAGCTTTTCCCACTGAATGATTTTAAAAGCATATGATATCTTTTTTCATGTACATTTTAAAAGACAACTTAAACTTAAGAATGGAAACTAAAATGTATTCATTTTAAATTATTACAATAACATATTACCAATTCATGTTTATCTAAACAATCTTTGCCTTTTTATTTTGGGTAAATTTTTTCCTATGTGACACAAGTATTTACTCCTATATTAATTTTTCATGTATAGTTTCTATTTTTGTAAGATATAAATGTCTATTCATCTAATCATTCATATATTAAAAAATGTTCTTTTCTACATAATAACATTTATGCTTAAATTTTGTGTCATTTTTAAATGTTCATCTCTATGTCAGATATTTTATTTTAATTTAAGTTATTATTTTTCATAGATGTTTACACTTAGGATTTAGATATGAACTTATTTCGTGTAAAAATATTATTTATATATAATTTAAGTATTTAACTTTAATTTATAATCAAAATTAAAAAATAAATATATTTCCATGTAGATTTTTCATCCTATGATATATATTTATAAATACTAATAAGATTTTATGTATAACTTATGCCAACTCCTGAATTTTAGGGTGTTTTTGTAACGTCCTAATTTCGAAAACTAAGGATTTATCTGACCGTTGGAAGCACAAGTCCCAAATTTAGGTAATTATTTTTCGTGACATTAACGATATCAATAAACGTACAATTGATTTACTTAAACAGTCCAACGTATACTTAAGCATAATTTTGGATATTACAATACATGTGTTCTCAATAAAATAAAAAAAAGCCCACCAAGGGGTATATATGTACAATAATATCCTCAAAATAACTACAACTCATGTGTAATGCAAAAGATAAAATATAACAATCATCTCCAGCAACTCCAACTCCCTCATAAACCACCCTAAGGAGGATCCTAGACATCTAAAAATGAAATTATATAAAAAAAAGCTTTAATTTAATCCAAAAATTAATTTTTGGAAATACGTTTCTGAAAAATTATTTCAAGAAAAATTCAAAAATTAATTTCTTGAAGTATTTGTTTTCAAAAATTAATTTCTTGAAGTATTTGTTTTCAGAAATTACTTTTTTATGTAATTTTTATTCAATGTCATTTTTTCTTTTTCTATCACTCTTTTACATAATCAATGAACCGTTTTCATTTCTATTTTTTATTAAAAAAATTTCTTTTCTTTCTAATTTTGTTTCATTTTTATAAATTTTTGTTGCAATACATTTACTTTCCTTTATATCTTCTTTTAAGTTTCTTTCCTTTTATCAATATTAAAATATATTTATTTAACATTATATACAAGTCAAAATTTTATAATATAACTTCAATAAATTTTTATAATTTACTTATACAATATGAATATTCAATAAATTTATTACTTAATCTCATTTTCTGATTTTTTATAAATATAAATAAATTATTAATTTTTTAACTGTGCGGCTAGTTTTTTAATTTAGGATTCATATAACCAACAAGAGTTGGTTCGAGTGATACATGCTTGATTTTCCTTAGATAAAGTCTCGGCGGGTTCGAAAATATTGCCTCATGTAGAGATGGGTGATTCTAAGCCACACAAGTTTTTTAACTTGTGTAGCTGTATACAAGTATTTGGATGGGCTATTACAGGTTTTTTCTTTCAAAATATTTTTTTTTTGGTAGGTTTATTTATCAGCAAATGGTCCTTTAAGTTTAGGAGAATTGTGGAGTGAGGCTATTGGACTTATTGTAGTCCATTTAAGTCAATAATTATTATATAATGTAAAATAGAATATGTTTAAAGGTAATGATTAATGACATAAAAAACAATTTCAATAATTAATTTAACAACACTATTCCTATTGGACATGCAGCCTGTGTGCTTGTTACAACTTATCTTTGTCATTTAATTTATTTTATAAAATAAAAACAAATTATTTACCTCAATAACCAATACATTGATTAAAAAATATTAAATATCGATGTTAATATTAAATGTACCTGTTCACGGTTCAGTGCTTCAACCTTGGTTGAACTGGATTCGAATCGGTTATAATTACATATATATTTTTAATATTATATAATATTTCAAGTAATAAAATAATACGAAATCATAAAAAATAAGATATATAAAGTTATAAATTAACATAAATTTATAATTTTATATATCTCATTTCAAGAGTTTGTCATACTTTCGGATGTTAAAAATGGAGGGCTTGGTTTTCTCTACTCAGAGAGAGGAAAATCCCACTCCACCAAAACCTCCGGATGGAGGAGGGGGAACAAGGATTCATCGCCTACCATGGGGGAACTTATTTCATTTCGTGATAAGGTTTTGGAAAACAAGTCATCTATTAATCGGGTGACTAGAGATCTCATCAAGGAGAAGCTGTTTAGGATTGATTTTCAAGAGGGTAATCGTCTTTTACCCAAATGTTACTTGGAGTCAAGTGTAGTTCATGAACTTTCATGACTTTGGAAGGATACTTTGATCGTGAAGCTTTTGGGTAAGAACGTGGGTTTTATGGTTATACGTGACAGACTTAAGTCACTCTGGAAACCCTCTGGTGGTATGTATATTATTGATGTAGGGCATGGATTTTTTTTATCAAGCTTGACTTAGAATCCGACCGTGATAAAGCAATCAATGGGGGTCCTTGGATGATTTTTTACCACTATTTATCAGTCAGAATGTGGTCACCAGAGTTTGTAGCTGCAGAGAGTAAGATTGATAGTACTTTCGCATAGATACGTTTTCCTAGTTTAGGCCTCATGTATTATGATGGGAATGTATCAATGGCTATGGCATCTGCTGTGGGGAGACCAGTGAAGGTTGACTTGAATACGCTTAATATGACTCGTGGTCGTTTTGCCCGCGTTTGTGTGGAGTTTGATTTAACGCAGCCTATAGTTGGGAGAGTTTGGTTGAATGGATATTGGTACAACGTTGAATATGAGGGACTACATTTGATTTGTACACACTATGGGTGTTATGGCCATAGGAGTAGAGAATGCACGGCGGTGGTGCCGGGTCCAGGAATTTCATTTGAGCATGGCGGCGGGGAGTTACCAATACCTAACCCTACAACAAAGTCTGCACCAAATCAACACGAGGATCAAGAGATTTTACTATCAAGGAAAGTAGGTAATGAGAATCAAGGGGGAGAATATTGATGGTCCCTTTTATGGTGATTGGATCACTGTTTCTAAATTTAAAAAATCAAATCATCATAAAGCGAAACAGGTGGGGACAAAAGGGAGACAAAGATTTGATTTCCAAACAGAATAAATTCCACATTCTTGGGAATCAGGAGACAGCGCATATGAGGGACGTGGCTACCAATGAGAAAGGGAAAGCTGTCCTGGCGGCAGAGCAATTTAAAGCCTAGCAACCAATTAGAAAATGGGTCCGTAAAAGGCCAAGGAGGGATGGGGAAGGGTCCAACGGAGTCAATGCGGGTCTGGGTCAGAATGGTAAACAATATGTGGGGTCCAGTATTACGCCTTGTGAAGACTTGGGCTTGAATTCTAAGGGGGCCTAGGTGACACACAAGCAGGAGCGCCCAACTATTTTCTCTTGGCCTGATGGTGTGTGCACTTCGTTGCCTTTGGATCGTATATCAGGCAATCATTTCGCTTCCTAGATGCGGATAATGGGCAAGGTGATGAGTCCAATAAGGTGGACTGCGTGGAGACTAATGCTAATGTTGAATTGGCTAAGCCCAAAGAGCCTCCTGATGCGTTGCATGGGTCTGTGGTGTCAAATGATTTGAGCATGGCGCTGGAGGTGGGGGAAATGCGTGACACGAGTCAACAGAACATGTGATGTGTGTTAAGACTTTAGCTACTTATTAAAGTGTTTTATGGATTTGGCTAAAAAATTATCAATACTATCCTGGAACATTAGAGGTGCCAGGAGTAAGAGAGGAAAAAGATTTGCTACACAGTTGGTAAAAACTCATAAGCCAGCTCTGTGTTGTACTTTTTAAACTCATTGTCAATTTCAATCCGAGGAGAAATTTTGGCTTGATTTAGGCTATGAGAAGTGTGAAGTGGTGGAAGCCCAGAACCATGCAGGAGGTATTTGGCTACTTAAAGCCAAACATGAGGACTTATGTGTTGATATTCTGGATGTGTGTAGGCAGGTGATTACCTTTCGTTGTTCTATTAGAATCTTTTCTTGGATGGGCAATGCTGTTTATGCTAGCCCGATTCCATCCGTGAGGGAAACACTTTGGCCATATTTACTAAATATTCAGAGAACCTATGCTTGGCCGTGGATGTCAATTGGTGACTTTAATGAGATTACTCATTCCTCAGAAGTTAGGGGTGGCGTTTATGTTAGAAGTAGAGCAGCTAAATTCAGTGACTGGATTAATGACTGTAATCTTCTTGATCTGGGGAGCATTGGTGGGTTGTTTACTTGGTTCAGAAGAGTTGCTGGAGCCCCTGCAGTGGCCAAACGTTTGGATAGAGGGTTATGTGACTTTCATTGGAGAATGAAATTTCCCGATGCTTTTGTGGAAAATCTTTGCCTCCATCATTCTGATCATTCACCCCACCTTCTTAGATTTGGCAAAGCTCATCACAAAAAAGGGACCAGGCCGTTTAGATACCAAGCTGCTTGGAGCACTCATGAGGCTTATGAGGATGTTGTTCGTAATGCTTGGCTCCATGGTAGGGGCAATGTTGCTGATTGCATTTCTAAGGTACGTGAGGACTCTATTTTGTTCAATAAACACCAATTTGGTAATACTTTTAGAGAGAAGAAAAAAGTAGAAGCTCGTCTGAAAGGGGTACAACGCAGTTGGGAAAGGAATGAATCCGTTAATCTCCTTATGTTGGAAAAATAACTTCAATGTGAGTATGGTTTGTTGCTTCGAAGGGGAGAACTTTTCCGGTTTCAGAAATCTCGTGAGAAATGGGTACGTTTGGGGGATAGGAATACAAAGTTCTTTCATACCCAAACAGTTATTCTCCGCAAACGAAACAAGATTCATGGACTTAGACTGGATGATGGCTCTTTGTGTACTGATGAGGACACTATGATTCTTGAGACCCAGGGGGTTTTCCAGCGCCTCTTTGGTATGTCTCCTTCAAGCTCTAATTATACTATGCCTTTACATGCAGGGCCTAGACTGAGTGGTACAAGCCGTGAGGCTCTTATGGAAGATGTGACTAAAGCTGAGGTGCACAGGGCTCTTATGGGTATGGGCTCTTACAAAGCTCCAGGACCGGATGGATTCCAACCAATATTTTTAAAAAATATTGGGGGATTGTAGGTGATGATTTGTTTAATATGATCAGTCTAGCTTTTTTGGAGGGGAGATTTAATGAGCATCTTGTGGAGACCCTTATTGTTTCAATTCCCAAAATTGACAGTCCTATAGCCCTTAAAGATTTTCGACCTATAAGCCTTTGTAATATGGCCTATAAAGTCATAACAAAGGTTTTTGTGAACAGGTTGCGTCCTTTCCTTGATGAGTTAATTGGGGCGCCCCTTCAAATGGTCCATTTCATGCATAATTCAAAGTCTAAAAATGGTTTTGTTGCTTTCAAGGTTGACCTGGAGAAAGCTTATGATAGTGTCAGTTGGGATTTCCTTTGTGATACACTCATCTTTTTTGATTTTCCTATGCAGATTGTGGACTTGATTTTGTGATGTGTTAAATCTTCCAAATTATCAATTCTGTGGAATGGTGCAAGACTGGATAGTTTCTCCCCCTCTAGAGGTCTCAAACAAGGGGATCCCATGTCCCCTTATCTTTTTGTTCTTTGTATGGAAAGGTTAACTCTTCTGATTCAACAAAGAATTCAGTATGGTGACTGGAAGCCTATTCATCTTTCGCGCGAAGAACCGGGTATTTCCCACCTATTTTTTGCTGATGATATTTTACTTTTTTGTAGAGCCAATAGAACTCAGGTTCAGTTGGTCACAGATACTCTCAATGAATTTTGTTCTGCTTCTAGGCTTAAAGTCAACCTTACAAAATCCAGAATTATGTTTTCAAAAAAGGTTCCTCAATCCTCCCGTGACACTCTCTCGGCTCTCTCCAATATTAGGCATGTTACTAATCTTGGAAAACACCTTGGTTTTCCTTTGGTTAGTGGTCGTGTCCAAAGAAGTGTTTTTAATCCTATTCTGGATAAGATTCATACTAGACTTGTTGGTTAGAAACATTCCCTGCTCAGTAAAGCAGGGAAGACGTGGCTTGCAAAATCTGTAATGACGTCCATTCCAATTCATCCTATGCAGTGTATGTGGATTCCTACCCAAGTTTGTGATCATATTGATAGAACCATTCGATCATTTATATGGGACAAATCTGAAAGTCAGAAAGGATTACACTTGGTGAGCTGGGATAAAATTACCTGTGTTCTCAAAACCGGACCAGACCGGCCGGACCGGTGAACCGGACACATGGTCGGTCCAAAAAAACCATCAAACCGACCTGACAAAAAACCGGTCAATCCGGTAAAAACCGGCGGTTTACTGGTTTTACCCGGTTCAATAAAAAACTCAAAAAAATGATGTCGTTTCATATTTTTAAAAAAAGATTAAAATTAAAATTGAGAAGTTAAGGACCAGAATAAAGCTTGTCTCTTTTGTGACCCTAAGTCCAGCAGTGTTCGCACAACATTCCCAGCTTGCACCGTCCGCCGTCCACTGTTCACCATCCACCATTCACCATCCGCCGTCCACGGTGAGTCTTCATGCCACTGTCACGTTGTCACTGCGTTTTCGTGCTCGCGCTGGAAACTGCGAGGTCATCTGCCGTTGTGTAGCAGTCTGGACGTTGCTAATTTGCTACCGTGCCAAAAGCTACCAAGATGACCGGAGCCTCCCTCATCCCACTCAACGCAGGGTCATATTTCTTCCTCCCCATCTGGTCACTACTTTGGTAGAATGCTTCCCAACTGTGATATTTCCTAAAGTTCTGAGGACTACTAATTTTACTTTTGACTGCCTTAAATATATGGCCTATGTTCATAGGTGTGGTTGGAGACACTACCGAGACATTGGAGGGAGCTCCATTGGAATTCGTTCCATTGCTGCACCTTTTCATGGTCCTTTCAAGTTTCACCTTAATTATTTTGTCTTACTTGTTTTTTTTTTATTTTTCTCCCAAAAAAAAGTCTTTGTCTGTTTGAACTTTGTAGGATTTAACTATTTATTCAATTTACATCCCCTATTTAATATATTATATAATTTTTTAAATAATATTTTAAATTTATTTAATTAATAATATTATTAAATTAATATCGGTTCAACCACAGCTCGACTATTAAACCTTGAACCAGTGCCTTGACCGGTTCAATGACCGGTCCGGGTTTTAAAACACTGAAAATTACTATGTCTAGAAAGGAGGGGGCCTGGGAATTCGCAGGGCTAGATTGGTGAATGCATTTCTCATGGGTAAATTAATTTGGAAAAAGATTGTTGACAATGATAGCCTCTGGGTAAGAGTATTGTCCTATAAATATCTTCATACTGATTCGATGCTTAATGCCCGGAGTACACCATCTTCTTCTCTCATTTGGAGGAGTATAATTAAAGCTAAAAATATTCTGAGGGATGGCTTTCAAATGCAGTTTGGAGAGGGAAATACTTCTGTCTGGTATGAAGACTGGACTGGGTTTGGAAAGCTATTTCTTCGGCTTCCTGCTATTCACATTTCCGATACTCACTTACGGGTGAGAGACCTTTGGCAGAATGGGTCCTTGTGTTTGTCCGGTTTGGCTACCTTGGTTCCTGAGGATATTGTTCATTCCATCCAACAGCTGCCTTTTCCTTTGTTTGCTTCTGAAGACCCTGACCTTTGGTGTTGGAAAGGATCGTCTAATGGCCCTTATATTGCTCGAGATGTTTATACTTGGTTGCTGACCAGGGAGGCTGAACCTTCTTCGCGAAGCTCTTGGAGGTGGATTTGGCATATGAATTGTCCAGAGAAGAACTGTTTTACCATTTGGCTTATGCTTCATCATTCCCTACCTACACGTGAGGTACTTTCTTTTAGGCACATCATTAATAATGTCCACTGCCCAGTTTGCTCCAATCACTCAGAATCAATCTTTCATGTTTTCGTGATCGTGAGCGAATTCATCAACTATGGATCCGTCTTGGTTTTTCTTCACACCATTTCTTTGTTGAAACCAATCTGTAGTCTTGGATGATTTCTAATGTTAGAGGGGCGCAATAGACTTTCTTCTTGGCAGTGTTGTGGTGGATTTGGAAATGGCGTAATAACGCTATCTTTGATCCAAGTCATTGGCCGATGGACATCATTATTCATAACATTCTGGTTCTTCAGGTATAGTTGGATTCTACTCCGGTTTTGGATTCTGGTGACTCTCAATCTATTCAGCGTTGTTGGTGGCATCCTCCACCTTAGGGATTTTCAAACTCAATGTGGATGGCAATTGTAATCCCTCTTCAGGCAGCTTGGGTGCAGGGGGTGTCCTTCGTGACTCTGCTGGGAATTGGCTTTGGGGCTTCTGTTGGAATAGTGGTCAGGGGATTAGCCTTTTAGCCGAGCTTCATGCTCTGCAAATTGGTTTGTCGCTGGCTTGGGATAAGGGTGGCCGTCAGCTGCTGGTAGAAACGGACTCCTTGTAAGCTTTTTATCTCATCAACAGAGGATCTCCATCAGCAGGTGCACAGTTTGGTGGTATTCTCCTGGAGATTATTGAGCTTCTTCATTGTGAATGGGATATTACAGTGTCCCCTATTCTTCGTGAGGCTAATGTTATTGCGGGCTTCTTGGCCAAACTTGGTGGTAGAAGCACTGCTGGGTTGCAGGTTTTTGAGCAGCCTCCTTTAGATTCAGTGGAGCTGTTGTTAACAAACTCCTCCTTTTAGTTTTGTTTCTGTTTTTGTTCTCTATTTTCCTATGTAACTAAAAAAATAAATTAACATAAATTATTGATAAAATAATAAATATCCATGTGTAATTTAATTATAAATATTTCTTTTATTTATCTTAAAAATATTTCAGATTAAAAAAAATAAAAAATTGAATTATTTGAAAAATTACTAGTTCAAACAGGGTTTCAACACTGGTTCTTTACCGGTTTCGAGCTTGGTTGGTTTTTAAGGTTCAACGGATCGGTTACTAGGTCGGTCCGATTTTCAGAATAATGTTAAATATAACAAAATAAATTTGTTTATAAACGTCTAAAAAATAAATAACTATTTTTTTGGTAAAGGAAAATTTAAGGTGAGGGGGATGATGCTCCGGTTTAAGGCAAGGAAAGCCTTCGGGCTCAAAAAACACTTACATAGGTATTTACACTTACCTCACCCTAAGAATACGAGTGGGGGTTCGAGTTTGTGACCTGTCAAATACTTTTTTGGTCAAATACGAGACCTCATCTTGCTCCACTTGACCAACTCCTTGTGGTTAAAAAAAATAACTATTTACAACGCATGAAAGTTTATAAATAACCTTAATATTGTATTAAATGGAACAATTAATTAAAGTTCATAAAATTTTAAAAAATTAATGGCAATATGAAAGCAAAATATAATTTTTTTTTGGTTGCGTTGCTTTCAATAGAATAAAAGAAATGCAATTTTTCTATATCAAGAGGGTAAATTATATGATGAACTCACTGACAATATAAATAAAATTGAACTCACATGATCACATCGAACTAGCCCAGGATAAAACTGCAGGCTAACAAATTACCTTCAATTAAAAAAATGGGAGTGCACGATAACAAATAAATATTTGAGCATGGAACACATTTTAGTTGTTGACTAAGCTACATTGACGCATGGGTCATGTACGGAAACCTAACCAAGTATTTACCGTTAGATCTAGTGCCTTTTTAGTCAACGGTATAGATAAATGTTTGGCTACTTGTTGAGGCTAAAGGTTAAAATTATTCGTGGAGCCTGTTTTTTGTCCTTATATTGTATCCCTTTATCCATTGATATTGTTCCCTTGGTCCTTGATACATCTCCATTGAAGTGCATCGTGCCAGAAAACGCTAGGAGCTCAATCGGTGAGGGAAGGCCGACGAAGGCTCTTGCATTGCGGGGAAGATCTTTTCTTTCTTTGGTATTACAGTTACGATTAATATAATCGATCCTTCATGCTATGCCCTCAATTTCGAGAATGATAGCCCCAGAGGAATTTCCCATCAGAAACTTCAGCTCCTGATTGCCTGCGCCACCCTCTCTTCATCACCGATCAATTACTCCGAGTCTCCGATGACATCCCAAAGGAGATTGTTGGCTATAGGTGAATATATATCTTTTTGTATTGAATTTGAGAGCAAAAGACCTTTACTTTATTACCTTGGCAATGACATGAAAGCTTCGACTTTTTTAAACCTTTTCCCTTTTGTCATTGAAGGACATTACAGAGGGAGGGAGGAAGGCAAGACATAGATAAAGAGGTAGAGTTCAAGGTTGAAAATGCTTCTACTTGTGTAAACGAAACACCAAAGAACAAAAAGTGAGAAAACAATTAAAATTTTTCAATTTCCACACCCACGTTCCAATCCAAAAAATTTCGGCGAAATCATTTAACCTTATAATGCTATTGGAAAAAGTGACTAGGAGTATATGGAAGAAGGGCCGACCTCAGTAAACTGTAGGAATAAATTTTTCCCTTTACAATAACCTTTTCTTTGCAATTTTATGAATATTAAGGATTTTTATGTAAAATTTTAATTTTATATTGTTCGGTAGATAGCATGTAAATTTTTATATGTACCGTACATGACCTATTGATTTCATGTACATAAAAGCCACCCACATTATAAACATGTATATTGTTGTAACAGCAAACTGGGAACCGATAAGTGGTAAGTAAGTTAGTTTTTATCTCATCCATTACATATAATACTAATAAATCTAACGGTTTATATAATTTGTGTACAACCACACAAGTTTTTAACTTGTATAGCTCAGAATGCACCAATATAAAAAAATGGATTCATGTGTTAACCCTAATAATAAGTTGACCCCGTATTATTGATATATAAGCCATAAGGGAAATGTGAAAATAAAAGGACTAAACGTTGATAATGCACAAGCAGGGCCGAAATAAAAAAAAAAAAAAAAAAAAAACTGGGATTGGTGTTCTCTGTAGTTGTGCCTGTGAATCAACTAAGCAAAATCTCCATCCATTCATTTTATTTTATTAGACAAAATAAAAGAGGTCCGTCAGATTAACAAACTGCACCGGCTGTAGAGTTTTTCAACCGCAGCAGATTCTATTCCTAAACCCTGCCTGTGATGCAATGCAATGCATATCCCTTAAACCCTAAACCCACTCGCAGCTTCTCTCATCGTTGGAGCGCATAGCACTGAGCATTGAGTTCTGTTCATTTTATTGAAGAAGAGAAGATCATTACTCGAGAATATAGGAAATAGGTAACAGTTGGGTTCTGTCTATGCATTACGTTGGTGCCATCTTGTGAATTACTCTGGCCTATAAGCATATATGAATGCGACTTTCTGAACTAATTTTAAATCTTGTGCTGGTTCTGATTGCTAAGTGAATTTTGTTTTACTTTTATTCTTCCATTTGATTTGGCAGTGGTAGGATTGTTTGAAGTATGAAACAACAATTGCCATCACTATGATTGTTTCTAGGATATATAGCTATTCAATTGTTTTGCTCCATTGACCAGCACTTTGCCTTATCACTATAATGGTTATTTGGGGAGTATAGATTGATAATGTGGTGCCTTGGTTTGCTCTGCTTCCAAGAAAATAATGCTTGCTGTTGTTTAACTTTATTGATATATAGATTTCAAATATGAAGTTATCCCCACGGTGTTTTATCAATACACAGCAAGTCTTGGAGTTGCTCAGCCCCTTTGTGCTTTTTAACTGTTTGTGAACTTGATGAAAATTTCTTCTGCATTTTACTTTATCAGGACCCTAAATATGTTTGCTATGGGATTTGGGTGTTACCTAACAAAGCCTAAAGAGCAACGGGTATGAGGATCCATGCTTGGGCTGCGTTTGAGGTGTTTCTGAAGTGATAATTTGGTGTTGAAATGTAATCATGGTTTATGGTTATTTTCCTCACCTGTTGCTTTCATTCATGTATTTTAAATCTTGCCATGTGTTTCTATAGTCTTCCTTTGTTGCTGTTCTTGCCTAAATATATAGTTTAATCTGCAGCTAGAAGACTTAGCTAGAATATGATATGTGCAGCTTAATTATTAACTAAATATATAGTTTTATCTGCAGCTAGAAGACTTAGCTAGAATATGATGTGTGCAGGTTAATTATTAAACTTCTGTTTACTTCATTTATCAAAATATTTTGTTTTAATTTCACTCTTTTCTCTGTGGAAGACTTGTACTTGATTCACTGGTACATACAACAAACTGACATACAACAAACTGTCAAAAAATGGTACGCCACTGGGAAAATTGTGAAGACTTGTACTTGATTCATAGATATGTCTCTAATTATTTTCACAAGTTTAAGTTTTTTTTTTTAGGTTTCTTTTGATTTATTTTATTTTTGGATGTCAAATAATTTATTGTTGCTTTTGTTCGGATCACTGTGTTTGTTTGCCTGAATGAGTCAGATAGATGGATTTCTTAATGAAAAATTCTTTTGTATTGATGTGGTGGGCATGTGTGTATAGCTTGGAACTAGGATTTACTAAGGCTTCTGTTTCTGGGAGACTCTTTTGTTCTGAATTCACTGCTGCAGTGCTGCTTAACTGTTTGTGAGTGTAGAGTCTGAATATATTTATCAACTGAATGAGATAAAACCAGAGGTGAAGAATGGAGTTCCTGTCCTGTTCAGACACTGTGCACTGATATCAATATGTTCAAAGTAACTGGATTCTGTGTTTAGTTTAATGAACTGATATCAGTATCTGCTCAGGCTGTACTAGGTGTATAATGTTATGCAGAACCATATCACCTTTTTCAGGATGTCATAATTTATACATAAACCGTAAAATTGACATGTTTCTTTTTACTCCTAATATTACTGTAGAAAATCTGATCATACATAAACTGCAGAAAATCTGATAATTCAGTTTAAAACTGTCCTTATGCAGATGCTACCCAATACATAAACTGGTTTAAAAATTGTTTTAAAACAGGATTAAAAACTGGTATAAAACAGGTCTAAAAACTGGATATGAACTGGTTTAAGACCGGTTTTATCCATAAACCGGTTTTGAACTAGTTTTTGAACTGCTTCAAAACTGGTTTTAATCCATGAACCAGTTTGAGTCCATAAACTGGTTCAAACCCGGTTTGAAACCGGTTTGGTCAAAATTAAACCGGTTCAGTCATAAAAAAGTGGTTCAGTTTTTAAAATCCCGTCCACATTATTGGTTTAAGTTTGGTTTTGGTTCAGTTTTAGGGAAATCTGATCCATGCCCAGGCCTGCTTTAAGTGCCAAGTGAGCAAATATTCCCCCATTCCTCAAGACGTAAAATAATTTATGAAGTTTTTCCAAAAAAAAGAGCATTCGAACAAAGGGCTGCTGCAGTCCAGAGCTGCTGAACGAGCTATGTAAACTTTTTTTTTATTAAATAATTTTTTTGTATCATTTATACCCTTATGTTAAGTATTCCAGATTTTATACCCTTCCAGAAAATGCATCATCTTCTGTAAAGTGATTTACTGATTATGTTGTTCTGTCTTTTGTGGTTTGGTATTCTAAATACTGGAATTTCATGTTACTCTTATGTTCGAATAAAATTCCTTTACATAGGCAGTTGCTTCTGTCATAAGTTGGTTAATGAATATCCTCACAATAATATTCACTTACTTGCTCATACATTTTTATATAAAGGAAATAGAAAAAGAGGAGGCATGATCAGGTTAACAGAGGCAATTTCTTGGATGTTGTATGAATATAAATGGACAAGAAGCATATACTTGTTGAGATTTCCAGGAAGGATTGGCTGTTCCCTCTAGTAATCATGTTTAAACTGATTACCACAGAATATAATGATCATGTATGACATACATGCCAAGAAGTATCTTTGTAAGTAATATCTAATAAATGATAGGTGATATAAAGTATACCCCAAGAACGTAACGAGACAATTACACTTTAGATTCTTAAAAACGACATAAATTAGGTGTTAAATCAGGACTAAATAACTGATGGTCAAGTCAGTGATAAGAAAACTAATCCTTACGCTGAAAAATAATTAATACTTGTCAAATAATAAGAAATTAAAGAAAAAAGAATTAAGCTAACAGCTAAAGTTCACCTATAAGAATCTGTTCTCTATCAGTATCATCTTGATCAGTGTTGTTAAATGGCGGTTATGGCGGCGCCATAACGGCGTATGGCCGTTTGGCCTCTGAATGGCGCGCGTCCGCTATTTTGGAGATTGCGGCCGTTATGGCGGTCATGGCGGCATTTTGGGCTTTTTTCCCCATTTTTTCCGGGTTTGGGCCCGGGTCAACCTGGTTTCATCCCATTTCCACCCCTTTTCATTTACGATCCCGAATCTGTTGCGCCTCCTCTTCCGTTCTTCTTCACCCAAATCTCCTGCGACCACTCTGTTCTTCTTCTCCGACGAGATCTGTCGGCACCGCCGCCGCCTCCGACGCGGCCAACCACCGTCTGCGACGGGTTCTGCAGCACTGTACAACAGTTTTTCTTCTCTTCTCCGCGCGGTTCAGGCTCTGTTTCTCTTCTCCGCGCGTTCTGCATGTTGCTACAGCCCCCAAGCTACTTCTTCTCTTCTGCGCACGTATTGCTCTCTGCAGCAGCCCCTAAGGTACTTCTTGATGATGAAGAGGAGGATTAAACAAAACAGTTTTAGGACTTGTCTTTGTGTTTTGCTGTTTTTTAACATTGTTTCTTTGTTTTGATGGCAATTTAATCCTTTTGTTGGTTAGGAATTTATGTCTTTTTATGATGACAATCACTAGATTATGAATGCCATGAATTTTAGATTGTTATATTGTTGGTTTTCATATATCTGTTTATTATTTTGCTGTTTTTGCATCATATTTTATATAAATATATATATATTTTTTTGTCCGCCATAGACCGCCATGGCAGTATGGCGCTTAAAGGTCCTGGCCGCCATCCGCCATATAACCTTACTGACAACACTAATCCTGATTTTGAGTCATGCAATTCTCTTATCTCAGGTTCTTCTGGATTTCATTGTGTAATTACAAAGATGAAGTTTTGTTCCACAAGGATAGTAGAGAAAAATAAGACAGAAATTTATGGCAATTGCTGACAGATTTATTTACTTTATGATTGCCTCAAACTTAAGTTGTTTGAAAACTTTATCAAAGCTTGGTGTTCTGTGCTTCTTTGCTGGGGCCTGGGGGTGCAACTCTAACCCATATCATGATAGTTTGTTTATTGCTATTGCTGTTGTTATTTTCAATAACAGCCATAATATCATATCATAGTATATACAATTGTGGATGGATTTAAATATTTGTCTTATGATGCTGCAGTTGATTTAATTTTAAGGACCATTTATGAGTTTTACTTCTATAGTGGCATACCTCATACTTGTAATTTTCAGTCAGTAGTCTTGATTGCTATCGCAGAGCTTTCCTCCTAGTTAAGAAGTGGCCCCTTTTTTTTGTTTCAATAGAGGGCTGGTCCTAACCCACATGACCCTGTGGGCTTTTTAGCCCTGGCCAATGTCGGTTAAGCCTATGCTAACAGATCTACCTATTTCCTTGATTGTGAGGTTAGCTTGGCTTGGGGACTTCGTTTCTGCAGGATATTGAAGCTTCTTATAACGAATCTCTAGTAGAATTTGATGGAATGCACAAACAAAATCCTTTGTTTTTTTGGATAGTAATGCCTGGTTTTGTTTCCCATATTTGCTTATATTGTGTTTGATAGTAGCTAACCAAATTAGACTTTTATGTATTTTTTACTTTATTATGACTACTTGACTAGTTTGCTGACATGTACTCATTGCCTGTTAATTTACATTTTTAATTTTTTTAATACAAGAAAAAAAATTATGAAAAAGAAAGTTGAATTTAATCTCGTTTAATTCTATTGCTTTGTTCTTAAAGCTAGCAAAAGGGGCACAGGGCAGGACTGAGAAATTTCAAGGGAATACTATGCATTTAAACTCGACTGAGTGTCCTGTCTTGTGTTAGGAGCACATGTTGTATACGACAAGGTATGCAATCCCCAAACTTCCCCGCATTCTTATGCCATCATCTACCTCCCTTGTTTTTCTGCCATGTGCTCAACAAACAAGGTTACATCTTCATTCGCAGTCATTGCCACCACAAAATGCCCACAAATTTGATAGTATCGATGATGGTGTAGCTTTGTTTCATCACATGGTCAATATGCATCCCCCACCATCAGTTGTAGAATTCACCAAAATCTTAGGAACAATTGTAAAGATGAAATACTATGCAACAGCTATTTATCTGTATGCCCAAATGGAATCTAAGGGTATCATGCCCTTCACAGTTACTTTGAACATCTTGATGAATTGTTACTGCCATGTGGGTCAGATGGGTTTTGCTTTCTCTGTAATGGGTAAGATTCTCAAGTGGGGTTATAAACCAAATGTTGTATCTTTGACTACACTAATGAATGGGTTGTGTGTCAATGGTAAGATGATGGATGCATTATACTTTCATGATGAAATAGTTGCTAAAGGGTTCCGCGTTGATGAAGTTATGTATGGAACATTAATCAATGGGCTGTGTAAGACTGGAGAAACAAGACTTGCTATTCAAGTGCTTCGAAAAATGAAGGGAAAATTGGTTAAGCCCAATCTGATCATGTACAATATAGTCATTGATGGTTTATGCAAAGATGGATTTATAAAGGAGGCACATGATTTGTGTTCTGAAATGATTATTCAGGGAATTTTCCCTGATGTGGTCACTTATAGTTCATTAATTTATGGTTTCTGTCTTGCGAGCCAATGGAAGGAGGTTAGATTATTGCTGAATGGAATTGCTGCTAAAGACATCAGCCTAGATGCCTGTCATGAGGGCCAGTGGAAGGAAGTTAGATTATTGCTGAATGAGATTGCTGCTAAAGACAGACTGGATGTCTGTCATGCAGGCCAATTGAAGAAAGTTAAAGCATTGCTGAATGAGATTGCTGCTAAAGACATCATCCTAGATGTTTGTACCTTTAACATAATAATTTATGCATTATGCAAAGAAGGGATGCTCTTACAAGCCCATGATATTGATGTAATGACTGGAAGAGGTGATCAACCTGACGTTATTACTTATACTATTTTGATGAATGGATACTGTTTAATTGATAAAGTGGACGAGGCAAGAAAATTGTTTGATATGATGATTGAAAGGGGTTTGGTGCCTGATGTTTGGAGTTATAACATCTTGATTAAAGGTTATTGCAAGATGAAAAGAGTTGATGATGCTATGAATCTACTTAAAGATATGTTGCTTAAGAATTTAGTTCCAAACATTTTTACTTACAATTCTCTAGTTGATGGCTTGTGCAAATCTGGGAGAATCTCCCGTGCATGGGAACTTGTTAATGACATGCATTATTGTGGTCATCCACCCCCTGATGTTATCACTTACAATATCTTGTTAGAATCTTTATGCAAAATGCAGCATCTTGACAAGGCCATTGCATTATTTAAACACCTCATGTTTGATAGAAGTTTTGCACCTAATGTTTGGAGTTACAACATCTTGATTACTGGTTATTGCAAGAACAGAAGAGTAGATGAAGCTAAGAATCTACTTAAAGATATGTTTCTTAAGAATTTAGCTCCAAATATTTTTACTTACAATGCTCTAGTTGATGGGTTGTGCAAATCTGGTAGAATCTCTTGTGCATGGGAGCTTGTTAATGAATTGCATTATCGTGGTCATCCACCCCCTGATGTAACCACTTACAATATATTGTTGGAAGCTTTATGCAAAATGCAGCATCTTGACAAGGCATATGCATTATTTAAACACCTCATTTTAGAAAGAAGTTTTGCACCTAATGTTTGGAGTTACAACATCTTGATTAGTGGTTATTGCAAGAATAAAAGAGTAGATGAAGCCATGAGTCTTTTTGAAGATATGTGTTTCAAGAATTTGGTTCCAAATATTGTAACCTACAATATTCTGTTAAAAGCTTTATGCAACCAGGAGCAACTTGACAAGGCAATCACATTATTTAATCAAATTGTTGATCAGGGTATTGGTCCTAATTTGTACACATACAATATACTTATGGATGGTTTGTGCAAAAGTGGAAGGCTAAAGACTGCACAGAAGATTTCCCAACATCTTTTCATTATAGGCTGTCATCCAGGTGTCCAGACACAATAAATTATAATCAATGACCTTTGTAAAGATGAATTACCAGAATCAGGAAAGGCCTTACTTTCATAAATGGAAAACAATAAGGTCAGATGTTTTAATTCCAATTTAATTAACTTTATGGTTGTGAAATGCTTGTTTCTTTGGGTCCATGGATGTTACACTAAATATTGGCCTCATTATTAAGGAAGTTTTGATCAAGCCAGATGTTTATTAAATTTATGTTGACTCTGTTGTTGTCAATTGTTTAAGTCTTAATATGACTTTGATTCTTATTACTCTAGTATTATGTCTGCCATGGCAATAGGACCTAAAATACCAAGTTTTGGTGGATGTTCTTTTTCTGAATAAAAAGAAAACAATGTTATCATCTAAAACTGAAGCTCTTTTAATTTAATAATACAATAATGCAGCAGAAATTAATATGGCGTGCTGCATTCCTTCACCTCATTCCAAATTTTTCCCAATACATTATAGGATTTTTTTAATGTATAATTCTGAGAGTTGCTAGACCTGCCTTCTTTGCAACAGTACAATGTCTTGCATTCTTTGGTTCTGATTTGTGAAAGTTCACTGAATGGTAGCCATTCTTGCAGTTTTGTGAACACTTGAATCAGTGAGGACCGATCAGCAGGAACCCTTGTCCTGGGTCTTCTCCATTTTCTCCTCCTTCCTCTTTCTCCAGTCACCTCCATTTTCAATTCCAGGTAATATCTATTGCTGACTTGAAGCTTAAAGTTTTGCGACTGTCATTTATAAATATCACATGTCTTCTATTGCAATTGCTCTGTTATCAACATTACTTTCTTAGCGTAGATTTTAACTTAAAGCTCATGTGATACCTTTGGTAGTGACTATTTCATTTTGGTTAAATTAATCTGTCCTATAATTTAAAAACTTGTAATCAAATCCTTGAAATTTGAAATCTTTATAATTAAGTCCCTAGATACTAACATCGTTAAAATTCTGTTAAATGTTACTGATGTGATATTTTATACATGACAAATATATGTAATGATGTGGCACTTTCTTATAATTATGTGGTAAGGTATTATTCGTATGGTGTGTCTTTTAGTTTCAATTGTATAGATATTGTAATAATTCTGAGGGTATAAGCAGTCAAATAGATTAGTTTTGAACATGGCAAAAACGCCAATGAAGAAGTTGAGTTCTAGTGCAATACTACGGTGGGATGAGTTCAAAGAAAGATAGGTGTAATCAAAAGATAGAGAGTGGATGCACTATGCTGTGCTTAATGATGACTAAAATATATAGGATTTTGGAGGTTGATAAGGGATATATGTGACCTTTCAATTCCAATCCCTCACCTCCAAGTTCTAGTGCTTCATATTATTGTAAAATTTTCATGATATGGTGCTGAGAACATTTTTATTTTCTATAAATATGTTGAACAGGTTATCAGTGGGACCATCAATGAGAATGGCTTTGATCCCCAAATGTTCCCTCTTCATTTTTTATTTCACTCTTCATTGTAAACCCTTATAAAAATTTTTTTTTGGGTCGTGATGAAGAAGGGGAAGGTGGTGGGAAAAACCTTAGAATGGATGGTGAGAGAGGGTACCATGAAACTACATTTGGACACTGACCTTAGAGAATGAGTTCATTGTTGTTTCAGGTAAAAATATTAACTTCAATTTTTTCTTCTTTCATTTTTTTTTTTCTCTTTATGATGGGTTGGATTGAAGGAATTTTGACTGTGGATTTCCTTTGTTTTATTGCAGTTGTCGTTTCTTCTGTCAACCTGAGCAATAGGTAAAGGTTAATTTTTGCAAGAGCTTTCAGGGATTTAAACATCTTTTATTTGTTGAGCAATAATTCTCTATGTCCATTGCTTGCATTCATGCTTTTCTTTTTTAGGCTCGGAAACCTGCAGCAGGAGTTGTTGTTGCTTAAAAAAAAACTGCTAAAAATAGCACTCTAAGTAGTAAAAACACCTTAGCAAAGAGAGGTAAGCCAACTTCCAGCTCCAGTTCTTTTGAATCCTCGGATGGTGACTAATATAATAATATATCAGCTAAAAATGTGCAGTGTGTTCTTCTAGACCTCTGTTCTGTTTTTTCCTGTCTGGTGTTGTTTGCACTTCACAGTCCATGGCATTATCCCCATGTTTTTAACACTTTAGAGGCTTATACTTATTTAAGATTTGGTATTGTATTTATTTTCCTTATGCTCCTTGTCTTGTGTTATTATTGATATGTTAATTATTTCTTAGTTTTATGGTGACTGTGTCTAGACTAAGTCACTATTACTTTTGATTATTAAAGATTAATGTCTTTAATTTTTTGTATTTTTGAGCGATCATGTGTGTATTGTAAATTATAAGCCTAGAAACTCCAAATATGGTGCCGCACCAGTACCGGACACGTATCCAATACCGATACGTCCCGATACGTATCCAGGAAGTATCCCTTGATTTTTTTTTTAATTTTTTTCTTAAAAATACATCAGATACATTTAGGATACGGCTGGGATACAACTGAGATACTACCGGGATACATCCTGATATCCAAGAAGTATCCCTTTTTTTTATCCATTCTTTGTAAATTGTGATCATCATCATCATCTACCAATGTATTTACTGGTTATGTATCAATGACATTGAGAAACAATATTGTCTCTTTCCAAATTTTATTCGTTTGCAAGTTTGTTTTGTTGCATAAGTTCTCTGCTTAATGTTATTCTTTTATTGGTTGCTTCATAAGTTCTTTAATTTTGATGATATTCATATTCTTATTCTGATTTTGTTGCATATGAGAAGCAAATGCCACTGATTTAGCTAAATATGCATGTATTTTTATATTTTTTGTTAAGAGTAAACTAGCAAATTGGTCCCTGACATTTTTAGGGCCATGCAGTTTAGTCCTTAAGAAATAAAAAACCCCAATATAGTCCCGACTTCTTGTTTTTTCTTTCACTATAGTCCAACTGCGTGTTTCCTGTTAATTTTTTTTATAATGTGTCACGTTTCGTGACACTGTATCATACTATTTGCTATCGTGGCACAAAAATAACATCATTAGAGTTGAGACCTTCCAATGAAAAAGGGGGAGAAGAAAGAAAAAGGGAAAATTGGGAGGCACACAACGGTTGAAGTTGAAGCATTTCAAGCTATAAATTTGACAAAGCCACGTCATTTTTGTGCTATAGTGGACATTATAGTGACAGACAGTGAGACACAGTGTCACTAAATGTGACACGTCGTAAAAAAAATTAACGGAAAACACACAGTTGGACTATAGTGAAAGAAAAAACAAGAAGTCAGAGACTATATTGGAGTTTTCTATTTCTTAGGGACTAAACTGCATGACCCTATAAAAGTCAGGGACCAATTTGCTAGTTTACTCTTTTTGTTAACGTATCTATGCTGTTTCGTATCTTGATTTCTTAAGAATGTCCTTTATCTGTATCGTATCGTACCTGTATCATACTAAGTATCTAGGCTACATATTCTTTGTATACATAATCTTCAGTGTAATGGCCTTCTAGCTAATCCATATCCTGCTATAGCAGTTTTGGGGTTGGATGCTCCTTGCTGTTACCCAAGATTTACAACTATGGATTCTTGATATAGCATCCGGACTTTGTTTGCATGTAAATTTGAAATGCTTTCCTTGAGGGGAGTCTATTAGAGATCTATACCATTCCTGGAACTGTATTTAAGAGTTTATGTTTTTTGGAGAGTTGGTGCTTGATACTTGATAGTGTTGCTTGGTTTGGTGATTTGAATTATTTAATACAATTTTCTCCAGTAAAATTAAATTGAAATTCCGATACAGGAGCACCTCCTCTTCCTGACACTGAGAGAACTCCAGAAGGGATTCAAGCTAGGATTTGGGTAGCACTGACTGCCTTCTTCTTGACTGTATTTACTCTTTTCCATCAAGTTGCATGCCTTGTCACCAAGAAACTTCCTGCAATATCATCTAATGATGATTAAAGTACTTCAGAACCAACTCTTGATCCAACAGACGTGGAAGTTCCTCCTTCAACGCCAGCATATACAGGTTAGGTGCGCTTGACGAGAAGATTGACACACTCCAATCTAAGCCATCTGAGATGCCTTATGAGAAAGAGAAATTGTTGAATGCTACTGTCTGCCGGGTGGATGCTTTGGAAGCAGAATTAATTGCTACTAAAAAGGTAGGATGCTTTATTTTTGTTTTGCATTACTCTTGAAGAAAATGCAGTCATTGCAAAGTATTTTATAATAATGGAATACATGTCTAATGCAGCATTGAGATTATATCCATTTCTTTTTTTCCTCTCATTATTATCTTCAAGTTTCAAACTAAATCGTAATGTCACTTCATGTCTGATTGTATGCTGTGTTCAGTATAGAAAAATTACAATCTGCATAAAATTGAGGTCTGTCTGTGCATTTCAAAAATGGGATAGTATAGTGTGGAGATGTGAAGAGTAAAGTGTCTCATTGGTTCCTTACCCAAGTTAGGCCCTTCTAATATTTTGATTTTCTGGATTGTGCTTAGGCTCTCTATGATGCATTGATGAGGCAAGAAGAGCATTGACTGTCTAGAATAAGCCAAGTTACGAGTAAGTTGGCATTGAGCAAAGTCAAAACCTTAAAAGGGATATTTTTCAGATTTTTTATATTTCTTTTCCTTCATTTGTTGTGTTTCAATCAGAAAAAGAAGTTTTGCTGGTGAGATTTATTGCTGATAGAAAGAGATTCCATGGAGGAGGATATTTATCAAAGCTTGGTTGTTCTTAAGGAGTGTTGACCTTGCAGTTGCACATGATGTAACTCTGACCATTTCATTGATGTATTGAAGGATGATATTTCTATAGTTAAAAGAGTTGGATCATTTCATTTTATTAAGCTAGGCATTTATGTTCATAATTGAAACTGCTTCAGCATTTGTTATGTAACATTATCAAACAAAGAACCTCTGTTGAACACTGTTCTAAAGATCATTGCTTAGTTCTTAAATGATCTTTATGACCATTTGGTGGAAGTCTGCAGTGCAATAACTAGCACCACTTTGTATGGTGCCTCAATATTTAAAAATAGGATAAGGTTGAGGTGGGCTGTTGTTATTTTCTAAGTTTAAATAAATGTATGACAGATATAACTATGGAGATTTACTCTGTTTTTATCCTTTAGGCTAATGTTGCTTCTATGTTTTTTTTTATATGCAGATTTTATCTCCATTACTTTTATATTTTTTATCTAGGATCTCATGCTTTGATAGTTTAGCTTGAGATCCTAAGTTCAAATTTTATTGCTTTCCTTATAAAAAAAAGAATATTGTCATGAAGAGTCCCAACTTAACGTCTTAACATAGTGTCAGTAACACCTAAACAAACTTTATCAATTACATGAAAATATAAAGTTTAAATTTTAAATATAATTTCAAAAGAATTTGATAAATATATAAATTAAAGAACAAATAAGTTTGACTTGTGATAGTTTGGATAATTCTCCGGTACTAGCTAGTAGCAAGAAGGCAAAGGCTAAAGTACAATTTGAAGGCATCTCAGGTATGGTACAATGCTTATTTTTACCGTTTGATGTAATAATAAAATAATTAGATGGCTTAGATTAACCGGTTACTAAAAACTTTTAGGATTTGGACTTTGGTGCTTCATATTTCTGGGATGAAGAATAGCATGTCTTACATAGTAAACATTGTCTCTCCTCTATCTCCCTTCTCATTATGCGGAAGCTCAATGGCAACCAGTTTTCAAGCTAAATTTCCGGCGAACAAGGTTTCTTAGTTCAATTGCAAACTCTCAAATTCAATTCCAAGTCTTTCGCTGGAAATTCCCACCGGATCTGAGGCTCTCTTGATTGAACTACTTACAGTTGATCAATCTGAAAATGCCCTAAGATCGAAAGTGTAGATGCTTCATCCTGCAGTGTAATGTGCATGAATTAATATATTTTTCAAATCAAGAATTTGAAACAAGTACGTGATTGCATAAATTAGAAGAAAGATATTAAATTTTAAAAAGTAAAATGGTTTCTAACTATTTATGGGAGAAACTAGAGAGCATGGCAAAAAGGAATATTTCTCTCAGATCCTATCGGATGAAAATGACAGATCCACGCTCCATTATGTAGCATTGACATCTTGTATACATCCAGTAGGAATCAGTTCATCCAATCAAACAATTGACGTTATGCCACAAAGATCTCTTCCTCCACGATTGACTTCTGAAAGGATCAGTTCATCCAATTCAGTAACTACACATACTTCATCTAAGGCAACTGAAGTTACCATCTTGTCCAATGCAACAAGGGAAGCGAAAGTTGAGATGGCTGCAACCACTAAAGAGAACAATGCCTTGTCTATTACATAGAGCCATGTGAAGTAGGTTATTTTGAGACCCATTTGTAAATATTTTGTCTTTACTCTAATTGGTTAAAATAGGCTATACTAGGTTATTTTAGTCATTGTACCGTAAAATGCATATCAACCTATTGTAACTTCGACTTACCATATCCTTGGCACTATAGTGCCAATTCTCAATGCTGCACTACCTTCAATTAGCAACTCAAACCATTGTCCAACAATTAAATCAAAACTTGTTTCGACATCAAATATTAACTTGACAACCACCCTTCCCATCATGTAGATTCCACCGGGGTCAAATAAGAAACCTTTAAGTCTCCCTTGTTGCCAAATATAATAAAAAACCTTAACTACAACCAATAATTTTTGTTACCAGTAAAAAGTTTAAAATTTAATTGCCAAATTAAACGCATGGTATAGTTGGCAATTAAACTTAAGTCCAGTTTGGATACAACTTGTGCAGAAGAATTTCTAGAGAAAAAAAAATAGAATGAATCAAAGAGATAAGATGAATTTAACTTCTCTATAAGTTAAAATTAGCTACTTATGGAGAAGTTAAATGAGAGAACTTCTAGAGAAGGTGGACTACAAAGACTAATTTTTACTTATAGTGAAGTTAAATTCATTTCAACTCTTTAATTTATTCTCTTTTTTTCCTCTAGAAGTTCTTCTCCGAAAGTTGTATCCAAACTGTGCCTTTAGTCAATTAATGGTAGGTTCATGGCCTCAATAAATGTAGTGAACATTGATATCTTAAATTACCGGTGACAATTTAGTTAGTTAATTATCAATGGCATCTGTTTGGTTTACATTTAGATAAAATAGATTTTAAAATCAATGACTAACATGAATTACGATACACGTTTAATAAAAGTGATTTTATTTCACTTCAGGAAGAATCAATAATGCCTTATTGGAATTTTTTTCCAAACATGCACTAAATTATCAATAGCTTTAAAAACATTTCTAATATACCAAAACTTCACCAATGACTCGATGTTAGTAAATTATTTTTAGACTTAAATAAGTTTCAGGTACCTCTAATTATACGTGTTTTTATTTTTAGTCCCTCATCACTTTTTTTAATGTTTTCAGTCCCTTATTTATTTTTTATTAATGAAGTTAGTTCCCGGTATTAAATTGTCACAATTAAGTGATGCTGTGGCATGTTAAGTGCCACATCATAGTGCCATGTGTAAAAAAATATCCAAATCAACATTTTTTTAATGTTTTCATTCCCTTGTTTATTTTCTATTAATAAAAATATCCACATCGCAATGACTCCTTCTTTGTCTTCCCCATCTTCATATTCTACTTTTTCTTCTTCTTAATATAAAAAAAAATGAGACAAGCAAGTGAGACACTCAAACGTGTGATAGAGTTTAGAGAGTGTGAGGCCAAACTAGAGCCGACAAAATGGGCTAGCCCGATTGGACTGACCTATAAAAGATCGCAAAAAGTATGGTTCAAACACTTATTTTAAAAGATCGAATAACTACCGGGAATTTTAGCCCAACCCAATAAAGCCCGCTACTCGCAAAAACCCGCAAAAATGTCGAGTAGCCCCCAAAAAATTGGGCTACATGCAAAGGCCCATAAAAATGTAGGGCTCGTGAACTTATTTTAGAAGCCCGAATAACGTCTGAGTTTTTAGCCAACCCAATAAAGTCTTCTACCCATATCGGGCTGGGCCGGGTAGCCCGAATTGCTAGCTCTAGGCCCAACCCACACAATCCAACACTGTAGTTCTATGTTCTCAGTACAAATAATTGTCATTGTGGCACACCCACATGACATTTCTACACTTATTGAACAATTTGATGTGAGACATTTTAAAAGTAAAGAGTTGTATTTCTTTATGAAAAGTTGTATTGTTTCATTTAAATGATGGGTTCTATTGCTTAATTTAAAATGAAGAGTTGTATTGGTTCATTTGAGTGAATAGTTGTATTGGTTCATTTAAAATGTTTGGTTGTGATATGAACCCTTATGATGATTGGGTTCGAATTAGGGATCTTTTAGAAATTCTAGGCTGAAAACATGAACTTTCTATTAACACTTTATTTTTCTTTTACTTTTCTTTTCTTGAATTGAAACTTTCTTTTGGAATTTCAACTTTGAATATTGAAAGAAAACTTTCTTTTTGAACAAAACTCAGCCTTGTAACTTGAAGTGTTTTCTTGCGCAAAACTCAAAGATAAACAAGAGAATAATTGGAAGAAGAAGAAGAATAAAAAGAATAAGATAATTTGGACGTCACACTTTCAAGGATGAAAGATAAGTCCTTGAGATTAAACACACAAAGATGATGAAATCTTTGATAAACCTCAACTCTTGAATTAACAAGAAAATAGAGAAACACTCTCCAATTGATAATTTTTCTTAACAAAAGTTCTAACCTATTTGCATGCATGAAGCATGGTATTTATAAGGATTACAAGGCAATTCTAAGGTCATGCAACCAGCTAGGGTTTACACGCCTAAAACATCCCCAAAATGTCCCTCATGCAACCCTAATTACATTACTAAAATTAAAATATTTTAAGTGGCAAAATTACTAAATAAAACTAGGCCTAACCCTAGCTTACTTGGCCGCAAAATCCAGCCAGCTTCTTTGGCACATGTGGCTGCAATAAACCTTGAATTGTAACCACCCAACATGGAATAAAATAGCTATTGAATCAGCCATAAATTGGCCGCACAAAACAGCCCCATTGAGTAAAGTTTGCCCTCAATTTGTAACCCCCATCTCATGAATGTTGGCCGCAACTTTGATGGCAATTCACTCAGCCATTTACAACCTTGTTGGCCCCTCTTTGATGACATATTACTCAGCCAAATAAACACATGTTGGACGCAACCTTGGACTAGGTAAAAGGCTTCCATGTAGCTCCAAAGATGGCTAGGTTCAGCCGCACCTAGCAAGCCTTCTCCAACGGCTAGTTGACAAGGTAATCAATGCATTTTAATCTCATTATAACCTTGTCTTGTAACCATCAAAACCATTAACCCAAATGTTTGTAACTGCCCTAACTTTATTGAAAACAATTAAACATAATAATTCAGCAAAATAAAACATAAAATAGCACCCCACTTGGCCAGCCTCCTTGCACATTCTTGGCCTTCAACTTGCAGTTGCTTTAATGGCAACTGAACCTCCATCCTCATCAACTTGAGTGCAATAAATGAACTTGTCAGTTCCATTAATTCTTTTGGTGACTTGAAGCTGAGAAGCATTTATTGCAAGCTGTAGAGCTTCCCTTGCCTTTTTAGCCTGCGCCCTTGTCATAGGTCCACCAAGCCTTTTGAGTACTTTAAGTCCTTGATTTATGTCCTCATCACGCCCCCTCCCCCCTCTTGAAAAGGATTTGTCCTCAAATTTGAAGGTTCCTCACCTGCATCAAAAAGGGTTAAGTCAGAAACATTAAAGGTAGCACTGACATTATACTCACCTGGTAAATCAATCTTATAAGCATTTTCATTTATTTTCTCAAGCACTTGGAAAGGTCCATCTCCTCTAGGTAAGAGTTTTGATTTCCTTTGTTCCGGGAACCTTTCTTTCCTCATGTGCACCCAAACCCAATCACTAGGTTGGAACACCACCTTCTTTCTTCCTTTGTTTGCTTGTATAGCTCTCATTCTTCTTTTCTATTTGAGCCTTTACTTTCTCATGCATCTTCTTGACAAAATCAACCTTAGCCTGCGCATCTTTATGCTTAAATGTAGAAATGTTAGGCAAAGGTAATATATCAAGAGGAGTTAAAGGGTTAAATCCATAAACTACCTCAAAAGGTGAACATTTTGTAGTACTATGGACATCCCTATTATAAGCAAACTCAACATGAGGCAAACATTTCTCCCAAGACTTAATATTCTTATTTAAAATTGTTCTAAGCAAGGTACCTAATGTCCTATTTACTACTTCTGTTCTACCATCAGTTTGAGGATAGCAAGTAGTAGAAAACAATAGTTTGGTTCCAAGCTTTCCCCACAAAGTTCTCCAAAAATGGCCAAGAAATTTTGTATCTTTGTCAATCACAATGCTTCTTGGTAATCCATGCAGCCTTACTATTTCTTTGAAAAATAAATCAGCTACATGACAAGCATCATCCACCTTCTTGCAAGGTATAAAATGCGCCATCTTTGAAAACCTGTCAACCACAACAAAAACAGAATCTTTTCCATTCTTTGTTTTTGGAAGCCCCAAAACAAAGTCCATGAAAATATCAGTCCAAGGATATTCAGGAACAGGTAAAGGAGTATATAAACCATGAGGTTTAACTTTAGACATAGCCCTTTTGCACACAATGCAATGATCACAAAATTTATGAACATCACGTTTCATATTAGGCCAATAGAAATTATCTTGCAAAATTTCTAAAGTCTTTAGAACCCCGAAGTGTCCCATTAATCCCCCTTCATGTGATTCCCTCACAAGCAATTCCCTAATAGAACTCTTAGGCACACAATTTATTTCCTTTAAACAAAAATTCATTATGCCTAAAATATCCATTTTCAGATTTTCTTTCGCATGCAGCATACAATTCAACAAAATCCAAATCATCCTGATACATAGCTTTCAAAGATTCAAGTCCATACAACTTAGTTTCAAGCAAAGAAAGTAGAACATGTCTCCTAGAAAGAGCATCAACAACAACATTTCCTTTTTCTCTTTTATGTTTTATGACGTATGGAAATTGCTCTAAAAATTCTACCCATTTAGAATGCCTTTTATTAAGTTTTCCTTGGCCTTTCAAATACTTCAAAGATTAATGATCACTATGAATTACAAATTCTTTGGGTAGCAAATAGTGTTGCCAAGTTTTAAGAGCTCTTACCAAGGCATATAATTCCTTGTCATAAGTTGAATAATTAAGTGTAGGTCCACTTAATTTTTCACTAAAATAAGCAATTGGATGCCCATCTTGTAACAAAACAGCGCCTATGCCTACATTTGAAGCATCACATTCCAATTCAAAAGATTTTGTAAAGTTAGGCAAGGCTAAAATAGGCGCATGAGTGAGCCTATTTTTTAGGGCAGCAAAGGCCGCCTTTTGTTTCTCCCCCCACTTAAATCCTACATTCTTTTTAACAATGTCATTTAGGGGTGCAGCCAAAGTACTAAAATCCTTAACAAATCTCCTATAGAAACTTGTTAATCCATGAAAACTCCTCACTTCACTCACATTTTTAGGCGTTGGCCATTCTTGAATAGCCTTAACCTTTTCTTCATCTACTTGTACCCCCTTTGAACTCACAACAAATCCCAAAAATACAACATGATCGGTACAAAAGATGCACTTATCAAGGTTGGCATACAGATTTTCTTTCCTAAGCACATTCAAAACAGATTTCAAGTGTTCAACATGCATATCAAGATTGATGTTGTAGATAAGAATATCATCAAAATACACAACCACAAATTTGCCTATAAATTCCTTTAAAACATGGTTCATCAATCTCATGAAAGTGCTAGGAGCATTAGTTAAACCAAAGGGCATAACCAACCATTCATACAAACCATATTTTGTTTTAAAGGCTATTTTCCATTCATCTCCTTCTCTAATCCTTATCTGATTATAGCCACTTTTAAAATCAATTTTTGAAAACACACATGCACCATACAGTTCATCAAGAAGATCATCTAACCTGGGAATTGGGTGCCTATACTTGATGGTGATGTTGTTTATAGCTCTACAATCAGAACACATCCTCCATGATCCATCCTTTTTGGGTACCAAAATGACTGGTACTGCGCATGGACTCATGCTATCTCTCACCCATCCTTTGCTTATGAGCTCATTCACTTTCCTCTCAATTTCTTTGGTATCTTGAGGGTTACTTCTATATGCTGGCCGATTTGGCAAAGAAGCTTCAGGGATGAGGTCTATATGATGCTCAATTCCTCTCAAGGGTGGTAAGCCACCAGGAACACTTTCTGGAAACACATCCTCATATTCTTGCAAAAGAATTTTAACAACAGAAGGCAGCTCAAATTTATCAAATTGGTTAGCAGTTAAAAGATAACTTTGATCAAGCAATAAGTAAAGAGATTGTCTTGTGCATAACACTCTCCTCACTTCTTTTTCTTTTGCTAAACACAACTGTTTGCCCTCAAGTGTTTCATTCTTTTCTTTTGACTCTCTTCCCTCTCAAGTGTTTCACTCTTTCTCTCTTGAGCAATCTTTTCTCTCAATTTATTTTGGTCCTCACTGACCTCTCTTGGACTCAAAGGTTTAAAAACAATTTTTTTATCATGATACATAAAAGAAATTTTATTTGTAAAGCCATCATGGATAGCTTTAGTGTCAAACTGCCACGACCTCCCAAGAAGAATATGGCTGGCCTCCATAGGTACCACATCACAAGTCACCTTGTCTTGATATTTTCCAATAGAAAATGGAATTTCAGCTTGCCTCTTCATGTGCACTTCATCTCCTTCACTAAGCCATTGAAGCTTGTATGGCCTAGGATGTGGCTTTGTGTCCAAATTCATCTTGTTCACCAATCTGGAACTAACCACGTTAGTACAACTACCACCATCAATTATTACCAAACAAATCTTACCATTGATAAAACATCTAGTGTGAAAAATGTTCTCTCTTTGGTTTGCTTCCTTGGCCGTGGGTTGGCTTCCAAGAAGTCTCCTAATCATGTAGACTTCCCCAACATCAGCTGAAGTATCTTCATCACTAGGCTATCTTCTGATTCACTTGTATACTCTCCATTGTCCTTAAGAAGAATGGTCTTCTTAGTAGGACACTCAAAGGCATAATGTCCCAATCCTTGGCACCTGAAACATTTCACATCTCTTCCTTTTTTTGGAACCTGTTCAGCAACTTTTGGAGGAATTTTACCTTGAGAAGATGATGCTCCCTAATTAGATGACTCAACTCCTTTCTTCTTAACTTTGTCCTTCCAATTTTTGGGTAAAGTGGTAGGACTTTTCCTTGTTTCTCCTTTTCTTTTAAGTTGTTGCTCTATTTGAAGAGCCTTGTGTAACAAATCATCCATCTCCACATATTCCTGCAGCTCTACAATATCTCTAATGTCATGATTTAAACCACTAAGAAAACGTGTCATAGTTACCTCAGGATCCTCTTCAATTTTGGCTTGTATCATGAACACCTCCATTTCTTTGTAGAACTCCTCAACCCCCTTGCTACCTTGGGTCAATTTTTGTAACTTCAGCTTCAAGTCTCTTTGGAAACTAGATGGAACATACTGTTTCCTCATAAATTCTCTTCATTTTGGTCCATGTCTCCACCAATGGTTCTTCATTTCTGAGCCTCTCCTTCTGAAACTTGTCCCACAAAATAAGAGCATAATTAGAAAATTCAGCAACAAGTTTTACCTTTTGCACCTCTGTGTAATTGTTACAGGCAAAGATATGCTCAATCTTGAGTTCCTACTCCAAATAGGCTTTTGGATCACTGCGCCCTTTGAAAGGAGGCACAGTCAGCTTTACTCCTATTATTCTTCCTTCATTTCTATTTGCCCTTTCTCTTTCTCCTTCAGGTGGTTTGGTCTCCAATTGATCCAGCCTAGCATGCAGCTCATCATAATGTTGTTTCATCATTCTTTCCAAGTGTATTGGTTCAATTAAAGTGTTTGGTTGTGATATGAACCCTTATGATGATTAGATTCGAATTAGGGATGGTTTAGAAATTCTAGGCTGAAAACATGAACTTTCTATTAATACTTTATTTTTCTTTTACTTTTCTTTTCTTGAATTGAAACTTTCTTTTGGAATTTGAACTTTGAATATTGAAAGAAAACTTTCTTTTTGAACAAAACCCAACCTTGTAACTTGAAGTATTTTCTTGCGCAAAACTCAAAGATAAACAAGAGAATAATTGGAAGAAGAAGATAATTTGGACGTCACACTTTCAAGGATGAAAGATAAGTCCTTGAGATTAAACACACAAAGATGATGAAATCTTTGATAAACCTCAACTCTTGAATTAACAAGAAAATAGAGAAACACTCTCTAATTGATAATTTTTCTTAAGAAAAGTTCTAACCTATTTGCATGCATGAAGCATGGTATTTATAAGGATTACAAGGAAATTCTAAGGTCATGCAACCAGCTAGGGTTTACACGCCTAAAACATCCCCAAAATGTCCCTCATGCAACTCCCATACTACCCTAATTACATTACTAAAATTAAAATATCTTAAGTGGCAAAATTACTAAATAAAACTAGGCCTAACCCTAGCTTACTTGGCCGCAAAATCAAGCCAGCTTCTTTGGCACATGTGGCTGCAGTAAACCTTGAATTGTAACCACCCAACATGGAATAAAATAGCTATTGAATCAGCCATAAAGTGGCCGCACAAAACAACCCCATTGATTGAAGTTTGCCCTCAATTTGTAACCCCCATCTCATGAATGTTGGCCGCAACTTTGATGGCAATTCACTCAGCCATTTACAACCTTGTTGGCCCCTCTTTGATGGCATATTACTCAGCCAAATAAACACACGTTGGCCGCAACCTTGGACTAGGTAAAAGGCTTCCATGTAGCTCCAAAGATGGCTAGGTTCAACCGCACCTAGCAAGCCTTTTCCAACGGCTAGTTGACAAGGTAATCAATGTATTTTAATCTCATTATAACCTTGTCTTGTGACCATCAAAACCATTAACCCAAATGTTTGTAACTGCCGTAACTTTATTGAAAACAATTAAAATAATAATTCAGCAAAATAAAACATAAAATAGCCGCCCCACTTGGCCAGCCTCCTTGCACATTCTTGGCCTTCAACTTGCAGTTGCTTTAATGGCAACTGAACCTCCATCCTCATCAACTTGAGTGTAATAAATGAACTTGTCAGTTCCATTAATGCTTCTGGTGACTTGAAGCTGAGAAGCATTTATTGCAAGTTGTAGAGCTTCCCTTGCCTTTTTAGCCCACGCCCTTGTCATAGGTCCACCAAGCCTTTTGAGTACTTCAAGTCCTTGATTTATGTCCTCATCAGGTTGTATTCTTTCATTCAAATTAAAAAGACACGTCTATTCATAATTAAAAAGATGTGACTCTTCATTAGTAGATACCACTTGGAAAAAACGTGACTTTTCATGAAATGACATCTTGAGTAGACTTTTCATAAAGTCTTCTACCCACATCGGGTTGGGTCGGGTAGCCTGAATTGCTAGCTCTAGGCCCAACCCACACAATCCAACACTGTAGTTCTATGTTCTCAGTACAAATAATTGTCATTGTGGCACACCCACATGACATTTCTACACTTATTGAACAATTTGATGTGAGACATTTTAAAAGTAAAGAGTTGTATTTCTTTATGAAAAGTTGTATTGTTTCATTTAAATGATGGGTTCTATTGCTTAATTTAAAATGATGAGTTGTATTGGTTCATTTGAGTGAATAGTTGTATTGGTTCATTTAAAATGTTTGGTTGTATTCTTTCATTCAATTTAAAAAGACATGTCTATTCATAATTAAAAAGATGTGACTCTTCATTAGTAGATACCACTTGAAAAAAACGTGACTTTTCATGAAATGACATCTTGAGTAGACGTGACTCTTCATAAATAGACATAATGTGTCTATAAATAGGGATTTTCTCCCTGCACAAATTACACAATTTTCCCTACTTCATTTTCTCCTCTCATTAAAAAATTCTTTTGCTTTTTTCTTATAGTGCACAAGAAGTAGAAACATAATTATCATTTTATAAAAGCCATTGTTACTACGGATTGAGTTTTGGAAGTGCAAGACATACTCAAGGTTCATCATTGTGTCTTGAAGGAAATTTTCCATCAAACTCATCTTGCATCCATGTTTGTCATTGGTGGGGCAAATTACGCCTAAAGAAAACTGTTTACATGCATTGAAAACATTGTGCATGTTTGGATAGAAGTTATAAACTTACGTTTCATGAATTCTAATTCAAATTTATCATTCCAGTGTAAGTTTTCTAAACGCAATAACTAGTTGCTTTTGAAAAAATGTAAGTTTGGGGGGATGAAAATGCCCACCGAAACATGCTAATTGTGCACACTTTCTTTCTATTTCTATCATCTTCTTCTTTTTTATGTTTATTTTTGGGTGTATGTAGAATATTTTGGTGACCTATAGTTGGATTTTGTACAAGTATTTTGTTTGTTGTGGGATTTTTTTAATTGTAGGTTGGTAAATTATTGGAGTCTTAAAAGCTTAAATTTATTGTTCCAATTTGGTGTTGGTATTGGAATTTTGGCCATCCATTAACAAAAAATTGGTCACTCTTTTTTTCCAGATAAATACTTATCAAAATTGACTATAGAGGTGAAACAGTTGCAAAGAGAGAAAATTCGGCTTGGGCCGCAATAAAGAACAAGAAGAGTGTGAAAAAATTTGATGGGAGTGAAAACGATGAAGAATGTTATGATGAAATAAATTTAGACTTGGAATTTTTTTTTACAAATGTTACTATGTGATGTGGCGCTTAACTGGCCATATCATGACATAAATGTGACAATTTAACATCAGGGACAAATTGTGTTCACAGTAAATAAACAAAAGACTGAAAACATTAAGAAAATTGAGGAGAGACAAAAAGCAAAAATGCGTGTAATTAAAGGAAACTAAAACATATTTAATATCGATAATGTTATGGCCGTTAGTAATTCGATGTAGGTGATAGAACATTTTCTTGTGATGTGTAATGAGTAGAAAATGTTTTTTAATAGAACAATTAAAGTAAGTATGCTAAGTTCTCTATTAAAATGATGATATTGGATACAATGATGTTTGATATCAAAATTAGGGATAACAAAAGTACCCATGTCCGTGGATATCTACGAGTCAAACTTATAACAAGACAAATTTGAGTATTTAAACAAGTACTCACGGGGTGAAAAAACAATTTTTTTTCTCTACATGTTTATTAACGGGTTGTGTTCAAGTATTAGGGTACCTGTGCCCACGGGTACCCAATATATATATGTGTGTGTAATATTATTCAAAAATTGTCATTCCTTTAAATTTTAAGTATTTAATTTTATTTTTTCATATTGTGATTTTATAAATGTTTTCTACCATATTTGTAGTATTTGTAGTGAGAATGATGAAAATAGATAATGACAAATAACGATAAATGAGAAATGAGAAGATGGATAAAGGTTCATAAACTTGTGAGGTGTGTGAAGATGGAAGTGAAAAAGGTCTCTGACTTGTGTGACTTGATGGTGAATAGATGGGCCAATCATGATGATGAATGGGATATCAAAGTATGCTCAACTATCTGAACACACTCAGTTGTTTTTACCTAACCTTTCTTATTGTTTTTGGTCTTTTGTGACTTATTCTCTCGTTTCTCTTCTTCTTCCTCTTATCCCCTAAATAATGCTACATAGACGATCATTTATATAATTATTCAAGTGAGATAAGATAGGAGAGGTGCTAGTTGATATTGACTTGTGCTGGTATAAATCCCTACCATCAATCTTTTGGGGGGGTCATTCTCTGACAAAGCATGGGTGTTGATCACATTAAAAGCTTTTTTTTTTTTGTGAAATATGATCACATTAAAAACTGACTCATGCTAATGAGTACCTTAAAGACATTGGTCAAAACAATCAATAAATAAAAAGATTTTACTGAAAATAACAAGATTTGATTGCATTTGTAACAATAACATATTTCAATAAAATCCTTCTATTTTTTGTTCTTTAAGTACACTTATTATCATTTCCCTTAATAGTTAATGTAGGACATAAATAAACCCAAAGTAAATGAGATCACAGAGACAGAAAACAGTCCACATTTCAGTAAAAACCAGTGTGCAACTGCAAAGTGGATATTATTACATGATATGTTCAAAGAAAGTATCAGCTTAATATTCGTTGCAAGCAACTTGATAAGCTTAATAGACACGAGATATGAGGGGAAGAGATGATGCGTAAAAAAGCTGGAAAATTCAACTCAGCTATATAAAAAGACAAACAAAATAGAGTTGCAATCAGTAAGTAGAAGACCAATTAGCAGCACTCCCAACTCTTGGCATGCCAGTTGTTTCCTTCTTAGATTCAGCATCCACCTTGAAAGTTGCACCACACACCTGACCAGAACTGTCAACCCTTGGTATAGCCTTCAACTCATTAAGTGGATGCTCAAAACTCCTTAAACCTCCAGATGTTGTAAAGAAGCATCCTAAACATGTACAAACATAGATGTTATGTTTTGAATCAAGCCATTTGAGCAAAATAATTTGAACACACATGTACAATATGGAAGAAACATTAATAGTGGACAATCAATACAGAGCATGAGGACCTTGAAATCAGCAGGATAATTCCACAGGACATTTAAGGTCCAGTTTGAATTAGCTTCAAACATGATTCTAAATTTATAAGAAAGTCCTTATAAGTTCAAAGGTGTAATGGAAAAGTTAGATGAGGAAGCTTCTGAAAAAAGTTGAGATGCATAGACTAATTTTAACTTACAAAATAAGTTGAATTCATTTAACCTTCTTGATTTGTTTTATTTTCTTATCCTACAAGTCCATGTTGAGAAGTTTACCCAAACTGGCTCTATGTCAATGTTCCCATATTTCCCATTTCTAGGTTCTAAGCCATCACCATAAAACTCATTATTCCTTGTTTCTTTCCTAGTCACTTTTAATTAACTTATACTCACATAATAGCCTTTAAAACTGAGGTCTCAAAAGATGTTCAAAACGGGCTTAAGGATTTATCTACTTCACCACATTGAATCATTTTTTATTTTTGACAAGGTAAGTAAATCATGTTATTACCTTTAGGGAATGGTGCAAAAGATTTCCCACAGCTCTTACTCACAATCTCTGCCTCATCTGAAAGAACAAGATTTCCATCAGCATCAGTTCCCCAGAAGAAGGGAACATTCCCATCAGAATCCTGAAAAGGACCACCATAGTATGCCAGGTTAGAGAAGCAAATTATTGGTAAATATGACAAGGAAGACAAAGATAGGCACTAGTATTACTCACAGAAGCAAAAAATGCAGTTTTAGAGCTGCTGTCAAACAGGATAAATGCAAATTTTCCTTGGAAATCTCTCACAACTTGATCAACAGGATAGGGACCTCGATCTCTCAGAGTCCTGTAAGCCTCTATGACAATGATCACCTCATTTGCTGCTTTGTTCAATCCGTATTGTTGCTTAAGATTAACAACATTCTCAATGTGGCCTTGAAACAAGCAGAAGATGTCATCCACAACTGCAAACAGCCTGAAAAATGAAAAAAAAAAACAAAAGATAAACAAATTACATTCATCTTTTGTAATAAAGTATTTGACCATAGATCAAAGAGAAGATGGAGGAGAAAAATTAGGTGTAAGTGTAACATCACAAAGGAAATA
This sequence comes from Sesbania bispinosa, assembly GCA_026901365.1. Classification (NCBI taxonomy): domain Eukaryota; kingdom Viridiplantae; phylum Streptophyta; class Magnoliopsida; order Fabales; family Fabaceae; genus Sesbania; species Sesbania bispinosa. Next base: position 1,507,362 of record QLOH01000048.1, on the reverse strand, counting down.
TTAGGCAAGTGTTGTTCTAAGTAGAAACCTAATCCCGTTATGTGAATATTTTCAATCTCAGTAAATTATAGTAACAAGAAGCAGCAGAAAAAGATGAAGGCCATGATAGAAAGATTAACATATATACTGATAATTGACAAAAGACAAACTATATATTAATTGTTAAGATCTAAGAAAAAGAATAACAAGAAACATTATTTTATCCGACACCAAAACAACCTTAAAAGAGAACCTATAGGATTTAATATGTGATATGTTAGATACTTCTTCTGCCTTATGTTAAGGTCATTAATAGAAACAAGACAAATCAAGACACAACCGAAAAACACAATATATGGAATCATTTGCTATGCTAACAACATGCATAGCCCAAATAAGGAATCACAAGGAAAATGACAAAGCTCTATTAAGAAGACAAGTGTGCACATCTTAATCAAACACTTTATGCTGTGGCTTTTATGAAAACTTATCATTAAATCCATCATCATAAAAAAACTGGACAATCCCTGATGTTTGGTCAAGGAAAGTTCTAATAAGGTTCAGAAAGGGTGATTGTGAAGGGAAAATAAATAATCTGGAAAAAGTACCTACTATAATCCACAAAATTTTCCATTCACCATGAATAGAATTTCTAGAATAAGATGCTGCCCTTATCCCAACAAGTGTACATTTCAAAAAAATAAGCTTTCATCTTCACATATCAAAATTAAGCCAAATAATATAAGTAATTATGATAAAATCAGCAAACAAGATTCCAACATTGATTTTAAAAAATACATCTAAACAGTACAAAAACAGCGATTCTGTGGTCAACAAACGCATAAGGGATCAAAAGGGTAGGAAGAACATCTGGTGTTTATCCAAAACAAAAGGTTCCAACTTTGATCTCTTCAAAGGTGCCCAGATTTTAAAAAAATGAAGAAGAGAAGAGGATGATTGAAGCAACAAAATCTAACAATGCCAACAATTCCATTTTCATATATATTGGGAAAAGATGAGAAATTTAGAGAAGTGGGCATTGCACCTAGGGAGCAATGGATTGTGTTTGTCATGGGAATAGGACAAGAGAGCCGAAGAGGCAAGGTTGAGGGTAACGGAAGCAGGGTAAACAGAGGCAAAGTGTTTAGCCAAAAAGCCATCTTTCAGCGCTGAAACAGAGTTGGATTGAGGACTCTGAAGACCCTCTGGGCTCTTTGCCACAGATTTGTCGAAAACTGCAAGCATCTTTTGTTTTTTGTATTGATCGTTTGTTGTTGTTTCTCAATTGAGTGGATCCTCACAGAACAGAACTGAAAGCAAAGAAGAGTTTTTTGTTTTTTAAACAGTGACAGGTTGATTGAAGGGTTTTCTTCTTCTTCTTCTTGTTTTTATTATTATTTTTTTATCCTATTCTTTTTTTAACGGAGGTGGTTAAGGTTAAATAAGGTTGTTTCTTTTTTTGGGTACAAAAATAAGGTTATTTCTGCAATGGAATATGGTTCCCACAATCCCACCCTAACTTCCATGCCCTTCCATTTCGGACAAATTTTATGGAACGATTAGTGTACAAGTAGAAATTTTATGGGAAAAAAAATGAATGTGAATGTATTTTAGTTATTAGAAATGTTGATTCTTTCTAAAATTAGCATAAATCATTCTAATTATCTAATTAGAAAGAGAAAAGAAAAGTTAGAAGAGGCATTTTCATTTGATATGTTTTTTTATTTAACTGAGAATCCTCCAATATCTACATTACATTACATTCCATTTTCATTTTCACTCCGAGGAACTATGTTTAAACACTATTTAATATTTATCTTTAAATATATAATTATTATTTTGCCCATCAAGTTTTAGCTTCATATATTTATCTCACATATGTTGTAATATATTTGTTTCATAAATGTCTGCATGATTTTAAAAGATATATATCCAAATAAGAAAAATGTACAATTTTTTTGTATTAATCACATGTATTACTGTGTAATTGGGGATATTGGCATATTATTGTCATGGATTTAGTCACATTTGAGATTCTTTACCCTTCCTTAAAGGTATGCTTAGTAGCGATCAAACGGGAACTTATTTTAAAATTTCAATCTGCGTTGTCAACTAAATCATAATCATTCAGTTAAAAACGGTCTATTTAATCTTTTTTTAATTTTAAATAATTAGCTTTTAATATAATAATTTTGAGACCTCAAGGAGAGCAAGACTTTCTTTATTCTCTCAATTTGAAAACCGCATGTCATTTGTGATGTTTTCTCACTATTTTCCGGGAAAAGTGTTTTCAACATGCCTCCCTCACAAAATTTTTTAACATTCCCTCAAATCTTTTTCAATCATTTAAAAATCTGATATAGTGAAATCTGAACATTTATGATACTAATCTTTAACCTCTTTTTTTATATCAAATTCTTTTCCAATTAAAATTCAAATTCTTATCATTATCATTTAATAATATATATTTCTCAATTAATATTTATAGCAATGAATACTTAAATTCAAAATTTAAATAATATATATTTGATGAGTCAGGATTCGTTAACACCAGGTGTCAAACTTCAATACTTACATCAATTAATAACTTTTTGTAGAATGTAAAATTGATCAATCCAACCATTAAATCATATTAATTACCTTCATGATCATGTATATCAAATTTCAGAAAATTTGGACATTCGTAAGTATGTTATCTAATAATGGACTTTTACTTATATTTTAAAAACATATTATACGTTAAAATAAATTAGTTTGATGAAGTATCAATTAGTTTTCGATTTTTATAAAATTTTATAACTTTGATCTAAATAATTTATTTTTATGAATTAAGAATTCAAATTCAAAATAATTATCTTTTAATATAAACAATTATATCGAATCCCTAATACAGATCAATTATACTATAATATTTACATATTAAATTTAAAGTATTTAATTAGTTTAAGCGCAATATATACTTTATATTTTATTACATTTTTTTATTTTAAAAAATAAATATATGTTTTAAAATATATATTTAAATATATTAATTATATAATAATAGATATATTTTCCGTGAAAATACTAGTTAACTATATTGTTAATCAAGATATTTTTTTAAAAATAAGTTTAATTTCTTTCTAACAATACAATATTTACTTCCTTCCTTCCAGAATCATTACATTTAGATTATAATTGCATAGACACATTTCTGTGGGGACTTCTCTTTTTTATGTAACATTATGATTCTGTCATGCTTTTACAAAATAAAATAGTTTCAAATCCTATCTTAGTATCTTATTTGTAACTTGCCTATTTAAATAGTCTAATTGCATTTTAAATGCAAATGCACGGCTAGGATGATGTTTAATTATGTATTTACGTTGTAATAATGCTTTAGGAAAAGAAACATGTAATAGTGACAGAATAATTATACATTTACAACATTGACAATCCGGTGCTATAAGTATATATAGTATTAATAAAAACATTAATTATTTATAAAAAACATTAATTAAAGTTTAATTTAATTTTTTCTAATATAAGATTATAATATTTTCGTTTTAAAATTTTAAAAATATATAATATCATTCCTAGAATTTTTTAACTTGTGTATTTTTTTTTCATTTGAAATTATCTAATTGAAATAACGTTTTTAAAATTTAAAAAGCAAAGTGACACAACTCTAAATGAAAAAGGCCTACAATATTATTATTTTTCTTAATAAAATACAGAGTGGGAAATCTATAAATCGATATAGTACGAAAATAGTTAAACTATGTCGGATGGACGAAAGACTGAATTAAACCATTGATTAATACACAAAAAGATTAGCCAATAGACCATTAGGTAGATTAAACAATTTTTATTTTGAGGCTATAGATTAAACGAATATTTTACTACGCCGAGTCGCGGGTTAATATCTATATCTTTAATTCTTTATTGATTTATTGCCTCTTGCCTCTTGGCAAGCGGCGTTTCTCACCGTTTAAATCATAGTAATTAACTAAGTAGATACAAGGTGACAATTATTTATTTTTTTAGAGTTACAAGTGACGATTAAGAATTTAAAAGAAGCCAATATAAAAAAATAAATCAAGAGATCAAATAATAAACAATCAAAGAAAAATTAATATATATCTTATTTTCTCTTAGGAAAGGAAATTTTATTTGCAACGGTAAGATCACAACCATGCTATTTATTGTGACACTTTCTTTTTGTGTAAACCATATGTATCCCCTATTACCTGGAGCAGTCCTATTCGGGGTTTAGTCACATTTAAAGCTTATCATCCCTCCCGAATAATGTGTTTAGTGGGGATCGAACCTGAGAGTTCTTCCTACAATTTTAACCTGCGTTACCAACTGAGTCACAACTCTTTGATATTAAGACACTTTTATAATATACTAATCAAAGTATTCAACCAATAAAATTCTTTTTTTTTTGGCAGAAATTATGATGAGATAAGTATCAATGATTTCATGTCAAGTGTTATTATACTCAATTTGTGTCAATTCGTCAACGGAGAATGTTGAATTCTACGAGGTATTTTTAAATGAATTTTATAAATTATTGGGGATTCCATTATATTTTGAGTCTATGATAGACCTTTATAATAAATAATTTAAATGTAATATTAAAAAAATAATAATATATTATATGAATTTAAATTTTCTTTTTATGATAATAAATTGTGTGGTCTACGATAGACCCAAACTTAAAGGGTGTATATTAAAATTACCCTTTGAATCATCGGTGGTTATATTTTGTATCAATGATTTTCAACCTTTCTACCGTGTTTTCTGTCGAGAAATTATTTTAATTGGTCAGGTGCTGTTCGTAAAGCATTTCTTTATATATAAAATTTCATAACAAAAAAGGGAAGATTATTGTGCCAAAATAAACTCAAGAAAAAAAATTGATTCTAGAAAGTGGTGTTATAAGGGTTATGTATAAAATTGATTTCAACTAATCATTTAATGTTTTTTTATATGTTTTCAAAGGGATCAAGAGTGTGAAAAACCATTTTTAAAATTTTGGATTTCTAGAAAGAAAATAAGTTCAATTTTTCTTGAGAATAAATCCAAAAAAAATGTTGAAAATTGGTGCAAAAGGACTCTTTAAATTCAATTTCATCAATTCCTTTCAAGATTTTGTGATGCATCACAGTAAATCAAACACATGAGAAGCAAAAGCTTTAGTTTTATAACCTAATTTGACAAGAAGTGCATCAATTTGATTTTAGGTTCAAGTTTTGGTTTCAAAATTAATTTTAATAAAAGATAAAATAAACAAAAATAAAATATATATACCTAATCTTTGATACTAGTTGAAGGAAAATAGATTATTGCCTAGATCAATTTCATATATGTAGATTCAAATTATAGCATGCTACTAGTATAAGTACCTAGACCGATAAAATGGGCTAGCTCAACCAGGCCGGCCCACCCGAAACCCGTTAAATAGGAGGGTTTGGGTTCTTAAATTAGAGACCCATATTTTTGCCGGGATTTTTAGCCCGGAAGAAAAAACCGAACCAAAAACAGGTTCGGGTCGGGCATCCCGGGCGGGCTAACGAGCAGCCCGAAGTAATTAAAAAAAGATAACTTGATGCTTGTTGGGCTGGACTGAAACGCATTGTTGTCCGCCTGTATGTACCCGACCTTTTTTTATTTTTTCTCCCAGACCCATTATAATTTAAGTCAAGTCACTTTTTCTTCATTCATGTTTGGTGTAACGTCCTAATTCCGTGAACCTAGAAATAATGTCCGTTGGAGACACTTTTCTAAGTTTCTGAAATTATTTCGCGTCATTATTGATATCGTCATGCAACCACATAAGTGCTTAGACAATCCAACGTTTGCTTAAGCTTCCACAAAATTCATACATCAATACAATCAAGATAAATTGCCCTCAAGGGGCTCAGCATAACTGAATTCGTTAGTACAACATCGTAATATCCTTCCCTAAATGATCACATCTTATGTGCTACCCCACAAGTCTAGAATTTTAACTACAATTACAAGGCTACAACATCCCACTCAAATAAGTCTGCAACTCTATCGTCAAGCACATGAACAACAACCTGCACAGCTGAATATAATTCCCACATCGTGGGATCAGACTACGTCCCAGTGAGTACGATAAAAGTGTGTGTGGTGTGGGGAGTCATACAATTGAGATGCAACAAGAATACGTATACATTTCATAATTACATCAAGAGTACACATACATGAGAGTAAGTAAACATAATAAAAAATTCCAGCATATATCCAATATCTATGAAATGATGCAAACATGGCTGTGATGTGTTTTTACCAGACACCCGGGGTCTTTTCGCTAAATGTGACTATGATTGAGCGCTCGGCCATGTGACCAAGCACCATTGTCCAGGGCCACCTATGATTAAGTTTTATTAAGCATGCATGGATCATGACTTTGATTACTTTTAGGGTGAGGATCCCCTATCTTCCCCTTGGTCGAGAGGTCGATGAGATCACCTCGCTTTTCTTAAACATGAATTCCCGAAGGCCTGTGATGGTCCAGAGACCCTATGATGGCCTGAAGGCTCTATGATAGTCCAAAGACCCTTTCAATATGTTCAATGATGGCCAAAGGCCCATGAATGCTCAAGAATCCAGTTAATAGTTCAACAGTGCAAAAATACCCAAATCTACTACCCTAGGGTTTGGAATCCAAGCACATGTAGTCAATCCATTAAACAGTCCACCCTAGGCATGTTTATAATCATTCAAAATCAACAATAATAGAAAAGGGTAGTAAGAATAGGGGTCATACATGGACTATCAAACAATAATAAAAGTGAGGGAGAACCACACTCACCTCAAAGGGGAAGAATGAGGTGAAGGGGTGGGAAACTTGGTTGTTGATAAATCCTCTTCTTCCTTAAGAGATGCTCCAATCTTCTCTTCTTCTCTCTAGAATCTCTCTCTCTAAAAATGTAAAAGGAAAGGGGAAGAATGAGGAATAGGAACCCTAACTCATGTTTTAAAAGAGCTGACAGCGTTCCTGCGCTCAGAGCTCGCTCGGGCACAGCTCGAGCACAAGCAAGGAAGAAAAATCCTGACGCGGATCTACGCTCAAGCTCAACTTGAGCTGAATTTCCTAAATTGCTCTTTGTTTTATGCGCTCGGGCTGCGCTCGAGCTCAGCCTGAGCTAGAAAATCATATAGCAATTTTCCCCTATTGCCGATATCCTCGCTCAGGCTGTGCTTGAGCCCCATCTGAGCGAGCATATTAGCCCCCGAAAACTTGATTTTTACCCCTCTTTGATTCTAATTCAATTCTCTTCCACTCAAACCTAATTCTTTTCCCTAAAACTTCCTTCTAACTTAGTTTTTCTCATCTAAGTCTCTTCCCACTCTAATATTTTCCAATTCAATGCCTTTGTTGTCTTAACACACCTAATGACTAAAACATAGGATGGTACCCTTCCCCCTAACTCCTTCTAATAACATACCTTTCCAACTTAGTTCTTCTTCGTCTAACCTTCTATTCTCATCCTTATACCTTTGTGATTCCCTTTGTCTCAGGGCATGATTCCTTCCAAGTCCAACCTACAGTTGTTTGACTTAACACTTGGTTATTCTTCCAAAATCTCTTAAAACTCAAACCTCTTCATTTATTTATCTTATTCTTATCTAAATTCACATTCAAATTCCAAATTTCTCCTTCTACCTCTAACCTTCCTCCCTTGGTAGGATCCATAGCCTAAGGCTTTTCGTTATACTTTCTAGGCCCTAATTTTTGGGATGTTACAATTCTACCTCCCTTAAATAAATTTTGTCCTCAAAATTTGCTCCATTTACCCTTAATATATCTGTTTCACCCTCGTAAACCCCCTTATAATTTTACGCCCATCTAGTGTTCCTACTTCTCCACCTGATAAGGTCTCTTAAAAGAATCTCACTCTTGGTTCATGCGTGAAACACCACCTAACCGGAGACACAAGACTTCCGTGATCCCTAACCGGCTAGATCGTTCCTTAAGGGTCTCTACCTAATCCGCTCATCCTTTCTATGACGTACTACCGTAATTCTGCTCTACCGACCTAATGAGATGGCCTGAGTGGATCTAGCTCTACTTAATTGAGAATTGCCTCACACTGATAGGGACTTAGCGGCCTTTTGCCATCCTCTACCCTTTGAATGATACCTCTACTTCAACCAGGGTTGTCAGATTAGCTCTGACACCCAACACGGTACCCCCTAGCAACACCCATGGGTTCCACCTGACTATTATCTAGAGTGGTCCCTTAGAAAGGTCACTGTCCCTGGTCAACCCACTTGGAGACTGAAAAGGACAAACACCCCAAACTCTGGCTTTACTCCCCATTATGCTGACTGTTGTGGAAACTGTGAGCTATACGGATTGTCGTTGTGTTGGAAAATCACCATCGGAAAAAGGCTAGCAGTAGACTTGCACCGTACTGGTGCCGGCGGAACTGTGCATGGCTGAGAGTGGAGAAGCAAGAAGAACACTACTCTCTAGCGAGAAAAAGGCTTGGCAATGGTGAGGTATTCTGCTAAGTCCTCGCACTAGGGTCCTAAAGACCCACTATTTCCCTTCTCAAAACTCCAACCTCTCCCTGGTTACCCTGCCCCCTCTAAGGTTTCTAAACCTATTTGAAACTGGTTTAGGTTTCTGTTGCGCACTCTGATCCTCCTAACTCTGTGGTAGTTATTCCCCCTAATGGTTCGGTACCCTTCTTCCTTCTGGCTTTCTGTCGACGTCTAGACCCATTAGGGTCTCCTCACCTTCACTCTTCCTCGATGATGCCTCAATTTCTGGGTGTATCCTATCAGGTCTTCTCCTCATCTACCTCTAATAAATTTGGGTTTCCAGTTGGTGCCTCTATCTATATTCTCTACCTCTTAGTCCTATGGGGTCTTTCTTCTTATCATAACGTGGAACCTCGAAGTCTTCCTAAATTAGCCCTATAAAGTCCTTAATCTAATAGGGATGGTTTGCTAAACCAAATATTGAGATTGATCATCCTCGTTACTTACCCCGATCCTTGGCACCTGAATTCTCTTTTGACCCCTCATTGTTCATCTAATCCTATCAATGACGACTTCCCGGTACTTAACCACAAGATGATCCTGAACTGTATTTATTTCTTGCTCACTAACCGAAGCTACAAGTATGCGATGAAGACATGAAAGGGTTGGAACAAGAAGGTCCCCCCTTCCTCGACCGAAAATGAGGAACGAAAAAAGATTAACTGATTGGGATCAGTATGCTTAATAAGTCCATGACTCCATCAAACTTTCCCGGAGGAATATCAGGTTACAAGAAAAGAGGACGATTCAGGTCGACACCAGAGACCCTTCCCGGAATGACCAGACGAGCGCCAATAAGGAAGAAGTAAAAATGGAAAAACGAAATGGTAAACATCTAGGTAATCCACACACATGGTGTAAGAAACTAATTTGGGGTAGGAAACTTTTGGAGGAAACAGACATGGTGAGAAACTTCAAAACCAAAAAGGCACACTCATCTATAAACCAAAATTATTGAATTTAGAATAAGGAAAAACTCAATAGTTACTCGAGAACTGTAAAGAAAACATAAGAATAAGAAGGTATATAATAGGCATATAGAAAACCAATTAATTAGTATGATACTCCAAGGTGTCAAATTCATTTCTTAAGTCTAACGTTCTTTTCTTATAATTAATCAAACATGGGTTGAAAGGTCAATTGTATGAGTCCCTTGAAGATTCTATGGAAACCAACCCTCAGGTGTCAAAATCATTGGCTAGAAGAAGGCACAATATCGTCTAGAGAAAAGATTAAATAGCTATCTTAACATAGATATGGTGGTATTCTTTAAGAAACTAGGTTTGTAGGGAAATCATAAATGGGGTTTAGAAAACAACTCTTCTAGCCAAAATAAGCCCGCCATGAAGGCTACAACTTGGTGCAAAAAAATGCTAAAGTTCAACTAACCAAAACCATTCTCAAAACAAGTTGAAAAAGGCCATAGCCAAAAATTGTATCTTCCCTTAGTTTTTCAAATCATTTCATTAAGATAATAAATACGTCAACAACAAGTTCCCCAACAATTTACAAAATTATTATAGCATTTGAAGAAATAGGAGAATAGTAATGTTTGTGATAAATACGAATCCAGGATATAGAAAAAATTGAAAATGAAGGAGTAGGGTTGAAAGCTATTGCGGAAACATGACATAAGTGGTAGGATTCAAGGCCGAAATTCAGGAATTTTCGTGTTGTGACAAGATCACACCCGTTCAAACACACAATCAAACAAACAAACCCAACAATAGGGTTTGAGACCCTTCGGGGTGAATTGGAAGGAGAATTGTTCTTGGTTACTGGTGACTTGGGAAAATTCAAGTCAAGGTGGAGAATTGTTGAGATGTCTTGAATTTTATGTTGGCCCAACATTGTGGAGTTTGAAATTTGAAGAAGAGAAAAGTAGAGGTTTTTTGGTGGAATCAGAGAAAACCACAAGCAGGCTGTGGATTGCTTCATGCCTGTGGAAATACTGCAAACTGGGGAAACTGAAGTCAGAGAGAACCACAGGCAGGCTACGGATCGTCCCATGCCTGTGGAAATGCTGCAGAGTGGGGAAATTGAAGTCAGAAAGAACCACAGGCAGGCTGTGGAACGCTCCATGCTTGTGGTTCGACCAGAAAACATTTTTTTGCTGCCTCTTCATTTCAGACGTTTTTTATTGGGTTGTAATGGGGTTTTAAGTGGCTATTACGTTTTATCCCTTGAAAAAAGCCAAAAGGCATCCGCGTATTGTATTATTCTCCTTACTCAGAAATAAGAAACTCTTGAACTGTCCATGGACGTAGGTCACATTGAATGAACCACGTAAATTGTGTGTCGTATTTTTTCCCTTGATCTCTTTCTTTTGCATTTTGTCATAACAATTGGCATCAGAGCTCTAGGTTACGCTAGGGCCTACTCTGGAGAAACGTAATGTCTTCATACAAATTCGATATTGATAAATTCAATGGATAGAATGATTTCACTTTGTGGAAATTGAAGATGAAGGCAGTTCTGGTGCATCAGGGGTGCGCTGCAGCACTAGAGGGTGCAGATAAATTACCCACGACTATGACGGATGATGCGAAGAACGCGATGTTGGAAAAGGCACACAATTTGATTCTCTTGAGTTTGACTGATGAGGTTCTGCGAGAGGTGGGTGAAGAGACAACGACTACAGGGATGTGGAAGATACTGGAAGATAAATTCCAAAAGAAATCCCCAACCAATCGGTTGTATCAGATGCAACATCTCTATACCTTGCAGATGTCTGAGAATATGTCTGTGAGAGATCATCTTGGTAACTTTAACTGAATTATCTTGGACCTACAGAGTATTGGAGTTAAAGTTGATGATGAGGATCTAGCTATTATTTTATTATGCTTTCTGTCGAAATCATATGAGAATTTCGTTGATACTATGTTATATGGCAGAGATAGTATTACTGTTAACAATGTGAAGGACAGTTTGTAGTCTAAAGAACTAAAGAGAAGAGTCTCTAGTTCTAATGGGGATGATGCAGGTCTGATTATTAGCAGAGGCAGAAGCATGGAGAGAGGAAATAGTAGCAGTGGTCATACACGCAGTAATTCACTTTCGAAGTCGAAGAAAATGAGATGTTTCAAGTGCAAAAAGGTGGGGCACATCAGAAAGAATTGTCCACAACTGAAGAATGATAGAAATAGTAACGCCAGTGCAGCTGTTGTTCGTTCTAGTGCAGCTGCCTCTGGTGAGAGTTCAGATGAAGGAGATGGTGGAGATGTTTTGACGGTTAGTACTACTGGTTCTGCTGATACATGGGTCATGGATACTGGTGCTTCTTATTACATGACTTTTAACAAGGAGCTATTCAGTTTGTTTAAAGAATGGAATGGTAGTGTAAAGTTGGGTGATGATGAGGAGCTTGGTGTGAAAGGTAGTGGCGCTGTGCAGATAAAAATGTATGATGGCATGGTCAGAACTTTTGATGCTTGGTATGTTCCTGGTTTGCGGAAGAACCTGATTTCTGTTGGTACCTTAGATAAACAGGGGTTCAGTTTTTCAGGAAAAGATGGACAAATTACAGTTTCCAAAGGTGCTCTGGTTGTCATGAAAGGGAAGTTGCAACATGGAATTTATGTTATGCTTGGCAGTTCTTTTCAGGGAACGGTGTCAGTATCCCATTCCTTAGAGCAACATGTTGATAATACAAAATTATGGCATCGCAGGTTGGGACATATGAGTGAGTGTGGACTTGCAGTGTTGAGTAAACTAGGATTGTTGGGTGGAATGGTGACATGGAAATTGAAGTTATGCGAATCTTGTGTTATGGGTAAACAACGCAGGCTCAAATTCAATCACGGTAAGCACACTTCAAATGAAATATTGTAATATGTTCATTCTGATTTATGGGTTCCTTCTCCAATTCAGTCCCATGGAAGGTGCAGGTATTTTGTGATGTTTATTGATGACTACTCTAGAAAGGTTTGGGTGTATTTTTTGAAGATCAAGGATGGAGTGTTTGGGCGATTCAAGGAGTGGAAGACTATGGTTGAGAAACGAACTGGGAAACTAGTCAACACTCTGAGAATAGATAATGGACTGGAGTTCTGCAATGCACCATTTGATGACTACTGCAAAGAAGCGGGTATAGTCAGGCACCGCATAGTGCGGCGTACACCACAACAAAATGGCGTTGCTGAACGGATGAATCAAACACTACTTCAGCGTGCTCGGTGCATGTGTTTGAATGTTGGTCTCTCAAATGAATTTTGGGCTGAAGCAGTTAATACTACTGTCTATTTGGTGAACAGGTCTCCGTCTACTGCAATTGATTTAAAGACTCCTCAGGAGGTATGGTTTGGTAAACCTTCTGATTATTCTGGTTTACGTATATTTGGTTGTCCTGCTTATGCTCATGTTAATGATGGTAAATTAGAGCCTAGGGCAATGAAATGTATATTTCTTGGGTACTCTACGGGTGTCAAAGGGTATAGATTGTGGTGTAACGAAAAGAATAGAACTCACAAGTTTGTTATTAGTAGAGATGTTACTTTTAATGAGTCTGCTATGTTTGTCCAGAAAGAGGAGGTTGAAAATCTTGCAGGAAATAAAAATACAGATAAAGGAGTTCACCATAAGGTGGAGCTTGAGGTTGAAGCTTCAGATAAGGAGAATTTGAATCCTTTGAAACAGTCTAGTAATGTCTAAGAAGAGCCTCAAAGTATAGCAACAAGGAGGGAAATCAGAAAACCTGCGAGGTATGCAGATGTTATTAATGTTGTTGATACTAACTTTGTTGCTTATGCCTTGGCAGTTGGTGAAAATCTTGATTCTGATGAGCCTAAATCCTATAAGGAGGCAGTTCAGAGTAAAGAAGCATCAGAATGGTTAATTGCTATAAATGAGGAGATGCAGTCTCTTGAGAAAAATCATACCTGGGACTTAGTACTATTACCTAAAGGTGTGAAGCCAGTGGGATGCAAATGGGTGTTCAAGAAGAAAGAAGGAATTCCTGGTGTTGAACCATCCAAGTTCAAGGCAAGACTTGTGGCAAAGGGTTTTTCACAGAAAGAGGGAATAGACTACCATGAAGTGTTCTCACCTGTGGTAAAACATAAGACTATTCGAGTTCTGTTGGCTATGGTGAGTGCTTTGGACATGGAGTTAGAGCAGCTTGACGTGAAAACTGCATTCTTGCATGGAAATTTAGAGGAGCAAATTTATATGTCACAGCCAGATGGATTCCTTGAGGGTGGAAAAGAGAACCATGTGTGTTTGCTGAAAAAATCCTTATATGGTTTATAACAGAGCCCGAGGCAGTGGTATAAGAGGTTTGATGCTTTTATGGTTTTCCATAGTTTTGTTCGAAATGAGTTTGATAATTGTGTTTATAGTAGGAAGTTGTCAGATGGTTCCTATATATATTTGTTGTTGTATGTAGATGACAAGCTAGTTGCAGCTAAGAGCAAGACAAATATTGATGCTCTTAAAGCTATGTTGAGCAGTGAGTTTGAGATGAAGGATTTAGGTGCGGCCAAGAAGATTTTAGGAATGGAGATTTGGAGAGACAGGAATGCATGTCTACTTTATGTATCTCAGAAGAAATACATTGAAAAGTTGTTGCGGTCTTTTTAGATGGAGAATTCTAAGCCTGTTAGTACTCCTTTGGCAGCACATTTTAAACTTGATGCTAGCACTCTTCCTAGTACTAATGAAGAGAATGAGTATATGAATGGAGTTCCTTACTCTAGTGCTGTTGGGAGCTTGATGTATGCCATGGTTTGTACAAGACCAGATTTGGCTCATGCTGTGAGTGTGGTTAGCAGATTTATGAGTAATCTTGGGAAGGTTCACTGGGAGGCTGTGAAGTGGATTATGTGATATTTTAAAGGTACTAGTAATATCTGCTTGGCTTATGGTTCTAATAATATTGGTTGTGGTCTTGTTGGCTATCCAGATTCTGACTATGGTGGACATCTCGTGAGGAGAAGATCTTTGACATGTTATATCTTTAATCTTTATGGTTGTGTCGTTAGTTGGAAAGCAACACTTCAGCCTACTGTTGCTTTGTCTACCACTGAAGCGGAATACACGTCCTTGACAGAAGGGGTCAAAGAAGGTATATGGTTGCAAGGTCTAATTGATAGCTTGGGTTTGGATGTGCAAAGATGTATACTTTACTGTGATAGTCAGAGTGCGTTGTGCTTGGCTAAAAATCCAGTCTATCATGAAAGATCAAAGCATATTGATGTCAGGTTGAATTTCATACGAGATGTAATTGAAGACAAATTGTTCTCCATAGAGAAGATAGCCACTGCAGACAATCCAGCAAATATGTTGACTAAGCCTTTGTCTTCTGAAAAGTTCAAGCATAGCTTGGACTTGGTGAATGTTCGCATAGCTTGAGACCCTTCGGGGTGAATTGGCAGGAGAATTGTTCTTGGTTACTGGTGACTTGGAAAAATTCAAGTCAAGGTGGAGAATTGTTGAGATGTCTTGAATTTTATGTTGGCCTAATAGTGTGGAGTTTAAAATTTGAAGAAGAGAAGAGTAGAGGTTTTTTTGGTGGAATTAGAGAAAACCACAAGCAGGTTGTGGATTGCTCCATGCCTGTGGAAATAATGTAGAGTGGGGAAACTGAAGTCAGAGAGAACCACAGGCAGGCTGTGGATCGTTCCATGCCTATGGAAATGCTGCAGAGTGGGGAAATTGAAGTCAGAATGAACCACAGGCAGGCTGTGGAACGCTCCATGCCTGTGGTTCGACCAGAAAACATTTTTTCTGCTGCCTCTTCATTTTTATTTGGTTGTAATGGGGTTTTAAGGGGTGTTATGTTTTATCCCTTGAAAAAAGCCAAAAGGCATCTGTGTATTGTATTATTCTCCTTACTCAGAAATAAGAAACTCTCGAAATGCCCGTGGGCGTAGGTCACATTGACTGAACCACGTAAATTGTGTGTCGTATTCTTTCCCTTGATCTCTTTCTTTTGCATTTTGTCATAACAACTAGCTTCTAGCTGATAAGCTAGCTTATTGAATTAGAAGTGTTTGGTAAAACTAGTTGATAAGCTAGTTAGTAAATGTAAAATGACATAAAAGGGCATAACCACATAATTTTTATTATATAAATTCTATTTTTATTTTTTTTTAAAAAAAATATATTATCATGTAATTATAATTTTATATTTTTAAAAAATAATTAAAATCTTATTAAACCTTTTAGTGATAAAATATTTAATTAAAAATTAAAATAAATAATGAAATTGATAAAATAAATAGTATAATATAAAAATAATTTCATAAAATAGTGAAAAGAAAATAACAATTTAATTAATTCGTAATTTCTTAAATTACTTATTATATAAGTAATAATAGGTAAAAAGAAATTGGAAGGTTCTTGTCACGAAAATTGAAGATAGATAATAATAGGTAAAAATAAATTAAGAATAGTAAGGGAAATGTATTAAATTATTATAGGGAATGATGGAAGAAAATTAAATAAGCTACAAGTTAGAAGCTAGGTGATGTAGCTTGTAGCTTATAAGCTAGAAGCTCATAAAATAAGCTACTTTGAGGTACCTTACCAAACACTTTTGTGTTGGTCAAACTAGCTTATAAGCTAGTCAAATAAGCTAGTAGCTAGCTTATTGATCTTGCCAAACACACTTCTAGGTGCCATGGCTAGGGGTCCGGTTGTAACGTCCTAATTTCTAATTTCAAAAATAATGTCTGTTGGAAGCAAAATTTCCAAAATTATACAAATTATTTCGTCCATTTCGATATCGAAAGCTAAAGAAATACAACTCACATTGCCCAACAAAATATAAGCTGTAAATCCACTGGATTAAAGATAATATTCTATACATATATACATAGAAACCCACATCCAAAATATAAAGGTCATAGGATATAGTTATACATGCCCTTGATTAACCAAATAAATACAAAAGGTATACATGTATTACTCTATCCTATTCCAACACAACCAAGCATGTCTCTATGCACATAATCATATACAAAAGAGTCAACTGCATGAAAAATTCCTTAAACTCCTATTGACTTCTGTGATCTTGTGTATGTTCCTGCACATCTGAAATATAAAATCCCACAGCGTGGGGTGATACTAACGTCCCAGTGAGGTAACAGGGTGCAAACAAGCCAATGAACAATAATACATATCACCAATTAAGAGAATCATAACAATACTTCATGAAACATAATCATTATAACTTCAATAATCATAACATAAATCATAAACTGAATTCTGTACCATGGATTTAACCTTTTCCTTAGGCTAGATTGAGCTCAGGCTAACAGGAACCGTCATCCCTGAAGGCCGGTAGACTTTACCTAAAACCATTCCCAAGGCCATAAAAGACCTTAACCTTTACCAAGAGTCAAAAGACCCCAATCACATTCTCATGCATAAAACATATCTCAATTAATTTATATCAACACATACAAGTCATTCATGAGAAAAATTTCTAAGGTAACCTAATCCTTACCATTTCCAACCTCATTCTCAATTATAGCAATTATTAGGGAAATTCTAAATACTCACATGTAATAACATCTAATTCATACCATATTCATCATTGATCAAACAAGAAGAAAAGGGAAAGAGGGAGTGAGGTTCATGCAAGAGAAATTCTACTTAGAAGTGAGTGTGTGGTTACACTCACCTTGAAGCGATTGGTGAAATTGAGAAGAGAAGAGCGTTGGGGAGATAAGAAACTCGAAGGGGCTTCGATTTTGAGGACCTAAGTTCTTCCTTGATCTTCAATTTTTCTTCCTCTCTCTAGAACCTCTCTGTCTCTCTCTAAGTAATCCAAGAAAAGAAGAAGAAGAAGAATGAATAGAAACGAGCCCTAGAGTGAACGTATAGGGGCTGTAAGTAGATTTTCGCTCAAGCGAATCATTTTCGCTTGAGTGAAATGCTCGGGACCAACTTTTCTTCTTCAATTTCGCTTGAGCGAAATTTACTCGCTTAAGCGAATTTGAACTTGAAAAAGACCCCTCTCTGAACAATTTTCGCTCGAGCGAGATTTATTTCGCTTGAGCGAAAAATGTCCAGAGAGTACTCTAATTTCCCCTGATTTTCGCTTGAGCGAAATCCTTTTTCACTTGAGCGAAAAATACAGAATTACATTTTCTTCCTTTTTGCTGCATAATTCGCTCAAGCGAATCATTTTCGCTTGAGCGAATATGCTGAAACTTGGTTTCCTCTTGTCTAAGTCTTTTAACCTTTTCCCAAGTAAAGACCTACTTAATACTAAGACCTTTACATATAATTTACCCTTCTTATATTTATCTATTAGTCATTGTTGGGCTGGACTGAAACGCATTGTTGTCCGCCTGTAAGGGCCTTAGAAGCTACCTGGGGTAATTGACACCTGGTCGGTAATGTTGTGATGGGGATGATATGGTTGGATGGCCTATGATCTAGGTTGTGTATGTCGGTTGGGTATCATTGGATATGAGAGTTTTTATACTTGGGTCTTGGATTCCAGCCGGGCAGAGGATGTGCTCAGCTAGGTCCAGAACGATTGCCCCCAATTGCAACTTGGTAGCTTAAGGTATCTTAACTGCCAAGGTCTGGAACGAGTGTTTTTTTTGGGTCAAGATATATTTGGTTTAGTCAAGATCAATTTCAATAGAGAATGAGAGTGGTTTCGAGTAAAGGTCGTACATGGAAACAGAGGAAAAGGTGACGAGGTTGTTTGAAGGGAGGGGATATCTGAGATGGAAAGTGAATGATATTAGTATGGAGTGCCTCTAAGACTCGATCAACCAGCCATGGATATGAGCATCTCTTCGATAACCTTTGGTAAAGAGCTCTGTGCCGATGGCTTTTAAGATTTAAAATCATGCACTCCGTATCCGCATGCCATTCGTCATATCACTGCTTTGCAAATGGAGTATTCTTTATGGACCCATACATGCAGTCCTTTTTAAGTCCTTAAAAAACTGACTTAAAAAAAGACTTTATGTGTGGGCAGAAATTAACAATCATGCACTCTGTATCCGCGTCCGTACCTATATGAGCAGTAATTTTAGTGTTCATTTCCATACCCGCTGGGCATCTATGTGACCCCGTTACCCGCACTTTTATTAATTAAAAAATTAACAACTCACTAAAAAAATATTAATTTAAGAAAATTATATCTCAATTGAAAAATTATTAGAAGATCATCCAAACAAAATTTTTAAATATCAGTGACACAATAATTTAATTAAATTGAAACACAATACGTTAATGTTCTAAAACACAACACATGATCTAATGTTCAAATTTTTTATTAAATATTACAATATACTTTTATGTCACACTATTTTATAAACTTAGATATTATGTGTTAGAATTTTCCAAGATCTGTAAAAATGATTATTAACACTAATTAGTTATATATTATAAAGTAAAAAAACATAAATAGATAGTTTTTAAAATATATTTTTAATTTGTAATATTATATATATCAATTTTAAAAATATGATAAATATATTAAATGTTTTAATAAAATTAATATATATATATATATAAGTGCAGGTATGGGGAGGCCTGGGCATCAAAGTGCCCTTGTCCTTGCTCGCGCTCGTCCCCATGAAAAAAATGCGGGCTATTGCTGGTACCTGCGTCCATACCGCTTTGCATGTTTTTACCATGCCCATTGTGGGTAATTTTTTGCGGGTACCCATAGGGCTTAGGCTCAATTACCATCCCTATTGACAAGGTCTCTCTCTCAATTACCCATTAAAATTGTTACCCACGCGGGTACGAGCGCGGATACAAGTTTTTTTTTTTTTTTTTAAAAAACACGGGTACGGGGGCGGGCACTATAGTACCCTGTCCAGAGGGTACCGATTGTCATCCCTACTAGTAAGAAAAAGTAATAGTGACAATAATCCCTTTTCGGTTTTATTTCCTATTTTTTCATTCAATTATTCATATTTTTTTAATTGAACAATATTAATTGATTGCCAACCATCTGATCACTTCATGCTACATGTCAATTGGAAATGAAAAGAAATGGAGATGTCCATTTCTCCAACAAATGGAGAGGAGCTGAAGCCTTGTTATTGGCCTTTTATTTTCTGTTTCTTTTATTATTACGTTGATTCTTTTTCATTTGGGATTACAAAATATTGACAGAGACATACTAGATTTGCACTATTTTGAGAGTTATTTACAACATACAGATAATTGGAATTTTATCAATGAACATACCAGAAAAACAAAGCTTAATTCTTCATTACCTGATTTTTTCTTTGTGGCTCTGAATTTTTGATCTATTTAAAATTTCTGCCTTTGTTCTTCAATTCCTCTTTGTGAATTCTCTGAATATATCCTGCATATCCTTTCAGTTTTTTTGAATTCTGTCCCCTTTTTCTGTATCCCTTATTTGTGTCCTCTTATACCCGGAAGAATGAAAGTCTAACAATTCTTCTCCTCCATATATGGCCAAAGGCACCGAAAGAACGCACCACGCTTCTTGGGATTTTTGACCAAAGTGGGTCAAAAAGAGAAAAGAATTACCAAAATAATGTTGATTGGAAACAATTTACCAATCTGGTGTGGGAGGAAGCGCAAGCCGGGACTGCGCAACAAGAAACTCAATTTCAGTTTGCACATATCATAGGGAAGCGCAAATTGAATTTGAGATTTGTGAAAACTCAATCTCAATTTGCGCGTTAAGAGAGAGGGAATCGCAAATTCAGTTTGAGTTTTGTAAAAACTCAAAGTCACTTTGCGCATTACGTGGGGTAAACTTCTATAAAAATGAAGACACGAAGACTCGTGGTTCTCTTGTGCAATATGTGAAGCTAACTTGATTTTTTTTCTCTCATCTTGGTTTAATTGTTTGGTTCTCTTGTGCAATATGTGAAGCTAACCTCTCATCTTAGTTTAATTGTTTTTAATTTATTTTATGAAAAATGAGTCAAATTATTATTTTTATATATTGGAATGGTAGAAAGTTTGAAGGTGTTAATGGTATAATGTTTGAAGGTGATAAAAGATCTATGCAGATAAAATGCGGAATCAGTTATAATTTATTGAAGAGGAAGATTCACAAAAAATTAAATCTTTCGTCCAACCAATTTGTTTCTAGTTTGACTTGTAGGTTTTTAATATCTGAAAATCCAACCACTTATACAGGTCTTCAAATTTGTGATGATGAAGATGTTGAGTGTATGATCCACGCATTTCAACAGCAGTCATTGATGACAGTCCTAGAATTGTATGCAGATGTTGACAATGTTGGAAGTTCAGCATTACCTGTCCAATCTTTGAACTTGGATACTCAACTCTCAATGGGGATCGAAGATCAATGTGTATATCAATCAGAAGGTATTAACGTTGAGGAGGATGTCAACACAGCTGAACCTCAAGGTGAGCAGAATGATATTGATTTGAACATGAATTCAAATTGCTGTCTCGAGGATAGTGACGACGGTAACGATGAAGGCGAAATCCCTGAGGGGGATTCATCTGATACAGATGTTGAGGGCGACTTTGATGCGAATGTTGATCCTGTAATGCCCCCAACATTTCCTGTGAATTCACCAGAACCAGTCCTTGTGCATGATGACTATGAACGACAACAATGTAAGTTATGTCTATGTTGCGATGTTTGTGCGTTCCTTGACATCAGTAATTTAACAGATATTTTAATGTACAGATCAAACAGAAGCACCTTATTGGAATTTAATTCCTCATTATAATTTTATAAATTGGAACCATCCTGATCAAGAGACAGAATTCCCTGGGTGGATGGGCCTGGATCCTGGCGAGTAGGAGATGAATTATATGTTGGTTTGCAATTTGATAGCAAACAATCTGTTCAAATGGCTGTGAAGCACTATTCAATGAAGATACACCAGACCTTTTTTGTGGTTGAATCTAAGCCAACATATCTGACGTTGAAGTGTCGAAACTATTCAGATGGTTGTCCGTGGCGGATGAGAGCAATGTTAGGTAAGAATTCAACGAAATGGGTCATCTCTAAATGGGGAGGTAAACATACATGTATGAATGCAATGCTCTCTCAAGATCACAAGAAGTTGGATTCTGAATTTGTGTCTTCCTGCATCTTGGGTAACACGTTTTGATTTCATACAAAGTATATAAAATTTTTAATTGTTTATAATTATGTTGAAGGAGCATTGTTTTGAAATGTTGTCTTGAATGTGATGTAGGAATGATTGGCATAGATCCATCAGTCTCCATTTCAATGATACAAGAAAGGATTAATGCCCAATTTGGTTATTCAATATCCTATAGAAAGGCTTGGAAGGCTAAACAGAAGGCGATCGTGAAGGTCTATGGAGATTGGGATGAGTCATATGCACTACTGCCTAAATGGTTAGAGAAAATGTTGTTGTACTCCCCTGGTTCAGCTTATAAAATTGAGACAAAGCAGTTTGTATATGAACATCAAGTGGATCATCGGTTTCGAACTTTTCATCGCGTGTTTTGGACCTATAAACAATGTTGTGATGCATTCAATTTCTGCAAGCCGGTTATACAAATTGATGACACATTCTTGTATGGGAAATATCGAGGTACACTTTTAATCGCTACCTCTCAAGATGGTAATGGTTGTGTGTTGCCTCTTGCATTTGCTATTGTAGAAGGAGAGACATTGGAGGCTTGGTCATGGTTCCTAGCTAATATACGTGAACATGTGACCCAAAAGCAAGGAATATGTCTCATATCTGATCGACATGCAAGTATTAAATCGGCCGTGGCAAGAGCCACTGTGTGGCAGCCTCCAAGTGCTTATCATGTTTACTGCATTCGTCATATTGCTAGCAACTTCAACCACAAATTTAAAAATGCAAAATTAAAGGGAGACCTTCTGAAGCTAGGTACATGTGTATGGTTATTTTTTTTTTATTTTAAGTTGTTGTTTTTGTATAATATTTGTAATTAATTGTTTAACCTTAATGTAGGTTATACAACATGCATCCATCATTTTGAGCGCAATCTCAACAAGTTTCGTGAGGTTAGTCCTGAAATTCAAAGGTGGATTGGCGGTATTTCAAAAGAAAAATGGAGCCTTGCACATGACTATGAAGGACGTAGATATGGACACATGACCACTAACTTGTCTAAGGCTGTGAACAAGATATTCAAAGGTGCTAGAAATTTACTAATAACAACATTGGTCAAGTGTACTTATGCACGTCTCGTAGAGTATTTTGTTAAACGTGGGGCTGAAGGAAGGTCAGAATTAGGTGCTGGACGAAGATACTGTAAAAAATTTTTAGAGGTATTTAGTAAAAATCAGGAGGATGCATGTTCCCATAGGGTACGGCGATACGACATCCAATCAACCAAGTTTGAGGTGGAAGAGGCATTCAATCCAGTTACATAGAGGGGTGGTCATACATGGGCAGTAATCTTAAACAAATCCTACTGTGAGTGTGGAGCCTTTCAAGCATTTAGATTTCCATGCTCTCATGCAATAGCTGCCAGTGCTGCTGTGAGCATTGACTTCTTTCAATTTATTGATCCAGTATACTCCATCCATAATATTGTTCAAGTATATTCTGCACAATGGTGACCTATTGGAAACGAAGAAAACATGCCAGTTTATAATGGTCCACAGATTATTCCGGATTTCTCAACCATGCGTGGTAAAGGTCGTCCAAAGTCAACACGCATAAGAAATGAAATGGATTGGGCGGAGTCTCAGAATACACAAAGGTGTAGCCATTGTCACCGTGTGGGACACAATCGTCGAATTTGCCCTTCATACTTACAAGACCGACGTGAAACTGATAATGACAATGAAATTGATCCATAACTCTGTACTTGTAATATGCAATTAGTCTTCTTTAATAATATCATTAGTTTTTTCATCAATAATTCTTATTTATGTTTCTTTGATACTCCCTCCATTCCATTTTGACAGTCGTTTAAGGTTTCTACACACAAATTAAGAATAATAATAAATGACTTAAAAGACATAGTAATCTTACTAAATTACCCTTATTAATTTACTACACACTTTTTTTCATTTTACCTAAATATATTAATGAGTAGTGTGGTGCACAGTTTTTTAAGTTTCTTTTCCCATAAAAGTGGGAGGGTAAAAATGGAAAACTAACATTAATACTCACATAGAAACTAGAGAACGACTCATATTATGAAAAAAATTTATTTTCCTAAAACGACTATCAATATGAAATGGAGGGAGTAGGTTTTTGTCACCTATAATTTTCTCTACTCTACCAAACACACTAATGTTTTTTAAATTAATCAACCATATAAATTTATCTGTCCACTTACAAACCCAAATCACTAATAAATAACTTTTCTCCATTTTACCCTTATGTCCTTAAATGACCCACTATTGAAAACTAATAAGAGCCGATAGTATTAAGAGAGATATAATTTTTACGTGCATGGAACGCGTGGAGGGAAGAGTGCGTGCATGAAAGACACGTGACATGACAGAATGAGACACACAAACTAGCATTGCGCATTGTGTCTCTCAAATTCGGTTTGCGCATTCAGTCACGCAGCATGGGGACACGCAAAAGCGGGGACACACGCAACATGGGACAGGCACGGGGGCACGCAGGATGGGACAGGCACGGGGAAACGCAAAAGCATCTTGCGGATTGAGTCTCACATGGGGAAACCGGGCATGGGGACACGCAAAAGCAAATTGCGGTTCACAATGTGAGTTGACTGGACATGGGGACACGCAAAAGTGGTTTGCGCTTTAGGAATCGCGTAACTAGATTGCGCGTTTGACTGTCTCCTCTTTTCAGTCTGCTGGACGGGACGCAACATTCACGGGTTGGGAAGCAAGACAGCACGACATGGGGAACCGGAAAAAAGGTTAAAGAATCTTACTGTGGAACGGAAAAAACAGAGATTCGCATGGGGAAGGTAAAATGCAGAGATTCTTGTACACATTGTCACGTGAACTCTCTCTTTGTGCATACCTTTTTTTTTGCAAACTAATAAATCCTTGCCTATATATAAATGTGTACACTACGTGAATAACTTCAGATGCTCTATTGTCATTTATACTTGCTCATTACATAACCAAATTTCTCTTAGTCTCTCAAAAATTTCCAGTGTTCTAAAAAATGGCAACTGAAAGAGTTATTCACCCTGGTCCAAAGGATACATCACTCTTACGTTTACAAGACGTACATGTTTCTGAGCATGTATGGAATGGTGAACCTGATAGAGTATTATTCATAAGGCGATCTGGTGACCGACACGGACGTGCCCTACAAGTTCCTGAAGAAATTAAGCCTCTTCTTAACCGTGCTGGTTTTTTGGGTGCGGCTGCACTTGATTTTTTTCAAGTACATCATTCATTGATATCTACTTTGGTTGAAAGATGGAGACCAGAGACACACACATTCCACATGCCACAAGGAGAGTGTACCATTACTCTTCAAGATGTAAATATTCAACTGGGTTTAAAAGTGGATGGTGAAGCTGTTACAGGCGTAACATATGCTAATTGGCAGCCTCTAATACAAGACTTGTTGGGGCTGGCTCCGTCAGATGCGGACATTAGTGGAGGCCATCTTAAAATGAAGTGGCTTGATCAACATTTTGGAGACTTTAATGCACATGCCCACGATGAAATTCAGATAGAACGATATACACGGGCATTCATATTACGTCTTATGGGTGGTTTGTTATTTGCAGATCACTCAGGTAGATATGTCTCATTAAGATATTTACCACTGTTAGCGGATCTTGATGTGGCCGACACATATAGTTGGGGGTCTGCTGTTCTTGGTTACCTATATAGAGAACTATGCAAGGCCACTGACTACGGTCGTAAAGAGATTGGTGGGGCCTGTGTACTCATACAGTTGTGGGCATGGATGCGTTTCCCTAAGATTTCACCTGAACCCCCGGAATTGCAGCCTTCCATGCCACTTGGTACACGGTAAGTAACCTGCATAAACCTTCGAGGAAAAATTAAATAAATTTTGTTCATAATTATAATTTTATGATAGTGTAATAAATGGATTTTTTTCCCAACATAATAGGTGGGCTGGCTCGGTAAGTTATGTCGCCCAACATAATTCAATAAGTCACTACAGACATATTTTTGATACGATGGAGAGCACATATGTGAGTTATATTCTTCTCTTACTTTTACAAATTATTGGTTGTTTTCCAAGAGTTCACCTAACTTCTTTACATCGTTTTGTAGATTGAGTGGGTACCATACACGCCTGAAATCATGATTCAACTTCCACCATATTGTTTAGAGGGGCTTCAAATATGGAGAGCCGTTGTGCCACTCATTTGCTTCCACATTATTGAGTGGCACCAGCCAGATCGTTGTATGCGGCAGTTTGGTATGCATCAGCATATTCCACGACCTCCCTCCCAGCCAGATAAACTACATGATCTTACATTGAAGGGAAAGACGGCTGAAAATTGGCGTGCC
Source organism: Sesbania bispinosa (assembly GCA_026901365.1). Classification (NCBI taxonomy): domain Eukaryota; kingdom Viridiplantae; phylum Streptophyta; class Magnoliopsida; order Fabales; family Fabaceae; genus Sesbania; species Sesbania bispinosa. Next base: position 1,481,438 of record QLOH01000048.1, on the reverse strand, counting down.
AAACATGCCATATATGTGGACCAATGGGATCAAAGGATGCATTTTGTTTGGGAAAATGATCACTTTCAAGGGGAAGGGCACCTACCACCGAATTCCGAATATATTATGTGGTATAAAAGACACACAAGACGCTGGATTAGTAGAACATGTGCAAAGGATGGACACATGGTACATCTTTATTATTTTTTTAATATCATGGAAAGGATGATAATATTGATGTGTACACTCAATATCTTATTTACATTCATTGTGTAGGTTGATTGCTTGGAGCGCATGTATTTCACTGTGACGACAGAAGGGCAAAGTTCGTTCAGCTTTGAAAACATGAGACACGAACTAAGCCATTGTTTGCAGGTATGTCATCAAGTCGAAAGAATTACAATAGCAGCAGTGTCAGCTCCCGCCCCTTCTCAGGTTGCACAAGAATCACAAGTCAGTGATGACATCCCTGCTGGACGGGTGGAAGGACAAGGTCTGCATCGTCGTCGTAGACGAGTGGCCCATGAACAACTTACGATACCACCACCGCCCCAACCAGAGCCAGACATGTATTATGTGCCACCAGTGCATCCTTTTGATCCATATTCCTCATATTATTATCCATCACAACCTACACCTCCTCCAAATATGCCTTCTCCTGATTTTGGTTATCAACCACCCTTTACAATGGAGGAGTGTTATATGCCGACGCCGCCGGTGAATGTTACGCCACCTGTGTATACCCAAAATGCTACAACACCTACAACACCCACAGGTTGGATTCATCAGTGGTTAGATGCTCCGCTCATGTCCCCAGATGCTTCTGGTATGCCTTACCAAGCCAGTTCTTCCAGACAACCCAACCCCCCTGGCCTTGGTTTCAACTTAAATGAAGCGTTTGCTGAAGAAGGAAGCTCATCAGGACATGTGATGGAAACTGAAGACCCCGAACCAAGAAGAAATCCACCACGCCATGCTAGGAACCGACGCCCTCATTGTATTCTTTCTCCTTTCCCACCATCAGATTAAATGTATCAATAATTACATCATGAACTAACTTTGTTTAAAATGAGTAATATCTCAATTTATTCCTAATTAACATTTTTTTATATTTTGTGTATATTAATTATAACAAATAAAATATAAGTTAAAATAATAATAAATAATGACGGACAAAAAAAATCAAAAACAAAATTCAACACAAATCGTAAACTCGGTTTGCGCTTCCCACTGTATGCGCAAATTGAGCTTGCGTGTCCCAGTGTATGCGCAAACTGAGTTTGCGTGTCCCATTGTATGCGCAAACCGAGTTTGCGTGTCCCATTGGTATGCGCAAACTCAGTTTGAGTTTCTTGTTGCGCAAACTGCAATTGCGCTTCCTCCCACATCAAATTGGTAATTACTTTTTCATCTACATTATACTAGTAATTTTTTTTTAAATTTCACCCACTTTGGTCAAAAAGCCCGCTTCTTGTAGTATTTTCCACAAAATCTCAAGCGTGCATTGTGTATCAAATGACAAGATATTGAATTCATACGCATTTCAAAGACAAATTGGCTTTACGCTTATGATTTTCCCCTTTTTTAAATAAAAGAAAGAAAGAAAGAAAAATAATAACAATAATTGGCTGAGATTAATTGACTAATTGATTTACTAACTATTAAATAATTATTCAACTAATTAATTAATCTAAACAGCTGATTGTTTAATCAATTAATCTATTTATTAATTATATAATATGGATGCTCATTTACGACCAACGACTACTTACTAATCAAAATTCAAAACTACATTTGCTTTTGTTTGACTTTAAACAAGTAGTCACTAAAATGTTTTAAATCCTTAAAAAAGGACTGCATATTTCCCTAATGCAACAATTTCTCCATCATTTAAAAGGATTGCTTGAATCTTCAATTGGCTAAATTTAAATATAGGTCCAATAACAGCAATTTTAATTTAGTAAGAAAAAGATTATTGCTATTGATTGTGGGAAACTGAAAACCCTGATTGTGTACAACGAGACTACCTGCATGTGTTGGAAGAATATATAGGAACCTATACCCTGTTATTTTGCAGGACTAAATTAGCAATATTTTTCCTGACTTTCTTAGAGTCAAGCAGTTTAGTCTTTGAGAAATGGAAAAATCTAATATAATCCCTAATTTCTTGCTTCGTCATATAGTGCAACTGTGTGTTTTCCGTTAATTTTTTTAAGACATGTCACGTTTAGTGACACTGTATCACACTATTTTCTGTCAGGGCACAAAAACGACGTCTGTGACCTTCCAACGAAAAAAAGAGGAAGAAGAGAAAAAAGGGAGAACACACAACTGTTAGGGTTGAGGTTTTCCAAGCTATAAGTTTAACACAATGGCGGTGACCATAAAAAAAATTTACGAAAAATGCACAGTTGAACCATAGTGATAGACAAAACAAGAAGTCAATGATTATATTGGATTTTTCTATTACTTGGAGACTAAACTGCATGATCCTAAAAGAACCAAGGACAAATTTGCTAGTTTAGTCTATTTTAAAGCTAGAAAGTTCTTATGAAATCTAGCTTCTCGAAACCAAAAAAAATATCGAATAATAAAAACTTCCACCAAGAAGCTTATAATAATATTTTTCCAACTAAAAATATCGATACCAAGTTATGCAAAAACTGATAAAAGATAAATTTGTATAAAGGGTTTAATTTTTAGTGGATAAATATGAAAAAAAAATTATTGTATAGGGATATATTAAAAAGTAAAGCTAAACTGATGAGGTGGATTAGTATAACATATGTGTATATATAGAAATTCTCAAGATTTAATTATATTTTTTTTCTTATATAAATGCATGATATTGATCATTTTATAGTTTTTTTTTATTTCATACTTTTCTACTATTAGTTTTTCATTTAATTTCAAATAAAATTGGATGAGGTGCGTGAATAACGAATTTTGATATGATAAGAAGGAAAATGTTAAACGCACGTAACACAGTGCCTCGTGTTTAGGGATGGCACCCGCGCGGGGCGGGGGCAGGGGATACCTCCCCGTTCCCTGTCCCCACCTCACCATTTTATCCCCGTCCCCGTCTCCGATCTCTACCTCGGGGTAATTTTCTCCCCCATCCCCACGGGGACCCCATATTTATAAAACTAAATTAAAAAAACATAACATAAAGAATAAAATTAGTAAAAATAATATAAAATAATTAAAAATTTAATTTTTAAATTTAAAATTAGGATAATATAAAATAGAAATTATATATATTATATTATAATATATTATATATATCATATAAATAAAAAGATTTATATATATGTGTGGTGGGGCGGGGAGCATGATCGCCGTTCCCATCCCCAAATCTGTCTCGGGGGATTTTAGTCCCCGTCCCCGTCCCCACGGGGGAAAATTCCCCATCCTCGGGGCCCCATATGGGGCGGTCCCCGCAGGTATCCCCACTTGCAGTACAAAATTGTCATCCCTACTCGTGTTTGTACATTATTGTTGCGTGTGCCTTTTCTATTTTTTTCGCTCTTTTTTTAAATAGTTTTTATTTATTTTTTATTTTATTATTATATTTATTTTATTTATTTATCTGATTAAATAAAAATATAGATCAATAAATACAATAAATGATCACATAAAATTTGTGTTAATCATTCATGTTAACACGAGGTTAATTATGTGTCCAGAAATGGTGACCACATAAAAATGAGGTTAATGGTGTATAGAATAGGATTTTTAGTTAGTTGATTTTGTGAGGTTAATTGCAACTCCTGTTAACACGAGGTTAATCATGTGGCCAGAAACGGTGAACATATTAAAAAATGGGGTTAATGGTGTATCCATTTGTGGTGAACAGAATATGATTTTTGGTTAATTGATTTTGTGAGGTTAATTGCAACTTCTGTTAACACGAGGTTAGTTAATTATGTGGCCAGAAAATGTGAACATATTTAAAAATGAGGTTAATGGTGTATCCATTTGTGGTTAACAGAATATGATTTTTGGTTAATTGATTTTGGGAGGTTAATTGCAACTCTTGTTAACACGATGTTAATTATGTGTCCATAAACGGTGAACAAATTTTTAAATGAGGTTAATGATGTATACATTGGCGGTTAACAGAGTGAGATATTTTGTTAATTGAATTTGTGAGGTTAATTGTGTGCATAGAAACGGTGAATGAAATAGTATATTTTATTAGCATCAAAATAGAATCATGATGATAAGAAACTTATTATGTCAACCCTTCAAAAAACACACATTTATTGTATTTCTTGATGTATATTTTTATTTAATGAAATAAATAAATAATAATAAGTATATTAATAAATAAAAAATAAAAAATATTAAAAAAAGAGGCGAAAAAAAGGGAAAATGACAAAACCGCAACCGTGCCTCCGGACTCGAATATAAACAAAAAAAAATTCACTTGTGGTGGTCTAAAATATAAGCAAATCTCAACTAATTTTACCTTATCTAATGACATCATACTAAAATATCCTTTATTTAAATTGAGATTTTATTTTCCAATGACACTATTTAATGAACCATGTAGAGAGAGTGTTTCAACTTGGAACAAGTTTCAATAAAATTGGAGTCTTCTATGAAGGACAATTTAGAGAATACAATTCATTTTTAAATGACATTAAGAAAATTTAATGAGGTTAACTAACATTTCTTAATTAGTGTGAGTTAGTTTTTTTTTCTTGTTTTTTTGCTTATATTCGAGTCTAGAGTAGGACATATATCGGGATTGATGATAAGAATGATGATAAGAATGAGTGAATATTGTTTGGTAAAAAATTCATCCCAATTTGTTGGCAATCATATGACAGCACTAATGAAAATATCACATTTACTTAATTAGAAGACTAAGAGGACTTAGTTAAAGTAAAATATATTGCAAAAATAAAAAAGAATACAATTAAGCCAAGAGAAAAAGAAAAGAAAATTGTGGTCCCCATCCTAATTCATGTGAGAAAAGGAATGTTCAAGGATAGATGGGACCCATTCTTTCCTTTCCTATGTTAGAATTGTATGAGGACTTCTACTTTAATTCTCGACACTTGATCTGTACAACACCAAAGCTCTTGATTGTTGAAAATGGAGAAGACCATCCAAATGCACGTCCCAAAAGTTAAACTGGGTAGTCAAGGATTAGAGGTAAGCTTCCTCCTTTTCTCTTCTTGTCATTCCATCAACAGAAGGATGTCCATGAAACTGTATTGGGGTGTTTCATGTTTGTAATTCCATCAAGGCTGTTTTATGCTTCAACAAGAGCAACATCTCAATATGTGGTTTATAGTGAACTGCTTCAATTCAGCATCAAGGGGAAGAAAAATATTCAACCATATGCATTTATGGCAATAAGTCCTTTTGTGGTATGCAGGTTTCTAGGTTGGGATTTGGATGTGCAGGTTTATCTGGATTTTATAATGCTCCCCTCTCGCATGAAGATGGATGTTTAATTATTAAGGAAGCATTCAATAAGGGTATTACATTTTTTGATACATCAGATCTTTATGGAGATAATCATGATAATGAATTCATGGTTGGTAAGGTACCATATTAATTATCCAACTACTTAATCTTTTTTATTTTGATTCTAGGAGCTAAAAATACATTACCATTTGTATGAATTGCAGAAAAGTTTGATTAGTTTGGTTAATCATGTGTTAACTGCTGACCAACATATATTGTTAAAAGTGGCAACCACATACACTAGTCTCAAGGATTTAAAATCAAAGTTTGATTCAGGCAATCATCTGTGTGGGGTAAAATAAAAGTGTAAGGCTCAGTTTGGATTAACTTCTAATTTATAGGAGTTTTTCAATTGATGAGTGCTTAAATTCAAATTTATAAAAAAGTTTATAGGTGTTAGAAGAGATTAATTAATTTCAACTTACGAAAGAATTTGAATTCATTTTACCTTCTTGATTCATTTTATTTTCTTCTCTTATAAGTTCTTTCAAAGAAGTTTATCCAAACTAGCTCTAAATGTTATATTTCATGCATTTAAACATGTTTTCACTTTTGTTATCAGGCTTTGCAACAACTTCCTCGTGAAATAATCCAGTTGGCTACAAAGTTTGGCTTTTTTAGAACTGATGAGATCCTTGTTGGAGTCAAAGGTACCCCTGAATATGTGAGACAGTGCTGTGAAGCTAGTCTTAAGAGGCTTGGTGTCAATTATATTGATTTGTACTATCAGCATCGAGTTGACACAACTGTGCCAATTGAAGACACTGTAAGTTTGAATGGCTTTCTTAATTATCAGATACACATTCTTTAACTTTCACCATTTTTTAATCTATACATGGTTGTGTGGTTTAAAATTTACCTCTGTGTAATGAAGGTGGGGGAACTCAAAAAGCTGGTAGAAGAAGGAAAGATTAAATATATTGGGCTATCAGAAGCTAATGCTGACACTATAAAGAGAGCACATGCCATTCATCCTATCACTGCTTTGCAAATGGAGTATTCTTTATGGACCCGTGAAATTGAAGAAGAGATAATTCCACTATGCAGGTTTTTAAATGGAATAACTGCTTCTGCTTAGAGTTTCATCTTGTATTTTGATATGTGACTCACTCTCTTAAATTAGAATATTTGCAAAATATGTGAAAGACAGTGTTCAGTGTCTAACAAAGATGTATTTTGGGCTTACAGAGAACTAGGGATTGGAATAGTGGCATACAGGCCTCTTGGTTGTGGCTTTTTTGCAGGAAAGGCAGTAATAGAAACTTTGCCTAGTGAAAGCATATTGGTATGCAACTAGTGTCAAGTTATACAGTTTCAAGTTTGCATAGGATCATAACACTTCCTTGGGGGGAACTTTTTAAGTATTAATGTATTAGTTATATTCATGTGGTTATTACTTATAGAAATTTGATGCTTCTGTAACATAACAGGCTACACATCCCAGGTTCAATGGAGAAAATTTAGAAAGGAACCAGGTTTTATTTAAAAGAATTGATGACTTGGCTTCTAACCATGCATGCACTCCTGCTCAATTAGCCTTAGCATGGCTTCTCCATCAGGGCAATGACATAATCCCTATCCCTGGTAATGTCTTTGTTACACTCAGAACAATGTGTTCAACAAATGTGATGAGTTGTTCACTATCTGCTGCTTCTTTTAATTCTATTTATTCATCATCTTATGTGGGATTTTCTTATTTGTCTCCTAAATTACCACTCAGTAAAGAAGGAAAAAGCATAATACTAAAGCCACTAGAATTCGGCCCGGATCCTCAGCAGCACTACAAATTCTGTAGTCCGGATCTGATGGCCACAAATTAATGTGTTTACTTTTAATTTTTCTAGTTTTGGATCCACTAAAATTAGGTCAGTGGTTAGGATATGTTCAAACCTCAATGTCATCATTGTACCAAAAAACAAAAGGCATGATACAGAGCCCTCTTCACTATAACATTTTTTTTCATGAATCCATCATTCTACCTCCCTGTGGCATAATATCTATCTATTTATTGATTGATTGAACCTTGATATCTTGTCCATAACATAACTCATTACTGCAAAGTAAGAATAAATTGATGCTAATGAGTAATGACTCTTTATCGATATATTTCTTTGACACTATAGGTACCACTAAAATTAAGAACCTTGAAAACAACGTTGGTTCTCTGGCCGTGGAGCTTACTGATGAGGACTTGAAGGAAATTTCTGTTGCCGTTCCTGTTAATGAAGTTGCGGGTACACGAGAATTTGATATTTTATCCAAATATAGTTGGCAGTTTTCTACTACCCCATCAAAGTAATTATAGTGTTCAGTTGATGTTTGATCAAATTAAGGATTTATGTAATTAAGAATTGGAGAATTTCTATTGGGAAGAACCATGCAAGTCTGTTGTTGAATTAGTATTGTTCTTGTGTTAGATCATTATCCTTATCTCAAACTCTCCTGCATAATAATAATAATTGCCTGTGAAGTGAAAAGAGATCTTTTATCATAGTGAACATATCTATTTTCATAATCTGACATAATTTTTTTCGATAGAGAACAAATTAAAACACTAGTATTAAATTAAATCCAAGTATCCTTTCTTAAATTAAATGAATGTAAATACCAATGTTTTTAAAATCGGACGGGTAATTGATCCGGTTAAGGTATTGGTATATTGTTCATTGATTCAACCCTTGTTAGATCATTAATAATTAAATATGTATTTTTAATATTATATAATATTTATAAGTAATAAAATTACATAAAATAATAAAAAATAAGATATATAAAATTATATAAATTAATAAAAGACATCATTATGTGTTATAAGATAAAAAATAGTAATGATTGTAGCTTTTATAAAAGTTATTATTATTTATTCCAAAATTTTTTTATATTAAATAAAAGAATTCAAAAAATTAAAAATTAAAAACATTAAAACTGACCGGTTCAAACCGATTTTCACCGGTTTGACTGGTTTTTTACCCGTTCTAAAATCAATTGATTTTTTGGATTGAACGTATCAGAAACTAAACTTGTTCCCAATTGGACCGATCACACCAACCGATTCTTTCCGGTTCTCATACCTATGATTTTATCAATAAAGATAGTTATTATAAAATTACATATATATATGTGAATGAATAAATCACAATTCTTAAATCACAATTCTTACATATATATGTTATTTTAGGTTCATTTAATACTCTAATTTTTAATATATAATTTTATTTTCAGATTACTTGACTAGTATTCTTAGGGCATTAATAAATATATCATTACTGAAATTATGACATCAATATATGCATTATTTTCAATAAAATTTATCTTGATTAACCATAAAGATTTTCCTTTATTATAAGCAACCCAAAAACAGAGAGGCAATAGCCACTTAGCGGTATTTAATGAGACGCAACTAAGACATGATATGGATGTAACGTTAATACCTTCATTTATTAATTACACGGTCACATATATCTCAACTCATTTTTCATCTTTAGGAATGAACCTCTCAAAAATTTATGAACAGAATCTTTAGGAATGAACCTATACACTCAAAAATTTATGAACGGAAAAGAATAAGAACCTTACATCATATACCATATATACAAATATATTCACTAACAAGCCAATTAGGGTTGATTGAAGTGGTACATGTTTGTTTCCCCTTAAGAAAGGTCTCGGATTCGAGCCTTGAGGATGGAAAAAATCTCCGCTGGGAGAGTTAGCCCTACCATTATGTGGATGTTCCCGGCTTGAATAGGATTGCCTCCAGTAGAGGATACCTATGGTTAAACAAAAAAAATATATTCACTAACAACACTTGAGTCCTTGGCAACCACGTTCTTTATTCACCCGGATATAGGTCAAAGTCACTATTTTGGAGTATATCTCCCACCACCCAATTGTCACGTCTCTTTAACACCATAAAGGTAAATGCATAAGTATGTCAAATCTAATGCAAAAGATACTTAAAGCACATTACACAAGATTGATCTTCATCCCAACCTAACATTGAACCAATTCTTCCATCCTTTAATTACTCGTTTTCTTTATGTCAAAGAATTTAAAGATCAATAACAATTTAGCTAAGCTGACAAGCAAGGAGTTAAAAAATCAATTTGCCTTCAATCATGGTTTGCACAAATGAGATGTGAATTGTTGTATTACTTGAAACAACTATTAGGGCAGACAATCCCTGTCTAAAAAAACAAGACAAAAGGTATTGTGATCACACTCGTAAAGTTACATTTTTATAGTCAACGTGTTTTTTCTCAATTTTTTTACCATTCGTCTTTTTTATTTGTTTTTTTCTTTAATTTTAAATAAATAATTCACTACAATTATAATCTAAGGAGAAAAACATGAAATTTGATATGGAGCCTAGAAATAATGTCGCAAATCTATGGAATCACCCATGCAGCAATCCATGATTAGGAAGACACACCGTGGTTGTGTGCTCTTAGGGTTACATTTTTATAGTGACAAGGTGAGATTCTTGATCATTAATTATAAAATAAATTAATCTTTAGGAATAATTAATATATGTTTGTTTATGAGTTAAAAAGAATTTGACATAGGAAAAATAATGGTGGGAAAACAAGAATATGATGTTAATATTCTTGTTTAGATTGGCTTTGTTTTTATTTTTATTTTTATTTTTCTTTTGAAAACATTTTTAAATTTTTGTTTTAAACATGAATCTACTGTTATATGGGGTTCAAGGCAAAGATATGGTCACTTAACAAGCCCTTATAATTCAAATTATGTTAAAAATAACATTCATTAATCAATTAACATTATTGGTCAATATTTATATTTTATTTTAATATTTTACTTTAGAAAAGTTTATTTTAATTAACAATGTATGATGTTCAAGTTAGCATATGCATCATCAATAAACCCTTATGATCAAAATGACAATAAAAATAACATTTGCTATTTAATTAACATCATTCACTGTTGCATAAAATTATATTTTGTAATTTTTGAAAATAAACTTTTTTAAAAAATATTTTACTTTAATTTATTGTTGCACGAGATGCAAATGAACAAAAAAATGCTCAATAAACTTTTATGATTTGAATGACATTAAAAATAATATTCACTACATGTTTAGAGCCACCTATGATTGCATAAATTAAATAAATATTTACACTCCAAATAAAAATTTACAGCATCACAATTTCAACTTGTATATATGTATTATATATGATATAAACAATGGGGTATTTACAATATTTTTCAGTTATAAAATGTAAAATCTTTATAAAAATACAGTTAAGGATTAAATATATTTATAGTCGCAAAAAATTAGTTAAAAATTAATTTTAATTCCTATAATTTAAAACCAGTAAATTTGATCCCTCAAAATTAAAAGAACCATTTTCAATAAAATTTCACAAGAAAATCCGTAACAAATGAAGAACTATAAGATAAATATTAAATTGATGTGTTTTTTATTTTTGATAAACCAAAACTAACAATATAAAATAATAGAAATTAAAACTAAATTTTGACTATATTGCAGGAAGTACAAATATATTTAACTCTACAATTAATTTAAATTTGTCTTTTCTAGGGTTTTAATCTTTTAGTTCTCTTTCAATATGTAAAAAGTACAACTGCTTCACCACTATATCCAACTTGTTTTTGGTTCAAGTGATAAATATCCTTTACGAAAGATAATTTTACTCAAGTAAGAAACAAAGTAAATACCACTTGAGTCAACCACCAATTGATTATTACGTCCAACTTTGTTAGTAAATAATACAATTTTCCATTGAAATATTTTTGCGGCGTGACAATAAAAAAAGAATTGCAAGGTCCCCTTGGTGGTCCAGCTCTTAACAAATGTTGGATAGATTTCACAATAAATGTTAACTAATGAAACGCTCAACAACTCATTCTGGGTAAAATAAAGTTCTGGTAAATACAATGCCCTTTTTCTTTCCTTTACGTTATTAAAAATAACAGTATTGCCCCATTTACATGTGGGATATTTGTGAGTAACACCCCAAAAAAATAATAATGCTATTATAATTTATCTTTATTATATTCTAAGCACTAATCAAATTTAACAATAATAAATACACTTATATTTACACCTCATTTTTCTTTTTATCTCTCCTTCTATCACCATCACATCGTTCATTTTTTATTTTCTTCCCTCTGCCTCTCGTACTCAATGATCCAGGAGTAAATTTCCCAAACTTAAGCTCATAGCGTTCAATGCACCCTGTCCTGGATGATCCACATTTTGCTGCTAATCTACAACTTCAAACTCAAGATAGAATAGGATCGGTTCCATGAAGCAAATCCGGAGGATCCAACCTAAGAAAGAGGGATTAGCTAAACTCTATCATAATGACCATAATAAGCAACTGATAAGACACGGATCAAGGGTTCAGAAAAGGAAGAAACAAGTAACTTCTTATTGCTACATAGAAAGCGTATATGATCACTCTAATGTTATATTTAGTGTGTTTGGTTTATCTTAAAACCACATTATAAATTTGGATCTGAGCCAACGCTACTCTCTAGCGTTAGCCTGAATCCACTGAAGTAAATCAAACACGCTATTAATATGTTTTTAAAATTTCAGCATCCATGTAAGTGCTTAATTTTCAAATGCAATCATTACATAGTACATGAGCAGTTTATCAAAGGTAGGGTTGAAAATGAGGGATTTTTTTTTTTCTTTTCTACTTCATATAATAATTATCAAGGACCAACTCTTCCAAAAAAAATAGCTTATCTCTAACCCGTCCTCTTATGAAAGAGCCTTCTGAGAAAAAAGGATCAAACTCATGCTAAAATCTAACTTCATTTAGATGTCATGCTCACGACCCTTAATCATGAAGACTTCAGTACCATGTCGAGGGCTAACTCACATAAAATGCTTAATCTTGTGGATAGAGGTTCATGAATGACATATATCTCTATTGATTACTAAGATTGTATTTCTATACTAGTATTATAATTTAATTTATAGAAATGGTTAGAGATATAAAAACTATTCGTGGGTCTCCACCTAACAAGCATGTGTTTTGGGGAAGTTGGCTCATAATAAAGATTATTGACTTAGCCCTGCTCATAAGTATAAACTAGCGTTGGCACCTAAGTTCCTATAAAAAAAGCTTACCCGAAAATGGAGTTAATAGGACTACAATAAAACGCCGGTATTATAAACACATTAACATATATTGCACTCTTGCCTCACCTTTGTTTGACCTTGATCATTCCAGTGCCAATCTGAATTGGTATACCCATGATTATGCATTCACTCACTCCTTCAATTGGGTCATCCCTTCCATGAACGGATGCCTCAAAAAGATGATCCGATGTCTTCTCAAATGATGCAAGCATCAATACACTTTTGCCCATCTTTTGAATTCCAAATCTAGTCATTCCGAGGACTTGACCCTAGTTTGATAAATCACTTAAATAAGTAGAAATCTACATATTTAGCACAAACACAGATATGGTTTATTTTATTTAATTTTTTTGCCAAGTAATTTCCAAATAACTCACCCTGACGGTCATCACATCTGCTAGAAGCATAATATGGCGTATGTCTATACTCATTCCATGACTTCCCATTGTAAACTTTATCTCCTCAATGATACACTTTCTGGCAGCTTCAATTCCTAGAGTCTCCCACACTTCAGTAACATGGTTACTAACAGTTTTGCGTCCATCAACCCCTTCAATTCCCATAACCTCTCGAAGGCCCGTTCTGAGGTGAGAAAAACGAATACATGTAAGATTAAGAAATAATGTTGAAAATAAACAAGCAGCAATGCAATGGAATGATATGAGTCATATGACAATGAAACTATCACTTCAGACTGACAATAGTTTTCTTTTTATCTTTTCATTACTATTCCTTAAAGGAGCACACATACAACTACATAAAATTAAAAGTCATCCTGGTTTTCCCTAACCCCAACCCACCTTATTCTTACAGCACCCTACTGCCCACTGTCAAGTCAAGCTTCATTTCAGTCCAACAGGATAATCTCTTCTGTGATCATATCATATTCCTGATTTATATTTCATGTTCTCCTAAACATATGGTGATTTTCTTTCTTCTACTTTCCACCTATCACTTTATATTATGGAAGAAAATGAAGAGGTTTCTTCATATTCAGACTTTAGACAAACCCATGATGATGCAGCAAATTTCCGGTCAACAGCAACCTGCATCTTAAGCTGCCTTATGAATTTCTTTGGTGTAACACTTATTCCCATGATAAGAATGTTAAGAAAGACGAGAAACAAGAGACATGTGTAATCTGTGTGTCAACTACACAGCGGAGAATATATTATATATATGCAATGATCCATGAATACAGGGATTTAAAAATACCCTAATAATCATAATTACATAATAATATACAACATGAATAGGTCCACAATACAAGCCCATAATAAACTACTTCTAACAAAGAAAAACTATGCAATATGTATCCAAGCAGGTATATACAGGGGGTTGAAGGTATGCTATAGTGAAGGTCAAATCTATATAAAGAAAAACAGGATGAACTAACCCTTCCACCAGTAATTTGAACTTCTCAACCCTTGTCTCTTTATCTTCATCTTTACTGATAACAACTCGTTCAGCTGTTTCAATTCCCTGCAATGACAAAAATAAAAGATGTGCTTTCCCATCTGGAAACAAATATAAAGCTAAACAAAACAACCACTATATTCTCTTCATCAGGTATCAACAATCAAGTTAAAAAAAAAACAATACCTTTACTGCAACTGATGGAAGCAAATTTTTTAGATAATGAAGTTGGAAATGGATTTTACTTCTATCAGCAATTCGGAAAATAACTTCAAGCTTTTCATTTTTCGAAATTTGAATGTCCTGCATAACAAAAACTTTGAATATTACAGGCATAAAAGGAATAGAAAATCATAATTGCAAGAGAAACTCTTTACCTCTGGCTTCAATTTTAATTTTTTAGTTCGCAAAATTGATTCTTTTACAATATAAGCATCTATATTCAGATGTGCATCTTTGATTCTTTCCATGTCCAGTTTGATTTTGATTGACGCTTTTTTTGATTTCATAACAACTTCAATACTCTCTGCAACCTGTATTGATTGGAACAAAGTGATAGTGTTTGAGATCAGACATTTCAAGAATGGACCAGAAGGTAGGTGTTCCAAGACAGGGGCTTAGCCAAAGGATGAAAATAGTAGTTTAAGTAGAATATTTATACAACATACACATGATTGATGCCTATAAAATAATTCAAATAACAACAGATTGGCTGCAATGGTAAACAAAATTTATACATTGTGGCACATTACTAAATAAGAGAATCAAATCAAAGAAACACAATTTTAATAATAAACAAGCAGTAAGTAACACGTATTGTTAAAATTTTGAAGAGGCTTATTAGATTTTGGACCTGAGCCTAACTCAACCCCAAAAGCTAGCTTGTATGGTGAGGACTGCCCAAGGCTTATATACTTTTAAATGGCCTTAACACTGGGCAATGTGGGACTCTAACACACTCACTCACGCCCAGAGCTGGACATCTGGAGCGCGGACATTTATACGGGTGGCGGCCCAATAACAACGGATCATCTAGGATAGGCTCTGATACCATATTAGATTTTGGACCTGGGTCTAACTCAACCCAAAAAGCTACCTTGTAAGTTGAGGACTGCCCAAGGCTTATATACTTTTAAATGGCCTTATCACTAGGTAATGTGGGACTCTAACAAGGCTCAAGGCAACCCAAACAAACACGTTTAACTGACATTATTTCTCTAAACCAATTTAGATCGAATTTTGAATGTATACAGTTTCTATTGTATTTCTCTACTGTTCACCGTATACTATTTCTGTTGTATTTCTCTACAGTTCTTCATATTGTACAGTTAGGTACTGTGAGGTATAACTGTAACTAACTGAATTCTGTTAATATTAACAGAGTTCAGTAAGCTTAGTTTAGTTTCTGAATCACTATAAGTATCTCATTTTTGTATTCAAACAATCAATCAATAGAAAACCAGTTCAGATTCTCTCTTCTATTTCCTCTCTCTCAAATCCCGAATCTATGAACCCAAACCCTTTCTAACGTTGGACCTTTGATTCTACTGGGGTTTTTCCTTTTCAGTTTCTCATTCTCACTCCATGATAAATCCACTTGGAAACCCAAACTCTCTCTAAGGAAAAGTCTTCTGTTTGAACATCTGTACTTAACAGGATTAATACAAATAACTAGCTCTGAAAATGCAAACTTGTAGAATCCGATCACCTTAAAACGTTTTTTCTCCTGATAAAACATACATGCATGTTCAAATGCTTTTAAAACTTCTAAAAGTTTCAACATTCAAATATCTTTCTAAAACATACATCTGTACTCTTCATGCTTCAAGGCCAAGCAGAAGCTCTTCTTACTAGTTTAGGTAGCTCCAGCAGCCAAGCTTGGTTCCCTAACTATGGTGCAACACACCATCTCACTAATGATGCTGCCAACGTGACTGATAGTGTATCTTTCTGATCAAATTCTTATGGGCTGTTGAGATAGAGATAGCAAGAGTCATATGATAAAATCCGTGTGTCCATAATACACGGCGGAGAATAAAATATGTACATATGTAGATTTACAAATATCCATAGTGATAGGCCCAAGCCCATATCTAACATATGATACACCACTCTAATATAAAATACACTAAGAATCTAACACTCCCCCTCAAGTTGGAGCATATAAATCATATGCACCAAGCTTGTTACATATATAATCAATTCTAGGACCCCTCTATGATATGGTGAAGACATATGCCAATTGACCATTGGAATTAACAAACCTAGCAATGTCTCTAGATAAAATCTTTTCCCTGATGAAAGGGCAATCTATCTCAATATGTTTGGTCCTCTCATGGAACACTGGATTTGAGGCAATGTGAAGGGCAGTTTAGTTATCACAAATGAGAGTCATCTGTGTAACCTCCCCAAAACACAGTTCTTTAAGCAATTGCTTGAGCCAAATAAGCTCACAAGTGACTGAAGCCATAGCTCTGTACCCTGCTTCTGCACTAGATCTAGCCATCACATTCTGCTTCTTGCTTTTCCAGGAAATCAAGTTGTCACATGTAAAGACACAATATCTGAAAGTGGATCTCCTATCAGTAGGAGAGCCTGCCCAATCTGCATCTGAGTATCCCACAACTTGAGTATGATTATGTCCCCATATAATAAACCTTTTTGTGGGGCTCCTTTAATGCACTTTAGAATGCGAATGATTGCATCCCAATGTCCTACACATGGAGAATTAAGAAACTGACTTACCACACTAACTGCAAAGGAGATGTCTGGACGAGTGACAGTGAGGTAGTTCAGCTTTCCAGCTAGTCTCTTATATCTCTTAGGATCTAAAAGTGGCTCCCCCTGACTTGGTAGAAGTTTAGCATTTGGATCCATAGGTGTGTCAACGAGTTTAGAGTTCATTAGCCCGATCTCTAAAATATCCAATGCATACTTTCTCTGAGAAATTACAATTACATTCTTGGATTGGGCTACCTATATCCCCAAGAAGTATCTAAGTTTGCCAAGGCCTTTTGTCTGAAAATGATGACAAAGGTGTTGTTTTATTTAGGAAATGCCATCGTGATCACTACCTGCAATGACAATGTCGTCAAGATAGACTACTAGGTAGATACACCCAACAGCTGAATGGCGATAAAATACAAAATGATCAGCCTCACTCCAAGGCATACCAAACTGCTAGACTACTATACTAAATCTACCAAGTCAGAAGAAAACTCCAACATGAGAGAGAAAACATCCAAAATAGGATGGACCCGAGAGTACAAGACATGAAACACACAAGCAAAGACCCTATCTGGATGGAGGAGACCGAGGTGAGTCTGGCGGAGGTGAAAGCGGTCGGAATGGCAGCTGACAAGAAGAGAAACGAGGTGGCAAAGAACAAGCACATGAGGGCACATCGCTGCTCCGATCGAAGTGCTTTCGCCAGCAATGGACTCGTCTGGACAGCACGACTCCGTTGGTGGGGTTGTCGGTCGGAGTCGCTGAAAGCGACGGCGGCGGGAGATGGAGGTAGCCGCGGAGAAGGTGGAAAACTGGCCGGAAAAAACAACACGACAGTGAGGGAAAGGCCAGAAACCAGAATGAGACAATTTTCGAAAAAAGAAAATGGCACCAATAGGCAGTGGGTCCTCTGGGTAGGCACAAATTAGGGTTACCTCTCATTAGGCTCTAGATACCATGTCTAGATAAAGAGATAGCGAGCGAGAGACATATGACTGAATCCGCGTGTCTAAAATACACAACGGAAAATAATATATAGACATATGTAGATTAACAAATATACATAATGATAGGCCCAAGCCCATATCTAACATATAACTTCAGGATATCTGAAAATTGTTTCTGCACCTACTAACGTGATAATACATGTTCAAATGTTGTAAATTTTTCTTCTGCATCTGTAACTTTAGGACCTACAGCTTATACATCCACATTATGAGGCACTAAGAGTAGCTCTCCATCGTAGTAACATCTCATGATAAAACATCCTTTGACTTTTGTTGTACTGCTTGTTGCTTGGGCAAAGCCCACCGCTTACCTTTTCTTTTGTCCACTACTATATATACAGCTCCTCTAGAGCTGGGTTTTAGTGATCTATGGGGACCTCCCCCAATTGACTCCTCATGTATCTTCTTATTTGTGTGGATGCTCATTCTCAAAATACATGGGTGTATCTTTTATAATTGAAATCCTCAGAACCTTTATTCAATTCAAAGCTATGGTAGAACTTCAGTTTAATTCTAAACTAAAAGCTGTCCAAACTGATTTTTGTTTTGGTTGGGGGTTGGAGAATTTGTTTCTTTGTCCAAACACATTACTGGTTTGGGTATTATTCATAGACTAATCTGTCCTTATACTCAACCAGAATTGAATGGTTGAAAGAAAGCACAGACATATTGTTGTAACTGGTCTTACCGTCCCTGCACATGCCAAATTCCATTTCCAATTTTGGGATCATGCCTTCTTCACTGATACCTATCTCATTGCTAGTCACATACCAGCTACAGAACAGTATTCAGATATCTTGACAAAATCTCTCTCCCATTCAAGGTTCACGGTACTTAGAGACAAAATCAGGGTGTTTGATAAGTACACCTTCACTCACCCACCTTGAGTTTGAAGGGGGCATGTTAGAGCATATAGAGATACTGAGCTACTGTTTGTATTGCATATTGCATTGTACAACTGTAATTGTAATTTAAATGTGTACAGAACATATTTCAGTTATGCTATCTGTGGGAATCAAATAGAACCTAGGTTGTATATAAATCCTATCCGATGTACTCATTCTATTAAATATACAGAATATATTGAGTTTCAGATTCTCTCCCTCTCTCTCGAAACTTTACCTTCGATTTTCTTTCACTTTCTCACTGTCAGGTTGTTAGTGTATCATATTTTAGATATAGGCTTGGACCTATCACTGTGTATATTTGTAAATACACTTATGTATATATATTATTTTCCGCTGTGTATTCTGAACACACGGATTCTATCATATGTCTCCCGCTATCTCTTCATCTCAACACTCACCAAACCATACACATCCGGTGGATCAAGCATGGCATGATTTCAGAAAATAAAAAAGACAAGAATCTTGCAAGAAAAAGGCATGAGCAACAAAATGCTACTGAGAATTGACTATTATTGTTTCAATGCACATAATAATAGCAATCTGTATTAAAAATATATTGCTTTCTCATGTACCCCAAATAAGCACCATACAACAAACTTTTGAAAGAATAACTCGATAGATTATTTTAAGTATATAAACAACCAATAACCACATAATTTACACACTCAAGTACTGCATACCTGGCCTAAATTTGTTTTTTCTATGCGACCTTTCACCATCCTTGCATATTTTGCATTATCATCACACTCAAGTATTGCAGTGATGATAGGTGTACTGATTCTTTTGGCACCATTTATTATTTCTTTGATGCGGGGAACTCCAAGAGTAACATCTAATGATAGATTAAGGGACAACTTTCAAAACCAATCAACATACAGCAAAATTCCAGCAAACTATTTGATAGAATATCAATGATCATCAAAGTAGGCAACATAGTCAAATAAAGGATACTCATGCTTGCAACCCCAGCAAAGTGAAAAGTTTTCAAAGTCATTTGGGTCCCAGGTTCTCCAATACTATGAGCTCCAATTGCACCGATTGGAGTTCCAGCTTCAATTTTTTTGGAACGGTACCGAGATAAACAAATATCCAGAAAAACCTGAACAAAAAAGAGCATTATGTAAAATACAACCAAAAACTAATAAGAACAATGCATTAATTAAAGAAACTATAATCAGACCAATAGGAAACTGATAGGAACTTGGGTTTCTTTAAGAAAATATGGAGACAAGCGCCTTGCAATAGGGTAGACCTCAAAGAATTCCTTAAAACAGAAATGAAAAGATACCGCAGGTCATTCAAGAGACCTATTACCTCCCTCCGAAATCCTCACACAGTAACTGCCTACCTCTCTTACCCCCCGCTCCTGTATTCCACACAGCCTCTAACTTAAGTACTTAACCCATTGCCTTCCACAGAAATTGCCACATAACAAGTCTGTTAAAGTCCAAATCTCTCCCCTCTTTACTCATTTCCCACACGGTTTAGCATTGTATTGCCAGACAAAGTAACACAACAACAAAATTATATTCCAAGAACCAAAAGTCCAGAATAACATCATGAAGAGTACCTAAAAGATAAAAGTCAACAAGCAACCATCACTGATTAAATCTTGTGTATGTCAATCGCAAAGAGTAATTTTGTGAATAACCGCATCCAACAATCAGTTATTCACTTATTTCCAAATTTACTTTTACAACTAATAGAAAAATGATACAAGTTTTGGGTAGCTTACCCATGATAAAACAGAAATTGATGTTGTTAGAATTAGTCACATGTTATTTTTAATTAGTAACGGCTAAATAATAATTAGTTGTCAATCCCTAATTAGTTGCTAATTAGGATTAGATTTAGCAATCATGTTCTTATGTATTTATTGCATACATATTATAAATACAGCATGTGTGGTCTGAGTAAGACACTCAGAAACACAAAATTTCAAACTCAACATGGTATAAGAGCGGTACCATCCACCGTGACCTGTTTCATCACTTTTCCGCTGCCGAGTTCCCAAGTATGGAACTTTGTTTAGGTTCAAACCCTCTTCAACCATTGACACCATTGTCTAGTGCCATCAGTCGCTCTCCTCCGCCATGTAGTCTTTTCTGGCGCGTTTTTCGACATTTCTTGGACATTTTCCGCTATCTTCAACTGCTGTCGCCGTCTGCCGCAGTCGGAGACAGCAACGACTCCGACCAGCGACCACACCGCCGGAGTCACCCCTCTGAGACGAGTCCAACACTGCCAGAACCGCCTCGAACGGCGTTCTGACGCGCCCACACGCGCCCTAGCTTCACCAGCGCGTTTTTCTGTTGCCAGCCGCCGTCTGTCGCACGTGGCGGCGCGTCCAGCAACCTTTCTGGCCGATCTCACCGCCGCCAAACTAGCCCTTCCATCTTCTATCCCGATCTGGGCATCGTTCGTCTGGTTCATGTCCGGTACTTGGGTCCTTTCTATTTTGGATGCATTTTCTCTCCTATTTGTTGTTACCCATGATTTTTCGAAACCTAGAAATGATTCTCGAGGCTTCCCAGAGCAATCTTCCTGGTCCCGTGGCTATCCCAGAGCAACCTTCCTAGTCCCGTGGCTATCCCAGTGCAATCTTCCTGGTCCCGTGGCTATCCCAGTGCACTCTTCCTGGTCCCACGGCTTCCCAGTGCAATCCACCTGGCCCCACGGCTTCCCAGTGTACTCAATCTGGGCCCTTGATTTATTATCTTCACTTTTGTTAATATGGGTATATTTGTAACAAGCTTAATGCTTAGTAAGCTTTAGCTTGAGGGGGAGTGTTAGAATTAGTCACATGTTATTTTTAATTAGTAACGGCTAAATAATAATTAGCTGTCAATCCCTAATTAGTTGCTAATTAGGATTAGATTTAGCAATCATGTTCTTATGTATTTATTGCATACATATTATAAATACAGCATGTGTGGTCTGAGTAAGACACACAGAAACACAGAATTTCAAACTCAACAGAATCAATTAGTCAATCAGAACAAGTTGTAGCATAATGCTAAATACAATATCACTAGCCATATGGTTTATTTGATTATACAAATGTATAATGTGCACTTCCTTATGTGTGTACTGCATCTTATGGTGTATGTCTCTACCAATATTAGTGTTAGAGTATCATATGCATAAGTGTCTAGAAGTCTCTATGCATTTGCCATCCTTTTGTTTGATTAGAACCCATCTAGGGTTTCTGTTTTACATAGAATAAATGAACTATCATGACATTTATTTTGATGAACATGAAGTGAGACCTCTTTCATTTCCATGGACGGACCCAATGCTGAATGTTACCAGTATCTTTTCTAGCCAACTCTAGCATTTTCCAATAGACCCACTGCTCTCCAGCTTCATGCATCACAGCACGGCTCAGTCACTGTTCACATCAAGCTTAGTCTCTTTTTTCTTCCTGTCTTCCACACTTCATAGTTCATATTGTGCATGATTTAAAATCTGTTCATGGTTTCTGTTTGCAAGTCTAAATTTTTTTATTATTGATTGTGATAAGTCTTTAATTTTGGGTAATTACTAATTTTGTATTTTTGAACATTTGTGTGTTTAATCTTTGGTAGAGTGGCCATCCCGCTATCCACCATCCTGCTATAGCATTTTTTTGGGCCTGTCGCTCCATGCCAAGACCAGGAATCAAGATTTTTATAATTATGTTCTTCACCCCCTAATTCTTTGTTCACTTTGTTTTACTGTATTTCTTCTATAACAAAAAAAAAAAGAATTTATTTTTGTTATATTAACCTTCGCTACATTATAGTAATAGTTCCAATTGAAATATTTTACTTGATTCACATTTGCCAAGTTCTTGCCAGTCGTCCATCTTTAGAAACATAAAAACAAATGAGCACACTTTTAACAGTTTGAATATTCCTTTCAATTCTGTCCCGAAGACTTCCACAACATCAACATGTTCTAGCACACAGTACTAAAAGGGAAATAACAAATATGTTTATCATAAAGGAAACTAGAGTGCTAAGACTTGCTCGTGAAATAACAAGATTGCAATGACCAAATGAAAGCAAAAAAAAAAAACTAGGGGAACAAAAAGATAAAGAAAAAATAAGAAATTTGGATAAAATATTAAGTCCAAGACCATAATTACCTCCAGTTGTCTACGAGTGATTCCAGATATCCTCTGAATGAAGTTCTTCAGCTTTTTAGAATCATCCTCAGTGAAAGCTTCTGTTAATTTTGTACTATTTTTGACAAAGGATTGTAGAGAATTTATGAAATCAGCAGCAGAGCCCAACTCTGACATTATATCATCCTCTGAAACACCTTTCTCCACTAACTTAGACATACCAATTTCTGAAAGCTTCTCATGAACCACTTTACACACATCTGAGGAAGATAAGATTACATCATCTCCATCACTGGGACATATGGCCTACAATTTTTTTTTTTAAAAAAAAACAACAAACAGAACTTAACAAGAACCAACTCTTTCAGAAAGTTGCAAGAGTCAAGAAAATCATGATGGAACTCCAGAAAACATCAAAGGAAGTTTTCAAACCTTGCTTCTGAGAAACAACCGCTCAAAATTTAATGGTTTTCCATTTTTTCCTTCCATGCCTGCTGGATCCATGCCATCATCTCCATAACAAAATTGAACAATACCACCACCAGCATTTCTAACAGTGTAATCATAATGTAAAAACAAATCCTCTAAAGCTTTCATTAATCTACGAGACATATATCCAGTGTCCGCAGTTTTAACCTGGAAAACCACAAGCAGCAAGGAAACTCTAAAATGGACTCCAATGTTTTCCCTTGAAGTAAATGATAAAAGATTAACTAATGACCAACATCCAAAATGATTGTATCGTGTTTTACCAGTGTTTTACCACTAGCAGTGGCTCCTGCATCCATAATATTTAACTTTACCATTTTATTTGTTTACAAAAAGAAGATTTTCTAGGGACAGAAGGCCCTAATGGTCCTATTATTTTGTTACAACCCTGGTAAAGACCAAGAGAGACACCATTGACACCAATTTCACTATGCTCCACCAATAACACCAAATATAAGTCAAAAGAAATCCACCACTCAACTGCCAGAAAGTAACAATAAATATGTAAACTGGTCTAGTAATAAAAATTAAAAACCCATTATTCCAAATGGAGATACAAGGTTCATTCTTATGACTTCATGCAGCCTAAATCCATGCTCCATTAATTATACTAAATGAAATATTATCTGTCTTTAGTAAAAAGTATATCTCACTCAAGTAAGCCCTTCTATGAGTCCATGATAAAGGCTCTCCTTAAAAGTTACCACAGCACTTATCCGATAGCACCTATGATTTTTAATTGTGGATATAATCAAAATCAGTTCTTGATTAAGAAGATATTATGCAGTGTATTCAAAATATGGCCTATGATTTTTAATTGTTGATATAATCAAAATGAGTTCTTGATTAAGAAGATATTATGCAGTGTATTCAAAATATGGACCCTACCGCTGTATCAACAAGCCCTTCTCGCCCTCCCATTGTATGGAAGAAAAACTCAGTAGCTGACAATCCACTGAAAAAGGAATTGGCAACAAAACCTTTATCCTGCATCAAGAGTAACATAACAGTTTTCAATGTAGGAAACAGCAGCAAAATGTAATACATAACGAAGCAATAGCCAAAAACAAAAATTTACAATTGTGCAAATACTTACAATAGAAATGACAGACATTGCTGCAATATGCAATAAAGATTCAATGATGCAGTGAATACACAAAAGCAAATTTATTTTGGTGTCAGTTATACACAAACAAATGTGCAATGTGGAACAATGACAATGTCCAACAACGGCAATTTACTAGTGTTGATAATATACAAAAAGGATTCAAAGTCATGATGAACAAACAAATTTATATTTTGCTTCTCATATCTTCAGTTTCAGCATCATAAGTAACTGTGTCTTTGCAGTTTTACTGTGTTGCTCACATCTCAGGTGAATCTGTGATCGGAAGGTATCTTTGTTACATGTCTTTTCTTCCTTTGGCAATGCTGTTTTACACTGGACACATGCAATCATCATCCAGTAATTTTCATTTAAAAGCTTACAATATTTAGCCAATTATTTCAGATAGACTTCTACTTTAGCATTGAGGTTTGTTTACTAATCTAAGCAACTGGTTTATCTTTCATGGGTACAACCGTACAACCCATGTTCTATTGTCGTAATTTTTCACTATTCATCAAAAACCAGGATTACTCCTTTGGTCATTTCTCACATCATCCATGCTTATTGCTGTGATGTAATGTAATACATTAATCTAATACTTCTATTTGAACAAATAATTAGGCCAAGTATGAACGCAGAACTTACCCTAATAACCCTGATGTTCTAAAACAATAAAACAAGACCTAATAACCCCACAGCCCTAAGATTCTTATACTTATGCTGCACAATGATCTTTTGTCCAATTGATATTTGTACCTACTACCTAGAATTAAAATGATGCTCTGTGCCAAAGGAGGTTGAGCAATTTTTTTCATGAAGCCTTATTCATTATTTTCTACTAAAGAAATAAAAGGAAAGAAGTTTAAAGGATCTAAGCAGCCTTTCCAGGTAGATATGATGTTTTACAAAGATTTGCTGCCTGTTACCACCTATTATTTATCTAGTTACTGTGATAATATTATCAGTAATGCAATACAGAAGAAACAACAGAAGAAAATAAGGAATTAAGGGTGAGTAGGGATTGAGTTCTATTTACATAAACATTTAAATAATAGAATTCCAAATAATGAGAAATGAACATACAGCAGGGGTTTTTGCTTTTTTATGGAAATGAGGAAGACTCCGATCTATGAACCCATTAGCAGCACGACAACCTCCAACTGACTGTTGACCAACACAGGCAACCATTTGACTGATATTTATAGGAGATCCTTTGGAGCCACATTGCGACATGATCAATGGACTATTTCTCCAGTGTAGGGTTTGCATGCATACCTGGGAAAGTTAGAAGTTATAGATGTGCAGAACTAGAATAAAATTATTTTTCCGCTCACCAAGCCCAGGGATTTCACACAGAGAACTAATTCAAACACGAATAAACCATGAAAAAAACTGTTAATATAAGATAAGATTCAAGCATTTGCACTCAGTGGCCACCAAATATCAAAACACAAAGAGCTTTGTGATAAAGAATGGATACCTTCCCCGCCGTATCACGTATACCATTCAACACACCAGTTATTAGGGCCTCTAATGTTTGAGCAGCATCACAACCAGCTTTGAGTTCTAGCTTTCCTTTATTGAAAGCTTCTATAAAATCATCACACTTTCTGTAACCATCTGAGATTGTTTCATCCTTCCTGTTGATTAGTATCTCTTTTGGTTGGACATCATCAATGCCTATCGAGAACCCATGATTGCCTATCCACCGAGCACTGCATAATGGTCATATACTATATGAAGCTTCTAAATCCACCCATCCAATGGATTCAAAATACAACATCAAAATGCATAAACTGACAGCGAATAACAGAAATTATACTCTAACAGCATTGCTTTTTGTTCTTACAAGATTTCTACACTCCCTTTTGGTTCTCACGAGTGCTTTCCAGTAAAATCAAACCCTTAGTTTGCAAAGGCATCTCAAGTCCACAACAGCTGAGCTGAAGCTTGCTTCTCACTTGAGGCACACCTCTAGGGTTACTTTAAAAGCATTTCTTATAAATTCCAGCACTTCTTTTTATTTAATTTAAATCATTCTGCATTTAAATCAAACATAAGGTTTACATTAATGCAACCACCCAAAAAGCAGACATATTTACCTCAATTTAGCTACACGATTCATGCAAGAAGCAGCGGCCTCTGCTTTATAGTCTCTTAGTAGCACAGAGAAAAGTCCATCCTTATTGCCATTTCCTGAACCCATGCAAAACAAAGCAGGTCTCCAACTTACATTCAAAAGCATGAAGCCATTAAGGCTAAAAAGAATTTGGACATTCAAACTACAACTTATAACAAACTAGGCTCACAAAAGTGTAAAAATTAACTAGAATACTAATTCAGTCTCAACATCAAAGAAGCACTCCAGTAATATTAATGATTAAACTGATAAACAAAATTATAGAACTGAATCATTCAGCATATCAGAGTATAATATAGCATGTCTTCTGTATTCTGTGTATTCTATTTCTGTATTTTTAATCTCTGGAAATCTGTTTTAGTATTAGTATTATTTCTGTTGTATTAGTTTGTTGTAGTCTTCTATTAGATAGCTTTAGCTGTACGCTGGTCTTAGTTTTGGGCCATGGGCCTTGGCCCATTGTTATATCAGTCTTGTACTTAACAGAATTCTATAAATAGAATTCTGGTGCTTTGAAATCAAATTTAGAAATCAGATAACTGAATTCAGTTACCAGATCCAAAGTTTCCCTCCAAATTTTCCCTCTCTTTTTCTCTCCCTTTCTCTCTCTTTCTCTTTGACAGCAAAACACTTTCCAGTCTTAATTCTACATTTGCACGAATGAATAAAAGGGCACTACCATTGTAAATCCTAACACTTTCCAGCTGTTAACTTCTATATGGTTTCTTATTTTATTATTCTTTTTCCACAGACAATCCTTTCATATCAGTCTATGCAAGAGGCCAAATGGGCAATAACCACGCTCTCAATGCACAACTAACAATGTTTTGACAAAAAAGTTGCCTTTTGTTTCATATCTATCCAGGTCACCACTCAATGGTTAAATAACAACAACAAAAATAAATTCCCCAACATTTATTACTTACCTTAAGGGTCTGTTTGGTTCAAATGAGGGGGGGGGGGGAGGGGGGGAAGGGATTTTAATGAAGGGGAGGGGAGGGGAAGTGAGATGATATTTTATTTTGTTTGATTCGAGGAGGGGAGGGGAAGCCTTTGTTGTTTGGTTCACAAGGGGAGGGGAGGGAAAATAAAAGTAATTTACTTTCATACCCTTTGGCTTTTATAACATTCAACTTTATTAATATGAGAAGATGAATATTTAAGTAATTTTGATTGTTTTATTTTAAACCCTCTTCCCTCCCCTCCAAATCCCCCCCTACTTTTGGAGGGAAGGCAAAATGCTATCAGGAGGGATTTTGGCCCCCTCCCCTCCCCTCCTGAAAAATTGAACCAAACACAACAACCCTCTTAAAATCCCTCCCCTCCCCTCGAAATCCCTCCAACCAAACAATACCTAATTGTTGAAACTTTCACCAAGCCACTCAACTGCATTACCCAAATTCAAACAATCTGAGGAATGCTTAAGCATGTTTAGTAGAGTGGTTTCTTCACAAATATATGCATGTAGCATAAGTTGATCATGTATATTTAAGTTTATTAACATTTATACAGTCTTCTTGAGCATACAAATATGAAATGAAATAAGAAAATGTAAAAAGTAAATTTAGACTAACTAACCTAAAGTCGCCTTTCCAAGTTGTCCGGAGATCAATTCACTATTGCGAAAATAAACAAACCCATCATTTGGGCACATTGTTTTCAATTCTCTTTTCCTGTCATCAAGCTTTGTGCTGTATGTTTTCTCCTTAACAGTAAGATTCACATAGACCCTCACATTTGCATTTGGGCGCAATAAAATGCTAAATAACTGTTTACCACTCCAGAGCTCAACTGGCTGCAAAGAATAATTGCATTGAGAAAATATCTACACTGACTGTATAAATTAGCAAACATAATTGAAACTTCGGAAAAGATTTTGCTTCATGCGTCTTATTAAATCAAAGGTGGAAAACTCAACCAAGCTACAAACCAATGCATGGCACAGAAAGACAATGTTGATATAAAAGGATATGCATATGCCCTTATCATAGTTCATTTTTCATAACACATCACTTGCGGGGAAAAAATCAGAAAAGAATTTTATTTGAAGGGAAGAAAACAAAGAAAAGGAGATAACATATACTCCTTGGAACACCTTGCCCCTAACTTCACATTGGGATAGGGTTGTTCTTGTTCTTACTGCTACTCTGGTTCTCAGCAATGGTTATTTCAAGGACATCATATCTGATTTTCTAAGGGATGGGCTGCCATATTGCATTCCTAGCTTTCTCGTGTCCTTAGTCTGTCTTTTAAAACTCTTGCTGATACCTAATCCTCACTCCACAGTGTACTTGTTTCTTTTTAATAAAACTTCTATTGCTATACCCAAATAAAAATGACAAGGGAATTATACTAAGAAAAAAGATAACATAGGAAAGGAAAAGCTGCTAAAAAGAGAAAATAACTTTAATCCAAGGTTAACTCAATCTGATGCAGGAACCACTGCACCTTTTCAGAGAGTTAATGCTTTCTAAGATATGTCCCTAAGAAGTGAATTTTCAGGAGTCAAGTAGCTGGGAAAGCTAGCAATCTATTTCAGAGAATATAAAAGAGAATAATAAAATTCAACAGATGATAATAGACCTATATATTGCAAAAAGGAATGCAACACTGGTATGCAAGAGTAAGCAGATACACACCAACATACATATTGTTAGAAAAGATGATAAAATGTAGAAGAAAATGATATTGTATTCTGAAATATTTGCTTGAATGGATACAAGAGCTGAGAGGTATATATATACAACTCAGGACAGCAAAAGCCTAATAACAGAATGCTTAGTCAGCAGGAATCTAATCTATTCTAGAATCTGTATCTGATACACAATCTAAATAAAACTAACCACATGGGTAAACACCCACGCGCCTGCCTGAGGCTAAAACAGGAAAGAGAAAATACAAAAGGAATAATAAGAAACAGAATCAGCTGTTACTAATATTCA
Organism: Sesbania bispinosa; assembly: GCA_026901365.1. Lineage (NCBI taxonomy): Eukaryota > Viridiplantae > Streptophyta > Magnoliopsida > Fabales > Fabaceae > Sesbania > Sesbania bispinosa. The sequence goes on along the minus strand of QLOH01000048.1, from coordinate 1,451,992 downwards.
CTAACATTCCCCCCTCAAACTCAGGGTGGTGTTGCAAGAGTCAACTTGTCAAACACCCTGAGTTTGGTTCTAAGAGCCTGAAAACGAAGAGGAGAAAGAGCCTTGGTGAGCACATCAGCAAACTGAAAGTCAGAAGGGACATGAGAAACCACAAGACTTTTGCTGAGAACCTTTTCTCGAACAAAGAAAATATCAAGTTCCATATGCTTGGTCCGAGCATGAAGGACAGGATTGTGAGAGAGAGAAACAGTACTGAGATTGTCACAATAGAGAATAGGAGTCTGAAAAGAAATTCTGAGTTCCTTGAGAAGAGATTCTAGCCATAGAATATCAGCAGCAGTGGAGGCCAAGCTTTTGTATTCAGCCTCTGTACTGGAGCGAGCAACAAGAGTTTGTTTCCTTGACCACCAAGAGACCAAATTGGGGCCCAGAAAAATACAAGAACCAGAGGTGGATCTGCGATCATCGCGATCTGAGGCCCAGTCAGCATCAGAAAAGGCAATAAGAGGCAGGGAAGAAGAAGTACAAGGTTGCAGTAACAGCCCATGGTGAATAGTGCCCTTTAGATACCGAAGAATTCTCTTGACAGCTTTCCAATGATCCTCAAGAGGCTGAGACATAAACTGGCAAACTTTATTGACAGCAAAACAAATTTCAGGACGAGTGATGGTGGCATATTGAAGAGCTCCAACAATGGATCTGTACAAAGTGGGATCTGCAACATAATCAGCACCATATTTGGACAACTTAAGATTAGTGTTAGAGTATGATAAGCACATGTGCCTATTAGCTGTTAGTGTTAGTTTTCTATTATCTATTTCTGTTATCTGTTAGAACAGCTGTTAAGCTGTTAAGTGTAACAGCTTGTAACTGAGTCAGTTACAAGCTGATGTAGCTTCTCTTAGAAGCCTCTGTGCTTTATATAAACCTGTGTAATCAGATCTCAAAAACAGATTGGAAATACAATTCAAAACAGTTTAAGATCAAAATTTCTCTCAGCTTTTCTTTCAGTTTCTTTCACTCTACTTTTCTTACATGGTATCATGAGCTTCTACCCGATCCAGTAACCATGTCTTCCCTTTCCACTGATTCGCATTGTGCCTCTGCTGCACCTATAACCTTCTCACATGTTATCACCATCAAAGTCGATGAAACAAACTTCGACCATTGGAAGCAGCAAATTGAAGGAGTAATTCGCGGGTACAAACTTCAGAGATTTCTAGTTAGTCCTCAAATTCCACAACGTTTTCTCACTGAAGCAGATAGGGATCTTGGGAATGTGAATCCAGCCTACACTGAATGGGAACAACAAGACTCCTTATTATTCACTTGGCTTCTATCTTCTCTCTCTATAGATATTCTTCCAAATGTTATGACTTGTCTGCATTCTTGGCAAATCTGGGAGGAACTACACAACTTTTTCCATGCGCAGAGCAAGGCAAAATCCAGCCAGCTTCGTTCCGAACTCAAAGTTATTTCCAAAGGCTCTCTCACTATGATTGAGTATCTCAAGAAAGTCAAAGTCACTGTTAATACACTGTGTTCTATTGGAGACCCAATTCCCTTTCGTGATCATTTAGAAGCTATCCTAGACGGCCTTCCTGAAGATTATCATCCCATTATTGCTGTGATCCAGAATCGCACAGATCTTTGTACCATTGCTGAAGTGGAAGCTATGCTGTTGGCCCATGAAGTTCGCTTAGAAAAGAGCAAGAAGAAACTCCTAGCTGATTCAAGCTCTCTCTCTGTAAATGTTGGGCAAGTTACTGCACCTAATTCTTCTTCATCTGCTGTTGCTAATCAGGTATCACTTTCATCTCAAGATACTCAGAATTTTAATTCTAATCAAGATTCTGGTAGTTTTGGCCGTGGACATCAATACAGTGGCAATTTTCGTGGCCGTGGAGGACGCTTTGGTGGTAGCTCCAATATACAATGCCAAATTTGCTACAAGTTTTGGCATGAGGCTAGTATGTGTTATCATCGATTTTCTGACTTTTCTTACTCCTACCCTCAATACTATCCTCCCTCTGGTTTCAACACTTGGTATCCACCGCCACCTAGACTTGCACCTAAGCAGCATACTTATTCTGGTAATAATTCTCAGCAGCCACAGTCAATGACTCATCACAGTCGTCCACCTAATCAGCCTCAACCTCAAGCTTACCTCACTGCTCCTGACAATTCTCACTCACGATCGTGGTACCCTGATTCGGGTGCCACCCATCATGTAACTAATGAGGCAGCCAACCTTTCAGACTCAATTCAACTTGTTGGTTCAGAGGAAGTTTTAGTGGGAAACGGCCAAGGTTTGTCCATTGTTTCTGTTGGTTCTAAAACCTTTTCTTCTCCTTATCATCCAAACACTTCTCTTCATCTCAAAAATCTTCTCTTAGTCCCATCTATTACCAAGAATCTTGTTAGTGTTAGTAAGTTTGCTAAAGACAACTTTGTGTTCTTTGAATTTCACCCAACTTTCTGTGTTGTCAAATCACAGGCCACTTCTGAAGTGCTTCTTCGTGGCTCACTGGATAAAGATGGTCTCTATACTTTTGATAATTTTTCATCTTCATGTATTACACCCACTGTACTCTCCACTACCCATTTCCCTTGTGACTCATCAAATGTAAAAATTTTAGATTTTGCTACTGCATCTCAAGCAATAACACCTACTGCCTACACCATGTGGCACTATAGACTTGGTCACCCTCATCATGAGGCTTTACGTGTAGCATTACAACTTTGTAATATTTCCATACCTAATAAAAGTTCTACAGATTTTTCCTGTACTGCTTGCTGTTTGGGTAAGTCTCATAGATTACCTTCTTCTAACTCCACTACTGTTTACACAGCCCCCTTGGAACTCATTTTTAGTGACCTATGGGGTCCAGCCCCTATTGAATCATCTTGTGGTTTCAAATATTTTCTCACTTGTGTGGATGCATTCTCACGCTATACTTGGGTCTATCCCCTTAAAGCTAAATCTAACACTCTCAAAACCTTTCTTCAATTCAAGGCGATGGTGGAATTACAATTTAATTCTAGAATAAAATCTGTCCAAACAGACTGGGGGGGTGAATTTCGGCAATTGTCTACCTATTTTGCAGATTTGGGGATTGTTCACAGACTCACTTGTCCTCACACTCATCATCAAAATGGCATTGTTGAGCGCAAGCACAGACATATTGTAGAAACAGGGCTTACCTTACTTGCTCAGGCTGAATTACCTTACCTATATTGGGACCATGCCTTTCTTACTACAGCCTATCTCATTAACAGACTACCTACACCTATCCTGGAATTTCAGTCCCCTTATTTCAGATTATTCAAACAACTTCTAGATTACAAATTTATGAAGGTCTTTGGCTGTGCTTGCTTCCCTTTTCTTCGCCCCTACAATACCACCAAACTTGCCTACCGATCAAAAGAGTGCATTTTCTTGGGCTACTCTACTGCTCATAAAGGTTACAAATGCTTGGATGCAGATGGCAGAATCTTCATATCTAAAGATGTTATCTTTCATGAGTCACGATTTCCATATTCCTCTCTTTTTTCACCTAAAACAGCAACTCCATCTCCTACACCTCCACCCATCCAGCTGCTCCACCAATTATTTCTTCTAAACCTGTGCTCTCTAACTCCATTTCTCCTATAACAACCTCTCCTATTGTACCCTCCTCTATTCCCTCAAATAACCCTTTACCTGTTTCTCTTTCTACTCCCTCAACCTCTCAAACCCTTCCCTTTGTCCATCCCCTAAATGTCCATCCTATGCAAACTCGTAGCAAAAATGGCATCACTAAACCAAGATTAGAACCTAGAGTCCTCCTTACTCATCTTGCACCTTCTACTATCAAACAAGCCTTGGCTAACCCACAATGGTTTCAAGCAATGAAAGAGGAGTATGATGCTTTGTTGCGAAACAAAACCTGGTCACTGGTTCCACTTCCTGCTCATAGACAAGCAATTGGTTGTAAATGGGTGTTTAGAGTCAAAGAAAATTCTGATGGTTCTCTTAATAAATATAAGGCAAGGCTTGTGGCAAAGGGATTTCACCAAAAGGCTGGTTTTGACTATTCTGAAACCTTTTCTCCTGTTGTCAAACCTGTTACTGTTAGAACCGTTCTTACTATTGTTGTTTCTAAGGGCTGGCCTATTCAGCAAATTGATGTAAACAATGCCTTCCTTAATGGCTTATTGGAGGAGGAGGTATACATGGTGCAACCTCCTGGTTTTGAACACAGTGACAAGACTCTAGTGTGCAGGTTACATAAGTCCCTGTATGGCTTAAAACAGGCCCCCCGGGCCTGGTTTGAGAGACTTAATTCAGCTCTTCTATCTTTTGGCTTCAAACCGAGCAAGTGTGATCCTTCTCTCTTCATTTTTCATCAAGGAACTCACTGCATCTATATTCTGGTTTATGTAGATGATATAATCATCACTGGAGATTCCATATTATTAATTCAACAACTAATTTCTAAGTTGAATTCTGAATTTGCTCTCAAACAGCTTGGTTCCTTGGATTATTTCTTGGGTATACAGGTGACTAACTTAGCTGATGGTTCTCTCCTTTTGTCTCAAACCAAATACATCACTGATTTACTGGTGAGAGTTGGTATGTTTGAAGCCAAGGGCCTCTCTACTCCTATGTCTAGCAGTACTAAGTTGACAAAAGTTGGTACAGATTACCTTCAAGATCCTTCTAATTACAGATCTATCGTGGGGGCACTGCAGTATGCTACAATAACTAGGCCTGAAATTTGCTTTGCAGTAAACAAAGCCTGTCAATTTCTCTCTCAGCCTCTTGAAGAACATTGGGCAGCAGTCAAAAGAATATTGAGATATCTTAAAGGAACACTCACCTATGGTTTACTCATTCAGAAGGCTCCGCTTGATAAACCTCTTGCATTTACTGCCTACTGTGATGCAGACTGGGCTTCAGATCCAGATGATCGTAAATCTACTTCTGGATCCTGCATATTTCTTGGTTCCAATTTAGTGTCCTGGTGGCCTAAGAAACAGAATCTAGTGGCTCGTTCTAGTACTGAGGCAGAGTACCGAAGTCTAGCTAACACAACAGCAGAGATTTTATGGATTCAATCACTCCTAACTGAGTTAAAGGTTCCCTTTACTACCCCTCAGGTGTTTTGTGACAATCTTAGCACTGTTATGCTATCACATAATCCTGTTTTACACTCCAGAACTAAGCATATGGAACTAGATATTTTCTTTGTCAGAGAAAAGGTGATTGACAAAAGCCTAGCAGTTCATCATATTCCTTCTGAGGATCAGTGTGCAGACATTTTGACCAAGGCTTTACCTGCAGCCAGATTTGCAACACTCAGGGACAAACTCAGGGTGTTTGATAAACTCTCATTTCTCAATCCTCCCTGAGTTTGAGGGGAGCATGTTAGAGTATGATAAGCACATGTGCCTATTAGCTGTTAGTGTTAGTTTTGTTATCTGTTTCTGTTATCTGTTAGAACAGCTGTTAAGCTGTTAAGTGTAACAGCTTGTAACTGAGTCAGTTACAAGCTGATGTAGCTTCTCTTAGAAGCCTCTGTGCTTTATATAAACCTGTGTAATCAGATCTCAATAAACAGATTGGAAATACAATTCAAAACAGTTTGAGATCAAAATTTCTCTCAGCTTTTCTTTCAGTTTCTTTCAGTTTCTTTCACTCTACTTTTCTTACAATTAGCAACCATGGGAGTAGAGATACTGTTGGCATCTATCATCTTAGCTTTAGCAAGGATATCCTTGATGTACTTGGATTGTGATAGAAGAAGAGATCCATTAGAGAGATGTTGAACCTCAATGCCCAAAAAATAGTCAAGTTTTCCAAGTTCCTTAAGAGAAAACTCAGAGTTGAGAGTCTTGATAAGCTGCTGGATGTAAGACAAAGAGCTGCCAGCAATAATTATATCATCAACATAAACAAGGATGTAGATGCAGTGAGTAGATGAGTGAAGAAAGAACAAAGAAGGGTCACACTTGCTGGAAGTAAAACCAAGTTTGACAAGACTGGAAGCAAGTCTGTCAAACCATGCCCGAGGGGCCTGTTTGAGACCATAGAGAGCTTTATGAAGCTTACAAACAAGGTGGCTATCTGAAGATTCAAAGCCAGGAGGCTGAACCATATAAACCTCTTCCTCCAAGATGCCATTGAGGAAAGCATTGCTGATATCAATCTGTTGAAGTGCCCAGCCTCTTGAAATAGCTAAGGTGAGGATAGTCCGAACTGTTACAGGCTTTACCACAAGGGAGAAGGTCTCAGTATAGTCAAAAACTGGTTGTTGGGGAAAGCCTTTGGCAATCAGCCGTGCCTTGTACTTGTTAACAGAACCATCAGGATTCTCCTTAATCCTGAACACCCATTTACAACCAATTGCTTGCCTACCTGCAGGAAGAGGGACTAAAGACCATGTCCCATTTTGCATTAGTGCAGAATATTCAACTTGCATAGCAGAAAACCATTTAGGATCTTGCAAAGCCTGTTTAAAAGATGTAGGTTCTAGGTGAGTGAGAAGGAGTGTAGGATGCAACCGAGGTTTGACAATGCCTGCTTTGGAGCGAGTGATCATAGGATGAATGTTGGAAGGTTGGGATAAATGAGAGGCTGGACAGGGTGAAGGGTGAGGTGAATTATTGGAAAGAGGTTGAGGGTTGGACAAGGCTGAGGTGTGAGGGGAAGTAGGGGATGAGGAGGATGTGGTGGGAGTGGAATTAGGAGATGATGAAGAGGAAGTTAAACCTGGTATAGTGTTAGAAATGGGTGCTGCAGATACAAGTGGAATTTGGGAAATAGGAAGAGAAACAGAGTTGGGTACCGAGGCAGGAGTAGAGGGATAAAAGGAAGGTGTATATGGGAAACGGTGCTCATTGAAGAGGACATCTTTAGAGACAAAGATTCGGCCATCAGAAGCAAGACACTTGTAGCCTTTGTGATCAGAGGACTAGCCCAAAAAGATACATTCCTTAGAGTGAAAGGACAGTTTGTGAGAGTTGTAAGGCCTTAGGAAAGGGAAACATGCACAGCCAAAGACTTTTAAGAATTTATAATCAGGAACATGACCAAAAAGGATAAGGTAAGGAGACTTGTGAAGAACAGATGTAGGCAATCTGTTGATGAGGTAGGTAGCTGTAAGAAAAGCATGATCCCAGAATTTGAAGGGCAAATTGGATTGAGCCAAGAGAGTAAGACCAGTTTCAACAATGTGACGATGTTTGCGTTTAACTGAGCCATTTTGGTGATGAGTGTGGGGACAGGTAATCCTGTGAAGGATGCCAATATCAGTGAAAAATTTATTTAAAGGACGAAATTCACTTCCCCAATCTGTTTGAACTGATTTTAATTTGGTATTAAATTGCAATTCAGCCATGTTCTTGAAGTGAATAAAGACTTGACATGCATCAGATTTTAATTTAAGTGGATAAATCCAGGTAAATTTAGAGTAAGCATCCACACAAGTGAGAAAATAACGATGGCCTTGAGAGGAGAGAACAGGGGAAGGACCCCATAAATCACTGTATACAAGCTCAAGGGGAGTAGTAAAGACAGAAGTGGAAGGAGAAGAGGGAAGTCTGTGAGCTTTTCCCAAACAACATGCATCACAAAAATCAAGTGCAGTTTTACTTGGTAAAGAAACATTACAAGCTTGCAAAGCTGTTTTGAGTACATCAGTATTAGGGTGACCTAGTCTACAGTGCCAAAGATGATACAAAGTAGAACTAGACTTATTCAAACATGAAACAGAAAGAGCAGAAGGCTCAGCAGAAGCAAGCTTGGTTGAAGAGAAAACAGCAGTCTCGTGAGAGTTGAGCATATTTGGGAAGGAATAGAGACCATCCTTGCCAAGGGTACCCAAGAGAAGAGGTTCAGAAATGGCCTGAGATTTGACAACACAAAAGGAAGGGTGAAATTCAAAGAAAACAGCATTATCTTTAGCAAATTTACTAACACTAACCAGGTTTTTAGTAATGGAGGGAACAAGTAAGAGGTTATTAAGGGTAAGGTGTTTGTGTGAATTATAGGGTGAAGAAAAAGAGGTAGAACCAATAGCAGTAATTGACAAACCTTGGCCATTTCCTACAAAAACCTGATCAGAACCTGGAAGTGGGATGCTTTCTTGGAAGGCTTCACCATCAGCAGTAACATGGTGAGAAGCTCCAGAATCAGGATACCAGTTCAAGGTGGATGAGGTCGAGTCAGAACCGGTGACAAATGCTTGTGGGCGCATAGGTCTGGGAGTCCCAGAAGGTGCTTGAAACTGATGAGAAGAACTAGGTGATTGATGGAGGAGCAGTGGGATAATGAGATGGGGCTGAAGGTGCAGAATACCGAGGCTGAGAATATTGAGTCCAGCTTCCTTGAAACCACGACTGAGAAGGATGAGAAACAGGCCCCATATCCGGAGTAGTGTCTGTAGTAGCAGATACTAGCATCATGACCCATTTTGTAACAAATTTGACACTGCACATTATAAAAACAACCTCCACCTCTTCTACCACGACCTCTGGAGCCACCAAAACGACCACGACCACGATAATTATTGTTGCCTCTGCCAGAGTAGTGATTAAATGAAGTATGGGGGTTGAAGGAAGGTGCAGAATCATGATCAGCAGAATCAGAAGATGGAGGAGGATTTTCTGGAGCCTTAGTTTGGGTGAGGTTAACAGTGAGGACATCATTCAACACAGTCTTTTTGTTCTTCTCTATGCGCAGCTCACGAGCTAGAAGTAGGGATTCAAGTTCATCCAGAGGACACACTTCACCTTTGCTATTAACAACATCAATTACCGAATCATATTCTTCCGGTAGTGCTTCAAGAATAATTTCAAACTGATCACGGTAGGGAATGGGATCCCCAATGGATAAGAGAGAATCAGAAATGGCTCGAATTCGAGCAAAGAATTCGGAGATGCTGCGGTCTCCTTTGGTGATGGAACGAAGCTCAGAACGGAGCTGCCGGGAACGATTTTTAACTTGATTATCAAAAAATTTGTGAATCTCCTCCCACACTTGCCAAGAGTGACGGCAGACCACAACTTTAGGGAGAAGAGAATCGAAAATTGTTGACAGAAGCCAGGTACAGAGGAGTGAGTCTTGTTGATCCCACTCGATATATGCAGGATTTTCGATGCTAAGGTCTCTATCGGATTCTGAAAGATATTTCAGAGGAATGGCTGGGTTTGTGACAAAACGGTGAAGTTTATGGCACGTATAACACCTTCTACTTGCTGCCTCCATCGCAGAAAGTTGTTTGCGTCTAACTTGACTGAGATTTGATAAGAGAAGGAGGTTGCAAAGCGCCCATCAGGACATCCGCTATCAGAGAACGGATTTTCAAGACCGGAAGCCATGGATCAAGCTCTTGATACCATGTTAGAAAAGATGATAAAATGTAGAAGAAAATGATATTGTATTCTGAAATATTTGCTTGAATGAATACAAGAGCTGAGAGGTATATATATACAACTCAGGACAGCAAAAGCCTAATAACAGAATGTTGAGTCAGCAGGAATCTAATCCTATTCTAGAATCTGTATCTGATACACAATCTAAATAAAACTAATCACATGGGTAAACACCCACGCGCCTGCCTGAGGCTAAAACAGGAAAGAGAAAATACAAAAGGAATAATAAGAAGCAGAATCAGTTGTTACTAATATTCACTAACACATATACACGCACGCACACACAAATATGTGTATGTATGTAATGATGTGCATCTACTTACTCCAAGAGTAAGTTCTGGCACATTAATTCCACGAAATAATTGTGTTTATTTCATTAATCCAATCATTAGAATGAAATTTTGCATGAGGCATGGGGGCATTTGAAAGAGTTTTTTAGGGCTTATTTGGACTTACCTTACAATATATACACTAAGCAAGTGTTTTAAGCTTATAAAAATAGCTTATGACAACTACCTATAAGCTCTTTTGAGTTTATTTCAATGAGCTTCTTAGATAAGATTATGAAAATCAGTTTTTACGTAAGTGCTCAATGGCATAAGCTCTCATGTGATAAGTGCTTATTAAAAATCACTTAATTAAGTTGTTTACCCAAATGCACTCTAATTCTGTAAAAATTCATACAACTTAAAATAATTGATATTTCATTGCACCATTTATTTTAAAATGTAACATTTTTTCAGAATATAAAAAAAGGATTGACTATCATATTATACACCTATGAATGCCTAATTTATTTTATTAATCTAAAATCTGGGCTGCAGAATAAAGATAATATTGCATTGGTTAAATTTGCATATTACAGAAAGTTCTTCAAAGAAGTACCATATTTATAATCTAAAATTCTCACCTTAATAATAGCAGGAGTTGGCAGATCAATAGGATCCATGCCATCTCCCATGTATGAGCAAATAAGTGAAAAAGTAGAACGATCATAAAAAGTATCTTTCCTAGTTATGAGAAAGGAAGAGGTTAAAAAGTCTTGAGTAGAGGCAACTAGAATTTCGCCATTTTTTGGTGTGCACAAATTGTTTTGCACCTGAAAATAAGCAAAGCCTCAGTAAGGTCTACTTGAAATTTACAAACAAAATAAAGAACAAAATATGAATTATTCAAATGTTTACAGTTATTGAGCATCATACACTTCATTGAACAAATCATATAATATTTAAAGATGTAAACAATGATAGTTAAAACATCTGTAACGAAAATCATCTAATCAAAATATGTGTTGGGATTAGTTTATTTTGTTCAAAGAATCTAACAATCAACATGTTGCAGAGGGAGCATTTGGCTGAAAAGCTATTTTGTGTAAGCAAAATCAAACATAAAAAAGTTCTTGCTTAATTAAAAAATGCATTTAAAAAATTATAACAATTAAGTTTTTTAAAAGAAAAAAACTAAAAAAAAAATTCAGTTCTCAGAAGCTAAAATAATAGCTTTTGAACAAAAGCTCTAAAAAAGGTTGCATCATATAAAGGCTTTTTATTAAGCGTAAATGGGCCTTAAAAGATGCCTTATTGGAAAGCAGTACAAGGAAAATATAGCAAAAATCATGAAATAAATGAAAGAAGAAAAAGCTAGATGGGCAGCACCAAGAAGACAAATAACTGAAAGGCCCATAATTGGAATCCTCCAGCAGGACAATCAGAAGACCAAACCAGGTGGACGCATAATGAAATTCTTTTTGGATAAAAAAAATGTGTAGTAAAAACTGGACCTATAAGCATTATAAATGTCAACGTGCAATCTTTTACAACAACAGGATCCATTGATTATACCGTCATCAACAAAATAGCCTCTGTTCGAGCCTCCTCAGTCTGTGGTACATGTAAGTTCATCTCATCACCGTCAAAATCAGCATTATATGGATTACACACAGATTCATTGAATCTCAAAGTTCTCCAAGGCATAATCCTTGCCTGCGTGAGCAAATCGAGATTAATGAAATTATCCAAATTTGATTCTATTCTACATTTTAAGTTTAATAAATTACCCTATGACACATCATAGACATCCTGTGTAAACTTGGCTGTCTGTTGAAAAGAACAATGTCTCCATCTTCCAAATGGCGATCAACAATATCACCAAATCTCAGTTCATCAGCAAGGCGCTTCCTACAAGAAACTTTTAAGGACCTGCAAAACAATGATTGGTTCTAGATAATTGGGACAGAAGATAAAATCAGATTGATATTAGTTCACATAGGGAAAAATGAAACAGTACAAACCATGTTGGACCTCCAGCATGTCTAAGCAACCTTGCACCAGGATATTTATCAGGACCATTTCTCACACATTGTCTCAACTTCTCTATGTTGTGATGCGTAACACGCTCAGGATAAGTCAAAATGCGAGCCATATGGATAGGTATTGCAACCTGAAGTAAGTAAATAAGTTAGGGGGCCTAAACTTGAACCTTGAAGAAGAGAGGTAACTTTCCCGTGTTATTCTTTTAATCGGAAATATAGAGATAGTAAGTCTTTTCAGTGAGTATAGTATTGTTTTTGTTAGAAATATATCCATTCATGTGCCTTCCACCCAACAGCTCAAGCTTTTGGGATAGTTGGTTCATAACGTGGTATCAGAGCCTCTATGACCGAGTGGTCAAGAGTTTGATCCTTGTCACCCCTCATTATTCCAATAAAAAAGGTTTAATTTCAACACAAGGTAGGTGAGTGGGCCTGTGCATTGTCCACACTTCAAGCCCAATGGCCTCTTGCATGGGGCGTTAGAAATATACCCATTCATGTGTCCTCCACCCAACAACTTAAGCTTTTGGGATAGTTGGTTCATGACAATTTTTATGTTTGATAAATATTTATGCTTTTAGTTTATTGGCTTGTGCTTCATTCAAAGGACAGAAAGAACATATATGGAGCAAAGTGTCTGACCTCAGTAATCTTAAGATTAGGATCCGGTGAAATAACTGTCCTCCCAGTATATTCAACACGTTTCCCAGATAAGTTGCCACGGAAACGTCCCTGCTTCCCTTTAAGGCGCTGAACGAAACCAGCCAATGGTTTGGTTGCTTGCATATAGTATGGTACACCACGAACATCACTATTAATGAATTGAGCAACCTCAAATTGAAGCATATCCCAACCATCCTAAACAAAAATCATCAAAACAATCACAATACCATTACATCCTGGAACCCAAAGAAACAATCTCATGACAAAAGAAAAACAAAGAGATCAGATAAATGTAAACAATACCAAGCAAACTGCAAAACCAGTGTCTAGACAGTATACAATTCAAATCAACATTACATTAGGAATAAAATCCATAGTATAGTATTGTAGAGTTATAACAAATTTTATAAGAAAGAAACACCAATGAATCAACCACGACATGTGGCTCATTTGGTAAACTGAGCTCTATATGAGTTGACCTGACCTTGGGTGCAGGATTCCAGATTCCACTGGAGGCACCCTTCAGGTTTAGGCCAAGGCAAGAGCCCATGCCCAAACAGGATCTAGCCCCAAACCTAAAGAGTGAGTGGACACCTTATAGACAGTATAATACAACAAAGATAAGTATAAATTCCAAAGCACTAAAATACAAACATGGTGTGATAACGTGTTAGATTTCAATAATCAATAATCAAAGGAGAAACAAGACACATTGAGGGGAACCTGGGGAAGTTTACAGTAGAAGACTTGAGAGAATGAGAATATTCCAGAACTGAATCAGTACTATATTGTGAAGAGATCTAAATCTGTGTGTGTAATTAGAGTGTACCTCTTAACTGGGTCTAACTGACTCTACCTATACTGACAGCTGTCAATTTAGAGATGAGATCTAACAGAAACACAAGTTGAGAGCTCAGACACATGCTCTACAGAGAGCCCAATACAAACCAGTCACTCTAACATAACATCTACAAGACAAATGAAAAAGCCTGTTTCAAGTGTATGATATAGGGGAAAACCTGTCTTTTTATATGCAAAAAGGGAGTAACTCATAATATTAACAAACAAATAACCAAAATATTTAATATCATTGAAACTTTACAAGTAAAATTTGATCACTTAATTTGCCCTACTATACCAGAAATTTGAATGAACCACTTGATTCTTGTAATTCTTGGCGCAAAACAGCATTTGCTTGGATTATTTTCTTTAGCCTCTCTGTTATGTCATTTTCATTGCTGCCACAAATAAAAGGAAACCATAAGCACCAGTTATATCATTTTTAAAAGAAGAATGATTGAAGCTGAGAAAAACAGAGAAGGAGATCAGGTCAGGAATCCTCCAAGCCAAGGTAGTTAAAATCTAGATCTTACTAAGGATCAGAAGGGGGGTCCCAAGATCATAAATCATGGGATCGTAACATGGATCATAAGATACTACTCACTAAAAGTAATACTGAACATAGGATAGAGCCGAAGGAGGAGATCCACAAAGGAAACATAGGACTCATTACTCACTAAACAAAAACATGTACCAAACAGAGGAAATTCAGAAAATGCAGCAATGAGAGATGATTATTAAAGCTGATACAAAGACTCTGCTCTCCCTAAGCTAAGCCACCAATTCTCTCCAAAATTCTGTTATGCCTCTACATTATTTCCTGTCCCTTCATATCATTAAATCACTCTCCTGTCTGATACCTTGCTGCCATATGTACATTCTGTTAGACTCTCCCACAATTGTTTCCTCCTTACTCCTAGCAGCATTCCTATTTTTTATCTCCATGCATAAACACGCATGACTTCATTGGGCCAACACTTCACCCTCTCTTTTTTTTCCTTCTATTATACACGTGTCAAAGGCCCATCAGGGATCAAATGGGCTAATGAAAGAGGAAAAAAACATAAGCATGACCAAACTGGCATTACCTCTGTGATCCATCCATTATAACTGAAGGTCGAATAGCTATAGGTGGCACAGGAATGTTTGTTACGATGAGCTTCTCTGGTCTCTCAGCAACGTAAAGCAATTCACAATCCTAGAACAGTGACAAAATTGTTCAACTAGAGAGAAAAGTAAACCTCTGCATGGCATTCATAATGCCTTAAAATACCGTGATCCCTTCTTCAAAAGGAAAAGAGAAGAGAAATCAAACCAAAAAAAAAAATCTGCATAAATATAAATGTCTACCTCGTCAATCATCCTTCTAAACAGGGAAAGAACATGGAAAGGGTTAAGAAATCGAGAAGTCAAGTCATTAGTCGCCTTATACTCTCTCATATGAGAAAGTGCTGATTGGAGCTCAGCAACAATATCATTATTACATTTTGAGCAATCATGAACAATGCTTAGTGCAGCCGGAACCTTTTTTACTGAACCTGTATCACAATCATCACCAATATCACCATTCAGATACCAAAAAGCGCATATCTTAACAAGAATTAGGCCATACAATCATATTTAATCCCCACTCTTATTATGAATTAGGCCCATTTGTTTGAGTTAAAAATGACTTTATCATACAACTTTTTCTTAGAATCTATTATTTTCAACTTCTGAGAAAAACAATAAAGAGTCTATTTTTTAGGATTTTGCTTTTAAAAAACATCATTGTTATAAATTTTAAACATATATTTTAAGTAAAAAAGCACTTTTTCATTAAAACAGACACGCACACAAAACAAATGGACCCTTGGTGTAAATATTTCCCGCTTAGAACAAGAGGGTAAGTTTCTATTGAGTAGGGGAAAAAAGAGGAAATCTTTATGCCATGTGTGGGGATAATTAAGCTTCTAAACCCTATAATAGAAGCTTACTAGACATTGGGCTTGCGGCAGCTAATAGCATCATGTAAACCACTTTCAAGGCTACAACAGCATTCCAATTCTTTCATTTCCCCAAACCCTACATTGTTTAACTCTTACATGCCGGTCAATAATTAGTGTCATTTAAGGTTGTCCATTACTTCAAAAGAAGAAAGTAATAGGCATAACAGTCATCTCATACAGATTATTTTTCTAATGTTTCTATCTTCTTCGATTCTCCTAAAATTATTAGTATTTCTTGCAATCCTGTGGGAGGCCCAGATTACACTAGGTATCCCTGATCACTACTTTTGGGGTTACATTCAGAGCACAACTCAAACCCAAAACATTGACTCAAATTGACAAACTCTCAACCTCCATATAATCTCCATTTTAATTTTTTTCCCCTTAATCTTATTTATTTGGCGAAAAAAAAGATCCAGAACAATAGATAGGAAACCAAGACACTCCAAGTCACAGTCACAGTATTTATATTACACATACCCAAGAACATTGGACATCTCACAAGGGATGGGCTGTTGTGTTTTTGGGTGATGATAATTTAAAAATGTCTATGTTAGGAAACTTCCTATCATGAGGGCGTAAGTGAGGAAAAATTGTAGTGGATCCGAGCCCCAAGTGGGCATGGGAATTGGAATGACTGGGGATAACTAACAGTCAGCCTGGACATAGGGGGATATTGGAGGGAAATTCTTGACTGCATCAAACAAGACATAACCACAGACCTTCACATCATGGTTTAATTTATAGAATCAAGACAAGAACATTGGGAAGCCATATCCTCCACATAACAAAGGAAAGCACCAGAAAAAAAAATCATATTCTAAAATATTTAAAAAGATACTGATAAAAATAAAAATCATTTATTTCAGGTTGTTGCAGCTTATGCCTTATTCTAGCTGCCAACTATGTACTCAAGGGCTTCTTGCAAACAACCAAAACTGTATGAGCTTTATTCATAGCCATGAAAAAATACGCAAAAGGAAATTAAATATTTACTAAGGTTAAATCCATAATAACCTTTGAGACGGAATCAACTCCAAAAATGTAGAAGTAATAAAGTTTATACTGAATATAGAAATTAAGTCACAAAAAGACAACCTCTAAACAAATTCCAATTATAAAGTAACTAGAACAAAGCATAAAACAAACCATTATAATATCCACATCGTGGGCACTGCACAACTTTGCTACAACTTTTTATTATAGATTCTTTACGTAACTGTTTCTTCTGCAGTTCATCCATTTTAGGGTTTCTCATTTTCTTCAAATATTTTTTACGGGTATCATCATCAAGGAGAATACGAGCACAACCCTGAAAAAAACACCAAATGTTGACATATAGTTTAAGAAGAAAATTAAGGATACAACATTAGGACAACTATGTACTAAAAAGCATGCTATACTATATACAAAATTTCATGTCAAATAACAGTAACAGATAGAAAAATGCTTGGGTAAAATAGAATGACCATTAGTAATGAGTGTGACATGCAAACTTGTAAATAGATTTTTACACATTATAACATAAAAACATATTATAACCTATTTTTTGTTTTGTTTTGTTCTTTTTTTTTTTTTGCCTTTTGTCAAAGTCCTACATATGTCTTTGAACACTACATTTTTTAGACTGAATAATGTTCAGTCATTCAGTTTTTATATAAATTGATGAAAATGACAGACCACCAAAGCATGAACTAAACAGAGAACAAATTGGAACCAAAAAGCAAAGTCTGCATTTTTTAGTACAGATAACTTTTCTGCTCCTCTCGGTGCATAAGGAGGATCAATTTTGAACCTCAAGGAGGGAGAATGTCCACTTATCGCCAAGTGAGTGACCACTAAACCAAAGGTCTCGCAGTGCTTTAAGCTTTAGTTCCTATAACAGGAAACTTAACACTACAGTCCTTCAAAAAGCCAATTCATAAGGCTAAACATTCTGAAATTGTGTCATCCATATATGCATGTTATGTCAGTACTTATAACTTATAAGTCAACAGAAATGAGATAAAAGTATAAAACAACAGAACCACTGTGTTGATGATAAAGGAAATACCAAAATCCAGAGACAGAGAAAGTAGATAAGAAACACATGAAGATTTGGATACCTTACAAATGCACTTCAGTATTTCCACGATGGTACTTAAGTATCCAACATTGTAAACGGGAAGGGCAAGGTTTAAGTATCCATAGTGCCCTTGACAGTCAAGAAAGTTCCCATGGCATGTTGCACAGACAAGACTCTTATTAGCAGGACCCTGAATTGCATGAAAACATTGTTTTATTGTAGCATTCTATGCAGGAAAAGACGAGCATTATGGGAAAAAAAAACTTATGATCAAACAGATTGAAAGTACAAACAAGTAATATCATCCAACCATGTATTTCATCAACCTGATTTCTTCAATAAAGGAAAAAGAAATCTCAGGCCTGACGACGGTTCTACTTATAAAGGTGAAAAGGAAACACTTCTTAAACCAGCAAACCTATTAATAGATTTTTGGTCAATCACTAAAATTTTAGAGGAAGTGTCATGTTTTATGGACCATCTTACTTTCCCTCTCGTCCAAACTACAAACTTGTAGATTCCACTTAATAAGCATCACCACATGTTTGTGAATATAATTGTAACTTACTGTAAACTTTCTGTGTACTGTAACTGTAGCTTACTGTGCCTACAGTGCGCTGTTTAGTCTGTTAATTGTTTAGTTTCAGTTAGGAGATTCTGTTTCAGTTACTTCAACTGAATCAGATCTCAAGCTTACATTGCAAGCTTCTATCATTGTATATAAACCTCTCTGTTGTACTTTACAGAACAAGTTAGAATCATTTCACAATATACTCTATTCCCTCTCTTTCTCGTTCTCTCTTTCTCCCTCTGCTATCATTCCTATGAACCCTAAGTTTTCTAATATGGTATCAAGAGCTTAATACCATGACTTCCGCAACTCCTGTAAACTCTGGATCTGCTTCAGAGGTTGAAGATGAACCTCCAATTTCAACTGCTGCAGTTCGCAACAATTTCAGAGATGAACATCGAATTTCCTCTTCTACTTTTTTCGCACTTGATCTCGGTGAAATTAGATGAGAAAAATTTTCTCCAGTGGCGTCAGCAAATTGAAGGTGTAATTCGAGGTCATAAGCTTCATCGTTTCTTGGTTAATCCGTCAATTCCACTTCGTTTCTGTTCTGAGACAGATCGTGACTCTGGAATTGAGAATCCAGAGTATTCCGAATGGGATCGGCAAGATGCGCTCCTTTGTACATGGCTTCTCTCGACAATCTCTGACTCCTTACTTCCTGAGGTTGTTATCTGCCGTCATTCCTGGCAAGTCTAGGAAGAAGTTCACAAGTTCTTTGACACTCAAGTGAAAAACCGATCTCGACAACTCCAATCTGAGCTTCGCTCAATCACTAAAGGTGATCGAACAATCTCTGAAATTTTTGCGCGAATTCGCGCCATTTCTGATGCATTACTATCCATTGGAGATCCGGTTCCATATAGAGACCAATTTGAAATCATTCTTGAAGCTCTTCCTGAAGAGTTTGATTCTGTTGTTGATGTTGTGAATAGTAAGTCCGAAATCTGCCGCATGGATGAACTCGAGTCTTTTCTGCTAGCTAGGGAGCGTCGAATTGAGAAAAACAAGAAGACTGTTCTCAATGATTCTCTATCTGTGAATTAACTCAAGCTTCTGCTTCTCCATCTACTGAGGTTACTGCTGAATCTCACCAGCAAACTGTACCATCATCTTATGACTTTAATGCGTCCTTTCAGAACTACTCCAACAGAGGCAACTTCTTTCGCGGTCGTGGAGGTCGCTCTGGTAGAGGTAGAGGTCGTCATGGTAGAGGAGGAGGTCGTTATAACATTCAGTGCCAAATTTGCTTTAGGATGGGTCATGATGCTACTATTTGTTACTATCGTCATTCTGGACCAGAATTTACACCTAATCCTCGTCCTTGGACTCTCGGTGGTTGGCCACAGCACTCTCAGTTTCGTTATCCACCACCAACACCACCACCTAGCATCTTTCAGTCTTCTCCTCCACAATTTCCACCTCATCCATCAGCTCCTAGAGGTGTCAGACCACAGACATCTGTTGCTGGAACAGAAGCCTCTACTTCCACCAACCTGAATTGGTATCCACACTCCGGCGCATCTCACCATGTTACAGCAGATGGAGATGTCTTCACAAAGAGCATGTCTTTACCCGGGTCAGATCAAATTGTCATGGGAAACAGTCAAGGTTTGCCTATTACTGCCATTGGCTCTACTTCTTTTTCATCACCTTTTTCACCCTCACACATCTCTCACACTCAAACACCTTTTATTAGTTCCATCAATTACCAAGAACCTGGTTAGTGTAAGCAAATTTGTTAAGGATAATTCTGTTTTCTTTGAATTTCATCCTTCCTTTTGTGTTGTTAAATCTCAGGCTACGTCTAAGGTTCTCCTTCGCGGAACTGTTGGCAAGGATGGACTGTATTCTTTTCCCAACATGTTGGACACTCAAGATTCCTCTCTGCATCAACCATCTTCTGTTATACCTTCTGCTCTTACAGTTTCTTGTTCAAATAATTCTGTAACTAGGACCGATAGTACATTTAGGACTGATAGTACATTTGGCTCTACTGTGTATAATGTTTGGCACTGTAGATTAGGTCATCCTCACCATGAGGTACTTAAGGTTGCTCTTCAGTCTTGTAATGTTACTATTCCAAATAAATCAACACTTGATTTTTGCTCAGCTTGTTGCATGGGAAAAGCTCATAGACTTCCTTTTCAACTCTCTTCTGCTGTCTATAAAACTCTTGAGCTCATTTTTAGTGATTTATGGGGCCCTTCCCCTGTTACTTCCACCCATGGTTACAAATATTTTCTCACTTGTGTTGATGCTCACACCAAATACACTTGGATATATCCTCTCCAATCTAAACCAGATACTTTCCAAATTTTTGTTCAGTTCAAATCTATGGTTGAGCTCCAATTTAATTCCAAAATCAAATCTGTTCAAACTGATTGGGGTGGTGAGTTTAGACCTTTATCTAAGTTCTTTTCATATTTAGGTATTGTTCACCGAATTACTTGCCCTCACACACACCATCAAAATGGTACAGTTGAACGAAAACGTCGCCACATTGTTGAAACTGGTTTTACTCTTCTAGCCCAAGCTAAAATTCCTTTTCAGTTTTGGGATTATGCCTTTCTCACAGCCACCTATCTCATAAACAGACTTCCTACAGCTGTTTTACAATTTAAATCACCCTTTCAGCTGTTATTTGATCAGTCCCCTGATTTTAAATTTCTCAATTTTTGGATGTGCCTGTTTTCCTTTCCTAAGGGCTTATAATCCCACCAAAATGTCATATCGTTCACAGGAGTGTGTTTTTCTGGGCTATTCCCCTCATCACAAAGGTTACAAATGTCTCTCCCCTGAAGGCAAAATTTACATCTCCAAAGACGTCATTTTTAATGAGCATCGTTTTCCCTATTCTGAGTTGTTTCCCACTGTTTCCTCTTCCTCATCTCCTCCTTCTGTTTCCTTACCTTCTTCCATAATTCCAACTCTATCTAAAGCATCTTCTTCTTACACTCAACCAGGTTCTTACACTGCACCTTTACATACAGTTGCAGCTCATTCTGCACCTTTACTCCCAACACCCACAACTACAACTCCTACTACACCTTTACTTCCTACACCTGCAGCCTCTCCTTCACCTACATCCCATATTTCCTCTCAACCTTCCTTTTCCCAAACACAAACCCAACCACCATCACAACCTTCTCATTTATATCCCTCCAATACTCATCCCATGATTACTAAGGCTAAGGCAGGCATTGTCAAACCAAGACTAAATCCCACTCTTCTTCTGACTCACTTGGAACCATCCTCTCACACTCAAGCCTTGAAGGATCCCAAATGGTTTGCTGCTATGCAAACTGAATACGATGCCTTGATTCAGAATGGTACATGGTCCTTAGTTCCTCTTCCCTCTCATCGCCAAGCTATTGGCTGCAAGTGGGTTTTTAGAATAAAAGAAAATCCTGATGGCTCTATCAACAAATATAAAGCTCGGTTAGTTGCTACGGGCTTCCATCAACAGCCCGGATTTGATTATACAGAGACATTCTCACCTGTGGTCAAGCCTGTAACTGTTCGTACAGTTCTCACCTTAGTTGTAACAAAAGGGTGGCCCCTCCAGCAGATAGATGTGAATAATGCCTTCCTTAACGGCATTCTAGAAGAAGAGGTGTACATGACTCAGCCTCCGGGGTTCGAGGCTCAAGATAGCAGCCTTGTTTGCAGACTTCACAAGGCACTTTATGGTCTCAAATAGGCACCAAGGGCCTGGTTTGAAAGACTTACTTCTACCCTACTTAAATTCGGGTTTGTGGCCAGCAAGTGTGATCCCTCTTTATTTACTTATCATTCCTCTAACCACTGTGTTTATATGTTGTTGTATGTGGATGATATCATAATCACAGGAAGTTCTCTCTCCTACATTCAGCAACTCATAAAGTCTCTTAATCCAGAATTTGCTCTCAAGGAGCTTGGCACTCTTGACTATTTTCTGGGTATAGAGGTTCAGCATCTACCCAATGGCTCTCTACTTCTCTCACAGTCCAAGTACATCAAAGATCTTCTCACAAAATCTAATATGTTGGATGCTAAAGGCATTTCTACACCTATGGTTTCCAACCTAAAACTGAGTAAGTTTGGTGCTGATTATGTTTCAGATCCCACACATTACAGGTCAATTGTGGGTGCTCTGCAGTATGCTACTATTACCCGGCCTGAAATCAGTTTCCCAGTCAACAAAGTCTGCCAATTCATGTCTCAGCCCCTAGAGGAACATTGGAAGGCAGTTAAAAGGATTCTTCGTTATCTCAAAGGAACCCTGCATCATGGTCTCCTCTTGCAGCCTAATACCACTAGTCCTATCCCTATTATTGCATTTTCAGATGCAGATTGGGCATCAGATAAAGATGACAGAAGGTCTACCTCTGGTTCTTGCATCTTCCTTGGTCCTAATCTCATCTCTTGGTGGTCCAAGAAGCAAAGCCTTGTTGCTAGGTCTAGTACTGAAGCTGAGTACCGCAGCTTAGCCTCAACTTCAGCTGAAATTTTGTGGCTAGAGTCTCTCCTCAAAGAACTCAGAGTTCCATTCAAAACACCTACTCTTTACTGTGATAATCAAAGCACTGTGGCTCTCTCTCACAATCGGTTCTTCATCCTCAACAAAAGTCTCATAGTCTCTCATGTTCCTGGTGATCTGCAATATGTTGACATCCTAACCAAGGCCCTCTCTCCTCTGCGCTTCCAATTTCTCAGGGACAAACTTAGGGTCTTTGACAAGTTCCCCTTATGCAAACCACCCTGAGTTTGAGGGGGGAATGTTAGTGAATATAATTGTAACTTACTGTAAACTTTTTGTGTACTGTAACTGTAGCTTACTGTGCCTACAGTGCGCTGTTTAGTCTGTTAATTGTTTAGTTTCAGTTAGGAGATTCTGTTTCAGTTACTTCAACTGAATCAGATCTCAAGCTTACATTGCAAGCTTCTATCATTGTATATAAACCTCTCTGTTGTACTTCACAGAACAAGTTAGAATCATTTCACAATATACTCTATTCCCTCTCTTTCTCGTTCTCTCTTTCTCCCTCTGCTATCATTCCTATGAACCCTAAGTTTTCTAATACCACATAAATAAACAGTATTATTAACCATAATTCACATACAAGCCCATGTCCAGTAAGTCACCATCTATAAAACCCATTAGCAAATTGAATAGGCAATTGCTTCATCCATCCCTTCCACATCCTAATATAGGACTGCAATGTCATCCACCTCATCATAAACCCAACCAAGAAAAAACTCCTATATACAGTGCATTGTAGTTCAAAATTCTAAAAAATTCCAAATTCATTGCTACAAGCGATGAACATTTAGCATGTTTTATTTGCTAGTTGAAAAGACCAAACGTATGTTCAACTCAATCTATCAAGGATCATACTTTTGGATGAAACGTGCATTTAAGTTGATGCAAACAGAAATCCAAACATGCTAATTATTAGGTAGACATAGCATGATGATCATATGATAATCCCCAATGCATCGGAAACAGAAAAAATTTCAAAGGGGAAGCCAGTTATCAACTCTAAACCCAAATATAAGTAGAATTCTAAAAGTGTGGAAATAGGCATGTAGAGGGTACCATGCGGGGATCCAACAAACCACCATCGATGGGCTTTCTAAATGAATCATAGTAGGCACCTTTCCACACTTGAACTTCGCCAATTTTGCCTACTTCTGACTCTGATAGCGTGGAGAACTTCATGCTCTTTCTGCAATAAACAAACAACAAAGTAACAGTTTTTGTTTGTAAACGAATCAAAATTAATATGTGATGATGGGCATAAATAAATGCTCACATTTTACGTGGCCCTGCATCCTCGATGTATGGTTCCTTCGTGAAGGTTACACCTTCGGCTCTCGCCCTATTCATCTTTTTTTCCTGAGAAGAAAAGAGAAAGAGTTTAGGGTTTTGTTTACTGCTAACACAATATGGGGTGTAAACGGTCGAGTGTTTTGATGTCTGAACCAATTAAACTACGGCGGCTCAAAAGCCTATTTCCAACAATTATTACATTCTCTCTTCCTAGCCTATTTCCAATAAATAAATAATCAATATTCTGAAAATCAATTAAAAAATCAACAAACAGTTCAGCAAAGTACCAATATCACAAATCCATAACAAAGACAAAATTACAGAAGTAGAAATAATAGCAGCAAGTAGAGAACAAGGCATCAAATCTTCAAGATGATCTCCTCAAGTTGCTCATCCACCTTTAAAACATGGAATAAATTGTTTTTAGAATAAAAACTAATTTAAGAACAACCATTAACATATATATACATATATATAAGAAATACCATTTATGAATTCTATAATCCTAATATGGATTTGTAATCACTGAATATAGACAGAGCAACATTATATTAGTGAAGTGAAGATATGACAGCTAAATCTTGGTCGTGATGGTTTTTTAAAGACAACTCTGACAGCATAACATTTTATAAGGACTAACTAATGATATAACATGACATTATATTAGTTTGGACTAACTAATGACATGACTACATAGCAGTATAATATGAACTATTTATCAATTTGGAGTTCCAAGAGGCAAAGCCAATAACTCGGCATTTCTTCAAGAGTCTATGTTAGGTTGTCTATGTTATATGTAAGCCTATAATGGATATAAACCATATGACAACATAAGGTTAACTTAAATGTAAAAGATTTTGCTTAGAAATAAGGTTATATTTATATAGACTGATATATAAGCCTATTATATAGACTGATATATAAGCCTGTCAGTTTGAATTAAGATTTTGCTTAGGTTGTTTATGGTATATATAAGCCTGTTATGGATATAAATTGATATAAATCGTATATTAGCACTAAACTGTTATGAATCATAAAATATAAAAGATTTTGCTTAGAATTAAGGTTAACAATGAATCATAAACTGTTTTCAATGTTTTGGGAACGAAACCCAATCTACCAGTTTAATTGATAACAGAGTTCAATCATTAAAAAGCAAATTTTAACAAATAATATCAGGGTCATTTTCGATCTACTTATAAGAAATTTCCAAACTCAGTCTGCCTATATCAGGGCCATTTACAAAACTCATTTTGCAGAGGACCCAAGCAACCATAGGAATTCTACAAAACTAATTTACCAAAAAAGGACCCAAGAAACCTAGAATAGCAGAAAAATTAAAAAAAAAAACATTTCAAGGTATAGCTAGCAGAGGATAAAGGGGGTCTAAACCCAAGTAACACCAAGAGATTCTGATAATGATTATCTGTGGGTTTCTCCACACACCATTCCTTTCCTCTTTAATATGCAGTGTATGAAAGAGGTACTACTAATCAACTGTTGTTACAGAAATAAGTAACACATAAAAACCGGGAGGGGGGAGTCCAATAAACAAAAGACCAGTTGCTTATAGTTAAACACACAAAAGGTGAGCTCATGCAAAGATTCAAGTCCACAAAAAGAGCACCTCTATTGCATTAAACTAGCATAATAATCTAAGATCTATGCAACCTTCTCAACAATACAACAGAAAAACAGACCCCCACCAGGGTTGGGTTTAGATCTATGCTTTGACCAATTTAATTCATGACCAAGATGAGGCTTCTCTCCGTTCAACAACCAAATGGCATTTTCTGAGTGTCTGAACTCCCCACCTTATATTGTTTTGTGAGAATCATAATAGTCATGGCCATGACATGTACAGGAAAGTTAGGCAAAATTGCATATCCTAATTATCAAAGGGTCCCTTTCAAAATAGACTGCTTATAACCTTTCAATACTAGAGCCAGTTTGATAGACTATATAGAGGGATTTTCTCACTAGTCTATTTATATTGTCATTTCCTACCCCTCCATAATGAAAATATAAAATCAGATAATGATAAACCAAGTGGGGAAATTGATATAATTTCATTGAACATTCTCTTCCAAAATGGACATGTACTTGTACTGTAATTAACAACTTCTCAATTATATCCTTTAATTTAATAATAATTTATACAAACAAAACGAATTTTGAAACAGAGATATTTGTGGGGTTTTGAGTTGATGTTTCTACCTTAATAAAGTAATATGCATGATCTGTGGCACCATTTCAGTGCATTTGTGGACTGCCTAATCACTACTAAGAATGCCCAACATGAACAGTTACATGAAAAACTTCACCATCTCTAATCAGCTAAATGATGAAAACTCACATGTAAAAGACAATGTAGCAAACTTAAACCATAAGAGCGCGCGCACACAGGGGAGCAAAAATAACAAGAAAGAGAGATAACAAGAACGTACACACAACAGAAACTACCACTAACATAGGCTCATTGTTCACGAAAACAGAAGATGAATAGAAACCTCCGATTAAGAACGAAAGGTTGAGGGCGATGTCGCTGGAGAGCGATGCACGTGATTCCGGCGCGGTGGCTGTTCGTGATTCCGTTAGGTCTCAATGTTCTTTTCTTTGCGCACAGTCTCGGTTCTTCTCAATATTATCATTGTTCAAACCCTAATAATAAGTTCATAAAAATTACAAACATTGCCATTAATGAAAATTGCCTCTTCTCTTCTGCTTCTCCGTATTTTTTTAGTTTTCAAAACTTAAAACAGAGAGAAGGAGTTACCTGGTTCAGGTTGCGGACTTGCGGTAGAACGTCGAACGGTCAAGGTCGCAGACTCCCTGTCGCAGTAGCACGGAGGACGTCGCAGTTCGCACGGCCAGAGGGCAGGGGGCGGCCAGAGGCTGTCACAACTCACAAGCGGCTAGGGTACCTCACTCCTCAGTTTCAAACTGTTCTTTTTATTTGTTTTTCGGTGCATTCTCGGGTGTGTCAACTAATATGATGCACACCGGTGGAACAAAATTTTTCACCTGCAGTATCCAGTATTGTTACCTGTTAAATTTTAAATTTAAATTTCAAAATATTTTTTTATGTTAACTATCCGCATTTCTTTTTGTTAAAGACGTAAAATTTTTTATTTATATTTTTAAGTATCTCATATAATTAATTTGCATGAATAAAATAAAATTATATTTATCATTTTAAATTAAATTAATCTCAATGTAATGTGTAAATGTAGTTTGTATATATTTAAAGCTTGATAAATACAATTTATGTTCAATATTTTAATAAAAATAAACAATTAAACTAAAAGAATAAATGATAGCTGCATTTAAGACAATTTGAAATAGTATTGTTTATTTACAATTCTTATTTTTTTGGTCAACTTTGTCCCTTCCTTAATTGGGAGACCAAACAGTGAATGAATTGTAGGAACATTTTTTTCTCCCTTCATTTTAGATGAAAAACTTAGTAAGTCAATATTGATAGTTAATTATCCCATTAAAAATATTTCATTTCATTAAATTTAAATAGCGAATGAAATTGAATAATCGTTTATCTTAAAATGATTTTTGTTAATTCTTCATACATGGCATTATCAATAAGCTATTGCCGTTTGAAGAACTACAAAATATCCCACAATATGTTATGTGCAAATGTTAGATATTTTATATATTACAAATGTATTGTAATAGTTTGTCATCATTATCAAAGAATAGATCAGAAGATCAGAACCTGTAATATGCATATTTTTGTTTTGCATGAAATTTGATATTCTGATAGCTATATGCTGATGTTACAATTTCACCATCCCTAATAATAATTCTAGAGTTAGTATTCAATTGAGTTGAAAAAATAGTACAACTTATTATATGGTACAAAAAATATTTGTTTTATTATAAAAATAAAACCTAATTTTTTATTAGATAACACCTAATAGATAATATATAACACCTAATAGATAAAACATCTTAAAATAATTCGATTAAGTTACCTATTCATGCGTTGAGCTAATAGTTCTCTTTTTACCATCTTCCAAAGTTGAGTCTTATTTGTTATTACGGTGCAACCCCACCCAATAGAATAAATTTTTAGACAATAAACCTGAAATAAAAAAAATTTATATATTACATAACTCGTAATAAATAAAAAAATTAATAATATGAATATGTTACTGTAGTATTTTGTCTTATAATTAGGACCATAGAAAAACTTCAAACGTTGTCTTGTAAATAAGACTGGAGTAAATATCAAGTTTCTTTTTTTTTTTTATTGATTTACTAATATTTAAAGCACGTTGTTGTGAGTGATATCTAATATCTATGAATATGTGAATGAAATGTTAAAAAGAACAAAAAAAAAAGTGCCATTGGAATTGTGACTTAGATATGGATTCATTTCGATTAACATTTTTTATTTGACTTCATGTTCGTCCAATTACTCCTTCTAAGATCAAAGCATAAGGCTGCTTAACCAATTCTTAAATGTATAAAACAGGGGTGAGTGGTGACACTAATTTCAGCACTTTTTAGACAGATAAGTTACAAAAGAACTTGATTGGATTTTAAAATTTAAAACTTTTATTTTTGACAGCATTTTTCAGTACTCCAGAGGTTGCTGAAGAAGCAGGAATGATGGCCTATCGTATCTTAAAGACATTCATTCCAAGCAGTGTTAGCAGCATGTCCCGCAGTTGCAAACACATGCTCAGTAGCTTCCCCTGCATTCTCCCCAAACCTGTGTTGGCCAAGGATCATGGTTGAAGTTAAATGTAAATAATAACAATATAACACATCAATGAGATTTCTAAGAAGGGATAACTCTACATGTGGGGACTGATGGCACTTAAGGGCCACATCCATTGCTTATTGGCATACTTAAGGTGTAAATGAAAAAAAAAAGCGTTCATTTTAGCACATGAATTGACAGTGAGGTCCACCCTTTACCTGTTAGAGACCATTCTAGATCAAGCTTTGGAGGTGGCATAAAAAGGTTGTTTTTCAGCAGCTTCAGCTGCATCAAGAATTTTGTCTGCACCATCAGAAGAAAAATAGAGAAGTCAGGATGATGTTGCATGCTTGTTTGAAAGAAAGAATGACTTTGATAGGCAGATTGAATAATATAATTGAACTAATTTCAACAAAAGGCAATTGCTTTACAATAAAGATTGTCAATGTTTTTATGAAGAACACAACTGACATAGTTCTACGGTTCTACCTACTTTCTGGTCAAATAACACATTAGTTCAGATAATCAATAATAGATCATCTAATTATGCAAGAAATCATAGCAATATGAACAGAGAGGTACATCTCTGGAAAGGGTTGAAGACCCTCATAGTCCCCCGTGAATTCAACCTTCATATAAAGATGCTTAACCTCACTTGCCAATTTCAACATGTTGCATATTGCATCCCAGCACCACTGGACCCCCCTCATAGACAGGAACTCCAGAGCAGAAAGGCTTCCAAAATCAATCATGTACACTCTCCCTGGAAGCAATTAAAATGAAAGGAAAGAAAATTAAGCTGACAATGCCAATAAGACAATTACTCTGTAGGTTAAATATGGCCAATAAGAAATACATAAGTGCAAGAATCAATTCAAACATTCAACTACCTGCACTATTGGATATTGAAAGATTCCTCAAATGCTTGGTTTCAGGAACCCTAATCCAACTACAGCCTTGTACCTGATGAGATTCAATTTTTTTTGGAAGTTAGTGAAAGTGAGCAGTTCCCCAATCCATAAAAATCCAGTTTACACTGCTCTAAATATGGAAGGTTGATTGAGATTGAACTAAGCCCTTCACATCCTAGCAGTAACAACTTTGTCAGATATGGACATGACTGAAGCACCATAGTCAATACAGGATCCTCCAGTTTTGCACCAACTATTTCAATGGTCCTAAGATTTTGGAAGACATCCCATTTAGGGGAATGCTTCATTAAGACACCCCACAGTTTTAGAGATTCCAAATTCCTTGCCACACAAATGCAATCCAAGTTTGATGGATTTTCCTGGGGTGGCCGATTATCAGCAAGGTTATCCATTCGAAGCTCAATCTGTGATAGAGATAGACCTACAACTGATAACCATGAAGCAAGGCCATCAGGGTTTCTAAAGACAGCAAGTGAGAAATCTACCATAGGATACCAAAACATTGAAAGAGAGAACTAAGCTGGCCTAGTCAAAAGTTGAGCGTTTCGGTTTAAGGAAGATAACACATACTAAACAAACAGAGGCAAAGCATTTTAGATATCTATGCACCAAAGTTAAGAATCAGAATTGACAGCAAGGAAATAGAGCAAAAATAATTATCATAATAGCTTCTTAACATTATGATAAATATAGAAGATAGAAGCTACAGCTATATCTTTGATATTGACAAATAAACAAATATCCAGCCATAAATGTTAAAAACAAACAAATAAAACCACCTCAGAGCTAACGGCAACATCTACCCATCTTCTAGTTACTGTTGTGACCCGAAGCATTGATTAACAATCTGGGCTATGATAACTGCAATAAGAACATGACCAGAACATTTGAGGTCTGATTAATGAAGGTTCTCCAGCATAACCTTGTAAGGAACTGCAGGTATAAATGTGAATTGGCAGCACATGGAGTGTTTGAACGAACACTTGATGAATGTGTTAAAGCACTCTATTTGTGATTTTAGGAGGAAACCTCACCATTTTAGCTATATTTAGTATCAACGATAGATCATGTGGTTTGACTTCAAAGATGTGCAACTTCTGCTCTATTATTTGAAAGCCATGGGTATAACCAGTCCCAAAAATCCAAGTCTGCAGAATGGAATGGGAAGTAAAAGGAAAAAAAGAAGAATGATTCAATGCCCCACATGTTGAAGAGTTTAGAGTGAGAATTTGACAACAAAACAACTAAATTTTCTATCATTTTCTATCATTAAACCACTGACAAAATTCAAGGCAAGAATTGCAACAATCTAATAGGTTAAAGAACAGCAAGTGTTAAAGATGATATCAGCATAAATTAGGATCCGTTCCACAGACATTGGTTAATTGAGACAGAAAATATTCAAGAGCATAGTGGAAATGACAAAGACATTAAGAAAATCAGAGCAATTCAGAAACTTCTCTAGAAACTAAATGTTGGGTGCAAAGGAACCTACCGTAGTTTAATTCTAAAACTTATATTTCAGAAACTTGATTGATTTTCCTTAGGATGTCCTCGAGGGATGGCGGTTCATTTGACGAATTAAGAACAAAATACTCAATTTCAAGTCACATAGGAAGCCACAACAGCTATAACTTATATAACAGTATAAATTGGAGAAGTTGTTGAAGTTACTTAAAAAATGGCTCATAGAAAAAAGCAAGACAATCTTTTTAAAAAAAAATATAGGATGCTGAAATTTGGTTAATTAAATAGGTTTCAATTGACCACTTGGGTTTAATGCACTAAACACAAAAAGTTGTGCAAATCATTATAGATGAATACAGATAAAATATTATAATCTTAAACGAATCTGAGAAAACTCTAAGTTAGAAATAACCTCAATGTCTTCACAACTTGCATCTGTGGCATTATTGTTTCAACAGCTTGTGCATCCAAGCCAATAAGGGCTTGAAATTCATAAGCACGTTGCTGCAAATTTGTTGAGTGGGATGCTAATAATTCTTCAGTCAAAGATTGACACTACAAGTAGATGACAAAGAGTCATTAGTGGAGCCTGAGCATCTCACTGGTTATATTCATTATAATAAAATATGCTTGGAATTGTTAAACATTAATAACTTGAGAAAGAAATGTTTCCAGGGAATTTATATAATAATCAATTTTAAGATCTATTATTCATGTTCCGCAGCATCAACTCTATTAGGTTAGATTATTAACCAAAAAGAGTATT
The DNA here is from genome assembly GCA_026901365.1 of Sesbania bispinosa. Taxonomy (NCBI): domain Eukaryota; kingdom Viridiplantae; phylum Streptophyta; class Magnoliopsida; order Fabales; family Fabaceae; genus Sesbania; species Sesbania bispinosa. The sequence goes on along the minus strand of QLOH01000048.1, from coordinate 1,420,434 downwards.
TAGATTACAAACCACAATTAAATATTTGATTGAAAAAAATAGATATGTAAATGGCAATATCATTTATGCAATTGACAACACCATTCGAGCAATTGGCAAACACCTAAGAAGGACTTCTAAAAGACAATCTTGTTGGGGTGAGATTCTTTTGTATGATGACAAAGATGGGTACCACATTACGAATTGTTGCATTATTTGGTCACCTAAATAAGGGAGTTTAAAGCAATACGAATTGCATTATTCATTATTTGGTTTATAGTTTTTATTTGTTTATCTCTAAATATTTTTTATGTTAATTATGACAATCCAGCACTTTAAAAAATAAAAAAATAAATAAAAGAAATTATGACAACCCATTCAAAAAAGTGTTTCAGACTCGGTTCACGTTTCCATACCTCATTCATTCAATTGATCTCAATAAAAAGGATCATTCATCTAATGAATTGCAAGAGAAGCAAACAAATTAACAAAACAAACAAATAAAAGAAGATCAAATTAAGTCAACATTTAATGGGAGGGGTGCCATTGTCTGAGCGGTGCCATTGAAGAGGACGAAGATTTAACTGTTTAACAAGAGCAAGTTGTTGCTATTATCATCATTAATTTTATCATGCGAGAAGTTGCGTTTAACATGCAAAGAGGGAGAAGTCGCGCTCACGGTGCTCAGGCCGCCAGCGGCGCGCAACGGACGGCGGTTCTGGCAGATCTGCACGCGGGTTGCACTCGGAGATATTCCTAGCGACAGGTCGGAGGAGAATCGCCCTCGGTGGTTCTGATTGAAGGGGTGACTGCGACGGTGCGACGGCAGCAGCCTTACTTCTCTCTTCCACCCCCTTCTCTTTCTCTGTATCTGTTTCACTTTCACACTTTCACTATTTTTTGTATTTTTTTCCTTCTCACCTTTTCAATAAGTATCGGGTCATAAATCTACACCGTTCATTATTTAAACAATATATCTAACGGTTAGAAATATATATTCACCGGTGAGACAAGGTAGACAACACCTTGTTTTTCATATGGAGAGAGGGAGTTTCTTTTGATAGAGTTTTTTTTAGTTTAAAAATTAAAACTGTTCCTAGGATAATAGAAAAACGGTTACTTTTTTTTTTTTTTTTCCTTTCACCGAGAATTCCTAGATATAGTCCACTTCCACACCAACTGTGAAATCTTAGGTATAGTCCACTTCCGCACCAACCAATATTTGGTGTATAGTTTTATTTGTTTAATTACTTGTAGTATTTGATGAAAACTATATTTTTTTTTTGGAGTTGTTTTTTAAACATATCTTTTTCACTCCTACATATGACATCACATTCTTTTTTGTGCCGATTTCGGTGGGTCAGGGTCACAAAAATTGTAACCCACCGGTAAAACAAACATTATAGTCCGTAGGATTTAATATTAAATTATTTAAGGGTGTAGATTGAAGATTGTTTACCTGATAAAAAAAGTGAATGAAAAGCTTTTATAATATCATTTTGGTCCTCCGTCATTGTTCCCAGCCTAGCCGTCAACCACCATTAATGGAGACCTCACCATAACTCACTGCCTCCACTGACCTCCAATAGACATCGTCATCGCCAAACTATAATCCCCGCCTCTTCATTCTTCCATTATTAACACGCACTCTTGGATCACCACCGCCATCAAGCTTCTCATCATGCATACACCCCTCATTTTTACCATCAATCCATGGTTTGTGATGCTTCACCACCGAACCAATAATCATCAGGGGTTCTAACGCCACCAAGCTTAGTGAAACTTGCAAATCCTTGCCGAAGCACAGCACCACGTCATCGCATCGTACATATCGCGTCCAACCACCAGCAAGCTTGCCGGAACCATGCATGGAGCATCCATCACAAGTCACAGTCACAATCTTTGTCTAACCTCTCCACCGCTACAAGGTGCATCGCCATCATCCCGTGCCATCGTTAATTCACCTACAAGCTTCCATGGACCACCTTTCACGTTCATTGTGCCGGAAAGTCACATGAGTCACTGTTGTCCGACCGTCGGAGGTGCGACATCACTCTCTCGACAAACTATTGATTTCAGATCTCCACACCTTTGCGGAGAATAATGTCGTAACGGAGTTTCTTTGCGAAGCTGAAGAAAATGCGCAATAGAATGGATTGCATCTTACTCAGGTTTCTTCCCACCTTTTAAATCTCTCAAGGTTGCTTACAAAAAAGACTACAACCTTGTAGTGTTACTGTGATAAAGATTTTTTAATTTTCTTTGCCTTTTTCGTAGATGATTGTACTTACTTGCAATTTTTTTAAATATATAAACCCATTATTATATCATTAATTTAAATCATTATCGGTCATTTTTACTTGTTAGCACAGGTCATTTTTGTGTTGCACCGGTGAGTCACAATTTAGATGACTCACGGTAGCAGCCACCTCTTTTTTATTTCTTAAAAATACCCCCACTTATCTCCTACACATTCTCTGCCTTTTATACATACTTTTTATCTTTCTTCTCCTCCTTGCAGATCCCGTGACAATTGAGACAAGAAAAAACCCACAAATAAAATATATTTTCCTTTTTCCTTAAAATTCAAGAGTTTCACAAAGTGGAGGAATATTTCACCATAGGTCTTAATGCAACCTCAATTTAATTTCTCGAATATCGTAAAAGAATTCATTAAAGCAAAAAACTCAAACTAATTGATAACAACATTATGACATCGTCCTTAAATTGATCGCATGTTTGTCATCGTCAAGATGCATGCTTTGTGCCTCCCTCATCACTTTCTTGTTGTCCCATCGGTTACAAACTTCAGTCGATGAGGGACATGAGGGTTGTGTGGGTTTTTCCTCATTTTAATGGTGGTGATGAGATGTGCAAAGAGGGAGAAAAAAAGGGTATCTGTAAAAGGATTTGGGTTCTCCTGATCCGGTGTAAAAAAGTAGAGGAATTCTTTTTTGTGTTGTAAAGGGCTAGAAGCCCAAAAGGAAAACAAAGTTAAGGTTATTTACCCCTAGAAACTAAAGTAGAAACAGAATCATAGTAAAGCTTAATATTGACAAAAGAATGAACTGAATCAAAAATCTTTAATGATGTACGATGACATTGTACATGCTTGGCAAGGATGTCAATGACAACAATTGTCTCCCGAAAGATATGCTTGAAGATGACCATGTGCAATCAAGCACAAACCTCTTTCATCTGTTGCACCACAAAGGTCGTTGGGTGGGACGAGCTACAACCAAAATGGAGGTGTAACATTCCAAATTTTGATGGTCTTTCTCCTTAATGATAAAGTAGCAAAGAAAGTTTCTTTTAAAATGAAATATTAAGGAAAGGTGAAAAAGCTATTAAAAATGAGGCATGTTGCCTCATTTTCGCTCAAGCGAGGGATTTCTTGGTTGAACGAATTGTAAAATAAGGGAGTGACACTACCTCATTTTCGTTCAAACTTGGTAGAAAACTATCTAAGAAGTTCACTCAAGCAAAGAATTTTCGCTTAAGCGAATTTTAGGCAGAATTCCAGGCATAAGTTACTGCCTGAAATTCGCTCAAACAAGCATTACTCGTTTGAGCAAGAATTCTGATTCGCTGAAGCAAAGATATGCTCGCTTGAGCGAGTTTGCGCGACAGGTTTTGCTGTCTGGTTTTCACTCAAGCGAAAATACATGATTTTAGTTTTTAAAAAAGACCGGAGGGGTCATTTGGACCTAAAATCTAATTTTTCCCAAACCCTACTTTGCCCTAGAGAAGAGAGGAAAATGAGAGAAAGCTTAGGGAGTGACTACACAATAGGAAGGGAAGGAGAAGGAAGCTTGGTACTCCCCTCAAGGACGTTGTTGGACCGCATTAGAGGTGAGTATAACCCACACACTCACATCATGTTGGGTAAATTAATGGTTGCTCTGAGTTGTATTTTGGGAAATCCCTAATACTTCTTGGTATGTCTTGAGAAATGAAACAACCTTGGCATGTTCCCGTTAATCTAGCTTATTGATTGACTTCCTTGTTTTACTTATTAGATGCTCTTTTGCATGCCCTAGGGAGTGTATACTTGGTTGAGCCTCTAAATGATATTTGTATATACATACATGACTCCTACGTAAATAGTTACCTTAAGTTTATTGGCATGATTAATTTGTACTTGAGTATTATGGGATGATTATTTGTGAGTCATATGTGAACCTGTGAATTGAGGAAGGGTAAAGGTAAGAGATTGATGCGTAATGTTATTGCTTGCCTTATTATATTGCATGTGATGTGTGTGATTGTGTTTGAGGGCCTGTAGGACGAGAGCTCAACTCCTCCAGATGTGGTATGTGGCGTTTATGTGATTGTGTTTGAAAGCCTGTAGACCGAGAGTTCAGTTTTGTCAGACATGGTGTGTGATGTTTATGTGACTATGTATTTGAGGGCGTGTGCACTGAGACTATGTATTTGAGGGTGTGTGCACCGAGACTATGGGCCTTGTGCCATTATTGAAGGTGTGTGCGTTGAGACCATGGGCCTTATGTCGCGATTGAGGTCGTGTGCACCGAGACTATAAAACTGTGGGTAGTAACTCTTGACTGTGTATAATGAATTATTATATGTTTTTATGTTGTAAATGCTCATTGATCTGGTTAATTTTTATGCCTCTACTATTTATTTGTTAGTACATGTATCATATTGTTTGGGCTATAGGCCAAAGCTTTGGCTGAGTGATGTGAAATACTTAAATGATATATTTATGAGATGTTTCCTTTTGCTTGTTGCATGTTAGTATGTTCATTTGCGTGCCTGCATACACTGCATGTTAGTTATACTCACTGTGACCTCAAAGTTTCACCCCATTCCATATCCCTTCAGTTGTGCAGGATGATAGCATGAGAAGTAGATATTAGTGCGACGTGTCAAGTCCACAAGTACCAAACACTCTCTTTTAAGCATTAAGTATATTTTCCAAAGACTTGGAAAAGACTTGATGTTATTTATTTTCCTCACTAGCATTAATAATTGTAAAACTCGTGTGGGTTATGGATTTGATACTAATTTTACTATTGTAAATGTATTTATCTTTGTGGATTATTCAAGGAAGTATGTTTAATTATTTATTTTGGTTATAATCCTTAAATATGAAATTAAGGTGTTATAAGAGGTGCATTGTACTCTTTAAGTCAGACTCAACAAGAACGTGATAGAAATTACGCTAGTGGGATAGTTGTAAACCAAACAGGATACCTTGTAATTTTGCTAGCATAATCTATGAGTGTTTATCTTAATTCGTTATTTCATATTCAGTTTAGATATATAAAATAACAAAATTACATTTGGGATGGACTAATTGATTAAGAAAAATCATAATATTGGCCCTTTTATCCTCAGTTTCTAGCTTCGCCCCTACTTTGATGTGATAGGAAAGGAAAAAAGAGTTAGATAAAATTAATATGTGAAAAAGGTGTAGAATAAATAAGTGTGAAAAAAACCACTTTTTTTAAGAGTATTAAGTCATTAATACTCTTAGAGCTGTCAATTCAAGCTATTGAGTCCATCTTGTCCGATGCAAGTAGCAAGCTTTTGCAAGATGGGTGGGAGCTATTAGTGCTTTAAAATAAAGGCTTGAGCCCTACATTTTTTTGGGCTTCCTATGGGGTTTTCATTTTTTTTTGCGGGCTCTTATGAGTTTTTACTGGTAGCGGGCTTTATCGATCCATGTTAAAATAAACTCCGGAGTTATACACACTTATAAAATAATAAATTTTAACACATTATAATAAATTCATTTTCTAGCCCGGAGAGAACTAAAACAGGCGCAATGGAAGCACAAGCAGTAGTGGTCTCTCAAACCTCATTTCATTTGTTCCTCTCAATTTATTTTTTCATATTTCTTTTCTTTTTTTTTCATTTTATATATTAATTTCATTTCATCTTCTATATTTTTTTTTTAAATAGAAATGATGCTCATGACCCTAGGACCCAACCCAACCCAACCGAATGGTTTGGGTTAGGTTACTCACACAAAAAATACAAAACCCGAACAAACCCAACCTGATTACACCCCTACTTTAATGTATTGGGTTCATTAAAATACTATTTTAATGTGATAAGAAATGAAAAGAGAGATAGCAATATTAAAGTGTGAAAAATGTGTAAAATAAAGAAATGTGAAAAAATCATTACTATCTTTTAAGAGTATTAAACCATTGACACTCTTAGAGCTGTCAATTCGGGCTACCCAGTCCGGTTTGACCCGATGCAGGTTGCAGGCTTTTTGTGGAATGATCTACAAAGTCCGAGAGTTATTTGTGATTTTAAATAGAGGATTGAGCCCTACGTTTTTATGGAGTGCGAAAAATTATTTTTTAAAAGATTATTATAACGTTGACGGTCCACTTTGGAGTGTGGAAATTGTAGATTAAAGAGAGATAGGAAGAAAAAATGAAAAGAGAAAAAGTGAAAGAATTAAGAATTGTTATGATATGAAAGAAAGAGAGACGAAAAGAAATACCAATTAAGATAAAAAGAACTTTCTATTTGATTTTTAGTCAAAACATTGACTTGCGGAGTTATGCAACCATCACAACTGCATAATCCTAGGCCAAGGCAATATTCTTCTTTTAATTCAGATTCCTTTATTGTATTATCTAATTGATAAATTTTATTATCTTGTGACTCTTCTATTTCTTTTGAACTATTTTCTTCAGGTTTAGAACTTATCAATATTATATTTAAAACTTGTTTTAATTCCTCATTTTCTAAGGTGTTGATTTTTCCTTTGCACCCTACATGAATCAACATAGTGTCCAGGTTTTCCACATTTCCAACACAAATTCTTCTTTTATAATTATTTTTCTTATTTTTATTTTGAGCTTGGCCCTGTGGTTTATTTTGGGTTTTTCTAGGCTTAAAACTATTAGTCCTATTGGGCCTATTATTATGGGATTTTAATTGTTATTTTTTCTGTTTTCTACTAAGTGCCCTTATAGGTTCAAACCCATATTGTTGATAGAACGAGTCCAGTTCTTTTTTATTTCCCAATTTTTATTTTTTTAATTGGTTTTGAATTTTGACATTTGTACATACCTTAATTCCCGTTTCTACAATAATTTTGTGTATTTGTCCATAAGTTAATTGTTCGTAAGGTATTGTACTTCCAAAATAACTTTCTAAATTTTGTATAACTTTCTGGGAGAATAATGAAGGAAGAGCTACAATAAATTTTTCCTTCCAATATCCTGTCCTTGCATCTTCCCTTTACACTACTCTAGATAAAAACATATCTTTGTACCACTGATAATCAGACATTGTTGGATATCTGAGTTTGGCTAATTGTATGACTACCTTATCTTTGAATATACTAGGATCTCCTACAAAGTGTTGTATAATTGTGAAAATTAATATTCACACTGCATCCCCCTCTCCTGATTCTTGTCTTACATGATTTAGTGTCCGTTTGATTTACAGTTGAGTAAAATTGATTCTGAAAATTAATGGTTGAGATGAGTAATACACGTTTTACGAAGCACGTTGAACGGAAGTGATTTAAAATCAATTCCGCAAAACCGTGGTTTTGATTTTTGTAACGGCCAACCAAACGGGCTATAGAATGGCCTCTTTGTCGGAGGTATGTAAAGCATTATCCAATTAACCTATTAATTGTCCCGTAAATCCTTGTATTATGGCTTCTGCGACTGCTTTGTCTTATAAACCTTTAACTTTATAAGTCATTGCAGCCATAGCCATTTGTGATGTAAAGTCTAATATTGCTTATTCACTTAGCCCATCTAAATTCCATTCAACTAGATCCATTCATGTATAGGAGTTTTGTACAATTTGGGTTCTTTCTTTTAACAAGACATCTGGCAAGGAAGGTCTATTATAATATGTTTTAATTTTTGGATAATTATTTTTAAATCCTATCTTATCAATTTGTACATTTGTTTCTATCATATTTACTGAAGGTTTGTCTAAACTTAATCGTGCAATCTTTGTTTTTAATTCTTCAACTTCTAGTTCTACTCATTTTTTCTTTCTAAAAGCTTCTATGGTTTGTAGGGGTAAGGTATTTTCTAATTCTTTACCTTTTGAGCTACTTGTTTCTCCTTGATTCTCAATCCTTCCTAATTGTTTTGTTATTACTCCTAAAATAGTGGTTTTTTTGTTAATCATAAGTACCCCCCCTATTACCAGGGGCAATCTTGTTGGGGGCTTAGTCACAGTTAAGGCTCCTTATGTAACATCCCGATAATTAAGACTAATTACATATATGAGATTGTAGGGTAATGATTCTAAGAGTAGCGATAAGAAAAAAGAGTAAAGAAAGGATAAGAGGAAGGACTAAGAGTAAAAAACTAAGACATTTAAGTTTCAGCATTCTCGCTTAAGCGAGAAAAGACTTGCTTGAGCGAATTATGCAACAAAAATGTGAAAAATGAGATTCTGCATATCTCGCTTGAGCGAGAATAGGCTCGCTCAAGTGAGAAACAGGATAGTTTTGGGGGCTCTCTGGACGTTTTTCGCCTGAGCGAGAAGGGGCTCGCCCAAACAAGAAACTTCCAGAGAAGGGGTAATTTCTGGTCCATTCTCGCCTAAGCGAAAATGTGAAGGAAAAGTTATGCCCCGACCCTCTCGCTCAAGCGAGAATATCTCACTTGAGAGAGAATCCACTTACAGGTTTAAAACCATTAATTAGAGCACCATTTTTACGCATGTTTCTTCTTCCTCATTTATTTTAGAGAGAGGGGGTCTGGTTCTAGAGAGAGAATGACATTTCTGTTAGGAATATGCACTAGAGACTTATATGTTTTTGAAACATCCATCACTTGTATCATATTATTTTATAAAGGCATACTTATTCTTTTAGAATATAATTATTGTCCTTAGAATAGTAAGCTTAAACTTCATAAGAAATCAAGTAGATGACTTGATCGTGAGATCTTATGAAGAAATATTCTTAAATTGTCCCTAGTCAAGTATCATCTTAGGACAAAGATGCATTTAGACTAGTATGTGAGTTCATTGATGATCACATCTCACAGATCATGGATATGAGATATCATGTGCTCACATAGGTACACATTAAGAGTAATGGTGTACTGGACAGACCCACCTTAAGAACGTTGCATGGATTGTTACATAAGTGTCATGAACGTTTCTTAAATTGATAAATGTTATATGAAGTCCTTCGACCTGAAATCACTACGATTCCTACATAAGGAATTATATGTTTTAATTATCATCAAATGTTACCTATAACAGGGTAATCATAAAGTTGGTTTTTGGACATATAATAAATCATGTGGTGGAATGTGAGTGCCCTAGATGGGATTTGTCCCTCCTATGTAACGGGAGTTATATCTGTAGGCCTCTTGATAAAGTGAGACTGTAAAATGCATGGTCATGCTAAGGAGGATAAACATGAGATGTTTATTTTCTGTACAGTCTACTTGGGGGTCAAGAAAGCGTAAATTGAACTATACAAGGTTGACACAATCCATGCCCTTGTGTTCAATTAGATATTTGGACAAAGGGACAAATCATATAAATTATTATCATAAAATAGGATCCATCAAAGTTGTTGATAATCTCAATATTTGGATAGTGATGTATTGCTAGATACTGCTCACTATTTATGATATTAAATATAAAAGGGTTTTATTTTAATATCATAACCAAATATTAAAAGCATATTGGGTCACACGCATACAACAAGCCATTAGGAAAAATATAATTCTAATTTAATTAGAATTATAACATAATGGACCAGGCCCATAAGTGTGAGGGTTAAGTGAGTGAGGGGGTAAAACCCTAGTCACCACTCTATAAATAGAGCATGAGATGCACTACCCTACATACATGAGCAATCACTTTTTACTCTCTAAGACTACTAGCAGAGTTGAGGAGAGAATCCTAGTCCGGCTGTTGGCGTGGACACCAGTAGAGACGTGGCTGCTATTGCCTCGTTCATAATCCTAATTAGGTACGACCTTTTGTTTTATACCCTTTTATGCCTTGATTCGTGTTTTCGCATAACGATTATAACAAGGGAGAGAATCCATTTATTTTCGCTGCACCCTGACCACATGTTTGATTCCCTTCAATTTCAAGCTTGAAGGAGGAATTCCAAGCCAAGAGATTCACCTCCAAGTCTTCCTCAACCTTCTTTCTCAACCTTTAGAGCTTCTTTGTGGTGAGTAAAGCTCACACACTTTCACTTCACTTGATGAATGCTCTCCCTCATGAACCCTACCTCTTCTCTCCCCTTTCTAAAGGTTGTATGTGATTGTTGTGTGCTTGATATTTGTTGGTAGCTAAGGTATGAGGATTTGGCATGATTTCATTAGAGATTTATGTTAGGGTTTCAAATTGGGATTTCCCCCCTTTATATTAGCTTTTCTTCAATATGTTATGTATTATGATCGTGCTGTACATGTGATAATGATTAATAAGACACTTGGGCTTTAGCCCCCAAAGATTAAGAAAGAGATAATGGACTTCGGTCCCTAGAGTAAAATTTGGACTTCGGTCCCCAGAGTAATGGTGGCATACGTCCCCAAGGAAGACGTTTCTTGTAGTCTGAGCTCAGGTCTAGCCCCAGAGATAGAGATAAGACCCCGTACTGTCGGGAAACGCTGTTCATGCATAACACTAGAGATATTCAGAGTATGATGTTTATGATAGAGCTTATGTTTACTGCTTTGCCTTCTTATATGTGCATTTCATCTGCCTGTTTCCCTACACTGTCTGTTGCATGCTTTATTCACTGAGACCTTGTCTCACTACACGTTTTGTGGACCACATTCTAGATGCACAGGTACCTTCACGTACAAGCCCATGAGCTAGGAGCTTGGAGCTGTTGGTTATCATTTTATAGTGGGCACGTGTAGCCCTTTTTGATTAATGTTAGATTTAGAAGCATGGATTTTTTTATATATATAAATTCTTTTGGGAGGGGATATGACTGTGTATGTGTGCCCTTTACTCTCTTTTTTGTCAGGACACATGTATGGGGGTATCCTCAGCTTGATATTATGTATTGGATGATTGTAGCCATTTGACAATACTATGTACATTTAATCAGTTTCTATAATCATATGTGGTTTAAGTGAGCGTTGGTAGCTTGAATGATGTATGGTTAAGTCGTCTGATATCTAAATGACGCAAAATAATTTTAGAAATTCGAGATTTGGTTTTCAACGGACTAAATCTTGGGATTAGAAATTAGGACGTTACACCTTACCCCTCCTTAAGAATGTGCTTAGTGGGGATCGAACCCTCTGCGTTGCAAACTAAGGCACAATTCTTTGGTACTCCTAAAACAGTGTTTGAATAAATTAATTGTTGATGAATTTTATTAATATCATTCTTCTCTATTGCTTTTTCTTGTGTATTTATTCCTTTATATGGTGAAACTTCTACCTCTACGTTTTCTGAAATTGGTATCCAGCCTAAAATATAATACATGAAACAAGTATTTGATTTTATATTTAAATTTATACTGAACAATGTTACATATTATATATTAATATCAACATGATTATTGACAATAAATAAAAATATATTATAAAATAAAATAGTAAGCCCCATGTACCGCACGAGCTACACACTAGTTTATAATATCATTTATAATTATAATTTAAATATTTTTATTTTAAATATTCAAATTTGTGGTTTATTATATTTAATATTCATGTATCATAAAATGAAAAAAAAAATATAAAAATATATATATTCACCTCTTTATATAACATAATATCTTTACAATGAAGTTATTGTGATATTTTTATTTGACTAAACTAGCACATTGGTCCCTGACTCTTGGGGGATCATGCAGTTTCGTCCCTTATTTTTCTAAAATAGTACTTTAGTCTCTGATTTCATTAAAAACATGCACTTTAGTCTTTACTTTATTAAAAACATGCATTTTAATCTTTGACTTTATTAAAAACATGCACTTTAGGGACTAAAGTGCATGCTTTTAATAAAGTCAATGACTAAAGTGCTATTTTAAAAAGTCAGGGACGAAATTGCATGGTCCCCCAAGAGTCAGGGACCGATGTGTTTGTTTAGTCATTTTTATTAATATTAAAAATAGTAAATACCAACTCAAGTTGAGTACAAAATTTCCATCATCAAATATTACATAGAAAACATTAATTATAAGAAAATGGAATTATATAAAGTACTGCGAATATACATTGACAATGTAAAAAAGTTTTATATTATCATGCGATAATGTATTACCATATCATTTAATGAATTTAATAACATATGATGTGTTATACTCACCAAATGATTTGATAACACATTATTAGGCAATAGTACATTTTTTTAACACCATAAGTATATATTAATTACTCATAAATCAATAATTATATATGTAAATAATTTATATAATTTATTTACCAATAATACAAAGAGGTGCCAAAGTGAGCCAACCCGAGTTATAAGTGAGTTGAGCCGGATTGACTCTTTTTTGGTGAACTGAAAACATACCAATTCGACTCGATCCACCACATATTGGTGGGTTAAGTGGGTTGACTCACCTAATTTTAAAAATTATAAAAATAACTAAAAAAATAGAAAAAAAATAATAATAAGTGAGTTAAAAAATTATAAAAATAATATAAAAAATAAAAAGTGAGCCAACTCACCTAAATAATTATACTCGGCTCAAACCTACTTTAACTCACGAATTAAACGGATTGATCCACTTTACCCTAAAACAATGTAATTCTAACTTTTACTGACCAAACTCACATTTGAATCCGATTGGCTGAGCAAGCTTAACCCCATATTAAACATGCCAAACAAGGGTAAATTGCTAGTATTTAAGATAAAAGGGAAAAAAAAAGGTCAAGGGAATAGGAATTTTCCAGGCTAGAGACACATACCCTGCTAGCCATCACCACAGCATGTGCAACCTTATCACTTAACCAGACACACTATGCGATCCAAATCGATGAATGTGCCAGCATGATCAAAACCTTCTGCGTTTTAGCTCTTTCCTATTAAAGGGTCTAGAAGTCTTGCAAAGCTTTCTTAAAAAATTGCACATGCATGTTTGTCCCCAGCTTATCCATTATCATAAAGAGATGCTAACTAATTTTTCACTTTTCTTACTTTTTGATGTACTACTTCAATAACAAAATAAATTAACAGCAACGTTTTTTTTGAAAAAAAAATCACTAATTACTAATGGAATAATAACAAGCTCATTGAGTGGTTGGCCCCGTTATATATCATGCTGATTATCTTTTGAGTATATAGATTACACTAGAACGGTCCTTTTTCTTTCTACCAACTAATGATTGAAAGAGAAGGAGGGGATGTGCTAGAACAATCCCGATTCTCCCACACCCAAAAGTGTACATCCACTGTACAGCTGTACACTTTTGGGTGAACAGTACTTTTATCAATTATTTATATGAACAGTGTTTTTTTTAATAAATAGTAATTTTTTTTCCATGAACAGTGACTTTTTTTAAAATCTACAATTAACCAGACTGATAACATAGTTAACTAGAAAATTGTATAGCATTAACCATCAATTCATTCTCAGTGATTACTTGTGTAGTAATCATTATGATCAAATAACTGTTCAAGATGAACTTTGTTTTCAAGTGAACATGTGGTTAATACCATATGAGTTGGTGGTTAACTGTGTTATTAATCTGGTTAATAATTTGTTTTCAAGTGAACATATGGTTAATACCTTATAAGTTGGTAGTTAACTATGTTATTAATCTGGTTAACTATGTTATTAAACACTCGAGCAACTTATTTAACCACATAATAACTCACAGTTAACCACTTTTTGTCTCACTTATAATTATTAACCAGATTACTAACACAGTTAACCACCAACTTACATGGTATTAACCACATGTTCACTTGAAAACAAATTATTAACCAGATTAATAACACAGTTAACCACCAACTTATATGATATTAACTACATGTTCACTTGAAAACAAAGTTCATCTTGAACAGTTATTAATGACAAACCTTTAACTTTGTTTTCAAGTGAACAAGTGGTTAATACCATATAAGTTTGTGATTAACTATGTTATTAATTTGGTTAACTTTGTTATTAACCACTCGATCAACTTATTTTACCACATAATAACTCACATTTAACCATTTTTTGCCTCACTTATAATTATTAACCAAATTATTAACACAGTTAACCACCAACTTATATGGTATTAACCACATGTTCACTTGAAAACAAATTATTAACCAGATTAATAACACAGTTAACCACCAACTTATATGGTATTAACCACATGTTCACTTGAAAACAAAGTTCATCTTGAACAGTTATTTGATCATAATGATTACTATACAAGTAATCACTGAGAATGAATTGATGGTTAATGCTATATAATTTTGTGGTTAACTATGTTATCAGTCTGGTTAATTACAGATTTTAAAAAAAGTCGCTTTTCATGGAAGAAAAAAATATTATTCATTCAAAAAAATAAAAATACTGTTCATGCCAAAAAAATAAAAATACTGTTAACCCAAAATGTACTGTGGTGTATACTTTTGGGTGTGGAAAAGAACTTTTCCGTGCTAGAATGTAGAAGAAGATCGAACAAAGACGAGAAACAAAATCAAACACGGATTTCAAGAATAATTCTTTTATAATAGTTTACTAGCTACTTCTAGATCAAGCACTTTCAAATCATGTCTCAAAGACTAACATGCAAGTTCTCCACTTTAGTGGAAAATAATTAAAAACCAGTTACCCCACAATACAAAAGAGGCATATGTACATGTTATTTAATGGATTTTGCTATATATGAAGCACCGGTGAAGAAATTAATATTAATAATAATAATAATAATAATTTCAATAAAATTATATGTTTTACTTTTTAGTACTATTTTTTAAGATGTATAAATGATCAATGTTGTGAGTTTCCTCTATATATAAAGTCGGTAAAATAGATAAGCTCAACTGAATTGACCCGTCAAAGTCCATAAAAAACGAGGGTCCGAGTTTTAGACTTTTTAATCCAACCCGATAAAACCTGTTACCTGCAAAAGACCGAGTAACCCATAAAAATTCGCAAAAAATCGGACTACCCGCAAAAATGTAGGGATCGTACACCTATTTTAGAAGATCGAATTACTCGTGAACTTTTTAGCCCAGTTCGATAAAATCCGTTACCCGTATCGTGCAGGCCGGACAGGCCGAATTGCGAGCTCTAATACTGCTAATCCACACCGAATCCTTTTTATTGGGACTGACATTGAATCCTTGTCATGGTTTCTAAACATTTATGCTATAAATTTAGGGGTTTGAGAACTATACCAAGAGCAACATGCTAAGCACCCCTACCTTTCCTCATCAAATTACTTAGACATGGACCATGACCACAACATTAGGACATGACATGAATATAAACATTTTTAAGTGTTACGAGACACCCATTTCATGATAACCATTCACATCTACCAAGAGACACTTCTAGAGATATGTCAGATAAAAACTTCCATATACCATTGAATCCTCATAAAGAGGAAGTTTAGTATCAAAATAGAAAACTGGAAATCAATAAGTCAGATAAAAGAGGAGATATGTGGCTTCCCAACCTAGCTAGAAGAAATCAGAAATGCAGTCTTGCACAGCATTTCATTTAGGACTACTTGAGGCTAAATAACAAAGTTCCTCAGCCAATACATTGTTGATATATTTACCATCTTCCTTAAATCCTAGTAGATCTTCTTCATCACCCTCATTCAAAAAATCTTCCCAAAACATTTCATCAATGTCTTTATTTCTACTTTCAATTTCAACTCCTTTCTCCTCAAGGTTCTTTTGGCTTCCACTTTGTTCCCCCATATTCATAGCAAGTTCCAGGTCTGAAACCTCAAGCTCTGACATGTCAGTGTATTCCTGCTGTTCAAGTTTAACCATACCAGAACATTCTTCAGCATAACCTGACTCAGCTACCTCAACATTACTAGGACCTTGATCAATAGGCCTTCTTCTTTTCTTGGAAAATGCTTCCTCCAACTCCTTTCTCAATTCCTTCTTTTGAACTAATTGTTGCAAGAAGTTAGGATTCTGCATTGCCCTTGCCAAGAAATTCATAATCTGTTGTTGTTTCTGCTCAGTTTTCTTTAGCCTACCTTCCATTGATTGAAGGTAGTTTCTAGTGTTCTGCTGTTGTTGTCTAAGTTTCACCAGCTCCACCATGAGAACTTGTTTGTCACGCCTCAACCTATCAACTTCTCCATCTAATCCAAACCGCCCCAGTTCAACACAAGGGTCCAGAACTTGCTGTGGTGGCTGAGGCTGAGTTGTCTTCTTTCTCCTAATATTCTTCAAGAGATGCCTTTGTCCTCTAAGAAACCCTTCATTAGCAAACTCCCACCTATCTGGATCTACCTTTCTAAACCCCTACAACAATATCAAGATGCTTCTTCATTTTCAAATCAATAAAATCTCACTGTGGCAATAATGGTTTGGGAGAGGCCCATCTTAAGAAACATTTCAACTAAGTAAGTGTGTTTAGTTTACTCCAAAAACACGTTTCAAACATCAATACAGAATAACTCTACTGAGAGTAGAGTTTACTTGAACATTTTGGAGTAAATCAAACACACACTTAGATACAATATACACATTCAAGTTCATATAAAATTCTTGCGCTCATGCATACATATATTATATATAGAGAAAGACACTGAAGACAAAAAAAGGGGCAAATCAGTGGTTTGTTATATCATTTAATGATGTAATCTTTGTACTTTTTCTTTTTCAAGACATTAAACAAACAAAATGTAAACAAGAGGATAACTTAAAGAAATAAAAGAAAAAAATGGGACAAATCAAATCTGCCAACTATTCATAAACAAACAGGAAATAAAGATAGACATATACTAACACGTTCATCCATATATGGTTTGAAAATACGGTTCACTTAACAGCAATTATTGATCACAAACAATATTGCAGATTGTGATGTTTACAACCACAGCTGCAATTGCATTAGTTACAATCTCATTAATTAACAGCAGCATAACTGTAATAGCAATTAAAAATTCATTATTAATAAAAGTTTATAGTTTCATTTCTACAAACAAGATAGACTCAAATAAAAATGATCTTGTTCTTGTCCCTTTTTAAGAGGATTACTATATCACATTGAGAAACAAGAATAGTATCTCATCTGGATTATATATTAAACACAGAGGAGAGATCATATATACTTACATAGGTGTTAAGTTGCCTGACAAAGCTAGAAAAGTTATTGTGCTTGAAGTATCTAGGGAGAAGGCTGATGGAAAATGCCTGAGGATCCCACACAATGAAACTGTTGTTTCCTCTGCTCCAGGAAATTACATGATTAGTAGAAGCATTATCAACCATGTCATATGTTTTTGTGAGGAATGGTGGAGGACCACTCTCATGAAGCCCCTCCAATGGTTGTGGAGCAGAGTGGGAACAATTTTCTTCAGGAAACTCCTCCTTCACAGGATTCATATTTGGAAAGCCAAGCCTTGATCTGAAAATTTTGTTTTTCTTCTTCTTCCAAAAAAAAAATATGGGTTTGGCTCTGAACAAGCTCTGCTACTGCTAGCCTAACCTGATCAATGTGAATTATTTATGGAAGGTTATCTTATCTAGAAAAGTAGCTGTTTTTGCAGAATGAACAGTGAAACTGAAGGGATATAAAGAGTCAAAGAAGATCAGGTAATGGTTTTAGACACAAGCTTTGTGACTGTTTGTTTTAAATTGTGACAGGACATGGTTTTGTAAAATTGATTTTTGTTAGTAATGACTTAGGAATGAGTTTGTTATTTCAGTTAGGTTGTTATTTCAGTTAGGTTAGTTAGTCGTTGCTCTCTTAGCTGCCTATATATAGTATCTTGCTGTATAGGGAAAAAGGTGTAAGTGACTTCAGAGAGAACGATTGCATAGAACCTTCTGAAAGTACTGAAGGTGTACCTACTGAAAGTACCTACTGAACGTGTAACCTGCTGAAGGTTGTTGAACCTTCTGAAGCTGATTGTCTGGAATAAGAGAAGAATTTTTTCTCTTGTATATTCCTTCTCTTTCTTCGTGTTCTCTAATTCTTTTTCTTTTCTAAACTTTCATTTGCTTGTTTACCCAATAAGTGGCGCCGTCTGGGGGGAGAAAGGAAGAAAAGAAAAGATAATCAAGAATGGCAACGAAGTTTGATATTGAGAAGTTCTCTGGAGCCAGTGACTTCAGGTTGTGGAAAATCGAGATGGAGGCTATCTTGATATAGCAAGGATGTGAAGAAGCGTTGAAGGGGGAGATGCATATGCCATCATCTTTGACGCAGGCAGAGAAAAAGTATATGATGGACAAGGCAAGGAGTGCAATTGTTTTGTGCCTTGGTGATAAGGCACTCAGAGAGGTGGCGAAGGAAAAAACAGCTGCAGCTATGTGGACGAAACTGGAATCTTTGTACATGACAAAGTCTTTGGCCCACAGACTCTGTTTAAAGCAACAACTTTATTCGTTCAAGATGGTGGAATCAAGAACGATTGAAGAGCAGTTGGCAGTCTTTAACAAGATTGTTGATGACCTTGAAAACATTGGTGTGAAGCTTGAAGATGAGGACAAAGCCGTGATCCTTCTCAATTCTTTACCTAAGACCTTTGAGCACATGCCATTCATCCTATCACTGCTTTGCAAATGGAGTATTCTTTATGGACCCGTGAAATTGAAGGAGAGATAATTCCACTATGCAGGTTTTTAAATGGAATAACTGCTTCTGGTGTTTATATTATCAGTTGTTACAATTACACTTGAGTTTCATCTTATATTTTGATATGTGACTCGCTCTCTTAGATATGCTTTGAAATAAGAATTTTTGCAAAATATGTGAAAGACAATGTTCAGTGTCTAACAAAGATGTATTTTGGGCTTACAGAGAACTAGGGATTGGAATAGTGGCATACAGGCCTATTGGTTGTGGCTTTTTTGCAGGAAAGGCAGTAGTAGAGACTTTGCCTAGTGAGAGCATATTGGTATGCAACTAGTGTCAAGTTATACAGTTTCAAGTTTGCATAGGATCATAACAGTTCCTTGGGGGGGACTTTTTAAGTATTTGTGTAATAGTTATATTCATGTGGTTATTGCCTATAGAAATTTGATGCTTCTGTAACATAACAGGCTACACATCCCAGGTTCAATGGAGAAAATTTAGAAAGGAACCAGGTTTTATTTAAAAGAATTGATGACTTGGCTTCTAACCATGCATGCACTCCTGCTCAATTAGCCTTAGCATGGCTTCTCCATCAGGGCAATGACATAATCCCTATCCCTGGTAATGTCTTTGTTACACTCAGAACAATGTGTTCAACAAATGTGATGAGTTGTTCACTATCTGCTGCTTCTTTTAATTCTATTTATTCATCATCTTATGTGGGATTTTCTTATTTGTCTCCTAAATTACCACTCAGTAAAGAAGGAAAAAGCATAATACTAAAGCCACTAGAATTCGGCCCGGATCCTCAGCAGCACTACAAATTCTGTAGTCCGGATCTGATGGCCACAAATTAATGTGTTTACTTTTAATTTTTCTAGTTTTGGATCCACTAAAATTAGGTCAGTGGTTAGGATATGTTCAAACCTCAATGTCATCATTGTACCAAAAAACAAAAGGCATGATACAGAGCCCTCTTCACTATAACATTTTTTTTCATGAATCCATCATTCTACCTCCCTGTGGCATAATATCTATCTATTTATTGATTGATTGAACCTTGATATCTTGTCCATAACATAACTCATTACTGCAAAGTAAGAATAAATTGATGCTAATGAGTAATGACTCTTTATCGATATATTTCTTTGACACTATAGGTACCACTAAAATTAAGAACCTTGAAAACAACGTTGGTTCTCTGGCCGTGGAGCTTACTGATGAGGACTTGAAGGAAATTTCTGTTGCCGTTCCTGTTAATGAAGTTGCGGGTACACGAGAATTTGATATTTTATCCAAATATAGTTGGCAGTTTTCTACTACCCCATCAAAGTAATTATAGTGTTCAGTTGATGTTTGATCAAATTAAGGATTTATGTAATTAAGAATTGGAGAATTTCTATTGGGAAGAACCATGCAAGTCTGTTGTTGAATTAGTATTGTTCTTGTGTTAGATCATTATCCTTATCTCAAACTCTCCTGCATAATAATAATAATTGCCTGTGAAGTGAAAAGAGATCTTTTATCATAGTGAACATATCTATTTTCATAATCTGACATAATTTTTTTCGATAGAGAACAAATTAAAACACTAGTATTAAATTAAATCCAAGTATCCTTTCTTAAATTAAATGAATGTAAATACCAATGTTTTTAAAATCGGACCGGTAATTGATCCGGTTAAGGTATTGGTATACTGTTCATTGATTCAACCCTTGTTAGATCATTAATAATTAAATATGTATTTTTAATATTATATAATATTTATAAGTAATAAAATTACATAAAATAATAAAAAATAAGATATATAAAATTATATAAATTAATATAAAAGACATTATTATGTGTTATAAGATAAAAAATAGTAATGATTGTAGCTTTTATAAAATTTATCTTTATTTATCCCAAAAAAAATTTATATTAAATAAAAGAATTCAAAAAAATTAAAAACATTAAAACTTACCGGTTCAAACCGATTTTCATCAATTTGACTGGTTTTTTACCCATTCTAAAACCAATCGATTTTTTGGATTCAACGTATTAGAAACTAAACTTGTTCCCAATTGCACCAATCACACCAACCGATTCTTTCCGGTTCTCATACCTATGATTATATCAATAAAGATAGTTATTAAAAAATTACATATATATGTGAATGAATAAATCACAATTCTTAGATCATGATGTATGAAGAACAAATACTAACTAGTGCCTTAATTTTTTTTTAAAAAGTAAATATTCAATAAAAAGTAATGTTATTTTAGGTTCATTTAATACTCTATTTTTTAATATATAATTTTATTTTCAAATTACTTAACTAGCATTCTTAGGGCATTGATAAATATATCATTGCTGAAATTATGACATCAATATATGCATTATTTTCAATAAAATTTATCTTGATTAACCATAAAGATTTTCCTTTATTATAAGCAACCCTAAAACAGAGAGGCAATAGTTACTTAGCGGTATTTAATGAGATGCAACTAAGACATGATATGGATGTAACGTTAATACCTTCATTTATTAATTACACGGTCACATATATCTCAACTCATTTTTCATCTTTAGGAATGAACCTCTCAAAAATTTATGAATAGAATCTTTAGGAATGAACCTATACACTCAAAAATTTATGAACGGAAAAGAATAAGAACCTTACATCATATACCATATATACAAATATATTCACTAACAAGTCAATCGGGGTTGGTTCAAGTGGTACATGCTTGTTTCCCTTTAAGAAAGGTCTCAGATTCGAGCCTTATGGATGAAAAAAAATCCCCGCTGGGAGAGTTAGCCCTACCATTATGTAGATGTTCCCGGCTTGAACAGAATTACTTCTCATAGAGGATACCTATGGTTAAACAAAAAAAATATATTCACTAACACCACTTGAGTCCTTGGCAACCACGTTCTTTATTCACTCGGATATAGGTCAAAGTCACTATTTTGGAGTATATCTCCCACCACCAATTGTCAAGTCTCTTTAACACCATAAAGGTAAATGCACAAGTATATCAAATCTAATGCAAAAGATACTTAAAGCACATTACACAAGAGAAAAACAAGAGAGATTAATTATAGATTATAGATTATGAATAATGATAATCGTTTTTTTTTTTCACTTGTTTTTGTCAGCCACGTAATAAGTTAAGGGTAGTGGAAAATGGTATGTACAAGTACATCTAGTCATCTACTAAAACATCATTCACAGACAAATATTATATGATGTGGATATTTAGAGAGAAGTTTCTAGACAAAATAAGAATTTTTTTTTTAATGTTTGGACCATCTGATTTTATTTGTCATTTTCAGTTCCTCCAATGGTAATGAAAATTAGTTGTCAGAGGTCTGCAATTTATGTGAAGGTATCGTAGAGTTGTGAATGAAAGGGACCTCTGTTTGCTAGAGTAAAATATAGAGGGGGGAGGGGGGGAGAAAACCGGGTAAGTGAAGAAGATTAGCAGGAGAGAAATTAGGAAGGAGAAAAATTTAAGGGTGAGTTTGTTTTAAGATATAAAATTATATTTTTATAAATATTATATATTTTTGGGTAAAATTTACATATATATTTGGTAAGTATTTAATATTCCTGAGAATATTTTTAAAAATAATTTACTTTAAAAATAAAAAAATAGAAAAATTATTGTAGAATGAAATGGGAGTGGAAAAAATAATTTCCACACCAAAATATACATAAAATTTTCACCCCTCATCATGTGAATAAAAAATGAGTAAAGAATGATTAAAATACATCCTAGACAACAATAATGCCTAAGAATATTTTTCTAAAACTTAAATCAAACATTAGAAAATCATTTTTCAAAATTTACTTTCCTAAGAATATTCTTACATACCCTGAAACAAACACACTTTAAAGGTTTGAAACTCACCAAAAAAAAAATTTCTTATCAAGAGGAGAGAAATAGTGTGGAAATTCACTGTTATACTATGTGCCAGTTTGTTTGTGCTTAAAAAAAAGTACTTATATGAAATTATTTCATGAAAGAATCACTTCTTTTTTTAAAAAAAATCACTTATATGAAATTTTAAGATGTTTGTCTAAACTTTTTTCAAGAAGCAGAATCAGAAAATAATCAGTTTTCTGCTTTTTTTAAAAAGCAACTTAGAGTTGCTTCTTGAAAAAAGTAGTTAAAATAGAAGAGAGAGAAAATCTTTTAACAATGTGAAAACATTTATTTAACAATGTGAAAGCATTTATTGTAGCAAATAAAGGGCTTTTTTATGATTGTACCCAAACGAAAATTTATTTCTGATTATACAAGAATCTCTAAAATAAAATCAATTTTTTTAAACAATTTAAAAAAGTACTTTTTTTAAGCACAAACAAACTGGCTCAATTTTAAACAAACGGGCTCTATATTTTACTCTATTTCTCTCATACCAAACAAGATGAGAGAGAAATCAATATTTTTTCCACTTTATATGTTAACATTGTTTTGTGCACTTGATTAAGACACTTTTATACCATTTGTTGATCATAGTGGAGTTATTTCTTTGGTCTGAACGACCCATGTTTTTACCCTTACTTTGAGTGGTTTTCCACATTAAAATATGAGTTTAATATATATACACTGTCGGTGTATAGAAATTTTACACAGACATCAAATGATGTGTTGCCACATCATTTATTGAATTTAATAACACATGAAGTGTCATATTCAGTAAATGACGTGATGACACACCATTAGATGTCTGTGTAAAATTTCTTTACACGGATAGTGTATATCAATTAAATCCTTAAAATATTGGTGTCTTCTTTTGTTATTTTGGTGATTTATTATTGCTCTTCATAGATTCTTGCAACTTAGGGGAATTTATTTCTGCTACATTAATTGTTTAAGTGTGCTACAAGAACATAAGAATATAATGGAGATGGCCAGTAGGGAGAAGTTTGATAAATTTAATTTGGGACGGCTTAGATAAATTCTATAAAAATTTTAAATTAACCTCACTTTAATTGAGATGATTAAAATCGGGTTGATTTAAATTAGGGTATGAATTTATATATATTCCTATTTTAGTTTTTGTTTAAAAAATAAACAATGAAAAAGAAGAAAATTTAAGATTATATATTCATATATTTTAATTTTTTAATAAATATTCATAAAAAGAAAAATAAAAAGTAGGAAAAGTTATTCCGAATTGTTGAATTAAATTTGAAATTGCATAACTTAAACTTGAACCATTCTTTTCTCACTTTCTTTACTTTTGTATTTTAGCTAATCCCTATACTACCACTTTCATTCATTAATAAACCCATCCTTCACTCACTCTCAACCCATCCGAAAAGTGCTAGATCCTCTCCAGCGGTGCAACACTCTCCAGCTAATTTAGCTACGGAATAACTACGGATTTTGATGTCCTAGTTATTCCGTTGCTAAATAGACTGGAGAGAGCTGGAGAGAGGTGGTCCGCTGGAGAGGATCCGAATCCATCCGAAAACCTCAACCCTGAATAATAAATACTGAATGCGCAGCTTATGAAAGAGAAAATAAGAGATATAATTATAGTTAGGAAAATGCTAACGAGTGCTCTAGGGGCACTGGTTAAGGAATCAAATTAGGAAAATTTTTATTGGAATGTGTAGTATTTAATGCTATACATGCAATCAATGTTGTGATTTCCAATAAAGACCTACTATATATAGTTCCTTAACTAGTGCCCTTAGGGTTAGGGCACTTGTTAGTAAGACCCGTATAGTTATTAGTTGAAATAATATTAAATAAGGATACAATCAAAAAAAGGGTTAAATATGTTTTTGATCCCTAAACTTTCACCTAAATTTGGGTTTGGTCCCTAATATTTTTTCATTGTTTTTGATCCCTAACGTTTTCAAATCATTGAAATTAGTCCCTGCCGTTATCCCTAAATTTAACATAATTGATGACAGGAACTAATTTCAATGATTTAAAAATGTTAGGGACCAAAAACAATGAAAAGCAAAGATTAGAGACCAAACCCAGATTCGGGTTTTGTAACATCCCAAAATTTAGAAATCTAGAATTATAATTAAAATACGTATAATTATATTCCGAGGACGTTAGTTGTAAAAATAGAAGTTTTATAATAATAATAGTAAATATTAATATAACTGTATTTATGATATAATAATAATATAATATTATAAATATTAGGAGAGACGTAATATTATTAAAATCTTAATCAAATTTGATTATATTGAATATAATAATAAACTCCTCATTGCATTGTACCTATGTTGACTATGGATCTTTGCCATGGTCTTTCTTAATATTATTCATGTTTTAAGAGTAAAAAAAAGAATATAATAATAAAATTATTAGGAGATAAATCATATTATTAAGATTGTAATTAAAATTAATTGTTATAAATATAGTAATTATTATATTAATATAATAATATCAAGATTAATAATGATAATCTTACGAGAGAGATATGCTTCAGTATTTTAATTTAGGATTGGATATTAAAATAGGAATAATGAGATCACAATGATTAAAGACAAGGATTAATAACAAATTTAGGATAATGTTTAATTATAAGATTTGAAGTTTAGTGTAGATGGATAAGGATTCTGTAACATCCTAATAATTTCTAAAATAAATAAATAAAATAAAATAAGAATTATGTAGAAATAATAATACTATTATTATATTTATTATTAGGTTTCAGAAAAAGTATTATTTAATTAAAAAGAGAGAAGAGTGGGTTGGAGTAGGCCCAACTCAGTTAGATATTTAAATAGGGGGAGGTAATCTATTTCACCCTAGTCTTCTTTCAAACGTCAGATAACCAAACTATACGCAGGAGAGAAGCGACTCTACAAGGGAGAGGTGCAGAAGTGTAGATCGTCGGAAAAATCTTGTCTTTCATCTTTGATCGTCATCTCTAAGGTACGGGGGAAGAGGTGCGACTATATGTGTATGCAGGAGTGCTTGGGTAGTGAGGACAACCATAAGTCCCTCTAGGATCTCTAATCTTTGAAATATGAAGGATGATCTATATGTTTATGCTTGAAATCGTTCTGTTTGATGTATATTGGTATGTCTTTGATGAATTTGAGAGTTGTGAGCGAGATTATCGAAAGTGAGTCGAATTAGGATTTAGCGGAGAGAATTCATAAATCGATTAGACATTAATTTTACTGTAATCTATTGAAATAATTGATGAATTCACTGATTTTAATCGGTAAAAACGAGTCTAAACAAGTTAGGAACTTAAAGATTTGAGTAGAGATTGAAGAAGAGGGTTAAAAAGGGGCAAAAACGCAGGTGCAGTCGCGTATCGGGTTGCTGGTAATCGATTACAATGGTCTGTAATCGATTACTAGGTGTTTCTGGGCAAATCGTGAAATTGAGCCCCTGGTAATCGATTACAGGCAAGTTGTAATCGATTACCAGGCTACCAGTCCTCTGGTAATCGATTACAGGCTCCCTGTAATCGATTACCAGGCCCAAAAATTGGGTAATTGCTTTTGGTAATCGATTACAGGCTCCTGGTAATCGATTACCAGGTCCAAACTTGATATTTGAGTGTTGTCTTGATGTATTGTGGTGATCATTTACTTATATGATGGATGTTTATCTGATATAAGAATTGTTTCGTGGAATTGATGAGATTAAATTAGATGTACAATGTGTATTGACTGTGGCATGAGGTATTGTTATGTGACTATCTTATATTGATGTTCTATGTGTCTTTTATTCAAGATGTGATGTGGTATGATTAGAGTAGAGGATGTTGTATGAGAAATGTATGAGGTGATGTTGATGCATTGAGCATGAGCATATGAGGTGTGTGATACATGAGATGCATGCCCTAAGAAAGCGTGGTGACCATTATGGGGGACATTCGATACATGACCCAAGAAGGGGTGTTTTATTATGAGACTCACCGGCCCATAAGAGGTGAATGGGTGCGGTGGGAGGAAGTGGGTGTCTTTGCACGGGCCCATAGAGGGGGTGCAACCTACCAGCTGGTGTTTACCGGTAGGGTCATCATTGGTAACAACTAAGAGAATTGATGAGGTGCGCCCATTGTGCGGAGTTCCAAATCATGACTCTTAGGATAGAGATGTTGTACATATGCATGGTGTGAGCATACACATTAATTGTGTTGGTTTGAGAAGTGTGAATTTATATTTGTATGAATCTGATGTGTGAAATGTATAGTGTATGAATTGAGATAAATGATGATATGTATGGTGATGGGTGGGAACAAGGGTAGCCTTCTGTATTGCATGTAAATGTATGTATTCCATTCCTCACCATACACTTTCTGTGGTTTTCTTAGGTGATGAAGAGGGCACTCAAAGTGCTGAATTTTGAAGGGACAGGGTCTTGCTCTGATATGTGTGACATTGAGGCTTAGTAGTTAGGAGTTTATTTCCTTTAATTATTGTTCAAAGATTTAGAAGATTAGTTCTAAGGGTCTTACATGGCCAAGTTATGTTTTTATTATGTTGATAATTTAGTTTTTGAAAACATTGATTTCATTCTTTCATGGAAACAGAAGTGGTTTTGAATTAAGTATTTATTTAAAGGAGAACACGGTGTTACGTGTAAATTTCATTATAATTCAACTTGATAATTGTCTTATTATTTTGGGGTAGAAGGGTGTCACAGGTTTGATCTCTAAACTTTCACCCGAATTTGGTTTTGGTCCCTAATTTATATTTTTCGTTGTTTTTTATCTCTAACGTTTCCAAATTATTGAAATTAGTCCCTGCCACATCACCCTTATATTTAACAGAGTTGACGGTAGGGACTAATTTATATTATTTAAAAACGTTATGGACAAAAAAAACGAAAAAAAAAATTAGGGACCAAAACCAAATTTGGGTGAAAGTTTAAAGATCAAAAACATATTTAACCCTAAAAAAATAATTAGTTATAAAATTCTAAAAAAACAAGAGTTTTAAAACATAAGTAAAATATTAAAAAAGAGTTTTAAAACATAAGTAATTTATATCGATTAAATCCTTTTAATTTTTAATTCTTCACTTAATAGTTAGTACCTTTGAAACATTTATTAATATTTGTTAAAAAAAATTAACAAATTCACTAAAGTCTATATAAAAAACAAATAATAAATGATATAACATTTTTATAAATATTATATAACAAAAGGTAATTGAAACTAATGAAAAAATTTCATTAAAAAAATATATGTAAGGTCCAAGATCCCTCTTGTATAGAAGTTGTAATGACAACAAACTTTCTGATAAGTGCAAATTATATGATAAATTCTTGTATTTTTACTGCACTTATCAAGGTCAAAATAGTAATTTATGCCCCAAAATAATCTCTTTTTAGTAATAGTTGTGATTATTTGATTTGAATTTGAATTTGATGCTATTTTAATATAAACTCTATTAATTTTGCAGATTTATGGAGAGATTTGAATTAAAAAAGAAGATAGCATTATTCGTGGAGAGGATCTGCAGATTTGAAGTTTAAATCAGAGCAAATAAAGATAAGATCAGCTGCCATTTAAACAAGGATTCTGCGGATAACTTCCCAATTTAAATTCAAAAGCAAAATAAAGACAAGATCAGATCTGAAAGAGGGAAACAAGGAAAGCCAAGCAAACAAGGATAAGATTAGGAAGAGATCAAGCTGTTAAAAGAAGAAATAGAATAATTTGTTACGCGTTTCACGCTTCACTTGTACTTAGCGCAAGTGAAGCGCAAATAACAGATTTGTTCTCTGATTCCTGTGTTGCAAGTGCGCTGAGCGCAAGTGAAACGCAGCTGCGCGGATTAATTTTAGATCTGTTTTCAGATCTGTTTTCAAATAAGATTCCTTCCACATTTAAGATAGCTTTCCTTAGTCTATAAATAGGACCTTTTGTAAAGATCACGGTGCAGAGCTGAACACTACACAGCTTTGAGTAGATAGAGTTTAGTAGGGAGATTAGAGAGACAACAAAGGCAGAGCTAGGATTGGAGCAAGGTGACAACTTCTCCATTGGATTGTATTGGCTACCATGTGTAGCTAAACGTCTCAATAGGATTGAAAGTAGTTGATTCAATCCCCAAGTGTATGTGAATTCTCTTATTTATTTATTTATTTATGAATACCTATTTTATAATATCGGTACTTTTATACGTTGCTTAATGCATAGCTTCCGCCTGTGTGCCGGAGTTATAGGTTGTTTTATGAAACCCATATGTAAATGGTTTTATTAATTCAATAGCGAGTTTGGGGGGCCTAGAAATAGGGAACTTAAAATCTGATTGGTAAAAGTACTCATTAATCATTATATGAATATAGAGAGAATCGATGATTGATTTGGAATGTGTGAGCCTCTTCATAGTAGTCTCTATAGGAGTATACGGTTCTTTGATAGTGTTAACAAACGGAACAGTAGAGCGATCAAGTCGGGGTAATTTGTCGCCTGGGAAAACCCGCATGGATTATCTTCGAGTGGTTTACTGCTGGTAACTCGGGGTAAAGCAATAATAGTTTGGCTAAGATATTATAGAAATATATTCATAAATAATATTTGGGATTCACATGGATAAGGGGTGCGATGATACGAAGTTCAATCCTGATCCAAGTAAAGCCATCTTACCTTATCTCTATTATCTCGTTACTTTATGCATATTTATTTTCTGCACAACAAATTCTCAAAATATTGCTTTCTACTTGATAGTCTGATCACTAGTGGATACGAAGCAAACCGTTCCCTGTGGATACGATAAACTCATACTTACTATTATACTGCTGAAATTTTGGTACGCTTGCTAGAATTTCATCAAGTATTTTTGGCGCCGTTGCCGGGGAACGGTGTATCAATTCGTATAGACTTGGGAGGTCTAACTATCAAGTTGTATATACTCTATCTTAGGATTAGATTTTTAATTTTTAAATTTTAGGAAATTTTAGGAATTTTTCTGTTTTTAATTTTTATTCTTTTTATTAAAAATTCTCTTCAACACTTACCTGTTTCAAGTTTTCTCGTTTATGCTTTTGAGAGGCCAGGTGTCCCCAAATCAGTTACAATTTGATCCAGAAATAGAGAGGACATCAAGGAGGGCCAGAAGTAGAAACAAGAGAAGGAGAAGAAGGATAATTGAGGAGGAACCCAAAAATATGGTAGAAGAACAACCAAGAAGACCAACTTTGGGAGAATATGTCAGGCACCAAGGAGCTCGCCATTTTTCAAGCATTGCCTTATGATGGGTTTCCTGGCAAGTTTACCAGTAGTCCAGTAGTTTTAGAGTAAGTAGAGTATCGTATCCACAGGGAGCGACTTTAACTTGTAAAGTTAGCGTAATTGTATTTTCAATAAAACGTTTTCGCAAAAAAGTTTTGGTTTATAAAATAATATAAGTATAGACAACACGAGAGATAGTATATGGGACTAGGATTTGATTTCGTTTCATCTCCCCCCCTGTGCATTCGAATCCTCTTTCCCTTATTTATGATTGTACTTGTAAATACCTTAGCATTGTTTAATTACAATAATTATAAGATATGCCTGGCAATACTTCGGGCCCGCAAATTCCCCTATAACATTACAATTAAACGCCAAAAGTTATTCTCTACAGGCATTCAAGATGGCATTTGGCGATCCCGAACATTCCCCGTATTTTGCAATCAGCGCTATCGATTTAACTATACTTTCACATAAGGCACCTACGGAGGGGTGTGTCACTCACTGAACCTCCGATCGTTAGAATACAATCCTTATGCTACAATATAATTAAACCGAGTACCTTTAGCAATCCAAGAATGAGCTTCATGAACAGCTCCATGCTCACCCACCTCTGATACTAGCTGGAGTTCCACTTTTTGTATCAAGAGCACTAGCCTACCATCCTGGCGCACGCGCGGAGTTGATGCATTAAGTACAACATAAAGATACCGATGACTTACAAGCATAGAATCATAAATAAAAAGAAAGAAGAATTCTTATACACAAGGGGATTGAATCCACTACATCAAATCCTACTAGAGAGTTTAGCTACTCATGGTAGCCATTACAATCTACTGAGAAGTCTGTCACCCTTCTCAATCCTATACTACTTCTCTCTCTATTGGTGTTTATGGTCCTGAGGACCGCTGTGTCTGTGACCTTTGCAAAGGGCTCTATTTATAGAGTTGGAAAACCTTGAAGGGATCAGGTTGTGATGTCACTTGTGTGTGTTTAATCCAATCAGAGGCTGCCTTTTCATTAATTGACGTCATTGTTGTGAAACTTGACCAATCAGGAGCTTTCTTTTTCATTAATGACGTCACAGTGCACGGCGTCAGCGATCCGGACGCGTGCTTCATGCGCGCTTAGCGCACATGAAGCCTGGCCAATTTGGTGCGCGCTCCATACGCGCTAGGCGCACGTGGAGCGTGGAATGCGCTGCTGCTTTCCTTGATTTGTGGATCTAACCTCTTGATTCCTTTCTGATCTCATTTGGTTTTCCTTTATCCCTTTATCCGAATTATTATTGTATTTATCTGCCTTGGATTTGAATTTGAACAGATTCCTTGCAAGATTCCTTGATTCTTCTTAATTTAATTAATTCTCTGAATCTGCAATATCCTCCATTCTGATGCTTTTTCTACTCTTCTTCCAAATCTGCTATAATTCTGCATAAAATAGCAAATTTCTATTTAAAACAGCATCATATTCAAATTTGTCTCAAATAAATACAATTATTATAATTCTTAACAAAAAGGGATATTTTGGGGCATAAATTGCTATTTAATCCTTGATAAGTGTAATAAAAACTATATGAAAATAACGCTAATTTTACACTTATCACCTTACCTACAACAGCGAAATCCTTGGAGTTGAAGGCTGCTCATCTCAATCTTATCAATGCCAATCAATTTGCTGGATTGGATCATGAGGATCCAAATGCACATCTTTCAAACTTTTATGAATTAATTGGCACTATGGGTTTTGAGGAAGGTGATCTAGAATCTATATACTTACGCTTATTTCCTTTCTCATTGATAGGTAAAGCTAAGGAGTGGTTGAAGTCACATCCAAATCAAAGTCTGAACAGTTGGAATGTGGTTGAAGATAAATTTCTAACAAGATTTTTCCCACCGGGAAAACACATGGAAGCCATGACAGACATCACATTCAGACAAGGAATGGATGAACCCTTATGTGAAGCTTGGGAAATATATAAATCTTTGCTGCGCAAATGTCCCAATCATGGATATAATGACATAGCTCAATTAAACATTTTCTGCAAGGGACTCAGACCTAATTCTAAATCTTTCATAGATGTTGCAGCAGGAGGAACTATCTTGTCCGTGGATGCAGAGAGGGAAATCTCAATCATTGACAACCTTGCCCAGAATGATCAGCAAGCTCAAAGTGGACGACAACCCGCTCAAGTACAGAAGAAAGGAGTGTTGGAGCTCAACCATAGTGATGCCATTCTAGCAGAAAACAAACTTATCAAGAGACAAATAGAGGCACTAGCTCACAGAACAGATGAAAGCACTTCCTCAACAGTTAAAAGCTGTTCATTCCCAACCTATTCAAACCCAACCTTTGATCTATGACTTTTACGGTGGTGACCATCCAAATGGTCAATGCTCTTTTCAAGAAAACCAAGCCGAGCAAGTCAACTTCATGGGTAACCAGGGAAGGCAAGGAAATTTCTCCAACAATAACAATCAGTACTCACAAGGATGGAGGAATAACCAAAACAACTCTGGATGGAATGGAGGGAACAGACAGACACCTTATCAGCAACAACCTTCAACGCATGATAGATTGAACAGGTTGGAAGAGAAGATTGATAACATCATACAAGGATTTGATGGATTCAAGAAGAACACAAAAGCATCAATCAAAGCATTGGAGAATCAAGTGGGCCAACTAGCAACAGAGAAGGCAGAACACAAGAATGACCACTTCATAGCAAACACTCACACCAATCCAAAGGAGCACTGCAACTTGGTTGCTACTGGTGGCAACATTTCAGAAGAAAGTGATATAGAAGAAAGCATCACATTTGAAGAGCAAGTGCCCACAAAAGAGATTGTGGAGAAGAGTGTCCAACCAGAAGAGAATCCAGAAGGGATCTTACAAAGATAAGAAGGAGAACCAGAAGAGGTCTACACCACAGGAAAGTCACTTGACCCAGGTAAGTTTATTATACCTCTTTCTATAGGTAAACAACCAGCTACATATGCTTTATTAGATCTTGGAGCGAGCATCAATTTGATGCCGTTATCGTATTTTAATAAGCTGGGAATTTTGAAGGTCAAGCCTGCCAACGTAAAGTTACAACTTGCAAATAAGTCCACTCAAAACCCATATGGGAAGATTGAAGACTTACCAATTAAAGTGGACAAGTTTGTATATTTTGTTGACTTTTATGTTGTAGAGACTAAAGAGGAGGATACTGATGTCCCCTTAATCTTGGGAAGACCCTTCATGAAAGCTGCCAAGGCAATAGTGGATGTTGATCGGGGAAAATACCAATTAAGCTCTAAAGATGAGAGTATTGTGTTTCACATTGACAGAGGAATCCCCAAATTCTAGAAAAATCCAGAAAAGTTAAAAGTAGATCCTACTGATGGGATCTATAAATTTATATCTAAATCTCAGCTGCCAAAGGTAAGAAAGAAAGAAGCTCCAGATATTGTGAATCAAAAGAAGAAGGTTTCTGGATTTCTGAGGAAACCAAGAATGAAAGTCAAGCAACCAGAAAACATGTTGGGGTTCAGATTTAAAAAAAGAAAAAGGGCAGCATCAGAAGAAGAAGTTAGTGAAGACAATGATGAAGAAAATATAAGTAATTGGCATGGAGGATGGGAACTAAAAGGAAGAACTGGAGCAGAGTCAACCATCATCCTCCAATTGAGGTCACCATAAATTTCTAAGTGACCAGGCTTCGAGCTATCAGACGTTAAACAAGCGCTTCCTGGGAGGCAACCCAACATTTTTTCTTTTTAACTTTTCTTTGATTTTGTTTTTGATTTTTGTTGTTTAGAGTCAATGCCTATGTATATTAAGAAATTGTTAGAAATTGGATTGATTTTAATGAGTAAAGGATGAAAAAAAATTGGAGTTAGGAAGCAGTAGAAAACAGAAAATAGAATTTCAATTATGTTTTCTGCGCTTCATCCTCGCTAAGCGAAGGTAAAGCGCAGAAATATCAAATTACTCTCTGTTTTCTACGCTTCTCCTGCGCTAAGCGCAGGTGAAGCGCAGCGGCACGCTTCATATTCTTATGAAGTACGCGTTGCAGCATAAATTTAAAATTTGAATGAGGAAAGGTCATTTCAACCTTTCCTCAACTCCTGAACTCCCATTTTCTCTGAAATCTCAACCTTTTCTCTAACCTTTACACTTCCATTTCCACTTCCTTCCAATTTCTGAGGCTACACCAGACATGTTTTTATAGTTTTAATTAGTTTGCACCGATTAAAATTTTCAGTTTTTCATTTATTTGAGCAAAACCTTAGGGTAGAAAACTTAGGCTCTTAAGACCTTTTAAATTAGAAAATTTTGTCATTAGAGTCTTTGTTTAGTATGTTTGTTGCTTTGGTATGCTTATTGGTGTATTTTGGTGTATTTAGGTGGTAGTTTTTGAAGTACTCAATAAATTTTTTCAAGTTGCTCTGTTTGGTGCATGTATGCTTAGGTTGTTTCACATTTTTGCATGCCCATGCATGAATAACTGTGCCTTATTGCATGTTACTGATAACATGATTTTTTACCTTAATTTTTGTTACCAATCTGTTATACCATGTTCTTTAAAATTAATTAGGACTGCTTTAATTTATCACTTTAGCATGCTCTTAATAAATTAATTAATTGGCATTTGGTAACTTAAAAATCAAAATTGTGTGCACCAGTGCTTGATTGAATGATTGCTCTGATTTTTGAATTAAATTGGCCACTTATTTCATTAATTATGAGTAATCTATTACTTGCTTAAAATAATCTTGGTTTGAATTTTGGTTTGTAGATGGCTCGCACCAAAGTATCTAAGGGAACTGGCACATCTAGCAGAGGCAGAGGGGGTGCCAAGAGAACTAGGCAAGCACCCCAAGAGGAACCTGAGTTTGATGCTCAACGTTTCAAGAACGTTGAGACTTTTGAAGCTTACAGTTCACTGATGGACTGTAACTTTATTAAGGAGAGGCCGGTAGTTTTGGAGCCTGATGAGTATGAGGACTTCTGAGCGGAGATAGTCAGGAGGAACTGGATTCGCCTCAACCGCCTAGATGATTACTTTGACCCTAACATTGTTAGGGAATTCTATGCGAATGCTATTGAGGCCAATGGCATTCATGCAAGGCGAGAGTCTTATGTTCAAGGGAGGGCGATTTCTTATGGTCGCAATGCGATCAATGCTCTTTTACAATTTCCATGGCCCGAGGATGGAAGACTCAAGGTGTGCCAGCACCGTGAGAGGATGAGAGCAGTAGGGATCCATGGCAATGATCCCATGGATATTCAGACCGCATAGTGCTTATGCCTGCGAGCTAGGGCGTTCCTTTGAGAGGAATGCATATAGAGAGGCTGCTCGCATTCTCAGGCATGATATGACAGCCATCACACGCATGTGGACAGTGTTGGTATTGGCCAACATCACTCCTACAGGACATGTATAAGATGTTATCATGCCAGTAGCACACCTCCTCTACAGTATCATTACTGAAGTTGGCTGAACGTCTCTAGAAGGGGGGGTTGAATAGAGACTTGAAAATATTGTACCTGAAAATTCAGATTCAATCTGAGGTGGATCTCAAGTCTGTGACTTGAAACTCAGATTGATTCTTAGCTCAGTGGAAGGTTAGGATTAAGAAAGCATTAGCTCAGCAAATGTTAAGACCTTAAAAGAGAATGAGTGAGACTACTGATTGATCTCAAGTTGAGATGAGATCTGAGATGAGATAGACTTGAGATGTGAGATGAGATGCAGAGACAGATCTTAGTTATGCAGAGACTTAATCAAATGTAAATTGTTTCAAATAGATAGGTCTCAAGTAACTTAATTCAAGTTGAGACGTGATCTCATGTCTGACAACTTGCAGTCTCAACTAGGTTTGATGAGATGTTGTCTCAACAATGATTTTGTAACCAAGTAAAGATGATTCTTTAGTTATTGAAACTTGGTTTTCTGAATAGATTTTAGCAAAACAGATTTGAGACGTAAGATGTGCAATGTAAAATAAAGAGATAAGGGAGAAGAGATGCACACAAAGATTTATATTGGTTCACCCATAACCTTGGGCTACGTCCAGTCCTCACAACTCGTGAGATTTCCACTATTGACAAACCCGTCAATTACAAGTATTCTTACAGCCTCTTCAGGACGTCCCTCACACCAAGCATAGGCACTCCCTACCTTGGTTGAGCCACAAGTATTCTTTGTTCTCAACTGCCTCTTCAGGCAACTCATGCAGTATTCTTTGTTTTCAACTGCCTCTCCAGGCAACGCATGCAGTATTCTTTGTCTTCGACTGCCTCTCCAGGAAACTCAGTGAGTATTCTTGTTACAGTGCCTCTCCAGGCTTTACAAACACTCACACTAAGCTCAGGCACCTCCTGACTTAGTTGAGACTTGATGGTATCAGATGAGATGTGATTGATCTAGCTTAGTCTACATATAAAGTATGGATAAACTGTCAGCTCAGCTAGATGGTAGCTCTTTAAATCACTCAAAGAGTGTATACAAATCAGTACAAAATAAGAGCTAAACCTACTACAAGATATTAGCTAAGATAGCATAGGTAGGTAGGTCTAGATTCACTTGAGACTTGGATTTTTTTGGTTGTGCAGCAGCATCTCTGCTGAGTCTCACCTGTGTCTCTCACACGTCTCACCATAATGAGACTTCCTTCTATAGTCTTCAGAAAACTAGCCGTTAAACAAGCCGTTATACTAGCCGTTAGAAGAGAGAGAGAGCTTTTCACTTTTCTGACATGAGATCAGTGCTTTTCTGGTGCAGTCTTTGTTGTGACAGTGTACTTGCATTGACTTGCTTTTGTTGCTGAGACTCTGTCTGCATCTCAAGTCTGAGTCTGATGACTGCATCTGATCTCTGCGTCTCAAGTCTGAGTCTCATGCTTGCATCTGATCTCTGCGTCTCAAGTCAGAGTCTCATGTCTGCATCTGATCTCTGCGTCTCAAGTCTGAGTCTCATGTCTGCATCTGATCTCTGTGTCTGAACTTGAGACTGCGTCTGATCTTAAGACTGCGTCTGATCTTGAGACTGTGTTTGATCTTGAGACTGCGTCTGAGTTTGAAACTGCATCTGATCTTGAGACTGTCTCAAGCTGAGTCTGGATCTCATCTTTGCTTAGCTTCATATTTCAAAGTGCTTCTTTGTCATGCTTGGACTGAGTATGATCTTACAATGAATTTGGGCCTGTCTCAAACTGACTTTACAGTTGAGCTTGTCTCAAGCTGACTTTGAAACTCTTCTTTGTTTAGCATCTTCTATTCTGATTTTATCTCTTGATTCTGAATCTGAGTTTGAGTCTCATCTCTTAGCAGATCTTGCATCTGACTTTTGATCCTTCCTTTTAAGTTTGTACATGAGTCTCTTCTTTTAGCATTTGTCTCAAGCTGAGTCTTAGACTGAGTCTGCATCTGAACATGAGATAGCATCTGTGCTTGAGTCTGCGTCTTATCTTGAGTCTCAAATATTGGTCTTCTTGATGCAACTTAGTTCACTGTTTGAGCTCATCTTGACTTGACTTGATGATTGGCATTTCTAGTAGAGACCCTTTCTGATTGTAGTTAAGACTGCATTCTGATGTGCATCTCTCTCAACTTAGGCTATCTTCAAATTCAAACTTTCTAAGCTTCTGAAGACTTTTTGATAAGAAATATGTCTTAAGGCCTTCTTCTGAAATTACCTTCATCATATAGAATATTCTAAGCTTTGCCCATTCTCCATAGACAATTCTGAAGTCTGATGTTTCTTATCATTAGGATTCTGATCTTTTTGAATCTCAGGAAAGACTCGCATTGATTGCTCAATCTCAGGCTGATCTTTATCTTCAACTTAAGTCTGAGGATTACTACCAGTATCAATCTGTGGTTGCCTCTCAATCTCAGTCTGAGCTTGGTCGTGGTTGATCTGATCTTTCTGAGTTCTTTACTAAGCATAGAAATCATGTCTTTCTAAGATCTCACACACAAAACATAAGTAACTTCAAGAACAGAAAACGTTAATTTTGATCAACAGGTTTGTTGTCATTAAAATCAAATCTCAGAGGGTTTTTGCGCCAACAATCTCCCCCTTTTTGATGATGACAAACCTATTTGAACAAAATTAAATTTTCATATATAATAGCATATGAGGGATGATGAGAGTCTATAAATTTTTCATAGTATGATCAACTCAATTGAACTCCCCCCGAATACATGTTTAACAATACAAACAACTATAGCATAGCATGATTCAGAAACTATAACAAGGATGAAGATGCAGATTTTATAGATTTTGTTTTTTCCAATTTCTCCCCCTTTTGGCATCAACAAAAAGATGGGGTAGAAATATATCAAATAACCAAGTTAAATTATTCTCTAAAAAATCTGTCAAATAACCACTTCATATTGATTTTCATTTATACTAATGGCATCAAGGACATAATTTTCACTTATCAAGCATATGGTTGATCTTAACAGAGGGTTTTGAGCAAGAGATATATGCAGCAACATTCTCAATATCCAACTGTTTTAACAACAATCCCAAGTGCCTAAGATGTCTAGATAAATCAATATGATATGGAAAGGGATAAATGCTCCAACAAGAATAGTTAGAATAGAAGAAACAAAGACTAAGTTAAGAGAAAAAAAGTAATTTGCTTCCAATTCCAGAATTTTCTTAGACTTATCTTTGCTTACAGCCTTCTTTTTTATCTTCTTTCTCAATTTAAACTTCAAGAGAGTTATTATCCCATTCTCTTTACATTTTAACATTTCATCTCAAAAGAGTAAGGAGTGATTTCTAGAGTTGTAGAGGAAAGAGGTAGATGGATTCATCAAATTCCATAGATGATCACTACCCAACCGAGTCAATGTGCACACAATTACCTCTTTAGCAAACAATTTGACTAACTCCCCCTCAAAATGAGATGATTCTGCAAAGGTACTGGTTTAGCAACTTTTCAATGGCTTATGCAGATTTTTTTTTTTTAACTTTTAGAAAGATCATTTGAATAGGGGATGCAGTTAGAATGGAACAATAGAAGACAAAATTCAATCTTAAAATAGAACAATGATTTATTTTGTTTGCACACTTGATTAGATGATAAGAATTCATTTGATGCATATTCAAGTAGCAAGAAAACATTCAACACAAAGATTGAATCAGCTACTCGCCCTAAATATATTACTCACCTTGAATTTTATGCCCATAGTGAGTTAAATTTATAGAACATGAAAGAGGCATAAAAGGTCAAGATTATAGACTTGGACAGCAGGGGAACACATAATAGAAATTCATCAATATGATTTGCAGATAAGATCATAATCATTGCATATTTTTCAGCATTAAAAGAAATCTGTTCTGGTATAATTTCAAAGATAGAGATATTCCATGTTAAGTTCTTCTTCATATTCATTGATTTACTCAATATTCCAAATCTTAATATGCACATCAATTTGATACAACAATCCACTTTTGATATGCCAAAGTTTATCACAAATTTGGGAATCAAGGGGTCATTGTCAAAGGTATCACTTTCAAGAGATCAAGTTTCACTATTTTTCTATCATGTATCCTTAATCATTAACAAGTACTGCTCCTATCATAGATTGATCTAGAAATTTATATTCTATCACAATAAACCACAAAATGACAACTTTCTAATGACACAAAAATCAACTCATTTGGATTGGTACAATTAAAGATATTTTAACTTGAAGTTTCAGCACCAAATCAAAGAACATCCATTGACTTAGCTACTTTAATATGAACTTGTGAGTTATTTCCAGTTCATAAAAATATGAGACTTCAACAC
The DNA here is from genome assembly GCA_026901365.1 of Sesbania bispinosa. Taxonomy (NCBI): domain Eukaryota; kingdom Viridiplantae; phylum Streptophyta; class Magnoliopsida; order Fabales; family Fabaceae; genus Sesbania; species Sesbania bispinosa. Next base: position 1,380,822 of record QLOH01000048.1, on the reverse strand, counting down.
AATAAACTAGATATCACAAGCTTTCTAATGGTATAAAAGTCATTCCATTTGGAGTTTTCTATGATAAGATATGAGTGATTAAAGTTGGTTGTTGTATAGTAGAGTGCTTACTGTCACCGGTCTGGTTTTTCATTCACTGTGATCAATCTATGCATCCAAAAATAATGAGAATTAATACTGTTAAACCATTGAACAACATCTTTCAAATTCAATTGGTTTCATTTGAAAAGGCTTTTCCTAGCTCCAGATATAAGCATTCAAAACAGATGTGTTCAGATTTGACCACATGAGAGATCAGTCAACTTGAAGTTTTTGCTGGAAATTATGCAGATGATGAAAAATTCTGAAACTTTCTAGTCAAATACTTATATGAGCTAGCTTTCATACAAAATTGGTTTCACTCAAAAATCATTTATGTAGCTCCAGTTATGATCAATTTAAGTGAACATGTTTATATCTGTCTTTGTATCAGTGAGACTGTGTTCACGAATTTACTGGCACTTTTGTGATTTGTATAAAATCTTCAAAGTTTCCAGTTTGGCACTCATAAAATATTTTTCACACAGAATTTGTTTTACTGAAAAAACACTTCTATAACTTCAGTTATGATCCTTTTAAGTGAACATGTTTATATTGAAGTTTGTAACACTGCAACTGTGTTCACAGATTTACTGGCACTTTTGTGATTAATATGAAAATCTCAAATTTTCCAGTTTGATTTATTTTAAGTTATATTTCCAATAAAATTGGTTTCACATAAAAATAATATCTACAACTCCAGTTATGATGATCTTAAGTAGGCAAGTTTCTGCGAGCATTTGTAAAACTGCAGCCGTGTTAGCAAATTTTCTGGCACTTCTGTGCTTAGTATAACAGCTTCAAACTTTCCAGTTTTGCACTCTTATAAATTAGCTTTCCAACAAAATTGGTTTTACTCAAAAATCAATTTTGTAGCTCAAGTTATGATCATTTTAGTTAGGCTATATCAGAAACATTTCTGCATATAGTGCAATAACCTCTTTGCCTTCAACTTTCACTTATTTCAAAATCCTTTTATGAGCCTTTTCAATCTCAGAATTTTCTTTTCATATCAATTACTTAGAAGATTGACTTGATTAAAGAATTGGAGAGCATATAGGCTTGGCTTGTAGAAATGTTTCTCCTAGACAAATCAATCCAATCTAAGTGCTCTTTTCTCAATTTTTCATGAAATTGACTCAAGGATATATTTTCATATGATAAGCACATGTTCCATCATAAATAGACCTCAAACTTAAATACTCATGATACAAGATCATCACAAGCAGTTGTAATAAATTATATTCACTTAGTTTTCAACAGTGTAGATTCAGAAATTGTACTAGAGTCTTGACAGAAAATCTGAAATCTAATTATTCAATCAACACATAATCATTCAAATAAGCATATGTTTATTATTAAAAAATGAATCCTAAATTTTGCATAGTATCAATATACTTAAATCCTATCTTCAAAACGAGAATAGTAAGATTTATCACATATGCATCATCATGGAAGATTAGAGTTTCAGAGTACCTCATGAAGTAATCTTCAAGTTAGCATTTGAACCTCATGACTTAAGAATTTGCAGCTTGATATATGTAGAGACAGACTCAACTTCTGCATTTCCTTTTTCAATCTCAGTCATTTCCTTGTGCCTTCTTCTTTTAGAAGCTTCTTTCTCTTTTTAATATTGTGGGAAATCACAAATCACTTGCCCTTTTGTGCAGTAGCCATTATATAAGCTAATTGTGATTCATGGATTTCCTTTTTGTGCTGTCAGTAACATAGTTGCAGTAGGAGTCTCACTTGGCTGTTCTTTCTCATATATTTCCATCTAAGTCTCAGTCTAGTCTCAACCTGAGACTCAGATGTGTCTTCCCCAAGTTCTGCCACAGATTCTGACTTCTTATTTTATCTTTTTCATTTCGGAACATCCTTTAGACATGGATATGCTCTTTTTGAAGATTTTCCCATATATTTCTTGTTGAGATCCAAGCATTCCACTTTGTCTACAAATCTGCAAGCTTTCTCATCTCAAGTGTAGAATTAGTCTTATCAAATTATCATTCATGCTTTCTTCTACACATTGTGTAATGAGACTGCAAACTCTATAGTTACTTTATAACATGTTCAGAAAATTTTCAGATTTCAAAGATATGAATATATTTGGCACTTTCCAACAAGAAGATATCTATCATTTGATACTCCAAACTTTAGGTAAGCATATGAGACATCCAAAAATATAATTTCTCTGCTGTTTGAAATTTCAAATAAGAACAGTGATGATCAACCAGATTTTCATGCCTTTTGCAAACATGGTCTCTACAAGTCTATCATGCTTATATATTAAAACACTTACAACCATGATGCCATTAAAACAAGTAGAGACATATAATAGAATTTATCAATGATTTGATCAAGTATGTTTTGGTCCAAGTATAGAGAGGGATAAGAGATTGATATCACCAATGGGTCTTCCTTGTACAAGCAACCTCTAAGCTTCAAGCATTTTTTAGACAACATATATTCCCTTTTCTCATTTTTGAAAAAGTCCCTTAATGCTTTTGCCTAGCTTTGGTGATCAAGGAAACTGCACATTTCTTTACCCATTGCTTTTTTTTTAGAAGTTCCACTTTATGCATTCAAGAGGCTTTGATTCAAAGTCTTATATCCTCTTTGACTAGACCAATGAGAATTTTTCTGCATAATCAAATCACTAGAGGAATATTCTGGTACCCATTTAATCTTGGGTCCAAGTGGGTTAGTAGTTAAATATTTACCATTTCAGCAACTATATGATGTTATTATCTTTATATTATTATTACAAAATAAAATGAAACTTACAAGTTGTTCCAAATGAATAACATTTTTTTTAAACTAACATTTTGAAAATGTCATTTTTAACTTGAGCGCTGTCAATTTCCAGAAAAAGTGAATAACCATTTGCAATGCTATCTAACTTTATTCAAATAATAGAAAGGAAAAGGAATATGTTTATTTACGCACTGACCTGGGCCCGTAAGTTCCTTTTTGTGCATTCACTTTCCAGGCTGGTTTCATGCATCTAGCTGCTCCTTTAAAAATTTCATGTATTTATATGCCTTTTCTTCCACAAGTACCCATCTCCCAAATTTGTATACAACATCTCTCTTGCAATTAACTCATTTGAGAACCATATTACCCTTTGAAGACAATATTTCTAGGAGTTCTAATATCTTGCTGCTAAACCACAGGTTGTTCATATGATGGTGTGATGTCACTGAGCTTTACAACATTAATATGAACATCATCAGCCCCTGAGCCTTAAGAGTTGTTGCAGTCTCTGTACCAACATTTATCGTGTCTTGAAGTACATTCTTTCCTCTCTCAATGGATTTGATCTATCTCATCCATCATTTGATGACCATTTAATTGTTGATTCGTCATTGAGGAAGCTAGCAAGATGTTTTCTTCTGCATAGTCTTCATTGGGCCCCTCAAAGAGCTCAATTCGCTTATTCTAAATTGTAGCATAGGAATTTAACTCTGCTTTTTCTCATTCAGAATTTTGTTGGTTTCTTTATCAAAATTACCCTCCAAAGCTTTGACTTTTCTTGTATTCACATGTAACTGCCAATTACGCAGTAGTATTTGGAATTCAACGCATCTTGCAAGCTCTATATTCTGCGCAAACCTTTGCCATTTACCTTCTTCATGAATAGTGACATCTTTGGAGAGGGTTTGATCTTTTAGAACATCCTTTTTCACTTTTGTTGAATCTTCCATCTTGATGTTTCTTTTTCCTTCTTCTGATTGATCCAACAAGTGCTACTTACTCACCGCCACTGAAATGTTTTAACATGGCTTTTAGAGCTAGAGCTGAGTATACCATGGCAGCAATATCTGTAGGCATATGGCATGTTTTTGTAGTGCTTCGGCCATTCTTTTTTCTTGGATCTTTCTCTTCTTCACATGTTGGTATGCTCAACCCCAAGAGGCCAAGCTCTGATACCAACTGAAGTTGGCTGAACGTCTCTAGAAGGGGGGTTGAATAGAGACTTGAAAATATTGTACCTGAAAATTCAGATTCAATCTGAGGTGGATCTCAAGTCTGTGACTTGGAACTCAGATTGATTCTTAGCTCAGTGGAAGGTTAGGATTAAGAAAGCTTTAGCTCACCAAATGTTAAACTTATCTTAGAAAAAGTTAAGACCTTAAAAGAGAATGAGTGAGACTACTGATTGATCTCAAGTTGAGATGAGATCTGAGATGAGATAGACTTGAGATGTGAGATGAGATGCAGAGACAGATCTTAGTTATGCAGAGACTTAATTGTAGATAACTGTATTGTAGGTTTTGATGATGCCAATAAGAATGAAAGAAATGAGAAAGGCAATGGCAAAGAAAAGGGCCAAATTCACGTCAAGTCAAGAAGATCAAGTTCAAGTCAAAAGTCAAGTCAAGATAAGCAACAAAGTCTATTAGTTTAAGCTAAATTTAGTTAGATATAAAATGTCAAAAGAAATCTTAAAGTTTGCAAGAAATTTGGCACTAAATATAAAATTAAATAAATTAATTTTATAAAGTAAAAATCAGTTCAAAGAATAAAATTTTTGAACTGGTAATCGATTACCAAGATGCGTAATCGATTACCAAAGGCTCCAGGATTTTAAAATTCAAAAAATTTGAACTGTGTAATCGATTACCAAAACCTGTAATCGATTACTAGAGTGAAGAAAATTCAAAATTTGAATTTCAGGCACAACTGCTCGTAAATTTGAACTGTGTAATCGATTACCAGTGTTCTGTTTTTGAAAATCTTGAAGAGTCATGACTTCCAATCAAAGATTACAATGTTTCATCTTCATCCTTATATAAGTATGACTCATTTTCGAATTTTGAGCAGATTCCTAATGTGAAAATTCAATTTTGAGAAATCATTTTAAAATCATCTTGTGCCAAACACTTGCAAATCATTAAGATCTCTTATAGGAACTTCAAGTTGTAATATTCACTCTAAAAGAGAGTTAACATGTACAAATTCAATTCTGTTACTGTGTGATTGAAGAGAGGGTGCCTCTCTTGTATGTGGGTGGTTCTCAACACAAGGAAGGGTTCCAAGGTGTTGGAGGATTCATCGCTTTGTAAAAGGATTTTACAAATAGTGGAAATCTCAAGTGTGTACTTGGGGACTGGACGTAGGCAAGTGGATTGGCCGAACCAGTACAAATCCTGTTTGCAATTCTTCTTCCCTCAACTCTTGTTTACTTATTGCATTTACAAGTTCATTTTATTTAGAGTAAACATTTATTCTTCATCTCATAAAAAGTATTTTAAGCATAATAAAGACTAGATTTTTTTAATAATTGAAAAGGCTTGTTAAATCGAATAACTTAATTCATCCCCCTCTAAGTTAGTGAGGCCACTTGTCTAACAAGTGGTATCAGAGCTTGCATCTTGTATAAGGATTAAAAGCCTCAAGATTAAGTATGGCCTCATCCAATTCTCTTTTCGGTGAAGGAAACTCTTTTAATAGAGAAGGATTTCATTATTGGAAATCTAGGACGCAAATTTTCATAGAGTCTATTGATCTAAATGTATGGGATGCTGTAGAAATGGACCTTTTGTTCCATCTATGCAACTAGGAGAAGAAGTTAAGATAACACCTAGGGATCAATGGAGTGAGGATGACAAAAGGAAAGTTCAATACAACCTTAAGACTAAAAACATAATCACATCTGCATTGGGAATAAACGAATATTTTAGAGTGTCAAACTGTAAAAGTGCTAAAGAGATGTGGGATACATTAGAAGTAACTCATGAGGGAACAAGTGATGTCAAAAGATCTAGAATAAACACCCTCACACATGAATATGAACTGTTTAGAATGAATCAAAATGAAAGCATACAAGACATGCAAAAGAGATTCACTCATATAGTTAATCATCTTGCATCATTAGGAAAAGTTTTCCAAAATGAAGATTTGATTAACAAAGTTTTGAGATGTTTAAGTAGGCAGTGGCAACCTAAAGTAACAGCGATTGCAGAATCAAAGGATCTTACAACCATGACTCTCCACTCGCTATTTGGAAAACTACAAGAACATGAGTTGGAGTTGATAAGACTAAATTGAAATGAAGAAAATGATAGAAGTAAGAAAATCATTGCTCTCAAAGCTTCATCATCATCTATCCATGAAGAAGAAGAGATCATAGAAGATGAAGATTTGGACGATGACGAAGAATTTAGTCTATTTGTCAAAGATTCAACAAATTTTTAAGAAACAAAAACAATAGAAGAAAACCTATACCTAACACAAAGAAGAAAGGAGAAGACACTCAATCAACACAAAAATGCTTTGAATGCAACCAACCAGGACATCTAAGATTGGATTGTCCTATATACAAGAAGAGAATGGAAAAATCAAACAAGAAGACTTTCAAGATAAGAAAGGAAAGAAAGCCTACATCACATGGGATGACAATGATTTAAGCTCCAGTGGCTCAGAGAATGAAACAGTCAACCTAGGACTTATGGCCACAGACTACGAAAGTGAAGAAGAGGTAACATCTTCTAACAACAATGCATCCATCTCATTTGATGAATTACCAGAAGCATTTAATGATTTACATAAAGAATCATTTAAGTTATCAAAATTAGTTTCATCTTATAAGAAAACTACTACAAAACTTGAGAAAGAAATTACAAAATTAAATGAAAAATTAGATAATCTTAAAAATGAACTTAAAGTAGTGAATTCTGAAAATGAAAATTTATGTTTTATCATTGATTTAGAAAAGATTAAACAAACTCATCCATGCACATCATGCCTAAAACATCAAGAAGAAATTAAAAAAGTTGAATACTACTCTTGCAAAATTCATTTATGGTAAAAATAATTTAGATGTTATTTTAGGAAATCAAAGATGTGTGTTTGACAAAGCAGGATTAGGATATAATCCTCAAACTCAACAAAAGAGTTATAAGCATTTCTTTGTAATGGCTCAATCTTCTAGTTCTCCATTCTTAACATGCTTTTATTGTGGAAAGAAGGGTCATAGTGCATCAAATTGTTATTTTAGAAAGAACTCTAAAATCTCAAAAAACATGATGTGGATCCCAAAAGGATCTTTGATTAAAACTAACATCAAGGACCCAAAGAAAGTTTGGGTACCAAATTAAATAATTCTGTGCCTTGTAGGATTCCATGAAGCATACTTGGTACATTGATAGTGGATGCTCCAAGCACATGACCGGGGATGGTTCAAAGCTTATGGACATCACACTAAAGAATAGTGGACATGTCACTTATGGAGATAACAACAAGGGTAAATCTTGGGAATTGGAAAAATAGGTACACATTCCTCAACCTCCATAGAAAATGTCTTACTTGTTGATGGTCTTAAGCATAACTTACATAGTGTTAGTCAATTATGTGATAAAGGATTGTTAGTATCATTTGACTCACAATGTTGTGTTATTGAATCTAAACATGACAAAAACATTAAGTATATAGGATATAGAATAAATAATGTATAAGATAAAATTAGATAATACTACAAATCATAACCCGTGCCTTATTAGTAAAAATGATGAATCTTGGTTGTGGCATAAAGAATAGCTCATATAAACATGGATCATTTAAATAAATTAGTCTCAAAAGACTTAGTTGTTGGTTTATCTAAAATAAAATTTGAAAAGACAAACCTTTGTGATGCTTGTCAAAAAGGTAAACAAGTAAGAGTCTCTTTTAAAACTAAGAACATAGTATCAACCACTAGGCCTTTACAGCTTTTACATATGGATCTCTTTGGTCCATCTAGAACTATGAGTTTTGGTGGTAGTTATTATGCTCTTGTAATAGTAGATGATTTTTCAAGATTTACATGGACTTTATTTCTTGCAAATAAGAGTGATGCATTTCATACCTTTAGAAAATTTGCAAAAATGATTCAAAATAAGAAAAATATTAAAATAGCATCCATTAGGAGTGATCATGGAGGGGAGTTTGAAAATAAGAACTTTGATATGTTTTGTGATGAAAATGGCATAGAACATAATTTTTCTGCCCCTAGGACTCCACAACAAAATGGAGTAGTTGAAAGGAAAAATAGATCACTAGAAGAACTATCAAGAACAATGCTTAATGATTCTAATGTTCCAAATATTTTTGGGCAGAAGCAATAAGTACTGCTTGTTACACAATGAATAGGGCTCTAATCAGACCAATCTTAAAGAAAACACCCTATGAACTATTCAATGGTAGAAAACCAAATATCTCTCATCTTCATATCTTTGGATGCAAATGTTTTATTCTAAATAATGGAAAAGATGATTTAGGAAAATTTGATGCTAAATCAGATGAGAGGATATTTCTTGGATACTCATTGAATAGTAAAACATATAGAGTGTATAACAAGAGAACTATGACAATAGAACAATCTATACATGTAGCTTTTGATGAATCTAGCACATCTTATCCTAGAAAAGAAATAATTGATGATATTGTAGAAAATCTAGAAAATACTCACATAAATGAAGAAGCTCACAAAGATAAAGATATAGAAAATATAGAAGATCCTATAATAGAAGAAAACCTAACAAACTTGAATCTTCCAAAAGAGTGGAGAACTCTAAAAGATCATCCTATAGATAACATCATAGGAGATATATCAAAAGGAGTAACAACTAGACATTTTCTTAAAGACATATGCAATAATATGGCTTTTGTTTCTAAAATTGAAGTTAAAAATATTGATGAAGCCTTAAAAGATGAACATTGGATTATTGCTATGCAAGAAGAATTAAATCAATTTGAAAGAAACCAAGTTTGGGATCTAGTTGAAAGACCAAGTAATCATCCTATTATAGGAACAAAATGGGTTTTTAGAAACAAGTTAGATGAACATGGTATTGTTGTAAGAAACAAAGCTAGGTTAGTGGCCAAAGGATATAATCAAGAAGAAGGAATAGATTATGAAGAAACCTATGCACCTGTAGCAAGATTAGAAGCTATAAGAATGTTGCTTACATATGCTTCCATAATGGATTTCAAGTTATATCAAATGGATGTCAAAAGTGCATTTCTTAATGGTTTTATTAAAGAAGAAGTGTATGTAGAACAACCTCCTGGTTTTGAAAATGAAAAATTGTCTAATCATGTTTTTAAATTAAAAAAGGCCCTATATGGATTGAAACAAGCACCTAGGGCTTGGTATGAAAGATTAAGCAAATTTCTATTAGAAAAAGGTTTTTCAAGAGGGAAGGTTGATACAACACTTTTTATTAAAAGAAAAATGCATAACATTTTGTTAGTTCAAATTTACGTTGATGATATTATCTTTGGTGCTACTAATGAAAATTTGTGCAAGGATTTTTCTAATGACATGCAAAGTGAGTTTGAAATTTCTATGATGCAGGAGTTAAATTTCTTCCTTGGATTACAAATTAAGCAAACCAAAAATGGTATCTTCATCAACCAAAGCAAGTATTGCAAAGAACTACTCAAGAAGTTTGGAATGGAAAATGCTAAACATATGGCCACACCTATGAGCACTGCTTGCTACTTGGATAAGGATGAGAATGGGAAGTCCATAGATATAAAGCAATATCGAGGTATGATTGGATCCCTTCTTTATTTATCAGCAAGTAGACCTGATATCATGTTTAGTGTATGCTTGTGTGCTAGATATCAGTCTAACCCTAAAGAATCCCATTTGAGTGCTGTAAAAAGGATTATGAGATATTTATTAGGAACTGTTACCTTAGGTTTATGGTATCCTAAAAATATGCCTTTTAGTCTAGTAGGATATTCTGACTCAGATTTTGCGGGATGCAAAACTGATAGGAAAAGTACCAGTGGTACTTGTCATTTTATTGGATTTGCATTAGTAACATGGCATAGTAAAAAGCAAAACAGTGTTGCATTATCCACTGCGGAAGCAGAGTATATTGCTGCTGGCAGTTGCTGTGCTTAAATTCTTTGGATGAAACAACAACTTTCAGACTATGGCTTAGATATAGATCACATACCAATTCGTTGTGATAATACAAGTGCTATTAACTTGTCTAAAAACCCTGTGTTACATTCTAGAACCAAACATATTGAGATTAGACATCACTTCCTTAGAGATCATGTGCAAAAAGGAGATTGTGTTCTAGAATTCATTGAAACTAAACAACAACTTGCAGATATTTTTACCAAGCCATTACCTAAGGACAGTTTCTTTACAATAAGGAGAGAATTAGGTATTCTAGATATTTCCAACTTAGATTCATAAAAGTTTTTAGGGATAAAAATGGTTTAGAACCCAAAATAAAAATTCTGGGAAGTGTGTAATCGATTACATAGTAGGTGTAATCGATTACCAGAGAGCTTGGAATCATTCAGATGCTCATCTGGGTTTATGGTGATCGATTATCACTGTGAAGTAATCGATTACCTGAGAACCATATTTGGTGTAATCGATTACCACTGTGCAGTAATCGATTACCTGAGACCATTCCATCTTGTAATCGATTACCATATGGCCGTAATCGATTACATGCGACAGTTTTTCTCACTTTTGGAAACGTGGTAATTGATTACCACAAGGCATAATCGATTACCAGACTGAGAACTCTATAAAACCGTCTTTCTCTCTCTCTCTCTGACGAACGGTTTCTTTTTCTCTCTCTGCTGTGCGCGCGAACCCTAACTCCTTTCCTCTTCAAATTCTCATAACTCCTTCATTTCTTAACGGAATTATATTCCGTTTCTTGCAAATTAGTCCTCTCCTCATTACCTACAAAATCCACCGAACAATTTCGTGAATCGTCTCCTTCAATGGCGGAACCATCGAAACGTCAAAAACGCTCCGCCCCTCGTCAACCTCGTCAAGACACCTCCGGTGGCCCCCAATCCATCTCGTTCTCTCGCTCTTTTTTCGAACAGCAAACAACGGGAGAGGTATTCTTCTTTATTTTCAAACCGGGATATCATTGAACCTAAATATCTACATGCTGAGTTCTTTGACGATGAATCTTTTGATTGTTATGAGACATTTCGCAATTATGGGCTGTTAGATTTTATGACTATAAAGTCTCAAATATATCCTTAAATGGTTAGAGTCTTTTATAGCAATATGGAAATTAGGGATGGAATCATTTATAGTGAAGTCAAGAGAATTCCTATTGTTATTGATCAATCTCTGTTTTACAATCTGACCAAACTAAGTAGTCAAGGAGCACTTTTTGAAGGAACCATTATAGATGAATGGGAATTAGACTACTCTACGTTAAATGCCCGTAGGATGATCTGTAATGATAATGCTGAGTTGTCTGGACGTTTACTTGCTGGGTCATTTAAGTTTGATTGTCGCATCATGCACTATATCATTGTTCGCATCTTGCTTCCCCCGTTCCACCAATCTAGCTCAAGCATCAGAGGAAGATATCATTGTTATGTGGGCACTATTAACTGGAAGGGAGATTAATTGGTCTCATTTGGTTCGTCACCGGATGACCAAGGCTTTGCGTACCAACGCCCCACTCCCCTATGCTCATTTGATCACTCTGTTTTTTATACACTTTAACGTTCCTCTTGACAATGAGAATTGGATTCCTGTCAAGCGTTCCTGTGCAATTGGGGCTAGTGTTGTTGCTTCTTTTGGTTATCAGAAGCATCATGGTGAATGGGTTAGGAAGCGAGATTCTCAAGCAATGAATTTTGATGACTGCACTGATGAGCGTACTCCTTCTCCTCCACATCAAGATCCATCTTCTGCACTTCTCACTTATATCCTTGATGAGATTCGCAACTTTCGCGTTTATGTAGGTGAGCACTTCGATGCGTTGGAGTCTCGCCTTACCTGGTTAGAGGATGGTTCCGGTGGAGATCCTAGCTCCTCTGCTGCACCATAGATTTCTTTCTTGTTCTGTTTCCTTGCCGTGTATTTGGCACTGACTTTAGACTTATTTTGGTATAGTTTGTCGCCACTATGGTTTGGCTACTGTTGACTGCTTTATTTATATCTGTTGCTTTAGGTAGGTTCACTGATGCATACTATGTTCCATACTCCATTTAGTATACTATGTGGTATTGCTTTTGATGCCTACTATTGCTTTTGATGATGCCAAAGGGGGAGAAATTAGGGAAATCAAAATTTTGGCAAGTTTTGAAAATCAAGATTTTTGGCAAGTTTTGAAGTTAAATATTCCATATCACTTTGATCACAAATTGTGACAAAAAAATTGATCTTGTATAATTTCTTGCCAAAAATTTCAAGCATTCTAAAAGACAAACATAAAGGGGGAGAATAAGGGGGAGTGATCGTTATTAACTTGCAAAAATTATTGTTGTTCATTCTTCCCTTAAATGATGGTTGTCATCATAAAAAAGGGGGAGATTGTAGATAACTGTATTGTAGGTTTTGATGATGCCAATAAGAATGAAAGAAATGAGAAAGGCAATGGCAAAGAAAAGCGCCAAATTCACGTCAAGTCAAGAAGATCAAGTTCAAGTCAAAAGTCAAGTCAAGATAAGCAACAAGGTCTATTAGTTTAAGCTAAATTTAGTTAGATATAAAATGTCAAAAGAAATCTTAAAGTTTGCAAGAAATTTGGCACTAAATATAAAATTAAATAAATTAATTTTATAAAGTAAAAATCAATTCAAAGAATAAAATTTTTGAACTGGTAATCGATTACCAAGATGCGTAATCGATCACCAGAAGCTCCAGGATTTTAAAATTCAAAAAATTTGAACTGTGTAATCGATTACCAAAACCTGTAATCGATTAAGAAAATTCAAAATTTGAATTTCAGGCACAACTGCTCGTAAATTTGAACTGTGTAATCGATTACCAGTGTTCTGTTTTTGAAAATCTTGAAGAGTCATGACTTCCAATCAAAGATTACAATGTTTCATCTTCATCCTTATATAAGTATGACTCATTTTCGAATTTTGAGCAGATTCCTAATGTGAAAATTCAATTTTGAGAAATCATTTTAAAATCATCTTGTGCCAAACACTTGCAAATCATTAAGATCTCTTATAGGAACTTCAAGTTGTAATATTCACTCTAAAAGAGAGTTAACCTGTACAAATTCAATTTTGTTACTGTGTGATTGAAGAGAGGGTGCCTCTCTTGTATGTGGGTGGTTCTCAACACAAGGAAGGGTTCCAAGGTGTTGGAGGATTCATCGCTTTGTAAAAGGATTTTACAAATAGTGGAAATCTCAAGTGTGTACTTGGGGACTGGACGTAGGCAAGTGGATTGGCCGAACCAGTATAAATCGTGTTTGCAATTCTTCTTCCCTCAACTCTTGTTTACTTATTGCATTTACAAGTTCATTTTATTTAGAGTAAACATTTATTCTTCATCTCATAAAAAGTATTTTAAGCATAATAAAGACTAGATTTTTTAATAATCGAAAAGGCTTGTTAAAATCGAATAACTTAATTCATCCCCCTCTTAAGTTAGTGAGGCCACTTGTCTAACATTAATCAAATGTAAATTGTTTCAAATAGATAGGTCTCAAGTAACTCAATTCAAGTTTAGACGTGACCTCAAGTCTGACAACTTGCAGTCTCAACTAGGTTTGATGAGATGTTGTCTCAACAATGATTTTGTAACCAAGTAAAGATGATTCTTTAGTTATTGAAACTTGGTTTTCTGAATAGATTTTAGCAAAACAGATTTGAGACGTAAGATGTGCAATGTAAAATAAAGAGATAAGGGAGAATAGATGCACACAAAGATTTATATTGGTTCACCCATAACCTTGGGCTACGTCCAGTCCTCACAACTCGTGAGATTTCCACTATTGACAAACCCGTCAATTACAAGTATACTTACAGCCTCTTCAGGACGTTCCTCACACCAAGCATAGGCACTCCCTACCTTGGTTGAGCCACAAGTATTCTTTGTTCTCAACTGCCTCTTCAGGCAACTCATACAGTATTCTTTGTTTTCAACTGCCTCTCCAGGCAACGCATGCAGTATTCTTTGTCTTTGATTGCCTCTCCAGGCAACTCAGTGAGTATTCTTGTTACAATGCCTCTCCAGGCTTTACAAACACTCACACTAAGCTCAGGCACCTCCTAACTTAGTTGAGACTTGATGGTATGAGATGAGATGTGATTGATCTAGCTTAGTCTACATATAAAGTATGGATAAACCGTGAGCTCAGCTAGATGGTAACTCTCTAAATCACTCAAAGAGTGTATTCAAATCAGTACAAAATAAGAGCTAAACCTACTACAAGATATTAGCTAAGATAGCATAGGTAGGTAGGTTGAGATTCACTTGAGACTTGGATTTTTTTGGTTGTGCAGCAGCATCTCTGCTGAGTCTCACCTGTGTCTCTCACGGGTCTCACCATAATGAGACTTCCTTCTATAGTCTTCAGAAAAATAGCCGTTAAACTACCTGTTATACTAGTTGTTAGAAGAGAGAGAGAGAGAGCTTTTCACTTTTTTGACATGAGATCAGTGCTTTTCTGGTGCAGTCTCTGCTGTGACAGTGTACTTGCGTTGACTTGCTTTTGTTGCTGAGACTCTGTCTGCATCTCAAGTCTGAGTCTGATGACTGCATCTGATTTCTGCGTCTCAAGTCTGAGTCTCATGCTTGCATTTGATCTCTGCGTCTCAAGTCTGAGTCTCATGTCTGCATCTGATCTCTGCGTCTCAAGTCTGAGTCTCATGTCTGCATCTGATCTCTGCGTCTGAACTTGAGACTGCGTCTGATCTTAAGACTGCGTCTGATCTTGAGACTGCATCTGATCTTGAGATTGTCTCAAGCTGAGTCTGGATCTCATCTTTGCTTAGCTTCATATTTCAAAGTGCTTCTTTCTCATGCTTGGACTGAGTATGATCTTACAATGAATTTGGGCCTGTCTCAAACTGACTTTATAGTTGAGCTTGTCTCAAGCTGACTTTGAAACTCTTCTTTGTTTAGCATCTTCTATTCTGATTTTATCTCTTGATTCTGAATCTGAGTCTGAGTCTCATCTTTTAGCAGATCTTGCATATGACTTTTGATCCTTCCTTTTAAGTTTTTACATGAGTCTCTTCTTTTAGCATTTGTCTCAAGCTGAGTCTTAGACTGAGTCTGCATCTGAACATGAGATAGCATCTGTGCTTGAGTCTGCGTCTCATCTTGAGTCTCAAATATTGGTCTTCTTGATGCAACTTAGTTCACTGTTTGAGCTCATCTTGACTTGACTTGATGATTGGCATTTCTAGTAGAGACCCTTTCTGACTGTAGTTAAGACTACATTCTGATGTGCATCTCTCTCAACTTAGGCTATCTTCAAATTCAACCATTCTAAGCTTCTGAAGACTTTCTGATAAGAAATATGTCTTAAGGCCTTCTTCTGAAATTACCTTCAGCATATAGAATATTCTAAGCTTTTCCCATTCTCCAAAGACAATTCTGAAGTCTGATGTTTCTTATCATTAGGATTCTGATCTTTTTGAATCTCAGGAAAGACTTGCATTGATTGCTCAATCTTAGGCTGATCTTTATCTTCAAATTAAGTTTGAGGATTACTACCAGTATCAATCTGTGGTTGCCTCTCAATCTCAGTCTGAGCTTGGTCGTGGTTGATCTGATCTTTCTGAGTTCTTTACTAAGCATAGGAATCCTGTCTTTCTAAGATCTCACACACATAACATCAGTAACTTCAAGAACAGAAAACGTTAATTTTGATCAACAGGTTTGTTATCATTAAAACCAAATCTCAGAGGGTTTTTGCGTCAATAATTACTGGCGCGGATATTGATATTGCTGGTGTCATTTCCCAGAAGATAGTGGACTTTGTATCTTCTGTAGAGTTGCGCAATGCCACTTCCAGGATCAGTCTTGGCTTCCCATCACTTATCACAGCCCTCTGCAGGTCTGGGGGTGTTGAGGTGCTTCCTTCGGTATGCATCTTGAGACCCATGACTAGCGGATATATAGATGCCCACTGCATTCCTGTGGAGGATGTTGAGGATGAAGAGGAGGAGGATGATGAGCAGCAGCCAGAGGCACCACCACCGCCACCACCAGCAGCAGACATGCAGACTCCAGTTTGGGTTCAGTAGCTCATTGCCCATAACACACATATGCAGGCCCAGTTGTCCAGTCTCCACCGAGCAGCAGTCCACTTTCAGGATTTGCACTATCAGACTCGCTCGGACCCGTACCCAGGCATGCACCCTGATCAGTTTAGAGACTATTTACAGTGGCCTGGGGACAGGCCTATTCTTCCAGGGGAGGGTGGAGCAGCTGGAGATGGAGCAGCTGGCATGGAAGACTGATCTTTATTTTTGATTTGGTGCTTTTCTTTTCTTTTCTTTTTCTTTTACTTTTCTTTTATTTTTCTTTTATCTATCTTTTATTCTGGACATGTACTGTATATATACTCCACTGATACATTATACTGTTATGCAGTGCATTTTCAGCATTTTATTTGTTTTTCTTTTTATTTTTAAGATTTCTAGGATTTTTTTAGGATTTTAGGAATTAGGATTTAAAGGAAAATTTTTCAAAAATCTCTGAAATTAGGTAGTTTAACTAACTAGATTAGGAAAGAAGAAAGGGTTTTGTGATTAGCTCCATAATCAGTTAGGATTAGGATACTTCTCAGGAGAACCTATCAGGGTAGTTAATTAAAACTAGTAAGTGCTTTATCAAGGAATTTAGCCAAAAAGCCGGTGAGTTGAATCCAAACACTTAAATTGAGAGTTTTCACCTCTGCTTGTCAATTGTTATTGATTGAGTTTTTGGATTTTATTCTGTTCATGGAAAATATGGAAGTGACAAAGGCAATTTTTGTGTTTACATTATTTGCTCAGTACCAAAAATCCAACCCTTGATTAAATTTTTCCAATTTTTTTGGTAGCCCATTTGAGCTTGAATGTTTCTTCTTATGCACCCCAGCCATAATTGATATCTATATCCTGTCTCTTACACTTGGGATAGAAAGCAAGGTGCAATCTCAAAAGTGGGAGAAGAATGTTGGTTACCTGAAAAGTAAAGGAAGTACAAAGAGCAGGCACAAGAAAACAAAAGAAGAGCATTCCCTCAAAAATCAAAAAGAAAAAAATGCATGAATTGAATAAGTTGGGGGGAGTGCATCTTCAAACAAAAAAAAAGAGGCCAGCCAAAGAATGACACAAATCAAGAATGAGATGGAGAATGGAGAGAAATTCCAAGTTCAAGAAAAATCAAAAGATGCTCTCTATTCTAAGTGTTTCTTGCTTATCCAGAAAAACCATGATTTCTTGGTAGCCCAGCCTCATTACATCCAAAGAAAAATACCTTTCGATCCATATTGACCATGTGCATGTTTAGAAGCTAGAAACAACTATCAATTTTAGTTGTTCAACTGTGGTGGAAAAATTGAGGGAAACACTTACCCGTGAGCATGAGAGAATTCCTTGGTTTATCATTTATTGCTTTAATTACTATCTCTAAGAAAGTTTAACTGAATTGTTGAATACTATTCTGATTGAACATTGGTAACATCTCTTAATTCTGATTTTTTCTGATATTTGGAAAGTGACTTCTGCCTAATAAAGAGATGATGAAAATTTTGTCCTTAATTTGTGAAAATTGTACAGGGGATTGAATTGATTTTTGATTGCAAAGAGGTCTCTTGCTTGAGGACAAGCAAGAAGTTAAGTTGGGGGGGTATTTGATAAGTGCAAATTATATGATAAATTCTTGTATTTTTACTGCACTTATCAAGGTCAAAATAGTAATTTATGTCCCAAAATAATCCATTTTTAGTAATAATTGTGATTATTTGATTTGAATTTGAATTTGAATTTGATGCTATTTTAATATAAAATCTGTTAATTTTACAGATTTATGGAGAGATTTGAATTAGAAAAGAAGATAACATTATTCGTGGAGAGGATCTGCAGATTTGAAGTTTAAATCAGAGCAAATAAAGATAAGATCAACTGCCATTTAAACAAGGATTCTGCGGATAACTTCCCAATTTAAATTCAAAAGCAAAATAAACACAAGATCAGATCTAAAAGAGGGAAACAAGGAAAGCCAAGCAAACAAGGATAAGATTAGGAAGAGATCAAGCTGTTAAAAGAAGAAATAGAATAATTTGTTACATGTTTCACGCTTCACTTGCGCTTAGCACAAATGAAGCGCAAATAACAGATTTATTCTCTGATTCCTGCGCTGCAAGTGCACTGAGCGCAAGTGAAGCGCAACTGCGCGGATTAATTTTAGATCTGTTTTCAAATCAGATTCCTTCCAGATTTAAGATAGATTTCCTTAGTCTATAAATAGGACCTTTTGTAAAGATCACGGTGCAGAGCTGAACACTACACAACTTTGAGTAGATAGAGTTTAGTATGGAGATTAGAGAGACGGCAAAGGCAGAGCTAGGATTGGAGCAAGGTGACAGCTTCTCCATTGGATTGTAATGGCTACCATGCGTAGCTAAACGTCTCAATAGGATTGAATGTAGTTGATTCAATCCCCAAGTGTATGTGAATTCTCTTATTTATTTATGAATCCCTATTCTATAATATCGGTACTTTTATACGTTGCTTAATGCATAGCTTCCGCCTGTGTGCCGGAGTTATAGGTTGTTTTATGAAACGCATTGGTAAATGGTTTTATTAATTCAATAGCGAGTTTGGGGGGGCCTGGAAATAGGGAACTTGAACTCTGATTGGTAAAAGTACTCATTAATCATTATATGAATATAGAGAGAATCGATGATTGATTTGGAATGTGTGAGCCTCTTCATAGTAGTCTCTATAGGAGTATAAGGTTCTTTGATAGTGTTAACAAACGGAACAGTAGAGCGATCAAGCCGGGGTAATTTGTCGCCTGGGAGAACTAGCATGGATTATCTTCCAGTGGTTTACTGCTGGTAACTCGGGGTAAAGCAATAATAGTTTGGCTAAGATATTATAGAAATATATTCATAAATAATATTTGGGATTCACATGCATAAGGGGTGCGATGATACGAAGTTTAATCCTGGTCCAAGTAAAACCATCTTACCTTATCTCTATTATCTTGTTACTTTATGCATATTTACTTTCTCCACAACAAATTCTCAAAATACTGCTTTCTACTTGATAGTCTGATCACTAGTGGATACGAAGCAAACCGTTCCCTGTGGATACGATAAACTCATACTTACTATTATACTGCTGAAATTTTGGTACACTTGCCAGAATTCCATCACTTTCACAACAAACTTTTAAGTATTATGAATATTTTGGCACTAATGATTCTACTTGAGAATGTCCAAATTGTTGAGTCTCAAGACTTTAGAAAGTCTAAGACACCCTATATTTGAATTTTGATGATAACAAAATTAAGTAAACTTAGAAATGCATGCTACACTATTATATTTAAAAAGTTCTTTATGTTTCAGACAAGAAAGTTGTATGAAGAAGAAGCTGTCTGAAACATCTTGTTATCTTAAAAGGGAAACCTTTTGAAGAGCTAAGGGCATATGAAGATCAACTATCTGAAGCCAAAGCATTTCTAACGTGGAAAAGTCAAAGCTTTATTCCTTCTCACACACAAGTTCAGAACAACAAAAAGGCAAGAGAAAAGGAAGCTTTTCGGGTTGTTTTTGAATCTCGTGTACAAAAGAGTAAGTTCGACGTAACATGTCTGCAGAAGTCAGATAAAGCACTGCCAACCATGTGCCTCCATCAAATATGTTTTAGAACGGGGTGAAACACATTTAATGCTATCTCTCAACGGACGTTTTCCAGAGCAAGACCCAGAAGCTTATAAATACCAGTCTGCCTTTGTGAAGCAAGTCTAAAGAGAACATAAGAGAACGATCACACATCTTTACGAAGCTGAAACGCTGCTAATTTCTGTATAGAAATTATACTATAATATTCTTTGTACAAAAAACTTTCATATCTCGTGTCTTACACAGTTACTTGTACATTTCATTGAACAAGAACTCTTCTGAAGTTCAAGTTCAATTTTATCTTTGTAAACACTTAGTTGTTTAAAGCCTGAAGAGGCTAGGTGAGCAAACAATACTTGAGAAGAGACTGAAGAAGCTAGATGTGTAAACAATACTTGTAACCCCTTGAGATTAGTGGAAATCCAGTAATTGTGTTTGGCACTGGGACTGGATGTAGCTCACTATGGTTGTGAATGAACCAGGATAAATACCTTAACTGAGTTCTCTCATCCCTTAACTCTATATATTTATCCATGCTAACCTAAAGGGATCTGAATCAAGTTTATAAAAGTTCTGTGATTTATGAAAGCTTAATCCGTTTAGAAAACCTCTTGTCTGAATTTCTTCATATAAGAGAAATCACTTTAGACAACCTTTTGAAAACCTGTCTGAACTTTTATAAACACGCTTGTTGCAAAAATCTCTAAATATCTGCAAAAGATTTAATAAACACAATTCAACCCCCTTATTGTGTTTGCCTTGTTTCTACACAAATAATAACGGGAAAATCATCAGAATAAATGTAGAAGGATCAGAAGCATAAATAAAGTAGTAGGGCATATATTTAGAAACACTGAGTTCTTTACTAACCATAAGAATCTCGTCTTTCTAAGATCTCACATACAAAACATTAGTAACTTCAAGAACATAAAATGTTAAGTTTGATCAAAAGGTTTGTTGTCATTAAAACCAAATCTCAGAGGGTTTTGTGCTAACATGGGATTGGTTAGGTTCATGGAGTATTCGAGAATCTCTCACTTACTAGCAGCTAAAATAATATTAAGGTATATAAAAGGTACTTTAGATTATGGCTTGCTGTTTCCAAATTGCAGTATATGTGTTTCAAATGAAATGATTGCCTATTGTGATTCAAACTTTTGTGGAGATAAATTAGATAGGAGGAGTATTGTTGGGTATGTGTTTATGATGTGTGGAGCTCCCATTTCATGGTCTTCTAAGAAGGAGTCAATGGTGGCATTATCTTCATGTGAGGCTGAGTACATTGCAGCCTCAACGGGAGCATGTCAAGGCTTATGGCTTGAGAAATTGTTGGCTGAAATAAAAATTGGAAGAGATGAACTCATGAATCTGCTAATTGATAACAAATTTGCAATCAATTTGGCCAATCACCTAGTTTCTCATGGAAGAAGAAAACATATCGAGGCAAGATTTCATTTCATCAAGGATCAAGTTAGTAAGGGAGATTTAAATTGGTGTATTGTAACACTGATGAACAAGTGGCTGATATTCTTACAAAGCCTTTAAAGGTTGAGAGATTCAAGTTGATCGGAAACTTGATAGACGTTCAGTCTTTAACTAATCTGAATTAAAGGGGAATGCTATTAGTAATTCAGTTAGTCTGGAAGCTAGTTAGGAAGTTAGTTGGTTTTGTACACTATAAATAATATGTGTTGTGCAATTTATATATGAGTGAAATTCATCAATAAAGTACTATTTGGTGTATGTGTCATTTTCTCTCTATGTTTTTCTCTCCCACAAGTGAGTATGTAATACATGTCTGATCAATCTACTACTTAGTTCATCTGTTAATACTAATATTTTTTATGCGACCAATTCTGTAATTAGATTTGCAGTCAAATGGAATTTGCGTTATAACCGAAATTTGCTCATAAAAAACACAAAAAAATGCTTGGTTAACTTAATTTACATCTTTGTTAGACGGTGAAGGTTAAAACCTTTTTTTTACGGAAGTAAAGGTTAAACACTTAGTAATAGATTTTAAATAAATAAAATGATGCTTAATTAAAATCTTGCTCATGATGTACTTGTAATTTTTATTTATCTAATATATGAGAATGCATATAATTAAATGGCTATTGCCTCATAAGATCAACTATATATGGGCCAAGATAGCATACACATATGTATAATAAACTCCCTCTCATCCCTGATTTTTCATACAAAGTTAGCAAATTTGAACTCCAATGGTACACTCACATGCCTGTCTCTTATGGCCAACAAGTCCCCATTATCACCAAGCAGGTAAGCTTTCAAGAATGCCACTGTAACTCCTCCAACAAACCTCCTCATGGGTTTCCTTGAGTCTCCATTCTTGCATAGATAATAGGTAAGTTGTCCCTTAAATCCCATGGTATAATCATCTAGCATGTCAACATGGCCATAATCCTTAGCCACAAAATACCAAGCAGGTTTATTACATTCATTAAAGAAGTCCTCATGGTTGACACCCTTAGGTGCACAAGGGGGCAAAACATAAGGAAGCCTACTCTCTTCACCTAAACCTGAACCTATAACCATTGTTGCCATACCACCAAAATCAAATGAATGGGGAACATAGGTGAGAACTGGTGGGGGAGTTTGCTTTCCTTTCTCTGTTCCATCAATTGGGTCAACTCCTATTAAGGCTGAAAACTTGAGATTAGTTGTGATGTTTAATTTTTTCAGAGCAAGAGCAAATGCTGTTTTGCCTCCACGACTATGGCCTCCAAGTGCTAACTTCCCAAAATTTGGTTTTACATTTGGTGGAAGAAATTTGCCGAGTCCTTCAGGTAGCCAATTTGTTATTGCAGCTGTAGAACGAATCTCATCACTCGTATCAGGTCCAGTCAGTATATACAACTGTGAAGTGCAAACAAAGAAGGGATTTTTAGATTATTGGCACTTTCAATTATTACGGTATAGAATACATTTAAAATTATTAAAATGATGAAATAATTAATTTTTTAGATCAAATTTATGTAGGTTTATTCTCATATTGTCTTGAGTTTGAAATACATTGAAACTTCTTAGAAATGACTAATTTTAAAGTAAATTTTGTCAATATTTTTTGAGATTACCAAAACTTGGTATTTTTTATACATTTCAAAATCAAGAATTAAAAGGGGATGGGTGATAAGAAAGATTAAAAATGCATACTCTTGAAATTTTCATAATCATTGTAGTTAGCTTGACAAAATCTTTTATTGAATAAACGTGTTTAGTTTTATTTTAAGTTAAATATACAATGAATTAAAAAGTTAATAATGCGAATAGGATTTTTTTAATATAAAACAATTAAATATGATAATTATAAAATTAAATAAATAAAAAATCTTCAAAAAACATTTGCACTAAATTACGTTCAATCATATCTAATAACATAGACTAATTGATGTCGAATAAACATAACTTATTCTTTTATATTGACAAGGCTTGGTCGAGTTGAGGGTCAGCTCAAAGTTTATATGGCTCAAACAAATTTTATAATGAAGCCTTTTTTATCCTCTAATCCAATATCTTAATGTATGTTTGTTAAAATATTTTTTTAAAAAAATTATTAATTTTTATAAAATATAATTTTTTATTTAAATAAATAAACTTACTCTGACACAACGGAGTCTAATCATGTAAATTAGCATGCTTATTTATATATATTTACTAAAGGATAAATCTCTACACTCAACAAGAAAGAGAGACTGTGAGAGTAATAAAAAAAATGTATTATCAATATAGCACAATTAGAAGAAGAAAGACACAAAAAAAAAAGAAAAAAAAGTAAGTGATAAGACAAATTAATGTTAAAATGGATATAATCAGTTATTAATAATTATTATTTATGAGAAAAAAGAAAGTTGTGATAAAATGGGGCATTTTTAAGAAAAAAAATGTTAGTTACTTTTAATAATTTAGTATGACTTATTAAATAATTGTTAACTTATTTTTTTAAAAAAATTAATAGTAAATAATATTTTTTAAGGGCATGAAATAAGAGTATTTTTGGGGGGCCTAAATGGGGGCTTTACCCTCTTTAGGGTTGAGCCAACCCTGGTCGAGTTGATTTTGGTTCCCCAATTTTTAATTGCTCAAATTTAGTTTTTCTATTTTTTAATTGTGACAAATGTGGTTCTGTCGTTAAGTGACCATCCAATTCCTAGCATAAATGGATGACATGGCTAATGTGTCTGAAGTCAATTAATGAAATTATTACGTGGCATAGATTTTTAAATTATTTAAAAGATAAATTAAACAAATATTAATAATATTTGTCTTAAATTAATCATTGGGTTTTATATTTATTTTGTAATTTTTCTTTAATTTATTTCATGTATATAATTTAAATTATTTAAAATAAAACTTTAAATAATATAAAATTAACTCTATTTTTTATTTATAGTATAAATATAAAATTTGTTATAAAGCATTTTATATTTTTAAATTATTTTAAAACATAATTATATTAAAAGATCAGGTTAAATGAGATTTAAAATTAAGGTTTTGATAACATCAATATTTATAGTTGATTGTGAGTGTTAATAACACATTTCATTCTCAGTAAAAATCATATATACCAAATATAAGATATTTTATTAATAATTTCTGTTTTATGATATAAAAAATATTTTTTAAGTATTGCATTAACGATTCTATTCAAATTCATTACTTTTTTCTATGACTCTTATATCCTTATTATGTAGAGAAAACTTATGAAAGTATGACTTAAGTTTAAATATTTTTCTAGTGGATATTTTTATGAATATTGTGATTATCTTGTGGATTTTATTTATGAACTTTGTAATTTTTTACTAGATATTTCTTATAACTCTTTTTACAGAAATTTTCTATATATGTGATTAAGGTTGTGGCAAACATATATATAATCATTTACTTAAATTTACAGGAAAATCTACGGGAATTTTTAATTCTTATTATGGATTCTTGCATAAATTTAGATTTGTAGAAAAAACTTAATGTTTCTTATTATTTTTTATAAATTTATCAAAATAATTGTAGACCATTTTTTCAATTTTTTTAGGAAAATGCTAACGAGTGCCCTAAGGACACTCGTTAAGGATCCATGTATAGAAAGTCTTTGTTGAAAATCAAAGCATTGATTGCATTTGCAACATTAAATGCTACACACTCCAATAAAATCTTTTTATTTTAGATCCTTAACAAGTGCCCGGACACTCGTAAACATGGACTTCTCTTTTTAAATTCAACAAGGAATGAATGTATAGAAGGGAAAAAAATGAAACTTAAAAGAATATTATTAATGAAGCACGGAAAAAGACATTTTTATACAATTAATAAAATGACATAGTTAATGTTTAATATACCTAATACTTGATTTTTTTCTAAGAATATAAAGTGCCAATTTCAAAACCATAATAAATAGGTGTATTTATGACTTAAAATTTATTAATTTTATCAATTATTCCTTGTAACATTTAATATGTTACATTCAATAAATGAAACATTGATTATTCTTAATTAATTAAATGTAGTGGTTAAGTTGGAATATATACTATACTTAATTTATTACATTAAATAATGTATTTAATATTAGTTAATGTTTAATATACCTAATACTTGATTTTTTTCTAAGAATATAAAGTGCCAATTTCAAAACCATAATAAATAGGTGTATTTATGATTTAAATTTTATTAATTCAATTATTTCTTGTAACATTTAATATGTTACATTCAATAAATAAAATATTGATTATTATTAATTAATTAAATATAGTGGTTAAGTTGGAATATAAACTATAACTGATTTATTATATTAAATATTGTATTTAATATTTTTTTTCAAATCAATTTTACTTAAATTGTTTATGGATTTGATAAAATCAACCTTTAAAGCTGAGGATGAGATTTAAAAAAATTATTAAAATATAAAGTATTAATTACATCAAAATCATAAATAAACAATAAATACATTTTATTTTAATAAAAACTTTCCATTTTTATAAGTCTTATTATAAACCCTCAATGTTGATTTTGATTTAAATTGAAAATTTTATATTTATTATATATTTTATGCGTGTATTGATTATTTACTATAATTTGTAATATATTAATTCAACAAATAAAACATTTAATATTATAATTTATACTCCCTCAATTTCTTTTTATTTGTCATTTTAGGGTCTCAAAATTGTTTCTAAATAAGTGTCATTTTCATATACCAAAACAATAATAATACTATTTTTCCAATTTTACCCATTTCTTAATCAGATTCTTTTTATTTTAAATATTTATTATAAAGGTATATCATAAATGTTCTACAAGTTCTAAGTGATCTTGATAAATGTATTCTTTATGTTTCTAACAAAAATTTTATGGTAAGAGGTCAAACAAAATTGAAAAAGGAATTTATTTCATTGAAAGAGAAAATATTAAATGCATTAATGGGAGAAAGAGAAAGGATATATTTGGGAAAAAAAGGCTAAAAAGACATAATTATTGTATTTATTAATTCCTGTGTAAAAACTTTAAACGAAAGATAAAAAGAAATAGAGGGAGTAACATATACTTCAACATTTTATTTATTACCTTAGCTATAGCATTTAATATTTTTCTTCAAGTTAACTTTATTTAAATATTATATTATATTTTATGCCATGTATTGATTATTTACTATAACATTTAATACATTACATTCAATAAATGAGATATTTAATATTATAATTAAGATGTAACATATACTTTGATATTGTATTTATTACATTAAGTATAGTATTAAATATTGTTCTTCAAGCAAATTTTAATTCAATACAATATTATATTATATTTTCAACGTTCTAAAATAAATCCAATCCAATAAAAAATTTGGGTTTTTGTGATTTTTAAGTTTTAAATTTGATTCGATTTTTGATTTTTCTGTACAATTGTTATAATTTGCATTAAATTTGATTGGATATTAACACCCTTGAGTTGTTGTAAAATAACATTTATATGCTAGTTATTGATGATTTATAAAACTGATTTTCTAAGAATTTTCTTGCATCACTTACATTAAAGATGTCGAATGGGCACTAACCTGAGGAGCGATGACAATGAAGCCATGAGAAGCAACTTGTTGGATAAGCTGGGAATAAAATGAATTGTCGAAAAGAAAGCCATGCAGGAAAAGTAGAAGCGGGAACTCTCCAGGTTCAACAGGAGTGGCAATCAAGAGCGGTTTCGGTGGTGGAGCTGAACGTAGATAAAGCACATAGTGAATTAGCCTCATATATCTAAAATAAAAATAGAGATAAAACTCAAACTTAATTGTAAAAAGAGATATATAAAAGAATCAAAAGTGTATCATTGTGTGTACATGAACCAGATTCGATGCTTTTTAGCTCGGTGGTGTACTTCCCAGTGTCAAAGACATTAGTTATATTAGCAGCAGACGCATAATTGACCAGAAAAACCAAAAAAAGAGAGATAGATGCATAAGAACACATGACTGATAGTTAGAGCTTCTTTTGTGTTTTGACTTAACTCTTTGTTGTTATGGAATCAGATGATCAACTTGTGGAATTATATAGGGAGTTTCGTCAACTTTTTTTTTTTCTCTTATTTTTGGGCCCAAGGTTGAAGTTTTCAAAGATGTTAATTTAATATTTTTGTTGGACCTTAAGTGAGACAAAAGGCCCAAATTGATTTTTGAGCATTGACTAAATTAAAGATACCATTGTATCCCCCCTCTCTCTCACAAACACAAAAATTGGGACATATTTAATTTCTTTTTGCACTTCCTTCTTTTTCTCACACACATTTATTTTTTTTGTCCCAAAATACCATTTGAGCCTCGACTAGATTAAAGATACCATCGTATCTCTCTCTCACACACACAAAAATTGGGACATTTTTAATTTTTTTTGCACATCCTTTTTTTTCTCCCACACATTTCATTTTTTTATGTCCCAAAACACCCTCATTCCTAATTTAAATAGTTAAACCTATCTCTCTCTTCTCACAACAACACCACGCCCCTATCTCTCTCTGACCATTAACAATCTTATTCCAAAGCTTCTTTCAACCTGAATTACACATTCCCTATTTGAATTTCACATTATATGTGGTCCCTGCTAAAAGCTGGTGCGAAAATTTGGATCGTTGAATCTAAATGTCGCACAATGTTTTATTTTTTTTTCCATTTTAAAGCAGTGTACTTGAAACTATTTTTCGGTAATTTTTGTAGTTTCAAAAACTAATTTCCGGAAGATACCGGAAATTAATTTCTAGTAGTTTTTCAAATTATCTCCGCACTTCTTTTTAAGCTAAAACTTTAATGTTAATCCAGTATAACTTTTTATAAAAAAATCCATTTAATGTTCTGAACCAAAGTTTTAAAAAGTACTATATTGTAGTTTATTTCTAGAATCACATAAAAACCAACAATTTATTTCCATGCTACTCATCATAGAACAAAAAATCTACCATTGATCAATCATAGTTAAAAATAGTAGCAGTGATTTATGTACCAAACGAAATCACTTCAAATGCCACAAAAAGTTAGGGGTCGTTTACTTTCAGAAAACAGTTTCTATTTTTCTCCTATTTTTTTAGTTTTAATTATAAAGAATGTCAATTTAATTTTCATTTTATTTCATATTTTCAAGTATTGTACAGGAAACAGAAAAATCAATACAAAATCATTTTCACTGTTTTCTATTCAAAACTTTGAAAATACGAAATAAAAGGAAAAAACTAGTATAACTAAAAATTGAAATTAATTTTACAATAAAAACTAAAAAACATGAAATGATAACAGAAAATGTTTTCTGAAACCAAACAACTCTTTAATTTTTTTTTTTCCAAATTCCAAATACAAGTTTTCGATAAAGTTTGTTTTTTCAAATTTTTTTTTCTAAAACCTTATTTTTGGTACATGAAAAAGTTATTTCCAAGAACAAGTTTCCGGTACAGGCATAATTTGTTGCATTCCAAAAACTTGTTTTCGGTAATGGTCCCTCAAATTGATGAAACACATTTTCAATAAAAGAATTTTCTTTCAAAAGATATTTTAGAATATTAAATTTAATAAAAAGAAGAGGATAAAATGTGTCAGAAAAAAATGTGCAAAAAGAAATTACCAAAATAAAAATTCGCTCAAGGTTTTGGGCTTCCTTGAGACGAGGCCTTTGCTTTTCCGACCGAGGTTTTTGCTATTCTCACCCCCTTCATTTTTTGGAAAATTACACAACCCCAAACTGCCCTTCAATTAATTGATTTACGGACAACATTGTCCGGGAACTAATTCCGGATAATGGTGTCCGTAAGCATTTTTTAAAAAAATGGCTTACGAACACAAGTGTCCGGAACAATTCCCGGACAATCCGTAAAAAATTAACTTACGGACACAAGTGTCCAAATTTGTTCCCGGACAACAGTGTCCATAAGTCTTTTTTTAAAAAAATAGCTTACAGACATAGTTGTCCGGGGACAACTGTGTCCGTAAACTATTTTTTTAAAAAAATGACTTATGGACACAATTGTCCTTTATTGGTTCCTAGGGAACTGTGTCCATAAGTTAGTTTTTCCATTCTTTTTTGGTAGAAAAGGGGAAGGGGGTTGGAGGTGGGGAAGGGGAAGGGGTGGGGAAGGGGAGTTGGGAAGGGGGATGAGGGAGAAGGGGGAAGGGGGAGGAGGAAGGGGGAAAGGGAGGGGAACGAGTAATAGTAGGGGTGGGGGAGGGAGGGAAGGGGGAGGGTATGCTTGGAGGAAAAAATTGTGGGGGTGGGAATAGCAAAAATAGGGGTGGGAAAAGTAAGGACAATACAACGATGGAAGATCAATGTTGTAACATCCCAAATTATGAAATATTTTATAAATTAAATTAGTATGGAATAGGTTTTATAAAAAGAACGTAGGTTTGGGTGAGAGAAACTTAAGTTAGAATCAAAGAAGAATAAAAACCAAGAAAATTAGGGCTGATACGGTCGCTCAAGCGAGCGCTGAGTGAGGATATCAGTAGGGAGGGGGGATTTTAATCTGATTTCCTCGCTTAGGCTCACTTGAGCGGGGACTGAGCGAGGAAAACAGAGACTCTCTCTGTGAAATTCAGCTCAGGCGCGCTAGCTGAGCGAGGGAGAGCTTCTCGCTCAGGCTCGCTTGAGCGAGCGAGAGCGACCCAATTTTTTACCTTCCTCGAGCGCGCGATCCTGGTTGTTTTTAAAACATAAATTTTAGGGCTCCATCATTTATTATCTTCTTCCTACTTCATTTTAGAGTGAGAAAGAGAGGTTCTAGAGAGAGGGGGTGCCAATTGAAGCTTGAAGAAGGGATTTCAAGGCCAAGAACTCCACCTCCCAACCTTCCCCAACTCTCATCTTCTTCCCTTGAGCTTCCCTGAGGTGAGTATAACTCACACACCCACCTTCATCTTGATTGATTCCCTTGGATGAACCGTAATCCTCCATACCCTCTTCAATAGCTTGTATGTTCTTGCTTGTTTGATGATTTCTACTTATTTGATTTGACTTGCTTAATATGAGTTGTGGTATCTAGGTCTTGTATGTTAGGGTTTGGACCCATTACCGTATGGTTGTTGTTCATGACTCTGTTACAACTTAGTTTGTATCATGTATCTGCATTTTAAAGCTGAAAAATGAATTTTGCCTAAGGCCACCAAACCTAATTAATCAAGCTTGACTTCGGTCCAGAATAAAACTAAAATGAGATTGGCTTCAGCCAAGAATAATGTATGAAAACTTGACTTCGGTCCAGAATAAGTGGCAGATGTTATTCCTCAAGGGAGACGTTCCTTGTAGTCTGAGCTCAAGTCTAGCCTTAGAATTAGTGAAAGACCCTGCCTGCCGGGAAAAACAGGTTATGAGTATTTAGATGTTGAGTTGAGAATGTGTGCATCATTTGATATGTACTGAATTGACCGTTGTATAACATCTGCCTGTTTTTCCTATACTGCATGAGCATAGTTATATTCACTGAGAGATCTGTCTCACCACACGTTTTGTGGCTATATTATAGATGCACAGGTTCCTCCCCATCCCAAATAATGAGTTGGAGACTTGCATGAGCTCTAATTCTTTTGATGTATTTAGATGATTATGTACTAAATAGGTAAGTTGATGGATTGATTGATACTTGTAATATTTTGAGGGATATGACTGCACATGTGCTGCCTTCAGGCCTTCTATTTTGTTTAGGGCACATATATGGGGGTATCCTAGTGGGTGTAGACAAACCTTGTAGTGTAGAGCCCATGAGGCAAATATGTATTAGTTTATTTTCCATATAATGTTCAAGTTATCGTTGGGCGCTTAAACAATTGTATGGGTATTGTATTGCGATATTTAAAATGGCGCAAAATAATTTATGAAATTTGGGAATTTGGCTTCCAACGAGCCTTATTCTCGAATTTAGAAATTAGGACGTTACAAATGCTAGGCCATAAAGGTGTTGGGTTTGATCACAATGATAAATATTATTCTTTTGGTTTTATTTTTCCCTTTTTATTGGTGTTAACAATGTTGAAGATGAGTTTGATACTTTGATCATATGATATTAGTACAACTTATTCTGAAGTTTAAACTTATAAATACATATAAAAAATGGGTGTGTCTAGGGTGAAACACCGGACACGTGTTTCACCAGTGTTACAGCTGTTTCTAACCATTAGATTTATTGGTTTTTTAAGTAACATTTGTGATGAGTTACAGGAAACCAGATGTTTCCTATTTAAAGACTTCTTTCAAGAATTGCACTTCAATCCCTCCGTCTTTTTAAGGGTGGTTGTGTATGAGAATTTTTTTTGTTATGATACCCTTTTTCGTTTACTGTGTATACTGGGAGATATATTCGATGAGCATTACATGTACCAGAATCACGTATTAAAAAGTTTAAATACTTAACTATCATTTGATTTTTTTTTATTTTTGCCGTACAGTAGTTCACCAATGTCATATTAAAATCTTATTATTGTTTTAGGTTTGAAATTATAAGAAGACTAATATTCTATTCCATGTGATACACACAAACTATATGTTTTATTACAATTAATATATTTAAATATATATTATAAATATTTTTAAAAAAAATTAGTGTATTAAAATATTAAAAAATTTATTTAAAAATAAGGTACTACAAACGTCCTTTCATACCTAAAATGGAGATATATAGGTCAATTCCTTCCAATCAAACATCTATAATAATAATTTACTTTTATCTTTAAAATTGTTAATATTATTAATTTTTAATTAAGTAAAATAAATATGATCTTAATTATTTATAATAATTATGTTAATGAAAATATCACCATAGTTATTATTATAGAAAAGTAGGGTATATGTTATTTTGTGAGAGCCAAATCTTTCACTAAAAGCATTTAAATTCACTAAAAACATTAAAAAATATTTAAACAAAAAGGTGATTTTTTTTTACTGAAAACAATACCCTATTTTTTTTCAAATAAAATCATTTTTTTATTAAAATGTTTACTAAAAATACGTTTTTTAACCAA
Source organism: Sesbania bispinosa (assembly GCA_026901365.1). Taxonomy (NCBI): domain Eukaryota; kingdom Viridiplantae; phylum Streptophyta; class Magnoliopsida; order Fabales; family Fabaceae; genus Sesbania; species Sesbania bispinosa. The sequence goes on along the minus strand of QLOH01000048.1, from coordinate 1,348,665 downwards.
AATTCACCAAATTTAAATTTGAGAATCCCACACAATTCCTCACATATTACAGACCCACAAATATTTCTTACAAATTTTTCTAGAATAAAACTTTTTTTAATTGAATTAACAATATTTTCTAATAAACAATATATTAAAAGTACATTTTTTGTTCAAAGTTAACAAATTTATAATTCTGAGCATCCCACATCATTCGCCACGAATTATAGGACCCAAAAATAATTTTTACAATTTTTTCTGGTATAAAAGTGATTTTTAATTAAATTAAAAATAATTAGTATTAACGAAACCGCCCCACCTTAAACATGTCAATCATCCAATGTTCACCAATCCACTAAACCTTCATATCAAATGTAAGGTACACACCAAAGGACACAAAAATGTTTTTTGCAAAAATTTTCAGTGTTAAGGTGATTTTTAATTGAATTAACAACATTATTTCATTAAAAAATCACAAATTTCGTTTTTTATCCTAAATTCATAAAATTTAAATTTTGGGCATCTCACATCATCCCCAACACAACAAGACACTGAGAAATCAAATTTAAAAAATGGATATTGAGTGTTCACATTATTCACCAAAGTAGTCAATGTTAGGGTTAGGGTTTCTAACCTTACTATTGACGAAACCACCCTGCCTTAAACATGTCAATCATCCAATGTTCACTGATCCACCCAACCTTCATATCAAATGTAAGGCACACACCAGAGGACCCAAAAATGATTTTTTGCAAAATTTTCCAGTGTAAAGGTGATTTTTAACAACGTTTTACATTAATAAATTTCCTAAAATTTTATATTTTATCCAAAATTCATAAAATTAAAATTCTGGGCATCCCACATCATTACCCACACATTATAGGACCTAAAAATGAGTTTTTCAAATTTTTATAATATTAAGATGATTTTTAATTAAATTAATAGTAGTTTTCATTAAAAATTTCACTATACTTACTTTTTTTGCCTAAAAATTCACCAAACTTAATTTGTGGGCATCCCACACCATTCTCACAAATTAGGAGAGCCAAAAATGATTTCTTCATATTTGTTTTCGTTCAATTGTGATTTTTATTTTATGTAACCATTTTCTTTTACTAAAATAAAAACTTAAAATATTTTTTTGTCAACAAGGAACTAAATTGTGTTGTTTTTTAAATCATACACAAACTTTATTGCATTGGAATTTAATAAATTTTATCCATTTGGATTTACATAACTCAAACCTATCATTATCTCATTAAATAACTTATATGAATAGAAAAGGTAGGAATGAATTGCTAGAAAGAAAAAAAGTAATATGTTTTCTTTCTACCTTTACCATTAAAAATAGAGATAATAAGTGAAAATATAAATAAATCAAATAAAAAGATGGATGGTATATTGAAAAAAATCAATAAATTTAAATATAAATTAAAATATTTATTGTATTTCTTAATTTATATATTTATGTAATGAGACAGATAAATAAGAATAGAGATAATAATAAATAAAAATGAAAAAATAATAAAAAAAATGTTAAAAAAGAATTGGTATCTTAAAAGAATACAAATGAAAAAAATTAAAAAAAAGGAAAAAAAAACACATGTCCACAAAAAGAATTTTTTATAATAATAATAAAATAAATTAAAAATGAATATTTAAAACACAACAAGTCAATAAGCAAGTGGGGACTTCATTGCAATTTCAAAAATTTAGTTTTATTTCTCTTAGCAGGTCACCAAACCCATTATCACGGGTAAAAAAGGTGTTTCACCGGTGATACACTCATGAAGTGAAACACCCTAGAAGCACCCATAAAAAATACCCAAGGCTCTAACAATTATCACAATTTTAACTGCTTAACAAAACATATTTATAAATTCATATAAATTCCCAAGGTTCTAACCATTATCACAATTTCAATTGTTTAACAAAACATATACTTTGATTTGTTAACTTTTTTTGTGCAATGAATGTGTGACGTTAAAAGAAAAAAAAAACTCGAACCATACTACTCCTTTGTCTACATTTAAGAAAAAAAAATAGTAGTACTAACTGAAAAAATTGACCAACAACAAAAGTTTTTTTACTCAAAAAGTGCGCGCAAAGATTATGTTTTTTCAGGGAAGAATTTTTTTTTAGTTTACAATGTCAAAAGTATGAAAATGTAGAGTAGAATAAGAAAAAGTGATTTGAGCAGGAAAATGGTGAAAGGGGACAGGACACGCGTTCTCCATGTACATAGGATTCTAAGTAGGAAATAGATTTGAAATTTCAAAAGAATGAGAGTACTTCTATGACCTAGGGATGTAATCGAGTCGGGTTTAGGATCATCTGAAGTCCAAACCAATCAAATATGAACGGGTTGGTTGGTTTGTTTTTTTTTATGGGTAACCTGAATCGACCTAACCTGAACATCAACGGGTTGGGTCGGGTCCTAAATCTATTTTCAAATTTATGAAATATTTGTACAAATCATAAAAAATGTAAAACAAAATTAAAAAAAAATACTTGAAGCAACAAAAATCAAGCAGACCCCACTACCACCAGATCTGCTACAACCAAGCAAACCCCACAATCCCCCACTAAGCAACAGAATGAAGCAAACAAATCTGCAGAACCAAGCAAAACCCGCAACCCCTACCCCACCAGATATGATATCGATGGATCAAGAAAACCCTGCAACCCCCACTTCATCAATTTGCAGAAACCAAGCAAACCAAACAGAAGACTCATGGGTCTGAGTTGTTTCGACAGAACCGTGCCATGGGAGATCGACATTGCGTCATTGGAGGGCTGTGAAAAAAAAATTTTCTGTGAAGGCGTGAACGAACGACTGTGACACTGACATATCTGTGTTGCTTCCATGGGAGATCGATGAGAGGAGGACGACAAGAAAAATAAGATAAGAGGAGCACGATGACAAGAAGATGAGAGGAGGATGATACAAAGGCGAACGAACTGCTGCTGCTTGCTCGAATTTCCACGCCGCTGCTGCAAGGTTCCTCTAAGGGAGATGACAACAACTCACGTCACAGCAGTAGCGACAACTCAGTAGTGTTGGCAAGGGGAGACCCTAAACCCTAAACCCTAAACCCTAAACCCAAATTAGTGAAGGCCGGGTTTTCCATAAAATGACTTGATCTGAACCATGACCCAACCCAAACCGTTTATTTCTGTTCGGGTCGACTGGGTTGGCAGGTCGACCCAAACCCGACACCCCTCCTATCACACCTGCAATTGTTCCTAAAAGTCAATGAATGTGTGATGTTAAAAGAAAAACACTCGAACCATACTACCTCTCCGTCCAAATTTGAAAAAAAAACTAGTAGTATTAACTGAAAAAATGACCAACAACAAAAGTTTTTTTTACTTAAAAAATGTGTGCAGAGATTATGTTTTATCAAGGACAGATTTTATTTTTTCTTTTTCTTTAATTTACAATGTCAAAAGTATAAAAAAAATATAGAGTAGAATGCGACAAAAAAGTGATTTGAACGAGAAAATGGTGAAAAGGGAGCAAGTTACGTGTTCTCCATGCACAAGATTATCAGCAGGAAATAGAATAGACTGTTATGACTTTCACTAAATAGCAATCATATAAATTAGTGGCACATTTTCTGATGTTTGAAAAAATAATTTTAAAGGTATATAAAATATTATATAAAAAATTGTTTTTAATTTGACAATAGTTATAATTTTTTCAATAAAAAATATGATTTTTTATATTATATTTTGATTTTTCGAATATGATAAAAATAAGTGTTTTTTTAATATGCAAGTGTTCTCTTGGTCACTTTTCTTCTACTTAAAAATGAAAATTTCAATTTTAATTTTAATTTAAAATCTTTGCAAGTTGAGTTGATTAAATCTACTACCTATTTGAACCTAACGGAACTTTCATGTTCAGTCTCAGACCAATAGAGATTTCACATTAATTCATATGGCCTTTTCATTTTATTTTAAAAAATATAAAATTGAAAACTTTCTTATCATTATAAAATTATGAATTTATCTCTATCCAATATTTTTCACATGACTTTTTATTTTATTTTAAATTATAATAAAATAAGTAATTAATAAATTGAAAATTGTCATATTGTAATTTCTTGTCCAAAAATTATGAATCAGACAACCATTCATTAATCTCCGATGGAATTTTAAAGGACTATGGTAAAAAAATAGAAACAAATTTGTCAATAGGAGGTGAAAATATCTTTTCCGCATTAGAGGATATATTGTGAAATTGTAAAAAAATGGACTTAGGGTCTTTCTCTTTAATAATTTATAACGCTTTTGATTTACAATCAGCGTTTAGCGCCTCCACATAGACGTCCGCGAGATCCTGTTTACCTCCTCTACTTGATCTTCCATCGATCTGGAACACTCCAAAATCAACGAAATCTCCGTCTTTCTCAACATAGGCTTTGACGTCAAATGCGGATTTAGCTGCCTGAATGTTTGAATGGAAATGTGCCAATCTGGTTGGGGATACGAGATAGAAGAACCTAGGGTTTCACATTGATATTTTCCCTCGAATTGGATGAGAGCATGGAGATAAGGCTCCGCATTTTCATGGAGTTCTCGACACACTCTGATGAATTTTTTGGATGTGGGAGTATTTAAAGACTGTAGTTGAGCTAATGCTTCTTCTTTAGAAAGAGAGCAACGAGGATACGTGAGAAAATAGTTTTTAGCGTTTAAACGAAATCGTTTTGGAGTGGATGGCATTTCTCGTAAATATAGGCTTGTGCACCGATTGGAGCTCTCAACTTCTCTCACTTGTATCGATCTATATGTTGTCTTATTTATAGTAGAACCCTCATAGCGGGCATCCGAATAATATTACCGGATGCCCGCGCACCTGGTGTCTCTTCCATACTGCCACGTGTAGACGTTTGAGTGGAGGACATAAGTTAGTGGGAGATGCTCTACCTCAAAATGTGTGCATTCAGCCTTATTGAATCTTATCATAAATAAAGTATGTTATATAATTGACATATGTTTTATTTGCTTTTGTAATGGATTTGAAAATTAAAATCGAGCGTCCTGGTTCCATCAGTTCTCCTGCGTTATTGAGGACGATTTCTATACAGGCTATTGAATACATTGCGGAACATGTCATCGTATGACTCAACAGGCTACAAACGGAAATTGTCGTCCTATTTCAAGGTCTTCAAGAGGCAAGCCAATGCACGACGAAAGAAGATGATGATGACAACCAATCCTTCATTCAATCCTAGAGTCCAATGCAATATTCGTTTATGGCGTTCTATGGTTGTCCATCCAGTTGCTCAAAGGACAACACATTCATCCACGATGGACACCACTTTTGGAATTGGGGAATGTCTTATCATTTATCAGGGATTGAGTTGAACACCACGCCATATTCGAGGCATTCAGATAAGATTCAAATCACTGGTTTTTGTGCTCGGACGCAATTCAAATTGACGAACAATTCGCGGAATGACAAGACACACGTCTCTGTATACATATTCCTTGTGGTGGATTCGCGACCAGAAGCTCAGATCCTAGCTTTTAATAACATTTTCATATCAAGTGACTATCCAGCTACCGCCATGATTGAGCCAAATAATATGGATAGATATCGTGTATTAGGGAGACAGAAGAGAGAAATGTGGGGTGACACTAGCTATAGTACGGGTAGATTGGCGTATGATTGGTCTAAGATTTTAAATTTAGAGTTAATACGGATTATAAAGAAGGAACAAAGTGGAGAGTTATCTAATATTCATAGGGGGTATTTCATTGTATATTATTAATAAGGAGAATGAGGTATTAGCCATGTTATAATGGACTATGTTTTTCCATTCAAGGACAATGTAATGTGTTCAATAAATATTATATTTTATTTCATAATCAATCTCATAAGTACAATAAAACCTTTTGAAGGAATACACGCAAGCATCAATGACATTAGCAATTGATAATACATGTACATCATCTAAATATTTAATTACATAAAATCTCAATCTTTCATTAAATCCGGAAGTCGAAGGTGTCAAGGTCGTTCGAGCCTTAAAAAAAACAGCATTTGTGAAGATTCATTGTTTTCTGAGTATTGTGGTTGAACTTGATTATTGACACCACCCTCGTCACTCCAGGGTATATCTCGTCGGCTTCCTTCGTTGTGAAGTGAAGTGGGTTTCAGAGGTCCTAGATAAAGACGCCATTGTGGAAGTGATACACGGTTAGTGATTCCCCTGTGCGTGAATCCATGAGTGCATGTTATTTGAATTAAGGTTGAACACCCACAAGGCCAGTCTACTCTTCGTCTTCTTACTGCTCGTCTTCTCTTTGCTAAATGATGTTGAACCTTAATATTTGGAGGTGATATGCTTAAAATAGGGGTTCATATAGGAAAACGAACTCACAGTTATATAGAGTCCATTCCTTACGAGCACTACTTTCAGGCTTCTTGAGGAAGTCTTTATAACTAGACCCCTCACCTGGATTGCACAGTACAATTGCAGGTATCCCCTTTTAATTTGAACGGGTTTTCCATACTTACAGTTCATTTTCCAATTTAGTTGGGCCCCTAATAATTCTTTCCAATGTTTCATTTTCAAATAATTAGGACTGATGTCATCAATGATGTTATAATGGGTTGTGTTGGAATACACTTTTGAATTGAAATCAAGGTGGCCACATAGGTAATTGTGATCACCCAAACTACGAGCCCATTGAGTCTTCCCAGTTCGTGATTGACCCTCAATTATAATACTCTTGGGTCTAATTGGCCGCGTAGCTATGTTGTTGTCCAAAAATAGTGACTTAGACAATCATTCATTAATCTCCAGTGGAATTTTAAAGGACTGTCATGAAAAATCGAAACATATTTGTCAATAGGAGGTGAAAATATCTTTTCCGCATTAGCGGATATATTGTGAAATTGTAAAAAAAAAGGACTTAGGGTCTTTCTCACTTGAGAGACTAATATCATATAGTGTTTGGTGAGACATTTCAGTTAGACAAAAGTTGAAATTGATAACTAGAATCATTTCATCGGTGTTTGGTAAAATAACTTTTTTAGTAACTATTAACTTCTTACTAACATTTTTTAGAAGCTACTTGAGGTAGCTTTTTTAAAAAAAAAAAAACTCATTTTTTTTATCTACCAGCTGAAAAGTTTTTACATTTCATAATTAATGATATCCTTATATATTATTTTATTATTTTCAATTAATTTTACTAAACACTTTCAATCAAATCAGCTAACTTTTTAACTTTCAATTAGCTTTGCTCTTTCAGTTAATTTCAGCTTCCATCTAGCTTTTAAACTTTCAACTACCTTTTCATCTAATTTTATCAAACACACTCACAGTTCAAACTAGATAGATGAAAAATGCAATTAAGCTTATTTTTTTCCTTTTACAAAAGCTCTCACAAGAAATTAAAATAGAAAGCTATTATTTCTCTAAAATTTGATCCAAACATGCCACCGAACTCTTTCACATTAGGTACCAAAATACAAATGCATTCAAAAAATATTATTTTTTTTTTGTTTAACCACATGTATCCTCCACGGGAGGCAATCCTATTCGAGTCGGAAACATCCACATCATAGTGGGGCTAGCTCTCCCAGCTGAGATTTTTTCCATCCACAAGACTCGAACCCGAGACCTTGCTTAAGGGGAAACAAGCATGTACCGCTTGAACCAACCCCGTTGAATTATGAGTACGTGTTTGAATGAGTGTTTATAAATTTAGAGTTTGAATAAAAAGTCTGTACTTAAATTCAATATAAATTTTGCAACTCAACACAAACTATAATTCATTATGTCTAGTCAAACATGAATTTAGAGGCAAAATCAATTTTGATTCAAAGCAACCAAATATGTCAGACACAATATTTAAAGCACATTTACATCCATTCAACGTGATTTTGAAAATGCAAGTGTGTTCCAAACATGCTCTTAAATAACATGTTATCACGATTATGCTTATTCTGTCCCCTGTTCTGATAAATGATAATAGTATAATAGTACATGCACATTATAATTTTTATAAGCGGCAAGAAAAATAACACTGATGTTAACTTTGTGTACAACAATGCTAAAGGCTGAATAACACAGACAATAACATGTAGACAGACTCACAGACATCTTTATCTAAAGACACCGTAAATTTTTTTAGCCCTTTACTTCTAGCAGCAAAACCTTAGTCCTTTTCATCCAATCTTAGGCAGCAGCATCAACAGCTTGGTTTGCAGCATCCTTCTCCACAAAAGTTTTGATATATTGCTCTCTGCATAATAAAACAACACTGAGGTTTGATAACATGCCTCCTGATTTCCCACAGGCCACTGAAACACAAATAATAACTCATACCTTGCAGGCAGATGATCATGTGGGCGATTATATGGAGTCCAAACTGGTTCACCAACAAAAAATCGAAAAGCCTGCATATTTATAATAAAAAAGGATATTTAACTGTTTAATCATGTACAAGGTAGACTAATTTCAAGAAAGTTAATATGAAAAAGAGAACCTGAAAATGCACATCAATAACAATCTAGTAATACATCATCTCTTATCTTACACGTTCATTTTAACATATCAACAATCATTCAACTAACTAAAAGTTCAACAATCAGATGACTGTCACCAATTAAAATAGAAGATCCCGGAGGCCTAGACTAGAGACACAAAAAGCCTTCCAGAAAGGGCACAGGGCAATGTAGTAAGGTATTTGACAAACAAGTTCATGTTCCTAAAAATAGGACAGAGGAGCACGTTGAGGGATAGAAATTCTTTTTTAGATAGCAACAGTCAAAGGAATAGAACAACTATTATCTGTAATATGTTCATTAATATACCTTAATGTAGTTGCTCTCATCTAGTGTAAAGCGATGATACATTCCAGCAGGTAAGATGATCATTCCTCCTTTCTTTACCCATACACGAATCCAAGCATCATTGCGATCCCTAACATCAAAATAACCTTCAAAGAAAAGAGTAGATATCAACAATTTAATGTGGTAGGTAATGAATTATCACAACAATCAAAGTAAGGCAAAAATATTTCTACAAACCGCTTCCAGCAGCACAAAAGCGGATCTCCTCATCAGTGTGAAGGTGTTCTTCAAAGAAGCTTTTAATCTTCTCTTCATAATTTGGCAGCTTTTCTGGGCAGATGTCACAGACATCCTGCAGAAAAAAGTGGTTAGGGTCAAATCTTTAAACAAATATAAACAAAGACAGAATATCCAGATAAAGATATTTGATATCAACAATGCATTATAAGATGTCAAAATTATTTGTGGGTGTGTTATATATCACTTCTGATAAATAATTGCTCCATGTATGACATAACTACGCGTGGCCATACATTTGCATATTGTTGATATTTGCTAGCATTTATACTTGGCATGATTGAATAGATTGAAAGTTGAGTCTGAATGGGACCAAATATATATGATAAGGTAAATTTAACTGCATAATAGTACAACAAACCATGTAGGTATAACCACGTTCTTCACGAATCTTTTTCAGCTCTGGATCTGTTTCAGGGTTATCAGCATCTAATCGCCAGCTAAGAACTCCAAGTTCTGCATTGTTAACATCATTCCCACAATGTGAGCATAAACCCCTCAATCTGCAGATAAGAAAACCCATCACATTTGCGGAGAAGCTTACCAGCAAGTTGGTCCAATGATACAAACTCCTCGGGTTCTTTGTGATGGGGAAGTCTTTGATCTCCATCTCCATTATCCATGTACCATGCTTGAATGACTTCCTCTCGGGGATCCTGTGAAAAGTAGCATTCAAAGAGTTACTTCTCTTGTTTTGCATTACTCTGAATGAGGAACTCATGGAAGCCTTTTAACAACCAAAAAAGTAGTAGTAGACTAGTAGTAACATCTAACGAAACAGACAATTTGAGTGCAAGATCAACATAATATGTACTAGTACTTGCAAAGTAGGAAAAATAAAAGAAAAAAAAAATTCGTTTCAAATAAATAACTAGCTTTAGATATACCATCACACCACTCCCACAAAAAGATGTCAGTAATCTTCAAGCCTTCAGCTAAGAGCCATCAGCAATGGGATAATAGACAAAGAAAACAAGTTATCAAGGCACAAGGGCGGTTAGTATCCAATTCTTGCGCTATACCCAATACCCATTATCCAACCCATTCAATTTCTACCTGCTTAACCCAACATCAGACAAAAATCCTATAAAAGCAAAAGCCAAGCAATAGATTCAGATGAAAGTAAAACAACAGAAAAAAAATTAATGAAGAAATAAAAAATGTAATATAGAATAGCTTTTGAAATGTTAGGTTTCAGACACAGGCCAGAACTCAAATTCCAATAACTTGGACTCTCTTTTGGCCTCCGCAGAAAGGCAGCATTCCTACACCCCAAACCACGCATTACCCTAGGATCAATCTAAAACAATTAGGAAAAATAGAGCACTATATCTCTTTCTATGGTATTTTGTGTATGTGTTTTGCCACAAAACAAATCAAACATATATATGAAATTATTGATGCACTTAAACAATAGCCAGAGGACTAATTTAATTTAACGCTACTCTTTCAGAGAGTTATGCCATGACAAAAGCTCAAAGCGCAAAAAGCATTAACCGGACAATTTTTAACGTGAGATAAGAAGGCAGCACCGCAGCATAAGCATAAGCATCAGCATATTAAACATACAAAATGATGACATATTTGCTGTTAACTAAATAAATATGGCATTCCGAATTCAATGTATAGTTATGAAATAAAGCGAACCGATCAAAGAAATTTGAGAAGTAATAGAAAGGAAGGAATACCTGGGACTGGGAGAGGGAGGAGGAAACCATTATGGCTACGGTTTCTTTTTCTGAGTTTGGAGCGCGAACTGCGCTTTGTGGCGACGCAATTTATAGAAAAAAAGGAGCATCGACCTCGTTGACTTTGACTAACATAATAGTAGTAAGATCCATGCCCTTTGGTTAACTGAATCGGGACATCTCCTAATCAACTCTCTTATTATAAAGTTGAGATGAAATTAAGACACCCATTTTCTTTATTTTTTTAATGTAGAAATTTTTATTTTCATTCTCTCTTTCCTTATTTCATTTTATGATAACTTCCACACACAATTTATGAGAGTAAGATTCTCAATAGGATTATTGTTTACGTACCACAAACAGTGCGGCACGCAAACGTACCACACCGATTGCGCCCCCCTCCCTTTTTTTTAATGCCCCTCCCTTTTTTCCCCTTCCCCTTTTTTAGTCCTTTTTTTAAAATAATTTTTGTTTATTTTTATTTTATTATTGTAATTAATTTTAGTTATACGTTAATATGAGGTTAATTAAGTGTGAACATATTAAAAAATGAGGTTAATAGTATTTTCATTTGTAGTTAACAGAATAGAATTTTTGGTTAATTGCAACTCCTGTTAACACGAGGTTAATTGCAACACCTGTTAACACGTGGTTAATTATGTGACTAGAAATGATGAACACATTAAAAAACGAGGTTAATGGTGTTTTCATTTGTGGTTAATAGAATATATTTTTGGTTAATTGATTTTGTGAGTTTAATTGCAAATCTCGTTAACACATGGTTAATTATGTGTCCAAAAATGATGAACATATTTAAAAAATGAGGTTAATGGTGTTTCCGTTTGTGGTTAACAGAATATGATTTTTTTGGTTAATTGCATCTTCTGCTAGCACAGGGTGGGTTAATGATGTATCCATAAACGGTGAACATATTTTAAAATGAGGTTAATGATGTATACATTGATGGTTAACAGAGTGAGATATTTGGTTAATTGAATTTATGAGATTAATTGTGTGCACAGAAATGGTGAATGGAGTAGTATATTTGGTTAATAAATTAAAAAATAAATAAAAACTATTTAAAAAAAGTTTAAAAAACAAAAAAAAAACAAAATTAAACCGCGAATAGTGCGGTACCCGTGCAGGATGCACTGTTCGCGATACGTGAATCACGATCATTCTCAATAATTAGGTATGACAAAAAAACTTGTAATACGCGCGGATATACCCGTAATCGGTACCCTCATATTTATAAAATAGGTGGGGATAAATATTATACTACCCGCTCCGCGGATGCCCACATACTCATTAAAATATATTTTTCTATTAAATATATTTGAATATTATAATTTTGTATTATTTTATGATGAGATATAGTTTATTTTATCTTATTTTATAATGATATATTTAATATATTAACACATAATAGTATTATATATAATGATAATTTATACATATAACATTAATATAATATAATATTATAATATATTATATAACATTTTATCTCTTTCTTTTTATAAAATTTAAGTTTTTAACTATTAATTAATGGATACTCGTGAATACTCATGGATACCCACTACTTGCATGAATACTCGTTAATTTTAGCGGGTATGGATACGAGTAGTTCACTACCTTCCCCTACCCCGTCCCGTTGACATCCCTATCCATGACTCAAAATTATCTGAATTAAAATCCTTAAAATTTTAAATGCTAAAATATGTTAATGGTTTTTTTTAAAATTAATTAAAACCATATATTTAATTTATAAATGCTGAAAAATGTTAATATTTTTAAATTTATTAAAATTGAAAATATTATCTAATCATTTTCTATTCTGATCCATATTTTAAATTATAAATGATTATTGTTTTTGTTATGATTTTGATTTATTTAATTATAACTTATTATTAAACAATAAAGTAAATTACCAATGGGACTAGTTTAAGTGGTGCATACTTGATTATCCTTAAGTCGGAATCGAGTCTTGTGATAGAAAAAATCCTCACCTACAGGATTGTCTCCCATGGAGTATACATGTGATTAATACAAAAAAAATATGTAAATTAAATTCCAATAATAAAATTAATATACTATTACTATTTTAAAAATGATTAGCTATATAAAGTTATTCTAATTCTTATTTCTAATTTTTAAAAATATTATTTTATTATAAATTTAATTTTAATTATACAAAAATATACATACATGTGTTATATATACTAGTATTGTATGTGTTTTTACTTGCTGTGATAAAAATACTAGCTTTGCTATTTTTTATCTGTCTACTTTGAGTACAATTATATAGATTAAAAAATATAATTAATATTTTTTAAAAATTCATTCTTAAGTTTCATCTTACTTCTCTTCTCATTTATTTCTGTGTAGTAATTTATTATGTGAAAATGAATAGGCAGGTATAAGATTATAATTGATATAACAATAAAAAAAATGGCTTAAATATCATTTTGATCCCTACATTTTTTCGTGTTTTTGGTTTTAGTTCCTGCCAATTTTTTTTTAAATTTAATCCCCATTTTTTTAAATGTATGTTATTTCAGTCCCTGCCAACTTTTGATTTTAGTCTCTGCCAACTTTTCGTGTTTTTGGCAGGGACTAAATTGAGTAAATCGTCAATTTGGTTCCTAAAAATGTTACTCACTGTCAAGTTAGTCCCTGAATTGGCAGAAACTAAAAATTAGTCCTTGAAATTGTATTTCGTCAGTCAAAGCAGTCCGTCTGTTAACAAAAACAAATCTTTCAATGACTACTTTGATAGTGGTTTATTAGTTTTAGGGACTTATTTGAATTTGAATTTACGTACTAAAATTTGAAGGATTAAAATGACAGTAAGTATCAACTTACAAGGACTAAATTATACTTTTGTTAATAGAGGGACTACTTTGACGGATGAAATACAGTTTCAGGGACTAACTTGACAGCGAGCAACACTTTCAAAGACAAAATTGACGATTTACTCGACTAAATTTAAAAAAAAAGTTGGCAGGGACTAAAACAAAAAACACGAAATGTTGACAGGGATTAAAACCAAAAACACGAAAAGCTGGCAGGGACTAAAACCAAAAGTGTCAGGGACTAAAAAAAAAAAAAAGGTTGGCAGAGACTAAAACAAAAAACACAAAAAAGTTGGTAGGGATTAAAATAATATACTTTTGAAAAAGTGAGGACTAAATTTAAAAAAAAAGTTGACAGGGACTAAAATAAAAAATACGAAAAAATGTAGGGACCAAAATAATATAATATAGATGATGGTATTTTCCTTTCATTTCATATATTTTGTTGATTGAGGTTATATATACAAATTAAGAAAATTTTAATAATGTAAAATTTTATTATATCTTTAATAAAATACTTTCATTTATCTCCATCAATTTTATTTATTATAGTTAGTTGAAGTAATTATTCATTATATTAAATAAGGATGTAATTGAAAAAATATAATTAATCTTAAATTTCTAAATTAACAAATGTTTTGAAATATAAACAAAAATAAAAAATAACAAAAGTTATGAAATGGTGGAAATATGTTGTTAAATTACATTTTTTTTTTCAAATATCATTTGATAAAATTTAAATTGAAGTATTCCTTTCGAACTATTCTAGAGCTTTCCTCACAGTTGTTTTCTATGTTATTTTATTTGTTAAGTATTCTGGCTATGATACGTGATTAGTATCTGTGGGCTGAGATAGAGTCATAAACACGCATTAGGGATAGCAAAGAGAGGGTCCTGTTGACTAATTTCATAAGGAATAAAAAATAAAACTACTAACATTTTTAAGAAGTGCAGAACTAATGAGCAACTTGGGATGTGCGTTACTTGTTTTTAATTTGTTAACTTAAGGCAATAGAACCCTTCCAAAAAAAAATACAGAGGGTAATTGATCTAATAAATAATATTTAATTAAATAAATCAATCTAATAATTAATTCATCTATCACATACTTGTTGTTGATATAACCCACCGAGATTTAGTGGTTGGGGTTTGGGTAATTTAACATAAAACTCGTTGTCTTCCTTGTATAATAAAGAAAAATGTTCTTGATACGACCAATTCTGTAATTAGATTTACAGTCAAATAGGATTTGAGTTATAACTTGAAGTCGCTCATGAAAAATACTAAAAATGTTTGGTTCACTTCATTTAGATTTACAGTCAAATAGAATTTGAGTTATAACTTGAAGTCGCTCATGAAAAATACTAAAAATGTTTGGTTCACTTCATTTACTTTTTGTTAGATTGTGAAGGTTAAAACCTTAGTAATATGATTTTATGCAAATAAAATGACACCTAATCAAATTTCTTGCTCATGATGTACATGTAACTTCTATCTAGTATGCAAATGTGTAGAAATGGCTATTGCCTTATAAGTTATGTGTGCCAGGATATAAAGCAGACATATACACTTCCCTATCATCCCTGATTTTTCATACAAAGTAATCAAATTTGAACTCCAATGGTACACTCACATGTCTGTCTCTAATGGCCAATAAGTCCTCATTATCACCATTCAGGTAAGCTTTCAAGAATGCAACTATAACTCCTCCAACAAACTTCCTCATGGGTTTCCTTGACTCTCCATTTTTGCACAAACAATAGGTAGCTTTTCCCCTCACTCCCATGGTATCATCATCAAGCATGTCAGCATGGCCATAATCCTTAGCCACAAAATACCAAGCAGGTTTATTACATTCAATAAAGAAGTCCTCATGGTTAACACCCTTAGGTGCACAGGGGGGAAACAAAGGGTTCCTTTTCACTTCACCTAAACCTGAACCTATAACCATTGTTGCCATATCAAAATCAAATGAATGAGGAACATAGGTGAGAACTGGTGGGGGAGTTTGCTTTCCTCTCTCCATTCCATCAACTGGGTCCACTCCTATTAAGGCTGAAAACTTGAGATTAGTGGTGATGTTTAATTTTCTCAGTGCAAGAGCAAATGCTGTTTTTCCCCCACGACTATGGCCTCCAAGTGCTAACTTGCCAAAATTTGGCCTTACATTTGGTGGAAGAAATTTGCAGAGTCCTTCAGATAGCCAATTTGTTATTGCAGCTGCAGAATGAATCTCATCACTTGTATCAGGTCCAGCCACTGTATACAACTGTAAAGTGCAAACAAGATTTAACCTTTTGTCTCACCTAAAGGGAATTTTAACTGTTGGAAAAAGGGAGACTATAAGTAATTATAACTCTTCAAATCAATAGCATGTCATTCATACCAAAGCTCAAAATATTTCTATACAATAAAATCCCATATTAGACTTTTATACTTTTGTCTGTCACTCATTAATTGGAATTTGATTTTTATTTGATAATGTAGGGTCTGTTAACCAATCTGCAATAGGTAGCTTAGGTTAACAACTAAGTGTCTGATTGGTTATACATTGGAATCGGTGAGAATCAATTTCAGCGAATTTGATTTTAAATCACTTTTGTCCAACTTATTTTCTGTCATTAATTCTATATAAGTCTATCAAAATCAATTTTACCCAACCGTAAATCAAACACACCCTGGGTGAAATAAGTGAAGTTGAATCCTCCAGTCCACTCACAATTATGAGACTATTCCCATTAGAAGAGTCTTCTGGAACAACAGAGAGAAGACTCTGATCCTTATCATGCACACATTCTACAAGCAATGCAATTCCAGGTACATGTCCATCAAAGGTATTCACTTGTTTAGTTTGAATGCTGAAGGTGTTTAACATTTTGTCAGGTTTTAAACAAGAATTTACATGAGGGAAGACATTAATATGTCAAGCATACAAAATAAACAAATGTTGTAGATCTTTTGATATTTTGTCCAACCACAAATCTGTTTAAACTTTTATTACTAACAGTGGGCATATATTTTGATAGTTAATAAAAACACTCATCAATCAATGGTCAATGCAAAAGAAAAATAAAACTTATTAAGAACTTGTAGTAAAAAACACTAATCTACTAGTTACTGATGATTTATAATTAAAATTGCTTCTTGCAAAACCAAATACTAGTTACATTAAGATGTCAAATAGGCACTAACCTGAGGAGCAATGACAATGAAGCCATGAGAAGCAACGTGTTGGATAAGCTGAGAATAAAATGAATTGTAAAGAAGATAGCCATGCAGGAAAAGTACAAGTGAGAATTCTCCAGCTTCAACAGGAGTAGCAATCAAGAGCGATTTCGGTGGTGGAACTGAACGTAGAAAAAGCACATAGCGAACTAGCATCATATATCTAAAAACAGAGAAAAGGCTAAAACTTGATTGTAACAGAGAGATGGAAGAATCAAAAGTGTACCGTTGTGTGTACATGAACAAGATTCGACCCTTTGTAGCTGGGTGGTGTAGTTCCCAGTGTCAAAGACATTAGTGGTAGCAGTAGATGCATGTGAACACATAACTGATAATTGAGCTTCTTCTGTGTTTTGCCTTAACTTTTTGCTGCTGCAGAATCAGATGATAAACTTGTGGTTTTTATATAGTCTAGTCGACTTTTTTTCTTTTGGATATTTTGGTTCAAGTTATTTTGTTTTTTTGAGCCCAAGGTTCAAGTTCTTGGGATATTAAGTTCATATTTTTGCTGGACCTTGAGTAGACCAAAGGCCCAAATTGATTTTTTTAGACTTCAGTGACTAGATTAAAGATACTTAACATATTTTCCACCAAAAAAGAGACTAACATATTGTTACCAAAAAATATCAACTTAATATCCCTAAACCCTAGTTTAAACTTATAAATTCATACAAATCATCCAAGCCCAGCCTTTTGCAGGCTGTGGGCTAGCCCATGGACAACTTTTTAAAATATAATAGATTAATAAAATTTTATTAAAATAAATTAATCCATGTAATCAGTTAATTTTTTTTTAATAATCATAAACTAAATTTAAAATATAGAAGTAATATATTATATTTATATTATTCTACAATTTTGTTAAGAGAATAAAATATAACGGGTTGCCATGTTATACCATAAAATAACAAAAGATGGTGTTCAATAATGTAAACAAAATAGTGTATTAATTGTAATAATCAACAAATGTTATAAATAAAGAGTTTAATATACATGAAATATTAACCTTAAAATGGACACTAATAATATAATATTAGATTTATCACATGTAACTTTATCAATTATAAAAAAAAATGAATAATAAAAGGAAAATAAGTCATGCCAACGAGCTTATCCAACCCATCACAAGCCAGCTTGCATTATGCCACTCAAAATTCGAACCGGGTTCGATTGCGTAAAAATAAGTTTTGGCTTGACATTTCACAGCCCATCCCATACATCAAGCTAGTCGGGTCAGACCATTAAACTTGACCCATTTTGACACCTCTAATAAAATTATATATAAATATTATTTGAACTTTGATTTATTTAATTTCATTTAAATTTCTTTATATATATACATGGAATTTAATTGCTTTCAATATTTTATGCACCTAAAAAATTTCAATTTAATATTATTTGTATAACCTTTTTTATTTATGACATTTTTCATCATTCTAATTCAACAATTCATTAAAAGTTCTCTAATAATCCTCTATTCGATTTAACTCCCTCCTCTAAGAGACACATCTATATTTTAGAAAATAAAATATAAAGATAATCTTTAATTATAAAATCAATGATTTAAATTATAATAAAATATATACATATGCATGATAAAATATATAGTTTTTTAAATTTTAATTATTAATTTTTCAATCAATAGACGTCATTTGCATCTATCCATTGAAAGTAAAGGGAAATTCTTTTCTTGCGTAGTTGGATAATGAGAACTTTATGGAAAGCCATGTAGTGGAAAAGATAAAAAATGAAATTAAAAAAACAAAGAAAGTAATGAAAGGACTTTTAATTTACCACATCTTGTAATTAAGTTACAAACTTACATGGCTCACAACTCACGTCGCTCTCATCAATTTAAATTTGGGGAGGCCAACTATCTATTTGTTGAGTACTTTATTTTAACTTTTAATCAAATAAAATACACAAAGTGGAGGAATATAATCCAAAACAATGATGGCTCTGGCTCATAAACCTTAAAACAATTCCTCGGGATCCAATCAGGGAAAGCCCAAACCAACATATAAACAAAGCACATAAAAATTAGCTTATGTCTTTATCTTCAATATTACACTTCATTCACTCAAACGTGGCTCTATCCTTTTTCTTTTGACTGCCCTGTCCAAAGAAAGATACTCCTTTTTCTTTCCATATAGACGAAACAACACCAAGCTTCACATGATTTTCACTTACTTTGCTTCAAATTACTTTACTTTCCCATTCAAAAAATACTCATGTATGTTCCCTAAGATTAAAGATACCCCCTCCCTCCCCCCATCTAGCATAACTAGGACTTTAATTTACCCTTTTTACAAATGGATCAAAACCCCACCATGTATCAAAAGATCTACCATATTGGATCCTATTTCCCAACTCCCAAAATTTGTTTCTTCTCCATCATCACAATCAAACAGAAGGACATATTCTGTTTCTGCTGTTCCTTTCTGCAGCAATAGAGAGAAGCCTTGATACACCTTGAGTCCACACATCATATTCCCTTTGATTTCTGCACTCAAATTCAACAACACCACGCATTATTGTTTTCAATCCAAAGTAGCGACGGTTCTCACCACCTTCAAGCAAGTGGCGGCCAGGCCAAGCAGGCATATCCTTGATCACTCCAAGCACAACATCTGTGAAAATTTTCAAAAAGTTAGGGGGGTGAAATTAAAGAAGAACCCTTTTGGATCTTTTCCAGCTTTAAAGACCATGACTTTCACAAATCCCCAAATGGAACAAGACCCACCTCCAAATCTGTTAAATTATTAAGTGAGAGCGGGACAAAACAAAAGTAATCAAAACTCACTCTTTTTCTTTTTGTGATGGTCCCAGCAACGTGCCTGCTCTTCATCTTCAGCATAACCTGCACAAAAAGAGCTTCCAAAGAGTTACAAATTGCAGATTTCTCGGGAAACAAAGTAAGTTGATCCCTTGGCATCATCACATCGTACTAAGCGCCCTCCCCTTTACATCTTTTACCACCACTAGGTTCACATTCATCATTATAACTCTTAATTGATGACCAAATAATTGGTTATCCTCAACAACCAAAGTACTACTACATTATATAATTTGGAATGTAAAGAGAGAGAAAAAAATCACCTGGTTCATCCTGTTTATATAAACAGATACAATTTTCCAATGGAGTTCACCTGCAAGCAATTCTCATATCAAATCACTTTCCAATCATCATATACATAAAGTTAGAAGAAACACAATAACCAACTACCATGTTTCCGTTAAAACATAACGAAATCACGTATCAAACACTAGTGCCGAATTCAAACTTGAGTTTCCAATGCTAGTACCGAATCCAAATTTGAATCCAGCTACTTTCAACACCAAACTAAACGTACACTAAAATAAAATGGGATTTCTTTTACTCCACAACGAAAACACAAACTATTAGTGTGTTCGGATTAAAGTTTATAAACGTAAGTTTAAACATAACTTACATGGAGTTATGTTAGACTAAACATGAATTCAAAATGAAAATTGTATCCAAACTTAATTTTCAACAGATAATCAAACATACTAAAAAAAAAAAGCATTTTGAGTTTGCAAACATACGTTTCGAATTGCAAACTGAAACCCAAACATACACACTCTCTGATTGTAAGCAGAGAACAATATCATGTAAAAGAGAAAACAGAACAGAAAGGTAAATTTCAAGAAATTTACCAGTGCGTGTGCGCTTGAGGAGCTCACAACCTCTTGCTAGCAATTCTCTACTACATATACCCAAGAAATTTTCTTCTGGAGCAAGTTCACCACTGAAGCTACTATTAGAACTACCATTACTACCATTACCATTACCACTACCACCTCCTCCCAAATTCTTCTCCACAGGAATTACAGCTGCAATATTCCAAACCTCCTTAAGGGCCCTCGCTTTCAACGTGGCAGCCCCTCTTAAAGCTGCAAATTCAATCCACAAACCTCCTAATCAACAATAATATCAAATCATATAATATAACAATAACATGTTTAGATAATTGCTTATAAACTATGATTTGATTCACGGTCATTTTTAATTTTTACTCAAACCATAGCTTAATACTCAAAATTATGTCCAAATACATGTCAAAGTAATTTTGTCAAACATGTTATAGGTAAATGAAAATTCAGTTTCATTAATTAACTGAATCTGCTACATAAATTTCTTATCCTAACATAATAAATAACCAATTATTATGCAAAAAAAAAAAATGTGTCAGTTTCTATCATGCACATACCTGTCGCCGCCGCCGCCGTTAACGTCGTGATGTCACCGGCGGACCTGACGTTCACGGCGGAGCCGACCACTGAGGCCAGGTGGTCGCGCTCAGCCCCCATAGCCTCCGCAGCCTCAACACATTGAGCCGCCACCAGCGTCGCCGCCGACGCCACCGCCATGTCCGTCTTCGCCATCTGCTCATCCTTGCCGGAGCCAGAAGAAGCGGCGGTGGCGGCGGCGATAGCCGCAACTGCGGCGGCAACCCCAGCAACCGAAATCGCTGCATGGAGCTGAGCATTGTGGGCCCTCGTTTCCTCCTTCTTCTTCTCCTTCCTGTCCTTCAGCCACCTCCCCACCGTCTTGCCACCACCTCCGGCGGCGGAAACGCCGGTCGTGGCGGCACGGTATTGACTATTGAAGGCGCTGATGATGCCGTTGTTGTGGTTGTTGTTGGAACGGTTAAACTGCAGAGAAAAATGCATGTGGTGGGCCATTAAAATTTTTGCTGCATATATCAAAATTTTCTTCTTCTGGGTGTTTTTGTTTGGTTAAAAAAAATTAAAACCATTTTGTATCATAAACTTGTGGGTGTTTTTGGTGTTTCTTAAAGTAACTGCTCTGAGATTCTGAACAAGTAACAACCTTGGTATGGGCAGTGTTAAAAAAGCTATGGTTAACCATATGGTGGTCCATTAGCCATTAATGCAACCCATGAGGGAGAATTTTTTGAGATTTGATTACTAATTCAGGAGCAGTTTTGGTTGGTGCTCTTAACCAATTTGATAGTGGAAAGAATAACAAAGGTTGTGGACAACCGTGAACCGTTTTGCAAACTTGCAATGGAAACACACAAGCTCAGTTTTTTTTGGAAGTTGTTGGATAAGTACTTAAATTAAGCTTCAATTTAGTGAATTTTTAATGGCTAGAAGCAAAAACTAGTCTTTTTTTTTTCGCATTGAAGATTGCAAAGAGAAAAGCTGGGTACTCTCTCTGGGTGTCATGTCATCCTAGTTTGTTTGTTGGTAACAGAGAAAGCTGAAACTGCATAGTTGGTTCTAAGTGTGCAGTGAGATCAGTGTTTGTGCTTTGGACCCAAAAGGTTTTGTGAGAAAAAACAAAAGCCAACATCCAACATGGTTGTCTGTTAAGGCTGATGTCAGATTCCGGCAACCTATGAATGAGAGAGAGAGAGAGAGAGGCATACCTTGAAATCGTCAATTTCATTAGGAGAATCTGGAGGGCTATCTGTTAGGGAGCCATTAAGAGGACCACTGCTATGAGAGAGTCTTCCTGAGGTGCGTGGAGATACATCCTGCTGAACAAGTGAAAACAACAATTGCTTCAATTGTTTGTGGCAAAAACAAAAAGGGGTGTTATTGATTGAAAAATGATTAAAAAAGAAGGGGATTTTGGGAGAGAAAAAATAAAAAAAAGAGAGAAAGAAACGAAAATGGGAATGAATGATTTTGTTTTTGCAAGATGGATTAGATCATATAATATTTTGTGATGACCCAGAAATGCAGAACTGGAAACTGACAAGGATTTGGTAAAAAAACTTAATTTTTTTTTTTTTTTGTTTGCTGAAACGGAAGGTGAAGCAACAAGCACATCAATTGAATGGAACAGAACAAGACAAATTAAATCAGCTTGTGGAACTGAGAAGCAAAAAAAGACAACAACAACAATCATCCATCTCAGAAGTTTGTTACTGAGTAGCACACAATTAAACAATGAAACAAAAACAAAAACAAAAACAAAAGAAATGGGGTGTAGCAGAAGATGATATATAGTATACTACTACATATACCGAGTGTGACATGATACGGTCCATGACCATCTGAGAGGTCTCAGAGGAAGCAAAAGAGAAAGGGTTTCCAGAAACAGTAGCAGATTCTTCTACTTCACCAACTATATCTTCAAGTATGATGGCATTAGAAGAAGCAATGATGTTGGTGGTGGGCTTAAGAGGAAGTTGAGCTGGTGACAGAGCCTTGGAAACTTCAAGAGCAGAGGCACTCCATGAACGAGACAAGAATTCCATAGGGTCACGCGGTGTCTCCGGTGGCCTCATCAGAATGCTGCCATGAAACGGGTCGGGTCTCCATGGTAGTGAATCGGGTTTCTCCTTGTCCATTTTGGGGTTCATGCCTTGATTGAAGAATGAAGATGAAGAGTTATTTGGTTGATTGAGCATTTTATAGAGTGTGTGAGAGATTATGAGAGTGGGGGAACCAGGGACTCAAGTTATGAACCACCTGGGAAACATTCACACCGTTGATCTCGCTTTATAACTCATCAACGGCTCTTGTTTATTCACTTGCACTAACCTCCGTAACAAGGAAATTTTTTCCAGGTCATAATTCCCACTATAATTTGATATATTTATTCATGTATTATTAATTTTTATTAATTTTATTTTTAAAATTAAAATAAAAAATTATGATCACAAATAAGGTAAGGAAGTCGGAGTATTTAAGATTTACTCTATAATAAATAAGTATAGCTTGGTGTAGTTTAGTGTAAACCATAGGTATCCCCTATTACTAGGGGCAAACCTATTCGGGATTTAGTTACAGTTAAGGCTCCTCACCCTCCCGAAGATTGTGTTTAGTGGAGATTCCCACAATCTCAGCATGTGTTGCCAATTTAGTCACAACTCTTTGGTTACCTCGGTGTAGTTTATAATTAGAATTACAATTTTTTAATATATTAATAATTTTGGTTTTGGCAAGATAAATTTAAAGTCTTATTAACAAATGAGCATTTATTAAAGATTTGTTTGATTTAACGTTAAAATGTGATAAAATTTCATTTTCAACTTTACATATAGTTGCATAGAGAGGTCCAAATTTTAGTTTGATAACCTCTAAAGAGAATTTTAGGATAAACCCCTATTTTTTGGATCTATGATAAATCTTTACTATATATAATATAAATTTAATATTAAAATATTTAATAATATATTTTATTAATTTAAATTTATTTTTATAGTAATAAAATATTAGGTCTATGGTAAAATGTAAACCCAAATTTAAAGGGTCTATTCTAAAATTATCCAAATTTTTAACACTAAGCTAAATATGTACTAAGAAATGAACATATTTGAAGTTTTTATAGGTATCACAAGTACTACTGTTTTTGAAGTAATATGATGGATATTCCAAAAGGGCTTTGGAGTATGTTAAATGCCTCCATACTTTTTGTCTTTCTAATTAGTGTGTTTTGATAATGGTAAAAAAAGTTGCTCATAAAGAAAGGAAAATTTTGATAAACGAAAAATAAAGAAAACAATAAAAGAAAGGGGAAATTAGGTTAAATAAGTAGAATAATTGAAACCATAATTAATTTAAATAATATAATTATATATAAAAAAAAAAGAACATTCAATATTTTATCCGGTCATAAGTGTAAGGGTAAAGACACACGTACATAAAACAGTGTGCTACAAGCTTTGTACCACACAGTTTTTTAGGAAGAAAAGTGCACAAGAAAGAGAGAGAATGAATGATTAAGGCACAAATAACAGTGTGGTAGAAATTATAGCTGTACTGTTTTATGTACTGATATCATTACTCTAAGTGTAAAGATTGAAATGTTTTAGTAATTTACAACGGATCATTTTGAGAATCAGCTGTAAAGAAGAAAAAACATGAAACATGATGCTTGACCATGAAATTAATCAATTCATTTTTAACACTTAAGTTAGTATATATAATCGAATAACTTAGGATACAGTTAAAGTGTCGTTGGCTTGATTCACTTTAACGATAACTTTCAAAATCAACTATTGACATTTTTTTTCATTTTTTAATGTGATTTTTTCCAAACCCTCCTTTGGATTAAAGCAAAAAAAGTGTTCCATTTTTATTTTGTATGTAATTTTTCAAAAAGTACATTGTTTCACACTGTGAATTTATTTATAATCAAAACTAAATTTATAGAATTTAATTCAACCACATATTCAATGAGTAGTGAACGGGTTGACATTTTATACTTGATAGGTAAAAAGCCTACGGTTATCAGTGTTTCAAGAAAAAAAACAATTGATCACCATATTCTTTGGGCAGACTGAATTGAGATGATAAATTTTGATCATGACCATTTATTTAAAATTTGAACTTTCAAAATGAAATGCATTTAAAATAATAAAGTATAAAATTGTAAAGATTGATTGAAAATTAATGATTAAAATTATAAATGTATTTTTTATCAAAATTTAAATTATTAGTTTTAAATTTATTATTATTATCATTATATTTTATTCTATAAAATATATCCATTATTTTAGAGGGTCAAAATAACTTATCTCCTACTTCCTAAATATTCAATAAAAATAACCATTAGATAAAAGATCAAATTATGTTATTTGTGTCTATAAAATATAATGAATAAATTTTAACAGAAAACTAGCTATTTGAATAAAATTGAGTAACATCTAACTTTTTTATTTGGTTACATTCTCTTTTATTTGAATTTGAAGTTTCGGATCCTCTTTTATATTTAGATAAAAAGAAAAGAAAAAGAGAGTGGGGGTGAAGTGAAAATGTGTGACGAATTAGTTAAGAAAGATGGATCAGATATTTGTCTTTTGCAAGTTGCTAGAGAGAGTAGGGCTAAGACACAGCATGCTTATTGTGAAGAGTGAAGACGTGGGTCCCTCCGTCCAAGCATAAATCGTACGGCTTGATTCGGTTGAGACCATGAGACAACGCTGCTTCACTCTCACTCTGACTCTCGTACGCTGCTTCGTTACTTCTGTTAATAATCATGTATGGCATAAATAGATAGATAAATATCACGTTAGAAATTTAACGTGGATAACATGTTTGGTTTAACATTAAAACGTGGTGAACTCATATTTTTAAGGAAATTTCTTCGATATCCAGAAAAATTAGAGGGTTTTGGAACCCTCTCTCACTTGACCAATAGCCGACAGGGTCTCATTTAATGAAGACAAATTTTGTTTAAATGACTCAATTATTTAATTTGCAAGTTAATACCCCAAAATAAATTTATTTTTTTCATTAAAAATATTTTTCATCCGACTACCACCACTTCACCACCTTTACATCAGATCACTATCTCATTGTCATCTTGTTTCTCATCACCTACAACCAAAAATAAGATCAAAGAAAGGGGAGAAAGATAAAGAAAGCAAAACCACTCCCGCAAATTCCGCTATTCGTGGCCACCGTCTGGACGCCCTAAGCTTGCGACTGTAATGGTCGTTTTTTATTCACGATAAACTGCTTCTAATGACGCAATAAGTGGTAGGCTTGTCTTCTTAATCTACGAGGTTTTGTGTTAGTTTTATTTAACATCGCTGTAACCATTTCTTCATCTGCGGCGCGACGTTCCTGTGTTCCATTTCCAAAACTCTGATTTCTATTTTTTAAAAAAATCTAACGATTAAGTGTTTTATGTATACAAATGCACGTGGTGATAACGAAATGGGGTTTGGTTTTGTGGCACGAGTGCTTCTTTTGAACCATGAGGGGTAGGGTTCGACTCTTAGTTTACCCCCCCTGTTTCTTTTTATTTCAGCTTTATTCATATAAAGTTATGTCTTTTTCCTAAATGAATTTTAAACATAAAACTTAATTAAGAAGTACATAAAATAAATAATTAAAATATCTAATAATACGATATTGAATTATTTTAACATAAATAAATATTATAATTCTTAAATGCAAAAACAAATATTTATGTTAAATGAATTAAATAAATTATTTGTTTATATTTTACTACATTGAATTGTATTAATTAAAATCTATATGTGTGTATTTTTTATATGAAATTAAAATACAAAAATTTAGTTAACAAGTAGTTAAAGCAAATTAAAATATCTAATAATATCATATTCGATGATATTAATATAAATAAATAATACAATTTTTAATATAAAAAATATTTAATTATATTTTATGACATTGAAATATATTAATTACAATTTATATATGGGCCATTTTCTAAATGAAATTAAAATACAAGTTTTCAATTAATAACTAGCTAAAGTAAATAATTAAAATATCTCATGACACCAAATAAAATGATTTTATTGAACTCCTAAAATCAAATAGGCATTACTGACCACCGAGCGTGTGGATCACCTAGTAAGGGGTTGTTCAACTTAATCAGTGGTCTCGAGTTCAAGCATCAGGTATGCAGTTGTGTTAAATATTCGGAGGGACAGTTTGCCACCCATAGAGGTCCTACTTGACTTGAATAGGATTTACTTTCGTGGAATATACTTGTGGTTTTGCAAAAAAAAAAAAAGGCATTAGTGGCTTCACGTGCATGAATTCACTTAAACAAAAGTGTTAAGGACTGTGTGCAATGCTTAAACACTAATTTAAATGGTTTTTCTAATTAAAATGTAATTTTTGGTGGACTAATTATTGAAAATAGAGATAAATAAATACATATGGCTCATGAGAAAAATTGAAAAAAAAAATTCCAAGGCGTCATTGGGTGCGTTAGAATTGTATGTGAGTGACATGCTCTTTCTTAAAGGTGGGCAAATGGTTCATGTTAGGGTCATGCATTATCTATACTATTACATAGTAGAATATTTTTTAGTACTGTTCATTCAAGTCAATTTTTTTTGTCACTGCTTTGGGCCTTTATGTTTAGCATATTGGGCCTAATATTTGGAGAATATAGCCTTTGTTCAGGATTCGACAACCAATATTTGGAGAACATGAGCTGGTCAAATTTTTTTTGTCTTACATTAATTATTTTATTAATTAATTAATTTGATTTTATGATATTAACATATTTTATATATTAATTCTTTTATCTTTCAATGTTTTTCGAAAGATAAATGTACCCTCAGCTTTAGGGATGGCATTGGGTACCCTCTAGGCAGAGTACCACAGTGTCCGTCCCCGTACCTGCGTTTTTAAAAAAAGCCCGTACATGCGCCCGTACCCACGTGACCAACAATTTTAGTGCACGTCCCTATACCCGCTGGGCACCTATATGCCCGTACCCGCGCCCCGTTACCCGCACTTTTATTAAGTATAAAACTAACAACTCATTAAAAGAATAATAATTTAAAAAAATTGTATCTCAATTGGAAAATACTCAAAGATCGTCCAAACATAACTTTTAAATATCAGTGACATAACAATTTAATTAAATTAAAACACAATTATGTTAATGTTCTAAAACACACATGATCAAATATTTAAAATTTTTATTAAATATTACAATATACTTTTACGTCACACTATTTTATAAACTTGAATATCATGTGTTAGAATTCTCCAAGATCTGTAAAAGAATGATTATTAACATTAATTAATCATATATTACAAAGTAAAAATATAGAGAGTTTTAAAATATATTTAATTTGTAATTATATATATATATCAATTTTAAAAATATGTATAAATATATTTGATATTTTAATAAAATTAATACATCCCTATATAATTATGCATGGTATTATTTATTAAATAATTATATATATGAGTGCGAGGTATGGGGAGGGTTGGGCATCACAATGCCCGTACCCGTGCCCATCCCCATGAAAAATGCGGCCTATTGCCTGTACCCGTGCCCATACCCACTTTGCGGGTTTTTACCCTGCCCATTGCGGGTAATTTTTGCGGGTACCCATAGGGCTTGTGCTCAATTGCCATCCCTACTCAGCTCCATGCCCTGGGAAAAAACACTGACAAATTAATGGCAAATAGTTGATGAAAACTGTTTTCTCTCATGGTCAATTATATGTTGCTATATATATCTACGGTGAAGTCTCGACAATGACTTAGGATTCTTATATGTGATTATATCTTTACACGTTATAATTTGATGAAAATATAGTGTATAAAGGGATATTTCAAAAAATATAAATGATATGATATGGTATATTTTACATTTATATTATTAATGTTTGAAATTTGTTGTTTCAAATAAATTTTCTATGTTTTAATTTTTTTAATTCTTTTTATATAAATAAGTATAAATTTTAATATAAAAAAATCACTAATCATTATCATTTTTTAAATTTTACATATTTATATTAATTAAATTAAATATATTATAATATTCACTATAAGCAATCTATTTGAATAATAATACTCATACATCGCATGGGTCGGACACTAGTTCTTATACAAAGTGTTAGAGTTCATACCCTAGCATCAGTGCATCCAACCAATGAAGAGACCGTCATAACACCAACATTTAAGGATTCAAAAATTGAGTCACCAAAGTGTTAGAGACCCTGTAAAATGCCTAAAAACAAATTTTGGTGATTTTTCTAACTAAGACATAATTTTAAATGTTAATTAGTGAAAAAATAAAGTTAAATTAATAAAAATACATATAGGTCACGTGAAAAAATTAATAAAAATCATTCTAAGGTACTATTAAGTGGGTTTTTTTATGGCTCCTAACCATTAAAAACCACGTGGAGAGTTTTCATGACGAAATTCAAAAGTGCGATTTTCGGCCCTTTGAACACTTACAAGAACTCTAAACTAATGTGCTAACTTTGGGGAGAGGCCTCATGCATGCATACTTGTGGTTTTATTCTTTATTTAAAAATTTGCATGCAGTAAGGGTGACGTAAGAGGACCCGCGTGGTGAATTTTCATGATTTTTTTAAGGGTTTTGTAATTACTATGAATTAAATAGCTAGAAAAATGGGAAAAGTAAATAAAAATAGCAAATGATAGTAAAAAATTACGCACTTTGGTTTTTGATGGCTCCTAACAAATAGAACCACGTGGAGAGTTTTTGTGACGAAATTCAAAAGTGCGATTTTCGGCTTTTCGAACACTTACAAGAACCCTAAACCAATGTGCTGACTTTGGGGAGATGCCTCATGAATGGATACTTGTGATTTTAATTTTTATTTAAAATTTTGCATGCAGTAAGGGTGATGTGAGAGGACCCGCGTGGTGAATTTTCATGATTTTTTGAAGGGTTTTGTAATTACTATGAATTAAATAGCTAAAAACATGGGAAAAATAAATAAAAATAGCAAATGATAGTAAAAAATTATGAATTTTGGTTTTTGATGGCTCTTAATAATTAGAAACCACGTGGAGAGTTTTCGTGACGAAATTCAAAAGTGCGATTTTCGGCCTTTTGAACACTTACAAGAACCCTAAACCAATGTGCTAACTTTGGGGAGAGGTCTCATGCATGCATACTTGTGGTTTTATTCTTTATTTAAAATTTTGCATGCAGTAAGGGTGACGTGAGAGGACCTGCGTGGTAAATTTTCATGATTTTTTTAAGGGTTTTGTAATTACTATGAATTAAATAGCTAAAAATATGGGAAAAATAAATAAAAATAGCAAATGATAGTAACAAATTACGAAATTTGGTTTTTGATGACTCCTAACAATTAGAAACCATGTGGAGAGTTTTCGTGACGAAATTCAAAAGTGAGATTTTCGGCCTTGTGAACACTAACAAGAACCCTAAACTAATGTGCTAACTTTGGGGAGAGGCCCCATGCATGCATGCTTTGTGGTTTGAATTTTTATTTAAAATTTTGCATGCGGTAAGGGTGACGTGAGAGGACCCGCGTGGTGAAATTTCATGATTTTTTGAAGGCTTTTGTAATTACTATGAATTAAATAGCTAAAAACAAGGGAAAAATAGATAAAAATAGCAAATGATAGTAAAAAATTACAAAATTTGGTTTTTGATCGATGACTCCTAACCATTAGAAACCACGTAGAGAGTTTTCGTGACGAAATTGAAAAGTGCGATTTTCGGTTTTTCGAACACTTACAAGAACCCTAAACCAATGTGCTAACTTTGGGGAGAAACCTCATGCATGCATACTTGTGGTTTGAATTTTTATTTAAAATTTTGCATGCAGTAAGGGCGACGTGAGAGGACACTCGTGGTGAATTTTCATGATTTTTTTGAAGGGTTTTGTAATTACTATGAATTAAATAGCTAAAAAAATGGGGAAAATAAATAAAAATAGCATGCGTCTTTGTTTGTTCATATAAAAGACGCATGCGTCCTTTCTTGTACATAAAAAAGACGCATGCGACTTTGTTTGATCTTATAAAAGACGCATGCGTCTTTTCTTGTGCATATAATTTGCGCAAGCGTCTTTTCCCGTGGAATATATCAAGATTTTTGGGCACTTTTTGTAATTAAAAATTCTACTCCAATAGGTTGCCTTACAGCTTATAACAAGTCAAATATGTTAGGTATAGGTACACTACATATTGCGTTCATGCGCCGTAGAAGCCACCTCTTACTCTAGCATTTATCCATTCAATAAAGGAAGCAACAACCATAACACCAACATTAAAGAATTCAAAAATTGGGTCACTAAAGTGTTAGGGACCATATGAAGTGCCTAAAAACTAATTTTGGTGAATTTTCTAACTAAAACATAATTTTGAGTATTAATTAGTGAAAAAATAGAGATAAATCAATAAAAATATATATGGGTCATGAAAAAAATTTAAATTCATTTTGAGGTACCATTTGGTGGGAATGGCATTCTTTGTGAAGGACGTGTCATTTCTTGAAGTCGAGCTAATGAGCCATGTATTCTTCTTACACTAGGTGTTAGGGTTCGTACTCTCGCATTTGTGCACCCAACCACGAAAGCGACCGCTATTACACAGACATTCAAGAATTAAAAATATTGAGTCACTAGAGTGTTAGGGACCATGTGAAGTGCCTAAAAATCAATTGTTAGGGGTGTTCGCAGTTCAATTTGGATCAGTTCTGAGGCAAAAACCATATGATCTGATCATTGCTGTTTTATTATTTCACCTTCAAGAAATAACACGTCATTCAAATACAATTCTAACCCGCCCAATTACGCCTTAGAATATATACTTTTAATTTTTTTTCATGAGTCATATGCATTTATTTATTTATCTCTATTTTTCATTAACTAGTTCTCCGAAAATTAAGTTTTAATTAGAAAAATCACTAAAATTAGTATTTAAGCATTGCACAAGGTCCCTAACACTTTTGTTTAAGTGAATTCATGCACGTGATGCCGGTACCGGTAATGCCTATTTGATTTTAGGAGTTTAATAAAACCATATTATTTGGTATCATGAGATATTTGAGTTATTTACTTTAGCTAGTTATTAATTGAAAACTTATATTTTAATTTCATTTAGAAAATGACCCATATATGAATTGTAATTAATATATTTCAATGTCATAAAATATAATTAAATAATTTATTTAACATAAATATTTTCTTTTATATTGAATATTGTAATATTTATTTATATTAAACTCATGTAATATGATATTATTAGATATTTTAATTATTTGCTTTAACTACTTTCTAACTAAAGTTTTTATATTTTAATTTCACCTAAAAATGAACATATATAATGCTTGAATTTCATTTAGGAAAAAGAAATAAATTTATGTGAATAAAATTATTTAATTTTTTGTATTTTAATTTCATCTAAAAAAACACACATATATAATTGTAATTAATACAATTCAATGTAATAAGATATAAATAAATAATTTATTTAATTCGTTTATATAATTTTTTTTTTACATTAAAAGTTTATAATAGTATTTCTATTAAAATAATTTAATATGGTATCATTAGATATTTTAATTATTTATTTTATGTACATCTTAATTAAGTTTTTATGTTTGAATTTAATTTAGGAAAAAGAATAACTTTATATAAAAAAATTGAAATAATAAAAAAATAGGGTGGAGTAAAATAAGAGTCGAACCCCACCCCTCAAGGTTCATAAGAGTGATGGTACCACAAAGTCAAATATCGCTTCATTATCTTCTTTTTACATTTAAATATATAAAACATTTACTCATCAGATTTTTCTTAAAAAAATCATAGAATCTTCGACACGGAACACAGGAATGTTGTGCCGCAAATGAAGAAATGGTTACAGGGATCTGCAGCGATTTCAATCAAAACTAACACAAAATCTCACAGATTAAGAACACAACTTGCGTCAGTAGAATCAATTTACCGTGAATCAAGAACGACCATTACAGCCGCGGATGGCGGGGGTTTTGTGCGGTGGTTTTTCTCTATTGACCTCTCTCCCCTTTCTTTGATTTTATTTCTGGTTTTAGGTGATGTAGAAACAAGACGACTTTGAGCAGTAATGATTGACGACATTTTGCCGGTGATAGTGAGATAAGGGATACAATTTTCTCATGGAAATAGTGGTGTGGCAGCGGATGAGGAATAAAATAAAATAATATTTTAAAAATTTTAATTTAAAAATTTTAAAAGTTAATCAAATAAAAAAATTTAATGAAAAATAAAAAAAATAACTTATTCTAGAGGATTAACTTGCAAATTAAATAATTGAGTCATTTAAACCAAGTCTGTCATCATTAAATGAGACTCTATCAACTATTGGTCAAGTTAGAGAGGGTTTGCAAATTAAATAATTGAGTCATTTAAACCAAGTCTGTCATCATTAAATGAGACTCTATCAACTATTGGTCAGGTTAGAGAGGGTTCCAATACCCTCTAGTTTTACTGGGTACCGTAGCAATGCCCTATTTTTAATGCTAGAAATAGTTGTGTTGAAAAATTCAAACTTGAGTTTTACTAGTTTCAACGCCAAACCAAACACACATGTAGTATTTTGAGCTTTTCTTAATGCTTTGTTTGGTGTGATTAGGGAAATAAAGAGAAGAGAAATGAGAAGAAAAGAAATAAAAAAAGAGAGAAATAGGGATGAAGATTATTTGGTGTGACAGAAATAGAAGAGAAATAGAAAAGAGATGTGAAGGTGAGTTGTTTGGTTTGATTAAAGAGATGAAGA
Source organism: Sesbania bispinosa (assembly GCA_026901365.1). NCBI lineage: Eukaryota > Viridiplantae > Streptophyta > Magnoliopsida > Fabales > Fabaceae > Sesbania > Sesbania bispinosa. The sequence continues at coordinate 1,314,814 of QLOH01000048.1, read as the reverse complement.
GAAATAGAATTTTAGTGCATAGAAATCGATTTTCATAGGTTTGAAATCAATTATTTAATAACAGAATGTAAAAAAGAAACAACCATGGGAGGCCATGAGTAGTGAACAACCATGGGAGGCCATGGGCAGTGGCACCGCTAGCCGCAAGGAAGGGGACACCATTGACGGCGACATTGCAACAAAGAAGGGGACGATAGAGGATCTGTGAGGGGATGGCGTGCACTGTGAACTGTGAGAGGATGGCGTGCACTATGAACCCACCGTCATTGCAATTAGGAGAAGGACGCGGCTAGCCGTGGAAGAAGACGCACCACCGCCTAGCACAGAGTTGGGAGAAGGAGTTGTTCGAACCAGTTGGGGAAAGAGGTGAGAGAAGAGCCATACTCTATTTCTCCCCTTTTCTCATCTAACTTGCGCAGAATTCATTTCAGACTGGGCCCCACGACTTTTCTTCATTTCACACTCATTTCACTTCTTTGCTATTTCCCTATTACCAAACAAGGGCTTAGACTACCACTTTGTTTGATAGTGTGGAAAGAAATATGGTAGAGAGAAACAGGAAAGAGAGAAATGAGGTGAAGAAAAATAGGTGAGAAATAAAGAAATTGAGTTGTTTGATAGAAAAGAAATAGAGATGAAATAGGGTGGAGAGAAATAGTATTTTTGTTTGATAGGAGAGAAATAGAAAGAAGATAAATTGGATTATAATATATAAAGACCAAAATACCCCTAAATATATTTTTAAGTTAAATTTATAAAAGTTTAAAATATTTAACTTTATAAATAATATATTAGTAATTTATATAAAATCTTAAAATATATATTAAAATATTTAAATTTATAAACTAATAAATTCAATTAATTTAAAAAATAAGTATATCATAATGATAATAATACATTGTTAACTAAAATAACGAAATTATATTATTTGATCAACTAATTTAATAAGTATAATTACTTAAAAAATTAAATATTAAAAATCAAAACATTAATAATATATTAAAACATTGTAGAAAAATAAATTAAAAAACTTAAAAGAAAATTAATAAAGTAACCATCGTGGTTTAAAATAAAATAACATGGTATCCATGTGAGAGAAAAAAACAATATGAAAAGGAAGAGTCTCAAAGGTGTCACTACGCCAAGATGGGATAGCAGGAAAGGGCAAATGGGTCAAACTTGTTTTTTGTTATTCTCTCTTTCATTCGTCACTAAATTTCCCCGGAGTTTCCTCCCTTTTTAGTGAAGAAATTTATTATTATGGGACCCATATCTGAAGATTTCTTTCTTTTCTTATTTCTACTACAACAAGCATACAAATAATCTTTCCTCCTCTCTATTTCTTCTCCATCTCCCCAATTCTATGGGGTTTCTTCTCTTCCAAACATAGTGTACATATATCCTATGAGAGACAATTCTGTTCGAGTCTGGTAAGACTTTTATGGGCGGTAAAACTCTCCTTCCAAGTATTTAACATAATTGCATGTAGTCCATTATAAGCATTTAATTTATTAACGTATAAAGTAAATTTAATTTTTAATATATATTAATAAGTTTTTAAATATTAAATTTATACCATTTAAAAAATCTATGACAAAATACTTTTTTTTATGGCTCAAGCTATATTTTTTCAATAGTAAACATATCTATACACGTGTGATATATGTTTGATTTTTCTTAAACAGAATCTTTGATTTGAGTCTTGTGTATGGAAAAAATCTCAACTGTAAGAGCTAGCCCCAGTGTGGATGTTCTCGGTTCAAACACAATTGTTTCTCGTGGAAGATACCCGTGATTTATACAAAAAAAAAAGTATCTTATGTAAATATTTGAAAATACATTTATATCTTTAAAATTATGTTGAATAAATGCAAATATGTTTAATTATTATGCTAACATGACAATATAATTTAAGTTAAAATTGATTCTATCTCTAAGGTTATATTTGAATAAATGTGATAAAGTAATTAATTGTATTTAACATGTCTATATATATTTTATTCAAGTATAACTTTACTATTAATTAGCTTTGTCTCTATATATCTTTAAAATATATATAACTTTACAATTTAACACGTTATATCTTTTTTGGTTTAACCACATGTATCCTCCACAGGAGGCAATCCTGTTCGAGTCGGGAATATCCAAACACGTTATATCTTTAATTGACTTTATCTCTATATATATTTAATTTCCTCGTTTTCAATTTAACATGATTTTTGTAACAAAAAAAAATTAACATGATTTTATGAAAAATAATTAATTTTATTTATTTAAAATTTTTTAATGAAATTTATTCTTATAAATAGAATTTAATTATTGTCACTGTAAAAAAAAGTTTTAGACTGATATCCAGTGATATGTTGTCACTTTCCACATCATTTAATGAGTATGACACCTCATGTATCATTAAGCTTGTTAAATGACGTAACAACATATCATTAAAAGTTTTTGTAAAATATTTTTACACCGACAATGTATAGTTATTAAATTCATAAACATAATTTTTGATATATTAAGTTTATTTTTGACAAAAATATTTTAATGGTACTGATTAAGTAATCAAAGATAGAAGGAATTTATTTGAAAATGCAACCATTTGAGTTAGCAATGCATTACATTTTGTTTGGTAATATTAGAGAAATAGGGAAGAGAGAAATGAGAAATGAGAAATAGAGAAGAGAATGAGATGATTTAGAGGTTGTTTGGTTTGAGTAAAAATATGAGAGAAATAGGAGGGAGAGAGAGTTATATTTTTCTACTGGACAAAAATACCATTTAATCAATTAAAAGATTGAGATGATATGCAATTGTATTTTTAGCAAAAAAAAAAGTATTTTTGGAAAATGCACGCATAACTCATCTCTCCACAAAAATCTCCTTTGTTGTGCAGAGATTGTTCATTGTGTATATCCCACACACTTTACACTCTCTCCCGTTGTTTATTTTACAACCAAACGAGACTGTTTCGGGATTTCACTATTTTTTCACTCTCTCTCTCGTTTCTTTCTTCGCTATTTTATTGATAATAAACATAGTGTTAATGTTGCTTTTTTTAATAATTTTTTCATTTCTTAATTTCTCAATATAATACTTTAAGAGCAGTCATTATTTTTGTTACATGAAAGAAGACTAAAAGAGAAACAATACAAAAAGACCAAAAGAACCAAAGTAACTAACTACAAGGGATCCATCCCCTAGGGAATGACTGACCTCTAGCATCAACAGAAACTAACTCTTGAAAGTCATAATGAGAGTCAAGAGTTATGACTAAATTGGAAGAACAAGTAGCTCCAAGCTTGGCAAGAGCATCAGCACAGTGATTCCCTTCTCTTGGAATATGATTGATATCCGGTGACCAACTCTTTGACGAGCTTTTGTATTTCATTAATGATGGAGGCATACTTAAGGAATTTGGGGCAAGGCCCTTTAACAAGAGATATGACGTGTTGAGAATTCTGACCAACATTTAACTAGTCTAAAGTCTACATTTCAAGCAAGATGCAGCCTAGCCAAGAGACCCATTAATTCGGCTTATATTATATTAGAAATGGCCTAGAAAGGCATAAAACCTTTCAACCAAGTTCCATGATTGTCCCTTAAGATACCACCATACACAACAGGTCCATGATTCCCAATTGAGCTCCCATCTACGTTTAATGCAACAAAACCAGAAGGTGTGGGAATCCAGTTGATTTGTTTCAACTGGTGAGTTGAAATAGAATAAGGTTTGCAAAAAACTAAGTTGAAGATTTGAGATAAAGTTTCAGTTTTCCAAACCAATTGACTTATTGATATGTCTTTCCCCTCAAACACTCTAAGATTCCTTGCTAACCATATTTCCCAAACTCCAGCAAGAATAAAGGTCCCAGATTATAATATAACCAAAAGATCCAATCAAAACTGCATTTACATGTTAAAAACTGTGTGTGCCTAGTGAAACCAAGCTTGTCCCATAGTCTAACAACATTAGAACAATTCCTTAGACAGTGTAAAGCATCCTCCTCAGAGTTTTGGCAAAAGATACACAAAGGAGAGGCTATGATCTTTATGTGATGTAGTAGTTTCTTTGTGGGAAGTCTATGCTTTGCAGCTAACCAGATCAGGTATATTATAGATTCACTATCATGCAATTTCCAAACCCATGTCCAAGATCTACCAGGATCAAAATGTGTAGATGATAAGTGCTAAATTAATGATAAATTTCTATATAATTACAGCACTTATCAAGGGCAAAATGTTAGATTTATACCACAATTTATCTCTTTTTAGTTTAAAATGCAGATCTTGGGATTATTTGATTCAAATTTGAATTAGATTCTATTTTGATAAGAAATCTGTTGATTTTGCAGATAAAAAGGAAAGTTTTAAATGGAGTAACAAGATAACATCAAATAAGGATAAGATCAGCAAGAGATCAAGCTAAAATAGAGGAAACAGTGGGAGTAAAGCCCAGAAGATTCTGCTACCTGCGCTTCAGCTGCGCTGAGCGCAGGCTGAGTGCAGAATGCGTCCTTTTGTAACTTAGCCTCTACAAAGTCACAGAGCTCAACCCTGGCAATAGCTTATTTTGGGAAATTTGTATTAAGATTGTAATTTATTTATCTAGGATTAGATTTGTAGAGATTAATGTCAAATCTCCTATGATTATATTTACATGTTTTAGGATTATATCTAGAATTAAGTTTATTTAATTTAGGATTGAATGTTTACCAAAAAAAATTTAGGATTGTATCATTTAGATATTTTATTCTAGGAAATTAAGTCTGTATCTTTAGATATTTTATTTTAGGAAATTCCTTTGCTATAAATATTAGCATTGAGAATCAGTTTTAGTTATTCAGAGAGTTACAGATTTTTTTAGTAGATAGGAGTTAGGAGAAAAGTGTGACAATCTCTAGAGTGGAATGACTACCTTGAGTAGCTAAACCTTTCTTTAGGATTGAACGTAAGTCAATTCAATCCCCAATTGTATTTTGGAATTTATGTTATTTGGGAATCCCTATTTTTATAATATATTGGTGTTTTTACTCTGTTCTTAATGCTTAATTAGCTTCCCCATTTGTGCCAAAGTTATGATATGATTTTATGGAGCGCACTGTGAAGTGGTTTTATGAAATCAAGAGCGAGTTCTTGGGAGCCTAGAAATAGGGATCTTGAATTAAAAATTACTCAATAAAGTGAATACCTAGGAATAGGGTTCAACTATTGATAGCTATTAACAACTGATCTTAAAGCTAGGCAATTCGATTAAGCAGCCAAGGAATCAGTGTTTAGGGGGTTGTTCTAAGGATTTCATATTTGAGGGATCTTTATGAATGAATTTTATTTGGGCTTAAATAATTATAATTATAAATTCCTATATTTCATTGGTTTCCAAAATACAAGATGAGTGCGATAGCCGAAGTTCAATCCTAGTTTCTCTTTATTTGCTCAATCTTATCTTTATCTCTTTGTCTCATATTTTATTTTATTATCTTATTATAATCTTTAATTAATTTTCATAATTATCTTAGTTTCCATTTATATCTTCTTTAAATATTTCTTTTTGATTTAATTTATTACTGCATTATTTCCTCAATTATCATAATAATAAATTCCATTGTTTCTCTTTATATACTCAATTAGATTGGATATTAAGAATTTATGTTGTACCGTTCCCTATGGATACGACAACCACTCTTACTTACTATTATACTACTGTGATTTTGGTACGCTTGCCAGAATTTCAACAAGTATTTTTGGCGCCGTTGCTGGGGAGCGGTGTCTCAATTTAAATTCTTAGTTCCTTCTATTGGGTTGTAAAGAGATTCTAAAAAATTTGAAAAAAAAAATTCTGAAAAAGAAATTTGAAAAAAAAAATATTTTTTAAAAAAAACAGGGGCAGAGCTCAATGAGACAATTTCAACACTCTCTGATCACCCATCCAAAGGAAGAAGAAGGGACAAGCTCAAGGATGACACTTGGAGATTATGTTATTCAACAAGAACCAAAATATGCTTCCAGCATACACATTCCTGGTAACCTCTCTAATTACAACAATTATTCTAACAATTTTTCCCAGGATTGCGGAAGTAACCAGAATCAGAGCTTTGGGAGGCAACAAGATGATGCTTTGTTGCATGCATTGCAATCCTATCCTAGCCAGTCCCCACAATTAATCTATGATTTTTGTGGAGGTGATCATCCTAATGGTTACTGCTCTTATCCATGCTCTCAAGAAGAACAAGTTGATTACATGGGAGATTAAGGGAGACCAGGCAATTTCTTCAACAACCAGCGTACAAACAATTACTCACAAGGTTGGAGAAATAACCATAACAAAAATTCTGGATGGAGACAAGATGCAGGGCCTTCTAATAGGCAAACTCCTTTACAGCAGCAAAAACAACACTACCCTTCAATACATGACAGAACTTCAAAATTGGAAGAGAAAATATACAAGTTCATACAAGATTTAGATTCCAATCAGAAGACTACAGAAGCAAGACTCAGAAGCCTGGCGATTCAAGTGGAGCAATTGAGGAAGCAATTTTCCGTGCAACAAGAACAATGCAAATCAACCTCTACCAGGAGTAGTAAGGTAGTAGGAAGAAGGATTGGTGACAACCTTGCTGTGGAGGAGGAAGTTTTAGAGAAGAAGGAAAATGAGAATAATGAAGAAAAAATGAGAGTGAAGAGATAGAGGGAGAAAACAACATATGTGAGAGTGTACATACAGAGAATGACAATGAGAAGAGCGAGCAAAGAACTGAGAGAGGAGGGAAAGTAGTGAAGAATTCACCAGATCCTGACAACCCTCCGAAGGAAGGCAAAGACAGACAGCATACAAATGATCAACCTTCCAAGAATCACAAAAGAAAGGCCTGCGAACACACTAACCTGACCACAACAAAGAGAAGAAAAATCAGGCCAAGAAATTCCAATTCAAGGCCTAAAGTCAGATTGAGGACAAAGTGGTCAGGCATATTCCATACCAAGGACCCTTGTGAAGCACAAAGAGTAAAATCTGACAACTGTGAATTTCCCAAGCTCCAGGAGGAGAAGACCTATGCAACTCAGCAAAAGACTCCAAAGAAGAGAAAAGTCAAGCCAAATGAGTCAGCAACATGGTCTAACTCCAGACACAAGACCAAATGGGTAGATTCAAGTCACATTCACAATTGGTCCGAGGCAAGAATATGGGTAGGGTCACTGCCCAAAGGAGTCAAAGGTGCAACACAAAGGCTCGCTAAAGGATTCCAATAACCACCTTGAAAAACAGGCGTCAAGCTATATGACGTTAAACGAGCGCTTTCTGGGAGGCAACCCAGAGATTTTTAAGTTTTTAATTGTTTTCAGTATTGTTTTCTTTTGTTTTTGTTTGTTAAGATTTTTCATTTTTTTAGGATTTAGGAAATTTTCAAAATTGATTGGAATAATTTTGTGGAAAATAAATATTTTTTAAACAATAGGAAGTAGCTGACAACTTGACTGAAAATTGCAAAATTTCATTCTGTTTTCTGCGCTTCACCTGCACTGAGCGCAGGTAAAGCGCATAAGTGCAATTTTAGTCACTGTTTTCTGCGTTTCACTTGTGCTGAGCGCAGGTGGAGCGCAGGTACACGTTGTTGCTTAAATTGAACTAAAAATAGGGGGAGTCTTTCGTTCTTCCTCCCCTATTTTCTCCTATACTATTTCTCTACTTCCTAAGCTCTTTTTTTCACTTTTTCCACTCACAAACCTCCATCAATCTTGAATCTTTCAAGTTATAAGGTATGTTTTCGTGTTTTGAATAGTTTTAACTGATTGAAATTTTCATTTCCTCTATTTTTATGACTTGAACTTTAGGATAGCAACCTTAGGACTATGATTGTATATATTGTTGATTATTGCTATCTTGGATGTAATTATGACTGTGGAATATAAAGAACACTTTTTTTTATTGAAATGCTCTTTGTTTTGTGAGTTATTGAATTTGAAAGGGTTATGCTCTGTTTCTTGCAAAAATTTTAAACTTTCACTTTCCATGGATTGATTGAATGCTTGCAAAACAAATGGGTATGCTCTGTTTTTAGGAAGCCATTACCAAGTGCAACTGAAATTTTATTGTGAAGAGATTGATTCTTTTGAAAGCATTTTGAATTATGCATGCAAATTGGTTAATGATAAGTTTCCATGTGCTTCATGAATTATTGTGTGTAATAAGGCACCACTGAAATGGCTATGTTTCTTTCATTTAACTGTTATTGTTTGACTTTTCAGATACCTACGATCAAATACACTGCTGGCCTTTCTCGTGGCTCTAGCTCACGAAGAAAAGGCATGGGGAAGAGGGTCAGAGATGAACCCCACTATGATCACATGAGATTCAAGGGTGCAAAGGCTGCTACAAATTATGAAGCTCTCAAACCATGCAACTTTGTGCTGAAAAGACTAGTTGACCTCAAACCAGGGGAGTAAAAGGATTTCAACATGAAGATTACTAGACGCGAATGGCGTAGGATAGCTACTCCAGACAAATTATTTGACCCGGAGCTGGTCCGTGAATCCTATGCCAACGCAGTCACAGAGCCTGGTGATAGAGGAGAGAGGAGATCATCAGCCACAACAGCCACATCCGCTGCCACCAGCTGACATCCCACTCCGAGCTTACATGGAGCACATCTGCAGGCAGAACTCCACCCTCCACAGAGGGATTTCCCACCTTCAGGAGTTACCAGACTCGACCAGAACCATACCCAGGCATGCTGCTTGATGAGTTCCGGACATTCTTGCAATGGCCTGGGGACAGGCCTATTCATCCAATGGGAGGTGGAGCAGCAGCGCCTGGAGAGCAAGACAAGAACTTACAGGATATAGAGGACGAAGATTGATGCCAGTGTTTTTCTTTCTTTTCGTTCTTTTATTTTCTATTTTCTTTTATTTTACAGGAATTTTTTTTAGTTAATTAGGATTTTTATTTTGTATTTCATTTTTTTTAGGAATTAGGAAATAGAGACTTAAGGAATTCAATTAAATATCTCAAAGCTAGCAGCCAAGCTAACTGAATTAAGAGGAGAATAAGGAATTAAGTGGCTGAATTCATAATCAATTAGGATTAGGATTTTTGTGCAGGAAAGTTAATCAATATAGCTAATTGTGCAACAGGTAATTTAATCAAGGAAAAATAGCCATAAGCCTGTGAGTGTGTGCAACCAAACACTTTGAGAGTTTTCCCTGTTGCTTGTCAATTGCTATTGCTTGAGTTTTTTATTTTATTACTGCATATGAAAAGCATGGAAGTGACTGAGGTAATTTATTTAATATGTAAATTACCCAGTGCCAAATGACCAACCTGTAAATAATATTTCCTATTTTTTGATAGCCCATTTGAGCTTAATTTTTTCTTGGATTTTGCACCCTAGCCTTGTTTATCATTATAATCCTTGTCCCTTACACATTTAGGGATAAAGAGCATAGGTGCATTTTATTCAAAAAGAATGGGTATTGGTTGGTAGATGGATATTGAAAAAGAGCATAATGAGTAATAGAATTCACTCCTTCAAAAAAAAAAAGAAAAGAAAAAAATATATTATTATAAATATATATTTATATGCAAAAAGGAGTGAATTCTCAAAAAGAGACAAAAATATTTTGCTGAAATGTTTCATTCAAGAAAGAGATGGTAAATTGAGAGTCAATTTGAGATAATTATTTAACTTGTAGTTATGCTCTCTCTTCTCTGAAGTTGTGTTTCTTTATATCTCCTAAGAAAAACCATGAATTCTTGATAGCCAGGCCTCATTACAAGCCATGAAAGACCTTATGATCCATGTTGATTATGTGTTGTATGTTAACTGAAAACGACTAGTAATTTTAATTGTTCAACTGCAGTTAAAAATTTAAGGGAAACACTTACCTGTGATAATTGAGAGAATTTCCTTGATTTCATCATTTGTTTTTTGCAATTGCTATTCTTGAGAGACTGAATACATTTTTATTTTATTCTGATTGATGATTGAAGTCACCATTTATTTCTTATTTTAAATCTGAAATTTGGAAAGTGAAAGTTGTCTAGCAAGAGATGTGGAAATTGTTTTTCCCGTCAGTCAGTCATAGTTAGTCATTGTAAATAACTGTCTGAATTTTATTATTCTTACTTGAGGACAAGCAAGAAGCTAAGTTGGGGGGAATTTGATAAGTGCTAAATTAATGATAAATTTCTATATAATTACAACACTTATCAAGGGCAAAATGTTAGATTTATACCCTAATTTATCTCTTTTTAGTTTAAAATGCAGATCTTGTGATTATTTGATTCAAATTTGAATTTGATGCTATTTTGATAAGAAATATGTTGATTTTGCAGATAAAAAGGAAAGTTTTAAATGGAATAACAAGATAGCATCAAATAAGGATAAGATCAGCAAGAGATCAAGCTAAAATAGAGGAAACAGTGGCAGTAAAGCCCGGAAGATTCTGCTGCGCAGGCTGCGCGCAGAATGCGTCCTTTTGCAACTTAACCTCTACCAAGCCACAGAGCCCAACCTGACAAGAGCTTATTTTGGGAAATGTGTATTAAGATTGTAATTTATTTATTTAAGATTAGATTTGTAGAGATCAATGTCAAATCTCCTAGGATTATGTTTACATGTTTTAGGATTATATCTAGAATTAAGTTTAGTTAATTTAGGATTGTATCCTTTAGATATTTTATTCTAGGAAATTAAGTCTGTATTTTTTAGATATTTTATTTTAGGAAATTCTTTTTCTATAAATATTAGCATTGAGAATCAATTTTAGTCATTCAGAGAATTACAAATTTTTTTAGTAGATATGAGTTAGGAGAAAAGTGTGACAGTCTCTCGAGTGGAATGACTACCATGAGTAGCTAAACCTTTCTTTAGGACTGAACGTAAGTCGATTCAATCCCAATTTATGTTATTTGGGAATCCCTATTTTTATAATATTTTGGTGTTTTTACTCTGTTCTTAATGCTTAATTAGCTTTCGCCTTTGTGCCGGAGTTATGATATGATTTTATGGAGCGCACTGGGAAGTGGTTTTATGAAATCAAGAGCGAGTTTTTGGGAGCCTTGGAATAGGGATCTTGAATTCTGATTTGGGTAAAAATTACTCAATAGAGTGAATACCTAGGAATAGGGTTCAACTATTGATAGCTATTAGCAATTGATCTTAAAGCTAGGCAATTCGATTAAGCAGCCAAGGAATCGGTGTTTAGGGGGTTGTTCTAAGGATTTCATATTTGAGGGATCTTTATGAATGAATTTTATTTGGGCTTCAATAATTATAATTATAAATTCCTAGATTTCATTGGTTTCCAAAATACAAGAGGGGTGCGATAGACGAAGTTCAATCCTAGTTTCTCTTTATTTGCTCAATCTTATATTTATCTCTTTCTCTCATATTTTATTTTATTATCTTATTATAATCTTTAATTAATTTTCATATTTATCTTAGTTTCCATTTATATCTTCTTTAAATATTTATTTTTGATTTAATTTATTACTACATTATTTCCTCAATTATCATAATAATAAATTCCATAGTTTCTCTTTATATACTCAATTAGATTGGATTTTAAGAATTTATTTTGTACCGTTCCTTGTGGATATAACAACCCTTTTACTCACTATTATACTGCTGTGATTTTGGTACGCTTTCTAGAATTTTAACAGTAGACTGACTCTAAAGCCAAGAATAGTCAGCCTTTGTAGAATATACACTATCACTGGAGGTACTCCAGGTAATTAAATCTGACATCCCAACAGAAATAATAGGCTTGAGTTTTGTAATTACCTCATAATCAGCAGTTGGTAAAGCAGACCAGAGAATATTAAAGATCCAATCTTGTCCATTCCAAACATCCTTAATTTTTAAGTTGGCGTCATGAGTATTTATAAAAGGTACCCTATCACAAATAGGCCCATCAGGCAGCCAAGAATCAAACAGAAAGTTTGAATTACCATCACCTATTCTGGGAATAAATCCCTCTTTGAGAAAAACAGGGGCCTTCAAAATAGATCTCCAAACATAAGAGCGACCTTGAACAGGTTTAAATACACTATACCCAGAATAATATCTAGAACCCAAGAATTGAACCCATAACTTGTCCTGTGATTGAGACAGTAAGTTCCAAATCGGTTTACCAAATAGTGAAATATTTTGTTGTCTATCAGTTCTAATTCCCAAACCATCTATTGTCTTGGGCAAGGAAACAACATGCCAATTAATTAAATGAACACCTCAGTTACTAGAGCCCTTCCAAAGAAAATTCCTTGTTGATCTATATAGCATATAGCAAATACTACTCTCGGGTAACCAATGAATTTGCATGGAATAGACTAGAGTTGAAGTGAAGACAGAATTAACCAAAGTCTAGCAAGGCTCTAGGTTTTATAAATGTTCACGCATGCATATTATATTGGATTATGATTTTCTTAATTAGGACGAACATTGGACACCCTTATTTGTTAGTGGTTAAAATTTTATTGAAATACATATAAGTTGATAGCGATATCTTATTATAATAAGAATTACTCGCTTTATTTTCTCCTTAACAAGAAAGTCATTATAATTCTTTTTTTTTTTGCAAATAAGTATGAAAAATGGAAGAAAAAAAAACCCAAATTTTGACTTAACCGCAATGGAATTGTTCAAACCGAGAGAACTGGTTCGACTGTGTGGATCGAGCCGAGGTGTTGGTCTTCAGAGCCGGGTTATGATCAGGCTGGTACGGATCTCCGGTGTGGAGGAGTGCGGTCGGGTACCTGTAAAAGGGACTCCAACGCTCAAGTCAACATAAGCTTTGAGAGAGAGTGAGTTGCTGGATGATTTCATTTCTTGGGTCTGGGATGTGGAGCTCTACTCGGTCTTCTTGGTCCTCCACCCGGGTTTGGTTCTGAGGGGGACGGGAAGTTCCAACATCGCCAAAACCTTCATCATGATAAGATACGTCGTCGACCCATCCCTTAGGAGTGGGTTGTGTCTGCGCATCTCGAACCTGCCTTCTAATGGTGACTATCATGATACCAAGCTAGGTGGTAAGTCGACCTTTCTTCTAGCGCCAAATAATGTTCGAACCGAGAGAACCGGTCCGACTGTGTGGATCAAGCTGAGGTGTTGGTCTTCAGAGCCGGATTGTGATCAGCCTGGTATGGATCTCCGGTGTGGAGAAGCGTGGCGAGGTACCTGCAAAAGGGACTCCGGCGCTCAAGTCAGCCCAAGCTCTGAGAGAGAGTGAGAATATATGGGGATTAATGCATACTTGTCTTGTCACTGTAGGTGCCGATTAATTAAATGAACACCTCAGTTACTAGAGCCCTTCCAAAGAAAATTCCTTACTGATCTATATAGCATATAGCAAATACTACTCTCGGGTAACAAATGAATTTGCATGGAATAGACTGGAGTTGAAGTGAAGACAAAATTAACCAAAGTCTAGCAAGGCTCTAGGTTTTATAAATGCTCACGCATGCATATTATATTGGATTCTGATTTTCTTAATTAGGACGAACACTGGACACCCTCATTTGTTAGTGGTTAAAATTTTATTGAAATAAATATAAGTTGATAGCGATATCTTATTATAATAAGAATTACTCGCTTTATTTTCTCCTTAACAAGAAAGTCATTATAATTATTTTTTTTTTTTGCAAATAAGTATGAAAAATGGAAGGAAAAAAAAAACCCAAATTTTGGCTTAACCGCAATGGAATTATTCAAACCGAGAGAACTGGTTCGACTGTGTGGATCGAGCCGAGGCGTTGGTCTTCAGAGCCGGGTTGTGATCAGGCTGGTACGGATCTCCGGTGTGGAGGAGTGTGGTCGGGTACCTGTAAAAGGGTCTCCAACGCTCAAGTCAACATAAGCTTTGAGAGAGAGTGAGTTGCTGGATGATTTCATTTCTGGGGTCTGGGATGTGGAGCTCTACTCGGTCTTCTTGGTCCTCCACCCGGGTTTGGTTCTGAGGGGGACGAGAAGTTCCAACATCGCCAAAACCTTCATCATGATAAGATACGTCGTCGACCCATCCCTTAGGAGTGGGTTGTGTCCGCGCATCTCGAACCTGCCTTCTAGTGGTGACTGTCATGATACCAAGCTAGGTGGTAAGTCGACCTTTCTTCTAGCGCCAAATAATGTTCGAACCGAGAGAACCGGTTCGACTGTGTGGATTGAGCCAAGGTGTTGGTCTTCAGAGCCGGATTGTGATAAGCCTGGTATGGATCTCCGGTGTGGAGAAGCGTGGCGAGGTACCTGCAAAAGGGACTCCGACGCTCAAGTCAGCCCAAGCGAGTGAGAATATATGGGGATTAGTGCATACTTGTCTTGTCACTGTAGGTGGGGTATTTATAGTGGCATTCAATGCCTTTTGGGCCCCCAAATGCTTGAGATCAATTGTGGTTGTGGTGTAGCCAAAGTCCTTGGGGATACCCTAACTGTACATACTGACTTGGTGCACTGGCTGCTTCCGGGTCGAGTTGATGCCTGTGGTCCAATGCGGAGTTGGGCTTGGTCCAAGACAGGAATAATGCATATATATATATATATATATATATATCCCTTGAAGAAAAGCAAAATGTATTTTAAATTAAATAAAATAAAAAAAAATCTTTATTGATGACAAAAAAAAATTAATACAATTTACTTGCTAACTGTTGACATGAGTAGTGTATGTGTACATCTTAATTTTGACATAAAACTGCAACATTAAGCACTTCAACTCCAACATGACATATGTTAGTGAGTATTTTATAAGAGATGATAATTGTCTTGCATCCCAAAATAGGGTATGATAGATGTAAAAATGGGAGAGATTAGAAAAAGAGAAAAAATAAAAAAGAAAGCAAAGTTGTGATAAATAAATGATATAATGAGAAAGAATGAAAAAATGATAAAAAGGTGTGAAAGGAGATATAAAAGAATAAAATATAAGTAATACTAAAATAAGAATTATTTGTAAATGAGTAGATTTAATCAGAAGAAATCCCAAAATTAAAATACAACAAATTAACACACACATATTACAAACCTGTGTATGTATATATGTGTCGAAATTTGGCTCTTCAAAAAATAAAAAGCATTTTTTACTAAAGTGTGATTCGTAGTTTATAATACATGTGTATATACTCAATCATGTTCCCCCAGTTTTTTTTTTTTTCTCTCTAAAGGGCATCCTAATTGCTAAATCCATATAGGTTGAAACCTTATAGCTAGGGATTTAGCTATTGACGTGGCTCAAGGATTCGAACTAGCTAGGTCCTCACAGTTTGCTATAAACTCAAACCATGTGTAATGGTGGCCAACTAGCTACAACAATAATGAAATATCATTCATTATATTTTCAAAAAAATATGTTTTTGCCCTAAAGTTTCGGTCAATTTTAGTCTTCATCCTTATATTTTAAATCATGTGTTTTTTGTCTCTAAACTTTCTAAACCCCCAAACCGTGGTCCCTCATTGTTAGTGAGATATGTTAACATGAGTTGGCTAACAAAAGTTACATGTGAGCCTTAATAATGAGTCCCAAATAATTGACTAATCATTTAATTAACTTTTTTATTAATTTTTAATTATTAAAATAATCATAATTACTAAATTAGGGTTTTCACCTGAGCAATTTTTACCCGATAAAAAAACTAATT
Organism: Sesbania bispinosa; assembly: GCA_026901365.1. Classification (NCBI taxonomy): domain Eukaryota; kingdom Viridiplantae; phylum Streptophyta; class Magnoliopsida; order Fabales; family Fabaceae; genus Sesbania; species Sesbania bispinosa. The sequence goes on along the minus strand of QLOH01000048.1, from coordinate 1,299,189 downwards.
TAATAATTATGGCTATTTTAATAATTAAAAATTAATAAAAAAGATTAATTAGATGAGTCAGGTATTTGGGGCCCACAATTGAGGCTAACATGTAACTTTTGTTACCCACCTCATCAGACTAACATATCTCACTAACGTCCAGGGACCATGGATTGGGGGTTTAGAAAGTTCAGGGACAAAAAACAAATGATTTAAAGTAAAGGAACGAAGACCAAAGTTGACCAAAACTATTGGGACAAAAAAACATATTTTTCCCTTATAATTTTCATATATGAATTACTTTCAAGGTAACGGCTAAGCTACACGAGAATAACTTGGCTTAAATACATTTTTGGTCCCTATACTTTTGTAAATGAGTGATTTTGGTCCCCTAGTTTTAATTACTCAATTTTGGTCCCTATACTTTTGTAAGTGTGTGATTTTGGTCCCCGTAGTTTTAATTGCTCAATTTTGGTCTCTCTTCTTTAAAAATTGAACAAATCTATAACCTACCGTTAGCCTTCCATTAAATATTTAGCAAAGTTTGCTGACATCGATTTAATTTTGTGACGTGTAAACTATCACATGACAAAGATTATTATTTAATTTTATCTCTTAATTTTTTTAAACAAAAAATTAGAAAGTAAAATTAGATTCTACATAATTTAATACAATGAGAAAACAAAATCAAAAAACAAAATCTCACTATTACACTCCAATTTTCTAAAAAATAATAAAGCAAATACAAGTCCCAAAACTAAAATAATTGCAGGCATGCTTCAAGCAATCAACCAAGTGAACTGAAATCTCATTCGGGCATGAAATGAAATTTAAAAAGAAATCGAAAGCGAACAGAAATTTGCAAGATCTGATTTTTCGTTTAAAAAAATTAAGAGATAAAATTAAATAATAATATTTGTCATATGATAGTTTACACGTCCCAAAATTAAATCCATGTCAGCAAATTCGGCTAAATATTTAATGGAAAGCTAACAGTAGGGTTAGATTTGTTCAATTTTTAAAGAAGAGTGACCAAAATTGAACAATTAAAACTACAGGGACCAAAATCACCCATTTACAAATGTATAGAGACCAAAATTGAGCAATTAAAACTACAGGGACCAAAATCACCCATTTACAAAAGTATAGGGACTAAAAATGTATTTAAGCCAACTCTTATAGAGTAGCATACAACGGGTATATGTTTCATTATTTATTTTTTTCATTTTCTTTTTTATCACACTTATACTTTTTTATTATATTAACACATTTTTCTCATTATTCATTATTATTTATATATTTATTTTATTACATGAAAATATAAATTAATAAATATAATAAATATCTTGATTTACTCTTCTCTTTCGGGATTCTTCCCTTGTTTTTTAGCTTTTGTGTTTGCTTTCTTTATTTCCATTGTATCAAAAAAAATTCATTAATGTTTTCATTTATTATTTTTCTTACTTATTTTATTTATCTATTTATCCTCTATTTTAAAATTATTCCCCCCAATACACATGTCATGTTTCCGCACTTGTGTTTTTTTAATTCTTTTATTCTCACTTCAGTAGATTGATTTTCTTATGAAACACGAGTATATCCTCCACATGAGGCAGTTATGCTCCTGCCATTTTTTTTCCTTTTTTTCATCAAATTTTAATTTTCTTCATTATTATTATGTTAAACCATTTTCTCTCATTATCTATGCATGTTTATTTGTTTCATTATATAAAAACACACATTAAGAAATACAATAATTGTGTTGATTTACATAAAATTTAAAGTGTTTTTTCAATATATAATTTATCTCCCTATTTTATTCATTAATGTTTTAATTTATTATCTCCCTCATCTGTTATATTTTCTCTCTATCTCAAAATTATTTCTCAAGTACACGTGTCACATTTTCTCACTTTGGTTATTTTTAGTCTTTTCATTCTTACTTCAGTAAAATGATTATTTTTTATGAACCACAAGTATCCTCCACGGGAAGCAATATTAAAACACTTTCCCTCCTTATCCGTTCTTATTTATTTATTTATTTTATTACATAAAAACTCATATTAACAGATACAATAAATGTATTGATTTACACTTTTGTTATTATTAAAACACTTTTATTGTTATCATTAAAATAAAACAATTTATTTCATTATCTATTTCTTTTTATATGTCTCATTACATAAAAACACACATTAATAAATACAATAAATATGTTAATATACATTGAATTTAATGTGTTTTTTCAATATATTATTTATCTCTCTATTTTATTCATTAATGTATTCACTTGTTATCTTTCTTATTTATTCTATTTATCTATCTGGTCTATATTAAAATTGTTCCCCAATACACACTATAATGTATTCTCATTTACATTTTTTTCTAGTTTTTTATTCTTACTTCAATAAAGTAATTTTTTATGAACCACAAGTACCCTCCACGGGAGGCATTGTACTGGGGAACAAGTTCCCTCCTGTGGAGGGTACTTATGGTTCATAAAAAAATTACTTTACTGAAGTAAGAATAAAAAAACTGAAAAAAAAAAACGTAAATGAGAAAATATGAACTACTAATTCAGCCCTTTTAAATCTGATCATTGTCCCTATTAGTCCAATTTTCTCAAGAAATTCCTAAGAATAGACAGAGGAGGCCTTTCAGATTTCTAGCTTCTTGGTTATCTCACCCTGAATTTCATGATTTCATGGAACAAAATTGGAATTATAATAGTGAGTGGTCTTTTATTATTAAGGACTTTATATGGAAGATTAAGGATTGGAACAAATAGGTTTTTGGCAACATTTTTCATAAGAAAAGAAGGTTGCTTAGAAAAATGGAAGGGATTACTAGGATTCTGAACTCCTCTTATGATCATAATTTACAGCAAGCATAAAAGACTTTGGTCTGAATATGAGGAGGTTGCTGCCCAGGAAGAACTTTTATGGTTTCAAAAATCCATATGCAAGAAAAATCAGTTTGGTGATTGTAATCCTAAGTACTTTCATGGGATGACTATTGCTAGAAGGAAGGAAAATATAATAGAGAATTTACAGAATGATGACGGTGTTTGGATTTATAATCCAGCAGCTTTAGAGGATTTGTGTACAGATTTCTATAAAAACTTATTTCAAAATGATGAGATGTGTTCTGCTTTTCCTATGCATCACAGTTTTCCGGGTCTATCTCGGGACCACTTAAGGAGTATTTCTAAACCTATCAATGATGATGAAATCAGAAATGCAGTGTTCTCTATGAAAGGTTTTAAAGCTCCTGGTTTGGACGGTTTCCATGCTATTTTCTACCAACATAATTGGGATATTGTGGGGCCTTCCATTTGTGAGTTCATCAAACAGGTTTGGGTAAATCCTGCTAAAATTGCTTCAATTAATGATACTTTAATTACTCTTATTCCTAAAGTGGATACTGCTATAAATCTAAAGCAATACAGGTCAATTAGTTTGTGTAATGTTTCTTATAAAATTATCACAAAGTTGATTTCTCTAAGACTCACAAATATTATTGGTCATCTTATAGGACCTCATCAGTGTAGCTTTATTCCCGACAGACAGAGTAGAGACAATATTATTATTACTTAGGAAATCATAAATTCAATGAGAAGAAAATAGGGCAAAAAAGGTTGGATGACTATTAAAATTAATTTAGAAAAAGCTTATGATAGATTGAATTGGGATTTTGTGAGAGATACTTTAACTGATACTGGGTTCCCTGAGAGTCTAGTTTCAATTATCTGGTCCTGTATTTCTATTCCTAAAATGCAAATTCTTGTTAATGGGGAGGTGACTAGTCCTTTTTTCCCTTCAAGATGTATTAGACAGGGTGATCCACTTTCCCATTATCTTTTTGTGCTTTGTATAGAACGTTTGTTTCATATGATTAACCTTGCAGTTGAATTTAAATTTTGGAACCCTATCAAGATTGCAAGGAAGGGGCCAAAAATATCTCATCTTGCATTTGCAAATGACCTTATTCTATTTGCTAAAGCTTCCATGGATCAGGTAGAAATTATTCAAACTATTCTTGATGTTTTTTGTGGTAGCTCTGGGCAAAAGGTAAGTGAGGTGAAAACTAGGATTTTTTTCTCACCTAATGTGTCTTTGCAGGTAAAAGAGGAAATTTCTAACTCTCTGCGGTTTCAAAGAACCAATGATTTGGGCAAGTATTTGGGAGTTCAAATTAATCACTCCAAAGTTACTAGAAGAACTTTCAATTTTGTTCTTTATAAAACTAAGAGTAGATTGAGTTCTTGGAAGGCTAAAACTCTTTCCTTTGCGGGAAGACTCACTCTATCTCAATTTGTTCTTCATGCTATGCCTACTCATTTAATGCACTCAGCCTATCTACCTCAATCTATCTGTGAAGATTTAGATAGATATTGCAGAAATTTCTTGTGGGGGGACACAAATGACAAGATGAGGATACATCTTGTTAACTGGGACAGAATCTGCACCCGTAAATTAGTAGGGGGCTTAGGTGTTAGGAAAGCTAGAGATGTCAATAAGGCCTTCATGATGAAGATTGGTTGGGCATTAATAAATCAACCTACAGATCTTTGGGTCCAGGTGCTTAAAGCTAAATATGGTTGTGGGGATTCTATTATTCCCTTAGTTTGTCGCAAACCAGGATATTCAAATCTTTGGAAAGGTGTTTGTGCTATTTTGGATGTATTTCTATCTAATTGTATTTGAAAGGTTAACAATGGTGAAGAAATTAGGTTTTGGACAGACAAATGGATCCCAGGAGTTGATAGTCTTGTTCATTTATCCCATTCTCTAGTGCCAGATTCAGATCATCATTTAACCCTTAGTGATTTCAATACTGTCTCCGGTGATTGGGATCTGTCTCTTTTCCAGCACATTCTTCCAGTAGAAATTTGCAGCAAAATTGCCATGCAAGCTCCTCCTATCCCTGGTCCATGTAGGGATGTTCTTGCTTGGGAAGGTAAAGCTGATGGTTGGTTAACAGTCAAGTCAGCCTATGAGTTCTTAATTGATTCATCAAGAGGAGTACATAATCCCCTTTTTAATAAAATTTGGAGATGGGGAGGTGCCTAAAGGATTAGACTACTGTTATGGAAAATTGCCTCATATGTTGTTCTCACAAATAGTCAAAGGAAACTTAGATATCTGTCTAATGATGATCTTTCTACCCTTTGTCAAACAGAGCCAGAATCAAGCTTACACTTGTTCAGAGATTGTTCTGAAGTTAAAGAGCTTTGGGATGAAGTTTTAGGTCCTCATCATGACCGTCAATTCAATAATTCACAGACCCTACACAGTTGGATGTTGGTTAATTTACATCGGTCCAAGAGTTTATCAGCAGATTTAAAGTTGTCCCCAATCTATGGATTCACTCTAGAAGCGATTTGGAAGCACAGGAATGAAATTATTTTTAGCAATATCAGGGTTTCAACTGAGACTCTAGTGTGTCAGATTAACAGACAGGTTCAGGCAACTTTATGTGCATTAAACTCAGATAGAAATCACAGTATTTATCTGAAGAATAATAGTAGGGCTCCTAACTTGATTCGATGTATCCTCCTCCTTAGCACTGGCACAAAATAAATACTGACAGTGCCTTATCTTCCCTTCATAACGGAGCTTCATGTGGGGGAGTCATTCGTAATGAGCAAGGTGCTGTCCTTGTGGCCTTTAGTGAGCACCTCCACTGCAAATCAGTCATGGAAGCAAAAATCTGGGGTCTTCTTAGAGGAGCCCGCCTAGCAAAGAGAATAGGTTTGAAGAAAGTTATATTCGAATCAGATTCGCTCATTGCAGTTAAAATGATTAACAAGGGTTGCAGTTCTACTCACCTGTGTTCGCCTCTGATTAACCAGATCAAGGAAGTTGCCAAGGCTTTTGAAGAGATTAGCTGGAGGCATACTATTAGAGAAGCAAATCAACTTGCAGATTGCTTCGCGAAATCGGCTCTGGAGTAAGACGATGGCTATAGAGAGTTTGATGTTGCTCCACCTTTTGCCTTACTGTGTTTCCTCTATGACTCTGCTCGTTCAATGATGCAAAGTGGTAGATTAGGGTTCTAGTTGTTTTTTAGTTTTGGGTCGCCCCTGTTGGGCTTTTTTCTTTTCTGTTTTTCTTTAATTCCATTTTTCATAGAAAAAATATATTGTAGACTGTGTAGTATTAAGTACTTCTTTATGACTCTTTTTCTATTTATCTTTATTTTTCAAAAAAACAAGTTTTAACTTTTTATTATTTTTTTTTATATTGATTATTTTTTCTTATTTAGAGATGATAAGATGATATTCAAAATTACAGATAAGATTTGATTAGAAATATTGCTCATAAAAAAATTGACTATAAATATTAGTCTATAAAAAGTAAGAGGATCAAAAGGGGAAGCATATGAGTATTACATATAATAGGAAAGAAGGGAGAAAATATCATTAGGTAACATAATATAACATTAAAAAAGATTTTGTTTGATTTGAATTTGTTTTATAAAATTACATGATAAGAAAAATAAAAAATTTGATTTGTAATTATTTGAATTAAATAAAAGATTTAACAAAAAGACAGTTGAACGTCTTATACTCAGTTCTACTTTTGATCCCAAAATCTCTTTCAAATAATTTGATATTGAAAAAAATTTCATGCAAATGACTTTTGAAAGCAAGAGAAAGTTAATCATTTCAACTAAGACATTATCATTATAATGTTAATTATACTTTATCGGGATCCTTATTTGGGGAAAATGTTCAATCTATCTTAGCTTTATCAAAGGTTGGTTGAAAGTTGAAATGTAGTGGCATCTTCACTTATTGGTAAAATAGCTAAAAAGTCCAATATAGATACATTAAAAGAAAGTTTTAGTACTGCGAAGGAATGAAGAGTTTTATTTAAATAAAATTTACTACTTTTAATTAAAATTATTTAATATTTTTATCATAATTTTTATTTTTTATTCTGGCTTTAGATATAAGAGTGACCCAAATTTATGCTGGAGGTGACTGGAGAGAATGTGGATGGAGAGGATATGTTTCCATGTAGGGATGACAATTGGACTCAGACACAGTGGATACCCGCAATGGGTAGGATAATTACCCATCAAATGAGTGTGGGTCCGGGTTTGGATAATTACCCGCACTTTTTAATGAGTATGGTGCAGATACTATAGTACCCTACCCTACCCATATCCACACTTATATTATATATATAATGTAATTTATATACATATTATTAATTATATATATGTATATTATTAATTAATATTTGTCTCAAAAAAATAATTAATGTTAATATATATTATAGTTACCAAAAAACATTAATATATAGTACTAATTTAATAAATTAAATGATATAATTTTGTAGTCCTAAATACTAAAATAGCAAAACTTGAACTAATTTTCATTTCCCCTCACACTCACTACAAGAAAAACGCCTTTTAGCAACGATCATAGGTCGTCGCTACAAGCGAAAAACCATCTCTACAGGCTACGTAGCGACGACCACATGGACGTCGCTACAGAGCTCGTCATAAATGCAGTAGCGACGAGCAAAGCAAGTCGTCGCTAAAGCCGTATCTAAAATTATGGTTGTCGCTACGTATTACTGTTTTTTTTTAATTTTTTATCTAGCGACGACCTTAGTGACGACCAAGGCTGTCGCTAAAGATAAGTTTTTTAAAAAAATTAAATTTATTATTATTTATTTTATTTTAATATTTAGGGTTTAGGGTTTATTATTTATTAATTTTAAAATAATAAAAACAATACTTAATATTATATCAACACATCGACAAAAGAAAATATATATATTAAAATTATATATACATAATTTGTTGAAACAGAATACAATAAAAGTATAAAAATCATAATAAAAAAATCAATGGTGGCGGCGACGACGCTGGTGTTGTGGTGGGGTAGGCTCCTCATCGTCATCCAACGGATGCTCATCTAGGGCGACATCGTAGTGGGGGTGCGGCTGAGCCTGAGCATGAGCTGCAGCCTGAGCCTCCAGCAACTGTTGCATCTGTTGTCGGAGTCGTCCTAACTAGAGGTGTAAGCGGGTCCGACCCAACCCGCGAACTCGACGAATCCAACCCAACCCGAAGAGATTTAACGGTTCAGATCGAGTATTCCGTTCGGTTCGGACATTTTTTTCGAACCCGATCTGGTTCGGTTCGGGTATCAGGTTTGTCTATGTTGAACCCGATAGACCTAACTCAAACCAAACCAGAAAAAATTTCCTAATCTTATTTCATTTTCATGCAAGGAGAGAACAAAAATAGGTGCAGGGGAAGCACAAGCAAAGATGGTTCCCCAAATCCTATTCCATCTGCTCCTCTCAATTTATTTTTCTCTATTTGTTTGCTTTTTTTCATTTTACATTTTAATTTAATTTCATCTTCCACATTTTTTTAAAAAAAAGGAAAAATGTTCATGACCCGATGACCCAACCTAACCCAACTCGAACATATTCGGGTTGGTTTGGTTCGGGTTACTCACCCAAAAATACAAAACTCGAACCAACCCAACCCACCACCATTTTATCGGTTCGGACTTGATGTCATCCCAAACCCGATTACACCCCTAGTCCTTGAAGGGAATCAAGCATATGGTCAGGGTGCAGCGGAAATAAATGGATTCCTTCCCTTGTTATGATCGTTTTGCGAAAACACGAATCAAGGCATAAAAGGTATTGAAACGAAAGGTCGTACCTTATTAGGATTACAAACGAGGCAAGAGTAGTTGCGTCTCTATTGGTATCCACGCCAACAGTCGTACTAGGAAACCCTCCTCAACTCTGCTAGTAGCCTTAGAGAGTAAAAAGTGATTGCTCATGTGTATCTTGGGTAGTGCATCTTATGCTCTATTTATAGAGTAGTGGCTAGGGTTTTACCCCCTCACTCACTTAACCCTCACACTTATGGGTCTGGCCTAATTCTAATTAAATTAGAATTATTATTCTTTTTCTAGTGGCTTGTTGTATGTGTGTGACCCAATAGGATTTTAATATTTGGTTATGATATTAAAATAAAAACCCTTTTATATTTAATATCATAAATAGTGAGCGGTATCTAGCAACACATCACTATCCAAATATTGAGATGATCAAAAACTTTGATAAATCCTATTTTATGATAATTATTTATATTATCTGTCCCTTTGTCCAAATATCTAATTGAACACAAGGCCATGGATTGTGTCAACCTTGTATAGTTCAATTTATATTTTCTTGATCCCCAAGTAGACTGTACAGAAAATAAATATCTCATATTTATCCTCCTGAGCATGGCCATGCATTTTGCAGTCTCACTTTATCAAGAGGCCTACAGATATAACTCTCGTTACATATGAGGGACAAATCCCATCTAGGGCACTCACATTCCTCCACATAATTTATTAGATGTCCAAATACCAACTTTATGATCACCCCTTTACAGGTAACGTTTGATGATATTCAAAACACATAATTCCTTATGTAGGAATCGTAGTGATTTCAGGTCAAAGGACTTTATATATAACATTTATCAATTTAAGAAACGTTCATGACACTTATGTAACAATCCATGCAACGTTCTTAAGGTGGGTCTGTCCAGTACACCATTACTCTTAATGTGTACCTATGTGAGCACATGATATCTCATATCCATGATCTGTGAGATGTGTTCATCAATGAACTCACATACTAGTCTAAATGCATCTTTGTCCTAAGATGATACTTGACTAGGGACTATTTAAGAATAGTTCTTCATAAGATCTCACGATCAAGTCATCTACTTGATTTCTTATGAAGTTTAAGCTTACTATTCTAAGGACAATAATTATATTCTAAAAGAATAAGTTTGCCTTTATAAAATAACATGATACAAGTGATGGATGTTCATAAATATATAAGTCTCTAGTTCATATTCCTAACAATCTCCCACTTGCACTAGAGACATTCAGACATAACTCTTATGCCTAATGATCTAGTGTGCCCTTCATGCTTCTGCTGCACAAGGGGTTTTGTTAATGGGTTTACAACATTGTCACCTGTATGCACTTTGCATATCTTCACATCTCCCATGTCAATGATTTCTCGGATGAGATGGAAACGTCTAAGTATATGTTTGGATCGTTGATGAGACATGGGTTCCTTGGCTTGTGCAATAGCCCCATTGTTATCACAATAAAGACTTATAGGATCCACAATGGTAGGAACAACTCCAAGTTCAATGATGAACTTCCTGATCCATACGGCCTCTTTCGCGACATTTGAGGCCGCAATATACTAGCTTCTGTGGTAGAATCAGCGAGTGTTTCCTGCTTTGAACTCTTCCAGCTCACAGCGCCACCATTCAAACAAAACACATAACCTGACTGTGATCTTGAATCATCTTTGTCGATTTGGAAGCTAGCATCAGTGTAACCCTTTACAAGTAGCTCTTCCTCACTTCCATATATCAAGAACGAATCCTTAGTTCTTCTCAAGTACTTAAGGATGTTTTTGACTGTTGTTTAGTGACCTTCACCAGGATCAGACCGGTATCTGCTAGTCATGTTCAAAACATATGATATGTCTAGTCGAGTACACAACATGGCATACATGATAGACCCTATAGCGGATGCATAAGGAATCTTACTCATGCATTCTCGCTCTTCCTCACTGGAAGGAGATTGAGCCTTAGATAGGCTTATACCATGTGACATAGGCAAAAATCCCTTCTTAGAATCTTGCATGCTAAACTGTTTTAAAACTTTGTCTATGTATGTACTTTGACATAGGCCAAGCAATCTTTGAGATCTATCTCTATAGATCCTGATACCTAACACATAGGTTGCTTCGCCCAAATCTTTCATAGAAAAATAATTTCCTAACCAAATCTTTACAGACTGAAGGGTAGGAATGTCATTTCCTATGAGGAGTATGTCATCTACATACAAAACCAGAAAAACCACTTTGCTGTCACCAACCATTTTGTAGACACAAGGTTCATCTTCATTTTTTATGAAACCAAACTGCTTAATAGCTTCATGAAAACGAAGATTCCAGCTTCTAGAAGCTTGCTTTAATCCATAAATGGATCGTTGCAACTTATATTCCTTTAGATATAACAAAACCTTCAGGTTGTATCACATACATATATTCAAGAAGGCTTCCATTTAGGAAGGCTGTCTTGACATCCATTTGCCAGATTTCATAATCATGGTAAGTTACAACAGCAAACAAGATCCAAACAGATTTAAGCATGGCAACTGGGTAAAAGGTTTCATCATAGTCTACACTATGAATTTGCGTGAAACCCTTTAGCCTCCAACCGTGCTTTAAAGGTACTTACATTACCATCCATGCTAGTTTCCTTTTGAAAACCCACTTGCACCCTATGGGTTTTATCCCTTCGGGTGGCTCAATCAAGGTCCACACCTTGTTAGTGTACATGGAATCCATTTCAGATCTCATGGCATCAAGCCATTTCTCAGATTCTGGACTCAAAATAGCTTCTTGGTAGATCATTGGTTCACCTTGATCCATTAGCAATACATCCCCTTCCTGAGACACAAGGAAACCATATCTCTCAGGTTGGTGACGTACTCTATCTGATCTACGCAAGTCTTGCGGTACTTGAGCAGGTGTCTCCACAACACTTTGTGATATCTGCTCTTGCTCCATCATTGGCTCATTGCTACTTTATGGTACTTGAATTTCTTCAAGTTCTACTTTCCTCCCACTTATTTTCTTAGAGACAGATTCCTTCTCTAAGAATACAACAGTCCTAGCGACAACCACTCTGCCTTTGCTAGGATTATGGAAGTAGTAACCCTCAGTTTCTTTTGGGTATCTCACAAATAAGCAGTTATCTGATTTGGGTCCTAGCTTATCTGAAACTCGGAGTTCCACATAAGTTTCACAACCCTAAATCATCATATAAAGACATACTAGGTCGTTTCCCAGTCCATATCTCATATGGTGTCTTTATGATAGCCTCAGATGGAAAACGGTTTAGTGTGAAGGCTACTGTTAACAAAGCATGACCCCAAAAGGAGTCGGGGAGATCAGTATGACTCATCATAGATCGAACCATATCTAATAGAGTTCGATTTCTCCTTTCTGAAACTCCATTCCATTGAGCTGTTCCAGGAGGAGTGAGTTGGGATACTATCCCATTCCCTCTTAGATAGTCATCGAATTTTTGGCTTGAGTATTTTCCACCTCGATCTCATTGAAGTGTTTTAATAGTCTTGCCAAGTTGTTTTTATACTTCATTCTTAAATTCCTTGAACTCTTCAAAGGATTCAGATTTGTGTTCCATCAGATACACAAATCCATATGTACTGAAATCATCAGTAAAATTGATGAAGTATTAAAAACCTCGTCTAGCCATTGTTCCCATGGGCCCACATACATCACCATGTATGAGGCAAAGAAGATCACCGACCCTTTCACCCTTTTCCGGTGATTGGGATTTTGGTCATCTTCCCAAATAAATAAGATTCACATGTCTCAATTGATTCAAAATCAAATGAGTCCAAATAACCATCTTGGTGGAGTTTGGATATACATTTCTCATTTATGTGGTCTAAGAAACAATGCCAAAGATAAGTTGGGTTCAAACCATTTATTTTGACCCTTATGTTATAGATAGGCACTTCTATGTCAAGAACACATTGTTCAACTTTGCACAACCATATTATTCAAACAAATTGAATTGTTCTTTATAAAAACACTCTTTTCTAAACAAGAAACGAAATTAAAATTCCCACTAATGGTAGGCACAAAATAACAATTATTTAGTTCAATAACTAGTCCAGTTGGCAAGTTAAATAATAGGTTCCTACGACTATGTTAGCAACTCTTGCTCCTTTTCCCACACGAAGGTCGACTTCTACTTTAGCCAATGACCTACTTCATTTAGATCCTTCACATTCACATTAATGTGAGATTCACATCCGGTATCCAATACCCAAGATACAAAAGTAGGTAAATTGACTTCTATAACATATATCTCTGAAGCGGAAGTCTCACTTCCCTTTTTCTTGATCTCCTCCAGGTACTTTACACAGTCTCCAATGTCCTGATTAGCCACATTGGAAACAATTTTCCTTCCTTAGCTATCCCACCCATAGGCTTCAAAACAAAGGTACTAGGCGTATCCTTGCCTTTGTCCTTTGGTTTGAAATAGGGCTTTTTGAACTTCTTCTTGCCCTTTGCCTTTTCCAGGTTGGACCATCAATATGGCCTTCCCTTTACCTTTATTAATGGTTTGCTCAGTTGTTCTTAACATGCTTAGCAATTCTGGCAGTGGTTTTGTCAAATTCATTCATGTTATAGTTCATGATGAATCGACTATAGTTGTCTAGCAACGATTGCAGGACAAGATCAGTGGCCAACTCTTGGCCTAATGGGAATCTAAGCCTTTCTAGGTTTTTTTAATGTACCCAATTGTTTTGAGTACATGAGCACCAACAGGGGTTCCCTCTGTCAGTCTACATTGATAAAGTTCTTTTGAGACTTCAAATCGTTCAAGCCTAGTTTGTCCTTGATAAGGTCTCTTTAATTGTACAATCATATTTTACGTCTCCATGTTCTCATGTTGTTTTCAACATTCATGGTAGCAAGCACAAGGCAACCTACATCAAAAGCAACATCCAGATGCTTTCTAAAAGCATCCTTGTCAGCTTTCGAAGCATTTGCAACAGGTGTTTCAGGAATAGGCCCTTCCAGGACATGCATCCTTTTCTCATGCCTAAGGACAATCCTTAGGTCTCTATACCAGTCTAGAAAGTTAATTCAGACAGTTTGTCCTTCCCAAGGACAGATCACAGTAAAAGATTATTTGTTGTGTTCAAAATTATGCACATAAGTATCATAAAATAAGCATATTTAATAAGGTCTTTAAATAAATATGTCTTCCACTATTTTGATTCAAAACAAGTACATTCAATATAAAGAATCAGAAAATCCCATCACTAGATTTTCTAGTGGTCCAAGATCCATATTTCACCTAATTTTAAGTCAGCTTTAGCTGATCGCTTAAGAAAATGTTATTTAGGTAGCAACACGCTTTCCAATTGTATCTCATACAACTCTTGGATAGTTATGTGAATAACTCTTATTGTAATTTATCTTATGAATTAATGCCTAACTTAGTGCCTCTAGGTTTTTCAATCCTATTGAATGTACCTAGTTAAGTCAAAACCCAATGGCTGATAGTTGGATATTACTTTTATCCCATAGCGCCTCACTAAAGTAGATAAATTCACCCTGCTTTAGCAGACCCACATTTAATCGATTCTAGCCTTGACGAGTGCCATACATTAGAAGGCAAAACATGACTTAATATCGGTGCCTTTAGGTTTTTTTTAAATCTTATTGAATATACCCAATCAAAACCCAATGGTTGACAATTGGATATCACATTTATCCTATCACGCCTCACTAAAATAGATAAAGGTACCCTGCTTTAGCAGACCCACTCTTCATCGATACTAGCCTTGACGAGTGTCATTCATTGGAAGGCATAATAAGTATTGAGGGATTTGATCGCTTTATTTTTCCATTCCTTTGTTAAACCATTTAACAAAAACATAATCGCCCCTCACTAAAATAGATAAATGTACCCTGCTTTAGCAGACCCACAATTAATCCATTCTAGCCTTGACGAGTGTTATTCATTGGAATGAAAAACATAACTTAACATTCCCTTCGAGGGATTTGATCGCTTTAATTTTATTCGTTGTTAAACCATTTAACATACAAGCATGCATCTCATACAAACACGTGATATGGTTATGGCCTCCTAAAAACCAATACAAAATTACATCAACTATATAATCTTGTATATAATCTTGAGCTCTCCAAGCTCCCACTGAATCCATGCTCCATGTCCTCCAGGTTACATTACATAACAAGAAGAAACCTCATTTTAACATACGAGGGGATAGAGATGAGAAGAGAATTACAAGCGGAATGTTTAGAGTTAAGACACGACACGCAAGTCGTATTTAAATTAAAACAACTAAGGCCATAACCAACCATCATGCAAATTCAACATCCATTGATTGTAAAACAAGTGATATAATAAGATGTATATATATTAAGCGAGGTATGATTACGCGCATACGAAATAACCCATTACGCAGTGTCTCAAAACAAAAATTGGATTTGGTAAACACTTAACCAATCATCAATAAGTGTCTCGCATCAAACGAATACTTCACGAACCGATAAACGAGTAAGACCCTCGTATCATTTGAACACGTTCTTGTCAGCAAATTGATAAGTGACATATTTATCGCAACCAACATTTGAGTCAAGACAAGGTTTCAACAATTGAACCCTTTGATACCCAAGACATGAACTCTTTCATGTTCCATGGGTCCCACCAACATTATAACATATAAACATATATACATCGTACATAAAACAATCAATAAAGGAAACAAAATAAACTGATTCTGAAGGCTGCGCTTCGCTTGCGCTTTACCTGCGCTCCACCCGCGCTAGTGTGCAGGTGAAGCGCAAGTATCAGAATCAAAATACGTAAACTGCGCTACAGTCTGCGCTGCAGCCTAGCTTGCAGTGTAGATCTATGCTGCAGCGCAGGTTGCAGCCCAGATATCAGCGCTACGTTTTTTTAGCAAAAAACAACAAAAAAAATCATAATCTTCACAAGATTAAAAGCCTAAAACGTGTTTATCGAAAACCAATGCTCTGATACCAATTGAAGGGAATCAAGCATATGGTCAGGGTGCAGCGGAAATAAATGGATTCCCTCCCTTGTTATGATTGTTTTGCGAAAACATAAATCAAGGCATAAAAGGTATTGAAACAAAAGGTCGTACCTTATTAGGATTACAAACGAGGCAAGAGTAGTCGCGTCTCTATTGGTATCCACGCCAACAGCCGTACTAGGAAACCCTCCTCAACTCTGCTAGTAGCCTTAGAGAGTAGAAAGTGACTGCTCATGTGTATCTGGGTAGTGCATCTTATGCTCTATTTATAGAGTGGTGGCTAGGGTTTTACCCCCTCACACTTATGGGCCTGGCCCATTATGTTATAATAATTCTAATTAAATTAGAATTATTATTCTTTTCCTAGTGGCTTGTTGTATGTGTGTGACCCAATAGGGTTTTAATATTTGGTTATGATATTAAAATAAAAACCCTTTTATATTTAATATCATAAATAGTGAGCGGTATCTAGCAACATATCACTATCCAAATATTGAGATTATCAATAACTTTGATAAATCCTATTTTATGATAATAATTTATATGATCTGTCCCTTTGTCCAAATATCTAATTGAACACAAGGGCATGGATTGTGTCAACCTTGTATAGTTCAATTTATATTTTCTTGATCCCCAAGTAGACTGTACAGAAAATAAATATCTCATATTTATTCTCCTGAGCATGGTCATGCATTTTGCAGTCTCACTTTATCAAGAGGCCTACAGATATAACTCCTGTTACATAGGAGGGACAAATCTCATCTAGAGCACTCACATTCCTCCACATAATTTATTACATGTCCAAAATACCAACTTTATGATCACTCTGTTACAGGTAACGTTTGATGATATTCAAAACACATAATTCCTTATGTAGGAATCGTAGTGATTTCAGGTCAAAGGACTTTATATATAACATTTATCAATTTAAGAAACGTTCATGACACTTATGTAACAATCCATGCAACGTTCTTAAGGTGGGTCTGTCCAATACACCATTACTCTTAATGTGTACCTATGTGAGCACATGATATCTTATATCCATGATCTGTGAGATGTGTTCATCAATGAACTCACATACTAGTCTAAATGCATCTTTGTCCTAAGATGATACTTGACTAGGGACTATTTAAGAATAGTTCTTCATAAGATCTCACGATCAAGTCATCTACTTGATTTCTTATGAAGTTTAAGCTTACTATTCTCAGGACAATAATTATATTCTAAAAGAATAAGTTTGCCTTTATAAAATAACATGATACAAGTGATGGATGTTTATAAATATATAAGTCTCTAGTGCATATTCCTAACAGTCATAACTCATCCTCCAACTGTGCAGCCTTTTCTATAGCCTGGCGAGACTCTAACCTTGCTTCAATTACTTCCTGGCCCAGCACCTCCTCAGTTGAATGTCGTGACCCGAACCCGTCACTTCCGCTGGTATGAGTCCGAGACTCCTTAGTGAGGCTGGTCACACCTGGACGAATGTTGGTTGCCAAGTCCCCGATGTCATAACAGCGGCCTCGGGTTTTGCCACCTGCAACATCCCTCTAGATATCCAACATGGTGGAGGCATCATTCATGGAGGTGTCCCCCATCTATGACTCCACCTCCCTCTGGCGGTTCTTGTAATTTGTCTGTTGAGGTAAAAGTAAAATTAGTTAGTTATATATTCAATAGCAATTATATGAATTTATATAAAAAACACTTACATAGGTGAACCGCGCTCGGTCATCTACCCAGCCACCACCCTTTTTTATGTGGGTAGCAACGATGAACTCGTCGGGCTCGACCTCCCACCCAAGCTGTCGATTCTACACAAATTAATTATTTTAACAACAAATAGAAACATAATACAACAAAGTATTTGTTTATACATACCATATCCAACGCCACCACATGGTGGGCCCTACGGCCCATGGTGTGGACTGCTCCCCCCCGCATTAAGAAGCCCTGTTGATCTTTTTACGAGCGGACTTCCCCTTGAATTCGTCAGAGTCCCAGTAGGCCAAAAGACCCTCCAAGTCCTCCTCGCCACACCATGTGGGCCTCTTCCCAGCCTTATGGGCCTTATTCATCATATCTCGAAGGCGACAAGCAACCCTATGGTAGTACACCTTCTTGATTTGGGCCTCATGAGAAGGGTCCCAAGTAACTCGGCCCTGCAAAATAAAAATAGGGTAAGTTATGACAAATTGACATAACTTAAGGAAAAAATTGAGAGTGTTTAGGGTTTATAATTACCGTGAACTCTTCCCACCACCTGTCTCTTATATACTTCGGGGTGACCTCCCACGGGTAGTGAGGACCCCAGAATTGAGAACGTATTGCATGACCAATGGCTGGGATAGGTGGGTTGTTAGGCACCTAACTGCAAAATAAAATATTCAGTATTAATAATGAAAACAATTAAAGATTCAATATTATTATCAATTCTAAAGAAGAAAAAAAAATAAACAAACTCACCCCCTGTCAAATGATCGGATAATAACCCGACCTTGAGCGTCTACCTCATGAGGTCGGCTTGAGATGGCACCCTGGAACCGAACTGGCTCCCCATCAGACTCATGGTCAGTGTCCCCATCCATCTGATCTTGAATGTACTCAGCGTTCAGCTCGGGCACAACGTCCTCAACCACTGGAGGCATCTGACCTAATCCCAGTGTCGGGATGAACCTCATTCCATCAGATTTTGGAGCAGAAGGTGGAGGGGAGAAAAAAGAAGAAGACTGGATGGCTGCCGCTGAAGTAAATGGATGCTCGGGCAGCTGATCAGAGTGAGAGAGGTTGGCCCTCTCCCATATCGCGCGAACTGCCTGTGCACATAGCTCGCCCGGAGGGATGGACCCCCTTTACTCGGTGGGATCTTCTTTGCATTTCTACCATGCATCCTAGGCATTAATTTTCCTTATAAACTATTGACATTATATAAATTAAATAATTACTATTTACAAATCAGTAATTATATAAATACTATTTTATATAATTACTTCTAATTATATAAATACTATTTACAAATTACTAAATTAATTAATTAATTACTCTTTATAAATACTATTTTATTTACTATTTACTAATTACTTATTATTATTTACTAATTACTAATTACTATAAAACTAATAAAACTAATAATTACTAATATACTAATAAAACTAATAAACAACATACCTACTAAAGCAATGTTTAAAACTAATAACCTAATACCTATATCACATTAATAAATTAATAAAACAAATAAACTATTGATTATAAATAAATTAATTAAAATTATAAAACTTATTAGTTGCGATGCCGGAGAAGGAATGAAGAGAGAAGGAGTTGTAAAGTCACCTACAGGAAACTATTTTGAATTCTGATCGGTTCGAACGAACCTATGAAGGAGGGGAAATTTTTAATCGGTGAGTTTTTGAGAATGAAAAGGAGAGAGGGACAAAAACAAAGGGATGGCCGGAGGGGAGGAAAAGAAAGGGAGGAGAAGGAGGAGGATAATGAAAATGGAGGAAGAGGGGAGGGGGAAGGGTTTTACACATATCAGGATTTAATGTAGCGACGGTCGTCGCTAAGTTAAAAATCCTTAGCACGCAGCAAATTTAAATTTTATTTTTAATGTAGCGACAACCATACTGTCGGTATGTCGCTAAGGTCGTCGCTGCGCTTAATTTTAATATTTTCAGAAAAAAAATAAAAAAATTTTAAGTGTGGCGACAATTAAGCCGTCACTACGTGGGTCGCTACTGTCGCCACGTAGTGACGGCTTGGCCATCACTACGTATTGATTGCACTGAACAATGCATTTAATGTTGTAGCGACGCCTTAGTGACGCCTAATGGACGTTGCTACAAGGTCGTCGCTAAATAATGAATTTCTTATGGTGACTATTATCATCTTTCATCCACTACTACATTACCAAAGTTGTTTTATATATAGTTAAATTGGATGATCATTTTTCATTTGTACTAGAGTGATTTTTAATTAATTTTCATTTCTAATCAATTTATTACTTTTATAGTTAACAAAAGTGCAGGTAATGGATATGGATACCTAAGTACCCGACTGATAAGGGTACAAGTATTAGAATTACTATCCACACGGGTGTGGGTCCGGGTACGGGACGGGTACTATAGTACCCTACCGAGACCTTACCTATTATCATCCCTATTTCCTTGTATGTGTTAAAGTGAGAGAAAGAGAGAGAGTCTTCCTATAGGTTCCTAAATGAGTAAACTAGCAAATTGCTCCCCGACTTTTTTAGGGTCATGCAGTTTAGTCGATAAGAAATAAAAAAACCTCAATATAGTCCCTGACTTATTGTTTTTTCTTTCACTACAGTCCAACTATGTGTTTCCTGTTAATTTTTTTATGAAGTGTCACGTTTCGTGACACTGTGTCACATTATTTGCCATCGGGGAACAAAAATAACGTCATTGGAGTTGAGACCTTCCAATGAAAAGGGGGGAGAAGAGAAAAAAAAGGAAAATTGAGAAGCACATAACAGATGGAGTTGAAGCCTTTCAAGCTATAAATTTGACAAAACCACATCATTTTTGTGTCATAGTGGACACTATAGTGACAAACAGTGAGACAAAGTGCTACTAAACGTGACACATCATAAAAAAATTAACGTGAAACACACAGTTGGACTATAATGAAAGAAAAAACAAGAAGTCAGGGACTATATTGGGGTTTTCTATTTCTTAGAGACTAAATTGCATGACTCTAAAAAAGTCAGGACCAATTTGTTAATTTACTCTTTCCTAAATCCTAGCTACTAAATATATAACAGGTAGCATCAGTATCACGGTAAACAAAATTTAGTTAGCTACCAAAGCTCTTATATCTAAGGAAGCTAATGATATCTTAAGGATGACTGGCTAAAAAGGCTTCTAAAAAACAAGTATAATTGCAAGATCAAGGCTTCCATATTCCATTCCATGGCCAACATTAGTCTACATTAAATCAAAGACTTGATTAATTGTTACATTTAAATGGACAAATAACTAACCCGTAGCAGCTACTTAACCAGGGTCCAGGGAGGTGAGGTGGGTGGGTCCAATGTGTCATCTGAGCGTGTTATAACCCTGGCCCCTCTCACTCAGAGATCAGGTGTTTGTGTTTGTGTTGTGGCTCTCACTCTCTGAGGCCAACAATTACAAGAGAGTCCCTGACAGATACGTTTTGCCTTATAGCAAATCTTCACCCTTTAATCCTGCAAACCCACTGAATCACTGCTCTCTACCATAATCCTATTCAACATTTTGCTAAATACATAGCCAGCTTTTTCTTTGATTTCTGTCCCTCTATCCATTTTTTCCCCTTGTCCTCTTTGTGAAATATTTTTTGTTTCTTCTCCGTAAATTGAAGGTCCTCTCCTCTGGGATTTTGGATTTCCCATGCTACCATTATATGCTGCTACTTGTCTCTTTAGTGATTTGAAAGTTAATGTGAATAATACCAAAATAAATGGCAAGGAATATTTCTATGGTCAAATATGTGGGGCTGTAAATGGTTAATTGTTTAGTGAGAATGGTGAATAACAGGATAATGTTTGTACTTTTGTTTCTTTTCATGCCAACATTTTTGGAACTTACGCCACATGACATAAACATAAGTTCTATAGCTGTATGTACCATGGTCAACTTGTTCACTGAATTTTGGGAAGAATTAGGGGATGAAAATCTCTATTTTGATGCAACTTTCCGCTTTACGTTCTAGAGTAATTCACCTTTACATCATGCTGAATCTCATGAAAAATAAAAATTAACATCTTATTCTTAATACAATAACTGATTGTTTTAAAGTTTAACTCTTTTTGAGTTATAAAATTTTAGAAAAATAGAGGAGCTTTAAGAATTTATCAATTGAAAATGCCTTTAATATCTGGCATAACTATTTATTTTCGTAATCTAAATTCTCATGAATAATTATATGCGCAAAGAACTTAAAGATAATAGAGTGTTTCATTTTATGTTCAAAATGAACACGGTATCATCATTTTGCATTATGCATAATATCGTTTTGATGCAAAATTTATGTATACATGATTGTGTTTGATATAATTAGCTAAAAAGCTAGTTTATTTAATTAAAGATGTTTAATAGAACTAGTTGAAAATAGTAAAATAACTTACAAGGACATCATTAATTATTAAATAATGATGAATGTAGATGGTTGAGAAATAAACTTGTAATAAATTTTCAGCTAATAGCTGAAAATGAGAGCTTTTTCAAAAAAGCTACCTCAAGTAATTTTTTTAAAATATAAGTAACTACCTAAAAAAGTTATCTTACCAAACACAAATTAAATGGTTGCAGCTACTGATTTCAACTTTTATTTAGTTGAAATGTCTTACCAAAACACACATACAAGTATTGAAAATGGAGAAATATTAAATTTTAAGGCATGTTTGGTAAAACTAGCTAAAAGCTGTAAAAGGTAGACAAAAGCTGAAAAATTAGTTGAAAGTCAAGATATACAGTTGAAAGCTAAAAAAACTAGCTAACTGATTTGATTGAAAGTGTTTGGTAAAATTATTAACTGTTTGAACTAGCTTAAAATGGAAAAAATAACATATAATGATATCATTAATTATTAAATAATGACGAGTGATAGTTGTTGATGGTATAAAATTGTAACAAATTTTCAACTACTAGCTAAAAATGAAAAAGCTAGTAAAAAGCTAACAACTACCTTAAAAAATCATTTTACCAAACACTAATGAAATAATTTCAGTTTCATTTAGCTAGAATGTCTTATTAAACACTTTTATTATGTGTTTGGTTTAAAATTTACAACATTTTTTTTTTGTCAAAGTTTGCAACAACTCAAATGGGAAAAAAACACATCTCAATGCACATTTTTACAAAGTAACTATCCTCTCCTCTTAAAAAAACCTTACATTGGCAATGGTTGCAAACGTAAAATAACAATTATGCATAATGTCGTTTTGATGCAAAATTTATTGACATATAGGTATGAAAATGGAGAAATATTGAATTGTAGTATTTTGGTTTCAGAAAGTTCGGTGTTCAGCCAGAACCAAGTGAACGTCTGGTCACAATTATGCCTGACTTTACAATTTTGTCTTTATTTATAGTATTTTAATTTTAAAAAATAACAATTTTTTTATAATTTTACGGAGAGAGAGATTTTTGTATATAAATCACAATAATTATCCATGGGAGACAATCCTATTGGAACCGGAACTTTATATCATAGTAGGGTTAATTGTCCTATTGGAAATTTTTTCTACCACAAGATTCAAACACGAAACTTTACTTAAGCGGAATTAAACATGTACCACTTAAACCAACATTATTAATGCATAAATAAATTTTTAAGTAATATTGTATTCTATGATTTTTTATTAGTATTTCAAATATAAAAATCAAAGAAAGTATGATCTCTAACATCGCAAATTCTTTGTATTTTCACCATGATTAAATATATAAGTAAGAGTTTTGCTGATTCTCTTATAATCGATTAAGGAATTGAGATACGAAAAGTGGGTTGGGACTCTCTCAAGTACTGGATTTCTTCAGTAGGAGAGAGAAAGAGATACATTCTAGGTAGGCCCCACCTGCACATGTGGGGCCCACCTAGAGTGTATCTCTTTCTCTCTCCTACTGGAGAAATCTAGTCACTGAAGAGGATTCTCACTCACAAAATATATTCATTAAAAAGTATATATGTTGCATCGATTCTTTAATCAATGGTGTACTAATTAAATTTTGTCTAAAATAATTAAGGTTTATTAATATCAACTAAGAATATAAAAATAGAAAGTTTTTATTAAAAAATAGTATTTATTACATTAAAATTATAAAAATATAATAAATATTTTTTTCAGTATTTCTTTTACTTTTATATTTTAACATCTGCTCTGAAGACTAATATTTTACTTTTATAATAAATGTTTGTTATGTTTAACATCTGCTAAAGACTAATATTAACAAAACTTAAATAATTATCCTAATTACAAATTTGTGAATTTTCATTCAGTAAACATATACTATCCTAAAATAATAACATTAGTAAGCAAATACTAAAAAAATTATAATATTAATACAACACATTTATATAACAACTCATACAACATACTTCTTCTCTCTATTTCTCTCTATCACATCACTCATTACATCACCTATCAAATCTCATATTTCTCTTTTTTTCTTTCTATCTCCCACCTTGTTGTAAATACAACATGTTGAAAAACATTTTCTCATAATAAAATTGGGCAACAGAAATTAATTATTAAAGCTTAGCTCAGAATTATTACACTCAGGATTGAGGATTCTGTATGCATATACACTGTCACACAAAAGTACAGGATTTGAATCCCTTCTTTGGTCTTTGAGCTTGAATACAAAAAAGTACCATAATTGAAGCCAGGCCCTCCTTGAATTCGAATTTAGACCAACCACAGAATTTTGCACCAAAATGGAGTGCCATTAAATTATCAACATCCAACAACTACTGCAAGCAGAGAGACACGGGGTCACTTGAGTCAGAGGAGAGGAGCTACTAGCAATGTGATAGATATGATATTAAAGTGGTGGGATGCATTGCATAGGTTGGTCCCATGGCAGAAGGACCTCGTTTTCATCATTAACACTAAGATACTACGTGCACCTAAAGAAACTATTTAGTTGCTGGACACCACTTGTACCTTTCATCAATGTCACTGCAAGTTCTACCTAAATCCAATATTCTGGCCTTCAAACTTGATGGGACCTTCAACTGCATAGATTTTCAATTAATTAATGGCCCCTACTACTCATAAGCCAATTGGGTAATCTTGATTAGTATAATTCTTAATCACACATCTTTGTTTATTTATCAAACTTGTGTGAGGTTTATAATATATATACAAGTGTTTTCTCTTTTTCAATGCTAATAATAGGTTGTTATTGGGGGCCACAGTGCTGCAGTCTATATCTTGTCATGATGCGAAAGTTGGATATAGAATGAGATGGGGCAGAGCTGCATCAACTGAGCAAAAACAAGAGGAGGTTTAGGGCTGTTTGAATTTAACAATTACAATTATCCCTATTTTGTACATGTAAAATTATGCAAAGCTCCCATTTTAGCACCATTATATGCGTGGATCAGTTGATATGATATTATTCTGATTTAATGAGTGATATCGAGTTTGTGAGTATTTGATCTTTATTAAAATCACGTTATAAACATAAATATGAGTCAACGCTATTCTCAGTAATGTTGACATGATCTTTATTTTGATAGAAACCAAACACATTATTTACTTCCTAGATAATTCTGATATACTCGAGTTGGATTATCTCTTCTAGGATATAAGTCAGGATCCTTTTCAGTACCGGAGAGTATGCAGTGGTCATCCAACGGTTATAAATTTTTATATCACATTTTTATTTTTTGTTTAATCTGATAAGTGAAAATTTAGATGGCTGAAATCTAATCCAATTTTTTCTAAAACTTCACAGAATCCAGGTCCCGTAGGATACCTATGGTCTGCCCAACAAAATTATGATTTTAACAAATAGGTTTAGTTATCAATTATTCCTAATTTAAACTAAAAATTGATGACCCTTTTATGTATAGTAGTTAGTTAATACTCAAGCTCACAATATAACATAATTCTATACTTTAACACTTATCATTTCATTGACTAGTTAATTACCTTGAGTTTTTGTTCTTTCTCAGACAAGTGCAAATTGAACACGGGTTTGTGGCAGGGAAAAAAGAAAAGGAAAAGTCACACAAGTGTGCTCTCCATTTCCTTTTCAACAAACCCATTTGGCCTTTTCTATTTTTATGGGTCAAAGCTACAGTATAGATGGTGCGCTTCTAAGTGTGTGCTTAGCAAAATGTGAGGAATTAAAAAAGCCATAATGAGATGGGACAGAGGTATACATATATGAGCAAGCAAGGGGCAAGATTAATTGGAGAATGATGCCATATTCTTATAGGAATTTCATTGCGTGGAGGACATGGAGGCCTAGTGTTGTTCATAGAAGGTGAAACAAGTACCCAATTGAGCAAATATCAGATTCGCATCTTTGTTCAAGTTTCAAATTCGGTTTCAGTGGAATATTTGATTATGAGCACCAGCACAACCAATGTGTTGACACTAAGGGGGACTAATTTGACTTGAAGATGACATTTCAATCACAAAGTGCTTGACGCCTGAAGTGGGCTTTTCAACGAATTCCTAATTTTGGATCAAGTTAATCCCATATATCCAACTTTAAGTATGTTTGCTAACACCATTTCAAAAACTAATTAAAAACTAAAAAATTAGTTAAAAATAAAAAAAAAATTAACTGATTTTATTGAAATTGTTTGACAAAATTAGCCGAAAGTAAAAGAACATGTAAGGACGTAATTAATTATTAAATAATGATGAGTGAGAGTTGTTGAAAAATAAATTTATAATAAATTTTCAGTTAATATATGAAGAAGTGATATTTTAAAAAAAAATACCTCAAATAATTTCTGATCTTACCAAAAGGTGATCGTTAATTCCTTGGTGTTCCAGGGTGGTCCGAGATATAATCTCAGATGGCCGAGGTTGAGATGCGGTGGTAGTTGCTCTGAACAGTAGCTCCGATGGTGGAGGAGGGGTGACCTGCGAAGACACTCCAACGCCCAAGTTAGAATGAGTTTGAGACAGAGTGTGAGCAGGGAGAATGAGTGTACCTGACCCTCCATAAAAGGGGGTATTTATAACATGTGGTCTAGTCAGAGCTAGCCTATGATGTAGCCCAACCTACGCCTGATTGCTTGTGTCAGTAGGTAAGTTGCTCAGTCTATATGATGGGAAATGCCTTTTACTGGTGTCAGTCCGGGTAGGCATAGACAAATGGTAGGGTGAAAAGCTGGTTGGTGGTCCAGGGTTGCACAGTTGTTAAGTGTCCATGCAGCCTAGATGGTTGGTAGGCCAGCCGAGACGGCTGAGATAAGCCAACCTAAATGGCTGGTAGGTCTACCGAGATAGTTGTAAGACAAGTCAGCCTAGATGGCTGGTAGGCCAGAGATGACTGTAAGACAAGTCAACCTAGAAGGCTGGTAGGCCAACCGAGATGGCTGAGATAAGTCAGCCTAGATAGCTGGTAGGATGACTGAGATAAGTCAGCCTAGATGACTGGTAGGCCGCTAGATCAGCCGAACTAGTTTTGAGTTAACCTCCGAAACAATTTCTAAAAAAAGCTAGTAAAAAACTACTAGTAGCTATTTAAAAAATTTATATTACTATACACTTATCTCAGTTACTAATTTCATCTTACATTTAACTAATTAATATGTGTGGTGGATAAACAGAAAGAAAGAAAGGTAAAACGAATAAAAAAAATTTGACCTTCATTCTGGTTTTGTATGTTTCACTATAAATTGAAAATTTGGCTTCTTTAGGAGTGCACTCTAAAAACATAAAAATTAAATTTATAATTATTGATTGAAAAATTGGTTAGGATTTTAATAATTTTATAATTTACTATACATATTTATATATTTTATCATAATTTTAAATATTATTTTTTTAATATGTGATTATCCATGCACTTTATGTATAAAGTACATCCCTTTAAGACAAAGTTAAATTCTAGACTTAAATATGTTTTTAGTCCCTCCAAAATTAGAAAATTTTGTGTTTAGTTCCTATAAATTTTTTTACCTAAATTTAGTCCCTCATTAATTTTCTATTTTCAAATTTAATCACTATCGTTAATTGTTGTTGTTAAGTGATGACGGACATTGTTACAGTGTGCTGACGTGTCTATTTAGGCTGACGTGGCTGTCATATTGGATTTTGTTTAAATTATTTTACCCCAAATATTTTTAATTATTAATTTCAATATTAAATTAGGTTTTGGTTGACAAACTATGTCTAATTCTTTTGTTTTCAATTATTCTCATTTTAATCCGTTGATCATTAAATAAAATATATAGTAAAACATAAATATATTAAAATAATTAATAAATTAGATTATATTAAAATATAACAATATATAATAAAATTTATAATTATTAAAGTTATAACTTATTATTTTTTATTAGTAACTATAATTTAAGTTATTATAATTATGATAGGGGCACTTTTGTCAATAATTAATAATTAATTTTTAGGGTTTAGGGTTCTTTGTCTGTATGTCAATCATACATATATGTTTTATTTTTAAAAACGTTTAAATATTAAATTAATTAATATTTGAATTAATAATTAAAAAAATTGGGCCAAAATTATTTAGACAAAATCCAACGTGACAACCCGCCTAAATAGACATGTCAGCGCACTGTAACAGTGTCAGGTCATCACTTAACAACAACAATTAACGATAAGGATTAAACTTGAAAACGGATAATTAATGAGGGACTAAACTTAGGTGAAAAATTTTGTAGGGACTAAACACAAAATTCGTTAATTTTTTAGAGATTAAATTAAAACATATTTAAGCCTAAATTATTCTATTATGTATATCTAGATGAAGGCGGAAGAAAATCTAAGAAAAATATTATGGTTAGTTTTAGAGTTATTTTCATTTTACTTTATGAGATGGTAGAATCCTTTTTATTTTCTTTATTTTTCTTTCTACTTAAAAATTCTTGAGAGCAAAAGAAACTTTTTAGTATGAAAATTTCGATATGAGGATAAATTAATTACCCAAATCATGCAATTGTCATAAATAAATTAGATGAAACAAGTTTAATTTTATAGTAAAAATTTCAACTAAATAAATAAATAAATTTTATAGTAAAAGTCATTTCCCTCTCTTAAGAAAGAGGATTGCACTAACTTCATTCATTGGAACTCATGAAAAACATTGTAAAACTGGAACAATGACCAGTTAAACATTTTGTACGTACGTATTATCTAAAAATTGTTGTTTAATCTAAAATAATAAGGTATAATATATAGCATCCTATTAAATAGGGTCATATTTAATTAATAATATTATAGTTTATTGTAATGGTTAAAAATTAGTATATTGTCAGTACGTTACTTTGAAAATCATGGAAGGGAGTACGCAGTAGATTTTGGTTTAGGAGGTAATGATTCCCCTCTAGATTCCACAATGGGGAAAAGAATGAAACAATACCATTATTATAACCCTAATCTTTGGGATATGTTACTCAGAGGTGTGTGCTTTTGCTATCAAAAGATTCTGAATAAGCGAACACCATGGTATGATGCTAAGTGAATATAATAATAATAATTAAAGCTCATACTTGCCTAAATTTAGTAAATTAGCTTGGAACGGAATTTTATATTCATAAATAATCGATCAATATCATTTTTTTCATCTGGGGTGGACCTATACGACGGCGTTAGCCGACAGGCAAAATCTTATTACTAGATAAAGACTAAAAGACATCCCATCATTTCAAATGAAAAAAAAAAAATACGTGATAGAAAAATAAATTTATATTAGGGAAATTTTAGGATACCCTCTAGTGAGAGAGGGTTTTGGTACCTTCTTTGATCATTCAGTGAATTTCTTTCAACTTTTTTAAATGATCTTAGTATTTTTATACTTATAGGACAATATTTAACTATTAGAATTTGTATTTTTAATTTTTGAAAAGACTTTTTGATCCCCTGTAACCATTATCATGTATTTTTTATTGTATTCCCTAATTTTTTTCGCATTCTCATTTGCAATACACATGTCATTTAAAATCTACTTTATGTCTTCGAAATAATTTAGGACGGAATACATAACTTGTTTCTATGAAGTTTTGGCCTATTCAATAAAAAAGTGACAAGAAGGTACCAAAATCCTTTCTGACGGGAGGGTACCAAATTGCGACCCTTTATATTATATCTAAATCTAAAACTAAATTAATATATTTCAATGAAATTTAAAATATAATATTAAGATGTTGTTTTAAAATACCATTACTTAATGTTTTCTATAAAAATTACAAAATTATTAATTTAAGAAAAATTTAAGTTAATATGACTATATTATTCTCTTACTTGATTAATTTTTTTATTTAACTTAATAAAATTTTTTATAAATAAAAATAAGATTAAAAAAATCAATTAATCCCTTTTTAATTATTTAATAAGATAAGTATTTTCTAAAGAATAAAAGAATAAATATTTAAATTTTTCATGCAAATTTAGTTCAAGAATTATAATTATATCTATATAAAAATCTCTAATTCATTTTATTATTATTTAACAAGTGTCTTTAAAATGTTGGCTAAGAAAAAATTGAGAATGTTTATCATAAATATAAATACAATAAATTGATAAATATGAATGCTATATTTTTCAATAATTTTTTTTATTTTTCCTTAATTGTTAACCTCAAAATATTTGTTATATTGCTACTTTTATTCATTTTAGTGTTATTTTCGGAAAAATCTTATTTATTTGTCTTTTAAAAAATTCAAAACAGCATTCATAATTATTTTATTAACTATACTTATATTTTTTTCTAATTGATTAGTGAAAGAAAGTTATTTAGAAATAACATACTAAAAAGATTAATGATATATTAAAAAATTATTGTATTTTTAATATATATATATATATAAATAATTTTAAACAATGTTTCATCCATTTTAATTTATCTGTTATTTAATATTTCTTTACTCAAATTAAGAAAAAAATAAATAATTTAATAAATATGACAATTTAACTAAATTATTCTCATTAATTTTTAAATATTTTAAATTTATAGTGGATAAATACTCTCAAACTTGGAAAAACAACTTTTAAAACTTTTCCATAACATATTATTTGAAACAAAAATATAAAAATTAATTTAATTATTTTTATATTAAAATAAAAAATTCAATAAATTGAAATTAAGGAAGTATTTAAAAAACAGATTTTCTTTTTTTTTTATGCACCTTAAGAAGGACAGAGATAGTAACATAACTTTCTCCAATATATTGAAAGACACGCGTCATGGGATTCGAGTAAAATTGGCACATTAGTCACACGTAGTTCCAAGTTCCGAAGTCCGTACGAGAATGGGCACCTTAAGTTGATTTTCCTTTTCTTTTTCGAGCTCAATGTTAGTATATTTTGAAAAACGAATAAACATGAAAAAAAAAAAAAAGCTTATGATACTCTCTCAAAAATATGTCATATCTTCAAGTGCCTACAGCCTGATTAATTTATTGTCTAAAACTTAATTTGATTTGTTTTGAAAAAAAAACTTAATTTAATTAATTATTTCAATTTTTCTATGTAACATTACACATGATAATAAATTAAAAGTGTAAATATTTTTATTGAAAATTATAACTATTAATATTTCCAATTGAATGTTATATGATAGTTGTAATTTCTAATAAATTTTTTTACTTTTGATTTATTATCATATGCAACATTGCATAGTTAAAAAAATCATAATTACTCCATTTGGTCCTATTTATAAGACAATGTTTGAAACTTTTCTATGGTCCTATTTATAAGACAAAATACACAAATCTAGAAGCATTTATTGTTATTTCTCATATTTGCCCTTGTTGACCATTAAAGGTTTTTAGGTGACACAATTACCATGGTAGTGGAATTTAATTTTAAATAGGGATAAAGTTGTAATCTTATAAGTAATTTCTTGAAAATAAACGCATTAATTACTTTTCTTAGTATGTGTATTTTTTATCTGAATTATCTTATAAATAGGACCGGATGGAGTATTTATCTTTAAATCTCTATTAATAATTTTGTCATTTATTTGGTTTTCCATGTGTGTGGACACCGGTCTTTTTCACATAGGTTTGAATCGCCTAATATGAGATTTTTTTTTTTACAATTAGAAGTACTGAAATTTTATCTCTAATAAAAATTAATATAATAATAACACTAATTAAAGAATTAAAAGTTAACGATTTTTATTAAAGGTATAGTTTTTAATATTATCATATTTTGAGTATTATTTTTTTTTAATAATTAGCTTTTATTTTTTAAAGTTTTTAACCAGTATTTTATAAAAACACTCATCATGTCAGTTATTAGTGGATACTTGTAGTTAAATTGTAACTAAATCTCGAATAAGATTGTTTTTGGTAATAGGAGATACCTATGATTAACTCCTAAAAACATTCATCATGTTAGGTGTTATGGGGAAAGTCCATAACTACCACCCACCGACGTCGGGTACGAGCTCGACATCCCGACACATGTTCCCCGGAATCCTAAGGGACCCGATCACGACATCCTAAGTTAATACAACCGACGAATGCACACCACCATATAGCTACGACTGTTTATCTCGACACTGTTCGATACAAGCATACATCGGCATCTCGACTATGTTAGGCGCGTGACACCACGTTCAAACCAGCGCGTTACCTCGGACGCATGGAATAACGGTTACTCATCGTAACAGACTTTCCCGCCTAATTCTCTCTATATATATCCCGGATTTTATATCCTCAGGTAGGCATTCATTCAATATATTGTTATTCTGCTGAATCGATATCTTACGTTGAGCGTCGGAGTCCCTGCAGGTACACCTGCCCCACCGTGGAATCATCGTCGTCACAGCCATTGGGATCTACCAAAAGTTCGCCGAAGATCATTGGCACCGTCTGTGGGAAACACGAAATCTTGGTCAAGACCAGTTTCCCTCTATGATCTTTGGCACTTAACCCAAAATCTTGAATCCTTCTTGCAACCTCCACACTCGTCTCTCAAGAAATCATGGTGGGAACTAGGAGCACTTCTTCCACCCCCGTAGCCGCTACTGAAGGCTCAGCCCTCTCGTCACTTCTACCGCCATCCCTGCTGTTTTTTCTGCAACGACCGGAGTCGTTTTCGCCACTGCCGGAATTCCACCACCGCATCCGGGGACGACCCGCACCAGGACCACAGTCCCACCGCCAGTAGGAACCGTTTCGCCATCTTCCCCCCAGGATCATCCTTCACGGGGGGAACTCATGAGCGTCATCCACCGTCAAGAGACGTTAGTCGAGCAATATGCCCTCCGCCTTGAGAAGATCGAGACGGAAAAGCAAGCAGAGGCCATGCATCATCGGATTCTGCGCGGAACTCCAGCTTCAGAATGCAACCCTTCGCAGTGCCACGGATCCGGAGCTCAACAAAATCAAGAAATCCACGTTTCGCCACCGCCTAACCGTCGTCTGATGTCGCCACGTCAACCGCCACTCTCACCACAAGTGTCAGCCCAATCAGTACACTCTAATTCCCGTCCCAGGGACAGGGATAGGGTTACCCACATCTACGAGGAATCTCACAACGCCACCGATGATGATGTTATTCAGGTCGTCTTGCCATTTTCGGAACGCATAATGCTTTTTCCTGTGGACAAACGTTTTGAGAAGATCCCCGTTCCAGAACTTTACGACGGGATGGGAGATCCCTTGGAGCACCTCGACATATACGAATCGGCAATGTCTATTCGTAATGCTTCAGGAGCAATCATGTGTAGGGTTTTCCCACTCTCTCTTAAGAAAACCGCCCTCAGGTGGTTCCAGACGTTACCACCGCGATCAATCAACACATGGGCCGATCTCAGGAGCAAATTCATCATTAGTTTCACCACCAGCAAGGTACAGCCAAAGACCGAGGCATCCTTGAAACAGATTCGACAAGGGACCTCGGAATCCCTTCGAGATTATATCAGCAGATTCACCAGAGAGGCCCTCCTGGTACAAGGACTCCAACCCAGGGTACAACTCATGCTGGCCAAGGATGGCCTCATTCCTCATTCGCCGTTTTGGATCGATTTGTCAAAGAGAAAGCCCAATTCAATAGAGGAGTTGCTAAACCGCGCAGAGGAGTACATCAGCCTCGAGGACGAGGAGCTTGCCCCGAAGGCGAAAGACGCAAATCCCGGATCGGCGCAGAAAGATCAGATGCAGAAAAACAAGGGAGGCCGGCACGACATCAAGGGCAACAAAGAGCCCTTAGGCCGCTACACTTCTAACACTCCCCTGAACTAGCCCCGGGGGAGGATACTTAATGAGATTCTGAATGTCGAACTCTTTGAGGCCGGGATGAGGAGACCGAGACCGATGAAGGCGGGCCCAGATACCGACAAGTCGAAATACTACAAATACCACAAGTCGCAAGGACATGACACAGACCATTGTCTGGTTTTAAAAGACGCCATAGAGGAACTCATCCGACGTGGAAAGCTAGACAGATTTAAAAAGGACTACAAAGGTTCATCCCGGTGCTATGACGACCGCAGGAGGAGTTACAGGGATGAAGATCGTCGACAGAAATCTAGCCGACAGGGACGCAGCAGGTCCAGGACGCGATCACCTCGGCGAGAAAGATCTGCTTCCAGACGACCATCCCGCAATCACACGCCACCAACCTCATCCCGGAAAGAATGTCGTAAACAACCTTCGTCATCGAGGCACAGATCACCACCACCAGGGGAACCAGCATCCCAACAGCATCCCGTAATACACGTCATAGCTGGAGGCTTTGCTGGCGGAGGCGAATCGGCAAATTTAAGGAAGAAGCACCTCAAGGAGGTTCTTTCGGCATCTTCCTCGTCATCCCGAAACCCCACACCGGGCTGAAAAGGAAGCTCCCGCCACTATCCTTCTTGGATGACGATTATGGCCCTGTGATCCCAGGTCATGACGACCCCCTCCTCATTACGGCGTTCGTAGCAAACCATGAGGTCAGGAGAATCTTCATCGATCAGGGGAGCTCCGCCGATGTCCTGTTCCTCAAAACTTTCAGGCTCCTACACCTCCCTGATTTGCATCTGCTTCCATATAGAGGTTCCGATCTGATCGGGTTCACTAGGGACAAGATATGTCCCAATGGATTTGTCGAGTTACTTGTCACCTTTGGTCAGCCACCTCTCTCGAAGACAACCAAGGTCCGATTCCTCGTTGTGGACTGCCCCACCACTTAATATGCCATTCTTGGCAGACCAACTTTGAATGCCATCGGGGCTATCATCTCGACAAATCATTTCGTTATGAAGTTCTGGAGTGATGAGGGTGAAGTCATCGCCCTCCGCGGTGATCAGGTGATGGCTAGATCCTGCAATAAGGAATCTCTGAAGATCGTTAAGCCGGAAAAAGGCATTCTAGCTTAGGAGGCCTAGGAACGCCCATCAGCAGCCAGAGTGATGCTCGCAGATCTCGACGTCCGGGAAAACTTTACTGAGAAAAGGCCAACCCCGGAAGGCGACTTGAAACCCCTTCAGATTGGTACCACCGCAGACCAAGTGGTGCACGTTGGATGCGGGATGACACCCCAGGATGAGGAGGCCCTCTGCGCACTGATACGCCAAAACAGTGATCTCTTTGCATGGACTGCGGCGGACATGCCAGGATTGGACCCCAACATTATCTGTCATCGCCTCTCTGTCGATCCTCGAATCAAACCAGTGGAGCAAAGACGTCGGAAGATGTCAACAGAAAGGGCAGAGGCAGCTTCCCAGCAAGTACCAGAGTTACTCGATGCCGGGTTTGTTAGGGAGGTTAAATACACTACTTGGTTGTCAAATGTAGTTCTTGTGAAAAAGCCTAATGGCAAATGGCATATGTGTGTAGATTATACAGATTTAAATAAAGCATGTCCGAAAGATTCTTACCCGCTGCCTAACATCGACCGTTTGGTCGACCAATCTTCTGGCTTTCGTCTTCTTTCTTTTATGGATGCATATTCCGGCTACAACGAAATTCCAATGTACCCTCCTGATCAGGAGAAAACAACGTTTATGACAGAAGGGGCAAATTACTGCCATCGCATGATGCCTTTCGGGCTCAAAAACGCCGGTGCGACCTATCAAAGAATGATGAACACCGTATTCCGAGACTTGATCCGAAGGGTTGTCGAGGTATATGTTGACGACATGATCGCGAAAAGTACGACGGATAGCAACCATATCCGAGATCTTGGAGAAGTTTTCGACCAGCTACGAAAGTACAACATGCGCCTCAATCCTAAAAAATGCACATTCGGGGTGCGCGCCGGTAAATTCCTCGGATTCATGCTCATAGAGCGCGGGGTCGAGGCCAATCCCGATAAGTGTCGTGCGGTGCTCGAAATGAAGACACCAACAACAGTCAAAGAAGTTCAGCAGTTGACTGGTAGGATGGCTGCTTTGACGAGATTCATCTCGAGATCCGCGTCCCGGGCGCTTCCCCTTTTCCGCCTTCTTAAAAAGGGAAACATGTTTCAGTGGGACCAAGAGTGTGAAGACGCATTCCAACAAATCAAAGTTATCCTCGCATCACCTCTCGTCTTGTCGAGGCCGAATCCCGGAGAAGTATTATACCTCTATCTTTCCGTGGCGGACGAAGCCGTTGCCGCCGCCTTGGTCCGTGAATCAGATGGAACACAGAACCCCGTTTTCTTCGTCAGCAAGGCATTGCAGGGCCCGGAATTGCGGTACCCTAAGGTCGAGAAAATTGCACTAAGCCTAATCACGGCAGCAAGACGCCTACGACAATATTTTCAAGCGCACCAGATAGTCGTGCGCACTAACCAGCCCATCAGACAGGTGTTACACCGACCAGACCTTGCCGGCAGGATGGTATCTTGGGTTGTAGAACTCTCAGAATTTGGGATATCTTATGAACCACGACAGGCCATCAAGGCTCAAGCCTTATCCGACTTCATCGCAGAATTGACCTCGGCGCATCCAATGACAGAGGAATGGTGGGAGCTCCATGTCGATGGCTCGTCCAACCCAAAGGGGGGGTGGCGCGGGGATACTCCTGGAAAGCCCGCAGGGAGTTGTGTTGGAACATTCCCTTAGTTTCTCGTTCCCAATTTCCAATAACCAAGCCGAGTACGAGGCAGTCATAGCAGGACTTCAGATGGCTTCCGAGGTGGGAGCATCGCGAGTACGGGTCCAAAGTGACTCTCAGCTTGTCGTATCCCAGGTAAACGACAAATACCAAGTAAAGGATCCTCTCCTCCTCAAGTATCTCGAAATTGTAAAAGGATTGTTCCACTGCTTCCTGGCAACCGAGATTCACCATAAACCTAGAGAACGGAATGCAAGGGCTGACGTCCTTTCCAAACTTGCGAGTACAAGGTCCTCCGGGAACAATAAATCCGTCATCCAGGAGGTCATCCCAGCACCCAACGTGATATTAGCCGTGGAGGCCGATAAATACTGGTATTCCGATATTCAGAGTTACCTAGCCGATGGGTCGCTTCCCAGCGACCCCGGCTTAGCAAGACAAACACAAAGACAGGCGGCTCGATACTGCCTAATTGACAGGAAGCTTTATAGACGAGGGCTCGCATAGCCGCTGATGAAGTGCATCTCAGGTGACACTGTCAATTATGTGATGTCCGAGGTACATGAAGGCGTTTGCGGCCATCATCCCGACAGATATTCCCTAGCTCGAAAAATTCTCCGCGCCGGCTATTACTGGCCCACTATGGAGGCTGATTCGTTGAAACATGTGAAAAAGTGCCCAAAATGCCAACGGCATGCCAACATTCACCGAGCCCCTACCGAACCACTATGGTCTATCACGGCTCCTTGCCCGTTCTCATGGTGGGGTGTGGACATACTGGGACAATTCCCTCCGGCTCCCGGCCAGCTGAAGTATCTCGTAGTCGCTGTTGATTACTTCACCAAATGGATAGAGGCGCAACCGCTTGCAAAGATCACCGGGAAAAATCTCTCAAAATTCATCTATTGTTTCGTCTTATGCAGATTCGGAATCCCGAACACCCTGGTGACCGATAACGGCACTCAGTTCACGGATAAAGGATTTCGGGAACTGATGACAGATTTCCATATCACGCACAAGTTCTCGTCAGTCGAGCATCCCCAAACCAATGGCCAAGCCGAAGCCGCCAACAAAGTAATACTCAAGGGGTTAAAGAAACGCCTAGACACGGCGAAGGGACTCTGGGTAGAACAATTCCCCACGTCCTATGGGCTTACCACACAACGCCACATTCTACTATCGGGGAAACCCCATTCAGGTTGGCTTACGGCGTCGACGCCGTAATCCCAGTCGAAATCGGAGAGTGAAGCCTCAGACTCCAGGCGTATGATCCGCAATTCAATGACCAAAGACTACGAGAGGAGCTTGACTTGATTGAAGAAATCAGAGAAAAGGGCTTCCATTCGAGAAGCAGCAATCAAATCGCAGTCTGCAAGATGACACGACAAGGTCGTTGTACGGCGAGCATACGACGACGGTGACCTGGTCTTACGGAGAGCAGACGTCGGCAACAAAAACGCTGCCCAAGGGATGTTGGCGGAAAATTGGGAAGGTCCATACCGGATAGTCTCGGGAACCGGCACCGGAGCGTATCGACTAGAGACGCTACCCGGTGAACCCATACCTCGAACTTGGAACGCGGACAAGCTCCGCAGGTACTACAGTTAAAGTTGTAAATATCTCTTTCCAATGTAACAAATTTTGCATGAATAAAATTTGCCTTTCCAATATCTCAACGAGCGTGATTTGAGTCGGGTATAACCTCGAACGTGATTTGAGTCGGGTATAACCCTGAACGTGATTTGAGTCAGGTACAACCCCGAGCGTGATTTGAGTCGGGTACAACCCCAAGCGCGATTTGAGTCGGGTACAACCCCGAGCGTGATTCGAGTCGGGTACGACCCCGAGCGTGATTTGAGTCGGGTACAACCCCGAACGTGATTTGAGTCGGGTACAACCCCGAACGTGATTTGAGTCGGGTACAACCCCAAGCGCGATTTGAGTCGGGTACAACCCTGAACGTGATTTGAGTCAGGTACAACCCCGAGCGTGATTTGAGTCGGGTACAACCCCGAGCGTAATTTGAGTCGGGTACAACCCCGAGCGTGATTTGAGTCGGGTACAACCCCAAGCGCGATTTTAGTCGGGTACAACCCCGAGCGTGATTCGAGTCGGGTATGACCCCGAGCGTGATTTGAGTCGGGTACAACCCCGAACGTGATTTGAGTCGAATTCAACCCCGAGCGTGAAAATGCTAGAACAACGAAATGATGAATACAAATCGAACGCGAAATAGCAACAAAAACAAAGACCATAATCATTTCAAAAAGATAAATTGCCACAAGTGCAACCGCCCAAAGCGAAGTCTGTTCAAACAAAGCGGAAATATAAAAGATTACAATTCAAAACCGGCATCCCGACCCTTCACTCTTGAGACCCCATCTCAGCATTGGAAGACGGGGTACCTTCTGCGGAATTGGCTACACCATCGTGACCCTTCACCTCTACGTCAGGAGCCACCTCGTCGTCATGCAATGGAGGAGAAGTGGGTTCGATGTCACCTGGAGCACTCTCCACCCTGCCGGTTGGATGGACATCATACCACTTACCATTGTCAACCGCGCATAGAGTCGACATTCCCTTCGTGTTTAGCTGCACGTCGAGATTCAAAAACTTCATCTGCTTGATGGCGAGATAAAAGTATGTGTCCGCGACATCAACCCAGAGGGTCTCGGTCTCTTCCACCTTGCATCGCAAACCCTCGTTATCATCCTGAAGGGTTTTGACCTGCTCCTTCAAACCCTTCACCTTCTCCCCAGACGCTGTGGCCTGCTCCTCCACCTTTTTCTTCTCAGCTGTAAGAGATTTCACCTGCTTCACTAAGTCAGAGTTGCTTGCAAGTAGGTTGTCCCTTTCTTTTGACAAAAGCTGGACGTCGGCAAGGGCCTTCCGCATCTTCAGCTCATCAGCCTCCAGCTTAGCCGTCATTTTCTCCAAATCCGCCTTCATCGGCGCAAAGGCGGCAAGATCGCGGGATGCACCCATGAAATACCGGGATATCATGGCAAATCTCATTCCCCACTCCGATGCGGCGGATAGAAGGTTATTGATCTCCTCCTCAGATTTTTCGGCAAACATCGCCTGCCCCTGGGCTTCCAGGTGTTTGTT
This sequence comes from Sesbania bispinosa, assembly GCA_026901365.1. Taxonomy (NCBI): domain Eukaryota; kingdom Viridiplantae; phylum Streptophyta; class Magnoliopsida; order Fabales; family Fabaceae; genus Sesbania; species Sesbania bispinosa. The sequence continues at coordinate 1,259,720 of QLOH01000048.1, read as the reverse complement.
CTCCTCGTCTAAGGACATGTTGGATGGCGGCAGCCCGGAACCATAAATCATCGGACTTTTCCCCCTATCGCCTTGATGGGATGAGGAGGAAACCCCCTTTGGTGGACCATGACCCTCCGACTTATCTTGAGGAGGGAGAATCGGGATCTGAACTCTGGGCCGCTTCCTCATATTGGGATCGACGACGTTCGTCTCCAACCCCGACATTTCGGACTGCACGCCCTTCTTCTGTGCATCTTTGAGCTGCCTTCTAGCCAGCTTCTCGGCAAGTTTTTCTTGCGCACGTCCCTCCATCGACACTGCAAAACACAACGAATATGGTTAGAGTTAATTCATTAATGTAAGGGGGAGAGTATCGATTAGACTCGACTATTACCAAGAAATTCCCGGGTAGTCAAGCCGCCTTGCCTGATCACGGATTGACTTTGCAACACCCCATGGTCTTTCAAAAATTGTTGACTAGCTCCCACCACGGATTGCTCACCCCGGGTCAGCGTGCTGAATTCGACAGTATAAGCCTTCGACGCCCTTTGAAAATGCCCGGTGTTCCAGTACGGGTTAATGATCAACCTTCTGTCATCATGGAAGATCGATTGTCTTCCCTCACCCTTGGGGACGACGAAGACATACTTGTCCTTGAAGTTCCTGTAAGACTCTTGGTAGGCCTCAAGAATTTTTCCGCCATGACCAGCGCGGAGAGCAAGCCACGAGAACCTCTTCGTCTCGGTGTCCCTATGCACTAAAGGACGGAAAAAGTGGAAGAAGACATTGGTACTTAGCTCCAACCCCAACACATGGCATATGATCATAAAACTCCTGATGAACGCCCAGCCGTTGGGATGCAGCTGTGACGGGGCCACCTCGAGATGCTGTAAGACCTCCAACTCGAACCACGTGAATGGCATCCACACCCCCAAGTCATCAAAAACTGTCTTGTACATCGGAATGAAGAATTTCTCATCCAAGTCACCTTGGGAACAAATCCTATCATCTTCCCCAGGTAATGCCAGGTCCCATTCCTCCTCCTTGCCTGGTTCCACCCACTCCACATCTCAGAAACCCAGTTCCATAGCCTCGGCGGAAGTATACATGCTCGACGTTCCTAGGGCTTCCACGTCTACCCACGACATCGACGCCAGGGCCTTTGGAATGGGGACCTGCGAAGCCGGAGAGGTATGGACTTTCCGCTTACCCATCTCGGACCTGCCCAAAAGTCCTGTAACTACGTTAATTTTATGAGATGGCGTCACCCCGGAACGACCAAGGTCAATCCCGGAGGACCAAGCGGAAAGCACCGCGGGATAAACCCATTTTTGCAGAATACAGGCAGTTTGATGCACTGATTCTCGTTGCATCTTCCAAAGGTCCACCGACCTGGATTTACACCTCACCCTCGGAACCAAAGGTCCACTTACAACAATACGCTGCCTCGTATTCCTAGCGGAAAATGCTTTAGTTGCAGCCCTTGTGCATACCATTACCAAAAGCATAAGAGTTAAGGGGAGAGATCTGTACCTTCGTAAACTTTGGCTGCAACGGTCTTGAACTCTTCGTAAAAATCGGCGACTCCAAAATTCATACGCTGCTAGGACCATGAAGAGCTCAACGATAGAGACCCCACTAGTTGAGAGAAGCTAAATGCGGTGGTGCTCATAGGAGGCTGAAGGAAGGAGACGCGGACGAGAGCTTTCGAAGGAGACGAGAGGAAAGGTAACGGGCGTTTTTTCCCCTCTACTCCTTATAAGCGCGTGGGAGATCATTGAACGGTCTGGATTAGGCCAGCTGACAAGGCCCATGGGCCCAATATCGTTGGATTATGCCACGTGGTGGGCATTGGAAAAGACGTGGGTTTTAAATTAAAAATAACCGCTAATTGTAAGACCAAACGTCACCTCGGAAAATCCCTTTCCTCACGACCTCGTATCTCGGAAGATCACGAGAACGCCACAGAAGAACTCGACCATTTCTACCCCAAAATGCTCGACTTGGGGGGCAACTGTTCTGGGGAAAGTCCATAACTACCACCGACGTCGGGTACGAGCTCGACATCCCGACACATGTTCCCCGGAATCCTAAGGGAGCCGATCGCGACATCCTAAGTTAATACAACCGACGAATGCACACCACCATACAGCTACGACTGTTTATCTCAACACTGTTCGATACAAGCATACCTCGGCATCTCGACTATGTTAGGCGTGTGACACCACGTTCAAACCAGTGCGTTACCTCGGACGCATGGAATAACGGTTACCCATCGTAACAGACTTTCCCGCCTAATTCTCTCTATATATATTCCGGATTTTATATCCTCAAGTACGCATTCATTCAATATATTGTTATTCTGCTGAATCGATATTTTACGTTGAGCGTCGGAGTCCCTGCAGGTACACCTGCCCCACCGTGGAATCATCGTCGTCACAACCATTGGGATCTACCAAAAGTTCGCCGAAGATCATTAGGTATTAGTGAAATCTAAAGTTTAATTTCGATAAATGAATAATGAATAAATTATCACGTGACATAAAGATTTACACTATATATTTATTATAAACTAACATTATAGTCATTGGTAATTGATTTTATTTATTCATGTTACGATTTTTTTTTTTTTGGTGAACATTCATGTTACGAATTTAAAATCATAGAAATATATATTTCTTGTGAAAGGGACATTTTCTTAACTCTCTTGAAAGAGCCAACACTGAGTTGCGGATTTTGACCAATTATTTTGAGTATATATATATATATATATATAAAATTAGGCTTAATATTAAAAAATATTAAAAATATATTACCTTTATTTTTATTTATTTATACTTTTTTTAATTTATTTGTCCCGTTTAGATTTTTAAGAAGATATTAATTATATTTTTCTACTTTTATCCTTAATAAAAATCATGATAAATGAAAAAATTAATGAATAAAATAGAGAGATAAGAGTTATATTACGAAAAAACACAGTAAATATAATATAAATCAACACATTTATTGTATTTCTTAATTTGTGTATTTTACGTAATGAGATAGATAAATAGTAATGGAGGTAATAGATAATAAAAAATGTATATACAATGTGTTTTGAATAAAAAAATGTCGAGATCTATCACACACTTATAAATATAATTTTATTGAGAGAGAGTCATATATAAAATTACACACACACATATATAGGATTTAATTAGTATACATTGTCAATGTAAAAAAAAAATTACACGGACATCCAATAGTGTGCCGCCACATCATTTAATGAATATGACACCTCACGTGTTATTAAATTCAACAAATGATGTGGCAGCACATCATTGGATGTTTGTGTAAACTATGTAAAACTTCTTTACACTGATAATGTACATATATTAAACTCATATATATAGAGAGAGGGAGAGATAGAGTCAGGATCCGTTGCTACCAAGTGTCAAATTTTAAGAGTTACACCTCTAAATAACTTTTATAAAATGTGAATTTTAACAATCTAACAGTTGAATTGAAAGTTCTTATAAAGTAGATCAAGCTTATAAAATTTCATAAAAATCGAAAACTAGTTGATACTTCATCAAACTAATTTATTTTAACGTATAATATGTTTTTAAAATATAAGTAAAAGTCCACTATTAGATAACATATCTATAAATTTTCAAATTATCTGAAATTTGATATATATGATCATGAAGGTAGTATAATGTGATTCAACAGTTGGATTAGACTAATTCACATTTTACAGTAAGTTATTAAGATGTGTAATTCTTAAAGTTTGACACCTGGTGTCAACTGATCCTAACTCATATATATTTATATATAGAGAGAGAGAGGAGTGTTCAAATTACACCGGTGTAAATTACACCAATACTTACACTGTAGATATATAACTTGTACGTGTAGAAATTAATTGATGTAAAATTTATATAGATTACATATATAAAAAATTTTATATTAATCCAAAATTATTTAATATTTATAAAAAAAGTTTTTTTTTTTTGGGCCATGACCCCTCCGCCCCCATTGCCAAAAATAAAGCAATAATAAAGAAAGTTGAATGAGAAGGGCTCTCTAAAATTTTATAACAAAATAGAAGTTAGAGTGGTTCAAATTCTTAAAAGAAGCCCCATCATTACTAAGATGAAACCTGATGCAAAGAAAGGAAATGTACGTGTAGAGAAACCTAAGAATGGAAAGGAAGAAAAAAAAAACAGCAATATAATAATTCACTCACGGATTCAAGACGAGTGGGAGGGTGAGACATGTAGAATACTAATAGGTTCCGAATTAAGTTAGGGTACTCTACACCACAATTTTTTCTTTTTGGTACAAAGTGTCTTAGTAAGTAAAGTGGACCAAGGGAAATATGATAAATTAAAGGGTGTGGTTGAAATGTTAAATATATGAAAGCATCAAGCACAGTTTTGGGTAGTCACTAGCGACGTTGGGTGATATAATTGATGTTACTTTGTGGCCATAAATAATATAATGGTGGGACGTATGCCGCCGAATAAGGAAGCGCATACACTCAGCTATGGTGGAGGGTGGTAGTTGCATTTAGCAGATAAAATATAGGATAGGATTATGTTATTTATGAATAGGGCCGAACCAATATGGATCTAAGCCTAAAATAAAGTTTAAGCTTGAGTCTTTCTTAAATTAATAACAAATCATTTATTAAATTTTTTGTAATTTTATTTAAAGTTTATTTTTGAATTTTTTGGAATACAAAATTATTAGTAATTTAATCATTTGTGCAACACAAATAGTAGTATTCTTATTTTATTATACTTTAAAAATAATTAAAAGAATAATCAAGTGTAAAAGATAATATATTTTAAATTTTGAATAAAAATATTTAAATGATGTGGAGATTATTATATAAAAATTATATGTGCTTCTTAATTAATATATTTTATTTAAAATATATTTTAAATTTTTAAAAATATAAAGGATTAATAAGAAATCAAAAATATTGAATAAGAAGACATTAAAATTTCTACAATAATAAGAAAATTTTTTATGGAACAATAATAAAATTTTCAATTTTATAAATTTTTAAATAAAATAAAAAGTCATACAAATTTAAATTAAAGTTAGAACACCATAGATAGAAGAATGAATGTAAGAACTTCAAATAGCTAGTGGCTCATTACTTAGATTTAATATATAAAGTAAAAGAATTTATCTAATTAATTAATCAATTAATATTTATAAAGAGAAAGAAAGTGACAGTAAGATGGGATATTTTTTTTTAGAAAAATGTATTTTATTATTTATAATATTACTCATCAATTAATTGATTAATTAATTAAAAATATATTATTAAATAAAATATTTTTAGGGATTTTTTTTTTGGGGCGAAAGCACCTTGTTTCAAAGGCCAAGAGGACGAACATTGGGGATTTAAATTAAGGGCTTGACGTCTTTATTATTGGGCCGACGTGTTTATGAGATGGGTCAAGTTAGCTTTTAATTAGTAGCTACCTTTTGACCAAAAAATAAATTAGTAGCTACCTGGAGATGGGGATCACAAAAGTTTTGAGCCGCAAATTTTTCAGCCAGTTTGATGATGATAGATTGATTGGAATTGAAATAAGCTTTGAGAGGGTAATATATTGAAGTAATCATATTGGATAAGGAGGACAATGTGGAGAATTCAAGGGGGAAGGGGAAAAACAATTGTTATAATAGGTTTATGTAAAATGTATAAAGGGGTACACTACTTGTTTTATATGTATCATTATTGTAGGAAAATTATAATAACTAATGATTGTTGGATTTGAGAAAATATTTTTTTGTTGCTTTTATTTATTATTATTTTTAAATATAAAAAATATTACTTTATTTTTTATTTATATTTCAAAAAACTTATAAAGAAACTCATAAGTGAAAAAAAAATTATTGACAATCATATTTAAGAAATAGTGATATTCTTAAAAAAGTATAAAAAAATTATGTTTTTATAATCATAAAGAGTTGGGAAATAGAAATAAAAAATTATTTTTCAAACTATACACACCATTAATGTTTGTATTCACTAGATTTATTTTGGTTAGTTTAGTCATTCTCAAGCTATTGGTATCTCCTTTCACGATAGTCATGCATAATATTTTACGCACAACATGATATACAATGTTTTTTTATTATTACAAAAGCCGAAAAAGTTTAATCTAAAATATTTTTAGATAATAAACATAATTGATTGTGTATAAAATGATAATAGTCATATAGATGCAAAATATAGGACTGTGAGTGTTATTGTAAAGAATAATTAGCAATAGTGATAAAATAGACTTGACCCATTGGGATGACTCGTTTGAACCATTATTTTTTACGAGTTGGATTAGAGGTATTCAACCTACGAACCCATTTAACTCATGTGCTCATCTAATAAACATGAGTTTACGATTTCAAGGACTGTTTGGTTAAGTTTCTGTGATGTGATTTTGAAAGTGAACTCACATTTTCTCAGATGCAACATTTTCATGCTTCTGTGTTTTTTAATACGTGATTCAAGCTGCTGCGTTTTCTGAGTTTTTTCAGTTTTCATTTTTACCCTTCATGTTCACCAGAGTATTCTGTCGGACTCAAGCTACATTGGAAGATACAAGTTGTTCATCACGTCTCTCATATACTAAGAAGTTTTGGTTTTGTTGTAGGAAGTAGAAGTTTTATATTTCAATTCATTTTACAGTGCCAAACAAATTTCAATAGATGTGGCACTTGTATTGTTTATTTTTAGCTTTAGGCAATTGATATGTGTTTGTTAATTGGTCTTTACTTTGTTTGTAATCATGTAAGTTGAACTCATGTTTTTGTTTTCAAGTTTCGATAGCTTGGAAGCTAAATTACTCAACCAAGTATTGATTTGTCATTGGTATAATTGATTACTTTAGTTGGTAATTGACCCCAAGTTGAATCGAAACTGAAAACGACATGATTTCAAGTACAGGAACGAAAATAATCGATTACATGATAAAGAAAATCGATTACCACTACACCTGGTAAAATATCACTGGTTTAATCGATTACCATATGTAGTAATCGATTACCCCTGTTTTCTGTGAAGAGTTCTGTGAACAAAACGTTCTGGTTTAATCGATTACTCAATATGCTAATCGATTACCACAGATTCTGCAGAAACACTGGACATTTTTAAAATTTTTTAAACTGTTTTCTAACTAACTTTTGAATCTCTAAAAGCAATATATAAATGTAAATTTCGAAAATAAGAGGAGAGAGGAAGAGAATAAAAGTAAGAGCTGATTGTGAGAAAGAATAAAAATATCTTTTTGAAAAAGTTTCTTCAAGAAAACTCATCATGTCCAGAAATTCTGCAAATATCTGAAGAACTCTCAAATCAAGATGCTTAGATAATTAGAAAGAAGATTGATATACACTCAAGGAGTTTATCTGCACAAACAAGGTGTTATCGTTCTAAACTTAGTTTTCTTTATTTGTTTTTTATTAGTATTGTCTCTTGAATAGGGAATTCATAGAAAGTGCATTGTGTGATATCTCAAGAATGGAGTGTTCATTGAGTGAAATCTTGTGACGATGTGTCATAAGTAAGGTTGTTGTTTGAGTGACGGGGTGTCACGGATGAACATGCTCTTGTGGGGTGCAAGAGTCAAACCTTTTGTTTGTTAGAAGTCTTTCTTTATGATTGATTGTGCATGGTGTTTGTAATCAATTCTTTAGGGAAAAAAAATTTAGTGGTGTGCTAGATCTAAACTGGATGCAGGCCCCTTTTGTGGCTGAACCGGTATAAATCATTGTGTTATCTTCTCTATCCCTACTCTATCTTGAATTATAATTCTTGGTTTTATAAACATGCTTCTTGATTTGTAAAATAACATAAAGTTGCTTAGAAAAATTGATTGATTACTGATATATTGAATTGTATATTGAAAGTTAAATCATTAACCTTGTGGAATCAATCTTGATAATCAATTACTTACTATTTTTCAAATTGGTAATCAATTACGCACATAATTGGTAATCAATTACCTACTGCAATATCTTTGATCCGCTGCACATAACTCTTGATTTTAAACTATGATAAATTGATATTTGAAAAGATATTTGAAAGAATTTTAAAGGCAAATGTTTGAAGGGAAAAACAAATTTTGAGTATTAATAAAGATTGAAAGTTTTTAGTGAATCTATTCAACCCCCCTTCTAGATTCCCTCTGGGACCAACAATTGGTATCAGAGTTGGAATCTTGAAAGTTTTTCAAGATTTTAGCAAATTGTTTTTGCGAAAATGGTAGGGAATCAATTGCCCTTTGTAGAATGTGCTTCAATTAACAGACCTCCTCTATTTTGTGGTGAAAATTATTCTTTTTGGAAAGTTAGAATGAAAATTTTTATGGAGTCTGTTAACAGAGGTATTTGGCAAGCTATAGTAACTGATTACAAGATTCCTACTCATATGGTTAATGATTCAATTTGTGAAAAACCCTTTGATTTATGGAATCATGATGAAATTAAGCGTGCTGAAAATGATTCAAAAGCTTTGAATATTATTCATTCTGCTTTAAATAGTGATGGATTTTTCAGGATCTCTGCATACAAAACAGCTAAAGAAGCTTGAGATCTTATTCAAGTAACTCATGAGGGGACACCTGAAGTGACAAGAGCGAAGAAGAATACCTTGATCCAAGAATATGAAATGTTTAGAATGGCACAAGGAGAAACTATTTTGGATGTACAGAAGAGACTAACACACATTGTCAATCATCTTAAAGGACTTGGAAAAATCTTTGATGAAGAAGAGTTGAACATAAAAATCCTCAAGTCATTGAATAGAAAGTGGCAGCCAATTGTGACAGCAATTATCGAATCAAAGAACTTGGCAGCAATGACAAGTGCAGAATTGTTTGGAAAATTGAGAGAATATGAAATGGACATGGATAGGATGGCGGAAGAAGAACAAAAAGATAAGAAAGTCAAAGGATTAGCTCTAAAAACCAACGAACAGTTAAGTACGGATGATAGCACTGGTAATGAAGCCTCTGAACCAGAAGATCTACATTTGATGGTAAGAAAATTCAATTTTTCTTTTAAGAATAAGAATGGCAAGAGTAATCAATTTCCAGCTAGGAAACAGTCAAGGAAAACTGAATCATCCTCACCAAAGTTCACTTGCGTCGAATGTGGTAAAATTGGTCACATAAAAGCGGATTGTCCAACCTTAGCTCGGAAGCAAAGCAATGATGAGTCAAAGACAAGGTTCAAAAATAGGAAGAAGAAGGCCTACGTTGCTTGGGAAGACAATGCCTCAACCACCTTAAGTGAGAGTAATAGTGATCATGAAGTAAATCTTTGCCTTATGACAAAGAATAACTCAGACAGTGAGGTTAGTGATTTTGACTACTCTATTGACACAAATTATGATCAATTACAAGATGCTTTTATTGAATTACATGAAGAAGACAAAAAATTAAGTTTCTTCAATAGTGCTTACAAAAAAATCAAGTTGTATGAAGCTAGAGTGGATGAATACAAAAGGAAATAGATTCTTTTAAAAATGAAAATGAAAAACTGAAAAACTTTTCCTCTTGTAATAGTTTCGTCTTCTAATTGTGAAACATGTGTAGTTCTCGAATCAAAAGTTGATTATCTTTTGTGTAAACAAACATGTGCACTATCTAGATTCACAATGGGAAGTGCAAACCTTGATGCTCTTTTGTGTAAACAAAGATGTTTGTTTGATAAAGCTGAAATTGGTTATAGTTGTGATATGAAACAAAAGACTATTAAGAATATCTTCAAGTTTAGAAAAGCTTTAAGTATACCTTACATTACTTGCAATTACTGTCTTCATAAAGGTCATATTTCTTATAATTTCTTGATTAAGAAATTTGGAGTTCCTAGTGGGAAGTACATATGGATTCCCAAGGGAGCTAGAGGTGCTACTAATCCAAATGGAACCAACTCCATTTGGGTACCAAAATAATTCTTTGTTTGTTTTGTAGGTGTGCCTAAAAGCAAAGCAGACCCTATGTTACTTAGATATCGGATACTCTAGGTACATGACAGGAGACAAGAGCAAATTTGTCTCACTACAAGCAAAGGAAGGAGGCTATGTAACTTATGGTGACAATAACAAAGGTCGCATTCTCGGTATCGGAAGTATTGGTAACAATTCTTCAATAACAATTGATGATGTCCTATATGTTGATGATTTGAAATTTAATTTGTTGAGCATAAGTCAACTGTGTGATAAGAATTATAAGATTTCCTTCAATCATGAATGTTGTACTATATGTGATGCATCTGAAAATGTCATGTTTGTTGGTAAAAGACTAAACAATATTTGGAGAACTGTAGAACATCATCATCATCACTGAGAGTGCAATTTTCACTTAGCTCAGAGAGAGAGAAGGTGCATTTGGAGCTTGGAGAAAGAAGATAACGCCAAGGATCTTCATCCCCAACCTTCCCCAACTTTTTACCCCATTCGATTTGAACTTCCTTGAGGGCGAGTATAACTCACACACCTACCTCCATATTGGTAAGATCTCTTGAATGAACCCTAACTCCTTCCCATCCCTTTCTTTAGCTTAGTTTGTCAGTGTTTGCTTGTTGATTGTTCTCTATTTGATTATATTTACATATTGTGAATTTTGGCATAAGATTAGGGCTTGTATGTTAGGGTTTGACTCTATATTAATGAATGATTGATTGTCCATGGTGCACTTGTATATTGTTAGCATTTTTACCCCATACTTTTAAAGTTGAAAATGAATTTGGTCTACGGCCACCAAACCCTAATTAAGCAAGCTTGACTTCAGTCCAGAATAAGATGAAAATGAGTTTGGCTTCGGCCCAGGGTATTTGGCTTCGGCCTAGATTATGACTAATGACTTCGGTCCAGAATTATGTATGAAAAGTTGACTTCGATCCATAATAAGTGGCGAGTAGTAATCCCCAAGGGAGACGTTCCTTGTAGTCTGAGCTTAGGTCTAGCCTTAGAATTAGTGAAAAGACCCCGTCTGTCGGGAAAAGCAGGTTATGAGTATACAGATGTTGAGTTGAAAATGTTTACATCATTTGTCATGTATTTCATTTCCTGTTGCATATCATGTGCCTGCTCTCCCTACATTGCATGAGCATAGTTATATTCACTGAGACGTCTATCTCACCATACATTTTGTGGTTATATTTTAGATGCACAAGTTCCACCCCGATCGATGTAGTGATCTTGGAGGCTTGTAGGAGTTTAGTTTCTTTTGTTGTATTCAGATACTCATTTACTTAGCAGTTTATTTTGATAATTAGAAATATGATTGTATTATTTTGGGGATATGATTGTACATGTACAGCCTCCGGGCATTCTATTTTGTTTAGGGCACATGTATGGGGTTATCCACTGAATGCTTACAGATCATATGTATTTAAGCCCTAGAGGCGTTCTTATATACATATATTGCTTGAGCTTTCATTGGATGCTTAAATGCTATATGGTTTTTGTAATGTGATATTTAAAATGGCGCGAAATAATTTCAGAAATTTGGGAATTTGGCTTCCAACGAGCTTAATTCTTTTTTTTTTTGTTTAACCACAAGTATCCTCCACGGGAGGCAATCATGTTTGAGCCGAGAACATCCACATCATGGTGGGGCTAGCTCTCCCAGCGGGTATGTTTTCCTTCCACAAGACTCTAACCCGAGACCTTGCTTAAGGGGAATCAAGCACGTACCACTTGAACCAACCCCCGTTGGTAACGAGCTTAATTCTTGAATTTAGAAATTAGGACGTTACATTTTGGTATCAGAGCAGTTCAATCCAATTGGATTGTGGATTAGTTAGTTCCTGAAGTTAGCTGTTATCCTCTTATGCATTATTATGAAATTGAGAGACTGATCACCTCGATATTTGCTTAATGATGTGTAGAGGACTATGGTTGGCGGCAGGAAAGGTCATCTCTGGACCAACCCACCTTCTCCACCACGAAATCAATCCCAGGATCCTCTGGTGACAACCCTTCATATGCTCACGCAGATGATGGGAGAGCAGGTGGCGTCTAACTGGGCGTAAGTGGAGGCCAACCGTCAACAGGCTGAGGCGGCACGAGAGCAGGCTACTGCTAACTTTGTCGTCTTGTAGGAGTTGGTTCGAAGGCCAATGGGGACACCACCTCCTCCTACGGTGGACCCGTTTGTCCAAGGGCTAGTGGAGTTCCAGAAACATAACCCTCCCCAATTCAACAAGGTTTATGATCCGGATGTGGCGCCAACTGGCTTCGGGACCTTAACCGCATCTTTAAGGTGATAAGGTGCACTGGTGACTCCAAAGTAGGTTATGCAGTGGCGGACCGTGGATGCTTTTTGACCATTACTTATATGTCAGAAATTGGACCCCGAAATTTGTAGCCTCTGAGTGCAAGATTGACTCATTCCTAACTTGGATTCATTTCCCATGTTTGGGACTGCTTTATTATGATGAGAGTGTCCTTATGGTCCAGGCGACAATAGTAGGACATCCCATAAAAGTAGACTCAAATACATTAAACATAATGAGAGGACTTTTTGCTAGAGTTTGCGTAGAAGTAGACTTAACATAACCAGTTGTTGGACGAGTCTAACTTAATGGACATTGGTACAATGTTGAGTATGAAGGGTTACACTTAATCTGTACATATTATGGTTGTTATGGCCATCGTACCAGAGAATGTGTGAAGCTTCTACAAAACGACAATGGCGGAGTGCATGGAGGCGAGGAGGGTACACAGACTAACTCTACTGGGGGGAATGGAACTACTGCAGGCTATTCAGGGAAAGAGCGACCATTGGGGAATCTGAATATTGCAACAGATTCTCCTCTTAATGGTAATAGGATAACGATGATCAAATTTAAAAGGGGGCATAACCAATTACCAAAAAAAGGGGCTAGTAAAGGGGACAAGGAAGTTAGGAAAATAACTAATAAATTCTAAGTTTTGCGGGAGGAAGAGAATAGGGATATTACTGCGAATAAAGACAAGAATAAAGGGGAGGCAATCATGAGCGTTGATTCAGAGTAGACTTCCACTAACTTAAAGAAATGGATTTGCAAAAGACAACCCGTAGGGAGATAACTGGTCGATGATCTTAGCGAAGCCCATAAAGCCCAATGTTAGCCCGCATCCAACAGGTCCAAATAGCGGTTAGCATGCTCAACATAATCCAGTTGTTAAGGGACATGAAGTGGGAAACTTCTCTACCAAACTAATGGTGTGGCAAGATGGAATGAAAACTTCCCTTCTAGTGATGCGCGTGACAACTAATCAATTATGATTTGTAGACCCTGTGCCATATGGGCCACCTGTGCATGATGTGAGTGTGGGAATGGACCTTTGTATTGGCAAGGATGGGACTTGGTAAAGAAAACCATCGAACCCAACTTCAAGCACCCAAATTAATAGGGCCACTCTAATGGAGAATGAGCAAGCTTGTGTGGAGAGTTTCCAACAGGAAGGGGGACTGGGATAATAACCTTGCTCTTTGATAAGTGTAAATTATGTGATATTTTCCTATGTTTTTATTACATTTATCAAGGCTAAAATAATGACTTATGCCCCAAAATAATCTCTTTTTATGAATAATTGTAATAATTGTAATTATTTGGTTTGAATTTGAATTTGATGTTATTTTGATTAGAAATATGTTATTTTGTGCAGATTTATGGAAGATTTGAAATAGAAGAGAAAATGGCATTAAATGGGGAGATTGTTTGCAGATTTGAAGTTTAAATGAGGACAAAATAAAGATGAGATCAACAGCCATTTAAACAAAGGATCCTCTGGATAACTTTCCCCAATTTGAATTCAAGTTCAAATAAATACAAAATCAAGCCAGAAAAGGGAAACAAGGAAAACCAATCAAGCAAAGGCAAGATCAGAAAGAGATCAAGTGGATAAATGGGGAATTGAAGAAAGTTTACAGCGTGCGCTTAGCGCAGGTGGAGTGCAACTTACAGAGGGACACGCTTCATCTGCGTTTAGCGCAGGTGAAGCGCAAGTCACGCACCAGTTTTTTAAATTCAAATACAGATTGATCTCTTCCAGATTTAAATTAGGGTTTTCCTTAGTCTATAAATAGTACCTTTTGCACAGATCTAGAGGAGGCTTTTAGAGAGTAAAGAGGAGAGAGGATTTTAGAGAGTACAGAGGAGAGAGGCATAGAATAGAAAGATAGACGCACAAGGATTGAAAAAAGGTGACAAATTCTTCAGTGGTTTGTGATGGCTACCATAAGTAGCTAAGCTCTCCAGTAGGATTGGATGTAGTAGATTCAATCCCCAAGTGTATGTGAATTCTCTTGTTTTTAATTATAAATCCCTGTTTTTAATTACATCGGTACTTTTATGCTGTTCTTAATGCATTACTTCCGCGCGTGCGCCGGAGTCGTAGGCTAGTGATCAGGATAACACAAAATGAGATTTCCGGCTAGTATTAGAGTTTAGGGGAGCCTAGACATAGGAAACCTAACCTCCGATTACTAAAAGTACTTGTTAATTATATGGAAATATAGGTGGAATCTGATGATTGAATTGTTTTGGTGAGTGACAGCCCGTTCATAAGAGCATCTATAGGAACATATAGTTAATTGATAGTAACATAATTGAAAGTTAATTGTATGTGAGGGATAAACGGGATCTTGTGATTGATGGGATAGTGACAGCCCTTGAATGAAGAGCGTTTATAGGGAAGTACAATTAATGGACGATTCAAACAAACGGACAATAATGAATTAATTAAGAGCTTAATGAGCCGAGGGTAATTTGTCGCTTGGGAGAGCCCGCATGTATTATCTTTGAGTGGTAGGTTACTGGTAACTCAGGGTTTTATCAATTTAGTTTGGCTAAGGTATAATTAATAACAAATTTATAATTAAAAGAAGGGATTCACATACATAAGGGGTGCGAAGAAGCGAAGTCCAATCCTAATTCAAGTAAATCTATTTTCCCTTATTTTATTGCTTACTTTTCTTTTTGCCATTTAAATTCCGCACATTAATCATTCTCTTAAAAAGTTGCTCACTTGGTAATTCGATCACTAAAATCTTGCAAACTGAACCGCTCCCTGTGGATACGATACTTTATACTTACTATTATATTGCTGAACTTTTGGTACGCTTGCCAGAAATCGAGAGGACAACTAGGAGGAATAGAAGTAGAAACAAAAGAAGGAGAAGAAGGATATTAGCTGAAGAACCTAAGGACATGGCAGAGGAACAACTCAGAAGAAGGACTCTAGGAGATTATGTTATGCACCAGGACCCTCGCTATCATTCTAGCATTGTAGTACCTGCAACTGCAAAGACCTTGGAATTAAAAGCTTCTCATCTCAACCTCATAAATGCTAATCAATTCGCAGGATTGGATCACGAGGATCCACATACTCACATTTCTAATTTTTATGAATTGATAGGCACTATGGGATTTGAAGAATGAGACTTAGAATCTGTTTACTTACGTCTTTTTCCTTTCTCTTTGATAGGTAAAGCGAAGGAATGGTTGCAGTCCCATCCAAATCAAAGTTTAAATGCTTGGGGAATTGTAGAAGACAAGTTTCTAAATAGATTTTTCCCAGCAGGGAAACATATCCAAGCAAAAACAGATATATCCACTTTCAGGCAGGGAGCTGATGAGCCACTTTGTGAAGCCTGGGAAAGATACAAGACCTTGCTGCGGAAATGTCCGAATCACAGATATGAAGACATTGCTGAGTTAAACATCTTTTGCAAGGGACTCAGACCAGATTCCAAATCATTTATTGATGCGGCAGCAGGAGGGACTATCTTGTCAGTGGATGCTGAAAGGGCTATTGCAATCATTGAGAATTTTGCCCAAAACGATCAACAAGCCCAATGTGGACGGCAACCATCTCAGATTCAGAAAAAAAGGATGCTAGAACTTAATTCAAGTGACGCCATCTTAGCTGAAAATAAACTGATTAAGAGACAAATGGAGGCACTCACAGAGGCATTGAAAGCACTCCCTCAGCAACTCAAAGCTGTTCAATCTCAACCAGTCCAAACCCAACCATTGATATGTGACTTCTGTGGAGGAGACCATCCAAATGGTCAATGTTCTTTTCAAGACACACAAGCAGAGCAAGTCAATTTCATGGGAAATCAGAGGGGGCAAGGAAGTTTCTCCAATAACAACAACCAATATTCTCAAGGGTGGAGGAACAACCAAACCAACTCTGGTTGGGGGCAGAATGGTGGAAATAGACAGACTCCTTATCAGCAGCAACAACCATCAGTGCATGACAAACTCGCTAGGTTGGAAGAAAAGATTGATACCTTCATATAAGGATTTGAAGGGTTTAAAAAGAATAATGATGCATCAATCAAAGCGTTGGAAAATCAAGTGGGCCAGCTAGCACAAGAGATTGGAGAATTTAAGAAAGGTCACTTTTCAGCGAATACTCTTACCAACCCCAAGGAACATTGCAACTTGATTGCTACTGATGGCAACAAGTCAGAAGATAGTGAGGTAGAAGAGGAGAGCCTTATATTTGAAGAATAGTTACCCCAAGAGGAAAGAGTCCAGATACAGTTTGAGAAAGAAGAAAACCAAGAGGCAGCATCAGAAAAAGAGGAAAAGGAACCCAAGGAGGTCTTCATTACAAGAAAGTCACCTAATCCAGGTAAGTTTACTATTCCCTTGTCTATTGGAGACTTACCTACCACTTATGCTTTACTAGATCTTGGAGCGAGCATCAATTTGATGCCGCTATCCTATTTTAATAAGTTGGGTGTTTTGAAGGTTAAACCTGCTAATGTAAAGTTATTGCTTGCAAATAAGTCTACTCAAAGCCTTTATGGGATTATTGAGGATCTACTAGTGAGAGTGGATAAGTTTGTATATGCAGTTGACTTTTATATTGTAGAGACAAAGGAGGAGGATACTGATGTCCCCCTCATATTAGGAAGACCATTCATGAAAGCTGCCAAAATAATTGTTGATGTTGATAAAGGGGAGTACCAGGTAAGCTCAAAAATGAAAGTATCATCTTTCACATTGATAGAGGAAGCCCCAATATCTTGAAAACTCGAGAAAAGAATGGGATAGATCCTACTGATGGGATCTATCAATTCCAAGCAAAGCTGCGGAAAGATAAGAAGAAAGGAGTGCTCATTGCAGATAATGAGCCAAAGAAGAAAAAGAAGGTTTTCGGATTTCTGAGGAAACCAAGAATGAGAGTAAAGCAGCCAGAATCTATTTGGGAGTTCAAGTATAAAAAAAGAAAAAGATCAACATCAGACACTGAAGAAGGAGAAAGTAGTGAAGAAAGTGAAGGAAGATTGAACAAGTGGCATGGAGGATGGGAGCTTAAAGGAAGGACAGGAACATAATCAACCATCATCCTCCAATTGAGGCCACCATAAAAAATAAAAGAACCAGACGTCGAGCTAGAAGACGTTAAACAAGCGCTTTCTGGGAGGCAACCCAGCAATTTTTAATTTGCTTTCATTTTGTTTTTGTTTTTTATTATTTAGTTTTTGTTTGTTGAGTTTATACCTGTATAGAATAGGATAAGGTTAAGTAAATGATTACAATTTAAAAGGGTATGAATAACAGTGAAAAGTAGGGAGAGAATAAAATTCTGGTACCTGCGCTTAGCGCAAGTAAAGCGCAGAATTAATGTTGCTCTATGACTTTCACGCTTCACTTGCGCTACAACGCAAGTGAAGCGTGTGCGCAGCGCAGGTGCGCTCGTTTAGGTTTTTCTTAAAACCTAAACGAGGGAAGGTCATTCAAACATTCCCTCTTCAGTTGCTTGTCGTTTTCTCTGAGTGTTCAAACCTTCTTTGACTCTTTTTACCTCCATATTCCTTCCTTTACCTTTTCTGAGGCTATACCAGGTATGTTTTTATAGTTTTGGTCATTTTGCACCGATCAAAATTTTCATTTTTGTTTTTATTTGAGCAGAAACCTTAGGTTAGGAAACTTAGGCTTTCGGGACGCCTTAGGATAGAAATATTTGTTCATAAAGTCTTAGTTTAGTATGTATGCTGCTAGGAACTTATTTGTAACATATTTTGCATGTTTAGGTGGTATTTTTATAGTGCTCAATGCTTCATTGCAAATTATTTAATTTTGGTACATGAATGCTTAATAAATGTTATGGTATTTTTGCATGACCAAAATAAAAATGATTGTGTTAATATGCATGTTTTAAAGAACATAATTTTTTAGCCTAATAATTGTTACCAACTCTTGTCTGTTAAATAATTGATTAGGGCTTGCTTTAATTGATCACTTTAGCTTGTTCTTAATAAATTAATTAATTGACAATGAGGTAATTTTAAAATCGAAAATATTTGTGCAAGTGCTTGATTTAATGATTATTTTAAATGTTGATTTAAATTGGCCATTTATTTCAATAATTATGAATAATCTAAATTTAAATTGCATAAATAATTTTGGTAACAAATTTTGCAGATGGCACGCACAAAGGTTGTTCAGTCTCGAGCTGCTAGGAGAGGCACCGGGGGTGCCAAGAGAGCTAGACAGTCACCTCAGGAGGAGCTTGAGTTTGACCCCCATAGATTCAGAGATGCTAAGGCCGCTGAAGCTTACAGTGCCATTGAGGATTGTAACTTCATTAGAGAGAGGCCAGTCAAACTACAGCCTGAGAAGTTCAAGGAGTTTAGGGCTGAGATTCACAGGAGATATTGGGTTCGCCTCAACAGCCCAGACAGTCACTTTGACCCTACCACTGTGCGGGAGTTTTATGCTAACGCCATTGAAGCCTTTGGCGTGGATGTTGACAGGAGGTCTTATGTGCGAGGCCATGAGATTAGATTTGATTGCGATGCAATCAATGCATTGTTGCAGTATCCAACACCTTTGGATAGGGCACTGATAGAGTGCCAATACCACTTGAGGATGAGAGAGGTGGGGATCAATGGGAACGATCCCATGGATCTTGAGGCTGCACATGAGCTATGCTTACCAGGGCATTCCTTTGAGAGGAATGCATATGGACAGGTTGCCCGCATCTATCGGCAACATAAGAAGGCAATTGCGAGGATGTGGACAGTGCTGACCCTCACCAATGTCAGCCCCACCAACCATGTTTCTGATATTCAGATCCCGGTAGCTCATCTCATCTTTACCATCCTTACAGGTGACGACATAGATATCTCTAGGGTCATTACCCAGAAGATATCAGATTTTGTTTCAGCCATTTCACGCTGCACCGCCACCACCAGGATCAGTCTAGGCTTCCCTGCACTCATCACCGCCCTCTGTACAGCTAGGGGTGTGGAGGTGAACCCCACGGTTCGCATCCTCAACCCTATGAACAGGGGATATATTGAGGCCTACTACATGCCATATGAGGAGGATGAGGATGAGGATGAGCAACAGCAGCAGGAACCACCACCAGCAGCAGCATACCCTACCTTTAGGCAGTGGGCTCAGCATATCACTTTGCAGCTGATATCACTCCATAGATCTCATGTTCATCTGCAAGAGTATCTTTACTCCATTAGACCAGACACTTACCCAGGCATGACACCTGCTCAGTTTAGAGATTATATTCAGTGGCCTGGGGACATGCCTATTCCTCTGGGAGAGGGTGGAGCAGTTGCAGATGGAGCTTATGCTGACCGGGACTGATTTTTTTTATTTAGTGCTTTTCTTTTCATTTTATTTTTCTTTTCTTTAATTTTCTTTTATTTTGACATGTGTTGTACATATATTCTCCACTGATACACTTTATCTATGATGCAGTACATTTTCTGTATATTATTTTGTTTCTTTTTCTAGTTATTTTAGGATTTTTAGGATTTTTTTTAAAAAAATTAGGATTTAGGAATTAGGAAATAAAAGGAAATTTTTTCAAAATTTCTGAAATTAGGCAGTTTAACTAACCAGATTAGGAAAGAAGAAAAGGTCTTGTGATTAATTCCATAATTAGTTAGGATTAGGATACTTCACAGGAGAACCTATCAGGGTAGTTCATTAAAACCAGTAAGTGCTTTATCAAGGAATTTAGCCAAGAAACCGATGAGTTGAGAGCCCAAACACTTGAATTGAGAGTTTTCACCGCTGCTTGTCAATTTTTATTGATTGAGTTTTTGGATCTTATTCTGTTTGTGGAAAATATGGAAGTGACAAAGGCAATTTTTTATTTTCAATATATTTGCTCAGTACCAAAAAGCCAACCTTTGATATAATTTTTCCAATTCTTTGATAACCCATTTGAGCTTTAATGATTATTCTTGTGCTCCCAAGCCATAATTGATATATATATATAAATATATATATATATATTCTGTCCTTACACATTTGGGATAGAGAGCAAGGTGCAAGTTGAGACAATGGGAAGAAAAGGTTAGTAAATTGAAAATCAAGAAATTCAAAGAGCAGGTACATGAAAGCAAAAAGAAGATCACTCCCCCAAAAATAAAAAAGAAAAAGTGAATAAATTGAATAAGTTGGGGGAGTGCAATTTCAAACAAAGAAAGAGGCCTGCAAAAATGAGAAAAATCAAGAATGAGATGGTGGAAGGAGAGAAGTTCCAAATCAAGCAACATCAAAAGATGCTCTCTATTCCAGGTGTTCATTGTTTATCCAGAAAAACCATGATTCCTTGATAGCCCATCCTCATTACAACCAAAGAAAGACCTTTTGATCCATATTGACCATGAACATGTTTAGGAACTAGAAACGACTATCAATCTTAGTTGTTCAACTGTGGTCAAAACATTGAGGGAAACAGTACCCGTGAGCATGAGTGAAATTCCTTGGTTTATCATTTATTGCTTTAATTGCTACTTTTGAAAAAGTTCAACTGTTGATTGTGTTATGTTTTTTATTGAGGATTGGTAACATCTCTTGATTCTGATTTTTTCTGATATTTGGAAAGTGACTTCTGCCTAACAAAGAGATGATGTAAATTTTTCCTTGTAGTTGATTATGAGAATTTTACATGAGGGTGATTTGATTTTGATTGCAAAAGATATCTTGCTTGAGGACAAGCAAGAAGTTAAGTTGGGGGGTATTTGATAAGTGTAAATTATGTGATATTTTCCTATGTTTTTATTACACTTATCAAGGCTAAAATAATGATTTATGCCCCAAAATAATCCCTTTTTATGAATAATTGTAATAATTTGGTTTGAATTTGAATTTGATGCTATTTTGATTATAAATCTATTATTTTGTGCAGATTTATGGAAGATTTGAAATAAAAGAGAAAATAGCATTAAATGGGGAGATTGTTTGCAGATTTGAAGTTTAAATGAGGACAAAATAAAGATGAGATCAGCAGCCATTTAAACAAAGGATCCTGTGGATAACTTTCCCCAATTTGAATTCAAGTTCAAATAAATACAAAATCAAGCCAGAAAAGGGAAACAAGGAAAACCAATCAAGCAAAGAAAAGATCAGAAAGAGATCAAGTGGATAAATGATGAATTGAAGAAAGTCTACAACGTGTTTCACGCTTCACCTGCGCTTAGCGCAGGTGGAGCGCAGCTTACAGAGGGACACGCTTCACCTGCGCTTAGCGCAAGTGAAGCTGTTTGTGGTGATAAAATCTAATCTCGAAAAATTACTTTTATCCCTTTGATTCTAAGAGCAATATGGGGATTAGAATCAGATCCTCTTACGGGACTCGTTTTAAAAAGTAGATTTATGGTGTTTCTGATTTATAGAATTAGTAAGAAAAAACTTTACTTTTCCAGAAACTTTCAAAGGATCTGACTTTTCCAGAAATTATAATGATTTTTCCAGAATTTGACTTCTAGAAATGAAAGAACTAGAGTTAATTGATTCAGAATTTTATCAAAGAACTTATCTTTCAAAAAGTTTAGAACTACTTGACTCAAAATTTCATCAAACAAAGTTCTAAAATTGAATTCTTAAAAACTGAAGAGAAATCAGAGTTTCAAAGAAATAGAAAACACAAATTTTGAAAGAAAGAAAGAAAAAGTACACGAAATATAAATTGGAGAATGTAAATTGCATAAAGTAAATTGCGGAAAGTAGATTGCAGAAAGTAAATGAATTGTAAGAACAATTTGCTTGAATTGAAATGTGGATGGGTTCATCACATACTATTACTCCTTGTAACCTGTTTGTCGCAGTGAGATCGGACGTATAAGGTGTTTCATAGTTTGAGTATAATGATTTGCCAACCTTTATTACATAGAAAGTTCACCTATTTATAGATTTCTAATTCTAACGGCTAACTAATGTACAATTGGCACATCATCTAGCCCTATGTGTTGGCAGCCTGCATGCTTGCCACGTTTTCTCCTAACCAGAAAACTATCTTTCTTCTTTGAAATTTTTCAAATTTCTTCCACTGGGATGTTGCCATCTGTCCTTGATCAACAAACTTCTGTAACTTCCAATAACTGTTTTTTTCTGGTATCTTCCATTTTCTCCGAAAAGTCATTTTCAGATTCAGAAATCTTCTAACTCTTTATGCACCTTGTTTTCGAGTTTCTGCTTTCTGCAAACTCGAAATCTTACTTTTCGATTTCTCGAAATCTTCTTTCTGGAATTCTGACTCCATGCACTCGAAATCTTGCTCTTCGATTTCTTGAAATCTTCTTTCTGGAATTCCGACTTCTTGTACTCGAATTCTGCTTCCAGAACCTCGAAATTATCTTTCTGAGTTTCAAAATCTTCTACCTTTGAAACTTAACCTTTATTAAACCTTGAACCCATTAAGTCTTTTCTTGATTTCGAGTTCTGATTGCATTCCCTTGTATGCCACGTATCAAACTCTTTACTGGCTGAATCAAAAGTCATAAAGACCACCATCCACCGTCCATTCAACTTCATTAATGAGAATTCTTCTCATTAGACATTTGTAGAGGTGCATTTATGAATCTTAATTTTTCTAACCCCTATAAATAGAGGTTCTATTTGGATTCATTTCTCAATATTCTAAACTTTCCTCTCCCTTCTTCCAAATTCTTCATAGAATATGAAGAAGTATATTCCTTTGGCTGTTGCGTATAACCTAATCTGGAATGACTTCATTTTTTATAAGGTTAACGCAATAGCCAAAGCTATAGGCTTTTTCAATCTTTCTCTTTGAAGGATTTTTCTTAGGTTAAACGTAACAGCCAAATACTAATTTATTTACAAATAAATGAATTTCTTTGTTAGTTCCCCAAGTACCAAGGTGGTTCAACAGATTGGAATAGAAATTCTTTTTTGCCTTGGCTCTATAAAAGCTTGTGGAGGAGGAAGAAGAGAAAGAGGTCCGAAAGACATGAGTCAAGTACTCATTTTAGCTCAGGATAGTTTCCTTTCTAATGTATTTAGTACATAGGATAGTTTCCTTTCTAAGTGTATCTCCAATGTATTCGAACTTGTGTAATTCGAATTTGAGTTATCAACAAAAGAACTATCATTTACTTTTCTGAATACTAGAAATACCATATTTCTCGAATTCACTTTTATCTCCTTTTCGAATTTCTGAAGTTCTTCTATATATTGACTTCAACCAAGAACTTTCTAAGTTTTCAAACTTATTGTCAAACTCGAAAAGTTAGTTTTTAGTATTTTCTGTAAATTCGAAAAGTACAAAGAATTTACAACTTATGGAATTCGAAATATCAGAAATTCAAATCCCAACAGAAGCGCAAGTCACGCACCAACTTTTTAAATTCAAATACAGATTGATCTCTTCCAGATTTAAATTAGGGTTTTCCTTAGTCTATAAATAGTACATTTTGCACAGATCTAGATGAGGCTTTTAGAGAGTACAGAGGAGAGAGAGGCTTTTAGAGAGTATAGAGGAGAGAGGCATAGAATAGAAAGATAGACGCACAAGGATTGAAGAAGGTGACAGATTCTTCAGTGGTTTGTGATGGCTACCATGTGTAGCTAAGCTCTCCAGTAGGATTGGATGTAGTGGATTCAATCCCCAAGTGTATGTGAATTCTCTTATTTTTAATTATAAATCCCTGTTTTTAATTACATCGGTACTTTTATGCTGTTCTTAATGCATTACTTCCGCGCGTGCGCCAGAGTCGTAGGCTAGTGATCAGGATAACACAGAATGAGATTTTCGGCTAGTATTAGAGTTTAGGGGACCATAGACATAGGAAACCTAACCTCCGATTGCTAAAAGTACTCGTTAATTATATGGAAATATAGATGGAATCTGATGATTGAATTGTTTTGGTGAGTGACAGCCCGTTCATAGGAGCATCTATAGGAACATATAGTTAATTGATAGTAACATAATTGAAAGTTAATTGTATGTGATGGATAAACGAGATCTTGTGATTGATGGGGTAGTGACAACCCTTGAATGAAGAGCGTTTATAGGGAAGTACAATTAATGGACGATTCAAACAAACGGACAATAATTAATTAATTAAGAGCTTAATGAGCCGAGGGTAATTTTTCGCTTGGGAGAGCCCGCATGGATTATCTTTGAGTGGTAGGCTACTGGTAACTCGGGGTTTTATCAATTCAGTTTGGCTAAGGTATAATTAATAACAAATTTATAATTAAAAGAAGGGATTCACATACATAAGGGGTGCGAAGAAGCAAAGTCCAATCCTAATCCAAGTAAATCTATCTTCCCTTATTTTATTACTTACTTTTCTTTTTGCCATTTAAATTCCGCACATTAATCATTCTCTTAAAAAGTTGCTCACTTGGTAATTCGATCACTAAAATCTTGCAAAGTGAACTTCTCCCTATGGATACGATACTTTATACTTACTATTATACTACTGAACTTTTGGTACGTTTGCCAGAATTTCATCACTCTTGTCCTATTTCTTTTGTCCATGTATTTGTAGACTGTTTTAAAGAAACATTAAAGGAGCATTTAGTAGTAGAGGGAAGAGATATGTAAAGCCGTTTGTTTCTTCCTATCACCCTACTTTATGTTTTTTGATGGAAACTCACTGTAGGTTTAGGTTGGAGGAGCATTTCTCGAGATGGTTGGGCTACGAGTTGGTGGAATTGGTAGAAGCCCAACAACATTCTAGAGGCATTTGGGTTTTAAAACATATGTCCACTTTGTTCAATATTGATGTTCTCGACATATTCCCCCAAATGGTGACTTTGAAATGCTACCAGGGGAATCATAGTTGGGTTGGCAGCGCTGTGTATACAAGTCCAACACCATCAAGGGGGGAGGCTTTGTGGTGCCATATTCGGGAGTTGACAAGCCATATTACTAGCCCTTGGATACTTATGGGGGACTTCAATGAAGTCACACGTGCTGCTGAGGTTAGTGTAACACCCCAGCCATCTCCTGGCACCCCCTCTCAGGGCCCAAGACTTTACTGAGCATGTTACCACACTTCAGCTTTGGCACCCCCTGAAAGTGCCTTATTCCCCCTCTCAAGGAACCTCCATGGGTTTCGAACCCAAGACCTCAGGGATATAGTCTTAGGTTCCTCAAACCCACTACCAATATGCTCAGTAAAGTCTTGGGCCCTGAGAGGGGGTGCCTGGAGAGGGCTGGGGTGTTACAGTTAGAGGAGGCGATTTCTTCACTAACAAAGCAGAGAAGTTCAACAATTGTATATATGACCGCTCTCCTGTGGATTTGGGTTATGTAGGGGGCTGCTTCACCTGGTTTCGTCATGCTGTAGGGCAACTTCCTATAGCTAAGCGCTTGGACAAGGCCTTAACTAATTTTCCCATGCAAATGAATTTCCCAGAAGCTTATGTTGAAATTCTTTACCATCACCATTCCGACCACTCTCCCCTCCTTCATTGTTTACATAAAGCTAAGCCTAGGATTGGGGTGTGCCCTTTTCGGTTTCATGCATCCCTGAGTACCCATGCAGAATATAGTGACCTTGTGAAGGATGCTTGGGGATAGGGTATGGGAAATGTTCCTACTGCCATTAACCGTGTTTGTGAATAATAAATAAAATTTAATAAACTCAAATTTGGTAATATTTTCAAGGAGAAAAGGCGTGTGGAAGGTGGACTTCGAGAGGTTCAATGAAGCTGGGAGAACAATGACTCTATTAATTTACTCACACTGGAGAAGCGCCTACAAAGAGAGTATGGTATGTGACTGAAATGTGGAGAATTGTTTTGGTATCATAAATCGCGTGAACAGTGGTACGACATGGATACAAAAATATTAAGTTTATCCATACGCAAACTGTTATTAGAAGGAAGAGAAATCGAATACATAGACTGTGTCATGATGATGGTACTTGGTGCTATGATGATGATACCTTGCGCACAACAACTCTAAGGTATTTCGTAGAATTTATTTTGTGGCCCCAATTCTAGTAATGTTTTCTCTTTTCACTCTCCCTTAAGTCCTCAACTTAGTGATAGAGGACCTGAGA
Organism: Sesbania bispinosa; assembly: GCA_026901365.1. Taxonomy (NCBI): domain Eukaryota; kingdom Viridiplantae; phylum Streptophyta; class Magnoliopsida; order Fabales; family Fabaceae; genus Sesbania; species Sesbania bispinosa. The sequence continues at coordinate 1,233,429 of QLOH01000048.1, read as the reverse complement.
GCCTTGTGACTTTAGTAACCAAGGAGGAGATACATCAAGCCTTGAGGAATATGGGCTCCTTCAAAGCTCCTGGGCCAGACGGACTACAACCTATTTTTTACAAAAAGTACTGGGAAATTGTGGGTGAGGACTTGCATCAACTTGTCCAACAAGCTTTTCTTCACGGTTGCTCTTTGGATTTCTTGGTGGAGACACTTCTAATACTCATCACCAAAATTGACTACCCCTTAAGATTTTCGTCCGATTAGCTCATGCAACGTTGTATGTAAGCTGATCACCAAAGTCTTTGTTAATCGCTTAAGGACTTTCCTGAATGATCTAGTAGGACCCTTACAAAGCAGTTTTATATCAAGAAGGAGTACTACAGATAGCTACATTCTTGCACATGAAATTGTTCATCATATGCACCATTTTAAATAAAAAAAGGATTGGTAGCCTTTAAAATTGATTTGGAGAAAGCTTATGACCGGTTGAGTTAGGAATTCCCATAAGAAACTCTTATCTTTCTTGGTTTCCCCAAGGTGACTATTGAGTTAATAATGTTATGTGTGAGATCTTTTAGGCTTTCCATCCTTTGGAATGGTGAGAAGCTTGATAGCTTTTCCCCTTCTGGAGGACTTAGACAAAGGGATCCCATGTCTCCCTATCTCTTTATGCTTTGTATGGAGCGACTGTCATGAGCAACAGGACTTCATGAGCAACATGATATATGGAAATGAGTTGGTTTGCATTATGGATGTAATAAAAACCTGCACCTGTGGTCCATGGATATCTGTGGATATACCCACAATGAGTACCTGCATATTTACTAAATGGCTGAGGATAGATATTATACTACCCGCCCCGCGGGTACCCGTATATTTATTAAAATATATTTTCTATTAAATAAATTAAAATATTATAATTTTTTATTATTTATGATGATATAAAAATTATATTTTACTTTTTTATAATGATACTTTTTATATATTACACATAATGATATTATATAATGTTATTTTATATTATATAATATTAATATTATATGATATATTCTCTCTTTCTTTCTATAAGTTTAAAATTTCTAAATATTAATAGATACCCGTGGATGCCCATGGATATCCGTTATCGGCATGGGTACACGTTAATTTTAACGGGTATGGATGCAGGTAGTGTACTACCCGCCCCCACCCTGTTGACATCGTTAGTCTGCATGAGTAACAAGACTTCACTAGGGATGATACACTACTGTTGCTTCAATGACATATTAGAGGCTCCAACAGTTCTCTCTTCCTTGCAAGTCTTTGATGGAATTGGTGCTGGAGAAACAATTTCCTATTTAATTCTAATAAATGGGATGCAAGCTATGTTGTCCGTAATATCTTAATTATGAAAGATGAGATTGTGGAGATTGAAACGCTTGAAGATACTGATGCGACACATAACTTGTGGTGGTTTACCCCCTGGGGTATGTCAAACTCAATGTAGATGGGAGTTGTTCTGGGCATGCTCACACCATGTGTTCTGACGGGGTATTTCGCTATTTAAAAGGAAATTGGATGTGTGGTTTCTCTAGCAAGGAAGGAGAAGGTTCAACATTAGAAGCTGAGTTGTTGGCCATTTAGCATGGCCTTCATATTACTTGGGACAGAGGAATGATGAGGGTGCTGTGTGAGACTGATTCTCTCGAGGTTGTACACCTCCTAAAGATGGGCTCTATTCCACACTATGGATCACTTAATGGTCTTATACGGGATATCAAAACCACACCGCACAATGGTTGGGATCTTAGTTTGGTTCATGTCCTTTGCGAAGCTAATTTGGTTGCGAACTCCCTGGCCAAGTGCGCGTCTCAAATGGATGCTGATTTTACCATTTGGGATTTGCCTCCATTAGAAACTTGCTAGGTGAGGATAGCTTGTTTTAGGTCCTTTGTTTTTGCTTTATGTTTATTTATTTCCCTTTCACCAGAAAAAAACTGATGTGCTCAATCAATATACTCTATACACAAAATACTTGGTAAAAAGTTTTAAATTTAAACATGTAATCTTTTTAAATTTTTTTTATAAGATTCATATAAAAAATATTGAATTCAAAATATTGAAAATCACACCATTCTTATTTATTTTATCACCTCCCTTCTTCAAATGTAAATCTCATTACAAAAAATACGATCTGGGGAACATAAAATAAACATAAATATTCTTAAAGTAAATCTAAATAAACCCTTAATTCCGTCCCTGAACTAGTCATCTCTTTTCTATTTAATCCCAAAACTAAATTAATTGCATAAATAGTTCTCGAACTTTAACATATTCATCACATAGTCTTCTAACTTTTGCATTATCTCGTCACATTGGTCCCTGTTGGAGGACTAATGTAAACATTGATCCTTGTTGGAAGATTAATGTGATGGATATTTAAAAGTTTGAGAACTAACTTGTTAATTTTATCTACTTTATAGACAAAGTAGGAGATAAAGTAATACTTTGAATATGAAAGTGGTAATTTATTCTTGTAACTCTAGTGAACATTACTTTTATATTATAAATATATGTATATATAAATATATAAATATAATATATACATATAATTATTTTTATATATAATATTTTCTCCGCCTATCTATATCTATATATGCATATCTCCAGTTTATTGGTCTTAAAGTATTTGTGTGAAAATTTATAATTTATTGATAAAATTTATCAATTTATTTATAATAAAAATAAAAAAAATATTATCTTATATAATAGATAAAAAATTATAAACTTACTAAGCAATTACTAATTTATTAAAATAGTGTGATACTTTTCAGTTAAAAAAACTGAAATGAATCCTAATCCTAATTTATTAAAAAAGAAAAACTGGGAACAACTCAACTCAGGTATCCGATATTTTTATTTTCTTTTTTAGTTTTTAAAAATTCTGACAGTGTAAATTGTGCAATCCTGTAATAAATAAACCATCTTAAAATCACCACTCACTCACATCGATTGATTCATGGTGATAACAGTAGAATAGAATAGAAGCAAAACCTAAAATCGTGTTTTGAAGTCACTGGGTCCCAAATTCTGAAACCCTAACGCAGTAATCGCAATCTCGAAAATGAGTATTCGGAGGTTGAGTAGCGAAGAATCACAAGCACTCTACTCTTTCCTCAGAGCAGACCAGCGTCCACTCCATGAGATCCTCGCCGAATTCAACTCCACCGTCCCTCTCACTCGCCATTTCACTCTCTGTTCCTACCTCGTCATGCTCCTACAGGTATCTCTCTCTTCAATTTCAACCCTTTCTGCTATATATCAGTTCATTAGGGTTTTAGGTTTTTTCTTTATTTTTTTCAATCACAATTCAGGTAACCGCGTGCTGGGCGTTTCTATCGGAAATTTTATTCCCAGTTATGTACAGATTTGGCCATGCCATTGTTTTAATGTTCTTTTCTCTCTCCACTATCTAATTTCTAAGATAATTTGGTGAAATGGTAGTAGCATCAGAATAATGGGGTGGGTTTTTTTTTTTTTTTGGGGGGGGGGGGGGGGGGGGCAGTGTGGTGAAAATGTTGAGATTTTGGCATGTGTTTGTGTGTGTATTTTTTTTATGCCATACCATATAATTCGGAAATGGTGTTAGATATTGTCTAATTGGAATTGGAATCTTTTACGGGCAGGACAATAAGGTACTCAACACCACTGAGAGATTAATAGCATTTGCTCTGCTAGTTGACGCTTATTCATCCCAGAAACCAGCTTCAAATCCCTTCATAAGCTTTATCATAAACGTAAGATATTTTTTGTATCTGTTGTATCTTTTTTTTTTTGCCGTTACTACATTTTTTTGTCTAATTCTTAGAAGTTAGAACCAGCTCTTGAATTAAAGGGAAGAAGAAAAATTGCAGTGCAAGATGAGGGTATGATTCCTTAAGAAAGACAATGAAAAAACAAAAGAGAGATTCACAATCATCTTAAATGAGGCTTTACAATTGAAATCAGTTAAAAGATTGTCAATATGAGACAGTAAATGGCTCAACAAAATGGGAAAAACTGCTCTTTCCCTGTTATACCCCCTCACATGTAAATGAATAAAAAGTTTGTGACCAAAATCTTACAAATTTCAAATATGGAAAGCTAAGATTCTTTCTGCGGAGTAAATTCCTGCAGTCCTCCTGTTTACAGTTTCTCAAATCTGAAATTATAACAAAATGGAACTAATTATATTTCACCTTAATTAGAGATTTGAAAATGTCATGAAACGTATTTGGAGTTGATATGAACTATGAAGGTGCATTTAAGAAACTACTTCTAAACTTATGCACAGGTGAAGAGCTTAAGTTTTATGATGAAACTAACAAATAGAAAATCCTAGTTTCAAAGTGAAGGAGAGAGGTGGAACCTGTCTGAATGTAATGTAAATCCTGTGAAGAAACTGCCAATGGAGCTACAGAGGTAAACTGTTGATGGACTAGAGTGTAGAAAATGCATAACCCCTCAAGTTTGAATGACTGCTGCTGCGCATAGGAATTATTTCTAAACGCAGTTGATGCGGAGTTTGGATCTTAGAAATGCTCTGTTTGGAGAGGAAGTGGGTAGATTGGCTTTAGTAGCTCATTGATAAGCCCAAATTAATTAAAAATATGCAGTCTGAAAAATAAGTTAAATTCACAAACTTGTCCCTGAACTCTTGAGTTTATGCAAGTTGCATTTAAACCAAGTAGACCATGAGTCTACCAGATGGGGAGTTTACTGTGAGTTAATATGATTTTCTCACCTTGAAGCATAATACGAGTTTATGATTAGACTTGCAATTTGACAATCATGCTAGTGAGCCAAGTGAAGTAAATGGAAGATAGTCCAATTAAAGGGGAGAGGAAAGCCGGAGAAAACATTTGGGGAAACAATTGAAGGAAACTTACTGCAAATGTCATTGTTGAAATTGGGATTTAATGGAGCCAAATAACATTATTTGATTCATGTATCCAATCTTGCCTAATTATGGTGGTTGTTGTTGTAGGTTTCTCTTTAGCCAATTACCTTTTGGAATTCTAAATGAAAATATTTTCTGAAACAATTATGCAAGATTAATAATAAGCTACTGATATGACATTGTTTTTCTTTTCCTATGTACTAATAAGTTAACTTGTTTGTTTTTGCTCTCTAGTCTTATATTCTTTTTTGGATGCTTGTAGTTTTTTTTTTTTTTTTTCAATTTATTACATTATGTGACAGTTGTGAATACGGATAATTTCTCGGTTACAGGCTTCCTGTCATGAAGGGTCCAAAAAAGTTGAGAGGGCATTTATTCTTCAACTATTAGGTGTTGACAGCTCCAACAATGGAAAAGAGGTTATATGCTGTTTTATTATGTCTGTAGAACACCAGTAATGTGCATTGTTATCAATTTATCCTCTGTAATGATGTCATTTTCTGCTCAACACATTTCCTATTTATCTAGTTAAACATAAATTTTCACTATCTAGTAGCTACAATTTCTTTGAACGCAAGAGTCTGGGAAGAGGAGATTTATACATATTCTTATTAAGCATGTGCAAGTTTTGATATGTGATACTGTTATTGGTACTCTGCAACCACTACACTTAGTCAAATATGGAATAAGCAGAGCAAGAGATGTATTTAGTTGGAAAGTAGGAGTTTTTAATCAGAAGATGTATGATACAGGAAATCATTTTCTTAACGAGGTTTACTTGACTGCCTTATTTATAAGAAACTTCTCCTTTGATTGTTCTAGTATATTTCTTTTCAGCTCGTTTGTTTTGTATCTCAAAAATGTTTGTTGGAGTTCTTATCCTCCTTCCATTAGCCTTTGCTGTCTTCCCTCTGAAAAAACTACCTTAATTAAAGCTATCCTCTTATTAGTCATCAAATTTTGTTTGTTTCAAAAAATTGTAAATGGGATGTTCTTTGTTGGTCAAACATGTTTCTAACACGTTTTCAGTATTAGATTCTGTTGCTTGTTTCACCTTCAACATCCATATAAATATTTGTGGCATGTGTGTCAATTATACATGGCATGATGTGTTTTCTGTTGGTTCACAATTGCTTCCTTACTCTCTTTCTTTCATTAGATGTTTATGTTTTAAGGTTTTGTAATTTCTGAGATGATTTGCTTTTGCTGGAGGATTGCAGTTTCTTAAACAGTCTGCATCAGATTATGTGAAAGGATTTGATCAGTCATTGCATGTAAGCTACTTATAGATATGCAAAGTACTTATCAACAATATACCAATAATGTCCTTCCTTAATATCTAAATTTTGTTAGATGTATCCCTCCCTTTTCAAATGTCTCAGGATTGTCCTGCTCTTGCTTTATACTTATTTATCCTCTCTTATTCCAGGAATTCCCTCCACTAGATCAGTTAAAGCAGCAGTTTTCTGATAAAGTTCATCTAGAACCATATCATTGCTTATTCAAAGATGGTTCCATAAGAAATGCAGTCCCAGATCCGGATGTTCCCCCAAATTGTGATACAGATTCATCAGAGTATGGCTCTATGCAGTGGATTGGACTTATTTATGAAGCTTTTATTTATTTATTTATACTTTTTTTGTCTCTTCAATAGTTCAATAACTATTTTAGAATGGCAATCCAAAGCTTATATGCTCTGCATTATATTAACAATCTATTTATAGGTTTGATTTGCGACCTGGAACTAAACCTAAACTTGGCACTGGAGATAAAGATGAGTCAGTAGTTGGGTTATTGTCAAATCTTTCATTGGAAGGATTAATTCCTCACTGGATCAGGCCTCTTCCACCAAGGCTCCCAATACTTGATGGGGAGGTACGGCATTTTTGTGTCTACAATGTTTAATTCTTGAGGCTTAATTATTCAAAGTATTTATTCTGGGAAACCCTTTTCAGCTAGTTTGGCTCAACCCTGATGAAAATCATGAACTTATGTGGGACTATGGTATGTGCATTGATACTAGCAGAGGGGCTGCAGTCAGGGACTTAATTGCAAAAGCTCTGAAGGGAGCTCTTGCGCCTGCACAGCAAGAGGTGATTATTATTATTATTATTATTATTATTATTATTATTATTTGATAGATGAAATTCATCAAAATGAAGAGAAGAAAACTTCAAAGGAGCAAAGATACCCAGTCCTTATGCATATCTGTCGAGGACCGTTTGCTTCACACCAAATAAAAGCCAAACTTATAATCTTCTCTCTAATTGTTTGCTGAACCAGTGAAAATCCTTAAAAGATTGAGAATCATCCTATGAACCAAACAGTGTTATAGATTGCACATTGTCATAAAAAATTAGCCTCTTTAATTTGATCAAAACCATTAAAGTTAACAATAACTGATCCATGGACTTAGGGCACAACCAGGATTCACAGAAAAGGACAAACAGTCTATGCTGTATTTTGCTTCTAAATGGAGAGTTCACTTTAGAGAGAAAAGTGAAGCATCTCAACCATTAATGAGGAAATCCAAGGAATAGATTTTGTGATGTGTAATACGAATTGTAGATTTTCTCATCAATAGTTGAAATTTCTTACTTTTCCTATAAAATGAGAGCTCACTTTATGAGAGCCTAATCTGTTTAAGCCCTAAAGTGGCAGCAGCAGCAGAGCAATGTAGGAACAGATGAGAAATTGGTTCTGAACAAGCATCGCACAGAACACATGTTAAGGAAAGCATGAAGTTTTTTTATGTAAAAATGAGATTGCATAATGGGCCTCTGTTTGATTTGTAAGGACAAAGTTTCCCCTCAGGTTGGGCTTTTAGGGAAAGCTTAAAATACCCACTGGAAGACTCTTCTTTCTACAATAGCATAGATGATCTGCTCTATAGATTCCTTGCTACAAATTGCATCACATTGATTGAAGTATGGAAAGTGATATCTATACCTTAGTTCTTATTTTTGTCAGATGTTTAATAAAGATTAAAGTTTTTGTGAATTTTTTTAATCCAGCAAGTCTTGGTGGAGCTGGCAAACGATCCAAAGCTTGTATATCACTGTGGACTGACACCAAGAAAGTTGCCAGTAAGTGTGTCTGTAATCCTTTTGTTGAATCATTGAGAAGGTTAGGACTTGATGTTTTATTCTCATATTTTTAATCAGGAACTGGTGGAAAACAATCCCCTCATTGCAGTTGATGTTCTCACTAAGTTGATAAATTCTCCTGAAATATCAGAGTATGCATTTTTACCTCTATTATATCTGTCTGTTCTTTAGTTTATAAATTACCCAATCGCTATTATTTTCTTTATTTCTATTTGCTTATTTATGGATACAGATACTTTACAGTACTTGTCAATATGGACATGAGTCTACACTCAATGGAAGTTGTGAACAGGCTTACAACAGCAGTTGAACTGCCATCAGAGTTTATTCACATGTACATAACTAATTGTATATCATCCTGTGTGAACATCAAGGTACTTCACTTTGCCTTTGTGCCATGAGCTTTTTTAATTTCTGCAAAAATCACAAGAGCGTGCTTCTGTAGTAATAAAGCTACCGACAATCTGTTTCATTCATATAATGTGGATAGTGTAGCCAAGTAGGGGTTTTGGATGTTTCTTTGTGATATTTGATTCACTTATAGAGGTGGCATGGTAAACTTAAAGATGATAAATTTATGGGAGAATTTGGAAAGACAGGACAGGAAAATAATTCTCCTTGTGTTTCTTTGTGATATTTGATTCACTTATAGAGGTGGCATGGTAAACTTAAATATGATAAATTTATGGGAGAATTGGTAAGACATTAGACAGAGGACAGGAAAATAATTCCCCTTATGGGAGGGTCTTAGGACTGAATACTGAAATCACTGAAGACTCTTCTGGTATTGTAGAACTACTTTCTAGATAGCTTCTTGACTTCAACACAACATTCTTTCAACTGGACAGTAACATGTCCTCATGAATGGATGACGCATGCCTGTCATGTACATACATACGTGCTTATGAGTATAATTGTGCCTTTATCTTAATTACCTGCATATGTATGCGGGGTGCTTTCTTTTTGCCACAAATCAGAACATCGTTCTGAGTTAATGAATTGTGGTGTAAAATTGTCTTAATAGACATTTATATGATTCAGTGCGTGTTTGTGTATCCGTTACATTTGAGCCAAATCCATGTTCACCCAATCCAACTCTTTGTTTGATTTGCATCGGGAAGCCGCAAATCTGCGTTGCAAACGGCTCTGCAAACAGTCAGTTGTTGGATTTTATATACATGCAATAATGGTCCCCAAAAGCTGGACATGTGTGGAGGGTTAAATAAACTGGTGAAAGTTGTGCACCATTGTATATTTTCAGTTTGAACTTATTTTACAGCATTCGATAATTTAATTTTCTTGTGGAATTGTATCATTCAAGTAGATGAATATGTTGTATCACATAATGTATCTTTTTGAAATGAGTTTATGATTTACTCAGTTTTTTTTTTTTTTTTTTTTTTTTTTTACTGCAAAGCTTTGTGGTTTCTCTTCTATTTTATACTTTTTTATTTAGCAGTGGTTTTCTGTATCCATACCAATAATATGGCCATAGAAAAATGCAAATTTAATTATTTTTTATAACCATATGTCTCTCTGCACTACACATGATGCATATACTATGGCTATTATTGTAATTAACATCTAAGCTTTCTACCTTTTCCCTTCAGGATAAATACATGCAGAACCGGCTTGTGAGACTTGTTTGTGTTTTTCTGCAAAGTCTAATTCGGAACAACATTATTAATGGTGAGTTTATCCAGTTTTTGCTGAAGCCTCAATTGCTCCTAAAGGCATTTTGTATTTTTGTGTTTATGTATCCATTACTGAACTTATGTATATATTTTATGTGTATGTATTTCTGTGTTTGTGTTTATTGAAAGTTAGAGCTGTGGATGCAGGCTTTAAAAATACATGGATTTTGTTTGAGTAGAAGTAAAATGGAGTATATAGAATGTAAGTTTTACAGGAGGCACACCAATTGTAGCTTAGAGGTGAAGATTGGAGAACATATCATACTATAAGTCCCTCAGTTCAAGTATCTTGGATTCTTCATACAAAATGACAGGGAAATAGAGGGGAATGTAAACCATAGGATTCAAGCAAGGTGGTCGAAATAGAGAAATGCTTATGGTGTAATTTGTGATGAAAAATTACCACTTAAACTTAAAAGGAAAATCTACTACATAGTTATAAGATTTGTACTATTGTATAGGACTGAATTTTGGTGATAAAGAGCCCAAAAGAAAGTAAGTTCAATGTTGCTAATTGAGAATGTTAGGATGGAAGGTGGTTACTCGTGACAAGATAGGATAAAGAATGAAGGCATAGAAAGTTGGGGGTAGCAACTATTATGGATAAGGCCATAGAGTCTCACCAACAACCCGTTATTTGATAATCATTTTGTTGGTAAATCATCATTTACAAACACTGTAACTTTCTTCCCTGTGTGTGTATTTTACCATTTTAGGCAGTTTTATAAGAACAAAATTATGATGTGAGTTCAACCATGTTTGTTTGCCCAATGCTGTTATATGAATATGAGAAAAATAAGTATTGAGTGTTGATGTTGTCTGGTTTCTGTGGGTCACTTATTTGTGGCTTGCTGTTTATCCTCAAATATTAATCTGTTTTGGCTAGTCTTCTCATTGTCCTGGCTTTGATGTAATTTTATATAGGATCTTATTAACGAATGCCCTAAGGTGCCAGTTGAGAAATTATGAAATGGAAAATATTTAGTAAAGATTACAACATGAGAATGCGCACTCGTTAGCATTCTTTTTTTGTGTATTAATTTACCGATAAGTAGAAAGGGGGAAGGGAATTTGGCAGCATTTAACTGATTTTAGCAAATGATCCCACCTTGCAGTTAAAGATCTCTTCATTGAAGTTCAAGCGTTTTGCATTGAGTTTTCACGGATTAGAGAGGCTGCTGCGTTGTTTAGACTTCTCAAGTCATTGGAATGATTGTTGATTTAGCCTGTTAATTTCCCCCCCTTTCATGATCCTTACAAGACTTCTCTGTAGATATGTATCTACCTAGAGCTAGGTAGCGATGTGTACTCTCAAATTACGGACAATAAAGATTATAGTTTGTTGGCGTACATACTCTAGTATTCTCTTCATGTTTTAGCGTTATTTGCATTTAATTGAAATGGGCTCATATTATGTAATGCTCAGGAGAGCAAGTGCGAATAGAGAATTAAGAGTAGACTTTTATAACTATTCTGGCATTCTCCCCCCTCTCCATTTTGCAGTGGTTGTCCTTGTGCAACCATTTTCTTTTACTAAGTAGTTAATCAGCAAACGAATCTTGAAGTGTCTTCATATTTATATATTTCATGCTCGAGTGTGTGTATGTGTGTGTGTGTGTGTTTTTTTTTAAATGGGTTTACAATGGTTTATTTCCCATCCTCTTCCTAACCCAGAGGAGGTGGGGGAAAAACATGTAAACCCACTGGTAACTTAGGGATTTTGAGGCTACAATCAAACAGTTAATATTTAAGCAATTGAAATTGAGCAATTAATGTGATGTTGGACAAAGAAGAAAGGAAGACAAATGAGTACTTTAGTTGGAGCACGACTGTGGAAACTTCACAGTTCACACAATTAACATCTTGATTTGTTGAAAAGTCAATTATGAACTTGTTAAACAAACAACCACTCAACGTTGCTGGTTAAGTAAATCGAGTCTTGTCATGCTCAATCAATATCATCAAAGTCGGTGCCGTGATTGTTAGATTTTGTCAAATTTTTGTGGTACATGTTCAGCCAAGGCAAACCTTTTCTCTACATATTAAGGATTAAGGGCTACTTAGAAATACTTCTAACTGGAAAAAGTAGAAAGAATTAAAAGGGTAAAATGAATTTAACTTATTCTATAAATTGAAATTAATTATTTATAAAAAAGTTAATTATAGAGACTAATTTTAATTTATGAAAGAAGTTAAACTCATTTTATATTCTATTTTTTATTAGAATTTTACCTTTTTTTATTTATTGTACTTTTTCTTCGAAAAATTAGTCGTTCATTGTAATTTTTAAAAATTCGACCCAAAAAAAAGTGTCTTTAAAACCATCGTATGATTAGAGTCGTAAAAACAGTTAGAGCAAAGAAATTTTTTTATCCTTGGTTCCTCTTTCACTCTCATTCTCACATCTCCCTTTAGTTTTTTAAATGAGTAAACTAGCAAATTGGTCCCTGACATTTTTAGGGCCATGCAGTTTAGTCCTTAAGAAATAAAAAATCCCAATATAGTCCATAACTTCTTGTTTTTTTCTTTCACTATAGTCCAACTGCGTGTTTCTTGTTAATTTTTTTTTATAATGTGTCACGTTTCGTGACACTGTATCATACTATTTGCTATCGTGGCACAAAAATAACGTCATTAGAGTTGAGATCTTCCAATGAAAAAGGGGGAGAAGAAAGAAAAAGGAAAAATTGGGAGGCACACAACGGTTGAAGTTGAAACATTTCAAGTTATAAATTTGACAAAGCCACGTCATTTTTGTGCTTTAGTAGACATTATAGTGACAGACAGTGAGACAGAGTGTCACTAAATGTGATACGTCGTAAAAAAAATTAACGGAAAACACACAGTTGGACTATAGTGAAAGAAAAAACAAGAAGTCAGGGACTATATTGAAGTTTTCTATTTCTTAGGAACTAAACTGTATAGTCCTATAAAAGTCAGGGACCAATTTGCTAGTTTACTCTCTTTTAAATCAATGGCCAAGATTCTTCTTGGAGCAAGAAATTCCATCCATATTTCTTACTTAAGAGGTTGTAAGAATTTTTCAGAGTAAGCATAGTATCAGGTCAACGAAGTATTTAAAACTAATTTTTATAAGAATGTTTTATTATTAAAAATGACTAGTTAATGAATTTAATGAGTATATATACTGAAGTTCTACAATTATTAGATAATGTAATTTTTTTATATTGACGTTGCATATTTGTTAAACTCCTATTTAATTATAATAAAATGTATTTGAAAAGGGAATGTATTTTATTTTCGTTGAATTAAATTGTCATTTTCTCAAAAATATTTTCGGTGAACATATTTCTTTCAATTTCCCTCCTGGGCTTTTCACAGTAATAATCTGTATAAAGAAATACTAGAATCACCAATCAAAGTTGCAAGATAAAACCTTCCAGACACATGCGCACATAGTCAATCATCAATATATGCTCTGGAAAAATTGTACAAAGATAATGAAAAAAACCAACGCAAAAAAGTATTTTAAATTGAACCATAACCATAATCCGTCTTCTGTACCACAGATACAATGATCAAAATTGTCATGTGATTAAACCCTGATGCCTTATTTATCTGATCACCGGTCCTCGCCAAACCAATGCCATAAAATGAGATACTGCAAAAACCAGTCCCTCCTATTGCAACTGGTTTGCCATGAGCATAGTCAGCATGACCAGCCAAAGGGAACTTCCTTGTAGAATTGAGCTACCTGATAAACCAAATAGCAAAAAAGATAAAGGAATCAGAACTATCAAGTGGATAAGGTGTTGACTAGAACTAGAACAATGTATGGTAAATATCTTGAAAAGTTTATTTCTGACTAGAGAAATTAAAAAACAGTCTTAATATATTGTGAATATTTCTCTGTCAAAGGAATCAAAAGGTTTGATTTTTCAAGAGTTCAGTAATTAGTACTAGTCATGTACCTAGGTAGGTTTATTTATTGAATCAAATTTCAGCTTTTCTTGAGAGTTTGAGAATTAGAACATATATATATGCAAGGTCTCGATCGAGTAAGACTAAATGCAGCTAAAACTTGTGTTTATCTTTGCTGAGAGTAGGAAAAAACCACATGTTGACTTAGCCATAGAGTTGTGACCTTACCCTCATTCTTACTGTCATCATTCAATGCTGGTGGTGCAGAAGTAGATGAGTTTGTCACTGATATTCCAAGGTCAGAGCAACCCATGCCAAGAGCACCTTGAATACAAATTTCATATCTCAAGTTAGCTTCTACTACTTTGGGGCACAATGTGAACATAGATCATCACATTTTTTACATCAAAATCAACCATAGAACAAATGGTTTTTGACTATGAGTGAGGCTTATAATCTTACATTCTCTGAAGCAAGGGAAGGCAGTGACATTGAGGAGATTGTTATAGCCAGCATCACATTCACAATTATAGGAGAACATGGATGTCTTGTTGCATGAGCCACCTCCACAATCAACCCAATGGCAAGCTACAAGAAAGAATATAAACAAAATGCTATAATATCGTAAAAAACATCAAACAGAAATATGAGATGCCTATGGTATGGGTATATCTTTCAATTACCATCAAATACTGACACATTGGCATTTCTTGCTTTTTCTTGTGCTGGGGAAGGGGCTTTGGAGCAAGAGTAGTCCAATGTACCTACAAAGGATATCGTGCAAATCTTTCAGCATCTGAGAAAATAAAATACTTGTAATAGTCATGAAGAAAATTCAAGAACTGTTTAAATCAATTATAATTCAAATCTTAATATAATAATCTCTATCTATGTCTATATAAACCCATGCATGAATGTTTGATGCAGCTGCAACAGAAAAATCACTATTGTTAGTAAGTTGTAGTACAGTAACACTTGGCATTTGCTAAACGAATAAAATTACAGAGGCTGAAACAATTTTCCACAAACATTGCTTTTGCATCTTAGGTTTTGTTGTGTTTGATTAATGCATTACAATTATTCATTTTGAGCCTTTGACTTAATGCTCTCACTTTATTTCCTCTCAACGCAAATGAAAAGTTTGGCAAGTTTATCATATAACAGTAGTAATCCTCTACTTCACCACTTTATAATGGGACTACACTGTGTTACAAATTTAAGATTGATTATATTGAAAATTATGCAATTGTCATAATCATAATACAAACAGTTAATACTTTGTGTTCATATTACTTTAACATCTTTGTCCGAGTAACACACTGACAGGATCCAAGTTTATCAAGAAAATCTCTAATTCTCTATCCCTAGGCAAGAAGTCTATTCATCTTGGTAAAATTTCCACCAAGTATCTCGCTACCCTTTTTTGTTATGATTTAGACTCTTGCTTCTAAACTGGTATATGATTTGGACCCTTCCACAGAGTATAAAATTTCACCAAATACCATATACCTGTTCAACCATTTGCAGCCAAAATAGACAACAAGAAGAGAATGTACTGCATAGCAATTTGTGCTTTGCATAATTACCATGTGTTACTGTGTTAGTATAGTACTAAGAATACACGTTTCCTCTAACAAATTTTTTTCCCGTTAGAGGCAGTGTCATGATTAAATCAATAGAGAAAAACAAAAAAAATAGTGATTACAAGTTTTTTTTTGTGTGGGCAAGAGAGTTCTTACAATTGGGAACTATGCAAGGAAGAAACTTCAAGTCTGTGTCATCATTGGAAGCAAGAGATTTCTTCCAACCTTGATCACACTCGCATTCAAATAAGAAAGTACTATTCTTAGAAGGTTTGCAGGTTCCTTTTCCACATTCAACTTCCTTGCAGACATCATCTGAGCTCATCTCACATTGAAAATAAAACAAAACAGCATACCAAAGCAATTCAGTAATCCCAAATTACAGATTGTAAAAAACAAAAAAGAAAAGGAAAGAACTTGAGAAGACCCTTTAGATGAACACTTAAAAACTCTCTAGCCCATCAAATTAAAATAACAAGTAAAACAGATCAGAGAAGGAATAGTTATACTAACCGAAGATGGGAGAAAGCAGAGAGGAGAAAGGAAGTCACTTGTTGTTGAAAGGGGTTGCAGAAGAAGAAATGCAACAAGAGCTATGACTCTTGCAAAGGCCATTTCTAACAGTCAAAGAGAGTTAGGGAGAGAGGCTCACATAACATAACAGAGAAAAACAAAGCTCAGATTTGGGTACTTGGACATATATAAGTGACTCATGGGCAAGTTTGAAAATGGGACTTTTTTTTTAATATGAATTTATGATGGAACGTGGATACATATGAAAAAGGCGTTCATGGGCACAGTGGGTCGTTGGAAGTTGAGTGTTTGGCATTGCCACATCTACTGCTACAGTTAATGTTTCGGTCTTACCAGTACCACCAATTATGGTGCTCCACGCAGTAACAACCATAAATATTTTTGATCATGCAACCGGCCAATGTGAATATGAAGTGATTGATCACTGACCAGATGAGAAGGGTGCTATGTTATCATGTTAGTGAATATGAAGTGATTGATCACTGACCAGATGAGAAGCGTGCAGCATGTTAACGGGGCGGGGCCGGGTACATACCCGCTAAAATTAATGGGTACCCATGCGGGTAGCAGGTATCTACGGATATTCACGGGTACCCATTAACGTTTAAGAATTTAAATTTTATATAAAAAAAGAGAGAAAATGTTATATAATATATTATAATATCATATTATATAAATAAATAATCATTATATAATACCATTACGTATCAATATATTAAGAATATCATTATAAAATAATATAAAATAAATTATATCTCATCATAAAATAATAAAAAATCCTAATATTCAACTATATTTAATAGAAAAAATATGTTTTAATGAGTACGCGGGTACCCGCGGGACGGATAGTATAATATCTATGCCCACTCATTATATAAATATGCGGGTACCCATTGTGGGCATATGCACGGGTATGGGTTTTTTGACATCCCTGTTAGCGTGAATAACCTTGGAAAAAGTCAACCTGTTTTTTTTTTCCTTTTTTTTTCTGTCAAATGTTGATAAGAGTGTCTTAAGTTAGAATACTAATTAAAGAATAATTTTTTAAAATAATATAATAAAATACAAAATTTAACTTATTTATATACTAAATATTAATTTTTTAGTAATTACTTTTATTTCATTCTTCTTTAGTCAATACCAACGGTTTAAATCCCAATCGTGAATGTGGTTACATCACAATCCTTAATATTACGGGGAATTACATATAAATGCATCTTATGCGATTTGTAGTCGTGAATACTTAAAAAATCATGACGATGTGGTAGTAATTGTAGTTGTAGACCTTGATTTAAAACCTTGATTAGTATCTATGAAACATTATAATAATATTTTTTTCTTTAACACACATTAAATAGAAATTAGTGAAGGCTAACTTTAATTTTGATTTGATTAGACTAAACTCTCATCTGGTCTCAAAAAAATTTGAGATTGATCATATTAATTTTTGAAAAAATAAAAAATTCGTTTAATTTAATTATTTTTTGTTATTTTTATTATCAATTTAGTTCTTTAATATTATTTCCTTGTAACAAAAAAAAACAGTTCTGAATAGAATTAAATTAAATAACTTTTTTGTCATTTAGAGATAAGAAAATACAATTTTCATCTCTTAAGAATCAATTTAAATTTTTTAAGAAAAAAATTGAGGGTTTGCTTGATTTGATTGTTTAAATAATATCTTTGAAGAAGGCTAATTTTCTCGAACCTTCAATTTGCATCCATCTCCATTTGTAGCCCATCACTTGACTTTTGATTTTCATACTCTTAGTAATGATGAGAGAGGAGGGGGGGGGGGGGGGGGGGGGGAACACTAATGAAAATAAATCGTCTTCATTCATAATTGTTGAGGAAGAAATTAGAGCAACACTACAATGCCGTTTGGATTGATTCGATTGAAAAATCTCCATATACTAGTACATACCTACAAATGATTATGATGGAGCAGTTAGCTAGATAATGGATATGTGGATGATAACTAGAGCTGGCTAATAAATGGTTCAGGTTGCCAATTTGGTTCAATTAATAACTCGTACCTTGTATAAGTCACCGATATTGAGTAAACTAGTAAATCAATCTCTGAAAAATAGAAAATTTTAATATAGTCCATAACTTTTTATTTTTTTTTATTATAGTCCAACGGTGTGTTTTTTGTTAATTTTTTAACGACATGTCACGTTTAGTGACACTCTGTCACTGTTTGCTATCGGGGCACAAAAATAACGTCATTGAGGTTGAGACCTTCCAATAAAAAAAGTGGAGAAGAGAGAAAAGCGGAGAATATGGAAACACACGACTGTTGGAGTTGAAGTCTTTCAAGATATAAATTTGATAAAACCACGTCAATTTTGTGTCACTGTGGACATTTTAATGACAAATAGTATGACAGAGTGTCCTTAAACATGACACGTCGTAAAAAAATTAACGGGAAACACACAGTTGGACTATAGTGAAAGAAAAAGTAAAAAGTCAAGGACTAAATTGCATGACCCTAAAAAAATCAGGGACTAATTTGCTAGTTTACTCTACCGATATTTTTTGTTAGGCTCCCATCCTTTGACCAAATACAATTTCTAAGGAAAAAGCTAACAAGTTTTTTTTTAGGACACTGGTTAAACTTTTAAAATTAAAAAGTTTTTATTGAATTATGTAATATTTAATACTGTAAATGCAATTAATATCATGATTTCAAATAAAAACCTAATATATATGTTGCCTTGACCAGTGTTCTTAGAACACTCTTGCCAACACCCTATTTAGAACTAGATAAATCTTTTCACCAAGACTTCCTATTCCCACTTATTTTTCAGGAATATATTTATGGACTCGCATATAACCATAATTTAAATAAATCAATTTTTATGAAAAATATAAGTTATGACAATAATAAATGTAGTTTACCAATAGTAATATGTTTTATTACTTCAAATGTATTAACAGAATAAATCATTGATTCTAACAAAAATAAAAATCCATTTTTTGAGGTATAATAAGATTTTTAATTCTCGATTTTTTTCAAGGTTTTATCAACATCATAAGGGACAAGTCTGCTTGAACTAGAAATATCTATATTAGGTTAAAATTAACTTTTACCATAAAATTTTTTAATACACAAACACAAACTCAAACCAAAATCTTGTTTAAGGAACACCAATCATCCATTGCACAAGTTACCAATATACTACTTATGTTTGGTTTTGAATTTAGAATGTTTCATATTATAGTTTTAAAAAGTGTTTTTTTTTTTTAACTTTTGACTAAATAATGATTTTAAAATTTTTAACTTAAAAACTAAAATGTTGTTTACACTATGTTTATTTCAACACTTGATTCGTTTAACCTATGAGTTAAGTAATATTATTTTTGGTGTCAAAATGAGTTAAGCTAGCTAAACCTTATTAAACCCCTTGTTGATCTATAAGAGTGTAAAAAATTACAATTTTCCCTTAACTATTTAAGCCCAATTTTTAAGTGAGTGATTTTTTTTTAAAAGTAAAATGTTAAAAATTATTTATCCTAAAAGAAGAATGGTAAAAATCATACAATTGCAATTATAAAAGTAAAAGGTAATTAAGCCAAATTTATTATCTATATTAAAGTTAAAAAGCTGACTATTGACTTACCATTTTCGCTTCTTTTCTTAGTTTTGAGCGGACATCAGTAAAACTTACACATTCTAAATTCTTTTTCATTATCTTTTTAACTCTTCTTAAGATAGTTATATTATCACATTTAGAGTGTGTTTGGTAAGTCATTTCAGCTAGCTGAAAGCTAAAATTAGTAGCTGAAACCATTTCAGCTATGTTTGGTAAGGTAACTTTTTTGGGTAGCTACTAACTTTTTTTGAAAAGGTATACTTGAGGTAGCTTTTTTAACTCCAATTTTCAGCTACTAGCTGAAAATTAATTACAAGTTTATCTCTCAACCACCCCCACTTATTATTATTTAATAATTAATGATGTTCTTATATGTCATTTTACCATTTTCAGCTAGTTTTACCAAACACATTCAATAGTTTTTCAGCTTTCAGCTAGTTTTAAGCTTTCAGTTAGCTTTTCAGCTAGTTTTCCCAAACACACTCTTAAACTCTTCTAAACACTCTTAATTGCTTCTCATTAAAACATTAAATTCATATATATAGATAGACCACACACACATGTACATATATACATATAACTTTCAATAATGATTTTTGGCTAAAATATGTTTTTGGTCCCCCAAAATATCCCGATTTTCCCATTTGGTCCTCTAAATTTTTTTCCCAAGTGGTCCCCAAAATATTATAATTCATTCCCAGTTGGTCCATCCATTAGTGCACCGTTTATTATCTCTGTTAAATGCTTACGTGGCAGCTTATGTGAACCAAACAAGCAACCCGGACTGCCTATGTGTCACCTTATCTGTGCAGACATACATGCATTATTCTCTACAAATAACACCACTACATTTGCCTCAGATGACAATCCATAAGCAGTCAAATCCATTGCATGACCATCACAACTCAATTATCTCAACCCATCATGCATACTCATCTCAGGGATTAAATACCATAACTTACATCCAACATTATACCCATATTCCTTAAGAATGTCTACTGCCTCAAAGTATGACCACCTATCTACATCAATGACTACCACAACAATATTCCCTTTCACATATTTGATTTCAGGAACATGTTCAAAGTTTCCACCATAATGAATGTGCAGGTAAAATGTGTCCTCCATACCTAAAACAACAAACAACAAACAACAATAAAAGATAGACAAGTTACCAATCTTAACCCCATCAACAAAAAAAACTTAATGATAGAACACAAAAAAATCTACATTCTGAAACAAACAACATAACCCAAGCTTAAAAAACAAGTGCAGAGGAAAAAATCAACGCAAAAAATTATGAACCTTTGGGTGAAAGCTTTCATCTCAAGGAACTATTGAACTATACTAAAGGGGGAAAAATCAAAACTTACCTTGAGAAGTCTG
Source organism: Sesbania bispinosa (assembly GCA_026901365.1). Taxonomy (NCBI): domain Eukaryota; kingdom Viridiplantae; phylum Streptophyta; class Magnoliopsida; order Fabales; family Fabaceae; genus Sesbania; species Sesbania bispinosa. The sequence goes on along the minus strand of QLOH01000048.1, from coordinate 1,212,748 downwards.
TAGATTACGCACAACGATCTCTTCACTCGAGCAAGAATGAGGATTTCTTCACACTATCAACCACTTAATGGAGTTCAATCGCAGGAGAAGAGCAAGTTCATGCGAAACTCCTTCTAACACAAGTCATTGTGCCCTAACACTCACGCGGGAATATGAACCATCAGTTACATAAAAGACATGTAGGAATGATAATGTGACACATAGGCAAGCCAGGTGGCTTTTGATCCACATAAGCTGCCATGTAAGCATTTAACAGAGATAATAAATGGTGCACTAACGGAGGGACCAAATGGGAATGAATTATAACTTTTGGGGGACCACTTGGGAAAAAAATTTGGGGGACCAAATGGGAAAATCGGGATATTTTGGAGGACCAAAAACATATTTTAGCCATGATTTTTCTATGATCTATCTAGCATCATTTGCCTTTTTTGTACTCCACATATTTCATTTTAGTTACTGTCTTTTTTTTAAGACCACATGTATCCTTCATAGGAGTTAGGCAATCCTGCTCGAGCCGGGTAGGACCTCTATGGACGACAAAGCTCTCCCTCCAAGTATTTAACACACATGCATACTCAGGGTTCGAACATTAATCTATGTATTTTTGCATGTTCGAGACTTTTATGAGTTCTACAAGTTTATGATACCCGCTCAATACGTGGGTTCATATATAATCAAATCTAATATATATATATATATATATATATATATATAGGGTGGGGATCAACTTACTCCAGTAGTAACTCTTGGTAAAGTTACTCTGCTTAATAACTACTTATAGAATGTGAATTTCATCAATCCAACCGTCATATTAAAAGTTTTCATTAACTAGATCAAACCTACAAAATTTCATAAAATTTTAAAACTATTTGATGTTTCATCAAATCACTTCAGTGTAACATACATTATACTTTTTAAAATATAAGTAAATGTCTACTATAGGATTACATACCTATGAATGTCTAATTGATCTAAAATTTGGTGTGCATAATTATCATATTAATATCACATTATTCAACGGTTAGATTATTTAAATTCATATTCTATAAGTAGTTGTTAAACAGAGTAACTTTGCCAAAGTTACTCCTGGAGTAAGTTGATCTTCACCCATATATATATATATATATATATATATATATATATATATATATATATATATATATATATATATATATATAGGGAACATATCTAGTGGGAAAGACAATTTTATATGAGAGTGAGAGGGTTTAATATTAGCCATGAGATTAAAATATAAGGCTGAGATTAAAAGAGTCATTAAAACTAATCATGTGTCTCCTTTGTCCCGTGTTTTCTCTCTTCATGGCTTGGCATTTTTCATCAAAACAATACCCAGAATATTGTTACCTATCAACAAACTATCTATTCATTTCCCTGCTTTGTAGCAATGCTAATAAAAAAGGAAATGCAATAAAGTAACATCCTGTAATGCTTCCCATTCACTTGAGACAAATAGAAAGGAAATAATATATATGGCTAATGAGATATGTAAACCTTGATTGATTATGCAAGCCTTGCCAAGGGACTGAATAGTTTCCATTTATGCAAGTGACAGCAACATTAATGCCTTGGTTGATTATGAACTTCAACGTGACACGAGGACAAGGAAAAACATTGGGGATCGAGGAATAGCACAACCAAACTCCAATCATTTTTGTATGTATGACGCTGGGTATTGAAGAAAAACATAGTTTAAAAGGGCTTGGAACGATGTTGGGTCCGCTGGAGGAAAAACGTTGGGTCTAGTTCAATGGGGCTGCGAATTCTGGTGATGGTCAGGGGGCTACGACGGCTCAAAGTGTAATTGGGAATTTTTGGGATTAAAGCTCTAGAGGGAGAGGCACGTGATTAGTTTTAATGACTCTTTTAATCTTAGCCTTATATTTTAATCCCATGGCTAATATTAAACCCTCTCACTCTCATATAAAATTGTCTTTCTCATTAGATAAATATAAACAATTCCCTAACTTAACAAGTATATTCCTACTTCTCCATCAGGCTCTGGTATCAGAGTCCCCAACGGAAGGGGTTATAAATGAAAGAGAAAAGTAGGCAGCATGCGGACTGCTAATACAATATATATATACATATATATAAATAGTTAACAATATGCAAAAAGATGCAGAAAAACATTTATAAAAGCATAAAAATAAAATGTGTGTGTGCTGAAGCGCTACAGTGCCGATGGGATCAGCTACTGAAACGCGGTAGAGTCGTCGGAATCAGTGTAGTAGCAAAAGAAAAGAAGTGATAAGAGAAGAGATTTTATTGATAAATCGGAAATCTTATACAAAGAAGACTGTATATCTCAGAAGCTCTCTTTCTAAATTCTCTCTCTCTCTCTCTCTAACTATTTGATTGAAAGGGTACCTCACAAATGGGATTGAGGCCTCCTTATAAAGACATTTAAAATATTGTTTCTACAGTTCAGGTAACCATGACTGAAACTGTAGCTACAAAATAAGTTACAAAGTTAATGACGAAAATATCCCTGGTGCTTGAAATGACAAAATTACCTATGGTTATCAGTCTTCTCCCAGGTCTATCCCAAAACAATCATCTTCATTTTGATTGATGTCGCCGGAAGAGGCTGCAGAAGAGACAGAACTTGGCACTTTCTTGGAGGATTCTACTTCATCATTTTGAATAAGTTTAAGAATATTTTGCAAATTTTTTGCAAAACTTTCTTTTGATTGAGAGGCTGCTAGTGCAGCTGTTATCTTGACTTTCTGGTTCAGAAACAAAGATGTCTCTGGGTCTGCTGCTTTGAGATATTTTGGATTATTTTGAAACCACAATTTGACTTCAGTTGATTTACCTTGGAGAAGAGGCAAGTAATTCTTGTTCTCATGTTTCCCATACCTGTACTGCCATGAAAATACCCGAGCTAAAGAGAAGGATGAGAAGAACTTGAGATCAGCGGCAATCCATGATTCCTGTTGGTCATACATTTTACAGAATTGCTTCAATCCTTCATTTACTGGGGATGGGAGGATTGCTTCAATTGGACTGAAAAAATCCCACCATTGGAGGAACCAATTCAGAAAGCTGTATTGGGTGTTTCTCTTAAAATATATCAACCATGAATGGCGACTATTTTTGTTTTGTTGCCAAAAGACCCTTGTCCAGGCATCCACATAATCCCAGTAATTATATCCAATGGGATAAAAATTTTGGGAAAACTTGGTGATATTGTTGGGGTTCTTCCCATATTGGCCTGGTGTGAGTACTTTTAATATTTGGATTGTTGAATGGGTTATATTTGAGGAATCATTTTGATCCCTATAATGCTTGATTGTGACATAATTTGAGTCCACTAGTATAAACTCATAAAACTGTCAATTTTTGTTTTTGGCTGATGGTCTAAAGTGGAATCCTTCTGGAAACACTTTGGAGGGAACTTTGTGTGGGGAACTATCCCAGAACTTAGGTTCCATTTGGAGTACTGAAGAAAAGTTGTTTTTTGAGATATAATGATTTTGGGTTTTTTGAGTTGAGATTGGATTTTGGGTTTGTACTACTTGGGTGTCTTGCGATATTATTTTCTTTTGCTTAGGGTCGTTGACCACTATTTGGCTTTCGGCTGGTTGGTTTATGAGGATCGCAAGGTTGGTTTGGCTTTCGTCCTCATCTTCTCATGAGGCTATATCAGCTCAGGTTTTCTTGGGGAGATGGGTTAGGCCACAATCTTGGAGGGCTAAGAGTGTTTGGATTGGAAAAGCATAGTGGACTTTAGTTTGTTTGGCTATTTGAGAGGATGGGTTTGGCTGCTGGGTAGATGACCTAGAAGGGTTAGGTTGCCGGGTAGATGACCCAGATTGGGTGGAAGACCCAACTTGTTTGAATGACCCTGGTAGGGCTAGACGGACTCCTCTGCCTCTTGAAGAGGCCAGGCTAGTGGCCTTTTTAGGCATCAAACTATTTTCCCTGTAAATATTCATATGTAAGATAATCAAGGAGAGAATTTGAGGTGTCGTTGAGATATTCAATTTCAAAATAAAAAACACTTAAAATTGCTTGTCATCTTGCAAAATTTGTTTAGATGCTAAATTTTTAACATCCTTTTGTAAAATATCTTTTGCAGACTTGCAATCGACCCTTATAAAAAACTTTTGATTTAATAAATCAGATTGAAATTTTGAAACACAAAGAACGATTGCCAAAACTTCCTTTTTAACAGTAGAATACTTTTGTTGTGTAGGATTCCAATGCTTTGAAGTGTATGCAACAATTTGTTCCTTTTCATTAAGTCTTTGTTTAAGAATGCCGCCATGCCTAATATCTGAGGCATTAGTTTCTACTATTTTGAAAGCTTGGGGTACTCAAAGATAGAGACATGAAAGATCTTTTACTTGGAGTTTGATTTGTTTAACAATGTTTGTATGTTTATCCGTCCAAGGAGGAGGACTTTTCTTGAGACAATCATATTATTTAATTGTGTTATTTAATTGTGGAAGGAAATCTCCTACGTAATTCCAACATCCTAAGAACCTTTGTAATTGAGTTTTATCAATAATTTGGTTAGAAAATTTGTCAGCAAATTCTACAGATCTGCTTATAGGTGTAATTGTTCCTTGGTGAATTTTGTGACCAAGAAATCTAATTTTTGTTTGGAAAAGATTGACTTTTGTCCTAGAGACTACTAGACCATTCTTCTGAACAATTTTGACAAAGATATTTACATGTTTGAAATGTTGATCAATAGATTGAGACAAAATTAGTACATCATCAATATAAACAATGGCAAACTTTGAGTAGGGATTGAAGATATCATTCATAATTTTCTGGAACTCAAAAGGAGCGTTTTTTGATCCAAAGGGCATTACATTCCATTCATATTACCTAAATGGTACTGTGAAAGCTATTTTATACTTATCTGATTCTTGAATTTGAATCTGCCAGTATCCTGACTTCATATCAAATTTTAAAAATATTTTCACTGAATGTAAACGATTAAGAAGATCCTTTTTATTTGGAATTGGATACCTTATCCATTTAAGTACTTGGTTTAGAGGTTTGTAGTTTATTACTAATCGAGGCGTTCCTCTTTCTAGTTCTGCTTACTTATTAACATAGAAAGCAAAACATGACCATGGACTCTTGCTTTCCCTAATGAGACCTTTGCTAAGGAGATCTTTTATCTCCTTTTGGAAATATTGAAGTAATTCCTCATTCATTTGGATTGGTCTTGCTTTTGTAGGGATATGTTTTTCATTAAAATCTTTTTCATAAGGGAGATCCACTATGTGTTTTTTCCTATTCCAAAAAGCATGTGGAAGATCAGAACAGATTGATGATTGAATTTGTTCTAACAAATCTTGTATTTTCTTTGGAGTATGGGGTTGTTCAAATTGTGATTGGATGGGCTTAAAAGAGATTTCTTCTTTTAAAAAGTTAATCTGTTTAGTCTTACGGTGGATGATGTTAAGATCTCGGATAATTTGTTTTCTGGTGAATCTAAAAATAATTTGCTTTCCTAAGTGCCAAGTTAATATTCCTTCGTCGGAAATTTCTAAAGGAAATAAAGCTCTAATGAAGGGTGTTCCTAATATTACTTCATTCCTAAGGTTTTTTACTAGAAGGAAGGGTGTTTCAACCTGGAATCCCTGGTTGTCAATTATTGCTTTTGATAATTTGTAATTAATCTTTAGTTTAGAGCCATTGGCTATGCTGAGGTTTTTTCAAAATACTTTGTTGGGATTAATCCCTCTAAAATACAATTTGAGTATGCTCCTGTGTCAATAAAGCCACTGTCTCTAACACAAAATATTTAACAATTATTTTAACATTTATGTAAAATTTTTGAATTTTTAATTGATTAATTAACCCTAAAAAATTTCTTGTTTCTTCCTCTTCCTCTTCTTCCTTTTGAGGAATTTATTTTTTATTATTGTTATCAAATTCTGTTTCTTTTTCAATCCTTTCTTTTTCTTCTTCTGACCCTACTTCCAATTGTGAGAGGATGTAGTGGTGGATTTGTTGTTGTTCTTTTATTACTTTTATTTCTAACTTAGGTTACGAATTTCAACTTGTAAATCTTGAACTGTGACTGGTTTTGAAGGAGTTTGTACTAATCTTTTCAGGATTGGTTTAAGATCAAATTTGTTCTTAACAATAAGATCTTTTGATTTTTTCTCTTCTAAAACTTTCTTAAGTTTTCCGAGAAATTGCCTTTTCTTTTGAGGGTCAGGGATTGAAAGTTTTAAACAAAAGATCTTGTTATGTTATTAGGACATTAATCTTAGGAGATTCTTCATTTTCTGAAGAAGGTAAATCATCATTCTGGATGTGATTTAAGTCCTCAGATGATTTTGAGGTCTCCTCCTCATCATCTTCCTCAGATGTTTCGGCTAGGAGGTTATTAATTTGGTCTTCTACATTTTGGTCTAGGTTAAGGTTTCTAATCTTTCTTTTAAGCCTATGGTATTTACTAACATGACCAAGTTTATTACAAGTGTAGCAAATAACTGGCTTTTTTGGCTGTTTGGATTATGTAGATGTTTTTGTTTTATTTCCTTTTCTAGGTTTTCTAGCTTGGTTATTGGACCTATGCTTGTGATATTTAGGTTTAGACTTTGGTTCATGCTTTACCTTTGACTTGGGCTTTCCCTTAGAGCAGGATGGTAGACCAAATTGTTCACAGAATGATCCTAAATCTCTTTTGTTTAGGGCCATTTCTTTAGCTAGCTGATGTTGGATTTTATCATCCTGACATATTTTTAAGGCTACCTTTTGAATGAATGAGATCAATTTCTCGTAGCTTAATTTATCATATGGAATTTCTCCATTTGGGGATTGACTTCTAATTTTGTCCCTAACTTTATCTCCTAAGGATTTTGGAAGACTTGCTAAGAATTTTTCTTTCCAAAAAGGTTGTTGGCTATCGTCTTTAGTGTAAACCCTAGTCAGGAAGGTATCTCTATACCACCTAAAATCTACTAAGGTTCTACACTTAAGGTTGGTTAATAATAATTCTGCAGACCTATCTCTCCACAAGGATGGGTCTCCAATGAAATGTTGAGCTATTGTAAATATTAGGGTATTTACCGAATCAGGGACAATTTCCCCATTATTGACAATAGGTTCAGAGTTTGAATCAGTTGTTACTGCTGAGAAAATCTTAGTTTTCTCCTTTTCAGTAAGATAGTTATCCCACCATCCTTTAAATTGACCAGTAAATCCCGCTACTAAGATATTTACTATTACCTCACCAGAACAATCATGTGATGTCGGGTATGTGGTGGCTACCATCGTCATATGTTAGAAGGTGTTAAGAATGTTATATTCTGTTTGGCCATCTATATTCCATTCATAGATATTATTGGCACTAAAACTTTTAAAATTTTGATTCCTTTCTTCTAAAAGGATATCAGGGGCTGTTGCCTTTTGATAATAAAGTTTTGTTGGGTTTTTCCAACTTGTATTAGAGGTAATGATTGGATTTACTCTATCTTCAGAGTTGGTTTCTGATTCTCCATCAAATCTATCATTATGATCAACTACATTTATAGACACAACAAGTTTTGTAGTTTGCCTAGTTTTGGGCCTACTAGTTGACACTTTTTCTGTAGATTGTGAAGTTTTCGGCACAGTTTTAGTTAACATTTCATTAACTTTTCCTAAAACTTCACTTACATTATTCTGACTTTCTTCTTCTTCCCTAGGTTGTAATTTTAGAAGTTGTAAGCTTTGTCTTAATTTATGGTTCATTCTAAATGGGTTAAACAAAGGTTTCTTAATATGGGATTCTATCGTAGATGATGATTGAACTTCCTTAGAAGAAGATGCTACAGAAGTTGGAGTTTGTCTAGTGAATATATTTTCTCCTATGACTTGAAGACACTTGTTTGTATAGTTTGCTTGCTCCATTAAGCTTTTAACATCTTTAGAGGTTACTTCCTCTTCTAAACTTTTGGTTTTGAATGTCGATGCCATTATTGGATTATCTTTGGAATCCTTAACATTGGGAAGTTGATATTGATTTGGTGGAGGTAATTCCGATTGGATTACTCCGCCATCTTTGAGTTGCCAATTTGTGATGAGAGTAGTGGATTTTTGTTGAAAAGGATAATCTATATTATGTTTAATTGTATAACCATAAAACCAATCAAAAAATGGGATATTAGTTCCTACCTTGTTAAGAAAATGATAGAAATTTTCTTGAATTTTTTCCCTTTGATTTCTCTTAAAATGTTGGAAAAACCTTTTTCTTTGAGGTTCCCAATTCTCAGAGTAAAAGTCTTTTCTAAGGGATTCTTTATCTATGGTAAACTTATGAGATAACATCATAATGATCATTAAGAGAAGAGTACGTTGGGAATTGGATAGACCTTTGGTCTTCTTCTTCATCTTTGTGGTATGTTGTTCTAGAAATAGTTGAAGTTGTATCTATCCCTCTAAGATTAAGTTCAGGGGGTATGTGGATAGATTGAGGTACACCCGATTGGGATGCAACTGAGAATGACCTTCTTGCCGAAGCAAAATCTGACATTCTAGAGGCTTCAGATCTGGAGGAAAATGAATTCCTCCTATCAAATATTATTTCAACTTTCCCTGTTTCAAATTGCCTTATTTGCTGTGTTTTAGGAGTTTTTATTGGAAGAGTCGGAGCTGCTCTATCCATTGTCCATTTATCAGGCAAGACTATGTCTTCCCATCTAATAACTTTTGGAACAGTAACATTTGCCCTTGTCATGTCAGTGATAAACAAGGTTGTTTCCCCGTTAATTTTAGGTTTAAGGAGTACCTGCGAGTTGCAGGTATTCATGACCTTATATTGGATTCTATACAATAGAGCAGCTGGGATAGACCATTCTTTCATATCTAAGCCATTAAGTTTAATGTTTAAATGTAATGAGTCTAAAAGATTCCTATCTAATAAACTCAATGTTTTATTGGGGTAACAGTTAAAGTATACTGGCCCATGGCCTAATTTAACTTGTTTCAACAGTTCCTATTAAGGAGTCTTGGAATTTGTTGTGCCTAGTATCTTTTAAGCACATTAAGATTGAAGCATTCAAACCTTCTCCTATCAAAGGTTTGACTGCTACTTGTACACATCCAATGTGTATATATTTATATTTTTTAGCATGTTGTGCTATTGATTCTTTGGATAAAAGGTGAAATTCTTCTCCAGCCTCTGGGCCTAGGGGAATATTGTTTTAAGATGTTTTAATAACATAATTAGAATTATGTTTGATTAGAGATTCTTCAGGCATGTATAGCTCATCCTGAGGAATCTTTGAGATTTGTCAATTATCTATTTCTTGATTGATATCCTCAAAGCACACTTCTTGATCGAATATGGTATGCTTTGGGCTTAACTGATTGGTTTCCTCTTTGGGAAATAAGTTTTGGTTTTGTTGTGAAGAAGAAGTAGAAGCTGAGGATTTTAAGGAGAGGTGGGAGAAAGATCAGAGGAGTCTAGATATAATTTCATTAATTCTGATATCTTTGCCTCCATTTGATTCCATAAAAATATGCTTATTAAGTTAAGTTACTGCTTACTTTATAAATCCATATGTTTATTTTTATTATAAAAACTTTTTTTTTAATTCCCATTCTTAACCATAGCCACTAACTTTCTTTCTTTTACTCTTTGATGGTAACATCGACAACTTAGACTTACTGCCTTCAAATAGGGCTTATTGATACAGTTCCATAAAAAAGTAAAGTACTAAAAATTTGTACTTCCAGTTAAGAACAGTATTGTTTATATTAATTAATTTACAAAACATTTATACAGATAAATATATCGGATTCATAAATATAAACAGTTCCCTAACTTAACAAGTATATTCCTACTTCCCCATCAGGCTTTGATACCATTCATCTATCTATCTATCTATCTATCTATCTATCTATCTATCTATATATATATATATATATATATATATATATATGGTTCATACATTAATTTATGTATTTTTACATGTTTGAGACTTTTATGAGTTCTACAAGTTTATGATACCTGCACAATGTGTGGGTTCATATATAATCAAATCTAATATATATAATTTTTTTTCTTTATTTTTTAATTTTGAGCCACATTAAAAAAATTTACCCATTCTAAATTTCTCCTTCTTTGTCTTTTTTTACTCCTCTTAAGATAGTCACATTACAACATTTCAACTCTTTTTAACACTCTTAACTACTTTTCATTAGAACATTAAACTCACACCATCTCATTCATTGTCTTTCTAACTCTTCTTAACATTTTTGGTGTGACTCGAGCCGAGAACATCCATAGGGCTAGCTCTTGTTGCGTGGATTTCTTTTCATATATACAAAACTCGATTCCGAGATCTGTTGAAGGGAAATCAAATATGTACCACTTAAATCAACCACCACTTAGTAACTCCTCTTTATATGACATCATTAATTAAAATGATAATTAGTAAGACATTGTTTGGTTCAAAGGTGGGGAGGGGAGAGAAAATAAAGCTTATAATTTACTTATATACCTCTTTACTTTTATAACACATAGTTTTATTAATATGAGTGTAGGGGTATTTAAACCATTTTAATTATTTAAGTTAAACTCTCCCCCCTCCAAATCCCCCCATTATTGGAAGGGAGCAAAAAGAGCCTTACGAGGGATCTTGGCCCATTCCCCCCTCTCCCTAAAAATTGAACCAAACATAAAAACTCATTTAAAATCTCTCTCCTCCCTTCCAAATCCCTCCAACCAAATATAGTCTAAGAATGAATGGAATAATTAAATAGAATTAAGAACAAAATATTATGAGTAAATGAAAATAATCTTTGACTTTATACTCATGCTTTTTAAATAGTAAACATTCATTATTTTTCATAATCCTTAAATCCAAATCAATGACAACACTATGATTTTTTTGCCATAGTTTCAATTTAATAAAACTACTTTTGCTTACAAATTAAAAATGATGTGTTGCATATAGAAGTAAAATCCAAATATAAAATAAATAATGAAAATATCTTTTCAACTATTTGATAAACTCATCACTTTATAGTTTCTACTCTATCAATAATGAATATAGATCAACGGAGTTGGTTCAAGTGATACATGTTTGTTTTCCCTTAAATATGATCTCGGGTTCGAATCAATCCTTGAACAGAATTGCCTCCCATGGAGGATATATACCCGTGGTACGATTAAATCAAAAAATAATGAGTATAGATCATCGGTTTTTTTTGGTAATTATTTTTTATTTATTTGTTTTATATTTTCTCCTTTGACATAATTTTTTTCTAAACTTAACAATGTTAAAATATGATATCTTTTATATACTAAATTATAATAAATAATTGAGGAACTTCTTGAACAGGTAATAATATATAAATATTATATTTTGAGCTTGCATATATAGAATGAATTCATTTATTTTTTTAGGAAGAAATTAAATGGAGGAACTTTTAAAAAAATTGAGTTATAAAAGCTAATTTAAAGTTATGAAATAATTCATTTTACCTTCGTATTTTTTGTATTTTCAACTATTTATTGTAACTGTTACTGTAGATAAAGTAGCTTGATCAAGAATGCATATGTTTAAATAGTTAATTAACTGTACCCGGCCTTTCTTGACCACTAGAGAATAGAGACTAAACATTTGTCAACAACTGTTAAATGCATCAAGCCGACGTATCGATATTCTTATAAATTTGTCCCAGCGCCGGCTTAAGGGCTAAGCAGGTAAGGCCTTTGCTTTAGGCCCCTAAAAAAAGCCTCTTACAAAATTTTGTTAGTATTAATATACCTCTATTAAATTAATTGTAAAATTATGTTTGAGAATAAAATTTAATTAATATATTATGAGTAACTGTTAATTTTTATTGGTACTAAAAATTATATTTAATGAGCTAACAACTTTTTCAATAAATCATAATTTTGTTTAGGAAAAAGAGATTGGTTAATTAATACTAATAGCTAAAGAAGCCCCAAAGCTTTTTTTTATCTCTATTCTCTTACTAATCAATTCTGATTTCTATCTTTTTCTTTTCTCTCTCCGTGACTTCTCATCTACTGATTCTACTCCTTGGCTCCTTGCTTTCTTCTTGAACATTGCTTCAGTAATCAGTAGTTCAGTTTGACACATTAGTCAATACCCATTAGTTTATTCTCATCTCTTATGTGCTATGCATAAGAGCATGTGTCTTTATTTCAAGTGGTAGAAGGAGCTAGTTGGCATTTCTTCCTTTTCAGTGCGACAGTGCGTCATATCATGTAAAAGCCAAAAATTAAAACTTGTTGTACTGTTATTCACTTAATTTGTCTTTTGTAGATACTTGTTGCATGTTCCTTTATCAAATTATAATTGTCTTTTCTATTAAAAAAATATTAATTTAGTAATCTTAAATCTAATACCGTGATAGTTTTTCATAAATAAGTTTTATATATATTATTAAGCTTCTACCCAAATCTTGATCAACTGCATGATTGATTTTCAAAATAACTTTTTTTTAATTGTTTTATTAATGATTAATCTCAAAATAAACTGTGCAGTTTATGAAAAAGTTGAAATTAAGAAAAGTGACTTTTTGGTTTAAGTCAAAATAAACTTTTTTAATTTTTTAATTATTTTTTTAATTATTTTTGGTTTTTTATTTAGTGTTAAAAATTAAAGTCACTAGACTGTATACTTTTGAAAGAAAAATGCTTAAACCTTGAAAAATCTTTGAAACATGATAATTTGTTGGATTTATTTTCAGAATTAAATATCTTAAAGGAAATTATAGGATTGGAAAATGATAAACCAATTGACATTCTTAATTATATAAAAAGAATAGATTCTTTTCCAAATGCATATATAGCTTATAGAATAATGTTAACAATTCCAGTATCAGTTGCTTCAGCTGAAAGGAGTTTTTCAAAACTAAAGATAATAAATACTTATTTAAGATCAACAATGTCTCAACAAAGATTAAACGGATTGGCCTTATTATCTATTGAAAAAAAATGTTAAATGAAATTAATTACGACAATTTAATAGATAATTTTACATCACAAAAACTCGAAAAATAAATTTTAAATAAGATTATAATACATTTTAACACAAATTGTTCTATTAATAAATAAAAAGACCCCATTCTTAAGTTTGTTTTAGCCTCCCAAAATCTTGAGCCGCCCTCATTTGTCCTCAAAACAGACATAATATATATTGAATTATTCTGGAACTTAACATAATATAAGAATGCTACTTATCATAAAATAAGGGAAATTTACAATCTCTTGGGCCAGGACGTACTCTAATAGTTTTCTTTAAAATAAATTGCATGACCATGACAGGGCTATAATTTACATACGACCGAACTGTTTGATTGTGACAGTTATTGAGCCATGAAGATAATGAAATCCATGGAGTCCTTTTCCAGTGGGCAAATTAATCGACCTTGGTGGCCATAGATTAATTGATGGCCTTTAATGAGTCTTATCTATACAAAGAATGATTTTGGTATATCTTGTATGTAAAGCGACATTTACTTACACTTGTCAAATAAATAAAAAATTAAAAATGATTTCAACTTTTTTTTTAAATTATATATAATTAATTTCTACAACTCAATATTTTTAAAAATCCTCTTATTTAATTTTTTTCTTATAAATATCTATAAATTTATAAGAATATTTTTATAAATTCAAATTCAAACATTCATCTAAGTTAAAAACTCATGAGTTAGAAAACTAAACCAAACCTTTACTTATAGCTTCATGGACCCCAAGACCCAATCCATCATTTTAGATGCACAAACACGTTTGCACATACTCTGCCCCAGATTGAGACTCTAAATTCTACATTACGTACACATCCTCCAATACCATATACCAACATGTTCACGTCATCTTCAGATGCGGACATAAACATGTTCACAGGAGAGGAGTGGATACAAGTGCTATGCCCATATCACATGCTTGAGATTTGTCAGGAGGCAGGAAAATTCACATTGCTTGAGAATGGGCTAGGGGAATGGTAATAGTAAATTAAAATATATAGGTTCACATGATCCTAGAGAATGGTAAAAAAAATCTCACCGTTCTCAGTGAACAAAAAAGTTAGCATTTTTGTTTTGCTTGGATTGCATGTGACAATCTCCAATTTTTGCCTCAACATTGATCTATGGTTAGTTTAATTCATTAAGCCACATGTTCGTCTCGAGTTAATTACTGGATTATTCCAAAGAGAGTGACACATGTTATTGGATTATTCCAAATTCCTTCTGGAATAATCGAGTACTGAAGAAAAAGTGCTCTCAAACAACAAATGCTTTTAAAATATATTTGTCTATAAAACATGTTTGTAGGTACCTTCCTGTGGGGAGGAAAGCAACCTAAACACAACTAAAAAAGCATATTCTTTGAGGCAGCCGTACTAGCCCTACATAAATACAAACAAAAAGGTTGAAAGGATCCAAAAAGTCTTTGATGCGCATTGGTAGATAACGCTTTGAAACCCATGTGAACAACGCTTGAACCATTTTAAGAGATTCTCTATGGTAATATGCTTCAAGAGTCAGGACCACGTCTTCCGTGCTCCACAATGTTCACATGAATTAGGAGTGGTTTACGGTAGAAAATGAAATATGGGCAATTTACTGAGTACGTTAAATAAAAGTAATTTAATATTAATTTTAATGAAATTGATTTATTTTCATTATTTTCAATTACAAACCAAAAGTCACTGAATAATTAAATTTAAGAGTGAATTTTCAAGTTGACAAAAAAAAAAGAGAGAGAGAGAGTAAATTTTCAAGTTCATTTTTTAAATTTGAGATATGATTTGCTTATCAATCAAAATTTAGATGATGTATTAAATGTAATATATTTAAGCTTTGAAGTTTTACAAATGAGATGGTTAAACACTAATGATTATTAATTAATTAATGATAAATCTTCAATATTAGTGAATTTATAGGTTAATTTTAGATAATTTTAGTCATTTAAGTCATTAATTAGTAGGTGAAAAATTAATTTAAAATAGTTAGGAATAAATATTTGTGTTATTTTAGGTGATAACTAGTGGTTAAATTCTAGTATATATGTTTTGATTAATTTCTAATATGGTGTTTTTGTAGATATATTATTAATTAGCAGTAAAATGATGAAGGGAATATAATTTGGATGAGCTTTTGGGGACAAGAAAATATGTTTGGAAACCTTTGTGTGCCACCATAAAGTTGGAAAAGCGGTGTAGTCATATTGTGTTTACTGGAAGGTTATGAGTTTTACCATAAAATCGGAGAAAATGAGCGTAGCTACATTGTGCTATTGGAAGTCCCTGGAAGAGATCGTAAAATAAGTGGGAAACGAGCGTGGCTACATTACGTTACTAGAAGCCTCCGTGTGCGAACGTAAAATCAGGGAAAAACGAGCGTAGCTACATTGAGGTACTAGAAGTCCCTGGCTGACAACGTGAAATTACAGTGAAAAATAATGAGCGTGGTGACGTTGAGCTACTGGAAGCTTCTGCGTGCTGACATAAAATGATTAAGAATTCACCGTAATTACGCACGATGAACTTTTGCAGGATTGATTCACCTACACTTATAGTATTTAAATAGGCTCTTTTACCCTTTCATAGAGGACTTTTATAATTCTTTCTCATACAATAGAGTTGGAAAACATAGAATTCTCTCCTTTAGAGATTAGGGTTTTCTAATGGATTCCATTTTAGAGTTTACTTTCTTTTTCTCTATTTTTTTTCTATTTTCATGAATTTCTAAATCTCTTAGGTTAGGGATTGGGGAATCCTAATTCAAACCTTATGTGAATTTATTTTGTTATTTCAATTTAGTGAATTTTGATTTAATTCCATTGTTTTCTTCTACTCCTAATGCTTCAATTGATTTGACCACTCAATTGCATGAACTTAGAGTGATCTCACAATTGAGAAATTGGGGAGGAACTTGGATTTGAAGTAAACAACACAATTGACTAATTACCTAGGGATAGGAGTTAGAGATTGTGTGATCTCTATCAATTCTTGATCTTAATTCAATTTTTTCTTAAATTCACCTAAGGAATTAGGATTCGGGTTAAACCACCAAGGAATTGGGATTTAACTATATTTGTGAATTGAATCATGAATTGAATCATAACCACTGAATTGGATATGCTATTAAATTTCATAAAGGGAGAATTAAGAGGAACCAACCCATAATCTCTTTTGATATTGATTTTCACAATATTTGTGTTGAGTCTCAAAATCAATTCAAGTATTCAAATTGGATTCAAGACTCATTACCCTTGGTTTTAATGCTTAACAAATTTGATTATATAAAAAAACATATTCTACTGAGAAAGGTATTTGTCTTTATTATTGCAGCTACTCTGAAATGAGCAAATCTTCAAGTTAAAGCAACTATCTAAAGAATTGATCAACCTGCTGAAAGTATGTGCGTACTGAATTTGTACCTGCTGAACACATACTCTCTGAACTATCACTCGATGACGTGGCAATTCGAGCTTGCTGATATGAAGAACTTGAATCTGCTAAAGATCTTCTCAACTCTCTGATGACGTGTACCATCCTTATGCTGAGAAGTCTTACTGAATTCGTGCAACACAGTATCTGTCAAAGTCAGAAGGCTTTATGCGCAAAGACTTAAAGGTCTCTAAACGTCTTCTACCTTTGCCTACAAAAGGAAGCTTTCACAGAGTTTCTTCTGCACCTCTTGGAACATCATACACGAAAAAGGAACCTCTGTACCTGCTGTGTGTCAGAGCAGTGCTATCTCTGCACACCTACTCTATTCAATTAAAGACTTTCACAAGTTTGTCTCTCAACGTCTTTATGCTCAACGACTACTTTTCTGAATGCTATATAAAGCTCCATGATAATCCTTGTTAAGGTGGTGAGAACCTCATATAGAAAGAGACGAAAGTCCAAAGAGAGAATGGCCATGTTCTAAACAGAAAATCTATCAAGCCAACATTCTGCTGAAATATTTCCTTGTACTTAGAACTTATTCTTTGTATTCTGAGTTATACTCAGTTATCACTTTGTACAAGAGAACCTGTGTTTAAGTTTCTCAGAAACTTAAACTTATCTTCATTGTAAACACTGTTAAGTGTCTGAGAGCCTGGAGAGGCTTGGTGGAACAAAGAATACTTGTTTAGCCTGGAGATGTTGTGTTAAAAGAATACTTGTTTAGCCTGGAGAGGTTGTGTTCAAAGAATACTTGTTGAGCCTGGAGAGGCTAGGTGTGCAAATAATACTTGTAATCTTGCGGGATTAGTGGAAAATCCAGTGGTGGTTTGCCCTGGGAGTGGACGTAGCTCACTGAGTTGGTGGGTGAACCAGGATAAATCTTGTGGCTAAGTTCTCTTTACCCTTAACTCTTTATATTCTGTTTTAACTGACCAATGAGGGTTTTAGAAAAGTTGTTTTATAAATCCACGCAGAAAACAACATTTTCTTCACGCGAAAACATTTCAAAAGGCTTTTATTCAATCTTCTGAGTTGCATCAGCAAGTTGCTGAAACTTCCAGTTTCGGAAGGTTGCTCAAATATTTTCAAATCAGTTTGCTTGTTTTAAAAGGTTTTCGAAAATCTGTAAAGGTTTATTAAAATACTATTCAACCCCCCTTCTAGTGTTTCCTGTGGTCCTAACAATTTGTCTTTTTCCCTTCCATTCTAAACATCTTTATTTAAAGTTCCTAGTTTTTCACAATATTTGTGATTCTTTTATTCAACTAGTCAAATTCTCTATATTTTGGTACTTGAATTCTCAATCCCCGTGGAGATGATACTTATCACTTGTCTACTCAATAAGATTGATATACTTGCTAAGTCCTCATCAATTACATAACTAAGAGAAATTACAATAGTGTAAACATTAACTAAAGAAGTGTTGTTTGAGAATTGAAAAGTTACGAAAAGAGGAACTTCCCATACTTTAAAATTGTTGTTGTCACATGAAATGAGAATAGAAAGCAATTGACATGACAAGTCTATATCTGATAGCACCACCTTTCCCGGATCTAGAATTGGAGCCAAGGACTGTAAAACAAGCAAGAATAATCGGTCAAGATGAGTAAAAATGGGCAGCAAGGCCGTGACCTTATGGTAACCAAAAGAGGGAAAAATGAAATAAAAAATGGAGAGAAAAGAAATGGTGTGAACGCCACTGGTGCAGGCAACCCCCACAGTAGATAAGTTCAGGTGCTAGACGCCACTGATTCAGGAGAATCAGATAAGTCTCTGGTTGGTTTGAGCAAGAACCACCAAGCCTTCTCTACTCACAAGATGAGGAGGAAATTTGGTATAGTGCCTTTACTATTAATTCAAAGTTGAAATACAAGGGGGTGGTCTCCTATTTATAGGAAAATGAGGTGGCTAGGTGGTGGGAAGGAAAATACAAGATGAGTGAAAAACTATCCTAATTGGGTATTGAACCCATGACCTCCTACCCACTTAGCTAAGCTAACTCTTAGCCAATAAAGCCATCTAAATT
This sequence comes from Sesbania bispinosa, assembly GCA_026901365.1. Lineage (NCBI taxonomy): Eukaryota > Viridiplantae > Streptophyta > Magnoliopsida > Fabales > Fabaceae > Sesbania > Sesbania bispinosa. The sequence goes on along the minus strand of QLOH01000048.1, from coordinate 1,194,298 downwards.
AGCACCCACTAGCCTAAGTAGGATTAGGAAAACTACAATTAAACTAAATACAATTAAATCCTAATTAAGCAACAAGTAATCCTAATTATTTATTTAATCCTTCCTAATTAAGATGAAGTCTTCTTGTTGACTTGGTCAAGGGTGGTCAAGGTTGATCATGAGGTTGACCAAAGGTAGATCGTTAACCATGGCTTGGTTCAGCTCCAAGCGCCCAGAACAGGCCTAAGTTGGAGTGCAACTTCGAATCTCTGTTGCCAGTTTAGAGCTCCATTGGCAGTTGCCACCAATATCTCACTGCGTTTTAAATTAAATTTAATATATTGTATAAATAAATTACAAGTTCATTCCCCTTTTTTTATAAGCAAAATACATTAAAAAGAGCACCAGGGGTGCTCAAACCCATATACAAAATTAACCAGGCTAGCACAAAAAGTAAAATGAACCAGCCCCACACCAAAACAATCCTCCAACAGGATGAACAAAAACCAAAAACCCAACAAAGCCCTAGTAAACCAACAAATAGGACTTGACGCAAGAGGAAACCAAACAAATGTTACATGCTTTCCTTTAACAAGAAAAGATACGCCCACCAAAACCAACAATAGGAATAAAGAACATTAGAACCCACCAAGACAGAATGATAAAAACTGAAAAAGGAACACCTTGGTAGCAGCATCTCCTCTAAACCAGCAGGACAACATAGTGCACTATTGAACCAATACCCCACCATTTAACAACAACCACAATTATACCAAAATACAGAAGAAAAAAAATTTAACGAAACACAGAGAGCAATTATTGCACAGCTCCCTATAAATTCCAAAACCAAAAGCACACAAGGCTTAGACTAGACAGCCAATCAAACCAACAATACACACAAAACAACAATAAATTCCTTTCATCACTACACAAGACCAGTACCAGCAGAGGTGAAATTGAGGCAAGAACCAATATCAGCCTCCCATAACAGAAATGGATAGTTAAAGGACTGATCCTTAACTTTCAGAATTTTCCAGGTTCTAAGTTTGATTAATTGAGCCACTTCTGTTGGTTCAACATGCTTGTCAGAAAAAAAAAAACCGATCATTACGAGCTAACCATAAGGACCATAACACTACTAACCAAACCTAGGACCAACGTAACCGATTAGTAGCATTACACTCTGGCAGACCAACAAATTGAGAAAAAATTTCCTGGCAGCCTTTATGTAACACCGAACAATAACCACACCAACACAAGCAAGCCATCCACACTTTGTGGGCAAAATTGCATTCAAAAAACAAATGAGATGAAGACTCTACTGCCTGGCCACACCAAACACAGTCACCATCCAATGCAGAAATCACCCTTCTCTTGATTAAAAACTATTTAGTAGGAATCCTATTTAACACAACTTTCCACACAAAACTTGAAACCTTTGCTGGAGCAAATTTAGACCAAATAAAATTATGCATTGGAAATACAATAGCTGACTCCTCCTGTATAATTAGTCTATAAGCAGACTGAACAGTGTAAAAACCTGTAGAATCCGCCCTCCACCGCCAACCATCTGAGTTCCCCATACATAATCGGACATGTTGGATTACAAGTTCATTCCCTAAACACATAAAAGATGTATGATTTCAGTTTTAGGATAATAAAACACCATTATTCCTTAAAGATTTTAAAGTCAATCATTTTAGTGGTAGAAAAATAGAAATTATCATTTTTTTAAAGATAAAAAGAAGATTAATTAAATTATTTAGGATTAAAATGATAATTTCTATCTCTAAAAAATTAAAATGATGACAAATCTCAAATCTTTTTAAAAAACAAAAATGTTGTTTCACTCATGTTGGGATATACAAAATGGGACTTGTCTAATATGATCCATGGTTCATGTGGACCAAAAATAGTTAATTAATACATTTTAAAGAAGAATCGTTAGATTAATACTTGTTTGATCAACGATGTAGATTTATTAGATTTCCGGTTGTTCTCTTTTTGGCAAATGAGATTCTTCTATAAAAAAACACCAATTTCAACACGTGATAGTACATTAAACTACTCTATACATGCATAGCTTTCTTTGTTAAAAAACATCTCACTGCCTTGATTACTGTATGTAGGGATGAAAATTGAGCCCAAACCCTATGAGTACCCTTAAAAATTATCCGTAATAGATAGGGTAGAAACCCACAAAGCGGGTATGGACGCGGGTACGGGAAAAAGCCGGCATTTTTTCATGGGGACGGGCGCGGGTACAGGCACTTTGATGCCCAGCCCGCCCCATACCCGCACTCATATATATAATTATTTAATAAAAAATACCATATATAATTATATATAGGGATATATTAGTTTTATTAAAATATCTAATATATTTATAGATATTTTTAAAATTGATATATATATATATATAATATTACAAATTAAAAGTATATTTTTATAACTATCTATTTGTGTTTTTTACTTTATAATATATGACTAATTATTGTTAATAATCATTTTTTACACATCTTGAAGAATTCTAACACATGATATCCAAGTTTATAAAATAGTGTGACGTGAAAGTATATTGTAATATTTAATAAAAATTTTGAACTTTAGATCATTTATTGTGTTTTAGAATATTAACATATTGTGTTTCAATGTAATTAAATTGTTGTATCACTGATATTTAATAATTATGTTTGGACGATCTTCGAGTAACTTTTTCAATTGAGATATAATTTTCTTAAATTAATATTTTTTTAGTAAGTTGTTAATTTTTTACTTAATAAAAGTGCGGGTAACGGGCGCGAGTACAGGCATATAGGTGCCCAGACGGTATGGGGACGGGTACTAAAGTTATTGCCCACGCGGATACGTGCTTTTTTTTCAAAACGCGGGTACAGGGACGGGCACTATGATATACCCTGCCCAGAGGATACCCATTGCCATCCCTAACTGTATGACGCTTTTATGTGTGTGTGTGTGTTAAAATTTTAGTTTTTTTTTCAACCAACAATTAAACTTGACATTATTTTTACATGTGTCTCACTTTAGAAAAATGAAATTCTCCTTAAAAAATATGATTATTGACTTTTTATGAATTAAATTTATACTTAATATATTTAAAGCAAGAAACTCATTTTAAAAAGTTATAATAATTAAATTAAATTTTAATAATTAAAATTATAATAAATATAAAACGATTTAAATATATACTCTTAATTTAAGTTATCAAGAAATAAAAATCTTCACTTATAAAATGTAATAGCCAAAATTTACAATACGATTTCAGGAGCTTTCCTTAATGTGTTGCCACGATGGTATTAAACACACCTATGTTCCGCTATTTTCTTCCTGCGCACGGACAAAATTTAGGCCTTAACTACTAGCAGGAGTCGGGACATCCCGCCCTAAGGCCCAGTTTGGATACAACTTTTACAGAAGAACTTTTAGAGGAAAAAATAGAATGAAACAATGAGATAAGATGAATTTAACTTCTCCATAAGTTGAAATTAGTTACTTATGGAGAAGTTAAATGGGAGAGCTTATGGAAAATGTGGACTACAAAGACTAGTTTTTACTTATGGGCAGGGACCGATCCAGAAATTCAAGAACCGGGGGGCGGGGGGCGAAAGGAAATAAAATTTAATAAAATTTAAATCACAATAAATAAATACATGATACCTCTTATTTAAGTTGTGCACGTCGTTCCTTCATGTCATAAAATTCATCAATGATAGAATCTGTACCAAACTTCTCAACAATCCTTCTCTCAATGTAGGTAATCAAACAATCAGCTAGAAATTTATCTTTCATCTTGTTTCTGAGTCTATTTTTCACAATCTTCATAGATGAAAAGATCTCTCAGTTGTAGCAGTTGAAACAAGTAGAGTTAATACCAATCGAATCAAACGATCAATCAAGGGATAAGTCAAATATTTTCTTGTTTTCACCAATCCTTGACATAGCTCAGAAATTGTTGATAGATTTCTCATTTAAGAATGAAATGGAACATCAAGTTCATAATGTTGAGCTTGTATTCTACGATGCAACTTTTGTTGTTATGTAAAATCGTCAGGATAAAACTTTATTGCTAATTCACAAATTTTCTCCACATTGAATGATTTGTAAAGGCCTTTTGGATCTGTAGCTGCACTCAAAGTAAGTAACTCCACCATATTATCACAAAATCTACTATTAAGCTCTTGCAACTGGGTATCAAGTGTAGCAATGAACAAATTAATACGATAATAATGTTCAACTGTAATGTTATCAACATTTTTCTGAGCCCGACCTCTTCTAGGAATATACAAGGTAGTCATCTCAGGAACATTGATTTCATGCTTCTCAAAAAATGATATGACTTCCTTGAAAAAACTTTCCCAACCTGATTCCCTCATTCTTTGAATCAAAGTTTTTGTTGTGGAAACCAAATACATTGCATTCAATATATCTTGAGTCTTACATTGCAAAGCATGACAAAGCTCATGTGTAATTGCCAAAATATCTCTCATAAGATGAAACAAAAAAATGAATTCAAAAGATGTGAGAATATCATAAGCATTATTAGCATCACCACGGAGGGAATAATTACCTTCTTCTGGAGCTTTTTGAAGAACTTCACAAGTATCCTTATACATGCATAATAATCTACGAACTGAATTCAAATGAGATCCCCATCGAGTATCTGCAACTCTTTGTAAAGTGCCTATTTGATTGAGTCCAATACTAGTTTCAATATCATCACTAGCAATCAAATTTGTAATGATTGTTGCGTGAGCAGTTTGTAATTGATCATGTCGCTTAGGAGGAATTGTCATAACATTTACAATCAATGCTAAATTTGAGAAAAATTGATGAACATGAGTCACTTCTCTAGCAGCTGCAACAAGTGCCAGTTGTAAACGATGAGCAAGACAATGAATATAAAATGCATAGTGATAATCTTTTAAGAACAAAGCTTGTAAACCATTTCATTCACCACGCATGTTGCTAGCCCCATCATACCCTTGACCACGAAGATTTTGAATATTAAGGCAATGATGAAAAAGAACAGCTGAAATTTCTCTCTTCGATGTTAAAGAAGCAGTGTCATTAACATGAATGAGATAAAAAAATCTCTCTTGAACATACCCACCTCTATCCACAAATCTCAAAATAGTAGACATTTGTTCTCTTTTTGATTCATCCCTAACTTCATCAACAATAAGACAAAGTTTAGAATCACCAATCTCTTCACGTATTGCAACACGTACCCTTCTACCAAAAATATACAATATTTCTTTTTGAATATTGGGTGAGATATATTGAGCATTTTCAAGAACAACATTAGCAACATTAGGATTGTAAGAAGCTAAAATCTTTATAAGCTTAATAAAGTTCCCTCTATTCAATGAGTGAAGACTTTCATCATTACCTCTAAAAGCACATGCTTGAAATGTGAGCCATCGAACTGCATCAATGGAAGCCTTTAGGAGTAAACGATTGTTTGCAATAATTTTAGCATTTTGCCTATTGAATACCTTCTCAATATGTTGAGATTGATCCATTAAATCATCATAAAATTTTAAACATATTTTATGCAATGAATAAGGGCCAACTCCTTCATGACATAAAAATGCACAATTCTTTCCATCATTGGTTTTTTTTTTCCAACTCCTAAATCCCACTTCAGCAAAAGAATTTCTTCCATCATTTCGATCACCATGATTATTATTGAACAAGTAGCAAGGTAAACAAAATGCAACATCCTTATGGAGTGAATATTCTAACCAACTAGGAAACTTTTTAAACCAAGAAGGTTGAAAGTGTCGACGATGATTTCCAATATTAGAAGGTGGAAACATTATATTGGTAGGTTGATATGGTCCAGCTTTTATATAAGCTCTATGAATTTTGTCATGTTGGTCAACGAGATATTGCCAAATAGAAAAAACGTTTTCCTGGATCTTTCTCTAGTGAAGAGATATCAATTTCATTTTCTGCTACTCTAGGAACTTTAGATTGAGGTTGTTCAATGTCTACTATTTGTGTGGTTGATGGAAAAGCTGGGGAGTTACTAGCTTGAGGAGTTTCAGTAGCTTTTCTTTTAAAATATGCATCAATTGTAGATTATTTTCCCATAATGATGAATATGTTCTCACCCTATATATCATTGATAAAAATAAATTGAAAGAATAAGCCAAGCATTCATGAATTGAAGGTTAAGGGGGGAATATTAATAAGACATGCATGGAATTTGGACATCAAATCATCATGCTATCCTTCTTTCACTCAAGTCAGCTATGAATACACCATGCTTAATCATTGTACTAAATTCCTGGTAGCATTACGATAAGGAATTAATTAATCATTAATTAAAAACTAAAGTTTTCTTCTTGGTATTAGTTGAACCAAATCCCTAATAAGGAAATCTATCACATGTATTTAGGGCTTTGGCTATTTAAAAAAGTTCAATCTTAATCAAATCCAAATGTGGGATTATTTGAGCAAATTTTCTCATTATAAAAAAATGGTCCCAAACTCAAAATTTAGGTGCTTGCCCCATTATTATTTCAACCCTTTCAAAAATCAAACCTAATAATGCCTAGACTTTAAGTCTATAACTATTAACTAAGGAAAGAAAATATGACAATTAATGTTAGCAATGCAAGAACTGTAAACTCAGTAGTAACTAGTAAGCAATTTTTTTTACCTGTAGTATATTAACTAAGAAAAGCTGTCAAAATATGCGTGCTGTGTGAGAGCTCCTTTGGCTTTGCGGAAGTTGTTGGAGAATTGCGAAGCAGCCGAACAAGAAGATGGAAGGTTGCAAGTCTCTTGGAAGTGACAGACACAGTGACTTCTTAACAAATGAATTATATTTGGCTTCCCAAGCAAGTTTTGACTTTTGTTTATATATATATATATAACGTAAAAAAGTTACATGTATCAGACAAAGTAGAGAAGTTGTTTAGCTTTTTTTTAGTAACACACTGTAATATTCAATAAATGACGTGACAGCACACCATTGAATGTCTGTGTAAAATTTCTTTACACTGACAGTGTATATATATTAAATCCATATATATATATATATATTCTATATTTTTTTTTAAGGGGGAGGGCCCATGCTTGCCCTCTGTATATCCGTCCATGCTTATGAAAAAGTTAAATTTATTTGAACTCTTTGATTTATTATTATTTTTTTCTATAGAAGCCTAAGTCCTTGAGTGATAGTGGTACCTTCTGTAAATAACCACTAACCTAGCGGATCACGGTCAAATCAGTCATGCACATAACCTGTAGGAACCGGTAAATTATACTTTGGTGTACATGGACCAAATATTTTTTTTTTGTCCACGCTAGAATCCTCCAATTGATCGTAAACTTGTTTAATCATATCGATCACTCATTTATTGATCTAAAAGTTCATTAAGCAATAATATATTCAAACTCCATTTATAGTGACCATTAAAGTAAATAAATAACTCAATCGTTATTCGCTACTTGCCATGGAATTTAATTTTTAGACTTTGACTAGAATAATCCCATAAGCATTGTTATGAGATTAACCATACAATCACTATAATGAAATTTAGTTAATTTATGAATATATGCAAGCATCAATATCTAAATTAATCACTATAATACTTGGTTTATTTTGTTTATTTTATGAAAAATGAATATTGATATATATATATATATATATATATCTTTTGTTTATTCTATCTAGAAGCTCACGTAATGACAATTTCTCAAACTTGATTAAGCCAAATATAAATATAAAAATCAACTAAGATATATTAATTCGCGTAATACCAAGTAAATGTATATTAGTTTTCCTTATGGAAACTAAAAGAACAATGCGAGAGATGGAGTATGTCAAAGCTAAAGTGGGTTTTAAATTCATGCTAGCCGTGGATTGTGAAGGCAGTGGTAACAGGAGATCAGGGGTGTGGCAGTACTATGGAAGGATACTATTGATATTAATATCAAATCTTTTTCATCTAATCACATTTCGGCTGAATGTGTAGATGATACTGAAATTTCATATACTATTTCTGGAGTATATGGGCACCCTGAGGAAGCCAATAAATTCCTTACCTTCCAATTACTAAGGCAGGAATCATCAAATAAGTGGATTTGCTTCGGAGATCTCAATGCAATCTGCTCTCAAGAGGAGAAACAAGGAGGCAGAGTGGTATCTTTTTCACAAGCCCAAGAGTTTAGAGGCTGCCTACAATTATGTTGCCTGGTTGATGTGGGCTTCCATGGACACCAATTTACATGGTCAAATGGAAGAGAAGGTGAACAATTGATTCAACAAAGACTTGATAGGTGTTGTGCCACAGCTGAAGCTTTACAGGATTTTCCAACATTATCTGTGGTCCACCCTGGCAAAATGACATCAGATCATTGCCCTTTGCGCATAACATGGTCCAGAGTTGTGGAGGAAGAGGAGCACAAGAAAGAAAGACTATTTCGGTTTGAGAGAGTATGGATTGATGACCAAAGATTTAATTCTTGCATAGCCCAAGCATGGAACCGTCCAGGTGCACAATGTACAGAACGCATAGAGGCAACTAAACAACATCTCTATTTCCTAGATAAAGAGGTGGGGTCTCATTGTAAACAAATCAGAGTCCTGGAGAAAAAACTAAAAGAAGCAGAAGCATGGTCTCCAACAGCTGAAAATATTGCAAAAAGGAAAGCTTTGTTAGAAGAATATGATGAAGTGTTAAGACTAGATGAATTATACTGGCAGCAGAGATCACGTGCCTTATGGTTAAAAGAAGGAGACAAAAACACCAAGTTCTTCCATGAAAAGGCCTCTATGAGACAAAAGTACAACAAGATTTCAAAGCTGAAGAATGCAAATGGGGAATGGATATATGGTCAGAAGGGAGTTGGGGATATTGTGCAGAATTATTTCACTACCATCTTTGATACATCATGTCCACAAGGAATAGATGAGGTTTGTGCTGTAGTAAGAGATAGGCTGGATACTCAGATGAAAGCATCATTAGAAGCAGAATACTCCCCTGAAGAGGTGAAGACAACACTATTTCAGATGCACCCACTCAAGTCTCCCGGGCCCGATGGATTTCCAGCATTGTTTTACCAACAATATTGGGATATTGTGGACCTGAAGTTATCCACTTTACTCTACAGATTCTAAATAACAGTATGGACCCCTCGGGTATCAACAATACTTTCATATGTCTTATTCCAAAAATCAAGCACCCGAGCTCACCAAATAATTTAAGACCAATTAGCTTATGTAATGTAATAATGAAAATTGTTACAAAATGTATTGCTAATAGGCTGAAACCTCTTCTTGACTCGGTGGTAACAAATAATCAAAGTGCATTTATACTTGGTAGATTGATCACTGATAATGCTCTGGTGGGTTTTGAGACTTTCCACTATATGAAGAAGAAAAAGAAAGGAAAAAAAGGGGTTATGGCTTTGAAACTAGACATGTCTAAAGCATATGATAGAGTGGAATGGAGTTTCCTAGAAGTTGTACTGTTGCTATGAATTTCCCTTTTTCTTTCACTAAATTGGTCATGAGGTGTGTATCTATTGTCTCCTACTCTATATTGCTGAATGGAAGGAAAAAGAGCTGGTTTTCTCCAAAAAGAGGATTAAGACAGGGAGATCCATTATCTCCATACCTCTTCATCCTGTGTGCAGAGGTCTTTTCAGGATTAATCCAACAACAGGTTAATGCGGACAACCTACATGGGGTCAAAATTGCAAGAGGAGCACCTTCCATCTCTCACTTATTCTTTGCAGATGATAGTCTTCTTTTTGCACGGGCAAACCTTGAAGAAGCATAAACCATGTTAAATATCATCAACAAATATGAGCTAGCCTCAGGACAAAGAGTGAATTTTGACAAGACAGAACTTTCCTTCAGTCAAAATGTTCCAGTTTCCAGCAAAAATATGATCCAGCTTAGGATGGGTGTAACGACAGTGGAAATTCATGACCGATATCTTGGATTACCAACTGTTGTGGGTAGATCTAAGAAAGCAATCTTCTCTCTTGTTCAAGACCGTATCTGGAAGAAGGTAAAGGGATGGAAAGAAAAGATTTTATCAAGGGCAGGCAAGGAAGTACTACTTAAATCAGTTGCTCAAGCAATCCCAACATATGTTATGAGCTGCTTTAAATTGCCTTCATCAGTGTGTGCAAACATGGAATCCATGATGGCAAAATTCTGGTGGGGACAAAAAGAAGGAGAAAGAAAGATGCACTGGATAAGGTGGAAGAATTTGTGTAAACCAAAAAAGCATGGAGGACTAGGATTCAGGGATCTAAAGAAATTCAATGATGCACTTTTGGCTAAACAGTTTTGGAGATTGCTCACCAATGAAAAATCTCTGCTATTCAGAATTTTGAAGCCAAAATACTTTCCAAGGTCATCAATCTTTGAAGCAACACTGGGATACCAGCCCAATTTTACATGGAGAAGTATTTTAAGTGCAAGAAACACAGTTCTAAATGGTTCAAAGTGGTTAGTAGGTGATGGAATGAATATTTCAATATGGAAGGACTCATGGCTCCTAGGGAATCACAATGGTAAAGTCCTTTCTGAACCAAAAATTCTGCTTCCGGATGCTAAAGTGAGCGAACTGATTTTATCTGAACAAAGACAATGGAATTATGATTTGATTGACTCACTTTTCCATCTTTTAGAGGCTGCTACTATAAAAAACATTCATATCCCTTACTTCCCAGCTGCTGATAAACTGATTTGGAGACACACAAAGGAAGGTTTTTTTTTACAGTAAAATCAGCTTACAATATTCTTTTAGAGGAGAGGACCGCACCAGAATCAAGTGACATCATCATGTCTCAACATTGGAGTGGCTTATGGAAGCTAAAAATACCTTCTAAAGTCAAACACTTCATGTACAGGCTCCTACTGAATGTGATTCCATGTAGATCCAATTTGCAGAGAAGAGGTGTCCAAATAGATTATGTGTGTGTCATGTGTGATGATAACATACCTGAGACATCACAACATCTTTTTCTTCATTGCAAGTATGCTTGTTCAGTTTGGAGTAATTCCAATTTTCCTGCGCCCAACACTATTACAGCCGGGACAGTAGCAGAATGGTGGGCTGAGCTCTTTTTGGGACCTCACAGAAATAACTGTGGAAAAATAGGAATGCAACTTTGGTCTCTATGGAAGGAGAGGAACAACAGGGTGTTTAATAACAAGTCCAATTCGGTGCTCCACACTATACAACTAGCAGACTCAATGCTCTCAGACTGGGAGAATTACCAGCATAAGACAGTGCCTCAGCAACCTAGAAGAGATACAAAGCATGTCTGGAAAGCACCTGATCATGGGAAATTAAAGATGAATGTGGATGCAGGCTGGGCAGGAGACTCTAGCATAGGCTTTGGATTGGTAGTTCGGAACAGTTAAGGACAAGTTTTGGTTACGACCACACAATTCATCAATTCAAAAATGGATGCACTCACAGGAGAGGCCTTGGCACTAAAATGGGGACTACAAATGGCACTGGAGTGGGATATGGAGGAACTCTCGATCAACACAGACTGCCTACAACTTATTCAAGCTTTGTCTCAACCTTCTCTTTACCCTTTAATACAACACATCATTGCAGATTGTTTATTTTTTAGTTCTCAGTTTTCTTGCACTATTTCTTTTGACTATAGGTCAACCAATATAGTTGCTCATACTTTAGCTGCTTCAGCAAATGTTTTGTCAAATAATGTTTGGTGGACTGAAGCCCCATCATGCATTCATCTCAGTTAATTTCATTTTAACTTGAAAAAAAAAGTAAATTTATATTTTTATATAATTAAAATTAAATTTATAATAAATTAATATCTTAAAAATTTAAAAAAAAGAATGAGAATATTTTTGGACAATTACTCTATTTTAAGTTATAATAATCGATTATATTTTACTATTGAAATATAATGTAAATTATTATTTGATAATAAGTTACAATCAAATAAATTAAAATCAAAATGTTAAGAATACATGTTTATATTAAAAATAAGGATTAGAATAGAAAAATAATAGGATAAGATTTTAAATTTAAATCAATTTTTAAATTGCGGATTAATATTTATTAGCATTTAAAAATATACAATTAGAAAAAAAGAGAAGGTTAACATTAATGATTGAGAGGGGGTATCCCACTCTCATAAGTTGTGTGTGGATTACATCATGAAATGAAAGGAAGAGAGAGAATGTTAAAATTCATTGAGATAAAGAGTAGGACGAGTGAGTGCCCCACTTTCCAATATGAAATATCAAGTTTATAATATAAAGAGTTGATTAGAAGGTATTTATCTTATTTAGTCTATTTCTTAAAAAAATATTATTAATACTTTTTTGTGTTAAGTTAATTAAAATCTCACTTGCAATAGTTACTCAAATTCAATTAATTAGTTCAATTATACCTAAGCAAATACTAATGAGTACTTTTAGGACAGTTATCATGAGAATCAAAGTGTTTTTTTTTTTGTTTGGCTGGATCAAAGTATCCTCCCACCTAATAAGAAAGGTTTAATCTCTTGGTATATATATGGTAAGGTGTAAAATGAAAGGACCCTTACATATGAATTCAAAAATCAAACCTGGGGCCTTATATATAATCACAGGAATTGATCCCGTCCACTCAAACCAACACATCTTTGGTAAAGTAAAAAGTATTTAATGAAAACAAAAGCATTTATTATTTTGAAAATATAGAAATCATTTGTGGAATTACATAATGAAAACATAAGAATACAATGAAGGATTTAATTGTGTTTTCTATGTTTTTGGCAAAGATGTTTTTTTGAAAACAATGCTTAAGACGGATTGAAGATAAACAAATCAAGAGGATTCGTTTGAGCTTTAGGCGATATCGTTTGAAGTTTCACACAATATCCTCAAACATTTTGAGTTTTAAAAATGAAATTTCTAAGATAAAGTTAGATTGTAAACTTAACCCTTGATTAAAACAATTAAAAAACTAAATAAATAACTAAAAATAGTAAGCATAAGAAGATCACTTGTTGATTTATCTCGATTCACTTTCACAAACAGGGAACTATGTCCAATCCTTATCACATGGACATGATTTTCATCATTTCACTAGAATACAAGTAATTGTTGAGTCTCAGAATTAATTTAAGTATTCAAATTAAGTTTAAGACTCATTATCCTTAAATTTTAATGATTAACAAATTAGACTTTATAAGAACAGGTTCTACTGAGAAAGGTATTCTTCTGTGTATTGTGTTTCAGGTAATATGTTGAAGCATCCATTTGAAGATGAAGACTTACTGAAGGAAGAAGACAACTAAGGAAGAAGACAGCTAAGGAAGCACAACTTATTGAACTGAAGAAATCTGAGACTGTAAAGAAAGAAGAAGCATATCTGAGCAAGAAGAAATGAAGAAAGGAATCACGTAGAAGCAACCTGCTGAAAGAAGAATTAAGAAGAAGAAGAACAATTGAAGCTAAGGGACAACATACTGTAAAGGAGAAAAGCATTGAAGCAACTCTCTGAAAACAACCAACCTACTGAACCAAAGAAGAAGTCAAGATGCAGAAGAAGAAGCAACAGGCTAGAAAGAAAAGCATTACAGCAAACTATCTGAAAAATTGATCAACCTGCTGAAAAGTTCAAAATGTTGAAGCATTCAACATGGTGAAGTATTCAACATGCTGAATTGTTCAACCTACGAAAGTCAGACTCAATGCTCATAGGAAGATCACCAAGAACAAGGGAGAACAACGTAACAACCATATGAAGAATTGAAGAAGCAATTTGCAGAAGAAGATTAAAAGAAACAATATGTTGAAGAAGATTGAAGAAGAATCAATTTATGATGGAGCAACTCAACCTTCTGAAAGTATGTGCATACTCTATGAACGTAGTGACGTGGCATTTCAATATATGTGAAGAAGAAGAAGCCAGACACGTCATGTAACACTCTGAAGATATGAAGACTCTCTGAACTCTCTGATTAGGTGGATAAATCTCCAACGTCGAGAAGTCTCAACAAAGGCAAATACCATCTGCTCAATGACCAGAAATTATCTAAATGTCTTATGCCTTCATCTACAAAGGAAATAGTAACAAAAAAAAAACTATTTTCCTTATTTTAAGAAGCATTGTTTGAAAAAGAAGAAACCTATTGCAGAAATGCAAATAGAGGTCAGAGATAGGTCAGCGCTGCTGAACACCTACTTCTGTACCGACTCTGCAATACGCTATCAGAAGTCTGAATCCTTACAAGAAGAAAAGCAAAATTCTCAAAGGATAAAAGAGAAGTACAACGGATAAAAATATCTTCTCTATCCAGACAACATACCTCGTTCAATGAAGTAAGAGAGAGAGAGAAGAAAGCTAACTCGCTGAAGTATCAACTACACTCTCAAGAAATATTAATGAACCAAGAGAGAAAATTATCAACTTGCTGAAGACGAAGAAAATCTCTCAAGAATAAAGAGCTTATCTACAATGTGTCTGAACCAAGTCATCTGCACACCTAATTTGCTTAAGAAAGAAGCTAACAAGTGAGAAGTTATTTCACAAAGGCTCTATGAGCTTAATTATATCTTCTCAACGGTATACTCTACACTCTTCAACGGCTATATTTCCAGAACATATAAATAGCCTCAAGAAAGTCTTTGAAGAAGAAGGAAGAAGTCGGCAGAATGAGAATTTGATTTACAGTTGTTTGATCGGGTCAGTTGGTCCGTTGACCAAAATTCCCAAAGTATCATTCACAAGAAGCCAATAAAAAATGGGCAGCCATGAATACCCAACCATCTATCTTTGAACCATGGCAAATATTAAGCCCACATAAGCGAATGGCCATGCTCAACATAGATCATATTCAGCCAACCTTCTGATCCTACAGAGATGAATTAGAGCTTAGAATTATACACTTGTATCTATGTTATTCCTTGTACTTAGAATTTATCTTTGTATTCTGAGTTGTACTCAGTAATCCCTATGTACAAGAAAACTAAAGTTTAAGTTTCTCTGAAACTTAACTCAAATTCATCATTGTAAACACAATATGTGTCTGAGAGCCTGGAGAGGCTTGGAGGAAGAAAGAATACTTTGGTAGAGCCTGGAGAGGCTTGATAGAAAAGAATACTTGGTTATGATCCTGGAGAGGCTTGGAGAAACAATACTCTGGAGAGCCTGGAGAGGCTTGGAGGAAGAAAGAATACTCAGTTTAGAGCCTGGAGAGGCTTAGAGAAATAATACTCAGGAGAGCCTGGAGAGGCTTGGTGGAAGAAAGAATACTTTGAGAGCATGGAGAGGCTAGCTTGAAGGAAGAAAGAATACTCTGGTAGAGCCTGGAGAGGCTTGATAGAAAAGAATACTTGTGTAGAGCCTGGAGAGGCTTGTCTGTAAAAGAATACTGCATGAGTTTCCTGGAGAGACGGTTGAAAACAAAGAATACTCGGTGTTAAGCCTGGAGAGGCTGGGATAAAAGAATACTTGTAATCTTGCAGGATTAGTGGAAAATCCAGTGGTGGTTTTCCCTGGGACTGGATGTAGCTTACTGGGTCAGTGGGTGAACTAGGATAAATTCTCTGTGTAAATTTCTCTCTACCCTTAACTCTTTACATTATGCTATTATCTGTTTATTTTTAATCAAGGAAGGGGTTGAAAAGTGAGCTTACATTTAGCGGAGCAAAACTTGATCTATTAAATAAATCATGTTAAAATCCATTTTCACCAAACCTTATGAAGTGGTTCAACAAGGTCTCTAATAACTCAGTTTTCAGCAAGTAACTGAATCTATTAGATGACTGTGCAAAACATTTGCGAACTACTTGTTTTATTCTTTGAATTTGAAATTTGTCAAAATAAGATTTAAACAAGTTTCTAAAAATGTTCTTATCAAACCTTCTGAAGTAATTTCAGAAAGTTTTACACATTTCATTGAGATAAGCAAGTTTCTGGAAAACTCATTTTTATAGCTTCCGCGTAACTCTGATAATCTTTACTATTTGCTAAATGAGTTTTTCTTAATAACCTGCAAAGATTTATTTGATGTTTCAAAAAGGGTTTCCGAAAAATAGTTTAAAGTTTTAAAACACTATTCAACCCCCTTCTAGTGTTTCCTGTGGTTCCTACAATAATCTTTTCTATCAGTCTCTTTAGACTCACAATATAATGAGTATTGATCATTGCAAACCTAGCTCTCCAAACTCTAACTTCTACAGAAGGTTAAAGAAAATGAAAAGAGATATGTATCTTGGTTACACTTAGTGAGTGGGTAGATTATATAATAAATACTTGAGATTAACACAAAAAAATGTTCTCTTTCATTGTATAAGGGGTATAACTATAAGAATAAAGACTTAAAGTGCAGAGAAAATGGAAGAGTTAGGCACATGACAAATTACAAAAAGTTTGCTTTGTCCCGTATGTAACTCTTAAACTTCTTTCAAGTTCTCCATTTATAGCTAATGTCTAAAACAATATTATTAATTATGGGCTTGATATTTTCAAACATTTTGACTTTTCATTAAATGCATGGAGATGTTGGAGCTACTTTTTTTGTTATGGAAAAATGGTTTTATCATTCATATCTCACTTTTGTAGTGATATGTGTATACTTTCTTCTTTTTGTGTAACACTTCTACTGCTCCTTTTCAAAGGCTTCCTTTTGTTTTTCATCTTTAAGTTTTATTTCATAACTTGAGACATGCATACTACAACTTCAGAATTGACATGGGGAATCCTGTGGTCGCTTGGTGTAACATCCCTCCTTTTGAATTCTTTTTCTTAACCATGGAGGCTTAGGTGATGTATTGTATGGCTGTATATAGACTGTATTGGTTATTTTCTGAGTTTCAGGTTGATTTGGAATTTTGGGAAATGTCCGGTTTTTAGGGGAGACTCTGCCGGATTTTCGGCAGGAATGTAGTTTGCTATTTTAAAGTGTTGGTTGAGGGATTAAGGGCTTAAACCTTAGGAATAAGTTTTATAACAAGAAAATAGGTAAGGAAGCAAAGTCAAGAGTTTGAGTACTGATAGGCTCGCTCAGCCTGCGCTCCAAGCGCAGCCTGAGCAAGCAGATCAGAGAGTGGGGGAAACAATTCTCTAGTTTTCTCGCTCAGGCCACGCTCGGAGCGCAGCCTGAGCGCAGAAAACAGAGAGTTTAGGGGAGAAATTGCGCTCAAGCTGAGCTCCGAGTGCAGGTTGAGCGCAAGAACGAATCTCTTGCGCTCAAGTTGCGCTCAGAGTGCAGTCCGAGCGCAGGGACACATCTGACTCTTTTAAAACATAAAATTACGGTTCCTTCCTCATTCTTCTTCCATTCCTTTCGTTCTAGAGAGAGATTCTAGAGGGAGAAAGCGGCCATTGCAACTTGGAGGAGAACCCACAAGGCAAGAGCATCATCCCCAACCTTTCTCCTAACCTTTCTTCATCCCTTTGAGCTCCTATTGAGGTGAGTATAACTCACACACTCACACTACTTTGGTTGATAAGCTCTTGTATGCACCCTCTTCTTCCATTTCCTCTTCTTAACTCTTATGATTGATGATTGTATGATATTTTACTTGTTGATGACACAAGAATTTGCATTTATGGTATGAGAACATGTGTAAAAGGGATTCTTCCCAAGTTAGGGTTTACCTATAATCTTGCCATTTGATATTGTTACATAAGTTCTCGTACCCTTTGTGTTGAGCTTTGCATTTTAGGCCTCTGGCCCAATGGTTAACTTGAAGAACAATTTTGGCTTAGGCCCAGTTAAATCTAATAAAGATGAGAATGTAACTCAGTTGATGTTTTAAGACTTGGGGATTAATACCCAATTAATAAGGGTGATTAGTACCTAGGGTGATTAGTACCTAGTGGTAGTGATTAGTGCCCAAGGGAGATGTTCCTTGTAGTCCGAGCTCTGGTCTAGCCACACAGTTATTTAAGTGATAAGAACCCGCCGGATGGGTTATGCCGGTCATGTGCATTCATGCTTTTATTAAGATTATGTTGAGTTATTAATTGTTGCATTGCTTTATTTGTTCTGGCACATCTTTTTTCGTATATCCCTACACTGCATGTTGCATGGTTATATTCACTGAGGCATTCTGTCTCACCACACGTTTCGTGGACCACAATCTAGATGCGCAGGTATCCCCACGTACCGGCCCATGAGCTAGGAGCTTGGAGTGACTCTCATATTTTGTTGAGGATTACATGATTATTATTTGGACTTGTTAGGTCCTGATGATTGTATTTTGATGTATAAATGGTTTATTTTGTGAGGATATGACCGTACATGTACGTTTCCTTAGTTCACTCTTGCCAGGACACATGTATGGGGGTATCCTCAGCCCGTTATTATGTATGGAACAATTGTAACCATGATGGCTTTGCGAAGTTTATGTATTTATTATTTTCAGTCATATATCATTTAAGTGAGAATTGGTAAATTTATATATATATATATATATATATATATATATATATATATATATGATTATGTTTTTCGATATCTAAATGGCGCGAAATGATTTCAGAAATTCGGGATTTGGTTTCCAACGGACTAAATCCTTGGATTAGAAATTAGGACGTTAAACTTAGGGACTGGATGTAGCTTTTAATGCTAGAAAGTGAACATGTATAAATCTAAAGTGACAAAATGAGCTAGCCGGTCCGGCCCGTAAAAGCCTGCTAAAATGTTGGGCTCGAGCACTTATTTTAGAAGCTTAAATAACTCTCGGGCTTTTTAGCCTAACCCGATAATACCCATTACCCCGCAGAAAAGGTCAGGTAGCCCACAAAACCTTTAAAAAACCGAGCTACCCACAGAAATCCTGTAAAAATGTAGGGCTCAAGAAATTATTTTAGAAGCTCGAATAGCTCCCAATCTTTTTAGCCAAGTTTGATAAAGCCCGTTACTCTGGCCGTGCCGGACAACACGAATTTCCAGCTCTATATAAATCCTTGTGTCATTTGCACTCATTAACCATCTTTCTTGAATACCAGATTGCTTTTCTGTCATATTCTAATAACATTTGTGATTTGAAAATTGAATTTACTACACATACTTAACATTTACATGTATCATCTTACATTAAAGGGAAAAGAATTTTAAAGAGGGAGTAGTATTGGGCTCACTACCAAAGCCAAAAAGCTTTCACCCTTTCTTTTGGACTGCCTTAACCTAATTAATACATTTATCTCTTAGGTTAGAACCCATTTGTTTAACACTACTACTAACATGTTGAAGTAGTTCAGAGAGTTACAAGAAGGGGGGTTGAATTGTGACCCTTGGGCACAACCTGCATAGTCAATTTCCTAATTGATTTTTTGCTCAAGAAAGCTCTTGGCTACCAGAAGTTGTCTTTAGAAGATAATGTTAATTCAAATCAATTGCAAACTATCTCAAATGTATCTTTTAAAGAAACTTATATTCACAATAATTTATACTGATAATATTATAACCTTGATAGTGTGCAAAAGGTGACACACAATGATTATGACAACAAGTATGTGTTGTTGTTATGTTTAGAAGCAAGAATAGTGAATACAAGAATATGGTTGCTTGTTTCTAAAGGGTTAAAACTTGTTGAAAGTTTATGAAATTTTCCTGCACTTTATAAATAAAAATCTTTTTAGAAGCACCCTTTTTATGCATATCTGGTAAATTATGTTCAAGATATAATGTGCTATATACATAAATAATAATTAAGCTTCTAAAGGGCTAAACAAGTTTGAAACTTTCCAAAATATATATTTTAGTGATACAAAAGGTATTTATCAATTTATTTATCAGTAAATGTGTATCAAACATATTCTTTTGTAAAAACTGGTTTTGTTTAAAGACTAGATACTAAGATAAACCAAGTATAAGCAAGTAAATAACGTAATATGCAGAAAGAAAAAGAAAGTGGGGAGGAGGGTTAGAGTTACTGTGCAGTGATTTTTATACTAGTTCACCCACAAAATCCTTGGGCTACGCCCAATACCTACCTGAGTAAGTTTTTCCACTACTTAACAAGCTTGTTACACCATCTATTCTTTTCCCAAAACTTCCCTAGGCTTACACCAAGAAGTATTCTTGTCCCGCAACCTCTTTAGGCTTCACACTAGCTTTACAACTATTCAACCAATACTAATCCACATTGATTAGCTTGGGAGATACACAATCTCTTTGTCAAATCAAGTGGTTTTTTACAGATAGCTTACAAATCACTCAAAGAGTGTATAAAACTTTATAATATAGAGATTAATAACTATGTCCTATGGATTTAGAAATTGAATTACAAAATTTTGGAGCGATCTCTAAGAGAGAGTAGCTTTAAAAGGTAGGGAAGGTAATATTTTTTGCACTTGGACACTTGGTGTTTTTCTCTAGTTCCTCTCTTGCAAGTATTGCATCCATGGAGGAGTATTTGAATAGTTTGGATTCAAACTATCTATTTATAACAATTGAAGAGTGGTAAAAAAGGTTGTCCTTGCTATGGTTGACTTGTCACTTTCATGGTATATAGTTAGTCTTGTCTTTCTTCATTAAAAGCACCTTAACCAATTTTGTATTCTATGAAAAGCTTTTAAATTTTGGCCAAAAGCATCTTCTAAAGAAATCTCTGAACATCCTTTAACTTGAAATGATTCAAGAATTAAAGCTTAAGGAGTTTGTTGACTGGTGTCATCTTCTAAAGAATGTTTGTAGATTCTTATGCTTCTAATGAAAGTCAGCAAGTGAAGTTTCTAACTTTTGTGCTTCTAAAGCATTGATCATGCTTTTAATTACTTGTTTACCCTTCCTTTGTTTTGTTTGCAATAACAATAACTTAAGAATATGCTTCTAGAGTGATTGCGGCAATTATTATGATTAAGTTATTCATATCCTTCCTTATACTCATTAATTTCTTCCTTCTAATGGTCAGTGTTGACCTTCCAAAGCTTCCAACACCTTAAGAAACTTGATTTGACTCGGTTTAGTGTGTAGTAGACTTTTAATAATTGTCCTTGTCCATTTTGAAGCTTGGTAGTTCCTTCTTGTATTGATTTCTTCATTTGTGAAGAATTTCTCCATGTAAAGTATTGTTGGGAACATATGTTTTGACTTAAGCATGCTTATATATAATTAATTCTACTTCTAAACTGTTTCTAATCATGTAGAGAGTGTTTCTATTCTTTCTTAAGCATTCATATGACAAACATTAGTAATCTTTCATTCAGAGCACTTAGAATTTGAGTATAGAAGCTTGTTTTCATTAAAACCTTATGTAGGAGAGTCTTGGACTCAACATGTGTTGGTTTGTGTGGAAATGGTTCGGGCCTCTTAAGCTTGTGATCTTTAACTCAATTCTTAAATTGATATGTATGAAAAAATAATTGTTGGGAGGTGTCCCTGTTTTTAGCACCAAAATGTATTTTAGGAAAGCAAATAAAAATGAGTTACTAGCATTCTTTTTGGGAGGAAGCATAATAAAATTTGTGCAATAGAACAATAAAGGAAAGATAATAAATTTCAAAATCATGACTCTCCAATACACTCCCTAACTAGATGATCTTCATTATAAATCAGATTAATTAGATTGGTGTTCTACAATTTTGATCCAACATGCAGTCTATGGAGGTGGTCTTAGGATTAATTAATGATGTCAATTAGTGCTATGTTGATTGGCCATTATGTAAAAGTGAAAATGAGAGATACAAGCAAGTGAACAAATTCAAAATAATACCCTTAGCAAAGGTGGTATTTAAGATATATAGCAATGATGTATAAAGTTTAAACATCTAACTTTTTACACTTCCCACATTGCTTTCTTTTTTTATAATAAGACAATAAAGACATGTATTCTAAGTTCTAACACACTCTTTTACCTATTATTTTAAAAACAATTAAGATATAAGTAGTATGTGATTATTATGATGCGCTAATAATATTTCTCGTAGTAAAAGAACATATGAGGTTTGTACTTCAATAAAACTATACAATTGAGTATCTTTTCCTTTTTTATTTAGCAAAAAAAATAAGGAGGTAGACAAGTTCCTCTCATTCTGTTGCATTTAGGGTGTATGTGAGTTATTTAATCATTTATACAATAACTACTTATTTTATAAGAACTTAAATTATGAGTGTTTAAATATTTATTTAGGATGATATAATTAAATAATAAATCAAATAAAAATATAATATAATAATAAAATAAATGAAAAATAATTATATCATTTATATTTACTTAAATTATTAAATATATTTTTAGTCTCTCAAATATAGTCGAGATTTGATTCTAGTCCCTGTAATTTAAAATTAGTGAAATTGGTCTCAAAAGGTGAAAATACTTATTTTTAATCCTTATCGATGAATTTTTGTAGCTACTCCGTAGCAAAATCTATAGCTAACTAAATTAATGTATTGCACCCCAGAATCATAACCATTCCCCATCGTGCCTCACCACAACCACCAACCTCAACTCCCAAAGCCCTAGAACAAAGTCATCACAAGTCGCAGCCGCTGCAACCATCGGAGCATCCTGAACTACCCACTGCGCATCCCCGAGAGTCCGTCGCCAAGGTCACACTACTTCCTCCTCTGTGACCGTCACCCACAGGATCCCCTTCTTCAGTTTCTATTCAACTTATCAACGAGACCTAGTCTAATGTCTCTGCTGAGATGCAACTTTCTGGCAAAGAGAAATTGTTGAAACCAAAGAACCCAAAAGAATCCTACTAGGAGAAATTGTTGAAACCGTTGGCCAGTGGCGTTGGCAAAGAGAGTGGCAAAGACAATGACCATGAACCATCGAAAATTTGAAATGATCAATAATTGCTTCAAAATAGATTTTTTTTGAAATATAAATGATTTTTTTGAATATAACCAACCGATTATTGGTAAAATATCTTGACCTTTGATTAGAAAACTAATATATCTAATGGTGTTAAGAGGGTGAATCATCAGTGCACCTACTTTTAGATAACTCACCCTAGACGTCACCCTAAAATAATTGCTTTAGGTCTCCCCTATTAAAAGGCCTGAAATTTTCTATAGATATATATATTAAAGTTAATAAAATTTTTTTATCAAACATAAATAGATTACTAATTATTAGTTGATAGATAATAATTAAAAATAATAATTTTCTTAATTTAACACAACTTTCGTTTGTTAAAAATGGTCTCCCAAAAAAAAAAAGCCATCTAAGGGCTCTTGTCTCATAGACGCTCTTATCTTCTAATTTATTTTAGACCTATAAATATGTTAGACCGACCCTTGTACTCGTCAACTAATTCTTACCCAAACAATATTTTGGAGTTATACTTCAATATTACTTGTTGATGGGAGTACTAACATAACAAGTCAACAATCGTTTATTTGAATGTATTTTATCATAATTTTAATCATTAATTTTTTAATCAATAATTTTAACTCTACTTATCTTATAAATCCCTTACTTTTCATAAAAGAGAATGCTTATTGCTTCACCCTAGCAATAAACCTTTCATATATCGTTTATGGGTAATGATATTCAATTTTACAAATTCTCACACATATATAAATAATAAGGGTATTGCTAATGAATGTCTTTAAGTCTTTAAGACACTTTTTTAAGAATATATATTTTTATTAAAAATTACAGTATTAATTACATTTATAATATTAAATATTACGGTGTCCGATCAAACTTTTTAATTTTAATTTCTTAATTAGTGTCCATTGTTAACAACTTTCCAAATAATAATAAGCTTATTAAAGGAATTAAATAGAGAATAAGAGAGAAATAAATGGGCGAAATCCCCAAAATGGTGTTTTCCTCAATAGAATACCAAGTCAAATGGCGAGCTTATAAACATGCCATGTGATTGCCAACTGATTGTTTGTTTGTGGAAGGATATCCTTGATAACAACACAAATTACAAGTCTATGATAGGTATGATGGGCCCTAGTCCTATTAAATTGATATTCATGTATAAGCAACCACTGCTTCAACAGACACGGTCCTTTATGTTATTTAAACTGTTGGTGTACATTATTTGCATGCATCTTATTCATCATTGCCTGTAAATTTAATTTCACTGTACTGAACATAATACAAAAGACAATCTTACATGATCTCCTTCACAGCGACTCAAATCTCTTTCAAATAAATTAGATTAAGGATCTATTGTTTCCTATGCATATCCTAAGCCAACCTCTGTTTACAATTGAGTAGATGAGTTGAATATCTATCACTTGAGATAAACTAATAGAGAAGACCAAGTCACAGAGCATTACATATGGAATGCCTCATCCTTTTACTCTAGCTTGCAAAGTCTTCAATTTCTTCTATCACTTTCTAAAAGTTGAAAAATCCACCCATTACAAGAGAAATGTTATCATTTTCTTAGTTTTGAATGTACTTTGTTACTCAAAGGAGTTTTAGTACATGGAGTACTTAATCTCAGTACATTTTGTCACCACTCACCACCTCAGCTAACCAATCTAGCTATTTAAAATCTTTGGTACTGGCGGTGGCCCCCACTCATGGAAATGTATTAAAGAATGTGTTAAAAAGTAATTTTTTTTTTTACAAAGTAACTGAATTGACTTTTTAACGATAAATCTAAATCAATAACAAAAAGTAGATAAAAAGGTATGTTATTAATGTTTCTTTAGTACGGAATTGAAACATAAGCTAATTGAACTGTATGCTTGACCAACTTGTAGTGATTTGTGGATGTCTTGAAGATAACAAGGTGGAGGAGCAATTTTTATATAAACTCAGTGTTTATTGGTTATAATGATCAAAAGCTTAAAATACACATTAAAAGAATAAAAAAAGAAGAAATCAAAACTTGTGTTAAAATTATTTTGTTAGTTGTATCTAATAAGCATGTGCTAAATTGACATTTATTTTTACTTTTTTGGAGTGTCAAATATAAAATTATAGCTAACCAATTTCAAGAGTTTTTGTAAACAGGAAGTATTAGGCTTAAAAGGGAAAAATTAAATAACCTAAGGAAGCTCATGGTTCTCCAAGGTCAATAAGCAATGTCCCAGGAAACTTGTAGCACATTCTGCTCAACAGAGAGCATAAAAGCTCTTGAATCCAAGCAGGCTTTGGATTTTGGAAATGTAAAGTAAAAGTTGGATTGCTTCTCACAAAGACTTCGAATATCAGGACAAACCTGAAGCAAGAGCACATGTATCATCTATGGAACCTGAAGTTGGTTAGCTTTTTTGGTACAACACCACATGTATCCTATATGAGAGATAATTTTGTTCAAGTCAGGTAGGACTTTTACAGGTGGCAAAACTTATTTATCACAATTGTATATCTAGACCTCGAACTCGAGACCATTAGTTAACCTGGAACAACTTCTTACCAATCGCCACGTACTCGATAATTAACAAGTTGAAAAAAGGTTAATAAAAATACAATTACCTCTTAAGTTAATAAAAACTAGATACAATTACCTCTTAAGTTCACTTCATTCATGGATAGGATTGGATTGGCACTGGCACGTGCATACCCCCTACACAAAAGCACTTTAATAGTGGATCCCAATCACACAAGGTCTTCCAATTTTCTATGGTTCATCATAGCCTCTAAAGTGGACCCACAACTAGCCAACTCTCCTACCTAAATATGAGTATTTTAGAAGGATTCTGCTACTTGTTGACGTATTTTTCACATGGTTTCTGATCCAACCCATTTCACGTTAACCGACAATTGAAATCACCAAACCACCCTTGGCAACAATGGAACTGTGCTAGTGCTATTTACCTGTGGGGACAGCATGGAAACTCAGAAAAAATACAATTTTTCAATAGAGGCAATGGATCTGTATCAGTAGTGTTGTTCCCCAATGTGGCAATTGGCTTATCATAGGGAGCTCTTTCTATGCTTCTTCTAACAAAAGCAGACCTTACCTAATTACATGGCACAGGGACCCAAACATGCTCTGAAAGTGGTAGTTAGTAGAGGAAATATATAAGACAGTGAGTTTAGGCTGTCAAAAAAAACTTAGCTATTTTTAATATGAGGGACCATAGTATTGAAAGCAACTTATCAAATACAGATATGAAGAGATCTACATTTCATTTTTGTTACTTGCTTCTGAGTTGTTGAATGTTGATGCTATGCATGTGTTGACAGTGATGGGGAAGACAGGCAAATGGCTTAGGAACTTGCTGACAGGGAAGAAAGACAAAGAAAAAGAGAAGGAAAAATGTGTAACAAACCTTAGTTTGTCAAATGGCACAGAAAATCCAACTACTCCAATGTCTACAACTCCCAAGGAGAAAAGAAGATGGAGCTTCCGGAGATCATCAGCTTCCAAGGAATTGAATGTTGCAGAATCAAGTTCCACTGCTGCTTCAGTGACAGTGCAAACTGCCACAGATGCTGAGAATGATCAGAGAAAGCATGCCACTGCAACTGATGCTGTGATCTGCTTGAATTCTGATTCCAATGGAGGAGCTAGAAGAAGTATTGAAGAGGCTGCTGCCATTAAAATTCAATCTGTTTTTCGGTCCTACTTGGTATGTGACAATATGAGAAGCTAGTTTTCTGTTTTATTCTCAAGGGACTAGTACTGATATGTATCTGAATATGTGAAATATTTCAATGTTTCTGTGACAGGCAAGAAAGGCACTGTGTGCTCTTAGAGGTTTAGTGAAGTTGCAAGCACTAGTAAGGGGTCACTTGGTAAGAAAACAGGCCACGGAGACACTAAGATGTATGCAAGCTTTGGTCATAGCACAAGCCAGAGCTTGTGCTCAGAGGGCTAGAATGGTGTCAGAAGGAAAGCCTAATCAAGAGCAATCAACCTACAGAAAAACCACAAAGGACAATTTATTCATGCATATGTATAATGTGAGTTCAATAACTGTTGCTGATTACTTTTCATATTGTAGAATGATAGTTGAAAGTTTAAATAATTTTTTTTCTGATTTGCTGTCCATAAAGATGATGGTAATTGTCTGAGCAATGATAAGCATTGGTCTTTTCAGTAGTCTAATTTTTAGAAGCTTTTAATTGGTGAAGGATTCTATAAAGGCACTCATTATAAATGAAAATAGACTTGGTACTATTCAATTCATGCAAGAAAGTTGCTTCATTTGGGTGAATTTTAAAGCTAAAACTTATGTACTCTGGCCAAATAAAAAGAAGAAAAGGAAAACAAAAAGGAAAAATTGTAGAAAGATTTAGTGGTCATTTGTAGAGAGTGAGATTTTTGTTGATGTAGGAAATGGACAGAGGCTTGGAAGAGAATATCAAGATTGTGGAGATGGATGTTTGTGAATCCAAAGGCAACTCAAAAGGCAGAAACAGCAATGCAAATCATGGAAATCAGGAATTTTCTGAGCATAGATTTTCTGCATATTATTCACCAAATGGATCATACTCAAAGAAAGAAAACTTCAAGGCATCACCTGCACCATCAGCATTGACTGAGTTGAGTCCAAGAGCATGCAGTGGACATTTTGAGGACTGTACCTTCAATACAGCACAGAGCAGTCCCCATTGCTACTCTGCTATGTCAAGAATAGAGGATTCAAAGCTTCCTTTTGCTTTTCCTAAACCAGCCTATGCAGAATCCATGTCCTATGACTACCCTTTATTCCCAAATTACATGGCTAACACAGAATCATCAAGGGCCAAAGTCAGATCACAGAGTGCTCCAAAGCAAAGGCCAGACTCATTTGAAAGGCAACCAAGCCGGCGAAGAGCTTCAGTGGAAGGAAGAAATGTACCAAAACCAGTGAGGATGCAGAGGTCATCTTCACATGTGGGTGCCACTGCCCAAAACTACCAATATCCATGGTCAATAAAGCTTGACAGGTCCTCAGTTTCACTCAAAGACAGTGAGTGTGGCTCTACAAGTACAGTGCTCACAAACACTAACTACTGCAGATCTCTTGTTTCATATGATGTGAGTTCTTACTTCTTACCATTATCATATAACATGTTTTCACCATCCAGTTAATGATAGTAATTTTACAAAACAAGAACAACAACTCAAAGGAATAATGTTTAGTTATGAAAAAAGGATGTCACTTAGTTTGGTAATAACATTATAATTTATAAGTATAACAACTGATCAGGTTTTATCACTGCTTGTTTTGGCTGCAGCCTCATGGACGCAGGTACTGATACCGTTTTGCAGGAACTCCAAAAATCTAGAGTTCTTCTCCACTCCAGAGTCCTTATAGACTTCAAAACAAATAACAAACTCTGCCTTCACAAGTCCAGAGGGATTTAATTGAAGTCCAGTTTTTAAAGTGTTTCTTCTTCTATAAATTGTGTCTTGTGCCATGTCTGTGGATTGCACTGTGAGAAAGAATTTTAACTGTTTATGAACTGTGTATAAATTACCAAGTGGGATATTTTCTAACAGTAATAACTGTTTGTCTAAGGAGGACAAAATATGTTTAATGCGAGCAAGATTAACTGAATTTTGAGCCATGTGATGAACTGAATCTTAAATTGGGACCTGAAGCATTTTTAATAGACTTATAGTCCGTTTGGTTTCGCGTTGCTATAGTGTGAAACCATACTTTTGTGGAATTGATTTAAAATTACTTCTGTTTAATGTGATTTGTAAAATGAGTATCACTCATCTCAACCATTGATTTCTAAAATCAATTCTACTCAGCAAATGTGGTAATGTTGAGCATTTAATGTTGAATTTTTTTTCTTTGAACTAAAACAAAATCAAGTTTGTTCACAAGATAAGAACAAAAAGCAGTTGTAATATGCTTCGAGTATGATGCCAGGACCATTGTAGAGTTGAAGACCATGACTAGCCTCCGATATAAACAAAACAACTGATGATCTGTTTGACAACTTGGAAGATGTTATTCTTTTAGTGAATGATTGTCTTAAGATGCTTTAGAAATAGGTAGAATATATCTTGGTTTGGTGAAAGTGCACCAACCAAACTACTGCAACAAGTGGAATCTTAAAGTAGTTGTAGGTGTTGACGCAGAATTCTGTGTTTTGGAAAGCAATGTGAGTCCTAACTGGCTTGGAAGACACACAAGATCTCTTCAATTTAAAACATCACACATGTGAGTGGAATGATGAAAGAGAGGATCAATCTGAACACCTAAGAAGTAAAGAACTGACAGAATGATCCTTGATAAGATACAATCTGTCTATCTCCAAGTTGAATATTTGAAACTTGGGATTAAGAAGATTCATAGAAGATGAAACCGGATTTGTTGTAGTCAGTTTTTTCATGTAACCACTGCAGTCAGCAAATTTGGATTGTTTAATGATGGTGTTATCAATTTAAAATATTATCTTAGCATCTAAGTCAACCGATATTCATCGGACAATCCGGATTTATTGACTGCACTGACTACAGTAAAAACTGATTACAGCAAATCCGAGTCCATAGAAGATGAGGTCCATACAACATTTCATATATAAAAAAAAGGGTTAAATATTTTGAAATCACGTAACTTTAGTCACTCCTCTTAACACTGTTAACTTTGACGCTGACGTGACAAACAAATTTCTGTGTCAGCTTGTCCAGTAAGTTTTAATGAACATGATGTCCAATTGAATAACACCTCGACTCATCCAGTCAGATTTCATTTAGGGTTTAATTGAATAACACGTGTGGGTGATTTTATTTTAATTTAATAAAACCCTAAATAAAATCTGACTCGATGAGCTAAGGTGTTATTTAATTGTCACATCATGTTCATTAAAATTGACTGGATAAGCTGACATAAAAATCTATTTGCCACGTCATCGTTAAAGTTAACGGTGTTAAGGGGAGGGACTGAAGTTACAATGAAATACTCAAACCGATGATTTTAAAGTTTAGGGACTAAAACCAAATTTATGTTAAACTTCAAGGACTGAAAATATATTTAATCCTAAAAAAAGTATAGCTATGTCACTGTCACAACTGTGGCGAAAAATAAACATGATTGGCTCCGCTTTACTATAATTAAGTCAACAAGTAAAGTGGTGAACCTAGGAAACTAGGAGTGTGTTTGGTAAAATTAGCTAAAAAGCTAGCTGAAAGTTTAAAGCTAGCTGAAAGCTGAAAAACTATTGAATGTGTTTGGTAAAACTAGTTGAAAATGGTAAAATGACATTTAAGGACAACATTAATTATTAAATAATGATAAGTGGGGGTGGTTGGGGGCTAAACTTATAATTAATTTTCAGCTACTAGCTGAAAATTGGAGCTTTTTTAAAAAAGCTACCCCAAGTAGCTTTTTAAGAAAAACTTGTAGCTACTCAAAAAAACTACATTCCCAAATACTGCTGAAATTGTTTCAGCTACTATTTTCAACTTTTAGCTAGGCAAACACACTTTAGGAATATACAAGGCTATGTTTGGATTTCACGCATAATCAAGATGGATAAGAGTCCAATCTAAGAGCCCTTTTCATGTATTTATTATGTTGGAGAAATCCAAAGAGAAAAGCATTATTAACAAGTTAGCGTATGTGGCAATTGTTAGAGTCGAATATGCCTGATGCAACAAATATTAACCTTTCTATGACTATAATGCACTCTTGATAGCACAGTTAATATTTATAGTTCATTTTACTTTTTTGAGTGAAAGACTCAATCATCAATTTTCTTTCCATTTTTACTATTTCCAAATGCATCAAAGCATCATCATTTTACATTTTTTCCTCCTCTTTTCAGCACACATGAATTAACTCCTTGTTCAAATTTTGAATCCATTTTGAGTGGTCATTTGAGATCCTTCATCAGTTTTTTCTGTACAGTTATAACAATAAAATTTAAATCTATAGCCTAATTCATGGTAAACAGGATCCTATGCCCAGTTTTCCCTATTCATACAGCAACTTTCATCACTTCAGGACAGTGACAAACTAATTCACGAGTTAAAACGACAAAGGTTTGCAGTTTGCTTCAATGTTGAGTCATGATTTGTACTGAGTTAAAACGACAAACCCCCCAGAATAAAATAGGCACAAAATTACGTAATTTCAACTTAACCTGAGCTGCTACTTGAAGCTCCCCCACAACTCTTGCGTTCAGTTATTAGAATACAAAATTACAAAGAATCCATTGATCAATTTCTGAACATGACATGAACTAATCATTGAAAAGTAAGAACTTAACCGCTTAATTAATTTCAAGGAATTAAAAGCTAGAATCTTCCAGTGGTTTATCAAATGAACTACAGATAGGGCTTGCTGTAAACTTCAGAGAAATCATGCAATGTACAAACAAAAAAGGCACAAATAAATTGTTGATCTAACTAGAGCATTAACCTCCAATTATATCCATCTCTCAACCACAAAGAATACAGTTACAAAATCTATACCAACTACTTCCTAACTTGCCTCAGCAATATAGAAGTGTCATATCTGGAATAAACAAATTAATGGTCAAACCGTCAAATTCCAAATCACCAGAACAGACATGAAAATCAATCATGCAAAAAAAAAATTCCAAAATGGCAACTTCTTGAAGACTTGGATAAATTAAAAAAATTAAAAGAAAAAAGGATCTAACAAAAATATGAAGCACATGTTGCCAGCATTTGTTACATTCCAAGCAGATGACAAAACTTAGGCACTAAATTTTGTCTGCATTGATTGCACACACAAACCTGCCTGTCAGCCTTTCATTTTTATCTATGAAATATACGCCGAATACAAGTACAGTACACTAAGAACGGGGCAGCTTTTCTTTGAATAAGCGAGGAAGAACTTCATGAGCACCAATGTCCAAAACATCTGGTTCCCTGAAAATAGAAAATACAAGTTAGCTTAAAATCTCAAACCAAGTTTATATAACCATCAGTTTAGTACAAGGAATGCGGAACGCGCCTAATGGCACATGGTCATAGTAGATATTATGCACATAGTTTTCATACTAATATCAAAGGAGAAAATAGACAAAAAGCTACATGTTAGGATGCTTTGAATAGGCATTAAGCAAAATGTTGGTAATAAATCTTTAAGCATAACATCTATGCAACACAAGGCCATGAATGTTGTTGATATGAAAAATCACTAGTTGAAAGACTCCCCCATGAGACACTCATACTATATAAGCAGAATATTCTGGAGTTACTCAACATTTTGAATTAATACAGCATGTTGGAAAGAAACAGGTATTTTGTGCATGATGAAGCAGAAGAGAATCTTTTAAAAAGAATTTTTTCCCGGGTAACTCTTGACAAGATTTTTAGTACATTTGATACTGCCACTTAATGCATATCAAAAGGTTATAATAAAATCTATACTTCCTTTGAGAAAGAAGAAAGTTTATGTCCTTAGAGAAAATAAATTTTCAAAGAAACTCCCCCTTATGCATATTTCCCCCCTATGGAAGTACATTATAGCAACTTACGACTTGTTGAAAACACCAAACAAAGCCAGATAAGAAGAAAACTCTTGTGAATTTGTAAACAAGATGATTATGAAAGGAGAATGTTCATTTTCCAAGGTCTAGCGCTTCTTTCCTCACACCCCTTCCAAAAATAGAGAGTAACTTGGTAAATCTGTTTAGCATATTTTCCATATATTTGCATTTGGAACAGAAATAGGAATTAGTAGATGGTAGAGGAGAAAAAGAATAAAGCTGATTATAGAAATTATTACTATCAAGCATCTATCCACGTGATATTTTGTTCTGATAAAAGAATCTATCCTATCAATATTACTCACCATAAATTAAAATTATATTTAGTAAATAAGTGCATGCAAGAGAGAATGGGAAAGAAACCTGCACAATGTCTGTCCCTTTTCATTTGAACTGGGAATAAACCACAGTTTTCGCAGGGAGGGTGACTCAAATTGTACAAAGAAACCATCACTCTGTGCATGTTTCCACTTCCTTGATCCTTGGCCTTTCCAGACCTGCAGACACAGAATATCATATAAGAGATTCTTGGTTATTCAGACTTTGCAATTCGAAGTGAATGAGCAGTCAAGTAGTCAATCTGAACCACACAATTAACCTAAAAAGAACATATGACTCAGTTTGTTGAGCTGATTTGTTGAAAGGGAAATTGACCAGATAGCCCATTCTTTACATGTTCAAAAGAATAACAGATAAAATGTAGGTGATATTAACCCACCTCCAGCCAAGTAGAGAACCAATAGAGGCCCCAATAAGAATAATTGATTAGGAGGAGGATAGCCCCAAGGAAAACTCTAAGAAAAACCATAAA
Organism: Sesbania bispinosa; assembly: GCA_026901365.1. NCBI lineage: Eukaryota > Viridiplantae > Streptophyta > Magnoliopsida > Fabales > Fabaceae > Sesbania > Sesbania bispinosa. The sequence goes on along the minus strand of QLOH01000048.1, from coordinate 1,161,197 downwards.
AAAATACCTATATATATAGCCTTCAGAAAAATTGGTTTTGACTTTCAATACCATCGTTTAGTCAACTTAGCTGACTCCATATAACGGGAACATGCTTTCTAATTGTTGTTTTAGCAATCTGACCCTAAACAACAGAAGCTAATCCCTTGGATTGAACGAATCAAAGGGAGAGGAGAAGAAAGGATGGAAAGGCAAGCATAAAGCTAATCTCCAGCCAAAACTGTTGGTTTTAACTTGCATGAGCGATTTAACTAGAAGAAGAAATATTTTTGACAATGAAGAAGTAATAACGTAAAAGGAACAGAACAAGATGTCCTTAGAAAGTAGGGGGAAAAGATACCTTTATTTTTATTTCTTTACTTATTTTTCCTTTATTTTTAACCCATGCACCCTTTATGAGCTACTGTATCATTATTATTTATTATTATCTATTTTCTATGCAATGAACTGGTCAGTAGCTTAAAACCCTTTTTCCAACTAAGACCAGGTCAACCTTGAGAAGTTTCTGATAAACTTTTTTTATTGTTTCACCATCTATTTTTCTGAAGTACAAATTTAAAGGAATTGATGCCACTTGAGCCATTATCTCAGTGGCACAATTGCCTTTGTATGCAGAGGACCCAATTTTAAGCAAAGCAGGAAACATTTCTCCCCAGCCTCTCTTTCAGCATGCCGACCCTTGGAGATGTTGCGTATCAAAAGAAATTTACAGGTATCAAGGTCCACAATATTTTATTAAGAGAATGATACTGCAAATCTCTTCCTATTTTCTTTTCAAGTAGTGCTTCACTATTGAATTCACAACACAACACAACACAACACACTTACAGACACGGAAGCATGTGAATACCTGCACTCATACTGGGCCCACCAAAAGTGATAACTAGGTCAACTTAAACATTTTTGTAAACCAAATTTCACACACTTTGTGCAATAGGTGTACAGATATCATTGCACTTTCTTTCCTGGTTGAAAATAAGATCTGCCGCAAAAGTAGGACCTCAAACCTCCAATAAAATTTGCCATTTAATGGTGGAATTTCTTAACCACCTATTTTCTGCTGTAGAAGATTCAACTTCATATTTAATGCATTAAGAAATCAAAAGTTACCTGTGGATAAGCAATGATGTTTTTAGGAGTCACTAAGCATGCTGCTTTGGAGAAAGACTCCTCAGCATACTGCCTCAGAAATGAAAAGCAGTTGCTGTGTGTATGCGGTGATTCAAAGGCCTAGGCAAACAAAATGAGACAATAAGTAAAAAGATTAAAAATCAGAATACAACATAGGGAACTTTATTAAGCTCCTCTTACTTTTAGTAATCATAAGCCAACAACAGAGACCAGCCCAAATATGCATGCATATTTAACCTACAGTCTATAAATCAGATAATAAAGAAAGGAGAACCAGAATGAAAATCATATGAAGATTTAACAGGAAAATATATACCTTATCAATATTCACAACTGGGGCATACTTATCAGTCTGTGTCTTTTCCTTATCAAGAAGAAAGTAAACTCTAGCATCCACTGAAGAAGTTTCATGCCATGATTTTACAGCAGTCTCCATAGTCTCAACAAGGAATAAGAACATGTCTTTCCAGCATTCTTCAGATCCATACTTTCCAGACTGCATGGGAAAGATCATTTCAATCATCACTATGGAAATTTTAAAAAGGATATATGAATAAATGGAAAAGTGGATTCTTTAACTACCTTACAAATATAAATAACAAGGAATCCAAAGTTAAAGGAATGAGATGTATTTCTGACATTCTGGGTTCATTTTCCAGGTCTTTTTTCTGTTTTTGAGAATTGAAGCCTTCGGCATTAAATTTGAATGAATGAATGCATTGTTCTAATCTGAATGTGTTGATATTCTATGGATTATTGCCATATAAATGACTGGAAGAAGCACCAAAGTTGTCAAAATGGTAGATCCTAACTAAGATTGGATAAAGGGGGGAAGAAACGTAAAACACAACTGTAACACAAGATGGGAAATCCCATATCGTGTGTGCATCCATGCATGCGCACATATGTGTGAAGTGTAATGTATAGGGGTAGTTAAATGCACTGTCACATCACTTTACATAACGTAACCTCCATTAGCATCATGTTTTGATGTTGCAGCTTGAAGTTGTAGTTGCTTTTTTGTTAAATGCGTAAACCCCCTCCCCCAACTTGCCCCTGTTTCTGCATGTCCCACCTAGTTTTTACTATTTAGGGTATTTTAGGTCATTTTGATTGCACCTGCTACTCCCTTTTAGGGTTTGACCCTGAGCATCCCCCACTCCTACTACTTCCCCTCTGTTCATGAAATACGTCATCTCCACTCTCTAGTACTACTCCCCCTCTGTTCATGAAATATGTAATCTCCACTCTCTAGTACATTGGCTATACCCATCTTGCCATCCATCCTGCTAATGTTCTGTTTACACAGATCTATGACGTCCTTTGTTCTGTTTCTGCAGAACCTCTGTTCTGTTTTTTTTCCTGTATTGTGTAATTTGCACATCTATTATTACCTTGTTATTTATGCCTTAGATTAATTGTGAATGTGTTCAAATTAAATCACTATGACTTTCGATTAATAATAATGAATGACTGAATGTCTTTAATTTTGGGTAATTTTTTACTTTTGAGCATTTATGTGCACAGTATAAATCACTTGTATACATAATCTTCAGTATAGCAACCATCTCACTATAGTGTTTTTTGGGGTTGGTTGTCCCATGCTGCCATCCGGGATTGACAATGTGTGTGTGTAACGATGCCAAAAATGTCAATCTAAGGCAAGACTTTACCATCTCGTCCACAATAGATACTATATCAACTTTATCTTTAATGTTTTTATCATGGTAGTCAAAATCGCGATTCAACACGTAAAATCAGTCGATTATACGATTCACTGCACCCTGGGCGATGCAAAACGTAGACTGAAACGCAAACCAGTGAAATCGAAGCGGAATCGCAACCAGAAGCGGTGGAAACGGTGAAATTGTTCGATTTCATCGCGTCGCGCGAGTTGCTTTCTCGCTGGGTTTTTTTGGGAGGCCCACAACCCGACCCGAAATCAAGCGACCCTTTAAATGATTTTTAAACCTTCTGTGAATAGAAACTATTCTTCTTCCTCCTCCTTCTGCTCTGTTCTGGGTATCCTAAACGTCACTCCACCTCCTTCCTCTTCCACCTGCTCTGTTCTGGGACTTTGCCTTCTCTGTTCTGCGAACATGGCTACTGGTCATGGGCGTGGTTCTAGTTCTGTTAGATTAGTCATCTGGATTCTAGAATTATAATATTACTATTTAGTTTTGGTGTCAGTTACATACTGTTTTGGTGTTAGGCCTAGTACCTTGTTAAAAACCTGATGTTTACTGTTTTGGAGTTGTTACTTTGTTTTAGTGACTTAAATGTTTTATTTTCTTATTTATGCTATTATATATATATATATATGAATTTATATGCATATTATATAAATATGGTAAAATCTTATGATTCGTGTTACGATTGCATGGTTTACGATTTTCACCCCCCTTCCCGATTTAAGGTAAAATCTCGATTTTGACTACCTTGGTTTTTATTCTTAATCCTATCTTGTCTGTCCATTCATTTATCATAACATTTTCATCTTTTCAATTTTGAGTTCAATTTCTTACTGACTCTTTATTGTCCACCATTCAATCTTATACAATATCACAGATCTAATAGTTGTGTGGTAAAGTTTAGCACTGCAAGAAACAGAAGCACTAGCACTGGAAGAGGCACTAGAACCACTAGGAGCACTACAACCAGAAGGAACATTAAATGACATTTTTCCAACACCCAACAAGTAGAACCAAGACCCAAAACCAGAAAATGATGAGACACCCAACCAGATTTCACATGGCTCAAACCAGTCCAGTGCAGAGAACAAAAGCCAAGAGGATCCCACTGTAAGAAACTGATCTTTTATTAGAATGAAATAGGGAAAATCTCCCTTTATTACAGAATAGTAATGCAGAACTTCGAGGGTCTACACCTCCCCATGCCTAAAAGGCCCTAAATCCCTCTCAAATGACTAGATACCTTTCCCACAACCCTTCCTCTTATTTATAGGCAACATGCCTTATTTCTTCTAACTATTGCAAACCAACTAACTAAACCAACTAACTAACTAACTAATTATTCTAATAACCAACTAAAATAACCAACAGAAGGGGTTACCTCACAATACTCCCCCCCTAAACATTCACCTTGTCCTCAAGGTGAATAGCTAGTAGCTGCTGAAAGCCAAGTTCCACCAGGATCAAATGAAAAGCCCCTTAGACCCTCCTGCAGCCAGCTCCCCTTAAAAGCCTCCCCAAGACCAGCTTCTAGTTTCTGCTTAAATGTCTGGCCATCCATAGGTGAAACTTCAAGTGTGCATAGGTCTTGAACAAACTTTGGAAGTACGACATCAATAAGATATAGACTAATTTTTCTCACATTATCTTCATCAGCTGCTATTTCTTCTGGACTCCCAGCCAGTTTGAATTCAGTGAAGACATTAGGATTAAAAACAATATCCTCCTTACAACCAGAGGCTTCAGTAGATGAAGAAGTAAGTTCTTTGACATCCTCAGTTTTTTCTTCCTTTGTTATATCTGGCTTGTCAGCATCAGTGGCATTTTGAGAATCAGAGGCCAAGTCATCTGCCCCTTCAGAATTCTTCTCCTTCGATTTTGATGTCTCTGCTGCTTGGGCCCTCAACAAATCAAGAAGATAGTGCCGGTCATCACCACCAACAATGCCCTTGCATTCCACTGGTGCAGCTAATTTGAAAACATTTCCAGATCCATCAAGGACTAAATGTTCCTTCAAATGAAGGCGTTTGGCAGCCTCTGACACCTTAGAATGAAAATCTTCTTTGAAGCATTCTTTGAAGCATTCCTTCTTTGTCTTTATATCACCCAAATCTGCATCACTCTCTTGCCCTTCAATCTTGTTTGCAACATCAACTTCTTGGATCTCCACCACTGTACCTACATGCAGTTCCAGTTCTGTTTCCTTTTCTTTTTCTGCCACAACTTTGTTCTTGAATTTCAAAGTTTCATTTTTCCCTCTGTATTCCTGCTCCCAAGATTCTGATCCATCTTCTTGAACCCGGATATCAAGATCAAATTCTGGCTGAAATTTACTAATGACAGCTGCCTTGAAATCCTCCCATGATGGGTTCGAACGGCAAAACCTCCACCAATAAAACCAAGAAAGGGTCTTTCCCTCCATTGTGACTATCACCGCTTGCAACCTTTCTTGTTCCAAGACACCTTTCAAATTGAAATACCTCTCTACACGGCTTACCCACTCATACACATCATCTCCCGAGAAGAGCGGAATCTCCAATTTCCTTCACCGTTCCTCCATTGCTCCGCTCCTAGATCCCTTTCGTCCTTCAAGATTTCCTTCAACGCCGATGCCACTGTCCCCTGAAGAGTTCCCTCCTTGCTGTAATGTTTGGTTAATATTCTGCACCATCTCCAAAAGATTCTCGAAGCCCCTCTCCAGATTGTCGAACCTGACCTCCAGGTTGTCTATTCTGGCCTCGAAACCCTTCTCCAGGTTATCCAATCTAGCCTCCATTCTTGTATGCACCAGGAACAAACTCCCAGAGTCGAGAGCTTTGATACCAGTTGTAAGAAACTGATCTTTTATTAGAATGAAATAGGGAAAATCTCCCTTTATTACAGAATAGTAATGCAGAACTTCGAGGGTCTGCACCTCCCCATGCCTAAAAGGCCCTAAATCCCTCTCAAATGACTAGATACCTTTCCCACAACCCTTCCTCTTATTTATAGGCAACATGCCTTATTTCTTCTAACTATTGCAAACCAACTAACTAAACCAACTAACTAACTAATTATTCTAATAACCAACTAAAATAACCAACAGAAGGGGTTACCTCACACCCACATGATCCAATAGTAGGGGAAGTCATAAACCCCACCAGAAACAGCTCAGTTGAAGCTGTAAAAGGACAGACAAGCTCACACGACTGAGGTTGTGTAGCCTTGCCACAGCACAGACAAGGTCGTATGTTGAGGTGACACCACCTGAACACCGGGGTCAACACGTTAATTTGTGGGTGAGCGAATATAAAAAGCCATTGTTAAACTATGGGTGGGTGAACTTTGGGCCGGACTGGGTTGTATTGGCATCTTTCTGAACCATCAACCACATTTCAATAGAGATTTTATCATGTTACGATCCCACATCGACTAGAGATACAGCCAAATTCTAAGATGGTATTAGAGTCTGTCCTAAATCTATTATTGGGCCACTCACAAATATCTAGTCCTACAAATTTCACACTTCAGATATCCAGTCTTAGGCGCAAGGGGGTGTGTTGAGATCCCACATTGCCTAAAGATATTGCCAAAGTAGTTCTTACAAGGTTTGGGCAATCCCATCCCTTGAACTAGCAGTAAGAGTCGAGTTAGGTCTAACCAAAATTATAAGATGGTATCAAAGCCTATCCTAGATTTATTATTGGGTCATCCACAGATGTCCATTCTTGCAACCTTCACGCTCTAGATGTCCAGTCTTGAGTGTAAATGCGTAATGGGGTGTATGTTGACATTTCACATTGACTAGAGATATGGTCAAAGTAGTCCTTACAAGGCTTAGACAATCCTCACCCCTTGATAAATACTAAGACAATCGAAGCTCACAACTCATTGAAAGACACGTTCATGGCAATTTTACGTGCTACGAGATTCATGAGCAACCTCACCAAAATGTGTTTATAGGTAGGAACGGGATCATAGAGGCCAAAGGAATGCATAGAATCAAACAATTCTATGATCTGAGTTGCAAGTTTGAGTTTGACTACCATGGGCAGCATGCAATACCTACAGAGGATGTAGCTTATGCCATTATGGGTTCTCCATATAAGTGAAGGTAAGACCTGGAATTCACCAAGGAAGAGCATGAGATCCCAATGAGTGACACTGCGGATATTATAAAGGTCATGCATTAAAAAGATCGCATTGCTACAGGAGCAAGAGTCAGAGATCATGCTAACAGCTTTCCTTCCATAAATATAGGTACTCTGGTTCTTCTGCTGCAGCAACACTTCAAAGCTATAGGACAAGTTCTAACCAACCAAGAGATAACAATGGAGAAAAGGGAACAGTAGTACAGTATGGATTAGGAAATGGAAGGGATGTATTTATAGTAATTGACATTTTATTGTTATATTGGTATTTATTTATTATTAGTCTGGGTGTAATTAAGGTAAATTTTAGTAAATTTGGGTTATTTGGAGTTTTAAGTAACTTAAGACTATTTGGTTATCAAGCTGGGTTCACCTATATAAGGATAACTATTATGAATTTGATACTTTAGACTCAATTTAAGAATAGAAATTGTTCCCAGACCTCTGTTTTCTCCCACCTCAGTGTACATGTTCACCCTGTTTTCTGTATTTCTCCCTCCCTTTTGTTTCTCTCGCTGAATTTTTTCTTCCATTCTCTCTTCTTCCTTACCCTTTCTACATCATACATATTAATTAATGTGAAAGAAAATCTAACAGAGTGCATGCTCATTGAGCACTGCAGGGAATAGAACCAGAATACATGTATACTAACCATTTCAGGTTTGAATGTATCTAAATGTTTGGCCATGTCAACATTAGACCTCATATTCTCCACTTCTTGAGCTCGCTTGCTATCTCTCACTAGTTGGTTTATCTTCTTAATCTTTTTTGACACTTCTTGACTTTGTGGGTTATACTGCAAAGCTATCTGAAAGGCAGCTAAAGCCTACAAATATTCACAAAAGCAGATGCATTAGGATCCAAAACTGAAAACTTAGCAGATTACCTTGCTTCCAATCAAATGTTAAGAAAAAGGCAGCTATATAAAATACATACATCATCATATCGTTTCATGGCCTCCAATATGCTTCCCTTCCTGAAATATCCCTGGAAGTATATTTAAGCAGCATTAATCAAAATTGTATTACTAGGGCTCAAAGTTCAAACTGTTTATATTAAGAAAATTTGATGAACAATTACCTTTTCCCATTGGGGTTTTAATTTTATAGTCATTTCAGCATCATCAAGAGCTTTATTAAGCTTATCCAATTGCAGCAATGCTGCAGCACGATTACTGGCAGACGATGTATGGACAGAAAATACATCAGGACAAGATATTTATGCATTGAGTAAATGTGACATATCTCAGTTGAAAAACATAGATCCAATCCACTCAATTTGCATAAGAAAGAACAAACAAGCAACTTATAAATGTAACACCCAATGCATTTCTGGAATGACCTATACTAGTAATTGTCTGCAGCAATGTGCTATGTCCTACGTGGCATTAGATATGATCAGAAGCTCAATTATGTGTGTGACAATTAACACATGGAAATATCAAATTAAAATTAAGCATAAAATAGGATACCATGAAATACTTAACCAGTCAAAGATACAACCGTATTCTGAGCATTCTATCTTGATAAGCATCTACAGAATTATTTTTCCCAGTTGTTTATAATCTTGATCGATATCACTGTTTTAATGAACGAATGCAGTAACTAAAACTATACATAGCGTGCCACATTACTCATATATGAACCATGATGGGACATGGAAGAGGGGGCTCATCCAAGCACCACAAGAGCTACAGAAGAATGCCATTAAATACAAATAATTTACAAAAACAATATAATAATGGCACTGACCAATGATAATAATAGAGGCCTTCAAATTAAAAATCAAATAAAAACAAGCTTTTGGAATAGTTGGTTTGTGATAAAATGGAACTTGTAAAATAGTAGAGTGGGCTTGTTCAAACACTAACTAAAGGCGTGATATGCTTTGTTGATAACAACACCCTTTAAAATAATATACAGATGATTAGAGCAAAAAAGTAAAGGCCATATGAATTCTTCATGAAGACGGCTATTTGGTTAAGATACGAAAGGAGCAACTGCCGGAGAACATAGTTCCATTACAAAAATAGGAAATATGACCCCTACACTGCCATGCATGAAGTAGTGGTATATGCAGAGGAAACAAAAGGCACCTGCTGGAACTTGCACTTTAAGCTTGCTATGGTTAAGTTGATTCTTTTATAATAGAATACTGTGTCAGTTAAATAAACAAGGGTCACATACCTTCAAGGCATAAATCTCAGCTTGGTCAAAACTTAAGCTAACAATGGAAATAAAAGCCCAGTGACACTGCTGTTAAGTAAAAGATCAATATTTACAAGGCAAAAAGAGCTATTTGGTTTATGAGAAGGTGTACATAAACTCACTGGTATTTTTTAGTACTTTTTATCATCTCTCATAGTTATCCCCTTTTTCATTGTATTTGCGATGTGTTCTATGTACAGGGTTACCAAATTAGTTTGGGGACTATCGCCAGCATACTATTTCATTGAAAAACCAGTCTATTTCATATAAACCGGCATTAGAGCTAGCTAGAGCTGAGTACAATCCAGTAAATATGTTTAAAACAAGGTCTATTGATCTACACTGCTTCACAATTAACAGTAAAGAACTCTAATGAAAAGGGAATCCTCTTTTCCTACTTAAATCCACCAGCTTAAGCGTCACATTGATCTCACTCCAACCCAAATAACAAAAGGCCTTGCGAAACTGTCACTAAAACTCCAAGTGAGAAGCTCTGCTCATAAACTGACAATAAAACTTGACACTTCTCAGTTTGTAATAACTAAAAAATCCAACTAATATAAAATCATGATGATAACAAATACGCAGATTAGAAAAAAGAAAAAAAAAAAAGGAGAAAGATTCCCAATTGTGATGTAGTTTTCAGAAGAAGGATACAAAATAAACCAGAGGAGAACAGAAAACTCGGATCGAGAAAAACTACAATGCACAGGCAAAATAGGAGCATAAATTGAAACTCAACAACTGATTCAAGAGGTAAGTGTTATCCAAAAACAAAAAGATGGGAAATTTGAAAGAAAAAAGGGTACCTATAGAGTGTGGGGTTTGAAGGGTCTTGCTTGATGGCTTGAGTGTAGAGTGCAGCAGCTTTGAGATACTTGCCTGACTTGAAAAATTCGTTGCCCTGATCCTTCAGAGACATCTCTGAACCTGATCCTTCTTTTGTTTCTGCCATAGATGATGTTTCTTTTTTTTTTTATTCTATTGTCTTTAACCTTCGCTTTGCCAATGGTAGGGTTTACCAAGATGTTTTCCCTTTCCTAAACCTTTTCCCTTTCCCTCCGTCACTTGTTTCGTAAACTCAAGTTTGGATTTCCAACTGCAACTAATTTTAGCATTGAAAATATGAGTTTACCACGTTTCAACGCTAAACCAAACACACAATATATACAAGATACGGTTTTATTTATGCATTCATGAGAAAGGGTGCAGCTTTGCACCGATTCAATCAAATAAAACAAGACCATCATATTTAACATTTATTATATAAATGACTTTTTATGCCTGTACAGTAACGTGGATAATATCAGAACCACATTTTTAATTTAAAATGTTTTAAAAAAAAATCATATTATTAACATGTATTAAGAAAAAAATGTGATTATAAAAAAAATAATTGACTCTAATATTTCTTGATTATTATTGCTTAAGAGATGGAGGATAATTATACCCACATAGTTATTTTATAACTAAAGTTAAGTTTATTATAATAAAAAAATTGGACCAATTAAAAAAGGAATAATTTGCTTTCAACGTATCAAAAATTACTATATTGATTAACAATACATGACACAAACTAATGTACAACAATTTTTAATTAATTATTTTTTTATTTTATCTTCATTTTTCTTTTATTTTATATGAATTGAAATTAATTTTTTTACCTAAAAAAGTAATTTAAAGATATATTTTAATTATTTTTTATATTTTAATAAGACATTTTTATTTTAAAATTCAAAGAAAAAATAAAAAAAATGTTCAACAAATAAAGGGGGGACAAATTATTACTAAAATAAAAACCAGTTGAGTTACATGATGGGGAGTTTGACGAATTTAATTCAGAAATCACCCGGAGAGAGTGGAGGAGACTAGCTGAGCCTAAAAGGCTCTTTGATCCTGAATTGGTGCGGGAATTCTATTCCAACGCCATGGGAGAGCCTGGAGGAATAGTCGACAAGCGATCATATGTCAGAGGTCGGTGGATAGCATATGATCGTGATATGATCAATGAATTTCTACACTATCCATCATCTATTGATGCTACGGACCCACCGTGCGATTTCACCAGCGACTGCAGGATGTCGTCCCCTACAGTAATGATGTACTTGACACTATGACTACCCTGTGTCTATGCCTTCCTGGGCGTTCCTTTGAGGTTAATGCCTACGGGAAGTTGCGAAGATTATGCGCAAGGATTTGCGTAGTATTTCTCAGATGTGGATGGTCCTGGTACTATCCAACATAAGGCCAACCCCTCATTCTTCTGATATTGATATGGCAACAGCACATCTCCTGTATAGCATATTCACCGGTGCATACATAGACGTTGCCAGCATTATTTCAGAGCAGTTGCACTGCTTGATTAAGATCGCAGTAGAGCGTAGGGGTGCATTAATGGCACACCGTTAGAAGCTTGGACCTGCAAGACCTACACTGGAGGAAATGCACCAACTTCAAGCCAGAATTTCAAGCAAGGAAGAGTTGGAGAATTTAGTGTTCTACAAATAAAGGTCACTACCCTACAAAATAAGGGTCACTACTCTACAGAAGGACACCTTGACCCTGGATAGGACCCTTGTCCTATGGACCACCCTTTATTAGGACTCTTTTGTATTTTCTTTTTATTTTTGTAATTTTCCTTTTATTTTCCTCCTACTTGGGCGCCCACATGTATGGGTTTATTGGCTAGTAGGTTGCCTTGCTAAAAGGCTTAGGAGTCTTGGGTTCAATTCCCACATAGGATAGAATTTTTATTCATCTTTTTATTTGTTTTCATGAGTGGGGTGCTAAATTGAGAGGTTTATTGGCTTAAGACTTAGCTTAGCCATACACCTTTAGGGTCTTGGGTTCAAAACCCACTTAGGAGAGTTTTCACTCATCTTTTATTTTTCTCCCATTTTATGCTCCTAAAAATCCGCCCCCTTCCCCCTCATTTCCTATAAATAGGAGTCCTCTCCTCTTGTAATAGACACATTGAATTTTGAAGTAAAGGCATTATGTCAAATTTTCTCCTCCCTTTGTGAGTTGAGTGAGGCTTGGTGGTTGTTGCTCAAACCATACTGAGACTTATCTAATTCTCCTGAATTAGTGGCGTCTGGCATTGGACTTATCTGCTGCAAGTGGATTCTTGCTTCAGTGGCGTCCTTCCCATTTCTTCCTCTCCACTTTTTCTTTCATTTTCTGTCATTTTCTCTCATTTTTTTGCGCATTATAGCTGCTGTTCCAGCCACCTATATTTCGCAATTAATTGCTTAATTGTGATTCTGATCGGTTGGTTTTGCTCAATTCTAGGTCCTGTACATTTCCTACTATCAATTGGTCATCAGAGCTTGTTGAATTTGAGCAAATTTGGGGCTGTTCTTGGCTGTTTTAGGCGCTGCATACTGCACCTATTTAGTGCAGAATTTTCATCATTTTAGTGTAATTCCATCCCTCTTTTCAATTGTAATTTGGACTTGGACTGTTTCCCGGGCCTGAGGTGCCTTTCTGCTGCTATCAGCACTTGTCTGTCTTGATTGAATTGCTTGAATTTTTGCTAGTTTGGAGGCTGTTTTGGGCCGCTAATTCCCACCCCCTAGGTGTTTGTTTAAATTCCTCTTTAATTGCTCATACTTGTTCTTGAGTGATTTTCACAATTAATTGCTATAAACTGCTTGTTTGTTGGTGAAGTGTGGTAAGAGGAGGCATTGTTGTCTTCATTTTTCCAAAGATCGTTCACCTACATTTTCTCCCCTTCACCATTAATTGTCATCCCCCATATTCATCTCTTTACTTTCCGCCATTTAATTTTCTGCCATTTAATTTCCGCTTCTCCCCATCCTTTTAATTTCTGCTCTCCCCTTTACATTCTGCCATTTACATTTCTGCTCTCCCCATCCTTTTAATTTCCGCTTCCCCCCTTTACTTTCAGTCATTTACTTTCAAGTCCTCCCCATCCTTTTAATTTCCGCTTCCCCCTTTACATTTCTGCTCTCCCCATCCTTTTACTTTCTGCCATTCCCTTCTACTTTCTGCCATTTAAATTTTGTCCTCCCCATCCTTTTATTTTCAGTTTCCCCCTTTAATTTCTTGCCATTTAATTTTGCGCAATATTTCCTCTTTATTTTTGCCATTTTATGCGCATTTTTTGGGCTCTTGTGTTGTTCAATTTCCTACTCTTGTTATGTCTGTTTGATTGGCATTCTGATTGCAAATTTGGATTGACTGCTATCTCTACCTTGGACTTTCCCTGTTTGATTGTGCAAAACGCTCACCTATAGGATCTTTTTTTGGTTCATAGTATTGGAAGAAGATCAACAAATTCTAATTGTTGATTTTCCTTCAAATTTTAATTCCAATCTTAAAATTGAACCAAGCGCGTTTCTGTGACCATACCTGTTTTGTATAATCAACAAGGAAGTGCTAAGCAATTTTTTTGGCCATTTTTGAAATCAAGTTGCCATCACGTTTTTGCAGTTTTTAGAAATCAGTTTATTAATTATTTTTGCTTTTCTGGGCCACTTGGACCAGTTTACTGTCAGAAAATTCCAAAAATATTACAGTAGGTACAATTAATTTTCTTTTCATTGTGTACAAATTTCTGTAATTTTCTGTTGGGGAAAAAGACAAAAAAAGAAAGAAAAGGCATGAAAAATATAAAAAGTACGTACGTGCCAAAAATAGAAAAAGAGGTGTAAAAAGCAAAAAAGGGTGCAAAAGTCAACAACAAGGAAGAAAAAGTCAAAAGACACCCAAAAAGAGTCAAAAATTCAAAAAAATTCAGAAAAATAGAAAATTCAAAAACAAAGAAGTATCCCAACAATACAGTGACATTTTACTGTAATTTTCTGTTTCATTTCCCTGTATACCGTAATTGAGTTATATTTGCTGTTTTTCTTAAAAACGACAATTTTGGAAACTCTTTTTCAAAAATCACCAAAAAAAAAACAATTCTCTTTGCAATTTCTTCCGTCTTGTCTTGTTTGCTGTCTGCTCTTGTGTATAAGCTTGTTTGAGTGCCAGCTTTTCTTGTTTGTCATATCAATTCTTTTGTTTTGTCTTAGGATTTTTCCAATCTTCTTCCAGTAGGTATTTTCTTTGTTAGTGCGTTTCTATTTGGGTAAGGGATTAAGACTTAGACTCACGTTGGTCTTTGCAACTTCTAATCAACCTCCAACCGAGTAGAAGAGGCAAGAGAGTTTTTATTATAGAAAAAGCCCAAAAAGAGTGACATACACGAGTGAATACATTCTCTTGAGTGTAAACACTTAGTGAATGGTGAGGTCCTTTAAAAGTTTTAACATAAAATCAATTAGGAGAATGGAAGGAAGGAGGCAAGGGGAAAGGTCAACCATGTTGTTTAGGAAAGCCTTAGAAACACCTTTGGGTGAAGAAGAGAGCCAAAGAGAGAACCTATTCCACACTAGGTGCCACATTGAAGATAAGGTATGTTTAGTAATCATAGATGGAGGAAGTAGTAGCAACATAGCTAGCCTTAGGTTAGTTAACAAGCTAAACTTACCTACTACCCCACACCCAAAACCTTATACACTTCAATGGGTGAGTGATGAGGAAGAAATTATGGTGGATAGGCAAGTGAGATTAAGGTTTAACATTGGGGACTACAAAGATGAAATAACCTTTGATGTTATACCCTTAGAAGCCTCACACATCCTCTTAGGAAGATCTTGGCAATATGAGAGAAGGGTAAAATATGATGGGTTTGCCAATACCTATAGGTTCCGCCACCAAGGAATAAAATTCACGCTCATGCCTATGACCTCTAAGGAAATAAAAGAAGATCAAACCACACTTAAGAGGTTAATAGAACATGAGAAAAGAGAACAAATAGAAAAAGAAAAAGAAGAAAAACTACAAAGAGAAAGTGAGGAAAAAGAATTAAGAGTGCAAGAAGAGAAAGTGTGTTTATCTTGTGATCATTTGAATGCTAACTCTTCTAGTGAAAACATGAATAGGTTGATGGAAAATACTTCTAGTGTTGCAAAGAGTACAATTCAAGTTGTTGAAAGGGAGTTTCCTAAACTTACTTTCTTTATGCATGAAATGCCTCTCTCTATGCACAATTTTATGCCACAAAGCACTACATGGTTGAAAGAAATAAACAAAGTTGATAATGCTTTGAAACCTATTGCATGTTTAGAAAAATCAAGTAAGAGTACCATGAAACTTACTAGAGATGCATGTTTAGTCAATTCCTTTGATCAATTTAGATTGCATGATAGGAATGATAACGAAGTTGGATTGAATATGCATGCACCTTTGGTTTGGGTTTATAAGTTGAATACACATTTTGGTCCTCAAATAATTGTTTCATATAAAGATGTGTATTATACTCTTGAACTAGTTAGTAAAAAGGATAAAAATTTGGATGAAGCTATAACATATGAGAAAACTTGTTTGACATCCATCTTACATGATGATATGCTTCATAGTGTGCTTGCTCAAAATAATTCTTTTGATGTTTCACCTTACATGAACACAAATGATAATATGCAAAAGGTGTCATATTACTTGAGTGAGTGCATTAGAATGGATATGCCTCGTGAACAAACTTGTATGAATACCTCATGGCATGAACATATACACTACACTTTTGACAATCATACTCAAGATTCATGTGTTATGTTCAATAAAAATGTTGGAATGTTATTGAAAAATATTAAAACATTCATGCCACACAGTTTCACTTGTGCATTTATTTGGGAACATAGTGTAGAATATTTTGGTTAATGTTGCACATTGAAACACATTTCGTACTTATGTGGAATTTATTTCCTAAGCCTTCTCCATGACCACTTACTTCTCTTACTTGCAAGGGAGGGCTTCAAAAGATTAGTCTTTGATCCAGGATCTAAATCCATAGAGTACATGGACAAGATGGTTCAATCTCCATTGAGGGAGTTTTCTAACCCTTTTCTCAAACACCTCTTGTTCATATCATATGTTTTTCTTTTGCTAATCTTTATGATTCCCAAGTATTTTTGTTATGAGCCTTCACTTTGCTTGCTGTGGAATAATACTTATGGGTCTTCTTCTTGTTGTCTAGGCTCAAGGGAGATGTCCAACTTGTGGATCTCTGACTCTACTCTCCAAAGACTAAGGGAAGTACCTTCTTACTTCCTGAATTTTGTCATCCATCTCCTTCTTCTGCCGGTTCATTATACTTATGTCTTCTTACTGAATTTTTCAGATTTTAGGTCAAATCCTTTTCAAGGGGGAGGGAATGATGGCACACCGTTAGAAGCT
The DNA here is from genome assembly GCA_026901365.1 of Sesbania bispinosa. NCBI lineage: Eukaryota > Viridiplantae > Streptophyta > Magnoliopsida > Fabales > Fabaceae > Sesbania > Sesbania bispinosa. The sequence goes on along the minus strand of QLOH01000048.1, from coordinate 1,144,793 downwards.
TGGACCTGCAAGACCTACACTGGAGGAAATGCACCAACTTCAAGCCAGAATTTCAAGCAAGGAAGAGTTGGAGAATTTAGTGTTCTACAAATAAAGGTCACTACCCTACAAAATAAGGGTCACTACCCTACAGAAGGACACCTTGACCCTGGATAGGACCCTTGTCCTATGGACCACCCTTTATTAGGACTCTTTTGTATTTTCTTTTTATTTTTGTAATTTTCCTTTTATTTTCCTCCTACTTGGGCGCCCACATGTATGGGTTTATTGGCTAGTAGGTTGCCTTGCTAAAAGGCTTAGGAGTCTTGGGTTCAATTCCCACATAGGATAGAATTTTTATTCATCTTTTTATTTGTTTTCATGAGCGGGGTGCTAAATTGAGAGGTTTATTGGCTTAAGACTTAACTTAGCCATACACCTTTAGGGTCTTGGGTTCAAAACCCACTTAGGAGTGTTTTCACTCATCTTTTATTTTTCTCCCATTTTATGCTCCTAAAAATCCGCCCCCTTCCCCCTCATTTCCTATAAATAGGAGTCCTCTCCTCTTGTAATGGACACATTGAATTTTGAAGTAAAGGCATTATGCCAAATTTTCTCCTCCCTTTGTGAGTTGAGTGAGGCTTGGTGGTTGTTGCTCAAACCATACTGAGACTTATATAATTCTCCTGAATTAGTGGCGTCTGACATTGGACTTATCTGCTGCAAGTGGATTCTTGCTTCAGTGGCGTCCTTCCCATTTCTTCCTCTCCACTTTTTCTTTCATTTTCTCTCATTTTCTATCATTTTTCTTGCGCATTATAGCTGCTGTTCCGGCCACCTATATTTCACAATTAATTGCTTAATTGTGATTCTGATCGGTTGGTTTTGCTCAATTCTAGGTCCTGTACATTTCCTGCTATCAATAATCAAAAGTCAGCTTAGGATTTCCCGCTTTAATCACTACTCTATGTCACTACGCGGAGTTGAGGTTCGCTCTACTGCTCCCATTGGGCCTCCTATTGACCAGAGGTATATAGAGTCTTGTTGTATTCCGCAGGAGGAGATGGAGCGACATCTACAGATTAGGGATATCCACCCTTATCCTCACCCACAGCGACCACCACCAGCTGACAGACCATATCGCTCTTTCATGGAGCACATGTGTAGTCAGATCACTGCGGTCGATCACGGGGTGATGCACATACAGGAGTTTCTATACCACAATATACATGGCCCTTACCCAGGCATGTCACCCGAGAGGTTTCAGGATTCCTTAGATTGGCCTGGGGACAGGCCTATTGCACCAGGGGGAGGTGGAGCACATGACATAGAGGATGAAGATTAAGATAGAAGATTGATACTGGTGTTTTTTCTTTCTTTTATTCCTTTTTAGTTCTTTTATTTTCTTTTTCTTTTATTTTCTTTTATTTTCTTTTATTTCATTTGATCTGTACTGTATCTGACACATTACTGACACATCATTTCTATGCAGTATGGATTTTTAGGCTTATTTTTTCATGTTATTTTAGTTAATTAGGATTTTTGTATTTCATTTTTTTAGGATTTTGGAATTAGGATTTAAGGAATTCAATTTCATATCTTGAAGCTAGGTAGCCTAACTAACTGAACTAAGATATTGTGCAGGAAAAGGCATCAAGGTAGTCAATTAATTTCAATAGTGATTTTATCAAGGAAAATAGCCATAAGCCGGTGAGTTGTGAGACTAAAACACTTTGAGAGTTTTCACCGTTGCTTGTCAACTGCTATTGCTTGAGTTTCTGGATTTTAGTCTGCACATGAAAAGCATGGAAATGATCAAGGCATCTTGTAAATATATAAATTGCTCAGTGCCAAATAGCCAACCTGTGAATAAATTTTTCCTATTTTTGATAGCCCATTTGAGCCTGAATTTTTATTTTCTTAATGCACCCCAGCCTTATAAATTAATGATTATATCTTGTCCCTACACACTTAGGGATAGAGAGCATAGGTGCAATTTATTCAATAAGAATGGGTATGAGTTGGCAGATTGAAATTGCAACAAAAAGGCATACTGAGTACTGGAATTCAATCCCTTATATATATATATATATATATATATATAAAGTGTATGTTTATATTTTAAAGTTCAATAAAAGGGAGTGAATTTCCAAAAAGAGGCCGATTGTGTATAAATGTTCAAAGTCAGGAATGATATGGTGGATTGAGAGTGATTCGGAACACTGGTTTAGATTGTAGATATGCTCTCTTTTCTTAAAGTTGTGTAATTTTGAATTATCCAGAAAAACCATGAATTCTTGATAGCCCAACCTCATTACAACCTGAGAAAGACCTTTTGATCCATGTTGACCATGTGCATGATTATTAACTGGAAATGACTATCAATTTTAGTTGTTCAACTGCAGTGAAAAATTTGAGGGAAACACTTACCCGTGAGAATGAGAGAAATTCCTTGATTTATCACTCATTGTTTTGATTACTGCTTTTGAAAATTTGAATGCATTTTTATCTTGTTCTGATTGAGGATTGGAGTCACCACTTGGTTCTGATTATTAATCTAAAATTTGGAAAGTGACAACTGTCTAGCAAGAGATTTTAAATTTGTTTCCTTATTAGTCAGGACCATAACTTGGGATTGAAGACAACTGTCTGTAGGAGATTCTCTTGCTTGAGGACAAGCAAGAAGCTAAGTTGGGGGGAATTTGATAAGTATTAAATTTACGTAAAATTCCTATATAATTACAACACTTATTGAGAGCAAAATATTGAATTTATACCCCAATTTATCTCTTTTTGGCTTAAAATGCAATTCTTGTATTTATTTAAGTCAAAATTGAATTTAATGCTATTTTGATAGAATATCTGCTGATTTTGCAGGTAAAAAGCAAAGTATAAATAAAGCATCAAGAGAGCAGCCAACAAGGACAGGAACAACATGGAACAAGCTTCAAAAGAGGACAATTTAGGAAAATAAGAAACGGTTTCCTGTGCTCCACCTGCGCTGAGCGCAAGTGGAGCGCAGAAATGACGTTTCAGTTCTGTTTTCTGCGCTCCACTTGCGCTGAGCGCAGAAAACATAACCTAATTTATATTGGGCTGCAATCAGAGTCTCAAAAGCCCATTAGAACAGTTTATAAAGACACTTTTAGGGATTGAGGCGACAGACAGAGACGTACGGAGCCGTTGAGCAGATCTGAAGCTAGAGAAAAGTGTGACAGTCTCTCTATTGGTTTGTAATGGCTACCATGAGTAGCTAAACTCTCCTTTAGGATTGAATATAGTCGATTCAATCCCCAATTGTATTTTGGATCCTCTTTGTTATTTATGAATCCCTGTTTTTATAAACATTGGTGTTTTTATTCTATTCTTAATGCTTAGCTTCCGTCTTTGTACCGAAGTTATGATGTGATTTCTTAAACGCATTGTGAAACGGTTTTCTAAATCTGATTGGTGAAAACACTCAATTTTTCACTGTGGAGACCAGGATGAATTGATAGCTTTAACAACTGAGGGGTGCGATAGACTGTGGAGACCAGGATGAATTGGTGAAAACACTCAATTTATGACTGTGGAGACCAGCGTAAATTGTTTCTGAGTATTTCATAGTTGTGGAGACCTTTATGAAATAACATTTATTTGTGCTTCAATATTATAATTATAAATTCATGAATATCATTGGGTTCCAAATACAAGAGGGGTGCGATAGACGAAGTTCAATCCTAGTTTCCTCAATTTGCTCAACCTTATCTCTATTCTCTCTCTTTTATCTCTTATTTAAATTACTATTGCAATATTCACAAACAAACTTTCAAATCTGCCCTTACTCGATAAGTGTGAACACTAAGGATTTAATTTGTACCGTTCCCCATGGATACGACAACCCTTCTCTCTTACTATTATACTACTGTGATATTGGTATGCTTGCCAAGATCTCAACATCCACCACTGATCTTCATTGTAGAGACGGTTTCCTGCTATAGGAGCCTTGATAATGCTCCCCAGAGTCTCTTCAGTAATATCCATCTGCACACCTCTTAGATGTTCCATTACTTGGGGAACATGCTCAGATGCACTCTTGACATCTCAACAAGAAGCATAGAAAGCTCTGGTGAGCTTGGGGCAGACAGTCTCGGAGAGACTGAGATAGCCCTCTCAGCCTTGCTTCTTGATGTATGGGAGCTTCTTTTTCTTATTCTCAGCAAGCTTCTCCTTTTTCACTTCAACCAGTTTCTCTTTCCCTTTAGCAGAGGGAGAAGGCTGAGTGAGATCCACATGTGTAGGGGATTGAGGTTATTTGGGAGCAGATGTTTGGACAACATTTGAGGCTATTCTCCTTGACATCCTTGGAGAAGACCAGATAGTGCAAGTCTTAGTCTATGGTTGTGGCGGAGACTGATCTTGCATGTTCTCAGATTCAGTGTTGGGCTAAGGAGAGGAAGACCTTATGAGTCTTTCTTGGCTTGAGGCAATCTCGTTGTGGGAGGCAGATGAGTCGTTAGATATGATGCATGGATGGTTTAGGTGATGAGGACGAAGATGAGAGTTGAGAAGAGGGATTTTTTTATTACATGAATTTTGATGCGCATAAGGGAAAAGAGTGAAGTGAGATCAGAAGGTTTGAGATTTATAGAGAGAAGAGAGATGAGAGATAGAGAAGAAAGGATCAATTGAGAAAGGTTTTGGGAAGTGGTTGGCTGGTTGAGAAATAAATGAGCAACGACTAAGATTGAGGCTTTTAAACCAACTAGCCGTTAGAGGCGTTAGTATCAAAACTAGCCGTTAAGACTTAAGCAGTCAGTTACCCTGAAAATTATTTATTATTTTAACGTTATGAGTCTTAGTCTTAGACTTAGTCTGAGTCTTACCTGTAGTCTCAGTCTCAGTCTGAGTCTCAGGTCTAGACTTAATCTTAGTATGAGTCTTAGATCCAGACTCAGTCTCAACTTGACTTGCACTTTTTCTCACAGACTTGATTCCTTCTCCTTACTCTTATTGTTTTGATCTTTTCTTTTATGAGAGAGAGTGCATGTAATAAAGATGAGCGCATGTAAACAAAAGAGGTTTAGTAAAAATATCAGCAAGCTGATTTCTAGTTTCAATAAAGATGAGCTCAACTTTTCCTTTTTGAACATGATCCTAATAAAATGGTATTTAATGTCTATGTGCTTGGACCTAGAGTGATGAATAGGGTTCTTAGCTAGATTAACTGCACTAGTATTGTCACAAAGAATAGGAGTTTTAGAGTACTTTAGTGCGTAGTCCAACATTTGAGATTTGATCTAGAGGATCTGAGTACAACAAGCAGCAGCTGAGACATACTCAGCCTTAGTTGTGGATAGGGCAATTGTGTTTTATTTCTTGCAAGACCAAGACACAATGCATTTTCCAAGAAATTGACAGTTCCCACTTGTGCTCTTCCTATCCATCTTGTCTCTAGCAAAGTCAGCGTCACTGTATCCTGTGAGATCAAAACTAGAACCTTTCTCATACCAAAGGCCAAGATCAGTGGATCCAATCAACTATCTAAAGATTCTCTTAACATTAGAAAGACGAGATTCTTTAGAATTTGATTGATATCTTGCACATATACCAACATCATATTGAATGTCTACTCTACTAGCAGTGAGATACATAAGGGATCCAATCATACCTCTATAGAGTTTATCTGAAACTGAGACTGGCTTACCTTGCTCATCTTTGTCAATCTGAGTTGATGGATGCATAGGTGTCTTCATGGGTTTAGCATCTTCCGTCTTGAATTTCATTAATAAGTCTTTGGCTTACTTCTCTTGATGAATGAAGATTTCATCAGACTGTTGTTTGATTTATAGACCAAGGAAGAATCTCACCTTACCCATCATACTCATCTGAAACTCAACCTGCATGAGAATTGAGAATTATTGACAAAGGAGCTCATTAGTAGAACCAAATATTATATCATCAACATAAATTTGAACAATAATTACATCTCTTTAAAATTCCTTTTTAAATAAAGTTGTGTCAAGCTGACATCTAGAGAGCCCATTTTGAACAAGGAATGAGCTCAGTCTGTCATACCAAGCTCTTGGAGCTTGTTTCAGACCATACAAAGCTTTACTCAATCTCAACATGTATTCAGGATGCTCAACATTTTCAAATCCTGGAGGTTGTGTTACATAGACTTCTTCAATAACTCCATTTAGGAAGGCACTCTTTACGTCCATTTAATAGAGTTTGAAGTCTTTGTGAGCTGCAAATGCTAGAAGAATTCAGATAGCCTCAAGTCTGGCTACTGGTGCAAAGGTCTCATTGTAGTCTATTCCTTCTTGTTGGTTAAAGCCTTGTGCTACCAGTTTTGCCTTGTTCCTCATGACTTTTCCTTTTTCATTCAGCTTATTGCGAAAGACCCACCCGGTGCCAATCACAGACTGATGCATGGGAGGGGGAACAAGAGTCTAGACTTTGGTCTTCTCAAACTGACTCGACTCTTCCTCCATTGCTTTAACCCAAGACTTATCATCTAGAGCCCCATGGATGTCCTTTGGTTCTGCTTCAGACAGGAGAGCCATCATATTTTCATAGTTTCTAAAAGATGATCTAGTTCTTACCCTGTATGAGATTTCACCAATGATCTGATCTCTTGGGTGAGAACAAACTAATCTTCAACTTCTAGGCATCTCAGATGTATGCTGGTGTTGAGTTTCAGGAAAGATTTGAAGGGAATCAAGCATGTGGTCAGGGTGCGGCGGAATAAATGGATTCCCTCCCTTGTTATGATCGTTAATGCGAAAACACGAATTAAGGTATAAAAGGCATGAAACATAATGACATACCTTTTACGGATTGTGAATGAGGCAATAGCAGCCACGTCTCTAGAGGTGTCCACGCCAACAACCTAACTAGGAAGTAGCGTTTAGAGAGTAAGAGCAACTGCTCATATATCTAGGGTAATGCATCTTATGCTATATTTATAGAGTGGTGGCTAGGGTTTTACCATCACTCAATTAACCCTAACACATATGGGTCTGATCCATTATGTCATAATTCTAATCAAATTAGAATTATTATCTTTCCTAGCGGCTTGTTGTATGCGTGTGACCCAATAGGCTTTTAATATCTGGTTATGATATTAAAATAAAACCATTTTATATTTAATATCATAAATAGTGAGCGGTATCTAGCAATACATCACTACTACCCAAATATTGAGATTGTCAACAACTTTGACGAATCCTATTTTATGATAATAATTTATACGATCTGTCCCTTTGTCCAAATATCTAATTGAACACAAGGGCATGGAATGCGTCATCCTTGTATAGTTCAATTTATGTTTTCTTGATGCCCAAGTAGACTATACAGAAAATAAACATCTCATGTTTATCCTCCTGAGCATGGCCATGCATTTTGTAGTCTAACTTTATCAAGAGGCATACAGATATAACTCCTGTTACATAGGAGGGACAAATCCCATCTAGGTCACTCACATCCCTCCACATAATTTATTATATGTCCAAAAACCAACTTTATGATCACCTTGTTACAGACAACATTTGATGATATTTAAAACATATAATTCCTTATGTAGGAATCGTAGTGATTTCAGGTCAAAGGACTTCATATAATATTGATCAATATAAGAAACGTTCATGATACTTATGTAACAATCCATGCAACGTTCTTAAGGTGGGTCAGTCCAGTACATCCTTACTCTTAATATGTACTTATGTGAGCACATGATATCTCATATCCATGATCCTTGAGATGTGATCATCAATGAACTCACATACTAGTCTAAATGCATCTTTTGTCCTAAGATGATACTTGACCAGGGACTATTTTAAGAATAGTTCTTCATAAGATCTCACGATCAAGTCATCTACTTGATTTCTTATGAAGTTTAAGCTTACTATTCTAAGGGCAATAATTATATTTTAAAAGAATAGTTGAAATGTATCAAATATTATTGATATTAAACTGTATAGGAGTTCCTCTGTTTTATAGAGGGAATTACATTGAGTGATTGACAAAAAATAAGGAAATCTGTATCTTAAATTAGGGAACAGAATAAATCAAAAAAGGAAATAAAATAACTATACAATCAGAATTATTTACAGAAATATCTTAGAGTATCAATTAGAGCTTTAATGCTCTTTTGACACCCTGTCGAAACTCCCCCTCAAGCTGGCTTGAAAATATCCTCCATGGACAGCTTGCTGGTTATGTTGTCAAAGGATTTCTTGGGTAGTCCTTTGGTTAGGATGTCTACTGATTGTTCTGTAGTGGGAACATAAGTGATACAAATCTGTCCCCTTTCTATCTTTTCCTTGATGAAGTGTTTGTCAACTTCCACATGCTTGGTCCTGTCATGTAGAACAGGGTTATGCGCAATAGATATTGCAGACTTGTTATCACAATACAACTTTATTGGTGGGGAATCGTAAACCTTCAATTCTTGCAGAAGCTTTTCCACCCACAATGCCTCACAAATTCCATGAGCCACTGCTCTAAATTCAGCTTCTGCACTGCTCCTTGCTACAACACTTTGTTTTTTGCTTCTCCAACTGACCAAATTTCCCCCAACAAAGGTACAATAGCCCGATGTTGATCTTCGGTCTGTCACACTTCCAGCCTAGTCTGCATCAGTGTAGGCTTCTACCTGAAGGTGTCCCCGATTTTTATAGAGTAGTCCCTTACCAGGTGATCCCTTCAAGTATCTTAGGATCTTGAAAACTGCCTCCAAGTGTTCTGGTCCTGGTGCATGCATAAACTGGCTTACCGTGCTAACAACAAAGTCTATGTCTGGACGCGTTTGAGATAGATATATTAGCCTTCCCACCAGTCGCTGATACCTTCCTTTGTCCACCATATCTTCAGTTTCAACAAAGTGTAATTTTATGTTTGGCTCCATGGGTGTTTCAACAACTTTGCATCCAAGCATTCCTGTTTCTTTTAAAAGATCTAGAATATACTTTCGCTGGTTCATAAAAATACCTTCCTTAGACCTTGCAAATTCAATTCCAAGGAAGTATTTTAAAGGGCCAAGTTCCTTGATTTCAAAGACCTTGGCAAGTCCCTCCTTCAAATTTTTGAGCTCCAAGCTATCATCACCTGTCAAGATAATATCATCCACATATACAATCAAGATAACAATCTTATTATTTGCTGAATGTTTATAGAACAGCGTGTGATCAGCTTGGCTTTGGATATAACCAAGTCCTTTTACCACAGTTCCGAACCGCTCAAACCATGCTCTTGGAGATTGCTTCAGCCCATATAGTGACTTCTTTAGTCTACATACCTTATTTCTTCCAAATTCTTCCCTAAATCCAGGGGGAAGACTAATAAATACTTCTTCCTCTAGTTCCCCATTCAGAAATGCATTCTTTACATCTAATTGGTGTAATGGCCAGTTGAAATTGGTAGCATGGGATAGAAGAATCCGTACAGAGTTAAGTTTAGCAACTGGAGCAAAAGTCTCCTGATAATCCACTCCATAAGTTTGAGTGAATCCCTTTGCTACCAATCTAGCCTTATACCTTTCTACACTTCCATCAGCATTGCATTTAATGTTAAAGACCCACTTACACCCTACCTGTTTTTTATCATGCGTCAAGTCTACAATCTCCCAAGTCTCATTCCTCTTAAGAGCATTCAACTCCTCTAAGACTGCTAATTTCCAGTTGGTATCATCTAGTGCTTCCTCAATGTTTCTAGGCACAAACAAATTTGTAATTTTAGAGGTAAAGGCTTGATGATTTTGGGAAAGGTTTTGGTAGGAAACATATTTGGAAATGGGATGGTTTGTGCTGGTTTTGGGTGATTTTTTTTGTGCAAGTTCTGATTCCTTTCCTGATAGCTATGGGCAAATCAGTATTAGAAGTGAGAATTTCAGAATTACCTGGAAGTTCTTGTGGTATTTCTGCAGGACGACCTTCTGGAATTTCTGGTTGGTCAGGTGCAAAGATGATGGGTTGGTTTCTGATCCTTTTAGGACATTTTCGAGTATAAACATGAAGCTCCTGTTTTGATTGTGGTATTTCTTTCCCTGTTTGGGCTCCATCTAAGTCTGGCACAAGGTTTCCCTTATCACATTCAAGACTTGTTCCCACACGTTCATCCTTGTTATATTCATTTGTTTGATCAACTGAATCTGTATCTTCTATTTCTAAAACAGGAGTGGGCAATGGTTCATGCAAAAAATTGTCTTCATTCATATTCTCCCCCTGAAGGGAATTTTTTTTGAAAAAAGGTTGATGTTCCAAGAATGTAACAGCCATGCTAACATGAAGCTTCTTTGTGGTAGGATTGAAACATCTATAACCCTTTTGGTTTAGAGAGTATACAATGAAAATGCATTTTTCTGCCCTTGGGTCAAGTTTAGACCGAGAGATAGAGGGTGTATGCATAAAAACAGTACAACCAAACACTTTTAAAGGTAGATCAGTATGCAATCGACATGTTGGAAAAAAAGTTTTGAACGTGTCCAATGGTGTGTGATAATTTAACACATGGGTGGGCATTCTATTTATAAGATAAGCTGCTGTTAGACAACATCCCCCCAAAAATATTTTGGAACATTGTTTTCAAACATAATGGCACGAGCTACTTCAAGGAGATGTTTATTTTTCCTTTCAGCTGTGCCATTTTGTTGAGGAGTATTTAGGCATGTCGATTGATGCTGAATACCTTTAGTTTGGAGATGTTCATTCAAATTTTTATTAAAATATTCAGTGCCATTGTCACTTCTCAAAATGGAGATTTTTGTGTCAAATTGTGTTTCTACCATTTGTGAAAAACATTTAAATATATTAGGAACTTCAGATTTTCCATGCATAAGGTAGATCCAACACAGACGGGTGTGATCATCAATAAAAGTTACAAACCACCTTTTCCCAAATTGGGTTGTAATTTTTGATGGACCCCAAACATCACTATGGATTAGATGAAAAGGTTTAGATGCATGATAAGGTTGAGAGGAATAAGGTGCTCTGTGGCTTTTAGTAAGAACACAACTTTCACATTCAAAAGAAGAACAATCAACATTTTTGAAAAAATTTGGAAACAAATGCCTTAGGTGTTGAAAATTAGGGTGTCCTAATCTATTATGCCAGAGCATTATTTGGTCCCTCACAGGGGTAGAACTTATACCACTAAGACCCCGAGCTATTTTATTCTCGAAAGCATCCTCAAACTAGTAGAGTCCATCCATCATCTTAGCACTGCCAATCATCTTCCCTGAAGTCCGGTCTTGAAAAATACAATGAGTGTCAAAGAAATCCACATTGCAATTGGAGTCCTTGCAGATTTTACTAACGGAGAGAAGATTACAGGAAAGTTTTGGTACATGTAGAACATTTTTTAAATCAATGTGTTTAGATAAGGTAATCCTCCCTTTTCCTGCAATTGATGAAAAACTACCATCTGCAATTCTGATTTTTTCATTTCCAGAACAAGGAGTATAAGTTTTAAATAAAGAAGAAAGGCTGGTCATGTGGTCAGAAGCACCTGAATCAATGATCCATGGTACACACATATTTGATGTGCAATTAAGGGAGTTGGAGATACTAAAATTACCTGTTTGTGCCAAAGCACCACTAGGAGTACCAGATAAAGAACTAGAATTTAACAACCTTATCAGCTGCTCGACTTGTTCCTTGCTCAAAGAGGTCTTTTCTGCCTCATGAGTTGTAGGGAAAGGTCTAGGTGCTTTAGGACCTGATTTGCTGCCTTTTATATGTGCTGGTCTCCCATAAATTTTCCAGCAAGTTTCTCGGGTGTGACGTGGTTTATTACAGTGGTCACACCAGAGATTTGAGGAGTTCTTCTGGTTGGTTGAACTCCTTGCCTGAATGTGGAAATGTCTGACTTGGCTTGAATATATCGAGATGGTGGAAAGAATCTATTTAGAAATTTATCTTCTACCACACCCCAATTGTTCAGACTCTGATTAGGATGCGATTTTAGCCACTCCTTTGCTTTACCTATTAGAGAAAAAGGAAAAAATCATAAGTAAACAGATTCCAAATCCCCTTCTACAAAACCCATGGATCCAATCAATTCATAGAAAGTAGATAGATGAGTATGTGGATCTTCATGATCCAATCCTGAAAATTGATGGGCACTGATGAGATTTAGATGAGCAGTCTTCATCTCCAAGGACTTCGCTGTAACTGGTAAAACATTGCTTGAGTAGTGTCGAGGTCCTTGGTGCATGACATAGTCTCCCAAGACTCTTCTTCTTGGTTGTTCTTCTTCCATATTTTTGGGTTCTTCTTGACTTCTCCTTCGTCTCCTTCTCTTGTTTCTACTCCTGTTCCTTCTAGATGTCCTATCTATTTCTGGATCAAATTGCAATTGATTTGGAGACACCTGACCTCGCAAGAGCATAAATCAAGAAAACTCGAAAAAGGGTAAGTGTGGAAGAGAATTATAATAATAAAAAGAAAATTTTCCTAAAATTCCTAAAAATAAAAATCCTAAAAAAAATAAAAACTCCTAAGATAGAATATATACAACTTAATAGTATAGACCTCCCAAGTCTTTAAAAATTGATACACCGTTCCCCGACAACGGCGCCAAAAATACTTGTTGAAATTCTGGCAAGCGTATCAAAACCTCAGCAGTATAATAGTAAGTAAGAGTATCGTATCCACAGGGAACAGTTCAATTTATAAAGGTTAGTGGTCACAACTATTAAGTAAGAGCGTATAATTGTTGATTGTAGAGAATTGCGTAAGTAAAAATAGAAATTAAATTGAGATAGAGAAAGCAAGTCTACTTAGACTAGGATTGAACTTCGTATCATCGCACCCCTTTCATATGTGAACCCCAATAATATTTATGAATATGTAGTTATGATACCTTAGCCAAACTATATTATTTTATCCTAGTTCCCTAGCGATAAAATACTCAGAAATAATTCATGCGGGTTCTCCCAGGCGACAAATTATCCCGGCTTTAAAGATCTACTTTTCCGTTTGTTAAAACTATCGGTTCGTCCTATACCTCAATCCCATAGTGACTACTTTGAGTATCTTTACCAATCAGAGTTCAAGTTTCCTATTCCTAGGCTCCCCCAAACTCGCTATTGATTTCACAAAACCATTTACCAATGCATCTTATAAAATCAACCTATAACTCCGGCACAAAGGCGGAAGCTACGCATTAAGCAAAGAATAAAAATACCGATATCATAAAAACAAGGATTCATAAATATTAAAGAGAATTCACATACAATTGGGGATTGAATCAACTACGTTCAATCCTATCGGAGAGTTTAGCTACGCATGGTAGCCATTACAACCCAATGGAGAAACTGTCACACTTTTCTCCAGCCCTAGCTCTGCCGTCTCTCTCCAGCTTCTTTGATCTTTGCAAAAGGTTCTATTTATAGAAGTTGGAAAGCTATCTGAAATCTGGAAGGAATCTGATTTGAAATTCTTTGAAAAACTTATTTGTATTCCTGCGCTTCATCCTGCGCTCAGCGCGTTTGAAGCGCAGGATCCAGAGAGCAACTTTTAATGTTGCGCTCCACCTACGCCTCTGCTACATGGCAAGCATCATCCACCTTCTTGCAAGGTATAAAGTGAACCATTTTTAAAAACCTGTCAATCACAACAAAAACAGAATCTTTTCCATTCTTTGTTCTTGGAGGTCCCAAAACAAAGTCCATGGAAATATCAGTCCAAGGAAATTCAGGAACAGGTAAAGGAGTATATAAACCATGAGGTTTGAGTTTAGACTTAGCCCTTTTGCAAACAATACATTGGTCACATATTTTATGAACATCACGTTTCATATTTGGCCAATAAAAATTATCTTGCAACATTTCTAAAGTCTTTTGCACTCCAAAATGTCCCATTAAACCCCCTTCATGTGACTCCCTCACAAGCATTTCTCTTATGGAACTTTTAGGCACACACAATTTATTCCTTTTAAACAAAAAATCATTATGCCTTAAAAATCCATTTTCTGATTTTTTTAAACATGCCACATACAAATCAGCAAAATCCATATCATCACAATACATGCTTTTCAAAGATTCAAGTCCATACAATTTAGCTTCTAGCATAGCAACTAAGACATGTCTCCTAGAAAGAGCATCAGCAACTATATTTCCTTTTCCTTTTTTATGCTTTATGACGTATGGAAATTGTTCCAAAAATTCAACCCATTTAGCATGCCTTTTATTTAATTTTCCTTGGCCTTTTAAATACTTCAAAGATTCATGATCACTATGAATTACAAACTCTTTAGGAAGTAAATAATGTTGCCAAGTCTTAAGAGCCCTTACCAAAGCATATAATTCCTTATCATAAGTAGAATAATTAAGTGCTGGACCACTTAATTTTTCACTAAAATAAGCAATTGGATGCCCCTCTTGCAATAAAACAGCACCAATACCAACATTAGAAGCATCACATTCCAACTCAAAAGATTTTGCAAAATTTGGTAAGGCTAAAATAGTCGCATGTGTGAGCCTATCTTTAAGGGCAGCAAAGGCCGCCTCTTGCTTCTCCCCCCATTTATATCCCACATTCTTTTTAACAATATCATTTAGGGGTGCAGCCAAGGTGCTAAAATCCTTAACAAATCTTCTATAAAAACTTGCTAAGCCATGAAAACTTCTCACCTCACTCACATTTTTAGGCGTTGGCCATTCTTGAATAGCCTTCACCTTTTCCTTATCCACTTGAACTCCCTTGGAGCTCACAACAAATCCCAAGAAAACAACATGGTTGGTACAAAATATGCATTTTTCTATGTTGGCATACAGATTTTCTTTTCTAAGCACATCCAAAACAGATTTTAAGTGATTAATATGCATATCCAAAGAAGTGCTATAGATAAGAATATCATCAAAATAAACCACCACAAATTTTCCAATAAATTCCCTCAAGACATGGTTCATCAATCTCATAAACGTACTAGGAGCATTAGTTAAACCAAAGGGCATAACCAACCATTCATACAACCCATATTTAGTTTTAAAGGCTGTTTTCCATTCATCCCCCTCCCTTATACGTATTTGATTATAACCACTTTTAAGATCAATTTTGGAAAAAAATGCAAGCACCATGAAGTTCATCAAGTAAGTCATCTAACCTGGGAATAGGATGACGATACTTGATTGTGATGTTGTTGACTGCCCTACAATCTGAGCACATTCTCCAAGTTCCATCTTTTTTTGGTACCAGAATGACTGGTACTGCACAGGGACTCATACTATCCCTCACCCATCCTTTGCTAATGAGTTCACTCACTTGTCTCTCAATCTCTTTGGTCTCTTGAGGATTACTCCTATAGGCTGGCCGATTTGGCAATGACGCTCCAGGAATGAGGTCTATGTGATGCTCAATTCCTCTCAAAGGTGGTAAACCATCAGGCACATTTTCTGGAAAGACATCCTCATACTCCTGCAAAAGAGATTTAACTACAGAAGGCAATTCAAATTTATCAAAAGTGTTAGTAGTCAAAAGATAGTTAGTACCAAACAACAAATAAAGTGGTTGTCTTGTACATAACACTCTCCTCACTTCTCTTTCTTTTGCTAAACAAAGTTGTTTGCCCTCTTGATTTTCACTCTTTTTCTTTTGGCTCTCTTCTTTTTCACGTGTTTCACTCTTTCTTTCTTGAGCAATCTTTTCTCTCAATTTATTTTGATCCTCACTAACCTCTCTAGGTGTCAATGGTCTCAAAACAATTTTTTCATCTTGGTACATGAAAGAGATTTTATTTGTAAAGCCATCATGGATAGCTTTAGTGTCAAACTGCCACGGTCTTCCAAGAAGTATGTGGCTGGCCTCCATGGGTACCACATCACAAAGCACCTTGTCTTGATATTTTCCTATAGAAAAAGGAATTTCAGCTTGTTTGCGCACATGCACTTCATCTCCCTCACTAAGCCATTGGAGTCTGTATGGCCTAGGATGAGGCTGTGTGTCCAATCCCATCTTATTCACCAATCTGGAACTAACAACATTAGTGCAACTGCCACCATCAATTATTACCAAGCAAATCTTACCATTGATTGAACATCGAGTGTGAAAGATGTTCTCCCTTTGGTTTTCCTCCTTGCCCACGGTTTGGCTTCCTAGGAGTCGTCTAATCATGTAGACTTCTCCCACATCAGCACGTGTATCATCATCACTGGGCTCCTTCCTTTCATCCTCTGATTTGCTTGTATATTCACCATTGTCCTTAAGAAGAATGGTCTTCTTAGTGGGACACTCATAGGCATAGTGCCCTCTTCCTTGGCACCTGAAACAAGTCACATCTCTTCTTTTCTTTGCAACCTGTTCAACATTTTTATTAGTGGATTTACCTTGAGGACTGGGCGCTGCATGGCTTGAGGATTCAGCCACCTCCTTTTTAATTCTGTCCTTCCAATTTGCAGGCAAATTAGTAGAACTTCTCCTGGCAGCTTCTTTTCTTTTTAATTGTTGCTCCACTTGAAGAGCCTTATGTAACAAGTCCTCCATTTCCACATACTCCTGTAACTCCACAACATCTCTAATGTCATTACTCAAACCATTTAGAAAACGTACCATAGTGATTTCAGGATCCTCTTCTATGTTGGCTTGAATTTGCATCATCTCCATCTCCTTATAGTACTCATCCACTCCTTTACTGCCTTGAGTCAATTTCTGTAGCCTTAGCTTCAAGTCACGTTGGAAACTGGAGGGAACATACCGTTTCCTCATAATCCTCTTCATCTCCACCTAAGTCTCCACCATAGGTTCTTCATTTCTGACTCTTTCTTTCTGTAGCTTATTCCACCAAACAAGTGCATAGTCAGAAAATTCAGTTGCAGCAAGCTTTACCTTTTGCGCTTCTGTATAGGAGTTACACGCAAATATGTGCTCAATTTTGAGCTCCCACTCTAGGTAAGCTTCTGGATCACTGTGTCCTTTGAAGGCTGGTATGGTTAACTTAACTCCTTGTATTCTACATTCATCTCTTGGTGGTCTTTCCTCTTCCGCATCAGGTGTTGGTTTGATCTCCAATTCATCCAAGCTAGCATGCAGCTCATCATATTGTCTTTTCATTGCCAACTCTAATTGTTGATAAAGAGCAACAATTTGTGCCTGAAGATCACGGTTCTCCACGGGTCTTTCTGCCATAGTAAATAAAAAGAAAAAAAAAACGTAACAGAGAAAGACAATGTTAACTGTTTAGAAACCTCACCACACTCGTGTTTGCACACAAAATTTGGCTTTTTTTATAACGTAACTCTCTTGCCTTTTTCCACTCTATTTCTCTTGAGTTTCTTACCACACCAATGAGGAGAATAAATAAAATAATTCACCAACCTGCGTGCAGTCAAGAAAATAATAAAACAAGAAAAGCTAAGAAGAAATAGAATTTGTTAGAAGAAATAAGAAGAAATGATTCAGAAGAATTTCTAATAACCGGAGCTCTGATGACCAAATGATAGGAACCTTAAAGTTCTATTTTTCATGGACCTTAGAAATTTCTGAATAAAACAACACTTTTCTTGACAAGTACTTTTTCTATTCTTCGCAATATTTTCTTTTTCTTTTCTTTTGCTATTTTCTTTCTGTTTCTTTGATTTTCTAATACCCCAAATAAAATAAGAAATGATGAATTAAGATTGACGAATAACAAATAATAACCTTGTCAAAACAATATTCACCATTTGAAAACTTGATAAATAATTCACTCATAAACCAAGTATGACGTATAGGAGAAATATAGGTTTTGAACACAAAAAGTAAAAATGTAGAAGAAGAAGAAGAAGAGATTTGGTTGGACGTCACACTTTCAAAGACTTGAAAGATAAGTCCCCGAGAACATACACACAAAGGAAGGATCCTTTGATAAATTCTCAACTCTTGACTAGCAAGAAAACTTAGAGAAACACTCTCAAAGTATAGGTAATTTTCTGCATAAACATTCTAAACCTTCTTGCATGCATGAAGCATGTATTTATAGTGTTTACAAGGTGAATTAGGGCCATGCATCCAGCTGCATGTACACGCCCAAATATGCCCCAAAATACCCCTTACACACTTCCCATACAACCCTAATTACATTACTAAAAATTAAATAAATTAAAGGAGCAAAATTAGCTACTAAAACCTAACCTAGGCAAGCTTAAGTGGCCGTAACTTTCAACCAGAATTTTGGTACATGTGGCTGGTTGATTCCTTGATTTGTAACCTCCCAAAATGGATTAAAAAGGCCATTGAACCAGCCATTGAAGTGGCCGCTCCAAAACAGCCCAAAACTATCAAGAGTGCCTTCAATTTGCAACCTCTTCTTCATGAATGTGGCCGCAACTTTGATGGCAAAGGAATCAGCCATTTACTCCCTTCATAACCCTCTTTGAAGTCACTTTATTCAGCCTATTTTTAGCACATGCTGGCCGCCCAAGTAATGGCATATTACTCAGCCAATTACTCACTTGTTGGCACATGCTTGTTGGCACTTAACTCTCCTAAAGAAGCACATGTTGGCCGCCCCATTTAATGGCATATAACTCAGCCATTTAGTCACATGTTGGCCGCCCACAATTGCTTATTGGAAGGTCTCCTTGTAGCTTGAAAAAGGTCCAGGTTCATGCACCAGAAACTCACATTTCATAACGGCTAGTAGACAAGGTTTTAATGCTATTATGACCATGTCTTGTAATCACTAGAAAAATTAATCTCCAAGTTTGTAACCACCATCATCTTTATTGAAAAGAAATAAACAACAATAATTCAGCAAAAATAGCACACATGGCCGCCCACAATTGTCCAATGTGGCCGCCCACAATGCCACCTCAAATGCTTAAGAGTGCTTCAACTGGTAGTTGCATTAAATGCAACTGTCTCTTCATTAATAGCCCCATCCTCTTCAACCTGAGTGCAATTAATGAAATGAGTGCTTCCATTAATGCTCTTTATATCTGGAGGTTGGACTTCTTTGATGACAAGTTGTAGTGCCTCCTTAGCCTTCCTAGCTTGCGCCCTTGTCATGGGCCCACCTAATTTGTTAACTGCTTGACTGATGTCCACATGACTTACACACTGTCACCACATCTTGTGTGTGTTCCTATGATGATCCCTACTCTTCTAATCCCCTTTCTTTTAGTGTGTGGGTGTTGAATTATTGTTGGATAGATTATTGGCTTGAAAGGTGCAAACCCTAGGTTAAGCTAATTTGGGAACTATGTGATTTCTTATGAATGGTTACTAAGGCATGTTTTTCTTGTTGATTTCTTATATTCCTTGATGATTTAGTGGATTTATAAGTAATTTTGACATGGTTATGCTTAGGAACATGAAACTAGGGTTTATGTCGAGAAATTGATGTTAGGGTTTCAAATTGGGATTTTCCCCTTTTTGTTAGTTTTTCTCAATGTGTCATGTATTATGATGGTGTTGTACATATGTTGATGATTAACAAGACACTTGGGCTTTACCCCCAAAGACTAAGAAAGAGAATGTTTAGATTTAGCAAGATTCATGAATTTTATGTTATGTGTCTGTGCATTGCATTAAGGCCTTTGGCCCAGATAATTGGAAAATGATTTTGAGCCTCGGCTCCCAGAGAAAAACGAGATTTGGCTTCGGCCCTAGAAAAATGGATTCGGCCCCAGAGTTTTGGCTTCAGCCCCAGATCACCTTAATTAAACAAGATTGGACTTCGGTCCCCAGAGTAATTGGACTTCGATCCCTAGAGTAAAACTTGGACTTTGGTCCCCAGAGTAATGGTGGGATACGTCCCCAAGGAAGACGTTCCTTGTAGTCTGAGCTCAGGTCTAGCCCCAGAGATAGTGATAAGACCCCGTCTGCCGGGTAATGCAGGTCATGCATAGCATATTTACCTTGAGTTTGCATTAGACATCATGTATAGTAGTGTGTGGTTATATTGTGGTAATTTAAAGAGTTTATGTATGATATGATGAAATATGATAGAACTAGACCATGTATGATTTGCTGAATGATATGTTGCATGTCATATGCCTGCCTCTCTACACTGCTTGCTGCATGCTTTGCTCACTGATACCGTAGTCTCACCCCATGTTTCGGGGATATATTTTAGTCTATGCAGGGAATTTCCAGCTAATGTTCAGGGACGGACGGAGCTCTTGTAGTGGACTCGCTCACTTCGAGTGGTCAAGAGGAGTTTTAGTTTCCACTAGATGTATTGATAGTTTTATGAAGTAATTACATAAGGATTTCATCATATGGTTAAGTGTAGTCGTTAGTTAAGTGGTAATTGATGTAGAAACCTTTAGATTGGCCACAGAGGCCTATTTATCCTTTTGACTAAATTAGTACTCTTGTTATTATGAATTGTACTGAGTTTTGCTGGTTTTCAGGTGATTCTGGAAATTGGGAAATGTCCAGTTTTCAGTGGAAACTCTGCCGGATTTCCGGTAGGAGTTTATGAACTCTCACACTTGTGGGTGTTGGTTGCCCCACTTCCCAGTTTAGAAATTTTTTGTTGAATATGTGATGTATGAATTATGTGGTAGTTTAAGCAAATGTTGGATTGCTTAGGCATCTTTTTATTATGTGTACCGATATCGAAAATGGCGCGAAATAATTTTCAGAAATTCGGGAATAGTGTTTCCAACGGACATTGTTCTTGGATTTAGAAATTAGGACATTACATTTTGGTATCAGTGCAGTTCAATCAAATTGGACTGTGGTTAGGTTAGTTACCCGTGACTTACAGTAATTCCACCGTAACTCATGCTCAGTATAGGGACTGATCACCACTCTACTGGGTGCGTTGTACACGGAATTATGGTTAGTGACGAAAACAGGATACCTTGTTGAGGGAGTTGGGACACCTCCACAACAGGGTTAGAGCCACCCACTTACAATTAGAAGGAGAGTGACATAGATTCATTCCCAAGAGTAAGATCTTCTCCTTAGAGATTTTATAGGATCTATCCCTAATCCCTAGTGGACTTGAGGCACACTTAGAAGGAGAGGTAAAGGGTAAGAATTGAAATAGAGTGCGTAATTAGTTGTGGTATGCGATGAAGAGAGAGTGACTAGAGGGATTGATGAGTAGGCTTCCTAGTGGGCTAGGAGAATGTCGGTTGCTTGTAATTGAACTTGGATGATGTGAGTTGTTTGGCTAATTATGATACTCATTTATGCTTGAATGAATGCATGACATTTTTGTTGTTTGTGTTGCCTGAATTTTTGGTTGTCCTGTATACTTGGTGAAGATTTAAGGAATGAGTTACGATGACATTTGCATAACTTGTATGTTAGGTTGCTTGGCTTAGAAGGATGTGTAAGCAGAGGGTTAATGGTACACTCTTAGGGAAAGGGCTGAATGATCTTAGAATTTGGAATTTTGCAGATTTCAGATTTCATGCTTGGTGGGATGGTAATGGTTGGAAGGATTCATGGGAAGATAGAGGAACCTAATACCCCCGGTAAGGGAGAGTATCCCTAGTTCTTTGGTTAAGTTACGTGCCAATGGATGGATGTAACCCTAGATACGACTTGAGAAATCAAATTAGGGCCTTGACCTTACTTGTAGTTATCTTAGGCGCCATAACTCCGGATAGATGTCCATTAAGTAGTCAGTGAATTTAATATTTGATAGTGATGAGAATACCTAAGTCTTATGTACGAATATTTGGTTTTAGCGTGAAAGGAGCAAGTCCAACCTTGTGTTCTTGGGGTATTAGATTGATCCTTTAGAGTCCTTACCTACTCCTTAGGTCCATCTGCCGGAGAACCTAGTTCTCTATCTTATAGGAAGAGTCTAAACCTTTGATGGCTTAGCAAATTAATATGAGAGTTCCTAGATGTAGCTTTGGCTCACATAGGTGCATGTTAACCAATTAGTCACTTAAGTATATTCTTACTTCTTGAAACCATAGAGGAACCTTAAGTTTGAAGGCCAAGACTCCATAACCACTCTGTGCGACCTTAGAACACTCTTCTTACCTTAAGTCCACTGTAGTATAGAACCTTATTATCCATGTTTGAGTTATGATTGGGATTAGCGCTTAGTGAGGACCCCATGATTAGTTCGGTTACGTTAGAGGGTACAACCCCAGTAGGTAAAGAGGGTAAGTGACATTGAGAACTTGGATGGATAGAGATACTTAGAAAATGGCAATCATGGTCGATCCCCTTCGTTTTGAGGTTCACTTTACAACTAGCACTTGAAGGATAAGATCCCTTGTTGTTTGGTCAAGGTATATAGAGTAGACGTCTCATAATTATCAAAGTTTTGTACTTAGTACATCATTGTCTATTTTTCGGGATGTAGGCACTCCTGTTACCGATTTCCTAAGTTATCTGTGGTAGAGCTAAGTCAACAGGTTAGGCTTCTCGGTCCCTTCTCTTTTGATTCCTTGGCGGTAATACTTTGGTCTTTATAGTTCATGGAAGAAGGAAAACCTTGCGGGAATTAGAAGTGTTACTCAGTGCATAACTCCTATGAGCGTCAATGGTCAGTATCTAGTTAATGTTTTGTCAAGGAGTAGTGATAAGCTTAGTGTACTGAATCCATCGCTAAGTGTTGAACCTTCTCATTCCATTTACCTTGTTTCTAGAGCTCCCGTTACCCACCTAGGTTGGGTGTGTCCCCTGACCACCAAGGCAATTGAATGTCCCTTCAATTGCTGCGGTTGTCAGCTTTAGACAGTAGTTGTTGATGTCATGGTATAGAGCATGTGTCCGTACTCAGTTTCCTAGGTTGGATTTTAGACAACTGTATTTTCTACACATTTCATATGATGGAGTGATAGGTACAAGCAGACCTATACACTATCATGTTCAGTTTAATGAGGTTGGTTTTCCCCGAATGAACTATAGAAGTTTTTCCATTCTCTGTCATATGTGTATCAGAGGAGCGCCACTTGGCTGCAACTCTGTATTCTTTTGAGAATTTGTGGGTTGTTGTTTTGCGCCTAGTAATGAGGTGATGTTAATCATGAGATAATGTTTCAAACTAGCTAGCTTTTAGAAGTCACAGCGTAGTTTCATGTGGTAGACTTGACCCATGAGGGTTGTTAGAGAGGGTTGAGCCCTTATGGGGGGTAGCCTTGTATGAGAAGACATAGGAACCTGCAGTATAACTTAGACAACTTGTAAGTGCTCCCAAGGTTTGGTGCGTGGACCCAACATTGAGTTAGAAATCATAATTAGGAGTTCAGTTTTATTTCAACTATGTTATGTAATCTGATTACCCCTAGTGACTAAGTTACTTTCGAGTGAGGAGACCAAAGTGAGGCCCCCTTAGAAACCCATGTTAGGATTGTGGTAGAGGAAGGGTAGGTGCTAGGGTATGTATCCAGAGAAAGAATGGGAGGATTGATTCGAGCCGGTGTGAGTTAGGTATAGAACAGTTGGAAGATAGTGACGTTTGAGGCGTAGCCTATGAGGGTAGGACCAAGAGGACGAGTTTATAAAGGCAATCGAACCCTAGTTTCCTTCAGCCACTTAGAGTAATAGAGATGTTAATAATCGAAAGATAATTTGGTAGATTGTCCAGCACATGAACATAGTTAGAAACAGGGTTGTGACCTGATGTTGTGGGGGGTGACAGAGCAAATTTTGAGGACAAAATTTATTTAAGGCGGGTAGAATTGTAACATCCCAAGATTAGAACCTTAAAGGGCATAGTGAAAGTCCTAAGTTATGGATTCGATCAAGAGAAGAAGGACTAAGTTAGAAGGGAAATTTAGAAGGAGAACTAAGTGGAGAAAGAGAGGAGTTTTGATTGTGAGGGAGTGCGCTTCATCACGCTCCGGGGGCTTCAACACGCTCTGGGGGCTGCAGGCATACCCTGGGGGCTTCAGCGCACTTGATTTAGTGAGCATCATGGGGCTTGGCAAGCGCGCTTCAGCACGCTCGGGGGCTGCAACACGCTTTGGGGCTGCAGCACACTCAGAGGGCGCTTCAGTGCACGCCTCCACTTAAAATGGTGTGACCTTTGTTTTGGGGGCTTCAGCGCACCTCAAGTGTGCTCCAGCACGCGAGGCTCCTGATGCCTCTATTTAGCGCGCCCCAGCCTCATTTAGTGTGCCCCAGTGCGCACGTTACAGAGAGAATTAAAGGAGCGGAGCGCACGTCCTTCCTCCTCATTTTCTCACTTCTTCGGACACCTAGAGTGAGAAAGAAAGAGAGTTAAAGAGAGAAAGAGTGAGAGGAAGAAAGTAGGAGAGGAGGAAGAAGGTTAGGGCCAAGAAACCATCCAAGCATCTTTATCTTCCTCAAGTTCTCCCCCATTTTCTACCCAATCTTCATCTTTCTTATATTCCTTGATGATTTAGTGGATTTATATGTAATTTTGACATGGTTATGCTTAGGAACATGAAACTAGGGTTTATGTCGAGAAATTGATGTTAGGGTTTCAAATTGGGATTTTCCCCTTTTTGTTAGTTTTTTCTCAATGTGTCATGTATTATGATGGTGCTGTACAAATGTTGATGATTAACAAGACACTTGGGCTTTACCCCCAAAAACTAAGAAAGAGAATGTTTAGATTTAGCAAGATTCATGAATTTTATGTTATGTGTCTGTGAATTGCATTAAGGCCTTTGGCCCAGATAATTGGAAAATGATTTTGAGCCTCGGCTCCTAGAGAAAAAAGAGATTTGGCTTCGGCCCTAGAAAAATGGCTTCGGCCCCAGAGTTTTGGCTTCGGCCCCAGATCACCTTAATTAAACAAGATTGGACTTCGGTCCCCAGAGTAATTGGACTTCGGTCCCCAGAGTAAAACTTGGACTTTGGTCCCCAGAGTAATGGTGGGATACGTCCCCAAGGAAGACGTTCCTTGTAGTCTGAGCTCAGGTCTAGCTCCAGAGATAGTGATAAGACCCCGTCTGCCGGGTAATGCAGGTCATGCATAGCATATTTACCTTGAGTTTACATTAGACATCATGTATAGTAGTGTGTGGTTATATTGTGGTAATTTAAAGAGTTTATGTATGATATGATGAAATGTGATAGAACTAGACCATGTATGATTTGTTGAATGATATGTTGCATGTCATATGCCTGCCTTCCTACACTGCTTGCTGCATGCTTTGCTCACTGAGACCGTAGTCTCACCCCACGTTTCGGGGATATATT
Source organism: Sesbania bispinosa (assembly GCA_026901365.1). NCBI lineage: Eukaryota > Viridiplantae > Streptophyta > Magnoliopsida > Fabales > Fabaceae > Sesbania > Sesbania bispinosa. The sequence goes on along the minus strand of QLOH01000048.1, from coordinate 1,119,765 downwards.
TTAGTCTGTGCAGGGAATTTCCAGCTAATGTTCAGGGACGGACGGAGCTCTTGGAGTCGACTCGCTCACTCCGAGTGGTCAAGAGGAGTTTTAGTTTCCACTAGATTTATTGATAGTTTTATGAAGTAATTACATAGAGATTTCATCATATGGTTAAGTGTAGTCGTTAGTTAATTGGTAATTGATGTAGAAACCTTTAGATTGGCCACGGGAGGCCTATTTCTCCTTTTGACTAAATTAGTACTCTTGTTAATATGAATTATACTGGGTTTTGCTGGTTTTCAGGTGATTCTGGAATTTTCAGGGGAAACTCTGTCGGATTTCTGGTAGGAGTTTATGAACTCTCACACTTGTGGGTGTTGGTTGCCCCACTTCCCAATTTAGAAATTTTGTGTTCAATATGTGATGAATGAATTATGTGGTAGTCTAAGCAAACGTTGGGTTGCTTAGGCATCTTTGTATTATGTGTACCGATATCAAAAATGGCGCGAAATAATTTCAGAAATTCGGGAATAGTGTTTCCAACGGACATTATTCTTGGATTTAGAAATTAGGACGTTACAATCTTCAATTTGAATTTAGAATTGAATCTGCAGAATCCTTATCCAATTAATTGATGATCTTATCCTAATCAGCTGCAATTTAAATCCTTATCTTGCAGATTCTCTCTTCAAATAAATGCTATCTTGTTTCTTCATTTAAAACTTACCTTTTTATCTTCAAAATCAACAGATTTTCTATCAAAATAGCATCATATTCAAATTCAAATCAAATATTCACAATTTATGCATTTATTACTAAAAAGAGGTAATTTTGGGGCATTAATTTACTATTTTATTAACCCTTGATAAGTGCAGAAATTATATAGTAAATTATCATATATTTTTCACTTATCAGGCCTCCAAGGTTTGGGCAGACTTCTGAGTATCTTTCTGACCATGTCCTGGTTTAAGTAGGTCCTTCCTAGTGACTTTAGATCATTGGTAATTACGATGAAGCATTTTACCATATCTTTTATACCTTCATCTTCATTCTTCTTGAATATAGCTCGTATTGCCTCATTAAGATGTTAATCTTAGCTTCTTTACTTAGTTTTTTTTCTCTCATGCTCAATCTCAAGTGCCTCCCATATTTCTTTAGCCAAGGCACATCCACTTATTTTGTCATACTCACTTCGGCTCAGTGAGCATGTTAACGGGTATTTGGCTCTTGAGTTGAAGATGTATCTACTCTTCTCAGCATCAGTCCAGGGTTCCCTAGGCTTAGTTGTTCTCAAACCAAGATAATTAGTAACATAACACATATAAGGACCTACCTCAAACGATCAACCAGAGATTAACATGTTGAGATTCTATGAAGAGTCTCTTCCTGTCCTTCCAATAGTAATAATTTGATCCATCAAAGGTTGGAGGCCTATTGGTGGTTACTCCTTCAGGAATGAATAAGCTTGCATTGGGGTCCAGCCATGGATCTTTTCTTCTTCACACTTAGGTGTGCTCAACCCCAAGAGGTAGAGCTTGATACCAACTGAAGTTGGCTGGATGTCTTTAGAAGGGGGTTGATTAGAGACTTGAAACGTTGTTCCTGAAAAACATGAGATCAATCTGAGCTTATCTTCTTAAGCTTTTCAACTTAGAATCTGAGATTGACTCTTGAATTCAATCTTAGACAACACTCAATCAGACAATAGTGAATGTGTGTTAATTTAAAACTGAGTGTACAATGACTTACTTAATATTCTATTATTTATATTATCTTAGATAGATTGAGCTTAGGTAGATTCAGATTAAGTAAGATAAATAAGTAGTAGCGATAAGAAGAGATACGCGGAGATTTATCCTGGTTCACCCACACCTTGGACTACGTTTAACCCTCACAACCTTGTGAGATTTTCCACTATGGACAACTGTCAATTACAAGTATTCTTTGCTCTGCCTCCTTCAAGCTCACAACCTGAGTATTCTTATTACTTGTGCCTCTCAGGTTCACACTCACTCACACCAGCTTAGGCACCTCCTAACTTTGTTGAGACTAAGGTAAGATTAGGTAAGATTGGGTTGGTCTAGCTTGGATAACGTACAAGGTACAATAGACAATGAGTTTAACTAGGTACAATCAGTCTTTTGAGTTTACAATCAAAGACTAGAATGAAAGAGATGATTGATATACTGATACAAGCAAATGTGTGTAAGATGAGACTTGTATTTTTCAGAGTTTCAGCACGTATGAGGCTTTCCTTTATAGGCTTCTAAAACTAGCCGTTATTTTGACCGTTACAGGAGAGAGAAGATTGTCCTTTCTGTCATTCCACCAGTCATATGTGTCAGTCACTTGTGTTGACTTTTAGTCCATGCATATGAGTCTTAGTCTCAACTACTGAATCTCAGGTACAAGTCTGAGTCTAAGTCTTAACTATGAATCAGAGCTTAGCCAGTCTTAGGTTGTCTCTGTCTTGGCTTTATGCATATGATCCTTTTCTTTTCTTGTGCATCTAGATTGCCTTGCCTTTAGCATCATTTGAATCTAAGATTTGTTGGTCTCAATGTGTACTGTGATGATCTTTCTAATATGACTTGGCTTTGCTGAGTCTTATCTTGAGATTTGCTTGTGAACTTGTGTCTCATGGCTGTAAACTGCAATTCAAAGTTTAAGAATTGCACTACTTAACTCTCAGTTAGTAACACAAATGAATCTTAGATATGACCATAATATTTACTAACTTAGAAGGGTTTTGTTGTCATTAAAATACCTAAGAGTGAGTTTGTCTTAACAGATGATTTTTCAGACAGAGTCTAAAGTAGTTACACAGAATATGAGGTTTTCAGAGTCAAAAAATAACTTTGAAACTAAGTTGAAGAACTTAAGTTAACACAGATTTAAATCCCTTGTTAGTTAAAAAAAAAAAAAATAAGTGAATAAGGGTGTAGAGACTCACAAAAAGTTTTTCATACAACTAAGAGAATTTTATCAGAGTGCACATATGAGTTCTCTTTCTTTTAGTTATTCAACCTTCTACTTATAGACTTCCAAAGACGGAACTTTTATGATTGGGTAGGTTTACATTGTCTCATAGCATTTAATATATGGAGTCGATAGTTATACTTTTGCGGCGTAAGCAGATGATTTTTGCACATAGTAGGCTATCCTTTTTTACATTCTTCCTTATTTCTGTTGTTGTGTTTTTGCTTCTCAAAATTTATTCTGCACTTTTTCTTTAAGCATCAATATGAGAGTCTGAGTCAAGGAATTTTAATTTAAAAGCTTCTAGCCCACTTCTGACTCAGCAAATATCCTCTAGACGTATTTGTTTCAGACTTGGATTATGATGTTCTTCAATCATGTGTAGGTGTCTAATTTTTATATTAGAGAGTATGATATCTTCAAACTAAGAGACTCATTCTTCAGACTTAAGACATCGGACTGTGTTAAGTCTTTAGGACCGACAGGATGCTTCAGACTCATTTTGCTTGATTTAAGACCTACAAGTTTACACATCTTCAGACTTCTGTTAGATCTTAAGACTTATTAAAATATTTCAAGTTGTTAGTCATCACAACTCAGAAGGATTTCAGACGTAGAAGGTCTTAGTTTAACATGTTTTGTGTAAAGTTTTTTCTTTTGTATGATGCATCTATTCATATTTAGATATTAATATGTTTTATATAAAGTTTTCACCATTTTGCAATGTAAATATTCAATCATATGATATAGACTTGCCTATGTTATTTGTAGAATTCCATTTCTATATAATGTACATATTTACTCTGGTGGAATTATATATCAATAAGCTTTCGTGTTAATTTTTCATCTGATTTGATGTGAATATTTATCTTTGTGATATATATACGAATATACTTTCCCTATGAAACTCTCTAATCTAATTGACATAATTATTTATTCATCTAATTTAGAAGTTAATATGCTTTTATAAACGATTCTCATATTTGTGTGTGTGGGTGTTGAGGATATGAACTTCAAACTTGAAGGTTTATTAGTTTATTTAGTTCATATTTGTATTATTCTGTGTTTAGATCGAAGGTTTATTAGTTTATTTAGTTCATATTGTATTATTTTCTATTTTTAGATATGTGGCATTTATCTTCTATAAGAGGTATAAGCCACTTAATATTTTTTAAATATTTGCGCTGAGAAGATTATTGTCTTAAGTAAGAGATTCCAATTCACATATTTTGAAATGCATTTGCCTAAAACTATCACTTACAATTAAAAAATTATTTATGATTTTCTTTGACATTGAAAGAGATAGAAAAAACTTTGAGGTTTTTTTTCTTGAATTGAATTGAAAGGTGACTTCAACAATTGAAAACTCATTTCTATTAGACATTATGATTAAAGTATTTATTTTTTCCCATTAGCACTATGAATTCCTGATGTGGTTTCTTTTACATGAATCTGGCACATAGCTACACATTTTTGCAAACATTTCTCTGTAATTTATGGTTTGTTTAGAACAAGGTGTACTGGGATATATTCTCCAGAAATACTAAAAAGTTTTGTTTAATAAGGCATCTTTATTAATAAGACAAAACATTTTACATCCAAATAATAAAACTAGAAAAGTCGAGTATCCTCAACTTCAACTTGTCCTTCAACTTCAAGTACATACCTATACCATCATATTTATGGTTCATTTACCAAAGTGTTGGTGTGAACCATAGACATGTTGGCTCCACATCTAGTTCTAAGCTTGACAAACAAATATTGCTGATTCTCTCATCAGCCATGCAAAACTTCGCAATCTGAGGTGCGGGCGGGGGGTTTTCCTTGTATTCATAGGCACAGCGAAATAAATGGTGTTTCCTTTGATCAATTCTTCAGGGCCAGTAAGGGCAGAGCTTGGAACTATTATACTTCCTTTATGACTGAGAAATAATATACCATCCTTCAAACTTTGAACCTTCACAAGTTGAGGTTGATTGCAGATATCTACCTTATAACAACAAATTCTTTTTCTACAAGAGGACTAATAAACTTTGTGTTGTTGATTTGACCCTTAGGCTGAAGATAAATAGCATTGTCAGCAATGATAAAAATCAAATATAAATCTCCAGATGTAGGATCACTTGCTAGGTAATAGGAAATTTGATATGGAAATTTAAATTCCCATAACCGAGTGACCTACGGGTAGGTTCCCTTAGGAAAGGATAGCTTGTTCATCAAGGCTGATAAGCACTTTAGGCTGCAGGGATCTAGAAACTTGGAGATCATAAACCAATATCAATTGGACTTTCCTATTTGTTAATGTTTCAGTTAGAACATAACACTTCCCATGAAGTAATTCTATGTCACAGAACACTGTACTCATGACATTGTTCTCAACTGATATGATGCTCCAAGTCTCATCATTAGGCTTACAAAGGCAATGTGGTGCCTACCAGAAAACAAACCTGCCACAATACAATCTGGGCTATCTGGTCTCGACGAAGCCTTCACTTTTCTAAACAACTTATACCAGTTCACGGGATATGGAATGTTTAAATTTGTTGGCAGCAGGATTTTAGCATCTGAAATTGGGTTCCAAAAAAGAATGATGAGGGTTGTTGATTGGAAGAGGCAGAGAAACTCTGAGTTTGATCGGTCTTTTGAGTAACATCAACCATGATCAACCAACCCTCAATTGAACCAAGACAATGCATATTCCCTTTGAAAAGTGGTTTCATGGGATACATTTTTTGTTCCTTTAAGCTAAAAAGCCAGCTTTCACATCATTCAAGATGTTCAATTGATACCCCAAAAGCAAGGGCATGGAGGGTAAAGGAGAGGCACCCTTATAAACAATGGATTCAGTAACAGCATGCCTCCAAGAAATGCATACCTCGCCAAATCGAAAGAAAGAATCCTCTCGAGAAAGGTGTTTCAGAATCAACTCTGAGACATTAGTTGGGATATCACGCCAGTCGCCAGACTGCTTTTCTTTTGATGATGGTTCTTGTCGAATATGCTTGCTTGATTCTCTTTTATTGGTCATGATTTTGTAACACGCAGTGAGAATCATTTTGAAGAAAGTTGCAAAAATCACACACACCCCTTTCATCTTTCAGGTCTCCAGGTTTCAAAAATTAGTTCTGATGTTGAAGTGCAAGGTAAAAGGTTATATGCAGAAAAACACAAGGAAGCACTCTGTAAATAATATCTGAAAGAGACTCAACCTGTGGGAATTATATTTAAATAATATCTAAAACCAAAGAGTCAAACTTTATTTATTGCTTTGAATAAGAAACCTAAAGCTATTAAATAAGGATGTTTGTAGGTAGGATTAAGATCCTTTGCAGTTAAAAAAAATCCGCATAGGATACAGTTGTTATCAGATGATCCTTTGCAGTTAATTCACCTAGTTTCAAGAGTACCCATTTAGTCAAAAATGTGTTGTTCCAGCTCATAAAGGGACCCACAAAGTCTTATGTTTACATTCTCTTTTGAGTCATGTGAATTACCACCTAACATTACACAACATAAAAATAGACACAAAGATAAATATAAAAAGAAAAGAAATAAAATTTAGAATGGTGAATTAACCACAATAAGGTAACTTATCATTGATATTTTGAATAATGGAAATTGAATTAGATAAAGCACAAAATATGTAATTTAGGTAATTTACTATGAAAGAAAATTGAAAGATAGTTCTATAAATCACAAAAGCCCAAACCAATTTAAATTGAGTAATCTCAAAAAACAAGTTGATTAAATTATCATTGATTTTAAATGTGAATAATTTGTGTACCTATGATGTAATGTAGTTCGAATAATTTTGGGTCAGATAAAATGTAAGATGAGTTCCATAAAGTGCATATTCTAGAGGTAGTGGTGTATATTACATGATCTTATAAGAGTGAAAAATGGAGGATGAGCCTCACTTCATTTGTAGTTCACAATTTTGTCAAAATTACATTACTTTTTAATTTGAGTGATTGGACCACATGTAACATCCCAAAATTCAAGAATTTAGAATTATAACGAATATAGTTTATTTAGATGACAATAGTTATCAAATAAAATTATTATATAATAATGATTATTGATGTAGTAATAATAATATAATAATATAAATAATATGAGAGATATTTGTTTTATAAATTTAATTTAAGATCAAAATTAAAATAGGAATGATAAAATCACAAAGATTTGAGATAGAAAAGTAATAACGGTTTTTGGATAATGTATCATTATAATAATTGATTTTGAATTGAGGAATGTGATCTCCTATCAGTTATAATATTTGAATTTAAATGTGAATGAGATAAGGGTCCAATAAATAAGTATATATGAGAGAATTAGTGATTAGGGACATTAATAATTTAACATCTCAAATTTTACAAATAAATATAAGAAAGTAAATAATATTATAATAGTAATATCTAGAAAATAGGATATGGTATGTATGATAATATAATGAAAATATATTTTATTTATTATATTAAATATTTAGTTTTTAAGATAGATTCAGCTTTATTTTTCTTATGAACCATGATTCGTAATCATGATTAAGATTAATTTATGAAAACTTCATAATAAGTATTGTAGAAAATATATAATATGTTTATATACATAAATATTGTGTTTAATTAATAAAATAATATAAAATAGAAAGAAATTAGAATTAAATAAAGAATACAATTATCATTAATAAATTAGATAAATTAAATAATAATAGAAATAGGTAGTTTTGGGCCTGACCTAGAATATAAGTGGGTGCTTGATCTCGATAGGGGATTTAGGGTTTTAAAGCCACCATACAATTAAACCTTAGAGTCAAGAACAATGATTAGAGGAGGAGATTAGGAAAAGGGGGAAGACATCTTAATGCTCTGATATATCTTTTGATTTTGTCGTGATAAGATGGTGCTCTGGTACCTTTTGATGGATAACAAAAGGGGGAGTAATACTAACTTTTGTGTTAAGATGTTGAGAAATAATATGCAAAAGTAATATGCAGTTCAGGGGGAGCATAACACATGAAAGAAATAATATGCAGAAGTAATACACAGTTCAGGGGGAGCATAACACATAACAATGAAGCAAATAGGAGAAATTTGTTTGAGGGGGAGCTATTGTTCATAAAACTTCGATACTGATATTATATTCCTCTTATTTTCTCAAACTATATCTCTCTTAGATTACATAAGTTTGTCATCATAAAAAATGAGGAGAATGTTGACTCTCAAGACCTTAAATGTCTAAGACACCCCTAACACTTAATTTTGATGATTATAAACTTAATTTAACTCATAACTTTATGCTTAACCTAAACACTTTGACTTGAAGTTTTGATATTTCAGATTAAGAGACTTGTAGAAACCACATGAAACTAGAAGGGGGGTTGAATAGTGTTTTAAATCTTAAACTGATTTTGGAAAATCTTTCACAAGCAGCACTTTTTCAAGAGATTTTTATAACTTGTTGAAATTGGGAATTTTATACTTGCTGAAGCAACTTCACAGGTTCAATAAAACAGTTTAGGAAACTTGTTTTTCAATGTACTAAGATATTTTTCAGCTTAAAGTTATAAAACAACAAACTCAGAACCCTCCTCGTTAGTATAAACCAAATTTAAATGAGTTAAGGGTAAGAGAAGACCTAGCCAAAGATTTATACTGGTTCACCCACCACCACTGTGAGCTACGTCCAGTCCCAAAGCCAACCAGCTAAGGATTTCCACTATCTGATAAGATATACAAGTATTCTTTTCTGTCAAGCCTCTTCAGGCTCTACTACAACAAGTATTGTTTCCTATCAAGCCTCTCCAGGTTCTACAGCAAGTATTGTTTAAACAACAAACCTCTCCAGGCTCAAACAGAAATCTGTTTTAGAAGAATGATTGCCTAAGCTTTGAAACTACACAAGTTTAAAGCCTAAACTGGGTAAGATGTAAAATCTACTGAGTTGAACTCAGGATATGAAATTTGTGTACAAATGAAACAGAGTGTAAATATTTTTTAGAGAAATTTTGCAGCACTTCAGCAAGATGACGTTCATTCTCTATTTTTCTTCTGCATGAAGACTTGTATTTATAGAGAGAGACTTTGATATCGTTTAGACTTCTCTATAAATGCCGTTGTTAAATAGCTTTATTCCCGTTGAGACATAAACTTTTGATAGCTTGCAGCAGCAGACACAACAGAGGTAGGTGTGCAGCAGCGCTGACTCTACTTTTCTGAGCACAGTGTACTTTCACAGCAGAGACTACCTTTTTGGTGAACAGGAATTTGAAATATACCAATAAGTTTAATATTCCTTGCCAGAAAGAGTGAGGTGTAGACAACTGGTAGAAAGCTATGCAGAGACTTGAGTTTTCAAAGGGATCTTCAGAGAGACTCACTCCCAAGATGATACGATTCTTAGTATGACGTCTCTCGACTTCAGAAAGTTCTCTGGCTTCAGCAGGACCTGATACTTCAGCAAGTTCCTCTCCTTTTGAAGGTTGCACCACTTCAGAAGGTTGCATAATTTCAGAGAGTTGCTCTTTCAGAGGATTGCTGAAACACAGAAAATTCCTTTAAAAGAATCTGTTCCTACTTTCAGGATACTTTAACCAAATTTGTAGTTCATTAAAACTTAGGATTATGAGACTTAAAACATTATTAATTATGTAATAATATTTTGAGACTCAACATTCTCCCCCTTTTTAATGATGACAAATTTGCTTAAACTTGCAAATATCTGAAGGGAAATTGAAATAGAATTAAGTTTAAAGAATTCTCCCCCTTTGTCAGATACTTAGATAAGTGCTTGCTCCCCCTGAACAAAACATTTCTTCTCTGGAAAACACTTAAACTTAAGATTTTGTTAGTTTATTACTTCCCCTTTTATCATCAATCAAAAAGGTTTCCAGAGCTTGCTGAAGTAATAAATATGCAACAAAGCAATAAATACAGGGTATTAATGTTGTTGATAGAGCATATATCAGTAAAAGAAAATACAACAGGAGCAATCAAGTTCAACAGACACACATATATCAACAAGTTCAATTATCAGAGAGTGCAAGAATGTGCAGATTATCTCTTATGAACTTAAACCTATCTCCAGCAAGGGGTTTTGTGAATATATCAGCCCATTGATGCTCTGTGTCAATGAACTTAATATCAAAAACACCTTTCTGAACATAGTCTCTAATGAAATGATGCTTTATTTCTATATGCTTAGCCCTAGAATGCTGGATGGGATTTTTGGAAAGATTTATTGCACTTGTATTATCACAAAACACAGGAATAGATTTAACAAAGATGTTAAAATCCTCAAGCTGATACTTTACCCAAAGCAGATGTGAGCAACAACATGCAGTAGCAATATACTCAGCTTCAGCAGTTGAGAGAGTTATGGTGCTTTGCCTTTTGCTAGGCCAGCTGATCATATTTCTCCAATGAAGTGGCATCCTCCACTTGTTGATTTTCTCTCAACTCTGTCTCCAGCAAAGTATGCATCACAATATCCTAATAACCTGCAGTCCATACTCTTCTTATAACATAGACCAAGATTAGTAGTACCATTGAGATATCTGAAAATTCTTTTTACAGCCTTGTAATGAGTTATTCTTGGGTCTGATTGAAATTTTGCACACAGACAGACACTGAACATAATATCAGGCCTGCTTGCTGAAAGATATAATAGAGATCCAATCATACCTCTATGTATGGTTGGGTCAACACATTCTTCTCCTTCATCTTTACTTAAGATAGTTGAAGGATGCATAGGAGTTGACATAGGTTTGCAATCATGCATGTTGAACTTCTTAAGAATTTCTTTAGTATATTTCTCCTGATGGATCCATATACATTCAGAATCTTGCTTAATTTGAAGCCCTAAGAAAAACTTGAGTTCATGATGGGTTTCTGGCAAGCGAACCAAAAACCCAGCTATAATAGTAAGTAGAGTATCGTATCCACAGGGAACGGTCAACTCGCGTGTTCTCGTGATCTATTTATCAAGGGAAACAACGAATTTATAAGAGTATTGTTGCGTAAATTGTAAATAACAAATAAATAATCAATTGAATTAGAAAGGAAGAGTTAGAGACACTTTACTTAGATTAGGACTGGACTTCATATCATCACACCCTTCGTGCATGTAAAACCTATCTATTATTTTAGGTTTACTCTATAATACTGTAGACAAAATAAATTGCTAAGACCCCGAGTTACCAGCGGCCTCACAAACTCAAAGGTAATCCATGTGGGCTCTCTCAGGCGACAGACTTACCCTCGGCTTATTACTCAACTTGTTAAAATACGATAACGACATCAAATTGATGCTCGCTCCAAGATCTAATAAAGCATGAGTAGGAGGTAGATTACCAATAGAGATGGGTATAGTAAACCTACCTGGGTCAAGTGAATTAGTTGTGATTAAGACCTTCTCTTCATGATGTTCCTTTTGTGCTGCTTCTTCATCTTGTTGAACAACTTCCTCTTGAAGCAATTGTTCTTCAAAGATGATTTCTTCTTCCTCATCAAGTTCCTCCTCCTCTGACTTGTTGCCATCAGTAGCAATCAAGCTGCATTGTTCCTTTGGATTGGTTTGGGTCACAGCTGAGAAGTGTTGTTTGCGACACCCTTAGTTATACCGCTAAGAACATCACATTACAATACGTAACCGTCGAACTTACTGTTTTTACAAATGTCAAAAAAACACGGAATTATTTTTTTATTTTTTTTGAAAAGGATTTAGTCGTCATCAATTTATTACATTCCAAATTTTCATTTTAAGCATTCATGAAATATTATTTTCTTAATCTGAAACTCATTTTCCGAAAAACATCTAGACGATTATCATCTCGCGCACATACACAACATACACGCAGTTATAAAATCAATCATAGGAAAAGGAAAAAGCATGAATATATACATACAACATAATAACAGTGTATCTCTCGAGCCATCCAGATATCCACATCAAAATATGAGTTCTGGTAGTAGACCAAATAAACAAGACCTCGACCAAAATACAAAATAAGAGGCCGCTAAATCAGAGCTGCTACTACCTAGACTCAAAACTACACTAGTCCTACTCGTCGCTAGAAGAATCCTCCTCCGGGTCCTCCTCTGGCTCCTCCTCCGGATCCTCCTCCTCCTCGGACGTATCGTCAATAACAATAAGCTCTAACTCATTTGAGAGAGGGCGGCCTTGCGCATCAGCATGCAAAGGCTGAGAATCCGATGCCTCGGAAGAGGGTAAGCATCTGGGGGAGTTTGGCCCAACCATATCCGCCATCTGCGATGACCACGATGACGACGAAGAAGAATGACGACGACGTGAAGGACGGTAAGTGGTATGGTACACCAAGTTAGGTGGCGTTGGAAACTCGAGGGTCACTGGTACAGTAAAATCTATCTCTGGTACAAGCGGGAGGCCGGGATGGGTGATAATGACGCGAACCTCCCCAGTAAACTCACATCTACGAGGAAAGTCTGTCACCCTCCAAGTTCCTCTGGGCATCCACCGTAGCTGCACTCTCATCGATGTCATACTGAAAATCTCTGATGCCGACTATCGAAGTAGCGAAGGAACACAATAGCAGAAAATAACAGAAGCAGAAAAGAAGGGTGAGAACATCGCATGAACTCACAACATGTAGGACACAGTAAACTAGAGTAATCATACACACGGAATATCCACACAATTCAATCAACAAGAATACAGTTTATATCATCATGATGCATATGAACCAATGCATGAGGGCCCAGGGAAACATCACCATCCACAGTACACACAGCAACTGCCCGATCATATATGTACAACGTATCAGGAGTTAGATTCTGTACTAGCATTGGTACAAAGAGCATTGCTCATACAATTTGGCCAAATCATTTAAGCGTTCTTCCAGACAATCTCAACTGACCCCGAAAATCATGAGAGCGACAGGAATAGCTAAGCTGGGTTCCCCAATCTCGACAGTAGGGAGCTAATCTACATCACCTGAGATCTTCCGGGAGCTAGGCTATCCTCAGGGCTAGCGTCCCTTTTGAGGACCCACTGGCGTTCTTTGCAAAACCCAATTGCACCCTTCCCAACCGATTTCACACTGTACCAAGTGTCACTGGCATATAGGTCGTAAGGTTTTCAACCTCGAATATCATCAATGCTTATGATGCATGACACACAACAAGGTTTCAAAGCAAACATCCTTACAGGAAAAGCCCATCGAATCATTCAACGTCACCACTTACCCGTGGTACGGCCCGATTCAATGTCTTTCCTTCAAGGAAAACCAGACAATGCTTTCTCAGCATACACAATCCCTACAGGCAAAGCCCATCGAATCATTCAACGTCACCACTTACCCGTGGTACGACCCGATTCAATGTCTTTCCTTTAAGGAAAACCGAACCCTATCTTGGGTTGGAACCACACTCTCTCACTAAGCTTCTCGAGACTTATTTACAGCGCAGGGGTTGAAGCGCAGAATGCGTCTTGCAGCTCCAAACTTTCTCTTTTTATCTTGATCTCTCCCCGAGACTGGTTTTGGTTGATTTGTCTTTCCTTGTTTCCCTTTTCTTGATGAAATCTTGCATTTATTGAGCATCTTGGATTTAATTGGGAAGGTTGTCTGCAGAATCCTTGTTTGATTGGCAGTGATCTTCTCATTGATTACCTCAAATCTTCTTAACTTTTATTAATGTATTCAATCAAACTCAAATCTTGCAGATATCTCCCTCATTTAATGAACATCTTGTTGAGTCTCAAAAATATCATAAGAGAAAATATGATGTTTAAGACAGCTCAATTCCCAAGTTTTAATGCTTCTAACAATTTGATTTAAAATATTTAACAAGATACATATATGTTTTAATGATTATCTATGATGTCAGCAAGCCACTATAAGCTTATATAAGACTATGTGAACTGCTTTCAACCTGTCTGAGGAGTTAAGCCTTCTGAAGGTTCAACACGTCTGAAGCGTTGAAGCCGTCTGAAGTGCACTACCGTCTGTCTGAGGGTAGAAGCTGTCTGAGTCTCATTAATGACGTGGCACTCTTTGCTGAAGCTTGTTGAAGACTTTTCTGAACCTCTGCTGCACGTACACGTTATAGTCAAGAAACACAGAGACCTTTTCCTGGTATTTGAATTTCATACACCACTGAGGAAACTCTGCACGCAGCCTTTGCAGCAAACATATTGTAGCAACTTTATGGCAGGAGCAACCTTGTTACCGTTTCAGAAATTTCAGAGAGCTCATAAGCATGTCTCACAACGGATTAAATGCATTTAATGCTAATCTCTAAACGGTGGTATTTCAATGGATTGAAGATTGGGTATAAATACCCCTCCATGAAGACATCAAAGACAAATATATAGAGAAATTATTGCAAGAGATATTCCGCTGCGAGCTTTACTTTGAAAAAAACTCTCTGATTCATGCTTCTTTGCACATCATCTGTATGAAGCACTGTTTGCTAACAAGCAAGAGAGATTTCATATTTCATAAGCCTAAGCTTCGAGAAACACTGCTCAAATCCTTCTAGGATTTAATCTTTGTAAAAACTCTGTACAAACAACTTTCATATCCAAGTTAGATCTCTGTTGTATCTTGTACACCCAGAATGAAGAACTTGTGTTCTAAGTTCATTCTTTACTTGTAAACACCTAGTTGTTTATAAAGCCAGGAGTGGGTTGGTATATCAAAGAATACTTGTGTTATAGAGCAAGGAGTGGTTGGTGATCAGAGAATACTTGTGTTGTTAGAGCCAGGAGTGATTGGTAGAGCAAAGAATACTTGTGTTGTAGAGTCAGGAGTGGCTTGGTAGATCAAAGAATACTTGTCATGTAGATCCTGAAGAGGCTTGGTGAACAAAAGAATACTTGTAATCAGTTGTGATTAAGAGAAAATCCAATAGCTTGTTGGCATTGGGACTGAGGTAGCTCACAGGTGAATGAGTGAACCAAGATAATTGGTTAAGTGCTCTTTTATCCCTTATCTCATTAAATTCTGTTGTACTAACAAGAAGAGGGAACTTGAACTAAGTTTTTAAAGCCTATCTTGTGAAAATTAATTACGAAAATATCTCTGCAAATCTCTGTCTGAAAACTTTTCAAACAAAGAACAAGCCTTCAGACAGCCTCTGAATTATTGTTTGAAATCTTTCAAACTTAGTTTGTGAAAAGGTTTCCATAAAAATGCTTAGTTCATAAAAACACTATTCAACCCCCCTTCTAGTATTTTCCTGTGTGTTCCTACAACTCTATATCCCATTCTCGCTTAGCGAGAATCCTCTTGATTGTGCGAGAAGCTGATTTTCGCTTCAGCGAGCTCCTCCTCGCTTTGGCTAAAATCTATAGAGAATCTGCTAACTCTATTTTGTCATTTTTGTTGAGCGAGAATCCTTACTCAAGCGGTAAAAAACCAAAATAAAAATACCCCATTTTTCTGATATATTTTCACTCAGCAAAATGCTCTCGCTTGAGCAAAATTGTCAAAAATGAAAAACTCCCAATTTCCATTCCCTCTCGGTCAAGCGAGGCCAACTCTCACTTGAGCAAGAAATGGAAAGTGTTATGACCCTTTTCTTGTTTTTAACCCTATTTCACCTTGTGATTTTATGAAAACCTTTTATACTCCTAATTACACTTATGAAAATGATTTCAATTTTAGGATGTTACAATTCTACCCCCCCTAATATAATTTTGTCCTCAGAATTGCTTATTTCAGTTTTATTACCTCGAGTGAATAACTCGGGATGTTGAAACGAACGTCATCCTCTCTCCCAGGTAGCCTCCTCTGGAGTCTAACCCTCACAAATCACCTTTATTAATGGAATAGGCTTGTCGTCAGGGTTTATGATCCGTGCAGGTCAAATAGTGCAGGTCTAGTGGGAACGGTAAGGTCTTCTTAATTGTACTGATTCAGAATTATGTATGTGAATGGTCATGAACGTACTTTCTAAGTTTGTATACATCAAGGACATCATGGATGTGGATAAATGGAAAGGCAAGGCTATTCTGTAGGCTGGGAACCAATCTTTTCAGGATCTGGAAGGGAACATGAACCTAGGATTGAGGTTTTGACCTTAATGGCCCTTCTGATACTTATGACATGAGTAACTTTTAGAGAAACATGTGCACCCTCCTCAAAACTATAGGTCCTTTCTCCTCCTATCGGCATAACTCTTTTCTGGCTTTGGGTAATTCCAAGTTTTTTCCCTAATCATCCGATCTTGTCTGTGGTTTCTTGGACCAACTCAGACCTAACAGGTTCATCATACAAAAGAGGGGACCTACACTTCCTACCAAAAAGCCTCATAGGGTGCCAATGTCTATAGCTGTTGCTGTGAAACATTGTTGTTGTAGGAAAACTCTTGAGAGGTAGGTAAATGTCCCAATACCCTTCTCATCTAAACACAGCTCTAAGCATGTCTCTAAGATTTAGATGGTGCTCTCAGACTGATCGTCAGTCTGAGAATGATTGTTGAGTCTCAAGACTTTAAAAGTCTAAAGACACCCCTAAAACTAGATTGAGGAAAGTATTAAGTCCAAAGATATTTCCATGATAAAGGTTTTGGTGAATACAAACTTAGAGAAAATAACTAAATGTAAAGAACTTTAACATGTACCTATGTTTCAGATAAGCTAAAATGTTGTCTGAAGTACGAATGTCTGAAGTACACATTATATTCTGAAGAATGAAGGAAATCTAAAGTACTATTTGGTTCCGAAGGATGTATAAGTCTAAAGACTAAAGTACTATCTGAAGATTAAAGACTGGAGTGTTGTCTGAAGACTAAAGCCCTGTCTAAAGATTAAAGATTGAAGTATTGTCTGAAGACTGAAATGCTAACTAAAGCCAAGTTGTCTGAAGTCAAAGGTCTGACTGACGTAGCATGACTTAGTTTGCACCTCTCCTTCACGCATCCTTTGCACACAAGTTAGGAGTGACAAAAAGTAGCTTAATGGGATATATTTTTAATTAACCAACGAGAAAAGAGGATATTTGGAGTATCTTTCTTCTGTAGTTAAATAAAGTACTGCCTACCTCGTTCTTGCGTCAGAGATGTCTCACAACGGAAGTATTTGCACCTAAACACCCAGCGCCCAAGAAGCCAAATACCAAAAATCTCACGAAAGATGGAGAATTTTTTTCGAAAAGATCTTTAGCAAGAACTGTGTGAGAAAAAATGTTGAAAATCAAAAAGCTCATGCAAAGAAAAACTTTGCCAAATTTTCTTTAGAATTTCTCTTAGAAAGTCACTATACAATAAACTTTCATATCCAGTGTTAGATCACTGTTATTCTTGTACATTCTGAACGAGGAACTGTAGGTTCTAAGTTCATTTCTCTTTGTAAACACTTTAAGAGTACTGAGAGCCTAAAAAGGCTTGGTGGAAGAAAGAATACTTGGTGAGAGCCTGGAGAGGCTTGGTTGAAGAAAGAATACTTGGTGTGTAGAGCTAGAAGAGGCCTGGATGAAGAAAGAATACTTGGTGTAGAGCCTGAAGAGGCTTGGTGGAAATAATAATTGTAATATGTTAAGATTCGTGGAAAATCCAGTAGCTTGTTGGCTCTGGGACTGGACGTAGCTCACAAGTGAAGTGGGTGAACCAGGATAAAATTTGCTGAGTGCTTTTCTTACCCTTAAACTCTTTACGTTTGATTTTAACTAACAAGAAGAGGTTTATTGAACTGGGTTCTTAATGGGTGCAGTGTTGAACCGTCATCGTATTAGTTGGCCAAAGGAGAAACGACAACAGTTCCCAGTAAAACTGTCGTTGAAAACTTCACAATAATTTCAAAAATGCCACCACACAGTTTTCAACGACGGTCCCCTTTTAACTGTCTTTGAAATGTTTCATCATAAGCCTTTCTTGCACTAGTGTTATAACAACATTTCATTTTAGATGAAACTTTCAAAAACAACATCTTAAAGATTTCAGACAGGTTTTAAGAGGTTATCTGAAGTATTTTTCTATTATATGAAGCTTCAAATAAGAGTTTTTCTTAAATAAAATACTTTCAAAAAGTCAAGCTTCACAATCACTACTTAACTCCTTTAGCTTTAATGTTAGCATAAAAACTGAGTTCACAAAGCTAAGGGTAAGAGAACATAACACAGAGAATTATCCTGGTTCACTAATTACCACTATGAGCTACATCCAATCCCAGTATGAAACGCCACTAGATTTATCCACTAATCCTTTCAAAGGTTACGAGTATTCTTTTGCTACAAGTCTCTTCAGGCTCAACCAACCAATACAAGTACTATTTTGACCCTAGCCTCTTCAGGCTCAACAACTTCTAAGATCGAATAAGAAGAATGAAGTTGAACTTCAGATTAGTTCTCGTTCACATGTGTACAAAGAATAATTGTATTAGATACAGGATATGAAGGTTAAATTATACAAAGAATAATCAGAGTATTTGCACAGCAAAACTTGTAGAGTTTGGCTCTTAGAAACAATGCATTGTTCTCTTTGATTCTGAATGAGCTCTAGTGTTTATAGGTTTCAGGTTCCTCTCTCTCCAGAAATATCCGTTTAGAAATAACATTAATTAATGTGTTGAAGCCGTTGTGAAACAATCTGACACTTGGTTATGAGGAAGCAACGTTGTTTTGAACCAAAGCAATATTGTAGAGCGGGTTTCCTTATTTATGCTTCACCTTTGAAAGCTTCCTAGAAAATTATCTTTTGTATTCCTTTCTTGAGTAAAGTCTTCTAATGTGTGTCAGAAAAGCTTTAACTTTGCAGAGTCTGAAATAGATATTTAATGAGGAGAAAATAATTTTTAAAAAATAAGTAATTTTTCTAGTAATTTAATTAACAATTCATTAAATTATATGCGCAATATCTGAAAAAAAAAATATTTTGATCATTTTGCTTGATAGTTTTAAAAAAATATTAATTCAATAAAAATTCATGAAAAATATTCATTCTTGTGTAACAAATATTTAATTATGAAATAATATATGTTATTATGTGTTCACTTGCCATTCAAAGATTCATACGTTTTTATTTAATGTATTAATCTTCTTATAATATAAATATTATTTTTATAATTATTATATTAATAAATACTATATCACTTCGCTTAGTTTAGAAATAAATAAAATTGTATGTAAAAGATTTTGAAAAAAAATTAAGATGATTTTTATCTAATAATTGTAAATATCACTTTCAGGTTAATTAGTAAAAAAATTAATAAAATTATATGTAAAAGATTTGAAGAAAAAATTGTTTAAGATATTTTACCTCATAGTTTGTTAAAAATATATTTGTTTAATAAGTTATCATGTAAAATATTTATTATTATGTAGTGTAAATTTTACTTACGGTATATTAGATATTAATATATTCATTTATGGTTTAAAGATTTAAACTTGTTCGTTTAAAGTATTCTATAAATTAATAAAAAAACATTAAAAGATAGTGCAAGAACTACTTAGCAATTTTATTATAATATTTACATATGTCTTGATATCTCTATTATACCTTTAATAGTTCAAATTTCATCATTTATATGGAATATACCATTTTGTCTATCGGTACACCATATTTTTATTGGTCCACCGTAAAAAAGCCAAATAAAACATACACAAAATCATGGATTTACAATTCAAAGGGGTTTTCACCCTTAGTTTTGAATGAGAAAGAAAAATAGTTTGTAATTTGAAAAATTCAATCAGAAAGAGTAATCTTGGATTTTAAAAGAAAATAAATTTTGACAAACAATAAAAAAACATCTAACGGAAGATTCCCAACAGAGTTTGGTTAATTGGGGGGTTTTATGTAGGTTTTCAAAATAGATAAGAATTTTGATTAAAGTATGAAATAGAGGGGAAGTAAGAGTAATTTATTCAATAAATACTTATATTAACAATAAGGATTGAAATAGAGAATGATAGGATAAGATTTTGAATCTTAATAAATGAGAGAATACAATTTTGAATCTTAATAAATTTTAAAATTTAGGATTAACATTTATTATAGCATTTAAAAATTCAAATATGAAGAGATATTATAATAGTATTAACGATTTTTTGGTAACAGGGGAAAGGAAAAAACAAGAAAAGAAAAAGGCTACCTTAAGAAGGTAACCCCTACACTATCAGCTAGAAGAGCACTATACATAAAAGCTGGGGGCACATGCCACATCTTAAGAGCTTCTAATTGAGTGACACCATGCTTACCCAAGAGGTCAGCACATGAAGTCCCTTCTCGGAGAACATGAGAAAGTTGGTATCTCATGCCTTGGCGCATGAGTTGCTGAATGTCAGCACATAATCACAGCAAAACGGTGATGCGTGGGAGTGGAAGGAAGAAGGCAAGAGTAAACCATCACTTTAGTCCCTGACTTTTTCAGAGTTGGACACTTTAGTCCCTGACTTATTGAAATACACAATTTAGTCCCTGACTTTGTTCAACATCCATCAGTTTAGTCCAAAACGTTATATTCCGTTAAGTCATTGTTGATGTGGCAATCTGACTTGTCTCCAGGGTCCAACATCCATCAATTTAGTCCCTGACTTATTCAATATCCATCAATTTAGTCCCTGACTTTGTTCAACATCCCTGACTTATGTGTCACCTTTTCCTTGCACTCACCCCTTTATATTATATGATTATTAGCCCACCTCCATTGTTGAAACATCATAACTCGTGGATTTATTTAATTAATCTAGAGTACATAGTTGCATGCTAGCTGCATCCATAGACAAAGTATGCATATTAATTGCATGACAACATAAGATCATTTGTGCTTTTAGGAAGTTCTAAATTAAAAGTCACCATCAACTCCTCCAGAACCGCCACCATGCCCACCGCCAACTCCTCCTCCAAATCCACCACCTTTACCACCTCCATAGCCTCCACCAGCACCAATGCCACCTCCATGGCCCCGCCCAGCACCACCTCCTATGCCACCACCATGTCCACCTCCAACTCCTCCACCTTTGCCACCTCCATAGCCTCCGCGCAGCACCACCTTTGATTCCTCCTCCTATGCCTCCACCTTTGCCACCTCTGGCTCTGCCTCCGATAGAATAAATAGAATAAACTTGCATACTATTTTTTCCTCAAAATTTTCAAACATTACTCTTGCTTTTTTATGACCTATTAATAATTGGATTCTTTGACTACTGTCATTTTAAGTGATTAAATTTGTTGAGTGTGTTGTTCTTTTTGTCTCATTATACTTGCTCTACCTGGATTTTTCACATCTATGTCATTTGAACCTCCTTCTCACTCTCTATATATCTCCTTATATTTTGTTTCAGTGTTTTTAATTTCTGGGTATATGTATTATTGTATTTAAGCTTGTGCATTGTTGCTTAAATTAAGAAATTGAATTGGATTAGCTCAGATTTTGGGAGTAACTGGGTTGTATATTATGCACAGAAGAGGTGGCTGTGAAAAAGAGAGGGGTGAGTGCAAGGAGAAGGATGACACATAAGTCAGGATGTTGAACAAAGTCAAGGACTAAATTGATGGATGTTGAACAAAGTCAAAGACTAAATTATGGATGTTGAACCCTGGAGACAAGTCAGATTGCCACATCAACAGTGACTTGACGGAATATAACGTTTGGACTAAACCGATGGATGTTGAACAAAGTCAGGGACTAAATTGTGTATTTTCATAAGTCAGGGACTAAAGTGTCCGACTCTGAAAAAGTCAGGGACTAAAGTGATGGTTTACTCAAGAAGGCAAAGTCGGACAGCTTCCATGGAGTCACTCTCACACCAAATAGCATTATAACCAGGCTCCAAACAAATCAATAGTATTAAAGATTGAGAGTGAGAATCTCATTCTAGCTCACAATTAGTGTGTGAAAATTACCATTAAATGAGAGAAGAGATGGGATGTTAAAAATTATTAAGAGGAAGAGCAGGGTGAATTAGTGTCTCACTCTCCAAAGTGAGGTCTCAGAATTATAATATAGAGAGATGATTAATCTTCTAAATTATTCAAATACATGAACATTGGCACCCAACCAACCAATGGCTTATGACTATCAAGGAATTCATTTATAATTATTAATTAAGCGAAATAAAATAATTTATATTTATATTTTTTACCTTGGTGTATATATGTATAAAATTGAATTAAATTTTTGTCAATTAAGTCATATATTACGTATCCCTCTTAATTACAAATATTTTTAATTAGTAATATTTTATTGAAAACACAAAAAGAAGGATAAGGAGAATGAATACAAGATTTTATGTGTAAAATTAATTCTTGTGTTTGGAACTCATCCTTAAAAATATAGGATATGAATTTATTTGTAAATCATTTGTTATTTTTTTTAACAACTTATAAAGGGGTAAAATTCATTTTATTTTAATAATTACACTTCTTACCTTAATTGAATAGGTAAAATGGGTAAATAATTGGGGCAATATATACGAATTCAAATAACTAAAACTAAAATCAAATCAAATCCGCTTAAATTCAACCAAATTTTAGTGAATTTCTAAATATACACAATTTGAAATAAAAATTCAAAATTAAAGCAACTTCTATCTCTTAACATTTTCTAAAAAAAAATATTATGATTAATCAATTCCTAAATTTAGTGACTCCAAACATACTCATAATTCATAAATGATTTTTGCAGCAGAACAAATTATGTGCGAAAGTTTACGATATTCCTAACTCTATATAAAGAAGAGAATGAATTTTTTTTCCTATTTCCTTTTTTGTAATTATGGATAAAACTTAAATGATATGGGATGTCCTTAAGAGATCTTGATCCACACTGATTGAATAAAATTATAATAAAATTTAATTAAATATATACAAAAGAGAGGAAAAGGTATTAATATAATGAGATTATGGATTGAGCTTGTTTCTATACTTGAAATTATATTTTGGGAAATTTATAGTTTTACACTATGGTTTACCAACGACGGTTGGTTCAAGTGGTACATGTTTGATTCCCCTTAAGCAAGGTCTCGGGTTCGAGTCTTGTGGATGGAAAAAATTCCCGCTGGGAAAGCTAGCCCCACCATGATGTGGATGTTCCCGGCTCGAACAGGATTGCCTCCCGTGGAGGATACCTGTGGTTAAGCCAAAAAAAATGGTTTAATAAATATGTTATTATATCATTTATTGAGTTTAATAATATATGACATATCATATTCATTAAATGATATAACAACATATAAATGATCATATTTATCCATTAAACTCTTATAATAAAAATACCTTGATGAACTTTCCATAGTCCTTTATGCAATCAATTAATATAATCCAGGTAAATATTACCAAGACAAAATCTCAGGACCCTTCAATATGATTAATACTTTCTTTATTTGACTTTCCAATAGTAGTCTCAGCAATTTATTCCCATTGATATATAGCAAGATTAAATGAATCAAACGCTAGCCTTTTCATTTTCAGAATGCCATAAATGTTTTGCCAGATACACTAATAAGCTGTCAAATTAACCATATGTGGCACATACCATTATATGCAAATTAATATGAAATATGCATTGTCATATGTCAGCTATAAAAGCCCCATATATGAATTATCTGGTGTGCTCAATAACAAAGTACACCTAGGCCTAGTTCTGCCCCTCTCACTCTTTTGATCTGATATCCCCAAAATCCTCTGCTAATTCTTTGTGCAGAAGCACCATGGCCAATGGCTTTTGTAACTGGAGGCATGATATGTTTAACTATGCACAAAACAACACAAGCAACCAAATTGCATGTAGATTGTGCAACCAAGCTTTCATAAACACTCAAGCCCTCATAACCCATATTGAGTCTCACATGGAACATGAAGAGGCTGCCATAAGAAGGCTCTATAATTCCACAAGATATCAACTCTCATAAACAAGTGGTTTCCCATCACTTTCCATCCAGTTTCCAAGTTCCAAAAGAAACCCAAAACATTACTGAGGGCAGATTTTTCCAATCATCACCACAACCTTTGACCATGCCTCAGCCAAGAAGAAACCCATTTTTTAGTCCTAGCCAGGTTGGTTCCTCACAGCCAGTTAGGCAAATGCAACTTTTACCACAGGTTCTTTCATCTGCAAGGAATGAAGTAGTTGGAATAGCAGAGCTGTCAACTCCACAATTCTACAAAAGGAAGCTAGCAGAAGAATCTCCAAAACATGCTACTAAGGCATATATCATGCAGCTGGAGAAACCCATCAAGAAGATTGATTCATTGATTTGGTTAACATTGATGATGACAACTCAGAGGAGCAAACATTGGATTTAGCACTTAAGCTCTAGAGAATTGAAGTATGGTATAGCCTTTACATAATTAGGTTGTTATGCTATCGGTTTATTGATTTTATTGATTCAAATAAGTTATTGTAATAATTGTAATATTTACAATTTTATTTGTCGATTAAAGAGTGATATATGTGATGCAGAGCATGAAAAGAAGGGAAAAATGCAATATCAGTTTCGGTTTTGTAATCTGTAACATTGAACGGCTATAAGCAATTATCTTTCACTGATCATGCTCCTTTGCACTTTTATCTACTGAGAGTGTGTTTGGTAAAATTGAAAGCTAAAAAGTTAGATGAAAGCTAAAAGATAGCTTAAAGCTTATAAATTAACTGATTTGATTGAAAGTATTTGGTAAAACTAATTGAAAGGAATATAGACATATCAAGAAATAATTAATTAAATAATGATGAGTGAGAGTTGTTGGAGGATAAAATTGTAATAAATTTTCTGCTAGTAGTTGAAAATGTGAGTTTTTTTACTCAAGTAGCCTCTCAAAAAAGTTAGTAAAAGTTAGTAGCTACCTAAAAAGCTATATTACCAAACATTGATGAAATGATTTTAGCTACTACTAGTTTCAACATTTATCTAATTGAAATGCCTTACCAAACACACTCTAAGTTAGGAGAGAAAAAGAGCATGTAATTTGTCATTTGTCATATGAATCCAGATTGGCTACCGTCACTTTTTGCTGCAGTCACTGCAATCAGCAAATCCGGATCATCCAATGGGATCAGATAGCTCAAAGGCTGAGATGTTGTTTTAAATCTGATTACATATTTCGGCCTCTAAGTCATCTGATCTCCATGGAATGATCCGGGTTTGCTTATTGTAGCGCAGTCCAACTCCAACAAATTCGGATTCTTTGTGATACATACAGATGTAAAAAAAACTGCACCTGTGGATATACCATCAATGAGTACCCGCATATTTAATAAATGGGTGGGGACAAATATTATACTATCCGTCCGGTGGGTATCCATATATTCATTAAAATAATTTTCTATTAAATATATTAAAATATTACCGTTGTTATTATTTTATGATGATATAAAAATTATTTTTTACTAATTTATAATGATATTTTAATATATTAACACGTAATGATATTATATAATGTTAATTTATATTATATAATATTAATAATATGATATTATGAAATACTATATGACATTTTCTCTTTTCTTTCTATAAATTTTGAATTTTTTAATATTAATGGGTACCTGTGAATCCCCGCTACCCACATGGGTACCGTTAATTTCAGCGGATATGGATGCAGGTAGTGCACTACCTGCCCCCGCTCCACCCATTGACATCCATAGTGATACATTGTTGATTGAAATCACTTGTCTCCTTTTGATGTCCCAATTCCTTTCTCACCAAACAAAGATTGCCACATCAATTAAAAATTATGTATATGCTTTTCATTGTTTTTCATTTCATTTGTGTTTTGTAACGAAGTTAGTAGTGGTAGCCTGCCTGGTAGGCATCCTCAACCAACTACGCCTTCACGTCTGAAACCTCGCTCAAATCGAGAAAGCTTTTTAAAGACATAAGTTGAAACTCAAAAGTAAAAGGCACAAAACTAATTTCTTGAATAGAAATCAAAACAAACTTTGAATGCAATTAAAAAAGGTCCAATTTTAAATTTGTTGATTCACAATCCTTTATGTTCAATTTTCTTTACATAGTAGTACTACTGTATTGTGCTTTGTTTCTCTTTATGCAGTACGCATTGTAGTTCACAACCCATATAGGAATAGTTTTAAATTTTTGGTCTCACTTGCGCGCAGCAATCGTGCTCTGCTTCACCAACACTTTCGTGTGATCATTTTTGTATGGTTTGGTCCTGTACTTCAAAAGTAACCATGCATCATTGGTCTAATGTGGTCAATAAAAATACTGCCAAAACCAACAGCTCCAGGGTTTACAAGAGAACTTCCATCCACATTCAGAGCTATCTCCCCATCAATCGGACAAGGCCAGCTAATCCACTTGTAAATAGCTATACGGGAAGTTCCTTCAGATGCAACCATTTTTGCTATGGAAGCAGTATGGCGAAGATATGAGGCAGAAGATTCGAAATACCATGATCCAAACCATTGAAGCACATTTTGTTCTATTCAACCAGATTTCCCAGGCCGCAACGAAGACCGATCCAACTTGAGCCAAACCTTGGCGGAACCAGTCAGCTATGTGATTAGAAGAGAAAATTTTCATAGGAATCACTCCCCAGTTGGCACCAAATATCATGCACAAGGTTGCAGTCCCTCAAACAGTGAAACTCATCCTCCAAGACATTCTTATAAAGAGGACAATTACCATCTGGAATGATGTGTCTTTGATACAGAATAGCCATAGTTGGCAGGGCATTTCTGCAAGCCAACAAAACAAAAAAAAATGAATGTTTTCTGGAACTTCAAGCCTCCAGATCCACGACCAAGATATATGATTCTCTCTGGGCATATTGCGATCAAGAAGCCAATTATAACCATCTCTGGGGTATAAATCCCTGTCAAATTTTAACTCCATGTCACCTTATTAGAAACAGAAGCAGAAAGCAAAAGGATGTGGTTTTTAATTGAGTTGATAATCCCTTGAGGTAAATTCGTGTGCAAACTTTGAAGCTGTCAAGACCCATCCCATAAGTCACAAACTTGAATTTCCACACCATGGATGTCCACCACAAAGACCTCATCACAGACGACCCTCATTTCTCCTTTCAGTATACCATAAATAGCAATGTCCATTTCCTAATTTAAAGCTGAAACCCTCACGTAATTCCTTGACCTCCTTAAGGATGGAATTCCAAATGAGAGAACCCCTTTATTGGTCATGAAAATATTAGAATGGGATAGGTATTTTTCCTGAGAAAATTGAACACACAGCTTCTTATCCTCAGGAACCAACTCCCAGACTCTCTTACCTAACAAGGCCCAAGCCACCTTCTCCCTAAGGACGTGTCACCTTCTCCCAACCAAGAAGATGTACACCTTTATTCTTTGAGCCCTTCCAAATGAAACTTCTGGTATGGGCATCCAGCTTATCACAAACATATTGTGGAAGCCAATGCAGTTGCATTGTATAGGTAGGTATAAAAGCAAAATCTGATCGAGCTAAAGTCACTCTACTGGGCTTGGAAAGACGTTTACATTTCCAGTCGGCTAATGTCACCCTCACCCTATCCAAGAATCCCTCAAAATCCTCGCTCCTGGGGCGACCATGAATAATTTTAAATCCCAGGTACTTACCCAAATAATTGGTAAACTTAATTGAAGAAATATGAGTCAGTTACTCTTTTTAGCTTTGGGAAGACCACCTGACCCAAAAGCTCTTGACTTCAAAAGGTTATTCTTCAAACCCGACACTGCACAAAAATTCTCAATTAAACTATAAATAAATTGCACCTGTGATGATTTAGCCTTGGGAAAACAACAAAACATCACCCGCAAAAAATAAGTGAGAATTTTTGGGCCTCCTCTCACCAAACAAATTGGGCTCCAATCGCCTTTGTGAACTGCTTCATCAATCATTGACCCAAAGCTCTCCATACAAAGCACAAAAAGGTAAGGAGATAATGGATCTCCTTGTTTGAGGCCTCTCTTAGGACTGAAGGATGAAGTACGGCAACCATTCCACAACAAGGAAATAGTAGAGGATAAAACACAACTCATGATAAGATTTAATAATCCGGGAACCCAAAATCATACAAGGCACTCTAGAGAAAATCTCAATCCACACGATCATACGTTTTTTTCTAGATCCAATTTGTAAATAACCCCTCCCTTAATTTTCTTAAATTTAGTCATATGGTAGACACATTCTTAAAGAATTACAGCATTGTCAGTGGTACTTCTTCTTGGAATGAAACTACTTTGCCAAGGTCCCACAATAGCACTAAGAAAAGGTCGCAACCGATTAACAAGAACTTTAGTTACTAGTTTATAAATTACGTTATGTAAATTAATAGGTATAAAATCCTTGAAAGAGTTGGGATGATCTACCTTTGGAATTAGAACCAAAAGAACTTCAGTGTCATCCGACCTGATATGACCATTAGCAAAAGCTTCACATACAAACCTCCAAATATCATCCCACACTACCTCCCAGTAGGTTTTGAAAAAAAAACAGGTTGGAATCCATCTGGTCCCGGGGATTTATAAGATTTCATCCTCGTTAAAGAACGATACACCTCATCTTTAGAAATCGGGGCCAGCAATGCACCTCTGGCCAAATTTGGCAGACCACCAATTCTATGAGTATTCACATATTTAGGTTGAGCCTCTTTAACACAAAAGAGACTTTTATAAAAGTTGATAGATTTCTGCTTAATTATATCATCATCAGTACACCACTCCTCCCCAGGTAGCAAGATCCCATGTATCATATTCTGTTTCCTCCTCACCACTGTTTGAGTACGAAAAATCTTAGTATTACGGTTGCTAAAATTGATCCAGCTTTCAAGAGACTTTTGATATCAAAGCACCTCTTTTGGTAAAAGAATAGAATTGTATTCTCTCTACATGTCAGATTGTAAATTCGTTAGAACAACATAATCCACTTGCTCTAAGAACCGTTGAATATGAAGGGAATCGAGCATGTGGTCAGGGTGCACGGAAATAAATGGATTCCCTCCTTGTTATAATCGTTTTGCGAAAACACGAATCAAGGCATAAAAGGTATTAAAACGAAAGGTCGTACCTTATTAGGATTACAAACGAGGCAAGAGTAGCCACGTCTCTATTGGTATCCACGCCAACAGCCGGACTAGGAAACCCTCCTCAGCTCTGCTAGTAGCCTTAGAAAGTAAGAAGCGATTGCTCATGTGTGTCTGGGGTAGTGCATCTTATGCTCTATTTATAGAGTGGTGGCTAGGGTTTTACCCCCTCACTCACTTAACCCTCACACTTATGGGCCTGGCCCATTATGTTATAATTCTAATTAAATTAAATTAGAATTATTATCCTTTCCTAGTGGCTTGTTGTATGCGTGTGACCCAATAGGCTTTTAATATTTGGTTATAATATTAAAATAAAACCCTTTTATATTTAATATCATAAATAGTGAGCGGTATCTAGCAACACATCACTATCCAAATATTGAGATTATCAATAACTTTGATAAATCCTATTTTATGATAATAATTTATATGATCTGTCCCTTTGTCCAAATATCTAATTGAACACAAGGGCATGGATTGTGTCAACCTTGTATAGTTCAATTTATATTTTCTTGATCCCCAAGTAGACTGTACAGAAAATAAATATCTCATATTTATCCTCCTGAGCATGGCCATGCATTTTGCAGTCTCACTTTATCAAGAGGCCTACAGATATAACTCTGTTACATAGGAGGGACAAATCCCATCTAGGGCACTCACATTCCTCCACATAATTTATTATATGTCCAAATACCAACTTTATGATCACCCTGTTACAGGTAACGTTTGATGATATTCAAAACACATAATTCCTTATGTAGGAATCGTAGTGATTTCAGGTCAAAGGACTTTATATATAACATTTATCAATTTAAGAAACGTTCATGACACTTATGTAACAATCCATGCAACGTTCTTAAGGTGGGTCTGTCCAGTACACCATTACTCTTAATGTGTACCTATGTGAGCACATGATATCTCATATCCATGATCTGTGAGATGTGATCATCAATGAACTCACATACTAGTCTAAATGCATCTTTGTCCTAAGATGATACTTGACTAGGGACTATTTAAGAATATCTTCATAAGATCTCACGATCAAGTCATCTACTTGATTTCTTATGAAGTTTAAGCTTACTATTCTAAGGACAATAATTATATTCTAAAAGAATAAGTTTGCCTTTATAAAATAACATGATACAAGTGATGGATGTTCATAAATATATAAGTCTCTAGTGCATATTCCTAACAATCTCCCACTTGCACTAGAGACATTCAGACATA
Organism: Sesbania bispinosa; assembly: GCA_026901365.1. Lineage (NCBI taxonomy): Eukaryota > Viridiplantae > Streptophyta > Magnoliopsida > Fabales > Fabaceae > Sesbania > Sesbania bispinosa. Next base: position 1,089,622 of record QLOH01000048.1, on the reverse strand, counting down.
ACTCTTATGCCCAATGATCTAGTGTGCCCTTCATGCTTCTGCTGCACAAGGGGTTTAATGGGTTTGTAAAGCGACTGTTTCTTGCTTTGAATTTTCTAGCTCACACGCCACCATACTAACAAAACATATAACCTGATTGCGATCTTCAATTATCTTTGTCGGTTTGGAAGCTAGCATCAGTGTAACCCTTTACAAGCAGCTCTTCCTCTCCTCCATATTTCAAGAATGAATCCTTAGTTCTTCTCAAGTACTTAAGGATGTTCTTGACTGTTGTCTAGTGACCTTCACCAAGATCAGACTGGTATCTGCTAGTCATGCTTAAAGCATATGATATTTTTGGTTGAGTACATAACATGGCAAACATGATAGATCCTATAGCGGATGCATAAGGAATCTTATTCATGCGACCTCTCTCTTCTTCACTGGAAGGAGAATGAGCCTTAGATAGGCTTATACCATGTGACATAGGCAAAGATCCCTTCTCAGAATCTTGCATGTTAAACCGTTTTAACACTTTGTCTATGTATGTACTTTGACTTAGGCCAAGTAATCTTCGAGATCTATCTCTATAGATCCTGATACCTAACACATAGGTCGCTTTGCCCAAATCTTTCATAGGAAAAACAATCTCCTAACCAAGTCTTTACAGACTGAAGGGTAGGAATGTCATTTCCTATGAGGAGTATGTCATCTACATACAAAACCAGAAAAACAACTATATTGTCACTAACCATTTTGTAGACACAAGGTTCATCCTCATTTTTAATGAAACCAAACTGCTTTACAACTTCATCAAAATGAAGATTCCAGCTTCTAGAGGCTTGCTTTAATCCATAAATGGATCGTTGCAACTTGCATACCTTTCCAGTATTTCAGGTATAACAAAAACTTCAGGTTGTGTCATATACACATCTTCAAGAAGGCTCCTATTTAGGAAAGCTGTCTTGATACCCATTTGCCAGATTCCATAATCATGGTAAACTGCAACAGCAAGCAAGATCCGAACAGATTTAAGCATGGCAACTGGGGAAAAAGGTTTCATCATAGTCTATACTATGAATTTGCGTGAAACCCTTTAGCCACCAACCGTGCTTTAAAGGTACTTACATTACCATCCATGTCAGTTTTCCTCTTTGAAAACCCACTTGCATCCTATGGGTTTTATCCCTTCGGGTGGCTCAATCAAGGTCCATACCTTGTTAGTGTACATGGAATCCATTTCAGATCTCATGGCATCAAGCCATTTCTCAGATTCTGGACTCAAAAGAGCTTCTTGGTAGATCACTGGTTCACCTTGATCCATTAGCAATACATCCCTTTCCTGAGACACAAGGAAACCATATCTCTCAGTTTGGTGACGTACCCTATCTGACCTACGCAAGTCTTGCGCTACTTGAGCAGGTGGCTCCACAACACTTTGTGGTATCTGCTCTTGTTCCATTACCAGCTCATTGCTACTCTGTGTTACTTGAATTTCTTCAAGTTCTACTTTCCTCCCACTTATTTTCTTAGAGACAGATTCCTTCTCTAAGAATACAACAGTCCTAGCGACAACCACTCTGCCTTTGCTAGGATTATGGAAGTAGTAACCCTCAGTTTCTTTTGGGTATCCCACAAATAAGCACTTATCTGATTTGGGTCCTAGCTTATCTGAAACTTGGCGTTTCTCATAAGCTTCACAACCCCAAATCTTCATAAAAGACATACCAGGTCGTTTCCCAGTCCATATCTCATATGGTGTCTTTATGATAGCCTTAGATGCAACACGGTTTAATGTGAAGGCTACTGTTAACAAAGCATGACCCCAAAAGGAGTCGGGGAGATCAGTATGACTCATCATAGATCGAACCATATCTGATAGAGTTCGATTTCTCCTTTCTGAAACTCCATTCCATTGAGGTGTTCCAGGAGGAGTGAGTTGAGATGTTATCCCACACTCTCTTAGATAGTCATCAAATTGTTGGCCTGAGTATTCTCCACCTCGATCTCATTGAAGTGTTTTAATGGTCTTGCCAAGTTGGTTTTATACTTCATTCTTAAATTCCTTGAACTCTTCAAAGGATTCAGATTTGTGTTCCATCAGATACACAAATCCATATGTACTGAAATCATCAGTAAAAGTGATGAAGTATTGAAAACCTCCTCTAGCCATTGTGCCCATGGGCCCATATACATCACTATGTATGAGGCAAAGAAGATCACCGCCCTTTCACCCTTTTCCGGTGAATGGGGTTTTGGTCATCTTCCCAAATAAATAAGATTCACATGTCTCAATTGATTCAAAATCAAATGAGTCCAAATAACCATCTTGGTGGAGTTTGGATATGCATTTCTCATTTATGTGGTCTAAGCAACAATGCCAAAGATAAGTCGGGTTCAAACCATTTATTTTGACCCTTATGTTATAGATAGGCACTTCCATGTCAAGAACATATTGTTCAACTTTGCACAACCATATCATTCAAATAAATTGAATTGTTCTTTATAAAAACACTCTTTTCTAAACAAGAAACGGAATTAAAATTCCCACTAATGGTAGGCACAAAATAACAATTATTTAGTTCAATAACTAGTCCAGTTGGCAAAGTTAAATAATAGGTTCCTACGGCTAAGGCAGCAACTCTTGCTCCTTTTCCCACACGTAGGTCGACTTCTCCTTTAGCCAATGACCTACTTCATTTAGATCCTTCACATTCACATTAATGTGAGATTCACATCCGGTATCCAATACCCAAGATACAGAAGTAGGTAAATTGACTTCTATAACATATATCTCTGAAGCGGAAGTCTCACTTCCCTTTTTCTTGATCTCCTCCAGGTACTTTACACAGTCTCCAATGTCCTGATTAGCCACAGTGGAAACAATTTTCCTTCCTTAGCTATCCCACCCATAGGCTTCAAAACAAAGGTACTAGGCTTATCCTTGCCTTTGTCCTTTGGTTTGAAATAGGGCTTCTTGAACTTCTTCTTGCCCTTTGCCTTTTCCAGGTTGGACCATCAATATGGCCTTCCCTTTACCTTTATTAATGTTTTGCTCAGCTGTTCTTAACATGCTTAGCAATTCTGGCAGTGGTTTGTCAAATTCATTCATGTTATAGTTCATGATGAATCGACTATAGCTGTCCAGCAACGATTGCAGGACAAGATCAGTGGCCAACTCTTGGCCTAATGGGAATCCAAGCCTTTCTAGGTTTTTCAATGTACCCAATTGTTTTGAGTACATGAGCACCAACAGGGGTTCCCTCTGCCAGTCTACATTGATAAAGTGCTTATGAGACTTCAAATCGTTCAAGCCTAGCTTGTCCTTGATAAGGTCTCTTTAAGTGTACAATCATATTGTACGCCTCCATGTTCTCATGCTGTTTTCAGCATTCATGGTAGCAAGCACAAGGCAACCTACATCGAAAGCAACATCCAGATGATTCTACAAAGCATCCCTTGTCAGCTTTCGAAGTATTGTGACGGGTTGTTCAGGAATAGGCCCTTCCAGGACATGCAGCCTTTTCTCATGCTAAGGCAATCCTTAGGTTTCTATACCAGTCTAGAAAGTTAGTCCAGACAGTTTGTCCTTCCCAAGGACAGATCGCAGGTAAAAGATATTTGTTGTGTTCAAAATTATGCACATAAGTATATAAAACAAACATATTTAATAAGGTCTTTAAATAAATATGTCTCCCCACTATTTTGATTCAAAACAAGTACCCTCAATATAAAGAATCAGAAAATCCCATCACTAGATTTTTAGTGGGGCCAAGATCCATATTTCACATAATTTTAAGTCATCTTTGGTTGATCGCATTAAAAAAGGTTTAGGTAGGTAACATGCTTTCCAATTGTATCTCATACAACTCTTGGATATATATATATATATAGTTAGGTGAATAACTCTTATTCTAATTCATTTATGAATTAATGCCTAACTTAGTGCCTCTAGGTTCTTCAATCCTATTGAATATACCTAGTTAAGTCAAAACCCCAATGAATAACAGTCGGATATTACTTTTTATCTTATCGCGTTTTTACTAGTATAGATAAAGGTACCCTGCTTTGGCGACCCACACTTCACCGATTCTAGTCTTAACGAGTGTTATTCATTGGAAGGCAAACAGACTTAATATTTTCTTTGAGGGATTTGATCGCTTTAATTTATTCGTTGTTAACCATTTACATACAAGCATGCATCTCATACAAACATACATGATATGGTTATGGCCTCCTAAAACCAAATACAAAATTACATCAACTATGTAATCTTGTACATAATCTTGAGCTCTCCAAATCTCCCACTGAATCCATGCTCCATGTCCTCTAGGTTACATACATAACAAGAAGAAACCTCGTTTAACATACGAGGGGATAGAGATGAGAAGATAATTACAAGAGGAATGTTAAGAGGTAAGGCACGACACGCAAGTCGTATTTAAATTTAAACAACTAAGGCCATCACCAACCATCATGCAAAATTAGCATCCGTTGATTGTAAAAAGAGTGATATAATAAGTGTATATTATAAGCGAGATTTGATTATGCGCAAAACAAAATAACACGCTACGCAGTGTCTCGAAACAAAATTTGATTTGATAAAAATTTTAACCAATCATCATAAGTGTCTCGCATCAAACCGAATACTTCACGAACCGATAACGAGTAAGTCTCTCGTATCATTTGAATACGCTCTTGTCAGCAAATTGATAAGTGGCATGTTTTCGCAGCCAATATTTGAGTCGAAACAAGGTTTCAACAATTGAACCCTTTGACGCCCAAGACAAGAACTCTTTCATGTTCCATGGGACCTCCAACATTATAACATATAAACATATATACATCGCACATGAAACAATCAATAAAGGGAAACAAAATAAAACTGATTCTGAAAGCTGCGCTTCGCTTGCACTTTTACCTTCGTTTCACCTGCGCTACAACGTAGGTGAAGCGCAAAGTATCAAAATCGAAAATACGTAAACTGGGCTCCAGTCTGCGCTGCAGCTAGACTGTAGCGCAGATCTGCACAAATCTGCGTTGCAGCCCAGATATCAGCGCTACGTTTTTTTTCAGCATAAAAACAACAAAAAAAATCATAATCTTCACAGGATTAAAAGCCTAAAACGTGTTTATCGCAAACCAAAGCTCTGATACCAATTGAAGGGAATCAAGCATGTGTCAGGGTTGCAGCGAAAATAAATGAATTCCCTCCCTTTATATAGTGTTGCGAAACACGCATCAAGGATAAAAGGAATTAAAACGAAAGGTCGTACCTTATTAGGATTACAAACAAGGCAAGAATAGCCACGTCTCTATTGGTATCCATGCCAACAGCCGGACTAGGGAAAACCCTCCTCAGCTCTGCTAGTAGCCTTAGAAGTAAAGTAAGAAGCGATGCTCATGTGTGTCTTAGGGTAATGCATCTTATGCTTTATTTATAGAGTGATGGCTAGGGTTTTACCCCCTCACTCACTTAACCCTCACACTTATGGGCCTGACCCATTATGTTATAATTCTAATTAAATTACAATTAGAATTATTATCCTTTCCTAGTGGCTTGTTGTATGCGTGTGACCTAATAGGCTTTAATATTTGGTTATAATATTTAATAAAACCCTTTATATTTAATATCATAACTAGTGAGCGGTATTTAGCAACACATCACTATCAAATATTGAGATTATCAATAACTTTGATAAATCCTATTTTATGATAATAATTTATATGATTTGACCCTTTGTCCAAATATCTAATTGAACACAAGGGCATGGATTGTGTCAACCTTGTATTAGTTCAATTTATATTTTCTTGATCCCCAAGTAGACTGTACAAGAAAATAAATATCTCATATTTATCCTCCTGAGCATGGCATGCATTTGCAGTCTCCACTTTACTCAGAGGCCTATAGATATAACTCCTGTTACATAGGAGGGACAATCCATCTAGGGCACTCACATTCCTCCACATAATTATTAATATGTCCAATACCACTTTATGATCACCCTGTTACAGGTAACGTTGATGATATTCAAACACATAATTCTTATGTAGGAATCATAGTGATTTCAGGTCAAAGGACTTTATAATAACATTTATCAATTTAAGAAACGTTCAATGACACTTATGTAACAATCCATGCAACGTTCTTAAGGTGGATCTGTCCAGTACACCAATTACTCTTAATGTGTACCTATGTGAGCCATGATATCTCATATCCATGATATGTGAGGATGTGATCATCGATGAATTCATATACTAGTCTAAATGCATCTTTGTCTAAGAGGATACTTGACTAGGGGACTATTTAAGAATAGTTCTTCATAAGATCTCACGATCAAAGTCATCTACTTGATTTCTTATGAAGTTTAAGCTTACTATTCTAAGGAAAATAATTATATTCTAAAGAATAAGTTTATCTTTATACAATAACATGATACAAGTGATGAATGTTCATAAATATATAAGTCCTCTAGTGCATATTCCTAACAGAATACCCCATAAGGCGGGATTCAATGGAATGCTTGCGTGAAAGATATTGCCAAAAGTTTTTGTTTTTGAATTCCACATACGCTTCTTCACCTGACTTAAGTCCTCCACCACATTATAATGATCTGTGCCACCACGCTTGTCTCACAACATAGGGGTACTCCTCATGGGTATACCAAGCTGCTTCAAAACGAAAAAGGCATCCTAGCAAGTCTTCACCTTCAAAGCACCGCGCAAGTAATAGGGCTATGATCCGAATGCAGTCTGAAAAGGGTCTCCAGGTGGCTTTTGGGAAGGTTAGACTCCAGTTCGGGTAGCAACTCCTCTATCCAGGCACCGAGAAATAAGATGACAACCTCTACATATTTGTTGCCATGTGTACTTAGGACCAAATCCCTCCAATCACCAGACTAAATCATCCTATGGTCCAACATTTGATTAAAAAGTTTGCTCTTAGCTAGAGAAAAGAACCCCCTGCTGCTCATGAGAGAATAAAATTTCATTTAAAATCCCCCTAATTGAGCCCCAGGCAAGTTGATACTATTACGAGGTTAGCAGATGATCCCATAATTGATATCTATGGGAATACATGAGTCCTCATATAAATCCTTGTGCAAACCCACTTTGAATTTCCCACTCAACACCAATAGTACTGGCCTAGTAAAAAGAGTCCAATACCCTAAAAGTATAATTGGTTGCCACAAGGACTAAGCCCAGAGCCCCTGCATGTCCTTGTGGGTCTTCAATAGCCAACGCCTTCTTATAACCAACCACCCCCCAAAACTTCTGAGTATTAATGAATGATACTGAGTTCCTTCACAAAAACCAAGTCTGGTTTAAACCGTCTCAGTAGCTCGCGCATATACCTTTGGCCTTTCTTGTTAGCCGCTCACCCTTATATTCCAAGAAAGCGTAGAAAAATCTTGGAAAAACCAACATGATAAAACAAAAATAAGAAGGGACGAAAGCATGCTGACCCTTAATTCCTGGTATCCATATTAGAGATGGAACCATTCACACACATTTCAACTCCACATTTGAAGTATCTGAGCTGTGGGCCTCTGGACCAACTGCATCCTGGTTCAATATGAAGTGTATCGTCCCTTTCAAGCAACTACGGATCAGGGGGTTTGGGTTCATGTACAAACCTCAGATGGTTCTTCCCTATCATATCAACGTTCATCCTATTTTCACATTACCACAAATGTTTTGATCTCGAGGGGGTTTTTCCAAGGTCGGGATCTGCATATGGGTCTCTACATCCTTGAGCGTATCATCATTGACTCCCTTTTGTTCCATTGCATGGCTTTGCATTGCCTTTCCCAATCGACTTTCAAGATGGGCCCATAATCTTTGTTTGATTTAATTTTTGGAGTAATCAAAACGGGCTCGGCCATTTGTCTCTTCTTGAGGATCCAAACTTTGGGCAAAGGTGGGCTCACGAACTCAATTGGGCCCATTATTCTTAAGAGTCAAATTATTTCGTCCTATCTTCCTTATGTAAGTTTTGTAAATCTATTAGGATTAATCATGTATTCTGCATGTCCACCAATACTTGCTTTATTTTCAATTTTCCTCCCATTAATAACCTCCTTAGGTGGCACGTTTTTAGCACTCAATTTTTGGGATTTTTTATTCTTGGTAACCATTATCCAATCAACATTGCAATCTGTCCAGCCGAAATTAACCATCCCTTTATCCTGGGGTAGGGTTTGGGTCGACGTCGTCACTGGTTGAATTAGTTGTCATAGTTTCCCTAGACTTCTAGCCTGGGCATTTGCCTAAACATGAGAGGACTCAGTAACAGAGGTACAATATCGCACAACTGCGTATATTGTTCACATTTCGCACACAACAAATGAAGCCCTTCATATTCAACTCTATACCAATAATTATGAAGCCAACCCTTACCTAATGTGTTGGTTCAATGGATCTCCCACCGTACTCTAGAAACTTGCCCTAGATACGTTTAGAGTTGTTGTATCTACCTTGAATGGCTTCCCTATAGCAGCATCAAGAGCTAATAGGATGCTTATCATAATCACTCAGAGTTCCAGGACTAAGGAATCTTGCCCCAACCATTGTCTTATCAATCTTCACTTCTGAAGAAACAAAATCTGGTGTCCAATCTCTAACCACCAAGTAGTGATCGAAGATCATCCAAGTCCCCCCCATGAATTACCTTCTCCCTGTCTTCAGCACGACCAATTTCACTGCAAAGAATCCATGGCCAATATCCATCAACTCAAATCCTTCACTAGTTTTCCATAACTTTTTAAGTCGATCATCCATAACTACAAACTCAAGTCCTTTCCCAACAATTTGACAATTACAGCATCCAGTCAGGGGGTCCAAAACTCATTAAGGACGTTGTCTGCAACATAGCATTTTGGTTTAGGTCGATTCTCCTCCTCCAATTATATTCTAAACAACTTGTGAGCAATCAAATCCACTTGTCCCCTCCGCTGAGAGGTTCCTGTTGACCCATAAACTTGTCTCGAAAGGAAATCTTCTTAACTTGTTGATCCCTCATCCCCATCTGGAGGTTTTGGGGGGAAACCAAATTCACTCTGTCGTTCTCTACCTCCATCTCTCTCTATCACTTTAATTTTCTTGCTTCTATTTTGGTTTCAGCTTAGTTTTATTCATGTGCAGTTATATTTACTGTGTAATTTCATTCTTATACAATTCTGTTCTTGTGTAATTTCAAGGACATCACACACTTCATCTATGAACTTGACTATCTCCAAACAATAACAATCATCAAAGAATATATGTGATTGAGATACAAAAGAAATAAAATCTTATAATAATATACTCCCTCCATTTTTTTATCTATCGTTTAAGGTTTTGCACAAGAATTAAGGAAAACAATAATTATGTCTTTTTAGCCCTTTTTTTTATCAAATATGTCATTTTCTCTTCCTCTCATTAATACATTTAATATCTCTCTTGTTTCAATGAATAAATTCCTTTTTCAAATTTGTTATATCTTTACCATAAATTTTTTGTTGGAAACATAAATAATAAATTTATTAAAACTTGACTTTTAAGATGTTTATGATATAGCTTTACAATAAATATTTAAAATAAAAAAATTTGGATTAGGAAAAAAACATTTATTTATTGTCTTGGTATATGAAAATAAACTTATTTAGAACAATTTTGAGAACCTAAAATGACAATAAAAAAGAGGGAGTATAGCAAGCCCCAATTATTTGATTGAGATATAAATTCAACTTAATTTTACTAGTTACTCCCTTCGTTCCCTATTTATAAGGCATATTGACCAAATCACATAGACCAATAAAAGTGGGTTAATTACTTTATTGAGATTTTGAAAAATAGTTTAATTTTCTATTTTTACCCTTATTTAATATCCTTAGCTAATTTCACTATCTTTGATAGTTGGAAAAATATTAAAGTTAATAAGCATTGTTTTGAAAATTGGACTGGACCGGGGCGGGTTTCGACTGGTCCAACCGGAAACCGGCCAGTAAACGGTCTATTCAACTCTAAAAATCAGTAGTCTTCAGAACCGGTCAAAACCAGTGAAAAAAACGGATAAACCGATTTTAAAAATAATCATTTTTTTTAATTAATCTAAAGTATTTTTAAGATAAATAAAGACATATATTTAAGAATTACACATAGATATATATTATTTTAACAATCATTATTAATTTTTGTCTTATAAAACTTATAATAAAGTTATTTATACTAATTTAAAATATTATATAACTTAATTTCTTATTTTATATTATTTTATTAATTGAAATATTATATAATATTAAAGATATGTATTTAATTTATACCGGTTCAGCCACGGTTGGACCAATGAACCGTGTCCGATTTTTAAAACATTGTTATCAAGAGTAAATAAGGAAAATGATAATAACTACTTGCTTGAAATTTTTTTTTTGCTAAGCAAAGAGAATTATATTAAAAGGGAGTACAAGGGGTACTACAACCCATACAAAATTACAAGAATCAAAACTAAATTACAAAAAATAACCCAGCCACTATAGAAGCTCCATAAAATTCTGCAACGGATCATCACAGAGACAATACTATACAAGAACAAGCTTCTAGGCAAAAGAAACTAAGACGACATTAATCCAAAGTTAAGACAAACAAAAGGCCGAGAAGACCAAGATAAAAACGGATAACAGAAATTAAGGTCTTTAGCCTTTAACCACTTCCAGGAACATAACTTTATCAGCTCAAGAATATCAGACAGAGCACAAATTTTATTTGAGAAAGTAGCTTTGAAAGTGCATCTAGATCGAGTTTTGAAAGTGCAGATGGGTAATCCCAAGAATTGATCAAAATGGGTAATAAAGGTATTATGATGCACTATTTGAAAACCAAACAATTCCACACAAAGCACCCAAGTTTGGTAAGCAAAAGAATAGTAAAAAAAATGTGATAAGATGTTTCCCTTTCTTGCCCGCACCATACACACCCAGCAGTACCAATTTGAAGAATATTCCTCTTAATTAGATTATCTTTTGAAGGAATTCTATCAAGAAACAGCTTCCACGCAAAGCAAGATACCTTTGATGGAACAAAATTACACCAAATAAATTTGTATAAAGGAATCTCTGCAAATAAAGAATCATTGATAATGGTGTGATAAGCTGACTTTACTGAATAGTCGCCTTCAGGTCCAGATTTCCAAATCCAAGAATCTTCTTTAGTTGAGTGAATCTGAAACAAGAATAAATCCTGTAAAAGTAGATGCAGTTGGGATATCTCCCATTGAAATAATGGTCCCTCCCACCACTTCCATCGAATTACACCCTCACTTCTATCAACCATATCCGCCACAGAAGACTCTTTAGAATTAGTAATAAAATAAAGTCTACTATGCCGCTCGCTAAAAGGAAGCGACGAACACCAAAAATCACACCAAAAAGATGTTTGCTCACCATTTCCCACAACTCTAGCACACTTATTAGAGAACCAATCAGTAGCTATGTCGTCACATTCCTCCACACTCCACAAATCTAACCACCACCGAGAACCCACAACCCTCTCGCCTTTCTTATTCACAGAAGACACTCCATAAATTGATACTCTATTCCAAAAGCTACCCCTCTCAATTAACAAACGCCACCTCCATTTTCCTAGAAGAGCATAGTTAAAAATGAACACAACAAACTTCTAAAAAATAGCTTATAAATAAAAATGGAGAGAATATTTTATAAGGAAATCTTAAAACCAGCAACCAATTACCAATACCATGGATATTCATTAGAACATCCAATGGCAACGTGAAAGAGGCACCACGGATTAGGAGCTCCAAGGTGTTGCAGGAGCACGAGGTAAGGACAATGCCTTCATAGGAGACTCATTGTGATTGGGGAGATAGGGTGGGGGACAGGGGATGAGACACCATATTTTAATCCAAACATTGTATATATTGTTAAGGGATAAATAAATTGAAGTTTTTTAGAAATTAATTACTAGGAAAAAAATCCACGAAGATTTGAGGAAAAACCAGATCCAAGACGACCAAGCATGCATATTGAGATTAAAAAGAAATAAGAGTAAACCCTCGAAATGGTCCCTGAAAGATATGGGGTCGGTCACATTGGTCCCTGAAAGATAATAAATTGTAAAAACGTCCCTGAAAGATGGTAACGTCAGTCAATTAGGTCCTTCCGTTAACTCCCTCTGTTAAAGTTAACAGAACTGCAAGTAAATCCTCAAAATGGTCCCTGAAAGATATGGGGTTGGTCATATTGGTCCCTGAAAGATAATAAATTGTAAAACATCCCTGAAAGATATGGGGTTGATCACATTGGTCCCTAAAAGATAATAAATTGTAAAAATGTCCCTGAGAAATAATAACATAATTTATTATGCTTTCTTTTTCTTCGTTGATTTCATTTCATTCCCAAATGTGAGTCATGCTTCACCATTTCTGGAAAGGCTGGACTAATGACATTTACCCCGTTATCATGGTCCTATCGATTGAAAATCATGAAAGGAACTGCAAAAGGATTGGTCTATCTGCATGAATTTAGCCCAAAAAAATATGTCATTGAAGATCTCAAGCCAAGTAACATACTTGTTGGACATAACATAACACCCAACATCTATGATTTTGGACTTGGGTGCCTTGCAAATATTGCTGGGGGAGCCTCAACCTTGCAATCCAACTGAGTGGCTGTAGAGAATTCCAAGAGAGACAAAAGAGCTTGTCCACTGAAGTTGCAACTAATATTTTGGAAAATGGTTATCAGGCTCCAGAAGCACTCAAAGTGGTGAAGCCATCACAAAAGTGAGATGTTTATTCATATGGTGTGATTTTCTTAGAAATGATCACAGGGCGATTACCCATTATCCAAGTAGGTAACTCAGAAATGGACCTTGTTCAATGGATTCAGTTCTGCATTGAGGAGGAAAAGCCACTCTCAGACATATTAGACCCATACTTGGCTGACGATGCAGATAAGGAAGAAGAGATAATTGCAGTTTTAAAAATTGTGATGGCTTGTGTCCATAACAGCCCTGATAAGAGACATACAATGAGGCAAGTGCTTGATGCTTTCGATAGATTGTCCATTTCCTCTGATTGAGAAATTTCATGGAGTTATGAATCCAGCTCATGTGTGAAGCTTTTGCTTTTACTCTTTCTTGCCATATCATTTTTACTTCTATTTCTCTATGCTTTCTAAAGTTTTCCCTCCTTCAACGGAATAATATTTCATGATTCATTTGATGGTGGGTTTCCTCAAAGTCATCTTCAACAAGAAGATGATGATTTGGCTCATGCACTTTCTTTGTCCTTAAAGGTTTTGGAGTTTCTTTTTATTCTTAGACTGTAGAGGAAGAGGATGCAATACATGAGCTTCTAGTGAAAGAGGAAACCAAAAGACTAGGAGTTCATGATACATTAGCCAAGGGAGAGAAAACCAACAATAGCAGACACGGACCAAAGGTGTGTAGAGCATTATAGTAGAAACATATGAATGTATTGGGTGGTCAACCAATATATTTGGGAATGGAACGAAATCATCGAGGAAAAAGAAAGTATAATAAATGATGTTATTATTTATCAGGGATGTTTTTACAATTTATTATCTTTCAGGGACCAATGTGACCGACCCCATATCTTTCAAGGACGTTTTTACAATTTATTATCTTTCAGGGACCAATGTGACAAATCTCATATCTTTCAGGGACCATTTTGAGGATTTACTTGTAATTATGTTAACTTTAACAGAGGGGAGTTAACGGAAGGACCTAATTGACTGACGTTATTATCTCTCAGGGACGTTTTTACAATTTATTATCTTTGAGGGACTAATGTGACCGACCCTAATATTTCAGGGACCATTTTGAGAGTTTACTCAACAAATAAAATAAAATATTCACTGACGCGATTTGGCAAATCCAATGCCTAAACCTGTACTAAAAGAATTAAATTATTATTTGTTGGGTTTAAATCTAAAATTAAAGTGAAAACCAGATCACAAAATCCCTTTTTTAAAAAAGATCTTGTTCCATCTTACCAAAACAGCTTGACCATTAAAAATTAAATCTAACCAAATATACATGAAATCAAATCTTAATTAATACCTGCCAATTTTCTTTTACCTTCTATTTGGATGGAGAATTTTAGAATTCTCAAAATTATAATAGACAATGTTGAGTAAGTTGTTAAAATGAGAAGAATTGATAATGGCAATCTAAAAAGTTTGAACATAAAAGAGAAATATTAAAATTCTCTCTCAATATTTGTCATTTGAAATCCCCCTATTTATTATAAAAAATCCTCCTATTTGTCATTTGGAATTCTTTCTTCTACTATTTTAACACATGAATTCTAGTAATTTTAAATTTCTCTATCCAAACACAAGGTTAAGAAAATTTAAAAGAGCTTATATTTTAACCAACGGTAAAATATATGAGATAACATTATTATTTAGGATTTAATTTATATACACTGTTAGTGTAAAGAAGTTTTAAACAGAAATCAAATAGTGTGTAAACTATTGTTATAGTGAATTTTTGGACAAAATATGTAATTACAGTGAATTATTTTAGTGAAAACTATTGTTAATTCAATTAAAAATTACCTTTATACTAAAAAAAATTGAAAAAACAATTTTGGGTCCTATAAGATGTGGGTAATGATTTGGGATGCCCATAATTTTAATTTGGTGAATTTTGGAAAAAAATGATTTTTTGGAGAATTTATTAGTGGAAAATGTTGTTAATTCAATAAAAAATCTCTTTTGTTTCATCTTTTTAAAACTCAGTTTTGGGTCTATAATATGTGGGGATTGTGTGAAATACACCAAATTTAAATTTGGTCAATTTTTAAAAAAAATAATGTAATTTTAGTATTTTTTTAATGTACAATGTTGTTTCAATTAAAAAACACCTTTGCACTGGAAAAATTTGCAAAAATCATTTTGGTCCTCTAGTTTGTGTCTTACATTGGATATGATGGTTGAGTGGATTGTTGAACATTGAAAGTTTGAGATGTTTAAGGTAGGGTGGTTGGGCAATAGTAAGGTTAGAAACTCTAACCCTGACATTGGCTACTTGCGGAATAGTATGAGTACTCAATATTCAACTTTTGATAATTTGATTCATGGGTGTCTAGGTTGTGGGGGTGGTGTGGGATGAACAAAATTTAAATTTGGTGAATTTTGGACAAAAAATGTAATTTTAGTGATTTTTTAATGTAAAATGATGTTAATTCAATTAAAAATCACCTTTAACCTAGAAAATTTTGCAAAAATAATTTTTGGATCCTCTTGTGTGTGCCTTACATTGGATATGAAAGTTGAGTGGACTGGTGAAATTGAAAGTTTGACATGTTTGAGGTGGGGTGGTTTGGGCAAATAGTAAGGTGAGAAACTCTCACTCTAACAATGGTTACCTTGGGGAATAATGAGGACTCAATATCAAATTTTTGATAATTTTATTCTCGGGTACGGTGTCTGGCATGTGAGGGATGGTGTGGGATCCCCGAATTTTTAATTTGGTTAATTTTGGACAAAAAATGTAATTTTAGTGATTTTTTAATGTAAAATGTTGTTTTATTCAATTAAAAATCACCTTTACACCGAAAAATTTTGCAAAAAAACATTTTTGGATACTCTGGTGTTTGTCTTACATTGGAAATGAAAGTTGGGTGGATTGGTGAATATTGGAAGTTTAAAATGATTGAGGTAGGGTGGTGTAGGCAATAGTAAAGTTATAAAGGGCATAACCCTAACATTGGCTACCTTGGAGAACAGTATGAGCAATCAATATTCAATTTTGATAACTTGATTCTTGGGTTTCTGGGATGTAGGGGATGGTGTAGGATGGCCAAAATTTAAATTTCGTTAATTTTGGACAAAAATGTAATTATAGTATTTTTTTAATGAAAAAATATTGTTAATTCAATTAAAAGTCACCTTTGCATAGTATAAATTTACAAAAACATTTTTGGGTCCTATAATATGTTGGGAATGGTGTGGGATGTCCAGAATTTAAATTTTGTCAATTGTGGACAAAAACATGTATTTTTAGTGATTTTTTTAATGAAAACTATTGTTAATTCAATTAAAATTTACTTTTGCATGAGAAAAAATTGTAAAAAAATAGTTTTAGGTCCTATAATACGTGGGTCATTGTGTGGGATGTCCAGAATTTAAATTTGATAGATTTTGGATAAAAAAATATTTTTAGTGAATTTTGTAATGGAAAATGTTGTTAATTCAATTAAAAATCACTTTTGTACTAGAAAAATTGTAAAATTCAGTTTTGGTCCTATAATACGTAAGGGATCATCTGGGATGTCAAGAATTTAAATTTATGAATTTTAGATAAAAATATATTTTTAATGAATATTTTAGTTAAAATGTTTTAATTATTAATGGGGACTTTTTGGTCAATTGAGGCCCTTAATTATAATTACACTAAACTTCAATTTTCTGCATCAACAAGTAAAAGTAGCTGATATACATACTGGTGTACCATCCATACACTACTTCACCTAGAATAGTAGGGGTGGAAATAGGTCAGACCGCTCGTCAGGGGCCCAACCTACTTAAAACTTAGTTTGGCTCGGCTCGTTTAATAAAAATGTCAGGTCTAGGCATCTGAAAAAGCCTTTTTAATTAAATAGGCCATACTTGGGCTTTTTAAAAAGCCTTTTTTAATTAAATAGGCCATATTTGGGCTTTTTAAAAAGCCTTTTAGACTTGACAGGCTAGTCTATTTATAAATAATATTATTTTTAATAAACATATAAAATATTTTATATATAATAAACAGTACAATAATATATAAATTTTTTAATTTCTCCTGTTGACCTATTTAGAGATAGGCTTATTGTCCTATCTAAACGTATATATTAGTGACATATTTACATTATAAAAAGTAAGTCTATTAATTTGTAAGCGCATTGGCCTATTTTAGAGATAGATTTATTAACATATTTAAAGGTAATAATATGAAATAGACTTTTAAACAGGCTAATAGGCCAAATCAGGCTTTGAAATAGTCAGGTCAGACCTAAAAAATGGCCTATGACAGGTAACAGGCTAGGTTTGGGCCACAAAATATAATGCAGGCCAGACTTGGGCCCTGCAAAGCCTAGCTTGGCTCGGCCTACTTCCACCCCTGTAACATCCCAGAAACTAGAATCTAGGAAACATAAGAGAAGCCTTAGGTGGTGAACCCAGCCAAGAGAGGGAAGTTAGAAGTAGGATGAGAATTCAGAGGCTAAGTGTGGTTTCAGACAAGAAATTAGGGAAGCCATTAGGAACCATGAGTTTAAAGAGTTTAGAAGAAGGACCAAGAGCTAAGCCAATCATATTGTAAGTCGAACCTAGAAGAAACTGCACCCTGTATCGGAGAGAAAGTGTAACGGTTCAAGAATGAGGAAATAAAGTTAGATAAAGAAGAACTAAGTTAGAAGAAGGTTTTGGAAGAGTGGAATTAGGTTGGAGAAGGAGAGAATTGATTTGGAAATCAAAGAGGGGCAAAACCAAGGTTGTTGCTTGATTTCGGGTTTTAAGCCTAATGAACTTGGTTCATTAGATTGCAAATATCTAGAGTTGTAGGTGTCCAATTGAGGTGATTCCATTTGGATTAGAAAGCTAAGATCTAGGGCTTGTTTGATATGCTATACGATAGTATTCTGAGCTCGTTTGCACCCCAAGCAGACATATTCTTGCTTAGGAGAGAAAGCTGTCGAGAAACAGAGGAATTCCAATCTGTCTTCCTACGCTCCAGCTGCGCTGGGCGTAGCCTGAGCGCAGAAAATAGAGAGGAATTGAGGAAACCTGCGCTCCAGCTGCGCTGAGCGCAGCCTGAGCGCAGGAACGCGTCTGGTTCTTTAAAAACACGAGTTTAGGGTCCTCTTCCTCATTTTTTTCCTTTCCTTCTTCATTTTAGAGAGAGGAAGAGAGGTTTCTAGAGAGACAAACTCCTTGGGAGATTAGAGGAAGAGGATCAAGGCCAAGGATATGCAACCCTAACATTCCCCCCAACGTCATTCCTCTTCTATTTCAAGCTTCTTTGAGGTGAGTAAAGCTCACACACTTTCACTTTCATCGGGTGTTGATTCCTCTCATGACCCCTATTCTCCTATTCCCTTTCCCTTTGACTTGTGGATGTTGTTTCATTGTTGGAATTAAATGATTTACATGGTTGAGTTGATTATGAGATTGTATGTTAACCCTAGGGTAGAGAATTTGGGGATTTTGGGAATATATGTGGAATTGATGGTTGTTTGGTGATCATGATGATTATGTTTGCCCTAACTGATAGGTTTGGGGGCTTTCTGTTGATGTTATATGAATGTAATTCCTAGAGTGTGAAAAGGCAGTGTAGTTGATTAATGTTTTATGTAAAGTTTTACCTATGTATTGAGGGCGTATGCGCCGAGTCACAGTTCAGTTGAGGGCGTATGCGCCAAGTTATGATTCAGTTGAGGGCGTAGGCGCTGAGTTCAGATGTGGGCGTATGCGCCAAGTTCAGATGAGGGCGTATACGCCAAGTTCAGATAAGGGCGTATGCGCCAAGTTTAGATGAGGACGTATGCACCATCACCCGTCGGCTGGGTAATGTCGACTCGTCGGCTCGGTTATGTTGATCATGTGTTTTCATGTTTAAGTTTCTTATCATGACAAGTTACTGAGTGTAGAGCTAAATTTTATATGATATGTCTATTGATTAAATATGATGTGATATTGCAAAGTGATTAGAATAGTTATGTATGACTTATTGAATTGTGTGGGTGTTGCATTGCATATGCCTGTCTTTCCCCACACTGCATGTTGCATGCTTTGCTCACTGGGACCGTAGTCTCACCCCATGTTATGGGGATATATTTTAGTTATGCAGGACGTTCCAGCTATATGTTCAGAAGGGAAGTGAAGCTCTTGGAGTGAATTCACCCATTCCCAGTGGTCAAGAGAAATTCTTAGTGGTTAATTAAATGTAATTAATAGTTTAATGACGTATTAACGTAGATACTTTAGATTGGCTACAGAGGCTTACTTGTAGTTAAGATTGTATTGTGTTGTTGTAAACTGTACTGGTGGTTTTGTTGGATTTTCAGGTTAAGACAGAATTGGTAAACGTCCAGTTTTTAGGGGGAACTCTGCTGGATTTCCGGTATGAGTTTTAAGAACAATAATACCTCAAGGGGAAGGTTCGTTCCCTAGGTCTTGATTTAGGTTTTGTGTTGAAATCAATGATGCATGAATTTTGTGGAAGCTTAAGCAAACGTTGGATTGCCTAAGCAATTACGTGATTGTATGATGATATTCAAAATGACGCGAAATAATTTCAGAAATTCGGAATAATGTTTCCAACGGACATTATTCTTTAATTAAGAAATTAGGACGTTACGACCCCTATCTAGAAGGAACCATAAAAGTTATTGGTGCATTTCTTAATTGATATATTCTAAAATTTAAAAAAAAAATCAAAAATAGGTAGATATTCAAATTGTGTGGATAATATTGCATAATAGTGTTTTAATGGTCTAATAGTGTTTTTTATTTTGGTTTCTACTGTTTAAAACATAGAAATCACTCCTTCTTTTTCCTAATATAGTCTCTCTATTAGGTTTTTATTTAATCTCATGT
Source organism: Sesbania bispinosa (assembly GCA_026901365.1). Taxonomy (NCBI): domain Eukaryota; kingdom Viridiplantae; phylum Streptophyta; class Magnoliopsida; order Fabales; family Fabaceae; genus Sesbania; species Sesbania bispinosa. Next base: position 1,070,042 of record QLOH01000048.1, on the reverse strand, counting down.
TACAAACTTTTGCCAGTGTGGGCGACAGGGCGTTATGAGTCTGAGTTGGATATCGCGCGAAGTGATAAGTTCACCCATAAAATTAAGGAATTACTAGGGATGTGAATGGGCGGGTAGTGCATTACTCCTATCCATGCCCATTAAAATTAACGGTACCTATGCGGGTATTTACGAGTATCCATTAATATTTAAAAAAATAAAAAATTATAAAAAGAAAGAGAGAAAATGTCATATAATATATAATAATATCAGATAATATTAATATATAATATAAATTAACATTATATAATATCATTATAAAATAGTAAAAAATTTTTATATCATCATAAAATAATAAAAAAATCTAATATTTTAATATATAATAGAAAATATATTTTAATGAATATACGGGTACCCGCGGGGCGGGTAGTGTAATATCCGTCCCCACTCATTTAGTAAATATATGGGTATTCATTGCGGGTATATCCACGGGTATCCGCGGGTGCGGGTTTTTTTGACATCCCTAGAAATTATTAATTGTTCCTGTACCGCGATTACCGCCCCTTTTAACCTTTCTAATAAAAAGCGAATTAAGATGATCACATGTTATAAAATTTAAAAAACAATAATTCTAAAAATTTCTAATCAGCTTTTTTAGAGTAACTACACGTAGGGTAGGAATGGTAATTGAGCTTAAGCCTTATGGGTACCTGCAAAAATTACATGTAATGGGCAGGGTAAAAACCCGCAAAACGGATATGGGCGCAGGTACGAGTAATAGCCTGCATTTTTGGCACTGGTACGAACACTATGATGTTCAACTTACCTCATACTCGCACTCATATATATATATTAATTTTATTAAAATATCTAATATATTTATACATATTTTTAAATTTGATATTTATAATATATTACATATTAAATATATTTTTAAAGCTACATATTTATGTTTTTTTACTTTATAATATATGACTAATTAGTTTTAATAATCTTTTTGTGGATCTTGGATAATACTAACACATGATGCGAAAGTATATTGTAATATTTAATAAACATTTTGAAAATGATATCAGTGTGTGTTTAAAATATTGTCATATTGTATTTCAATTTAATTAAATTGTTATGTCATTAATATTTATTAATTATGTTTGGATGATTTTCGAATATTTTTTCAATTAAGATATAATTTTCTATATTTAATATTTTTTAATGAAATTAATTTTTCACTTAGGTAAATTGTTGGTAACGGCGCATGTGTGGGCATGTAAGTACCCAGCGAGTGTGGGGACGGACATTAAAGTTACTGCCCACACAGTTAGGGCACGGGTACGGGCATTTTTTGAAAACGCATATATAGGGATGTTGTTAGGACCACAAGAAACACTAGAAGGGGGGTTATATAGTGTTTTATAACTTTTAACAGATTTTCTGAAAACCTTTTAACAAGCAAAACTGAGTTGAAAATATTTGAGCAACATTCTGAAACTGGGAAGTTTAGCAACTTGCTGATGCAACTCAGAAGGTTGTGTAAACTTGATTTTGAAATACTTTTAGCATGATAAAAATTTTGTTTCGCAACGAAGATTAATAAAATCACTTTTCTTAACCCTCCTTGGTTTGTTAAAACAGAATATAAAGAGTTAAGGGTAGAGAGAACTTAGCCACAAAAATTTATCCTGGTTCACCCACCAACTCGGTGAGTTATGTCCAGTCCCAGGGTAAACCACCACTGGATTTTCACTAATCCCGCAAGATTACAAGTATTATTTGCACATCTAGCCTCTCCAAGCTCAACACCCAAGTATTATTTGCACACGTAGCCTCTCCAAGTTCAACACCCAAGTATTATTTGCACACCTAGCCTCTCCAAGCTCAAACCCAAGTATTATTTGCACACCTAGCCCTCCAGGCTCAACACCCAAGTATTATTTGCACACCTAGCCTCTCCAGGCTCAAACCCAAGTATTATTTACACACCTAGCCTCTCCAGGCTCAAACCAGAAAAACTAATTTACTATAAGATTGCTCAAACTCTTAAACTACACAAGTTTAGAGCTCGAATTGGGAAACTTGTACAAATAACTGAGTAAGACTCAGGATATAGAAGTGTTGTACAAAGATAAAATAATGAAACAGTTGAATATAAATTTCAGCAGCATTTCAGCAAGTTGTTTTTCTCTGTGTTCTCTCTTTTTCTGTTCATGGAGTCTTGGTATTTATAGAGTGAGAAAACTTCAGCCCGTTGAGCTCCATTCGATTTCCCGTTGAGAGAAGGATTTAATAATGCAAAGCTCCCATTTTGAACATAGGCTTGAAACCTCTACAGTAGCAGGTAGTAGAGTCAACAGAGCAGGCTTCACTTTTTTCTGAGCAGCTTGTACTTCACAACAGCTTGCCTTTTTGGTGAAGAAATTTGAAATATGCCTAAAAGCACTTTCTCTGACTTTCCAGAAGATGAGAGGCACAAGTAACTGAGGTAGCTACGGTTGTCTTGAGTCTTCAAAAGGAATATCAGAGAATATTGTATTGAAGACGAACAGACGTTAGTACGGCGTCTCACAACTTCAAGAGGTTCTTCACCTTCAGCAGGTTGAGTACTCTCAGCAGGTTTCTTTGCTTCGGAAGGTTTCATTACTTCAGAGGATAGGATTTCTTCAGTTGATACCTTCTGAAATATTAAAAAGATACCTTCAGCAGACACTGTTCCTTTTTTCAATAAAGATAACCAAATTTGTAATTCATTAAAACTTGGGATTATGAGACTTAAAATTATTAGCCTTTTAATAACATTTTGAGACTCAACATTCTCCCCTTTTTTATGATGACAATTTTCTTTAAGAACTAAATCAAATATCTGAAGGGAAAAAGATAGTAAGAAATTAGAGTATTTCTCCCCCTATTTCAGATACTGATACAGAGCTTCTTCATTAAAACTTGCTTGTATCTTGCTTAAAACTTTGATTCATTTTTCCTTATTTGCTTCTTTTTCTTTGCTTTCTCCCCCTGAATCTGAGAATTCTTCTGAAACACACTTAACTAACTTCAGATTTTGGTTAGTTTCTTAATACTCCCCCTTTTGTCATCAATCAAAAGGGCAAACAGAGCTTACTGAAGATGTGAAAGATAAGTAGAAAATAGATTCAAGATACCACTTGTGCATATCAACACTTTCTATGTAAAACAATTTTAGTGAAAATCAATTTTCAGAAAGTGTGAGAATGTTCAAATTTTCTTTGATAAATTTGAATCTATCTTCAGCAAGTGGTTTCGTGAATATGTCATCCCATTGATGTTCTGTGTCAATGAACTATATATCGATAACTCCTTTCTGAACATAGTCCCTTATAAAATGATGTTTGATTTCAATATGTTTTGCTCTAGAGTGCTGAATTGGATTTTTGGAAAGGTTGATTGCACTGGTGTTATCACAGAAGACTAGAATAGATTTGATAAGAATATTAAAGTCTTCTAGCTGATATTTTACCCATAACAGCTGTGAACAACAACATGCAGTAGTGGAAAGAGCAATTGTGCTTTGTCTTTTGCTCGACCAACTTATTAGATTTCCTCCAATGAAGTGACATCCTCCACTGGTTGATTTTCTTACAACTCTGTCTCCCGCGAAATCAACATCACAGAATCCTACTAACTTGTAGTCCTTACTCCTCTTATAGCACAGACCAAGATTAGTAGTACCTTTCAAATTTCTGAAAATCCTCTTTACAGCTTGATAATGAATTACTCTTGGATCGGATTGAAATCTTGCACACAAGCAAACACTTAACATAATGCCAGGCCTACTTGTTGTAAGATACAGTAAGGATCCAATCATTCCTCTATACATTGTTGGGTTAACAGGTTCTTCTCCTTCATCTTTATTTAAAATAGATGAGGGGTGCATAGGAGTTGTCATAGGCTTGCAATCATGCATATTGAACTTTTTAAGCATTTCCTTTTATATTTTTCTTGATGGATCCATATACAATCAGAATCTTGCTTAATTTGATGTCCCAAGAAAAATCTTAGTTCTCACATTAAACTCATTTCAAATTCAGATTGCATAAGCCTTGAGACTCAGTGCACAGAGAATAATTTGTTGATCCAAAAATCATATCATCAACATATATCTGGACCAGAATCAGGTCTTTGCTAGACATTTTTCTAAAGAGAGTTGTATCAACTTTTCCTCTTTCAAAACCATTTTTGAGTAAGAAATTGCTCAGTCTTTCATACCAAGCTATGGGAGCTTGTTTCAGACCATACAGAGCCTTTTTCAGTTTGAAAACATGATCAGGAAAAGTCAAATTTTTGAAACCAGGGGGTTGTCTAACAAATACCTCTTCCTCAATGAAACCATTTAGGAAGGCACTCTTAACATCCATCTGATATAGTTTGATGCCATTATTGCTGCATAGGAAAAAAAATCCTACTGGCTTCAAGCCTAGCTACTGGAGCGATTTCAGTGAAATCAATACCTTCTTGCTGATTGTAGCCTTGAGCAACAAGTCTGGCTTTGTTTCTAACAACTTGACCATCTTCGGAGAGTTTGTTTCTAAACACCCACTTGGTTCCTATAATAGTTTTCCCATGGGGTTTAGGAACAAGAGTCCAAACATCACTCCTGGCAAACTGATTAAGCTCTTCTTGCATGGCTAGGATCCACCCTTCATCATGCAGAGCTTCCTCAATATTCTTTGGCTCGATTTCAGAGAGAAAGGCAAGATTATTGACTTCTCTTAGTCTTGATCTTGTTCTTACTCCTTCTGAAGTGTCGCCAATGATTTGCTCTCGAGGATGATGAGTTCTGTATCTCCACTCATGCCAGCGAGGAAAGATTTGCTCATTTTGAGACTCAGCATCAGCTCTCTGATGAGTATCAGTTTCAGCAGGTTGAAGAGGTGACTTTTCAGCAGGTACTTCAGAGGGACCTTCAGTAGGTGCTTCATCCTTAGTCTTTGAAGTCTCCGAAGTAGGATTCATCCATTCCTGCAAAATCCTCTTCTAGATCTGATAGTTCCCTATCAGTCTCTTTAGCATCATTAAATCTAATGTGAATGGTTTCTTCAACAGTTAGGGTTCTAGAGTTGTAAACTCTATATGCCTTAGAGGTTTCTGAATAACCAATGAAGAATCCCTTGTCAGATTTGAATCAAACTTTCCCAGATCATCCTCGGTGTTGAGTATGAAACACTCACAGCCAAAGATGTGAAAATATGAAATGTTGGGTTTCCTTCCTCTCCACTATTCATAGGGAGTTTTATTGAGAATAGGCCTTACCAAAATTCTGTTTTGAATATAACAAGCTATGTGAACAACTTCTGCCCAGAAAACCTTGGAAGATTGCTTGAAATGAGAATGGTTCTTCCCATCTCCTGCAAGCTTCTGTTCTTTCTCTCAACAACCCCATTTTTCTAAGGTGTTCTTGCCACAGAGAAATCATGAGAGATCCCATTCTCATCACAGAACATACTGAAGCTTGAGTTTTCAAACTCACCTCCATGATCACTTCTATGAAAGATATGCAAAATCCTTTTTCATTTTGCACCTTCTTACAGAATCTGGCGAAGTTCTCAAAAGTCTCATCCCTGCTTTTGAGGAATATCACCCATGTAAATCTAGAATAGTCATCAACAATGACCAAACCATACTTTTTACCAGCAAGACTTTCTGTTCTTGTAGGACCAAACAGATCAATGTGAAGTAGTTCTAAGGGTCTAGAATTTGAAACAACATTATGATTTTAAAAGAACTTCTTGTTTGCTTCCCCTTTAAATAGTTTTCACACAAAATATCATATTTGAAGGAAAGCTTGGGTAAGCCTTTTACAAGATTGTGTTTTGTAAGCTTATATCAATCTCAAGCTGGCATGCCCAAGTTTCTGATGCCAAATCTATTTTTCATCTTTCATTGAAATAAGACAAGTCACATTTTGATAAGCAAGGTCCTCAAGATCAATTTTGTACACATTACTGTGTCTCTTTGGCAGTAAAAATGATTTGGTCAGAGGAGTCTCTGACTATACATCCATCCCTTGTGAAGGATACAACAAAACCACTGTCACACAATTGACTTATGCTCAGTAGATTGTGTTGAAGACCTTCAACTAAGAGTAAATTCTAGATAACGGATAAAGGAGATATACCTACTGAACCAACGCCAGTGGTTTTGCCTTTCAGATCTCCTCCAAACGTCACCACTACACCATCCTTAGGTCTAAGGTTTTGAAACATAGATCTTTCTCCTGTCATGTGTCGCGAGCAGCCACTGTCCAAGTACCATTTGTGGTGTCTCCTTTGTCATGTTAAACACATCTGCAACAGGAACAATTAACGCTTTAGGTACCTACATCCTTTTAGGTCCTTTCTTGTTAGCAGGAGGTCTGCCCTTCTTTCTGTGTCGGCACTAAGACATATTGTGTCCAGGCTTGCCACAGTGAAGACATCCCTTACCTTTCTTAGCCTTATCAGTATTTTTAATTTCAAGATCATGCAGGGAGGAAGTCTCTGATAACTGATGGGTTTCTGGCAAGCGAATCAAAATACAGTAGTATAATAGTAAGAGAGTTATTGTATCCATAGGGAACGATCAATCCGCGTATAATTGTGATCTATTTATCAAGAGAACAAAGGGTTTTGAGAAGGATGTTGTGAAAATTGTAAACTGTAAATAATAATCGATGAATTAGAAAGGAAGAGTTAGAGACACTTTACTTCGATTAGGATTGAACTTCATCTCATCACACCCCCATGTATGTCGAGACTACCTATTATTTATAGGCTTTGAACTATAACACTGTAGACAAACTATATTGCTAAGACCCCGAGTTCACACTCAAAGGTATTCCATGCGGGTTCTCCCAAGCGACAGACTTACCCTCGACTTATTATGCTTTCTTTATTCTGTTTGTAAAAGAATTAATTGATAAACGAGGCCTACTCCTCTGGACGCACCTTCGCTAGAGTACTGTCACTACCCATCACTCATTAGAATACATCCACGTTATCGCTTCCTGGATTAACAATCAACTAATCATTTGCTATCGGTCAATTAAACCATGCCTATCCTTTAGATGCCCTTCATTAGGATACTCACACTACCCATCAATCATTAGCAACACCCATGTTTCGGTCACTGGTTAACCGAGTATTCTCATTCACTCAGAGGTTGAGTTTCCTATGTCTAGGCTCCCCCAAACTCAATCCTAGTCGTAACGTTAATTACAAACTAGCCTATAACTTCGGCGCAAGCGCGGACGTTAGGAATTAAGCACAGAACAAGATTACCAATATTATAGTTAGGGAACTGCATAAATAAATAGATATAGTTCAACATACACTTGGAAATGGAATCGATTACATTCAATCCTAATGGAGAGTTAACTACAAAAGGTAGCCATACCAACCACCGAAAATGATGTCACCATCTTCAATCCTTGTGAAGCGCTCCTCCTCTCCTACTCTAAAATTAGAACTGGTGCATTATCACTGAAATATGAATGAATTACAATAATCGTGCACACCTTGATCTGGTGAAATGAGATCCTATTTATAGGCTAAGGAAATACAAAGAAAATTGGGGAGAAATCTATCAAAAAATGGCAACAGGGCAAGAATCAGCGTGACTTGCGCTTCAAGCTGCGCTCCAACGCAGGCCGCAACGCAGGTTCCAGAGAGTTGCGCTTCACCCTGCGCTACAGCGCAGGTTGAAGTGCAGAATGCGTCCTGCAACTTCAATCTTTCTCTTTTTAACTTGATCTCTCCCCGACACTGGTTTTGGTTTATTTGTCTTTCCTTGTTTCCCTTTTCTTGATGAAATCTTGCATTTATTGAGCATATTGGATTTAATTGGGAAGGTTGTCTGCAGAATCCTTGTTTAATTGGCAATGATATCTTCCTTAATTGCTCTCAAATAATCTTCAAATCCTCATTATTGCTCACAAATAATCTTCCAATCTTCATTAATTGCCTTCAATTAAACTTCAAATCTTGCAGATATCTCCCCTATTTAATGTTATCTTTCCTTCAAATCAAATCTTTGCAATATCCTGTAAAAATCAGCAATATTTCTATTAAAATAGCATCAAATTCAAATCCAAGATTAATAAATACAATTTATCTGATATTAAATAAAAATGGATTAAACTGGGGCAAAAATACCATTTTATCCTTGATAAGTGAACTAAAAAGTGCTCTAATTTATCAACTAATTTTCACTTATCAAAATACCCCCCAGCTTAACTTCTTGCTTGTCCTCAAGCAAGAGACCTCTTTTCAATCAAAACATCAATTTTATTCCCAGTGTAATCCAAAAACAATTCAAAAAAATTCAAGGAACTTTTCATCATCTCCTTCTCAAGAGCAGTCACTTTCCAAACATGAGAAAAAATCAGGATTAAGAGATGTTACCAATCCTCAATCAGAATAGAACACAAACAACAATTAAACTTCTCAAGAATAGCAATTAAAGCAGTAAGTGAAAAACCAAGGAAATCTCTAATTCTCACGGGTAAGTGTTTCCCTCAATCTTTTTCACCACCGTTGAACAACTAGAATTGATAGTCGTTTCCAACATCTGAACCTGCAAGTAGTTAATATGGATCAAAAGGTCTTTTCTTTGGTTGTAATGAGGCTGGGATATCAAGAAATCATGGTTTTTCTAGATATGCAATGAACACTTTGAATAGAGAGCATCTTGTGATTGTGCTTGGGAATTTTCTCCATCTACCATGTCATTCTTGAATTGTCACCTTTTTTTAGCTGGCCTCTTTGTTTGAAGAAGTACTCCCCCCAACTTATTCAATTTCCACACTTTTTGTGCAGATTTTTTTTTAACTTTGTAGAGAATTTATTCATGAGGGAGTATCCTTCTCTGTGATTTCTTATGCCTGCTCTTTGAATCTCTTTGACCTTTTAATTCACCACCTCTTGTCCCATTTTGTTGTGTTGCACCTTGCTCTCTATCCCAAGTGTGAAGGGACATGGTATGATCATTAATCATGGCTGGGGTGCATTCAAAAGAAATATTAAGGCTCAAATGGGCAATCAAAAGTTGAAAAAATTTAATCAAGGTTGGCTATTTGGCACTGAGCAAAATATTATAATCACAAAATACGCCTTTGTCACTTTCATATCTTCCACTAGCAAGACAAAATTCAAAACTCAAGCAATAACAGTTGACAAGCAGCGGTGAAAAACTCTCAATTTCAGTGTTTGGGCTCTTATCTCACCGGTTATTGGCTAAATTCTTTGATAAAACACTTACTGGTTTTAATTAACTATCCTGATAGGTTCTCTTGAGAAGCATCCTGATCCTAACTGATTATGGAATTAATCACAAAACCCTATCATCTTTCCTAGTCGGGTTAGTTAAACTACTTAATTACAGAGAATTTTGAAAAAGTTGCCTTAAATCCTAATTCCTAAGGTCCTAAAAATTTTAAAAATTCTAAAAATTTTAAAAAAAATGAAATACAAAACAGAAATCCTAATTAAAAAAAATTATAAAATAATAGAAATTAAAAGAAAAACTAAAAGAAAGAAAACACCAGTATCAATCTTCATCCTCTGTATCCTGTAAGTCTTTGTCCTGCTGCTCCTCCACCTCCCCCTGGATGAATAGGCCTGTCCCCAGGCCACTGCAAGAATATCCGGAACTCTTCAAGCAGCATGCTTGGGTATGGGTCTAGTACTCCTGATTGGTTTGAGGTCAACTAGTCTTTATACTTTGCAGCAGTCTGTGCAATTCATGAAGAACATGGAAGCTTATCATTAACCAATTTGCATGCATAATTCAAAATGCTTTCAAAAGAATTGATCTCTTCACAACAAAAGTTAAGTGCACTTGGTAATGACTTCCTAAAAACAAATCATACTCATTTATTTTGCAAGCATTCAATCAATCCATGGAAAGTGAAAGTTCAAGATTTTTGAAAGAAACAGAGCATAACACTTTCAAATTCAATAACTCACAAAACAAAGAGCATTTCAATTCAGCAAATTGTTCTTCATGTTCCACACAATCATAATCATATTCAAGATAGCAATTATCAACATTATACACATTCATAATCCTAAAGTTGCTATCCTAAAATTCAAATCATAGAGTAAATGAAGATTTCAATTGGTAAAAATCAAACTTGAAAGTTTCAAAATTGATGGAGATTTGTGAGTGGAAAAAGTGAAAGAAAAGCTTAGGAAGTAGAGAAACAGTACATGAGAAAATAGAAGATTTTGTTTTATTTTTGTACTGCTGCGCTTCACCCTGCGCTACAGTGCATGTGAAGCGCAGAAGTCAGTGACTAAAATTGTATTTCTGCGCTTTACCTGCGCTACATCGTAGGTCAAGCGCAGAAAACAGAATGCAATTTTGCAATTTTCAGTCACGTTTTTTGCTGCTTCCTATTATTTAAAAATTTTATTTTTCACAAACTTATTCCAATCAATTTTGAAAATTTCCTAAATCCTAAAAATTGAAAAATCCTAACAAAAACAAAATAAAACTGAAAACAATTGAAAACTTAAAAATCTCTAGGTTGCCTCCCAGGAAGCGCTTGTTTAACATCTTCTAGCTCGACGCCTGTTCTCTCAAGGTGGCTGAAACTGAAATATTTTGGTGAGCTTCTGTGCTGCACCCTTCCTTTCTTTGGCCCAAAAACCTCCCCATAATCTTGCCTTGGAGCAATCTGTAGTGTGAACTGACTTTGACCATTTGGGCTTCTTCCTGGAATTAGACCATGCTTTGACTCCCTTGGCTTGACTCTTCTTTTCTTTATTATCTTTCTCTCATGTGCATGAGTCTTCTTTTCCTGAATCTTAGATGATTCACAGTTGATTGCTCTCAATTTCTTTGCTTCGCAGGGGTCTTTGATATGGAACACACCTGACCACTTGATCTTCAATATGGCTCTAGGCTCTGAATTTGATTCTAGCTTGACTTTCTTCTCTTTGCCTTGTCCTGGTCAGTGTGATCGCAGGCCTTTCTTTTGTGAGATCTGGAAGGTTTATCACTTGCACCATGCCTTTCTTGATCTTCCTCTGGAGGATTGGTTGAATAAGGCAAGGTCTTTGTTCTTGAAATCACTTCCCTTCCTTCTTCGGGCTTTGATTCACCATCTCCCTGTTCACTTTTTTCTTCATTTTCTTGATCTTTTTCATGTACACCCACATATGTTGTATTCTCTTCCTCCCTTTCACAGACAATCTCTTCTTTAAGCGCCATTTTTTTCTGTTTCATCCTCTCCATCTTCTTCTTCTACTTCTGTTGCACTTCTTGTGTTTCTTCAGATTCATCTTTTTCATCAGTCAGATTGTTATTGATTTCCTCCCCTATCAGCTGAACAATGTCGTCACACTGTTCTTCAGGGTTGGGTAGTGCGTTTGCTGAGCTCTGTTCTGATTGTTGGTTGGTTATTGCTTCTGCTATCTCTTCAATTGTTGCATCAGGGGACTCTCTCTTCTTGTTGAGCAGTTCCACCATGAATTGCTCCATGGCCTCCAACACTGGATGGGATGTTGAGTTGCACTATTTTGTTACTCTCCATGAAGGCTGCAAATATCGTGTTCATATCTTTCATGGAGGGATTCTTTGGATATGGTAATTCCCTTCTGTCTGCAGTGCATGTGTGAACTCTTCTTTTTCTTCTTTAGCAGCTTCCTCTGATTTCCTTTCTTCAATTTCTCTTTCTTGTATTGCTTCAGTTTCCTCTTCTTGAATGTCCGGATAAGAGCAGTGACCATTGAGATGGTTCCCTCCGCAAAAATCACAAATTAATTGTGGTGACTGGCCAGGATAAGAGTGAACTGGTTGCGGTGGCTGAGAAAGTCTGTCTAGCTGCTTTTGGAATGCTTCTAATGACTGCTTCAAATTCTTATTTTTTGCCCTGAGTTCATCTTCAAAAGTTTGCTTATGGGATGAAATAGCATCTTGTTGCCACCCAAAATTTTGATTCTGGTAACTTCCCCAATCTTGTGAAAAATTGTTAGAATAATTGTTGTAATTAGAGAAGTTACCTTGAATCGGTGCATGAGAGAAATATTTTGGTTCTTGCTGGAACGAAGAAATGTCTGCCTTGGCTTGAATGTAACGTGGCCTGCGAAAGAATCTTCTTAAAAAATTTTCTTCTACCACGTTCCAATTGTTCAGACTTTGGCTGGGGTGTGACCTTAACCAAGCCGTTGCTTTTCCTGTAAGAGAAAAAGGAAATAAACATAAATATGCAGCCTCTTTGTATTTTTCTTCAAAACCCATAGTTTCAATTTGTTTAAAGAATGTAGAAAGATGATCAGCCTGAGAACTGGTGATCTTCAACAAGTTGAAGGTGTGATGCTTTGAACTCCACCGCTTTTGCAATACTTGGAATGGCAATACTTGAGCGATAACGTAGCCCTTGCGGCATAATATAGTCTCCCAAGAGTCTTTTTGGTGAATTTTGCCATTCAGAAGCCATTTAACATTTACTTCACTTGGGGTGGTTGAAAAGATAGTGTTGAAATTGTCTCCTTGAGCTCTGCTCCTTTTCCTGTTACCTGTCTTCTCAAGAGAAATAAACAAATGTTAGCTCAGATGAGAAGAACAAAATAACAAAAAATATACTTTTTTTTTTAAAAAATAATTAATTTTTTTTCTAAATAAAATAAAATAATTAAAAATAAAATTCCTAATAAAGTAAAATATTCTTGTTTTCTTCTCGACTTCTCCCTAGTCTCCTTTCTCTTGTTTCTACTTCTGTTCTTCCTTGATGTCCTTTCTGTTTCTGGATCAAGTTGTAATTGATTGGGGGACATCTGGCTTCTGAAAAGCATAAACAAGAAACTTTGAAAAAGGTAAGTGTGGAAGAAAATTAATAAAAATAAAAAACTATAAATTTCCTAAAAATAATAAAATTTCCTAAAATATGGAGAGTCTTGAATTTGTCTCCCTTGCCCTTTTTCTCTGTCTATTTGGTCCCTTCTCTCAATTGATTTTGAGACACCTGTCTTTCACAAGAACACTATTCAAGAAGCTCAAACAAATGTTAGCTCAGGAAAGAGGAACAAAATAATAAAATTTATTTTTTTATTTTTATTTATTTATTTATTTATTTTTAAATAATAATTAATTTTTTTAAAAAATAATAAAATAAAATAATAAAGTATAATAATTAAAAATAAAAATAAAGTATAAATTTCCTAAATAAAAAATTCCTAAAATAATAAATAATAAATAAAAGAAATCCTAAGATAGATATCCTTGATAATTAGACCTCCAAGGTTTACACGAATTGGAAACCGTTCCTTGGCAACGGCGCCAAAAATACTTGATGGGTTTCTGGCAAGCGAACCAAAAATCCAGTAGTATAATAGTAAGAGAGTTATCGTATCCACAGGGAACGGTCAATCCACGTATAATTGTGATCTATTTATCAAGAGAACAAAGGGTTTTGAGAAGGATGTTGTGAAAATTGTAAATTGTAAATAATAATCGATGAATTAGAAAGGATGAGTTAGAGACACTTTACTTGGATTAGGATTGAACTTCATCTCATCACACCCCTCATGTGTGTCGAGACTACCTATTATTTATAGGCTTTGAACTATAACACTGTAGACAAACTATATTGCTAAGACCCCGAGTTATCAGGCGCCACTCACACTCAAAGGTATTCCATGCGGGTTCTCCCAAGCGACAGACTTACCCTCGGCTTATTATGCTTTCTTTATTCCGTTTGTAAAAGAATTAATTGATAAACGAGGCCTACTCCTCTGGACGCACCTTCGCTAGAGTACTGTCACTACCCATCACTCATTAGATACATCCACGTTATCGCTTCCTGGATTGACAATCAACTAATCCTTTGCTATCAGTCAATTAAACCATGCCTATCCTTTAGATGCCCTTCATTAGGATACTTACACTACCCATCAATCATTAGCAACACCCGTGTTTCGGTCACTGGTTAACCGAGCATTCTCATTCACTCAGAGGTTGAGTTTCCTATGTCTAGGCTCCCCCAAACTCAATCCTAGTCGTAACGTTAATTACAAACTAACATATAACTCCGGCGCAAGCGCGGAAGTTAGGAATTAAGCACAGAACAAGATTACCAATATTATAGTTAGGGAACTGCATAAATAAATAGATAGAGTTCAACATACACTTGGAAATGGAATCGATTACATTCAATCCTAATGGAGAGTTAACTACACAAGGTAGTCATACCAACCACCGAAGATGTTGTCACCATCTTCAATCCTTGTGAAGCGCTCCTCCTCTCCTACTCTAAAATTAGAACCGGTGCATTATCACTGAAATATGAATGAATTACAATAATCGTGCACACCTTGATCTGGTGCAATGAGGTCCTATATATAGGCTAAGGAAAGACAAAAAAAATTGGGAGAAATCTATCAAAAAATGGCAACAGGGCAAGAATCAGCGTGACTTGCGCTTCAAGTTGCGCTCCAGCGCAGGCTGCAGGGCAGGTTCCAGAGAGCTGCGCTTCACCCTGCGCTACAGCGCAGGTTGAAGCGCAGAATGCGTCCTGCAGCTTCAATCTTTCTCTTTTTAACTTGATCTCTCCTCGAGACTGGTTTTAGGTTTATTTGTCTTTCCTTGTTTCCTTTTTCTTGATGAATCTTGCATTTATTGAGCATCTTGGATTTAATTGGGAAGGTTGTCTGCAGAATCATTGTTTAATTGGCAGTGATATCTTCCTTAATTGCTCTCAAATAATCTTCAAATCTTCATTATTGCTCACAAATAATCTTCCAATCTTCATTAATTGCCTTCAATTAAACTTCAAATCTTGTAGATATCTCCCTTATTTAATGCTATCTTTCCTTCAAATCAAATCTTTACAATATCCTGCAAAAATTAGCAATATTTCTATTAAAATAGCATCAAATTCGAATCCATGATTAATAAATACAATTTATCTGATATTAAATAAAAATGGATTAAACTGGGGCAAAAATACCATTTTATCCTTGATAAGTGAACTAAAAAGTGCTCTAATTATCAACTAATTTTCACTTATCAATAACCAAGACCACTTTTGTCTTTGGGATTCATTTGAACTCCCAGAAGTATTATTTGCACACGTAGCATCTCCAGGCTCAACACCCAAGTATTATTGCACACCTAGCCTCTCCAGGCTCAAACCCAAGTATTATTTGCACACCTAGCCTTTCCAGGCTCAAACCCAAGTATTATTTGCACACCTAGCCTCTCCAGGCTCAAACCCAGTATTATTTGCACACCTAGCCTCTCCAAGCTCAACACCCAAGTATTATTTGCACACCTAGCCTCTTCAGGCTCAAACCAGAAAAACTGATTTACTGTAAGATTGCTCAAACTCTTAAACTACACAAGTTTAGAGCTCGAACTGGAAAACTTGTACAAATAACTGAGTAAGACTCAGGATATAGAAGTGTTGTACAAAGATAAAATAATGAAATAGTTGAATATAAATTTCAGCAGCCGTTTCAGCAAGTTGTTTTTCTCTGTGTTCTCTCTTTTTCTGTTCATGGAGTCTTGGTATTTATAGAGTGAGAAACTTCATCCCGTTGAGCTCCATTCGATTTCCCGTTGAGAGATAGCAATTAATGCAAATGCTCCCGTTGTGACAGATAGCCTGAAACCTCTGCAGTAGCAGGTAGCAGAGTCAATAGAGCAAGCTTCACTTTTTCTGAGCAGCTTGTACTTCACAGCAGACTTTGCCTTTTTGGTGAGAGAAATTTGAAATATGCCAAAAACACTTTCTCTGGCTTTCCAGAAAGGATGAGAGGCACAAAAAACTGAGGCAGCTACGGTTGTCTTGAGTCTTCAAAAGGAATATCAGAGAATATTGTATTGAAGACGAACAGACGTTAGTATGGCGTCTCACAACTTCAGGAAGTTCTTCACCTTCAGCAGGTTGAGTACTCTCAGCATGTTTCTTTGCTTCGGAAGGTTTCATTACTTCAGAGGATAGGATTTCTTCAGTTGATACCTTCTGAAATATTAAAAAGATACCTTCAGCAGACACTGTTCCTTTTTGCAATAACGATAACCAAATTTGTAATTCATTAAAACTTGGGATTATGAGACTTAAAACATTATTAGGAGTGTGGCATGGCAAATAATGCACGACAATTTGAGAGAGTTTGGAGGATAGTCATTATTAAGAGAGTTTAAAAAAATAAGAAAATAAAACATTGATGATACACACATAGATAAATCAAGATTAATTTAAGAAAATAAATCAAAGCAAATTACCTAATATTCCTAAAATGAAATTATAAAACATATGAACAATCATTTTATTAATTAACTTTATTTTTAAAAGGCAAATGCTTATTTACTAAGCTCAAAATACACAAAGTAATTTATATACTATTAAACCTATTGAGATGTAGTAAAATACCAGGTACCTAATAAAATAAAGTTTAATTGTAAAAAGTAAGATAATATGCCCAAATTAAACCATAATTTGTAAGTTATTCACTATTAACTATTAAGTAGCTAGGGTGGAAGCGAATTAACCGTGTGTTTTGGAATAATTTATTTATTTGGGTTGATTTTATGACATAAACATTTATAAATGTTGAGGGTAAACTTATAGAAATAGCCCATAATCTTTATAAAGTTATTTTGAGCTTATTTCAATAAGCCCCTCAAAGTAGCTTATAAAATATATAGCTTATGTGAAGTTTAAGTGTCTTGTCCTTTTTAATTCTCATCCATACCCTCTTAAATATTTAAAACATAAGTTCTTATATAAAAAACACTTATTAAATAAACATTTAACTGAGTTACTTTTCCAAACATATCCTAAGTCATGACAGGCCTTACATTAATAGTTATGGTATATATTTTCCAAACTTAGGGTTTAATCTTGATTTTATTGAATGATATATGACTTTTTAGACTCGATTTAATCTTTTAAAGCCTACCTTGATACGTGAGATTATTTGAAAGTTTATTTTTTAATAAAAACATTTAAATAGGTCATAAGGTTACTTCAAAATAAGCAAATAAGCTTAATAAGTTTTTATGTAGACTAATGGGCTGAACCTTTTAAATAGACTAACAAGTATATAACTTAAAGACATTGAAATAAAAAATCTAATATAAAATAAAAATATAATTTTATTATTTATATTAACTAAGGTCAATATATATGTTAGGTCTAAAAGATTTCTTGAATGACTTAAACTTTTTAGTTAAATAAACTTTTAAAATTTTTTAACCTAGATTATGTAATAAATAGGACTTAGTAAGGTTGAAGGCTCCCAACATATTCTTTTATCTATTCTCCCTCGTACCATTAACCATTTCAGATTTAAAACATTAACCATTTCAAATTTAATACTTTAAGTCTTATTTTCATTGTTTTCTATACAAATACTTGAAAAAGAAAATAAAGAAAAAAAGATAATATTTTTTAATTAAAAGTGAAAATAAGAAATATATACAAAAAAACATTTCCTTAATTAAATAAGCCATATGCATTTTACTTATTTTTATCATTAGGATAATTGTGTCATTTGAATAAATTTCGGTTTCGTTCTATATTCATAAATCTCAAGTTTCAATACTTCGAGTCTTCAGGTTTTATAAATCTTCAAGTTCAAGTTAAATATCATCATTTTACCCTTAAAAAAAAGTTCGGATGTTGAGTTTGAAATTATGTTAAATTCTATGAGGAATAACTTGATTGTCCATATTGGTCTACTCGACTTAAGTAC
This sequence comes from Sesbania bispinosa, assembly GCA_026901365.1. Lineage (NCBI taxonomy): Eukaryota > Viridiplantae > Streptophyta > Magnoliopsida > Fabales > Fabaceae > Sesbania > Sesbania bispinosa. The sequence continues at coordinate 1,052,355 of QLOH01000048.1, read as the reverse complement.
ACACTAATGCAAAAAGAGCATTTTACGGTGCAAAATGATGACGGTTTAAGGGCACCCATTGTCATAAAGAGGCGGTGGCAATTAAACTTGTAAATATGTGTAACTATACAACGACGGCTGCAGGGAGCTGTCGTTGAAAACCTGAAACGACGGCGGTTCTAGGCACGTCCGTTGTTAAAAGGTTAAACAACGTCGACGGTTCCCTGCTTAATCGTCGTGGTATAGTCTTTAAACTTATTACCCTCCCCCTTTTGCAGAAACACTTTTTCGTACAGCGCCACCCCAAAACCCTCATCTCTCTCCTTCCTTTCTCCCTCCTCTGCTACCTCCATTGTCCTCCTCTGTCCTCCTCTTCGTTGCCTCCCTCTGCCACGAGCTCGTCGCACCGTTGAAGAGATTATTGGTGCATCGTTCCTCCACGCGTGCCATTCCTAAGCACCCTCGTTGCGCGCTGCCATTGATGTTGTTCCTCCATCGTGTTGCTGCCACTGCTCTTAGGCAAGGGTTTGTTGGCTATTTTTTTACTTGTTTTTTTATGCATTTAATTTCTTTAATGTGATTTTTTTTTTGTGATTAGATGATTGTAATGGTTAGGAATATTTAGTATTGTGATTGGATGCTTAGAAATTTATTTTTTAAATTAAAGTGTGATTAGAATTATGATTAGGATGCTTGTAATGTTTAGGAATCTGATTATATAGGATTGTGATTAGAATGATTAGGAATTTATTTTTTATACTAAAATGTTATTAGGGTTGTGATTAGGATGATTGTAATGTTTAGAACTGTGATTATGATGATAGGATTTTTTTTCGTGCTTAGGCCGATTCTTTTTTCGGCCTTTTCTTACTGATTGTGCGGCGTTTGCTTTTCATTTTCATATTGATTGTCTTTACCTTGCCCTTTCCCATGTTCGTTCCTCTTTGCCCTTATTTTTTCTCTTTCTTCTTTCCTTATCGTTTTTGCCTTTCTTGCTGTTTTCCTCTTCGCTTGCTGCCTTGCTGCCCTTCGTTTCCCTTTGCGATTCAATATAGAGATTAAGTACTACCCTCTATTTGAAATGTCCATGTGATATTTTTTTCTATAATAACAAAAAAAGGGAGTACTGATAGTCAATGTATTAAATCTTGAGTTGTCTGGTGGGACAATTTAGGAAGATTAATCACTATTAATAGTTCATTAATATGAATAGTTTGATCATCATTTCATATATTTCATGAAATTTTGGTTGATTACATTTTGTGTTGATCTTCGTGTGATTGATTGTGGTTCATTTGATGTCACCACTTTCATTTCGTGCCACCTGAAGACCAATGTGAAATGCTATCGAAATTTTTGTGAAATCTAAGAAACGATAATTAAAATTTACATAATAATGAACTATGAAAAGATGAATCTTCCTAAATGCGATAGGGCCAACGTAACATCCCAAGAATTTAATACCAGTTTATAGAGATAATTGTGTAGTGTAATAGATTGGTAAAATGGAATAAGGAATAAGTGGGAAAAATAGAGTTAGAATAAGTAAAAGAGAGAAAGTTAGAATTCTGAGTTCTGATATTCTCGCTCAAGCGAGAATGGCTCGCTTGGGCGAGTATATCAGTAAAAGTTGCAGAATTTTATTCTGGTTTTCTCGCTTGAGCGAGGAGGCTCTCGCTCAAGCGAGAAACAGGGGAGCAAATTGAGTGCTCTATGGAAGAATTTCGCTCGATCAAGAATGGTCTCGCTCAAGCGAAATTCAACCAGAATTAGGGTGCTCTCTGGACGTTTTTCGCTTGAGTGAGCAGGATCTCGCTCAAGCAAGAATCTTCTAGAGAGGGAATACTCTCTGGAGTATTCTCACTCGCTTGAGCGAGAACGCGAAGGTGAAATTTCAACAGCCCTCTCGCTAAAGCGAGAATCCCTCACTTGAGCGAGAATACGCGTGGCAGTCTTAAAAGCATTAATTAGGGCACAAATTCATTTACTTTTTTTCTTCCCTCCTTCGTCCTAAAGTGAGAAAGAGAGGTTTTAGAGAGAGAAAGACACCTTGGAGCTAGAGAAAGCTTAAGGCAACTAGAATCTTCAACTCCACCCTTCCCCTACCTCATTTCCCCTTCTTTGGAGCTCCTTTGAGGTGAGTAAAGCTCACACACTTTCACTCATCTTGTGTATGCTCTCTCTAATGAACCCTACCTCTTGTCTTCCCTTTCTAAAGCTTGTATGATGATGTGTGTGATTTATTTGTTCGTGGCTAGTGTATGAGGTTTTGAATGGGTGTATGCTTAGAGAATTCTAATTAGGGCTTGATTTGGGAGTTTTCTCATTATAGCCTTAATTGTAATGTTTATGTATACTATATGGTTTATGTTGTGCATATACTGAGAATAAATAAGACACTTGAGCTTTAGCCCCAGAGATTAAGAGATAATTGACTTTGGTCCCTAGAGATAATAGACTCCAGTCTCCAGAGTAAAACCTGGACTTCGGTCTCTAAAGTAATGGCGGATATACCCCAAGAAAGATGTTTCTTATAGTCTGAGCTCAGGTCTAGCCCCAAAGATAGAGATAAGACCTCATTTTGCCGGGAAATGCAGAACATGCATAATGTCATAGGTGTTTATAGAAATTGACTTTAGTATGTTAGAGTTTGCGCCTATATGCTTATCCTGTGATTATTGCATTGCATCTGCTTGTCTACCTCCTACACTGTCTGCTTCATACTTTACTCACTAAGATCCTAGTCTCACCACACATTTTGTGGTTATGTTATAGATGCACTGGTTCCTCCCCAGTCAGGGCAATGAGCTTGGAGGCTTGTAGGAGCTATAATTTTTTATGTATTTAGTGGATTATTTTGATGACTAAAATGATATTTGTATTTTTTTTGGGATATGACTGTACATGTGCAGCTTTCGGGCTTTCTATTTTGTTTAGGGCACAAGTATGGGGTATCCCAATGATTGTATACATATTATGTTCATTTGAGCCCTTGAGGCATTATGTATTCTGTTCTTGATTCCATATATTGTTCAAGTATTCGATGGACGCTTAAACGTTATATGGTTTTTGTAATGCGGTATTTAAAATGGCGCGAAATAATTTCATAAATTTGGGAATTTGGCTTCCAACAAGCCTTATTCTTGAATTTATAAATTAGGACGTTACAACGCCACACCTTTTAATAAAAAGGTAAGATATACGTGCATGTTGACAAAATGAAGTGTCCACCACCCACGTACAGAACATAGATATAGATCAAAGTTGGATTAGTGCACCACACATTAGTGATGAGTATGAGAGAGGAATGGAAGAATTTCTATAATTTGTGCAACGTAATGTTGCTAGTAGTGTTGATAGAGGAAGGTTTAGGTGTCCTTACATGAATTGTTTGAAGTTTGAATGGAAGAATAATCAAGGAGAAAGAAATCAGGGAGCAACTTTTATGTGATAGTTTTCTTAAAAATTATACAACATGGACATGGCATGGTGAATTGCTTCATTTGCCAAAATCGAGGAGGATGTTCATTCCACCATGGAGGACCGATTGGAGGACATGACCCATGATGTCGGAGCAAATAGATTTGTAGAAGTGCATTTGTATGAAGATATGTATAGTGATGTAGAGATTTCGTTGTTTTACTCACTACAAGAAAAACCTTATTTAGCTGCAAAAAATAGCGTAAGCCACGAGGCCTTGGCTAATTTTTTTCATAGCGTAGGCTAGCCTAGGCTAAGCGGACGCTATCATTTCATATCTTTTTTTTATAAATAAAGAAATTTGCGTAGGCTGGCCTTGGCTAATTTTTTCTCCTAGCCAAGGCTGGCCTACGCTACATTGAGACATTGCTTGATAAGCAACTACCTAAGTAACTTTCTCTTCACGCCCCACTTCTCACTCACACACACTTCGAACCCTAATCCCCAATTTTCTTCATTCACGCTTCGAACCATATCATCACATTCATGATTTCACACTTCGATCGAATAACCATTTCATTTTCTTGCGATCTGATTCTGAACGGAGGCCCTCTTTGCTTGCGCCACCACCGTATCCGCTTTCGTATGTCTCGTTCTTGAGCTTGTTTAGGGTTTCTCTCGATTTGAGGATTAATGATTGATGATGATTGGGTGTTTGTGTTGGTGGTGATATCAGGTCGATCGAAGTTGAAGACCAGGGACCTAGAATGGTACTTCTTCACGGCGCTGGACAAGACTACGACAACGGTTCCAGGACCAACCGTTCCACCGAGAAAGGCTACTGGAAGACCACCGACAAGGATCGCACCACCAAGAACGGTGGAGGTGGGCGACACAAAGGCCTCTCTCTGTTTCTTTTGTTTTCATTTTTATTTTCTCTATTATTATAAAATTTCAAACTGCGTTGGGTTCTTCAGCAGCTGCTTAGTTGTTATCATGTATACCTTGTTGGCTACATTTTATGCCTTACTGCTTTGAGTATTTACTTGTTGTGTTGATTTGCTGTCTTTGCATACGCCCAAATTTCTCCTCCTTTTTAACTGTTTCAATACATTTTCAAATTTTAAATGCGATTAAGAGGTGCTGACAAATTCCTTCATGTTGTGGTAGAGGAAAACTTATCTGTGGGAGCACTATTTATTTGTCTAGTTTGAGTAATTCAATTGGAGCCTCTAACTCTTCTATCTATAGCCCTTCTATTTCATAAACAGCCATATATACTAATTCATTAGCCAGATAGAGAGCCAAACACATACACACATAGTAGTGAATCTAAAAGATAATAATATACAACAAAATTAATAATAGTAAGTCAGTAAAAGCAAAAAAAAGGGGGGGGGGGGGGAACATGGCTGATTTGGGAAATGAATTCTCCTGGTTTAAGTATAGCTTTCTTTTATGCTAAGGCAGGAATTTTCTTGTTAGGCATGGTGTTTATGTTTCCTTATGTACCCCAAAAGAAAGGGAGAGTAAAACATGCTTATGCAGAATATAATCTTCACATCTTTAACTCACTTGTTTTGGTCTTTAACAATCACTATCCAGTCCAATTGACATGAACTTGCATCTTTAAATGTACATTTCACACTAATGGAATAATTTTCATTGATTCTTTTAGTTTGATAGTGTATAAGGTTGATTTAGTATGTGATGACTCACTAAAGTTCTTAATGGTGTAGATAACAATTTCTAACAATGACATGTCGGGGTGTTGCCGTGCTTAAGGTATGCCTACTTCACCAATTGGTTGTTAATGATTTTTCCCCTTAGTGAACAACTTGATGTGGTTCTTTAATGACAAAAGTAATATTTGAATCATGAAATTTTATAGGAATTTTGGATGTGGTTTATCTATTCTACTCCTTTCTTGCACAGAAACTATGCCAAATTTGGGATATAAGAGCACTTACTTTAGAGCGCTTCCGTGTTTTTAAGTGTTTCAAATGAACGTTTTACCTTCAGGGTGCTTCAAATTTGGGCGGAAGCGCCTTGAAATTAAAATGTGCAAGGCGCTTCAGGGAAGCACCCTCTTAGCAGGGCACTAATTTTTTTTATATATAAATTAACGTCCAGGGCGCTTCATTGTAGCGCCCTCTTATCTAGGCACTTAAATTTTTTTTTTATAAATTAATTTTCAGGGCGCTTCATGGAAGCTCCCTCTTATTTGGTAATTAAGGGCGCTTCGTGGAAGCGCCCTGCCCTTATGCGTTTTTAATTTTTTTTCATTTGCTATCCAGGGCGCTTCTGGAAGCGTCCTTAGTTTAGGGCGCTCCAGGAAGCGCCCTCCCTATAAGAGGGAGGCCAATTATTTTTTATGTTCTCTCCCGCGTCACACACAGCGCCTTTTCCCCTCTCTCTTAAAACATTTTCCTCCTCCCTCTCTCTCCGTCCGCCTCCTTTTCCTCCTCCCTCTCCTCTCCGTCCATCCGTTCCCCCTCCGTTTGTCTCCCTCCTCCTTCTCCTCCCTCCTCCGTTCATTCCCCCTCCACCGTCGTCTCCATCCTCCCTCTTTCTCCTCCTCCGTTCCCCTCCGTTCCTCCCTCCTCTCGGCGTTGCCGTCCGGTTCAGTGAAGGAGAGCTAGTTGTTCCCACCTCCTCGGACGTCTCCATCTCCGTCCGGCCGTCTCCCTCCTCGGGCCGCGCGCAACAAGGTAAGTTTAGCTAGCTAGGGTTTTTCATTTTCTGCATTTTTTTTTTCTGATTTTTATGTAATTGTTTTACTGTTAGCACCATTTTTATGCTATCTGCCACACCATTGTGCATGAGTTTTTGGTTTCTGCTGATTGCACCTACTTTTTGCTAATTGCACCACTATTTCTGCTGCACCATTGTTTATGCTATATGCACTACTGTTTCTGCATGTTAATCATTTTTCTACTAGTTGCACCACTGTTTTTGCTAGTTGCACCCCTTTTTTGTTTGAGTCATATTTTATTAAAATATGTGTGATATAACTATTATTATTCATATTGATGTAATTGATGATATTAAGATTGGAAATGTGTTGCATAAATTTGTGATACTTAAAAAAATAAACTGAAATGCTGCTGAAATTTTTAAAAATAATTAGTAATGCATGCATGTGGTAAAGTAATTGTTATTACATATAAATTATGGTTATTTTATAGTTAAATTATAAATGATTTGATTTTTAATTTTGTTAATAGAATATGGATTGTTCTTGGATGTTTGCAAACCGTTTGACAAGTGAGTATGAGGAAGGAGTGGAAATGTTCATAAAGTTTTCCGTTGACCATGCAACAAATCCTAGAAAGATTGCGTGTCCTTGTACGAAGTGTTTTTGTTCTAAGCAACTAAGTGTAGCGGAGTTGAGGAACCATCTTTTCTGTTTCAGAATTGATAAAAGTTACACATGTTGGACATATCATGGTGAGACTAGAATTGAACATAGTGGTGAGGGAGAGAATAATGTCAATGTAGAACATAGTGATGATGAGTTTGGGACCGGATGGGATGATTGTGATAGAATTGACGATATTCGAAACGTGGTTGAAGAGGACCTTAGAGATTGCCCAAAGATGTTGATACCCTGGTTAGTGATGCAGAAAAACCACTGTACAACGGGTGCACCAAGTACACAAGGTGTCGCGGTGTTGAAGTTGTATAATTAAAAGCATCAAATGGATGGTCTGACAAGAGTTTCACAGATTTACTGACATTGCTAAAGGAGATGTTGCTGGAGGACAATGTGCTGCCTAACAGAACTTATGAGGCAAAGAAGATGTTACGTTCTATTGGGATGACTTATGAGAAGATTCATGCTTGTCCCAATGATTGCATTTGTTCAGAAATGAGCATGCATCATTAATTGTGTGTCCTAAATGCAATGAGTCTCGTTATAAGAAAGAGACTTCACCAGCAAAGGTGGTTTGGTATTTCCCCATAATTTCAAGGTTTCGAAGGATGTACCGTAGTGTCATCGATGCAAAGAACTTAACATGGCATGCAATGAACGAGTCAAGGATGGCATGTTGAGGCATCCCGCTGATTATCCACAGTGGAGGAAGATAGATGATGAGTACCCCTCTTTTGGGGAGGAAGCAAGAAATCTTCGACTTGCCTTATCAACAGATGGAATGAATCCGCATGGTGTCAAATCTAGTAACCACAGCTTTTGTTTCATCAAGTAAGCATGACAAAGTGCTGGGTAGGATCTTGTACAACAAACGAGGGCAAGATAAGTTCTTTCTGCTTCCGTACAATCATGACGGGTATGTGACGTATGTGTTAATATCTCAATATAACTAATTATAAAACATTGTCTGTTTGACACATTTGACAATATCATTGTAGGCAACACTGGGTTCTATACGCCTTGAGTTTGGTTGATTTTGGCAAGGTTTACTTTTGGACTCCTTGCGCAAAGACCCTACCCATTACGAACCGATGGAGTCTATGATTAATAAGTAAGTTTTCTATGTTAAGTAACATTATACAATCACACTTACATTGTTTAATTAGAGTTCTCATAAATATTATTTGTTTTATTGGTTTATATCTTTTAAAGAATATCGAATGCTAAGTGGTTTTCAAACTTCAAAGAATATGATTATACCTGATCCCATTTGGTACCGCATACAGGTAATGTTGCGCAAACTCTTGTGTTCCTTTGTAACTTATCATTACGTAAGTTGATTCGATTATAAATTATTTTTGTAGTGTCCACGGCAAACTAACAACAGTGATTGCGGCCTTTATGTTATGCGTTTCATGAAGGAGATAATCCATCAAAATGCAATCACTATATCAAGAGAGGTAATTTGGAATTGTTATAACAAGTATTTTTCTCCCCATTTAGATCTTCTATTAATGAAATAAAATTTTGGGTTTTATAGTACTTTGCTCAACACCGATGCCCGAGTTACACTACGGAGCAACTTGATGAGGTTAGAGAAGAATGGGCAGAACATGTTGTAACCACTTGTATGTGATTGATTTGTACTTGTTGATGGTGAGTAATTACACATGTACTTTAACTCTGAAAATGTTGTACACAGATGTTTACTAATGATAAGTTCTGTAAATTTTGTATACTTTGATTTGATGTTATATATACTTTAATGACAAGCACTTGTTTCATGACATGAATTCTGGCTGCTGGTATGGAGTTTTATAGGTGTTTGATAAATTGGGATAACTTGTAAAAACAAGGAAACTCTGCCAAATTTTTTTAGCTTATAATGAGTAGACTTAGTCATGGTTTAGGATGTTGTTTGTTAAGCATATTCTATGCACTTTTGACATTACTTTCATGACATGATTTCTGGCTACTGGTATGGAGTTTTACAGGTGTTTGATAAATTGGGAAAACTTGTAAAAACAGAGGAAACTCTGCCAAATTTTTATAGGTTAATAACTATACTTAGTCTTGGTTAAGGATTCTGTATATGTTAAGCATAATTCAAAACTTTGACATTAATTTCAAGGATGAAATTCTGGCTGCTGTATGGAGTTTTGCATGTGTGAAATACTGTATTCACAGCTTCATCTAAATTATAGAGCAGGAAAAAAAAGGGAAGGAGGACGCTTCCTTGGAGCGCCCTGGTTGGCCAGGACAAGGGCGCTTCCTTGAAGCGCCCTCCAAATGCACGTCCTGTGCATATGGAGGGCGCTTCCTGGTCCTGGCCAACCAGGGCGCTCCAAGGAAGTGCCCTCCTCTCCAGACACTTTGCAGAGAGCGCTTCCGTATTTTTTAGAAGCGCCCTCATTTCCTTCCGTCAGGGCGCTTCTGAGCACGTCCTCGTTTTAACGACCAAACAAGAGCAGTTTCTTTTAGGGCACACAGAAGCGCCCTTTTATGCTACACGGAAGCGCCCTTAAATAGCTTTTTTGGCATAGTGACGTTGTACCTCATGAATACTCTCTACTCAGTGTGCTTGTTGTAGTCTCTGTTGTTGTTCAAAGTCAAGAAGTCCTAGCCATTGCAATTGAAAACATAAATCTTGATGTCATAGGATATAATTTTTAGCATTTCAATTGTTTCATGTTCATGCATATATCATAAAGCTTGTTTTTAGTTACACCGTTTAATTTGTCGGTAAACATGAAACGGGAACAGGAAACTAATTTGAAATTTCATTTAAGCTTCTTTAATATTGAACTAATAAATTCAAACATGAAATCAAATTTGGTGTCTGAGAATATATGATACTGATTGTTAATTATATAATTATTGAAACAAATTAACTAATCTGATGGAACTTTTAGCAGTAAAAGCTTTATTATACTAATAAGATAATAATTAGAAAAGAATGTCATCTAATAGATTAATTGCAGTTTAATTCTATACCCCAATCAATTATTGAGCTCTACAAACATGTATTGTTGTTAATTAGTTATGTTTTTAATCAGTTTAATTCTATACCCCAATTAGTTATGTTTCCAAGTCAACCAAGAATGGGACATAATCATATATATCAAACTAAAAAGAACTTAGATTTTGAAACGTGTTTGGATCTGTTGTGCTCCTTTTAAATAATTTCTGTTTGACAGAAGTTGGTCCCAAGAAAATACTATATTTGATGAATGTTCCATGGTTAACAAGAGAGGATGTTTCTAGCCACTCGCTAATTACTGTTGTTTCTTATAGTGGAATTTCAGATCAATCATATGATTTAACATGTTTTTTCTTATAGTGGAATTTCAGATCAATCATATGATTTAACAAGAATATGAATTGCTTCTTCTGTGCTTAGCCTTCCACCCAATCCTTTCTCAAGGTCCTGCAAATAAGGTTAATCAGTTACCTTTATTAGTATCTAGCCTAATGAAAATATTATTAAATTGTACTAAAGATCAGATAGTGAAAATAATTTGAAGCTAAAAAACTTAACTAAGATTCCCCTACCCACAAAATGTTAGCAAAATTCTAAAACAGGAATAATTAAGACTCTACTTTACTTACCTGTTCAAAATCCTTGTTAATGGTTTTTATGAAATGATAAGAAGGATACTGGAGACTTGGGGGGGAAAACCATTTGATGTGAAAAACTGTAGCCAAAAGTAGAACTGGGACTTTAGAACTGGGAATTAAATTTGGTGTGTTAATGAGTTTGAAATGCACCAAAATGTCTTTATTTCATCTTTCTTCTTAAGAAATAAATAAATTTATTAGAAAATTGAAATAACTATTTCTATATATATATATATTTATTTGTTTATTTATACATATTAAATTAATTATATAATTTTAATATATTTATTTTAAATAAATTAATAAAAACGATGAAAAGAGATCTATGCATGCGCACTGGAACCATTCTAGTTCGTAGAGAAATATATCAATGCTTTTACACAAAGTAAGTACCATATAAAACGGAATACTATTACCATTCTATTTTGCATATTTCCAACTACCAAATATAGCTTTATTATTTAATTAGCTTTTAATGATATTGATATAATGTTTTTGACACTTTTCCTTACTGCAGGTGTAATCAATAGTCTTTGAGTGCTCTATCATGTGAAGTTCACCTTTTGCTTCGACATTTCTAAGGTAATATTTATAAGAAGCTTTCTGAATAAAACTGAAAATCTAGATTATAATGGGTAATATCATAAAAAATACTACAATTAGCTAGTTAATCTTTTTCTCGTAGAAGGTGCATGTAATGACTTATTAAAGGTACGATTTTAAATTACTAAAGATAATATTTGCCTATTCATAAGACATAGTTAGAATTGTTTTTTGTGGCTATATATGGATTTGCATTTCTAACCTTATCTGCTCTCTCTTGTTTCTCTGACTTGGACATGGAATCGGGCAATTGGAGGTAAGTAGAGTAGTATACAGCTTCTACCACAAAATTGTAATACTTTTCCTTTGTGTTTGTGTGGTGAGAGAAGGGACAATGATTGTTCAAAAACTATACAAATATTCTTACAGATGTGCCCATCACTTGTGGTTCTATTGGTTCAATGTTTTTTTTTTCTTTTTTAAATAAATTTATAAACAGTGTGCTTCTTGAACCATCCTCTCATTTCTTTAGAGAGAAAAATGTTGATTCTATTGTTCTGCATTATGGAATAACATTTCTTGTTGATTCTTGTTAATTGCCATATATATAGATTTATTATTCTCTTGCTTATTTCATCTTTCTTTTTAAATAAAGGGTGTTTAATGTGTGTGTGCACTTTGTAAATACATATATGCAAATAGATGAGTATTGAAACAGATTCCTGAAGCAGGAACATATTTAGATGCCTCAAGTAAGTTTTATTAAAAAAAAATTGATTAGCGTAGATAGCTACCTGCAGTGTAGGTTAGGCCCCAGCTAGTTAGCCGTAGGCCTCACCACGCTATAGTAGCGTCGGCCATTTTAGATAGTTCTTGTCTTCTACTTAGCGTCGGCTTTAGCGTGGGCTGACCTACGCTAATTAGCGTCGGCCTAGACGCAAAATTTGGCTTCCAACGTTTTAGCGGGGGCCTCGATACCAACGCTAAGTCTACGCTAATTTGTTTGTTTAGCGTCCGTTTTTTCCCATTTAACGTGGGCTTTTGGCCTACGCTAATTATTGTTTTTCTTGTAGTGACTGGGTCAACTAAATTCACACGGTTGTCAGCGGTGTTAAGGTTGATGAATTTGAAGGCACTGAATGGGTGGTTTTATAAAAGCTTCATGGAATTGCTTCAGTTGCTAGCTGACATGCTTCCGGAAGGAAATACACTATTCAATCGTAATAGTGACAATTACCTCTTGTAGAGTATTCTCGATCATGGTTTATTCCAAAAAAAAAAATAATCTCATACACTGAATTACCTAATTACTTTTTGTTTCATTTTATTTTTGAGCAGTGGGTGATACTAACACACTCTCAAACATACGTGATTGGCTAAAATTCACATGGGTCTCATCAAATTATGCAGACCCCACTAGCTAGCCTCATATAACTTCCAACCAATCACAAGAAAATGTGTTAAAAATAGTGTGTTGCTAGCATTTTCATTTATTAAAACTGGTTAAGAAATCAATATTTTTATTAAAACGTGAACTATTTAATGTTACAAATATAATCAATATCATAATTTTCAAATAAAAACCTTTTGTTTATTAATTTTTTAATCAATACCTATATTATGATACTTGTTACATTTTTATTTAGGGTCATACTAAAGCTAGCGTGTCTAATAGACACTATAGTTTAAAAGCATTTAATACAACAAATTAAATAGTTTTAATTACTTAATATTTTTTTGTATTTCATTACATAATTTATATTTCTATTTTCTCAACTAGTAATTCCTTAAAAACATTCATTTGTTCATAATTTGATTTCATGAAATTATTAAATACATATAATTAATATTTAAGGGGAAATAAGATTCTTACTTTAAGTTATTATTTTTTTCTTATTTTTGTTCATAATATGATTTCATGAAATTATTAAATACACACAATTAATTATTTTCATTTACTTAAGAAAAGTAATTATTAAATATTTGTTGTGTTTCGATATTTTTCTTTCATGTAAATAATTTTTTATTCCTTAGTAGCGTCAAAGACACAAATCAATATATGCTATAATTATAGCAAACTATGCATATAAATAAGATTTCCAATATAATTTATCAATTTTTACATATATTTAATGAATATAAAACAATCGGTGTAAAAAAATTATGATATCATCTAATGATATTTTTTAGTGTTAAACACAGGTATTCCTATTACTAGCTAGGAACAATCCTATTTGGGGTTTAGTCATAATTAAAGCTCATTACCCCTTCCTAAGAATGTTTTATGGGGATCAAACCTATAAGCTCTTCCCATAATATTAGTATGCATTGCCAACTAAGCTACAATTTTTTATTATATTATATAATAATTTATTATCATATCATGTATATTTAAGAATACATGACGTGTTATGTTTATCAAATTATATAACAAAATATTGAATGATAATAACTTCTTAGACAGATCCATTAAATCCTATATATTTTGGTTCATGTTCTCATTACAGGAAATTATTACATTCTTAACCCTAATTATAAGGGATGACACTAGGAAAAGTATGAGTATGGCATTATAGTTTCCATCCCCATAACCATATTAAAAAAAACAAGACATGCACCGTACCCAAGTCAAATCTACATGGATTATAACTTTAATGTTTGTATTCAGTGAGTGAGTACCTATATAATTATACCCAGACCTATTACTTGCATTTCACTATAATTTGAATATGTTCTACCATAATACATTTGTATGACAAACTAGTAAGTGTTTGTTTGGTTTATAGTTAAGTATAATTGATTCTAAAAATTAATGATTGTGATGAATAATGCACATTTACGAAATACGTTGAACGAAAATAATTTAAATTCAATTCCGTAAAATCATGGTTTGCACTGTAGCAACGCTAAAACAAACCGACACTAAGTTTATTATAACAACAATTTTTCATAAAAGAAGAGTTTTTTTAAACATTAGTGGTAAAAAATCAATTAAAATTCTTAATTAAAAATACAACATATAATTTAATTAAAAGCTTGCAAATCTTAATTATAAAACATAATATATAATGCAAATATAAGTAGGTTTGGTATTATAATACTCATACCCACATCTACATATGTAATTTTTTTATAATTAATTACCCATATTTAATTTGGATCAAAATTTATTTAACGGGTAAATACCGTATTGTGGATAAACCAGTGTTCAATTCGTGCGATGAGATCTTTGTTCAACCCGGAATAAACTAGCTAGTGTTCTACCCGCGGGATCATAATATTTCAAAATTTATATTTTTTATATATATATATCATAAAAATAATTGTACAATGTATGAAATCTTTGTTAATTAAAATTTTAAATTTTAAAAAATGTATGTGAAAAATTTTATGTGACATAAATTACTATTCAAATATTTTCATCAATTACATAAATTTTTTAAATTCTCAAAATACAAATATTAATACTTATATCTTTTATATTTTAATTCATTTTTAGTATTTTAAAAAAAATTCAAAATTAAAATTGTTTTTTATACACATTGTTGGTTATTTTTCATATTTCATTAAGTTATATTTTCTCGATGTTACAGCTCATCCATAATCTCATCCATAATCTTTCTATATTACTATAATCCATTTTATTGTTAAATGATTTTTTTTAAAAAAAAAGTCAAATGAGATAATGTCACGTATCAAAATTATATAATATCGTGCAATAAACTTCTCTCTCTATATTTCTTTATTAAATCATTTATCATATCTCATATTTCTCTTTGCTATATTCCAATATCTTTTTTTAGTGTACAAAATGTTGTATAAATTTATTATATATATACTTCTCCCTCTTCAAACAAAACACGATATAATGCTCTAGCGCATCAAGCATATATTACCTAACTCCCCAATAACCCACTATAAACATCACACACACATGTTGAGATCTTGGCAAACGTACCAATATCGCAATAGTATAATAGTATGAAAAGTAGGGGTTATCGTACCCACGAGGAACGGTTCAAAATAAATCCTTAGGACTCAAACTTACTGAGTAAATATGGTTGCAAAGATTGAGTTTATTTTATGAAAAGTAAGTTTAAAGATGTTGTAAAAAGAATTTGAGACAAAGAGAAACTTTGATGAAATTGAGCAGTTGAGAAACTAGCTAGGATTGAACTTCATCTATCACACCCTCTTGTATTTTGGGACTCAATAATATATAGGAATTTGCAATTAGCAATACTAAAGCACAAATAATTTTCATTCATATTGATTCCTCAAATATGAAATTCTTAGAACAATCTCTTAAACACCGATCCCTCGGCTATTTAACAAATTGCCTAGAATTAAGGAAAGTTGTTCTAAAGCTATCAATATATTGAACCCTATTCCTAGTGATTCGATCTATTGAGTGTTTTTATCCAAATCAGATTTTAAGAATTGCTTCCCAGCCAAATCAAGAAATCGAAATCATAATTCCATTGGATAAATAGAATTAAGCATTAAGTAAAGAATAAAAACACCAGTATTGATAAAATAGGGATTCCTAAATATCAATGATCCAAAATACAAATGAGGTTTGAATCTACTACATTCAATCCTACAGAGAAGTTTAGCTACTCGTGGTAGCCATTACATCCCACAAGAATCAAGAAGAAGAATAGCAGTGAAGCCTTCCCGCTCTGTTGTAGTCTCCCTCTTGCTTTAGAATGGTCTCTGTTCTTTCCCAAAACTTCGTATTTTCAAAACTTTCTCCGTATATCTAAAAAACAGTCTGATGGCTCATTAAAACGCAAAGTTACGAGTCATGCGCTCAGCGTAGGAAACAGTAACAAAATGGGCAAACCTGCGCTTTACTTCCGCTCAGCGCAGGTTGAAGCGCAGGAGACAGTGACTAATTCCCTTGATTTGCTATCCTTTGAACTTGGTCTACACTGCTTCTGTCTCTCTCACTGCTCACTTGATGCTTTCCCTGTACAGTATTTCATCTTCTACAAAAATTCCCAAAATTCTAATCAAAATAGCATCAAATTCAGATTTAATTTCAATAGATATAAGAGCCACAAATTAAGCAAAGAAGAACGAAATTGGATTATAAATTCAATAATTCATTACCAATAAGTGTTGTAATTACATAGAAATTTACTCAATTCTAACACTTATCAACTCCCCCCAAATTAGCTTCTTGCTTGCCCTCAAGCAAGAAAATCAAATATAGACAGTTATTTACAATTCCTAACTATGAATTGACCGACAGGAATACAATTTCAACATCTCTTGCTAGACAGTTATTACTTTCCAAATTTCAGATTAAAAATTAGAACCAAATGGTGACTCCAATCATCAATTAAAATAAGGTAAAAGTGCATTCAATCTCTCAAGAACAACAATTGTAACAACAAATGATAAAATCAAGGAAATTCTCTCAATTCTCACAGGTAAGTGTTTCCCTCAATTTTTCCACTACAGTTGAACAATTAAAATTGCTAGTTGTTTTCAGTTAACATACAACACATAATTAGCATGGATCATAAGGTCTTTCTTGGGTTGTAATGAGGCTTGACTGCTAAGAAATCATGGTTTTTCAGGATATATCAATAACCACAACTTTCGAGAAAAAAGAGCATAACTACAATTTAAACAATTTTCTCAAATGACTCTCAATTCACCATCTCATTCTTGGATTCAAACATTTTTGCACAGATTTTTGCCTCTTTTGGTAATTCACTCCTTTATACATATGCGGTTTTTTTTTTTTGGGTAATGAGTGAATTTCATTACTCACTTGTCCCTTTTCAGTTACAATCAACCAACCAATACCCATTCTTATTGAATAAAATGCACATATGCTCTCTATCCCTAAGTGTGTAAGGGAAAAGGATTATAATAACAAGGCTATGGTGCAAAATCCAAGAAAATTTCAAGCTCAAATGGGCTATCAAAAACAGGAAATATTATTCACAGGTTGGCTATTTGGCACTGAGTAATTTACATTTTTAACAAGTTGCCTTAGTCACTTCCATGCTTTTCATGTGCAGTAACAAAACTAACAACTCAAGCAATAGCAATTGACAAACAACAGTGAAAACTCTCAAAGTGTTTGGTCACACAAACTCACAAGCTTATGGTTGTTTTCCTTGAGTAAATCACCTATTGCACAATTAACTACCTTAATTAATTTTCCTGCACAAAAATCCTAACCCTAACTGATTATGAACTCAACCATTTAATTCCTTTTTCTCCTCTTAATTCAGTTAGTTTGGCTGACTAGCTTTGAGACATTGAGTTAAACTCCAATCATCAAATTCTTTATTTCCTAATTCCTAAGTTAAAATTACTAATCCTAATTGATTTTTTTTTTACAACGAGAGTAAAACGAAATTCTAATCCTAACTTAACCAAGAAAATGCTCAAATGAAACAAAATAACAATCATAACATAATTGTTGCATAATGTACAAAAGTATCAAATAAAATAAAAAAATAAGAAAAGAAAGAAAAATAAAAGAAAGAAAACACCGTGTAAAAAAAATCAATCATCCTCTGCATCATGTATCTCCTCATCATGTGCTACTCCAGCTCCATCTACTGTTGCTGCTCCACCCCTCGGAACAATAGGACTGTCCCCAGGCCACTGCAAATATGCCTGAAACTGCTCCGGTGGCATGCCTACGTGTGGTCCTCTCACATTATGGTACAAAAAGTCTTGAAGGTGAAGCATCCCTCTATGAATAGCTATGTTCTGTCGACACAGGTGCTCCATGAAGATATGGGGTGGTATGTCAGTTGATGGTGGTTGTTGTGGTGGTGGAGAGTGGTGGTCGTCCTGGGGTGCTTGAGGTGGCTCAGCTCCTCATCTGGTATACAATAAGTCTCAATATACCTCTTGTTGATAGGTGCCTTGATAGGAGCGGTAGGGTGGACCTCAACCCCATGGGACTAGCACAAGGTTGTGATGAGGGCTGGGAATCCCAAACTAATTTTGGAGCATTCACTATGACGCTCCACTACAGTCCTAACCATAATATGGAGCTTCTCAGAAATTACTCTAACTATATCAACATCTGCAGCATAGAGAATGCAATAGAGGAGGTGCGTTGTCTCAATGGTGATATCATAAACATGGTTGGTTGGCCTGACATTGGCCAACAACAGGACCATCCACATCTGAGATATGTTGCGCAAGTCCTTCCTCAAAATCCTGGCCGCCTCCCCATATTGATTGACTTCATATGTATGCCCAAGAAAACAGAGGTACTAAGCGGTCCTGGTATCCAGCTCGTCATGCCCATAGTTCCCCATCTCTCTTAGAAATTGATGGTACTGGCATGGCAAGTCATCCGCATCATCGGGAGATGAGTTGCCCAAAAAGTCATTGATCGTATCACGATCGTAGGATACCCATCTTCCCCTCACATAAGACCTCTTATCAACTACATCACCCGGCTCGCCCATAGCATTGGAGTAAAACTCCCGGACAAGCTCTGGATCATAGAATCTATCTGGCTCAGCCACTCTCCTCCATCTCCTCCTGGTAATCTCCTAATTAAACTTGGCGAACTCCTCAGCATTGAGTTCGACTCTCCTTTCCACAATGAAGTTACAATTCTTGATATAACTGTATTTGTCTTGGGCTTGTGCATCCTTAAATCTGCTTGCATCAAATGGAGGGTCAGACCGTGCCCTCTTTCCTTTACTTGCCCTGGAACCAGAAGGATTAATAGTAAGGCCTGCGGTGATCTTGGTACGAACCATCTGCAAAAGTTTAACCCAGAATATCAACCATATATCATTATAACTCATATGCAGGTAAACTAAACAACCACATTCTAAATATTAGCAGTAAAATCATAGACAAACTTGCAACGCATGAACAATCAATGACATCATATTCCTCAGTAGAACCAACAGCACCCAAAACAAAGCATTCATGTGATAAGTGTTACCAGGCTCAGTCAAACAGAATTGTTCAAGCATTCAGCAGAAAATAGTCCTAAACTCATTTAGAATGGGCAGTGCAAATATTAAAGCATGCACAAAGCATCACCACATTTGACCATATCAAGTGCAATATCACAGAGCACACCAATAGTCTCAGTTTAAATAATAAACCACAACCAGCTTATCACCCAAAAGCTACATTGATGAACAATCCTAAAAATATGCAATTCTATAAGCCTAAGTCTGCTAGCCTAAGGTGCAATCAATCAAAACATAGAAATAGAGGATTTTAATCGGTAAAAGTTAAACAAAACTCAAAAACATACCTTATACAGCAAAATAACTAAGAATGGAAGAGATTAGTGGGTGAAAAGGGGAAGAAAAAGGGAGTAATCTGCAGAGGAACGCGCATAAAAGCTCTTGAGAGAAACAGGGGAGAAGGTTTGAATGACCCTTCCCCTGTTTAAGTTCAAATATATGCAACAGCGCGTACCTGCGCTTCACTTGCGCTCAGCGTAGTTGTTAGTTATTCAAGTAGCGCGCCACTGCGCTTCATCCTGCGTTTAGAGCAGGTGAAGCGCACAAAATAGAATGTTTTGAACTTTCTGCGCTTTACCTGCGCTGAGCACAGGTGAAGCGCAGAAAATAGTAAGTTTTTGAACTTTTTGCGCTTTACCTGCGCTAAGCGCAGGTGAAGCGCAGAAAACAAAATCAAAGCTCTGCAACATTAGTAAAATTTTTCTGCTACTTCCCAATGATTAAGGTTTCCACTTTTCTCTCCCTCACACTCGCTCAACCAGTTCCTAACAATTCCTAAACTAAACAAACACAAAAACCTAACTAACACATAATATATACAAACCACACAAACATCAAACTATCAACTGCAAAAATAACAACTAAAAAACTGGGTTTCCTCCCAGTAAGCGTTCGTTTAACATCATATAGCTTGACGCATGTTTCCTTAAGGTTCTTGAAGATGAATGACAGTGGAGAGTCTGTCAACTTCACCTCCCAAGTAGGGCTTCGGTCTCTGCCTGTTCACAACCCAACTTCTCTTTGATTTAGCATCTTCCAGTTCCACAGCTCCATAGTGTCTGACTTCTTTGACAAGAAATGGTCCAAACCATTTTGATCACAACTTCCTAGGGAAAAGCTTCAACTTGGAGTTGAACAGAAGAACTGATTGGCCTGGATAGAACTTCCTTTTGATGAGCTTCTTGTCATGATAGGCCTTGGTCTTCTCTTTGTAAATTCTGGAGGACTCATAGGCATTGAGCCTCATTTCTTCCAACTCATGTAGCTGCAATATTCTTCTTCTCCCAGCTGCTTGCTTGTCCATATTCAAAACCTTCAAGGCCTAGTATGCCTTGTGCTCTAATTCAAAAGGCAAATGGCATGCCTTTCCATAAATCAGCTGAAAAGGAGAAATACCTGTGGGGGACTTGTAAGCGGTTCTGTACGCCCACAGTGCATCATCAAGCTTGATGGACCAATCCTTTCTAGAAGAGCTCACAGTCTTCTCAAGGATTCTCTTGATCTCTCTATTTGAGACTTCAGCTTGGCCATTTTTCTGAGGGTGGTAAGGTGATGGCACCTTGTGTCTCACTCCATAGTGCTCTAGGACCTTCTATAGTTGTGAATTACAAAAATCTGATCCTCCATCACTAATCAGGACTCTTGGTGAACCAAACCGAGAGAAGATGTTCCTTTTTAAGAACTTCACTACTGTCTTCTCATTAGCTTTTGCAGTTGTAATAGCCTCCACCCACTTGGATACATACTCCACAACCACTAGGAGATACTCATTGCCATAAGAGGGTGGTAGAGGTCCCACAAAATCTATGCCCCAGCTATCAAATACCTCTACTTCCAAAATGCTATTTAATAGCATTTCATGTCTTCTGGATATCCCCCCTATTCTTTGACGGTTGTCACACTATTGAATGTAACGGTGAGCATCCTTGAACAAGGTAGGCCAGTAGAATCCAGATTCAAGGACCTTTGCAGCAGTCCTTTCTCCATTGAATTGTCCTCCATCAGGTGAGTTGTGACAATGCCGTAAAATGCTCTTGGCTTCTTCATCAGACACACATCTTCTCAATAGATTATCAGCTCCAATCTTGAAAAGGTAGGGATCATCCCACACATATCTCTGTGCATCGCTTAGGAACTTCTTCTTTTGATGCCAGTTGAAGTCTTCAGGTATCACTCATGCTGCCTTGAAATTAGCCATGTCAGCAAACCATGGCCTTTCGTGTATCATCATCAGCTTCTCATCAGGGAATTCCTCTTGCACCTCTATTTGAGCATTTGTCACCTCCTTATTTACCAGTCTTGAGAGGTGATCAACCACAACATTCTCGCTTCCCTTCTTGTCCTTGATCACCAAATCGAATTCCTGCAACAATAGAATCCACCTAATCAGTCTAGGTTTAGAATCAGATTTGGCCAACAGATATTTAAGTGCAGCATGATCAGTGTATACAATGATAGTTGTGTTAGGAATATGCACTAGAGACTTATATGTTTATGAACATCCATCACTTGTATCATGTTGTTTTATAAAGGCAACTTATTCTTTTAGAATATAATTAATGTCCTTAGAATAGTAAGCTCAAATTTCATAAGAAATCAAGTAGATGACTTGATCGTGAGATCTTATGAAGAACTATTCTTAAATGGTCCCTAGTCAAGTATCATCTTAGGACAAAGATGCATTTAGACTAGTATGTGAGTTCATTGATGATCACATCTCACGGATCATGGATATGAGATATCATGTGCTCACATAGGTACACATTAAGAGTAAGGGTGTACTGGACAGACCCACCTTAAGAACGTTGCATGGATTGTTACATAAGTGTCATGAACGTTTCTTAAATTGATAAGTGTTATATGAAGTCCTTCGACCTGAAATCACTACGATTCCTACATAAGGAATTATATGTTTTAATTATCATCAAACGTTGCCTATAACAGGGTAATCATAAAGTTGGTTTTTGGACATATAATAAATTATGTGGAGGAATGTGAGTGCCCTAGATGGGATTTGTCCCTCCTATGTAACAGGAGTTATATCTGTAGGCCTCTTGATAAAGTGAGACTGCAAAATGCATGGCCATGCTCAGGAGGATAAACATGAGATGTTTATTTTCTGTACAGTCTACTTGAGAATCAAGAAATATAAATTGAACTCTACAAGGTTGACACTTTCCATGCCCTTGTGTTCAATTAGATATTTGGACAAAGGAAGAGATCATATAAATTATTATCATAAAATAGGATTCGTCAAAGTTGTTGATATTCTCAATATTTGGATAGTGATGTATTGCTAGATGCCGCTCACTATTTATGATATTAAATATAAAAGGTTTTATTTTAATATCATAACCAAATATTAAAAGTCTATTGGGTCACACGCATACAACAAGCCACTAGGAAAAGGATAATAATTCTAATTTAATTTAATTAGAATTATTACATAATGGGCTAGGCCCATAAGTGTGAGGGTTAAGTGAGTGAAGAGGTAAAACCCTAGCCACCACTCTATAAATAAAGCATGAGATGCACTACCCCATACACATATGAGCAACCACTTTTTACTATCTAAGGCTACTAGCAGAGTTGAGGAGGGTTTCCTAGTTCGGCTGTTGGCGTGGATACCAATAGAGACGTGACTGCTCTTGCCTTGTTTATAATCCTAATAAGGTACGACCTTTCATTTCAATACCTTTTTATGCCTTGATTCGTGTTTTCGCAAAACGATTATAACAAGGGAGGGAATCCATTTATTTCCGCTGCACCCTGACCACATGCTTGATTCCCTTCAATTGGTATCAGAGCTTTGGTTTGCAATAAACACATTTTAGGCTTTTAATCTTGTGAAGATTATGATTTTTTTGTTGTTTTTCTGCTGAAAAACGTAGCGCTGATATCTGGGCTGCAACCTGCGCTGCAGCGCAAAATGAAGCGCAGTTTACATATTTTCTACTCTGATACTTGCGCTTCACCTACGCTGTAGGGCAGGTGAAGCGCAGGTAAAGCGCAAGTGAAACGCAGCTTTCAGAATCAGTTTATTTTGTTCCCTTATTGATTGTTTTATGTGCGATGTATATATATGTTTATATGTTCTAATGTTGGAGGGTCCCATGGAACATGAAAAGTTCATGTCTTGGGAGTTAAAGGGTTCAATTGTTGAAACCTTGTCTCGACTCAAATGTTGGCTGCGATAAACATGCCACTTATCAATTTGCTGACAAGAACGTATTCAAATGATACGAGAGACTTACTCGTTTATCGGTTCGTGAAGTATTCGTTTGATGCGAGACACTTATTAATGATTGGTTGAATGTTTATCAAATCTAATTTTTGTGTCGAGGCGCTGCCCCCGCACCCCGCAAGGGGCGGCCTCCCCTTTAAACCACGTGCTACACTACGTAGTGGGTTATTTCGTATGCGCATATTCAAACCTCGCTTAATATATACATCTTATTATATCACTCATTTTACAATCATTGGATGTTGAGTTTGCATGATGATTGGTTATGGCCTTAGTTGTTTTAATTTAAATACGACCTGCGTGTCGTGCCTTACCTCCTATATTCCTTTTGTAATTCTTTTCTCATCTCTATCCTCTCGTATGTTAAATGAGGTTTCATCTTGTTATGTAATGTAACCGGGAGGACATGGAGCATGGATTCAGTGGGAGATTTGGAGAGCTCAAGATTATATACAAGATTATATAGTTGATGTAATTTTGTATTTGTTTTTAGGAGGCCATAACCATATCATGTATTTGTATGAGATGCATGCTTGTATGTTAAATGGTTTAACAACGACTAAAATTAAAGCGATCAAATCCCTCAATGCTCGTGTGCCTTCCAATGAATGACACTCGTCAAGACTAGAATCGATTAAGTGTGGGTCTGCCAAAGCAGGGTACATTTATCTATTCTAGTAAGACATGATAGGATAAAAGTAATATCCAATTGTCAACTGTTGGTCTTTGATTGGGTATATTCAATAGGATTGAAAAACCCAAAGGCACTAATATTAAGTCATGTTTTGCCTTCCAATGTATGGCACTCGTCTAGACTCGAATCGATTAAATGTGGGTCTGCCAAAGCAGGGTACATTTATCTATTTTAGTGAGGCGCGATAGGATAAAAGTAATATCCGACTGTCATGCCATTGGGTTTTTGACTTAACTAGGTATATTCAATAGGATTGAAGAACCTAGAGGCACTAAGTTAGGCATTAATTCATAAGATGAATTAGAATAAGAATTATTCACCTAACTATCCAAGAGTTGTATGAGATACATTTGGAAAACGTGTTCCTACCTAAATAACCTTTTCTTAAGCGATCAGCCAAAGCTGACTTAAAATTAGGTGAAATATGGATCTTGGCCCACCAGAAAATCTAGTGATGGGATTTTCTGATTCTTTATATTGAGGGTACTTATTTTGAATCAAAATAGTGGGAGGCATATTTAATTAAAGACCTTGTTAAATATGTTGTTATATGATACTTACGTGCATAATTTTTTAACACAACAAAGAAATCTTTTATTGCAATCTGTCCTTGAGAAGGACAAACTGTCTGGAATTAACTTTCTAGAATGGTATAGAGACCTAAGGATTGTCCTTAGGCATGAGAAAAGGATGCATGTCCTGGAAGGGCCTATTCCTGAAACACCCATTGCAAATGCTTCGAAAGCTGACAAGGATGCTTTTAGAAAGCATCTGGATGTTGCTCTCGATGTAGGTTGCCTTATGCTTGCTACCATGAATACTGAAAACAGCATGAGAACATGGAGGCATACAATATGATTATACATTTAGAGAGACCTTATCAAGGCCAAGCTAGGCATGAACGATTTGAAGTCTCAAAGGCACTTTATCGATGTAGACTGGCAGATGGAAGTCCTGTTGGTGCTCATGTACTCAAGATGATGGGGTACATTGAAAAACCTAGAAAGGCTTGGATTCCCATTAGGCCAAGAGTTGGCCACTGATCTTGTCTCGCAATCGTTGCAGAACAGTTATAGTCAATTCGTCATGAACTACAACATGAATGAATTTGACAAACCACTGCCAAAATTGCTAAGCATGTTAAGAACAGCTGAGCAAAGCATTAATAAAGGTAAAGGGAAGGCCATATTGATGGTCCGACCTGGAAAGGGCAAGGGCAAGAAGAAATTCTTGAAACCTATGGGCGGGATAGCTAAGGAAGGAAAGTGGTTCCACCGTGGCCAATCAGGACATTGGAAGAGAAACTGTGCAAAGTACCTGGAGGAGATCAAGAAGGGAAGTTAGACTTCCGCTTCAAGTATCTATGTTATAGAAGTCAATTTACCTACTACTGCACCTTAGGTATTGGATACCGGATGTGGATCTCACATTTGTGTGAATGTGTAGGATCTAAAATGAGTAGGTCATTGGCTAAAGTAGAAGTCGACCTACGTGTGGGAAATGGAGCAAGAGTTGCTGCCTTAGTCGTAGGAACATATTATTTAACTTTGCCAACTGGACTAGTTATTGGACTAAATAATTGCTATTTTGTGCCTGCCATTAGTGGGAATATTAATTTTGTTTCTTGTTTAGACAAGAGTGGTTTTTCATTCATAATAAAGAACAATAGTTGTTCAATTTATTTGAATGATATATTTTATGGTTGTGCAAAGTTGAACAATATGAACTGTCTATCTATAACATAAGTGCTAAAAGGGTCCAAACAAATGATTTGAACCCGACTTATCTTTGACATTGTTGCTTAGGCCACATAAATGATAAATACATATCCAAACTCCACCAAGATGGTTATTTGGACTCATTTGATTTAGAATCAATTGAGATATGTGAATCTTGTTTATTGGGAGGATGACCAAAAACCCATTCATCAGAAAAAGGGTGAAAGGGTCTGTGATCTTCTTGGTCTCATACATAGTGATGTATGTGGGCCCATGGGCATAATGGCTCGAGGAGGTTTTCAATACTTCATCACTTTTACTGATGATTTCAGTAGATATGGATTTGTGTATCTGGTGAAACACATATCTGAGTCCTTTGAAGAGTTTAAGGAATTTAAGAATGAAGTATAAAACCAACTTGGCAAGACTATTAAAAACACTTCGATGAGATCGAGGTGGAGAATACTTAAGCCAACATTTGATGACTATCTAAGAGAGTGTGGGATAACGTCTCAACTCACTCCTCCTGGAACACCTCAATGGAATAGAGTTTCAGAAAGGAGAAATCGAACTCTATTAGATATGGTTCGTTCTATGATGAGTCACACTGATCTCCCCGACTCCTTTTTGGGGTCATGCTTTGTTAACAGTAGCCTTCACACTAAACCGTGTTCCATCTAAGGCTGTCATAAAGACACCTGTCAGCACCCAATTTCGTCCGGGAGTTCATTTCTCCTCGTCGCCTCTCTTTCTATTTCTTCACATGTGTATAGACAATATTATCTTTTAGTCTGTTAAAATCTAAAAAAACACAACAAAAAGAAATGAGTTAATTAATTAGTTAATTAGTTAATTATTAAATTAATTAATTAATTAATTTATCTTTTTTTTCAAAAAATATTTGGGCCAATGGGCCTTCTTCTTTTTTCTTTTCTTTTCTTTTCTTTTTCCTCTTTTCCTTCCTTCTCTTCCTTTTTTCTTTCTACCCTTTGTTTTGGGCCTAGACCCTTTTTTATTCGTAAATCCAGTTTTTTATTATTTATTTGATTGGGTCAAGAAATGTTTCTGGGCTTAGTGACATTGTCTTTCCTTTTGGATCTGTTTAAAATATTTTCTTTTTTCTTTTTTTCTGTTTCTTTTCATTTTCATAATTTTTTTTTAAAAAAAAAAAAATAAAATAATAACTGAAATGGATTAATTAATTTGTTAGTTAATTAATTATTGATAGTTAGTTAATTAATGAAATAATTAAACATTTCAACAAAAAAAAGTGTCAAGGTTTTCTGTAAAAAAGGCAATTGGACAGTTCTGGCCCATTGTTTGTAAATTTCTTTTTTTCTTTCTTAAAAAAAGGGGGGAGAGGACCATTTTCTTCACTTTTAAAAATAAAAAATAAAATTTTTTATTTAGATTTGCTTTTTGGGCCATTTGGACCCATTATTACAAAAAAAGAAAAAGAAAAAAAACCCTTGTGGGCTAACAGCCCATTTTTCATTTCTTAATTAAAAAAAAAGGAGGGAAGAAAGGGGATGCTGCAGCAGAGCAAGTTGCAATGCAACTTGCCCTGTCCTGGGCGGCTACAAGCATGGGCACAGCAGGGAAAGCAATCAATTTGCAGGCAAGTTGTGCATTAAAAAAGAGAGAAAATCTTGCCTATATATTAGGGGAGAGAAAACTCGAGGAGGAGATCCCAAAATCAAAATTCAAAAAATTGGTTTCTGAACATCCAAAAAACCAATTCAAAGAGGAACCGATTCTGTATCAAAGAAAACAGAGGAGTTCCTTTTTGCTTCACACAACCAATTTCAGAAGAGATTTGGGGAAGAAAACATACAAAGAAAACAAGGAGGAGGATTTGCAATTGTCAAGGAATAGGAACTGTAAAGCAAGCAGAGAAATCACATATTGGTATCAGTTTCTACTTGTTGTTTTCTTTATTACAACTTCAATTCCTACCTTTTCTAGTTTTCAGTCTGAAAGTGTTGTGTGTATAATAATAGAATCAGACAGAAATAGAATCCTCATGTTCAATTATACCAGTTCAAATCCAAAAATATAAGGTCCCATAATACAGTCCAATGTACAGGTTCTATATCAAAATGGGATAAAATAAACAAGAATGAAAAAGGGGTAGAACCGTCTTCTCTCCCTTTTTGAGTAGCGGTTGCCACCCACCTCCCAGCCACCGTGGACTCCCGGAGAGGTCCAAGTCCATTGTTCCTTTTCCTTATCATGTGAGAAGGAGAGCTAAAAAATCAAATTTTAATGAAAAAGTGTCAGTAGAAAGAAAAAACCTTGACAGTAGAATGGAAACCAAACCAGAAAGGGAAATAAAGGAACGAGAGAGAAGGGAGGGACTTGCCGTACCTGCAGCTTCCTTGGCTGGCCGCGCCGCCGCGCCTGGCCGCCGTTCACCATCCCCGCGGCTGTTCACCACCGCCGGTAACCATCACCACGCCGCAGCTCTCTGTCGAGAGCACTTCAGGCCGGCCGTGCGCAACCGTATCCTCCGCCCTGCCGCTGCCGTCGTATGCGGCCTCCCCTGCAGAAGTCCCTTCCGTCCGCCGCTCCAAGCGGCTGATGTCCTTTCTCCACCGCTCCGCTCCGTTTACGCTGCTGGACCGGCCACTGCACGCGCGTCCGCCCTCCGCCGCCGCCGCACGTCGTCCAACAGCCGTAGCCTCGCTCTCCGTGGGCCGCGAAAAAGGGGCGGCTGCCCCTTCTTCCCTCTCCCTCGCGCGGCCTCTTCCTCGCGCCACCACCGCCGTTTGAAATGGCCGCGGGCTACCGATCGCCCCACTCCTCCGAGCCGCCGCTGCGCGGCCCTCCCAGCCTCTCCGCCGCTGTCTGCGGCATTCCCGAGCCCCTCATGCGCCGCCGCTGCATCGACGGCGGTGTTTGCGGCCGTCTCCCTAGCATGCAAGGGGGAGGCCGCCCCCCCTTCTCCTTGCCCCTTCCTTCTCCTTTTTTTTTAACCTAACCCTAAAAAGTGAGATGAAAGAGTGAATGAGAGAGTGAGAGAATGAGAAGCTTCTAGCTTATCTAAAAATAAACCGGCCCACTCCCCCCCCTTTTTCTTTTTTTTTTTTTTTTTCTTCTTTCCTCCTTTTCTTTCTTTTATTTTGTGTTATGTTTTTAAAAAAAAATCTGGTACCAAGGCTGGGCTTCTCACCCAACCCAGCCCATTAAAAATAATAATAAAAAAAAACAAAATAAAAAAGAAGAGATAATAATAATAAATAATGGTAGAATTTAATTAGTAAATAAATAGTAATTAGGATTTTTTATGTTATCTCTGTTGTGTGTGGGGCCAATGATGCAATCTGAGGCCCAATTTTATTTCGTTGTGTGTAATTTTGTTAATTTTCTGTGTTATTACTCGTCTCATTTTCTTTGACCCACCATCTTGTATTTATTTGTAAATATTTATTTCTTTTATCTGGTCTGCTTTAAATAATTATGAATATCTATCTGCCGTGAATTTTAGCCGCTGTTGTAAATAGTACTCGTTTATAACTTAGGACACGTGTAAATGCGGTTAGTTTAATTCACTCTTTTTTAACAAAATAAAAACAAAATAATAATTTTTTCTAAAAAATAACCGATCACGTTAATGGAATAGCATTTCTATCCTTTAACGTATTTTTTTTAAGAAAAGCGAAGTAATTGAGTATAGTCATTTACTAGCTCAGTTATGTGTTTTTCCTGAAAATAATCTCTTCCAAAAAATATAATAATTTCTTTTTCAAAAACTACGTTGATTGAATAGCATTTCTATCAATAACGTAAAAAGAAAAATATTGAGTATAGTCATTTACTAGCTCAATAATGCACTTAATCTCAAATCTCTTCCAAAAATAATTTTTTCAAAAACTACGTTGATTGAATAGCATTTCTATCAATAACGTAAAAAAGAAAAATATTGAGTATAGTCATTTACTAGCTCAATAATGCGCTTAATCACAAATCTCTTCCAAAAATAATTTTTTCAAAAAACTACGTTGATTGAATAGCATTTCTATCAATAACGTAAAAAGGAAAATATTGAGTATAGTCATTTACTAGCTCAATAATGCGCTTAATCTCAAATTTCTTCCAAGAATAATTTTCTAAAAAAGATTATTACGTTAATTGAATAGCACTTCTATCAATAACGTAAAAAAGGGAAATATTGAGTATAGTCATTTACTAGCTCAATAATGCGTGAAATTTCAAATTTCAAATTTCTTTTCAAAAAAATAATTCTCTAAAATGTTTCACGTTAATTGAATAGCATTTCTATCAATAACGTAAAAAAGGGAAAAATATCGAGTATAGCCATTTGCTAGCATCGACTCTGCTAAAAAAAAATAAATTTTTCTTCTTTCTTTGAATAAAAAAACTTCCAAAAACAATTTCCTCATTTTCCTTTCTTTTAAAAATAAAAAAAAATCAATTTCTTTCAAAAACAAAGTCAATCTTTTTTCCAACACGTTGTCAGAACTACGTAGCTTTGATTCTCCATTGCACCTGGGGATACGTAGGAGCGGGAACCGGACCCGTCAAGCCAAATAAACAAAAAATGTTTTTTCCTCTTTTAATCCAAATTCAATTCTTTTTAACTTAGGTTATTTATTTAAAAAAAATACAAAAAAAATAAATAAAAAAAACAAAAATAATTTTCATTTTCATAAAAAAGGGGTAAAACGAATATTTTCAAAGTTAACAAGTTTTGCACAATTAATTAGAGGTAACCGTTTTTTCAAACGGATGTTGTAGGGTGCTAATACCTTCCCTACACATAAATGACTCCCGAACCCAAATCTGGTTTCGAAGACCATTTTCTTTTTAAAGGGTTTTCCAAATGTTTCCCTTAAAATAAACTTTGGTGGCGACTCCATTGAAACTCAATTTTTCCAATATGTTTCGCCGACCCGTCGTGACCCCGGTTTCGACAGCTGGCGACTCCACTGGGGGATATTTGAGAGTCAAGCCTGTCATAATTAATTGTGCAAGATTTTTAACTTTTATCATCATTCACCCTTTTGGGTTGTTTTGTTTCGTTTGTTTCATATATATTGTTGTAATATTTTCTTCTTTTATGTAATATCCTTTTGTATTATATTCTGCTTCAACACTAGGGTAGAAGATTGTATTCTTGTATATATTTGTGTTGTTGGTTTGTTTTGCAGATGGGGAGGGAAGGAAAAGGTTTGTGTGCCCCTACACCCCACCACACCATCACCAACCTCACACACTTTTTGGCTCTATACCCGAGTCTGTGCGCGCTGAGGGAGTAGAAAGGTGTTTCAACAAATTGCCATTGAGGGGCTTAATGCTCACGTGGTTTTTGTTGATTCGCCGCTCAGATTGTCACCAGTTTTACAAATTAATCACAATCCAGAGGGTTCCATGCCTCCTTGTGGTAAATTTGTGAAACTGGGTCCTTGTCTATTAGATAAAGGGCAATCTGGGAACCATCATCCATGAGCATTTAGTCTCAACCTTATAAAAACCGTGCACAATAAGTTGCCCTAGCAACCACCAAATTTAGAGCCTTGACCTTAGGTGATACTGTGCCATAGGGTTCACCTGAAATTTAGAGCCTTGACCTTAGGTGATACTGTGCCATAGGGTTCACCTGAGCTATGACACATGGGGGCATGTTTTCCCCTTTTCCTTCCATTCATCATTGTATATATTTTTTGTGACATTTAGCAACAGGGCATTTATATATGGGCATAGCATCCTTTTGTAAAAAAAATAAAAATAAAAAATACACAAAATTTCTCTCATAGCAAAGCCATTTTTTTTTTCTTTTCTTCTTCTTCTTCTTCCATTGATCTTTCATACATGAGTCAGCTCATCGAATAACTCATCTGCATTGTAAATATAATAAATGAAAAGGAAGCTCCACAAATTATCTCTGCTCTAAAGCCATTTCACAATCATGTTAAATAAGAGGTAATTTTGCATCTGCATGGAGTGGAAAGATATTCTATTACGTTCAATAGCAAAGAATGAAAGAGGTTCAATGTCACATTAGCCATACTTTAGAGTTAATGGGAAGTATCATAATTACAGTGACGAGCAATGACTTGTGAAGAGATAAGAAGACAAATGGACCAACAATCAAGAGCGTTTTGACTGATTTTGGCATTGGGTATGCATTAGTTTAGACATTTCATTAAGGAGAGATTCTCCCTTGTATAAATGTCGAAACACATTTTCATCTTGAGATGACTCGTCCTTGACGGGTAATATGGGACTCTTGCAAGATATTGGTCACATTGCTAGTGTGAGATGTCACTTATCGAGGAGGGAATACTTCCCGTAATTGACCATCAACCACTTTGTAACCTAAGAGGGAATTTGCCTCTAGTGTTAGAAAGTGGGGAACCCCTTTAGTTATTGAGCGCTTGGAAAATCTTTCCACAACCAATAGCATGTCATTTCGCCTTGTGTTCTTTTCCTTTACCTTATAAAAATAAAATAAAAGAAATAAAAAATGATTTCCTCACAATCCTTATAGGATTTGTGCTCAGTCAAGGATCATGGATGAGCTGGAACAGGGCCAACAAAAGCTGAGGAATGATGTCAACAAGATGCAGGGGCAATTAACTAAAATTTTTGAGCTGTTACAAGAAAGAGATGTAGGAGGGACTTCATCTGGGGCAGGCCAAAAGCAACAAGCCACACGTTGTAATTCTCTTGCCTCTTCCCAATGCCAGTACAATCCTTTGGACGAAATTCTCAAGAGATGATGGTTCCTCCCGCCGTATGTCCGTATAACCATCCCCAAGCAACCCTTCCAACACCTTTTCCTTCCCATCAATGCACTGCCACAACCCCAAAACACATCATATCCCCTACCATATCGTCCAATGATGTCTCACCATCCTCCATGTCCCATCCATTCACAAACACATATTCCAAGCTCCTATAATGCCATACGCGGGTTAAACCTTTTCAAATAACGCCACCCCATCCTTATAATCCAACGACACCATACTCCACACCATATGCCCACCACTTCCCACCCCATATCAGGCTTATAATCCAACCACACCACGCACCGCGCCACATTGCCCGCCACTTCCTGCCCCATATCATCCTAATAATCCAACCACTCCATACTTCCCACCGTATCCCACCCCACCACGAGCAATGTTTACCACATCACCTCGGCCAAATCAATCACCAATCCATGTTCTTAACTCCAACCCGAACCAACAGAAGCGAGGAAAGAAACAGGTCCACAGCCTGACCCAATCCCCATGTCTTACACAGAGTTGTTGCCGCATCTGATTCGTGGTTCGTTGGTTGTCCCTCACCCATTACCTCCAGTTGAACCACCTTACCCAAGGGACTATGATCCGAATGCTAAATGTGATTATCATGCTGGGCCACCAGGACATTCCACTGAAAATTGCAGGACTTTAAAGCGCAAGGTTCAAGAGTTGATTAAGGCAAAGTGGTTGAGCTTTGAAGGAAATGATCCTAATCCTGTGATTAAAAATGGAAGTCCCGCTGATGGTGTTGTTGCAAGAGAACTAAATGATGGTTGTTGATCTGACTCATTCATGTTATGCCATGTTTAAGCTCAATAGTTGCAAGATCGAAAAGTTTCACGTGTTTCTGCTTTTTGTAATGTTAATCACACCGCTCTACCTAGGGTTTTTGTGACAACAATATGCTTAGCAAGTGCACAATTCTCTTTCAAAATATGTAATCAATGAAATGCATGCTGAATTTGCCAACAACTTTTTGTTCTTTACCTCTGACCTTAACTTTGTTCATGTCATTTCATTTCCCAAGTCCGTTGTAAATAATGTTGACCCTCATGAGTCTCTCTCACAAAAGTGTTAGTGTCACATCCTAAAATTTTGGTAATCCATCAATCATGCTAATAAGGATTGTGAAAATGATAAGGAATTCCTGGAGTTGCGGAGTTAGAAGTTGCTGGAATCCAAATCGCTTGAAGGAGTTGTGGGTGGCCTAAGGTAGACACCATGGTAAAAGAAGGAAATTGCCTTTAAAATCTGAAATAAGGGAAATAAATGCCATTTTTATTAAGTGTATCGGCGTCATGGACCCTTTAGATGCTTCCTCTTCAAGGAAGAAGCTTGTTTTGGAGGGTTAAAAAGATGAGTTTGAGATTTGATCTCGGAATTAAAGTATGAAAATAGGCAATTATGATTTGAAATGATGATGGTCATCTTTCTCTATCCCGAAAATATCAAATCATCATCCCTAGTTGTCCCCATTGAGCCTAGATTTTTTTTCTTTCAAATAACCCTGGACAAGGATCACCCTCACATTGGGGTTGCGCAAAACGAAAGCCAACTTTCACTCATGTTGTTTCATAGTTTGAAATGTAAAAAAAAAAATGTAAAAAAAAAAAGAGAAAGAGAAGAAAAAAAAGAAAAAGAAATCAGTGAAAAGGAAAAGACAAGCAAAAGCATGAATGAGCAAAAGTGACAAAAAGAAATAATCGTTGACTTTAAAACTCCCACTGGAACATTTGTTTCCATTAAAAGAATGGAGTTATCGATCCTTGATCCTTTGAACCCTTTTAAAACACTTATTTGGGCCTGATATACCCTTTCTTTCTTAGCCATTAGCCCTGACCCCGTTACAAGCCTTACAAAGTCCATTCTGATCAATGAAATGATTGCCATAATTTTCACAACTTTAATTCTGAGCACAAATATTATTCAAACATGCAGTCAATAGCCAAAATGAAAGAAAAATGATAAGGAAGATATAAGGGCCCGTTAGGTTGAAAACCCGTAAGGGCAACCTAAGCAAAGTTAGGGCAAGCAAATGGGGCAACCATGACCAACACTGGGGCAAAAATAGGATACAGGAGATCAAAGTCATTCTAAGAACCAAACTGGGGCAAAAATGATACTGGGGCAGATAAGATGTTGAAATGTATTCAAACAGGGGCAAACAAAGTATTCAAAATACAATAGATTAGAGTCATTATGAGGCACTGGGGCAAATGTAACATTTGAAGCGTGTGCAACCAGTGAAATTCATATCCTTAGAAATTGGCTGATAGGGGCAACTCACAATCCCTAGAAACCGAATGATGGGCTCCCAAAATTTTAGATATGAGAGACTAACTCTGTTGATTGAGAGAATACCATGCAAAAAAAAAAAACAAAAAAGGAAAAGAAAAGAAAAACAAAAGAAAAAAGTTTTACCCTTGTTACTACCTCTTGTAAATTCTTGATCCCCACGTAGCAGATGTAAAAAGAAAAAGAAAAAGCTTTACCCTTGTTACTACCTCTTGTAAATTCTTGATCCCCACGTAGCATATGTAAAAAAGAAAAAGAAAAAAACAAAAAAGTCCTTACCTTTGTTGCTACCTCTTGTAAATTCTTGATCACCAGATAGCAGACGTAAAAAGAAAAGCCAAAAATAGTCCTTACCTTTGTCACTGCCTCTTGTGAATCCTTGACCCCCATGAGACAAACATGACCCTCTTCTTTGTAAATGTGCAATCCCTTCGGCAAATTCATATTGCATTTATTGACATACATATATTGAAAGAAAATATGTGTCAACGCTTGAAAAGCATTTGGATCATTTTTATGACTTCAAAGACAGATGGAATTTGATGAACTCCCAATAAAATAAGGAATGACCAAATCACAAGCTCAAATGATAAAACTGCAACATGCGCTTACTTCATAATATACTCGATTAGGCATCAAGAGCATCAATTGATCAAAGGATCCAAGCTTGATTCAGAGATATGTCATTGCTCATCCATGAACCTTGTGTGGCACCTAAGTCTATAAGGATCGAGGATTCAAGAAAAATCAGGATTAATTTGGCCCAAATTTGGTGAACACAATAAAAATGATCAAACCAAAGGAAAAGCTCTAGGGAGTATCCAATGCTCTTTGCATCAACAGTCATCCTTGTAGCATTACTCCTTTCATCATGCACCACATTTGCATCATGCATTGCCAATCAATCTCATCTTTCATGTTGAACATAATTTTTGTATGTGACACTATTTGTTAATCTGATTCTTTACATTGTGGATCACTCATGTGGCACACTCCACTCACTCTTTTGTTGCTCATGCTATTATAATTTGGGATTTCCTGGGTTCTTGTACCCACACATCTCGGTTCCTGGGGCACATTGCTTCCCTTGGGTCCTTGAACCCACCATACTTTAACTTCAAGGCCCCTGTGCCCACTCCATACTCACTATTGGGCCCTTATGTTCATCATGGCCACATTCTTGGGCCTTTATACCTAGGACACTCTTGTCTGATTTCCTCCTACCCAATGTAACTCCATTCTTGGGTCCATGTACCCATTACGTTCTCAACATCGGCCCCCTATGGGCCCTCTAACCCATTTCCTCTTCATTGAGAATCTTTGCATCTCTCTCATACATTTTGTGGGGCTCACGACTGTTGTCGCCCTCAATCAATGATTCCAGTGCCCATTGCACTCCCATTCTCAGGTTCTCATACCCAGTACGCATAGATCCATGCCCACCAAAAGTTGATGTCAAAGTCCCCATACCTGATGCGTCTTCAGTTCATTGAGTCCTTATACTCATGGCTTCTTTCGGTTCTAAAACCCACCAGATCCTGATTTCAGGGTCCATATACCCGTCAAAGTCATTTCTTTGGGTTTATATGCCCAATTCATCCTCAGGGTCCACATACCCGTCAAAGTCAATTCCTTGGGTTCATATGCCCAATTCATCCTCAGGGTCCACGTACCTGTCAAGGTCAATCCCTTGGGTTCACATGCCCAATTCATCCTCGGGGTCCACATACCCATCAAGGTCAACTCTTTGGGCTCACATGCCCGATTCATCCTCAGGGTCCACGTACCCGCCAACTTCAATTCTTCGAATTCATGTACCTAATTCATCCCTAGGGTTTACGTACCCGTCAAGTTTTGTTCTTTGGGTTCATATACCCATTGAGTCACTTGGGTCCTTTTACCCATTGCATTTCAATTTCTTAGGCTCTAGCACCCTTTACAAAGGTCTGCACACCCATTCTCTGAGATCATCATGATCAAATCATTGGGTTCTCATACCTTTTGTACCTTCGGTGTCGAGCCCATGTGTCCATCATGTACTCTTTGGGCCACTTCGACCATGACATCATCCACTTTGGGCCCTTGTATCAATGAGTTACTCACCTTGGGTCCTCGAACCCATTTTTGCTTTGGGCCACTTTGCCCATCACATTTTCCATCCTGGGCCCATGTGCTCGTTACACACTCATCAAGGGTCCTTAGGTCCATTGAATCTCTCTTTCAGATTCCTGCAACCAGTTTGTGAGCCCCCACTCCCATTACAGTCCTATATTGGGTCATCATGTCCATTGCATCATCATTCTTGGGTTCATGTGCACTTTGCATCCTCAGTCTCGCGCAGTGAACTCATTTGATCTTCATTTTGGGTCCCTACGCCCATGACATCTCTTCGAGCTCATGTGCCCACTACATGTCCTACTCAGCTCACCTTGATCCATTAAATCTTCTTTTTAGATCTCAAAATCTCTAATGTTTGCTAATCTCCTTTTCACTCTGATCAGAACATCCAGAGTCGGTCTGGTGCCGTCAGAGTTTCAGCCTACCTAATCCCTTTTCACTCTGATCAGAACGTCCAGAGTCAGTCTGATGCCATCAGAATTTTAACCCACCTAATCTCCTTTTCACTCTGATCAGAACATCTAGAGTCGGTCTGGTGCCGTCAGAGTTTCAGCCTACCTAATCCCTTTTCACTCTGATCAGAACGTCCAGAGTCAGTCTGATGCCATCAGAATTTTAACCCACCTAATCTCCTTTTCACTCTGATCAAAACATCCAGAGTCAGTCTGGTGCCGTCAGAGTTTCAGCCTACCTAATCCCTTTTCACTCTGATCAGAACGTCCAGAGTCAGTCTGGTGCCATCAGAGTTTTAACCCTTCCTAATCTCCTTTTCACTCTGATCAAAACGTCCAGAGTCAGTCTGGTGCCGTCAGAGTTTCAGCCTACCTAATCCCTTTTCACTCTGATCAGAACGTCCAGAGTCAGTCTGGTGCCATCAGAGTTTTAAACCCTTCCTAATCTCCTTTTCACTCTGATCAAAACGTCCAGAGTCAGTCTGGTGCCGTCAGAGTTTCAGCCTACCTAATCCCCTCTTCACTCTGATCAAAACGTCCAGAGTCGGTCTGGTGCCGTCAGAGTTTTAACCCACCTAATCTCCTTTTCACTCTGATCAAAACGTCCAGAGTCAATCTGGTGCCGTCAGAGTTTCAGCCCACCTAATCCTCTCTTCACTTTGATCAAAGTGTCCAGAGTCGGTCTGGTGCCATCAGAGTTTCAGTCTCAAAGCCCGGGGTCGACCCGACACTCATTCATTTCAAAGCCCTGCATCAGCATGGCGTCCCTTGCGTTTCCGCATTACCCCTTTACTGTTTCCACAGAACCTAGCCTTCAACTGGCGCTTGTAAATCCCTGTTCATGTCATGTTTTGTAATTCGCGTCATTCTCTCTCTCTCTTTCTCTCTTTTTCATTCATTTCTTCCGGACGAAATAAGTGCTTTTGTCTTTACTTAATTTTTTTACTTTTAGAATATGAAAGTCTAAGCTATTCATATTCTATAGTAAAATTTAAGTAAAGAGGGGCAGCTGTCAGCACCCAATTTCGTCCGGGAGTTCATTTCTCCTCGTCGCCTCTCTTTCTATTTCTTCACATGTGTATAGACAATATTATCTTTTAGTCTGTTAAAATCTAAAAAAACACAACAAAAAGAAATGAGTTAATTAATTAGTTAATTAGTTAATTATTAAATTAATTAATTAATTAATTTATCTTTTTTTTTCAAAAAATATTTGGGCCAATGGGCCTTCTTCTTTTTTCTTTTCTTTTCTTTTTCTTTTTTCCTCTTTTTCCTTCCTTCTCTTCCTTTTTTCTTTCTACCCTTTGTTTTGGGCCTAGACCCTTTTTTATTCGTAAATCCAGTTTTTTATTATTTATTTGATTGGGTCAAGAAATGTTTCTGGGCTTAGTGACATTGTCTTTCCTTTTGGATCTGTTTAAAATATTTTCTTTTTTCTTTTTTTCTGTTTCTTTTCATTTTCATAATTTTTTTTTTAAAAAAAAAAATAAAATAATAACTGAAATGGATTAATTAATTTGTTAGTTAATTAATTATTGATAGTTAGTTAATTAATGAAATAATTAAACATTTCAACAAAAAAAAAGTGTCAAGGTTTTCTGTAAAAAAGGCAATTGGACAGTTTCTGGCCCATTGTTTGTAAATTTCTTTTTTTCTTTCTTAAAAAAAGGGGGGAGAGACCCATTTTCTTCGCTTTTAAAAATAAAAATAAATTTTTTTATTTAGATTTGCTTTTTGGGCCATTTTGGACCCATTATTACAAAAAAAGAAAAAAGAAAAAAAACCCTTGTGGGCTAACAGCCCATTTTTCATTTCTTAATTATAAAAAAAGGAGGGAAGAAAGGGGATGCTGCAGCAGAGCAAGTTGCAATGCAACTTGCCCTGTCCTGGGCGGCTACAAGCATGGGCACAGCAGGGAAAGCAATCAATTTGCAGGCAAGTTCTGCATTAAAAAAGAGAGAAAATCTTGCCTATATATTAGGGAGAGAAAACTCGAGGAGGAGATCCCAAAATCAAAATTCAAAAAAATTGGTTTCTGAACATCCAAAAAACCAATTCAAAGAGGAACCGATTCTGTATCAAAGAAAACAGAGGAGTTCCTTTTTGCTTCACACAACCAATTTCAGAAGAGATTTGGGGAAGAAAACATACAAAGAAAACAAGGAGGAGGATTTGCAATTGTCAAGGAATAGGAACTGTAAAGCAAGCAGAGAAATCACATATTGGTATCAGTTTCTACTTGTTGTTTTCTTTATTACAACTTCAATTCCTACCTTTTCTAGTTTTCAGTCTGAAAGTGTTGTGTGTATAATAATAGAATCAGACAGAAATAGAATCCTCATGTTCAATTATACCAGTTCAAATCCAAAATATAAGGTCCCATAATACAGTCCAATGTACAGGTTCTATATCAAAATGGGATAAAATAAACAAGAATGAAAAAGGGGTAGAACCGTCTTCTCTCCCTTTTTGAGTAGCGGTTGCCACCCACCTCCCAGCCACCGTGGACTCCCGGAGAGGTCCAAGTCCATTGTTCCTTTTCCTTATCA
Organism: Sesbania bispinosa; assembly: GCA_026901365.1. Classification (NCBI taxonomy): domain Eukaryota; kingdom Viridiplantae; phylum Streptophyta; class Magnoliopsida; order Fabales; family Fabaceae; genus Sesbania; species Sesbania bispinosa. Next base: position 1,012,601 of record QLOH01000048.1, on the reverse strand, counting down.
TGTGAGAAGGAGAGCTAAAAAATCAAATTTTATGAAAAAGTGTCAGTAGAAAGAAAAAACCTTGACAGTAGAATGGAAAACCAAACCAGAAAGGGAAATAAAGGAACGAGAGAGAAGGGAGGGACTGCCGTACCTGCAGCTTCCTTGGCTGGCCGCGCCGCCGCGCCTGGCCGCCGTTCACCATCCCCGCGGCTGTTCACCACCGCCGGTAACCATCACCGCCGCAGCTCTCTGTCGAGAGCACTTCAGGCCGCCGTGCGCAACCGTATCCTCCGCCGCTGCCGCTGCCGTCGTATGCGGCCTCCCCTGCAGAAGTCCCTCCGTCCGCCGCTCCAAGCGGCTGATGTCCTTCTCCACCGCTCCGCCTCCGCGCTGCCGCCACTGCACGCGCGTCCGCCCTCCGCCGCCGCCGCACGTCGTCCAACAGCCGTAGCCGCGCTCTCCGTGGCCGCGAAAAAGGGGCGGCTGCCCCTTCTTCCCTCTCCCTCGCGCGGCCTCTTCCTCGCGCCACCACCGCCGTTTGAAATGGCCGCGGGCTACCGATCGCCCCACTCCCTCCGAGCCGCCGCTGCGCGGCCCTCCCAGCCTCTCCGCCGCTGTCTGCGGCTTTCCCGAGCCCCTCATGCGCCGCCGCTGCATCGACGACGGTGTTTGCGGCCGTCTCCCTAGCATGCAAGGGGGAGGCCGCCCCCCCTTCTCCTTGCCCCTTCCTTCTCCTTTTTTTTTTAACCTAACCCTAAAAAGTGAGATGAAAGAGTGAATGAGAGAGTGAGAGAATGAGAAGCTTCTAGCTTCTCTAAAAATAAACCGGCCCACTCCCCCCCTTTTTCTTTCTTTTTTTTTTCTTCTTTCCTCCTTTTCTTTCTTTTATTTTGTGTTATGTTTTTAAAAAAAATTTGGTACCAAGGCTGGGCTTCTCACCCAACCCAGCCCATTAAAAATAATAATAAAAAAAAACAAAATAAAAAAGAAGAGATAATAATAATAAATAATGGTAGAATTTAATTAGTAAATAAATAGTAATTAGGATTTTTTATGTTATCTCTGTTGTGTGTGGGGCCAATGATGCAATCTGAGGCCCAATTTTATTTCGTTGTGTGTAATTTTGTTAATTTTCTGTGTTATTACTCGTCTCATTTTCTTTTGACCCACCATCTTGTATTTATTTGTAAATATTTATTTCTTTTATCTGGTCTGCTTTAAATAATTATGAATATCTATCTGCCGTGAATTTTAGCCGCTGTTGTAAATAGTACTCGTTTATAACTTAGGACACGTGTAAATGCGGTTAGTTTAATTCACTCTTTTTTAACAAAATAAAAACAAAATAATAATTTTTTCTAAAAAATAACCGATCACGTTAATGGAATAGCATTTCTATCCTTTAACGTATTTTTTTAAGAAAAGCGAAGTAATTGAGTATAGTCATTTACTAGCTCAGTTATGTGTTTTTCCTGAAAATAATCTCTTCCAAAAAATATAATAATTTCTTTTTCAAAAACTATGTTGATTGAATAGCATTTCTATCAATAACGTAAAAAGAAAAATATTGAGTATAGTCATTTACTAGCTCAATAATGCACTTAATCTCAAATCTCTTCCAAAAATAATTTTTTCAAAAACTACGTTGATTGAATAGCATTTCTATCAATAACGTAAAAAAGAAAAATATTGAGTATAGTCATTTACTAGCTCAATAATGCGCTTAATCACAAATCTCTTCCAAAAATAATTTTTTTCAAAAAACTACGTTGATTGAATAGCATTTCTATCAATAACGTAAAAAGGAAATATTGAGTATAGTCATTTACTAGCTCAATAATGCGCTTAATCTCAAATTTCTTCCAAGAATAATTTTCTAAAAAGATTATTACGTTAATTGAATAGCACTTCTATCAATAACGTAAAAAAGGGAAATATTGAGTATAGTCATTTACTAGCTCAATAATGCGTGAAATTTCAAATTTTAAATTTCTTTTCAAAAAAATAATTCTCTAAAATGTTTCACGTTAATTGAATAGCATTTCTATCAATAACGTAAAAAAGGGAAAAATATCGAGTATAGCCATTTGCTAGCATCGACTCTGCTAAAAAAATAAATTTTCTTCTTTCTTTGAATAAAAAAACTTCCAAAAACAATTTCCTCATTTTCCTTTCTTTTAAAAAATAAAAAAAATCAATTTCTTTCAAAAACAAAGTCAATCTTTTTCCAATACGTTGTCAGAACTACGTAGCTTTGATTTCTCCATTGCACCTGGGGATACGTAGGAGCGGGAACCGGACCCGTCAAGCCAAAATAAACAAAAAATGTTTTTTCCTCTTTTTAATCCAAATTCAATTCTTTTTAACTTAGGTTATTTATTTAAAAAAAATACAAAAAAATAAATAAAAAAAAAACAAAAATAATTTTCATTTTCATAAAAAGGGGTAAAACGAATATTTTCAAAGTTAACAAGTTTTGCACAATTAATTAGAGGTAACCGTTTTTTCAAACGGATGTTGTAGGGTGCTAATACCTTCCCTACACATAAATGACTCCCGAACCCAAATCTGGTTCGAAGACCATTTTTCTTTTAAAGGGTTTTTCCAAATGTTTTCCCTTAAAATAAACTTTGGTGGCGACTCCATTGAAACTCAATTTTTCCAATATGTTTCGCCGACCCGTCGTGACCCGGTTTCGACAACACCATATGAGATATAGACTGGGAAAAGACCTAGTATGTCTTTTATGTAAGATTTAGGGTTGTTAAGCTTATGTGAAATGCCAAGTCTCAGATAAGCTAGGACCCAAATCAAATAAGTGCTTATTTGTGGGATACCCAAAAGAGTCTATGGGTTACTACTTCTATAATCCTAACAAAGGCAAAGTGTTTGTCGCTAGGACTGTTGTATTCTTAGAGAGAATTTGTCTCTAAGAAAATAAGTGGGAGGAAAGTAGAACTTGAAGAAATTCAAGTAACATAGAGTAGCAATGAGCCAGTAATGGAACAAGAGCAGATACCACAAAGTGTTGTGGAGCCACCTGCTCAAGTAGCGCAAGACTTGCGTAGGTCAGATAGGATACGTCACCAACCTGAGAGATATGGTTTCCTTGTGTCTCAGGAAGGGGATGTACTGCTAATGGATCAAGATGAACCAGTGATCTACCAAGAAGCTCTTTTGAGTCCAGAATCTGAGAAATGGCTTGATTCCATGAGATCTGAAATGGATTCCATGTACACTAACATGGTATGGACCTTGATTGAGCCACCCGAAGGGATAAAACCCATAGGGTGCAAGTGGGTTTTCGAAAGGAAACTGACATGGATGGTAATGTAAGTACCTTTAAAGCACAGTTGGTGGCTAAGGGTTTCACGCAAATTCATGGTGTAGACTATGATGAAACCTTTTCCCCAATTGCCATGCTCAAATCTGTTCGAATCTTGCTTTTTATTTGCAACTTACCATGATTCTGAAATCTGGAAAGTTGATGTCAAGACAGCCTTCCTAAATGGAAGCCTTCTTGAAGATATGTATGTGATACAACCTAAAGGTTTTGTTATACCTAAAGGTATGTAAGTTACAACGATCCATTTATGGATTAAAGCAAGCTTCTAGAAGCTGGAATCTTCGTTTTGATGAAGCTGCTAAAGCAGTTTGGTTTCATTAAAAGTAAAGATGAACCTTGTGACTACAAAATGGTTAGTGACAGCATAGTGGTTTTTCTGGTTTTGTATGTAAATGACATACTCCTCATAGGAAATGACATTCCTACACTTCAGTCTGTAAAGGCTTGGTTAGGAAATTCTTTTCTTATGAAAGATTTGGGCGAAGCAACCTATGTGTTAGGTATCAGGATCTATAGAGATAGATCATTACTTGGCCTAAATCAAAGTACATGCATAGACAAGGTGTTAAAAGCGGTTTAACACGCAAGATTCTAATAAAAGGAATTTTGCATATGTCACATGGTATAAGCCTATCTAAGGCTCAATCTCCTTCCAGTAAAGAAGAGAGAGATCGCATGAGTAAGATTCCTTATGCATCTACTATAGGGTCTATCATGTATGCCTGTTATGTACTCGACCAGACATATCATATGCTTTAAGCATGACTAGCAGATACCAGTCTGATCCCGGTGAAGGTCACTGGACAACAGTCAAGAACATCCTTAAGTACTTGAGAAGAAATAAGGATTTGTTCTTGATATATATGGAGGTGTGGAAGAGCTACTTGTAAAGGTCACACTAATGCTAGCTTCCAAACCGACAAAGATGATTCAAGATCGCAATCAAGTAATGTGTTTTGTTTCAATGGTGGCGCTGTGAGCTAGAAAAGTTCCAAGCAGGAAACAGTCGCTGATTCTACCACACTAACAAAAACCCTTGTGTAGCAGAAGCATGAAGGGCTCACTAGATCATTAGGCATAAGAGTTATGTCTGAATGTCTCTAGTTGATGACAACCAGTCAGTGGACCTCTAAACTGACAGCTGATGGCTAGGGTCAACATTGGAGCTGCTTGAAATGTTTGGAGCTGAACCAAGCATGAGTCTTCCTTCATGAGGGAGGGGATGATGACAACCAGTCAGTGGACCTCTAAACTGACAGCTGATGGCTAGGGTCAACATTGGAGCTGCTTGAAATGTTTGGAGCTGAACCAAGCATGAGTCTTCCTTCATGAGGGTCAACCCTTGGTCAACCCTTGACCATTGACCAAGAAGCCAAAGTCAACATGCAAGGCTCAACTTAATTAGGAATCAATATAATTAGGATTTATGATGTAATTAGGATTTGTGTTGTAATTAGGACATGTTTGTCATTTTCCTTAATTAGGGGCGACACTTACCTATGGGTTTAGTGGTTAGTAGGATACCTTACTAGGAGATGTAGAGGGTCATGGGTTCTAATCCCACCTAGGATAGGAAATTCACTCATCTTGTATTTTCCTATGTAAATGGGCGCATAATTGGGAGGTTTATTGGCTTAAGGCTTAGCTTAGCCATACACCTTTAGGGGCTTGGGTTCAAATCCCACTTAGGATGGGATTACACCCATCATTTTATTTTTCCCCTTTTATTCCTTCATGAAGCCGCCCCTCCCCTCTTCAACTCCTATATAAAGGAGTCTTCTCCTCTTGTACTAACACAATTGAATTTTGAAGTAAAGGCATTATGCCCAATTTTCTCCTCCCTTTGTAAGTTGAGAGAGGCTTGGTGGTTGTTTCTCAAACCATACTGAGACTTATCTAATTCTCCTGAATTAGTGGTGTCTGACACTGGACTTATTTGCTGCAAGTGGACTCTTGCTTCAGTGGCGTCCTTCCCATTTCTTCCTCTCCACTTTTTCTTTCATTTTCTCTCATTTTCCTTCATTTTCTTGCGTGAATTAGCTACTGCCCAGCCACTAATTTTCGCATTTTAATGCTTGTTTTTCAATTCTAATCGGTGGTTTTTGCTCAATTCTAGATCCTACAACTATCCGGCTATCAATTGGTCATCAGAGCTTGTTGAATTTGAGCAAAATTGGAGCTACAAGGCCGTGGGTACTGCACCTATTTAGTGCAGAATTTTCATTCAATTAGTGTAATTCCATCCCTCTTTTCAATTGTAATTTGGACTTGGACTGTTTCCCGGGCCCGAGGTGCCTTTCTGCTGCTATCAGCACTTGTCTGTCTTGATTGATTTGCTTGAATTCTTGCTAGTTGGGGGCTGTTTTGGGCCGCTAATTCCCACCCCCTAGGTGTTTGTTTAAATGCCTCTTTAATTGCTCATACTTGTTCTTGAGTGATTCTTGCAAATTAATTGATATAACTGCTTGTTTGTGGTGAAGTGTGGTAAGAAGAGGCATTGTTGTCTTCATTTTTCCAAAGATCGTTCACCTACATTTCTCCCCTTCACCATTAATTGTTCATCCCCCATATTCATCTCTTTACTTTCCGCTTTAATTTTCTGCCATTTAATTTCCGCTTCTCCCCATCCTTTTAATTTCTGCTCTCCCCTTTACATTCAGCCATTTACATTTCTGCTCTCCCCATCCTTTTAATTTCCGCTTCCCCCCTTTACTTTCAGTCATTTATTTTCAGTCCTCCCCATCCTTTTAATTTCCGCTTCCCCTTTACATTTCTGTTCTCCCCATCCTTTTACTTTCTGCCATCCCCTTCTACATTCTGCCATTTACATTTCCGTCCTCCCCATCCTTTTAATTTCAGTTTCCCCCCTTTTATTTTCTTGCCATTTATTTTTGCGCAATTTTTCCTTATTATTTTTGCCATTTTTGCGCATTTTTGGGCTCTTGTGTTGTTCAATTTCCTACTCTTGTTATGTCTGTTTGATTGGCTGATTGCAAATTTGGATTGACTGCTATCTCTACCTTGGACTTTCCCTGTTTGATTGTGCAAAACGCTCACCTATAGGATCTTTTTTGGTTCATAGTATTGGAAGAAGATCAACAAATTCTAATTGTTGATTTTCCTTCAAATTTTAATTCCAATCTTAAAATTGAACCAAGCGCGTTTCTGTGACCATACCGGTTTTGTATAATCAACAAGGAAGTGCTAAGCAATTTTTTTGGCCATTTTTGAAATCAAGTTGCCATTACGTTTTTACAGTTTTTAGAAATCAGTTTATTCATTATTTTTGCTTTTCTAGGCCATTTGGACCAGTTTACTGTCAGAAAATTCCAAAAATATTACAGTAGGTACAGTTAATTTTCTTTTCATTGTGTACAAATTTCTGTAATTTTCTGTTGGGAAAAAAAGACAAAAAAAAAGAGAGAGAAAGAAAAGGCAAGAAAAATACAAAGGGTACGTACGTGCCAAAAAATAGAAAAAGAGGTGTAAAAAGCAAAAAAGGGTGCAAAAGTCAACAACAAGGAAGAAAAAGTCAAAAAAATTCAAAAAAGTAGAAAAACAAAAACAAAGAAGTATCCCAACAATACAGTAACAGTTTTACTGTAATTTTCTGTTTCATTTTCCCTGTATACCGTAATTGAGTTGTATTTGCTGTTTTCTTAAAAACGACAATTTGGCAACTCTTTTCAAAAATCACCAAAAACAATTCTCTTTGCAATTTCTTCCGTCTTGTCTTGTTTGCTGTCTTCTCTTGTGTATAAGCTTGTTTGAGTGCCAGCTTTTCTTGTTTGTCATATCAATTCTTTGTTTTGTCTTAGGATTTTCCAATCTTCTTCCAGTAGGTATTTTTCTTTGTTAGTGCACTTCTATTTGGGTAAGGGTTAAGACTTAGACTCACGTTGGTCTTTGCAACTTCTAATCAACCTCCAACCGAGTAGAAGAGGCAAGAGAGTTTTCATTATAGAAAAAGCCCAAAAAGAGTGACATACACGAGTGTTAACATTCCATCGAGTGTAAACACTTAGTGAGTGGAAAGGTCCAAAATTCTTGAAAATCAAAAGAAAAATTTTAACAATGGGTAGTAGGAACTCACCACCTCCTTCACCTAGAACTTTAAGGTATAGGGCCGAGTTGCAACATGCAATTCAAGACATGGCCAGAATGATGAGGCATGAGATGAGTGAACTTAGGAATGAACTAAGTGGGAATTGGAGGGAGAGAAGGCATTCTTCTCGAGAAGGAGGAAGTGAGGATAGGTATAGTGTGGTTAGGAGTGAAGATAGGTACCATGCTGAGAGTAGTGAGGGAGAGAGACACTCTAGCCATACCTATAGGAGAAGGGAAAGAGAAATAGAGCATAGAAGGCCTAGGAGGCGTGAGGAACCTAGAGGGTTTAGAGAAGACTACTATGAGGAAATCCCTAGGAGAGAAAGAGAGGAGTATTATGAAGAAAATCCTAGGAGGCATAGGAGAGAGCATAGGAGAGAAGAAGAGCCTAGAAGGGAACAAGGTTTTAGAGGGGTAAAAATAGAAGTCCCAACCTTTAATGGTAGAAATGATGTAGAACAATACCTAGAATGGGAACTTAAAATTGAACAAATTTTTAGTTGCCATAGGTATAGGGAAGAGGAAAAGGTTAAAATTGCCTCTCTAGAATTCAAGAACTACGCCTTAGTTTGGTGGCATCAGCTTCAGGCTGAAAGAAGAAGGTGCAATGCTCCTTTGGTTTCCTCTTGGGAGGAAATGAAGTCCATCATGAGAAAGAGGTTCATACCTCAACATTACACTAGGGAGTTGCACATCAAACTCCAAACTCTTAAGCAAGGATCTAAGAGTGTAGATGAGTACTTTAAGGAAATGGAACTTGCTTTAATTAGGGCCAACATAGTTGAGGATAGTGAAGCAACTATGGCTAGGTTTATCAATGGACTTAATTTCGACATAAGGGACATAGTGGAATTGCATCCTTATGTAGAAATGGAGGACTTGGTACACCAAGCCATTAAAATTGAAACTCAACTAAAAAGAAAGGGTAGCTATAAAAGAGGAAACACTAGTTTTACAACTAGGAACAAGGAAACCCTAAAAGAAGATAAGGGAAAGAGCCTAGAGAAGGATGAACCTAAGGTTCCTAGGGTTACTTCTAACCCCACTCCTTCTACTAAAAAGGAAGAGCCCTCTACCTCCACAAGAAACATCAAATGTTTCAAGTGTGATGGCAAGGGACACATAGCTTCCCAATGCCCAAATAGGAGGGCAATGTTGGTTAAAGAGAATGGAGAATACACTAGTGCAAGTGAGAATGAACAAAGTGAGGATGAGGAAAAAGAGACTAGTGAAGAAGAGAATGAAATTAAGAAAGAAGTATATAGGACCGAGGGTAAACTTTGCATGGTGAGAAGGTCCCTAGGAAATCAAATAATAAGAGAAGATGAACAAAGGCAAACTGTCTTCCACACTAGATGCATGGTAGAGGGACGGATTTGCTCCCTAATTGTTGATGGTGGAAGTTGCACTAACATTGCAAGTGCAAGAATGGTGGAAAAACTTGGTTTATCTACCACTCCCCACCCCAGACCATACAAGTTATCTTGGATATGTGATGATGGGGAAATGGAAGTAAATAAGCAAACTCTCACCTTTATTTCCATAGGTGATTATGATGATAATGTTCTTTGTGATGTTGTACCTATGGATGCCACACATATCTTGTTGGGTAGGCCTTGGCAGTTTGATAAGAGAGCCATCCATGATGGATACTCTAATCAAATATCTTTTAAACATGATGGAGCTAAAATTACTTTGATGCCAATGTCAATCCAAGAAATATGTGAGGATCGAGCTCACATGAAGAGAGAGATAGAACTTGAGAAAATTAAGAGACTTAAGATAGGAGATGAGGATAGAAAGAAAAAGAAAGAAGAAACATCGAGAGTAATGATAGAAAAGGTGAAAACCAAAGAAAGACAAAAAAATAAAAGGGAAGTCATGTTATTACTTCATCAATTCAAAACTGCTGATCTTAATTGTTTTGAAGGAGATCAAGAAAGGGAGCTGCTGATTATGGAAAGAGGGCGTAGCAACACTACAAGGGAGTTTCCTCTAACCTTATCTCCTGTTTCTTCTTCTTCTTCCACTTCCCTTCTTTCTTCCACCACTCTTTCTTTCACCAAAACTCCCTACATGATTCCCAAGTACTATTGTAATGAGAATTAGAGGATACATACTTGGGAATAATGAGTCTTCTTTTCTATGTTGACTAGGTGCGCAAGGATGTCATTGTTGAAGACCTAGCAAGGATTCACTAATCCTAAAGGGAAGCCGCCACCTTATCCTCTTTGTCATCCATTCTTTATTCCTCTTCTACCCCTTATATTCTTCTCATTTTTCAGATTTGAGGAAAAATGCTTTTCAAGGGGGAGGGGATGATGACAACCAGTCAGTGGACCTCTAAACTGACAGCTGATGGCTAGGGTCAACATTGGAGCTGCTTGAAATGTTTGGATCTGAACCAAGCATGAGTCTTCCTTCATGAGGGAGGGGATGATGACAACTAGTCAGTGGACCTCTAAACTGACAGCTGATGGCTAGGGTCAACATTGGAGCTGCTTGAAATGTTTGGAGCTGAACCAAGCATGAGTCTTCCTTCATGAGGGTCAACCCTTGGTCAACCCTTGACCATTGACCAAGAAGCCAAAGTCAACATGCAAGGCTCAACTTAATTAGGAATCAATATAATTAGGATTTATGATGTAATTAGGATTTGTGTTGTAATTAGGACATGTTTGTCATTTTCCTTAATTAGGGGCGCCACTTACCTATGGGTTTAGTGGTTAGTAGGATACCTTACTAGGAGATGTAGAGGGTCATGGGTTCTAATCCCACCTAGGATAGGAAATTCACTCATCTTGTATTTTCCTATGTAAATGGGCGCATAATTGGGAGGTTTATTGGCTTAAGGCTTAGCTTAGCCATACACCTTTAGGGGCTTGGGATCAAATCCCACTTAGGATGGGATTACACCCATCATTTTATTTTTCCCCTTTTATTCCTTCATGAAGCCGCCCCTCCCCTCTTCAACTCCTATATAAAGGAGTCTTCTCCTCTTGTACTAACACAATTGAATTTTGAAGTAAAGGCATTATGCCCAATTTTCTCCTCCCTTTGTGAGTTGAGAGAGGCTTGGTGGTTGTTGCTCAAACCATACTGAGACTTATCTAATTCTCCTGAATTAGTGGCGTCTGGCACTGGACTTATCTGCTGCAAGTGGACTCTTGCTTCAGTGGCATCCTTCCCATTTCTTCCTCTCCACTTTTTCTTTCATTTTCTCTCATTTTCCTTCATTTTCTTGCGTGAATTAGCTGCTGCCCAGCCACTAATTTTCGCATTTTAATGCTTGTTTTTCAATTCTAATCGGTGGTTTTTGCTCAATTCTAGATCCTACAACTATCCGGCTATCACTAGTGCAAGTGGGAGATTGTTAGGAATATGCACTAGAGACTTATATGTTTATGAACATCCATCACTTGTATCATGTTGTTTTATAAAGGCAACTTATTCTTTTAGAATATAATTAATTTCCTTAGAATAGTAAGCTCAAATTTCATAAGAAATTAAGTAGATGACTTGATCGTGATATCTTATGAAGAACTATTCTTAAATAGTCCCTAGTCAAGTATCATCATAGGACAAAGATGCATTTAGACTAGTATGTGAGTTCATTGATGATCACATCTCACGGATCATGGATATGAGATATCATGTGCTCACATAGGTACACATTAAGAGTAATGGGGTACTGGACAGACCCACCTTAAGAACGTTGCATGGATTGTTACATAAGTGTCATGAACGTTTCTTAAATTGATAAGTGTTATATGAAGTCCTTCGACCTGAAATCACTACGATTCCTACATAAGGAATTATATGTTTTAATTATCATCAAATGTTGCCTATAACAGGGTAATCATAAAGTTGGTTTTTGGACATATAATAAATTATGTGGAGGAATGTGAGTGCCCTAGATGGGATTTGTCCATCCTATGTAATAGGAGTTATATCTGTAGGCCTCTTGATAAAGTGAGACTGCAAAATGCATGGCCATGCTCAGGAGGATAAACATGAGATGTTTATTTTCTGTACAGTCTACTTGGGAATCAAGAAAATATAAATTGAACTCTACAAGGTTGACACTTTCCATGCCCTTGTGTTCAATTAGATATTTGGACAAAGGGATAGATCATATAAATTATTATCATAAAATAGGATTCGTCAAAGTTGTTGATATTCTCAATATTTGGATAGTGATGTATTGCTAGATGTCGCTCACTATTTATGATATTAAATATAAAAGGTTTTTATTTTAATATCGTAACCAAATATTAAAAGCCTATTGGGTCACACGCATACAACAAGCCACTAGGAAAAGGATAATAATTCTAATTTAATTTAATTAGAATTATTACATAATGGGCTAGGCCCATAAGTGTGAGGGTTAAGTGAGTGAAGTGGTAAAACCCTAGCAACCACTCTATAAATAGAGCATGAGATGCACTACCCCATACACATATGAGCAACCGCTTTTTACTCTCTAAGGCTACTAGCAGAGTTGAGGAGGGTTTCCTAGTTCAGCTGTTGACGTGGATACCAATAGAGACGCATCTGCTCTTGCCTCATTTATAATCCTAATAAGGTACGACCTTTCGTTTCAATACCTTTTATGCCTTGATTCGTGTTTTCGTTAAACGATTATAACAAGGGAGGGAATCCATTTATTTCCGCTGCACCCTGACCACATGCTTGATTCCCTTCAAGTTGAGCCAATCAAATAAGGTCTAAATTTTTCTAATGCATACACTATTGCTAACAGTTCTTTTTCAGTGGTTGCATAATTAACTTGTGCTTTAGTAAGAACTTTACTAGCATAATGTATAGCATAGAAAACCTTAGACTTTTTTTGTCCTAAAACTGCCTCTATAGCATAATCACTAGCATCACACATCAATTCAAAATCCAAGTTCCAATCAGGAGCAATTATCACAGGAGCAGAAATCAATTTTTGTTTCAATAAGTTAAAAGTAGTTAAACATTCAGCATCAAAATTAAAAGGAGTATCCTTGTTAAGAAGATTGCTGAGTGGCTTTGCTATTTTTGAGAAATCCTTGATAAATCTCCTATAGAAATCGGCATGTCCCAAAAAGCTTCTGACTCCTTTCACAATTATTGGTGGTGGTAGCTTCTCAATGACCTCCACTTTTGCCTTGTCCACCTCAATGCCTCTAGCAGAAGTTTTGTTGCCTAGTACCACGCCTTCAGTCACCATAAAGTGGAACTTCTCCCAGTTCAACACAAGATTAGTGTCAACATATCGCTTCAGTATGGTGTTCAGGTTCTCCAAGAAGTCATCAAATAAAGCTCCAAAAACTGAGAAGTCATCCATGAAGACTTCTATGCACTTCTCCACCAAATCTGAGAAGATGGCAAGCATGCATCTCCGAAAGGTTGCCGTTGTGTTGCTGATAAGTGTAAAATATGTGATATTTTCCTATGTTTTTATTACACTTATCAAGGCTAAAATAATGATTTATGCCCCAAAATAATCCCTTTTTATGAATAATTGTAATAATTGTAATTATTTGGTTTGAATTTGAATTTGATGCTATTTTGATTAGAAATCTGTTATTTTGTGCAGATTTATGGAAGATTTGAAATAGAAGAGAAAATAACATTAAATGGGGAGATTGTTTGCAGATTTAAAGTTTAAATGAGGACAAAATAAAGATAAGATTAGTAGCCATTTAAACAAAGGATCATGTGGATAACTTTCCCCAATTTGAATTCAAGTTCAAATAAATACAAAATCAAGCCAGAAAAGGGAAACAAGGAAAACCAATCAAGCAAAAGCAAGATCAGAAAGAGATCAAGTGGATAAATGAGGAATTGAAGAAAGTCTACAGCGTGTTTCACGCTTCACTTGCGCTTAGCGCAGGTGGAGCGCAGCTTACAGGGGGACACGCTTCATCTGAGCTTACGCAGGTGAAGCGCAAGTCACGCACCAGCTTTTTAAATTCAAATACAGATTGATCTCTTCCAGATTTAAATTAGGGTTTTCCTTAGTCTATAAATAGTACCTTTTGCATAGATCTAAAGGAGGCTTTTAGAGAGAACAGAGGAGAGAGGCATAGAATAGAAAGATAGACACACAAGGATTGAAGAAGGTGACAGAGTCTTCAGTGGTTAGTGATGGCTACCATGAGTAGCTAAGCTCTCCAGTAGGATTGGATGTAGTGGATTCAATCCCCAAGTGTATGTGAATTCTCTTGTTTTTTATTATAAATCCTTATTTTTAATTATATCGGTACTTTTATGCTGTTCTTAATTCATTACTTCCGCGCGTGCGCCGGAGTCGTAGGCTAGTGATCAGGATAACGAAGAATGAGATTTCCGGCTATTTCGAAATACATTGTTTCTCAGTTTTCAGTGCATTCAGTTGTAAGCCGGTTTCGACCGTGAGTTAAATAAGTCGGCCTTTGTGCTTTTAGTTAAGAAAATTAAGTAATTATGTGAAAACTTGACTTCGGTCCAGTAATGGGTGGGATACGTCCCCGGGAAAGACGTTTCCCGTAGTCTGAGCTCAGTTCTAACTCCAGTTTAAGTGATAAGATCATGCCTGCTGGGCACAGCAGTGAGTTGCATCATAATTGCATTATATTGAGTTGATTGTGATGTATGAGTTTTATGCCATAACTATTATGTATTAGAATTGTATACATATCCTTATCTTGAGTTAAAATAAGTTATTCTTTGTAAAGGATTAGAATTTAGTATAAGCTTGGTGCTGCATTTTATGTAATTGTTTCCCCACACTGCAATTGCATAGTTGTACTCGCTGAGACCGTAGTCTCACCCCACGTTTCGGGGATATACTCTAGTTTGTGCAGGGAAATTCCAGATTATTGTGAAGGAATGGAAAGAAACTGTGGAGAGGAACTCTACTCTCAGTGAGAAGACATGCTTAGTAGAAGTAGATTCTTCCAATAATGATAGTTAACTAATTTTCATTGTATTTGAATTCTGTTTAGCCACGGAGGCTTAGTCATAGATATTCATGTATGTAATTAGTATCAGCTTAAGCAAATCGTTGGATAGCCTAAGCGATTGTTTGATTATATCGAAACCGAAGCGAAATAATTTTAGAGATTCGGGAATAGTGTTTCCAACGGGCACTAATTCTGAGTTTAGAAATTAGGACGTTACACCTAGACATTGGAAACCTAACCTCCGATTGCTAAAAGTACTCATTAATTATATGGAAATATAGGTGGAATCTGATGATTGAATTGTTTTGGTGAGTGACAGCCCGTTCATAGGAGCATCTATAGGAACATATAGTTAATTGATAGTAACATAATTGAAAGTTAATTGTATGTTAGGGATAAACGGGATCTTGTGATTGATGGGGTAGTGACAGCCCTTGAATGAAGAGCGTTTATAGGGAAGTACAATTAATGGACGATTCAAACAAACGGAACAATAATTAATTAATTAAGAGCTTAATGAGCCGAGGGTAATTTGTCGCTTGGGAGAGCTCGCATGGATTATATTTGAGTGGTAGGCTACTGGTAACTCGGGGTTTTATCAATTCAGTTTGGCTAAGGTATAATTAATAACAAATTTATAATTAAAAGAAGGGATTCACCTACATAAGGGGTGCGAAGAAGCGAAGTCGAATCCTAATCCAAGTAAATCTATCTTCCCTTATTTTATTGCTTACTTTTCTTTTTGCCATTTAAATTCCGCACATTAATCATTCTCTTAAAAAGTTGCTCACTTGGTAATTCGATCACTAAAATCTTGCAAGGTGAATCGCTCCCTGTGGATACGATACTTTATACTTACTATTATACTGCTGAACTTTTGGTACGCTTGCCAGAATTTCATCAAGTATTTTTGGCGCCGTTGCCGGGGAGCGGTGTTTCACTTCGTTTAACCTTGGGAGGTCGAATTATCAAGTTTATCTTTTTAATTTTCTGTTTATTTTAAATTTTTCGTATTAAAAAAAATTGAATTTAAATTTGAAGTTAAAATTCAAATTTATTTTATCTTATCTATTACCTTATCCTTTTCAAGTTCTTTTTGTTTATGCTTTTAAGAGGCTAGGTGTCCCCAAGCCAATTAAATTTCGATCCAGAAATAGAGAGGATAGCCAGGAGGAATAGAAGTAGAAACAAAAGAAGGAGAAGAAGAATATTAGCTGAAGAACCTAAGTACATGGCAGAGGAACAACCCAGAAGAAGGACTCTAGGAGATTATGTTATGCACCAGGGCCCTCGCTATCATTCTAGCATTGTAGTACCTGCAATTGCAAAGACCTTGGAATTAAAAGCTGCTCATCTCAACCTCATAAATGCTAATCAATTCGCAGGATTGGATCACAAGGATCCACATAGTCACCTTTCTAATTTTTATGAATTGATAGGCACTATGGGATTTGAAGAAGGAGACTTCGAATCTATTTACTTACGTCTTTTTCCTTTCTCTTTGATAGGTAAAGCGAAGGAATGGTTGCAGTCCCATCCAAATCAAAGTTTAAATGCTTGGGGAATTGTAGAAGACAAGTTTCTAAATAGATTTTTCCCAGCAGGGAAACATATCCAAGCAAAAACAGATATATCCACTTTCAAGCAGGGAGCTGATGAGCCACTTTGTGAAGCCTGGGAAAGATACAAGACCTTGCTGCGAAAATGTCCGAATCACGAATATGAAGACATTGCTCAGTTAAACATCTTTTGCAAGGGACTCAGACCGGATTCCAAATCATTTATTGATACGGCAGCAGGAGCGACTATCTTGTCAGTGGATGCTGAAAGGGCTATTGCAATCATTGAGAATTTTGCCCAAAACGATCAACAAGCCCAATATGGACGGCAACCATCTCAGATTCAGAAAAAGGGGATGCTAGAACTTAATTCAAGTGATGCCATCTTTGCTGAAAATAAACTGATTAAGAGACAAATGGAGGCACTCACAGAGGCATTGAAAGCACTCCCTCAGCAGCTCAAAGCTGTTCAATCTCAACCAGTCCAAACCCAACCATTGATATGTGACTTCTATGGAGGAGACCATCCAAATGGTCAATGTTCTTTTCAAGACACACAAGCATAGCAAGTCAATTTCATGGGAAATCAGAGGGGGCAAGGAAGTTTCTCCAATAACAACAACCTATATTCTCAAGGGTGGAGGAACAACCAAACCAACTCTGGTTGGGGGCAGAATGGTGGAAATAGATAGACTCCTTATCAGCAACAGCAACCATTAGTGCATGACAAACTCTCTAGGTTGAAAGAAAAGATTGATGCCTTCATATCAGGATTTGAAGGGTTTAAAAAGAATAATGATGCATCAATCAAAGCGTTGGAAAATCAAGTGGGCCAGCTAGCACAAGAGATGGGAGAATTTAAGAAAGGTCACTTTTCATCGAATACTCTTACCAACCCCAAGGAACATTGCAACTCGATTGCTACTGATGGCAACAAGTCAGAAGATAGTGAGGTAGAAGAGGAGAGCCTTATCTTTGAAGAACAGTTACCCCAAGAGGAAAGAGTCCAAATATAGTTTGAGACAGAAGAAAGCCAAGAGGCAGCATCAGAAAAAGAGGAAGAGGAACCCAAGGAGGTCTTCATTACAAGAAAGTCACCTGATCCAGGTAAGTTTACTATTCCCTTGTTTATTGGAGACTTACCTACCACTCATGCTTTACTAGATCTTGGAGCGAGCATCAACTTGATGTCGCTATCGTATTTTAATAAGTTGGGTGTTTTGAAGGTTAAACCTGCTAATGTAAAGTTATTGCTTGCAAATAAGTCTACTCAAAGCCTTTATGGGATTATTGAGGATCTACCAGTGAGAGTGGATAAGTTTGTATATGCAGTGGACTTTTTTATTGCAGGGACAAAGGAGGAGGATATCGATGTCCCCCTCATATTAGGAAGACCATTTATGAAAGCTGCCAAAATAATTGTTGATGTTGATAAAGGGGAGTACCAGGTAAGCTCAAATAATGAAAGTATCATCTTTCATATTGATAGAGGAAGCCCCAATATCTTGAAAACTCCAGAAAAGAATGGAATAGATCCTACTGATGGGATCTATCAATTCCAAGCAAAGTTGCGGAAAGATAAGAAGAAAGGAGTGTTCATTGCTGATAATGACCCAAAGAAGAAAAAGAATGTTTCCGGATTTCTGAGGAAACCAAGAATGAGAGTAAAGCAGCCAGAATCTATTTGGGAGTTCAAGTATAAAAAGAGAAAAAGATCAACATCAGACACTGAAGAAGAAGAAGAAAGTAGTGAAGAAAGTGAAGGAAGATTGAACAAGTGGCATGGAGGATGGGAGCTTAAAGGAAGGACAGGAACAGAATCAACCATCATCCTCCAATTGAGGCCACCATAAAAAATAAAAGAACCAGGCGTCGGGCTAGAAGACGTTAAACAAGTGCTTTCTGGGAGGCAACCCAGAAATTTTTAATTTGCTTTCATTTTATTTTTGTTTTTCATTATTTAGTTTTTGTTTGTTGAGTCTATACTTGTATAGAATAGGACAAGGTTAAGTAAAGGATTACAATTTAAAAGGGTATGAATAACAGTGAAAAGTAGGGAGAGAATAAAATTTCGGTACCTGCGCTTCACCTGCGCTTAGCGTAGGTAAAGCACAGAATTAATGTTGTTCTCTGACTTTCACGTTTCACTTGCGCTACAGCGCAAGTGAAGCGTGTGCGCAG
Source organism: Sesbania bispinosa (assembly GCA_026901365.1). Lineage (NCBI taxonomy): Eukaryota > Viridiplantae > Streptophyta > Magnoliopsida > Fabales > Fabaceae > Sesbania > Sesbania bispinosa. Next base: position 994,494 of record QLOH01000048.1, on the reverse strand, counting down.
TGCTTCAACTTCCTGAAGCACGCGTTGTACCTGCGCTAAGCGAGGGTGCAGCGTAGGTGCGCGCGTTTAGGTTTTTCTTAAAACCTAAATGAGGGAAGGTCATTCAAACCTTCCCTCTTCAGTTGCTTGTCATTTTCTCTGAGTGTTCAAACCTTCTTTGACCCTTTTTACTTCCATATTCCTTCCTTTACCTTTTTTGAGGCTATACCAGGTATGTTTTTATAGTTTTGGTCATTTTGCACCGATCAGAATTTTGATTTTTGTTTTTATTTGAGCAGAAACCTTAGGGTAGGAAACTTAGGCTTTCAGGACCCCTTAGGATAGAAATATTTGTTCATAAAGTCTTAGTTTAGTATGTATGCTGCTAGGAACTTATTTGTAACATATTTTGCATGTTTAGGTGGTATTTTTATAGTGCTCAATGCTTTATTACAAATTATTTAATTTTGGTACATGAATGCTTAATAAATGTTATGATATTTTTGCATGACCAAAATAAAAATGATTTTGCTAATATGCATGTTTTAAAGAACATGATTTTTGAGCCTAATAGTTGTTACCAAATCTTGTCTGTTAAATAATTGATTATGGCTTGCTTTAATTGATCACTTTAGCTTGTTCTTAATAAATTAATTAATTGACAATGAGGTAATTTTAAAATCGAAAATATTTGTGCAAGTGTTTGATTTGATGATTATTTTAAATGTTGATTTAAATTGGCCATTTATTTCAATAATTATGAATAATCTAAATTTAAATTGCATAAATAATTTTGGTAACAAATTTTGCAGATGGCACGCACAAAGGTTGTTCAGTCTCGAGCTGCTAGGAGAGGCACCGGGGGTGCCAAGAGAGTTAGACAGTCACCTCAGGAGGAGCCTGAGTTTGACCTCCATAGATTCAGAGATGCAAGGGCCGCTGAAGCTTACAGTGCCATTGCTAACAGTTCTTTTTCAGTGGTTGCATAATTAACTTGTGCTTCAGTAAGAACTTTACTAGCATAATGTATAGCATAGAAAACCTTAGACTTTCTTTGTCCTAAAACTGCCTCTATAGCATAATCACTAGCATCACACATCAATTCAAAATCCAAGTTCCAATCAGGAGCAATTATCACAGGAGCATAAATCAATTTTTGTTTCAACAAGTTAAAAGCAGTTAAACATTTAGCATCAAAATTAAAAGGAGTATCCTTGTTAAGAAGATTGCTGAGTGGCTTTGCTATTCTTGAGAAATCCTTGATAAATCTCCTATAGAAACTGGCATGTCCCAAAAAGCTTCTGACTCCTTTCACATTTTTTGGTGGTGGTAGCTTCTCAATGACCTCCACTTTTGCCTTGTCCACCTCAATGCCTCTAGCAGAAATTTTGTGGCCTAGTACCACGCCTTCAGTCACCATAAAGTGGCACTTCTCCCAGTTCAACACAAGATTAGTGTCAACACACCGCTTCAGTATGGTGTTCAGGTTCTCCAAGCAGTCATCAAATAAGGCTCCAAAAACTGAGAAGTCATCCATGAAGACTTCTATGCACTTCTCCACCAAATCTGAGAAGATGGCAAGCATGCATCTCCGAAAGGTTGCCGGTGTGTTGCACAATCCAAACGACATCTTCCTGTAAGCAAAAACACCAAAAGGACAAGTAAAAGCAGTATTTTCTTGGTCTTCTAGATTTACAACTATTTGATTATAACCAGAATAACCATCCAAAAAACAATAAAAAGTTTGGCCTGCTAACCTTTCTAACATTTGATCCATAAATGGTAAAGGAAAGTGATCTTTTCTAGTTGCTTGATTTAACTTCCTATAATCTATGCACATTCTCCAACCTGTGACTGTCCTAGTAGAGATTAATTCATTTTTATCATTAATAATTATAGTCATACCTCCCTTTTTAGGAACTACCTGAACTGGACTGACCCAGGCACTGTCAAAGATAGGATAGATCATACCAACATCAAGAAGTTTCAACACCTCTTTCTTTACCACTTCCTTCATGGTTGGATTCAATCGCCTTTGAGGTTGTGCCACTGGTTTATAGTCCTCCTCCATGTGAATCTTGTGCATGCAATAAGATGGACTGATACCCTTAAGGTCAGATAAAGTCCAACCTATTGCACCCTCATTGGCCTTGAAAACTGAGATTAACTTCTCCTCCTCGAATGGGGTTAAGGCATTACTGATCACAACAAGCATATTTCCTCCATCAGCAAGAAAAACATATTTAAGGTGAGAAGGTAATACCTTTAACTCCAGCTTCTGACTCTCAATTTTATCCTCCTGCTTCAGTTCCTCAGATTTTTCTTCACTTGATGAGACTTCTTTGGCTAGATCCAGATGCTTCAAGTATTTTTCAACTTCATTCTCATCTTCTCCCTCAAACTCATCACAAGCGCCTATCAAAGCTTTCTCCAGTGGGCTTGCTTTTTTCAATTACTTCCGAGCTGCTAGACAAGCCTCATCCACTACATCCATCCTGAGACACTGATGCTTGTCTTTGGGGTGTTGCATTGCTTCAAAGACATTAAAATTAACCTCATCGTCATGTACCCTTACCTTCAATTTTCCATCATCAACATCAATGATGAATTTAGCAGTCTTCATGAAGGGTCTTCCAAGTATGAAAGGAACTTCAGCATCTTCCTCGATATCCATCACAACAAAGTCAACTAGGAACATGAACTTGTCTACCTTAACCAACACATCTTCTGCTACCCCATATGGATACTTCATTGATCTATCAGCTAGCATTAGTGTCATCCTTGTAGGCTTCACTTCTAGATCTCCAATCCTCTTCAACATGGACAAGGGCATCAAATTAATGCTGGAACCTAAATCAAGTAGTGCATTCCCCACCGGTAGTGCCCCAATCGTGACTGATATAGTGAAACTTCCAGGGTCTTTTGATTTCTGAGGCAATGACTTCTGAATTACGGCATTGCATCCTACCTCTAGCTCCACTGTCTCATCAGTAAATTTCCTCTTCTTAGTTAGGAGCTCTTTCATGAACTTGGCATATGTTGGCATTTGCTCCATAGCCTCCACAAATGGGATATTGATTTACAGCCTCTTGAAGATTTTTTTGGTAACAGGGGAAAAGAAAAACAGAAACAAGAAAGCAAAACGGGCTACCTTAGGAAGGTAATACCCATAGAATCAGCTAACAAAGCACTGCCTAAGAAGGAATGAGGTGAAGTTGTGGCTTCAATCACAAGAAGGGGGGTTGAATTGTGATTGAATAAAATTTCTGCAATTTCTATGTATACTTTTTCTGCTCAAGGATTTGCCTTGGCTTAGTATAAAGAAATAAGCTCACAGAAGGCAATAGTTAGTTTACTTTAATTTTGCAGAAGTTATATATATATATATATATATATTCAGTTATCAGTTATGGCAGTGATTAATAATAGTAAAGACAAGAGTAAAGAAGATGGCACACAGAAATTTTATACTGGTTCACCTCTTCCAACCTGAGGCTACGTCCAGTCCCTACACCTGTAGGATTTTCTCACTCTTATAATCAAATTAAAATTTTCTTGGGTAACCTTACCACTAGTATTCTTTACCTACCTCTTCAGGCTGTCAATAACCTATCAAACACAGATTTCACACTGAATACTTACTGCAGAACCTTCTGCAGAAGATTCAGTCCCAGAATACTGCAAGTACCTTCAGCAGATTCTGTAAATCAACTGAGATCACCAAATCTCAGTAAACCTCATTGAAAACTCTTTCCCTTGCTGCTCAGAAGAAGGATATGCACCTGCACTCTTCTCTTGAGACTTTTACAATGAAAACAAGAAAGAATAAAAACATACAAGGCTCAAATCAATACAATCTTTGCACAACAGAAGCAATAGGATGAGCCAAGACTCTCTCCAAGGCTTTTCAGACCAAAAATCATAGAAATGAAGGAGAGAGAAAGTTTCCAGAAGATATGAGAAGTGAAACTGCAGAAATTATGTTTCTTCTGGAGTGAGGTGCCTTCAAAGTGAGGAGGAAGTCTCCTTTTATAGAAGGCTGGAGTGAAAATAGTCGTTGGGCATCCAGCTGTGCTTAAAGTCATGTCCCTATCTCAACTGCAGCATGTGCAACTTTACAGCTGTCACTTTGACCAACCCTTTCTTCTGCAGGATATCTTCTGCAGGTTGTTTTTGGGCTGTTTCTCAGGACTTTTCTTCTGTAGACATGATAAACTCCTCCAGTATAATATTCTCACATATTTTAGAGTCAACTGGCCCACTTGAATCTCAAAAAGAGGATAAGAAGAAGAGTTATTTGAATTCTGCATTAATTGCACCTTCTGCGGCATATCTTTCTTCTGCAGTACATCTGGAAGTGCATTCTTCTTGCAGATCTTTTTAAAATCTTTAATTTGCTCAATGGACAATATTTTTAGGTAGTTTCTGCAGCTGTAACCTCAGAAGGTGAAAAAATCACTTTGTTTTGTATGTTCTATTTCTTCTGCAGAATGTATGTTTCCAGGTTCTTCTTCAAGGATAGCTTCTATCTTCTGAATATCTATTTTAACCTTAGTGAGGGTTATTTAAATATATCTTGATGCTTGGGAAACTGGGATATGCTTTTTTTCCGTTTACAAGAATGAATCTTCCTTCTAAAGGAATTTTATTATGATTCCTTCTTGTGAGGGGGCTTGTTCTCATCTTCTGGAGAATTCATTGGACTGTGAAGGATCTTTTCATGATTTTATCAGCATGCTTTATGTTTCTCTTTCACAGATTTGTCATTCTTGTCAAATCTGATCCTTATCTTAAGTAAGTGGAATTCATTTCTTTCTTCTGCTGTTGAATCATATCTTCTCCAGAAGCTTTCCTGTATCTTCTGAACACTTACTCAAACAAAATCATTAGTTCTTAAAACTCAGAATTATTCCAAGTAAACCTTGATTGGTTGTCATTATTAAAACTTTTTAAAGGGATTCTTGGACCTTACAGGAGGCTCATGCCACAACTAAAAACTATATACTTGAGACACACCATGCTTAGCCAAAAGGTCAGCACTAACATTCCCCTCACGAAGAACATGAGATATGAGACATCTATTACTCTAACGCATCAACTGATGAATGTCAGTAATGACAACAGCTAAACGGTGATGCAGAAGAATAACTAAAAGAAGGCAAAGTCTAACAGCTTCCATAGAATCACTTTCACACCAAATATAACTATAGCCCATGTCCAAGCAAATCATAAGCCCTTGACGAATAGCATATAACTCAGCAGCAAGAACGCCAACCTTTCCAAGATTCATGGAGAAGCCAGCTAGACATTGACCGTCCCAGCCACGCAAATGGCCAGCAGCACCGCAGAAGCCGCTCGAAATTATGCAGCTGCCATCAACGTTAACTTTAATATAACCAGCATCAGGAGGTTGCCATCTAACTGATCTAGGGACAGCCATGTTCTGGGGGGATCCGGGAAGCTTAAGATTAAATTCTTCAAACCAAAGATTAATATTCCTAAGTACATGCTCAATAGACCAAGGGGCAACATCAAATATAAAACTGTTCCTCCATCTCCAATGCCACCAATATGTAACCATGGACTTGAAACCATCACTACCTGAAGCAAACTTAATAATCCAATCAATGAATGAAGTAGATAAAAAATCTAAATGAGCAATCAAACCCAACCGAGACCAAACTTCTAAAGAATGGGGACAATCCCTCATGCAATGAATTGGAGATTCAATAGAACAGATGTAGCGGGGATAAGCAGCAGAAGATGCTAAATTGCGATGATGTCTTAACTCATTAGTAGGAAGGGCATTATGGAGAGATTCCCATAACAGAAATTTAGCTTCTTCTGCGATTTTAGCTTTCCAAATCCAATTCCAAAGAAGAGGAGAAACACTTGAGTTGACTTGATTAAGGAGAAAGGTATATCCAGCTTTCACAGAATAGCAACAATCTAGAGATTTATTCCAACACCAGGTGTCTTCAATCTGACAAAACTTAGGAATGGGAATCCCCTGAATAAATTCCTTAATATTGTTCGGAATAGGAGTAGCCAAGTTATTGAATGACCAAAGGCCATTTGACCAAATGTCTCTCACTTGAAGGGTACTGTCAGAAATATGAACATAATCCACCAAATCGCAGATTTTGCCAAGCTCACTCCAAACAGAATACCAAAGAAAAGAATTACCCGAACCAATCCTGAGAGAAAATCCATCTTTCAAAATATCCTTATCTTTACAAATGCTTTTCCAAATATACGAGTCCTACGGACTAGCAGTAGCTTGAAGAATAGTAGAATTTGACATGTATTTATGCTTAAGGATCTCAACCAAGAATTTGTTATCCTCGTTCAGAAGACTCCAAATCAGCTTTCCAAGAAAAGCCACATTACACAACCGAGCATCCCTAAGACCAAGACCACCCACATTTTTAGGCCGAGATATAGTATTCCAATTGAAAAGATACATGCCACGAGAGCCACTCTTGTTGGCCCAAAAGAAAGACCTGGAAAAGGAGTTAATTGAATCACAGATTGATTGGGGCAACCAGAAAACTTGCATGGAGTAGGAAGGCAAGCTCTGAATTACGGATTGAGTGAGACAGAGACGGCCAACTTTATTCAGAAGTTTAGCTTCCAAGATGCTAGTCTGGATTGGATTTTCTCAATAATAGGATTAAAGGTAGCTCTAGAGAATCTTCCCTTGACAAGAGGAAATCCCAAATACCTGCCAAAATTGGTAACAAAAGATATAGGAGATAAGCAGCCTCTTGAAGATATCCATGAATCTTGCAAACTGCCTTTCTCTATCTTTCTGGGAGGGATTCTAAGGATATGGTAAACTCTTCAGCTGAGGTACCTGTGTCTCTCCCTTCTCCCTCTTTTTCTCACTCCTTCTATTTTCACTCTCTTTTTCTTTTTCTTTATTTTTTTCTATATTTACAGACTCACTATTTTTGTTCTCCTCTTCTCCTTCACTCTCATTTTTCTCTTCATTACTCTCTTTTTCTTTCTCCTCTAAAACCTCCTCCTCTATAGCAGAATTATCACCAATACCCCTTCCTACTACCTTACCACTTCTGGTAGAGATTGACTTGCATTGTTCCTTGGGATTTGTCTGTGTATTTGGCTGAAAATTGACCTGCTTGTTGCTCAGATAGCTGTTTGGCCAATTACCCCACTTGAGTCTCCAAGTTTCTGATTGCAGCTTATGTACTCTTCTAATTGGAGAGGGAAGATTGCATGAATTTTTCCAGTGTTTCTTCCAGTTTTGATGTTCTGTAATGCACTGAGGGATATTGTTGATGTTGCTGCTGATAAGGAGGTTGCCTATTAGAAGATCCTGTGTCTTGCTTCCACCCAAAAATTTGGTTCTGATTATTCCTCCAACCTTGTGAGAAATTATTTGAGAGTTGGTTGTTGTTGGAGAAATTGTCTGGTCTTCCTTGATTTGCCATGTAATTGACTTGCTCTTCCTGAGTGCCTTGGTAAGAGTAGTGACCATTAGGATGGTCACCTCCACAAAAATCACAAGTTAATTATGGTGACTGACCGGGATTTGACTGAACTGCATGCAACTGTTGAGGAAGCTTGGACATCTGCTTTGTGAGTGCCTTTATTTGTTGGGTGAGAATCTTGTTCTGAGCCAAGATTGCATCTGAAGTATTCAGTTCTATCACTCCCTTCCTCTGCACTGGTTGTCTTCCATGCTGAGCTTGCTGATCAGTTGATGCTAATGCTTCAATAATCCTAGTAGCTTACTCTGCATCTACAGACATCATGGTGCCACCTGCTGCAGCATCCAGTATCATCTTGGTATCAGGCCTGAGACCATTGCAGAAAATGTTGAGTTGAGAAATGTCTTCAAATCCATGGTTAGGACACCTCCTCAGCAAGGATTTGAATCTTTCCCAAGCTTCACAAAAATGGCTCTTCTTGTCCCTGCCTGAATGTGGAGATGTCTGACTTGGCCTTGATGTAGCGAGATGGTGGGAAGAATCGGTTTAGAAACTTTTCTTCAACATTGTCCCAGCTAGTCAGACTCTGGTTTGGGTGTGACTTCAGCCATTCCTTAGCTTTACCTATCAAAGAGAAAGGAAACAAACGTAAGTATACAACTTCTAAATCACCTTCCTCAAAACCCATAGTACCAATCAATTCATAAAAAGTTGAAAGATGAGTATATGGATCCTCATGATCCATTCCCGTGAATTGATGAGCACTGATTAGACTTAAGAAGGCTGGCTACATCTCCAAAGATTTTGTAGTAGCTGGTATAGCTATGCTTGAGAAATGTCTTGGGCCTTGTTGCATAGCATAATCTCCTAATGTCCTTCTTGGCAGAGGGGGATTTGCTCGCTTCTCAGCCATATCTTCAGCTTTAATCTCACTTGGGATGGGTGAATTGAGAGTGTTGAGATTGTCTCCTATAGCTTGTCATTGCCTTTTCTTCCTATTTTGCTCCGGTTCCTTCTAAATGTCTTTTCGATCTCAGGATCAAATTCCAGTTGCTCTTTAGACACCTGACCTCATAAGAGCATAAATCACAAAAACTATAGCAAGAATTAGCTCAGAAGAGAGGAATAAGAATAAAATTAATTGCAGAAAAATAAAAATAAAAACAAAAATATTCACAATTCAATAAGATGAACTAATAATTTAAATTGAAACACCGTCCCTGGCAACGGCACCAAAAATACTTGTTGAGATTTTGGCAAGCGTACCAATATCGCAATAGTATAATAGTATGAAAATAGGGGTTGTTGTACCCACAAGGAACGATTCAAAATAAATCCTTAGGACTCAAACTTACTGAGTAAATATGGTTGCAAAAGATTGAGTTTATTTTATGAAAAGTAAATTTAAAGATGTTGTAAAAGAATTTGAGACAAAGAGAAACTTGGATGAAATTGAGCAGTTGAGAAACTAGGATTGAACTTCATCTATCGCACCCCTCTTGTATTTTGGGACTCAATAATATATAGGAATTTTCAATTAGCAATACTGAAGCACAAATAATTTTCATTCATATTGATTCCTCAAATATGAAATTCTTAGAACAATATCTTAAACACCGATCCCTCGGCTATTTAACAAATTGCTTAGCATTAAGAAAAGTTGTTTTAAAGTTATCAATATATTGAACCATATTCCTAGTGATTCAATCTATTGAGTGTTTTTATCCAAATCAGATTTTGAGAATTGCTTCCCAGCCAAATCAAGAAATCGAAATCATAATTCCATTGGATAAATAGAATTAAACATTAAGTAAAGAATGAAAACACCAGTATTGATAAAACAGGGATTCCTAAATATCAATGATCTAAAATACAAATGAGGTTTGAATCGACTACATTCAATCCTATAGAGAAGTTTAGCTACTCATGGTAGCCATTACAACCCACAAGAATCAAGAAGAAGAATAGCAGTGAAGCCTTCCAGCTCTGTTGTAGTTTCCCTCTTGCTCCAGAATGGTCTCTGTTCTTTCCCAAAACTTCGTATCTTCAAAACTTTCTCGGTATATTTGAAAAATTGTCCAACGGATCATTAAAACGCAAAGTTATGAGTCCTGCGCTTAGCGCAGGTGAAGCGCAGGAAAAAGTAATAAAATGGGCAAACCTGCACTTTACTTGCGATCAGCGCAGGTTGAAGTGCAGGAGACAATGACTAATTCCCTTGATTTGCTATCCTTTGAACTTGGTCTACACTGCTTCTATCTCTCTCACTACTCACTTGATGCTTTCCCTGTACAATATTTTATCTTCTGCAAAAATTCCCAAAATTCTAATCAAAATAGCATCAAATTCAGATTTAATTTCAATAGATATAAGAGCCTCAAATTAAGCAAAGAAGGGCAAAATTGGATTATAAATTCAATAATTGATTACCAATAAGTGTTGTAATTACATAGAAATTTACTCAATTCTAACACTTATCAACACACACCGACACATATCCTTCAACCACATTTTATTGCTATAGAAACATAAAAGTAGAGCAAAAACTCGTAAAAACATAGGACTTTATCATTTATTTTAGAAACTCGAATAACTCTTTGGTTTCTTAGCCCAACCCTATAGATCATACTACCTGCGAAGCCCACAAAACTCACAAATGCCCGTAAAACCTACAAAAGGCCCATAAAAATATAAGACTTTGACATTAATTTTAGAAGATCAAATAAAACCTAGGATTTTAGTCTGATCTGCAAAAGCCTATTACTAACATCAATTCGAGCCGATAGTTCAAATTAATAGCTCTAACAAAATAATTGTTTGTAAACCATCATGCCTAATTATGACGAACGGAACTTATTGATAAATAGTAAAGATATATCACATCAATTCTTCTTCATTTGTAGAAGTATTGATTGATTGATTGATAGTATTGATAGATTTTATAAGTATCCATTACTTGTAAGGCTGGGCAACAGTCAGTTTTGGTCAGTTTCGAGCCTAAAAAGCCCAATCCGAGCAAAACCAACCATAATAATATCTGGCCCAATTTCGACCAATTTGGGCTTCGGATTAGTTGGATTACGGTTTGATCAGTTGCGGATATTATCGAGTGGATAGTTGTGGTTTGGGCCCTTATTGGGCCGGATAAGGTTTTAAGGGCCTAATCAATTTCTTTAGCTTTCATTTTAGCAAATTTTTTCAAGTTAAAATAGGCCAGTTGAATAAGACATTGAGCCATTTATAATTCTGAATTTATTTAGTCCAAATATCACTTCAACTAATAAATATTAAATTTTAAAACAAAAGGCCAGATAAATTAATTTGATAATATTCATTTGGGCTAGAACCTTCCAGAAAAGGAATAACAACAAAATTGTCAAAAAAAAAAATCCAGCCACCGTGAACCCATTCATGTTTGATGCTATAATCTTGAGACTTCTGTTTCACATCCATACACTCATTAGTCCCTGCAACAACCAGTAAACACCATAAGAAGCAATTCAAACACAGAACAACCACTAAATCAATAAAGAGAAGACGATTGCTTTTTTAAGAAAGAAAGCTCAAATAGAGAATATAGGAAAAATCTCCAGTAGAATGAAAATGGAAGAATGAAATATAACAAAACAGAACTGGGAAAAAAAGAAAAAAAAAACAAATTGACAGAAGACCAAACGAAGAAGAAGGAAAAGATAGAGAGAAACCACCGCGGCTTGGATCGGTCGTCACTCCGTCACTTCACAAGTCTCTCGCCATCGTCGCTTCGCCGCCCGACATGTCATAGTCACCGCTCCGTCGTTCTGCATCTCACAGTCGCCACTCTGCCGTTCTGGATCTCGCAGTCGTCGCTCCGTTGTTCCGCCTCTCTGCATGTCACCGTCGTGAAGCAGAAGCGATGGACAAGATAGGAGAAAGGGTCAAAGGGATGGAGGCGCAGCTCCACAGTAGTGGAAGGAGGGGAGAAATAGAAAGTTTTGGGTTGATGATGATGGGTAGGAGGGGAGGAGAGCAGATCTAGAAGAAGGAGAAAGGAGAATGGGGAAGGTGGTGAAGTGTCTAGAAGAGAGATTGAAAGAAGGGAAGAGAAAGGGTTTTAGAGAAACGAAATGTGAGGTTGGTGCATCGTTAGGGTTATGGGGTGGGGTCTCTTAACTTGTATTTTATATTTTGGGGCTTGGTGCTCTGCCTCAGGCTAAGGATGGGTTTGGCCCAAATAGACAAAAACTGAGTTTTAAAACAAAAGAAGGGTTGTTGGGTAGGGTCGGATACCGAATTATTTGAATATAGACTCGGACCCGACCAGTTTAAGCACTCTGGACCCATTATTTTCGCCCGAAGACTAATTTCACCCAATGAATAACATGGTTCGAGTCGGGTTTGCGGGTCTTGATCAGGCCTAATTACTTGTGCGTTTGATTGTTATCCTTACGATTACGTAATAAAAATGAATGACAACGTTGATCGAAGCTCAAAAGTTATTAAAGCCCCTACCTTGGCCGAAAATAATTAAACTTATTTATTGATAATGTTTTACAAAAACATAAAAAGTAATCAACAACTACCTAATAAATAATATAGCCTATATTAAACATCACTACAAAAAAAGTTTCTAAAAAAATTAAAGTCTAGTGATTTTTTCAGTTCCCATAAATATTATATTCGTTACATATTAAATAAATAATAAATATTGATTATTTCCCTTTTATACACTTTATAAATTCATTTTTCTAGTCATGTTATACCTCTTCCTTTTACCATTCTATTTTAATTATTAAACAATGGTTAGTCACAGTGGAAGTGGATTGTGACCTCAAACGGACTATACATGCAAGTAGGGGTGGGAATAGGCCAGTCGGCCTGTTAGGGGCCTGAGGCCTGGCCTGTTTATGGCCTGGCCTGGCTCGTTTATTAAAAAGGTCAGGCTAAGGCTTCTTAAAAGGCCTGTTTAGTTAAATAGGTCAGGCTTCAGGCCTATGAAAAATCCTATTAGGCTTAACAGGTCGGCCTGTTTAATATAATAATATATAATATATTAAATTAATTATATAAATAACTATAAATATAATTAAAAAATTTATAATATAGTAAAAAATTAGAATATATTAAATTAATTATATAAAAAATCATGCTTAAAAGGCCTGCTGGCCTGCATAGGCTTATAGGCCTGTTGGCCTGTTGGTAGGCCTTGTTATAAATCAGGCTTCTAAACAGGCTTACAGGCCAGACCAGACTTTTTCGCAGGTCAGGCCAGGCCTTACAAAAAGGCCTGTAACAGGTAACAGGCCAGGCTCAGGCTTAAGAATTATGAGTCAGACCAGGCTCAGGTCTGCCAAAGCCTGGCCTGGTCTGGCCTGTTTCCACCCCTACATGCAAGGTCAAGAGTTTGAATCCTAGAATCGCCACTCTTGAGAGGGCTTTACCTAACCACCCCCAACTCGAGGATTAAACCCACAACTATGCATGTAGAGGATTCGGATCTGGATTCTCTCTAGTCCCTATAGCCTCTCTAGCATGAATTAGCTACAAAATTGCTACGAAATCACTAGGTAACTTAAATCTATAGCTAATGCATAGCTATTTATAGCTAAACTTGATTGGAGAGGCAATACTGCTGGAGAGGATCCTTACATGTGGGAATTCCCGGTCAAAAACAAAAACAAAAAACAATTCTATTTTAATTTCTTGTCTAGACCTTCACAAATCCATTTCAAAAATATTTGCTTTAGGATTGAAATATATGCAATGTATCTTCTTAATTTCTCCAAGCTTTTGGCTTTTGCAAAGAAATGATTATTTATATATTGATGGATTTTATTTATTTTCATAATTAAAATTTTAAAAGAAATCATATAAGTAGAAAATAATATGTCAAATTGCCAATTGACATGTATGCTCAATTATATAAGAAGATTTTTTTCAAATGCATATATAACTCATAGAATAATGTTAACAATCTAGTAAGGATCTTTTTCAAAAATAAAATTAATAAAATCTTATTGAAAATTAGCAATGTCTTATGAAAAATTAAATGAATTAATTTTATTAATTATTTAAAAAATATTAAACAAAATTGACTACAATAGTCTAATAAATAATTTTATATCTTAAAAATAAAAAATATATTATCTCCGTTTCTATTTATTTATCTCATTTGATTTTTTTTATTTTTATTTATTTGTCTCATATAGAAGTTCAAGAAAATATTAATTATTTTTTTTCACTTTTACTTTTAATAAGAGAGATAATAAGTAAAAAAAATTAATGATTAAAATAAAAAAATATAAAAGAAATATTAAAAAATTACAATAAATTTAATATAAATTAATACATTTAATACATTTTTTAATCTATGTATTTTCTTATAATGGAACAAATAACTAAATTGGAGATTGTAGTTAATATTTTTAGTAAAGTATATTTTTTTATTAGCAATTTAAAAAAACATCATTGTAGATGTCACTTAGGCTTAGATTAATGTCGAGTCAAGCCTATCAATAATAATCGGACATTTGGATGGTTGTCTGTATTTTTCAAAAAAGCATTTTTAAATCAAGAAAACTTTTCAAAAAAATTCAAATAATTTTGTAAATAAATAGCACCCAAAAAGTAAATTTAATTCCTCTCCACGTCAGGATTAATTACCAACATATGTCCGTTTTCATGCCTGGTAGTTAATCTTTCAGCTGATTCCCGAATTTGATCACAAGACCCGCGGAGTGTGAGAATACTTCATGGTGTTATTATCTAAAAAACAAAAAATTAATTGAAGGGTGTGAAATAGTGGAGCGGGTAAAATTAACTAGCTCTACCTGCCTGGCTTGCAAAAATATAAGGCCTTTTTTTTTGTCAATATAAAGGGCCCATACACTTATTTTAGAAGTTTGAACAATTTTTGGATTTTTTAGTCTAACCCAATAAAGTTCGCTACCCGTAAAAACTCACAAAAATATATGGGCTACTCACAAAAAGTCCGTAAAAATATAGAGTTCGAACACTTATTTTAAAAGTATAAATAACTTTTGGACTTTTTAACTTAACCCAATAAAACATACATCGAATTGGGTCGGATAGCCCGAATTGTCAGTTCTACGTATACAATAAAGGTCCAAAGGTTATTGAAAATCAAAACCTATATATCTAGATTCTGAAAAACACTAGCTAAACTCCTTTAAGATTGCCTGGTAGTTTAAACTAGATTTGGAATAGCTATCATATATAGTTTCAAATACCACAGTTTTTGGTATACAGATTAGGTCTGAATTCGGTATATGATAAGTTGATACTACCAAATTTCATATATTTGTATGCAAGATAACTACCAAGAAGTATTGAAACGCGCTGGATATTGCAGTTAATCGAGTTGCAAGCTTTCATTTGGCTTTCTTTAAATCAACTGCAATATCTATACTATTATATAAGACCGATAGGGAGGTTTGGTGTTAATTTTTTATTTCCAATTATACTCTTGATTTTAAAAAAAAAAAATATATATAGTAGTTATTGATATTTGAAAAAAAATTACTCCAACCCCACTTTTATTAAATCAGCTTTTACTCCACCCAAATCAGAATAATAATAATTACCCATACAATATAATAACCACCACATTTATAATATTATCTTATTGTTTTTTAATAATTTTTTACATATAATAATAAATGTGGAAAAGACACACATGTTTCCACTAGTTATATATAATAAGAGTCAACCAAGTGTAAATATTGATATCCTTTTAATTTTATAATTTTTTAATAAATGATTGAAATTCAATAGTTGAATTCAAAATGTACAGTTGTGTAAAATTAATTCTAAAAATTAATTGATATATCATCGCTTTATTTTTAAAGTAAAATATATGAGTAAATATTCACCATTAAATTACATATTTAGGAATGTCTAAATTATTTGAAAATCTATATACATCATTATCTATAACCTATATAGCAATATATAATAGTGTTATCTCTATTTGGTGTCTACTTTTTTTATTCCACTTAAACCTCTGTCTTTCTTAAAATTAAAAAATAAAATAAAAAATTCGATGATAGGTAATATTATGAGTAAACTAGCACATCGGTCATTGACTCTTGGGGGGACCATGCAGTTTCATCATTGACTTTTCTAAAATAGCATTTTAGTCTTTATTTTATTAAAAAATATGCATTTTAGTCTTTCACTTTATTAAAAAACATGCACTTCAGGGACTAAAGTGCACGTTTTAATAAAGTCGGGGACTAAAGTGCTATTTTAAAAAAAGTCAGAAACAAAACTGCATGATCCCTTAAGAGTCAATGATCGATGTGCTAGTTTACTCATAATATTAGTAATTATTCTTGAGGGAATTTGAAAGAGAACAATAGTAGTGTGAACTGTAGGTATACACGATTTCAAGAAATAATTTTGAGGCAATTTGAGAGAGTTTGAAGAGCAGTTATTCACTTATTCTAGAGGGATTTTAAAAAAATAAGAAATGTGAAAATACAAGTCAAGATAATATAACTTGATTCAAAATTTTTTTTTTTGAGTTTTTCTATTTTTGTAGTGTCAATGTAATAAATAAAATATTTCATCCATAAAAAAATAATTCTTTAAATTATTTTATAAAACAGCTTTGAAAAACTAAAAAAAACAAAATAGAATCAAATACATCCAATTCCTCTGCTCCTTCAATTATAAAACCGCATGTGTTTATTTTTTTTTTAAATACTATGTGTTACCTTTTATATTTTTCACTATTTTCCTCTGAGTGTCTATTCCATTCACCCCTTTGCAAAGATTTTTTAACATTCCCTCAAATCTCTCTCAATCTCTTGAAAAATTATTATTATTTTAAAATATAAATATTTATCATTATAATTCTTAACTTATTTTCTAATCTAAATCTTTTTAAATTTTTAATTCAAAATTCTAATTTAATATTTTGAACAATATGATAATTAGTATCTAGCTCTCAAATTTTAAATTATAAAAAGGGTATGATAATTTTAAAATATTACTCGTTAGATAATATGGTTGGAATAAATGATTTTTGTGAATTAATAATTAAAATTAAAAATAATTACACTTTAATATATACAAGTTAAATCCTTAATTCAAACAAAGAGTTTAATGAATATACATTGTTAGTGTAAAAAAAATTTAAACATATATCCAATAATTTGCTACCATATTGTTTAATAACACATGAGGAGTCAGATTATTGAGTTTAACCCCAATGGGTTAGTTGGGTGGAGCAAGATAAGGTCTCACATCCAAAAAGTCGTAGTCTCATAGGGGTGAGGTAAATATAAGTATTATGTTAGTGCTTTTTGAACCATGAGCTTTACTTGTTTTGGATTGAGGCATAATTCTCTCAAATATATATATAGAAAAGACACACGAAGTGTCATATTTGTTAAATAATGTGCAACATATCATTAGATGTCTGTGTATAACTTTTTTACATTAATAATATATATCAGTTTAATCCTTCAAACTAATTATCTTTTAATATTTATATATTGAATTCAGATTATATATATAATTCAAACAAATTATATAATAATATTTGAGTTTAATCAATTTACATTATTAGTGTCTATCCATTAAATTAAATCCAAAAGTTTTATATAATCATCCAATGATGCACCACCATATCATTTAATAAATATGACATGACATATGTTATCAAACTCAATAAATTATGTGACAACACAACATTGGATGATAATATAAAACTTTTTACACTAACGATGTATATTCATTAAATCTATAATATTTACATATCAAAATTTAATCCAACATATATTTCATATTTTAATTATATTTATTTAATTTATTTATAATAAAAATATATACATATTTTAATATATGAGTTCTGCTAACGAGTATCTTAAAAACACTATTAAAAAAATCAATAAATAATCCAACATATATTGCATTTATAATATTAAATATTATATATTTTTATAAAAAAAATATATTTTTAATTTTTTAACTAGTATTTTTGGGACACTTATTCCTATTTTCTTTAAGATATTAGGCATATAAAAATTGATATATTTTTGTGAATTACACAGAATAAAATACTAAATAAAATTTAAATTTGAATCTAATATTAAAGTTACAATATTAGATTCTTAAAACGAGAATAGATATAAAATCCCTACATAATACACTAAATTATGTCCTTTATCTAAATAATATATTGATTAAAATTATAAATATATCACAAATAACAATAAAATAAATTGATAGAACAACTTTTTAATGAAACATATATTCCACATAATAAAATCTCAGAAATTATATATAAGAGCGATAATCTTACTTCATTGGACAAGGAATGCAGTCATAATTAAAAATTGAAAAAAAAAAAAAAAGTGAACAACAAGGAATTGTTTCACACACCCGTATCATGAAATCATATACCAAATACAAACAAAAAATACAACTAACATGGAGCCCATATACCCAATCATTTATGGAGATTTTTATGATTAGAGATAATAAAGAAAGGCAACTGAATATGGATCTAGAAATAAAGTTTAGAGGCAACAATTAATGCAGAAGCATATGACAATTTTATATGTAAACGTATAATTTGCCATTTTCCTGTAAAAATATATTCCTCTTCATTTTCTATGTTTGGCTGTGGATATTTGGCTATTTGCCCTGCGCTACATCTCCTCTAAGATCTGTGGAATAAATTGTAAATAATGCAAATTCAATCCATTGGTGACGTGTTTGTATTTGGCTTCAAATATATGATGATTATTTTGTCCCCTTACTTTTATCAAATCTTATTCTAAAAGACGCTACAAAACTAGTCCATGCCATAAACAATTTTTATAGCTTACATGAATACACAATGATTACTGCTCGGATTTAGAATTCACATGTTTTGTATTGCTTTATAAAAAGTATTTTTTATTTAAAAAACTACATTTTATTTACTTTAATTAATTTGGATAATTTTTTTATAAAATAGAATCTAAAAATGTTTATCTTTTTTTAAAAAAAATGTTATATGTAACTGCTCAAAATATATACGAGAAAAAAAAAACTTTTGTTGATTATAAATGAATGTAAAATAACTTCTCCTTTACATAAAGCTTTTATAAAAGTACACAATTTTTTTACATAATCCAAAAATACTTTTTTTAACTTAAACAAACTTAACCAATCAGAAAAAAAGATTTTGCAAGTTATAAGGTGAAAAATGTAATGACCATGTTAACTTGTTACATCATAATCGATCGCAAGCTTTATAAAAGTTGACATTTCTTATGCGTTAAAAATCATTAGTGAGAGATAATCTTTAAGGCCCAACAACTATGCACTAATTAAAAAAATCAATATATATAAAATTTTTATTAAAAAGATAATATTCATTATATTTATAATTAAATGTTACATATTCTAATAAAAAATTATATATAATTGATTCCTAAGCAGTATTTTTAGACCCGTCATTAGCATTTCTCTAATGATTATAATTGCTTATCCATATAATGTTATTGCTAGCTAGACCCATGCATGCATGAAGGTAGCAAAAGATTTTCGACCAACACAATAGAAGTTCAGGTGTAACATGTATGAATGAATACATGTAGAATCACATTGAAGATATAAATGTAATTTGAAATCTGTATTAATATGTTTGGAGGTTCTAAATCAAAATTTATTTTGGATTTAATTTATATATAAGTGTAAATAAGTTTTCCACATACATCCAATGGTGTGTCGCCACATCATTCCCATGTGTTATTAAATTCAATAAATGATGTGGTAGCACAACATTAAATGTATATGTGTAATAAAACTTCTTTACACTGACAAAATATATGTATATATATATAACTCATTGATTTTACCTCTAAACTTACGTGTAATCTAATGTGATAAAGTATAGCTTTTGCATTGAATTAACAAATATACACTAAATTTTATTACAAACTTAATTTAAAAGAAAAAAATTCAAATATAATCACATCACTTGAAACTCATATTTAAGTAAAATCAAATTTAAATTTATAAACATCCGCCCAAAATCTCTCTCTCTCTAGATAGATATGAGGGTTTAGCTTACACTTATGAGTTGCATCAAACTAGTGTTACAACGTTGATAACTTTAGATTGAATGTAAATTATATTAATCCAACCATTGGATTATGACTATTATTGATTACTTGTGTCAATTCTTATAAAATTTTAAGATTAATAACTTGATAATTAATTTTTTATTTTATATATTTTAAAAGTATATTTAATGTTAATCTTAACATATCTTAATAATGTATTGAATAATTTTGAATAAATATAAAATTTTATAGATATGATTTATATAATAATCTAATCCACAATAAATTTTGAAATTCAATTATCTATAAAAATTAAGTATTGTAATACTTAATGTAATTTAAACTAGTATAGATAAATCCTCCTTTATATATCATGCATTGTAAAACTTGGTAATTCGTTAAAATGATTTTGTTAGTTATTGAGTAGGAAAGCTAAGTAGTCTAATAATAAAATGAAATCTTAACGGTGCAACATGACTATCTATCAGAACTTATAATTAAAATTTTAAAAATAAAAATTATAATTAAAAAACATAAAGGTGAAAAAATAAATAAAAAAAAAGAAAAAATTTCTTTCGCAATTATAGGTGTCATATATATACATTGTTAGGATAAAAAAGTTTTACACTAATATTTAATGATGTGCTGTCACATCATTTATTAAATTTATGTGTCATATTCATTAAATGATATGGTGACAAACCATTAAATATTTGTGTAAAACTTTTTTACTACAGTATATTTCAATTAAATATTTTATTTTTAAACTTTTTAGTATTTTCCTAAACATAATTAGTTCACTTAAATTGAACGTATTATACCAATAAATCATTTACGTTTCATAATAATAATATGTTAGTAATTTTTATAGGCCTACTGAATTTCATTTGTAAGTTTATTGAAGATTTTTTCTCTGCACTTTCGATTTTAACATTTTATACCAATTACCAAAAGTGCTTTTAAGTGAAATTGATTATGACGCACTGCAACTTACCAAACAAATAGTAGTAATTTAGAACTCTCAACGGTACAATGAGTTGGAGGGCAATGTCGTACTTTCAGTGGAAGAACGTCGCTGTCACATGACATGTGTATGTCTGACTCCAACTGCGTCACTCGGTCGCGGTTTGTCAAATTTAATGAAATTCCGGTTATACCCTCGCTGTTTTTCCATAATTCGGAAGGCAACCTTTGATAGTATGAGTTGGTATGAGTTGGTATCCAAAGAAGAACAACCTTGGATCCTGTCTCATACTCCATTTTCCAGTTTGTCTCTGGCAGCCATTGGAGCTCTTCTTCTGAACCCATTACTTTCCTCTTTTTATGTTTCTTCAGCATCTTTTCTTTTTCCTTTTGAGCTCTGAAGCCTGTTTTTCAAGCAAAGCTTGCCTTTTTGGGTCACCAAAGTCTAAACCCATTTTAGGAATGTGCTTTTTTTTGGGGTATCTTAGCCTCATTTTTTTAGAGACTTATGTGTGATCCCTGAGAAAACCCAGTTGATGGTTTAGTCTCTTTCAGCTGCTTTGGCTGGCTGGTTGTCACAATGAACTCTTCAGCGAGGTTGGATTCAGCTGTGTTTCAGCTCACACCAACTAGAACCAGGTAACAGTGATATCTATTCGTCAATGGATTTTAACATCTTATTGGGTTTCTTCCATGTGAGGCATTTCTTAAGGAAAACATTAACTAAGGAATAAGTTTGTTGATTTTTCTTTTTAGCATTTGGGATATTTGATTGTCCTAAAATATGTTTTAGCTAGCTTTTTGGGAGTTGATACTTTGGGGGACTAGAATTCATTGCAGATTGTTACTCTCTTTGTTTCTCTTCTTTATTTGTCAAATGGTTCAGTTCAGTGTTGCTCTGAAGTGGGTTGATTTGATGGAGACAACATGATTTTTGTTTTTGCAACTGGGGTGTTGTGGATATCTTCCAGTTATACATAAATTTGGTGGCTGATGTCAGCGTTTTGATCAGTTTAAATTTTGTTAGTAACTTTTTATGTGATCAAAATTAAAGTTCTCTGGATATAACAGTGCTGTTGGCTGTTGCTCATGAGCTTCAGTACTAGAAGTTGAGTTTAGTAAATGGGAAGTTACTGAGAGACTTTAGTTTTTTTTTCTATCGATTTTTATGTCACTGGTTAATCTTTGTGAAAGCTCATTCAAAACAATGATATAGTATTTTCCACCTGAGTTCTTTCTTTGATATTTCACCCTCTGTAAATCAGGTTTGACTTGGTTATAACTGTGAATGGGAAGAAGGAGAAAATTGCCTCAGGTTTGCTCAACCCATTTCTGTCCCACTTGAAGGCTGCTCAGGATCAAGTGGCAAAGGGTGGTTATTCAATTGTTCTTATGCCTGAGCATGGCAGTGATGCCACATGGTTTACAAAGGGAACTGTTGAAAGGTGTGGTTTGTCATCATAATAATCTGTTGTTAATTATTCGTATCAGCATATCTTGGAATTTGAATTGACATTGGTTTTTCATTTAAATGTGATTATTAGAGATTATCATTCAGTATTCTTTCTTCTGGTGAATAACATGGCTCTATAATGCCATTTTGAAAGTCCTGTTTTTATTTGTTGTAATATCTACAGCAAAATTCCTTTTATATCTCTTGTTTTTACTCTTTACAAAGCAGAGTGAAGTACTGGGGAAATGGCACTGAAACCATGCCTTTCAAAGTTAAACATAGGTTAATGACTTGTAACTATAAGGTTGGAAACTTAAAGTTTGTCCTCTTACAAATGTTTCTAGGTGGCATTGAATTTCATATAAATTAGTATGCTAAACTACTTTTCACTGCTTCTGTAGGTTTGTTCGCTTTGTAAGCACTCCTGAGATATTGGAACGAGTGTATACTTTAGAATCTGAAATCTTACAGATTGATGAGGCAATTGCAATTCAAGGAAATAATTCTATAGGAATTAGCATTGTAAGCAAATATCTAACAGAAATTTTAAATTCAATCACAGCAATTAAAGGCTTGATTAAATTATCTTGTATGTCTGCAGGTGGAAGAAAACCAAATAAAACAAGTAGAAATCACTGAAGATACTTTTGAAAGAACAAGTACATCTATTGCAAGTTATTATTGTGCACAATATTAACTAACTTGAATTCAACAAATATAGGTTTATTGAAAGCTTTGCTGAAATTTATATTTGTTTGCAACTAAGAAAACTTGCTGCTTTTCTCAGGCAGGAAGGCTAAGCAGGATACTAATGAGGAGAAAGCAATTGTACTTTACAAGGTTAGAGGTCTCGAATACACCAAACTTATGTTGCCTTATTATTTTCTAATCAATCTGTGTGGATATGTGTCAGTCTGATGCACAACCACCTGAAGCAAATGGAAACACCAAATCAGAAGGGAACTCAAAGTAAATTCTAAATCTCTTTAACTTTTTCCCTTCTTTTCTATGACCATCCCTTACCGAATGAATAGAAAATTTTGGTTGATGGTTGTATATGACTAATATCAAATTCATCAAGTGCCCATGCCAGACCTGGATATTACTCAAGAAATTCTTGTTGATGTGCTTAGAGAAAATAAAGCAAAGATGTCACTAACAAGGCCAACTGCCATAAAAGTTACTTTAGGAACCAATTTAAAGTCAGATAGAAATTATTTAGTTTGGACGCATTTTGCTCCATCCCAAAAAATATAAAACTGTTAAGAGTAAAACAAAAAAGGCCTCTAAATCTAAGTTTGACCATGACTTGATAATTGATATTTACTCCTCAGGATAATTGGCTACCAGTACCATCACTGTATTAAAAATCTGCATGTTGTGAGTCAATGCATTTTTTTTATTTAGGCTTCTTTAACAGTTGTGGGAATGGAGAAGGTTTCGTCAAAGAATCTTTGTTAACTTAAAAGTTTTTGGGCAGCTGTTTCTACATTGTTATACATTTTAAATTTTAAATTGAATCTTGGTTGGGTTGAGTTGCTCATTTCTCCTAGTTGTACTGGGGCTTTGTAGCATTTGCTATTACTTGAACTGCACTTGGGAACAATTGATTCCTGTTTGACTAAGTCTCACCCTCAACTTCCCCCCGTAATGTAAAGTCAACAAATTTCCAGTAGTTTATTCTAATAAATTGTATTGTAAAATTTATCTCCCCCTTGTGAAATGACTAACAAGATGATTTGCTCTTGGGAAATCCTCAGATCATGTTTTATCATTATGAAATATGAATTCTATGGTTGCCAACATTTTTCTATGGTAAACAATTGAATAAATTTCTCTTTTCTGGGCTTGGCCTTCCACCCCAACTTTCTAATGAGGTTCTCTGTAACTCAACATAAGGATTCCTTGTTGAATTCACTGGACTAAAATGAATACTGTACTTAACATAAATATGATGAATGAAGTGACATTGACAGAACTTTTGTAATAAAACGTTAAGCTAACACATAGACCTTATTGTGTCCAAATGTAAAAGCAATACTATTTTTTAGTATTATTTTCATTGAGGCTGTTCACTATGTAAAGCAGATTGTTAACATCTGTGTCATATTCACTCTTTTATGTACTTTTTTAGAGTTCAGCTTTTGAAAGTCCTGGAGACACGCAAGTCAGTGCTGCAGAAAGAGCAAGGAATGGCATTTGCACGTGCTGTTGCTGCTGGTTTTGACATTGACTACATGCCAGCGTTGATGTCATTTGCTGAATGCTTTGAAGCATCACGCTTGAGGTACGAATAATTTTCTTTCTTAACCTTTTTTTACCTTCAATATTGGTTACTGAGATGTTGGATTCTTCACCAATTGGTCCACATATGATTCCTGAACAATCTATCCAATACTAATCTTGTCACATTTCAGGGATGCATGTAGAAGATTGACGTCTCTATGGAAAAGAAAGCATGAAAGTGGTCAATGGCTTGAAATTGAAGCTGCTGAAGTGACGCCCAATCGTGCAGACTTCTCTGAATTGGACTCAGAAAGTAATGGGAAAACAAATTCAGGTACCTGACAAATTCATGACTTAATACACAGTCATTACTCATTAGTTGTTACTCTTTCTTTACATGCACAAATTCATGCATACACATATTTGGACCAAACTTGTCTTTTGCATTTACAAGAACCATTGTTTTCTTTTTGTAATTTAACCAGTCACTACCAAAGAATCTAGAGGTGTGTGAAAGGATTATTATTAGGGGTTTCTTGAGTGGATTGAGGGTAGAAAATAGGTGGGGCCATGGAGGAAGATCTATGGATATATGAGAGCAAGGGTGGTTTGGAAGCCATGAAATCTTATAATAGGTTTCAAGTGGTCAGTTGGTGGTTGTTTAGTTTCTATGAACAATACCTGCAAATGTGGGTTTTAAGGGTTTGCCAATTTGATGGGCATAATAGTTTGTGGAAGGGAGAATTAGCTGGGGTTTTATTGAAGAAATTTTAAGTGCTGCCTGCCAAGAATAATAGATCTGGGAAACTTGGGAAAATTCCAGATGTCCATTAATTTCTTCCCCTTAATTTATGATTATTGTTTTCACATTTGCAGATGTTTTTCCAATGGACCAACAACCAACTGCAGGCTACCAAGATAATAATCAAGGTCAATTTCCACATCACGGGTTTTCCCCTTGGCCTGTCCATTCTCCCCCAGGTGCTTTACCAGTGTTTCAGCCATATCCAGTGCAAGGCATACCCTACTATCAGACATATCCAGGAAACAGCTCATTTATGCAGCCAGGTTGTCCACCTATGGAGGATCCCAGACTAAATGCTGGTCAAAGTATGGGACAGAGAAGACATTCCATGGATAATAGACACAACAATGCTGAATCCGAAACTTGGGAGGATGATGTGGAGATGGAGAGGGAAGGTTCGCAGACTGGAGAACGGCGGAAGAAAGCTAGTCGATCAAGCAGGCAGAAATCTGGCATGGTGGTCATCCGGAACATCAATTATATAACAAAGACTGAACGTTCTTCTGGCAGTGGTTCATATTCAGATTCTGCTTCTGAAACTGATGAAGATAAAGATGCTCAGGAATCTGTGAAGACCTCAAAAAGAAGAGGATCTGGTAAGGAATCTTTAAAGAGGTTGAATTCATGTGATAAGAAAGAAGAAGGCTATGGGAAGGATTCAGATGGAGGACATTGGCAAGCATTCCAAAATTGTTTACTAAGAGGTTTAGATGAGGATAGACATGCCATTGACCAAGACCAGTTTGAACCGGAAAAGATTGATCATATGAGAAGAGAAAAGCATGTTGCAGTCAATGATCCTCTAGATTTTACTGAGCGGGATATGCATGAAGCTCAAGGAGGTAGTTCCATTGATATGCATAACATTAGCAGGGGATTGGCCCGCATGCCTAAGTCATCCAATGATGATTTATTGTTATCTAGAAGGGCAGGCCAGTCTGGTAATGGTAGGTCTGTGGATGATGTACAGTCTTTAGAAATAGATGGAAGAAGAATTGGTTCTAGGAGGGCTTCCAATGATGATTTCATCATCCTTAAACAAGAAAATCAGTCTGGTAATTCACATCCTTCCTTAGACATGGCAGCTGTCAATGGAAAAGGTCATTCAAACAATAAATTGGAAAGGAAGTTGTTTCATAATTTGGATGATGACTCCTGCATACTTGAATACAGGTCAGTCAGAGTCAATGATGCAGGAAATATTGAGAGAAATGCTATTGACATGGACTCAGAGTTCCCAAAGGTGCATATGAAGGAAGAAAAACAAAAAAATTAAATTATCAGCCAGATGAGTTGAGCTTGATGCCTGAACGAGGAGCAGAGAAAGGGTCAATGGGTTATGACCCTGCACTAGACTATGAAATGCAGGCCCAGGCTGAAGCTGGTGCTTTACAAAATAAGAAGAGCAAAGGGATATTGGCTCAGACCAAACCAGGATCTAAGATGTTGGTTAAGGAACAGAAATCAAAATCTACTCCAAATAGTTCTGATAAAAAAAAGACTGTTGGGCCAATAAGAAGAGGAAAGACTAATAAACCGAGTCCAATGGATGAAGCACGAGCACGTGCTGAAAAACTGCGAAACTACAAAGCTGATCTCCAGAAAATGAAGAAACAGAAGGTACATTATGTTCCCCTAGCTACCAATCCCACTTCAGCTTTCATGTTTGTATTGCATATGATTGACATAAAATTGAAGTAAACTTAACATTGTTCTAAGTATGTTCACATTTAGATTAATTGGCGATTCATGTTTTCAAGGTTGGTTGTTCATCCGTTTCTAAACTCTATTTTATTTCTTCTCCTTTGTTTATAATAACTAGGAAGAGGAAGAGATAAAACGCCTAGAAGCTTTGAAGATGGAGAGGCAAAAGAGAATTGCTGCCAGGAATGGCTCAATCACCACTAAGTCTCCCATGCCATCACAGCAAACCAAGAAACAGTTTACAACGAAACTTTTGCCAAGCTCACATAAAGGATCAAAATTTAGTGATTCAGAGCCAGGATTATCCTCACCGTTCCAAAGATTCCCCATCAGAACTGCTTCTGTTGGATCGCATGATTCTTCAAAAGCCTCAAAAACCAGCAGATTGAATACTGGAAGTCACTCAGTTACAAGCAAATTAAGCCGTTCTGTGCCTTCACTGCCTATATCTAAGCAAGACAAGGGTGATGGTACAACCGAAACTAAGGCATCAATGGCACGTATTAGAAGATTGTCAGAACCTAAAATGAGTACCATTCGTCAGACTTCCTCAGTTAAACCACGCAGCTCAAGGACTATTTCAATGACTAAAGGAGCTGATGAGAGTGAGAGCAGAAAGATTTCTGCTATTGTGAATTATGATAAAAACAAGACTGCAACCCTTCCAGAACTGAAAATCAGAATATCTAAACCAAGTGATATTGTCCAAGACAAATCGTCAATTAAAGAGAAGACACAGAAGCTGAATGGTACTAAGTCTTCTATGAATTTAGAAGGTACCTTGCTGAAGAAAAATGAAAATGGAATTTCACCCACTGATGATGGAGATGAAAATCCTATAATTGAGAAGACAGTTGTAATGCTTGAGTGTGAAAAACCTTGTGCCTCTGATATTAATGGTGACAAATCAAGAGAAGAAACTGAGAAACCAAAGAGAATATATGACAATGATAAAGTGATGGAGAAAACTAGGACATTATCAAGTTATGTTGCTGTTCATGCACCAATTTCACCCTTAAGTACAGATATAGAAACCTCGGAAAACCAATCACACATGCAACCCATATCCACTAAGGTGCGTCTTCATAACTAAGTAGTTTTGTTAATAGTAAACTGTCTAGTTAGTTTATACTCTTATAAGGCTGATGTGTGCATAAAAAAAAACACACTATTTAAACTTGATCCTGAATATGGTTATGAATTTTCTGACTGTCTAACAGCATATGATCATTTAAATACATTAACAGTAAATATGATTAGTACTGCAATCAGCTTAGCGCCTGGCAATTCAATTACTTAATATGTTTCCTATAATTTATGCTTGGCTAAGCACAAGCATGTCCTGCCAAGTGCCAATTATACATTCTTATTGTAAATTGTGAAAGTCACATTATAACATTAAATGTTGGTCCACTTTCTTAAAATTTCTTTTCCACAAATTCTAATATATAGAATTTAAATATTATGTGGGGAAGGAAGTCTAAGTTCAATTCTATGATTAGAAGATATTTGCTGATATTTGATTTTCATTCCTTTAACTGTATGGCCAAGAAAATCTTAATTTGATTTGTTGTTATTGACATGCTTGTGTTGCTTATATGAAATCTTCATGCACGGGAGTAAATCTTAGTACATCAGTTTTTTTTTTTGGACAATAGTATATCAGTTGATTTTGGAGTATATTATCTTTCAAAATCAGGTTAAAATGAATAGTACAGAGAAAGAACCTTCAAAATCATCTAGCATTCGAATTGCTGAGGAAACATATCATACCCCATATGCTCGAGTTTCTTCTTTGGAAGATCGTTCTACACGAAATTCTGAGTATGGGAAAGCACCTCCCACAAGCTTGGAGACTGCATCAATTAGTATGGAAACTTTCAGAGCACATGTGTCTGACACCAGAAGCTCAACACTAGAGAAGATTCCTGAGGTAAATGAGAAGCCTCAGGTAAAGGACTCATCAAAGGGGTTGAGACGGTTGTTAAAGCTAGGAAGAAAGAATCATAACTCAGCTTCTGCTGGAACAAACATGGAATCAGATAATGCCATTGATAGTTCCCAAGCAAATGAGATGGGAGCTAATGGTTCCTCCAATGAAGGTAGTGAGAGATCCTAATGGCAATCAACATGATACAATAGCATATAAAGATTATATTTCTAGAGCACTTTCTGATATATGCTTCACTTCCACTTCTAAGGTTTCAATTTTACAAATCATTATATTGTTTATACATGATCCACCTCCACCCTCTACACACAAAACCATGAGTTCCAACTTCCAACCCATTAGTTTAAGGACAAAACAGTGAGGTCTAAACCCATTATTTCAAAGTTGACAATACATAAATGAGCATAGGGACCTCCCTCCGACAAAACTCAACACTGACATAAAAAAGGTTCAGGGAGTTTAAAGGCTATACCAAAATGACAAAAGGACAAAACCTTGGGAACATAACCAAGCTATAGGTTTAAAGACTCAAGATTATGACATTACAGTATAAATCTAATAAAATTAATTTTCCTTTTGAATAATAATACAGTTAAGTATCCTCTCTGGCATTTACATTTGACTAAACTGCATTATGTATGGTTACTCTAGTAACCCTAAACCCTCTTCCTGTCATGAAGATAATGATCTGGTTTTGACTGCATTTACTTGCATCTTTGCCTCTTCATTCTTGAAAACTGCAAGTTATTTGAGAGGTTTAGTGAAAATCCTAGGTGAGTTTGGTTTCTTTTTTATTTTCCCATTTTCACTTGATATATTTCCAATTTTCCATTGCTGATTACAAAAAGGACACATTGTTTTCTTTTTGTTTCTTATTTTCAAGAATTTGCAAAAATGGTGAATATCATTGAATTATTTTCATCATTTTGGTTTTTCTTGAAGACATGAAATAAAGGAAAAACAAGGTGGCAGTTTTGTAATTTTTGGTGAAAATATATTGACTAAAATATAAACAAAAACAGACCAAATGCATCCCAAAGTATTCAATCTTTCATCATCCAGATGTTTCACTAAAATTATAGTTTTGCTTTAAAGGATTTTCCATATGGTCATCCTTGTTTGAGAGAAGGCCAACCATATTTAATTTTAGTTGTCACGTGTCTAAAATACTGAAACTGATCACCATATTTGGATTTTCTATGTTGTTTTTCTTAGTTCACACTCTGAAGAATTTGCTCTCTCGAGATGAAACTCCCTCAACAAATGCTACTCCTCAAAAGTGTAAGCACTTGCATAAATTATTAAGAACTTGAATAAACTCTTGCCATCTAGATTCTTATTAATATTCTGATTGTGGACATTATTCTTATGCAGCTTCTCGCTCTTTCTCCTTGTTATCACCTTTCAAAAGCAACAGCAGAGAAAAGAAGATAATGATGGCTTGATAGAATTGATGTTGTTATTTGAGGTTGATGCAATGACCATTTGTTATTTTCTGAGCTTCAATGGTCCTAAGTTATTATTGTCTAGCTGAAAAATGAAAAATATTAATGCTTTTGGGTTTCAAAGCCTTGGCAAAATCATGTTAAGTCTAGATAGGGAATCCTCAAGAATGTTAGTTCTGTTTTGTAACCTTGATTGCCACATCTAGACAAGTACCAAGCACATACCTTAGGAAGATCCCCATCCCAAGTACCATCTTAATTTAATGTACAGAGCACAACTTTAAACATAATTTTTTACTGTACATCATTAAAGACCTAAATTAGCCACATAATCTGAACTCGATTTGAAGTTAAATGGCTAGATTTTTATTCTGAATATCAAGTCCGTTGGAATTATATTATGTAGGTTTCGGGTCACACTTTTGGTTGTTTTTTTATTCTCTGTCACATAATATTTGAAGGCATAATTTTGTTGAAAATAAAAGATAAATTATAAAACTTGTTTGGATTTAATGTATATACATCGGCAGAGTAAAAAACTCATCCAATGATGCATCAATTAATGAGTTTAATAACACATTAAGTATTATATTCATTAAATAATGTGATAACATATCATTGGATGATAGTGTAATTTTTTTTATGCAATCAGTGTATATTGATAATATTTTTTATATTAATATAATTCAATTTATTTGAAATTATATAGTGTATAGCATTCTTTAGTTGTAATTTTTAACTTCTAAAACTTTATAACTTAATTATGTATTATATTTAAAATGTAAGTCCGCTAGTTTGGACCTGTCATTAGTTCGGTTATGAACGTCTCAGAGTGTATGAAGAAAAATTGTCTAACCAAAAAATCGGATCAGGTGAAACTAGCTCATGAGTCATGATTACCCTAAATGCAACACATCCTAGATTGTGAACATACTCCAACCCTGTCCTTAAATATGACCAACCCAACACCAAACTTCCAAATGAACTTGGAAAACAAAAAACAATGAACACCGCTTATAAAAGCCATTTCAACTTCCAACATTTAAACCTATCTAGTGAGTACTTACCCAGTTTCAAGTCAAACAATTTTCAATCAAAATTGGAATTGTATCAAATAACAATAACTATAGGAACAATCAAAATTGGATATAAGAATTGCACCTTGAATATAAGAATTGCTTAAATTGTCAAAAGTATAAAGTGGTGATATATAAATATAATGGTGAGATTCATTTGAAAATGATAAAAATATAAAAAGGTGAATAGCACCATTGGAGATGCTCTTAAACCTCTAGGTAATAAATTAAAAGTAGTATTAACTATAAAATAAAACATATTATTTTGATATATTAAACACTTCTATTGCGATCCTTGGCAAAATTTCTGATGACAAAATTTCTAGAGTTGGCAATTTGAGCTATCCATCTCGATGCGTTAGCGAGTTTTTGCGGGTTAGATTAAAAAATCTCGGAGTTATTCGGGTTTCTAAAATAAATGCATAACCACTATATTTCTGTGAATATTTTTGGGGGTAGTCTGATATTTTTGCGGGCTACTCGACCTTTTTGCGAGTTTTTCAGATAACGGGCTTTTATCTGGTCAGGGCTAAAAATGTATGAATTATTCGAGTTTCTAAAATAAAAATTCGAACCATGCATTTTTATTATGGGTGTTTAAGACCCGGTCTGTCCCTTTGGCCCGTCCCAACCAGTTCGACTCGGGTCGGGTCTGTTCTTGTCCTATAAGAAAAATAGAACCAATCGGGTCTTATTTGTTGACTAGGCATCGCGTTAAGGACGGGTTTGGGTTAGCCTACGTACGGGTTACCCGACCCGTCCTTTATATATAAATATAATATTTATTATCTATTTTTTTCTATTATGTAAAGTCCTAACCTTTTTTTTTTTTTTACTTTTGTATAGGGTTTTTGAGTCCAGGTTTCCTCTAACTACCTTTAAAAATACATTATATACGTAAAGTTATATATTGATATAAAGTTATTCTTGTTTTAGTAATGTCCCAAACTTAAAAAAAAATAAAAAAAATATTGCATACATTAAGAGAAATTCTATTGTATGTAATATATTTATTAATTGGATGAATTATTTTCTTGAACATTGTTATAGGATTGTTTCATCATTATATTTAGCTTATATATCGGGTCAACCTGATCATGTCCTACTCGAACATGGTTTTTCATTGACCCGTAAATCATCGGGTCTCTTCGGGTTTATGGACGAGTTCGGGTCCATAGAATTGGCCCGGTAAAAAATTATGGCTAGGTTAGGGACAAGCAAAACCCGTACCATGAACACCCCTAATTTTTATGGGCTTTTGCGGCCATACCCAGACGATTTAACCCATTTTTTCGGCTCTAGTATGAACCGATGATTCTAAAATAATGTATGACCAATACATTTTGTGGATATTTTTGGGGGTAGTTCGATATTTTTGCGGGTTTTGCGAGCTATCCGACTTTTTTGGGGGTTTTTCAGGTAGCAGGCTTTTATCGGGTCGGACTAAAAAATCTAGGAATTATTCAAGTTTCTAAAATAAAAATTGAATTCTGCATTTTTATGGCCTTTTGCGGCCCGACCCAGATGATTTAACCCATTTTGTCAGCTTTAATATGAACCGATGATTCTATGGTGTTAGATGTTGCACCGAGGGATATTACTTTTCCCACCCGGTTTTGATATTCTCACTTAATATGCTTTTTATAAAAGATATTTCCCTATCTACCCCCCACCTGTAACATCCCACATTTATAAAACCATTTTCATAAACAAAATAGGATTAGAAAGGTGTTTTATAAAAAGGAATTAAGAAAGGGGAAGAAAAACCAAGTTAGAAACAAGGAAAAGATAGAAAATAGGGTGATTTTGTCTGGTAATTTCGCTCAGGCTCGCTTGAGCGCGCCTAAGCGAGAGTACTAGGCAGAAAAAGGGAGTTTCTGTCTGGAAATTCCGCCCATGCTCGCTCAAGCACGCCTGGGCGAGGGCATCAGTAAAAAGGGAGAAATTCTGCTCTGGTTTTCTCGCTCAGGCTCGCTCGGGCGAGACTGAGCGAGAAAACAGAGTCAGAATGGGGGTTTCTGTTTTGAAATTTCGCCCGGTCTCGCTCATGCTCGCCTGAACGAGAAAGGCACACTCACCTGGTCTCGCTCAAGCGCGCCTGAGCGAGAGCGCGTTTTCAACATACCTTAAAAACACGATTTTAGGGTTTTTCACCCACTTCCTTCCATCCTCTTCACTTTTAGAGAGAGAGAAAGAGATTTTAGAGAGAGAAACTCCATAAAAAGCTTGGAGAAAGGAGCTCAAAGCCAATGATCTCATCCTCCCACCTTCCTCAACTTCTTCCCTCTTTCACTTGAGTTCTTGAGGTGAGACTCAACTTGTGTGAAACTCTTTCCATGAACCCTATTCTCCTTTTCCCGTCCCCTTTTACTTGTGGTTGTATGTTTTGGTTATTGATTTCTTATATATTGATATTGGTATAGTTGTATGGAACTAGAGATGTATGTGGAAGGTTTTCCCTAAGTTAGGACTTCTTCCACAATGATGTTTATTGGTATCAACTGCTTGGTTCATGAAATACATGTGTATGTGATTTGTGCATCATGGCTACGACCTCAGTTAATAACTAGAAAATGAATTTGGCTCTGGCCCTAGTAAAAAAATGGCTTTGGCCCCAGTTTTGGCTTCGGCCCCAGTTCACCCTAAATTACATAAGATTGGACTTCGGTCCCTAATTGGACTTCAGTCTCCAATTAATTGGACTTCGGTCCCCAGTTAAAACACGGGTTTCGGCCCCCAGGTAATTGGTTGTGTTATGCCCAAGAAAGACGTTCCTTGTAGTCTGAGCTCAGGTCTAGCCCTAGTCTAGTGATAAGACCCTGTCTGCTGGACAATGTAGGTCATGCATGTTCATGTTCATGTTTTCGTTAAGATAGTATGTCATGAATTGCTTCATTTATCCTGTTGCATCTCATTTGATTGTCTTACCTACACTGCATGCTGCATGGTTATATTCACTGAGACTCCTGTCTCACCACACGTTTTGTGGGTTATATTCTAGATGCACAGGGTCCTCCTCGCACCGGTCCATGAGCAGGTAGCTTGGGAGTAGTTCATGTATATTTTGATTGTGGGCTTAGGAATATGTTATGTGAACTTGTTTAGCCCCTTTGATGTTTAGATTATGATGTATTATATATGTATTCTTTTGAGGAGATATGGTTGTACATGTGTATCCTTGAGCTTTCTCTTCTGTTAGGACACATGTATGGGGATATCCTCAACTGTTTACCATGTATTGGATAATTGTAGCCTTAATGGCATTGTTATTATATTTATTCCAGTTATTGTTTTTCATATACTGTTTAAGTAATCATTGGGACTTAAGTGTTATGTGATGTATGTATTTGCGATATTAAAATGGCGCGAAATAATTTCAGGAATTCAGGTATTTGGCTCCCAATGGGTTAAACTCTCGAATTTAGAAATTAGGACATTACACCACCTCTTTCCCTTTTCATTCTCCTTCTCATTCCCCTCTGTTCATAAGCCACCACTACCTCCACCCACCACAACCCCTCTCCTTCCCCTCTTCTCCCACCCATGTCTGGAAGACATTTTTCACAAAAAAATGGCTTCCGGAAATGTGCATCCATAAGCCATTTACGGACACGTATATCCGGAAGTCAAACTAAAAAATTGACTTATGGACATGTGTCCGAAAATGGTTTTCGGGCACCAATATCTATAAGCAAAAATTTTTGAAAAAATTGCTTTCCAAACACACATGTACGAAAACCATTTTCTTTTGCGACAAATGGCTTCTAGATGTGGGCTGAGAGATGAGGGGGAGAGGGTTGTGGTGGTGTTGGCTATGAGTGAGGATGGGGTGGTGGTGAAGGGAAGGGGAAGGGGAAGGGGAAGGGGAAGAGGTGGAGGTAGTTAGGGAAGGAATTTTAAAACATCAAAATGGGGGTGAGAATAGTAAAAAAGGGGTGGAAAAAGCAATGACATCCAGCGAGAATTGTTGGATTTTGGACTACTGAATAGTCTAGATTTATGAGTACGCATGCTTGTTTTGCTATTTTAATTGTAATGCACTGCTGTAATACTCTTTATTTAGTATCCTACAAGTTATCTAAATGTTGTTTGACTTTCTTTTATGAATTGATATTTCAAAAAAAAAAAAAAAGATGAACTTATCATGTCATGAACAACCCTTGTTGCACAATTAACGAGAGACGAGGTTTTGTCACATAGACAAACACATGATAACCATCACTAGAAAGATAAATGGGATTACAAGAAGCTATAGAGTATATTTGAAATATCATTTCAACTAGTTAAAATTGTTATCTGAAGAAATTTGCAATTTTTAATCCTATTAAAGAACTAACTAAAAGCTAAGAAAATACACTACCTGATTTCATTAAAAATGTCCGGTAACATTAGTTAAAAATTATAAAATGATAGATAAGGATATCATTAAAATGATAAATAATGGCGAGTAATGATTATTGAGGGATAAAATAAAATAAAAAATTCATCTTGTAGCCGAAAGAAGAGTTTTTTTTTAAAAAAATAAAAAGCTACCTCAGATAGCTTTTAAAAAATGATAGTAACTATCTAAAAAAGCTACCTTATTAAACATTGGTGAAATAATTTTAACTACCAGTTCTAGTTTTCATGTAGCTAAAATGTCTTACCAAACAGACTCATTAACGTTTTTAGCTACTGGTGTTTTTTAAAATGATACTCCAAGTACCGTCTCAAGATTTCAGCTACTAGTTGAAATTTCTATTTACAATTTTATCCTTAACCTTGTGTTTAGACAGAGAATTTCCTAAAATTGTGAATTCAATTATAAGTGATGATTAAAAGGGTAATTTTAGGATAAATCCTCCTAAGTTTTGGTCTATAGTAAAAAGTAAATTTAGTTTTACAATATATATTATTAATTTTTTAATATTAAATTTGTACTATTTATAGTAAAGGTCTATCATAGGCCACTTTTTTGTGGCCTATCCTAAAATCACCCGGATTAAAAAGAGAGTTAAGAATGAGAGGATTGTAAATGATAATATAAAAAATTAAACATAATAGAGAAATAGTGAAATTTTCTCTACGTGTCATTTGAAATTCCTCCTATTTGTTATAAAAATCCTTCATATGTCATTTGAAACATTTTCTTTTACTATCCTAACACAAAAAATTTAATAATTTAGAAATTACTCTATCCAACCACAGATAATTTTTTTCATAATTATCTTATTTAAAATTTCAGTCTAGTAATTAATTATGACCTTATCTATCATATTACTTTTGTTAATTTTACCAAACACTTTTAATTCAATTAAATAATTTATTAGCTTTCAAATTTTATCTTTCAACTTTCAACTAACTTTTCAATTTTCAGCTACTTTAACCACTGATTTTACTAAACACACTAGTAAGGTAAGTGCTGAACTACTAGAGAAGTGGGGCTCCTCCCATGTTATGAGTCCACGTTGAGTGTAATAAGAAATTCAACGAGGTACATAAGACATAACATTCTTCCACTTAATCCTAGTCTTTTCCCTCACTTAATGGTTCAATTCTAAGAAAGTTAATTCTAATTGATGAAAAATAAATGAAGGTAGCAAGATTGAGTTAGTTTTTCCCCATAGCATAGAAGCCACCATGAACTGCGGATTAAGGTGGAGCTATGGGTGCAATTCAGGAACAGAGAGAGCGAGTGTGTATGAATAAACTTTTTAAACATTAATGCAAATCACATCAAAAACTTCCTAAGAAACTTAACATGCCATCAATATATGCTAATGAATCTACTACACCTAGAAGCGCGGATTGAACTCTTCAGGACTGATTACTAAGTTTGCTGGCTACCACTGCTGTAAATAGCTTAGGTACACAGTTTTCACCACCTGTAATGCATTCAACAAAGGTTAAGGATACACCCACCCTAATGGTGAGGAATCAATCAAAGCGAATGATTAAGCATGAAATGTTGCTTTTGCTCATCCTAATCAAAGCTTCCTTTGCCAAGCACTCAGCTGCTTCTTGTGGATCCTCTATGTGCCAGATAAGATTCACAGCCTCTTGGTTCTTCATCACCTGCAAATATATGGAGATTCATGAGTTTACCGTTTACTTTTTCCCTATATTTTTGAGAAATTACTCCAATGAATAATAGTGTGTTTTTTGTTTACTCCAAAACCACGTTATAAACGTGGATATAGACAAACACTAATGAGAGTAGTGTTGGTTTAAATCCACGTTTAAAACATGATTTTGATGTAAACCAAACACACACTAAGTATTCTAAGTTACAATATATCATCTTGGGGCTTACCTCCCATATACCATTGCTTGCCAAGATCAAAAATTCAGTATCAGGGTCGACCCAGTCACCTCCCACAACAAGTTCTGAACCTTTAGAATGCTTTGTGCCTGTTGAATTGCCTGATTCACATGCTATCATGAGTACTTTATGTACAAGCATATCATCCATTATGAAATGTGGGAACCAAAACATGTACTCACTAATGGATGAAAAAAGAAACAAAATTCTGATAATATATATGAGAGGGAATGAGCAATCTCTAGTATAGGTTAAATCTCAATTGAATGAGAATGAGATATAAGGAAAAGAAGGAGCAAGTGCAGTGCTGCAATATTGCTTGTTTAAACAATTGGCTCTTTCAAATAAGTGTGTATTTGTTCTCAGTTAATATTGGTTTGTCATTCTAATAATTTCAAAAAGATCTGAGAGTATTTGATACCTGAAAAGAGTCTGCGGTACCAATGTCCCTTGGCTGATTGATTGTTTCTACCGGTTGTCTGATAAGCTATACCATCTCTGCACAAAACAGTTCTGTAATCTCCCATGTTAGCAATCACAAGTTTTTCTCCATTTATCACCATCACAGATGTTGAACCTATTCTGCATGTTTCCTCTGATTTGTTTGCCTCTCTGATCTTTGTTCTGGCTCCTAGGTAAGCTCTCTTGAGTGTTTCTTTGGTTTTTCTCTTCATATGAGACTAAAATATAATTGAAACATCAGAATTGCAATAGAGAACACAAATATAGGTGAAAAATAGGAAAGTTATGGATATGTAGAGTGATAATTAAGCAATGCATTTTGTCCCTTTTACTGTTTATAGAACCACCCCCACAAGTCACCAAGCAATAGGCAGTAAAGTATATCCTATACCACTAAAAATACATTCACATCAGTGTTCAGTGTTCACAATAGTTGAATGAGGCATAGAATTTCTCCAAAGAATTTTAATGGAAAAACCATATAGTATAATCATCAATCAAAAGCACTATTGGTTTGGTTCAGAAAATTTAGATAGTAATGATTGATTACCTCTTTGAGCTTCTTGTCAAAAAAATGGGATTGCATATACTTGGTAACTCCATCTCCAATTAGAGCATCAAAGATTCCAAAATACCAAAATTCTGTGTGATCCATTTGCTCTCTCTGTATCACAACTGAATCAAATTCCGAGTCATCAGAACCACCTAAGATTCCACGATGCTCGACCACATGATGACCATGTGTTATTGGCACCATCCATGAAGGCTTGTTTGCAATCCCATGAGTTCTTTTTTTGCCTCTATTCCCTAAGAAAAAACGTTTCAGCCGGAATGCCTGTTCAATTCAAAGGAGAATTCAGTTATTAATGTAATTGCAAATGACTAATTCTTGATGTGAATAAACATTTAGGCAAAATCATGGAGAAGAAAAATCTCAGAAGGGTCAAGACTCAAGACATTTTTTTTTTAATATTTCTCATGAATTTCAATGTAACAGTGAAATAGAGGACATAACATGGACTTACCTTGAGCTTGATACGAAAATCTCTAACTCCCATGTTTTAATTTTTCTCCAACGATTTGATCAGACCCTCAGAGAAAATCTGGCAATTTCAGGAGATGGTGACCAAAAAAACTAGAAAAATCAAAACTTTTATTGAATTGAATTGAGGTGTTGAGTCAGGTAGAAGTAGCAGCTCAATTGAAAAAAATTAATTGGCTTTTATTATCCGTTAGGAGATTATTTTGAATAAGAAGTAACCGTCTGACTCTACTTTTTAAAGTTTTGAACTAACAACAAAAATGACCTTAAATACAATCAATAAAGTACTCCCCTTTATTAAAATATTAGAAGAAATTTTGTTTTATCTT
Source organism: Sesbania bispinosa (assembly GCA_026901365.1). Taxonomy (NCBI): domain Eukaryota; kingdom Viridiplantae; phylum Streptophyta; class Magnoliopsida; order Fabales; family Fabaceae; genus Sesbania; species Sesbania bispinosa. The sequence continues at coordinate 955,242 of QLOH01000048.1, read as the reverse complement.
ATTTTTTATTTCAGAAAAACTATAAAATGTTATTTTTTGGTATCTCTAATAAATGAAATGAGAATAAGTCAAACAACAGTAATGGTGAAAGGAAAATTTTAGTCAAATACAATTATACTTTAAAGCGACTGTTATGTATTTGACCAAAAAAAAAAAGCGACTGTTATGTAAAATAATAGAGTAATGAATATTTCTTTTAGGACTTTATTTACTGGGTTATCTCTAGTAGATAAATGTTGATTGTTTCTTATTTGTATAATTGTATTTTTATTTCTTTTTTTTTTTGTTGGGGGGGGGGGGGGGGGGGGGGGGGCGAGTAAGCATTTCTGTTTTTGAATATAATAGGATACGATAGGATCTCCATCCTTAAGTTATCTAGCAACTTTAGAGATAAGTATCGTTTCTATTTGTTTTCAAAACTAACAAAAGAGGTTTTTAGTTTAAATATAAGTTTCGCTTTTATTTTGGTTTATCACCTAAATAATCCGGTTTAAAACTTTATATCCAAATAAATAAATAAAAATCCTTTTGACACTTATCAATTTGTAGTTTGACAATGAATTTGCAGTCCTTTTTTTTTTATCAACGATTCACAATCCAATTTTAGATGACAAAAATACCTAGCCTATACCTACCAATATCCATGGAGATTATTCACATACGGGAGATACATAAAGGGTGTTTCTCCGGTACCCCTTAAGGTGAGGGGATAATGGTATCCTCTACCTGGCCCAGTAAATATGTGCCACGTAGATTAGCTTGATTTAAAATTTATTCTTAGCTCTCTTTGTAGTTTAGTCCCTTCATCATTTCACTAAAACCCCTTGAAATGTTTATTAATCCAAACTTTCCCCAAATTCAATTCGATTTCTTTTATTCATTTTCATTTACCCTATTTCCCCAAAATTAATCAGAAAGTTAAGTTTATTTCCCCAAACTTTCCCCGTTTGTTCTTCCTCCCTCAAATTTCCATGAACCCTAATACCTCAATGTGTTCTGCATCCTTTCCCTCGGTCACTCCCCACCCATTGCAATAGTTCTTTTGTTCCTGTCGGTGAGAAATCATTGTCAATAAGGTTGGTTGTCGTAGGAGGTTTTCGTTGGTGGTCGGGGATTGGAAGTGTGACTTGGTTCAATTGATCGTGGTGGATTTAACCTGGTAGGTGCGATTTGTCGTGGCGGAGTGAACATGTTTTGGGTCGTTTGGTTGTCACCTTCCGAACACATTTCTCGCGCGGTGAAGGAAATTAGGGTTTGTTTTTGCTCGATTGTGTTTAATTTTCGTCTTGCTTTCTTATGGTTTCGTAAAATTTTTGGTTAAATGTAACCCTTGTTATGGAGTTTTAACTGAATCCGAAATCTGTTTGGCTAAACTATCAGGTGTCAGATTGGACCTGCAGCGCGGGTAGGTGTGCTTTGGCTCGATTGAAGGCTCTCTCACCTGGTGGAAAAAACTATAATAGTTGGAGCAGATAAGGTATTCATTTTTTTTTGGCTATTTGAATTGTTGAATGTAATTGCTTTTGCTGTGTTGTTTGATTGTTTAGCCAAATTTCTGTTTAAACTTAAGTTTTAGATCATATAAGTGTTATAGCAAAATGCTAGAGCAACAATTACAACGGAATACTTATAAAAACTTACAAGTGCTAATTATCCTAATAGCGAATGTTCAACTAAGTTTTGTGGGTTTCTGACATTTGATTGTTGCTTGGAGTTTTTTTAGAAGTTTTGATGAGGGCATTTTTCTGTTATTGAAACATGATCCATGTGTTGTGTATCTTAATTTTTATTTAGCTTTTACCATAAGTTATAGCCCAATTTCTGGTCTCTTTAGATGGTGAATAACATTTCATACAATGAGTTCATGAGATGTCACAAGGTTTTTCCTTTCTCTCTCCCTCTCTCCTTCCAAGGCACTCCCTAATCAATAGTTGGATTTACTGGTTGGATTTGCAGTAGTGGGTCATGTTGTCACCGTTATTATTTGGCACATTCTAATCAATAGTTCCTAGAAGCATTTGGTGGACATCTTGAGAAGAAGGCGGTAGGCTTTAAATTTTAAGGCTTTTTCTTTGGGAGGAAGAGTAGTGTTGGTGAATGTAGAAATGACTAGCATTCCTATTTACATGATGTCTATCTATAGATTTCCAAAAATTTTAAAGTCGATTCAGGTTTTGCAATGAGATTTTTTATGGGGAAGGAATGAAGATAGAAAGAAAATTAGTTGGGTAGAAGGCTATTTAGAGACTAGATGATCCCGTTTAGGAACGGTGGAGACCTTTGTTTCAATGGGAAAAGCAAATGGAAGTGAATCTGATATCATTTTTAGCTAACCATGAATCTGGTGTAGGATTTAGAAGATAATTGGCATTTCAATGGAGAAAAAATTAGGAAGCTACTTGGTTAGGAAAGCATATAAGTTTTTATGTGTGTAGCATAATTGTCCAAGAACTGATTTCTCTAAGAGAATGTAGATCAAAGGAGTTCGATCTGCAATCTGCAATTAGCTTTCTCTAGTTATAGTTATAGTTAGTTGCTACAAATTTGAAAGTTGAAATGTAGTTTTCTGCAATTTTTGCCTGTTTATATGTCCCAATCATTAATGTTTATGGCATATTTTATCACTTTTCCAATTCCATTTCCAGATCTTCCTAAACAGCTTGAATACATAAATGAGAATAACACGGTTGATTTTAATTTTCGTTAGTCCTTCAGAGGGGCTTGATCATTGTAATATGTTGTACATGGTTTTATTATTTTGGGTAATACCATTGTTGGTTTGCTCATTTCTGTGTGTTCTTTTCCACCCTTTTAGGTGAAAGTTATGTACATACTTATTTGAAATGAACCTCCTAAAGGTGTACATTAATGTTTTTTTGATTAATAGACTCTGTACTTCAATTGTTGTCTGTAGGTGGGCACCCTACTGAGCATATGAAATCCAAGGATTGAGCTTTTATAATGTTGAAACTCTAACCTTGTAAGTTCACTTTAATGTGGATGTTCACTGTAAACCATCCTGCATTTGTTGGTCAGATTGTGAATTGGACCGGGTTATGAAGTTGGTGGAAATGGAACAGGTTATATAGTTCCTGGTCAGCTTGTGAATTGGACCAGGTTCTCAAGTTGGTGAAATGGAACGGGTTATATAGTTGCTGGTAAGCTTGTGAATTGAACCGGGTTCTATAGTTTGGGAAATGTATCGGGTTCTCAAGTTGGTGGTCAACATTTGTTAGTCTTTTGTGAATTTATTTGATTTTGTTTAAGACTTGTTTACCCAGAAAAGTTACTGGATGAATTTTGGTCCAGACTATATTGCAAATTCATTTTTCTTGAATGTTTTGTTTTTTTTTTTTTGGGTCAAGGATTGAAGCTTTTGTTGGATTAGGAAATTGATTATTTTTTTGGATTGAGAAATTTCATTCCATTTCAATGTTGACCATGGATCTTATTTTTTTGGTCATTTTTTTTGGATTAGGAAATTTCATTTTTCTTGTTTGTTGAACATGGATCTTACTGTTACTTACTAGTAATATGAGAATAGTCAATTGGAATGTTAGATTACCAGATTGATAATGTGACATACCAAAACACGGATCTTACTATAAAAGCGCAAGCATCAGACCAACAATGCCACTCACTACAAGTAGCAAACAAATTTTTTTATTATAAGATGATTTAAAAATATTAAAATAAGCAAATTCAATCACACTTATATTCAGATGTGTGGAGAATTAACCCCCCTCCTCTAAGTATTATTTATATATATTAATGCATTTGTTTATATTAAAATTAAAATAAGATTTATAAGGTGTCCATGTAATTAAGGGTGCGCAGAGATTTGACAGACAAGTTTTGATCACTTTTATTTAAGTTGTCATTTGACAGAAAAAAAATAGGGGTGCGTGGAGATTTGCATTGGGAAGCTAATAAACATCATGATTAGCAGTAAAAATGGGTAATTATAGGGTGGACCCTTTGAGTTTTGGTTCACTATAGACCACTAACTTTTTTTACTATAAAAAGTAATTTTAATTTTATAATATATATTAATAAATATTTTAATATTAAATTTATACTATTTATGATAAAGGTCTACCATGGACCCAAACTCGAAAGGTCCACCCTATAATTACCCAATAAAAGAAGCAAAGAAGTTGTTGCATTGGGAAGATACTTAGCGGCTTGCATATATTGTTCAGTGGATTTGGGTTTAAGGTATAAAGAAAAGAAAAAACGTACAACACAACAAAACTTAAAGTGGTTTAGTGGCTGCGTCGATTATTTGGTGAGCAGGAAGTCATGTGTAAAATCCCAAAAATTGACCATTATTTACTTCTTTTTTTTTACACATATACTATAATATTTTTTAACTTATAAAATCAACGAAATTGCCCTAAAATTTGATAAATGAAAATAACTTGATTTTTGCCAAATCGAGGTAGGCCATGCAAAAATGAGAATAACTTAATTTTTCCTCTATTTTTCTTGGGCCGAGGTTATTTTTAGTCCAATTTTAACATTTTTTATTATAAAATCAACGAAAATTAGTTTTTAATTTCAAAAAATCCCAAAAATTAATCGAGGACCCCCCGTTGTGTCCTAAACAAATTGGTCAAGTCAAGTTAACATTTCGGGGATCTCCGGTGGTGATCGCCCAAAAAAATTGTTTATAATTTTGTATGATTGATTTAAAATTAAGGGTCTGTTTGGTGCACAGAATAAAAGACATGATATGATAACTTTATCATATCCTATCACTTATCATGTGTTTGTTGCACCATGGATTCTAATGGCTAGGAGCCATCAAAAATCAAATTTCATAATTTTTGACTATCATTTGCTATTTTTAAATAATTTTCCCTTGTTTTTACCTATTTAATTCATAATAATTACAAAACCCTTCAAAAAATCATGAAAAATCACCACATGGATCATCTCACGTCACCTTTACTGCATGCAAAATTTCAAATAAAAATTCAAACCACAAGTATGCATGCATGAGGCTTTCCCCAAAACATAATACATTGGTTTAGGGTTTTTGTCTCACACTCACAAGTGTCCAAAAGGTCGAAAATCGCACTTTTGAATTTCATCACGAAAACTCACCACATGGATTCTAATGGGTAGGAGCCATAAAAAACCAAATTTCATAATTTTTTACTATCATTTGCTATTTTTAAATAATTTTCCCTTGTTTTTACCTATTTAATTCACAATAATTACAAAACCCTTCAAAAAATCATGAAAAATCACCACATGGATCCTCTCACGTCACCTTTACTGCATGCAAAATTTCAAATAAAAATTCAAACCACAAGTATGCAAGCATGAGGCCTCTCCCCAAAGTTTGTACACTAGTTTAAGGTTCTTGTCTCATACTCACAAGTGTCCAAAAGGCTGCAAATCGCACTTTTGAATTTCTTCATGAAAACTCATCACGTGGTTTCTAATTGTTAGGAGCCATGAAAAATAAAATTTCGTAATTTTTTACAAATGTTTGCTATTTTTAATTATTTTTCCCATGTTTTTAGCTATTTAATTCACAGTAATTACAAAACCCTTCAAAAAATCATGAAAATTCACCACGTGGGTCCTCTCACGTCACCTTAACTGCATGCAAAATTTCAAATAAATTCAAACAACAAGTATGCATGCATGAGGCCTCTCCCCAAAGTTAGTACATGGTTTAGGGTTCTTGTCTCACACTCACAAGTGTCCAAAAGGCCTAAAATCACCACATGAATTCTAATAGGTAGGAGCCATAAAAAAATAAATTTCGTAATTTTTTACTATCATTTTCTATTTTTAAATAATTTTCCCTTGTTTTTACCTATTTAATTCACAGTAATTACAAAATCATTCAAAAAATCATGAAAATTCACACGTGGGTCCTCTCATGTCACCCTTACTGCATGAAAAATTTCAGATAAAAATTCAAACGACAAGTATGCATGCATTAGGCCTCCTCCAAAACTTAGTACATTGGTTTAGGGTTCTTGTCTCACACTCACAAGTGTCCAAAAGGCCGAAAATCGCACTTTTGAATTTCATCACGAAAACTCACCACATGGATTCTAATGGGTAGGAGCCATAAAAAACCAAATTTCGTAATTTTTTACTATCATTTGCTATTTTCAAATAATTTTCCCTTGTTTTTACCTATTTAATTCACAATAATTACAAAACCCTTCAAAAAATCATGAAAAATCACCACATGGATCCTCTCACGTCACCTTTACTGCATGCAAAATTTCAAATAAAAATTCAAACCACAAGTATGCATGCATGAGACCTCTCCCCAAAGTTTGTACACTAGTTTAAGGTTCTTGTCTCATACTCACAAGTGTCCAAAAGGCTGCAAATCGCACTTTTGAATTTCTTCATGAAAACTCACCACGTGGTTTCTAATGGTTAGGAGCCATGAAAAATAAAATTTTATAATTTTTCACAAATGTTTGCTATTTTTAATTATTTTTCCCATGTTTTTAGCTATTTAATTCACAGTAACTACAAAACCCTTCAAAAAAATCATGAAAATTCACCACATGGGTCCTCTCACGTCACCTTAACTGCATGCAAAATTTCAAATAAAAATTCAAACAAGTATGCATGCATGAGGCCTCTTCCCAAAGTTGGTACATGGTTTAGGGTTCTTGTCTCACACTCACAAGTGTCCAAAAGGCCAAAAATTACCACATGGAATCTAATGGGTAGGAGCCGTAAAAAAACAAATTTCATAATTTTTTACTATCATTTGCTATTTTTAAATAATTTTCCCTTGTTTTTAACTATTTAATTCACAATAATTACAAAACTCTTCAAAAAATCATGAAAAATCACCACTTGGATCCTCTCACGTCACCTTTACTACATGCAAAATTTCAAATAAAAATTCAAACCACAAGTATGCATGCATGAGGCCTCTCCCCAAAGTTTGTACACTAGTTTAAGGTTCTTGTTTCACACTCACAAGTGTCCAAAAGGCTGCAAATCGCACTTTTGAATTTCATGAAAACTCACCACGTGGATTCTAATGGTTAGGAGCCATGAAAAATAAAATTTAATAATTTTTCACAAATGTTTGCTATTTTTAATTATTTTTCCTATGTTTTTAGCTATTTAATTCACAGTAATTACAAAAACCATTCAAAAAATCATGAAAATTCACCACGTGAGTCCTCTCACGTCACCTTAATTGCATGCAAAATTTCAAATAAAAATTCAAACAACAAGTATGCATGCATGAGGCCTCTCCCCAAAGTTAGTACATGGTTTAGGGTTCTTGTCTCACACTCACAAGTGTCCAAAAGGTCAAAAATCACACTTTTCAATTTCTTCACGAAAACTCACCACGTGAATTGTATAGGTAATGAGCTATCAAAAACAAATTTTCACAATTTTTCTCTAATGTTTGTTATTTTTAATTAATTTTCTCCTATTTTCACTATTTAAATCATAGAAATTACAAGAGTCATAAAAAAAATCATGAAACTTCACTAAGGGGGTCCTCACACCACATATAGCATGCATGAAAAGTTTCACGTGAGAATTCCCAACCACGAGGCTGCATGCATTAGTCCTTACCCCAAAGTTGCACGTGAATTTTTGCATGGATGTTATGTGTGGCGTGGGGAACCCTTGGTGAAGTTTCACGAATTTTTGAAGAATGTTGTATTTTTAGTGATTTAAATAGTAAAAAACATTGGAAAATTAATAAAAAATACCAAAGAGTGGAGAAAAATACTGAAAATTTATTTTTGATGGCTCATTGCCTATACAATTCAGGTGGTGAAGTTTTGTAACGAAACTCAAAAGTGCCATTTTGGGCCTATTGCTCCCTTGTGAGTCTAAAGTAAGAACCCTAGAACTAAGTACCAACTTTGATTTGTGGACTAGTGCATGAAACCTTGTGGTTTGAATTTGCACGTGAATTTTTGCATGGATGTTATGTGTGGTGTCCGGACCCCCTGGTGAAGTTTCACGAATTTTTGAAAAATGTTGTATTTTTAGTGATTTAGATAGTAAAAAACATTGGAGAATTAATAAAAAAATACCAAAGAGCGGAGAAAAATACTGAAAATTTGTTTTTGATGGCTCATTGCCTATACAATTCAGGTGGTGAAGTTTCGTGACGAAACTCAAGAGTGCCATTTTGGGCCTATTGCTCCCTTGTGATTTTTTGAATGATGATGTAATTTTAGTGAATGAAATTCAAATAAAAGCTTTAAAAAATGGAAAAATAGTAAAAAACCCGCATGCGGGTTTTGTTCTGCCATAAACCGCATGCGGTTTTGCTGTGGCATAAACCGCATGAAGACCCCAGTAGTATAAACATGGTCTGTCTTAAAAAATCCGCATGCGGGTTTTGTTGCGTCGTAAACCGCATGCGGGTTTCCACAACCGCACTCCAAGTGCTTATTTTGTTTTTTCTGAAGTTATTAGCTACGAAATCATTTCTAGCTAATTCACAGCTATTGCTTCCCGGCGTTCATCACGTTCCTATAAGAAAATAATACTTTTAATAACATTCTATAATTTCTTTTCTTTTTTCATTTTTATTTTCCTTTAAAACATTACCTATTAGTCTATTACCTATTACCTAATTAGCTAATAAACTTCCCGACGTAGGTGATGAAACCTGATTATTTGCTAGCAGAATAAACCAAAATAATTAGCTAATAAAAACTAGTTATAAGCTATAGCCCTATAAGTTCACGTAGACCATTTATTGGTTAGCACATCATAAAATACATATTCGTGATTTGCTGGCTTAAGTCATTATCATAACCAGTCAAATAGTATTCAAAGAAACAATTTATATTAGCGAAAAAAGGTAAAACATTATGACGAGAATTCAATGAAAATATACATACCAGATGCAGTATAACACATTATAAAAGTTGAGACATAGCACCACTCATGCGTTACAGAGGCCTTGTTAAAGGGTTAAAAAAGGAATATAAGAAATTAAAATACCTCAAAGAAACAAAATGTTACAATTACCTCATCAAGATCAAGAGTTCCCTTAGCAACAATACTGACGCTGGAAACAGCAGAATCATGTACATGATTGTGATGATGGTACCCTTTGTATTCTGTAGATAAATTCAGAAGGATATATGAAGTAAAACAGAATCACAAGAAAATAATAGGAGTAAAAGCACTCTGGAAACATAGTGTATTAATCAAGACACAAACTTTTTGCATGGATGTTATGTGTGGTGTGGGGAACCCCCTGGTGAAGTTTCACGAATTTTTTAAGAATGTTGTATTTTTAGTGATTTAAATAGTAAAAAACATTGGAAAATTAATAAAAAATACCAAAGAGTGGAGAAAAATACTGAAAATTTGTTTTTGATGGCTCATTGCCTATACAATTCAGGTGGTGAAGTTTTGTAACGAAACTCAAAAGTGCCATTTTGGGCCTATTGCTCCCTTGTGAGTCTAAAGTAAGAACCCTAGACCTAAGTACCAACTTTGATTTGTGGACTAGTGCATGAAACCTTGTGGTTTGAATTTGCACGTGAATTTTTGCATGGATGTTATGTGTGGTGTGCGGACCCCCCGGTGAAGTTTCACGAATTTTTGAAGAATGTTGTATTTTTAGTGATTTAGATAGTAAAAAACATTGGAAAATTAATAGAAAAATACCAAAGAGCGGAGAAAAATACTGAAAATTTGTTTTTGATGGCTCATTGCCTATACAATTCAGGTGGTGAAGTTTCTTGACGAAACTCAAGAATGCCATTTTGGGCCTATTGCTCCCTTGTGATTTTTTGAATGATGATGTAATTTTAGTGAATTAAATTCTAATAAAAGCTTTAAAAAAATGGAAAAATAGTAAAAAACCCGCATGCGGGTTTTGTTCTGCCATAAACCGCATGCGGTTTTGCTGTGGCATAAACCGCATGAAGACCCCAGTAGTATAAACATGGTCTGTCTTAAAAAATCCGCATGCGGGTTTTGTTGCGCCGTAAACCGCATGCGGGTTTCCACAACCGCACTCCAAGTGCTTATTTTGTTTTTTCTGAAGTTATTAGCTACGAAATCATTTCTAGCTAATTCGCAGCTATTGCTTCCCGGCGTTCATCACGTTCCTATAAGAAAATAATACTTTTAATAACATTCTATAATTTCTTTTCTTTTTTCATTTTTATTTTCCTTTAAAACATTACCTATTAGTCTATTACCTATTACCTAATTAGCTAATAAACTTCCCGACGTAGGTGATGAAACCTGATTATTTGCTAGCAGAATAAACCAACATAATTAGCTAATAAAAACTAGTTATAAGCTATAGCCCTATAAGTTCACGTAGACCATTTATTGGTTAGCACATCATAAAATACATATTCGTGATTTGCTGGCTTGAGTCATTATCATAACCAGTCAGATAGTATTCAAAGAAACAATTTATATTAGCGAAAAAAGGTAAAACATTATGACGAGAATTCAATGAAAATATACATACCAGATGCAGTATAACACATTATAAAAGTTGAGACATAGCACCACTCATGCGTTACAGAGGCCTTGTTAAAGGGTTAAAAGAGGAATATAAGAAATTAAAATACCTCAAAGAAACAAAATGTTACAATTACCTCATAAAGATCAAGAGTTCCCTTAGCAACAATACTGACGCTGGAAACAGCAGAATCATGTACATGATTGTGATGATGGTACCCTTTGTGTTCTGTAGATAAATTCAGAAGGATATATGAAGTAAAACAGAATCACAAGAAAATAATAGGAGTAAAAGCACTCTGGAAACATAGTGTATTAATCAAGACACACAAACTTTTTGCATGGATGTTATGTGTGGTGTGGGGAACCCCCTGGTGAAGTTTCACGAATTTTTTAAGAATGTTGTATTTTTAGTGATTTAAATAGTCAAAAACATTGGAAAATTAATAAAAAATACCAAAGAGTGGAGAAAAATACTGAAAATTTGTTTTTGATGGCTCATTGCCTATACAATTCAGGTGGTGAAGTTTTGTAACGAAACTCAAAAGTGCCATTTTGGGCCTATTGCTCCCTTGTGAGTCTAAAGTAAGAACCCTAGACCTAAGTACCAACTTTGATTTGTGGACTAGTGCATGAAACCTTGTGGTTTGAATTTGCACGTGAATTTTTGCATGGATGTTATGTGTGGTGTGCGGACCCCCCGGTGAAGTTTCACGAATTTTTGAAGAATGTTGTATTTTTAGTGATTTAGATAGTAAAAAACATTGGAAAATTAATAGAAAAATACCAAAGAGCGGAGAAAAATACTGAAAATTTGTTTTTGATGGCTCATTGCCTATACAATTCAGGTGGTGAAGTTTCTTGACGAAACTCAAGAATGCCATTTTGGGCCTATTGCTCCCTTGTGATTTTTTGAATGATGATGTAATTTTAGTGAATTAAATTCTAATAAAAGCTTTAAAAAAATGGAAAAATAGTAAAAAACCCGCATGCGGGTTTTGTTCTGCCATAAACCGCATGCGGTTTTGCTGTGGCATAAACCGCATGAAGACCCCAGTAGTATAAACATGGTCTGTCTTAAAAAATCCGCATGCGGGTTTTGTTGCGCCGTAAACCGCATGCGGGTTTCCACAACCGCACTCCAAGTGCTTATTTTGTTTTTTCTGAAGTTATTAGCTACGAAATCATTTCTAGCTAATTCGCAGCTATTGCTTCCCGGCGTTCATCACGTTCCTATAAGAAAATAATACTTTTAATAACATTCTATAATTTCTTTTCTTTTTTCATTTTTATTTTCCTTTAAAACATTACCTATTAGTCTATTACCTATTACCTAATTAGCTAATAAACTTCCCGACGTAGGTGATGAAACCTGATTATTTGCTAGCAGAATAAACCAACATAATTAGCTAATAAAAACTAGTTATAAGCTATAGCCCTATAAGTTCACGTAGACCATTTATTGGTTAGCACATCATAAAATACATATTCGTGATTTGCTGGCTTGAGTCATTATCATAACCAGTCAGATAGTATTCAAAGAAACAATTTATATTAGCGAAAAAAGGTAAAACATTATGACGAGAATTCAATGAAAATATACATACCAGATGCAGTATAACACATTATAAAAGTTGAGACATAGCACCACTCATGCGTTACAGAGGCCTTGTTAAAGGGTTAAAAGAGGAATATAAGAAATTAAAATACCTCAAAGAAACAAAATGTTACAATTACCTCATAAAGATCAAGAGTTCCCTTAGCAACAATACTGACGCTGGAAACAGCAGAATCATGTACATGATTGTGATGATGGTACCCTTTGTGTTCTGTAGATAAATTCAGAAGGATATATGAAGTAAAACAGAATCACAAGAAAATAATAGGAGTAAAAGCACTCTGGAAACATAGTGTATTAATCAAGACACACAAACTTTTTGCATGGATGTTATGTGTGGTGTGGGGAACCCCCTGGTGAAGTTTCACGAATTTTTTAAGAATGTTGTATTTTTAGTGATTTAAATAGTCAAAAACATTGGAAAATTAATAAAAAATACCAAAGAGTGGAGAAAAATACTGAAAATTTGTTTTTGATGGCTCATTGCCTATACAATTCAGGTGGTGAAGTTTTGTAACGAAACTCAAAAGTGCCATTTTGGGCCTATTGCTCCCTTGTGAGTCTAAAGTAAGAACCCTAGACCTAAGTACCAACTTTGATTTGTGGACTAGTGCATGAAACCTTGTGGTTTGAATTTGCACGTGAATTTTTGCATGGATGTTATGTGTGGTGTGCGGACCCCCCGGTGAAGTTTCACGAATTTTTGAAGAATGTTGTATTTTTAGTGATTTAGATAGTAAAAAACATTGGAAAATTAATAGAAAAATACCAAAGAGCGGAGAAAAATACTGAAAATTTGTTTTTGATGGCTCATTGCCTATACAATTCAGGTGGTGAAGTTTCTTGACGAAACTCAAGAATGCCATTTTGGGCCTATTGCTCCCTTGTGATTTTTTGAATGATGATGTAATTTTAGTGAATTAAATTCTAATAAAAGCTTTAAAAAAATGGAAAAATAGTAAAAAACCCGCATGCGGGTTTTGTTCTGCCATAAACCGCATGCGGTTTTGCTGTGGCATAAACCGCATGAAGACCCCAGTAGTATAAACATGGTCTGTCTTAAAAAATCCGCATGCGGGTTTTGTTGCGCCGTAAACCGCATGCGGGTTTCCACAACCGCACTGTGCTTATTTTGTTTTTTCTGAAGTTATTAGCTACGAAATCATTTCTAGCTAATTCACAGCTATTGCTTCCCGGCGTTCATCACGTTCCTATAAGAAAATAATACTTTTAATAACATTCTATACTTCTTTTCTTTTTTCATTTTTGTTTTCCTTTAAAACATTACCTATTAGTCTATTACCTATTACCTAATTAGCTAATAAACTTCCTGACGTAGGTGATGAAACATGATTATTTGCTAGCAGAATAAACCAACATAATTAGCTAATAAAAACTAGTTATAAGCTATAGCCCTATAAGTTCACGTAGACCATTTATTGGTTAGCACATCATAAAATACATATTCGTGATTTGCTGGCTTGAGTCATTATCATAACCAGTCAAATAGTATTCAAAGAAACAATTTATATTAGCGAAAAAAGGTAAAACATTATGACGAGAATTCAATGAAAATATACATACCAAATGCAGTATAACACATTATAAAAGTTGAGACATAGCACCACTCATGTGTTACAGAGGCCTTGTTAAAGGGTTAAAAAAGGAATATAAGAAATTAAAATACCTCAAAGAAACAAAATATTACAATTACCTCATCAAGATCAAGAGTTCCCTTAGCAACAATACTGACGCTGGAAACAGCAGAATCATGTACATGATTGTGATGATGGTACCCTTTGTATTCTGTAGATAAATTCAGAAGGATATATGAAGTAAAACAGAATCACAAGAAAATAATAGGAGTAAAAGCACTCTGGAAACATAGTGTATTAATCAAGACACACAAACTTTTTGCATGGATGTTATGTGTGGTGTGGGGAACCCCCTGGTGAAGTTTCACGAATTTTTAAGAATGTTATATTTTTAGTGATTTAAATAGTCAAAAACATTGGAAAATTAATAAAAAATACCAAAGAGTGGAGAAAAATACTGAAAATTTGTTTTTGATGGCTCATTGCCTATACAATTCAGGTGGTGAAGTTTTGTAACGAAACTCAAAAGTGCCATTTTGGGCCTATTGCTCCCTTGTGAGTCTAAAGTAAGAACCCTAGACCTAAGTACCAACTTTGATTTGTGGACTAGTGCATGAAACCTTGTGGTTTGAATTTCCACGTGAATTTTTGCATGGATGTTATGTGTGGTGTGCGGACCCCCCGGTGAAGTTTCACGAATTTTTGAAGAATGTTGTATTTTTAGTGATTTAGATAGTAAAAAACATTGGAAAATTAATAAAAAAAATCCATAGAGCGGAGAAAAATACTGAAAATTTGTTTTTGATGGCTCATTGCCTATACAATTCAGGTGGTGAAGTTTCTTGACGAAACTCAAGAATGCCATTTTGGGCCTATTGCTCCCTTGTGATTTTTTGAATGATGATGTAATTTTAGTGAATTAAATTCTAATAAAAGCTTTAAAAAAATGGAAAAATAGTAAAAAACCCGCATGCGGGTTTTGTTCTGCCATAAACCGCATGCGGTTTTGCTGTGGCATAAACCGCATGAAGACCCCAGTAGTATAAACATGGTCTGTCTTAAAAAATCCGCATGCGGGTTTTGTTGCGCCGTAAACCGCATGCGGGTTTCCACAACCGCACTCCAAGTGCTTATTTTGTTTTTTCTGAAGTTATTAGCTACGAAATCATTTCTAGCTAATTCGCAGCTATTGCTTCCCGGCGTTCATCACGTTCCTATAAGAAAATAATACTTTTAATAACATTCTATAATTTCTTTTCTTTTTTCATTTTTATTTTCCTTTAAAACATTACCTATTAGTCTATTACCTATTACCTAATTAGCTAATAAACTTCCCGACGTAGGTGATGAAACCTGATTATTTGCTAGCAGAATAAACCAACATAATTAGCTAATAAAAACTAGTTATAAGCTATAGCCCTATAAGTTCACGTAGACCATTTATTGGTTAGCACATCATAAAATACATATTCGTGATTTGCTGGCTTGAGTCATTATCATAACCTGTCAAATAGTATTCAAAGAAACAATTTATATTAGCGAAAAAAGGTAAAACATTATGACGAGAATTCAATGAAAATATACATACCAGATGCAGTATAACACATTATAAAAGTTGAGACATAGCACCACTCATGCGTTACAGAGGCCTTGTTAAAGGGTTAAAAAAGGAATATAAGAAATTAAAATACCTCAAAGAAACAAAATGTTACAATTACCTCATCAAGATCAAGAGTTCCCTTAGCAACAATACTGACGTAGGAAACAGCAGAATCATGTACATGATTGTGATGATGGTACCCTTTGTATTCTGTAGATAAATTCAAAAGGATATATGAAGTAAAACAGAATCACAAGAAAATAATAGGAGTAAAAGCACTCTGGAAACATAGTGTATTAATCAAGACACACAAACTTTTTGCATGGATGTTATGTGTGGTGTGGGGAACCCCCTGGTGAAGTTTCATGAATTTTTAAGAATGTTGTATTTTTAGTGATTTAAATAGTCAAAACATTGGAAAATTAATAAAAAATACCAAAGAGTGGAGAAAAATACTGAAAATTTGTTTTTGATGGCTCATTGCCTATACAATTCAGGTGGTGAAGTTTTGTAACGAAACTCAAAAGTGCCATTTTGGGCCTATTGCTCCCTTGTGAGTCTAAAGTAAGAACCCTAGACCTAAGTACCAACTTTGATTTGTGGACTAGTGCATGAAACCTTGTGGTTTGAATTTGCACGTGAATTTTTGCATTGATGTTATGTGTGGTGTGCGGACCCCCCGGTGAAGTTTCACGAATTTTTGAAGAATGTTGTATTTTTAGTGATTTAGATAGTAAAAAACATTGGAAAATTAATAAAAAAATACCAAAGAGCGGAGAAAAATACTGAAAATTTGTTTTTGATGGCTCATTGCCTATACAATTCAAGTGGTGAAGTTTCTTGACGAAACTCAAGAATGTCATTTTGGCCTATTGCTCCCTTGTGATTTTTTGAATGATGATGTAATTTTAGTGAATTAAATTCTAATAAAAGCTTTAAAAAAATGGAAAAATAGTAAAAAACCTGCATGCGGGTTTTGTTCTGCCTTAAACCGCATGCGGTTTTGCTGTGGCATAAACCGCATGAAGACCCCAGTAGTATAAACATGGTCTGTCTTAAAAAATCCGCATGCGGGTTTTGTTGCGCCGTAAACCGCATGCGGGTTTCCACAACCGCACTCCAAGTGCTTATTTTGTTTTTTCTGAAGTTATTAGCTACGAAATCATTTCTAGCTAATTCGCAGCTATTGCTTCCCGGCGTTCATCACGTTCCTATAAGAAAATAATACTTTTAATAACATTCTATAATTTCTTTTCTTTTTTCATTTTTATTTTCCTTTAAAACATTACCTATTAGTCTATTACCTATTACCTAATTAGCTAATAAACTTCCCGACGTAGGTGATGAAACCTGATTATTTGCTAGCAGAATAAACCAACATAATTAGCTAATAAAAACTAGTTATAAGCTATAGCCCTATAAGTTCACGTAGACCATTTATTGGTTAGCACATCATAAAATACATATTCGTGATTTGCTGGCTTGAGTCATTATCATTACCAGTCAAATAGTATTCAAAGAAACAATTTATATTAGCGAAAAAAGGTAAAACATTATGACGAGAATTCAATGAAAATATACATACCAGATGCAGTATAACACATTATAAAAGTTGAGACATAGCACCACTCATGCGTTACAGAGGCCTTGTTAAAGGGTTAAAAAAGGAATATAAGAAATTAAAATACCTCAAAGAAACAAAATGTTACAATTACCTCATCAAGATCAAGAGTTCCCTTAGCAACAATACTGACGCTGGAAATAGCAGAATCATGTACATGATTGTGATGATGGTACCCTTTGTATTCTGTAGATAAATTCAAAAGGATATATGAAGTAAAACAGAATCACAAGAAAATAATAGGAGTAAAAGCACTCTGGAAACATAGTGTATTAATCAAGTCACACAAACTTTATTATTATTTCAAAATTTTAGGCTCGGACCACAACAATAAAAAAATTTCAACCTAAGAAATAAAAGAAAAAAAATAAAAAAAGGCCTTGGAATTACCTCAAATCTATCTGTTAGAAGAAATTTCAGAATGTTAAAATATAATCAGAAATCTTTCTAGCATTGAGATATAATAGACAACTCAGGTCTGATTTTGAGTAGAAACCAAGACTATAATTATTGGACTTAAATCATGAAAATTTCATGCAAATTACCTCTATACCTTAGCTTTCTAATGGGATAGGTTTTGCATTAAATGGATATGTATAACTCAATATCTTCTTGAATGAACGAATGTTGTCCAAACTTAGAGCATGCAGAAATTTTACTAACATCGATCCAAAACTGGTTTTACACAGAAAGGAGAAAAAATCTAAAATTTTATTGGCTGAAAGATATATATCTCAGGGTTCTAACAAAAAAAAAGGCAATTAAATCTAATGTGTTTAGCTCAAGTTATGAATGAATTAGTAAGGACTAGTCAAAATATTACAACATGCAGAAATTTTACTAACTTTGATCAAAACTGGTATTAAATAGAAACGATAAAAAATTTGAAATTTTATTGGTTGAAAGATATACATCTTAGGGTTCTAACAAAAAAACGGCACTTAAATCTAATGTGTTTAGCTCAAGTTATGAATGAATTAGTAAGGACTAGTCAAAGTATTACAGCATGCATAAATTTTACTTACTTTAATCTAAAACTGGTATTACACAGAAAGGAGAAAAAATCTGAAAATTTATTGGTTGAAAGATATACATATTAGGGTTCTAACAAAAAAAATGGCACTTAAATCTAATGTGTTTAGCTCAAGTTATGAATGAATTAGTAAGTACTAGTCAAAGTATTACAGCATGCAGAAATTTTACTAACTTTGATCCAGAACTGGTATTAAATCTAATGTTTCAGAACATTTTTACCTGATACTGACCATCATGTGCATTAGAAGGAATACTCAGGCATGGAAAATTATCTAGAGCTTGAATGCCCAATTTTACTAGTTGAACATTTGGACATTCAATGACAGCAACCATGGGCTTATGATGTTCACCTCCCATCTCTATCATTTTCAGAGAGAGCATAATAATTCAATTCAAAGAATGTAAAAGGTAAAAAAAAAAACTTTTGAAATCAGAACTTCAGAGAAGAGTTGGAAGACCTCAAAATCTTATGAAGATCATGGAGATTAAGCGTTGTTAAAATCCATAGATCATATATAAAAATAAACCAAAACTTAAGTAAATCAGTCTCCCATGCCTTTGGTAGAAGTAGGTTCTGGCCAGGAAGGGCTTCAAATGGTGGGTATGATGGGGCATCCTCTTCAAGAGTAGAGCAACAAGCTGCTGAATTGAGGAAGAGTACAGGTAAAACTAGGGATAATAAAGATAGAAAAGTTTCTGAATTTCTTAGACGACATGGGGTTAATAGAACAAAATCTAGCTAAGGTGTTTAATCTTCAACTCAATTAATCAATGATAACTACATATCATTATGATGTTTGGCCCCTTCTACATCAAGTGCAATATAATTATCTTCCTCGGCTAAGGTTTATATATTCATCGTCAAAGGTGTTCTAAACCATCAACACTAATGAATAAATGGCATAAGTGCTATCATCTATCTATCAAACCAAAATTAACCCTCATTCAAAACCCTTTACAGAACTTATAAAAAACAAAAAAAAACAATTAAAAAATCATTCCCAACACATATTCACCAAGCTAGCTAGTTCATATCCAATGCCAGCTTCTTCCAACACTTGTTTCTAGTTCCTTGCTTTGGCCTCTCTAATCCCATCCCCCTTATCAAACCCCCAACCCAAACCCTTCTTTAATTTTTGATAGGGCACATTTGACAATGATGTGTGACTGGAGACACATTCAATAAGCAATCACAACAAACTCAGTTTCACCACTCCCAACAACAATAACATCATCAGCCTTTTGAAGGGCATGTAAGGAACAATACCAAGGTAGGTCTGATGGGTTAATAGAAAAAAGTCCACCAAAGGTGATTAATCTTAATAACAATTTCAGCTAAGATGCTTAAACAATGGGAATTTGGTTTTCATCAATGGGAACCCTTGCTACACGTAGACAACCCAAGTTAATGTTTACTACAAGAATGTTCTAACTGAACAAAGGGGCCACTCATACCAAAAATTCCAGAAAACCAAATCATTCTTCCATACTATCCTCGTTATTTTATTTAATCTTCCATTCCAGAAAATCCAATTAGCTTTTTTATTGTGCAAAAGAACCACACTTCAATTGCAAAGTTCGATTCATGGATACAGAATTAATCTATATAAATCAATAAGCTACATACCATCAAGGGTAAAGAAACCCAGATTCATTACACAAAAGGGAAATGACAAGGATTCAATTAAAATTCATACAGCTTACGAAATTTGCTCACCCCACTCAAACCATTCAACATTAATGGTTAGACTGAAGTATATGGTTGAATCACAAGAAGGGGGGTTGAATTGTGATTCTTTTTAAAATTCTGCAATTATATCTTCTAATAAAATTCTGCTCAAGATAAGTTCTTGGCTGTTTATTAGAAGATGGATATCCACAAGTAGAATTGTAAGTATTAATGCTTATTATGCTGAAAATAGGATTCCTTTGGTGGAATCAATTTAGTTGCCACTTACTTAGGTATTATTAGTTTAGAAAGCTTTTTGTGCACATGCAGAAGTTAAGAAAGTAAGGGAAAGAAGAAAACACAAAGGTTTTTATATTGGTCACCTCTTCCAACCTGAGGCTACGTGTAGTCCCTACCTTCTGTAGGATTTTTCTCACTAACAAATCAGTTACAACCTTTGGGTACACACTACCACTAGTATTCTTTTTCCACAGCCTCTTCAGGCTTTCTACAGAATCACCAAACTCACAGAAATAGACCCTGACTTACTGCAGGACTTTCTGCAGAAGCACAGGTCCAGAAATCTGCAGAATTCCCTTCTGCAGACTCCAAACACTCACAGGCTCACACCAGAGCCTTTGCAACCTCTCCAAATACTTCACTAATGTGTCACAAGAGATTTACAACAGACCAATCTCTCTGACCTTACAGAAGCACAGAAACAGCAAGGTAAAGTACAAACAGCTCACTATTTTACAATTAGAGCAGCAGCAGAATTTCCTAGTGAGCAAAACTTCCCCTCAACAACTTGTATAAGCGGATTAGAAAGAATTTGAGGAGAGAGAAAAGGTTCCAAAAGCTGGCAGTAAAGGAGCAGAGATTATTTTATACTTCTGGAGTGAGAGGTGTGTTCCATGGTGAAGAGAGCACCTCCTTTTATAGTTGAGGAGCCTTGTAGCCGTTGGAATGCAGTCAAAATGATCCAGATGTGATGCTTTGACAAGTCCCTTTCAGGTACAGCTGCAAAAGCTGACAGGTACAGCTGTCTTGTTGACTGGTCTTCATGCTTCTGCAGAACTTGCTTTGCAGATAGCAAAATTGGCTCATTTATTCACCAATGCTTCTGTGAATTTGCTGAGGATAATTTCTGGATTATTTCAAGTGTATTTCAACTTGTGTTACTCAGCTAAATCAGCAGGAGATTCATTTTAGACTTTCTAGTTTAATTTGCTGCTTCTGCAGAGTTTATACTTGCACATCCCTTCTGCAGAATTGCTTCAGATCAACTGCAGATGATTCTCATGCTTCTGTGACATGTTTCATGTTCTGCAGTTGATATATCTTAAGAATGAAATTCTGTTTTTGCTTTCTACTTAGAATTTCCTCCTAAAATGAATCTTTCTTTTAAAACAATTTCATTTGGAGTTCTTGAGATGCTTCTTCTTGTTTCTGGAAACTGTGAGAAGTGCTTGATAGCTTCTGAATGCTTGAATGAGTTACTTTCAATTTACTCATCTTTATTTCAAGTTTTCCTTCACAGATTTGTCATTCTTTCAACTTATTGCTTCTGTTATCCATTAAAATGAAGCTTTCCCATATTTGTCCTTCTGCAAGATGAAACCTGTTGCTTCTGGACACATTCTCAAATGAAATGGTTTAGTTCTTTTGAATCAGAATTATGCTAAGTTGCATTTGATTTGGTTGTCATAATTAAAACCACTTTGAAAGGATTCTTGGACCTTACAATCTCCCCCTTTTTGATGATGATACCTAATCAAGGATCACTTAGATAATTCTGATTTTTAATACCAAACTCCCCTTGAATTTTAGCATGTATTTGGGGAATAATGATTGTTGCAGATTATATGATTTCAAGACTGATTTATAAGTTATTGCAGCAAATTGTATGATTCAATACAGATTCAATTTTTTTAATTTGATCATTTAGTAAACTTAGAAATATGCAGCGAACATCATCATTTGTCATTCATCATTAATCAAAAGGATTATACCAAAAAGTCATAATCATAATCATAAAACAGTCACAGTTAGAAATCCAAAAGACATCAGCAAATAGCAACCCTAAACTACGTAGTACTACTTCTCCCCCTTTGTCATCAATTAAAAACACAAGGGAGGTGTATGAGGAGAAGCAGAATCATCATCTCATTTTGATGGAGAAGAATGGTCAGATGATGAAGAGGTAGAAGGCTGGAGTATGTTTTGAGGAGGCTGAAACTGTGTGAAGGGCATTGGTGGATCTTGGGGTGCAATGATTGGAAGAACAAAGCTGTTTAGCCAGAACTGGTGCTGGGTAAACCTGTCTATCATCTCATTGATAGTGGCTTGAAGTGTATTAACATTGGTGAACAATTTCTTCATGTCAGCCTTAATCTTCTGACATGCTTTGTAGAAACACAAGGAAACACTAGAAGGGGGGTTGAATAGTGTTTTCTGAATATTTCGAAAGCTTTTCGCAAACAGGTGTTAAAAACACGATTTCAGACAGACTCTTAAAGGACTGTCTGAAGTTTTCATACAGTATAAAAGATACTGATTTAAAACAATGTTTTATGTCTTTATAATATCAGATTAATTATTCTAACCCCTTGATTAGTATAAAAAGAATTGACAAGAGATAAGGGTAAGAAAACTTAGCCAAGAAATTTATCCTGGTTCACTCACTACCACTGTGAGCTACGTCCAGTCCCAATGGCAAACAACCACCGGATTTCCACTATATGAATATTCAGCTTACAAGCTCGAATTTTGAGTACAGTCTCTCCAGACACAAGTACAGTCTCTCCAGACACAACGAGTACAGTCTCTCCAGACACAACGAGTACAGTCTCTCCAGACACAACAGTACAGTCTTCTTCTCTCTCACACAAACAAGTATTCTTTTCTGTCAAGCCTCTTCAGGCTCTACCAAGGTTTACAAAGAAAGGGGTTTAAGCTTTTAAACTATCAAGTTTGAAGCTCAAACCAATACAATGTACAATAAAAACTGAGGTATGCTCAGGATATACAAATGTGTACAAAGAATTCTATCAGAGAGTTTTTACGGAGTAAAAACTTGCAGCGTGATGTTTCTCTTGGCTTTCTTGATTTTTTTCTTTTTCTTCTTTCTTTCGTTCCTTTGATGGTCTTTATAGAGGGGTATTTATACCCAAACTTTAATCCGTTGAAATACCACCGTTTAGAGATAGCATTAAATGCTATTTAATCCGTTGTGAGACACGCTTCTGAGAGCTCTGATATTTCTGACACGATACAAGGTTTCTCTTGCATTAAGGCTGCTACAAATGTTGTTGCAGAGGCTGCGTTGCAGAGATTTCCTCAGTGGTGTATGAAATTCAAAATCACCAGGAAAGGTCTCTGTGTTCCTTGCCATAAACGTGTTTGAAAAGGTACGTGCAGCAGAGGTTCAGAAAAGTCTTCACAAACTTCAGCAGAGGGTGCCACGTCATAAGTGAGACTTCAGACAGCACTGATACTTCAGACGGGTTGAGCTACTTCAGACAGCTTCAACTCTTCAGACGAGTTCTGCTTCTTCAGACAGCTTCAACACTTAGTCTTTTTATGTAGGCTCATAGTGACTCTTGCTGAAATCATAGATAAATCATTAAAACATATATGTATCTATGATAAATATTTTAACTCAAATTTGTTAAGCATTAAAACTTGGGAATTGAGTTGTCTTAAACATCATATTTTCTCTTATGATATTTTTGAGACTCAACATTCTCCCCCTTTTTAATGATGACAAATTTGTTTAAAATACATAAATCTGAAAGGAGTTTTAAAGATAAAATATAGATAGCTCCCCCTCAGATGGTGATCTCTTAAACTGATTTGATCAAAAATCAATTTCTTATTACTCCCCCTGAGTCCTGTAATCACTTCAGATTCAGATTTTGTTAGATTTTAATACTCCCCCTTTTGTCATCAATCAAAAGGGAATATCAGAGCTAAACAGTAACAGAGCAATAAATTCACATAGAACATATAGCATAATGTTAACAATGCACTCATAAAAGGATGAGAAAAGCCACTGATTGTATATATGGGAATGTTCAGATAAAGAAACAAACAATCAGACACTTGTCATAAGCATGAAAATAAACAAAAGACAATGGCTAAAATGAACAGTCTAATCTTTGTTCTTCAGCAAGGCCTCAGTGAGAAAGGAAATCAAGTCGTCCTTGGCCTTGTTTATTGCAGCTTCCACTGAGGTTTTCAAGTCTTGCTGACCAGATCTGATAAGCTGCTGTTCTTGAAGAATCTGTTCTTGTTGAGCAATCAGATGCTTAGTCTTCTGTTCTTGATCAGCACACTTCTTTTCAAGTTTCTGCACTTTGGACTTCAACTTCAGATTTCCTTAGCCAAGTCTTGCTCAGATTCATAGAAGATGAGCTGGATGTAGGGGCAAACAAATCTAAGCAGTCCAAATCCTGGCTGCAGTTTGTAGTCAGATGGGCTGAACACAGGGCAAAAGAAGGTGCCAATAGGATTTAGTAGAACCCAATCTTCATGAAAGAGTCAGCAGGTGGGGGAAAGTGATCTCTCATATAGTGATATTTGACAGTGGTTGACTTTCCAAGTCCAACACCAGAATCAGCATCAGGACCAGTTGATCCAGAAGAAGATCCAGCATCTTCTCTGATCTTCCAGTAAGAGGACCACATCCAATCTTGAAGTAGATGATCCAGGCCTCCTCCTAGATTTGTGATGAATTCTGGTAAAGAGTCCCACTCTGATGGACTCATCACTTCAGACAGGTGAGTTTTTCTTTGAATAGCTTTTAGCTTCTTTGAATTTCTCTTCCAGTAAGGGATACCTAGGAACTATTCTATCAGGTTTCACCAAGATTTTGGTGGTTGGCCTGATTGAACAAGTTCTAGGGGGCCTGTAGCCTCTCATCCCAACTCCCTTGTGCAGATCCCTCTGAAACAGCTCAGACTCAGTGTTCAGCTGCCTCACAAAGCTCCATTCATCATTAGACAGCCTCAGGGAATCATTTGAGAATGGATTGATGGGAGCCCAAATATGTGCAAGAGGGACACCCTTCCTGATCTTGTCTAATCCACCTGAAGAAGCACTGTATTGATTCCTTACTTCAGCAGCAGTTTTCCTGATTAAGCCAGGATGCAAGGATACAGCAGGTGCTGATCTGAAATACTGTAGCTCTTCAGACAGGGTGCTAAACTTGGGCAGTGAGCAGGGATCAGCAAGCACTTGCTCTTCTTCAACAGAGAGCTCTTCTTCCAGAGAAGGTGTAGGAGGTGGAGGTGATGAAGGTAAGAGTGGTATTAGAGCAAGGTCATGGATTTGTGGGGAAGGTAATGTGGGCTCAGAGAGTTGATTCTCTGAAGGTTGTGGTGAGGTAGGTTCAGAGGGTTTGGAAGGTTCAGAGGGTTGGTTTTCTGTTTGTGGAGGTGGTGATGGTTGTGATAGAGGTGAAGATGGTTGGTTTATAGGTGATAGGGGTTTTGGTGAAGGTTGTGGTGAAGGTTGTGAGGGTTAGGTGTTTGTTTTTCTGGTGAGGAGGGTGGTGAAGGAGTTACATTATCAAATCTCACCTTAATTCTCTTGTAGGGAGGCTTGGTTACCTCAGATTCTTTTGCCTTTGCTTCTTCCTTCTCCCTTTGTGCTTGTTTTTCTTCCCTTTTCCTTTTAAAGTATTGTTGAGCTTTAACAAAATTTTGATACTTCTCAGCTTCATCTTCTGCTGTCAGCTGAGAGGCAATACTTCTAGTCACCCTAGGTTCAGGTGCAGTCTGAAGTAGCTTGCCTTTGGTTCTCCTTCTCTGAGGTGCACTTGACCTCTTCCTTTTCTTTGCTCCCTCAGCTATGGTTGCTTGCCTATCATCTTCAGCATAGGCCAATTGTGAAGCAATAGCAATAGCTCTATCAGTCTCTTTCTTGTTCTGCTTTCTTCTCCAGCTCCTCCTGCTCCAAGGCAGTAGCCAATGCTGCCACCTGAATGAGTTCAGGATCAGATGGGCATGCAGCCAATGGCTCAGCTATAACTACATCAGTTTCTCTGCCTCTTGAGCCTGTCCTTCCATTTCAGAAGAGGCTGTGGAGTCTGACAGGTTCAGACACCTGACTCTGCACAGATGCAGATGCTACCTTAGCAGCACTCCTTACAGGTAGCTTCTTCAATTTTGCTTGAGGAGAGGGTTTTGATGGCTTGAACTCATGCCTCCTTATGTCTCCTCTGAGTTCATTCTCAAGAACCTCCATTGTTGTCTGCCTTCTTGCAGCTTTCTCAAGAAGAAGGCTCTCCTTCATGGACGGAGAGGGAGGTCTTGGAGTCAGCTTCACTCCCATGCTCTTGAGGTTTGATTCACCAAACACAGGTTGTGAAAGGCGATCAAAAAGCCTTTCAATGGGAACTTTGAAGTGCAGCAAGATTTTGGTGATGATGGTATTGTGAGGGAAGCTCCCAGCAGAGTCTCTGAGACGCTTCTGCATGTGGTACATTATGATGTTGGGGAGGTTCACCTTCTTCTTCTGCAGTAGGTGAATCAGACAAAATCTTTCCAACTCAGAAACATGGTTTCTGCTTCCATTTTTAGGGATTATAGAGCACCCTAAGATGGCATGCAAAACCCTAGCCTTGTCTGACATATGCTTTGCATCCAAGCTTACTGGTTCAGAGGTGCCATACAGAAACTCTGTGAACTGCTTCTGTCCTCCATTTCTTGCTTCCCAGCCAGGAGTGAATACAGCTCCTTCAGTTCTGACCTCACAGATGTGAGCAATGATATCTTCATCAACGAAGACAGGAACACCACGTACTGTGGCCTTGATGCTAGTGTAGATACCCTGAGGATTGGGTATTCCTCTGGCAGTAGCCCAGAAATCCAGCACACTTTGCTCATGCCACTGTGTCAAGTTGTGATTGAAATACGGAGTCCACCCAGCTGCATCGAACTCAGCAAACAAGTCCATTCCCAGAG
Organism: Sesbania bispinosa; assembly: GCA_026901365.1. Lineage (NCBI taxonomy): Eukaryota > Viridiplantae > Streptophyta > Magnoliopsida > Fabales > Fabaceae > Sesbania > Sesbania bispinosa. The sequence continues at coordinate 928,669 of QLOH01000048.1, read as the reverse complement.
ATTGAAGATCCTCCAGAACTACACCCTTAGTCTTCACGATGTTGCTTCCAGCAGATTTCTTAGGGGCCATTGGAGAGTTTTCTGAAGAACTTGAGAGAAAAAGGATTGCTTGTAGAAGAAGGATCTCAAGAGATGACTACTGAATAGTGAACGGTGAAGTTCTGTGACCCACTAGCTTCCGTATTTATAGACCCATAAAGCAATGATGGCATGTACTGGGTGCGCAGACATAGGAGATCGTGCGAAGTGGAAGAGACAAAATAAATGGAATTAAACCGTCTCATAAAGCCACGTCATTTGTTTACTTCAGACAAGTGACAGATTTCAGAAACCCATATGAATTTCAGACACCCCAAAATTTCAGACAAGTTACTTGTTTCAGACAGGCTGAAATTTCAGATACATCATTTTTGACAGATCAGATCACACACATTCAAAATGCATGTATGTTCAGATTATTTCTAATGAACTTAAATCTATCTTCAGTCAGAGGTTTTGTGAATATATCAGCCCATTGATGCTCTGTATCAATAAACTGAATATCAAAAATACCTTTCTGAACATAGTCTCTAATGAAATGATGTTTTATTTCTATATGTTTAGCCCTAGAATGTTGAATGGGATTTTTAGACAAATTAAGCACTTGTATTATCACACAAAACAGGTATAGCAGATATAGTAATGTTAAAATCTTCTAACTGATACTTCACCCATAACAGTTGTGAGCAGCAACTGGCTGCTGAGATATATTCTGCTTCAGCTGTTGATAAGGCAATTGTGCTTTGCCTTTTGCTTGACCAGCTAATCATATTTTCTCCAAAGAAATGACATCCACCACTAGTGCTTTTTCTTTCAATTCTGTCTCCAGCAAAATCAGCATCACAGTAACCTACTAACCTGCAGTCCTTACTTTTCTTATAGCACAGACCAAGATTAGTAGTACCTTTAAGATATCTGAAAATTCTTTTTACAGCTTTGTAGTGAGTACTCCTTGGATCAGATTGAAATCTAGCACACAGACATACACTGAACATTATGTCAGGTCTGCTTGCTGTTAGATATAGTAATGATCCAATCATTCCTCTATACAGAGTTTGATTCACTGGTTCTTCCTTCTCATCTTTATTTAAAGATGCAGAGGGATGCATTGGAGTTGCCATGGGTTTGCAATCATGAAAGTTAAACTTATTAAGCATTTCCTTTGTATATTTTTCTTGATGGATCCATATACAGTCAGAATCTTGCTTAATCTGAAGTCCTAAGAAAAATTTTAGTTCACCCATTAAACTCATTTCAAATTCTGATTGCATTAACTCTGAAAACTCCTTGCATAATGAAGAGTTAGTTGAACCAAAGATAATGTCATCAACATATATCTGAACAAGTATAAGATCTTTGTTAGACTGTTTTCTAAAAAGAGTTGTATCCACTTTTCCTCTTTCAAAACCATTTGAGATTAGAAAACTGCTCAATCTGTCATACCAAGCTCTTGGGGCTTGTTTCAGACCATAGAGAGCCTTTTTGAGTTTGAAAACATGTTCAGGAAAAGCAATATCTTCAAAACCAGGGGGTTGTCTAACAAAGACTTCTTCTTCAATGAGACCATTGAGGAAGGCACTTTTAACATCCATTTGATATAGCTTGATGCCATTATTTACAGCATAAGATAAAAGAATTCTAATTGCTTCTAACCTGGCCACAGGGGCAAAGGTTTCAGTGAAATCAATACCTTCTTGCTGGTTGTATCCTTGAGCAACTAATCTTGCCTTGTTTCTGACTACCTTGCCTTCTTCAGACAGCTTGTTTCTGAACACCCATTTGGTTCCAATAATAGTTTTCCCATGGGGTTTAGGAACAAGGGTCCAGACATCACTCCTAGCAAACTGATTCAGCTCTTCTTGCATGGCTAGGATCCACCCTTCATCATGCAGAGCTTCATCAATGTTCTTTGGCTCTATTTCAGATAGGAGAGCAAGAGAATTCAGAATCTTGAATTTTGATCTTGTCTTAACTCCTTCTGAAGTGCTGCCAATGATTTGCTCCTTAGGATGATGTGATTTGTATTTCCAATCAGGTTTCTGAGGAAGTATCACATCTGTTTGTTCTGTTTGAGACTCAACATTTGTCTGAAGAGGTTTGGTAACAGTAGGTACTTCAGACAGCTGCTCATCCTTCGAGCTGCTGTGGTCATTCAGCTCCATTCCTGCAAAGTCATCCTCTAGATCTGATAGTTCCCTATCAGTCTCTTTGTTATCATTGAATTTAACATGAATAGTTTCTTCAACAGTTAAAGTTCTAGAGTTATACACTCTATAGGCTTTAGATGTTTCAGAATATCCAATGAAAAATCCTTTATCAGACTTTGCATCAAATTTTCCAAGATCATCCTTGGTGTTGAGTATAAAACATTCACACCAAAGGTGTGGAAGTATGATATGTTGGGTTTTCTTCCTTTCCACAGTTCATAGGCAGTCTTTTTCAGAATTGGTCTTACCAATATTCTGTTTTGAAGGTAACATGTTGCTAACAGCTTCTGCCCAGAAGGATCTTGGTAAGCTGCATGAGTTGAGCATGGTCCTTGCCATCTCTTGCAAACTTCTGTTCTTTCTCTCAACAACCCCATTCTGTTGAGGTGTTCTAGCCACAGAGAAATTGTGTGAGATCCCATTCTCATCACAAAACATTTGAAAGTTTGCATTCTCAAACTCTCCACCATGATCACTTCTGATACAGAAATACAGAATCCTTTCTCATTCTGTACCTTCTTGCAGAATATTGTGAAATTCCTAAAAGTCTCATCCTTGCTTCTTAGGAATAACACCCAAGTAAATCTAGAATAGTCATCAACAATGACCAAGCCATATTTCTTACCACTAAGACTTTCTGTTCTAATAGGACCAAACAAGTCAATGTGTAAAAGTTCTAGTGGTCTGCTAGTTGAAACAACATCTTTACTCTTAAAAGAGTGTCTTGTTTGTTTCCCTTTCAGACAGCTTTCACATAAAATGTCAGATTTGTATGAAAGCTTGGGCAATCCTTTAACAAGATTGTGTTTTGCTAATCTTGAGATTAATCTCAAGCTGGCATGCCCAAGTCTTTGATGCCAAATCTGTTTTTCATCTTCAACAGAAATGAAACACTTTACATTTTGACTTGCTAGATCCTCTAGATCAATTTTGTACACATTGTTGTGTCTCTTAGCAGTAAAGAGGATTTGCTTAGAGGAGTCTTTGACTATGCATCCTTCCTTAGTAAAAGCTACCACATAACCACTGTCACATAATTGACTTATGCTCAGTAAGTTATGTTGTAGTCCCTCCACTAGAAGTACATTTTTAATAAGGGATGAAGAAGATATACCTACAGTCCCTATTCCAATGATCTTCCCTTGCTGATTTCCACCAAAGGTGACCATTCCACCAGCTCTAGGTCTAAGGTTTTGGAACAAAGACCTTTCTCCTGTCATGTGTCGCGAGCACCCACTGTCCAGGTACCATTTGTGGGGTCTCCTTTGTCCTGTTAAACACATCTGCAACAGGAATAATTAAGTTTTTAGGTACCCATATTCTTTTGGGTCCTTTCTTGTTAGCTTTGGGCCTTGTCTTTCTCTGTGTTTGCACTGAGCCATATTGTGTCCAGGCTTACCACAGTGAGAACACCCAGTAACCTTCTTTTTAGAAAAATTTAAGACTGTAGGAGGTTCAGACAAGTTATGATCACAAAAGCCTAGTCCAGTTTTGTCAAGGGAATGCCTTTGATTCCAAGCATTATATTCAGATTTTTAGTTCCTTTGACAAATTTGGCCAGATCTTTTGTCAGTTCCACAACCTGCTTCTGAAGTTTCTTATTTTCTTCAGACACAGCTTGTGAACTGCAGTTTTTGTCTCAAGAACCTTTTCTTTGAGCATAATATGTTCTATCTCAAGTGCCTCATATTTGTTACACATTTCTGTGTGGGCTTTGGATAGATTCTTATACTCTTGGAAAAGTTCTTGAGAACTTTCCACCAGATCATCATACATTTCTTGTAGAGTAAGAGGAAATACCTCAGCTTCAGAGCTGTCTGAGGATGGTAGACTAGCCATGAGACACAGATTTGCCTTTTCTGAAGTATCTTCTTCTTCTTCTGAGGTTGATTCATCAAGATCTTCCCATGTTGCCATGAGACTTTTCTTCTTTTTGGAAAACTTCTTCTTGAAGTTGTTTTTCTTCAGTCTTGGACAATCAGCCATTATGTGTCCTGGTTGCTTACATTCAAAGCAAGAATTTTATCAGGGTTAGACTCTTTACCTGTCTTACCTGATTTGGATGATGACGGTTGGTTCTTTCTGAACTTTCCTCTGTTCTGAACATTCTCTTGATCTTTCTGCTTAAAAGAGCAAGATCATCTTCATCTTCTGAGCTGTCTTCAGAATCTTCATCTGCTTCTGAACTGTCCTCAGCTTGCATAGCCTTCATGCTGCCATGCCTAGACTGTTTGACTTTGGAGTTTAGAGCCAGAGACTTCTTCTTGTTGTCATCTTCTCCAAGCTCAAGTTCATGGACTTTGAGAGATCCCAACAGTTCTTCCATTCTTAGAGAGTTCAATCTCTTGCCTCTTGAATGGCAGTGACTTTGGGTCTCCAGGACTTAGGTAGACTCCTTAGAATCTTTCTGTTGTTGTCTCCAGATTCATAGGTTCTTCCTAAAGACCTGAGTCCATTGGTTATGGTCTGAAACCTCCCAAACATTTGGTCAATAGTTTCAGTTTCTTCCATCTTAAACATCTCATACTGATGTATAAGCATGCTGATTTTGGATTGCTTGACAGTTTCAGTCCCTTCATGGGCTGCTGCAAGAGTATCCCAAATCTCCTTGGCAGAAGTGCATCCATGGACCTTCTCATATTCTGATTTATTCAAGGAACATATCAGATAGAGTTTGGCTTTAGCATTCATCTGGACTCTAGTCTTCTGCTCCAGGGTCCATTCAGTCTTAGGTATAGGCAACCATTTTGCATAGGCACATAATCTCTCCAGTGACCACCTCCCAAACATCAATGTTGTTGCTCTCAATGAACAACTTCATACGATCTCTCCAGTAGTGGTAATCCACTCCATTGAATGCTGGGGGTCTTGTGATAGAGGCTCCTTCGTGATGTATTGCCTGTTGCTGTTAGAAGCTTCCATTTGGATCTTTCAGTCCTCAGTCACTTGTTAGGTGCTTCAACCCTGAGTAGAGCTCTGGTACCAACTGTAGGAAACACAGGGAAACACTAGAAGGGGGGTTGAATAGTGTTTCTGAATATTTTTGAAAGCTTTTCGCAAACAGGTGTTAAAAACACGATTTCAGACAGACTCTTAAAGGACTGTCTGAAGTTTTCAGACGGTATAAAAATACTGATTTAAAACAATGTTTTATGCCTTTATAACATATCAGATTAATTACTCTAACCCCTTGATTAGTATAAAAATTGACAAGAGATAAGGGTAAGAAAACTTAGCCAAGAAATTTATCCTGGTTCACTCACTACCACTGTGAGCTACGTCCAGTCCCAATGGCAAACAACCACTGGATTTCCACTATATGAATATTCAGATTACAAGCTTGAATTTGAGTACAGTCTCTCCAGACACAATGAGTACAGTCTCTCCAGACACAACGAGTACAGTCTCTCCAGACACACGAGTACAGTCTCTCCAGACACAAGTATTCTTTTCTGTCAAGCCTCTTCAGGCTCTACCACAAGTATTCTTTTCTGTCAAGCCTCTTCAGGCTCTACCAAGGTTTACAAAGAAAGGGGTTTAAGCTTTTAAACTATCAAGTTTGAAGCTCAAACCAATACAATGTACAATAAAAACTGAGGTATGCTCAGGATATACAAATGTGTACAAAATTCTATCAGAGAGTTTTTACGGAGTAAAAACTTGCAGCGTGATGTTTCTCTTGGTTTTGATTTTCTTTTTTCTTCTTTTTTCTCTTTGTTCCTTTGATGGTCTTCATAGAGGGGTATTTTACCCAAACTTTAATCCGTTGAAATACCACCGTTTAGAGATAGCATTAAATGCTATTTAATCCGTTGTGAGACATGCTTCTGAGAGCTCTGATATTTCTGACACGATACAAGGTTTCTCATGCATTAAGGCTACTACAGATGTTGTTGCAGAGGCTGCGTTTCAGAGATTTCCTCAGTGGTGTATGAAATTCAAAATCACCAGGAAAGGTCTCTGTGTTCCTTGCCATAAACGTGTTTGAAAAGGTACGTGCAGCAGAGGTTCAGAAAAGTCTTCACAAACTTCAGCAGAGGGTGCCACGTCAAAGTGAGACATCAGACAGCACTGATACTTCAGACGGGTTGAGCTACTTCAGACAGCTTCAACTCTTCATACGAGTTCTGCTTCTTCAGACAGCTTCAACACTTAGTCTTTTTATGTAGGCTCATAGTGACTCTTGCTGAAATCATAGATAAATCATTAAAGCATATATGTATCTATGATGAATATTTTAACTCAAATTTGTTAAGCATTAAAACTTGGGAATTGAGTTGTCTTAAACATCATATTTTCTCTTATGATATTTTTTGAGACTCAACATGCTTTTCAAGAGATTTTGAAGAGATGTAGATCCAGAAGCAGCAGCAGAAGCTTGTTTAGCTTGCTCAGCCTTGTCTATCAGTTCAGAAGGAGGTGTGAGAACCTTCTCTGAACTCAGCTGCTGTAGAAAGGTGTTCATTGAAAAGATGAGAAGAGATGATAGGGATTTGTCTCTTAGAGGAGATGCAGCAGGTATACCAGAATCAAGAATTGGAGAAGCTAGGAACTGATTTACCATATCTGTTCCAAAAGTTCCTACAGAAGGGATTGAAACAGTAGCCTCCTTCTGAACTTCTGCTTCTTCTTCTTCTCTCTGGTTGGAGTGTCATCAGTTGGAATTGATCTTGTAGGGGATGGAATTCGTACTGGAGAATCAATCTGAGGGGAAGGAGGGGAATCAGAAAGTTTGAGCCAAATTGGCCAATGTATCAGCTGCCAATGCAGAAGCACTGATAGTTTCTTGAGATTCTGCATGCTGGGGTGCTTCTGTAGGTGGTGACTTGGGCTGAGAAACAGCTTCTTCCCCTGAAGTGGAGTCAAGAGACAGAGATGTGGATTTAGACACATTTGGATCTAAAGAAGGAGAGGAAACCTTCAGATTTTTGTTTGATGGTTCTCCAGAAGCACCAGCAGAATGACCTTTCCTCTTTCTGGAAAAGGTCTGAATCTTCCCCTTTTTTGTTCTGGGTGCTGTATTTTCCTCTTCTTCAGTGTCACTTGGACTGGAATAGTTATGAGATGGCTCAATTTTAATCAGCATCCTCTGCACATTTATTTTTCCAAAGAAGCTGCAAGTATCACTAGAAGCTTCATCTTCTAGAGGGATGTTATTGAGTCTAAAAATCCTTGTGAGAAGCATGCCATAAGGTAAACTAGCATATGCTCTCTGGGGGTTAGCTGAGGAAATCATGCTTCTCAGGATTAGATAAGATAAGGAGAAAGGTTTTCCAAAAGAAGATGATAGATTACCATAAGATCTTGATCAGTGACTCTTTCTAGAGTACCAGCTCTAGGTAAGAGTGAATAGCAGCAGAGTTTGTGGAACAACCTACAAATGGGAATCAGTTTGCTGGATTGAAGTTGTGAATTAGAATGGTGAAGGACTTTCTTTGTAACTTCCTGCTTTGTCACACCAGCTGAGGCATACCAGTCATCAAATAGCTTGTTTTGGACACATCACATCCTAGGGCTTCATCAATAGTCTCTGGAGTGACTACAATTGTTGAACCCTTAATTTCCACTATTAAGGAATTGCCATCACTTCTATACTGGCTTGCAGAAGCATAAAATGCCTTTACAAGCCTCTCATAGACTGGTTCCCTCATGAGGAGATAGTCTCCCCATTCTTGCTTCTGGACAAAATGTCCAATCTCCCATCCACATTCTTTGATTTCTCTGAGGAGAAATATCTTACCAGGGATGACTGTCTTCCATTCCCATTTTTCATAGAAGATTTTTAGTAATTCCTTGTCAGGAAAAAGTCATAGTTGGAGTCTTGTGATCCTTCTGAGGATCACTTTCTTCTTCCCTTAGACTTGAGTTCTCCTCTTTCTTTCAGCAGACTTGGTGTCCTCATGGCTATCAGCGTGTGAGGGAGAGGGAGAGTCTATACTTATTGGTTTTTTGGGATCACTTCCTATTGTTTTGAAGGTTGAACCTGCACGATGCCTCTGAGACCTTCTTACATATAATACAAATCAGTTTGTTTCTTGGATGGATTTTCAGCTGAAGGTTTTGGTGGTAGAGGGTTGAGAGGGTGTTTGATCAGGTTGAGGTTCAAAGGTTGTGGGTTCAGTAGGAGCAGAATCTTGCTTGTTGAGTGGCTAGAAACAGAGGGCTGAGTTGCAAGAGGCTGAGCATGTAGAGGATCAATGTAAGGCACTATTTCATTGCCCATTATAATAAAATCATCAGATTCTGTGGAGGAGGAGTCTTTCTTCTCCAATGCGATTTGCTTAATTCTCATGATGAGAGAAGATGAAAAGTAGAGACAGAGAGAAATGAGATGATGAAAAGAAAGCAGAGTATGGCTGGAATGTGAAATGTTTGAGTTTTGAGAAGCCAGTGAGGTGTTCCTTCAACTTAGAGACTATCCTAAATAGTAGAACCCAACTAGCCGTTGCCTTATTTGAGAAGGAGAGAGGGAAAGAGAAAGTTCAGGGCGTGCGCGCAGTTTTTTAGAACCTTGGTTATATATCCAACGGTTATAAGCTTTAAATTTCCCTAATTATGTAACAACCCACCCTGCACCTTTTTAGCTAGGGACAAAAGCTAGCTTTTCTTTGTTCCTTTTGTATCCTTGATAAAGTGAAAAGGTTGCTGACCCTACACAGTTGACTTACCAAGAAAGGCTTGAAGTTTATTGAAGCTCGTGATGGATAGAGACCTTTCCTAGGATAAGAGATGTGACAACATATGATTGTTGGTCAACAATCACTGTACAACTGTCTCACCTGATTAGCAGGTGGACAAAAACAGCTGAGGAATTATCTTTTGCAGATGGATATCTGCAGAAGATGGATTTTTACATACATCAGATTCTGCAGAATGAGGAGTATGTTTTTTATTCCTGAAGCTAAACACTACTGTAATTGTTACAGTTTTATGTTTCTACAGAGAAACATGCTATTTTAAGCTTCTCCACATGCTTCTGTGGAACTTTCTAGTTCCAGAAGCAGAAAGATTTCATTGATAATTCAAGAAATCAAGCATTTCAAGTTAATTTTATTTCTAAGAAACACAAATCTATCTTCAACAAGAGGTTTTGTAAAAATATCAGCAATTTGAAGTTTGGTTTCAATGAATTTCAGTTCAATGTCATGCTTCTGGACATGATCTCTAATGAAATGATGTTTAATATCAATATGCTTAGATCTAGAATGCTGGATTGGATTCTTGGACAAGTTAATTGCACTGGTATTATCACAGAAGATAGGAATATTAGTGTACCTCAAGCAGTAGTCCTCCATTTGATGTTTAATCCAAAGCATTTGAGAACAACAACTTGCTGCTGAAATATATTCTGCTTCTGTGGTGGACAAAGCTATTGTGGGCTGCTTCTTGCAAGACCAAGAGATTAATGATTCTCCAAGAAATTGGCAGCTTCCACTAGTACTTTTTCTGTCCAACTTATCTCCAGCATAGTCAGCATCACAATAACCTGTGAGCTCAAAATCTGTGCCTTTCTTGTACCATAATCCAAGATTTGTAGTTCCAGCAAGATATCTAAAAATTCTTTTTACAGCTGCAACATGTGATTCTTTGGGAGAAGATTGAAATCTTGCACATAGACTTACAGAGTGTAAAATGTCAGGTCTACTAGCAGTTAAGTATAATAGAGATCCTATCATTCCTCTATATTCCTTTTCAGAAACATGTTTACCATTTTCATCCAGATTTAAAACTGCAGAGGGATGCATAGGAGTCCCCATGGATTTTGAACCTTCCATTTTATATTTCTTTAAGAGATCTTTAGTGTATTTTTCTTGGTTTATAAAGATTCCATGCTTCTCTTGTCTGATTTGAAGTCCTAGGAAGAACTTCAATTCACCCATGAGACTCATTTCAAATTCACCTTTCATAAGTTCAGAAAACTCTTCACACATTTTCAAATTAGTAGATCCAAATATTATATCATCAACATAAATTTGAACAATGAGAAGATCCTTATTGGAAGTTTTTCTGAAAAGGGTAGTGTCAATTTGACCTCTTGAAAATTGATTTTGTAAGAGAAAGGTGCTGAGTCTTTCATACCAAGCTCTAGGAGCTTGTTTTAAACCATACAAAGCTTTTGTTAATTTGAAAACATGATTAGGATGTTTTTTTGTTTCAAAACCAGGAGGTTGGTGTACATAAACTTCCTCACTTATGAAACCATTTAGAAAAGCACTTTTCACATCCATTTGATAAAGATTAAAGTTTTTAAATGCAAAAAGCAAGAAGGATTCTAATAGCTTCTAATCTAGCTACTGGAGCAAAAGTTTCATCAAAATCAATACCTTCTTGTTGGTTATATCCTTGAGCCACTAACCTTGCTTTGTTTCTGATAACTTTACCTTCTTCATTCATTTTGTTTCTGAATACCCATTTTGTGCCAATTATGGTGTGATTATTTGGTTGAGGTACAAGAGTCCAGACCTTGTTTTTCTCAAACTGGTCTAGTTCTTCTTTCATAGCTTCAACCCATGATTCTTCATCAAGTGCTTCTTGGACACTCTTTGGTTCAACTTGAGAAAGAAGAGTGTGTCATTTCTTAGTTGTCTTCTGGTTTTTACACCTTCCTCAACATTTCCAATTACTTGGTCATGAGGATGGTAAGTCACAGATTTCCAGCTTCTGGGCAGATTCTGTTTTGACAGTCAGAATCTTCTCCAGAAACCTACAGCTTCTGCAGGTTCTGCAGCCTTTTCTGCAGAACTATGATTTTCAGAAGGCACTTTCTTTGACTGACTTTCATCATCAGAATCTTGCTTGTCACATGCTTGAGAAGGAGAGTTAGCATCATTGAAAATAATATGCATGCTTTCTTCTATTGTTTGATTTTTAAGATTATAAATTCTATATGCTTTAGAGGTGATGGAGTAACCAAGAAATATTCCTTTTTCAGATTTAGCATCAAATTTCTCAGGTTATCCTTATTGTTTAATATGAAGCATTCACTTCCAAATATGTGAAAATAGGCAATGTTGGGTTTTCTTCCTTTCCATAGTTCATATGGAGTTTTATTAAGGATGCTTCTGATAGAAACTCTGTTAAGTATGTAACATGCAGTGGAAACACCCTCTCCCCAAAAGTATTTTTGAATTCCACTGTCACTTAACATAGTTCTTGCCATTTCTTGGAGGGTTCTATTCTTCCTTTCTACAACTCCATTTTGTTGTGGAGTCCTAGGACAAGAGAAGTTGTGAGAAATTCCATTTTCATCAAAGTAGTTTTTGAAAAAATAGTTTTCAAATTCCCTCCATGGTCACTTCTTACAGAAGCTACCTTTTGGTTTCTTTCATTTTCAACTTTCTTGAGAAAGATTCTGAAAGATTCAAAAGATTCATCCTTAGTAGCCAAGAACAAACCCATGTGAATCTAGAGTAATCATCTACTATCACAAGCCCATACTTCTTTCCTCCCAAACTAGGTGTTTTAGTTGGACCAAAAAGATCAATGTGAAGCAGTTCTAAAGTCCTTTTTGTAGTTATTACATTTTTGGGATGAAAACTTGACTTAGTGTGTTTTCCCTTTACACATGCTTCACAAATTTTATCTTTATCAAATTTCAGCTTTGGCAATCCTTTTACAAGTTCTAGTTTGGAAAGTTTAGAGATAGTTTTCATGTTCAAATGGCCAACTTTTCTATGCCAAATCCATTTTTCATTTTCAAAAGAAGCAAGACAGGTTTGATGTGGAAGTTCTTCTAGACTTATGCTATATAGATTCTTGCTTCTGATACCTGAGAATAATACCCTTTTAGTAGATGATTCTCTAATTTCACAGAATGTAGGTTGAAACATAACTTCATAGCCACTGTCACATAACTGACTAATGCTAAGAAGATTATGTTTTAACCCTTTCACATAATATACATTATTAATTTGGGTAGAACCTTGCATACCTATCTTTCCAATACCTTTGATTTGAGCCTTGTTGTTGTCTCCAAATGTTACTGTTCCACCTTCCATCATTTGTAGCTGAGTGAATTTGCTTCTGTTTCCAGTCATATGTCTGGAGCATCCACTGTCCAAGAACCATAGCTCTTTCTTCTTGGACCCTTTTGTTTTGTTCCTACAACAGAAGATAACAAGGCTTTAGGTACCCAAATTTTTTGGGTCCTGTGAGGTTAGATACCTTCCTTCTGGTACTCCTTTTTCTTTTGTAACAGTTTTGGTCATGGTGTCCAAGCTTGTTACACAAAGAACAATGAGGAGGTTTCCTTTTGGCTGGAACAAAAACGTTTTGTGTGATACTGAAACTTGTCTTGATTAAATCCTAAACCTCTTTTGTCGACAGTTCTCTACTGTTTCCTATTAATTTATTTCAAGTGGGAGGTTGTTTACAAATATTACACAAATCATTTTGAAGTTCATAATTTTCTTCTGTAGAAGCAGATTTTCCTTATGCAGACTTGCAGTTTTTTCTGCTTCTGTAGAACTGTTTCTTATAGTTTTGACTTGTTCAGATAACTTAAGGTGAGATTGTTGGAGACAGTGATTGGTTTAGTTAACCTATTATTATCTTCTCTAAGTATGTCATTTTCTTCTTTTAGATTTACTAATTGTTCTTTAAGAAGAGCACATTTTTGTGCAAGTGTGTGTGAGTCAGATAATAAATTCTCAAAAGCATCTTCAAGTTCTTTATATGCAGAAGGAGTATAGGTAATTACCTCATCTTCTTCATCTTCTCCAGCCATGAAGCACAAATGTGCAGTTTCAGCTTCATCTTCTTCTTCTGCAGAGCTGTCAGAATCATCCATGTAGCCATCACGGCCTTCTTCTTATGAATGGTCTTGATTCTTTCAGCTGTGGACACTCTGCTTGATGTGTCCTGGTTTGTTGCATTCATAGCAAATGATAGGGACCTTTGCTGTTTTCCACCTTTTGGTCCTTCCTTCTTGAAATTGAAAATTCTTTCCTTTGCCTTTTCTTTTGATTAGCCTTTGTATTCTTTTGATATAAAGGCTAACTTCATCATCATTTTCAGAAGAGGATGATTCTCCTTCTGAAGGTTTATCTTCTGCAGAGCACTTCTTCTGGATGCGCTTGCTTTAGAGCTATTGACTTGTCCTTTCTTGGGCAATTCATCCATGAGTTCTTGTTCATGGACTTTTAAAGAGCCAAGAAGCTCATCCAGCTTGAGTACAACTAGATCCTTTGCTTCCTGAATTGCTGTAACTTTTGGTCTCCATATCTTGGGAGACTTCTAAGTATTTTTCTTACTTGTTTCTTGATTTGAATAGCTTTTATTACCAAGTGATTATAAATCATTTATAATAATAGTAAATCTACTAAACATTCATCTATAGTTTCATGTTCAAACCATGTTAAACATTTCATATTGGTGAATTAAAATGTTGATTTTAGATTCTTTTACTTGGTTTGTTCCTTCATGAGCAATTTTTAAAGTACCCATATTTCTTTGCTGTGTTGCAGCCAGCAACTTTATCATATTCACCTCTACTTAATGCACAAAGAAGGAAAAATTTAGCTTTAGAGTTCAGAAGATACCTTTGTTTGTCATCTTGTGTCCATTCTTCACTAGGTTTGGGTTTTGGTGCTTCTTCAACAATTTCAGACTCACCTTCTGTGGAAGGAGCCAGAACTATGGTTCTTCTTGTAGTGGAATGTAATTCCCATTTCTATAATATCCCATAGATCAATATCTTGAGATTCCAAGAAAAATTTCATTTTATCCTTCCAATAGTAATAATCTTTTCCATTGAAAGCTGGTGGTCTGTTTGTGGATGATCCTTTTGGAATGAACATTGCAGCTCCATGGTTTGCCATCCCCTTGATCTTTCCTCCTCTCTCACTGTTAAGTGAGTTCAACCCAAGAGGCAAGCTCTGATACCAATTGAAGTATATGGTTGAATCACAAGAAGGGGGGTTGAATTGTGATTCTTTTTAAAATTAAGCAATTATACCTTCTAATAAAAATTCTGCTCAAGATAAGTTCTTGGCTGTTTATTAGAAGATGGATATCCACAAGTAGAATTGTAAGTATTAATGCTTATTATGCTGAAAATAGGATTCTTTGGTGGAATCAATATAGTTGCCACTTACTTAGGTATTATTAGTTTAGAAAGTTTTTTGTGCACATGCAGAAGTTAAGAAAGTAAGGGAAAGAAGAAAACACAAAGGTTTTTATACTGGTTCACCTCTTCCAACCTGAGGCTACGTCCAGTCCCTACCTTCTGTAGGATTTTTCTCACTAACAATCAGTTATAACCTTGGGTACACACTACCACTAGTACTCTTTTTCCACAGCCTCTTCAGGCTTTCTACAGAATCACCAACTCACAGAAATAGACCTTGACTTACTGCAGGACTTCCTGCAGAAGCACAGGTCCAGAAATCTACAGAATTCCCTTCTGCAGACTCCAAACACTCACAGGCTCACACCAGAGCCTTTGCAACCTCTCAAAATACTTCACCTAATGTTGTCACAAGAGATTTACAACAGACCAATCTCTTTGACCTTACAGAAGCACAGAAACAGAAAGGTAAAGTACAAACATCTCACTATTTTATAACCAAAGCAGCAGCAGAATTCCTAGTGAGCAAAACTCCCCCTCAACAACTTGTATAAGCGGATTAGAAAGAATTTGAGGAGAGAGAAAAGGTTCCAGAAGTTGTCAGTGAAGGAGCAGAGATTATTTTATACTTCTGGAGTGAGAGGTGTGATCCATGGTGAAGAGAGCACCTCCTTTTATAGTTGAGGAGCCTTGTAGCCGTTGGAATGCAGTCAAAATGATCTAGTTGTGATGCTTTGACAAGTCCCTTTCAGGTACAGCTGCAAAAGCTGATAGGTACAGCTGTCTTGTTGACTGGTCTTCATGCTTCTGCAGAACTTGCTTCTGCAGACAGCAAAACTGGCTCATTTCTTCACCAATGCTTCTGTGAATTGCTGAGGATAATTTCTGGATTATTTCAAGGTATTTCAACTTGTGTTACTCAGCTAAATCAGCAGGAGATTCATTTTAGACTTTCTGGTTTAATTTGTTGCTTTCTGCAGAGTCTATACTTGCACATCCTTCTGCAGAATTGCTTCTGATCAACTGCAGATGATTCTCATGCTTCTGTGACATGTTTCATGTTCTACAGTTGATATATCTTAAGAATAAAATTTGTTGTTGCTTTCTACTTAGAATTTCCTCCTAAAATGAATCTTCCTTCTAAAACAATTTCATTTGGAGTTTCTTGAGATGCTTCTTCTTGTTTCTGGAAACTGTGAGAAGTGCTTGATAGCTTCTGAATGCTTGAATGAGTTACTTTCAATTTACTCATCTTTATTTCAAGTTGTCCTTCACAGATTTGTCATTCTTTCAACTTATTGCTTCTGTTATCCATTAAAATGAAGATTCTCATATTTGTCCTTCTGCAAGATGAAACCTGTTGCTTCTGGACACATTCTCAAATGAAATGGTTAGTTATTTTGGAATCAGAATTATGCTAAGTTGCATTTGATTTGGTTGTCATAATTTAAAACCACTTTGAAAGGATTCTTGGACCTTACATAGACAACAACCAACATTCTTTGATTAATTTGTAAAAATGAAATACAGATAACCAAATAAAGAACATGGTTTCAATTGTACAAACCTACCAAACAATGGAGTTGCGCGCTACATCCTCCGACCTCTGTCCTACAACAATCGATCTGCGACCACCGTCAGGATCGACAACGGAACGTCTACGTGTGATTACGGCTCAGGGAATGAATCCCTTCAATGGCTTAAGTGACATTCATTGAGGGGAAGGATGCGATTCACATTTGTGAAGTCTATAAATCGGTTTAAGTATTTAAACATGATTATAAGACTTAGCATCCTTAAGTTTTAATGATTAACAAATAAGATTATAAGATTATATTAATGATTAACAAATAAGATTATATTATATTAACAGGTTCTACTGAGAAAGGTATTGGTTTGTTGATTATGTTTCAGGATGGAATATTCACTATCTGAAGAAGAAGAGTAGAAGAACACATCAAAAGAAGAATCTGAATCAGGGGATCAGAATCAAAAGAACAAAGTGCAGAATCCGAAGAAGAGTAATCCACAACCAAGTTGAAGACTCGAAGGCTATCTGAAAAGAGTTGAAGAATAGAAGACTACTTAAAGACTCGAAGAAATGAAGACAACATGAAGCAGTCTGAAGATTGAACATATCAGAATCAAGAAATGACTTCTTGAAGACATTGCAAAGTGTAAAGCACATGAAGATCATTCACCCAGTAGATAAATCTAGACATGCTTTTCTACCTCGATTAAAGTCTTGCATAAATAAGGAAATATTGCAAAGACTTTCCACAATGCCTGCAACAAAAGGATTTGTATAAGCAGACCTACTGCATCCACACCTGCTGCCAATCAGAAAATGATAGAAGACCGAACAGAAGCAAGCAAGAAAGATGATTGAATAAAGTACATACAAGTCAACATCTTTATATACAAGAAGAAGAAGAAGATGAAGAAGAAAGAAGAAGAAGAAATACTAAGAAGAATGAAACTATAATCTTCTTATCAGAAGAAAGAAGTACTCTGAAGTTTCATCTTGTCTAAAGCAAAGAAGCTGTCTGAAGCAAAGAAGTTGTCTAAAGCAACGGAGCTGTCTGAAAGACTAGAAGCTATCTGAAGTGTCAATATTCGTCTGAAATATTGAAGCCGTCTGAGATCCGACGTGGCACACTCACTGAAGACAACGAAGACTTTTGCTCTCTGAAGTATGCTGAAGAAAAGTCGTTCTCTACAAACACGCAACACTTTCAAAGCTTAAATTGGCAAAGTCACAGAGACCTTTCTTGGTACCTTTGAAGTTCATACACCACTGAGGAAATCTCTGCAACGCAGAAATTGCAGCAACAACGGTGGCAGCTTTATAGCAGCACCAACGTTGTACTTTGTCAGAATTATCAGAAAACCCAGAAGCGTGTCTCACAACGGATTGAATAGCATTCAATGCTATCTCTAAACGGTGGTATCACAACGGAAATATCATCATCACCAATCCGAAAGAAAGCAGAAGAAAAGCTCAGGAGACTAAGCAGAAGCAACAAGAAAAAATGTTTGAATGAAATATTTTAATTCAAACATATTTTATCATCTGCAAGCAACAGCCATTGAACAAGACATCACACCCAAAGAAGATATGATGTCAGGAGCAAATGAAAAAAGGAGTATATACAGAATCGGCAAAAGGACAAATTCAACGGATATCTCCTAAAGAGACACTCCTAAAAGAAAACAGAGGAAAGCAGAAGAAAACAGATGAAAGCAGAAAGAAGCAGATTCAAGAGAGAGTATTCGCAGAATTATATCAAGAAACATCTCTCATGAAGAAGAAAATATCAAGTGTCAGAACAGGATTGTCTGAACACTCATTCGCTTAAGGAGAAGCAACCGTTTGAGAAGCTATTACACAACGGCTATATGAGCCACATCGTCAACATCTCAACGTATTATGAATCATCTTCAAACGGTTATATTTCATCAGAACATATAAATAGCCTCAAGATTGAATTTGAAGATGTTGCCGACCTATTGGTCAGTCAGACAAAATTGTTGATCAACAGAATCAAACTAGTTAACCAGGCTGAATGCCTTATGGTTAACAAGAGTTGACTTGAGCTTAAGTGGATCATGAAGATGTCAACGAAGTTTGATCAGAGAGTCAGTTCTCAATCAGGCTACTGACTAGCTGGTCAGTTAGTTAGGTTGTTCAGTTGGTCTGTTTGATCAAGTGAGTTGATTGTTCGAAAGGCAATCATGCTGAACAAATGACTATCAAACTGGGTACGTTTGAAGCTTTGATATACCTTGGTGTTCCTATGATATGGGTGAGAATGTAGCCCATGGAAACTAATGGTTTGAGAACAAGGCTGGAGCATCATTTCACATCTTAGTTAGCCTACTCTCAGAGGATGTATTCCTCATAGAAAGACAGGGATTGTACTTAATTCAAACACTTGTATCACTGTCTATCCTTGTACTTAGTTTGTAATGTCTGTATCCTGAGTGTGTACTCAGTAATCTCTATGTACAAGTAGAATCTTAGTTTAGAGGTTCTGGCGAACATCTAACTTGGATTGAGTAGTGAAACTACTCAACACTTTATGTGTCTGAGAGCCTGGAGAGGCTTGGTGGAAGAAAGAATACTTAGTTGCAAAGCCTGGAGAGGCTAGACTGAAAAAGAATATTGCATATGTTGTCTGGAGAGAGGCAGTTGAAAACAAAGGAATACTTTGGTGATGTCTGGAGAGACTGTACTCGTGATGTCTGGAGAGACTGTACTCCGTGATGTCTGGAGAGACTATACTCGTGATGTCTGGAGAGACTGTACTCGTGTTGTCTGGAGAGACTGTACTCGTGATGTCTGGAGAGACTGTACTCGTGATGTCTGGAGAGATTGTACTCGTTGTGTCTGGAGAGACTGTACTCGTTGCGCCTGGAGAGGCTGCCTGCAAAAGAATACTCATTGAGTTGCCTGAGAGGCAGTTGATAAGCAAAGAATACTCATTGAGTTGCCTGGAGAGGCAGTTGAAACAAAGTAATACTTGTGTTGGCCTGAAGAGGCTGTGAATAATACTTGTATCTGTGGATTCAGATAGTGGAAAATCCAGTGGTGGTTTGCCTCTGGGACTGGATGTAGCTCACGGGTTTGTGGGTGAACCAGGATAAATTATGTGCCTAAGTTCTCTTTCCCTTCATCTCTTTATTTCCAGTTTTCATATTTATGTTGGGGATTGAAAAGTTATTTTCACAACAAACTTAACACAACGATTTCAATAAAATGATCTTTCATAAGAATAAAACATGAGATGTTTCTCATATCACTTGAAGCATTACAAAGAATGTCTTTTGAATTACTTCTGAAACAATTATCTGAAGTGAGTCTGGAAAGACCTCAGTTCAGAAATCTGGAACAGACTTCAGACAACCTATAGTCATCTGAAGTATTTCAGAAACAGTTTTGAAAAACATTCAATGTAATAATCTTCAGAAGATATCTTGAGAAGTATCTGTTTAAAATAATCTTAAGACTTAAAAGAAACTTTATTTTTCTTATCTTCCGCACGTTTTAATTATCTCTGATCTTAAGATTCATTTAAACATTATTCATCTTCATGATTTAAATAAAAAATTTACAAGATTGACACGAAAAGCTTAAAACACTATTCAACCCCCCTTCTAATGTTTCCTGTGGTTCTAACAACATTGAGGGCTAGGGTTCATGAAAGAATGGGGTGAGAAAGAACAACGGTGAGATATGCTTTCTGTTTTAATTTAGGGGAAGGAAATGGGAATAAGTTTTAATAGGGTTAATAAAAATTATTAAAAGGAAAAATGGTTAAGTATTTATGTTTTAATTTGGGGAAAGTGTGGATTAATAAATATTTTAAGGGGTTTTATTGAAATGATGAAGGGACTAAATTGCAAAAGGACCTAAAAATAAATTATAAATCAAGCTATCCTATGTGGCACATATTTACTGGGCCATGTATAGAGGATACCATTACCCCCTATCCAGAGGGGGTACCGGAGAAACACCCAATAATAAATATCCACTTAACGGAGCAGAAATCATAATACTTGCTTCACGGGTATTGTGAGTTCAAAAAAAAAAAAAAAAAACTTTTTTCCTTTCGGTAAATACAAAAATAATTTTTCTATTACATATAATATATATGTTATGGATTTATGATTTTTTGTTAATTTTCAGATCATGAGATCAAATTTATTGTATGTTACTTCATAACGAGTTTTTTAATACATTAACCCAAAAAAATAAAAATTGTAAATTTATATTGTGCATGCAATAATTATTTATGGAAATTAATTGTCACATTAAAACATATATACCTAGTGTACACTCAACTATTTATTTAAGATAAAAAAATTTCATGCCCATATTTGAGAATTATAAACTTATAAAAAATAATTTTAGAAAAATAACTCTCTTAATAAAATGTAATATATATATATATATATGACTTTACCAATGTATATTAAGATCTAAAGTGAATTTTAATATGAGTTTATTTTAACCTAATTAACATAAATTATTAAAATTATGATAATTTTATTTGAAGTTTATATTTTAAATTTGATGTATATATTTATTTCTTAAACTCTCATAATAAGTACCTTACATTTTTAGTAGTCAATGTTTTGGTGATTTTGGTTTATTCCAATATTTACAGTATTAATTAATGAAATATATATTTTAATAATAATTCATATAATAGAAAAAGTCTACTAATAAGATAAATAAGGTAATTTATAATTAGGAGAGAGAGAAAATCTTTACCTACAATATTATCCATCAATTAATTAATATAATAGCATTTTTTAAGATAAGATATTAGCAATTAGTAATATTTTTAAAGGCCTATTATATAATTTTAATATAATTATAATTAAAATCAATATAAAATTATGGGACTTGTGAAATAATGTCAAAGGCTTTATTACCCTCACCTAACCGTCTTTTATATATAGACAGATAAATAGATAGTGTGTGAGAGAGATAACTAGAATTAATCTTATCTATGAAAATTAGCTTTATTTGAATCTAATTAAATAATTTATTTCATAATAGGAAATTTAAATAACTTAAGCATAATATGTAATTTGAATTAATTCATTCCGTTTTGTGTGTCTATGTGTGTTTCTAATAATTGTCATAATTGTATAGTGATATTTTTTTGGTGTTAACAATGGGTATCTCCTATTACTAGAGGCAATTTTATTCGGGACTTAGTCACAGTTAAGGTTCCTCACCCCTTCCTAGAGTGTGTTTAATGGGGATCAAACCCGAGAATTCTTCCCACAATTTCAGGTTGCGTTGCTATTGTAATTATAAAATGATATGACAATACGTCAGTAAATAATACTCACTCCGGTCCTATTTATAAGACAAAGTTTGACACTTTTCAATGGTCCTATTTATAAGACAAAGTACACAAATCTAGAAGCATTTATTGTTTTTTTCTCATGTTTGCCTTTGTTGACCATTAAATGTTTCAAAGTGACACAATTATCATGGTAGTGGCATTTAATTTTAAATAGGGGTAAACTTGTAATCTTATAGACTAATTTCTTGAAAATCAACGCATTGATTACTTTTCTTAATATGTGTATTTTTGTCTGAATTGTCTTATAAATAGGACCGGATGGAGTAGTGTAAAACATTTTTAAGTGCAAATTAAAGACTATACGTTTGTGTGTCTAAGATCACAAAATATCATTGATTAAGCATTCCCCGTATTCAATGAGATATCTCTCTCTCTCTCTATATATATATATATAGTCAACTCTCTGAATTGATTACAAAGGTATATATGAGATGAGAGTGTACCATGCCTCATGCCATGATTCTGACCCAAGTTGACAACGTAAGGTGCTTAGATCATTGTAGCATGCCTCATTGCCATGATTCTGACCAAAGTTAGTTAACAACATAACAAAACGAAATATATCTCTAAAGAGACATTTTAATTCTTTTTTAGAAAAAGTTGAAAGCAAAAAGAATAATTAATATTTGAGAATGAGACAGAGAACAAAAAAAAAAAATCAAAATGACGGAGTACATTAAATATGCATGATCTTTAGGTTGCTTTGTTAAGGTGATTCATAAATTTGATGAGGCGTTTATTTACAATTTATTAGAAATATAGTCATTCATATATGTAACAATCACACCAATGTTTCAAGTTCGAGTTATCTATTATCAAGTTCAAGAGAACTGTCTCTGATCCGAGTTGAGGACAGGGGATATATGCACGGAAGAGTGACGTTAGTAAAATAACATGTATCTAATATCAGCGAATCTGGCCCTATTTATTATAGGATTGTGATGCGGGCGAGTCATAGCAGAATTAGCCGAGTTAAACCCGGGGAGATTTTTAAATTTTAACTTTATCTTGTAAAGATTCTATAACAGTCAACGTTAGCTACGTTAGCTAGGTAATTCGGCTCCCATGCATGCGACTAGAACTAGGGGTGTTCATGGGACGAGTTTCACCTATCTCTAACCCGGCCTTAATTTTGGATCGGGTCAATTCTATGAACCCGAACCCGTTCATAAACCCGAAGAGACCCGATGATGTGCGGGTCTAAGTAAGACCGGATCTGAGTAGGACAGGACCGGGTTGGCCCGATATATAAGCTAAATATAATTATGAATGATCATATAACAATGTTTAAAAGAAAATAGTTCATACCATTAATAAATATATTGCATACAATAAAATATCTATTAATGTTTGCAATATTTTTTACTTTTTTAAAGTTTGGGATATTATAAACCAAGAATAACATTATATCACTATATAATTTTATGTATAGAATGTATTTTTAAAGGTAAATAGAGGAAACTTAGACTCAAAAACCTCATTTAAAATGAAAAAAAATAAGGTTAGGACTTTACATAATAGAAAATCACAAGTAATAAATATTATATTTATATATAAAGGACGGGCCGGGGTAACCCGAAGGTTAACCCGAACCCGTCCTCAACCCGACGTTGGGTCAAAAAATGAGACCTGATGAGACCCGGTATGGTTCTATTCTTTCTTGTAGGACAGGAACAGACCCGGACCGAATAGGACGGGTTGGGACGGGTCAAAGAGACGGACCGGGTCTTGAACACCCATAACTAGAACCTTTGGTTTAGGCCAATTAATGGATTAAATTAAAGACTTGGAGGTGAGTTGCTTTTAACACCTGCTTTTTAATATTTGCACCCCTTTTTGTTTTCCCAAAATAAAAGGCCTCCCAAAATTAACTTTCGAAAAATAAATAATAAATATTACTTATCTAATTTATATTCGTAAAAAAATTTAACTTCTAGATATTATATTCCGAAAATATAACTTTTCAAAATAAACTTTCAAAAGTTTCAAGAAATTTACTTCCAAAAGTTTCAAAGGTTTATTTTCAGAAATTTAATTTCTTTTTAAATAATTTTTGTCTTAACAACGACTTTCTCTGTCTCTAAGTCGAAATATATAATCTTTCCAATGTATCAAAAAATAAGTTCAAATATATAAAAAAAACAATAAGAGCCCAAATATATATATATATATATATATAAAGTAAGAGGTATTGGTGGAGACGTTGTAGGGGTGGGGAGGAATGGGGTGTGGGGTGGGTCGAAGAGAGAAAAAGACGGTGGGGTCAGTGGAAAGAGGGTAGGGGAGGTATTTTAGATATAGGAAGGGGAGGGATGCAAATAGCAAAAAGGGAGGTGCTAAAAGCAACTCCCGAAGCCTTGTAGGACCATCCCAAAATTCGACGGAACAAAGTGCATTGTCATAATTATTAACCACTGGCATTTTTCTAAAAAAAAAAAAAAATCCTGGCATTTATGATTGTCTAATTGGTGAAAATGGAGATAAGAAAATAAACGGAAAAAGAGTGAATTTTTGGGCCCGTTTGGTGTACAGGATAAGAGACAGGATATGATAACTTTATCATATCTCATCACTTATCATGTGTTTGTTGCACCAATATGATAGGATAACTTTATCATGTTGCTTATCATATCCTTTCCTCTAGTGTAATTCTTATTCTTCTAGTGTAATTCTTATCCTGAGGGGGAGCTGGGTTAGGGAGTGATAGGATATGATAAAAAAATTTTCTTCCTCTTTATCCTCTCTTTCTCTCTCCTCTCTCTCTCCCCCTCTTTCTCTCTCCT
This sequence comes from Sesbania bispinosa, assembly GCA_026901365.1. NCBI lineage: Eukaryota > Viridiplantae > Streptophyta > Magnoliopsida > Fabales > Fabaceae > Sesbania > Sesbania bispinosa. The sequence goes on along the minus strand of QLOH01000048.1, from coordinate 904,689 downwards.
ATCTCTTTCCTCTCTCTCCTATCTCTTTCCTATCTCTTTCCTCTCTCTCCTCCTCTCTCTCTCCTCTCTCTCTCCCTCTCTCTCTCCCCCCTCTTTCTCTCTCCTATTCTTCCCTCTCTCCTCTCTCTTTCTCTCTCCCCCTCTTTCTCTCTCCTATCTCTTCCCTCTCTCTCACTTCCTCTCTCCTCCTCTCTTGCTCCCCTCTCTCCCCTCTTTCTCTCTCTCCCCCTCTTTTCTGCTCCCCTCTTCTCTCTCTCCCTCTCTTTCCTCTCTCTCTTTCCCTCTCTCCTCCCTCTCTCTCCTCTCTCTATAATAACGATTTTTTGTGGTAATTTTGATATTAATTTTAATATTTTTAACAATTTTATTTTTTGCAAAATAAATTTAAATATTTTTTAATAAAAAATAAATTTTTATTTGTGTGCTTGCTGAAAAGCAAAAAAATAATTTAAATTTGTAATAAGGGTAATTTTATCATTTTAATATTCTTTATATCATATCCTACCATAATCTATTCATCTCAAACGTAGGATAGGATAAAATAATCATATTTGTCTTCTTATCCTGGTGTACATCAAACATAGGATAAAATAAAAACTTATCCTGCTCTTATCCTATCATGTCATTTATCATATCCAATCATGTACACTAAACGGACCCTTTTAAGTGTTTGATTGATTTTCAATTGTGTTATTCTTAAATTCTGTAAGAAAATATTTAATTTGCACTCTTATAAAAATTAAAAGCTAATTTATATTAAACACTATTTTAACTTTCTCTCATTTCAATTAATTGTGAAAACATAATCAGATTTTTTACCATTTTTTAATTCTGATTATTTCTAAAACATGAAATAAAAACACAATTTTAAAAGAAATTATTTAAAAAAAGTGATTATTTCTAAAAATAATCCCAAAACTTTGATTATAAAATCTAAATGCTTAAGGCCGCTTTGGAGCCTGGACGGTAGAAACAGTTTTTATCAAAATAGCCATATTAACTTATCAAAAGAATGAAAACGTATTAATTTTTTTTCACTCTTAAAACAAATCGTGAAAAAGGAGTTTACAAAACAAATTCTAGGCTAAAACAATTTTTTGTATTTGAATTTTATAAACAAGAAACTACTTTAAAAATCAGTAATCAATCACGCCCTGAGATTTTCGTAAGATTCAGATAACTAAACACTGCCTACGTACTAAATTTAACAGCAGAGCACTTGTTCATGATGTATATCATGACATCCACAAACGGCACTGTACCAATTACCAAATATAACCAAGAAAGCATCAATTTGAACAATGAAACATGCATATAAAATTTCAAGAAAAAAGGGAACAAATAAAAAAAGAAATTGAAAAAGCAGTTCCTGCTCTCACTTGCAGCTTAAGATTTCTGTTGTTTAAGAACGTTTCAAAAACCAATAATCAAACATCAGCAAGCAAAAGCAAAAAAAAAACAGATACCAAATATTCTAAAAATGTGATTGAAAGCACTGACATGAATCCACTAACGAGTTTTCAAAATTAAAACTTTCTAGGAAGTCACCCAATGATACATAGAAACTCATATAACATCCAAGATGTACTAATTGAAGGAAATTCATAACAAAATTTGAAAATTGCATATGAAATCATGCCTAAGATGCGCTCTTCTTCAGCTTAGCAAGCTCTTGCCTTACAACAGAAGACCTCTGCACAAATAAAAATTGTGTATATTAGCTTCATTCAACAGCTCCAAAATAAAAACACAACCACCCAAGATATGTTAATAGAGTAAAATAGACCCTGTTAGTAATGCCTGAAAGCCCATATAAGCACTTCACCAACAGCTAGAAGGGTGATACACTACTAACATTGGAAATTAGAATAGGTATAGGCATGTAAATTGAAACCAACCTTGATCTTGGCCAACATTATCTTGAACCTATCAAAATCATTGAGGGCTGCCCTTCTTTTCTGCACAATCAGTTTTCTTCCCCATGAGCTCTTCTCCCACTTGTTCTTAACATCTGTTTAACAAGAAAACAAATTAATGAACAAAAGGAATGCCTTCAATAAGATGACAATTTCAAAATGAAGATTTGTACCAACCAGCATCCTCCATGGCTTTAATGAGATCCTTCTTCTTGGGGATCCTCTTAATATCAATCTTAATGTCAGTGAGTGAGAGCCTCTTGAAATTCATTTGGGATCTCACCATATCAGGGGCATCAACAAGAGCCTGTCAACATGTAGTAGACAAATTATTCCATAAGGTTTTAAATCAAATACTTGAGAGCAATAACAAGCATATCCAACTTCTAACTTCTTCAATGGAATTTGATATTACCAGATACCAAATTGATACCTAGGCCACCAAATTGCTCAAAATTTCATGTATAGATGGTTCATATGCACAAGTACACAAAGCCATATGGCCCAATTAAAACAAAACCAAGCAAAACCCATAGGTTCAAAAACAAACCTAAACTCATCCATTAGCAATACAGTACTTTTTTGAAGGCAGTAAAAATTATGACAACATTTTATCAACACCCAGATGAAAAAAATCATACTTCATGGCTTCAAGTTTCTCAACAACCAAACCAAACAAATGGGCACCCCATGAATCTAATGGAAAAAATAAAAAAAAAAATCAGATAACGATTCTAAACAAAGCGACATACTCTGTTCTGGTCAATGACATCAACGATAACCACGAGCCTCCCGTACTCTTGCCATAGTTGATCTGAGCAACCCTACCAATCTCAACGTACCTCTTGAAAGGCTACAAAACAGATCCAAAAAACAAAAAGCATTGAGATTTTGGTTAGAATCAGAATACCCATATACAGGAACACAGAAGGCGTGAGGAAGTGTGAAAGAGCTGGTCAAAGAGAACTCACCATTTTCGGCTACTGGGATTTCTGTGACAGCTGAAGCACAGAGAAACGAAGGAAAGGGAGAGGCAGGAACTAGGGTTTTTGTTGAAGTTGCAATTATAAAGAAAGAAGCATGTTGTGATGGGCTGGGCCAAACCACATAGACAGTAGGTTTGTTTTATTTGTCAGATAGGTTTGTGTGATAGGCCATTACTTTTGGCACTGTTATTTTTGCTATTCTCACCCCACCTTTTTTTGATATTTATGAAAAACCAAAACTGCCCCTAGTAAATTTTTAAAAAATTCCATTTCTTTTTCCCTCTCTCTCACTTCACGCACGCACGCTTCCTGTTCTCTCTCTCTGCGGCGAACGACACCATCAACTTCTAGTCTCACAACCGGCAATAATCACCATCATCGCCGTTGTTTTTTCCGGCCAAGTTGGACCTTTCACCAGCCTACCATTGCAAGTCGAACTTCTTCGCAGATAAAGTTCTCCCCACTATGTTTTTTCTGCAATTTCATACGTTGTTTTTCGCATTTTTGTGAATTACCTGACACACGTGTCCGGAAGTATCTTACAGACAACAGCGTCCGTAAGCATAATGTTAAAACATACAGACAAGCTTGTCCGTATGTTTCCGGATAGGTTTGTCTGGAACTTGCTAAAAATTTTAATCTAAAAAAAACACTTTCGTACATCATTGTCCAGAATGTTCTACTGGCACTCATTTACGGAATATATACGGACACACTTGTCCGAAATGTTTACAGACCACCTTGTCCGTAAGTTTCCGGATTAGGGTGTCTGTAACGTTGTTTAGACGCAATTTAATTACAGACAATGGTGTCCAAAACTTTATACAATTTATATTTCCGGATAATGGTGTCCGGAAGGCATCTGAGATTCGTTTTGGTAGTTCTTGTTGTAATGTTTTTATTTTATTGTTTTGTCCATTGTATACAGAATGGTAAAAGGAAGGGGTGGATCTACTCAGGGCATTGAATCAGGTAACATTGGTCGTGGTGCACCTGTAGAGCGTGTAAGACCAACTGCATCTGCTAGACAACGGAAGAGGTCACAACATGTCTGCGGTCGAGATACCTCCCACACAGGAGGCTGGCTATGAGGGCGGTCCACGGGATACGACCCTATTGAGGTCCTATAAGTGTCACGTTGCCTAAAGGCTTTGGACTGGCGAGGTAGAGAATGTTGTATTTTTATTTTTTGTTGAAAATGTTTAATTTATTATTCCATTGAGTTTATTATTAATTTTCATGCTTATTGTAGGACCGGGGACGTTGAAGGTACTCACCCATGGCAGGAAGCTGAAGAAGTCAGAGGATGACTACATTCGGGACATTATAGATGATTCTGGCCTGGGACCACTGATTAAAGGCACACATTCCATGATAGATAGGAGTCTCGTATCTACATTTACGGAGAGATGGCATAAAAAGACATCTAGTTTCTGTAACGTCCTAATTTCTCAACTCTAGAATAGTGTCCGTTGGAAACATCATTCCTGAATGTGTGAAATTATTTCGTTCAATTTTGATATCGTCAAACAAAAGCTTAGGCTTTCCAACGATTTGCTTAAGCTGTTACTAATACATACATCACAAACTCATGCAAACTGAAAATCTTAATTAAACTTAGGGAAAGAACCTACACTTGGAGTGTTGTGGTTCATAAGACTCACACCGGAAGTCTGGCAGAATCTCCCCTAAAACTGGAGGTATACTAATTCCAAACTTAACCTAAAACTCAGTAAAACCACCAGCACAGTTTAATAACATAAATTCACTAATATCATAATAGGGCCTCCACGGCCATAACAGAATATACATACATATATACATCAATATTTAACTAACTATCAATACACAAGAACTAATTCAATTAAATGAGTCTTCCACTGGAAGTAATACTCAGCTTCACCATTCCTTTCTCTGCTTTAATAGCACCTAGGGTTTCCTACACAATTAAAGAATATCCCCGAAACGTGGGGTGAGACTATAGTCTCAGCAAGTACAACTAAACATATATAAAGTGTGGGGAATCAAACAACAGTTGTCAAATTTCACATGTGACATATTCACAGATAGATAATAACAAACTAATTACATAAGACATATTTACTATTAGTTAACAATAGACTAAAAGCAATATGTGACTTAATTAACATGAACTGATGAATGATGCAAATCATGATGCTCATGATGCACTCACTGCTGTGCCCAACAGGTATGATCTTATCACTTTCTATGGTTAGAACTAAGCTCAGACTACGGGAAACGTCTTTTCCGGGGATGAATCCCACTTTTCTAGACCGAAGTCGTGTTTTACTTAATTACTTAATTTTTAACTCACGGCGCGAAGGCCGTCTTGAATTACTCACGGTCGAAATCGGCTTAAGATGTTATAGTGTTGAATATGCTCCACGTGAACTAATTAACTGAGTACTTATATTTCATGCACATGAAACTATGCTTAAAAGATATAAATTCCTTAATTATTCAATTAGCCAATTTACATAACTTTTGTGACACCCTTCTACCCCAATCTCTTATACATTCATCAAATAGAAAGATTTAGGACATTTACAAACCACATCGGGTAAAAAGGTTCACATTCTCTTTCTACAAAACATTATTGATTCAAAGCAACTGAATTAAAATAGAAATTAGGGTCAACTGTTTTAAAAGTAATTAAAACATCAAAATCTCAAATATCAACACCAAAACATCCTTATTGGCCATGTAAGGCACTTAAAATAATTTTCATAATCTCTTCTTAATAACATAAAATAAAACCCCTATTACTAAGCCCTGATGTCACAAGTATCAGAGCGACGCCCCTTCAATTCAATACTCGGCACCTGATGTGCCATCATCATCGCCTGTAAATAAACCACAGAGAAAACGGTGAGGAAAAGAATACCAACTCATACATGCACACAGAAGGCTACCCTATCCTCACCCACATATAATCATCATCATCATCAAATAATATCATACTCATATCATCTCATACTCTTATTAGCAAATATATTATCTCATCACCAGTTTATAAGTCACACTCGCAAATCATCAAGAACACACATTCTCCACACTCAACACATAATACTTATATCATCATATCATATTTTAATGTCATCGTAAAATACAATGCAGACTCACTCTATCATCATGTACACCAAACCTCATCCCAAGGATCATGACTCGGAATTCCGCAGAATGGGTGCATCTCATCAATCTCCCTAGTTGTTACCAATGATGGCTCTACCGTTCACGCCCTCTCTTGGCTGGTAGGTTGTACCCCCTCAATGGGCCCGCACAATGATATTCAACCCTAGATTGCACCCCCTTAATGGGCCCGTGCATCGAATGACACCATCATGGTCTCTGCACCCCCTCAATGGGCCTGTGCAGTTCACTCCCTGAGTTGCACCCCCTCGATGGGCCCGTGCATCTCAGGTACCACACCTCATATGCTCAATGCATCATCATCATACATAACACACATCTTATACTCAATACATCATCATCATACATAACACAGATCTTATACTCAATCACTTCACATCACATCACATCACAATATTATAAACATCAATCGTCACATAAGATAACACTCATGCCACAATCAATACACATTATACATCCAATTCATCAACCAATCCACACAACAATAAGCATCCAACTCAATTTCAAATTTTTAAATAAGTTAATCTGCGAGTTGCGCTCAGCCTACGCTCAGCGCACCTGCAGCGTGAATTCCAGAGAGCTACGCTCCACTCTCCCTCAGCGCAAGTGGAGCACAGATTCGAAGGAGATACGCTCCAGCCTGCGTTTCAGCGCAGTTGAAGCGTAAATGTCGTAGAACGCAACCGTTCATACGTTTTTGCCCCTTTTAAACCCTTTTATTCAACCTCTAATCAATCCTCATTGTTAATACTTCAGTCCTACACGTTTTTACCAAACAAAATCAACGAAAACATCAATTTTTACAACAAATTTTCACAGTTATTCCATTATGGTCTCCAATCGCTAAACCCTTATTTACCCCTTTTCGCTATTCTCGCTACCCTCATTCCTTTCATCAAGATTAACACATTTAATCATCAAAACAACATATTTTCATCATACAACACGTAATGCACATTTCAGATTCGAATTTAAAGCCTTAGAGGGTCTTATGGATGCCCTCATTACCCAAGCACCCCCACATACACATACAAGCAACACCCTCTCCCCCACCATCACTCTGCAACAATCTCCTCTTGAGATGTCGTTTCTCCCTTCCTTATGGTTTCGCTCTCTGACAATTTGAAAAATAAGGATTTGGGTGAATTGGTAACCCCTCCTTACTTAAATACTTAATTGGGCTGGGCCCACCCTCAATCCCCTCATCCCTTTTTTTTAATTAGAAATAACACTATTAATAAAAATACTAATATTACTAATATTATTATTTATTTACTTCTCTTATTTTATTTATTTATTTTATTTAATAAAATTTGGGATGTTACAACTCTCCTTTCTAAAAGAAAATTCGTCCCCGAATTTACCTGAAGTGAACAACTCTGGGTAGGACTCCTTCATCTTCTCTTCAAGCTCCTAAGTAGCACTCTCAGGTGTAGCTCCTCCCCAGATTACCTTAACTAAAGGAATTTCCTTACCTCGAAGTTGTTTCACCCTCCGATCCTCAACTCTCACCGGCATGGTTTCCACCTCAGGTTTTCTTTAATCTCAAGATGATCCAACTCAATCACATGTGAAGGATCATGAATGTATTTCCGGAGTTGAGAAACATGGAAAACATTATGAAGGTTTGACAAGTGTGGAGGTAAAGCAATCTGATAGGAAACATTGCCGACTCTTTTGAGAATTTGGTATGGACCAATGAAACGAGGTGTAAGCTTTCTAGACTTTAATGCCCTACCAACCCCAGTCCACGGAGTGACTTTCAGGAATACATGGTCTCCTTCTTTGAATTCCAATTCCTTCCTCCTTTTATCCGCATAACTCTTCTGCCTACTCTGAGTTGTCCTCATCCTCTCCTGAATTATCCTAACCTTATCAGTGGTTTGCTGCACTACCTTCGGTCCTAACACAAGACTTTCTCCCGGCTCACACCAACACAAGGGTGTTCTACACCTCCTACCATACAATGCCTCATAAGGCGCCATACTTATGCTAGAGTGAAAACTATTATTGTAAGTAAACTCTATCAAAGGTAGGAAGCTATCCCAACTACCCCCTTGGTCTAACACACAAGCCCTAAGCAAATCCTCTAAGGATTGAATGGTTCTCTCGGTCTGACCATCGGTTTGAGGGTGATAAGCTGAACTAAGCCTAAGTCGGGTCCCCAAATCCTGTTGCAAACTCTCCCAAAATCTAGATGTAAACCTGGGATCTATATTTGAAACTATGCTAGATGGTATGCCATGCAACCTCACAATCTCACTGATGTAAATCTGAGCTAGTTTCTCTAAGGAGTACTTAATGTTTATAGGAAGAAAATGAGCGCTCTTAGTTAACCTATCCACAATAACCCAAATGGAGTCATGCCCCCTTATAGTCTTAGGCAAGGCAACTACAAAGTCCATAGAAATGTTATCCCACTTCCACTCAGGTATACTTAAAGGTTGCAACAATCCTGAAGGTTTTTGATGTTCTACCTTAGACTTTTGGCACACTAAACAAGCACTCACAAAGTCTTCTATGTCCTTCTTCATCCTAGGCCACCAAAACACCTTCTTCAAATCTTGATATATCTTGGTTGAACCCGGATGGAAACTAAGCTTACTCTTATCCCTCTTCAAGTACTAAGCGCTTAATGGTAGGTTCACTAGGCACACACACTCGGTCTCCAAATCTCACCACTCCATCTTCACCTAAAACAAACTCTCCACCACTACCCCCTTCTATAGCCTCACACCTACTCACCAAAAATGGGTCCTCTAATTGAGCTTTTCTAATGTCCTTCAACAATTCATTGCTTACTCTAATCATCCCTAGCCTCACACTATCAGAAGTCACCTCACAAGCTAAACTCAAATCCCTAAACTGAGTCAAGAGATCCATTTCCTTAATCATCAAAGAACTAACATGAAGAGATTTCCTACTTAAAACATCTGCTACTGCATTAGCCTTACCAGGGTGATAACTCAATTTAAAATCATCATTCCTTAGAAATTCCAACCACATCCTTTGCCTCATATTCAACTCTTTCTGATCAAACAAATACCTAAGGCTCTTATGGTCACTAAAAACCTCAAATTTGGAACCATACAAGTAATGTCTCCACATCTTTAACACAAACACCACAGCTGCTAACTCAAGATCATGGGTAGAGTAGTTTCTCTCATGGATTTTCAATTGCCTAGAAGCATAAGCTACTACTTTACCCTCTTACATTAACACTCCGCCTAAACCCATCTTAGAAGCATCGCAATATACTACAAAGGATTTACTAAGATCAGGCAAGACTAACACTAGTTCACTAGTCAACTTTTCCTTAAGGGTTTGGAAGCGAAGCTCACACTTACTATTCCACACAAAAGCAACCCCCTTCCTAGTCAACTCAGTCAAAGATAAAGCTATCTTAGAAAATCCTTCTATAAATCTCCTATAATACCCAGCCAACCCAAGAAAACTTCTAATCTCATTCACTAACTTAGGAGTCTCCCACTTAAGCACAACCTCATTCTTAGATATTCAAACAATTTATTGTTTATTTATTTTCTTCTCTCATCTTATCTAAATTTAAAATATTATACAATCATCATTCACATCACATAACATGATAAAAACATCATCACAATCATATCATTCAATAATCATGTCATTCATCCATGTCATACAAGACTTCTAATACACATCTCAGTATGATGCAATGCAGTGTATGCATGTATGTAATCTATATTATACAAAACTCTTTTCAAATCAAGAAATCCAATTTTAAATTTTCTTTCTTAAAATATTTTCGCAAAGATTTTCTTCTAGCAATGTTATTGACATAACATTCCCTCTGCAAGTCGTCACATCTTCCCTTATCAGGTTCAAATCATTAGGGTGACCAGTCTCAATCACTTGAAGTAAGATAATCAAAGATATATCAACCTTGCAGGACACTGAAAACTAAAAAAAATTCAATAATGCATCTCACTCAATCAACATCACAATTTAGCACCACAGAAGCACAACAAACACATAACTCAAGGCCGGTGAACCGACCAGTCAAACAAACAGCTAAATCAACGCAATATAACTCAGTCAATCAACATCACAATTAACACCACAAAAGCATAGCAAACGCATAACTCACGGTCGGTGAACCGACCTGCTCTGATACCACTTAATGTGACACCCTTCTACCCCAATCTCTTATACATTCATCAAATAGAAAAATCTAGGACATTTACAAACCACATCGGGTAAAATGGTTCACATTCTCTTTCTACAAAACGTTATTGCTTCAAAGCAACTGAATTAAAATAGAAATTAAGGTCAACTATTTTCAAAGTAATTAAAACATCAAAATATCAAATATCAACACCAAAACATCCTTATTGGCCATGTAAGACACTTAAAATAGTTTTCATAATCTCTTCTTAATAACATAAAATAAAACCCCTATTACTAAGCCCTGATGTCATAAGTATCAGAGCGACGCCCCTTCAATTCAATACTCGGCACCTGATGTGCCATCATCATCGCCTGTAAATAAACCACAGAGAAAACGTGAGGAAAAGAATACCAACTCATACATGCACACAGAAGGCTACCCTATCCTCACCCACATATAATCATCATCATCATCAAATAATATCATACTCATATCATCTCATACTCTTATTAGCAAATATATTATCTCATCACAAGTTTATAAGTCACACTCGCAAATCATCAAGAACACACATTCTCCACACTCAACACATAATACTCATATCATCATATCATATTTCAATTTCATCGTAAAATACAATGCAGGCTCACTCTATCATCATGTACACCAAACCTCATCCCAAGGATCATGACTCAGAACTCCGCACAATGGGTGCACCTCATCAATCTCCCTAGTTGTTACCAATGATGGCTCTACCGTTCACGCCCTCTCTTGGCCGGTAGGTTGTACCCCCTCAATGGGCCCGCACAATGACATTCAACCCTAGGTTGCACCCCCTCAATGGGCCTGTGCATCGAATGACACCATCATGGTCTCTGCACCCCCTTAATGGGCCCGTGCAGTTCACTCCCTGAGTTGCACCCCCTCGATGGGCTCGTGCATCTCAGGTACCACACCTCATATGCTCAATGCATCATCATCGTACATATCACACCTCATATGCTCAATGCATCATCATCATACATAACACACATCTTATACTCAAGACATCATCATCATACATAACACACATCTTATACTCAATACATCATCATCATACATAACACACATCTTATACTCAATACATAATCATCATACATAACACACATCTTATACTCAACCACTTCACATCACATCACATCACATCACAATATTATAAAAATCAATCGTCACATAAGATAACACTCATGCCACAATCAATACACATTATACATCCAATTCATCAACCAATCCACACAACAATAAGCATTCAACTCAATTTCACATTTTTAAATAAGTTAATATGCGAGTTGCGCTCACCCTACGCTCAGCGCACCTGCAGCGTGAATTCCAGAGTGCTACGCTCCACTCTCGCTCAGCGCAAGTGGAGCGCAAATTCGAAGGAGATACGCTCCAGCCTGCGCTTCAGCGCAGTTGAAGCGTAAATGTCGTAGAACGCGACCGTTCATACATTTTTGCCCCTTTTAAACCCTTTTATTCAACCTCTAATCAATCCTCATTGTTAATACTTCAGTCCTACACGTTTTTACCGAACAAAATCAACGAAAACATCAATCTTTACAACAAATTTTCACAGTTATTCCATTATGGTCTCCAATCGCTAAACCCTTATTTACCCCTTTTCGCTATTCTCGCTACCCTCATTCCTTTCATCAAGATTAACACATTTAATCATCAAAACAACAGATTTTCATCATACAACACGTAATGCACATTTCAGATTCGAATTTAAAGCCTTAGAGGGTCTTATGGATGCCCTCACTACCCAAGCACCCCCACATACACATACAAGCAGCACCCTCTCCCCCACCGTACCTTGAAGGTGAAGGTCGAACAACAAAGATTGACTCTTTCTTGATGATCACTCTGCTGTAATCTCCTCTTGAGATGTCGTTTCTCCCCTCCTTATGGTTTCGCTCTCTGACGATTTGAAAAATAAGGATTAGGGTGAATTGGTAACCCCTCCTTACTTAAATACTTAATTGGGTTGGGCCCACCCTCAACTCACTCATCCCTTTTTTTTAATTCGAAATAACACTATTAATAAAAATACTAATATTACTAATATTATTATTTATTTACTTCTCTTATTTTATTAATTATATTTTATTTAATAAAATTTGGGATGTTACAACTTTCGTAAACAACTTTACACAAATGTACCAACAAAATTCCTATTTTCTTGCTTCTAAACATATTAATCACAGACTTAACAATTAACTCAAGAATTAAACCCCAACTTCCCTAATTTACATAACCTAATTTACATGAGAGAGCATACATCCTCCGTAAACACACACACACATATCTCCAATCCAAGGGTTACAATTCATACCTAACCTCTGAGAATACCAAATTTACAACAAATAGAAGAGGATTAAGGAATAGGGGTCATATTTAAGTATACAAACAATTAGGGTGAAAGTGGGTGAGTTGTAATCACCTCAAAGATACTCAAGGAGAAGGAAATTGAAGTTGAAGGAAGGCTTGAAGTGGAGATCCAAGGTTCCCTTTCATGCATTCAAGCTCCAAAACACTTATTTCTTACAAGAACTCCCCCTTCTCTCTAAAACTCTCTGACTTCTCTCTAAAAGAATAGAAGAAGAAGAATAAAAGAAGTGTGGAATCTGAACTAAATGAAGGGTTTTAAAACTGTAAGTGGATTCTCGCTTGAGCGAGCGTGTCGGTTGCATGTCTTTTCTTCACATTCTCGCTTAAGCAAACTATCTCGCTTAAGCGAGAATGATCCAGAAAAGACCCCCTCTCTGGACGCTCGCTTAAGCGAAAAAAGTCCAGAGAGCCTCCCAAAACTCCTCTGTATATCACTTAAGCGAGATCTCTCACTCAAGCGAGATATGTAGAAACTCATTTTCACACTTTTGCTGCATAATTCGCTCAAGCTAGACATGCTCGCTTAAGCGAGAATGCTAATACTTCTAAAAATATGGTTTTCAGCCTAAGTCTTGTATCCTATTTCCTAGTTACTCTTTTATTGATTATTGAACTTACAAATCATTATTCTAATCTCTTTTAATTCATCATAAATCTTAATTATCGAAATACTACTTGAATAAGGATTCTAGCACTCAAATTCTTAAAGTTAACTCTTCTTAACTCTCATCTTACCATAAATCATCCTTAACCTAATCATCCTTCTAAAATTCCTCCTTACACCCATAAACTCTTCCTCACCCTCATATGTTTTCTTAAAATTCTTCCTTTTCCTCCTCAGCTTCTCAATCCATTCTTAACCTACCTGTAGTTTGGTTTAGGCCCCATTTTCCGGGATGTTACAGTTTCCATCTTCGGGTGGGTGAGATGACCATCACCCTAGATGATGTGTCTAGCTTGTTGCACCTCCCGGTAACAAGGAGGTTGTTCTCCTTACCTGCCGTGGGTAAGGATGAGGCCAAGTAGTTACTAGTCAGTGCTCTAAAAGTTTCACATGTCGATGCATTTACAGAGATTGAGATTACGAGGGGTGCTTATATCAGGCTTAGTTGGCTTAGGGATGTATACAACTCTAACCTACAGCAGAAGAATTTGGATGCAGCTGCCAGGGCATATCTATTGTATCTTGTAGGTTGCACTATCTTTACTGACAAGAGTGAAACAACTGTTAGAGTGACATACTTGGAGTTGTTCAGAGACTTGTCTTCGGTGGGTAACATTGCTTGGGGTGCAGCTGCACTGGCATACTTGTATGAGCAGCTGAAGGATTCCAGTTGTCACAACACTCGTTAGTTAGTTAGTAGGTTACCCTACACTACTACAGGTAAATGTGATGAGGGTTACAATTTTTTGTATATATGATGAGACTTATTGTTGTATTTATCGTGTTAATTGTATATTGTTTCAGGCTTGGATCTTGGAGCATTTTCCGCAAATTATGCATATTGAGAGGAGCCCTGACTATGTAGACGGAATGCCATTGTGTAGGAGATTGAGACCGCATCGTCCCGTAGGAGATGTAGTGTCCATACGGCAGTATCTGGATCGCATTTTTCATGAGGACATCATTTGGACACCGTTTGTTGAGTCTCAAAATATTATTAAGGAAATTAATAATGTTTAAGGTCTCACAAATCCTAAGTTTTAATAGATAACGAATTTGATTTAAAAGGATTACTCTTTATAAGAACAGTTTTACTTGAAGGTATTTTGTTTCATCAAACATTATGAACAGAAAGCCTCTGATATATTTCAACTCTCCGAAGTTGAACCTACTGACTTGAGGAACTCTCTGAAGAGCTAAGACCTGCTGAAGTCCACTCTACCTTCTGAAGTATTATAGTAATCAAAATTAACGAAGAACTGCTGAAGACCTACAACGTAGCATTTGACTAAAGTTTGAAGGTTGTCTGCTCAAGACTTCAATGCATCATTAACGTCTGAAGCAAGTTTGATTCAATTAAGGAATGTTTTCAGAGACCCTTTATGTTGTCAAAATCATTTTACCTCAAAAGGGAACCTGTTGTACGTGTCAAAACTGTATCACAGACTGCATCACCTGTAAGACTCAAAGTTAGAAGCTTTAAGGAGATTGTTTCACAACGTCTTAAACAACATTAAATGTTATCTCTCAACGGTGGTTAAGCAATCTTCAACGGATTAATTTCTGAATTCTATATATTGCTTCATGGAAGACTTTGTTGGTGACGTCCAAGCTTAGAGAAGAAAATTTATCAAGCCAAAAAACGCTGCAAAAGTTCAAGTTGCTAATCTCTGATAATCTTTGTACTTAGAAAATATTCATTGTATCCTGAGTTTACACTAAGTTATTCTTTGTACAAGATATTTTTAGTTTAAGTTTCTCACGAACTTAAACATCCTTTTACTATAAACACTTTTAAGTGTCTGAGATCCTGGAGAGGCTTTGTGGAACAAAGAATACTTGGGTTTGAGCCTGGAGAGGCTTGTCTGCAAACAATGCTTGGGTTTGAGCCTGAAGAGGCTTGTCTGTAAAACAATACTTGGGTTTTAGCCTGAAGATGTTGTGGATAAAATAATACTTGTAACTGTGATCAGTTAGTGGAAATCCTTTGCTAGTTTAGCATTGGGACTGGACGTAGCTCACGGTGGATGTGAGTGAACCAGGATAATTTCTTAGCTAAGTTTTCTCAACCCTTATCTCTTTATGTTTGTTATTTGAACCAACAGGAGGGTTATGAATAATCAGTTTTATAAGCTTCAACTTAAATATATCTCAAACGCTTTATAAAACAAGCTTTCAACACTATATTTTGGACCTGCTGAAGCACTTCAGCAAGTCTCTGAAAACTCCACTTTTAGCAAGTTGCTCAAAACTTTTGTTTAACTCTGTTTGTGAAAAGGTTTCAAAGAAAATCTGTTTGAAATTATAAAACACTATTCAACCCCCCTTCTAGTGTTTCATGTGGTTTCTACAGTTGGTATTAGAGCTCAACCTCGGGTTGAGCATCTAACAAATGCTGAGGGAAGAAGATCCAGATGGA
Source organism: Sesbania bispinosa (assembly GCA_026901365.1). Taxonomy (NCBI): domain Eukaryota; kingdom Viridiplantae; phylum Streptophyta; class Magnoliopsida; order Fabales; family Fabaceae; genus Sesbania; species Sesbania bispinosa. The sequence goes on along the minus strand of QLOH01000048.1, from coordinate 888,956 downwards.
AACCTCAACAAGCTATGGTCTCTACATCTCTGAAGGAGCATCTGTAACCAGACCTCCAATCTTCAACAGAAAAGATTATTTTTTCTGGAAAGAACATATGAAGCTGTTCATGGAAAGCTATAATCTAGATCTCTGGGATATAGTTGCTGATGGTGATTATGTTCCCATGAGAAATGGAGTATCCATTTCCAAAGTTGAGTGGTCCCATGAGCAAAAGATTAAAGTTCAACTCAATGCTCAAGCCAAGCTCTACTTAATTTGTTCCCTGAACAAAACTGAGTATGATATGGTTAAGGGATTTAACCTCTGCCAAGGAAATATGGGATTGGCTAGCCTCATATGCTCTTATAGAAGATGAAGATTAGAAGTCTATAGAAGATAAAACTTCAGAAAGTGAAGAAGATTCATCTGAAGAAAAAACTTTGTGCTTTATGGCAAATCAAATCATCCCTGAAGATTCTGATCCTAAGGTAACATCATTAACTCTTCTTGATGAATATGATGATTTAGGTGATGGCACCAAGGAACTATTCAGAAAGTATAAGAAACTTTCAAAAGCATATGTTGTTGCATGCAACAAAAACAAGGAGACAAAAAACCTGTTCAGTGAACTGTGATTTTCGAGAGAGTGGGGTTCTGCTTATAGTTGAAGGTGAAATGTAAATATATATATATACACATACATATATACATACATACACACACACACACACACGGATGAAACGGATTATTAGGGGCGGTCATGGGTTTTCTAAAATTACAAAAACTAGGGGTGGGAATAGCAAAAATAACGATGCCAAAAGTAAAGGCCCGTGTGATAACGTTGAAAATATGTTTGGTTTAGAATAATAGGTTGCGGAGAAGCACAGTAGGTTTTCTAAATTTTCTGGCCCAAACATAATATGAATTTATAATTAAAAAATAGATTTAAATTTTATGATATTCGTTATTAAAAGACGTAGAAATTTATGTAACTAGTGAGTGACCCGTGCGAATGGCACGGGACCGGATATGAAGTAAATAATAGAGAGTTAGATATTAGTTTTAGGTAAGAAGACATATAAAAGAAATTATAACAATAATTATTAAATAAATAAAAAGAAAAAATACCTAAATAATAATGATTATAATAAAGTCCATTTTAAAGAAGTCTTAACAGAAATTGTACTTAAAGAGATCATGACAGAGTACATATTGCTTTAAACAATAGTGCATGCACACTAGTATTGGTCATCTGATATGAAATCACTATATCAAAAATTATAATTAGAAACTCAAAAAAGTTTCCTGAAAAACCTATAAAAAAATAATGTGGAAATGGCATAAAGAAGATTAGAATATGACATTCATTGACCAAAAACATTTATAAATTAATAAACTTTATGCAAATATAGGTCATCCCTATATGATGTTGTTTTACTCTTAAATTGTTATGTCCACATATATTTTGATTTTTATTATCTGAATATGAATATGTTTTCATGCAAAATTTTTATTTCTGCATGATATAAATATTTACCTCTATAATTTAATTTTAATTATTAAGAAATTTTATGTAAATTTTTCATCGTTGGACAAATTATATTTATCTCTTACAATCTATATACTAAAGTAACATTTAGATATTAATAAAGTTTATGCAAATATGTATTCCCCTTTGATACATAAAATAAAATTTTAAGAAAAAATTAAAAATAAAATTCTATCAATAAAATATAATTCAATTTAAATGTTTCATCACGAATGAATTATTTTTACCTATGATTCAAATATCAATTAGTTTTATTGTAATACTTTATTCATTTTTACATCATAAATTAATTGTTATTAAGATTTTTCCTATACTTTTAATCTGTAATTAAAATGATTGCCCCCTTATTTTATTTATCATCATTGCAAATGAAATAATAGGAAATAATTAATCTAACTTAAAATTTAAATGATGTCATTTTATCATATGAAATAGATGATGAACAGGGGCGGTGGGCTATGGGGACTAGGGGGGCCCCTAACTTTTTTTTACATATATATATATATATTTTTGATTAATTATATAAGAGTATTTATACTAATATATATATATATATATATATATAAATAGTTAATTAGGGTATTGAAATTGGTTGATTAAAAATAGTATCTATTTTAATATATAAATTTAAATGATAAGGATAATATTTTAAATTTAAATTAAGAAATAGGGATTAAAATTAGAATAGGAAAAATAAGAATCAATCAGGATATGAATTTGAATTGTAAAAATAAGGATTAGTGTTAAAAAGTTATCATTAAAAAAACAGAATTCAGTATATAATCCAAATTTAAAGAAGGATTTGAATAACAGATTTAATGAGAAGGCAATTGAATTGTTGAATCTTAGTTGCACTCTTCATCCAAGAGAAGCCTGCAGATGTTTTTAAATTGATGACATCTACAAACTTTGACCATAAATTCTATCCTGAAGACTTTACAGAAGTCGAGAAAGAAGAATTGAGAATGCAATTGCGTCACTTTGAGATTGAGATAGCCAATAACAATGAATTTCACAAATTATCTAGCACTTCAGAATTGTGTCAATGGTTAGTGGAAACAAGGAAAGTAGACATTTATTCACTTTTCTACAAGTTGATAAAACTTGTGTTGACTTTGCCAGTTTCTACAGCAACTACTGAACGTTCCTTTTCTGCTATGAACATCATCAAAACTAAGCTTCGAAACAAAATGGACGATGACTTTCTAGAGCATTGTCTCATCATCTTTATTGAGAGAGAAATTGTCAAGTAATTTAGTGTGGATTCAATTATAGATGAATTTCGTGATATGAAAAAACGCAGAGCTCTTTTATAGTCTAACCTTTTTGTTACTTTGAATTTATTTGTTTTTTCTTTGGTTTTATTTTATATAATCATTTTATCTTTTTAACAACTTTATTTATTTAGCAATAATATTTATAGTTTGATTCACACTTCAACATTATTTGGCCCCCCTAACTTAAGACCCTGGCTTCGCCCCCAATGATGAACCACTATTTTCATCTAGAATTGACATTCCCATATAGTGTATTTTTATTAATTATTATATTCTTTTAATTTTATGATTTAATATGAATGTGTTATCATGAAAATTTTCTATTAATACATGATATATATATATATTTGTCCTTATAGTTTAAATTTAATTATATAATTTTTATATATAATTTTCATCGTTGAGAGAATATATTTAACTCTTAAAATTTATATATTAAATTAACATTTAGATATTAATAAATATTATGCAAATATTTATTTCCTTTCGATGCATAAAAAGCATTATAAGAAAAATTAAAATAAATTTTTTGTCAATAAATATAATTTAATTTTAAAAAGTAATTTATTTTTATTAATTATTTTTTTCTAAGATTTTTACATTTAAAAACATAAAACTTAAGTAAAATATTTATAGTCAACATAAATTTAATATTTATATTTTATTTTAATATCAATCATCTAATAATTTAAATATTAATGTTTTTTATATAAATTTTTAATCACATATATTATTTTTACCATATAATTCATTGATTAATAAGTTTTTATTTTAATACTTCATTCACTTTAACCCCAAATTAATTCAATTATCATTAGTTTTATTTTAATACTTCATACATTGAGTAATTATATTCAACATATTAAATACATGTACATGTATTAATAGACTACACAATTAAAAAAAATCAGCAAATGAATTACTTAGTAGACATGAAAAACAAAAGCCCATTATGATTATTATTAATGAATAAAGATTTATTCCCCCTAGAAAAAATATTATAAGAAAACTTAAATGGAAACCTCTATCAATATAATCACAATTCAATTTAATTAGTCAATTTTTGTATCAATTAATATTTTAACATTTTTTTGAGGAAAAAAAAATTATAATAAAAAATTATTAAAATGTATTTTGTGCCCCGTTAATTTAGATATTAATGAGTTTTCAACCGAAATATTGTTTTGTGTGATATATTATTACGTTATATTTTAAATTTTAAATATTATTTATATATAACCAATACAAAGTTTAATATTTGTATTTTACTTTAATATTAATATCATTCATCAATAATTAAAATATTAATGCATTTTTATGTAAAATTTTCTTAATGTATATATGATTTATTTTTACCCTATAATTCAAATATTAATAAGTTTTCTTGTAAAACATTCATTCCTATGTGATTTGATTTTATCACATAAATTAATTATTATTAAGACTTTTCCTATATTAAAACGTGTAATTTAACTGATTTTTCTTTGTTTTATTTAATCTATGTTAAAAAATTATTAATCTATGAAAGAATAGATATAGTCTTCAATTAAAAATAATCGATACAAATGAAAGAACAATTAAAAATAATTAATCTATGTTAAAAATTTTAAAAGGTCAATCATCATGATCATGATATTAATGTATTTTTATATAAAAAATTTATTAAGCATCTACCTTCTATAATTTAAACTTAAATATTAATACATTTTATATAAAATTTTCATTTTCGATGAATTATATTTACCTTTTGAAATATATATACTAAATTAGTAATAGGAGAATACAAAACATTGTTCCTCAAAATATTTTTTCTTGATATGAATCTCGCTTCTATAGAACATGGTATTCATCTTAACTTATTATAACTTAGTCATTAAATATGGTAAATTTTTATATAGAGATTTATTCCCCATGGGAATAAAATATTATAAGAAAACTTCTATCAAATCACAATTCAATTTAAAGATAAGTAAATAATAAGTAACACAATCTTTTTTCTTATTCTTTTACATGAGCTCCCATATTCATCGGGTAGGGCTGAAATAGATTATAAAACACAAAGTACAACATGAAACTAAATAAATTATAAAAATTCTTTTAGGGTTGAAGACTGAGACTATATCTGTTTAAAAATAAAAAAATTTTGTAAGAAAAAAGAAAGGCTTTCCAACGGGTTTAGGAAATGGAGTAGAACGTACAATTTTATTGAAAAAGAGATAAAAAATTAAATAAAATTAAACATGGACCGGTAAGAGGAGATAACAGGGAAAAAAAGAGTGAATTTCACAAAATCCGCATTCTATAGATCTTAGTGAATTTCTGAAATTAAGAGAAAAAAATATAAACGAAATAGAAATACTTGGCCCAAACTACTGTTAATTATTTTTATTGGCAGATTTCAACTTGAATTAGACATATTTTAATTTCTTGAAGCATTCGACCAAAACCAACCTTATAGAAATAACATAGAAGCAACATGATTCTCACAAAATTATGCAACTACAACACAATTATTGAAAGAAACAAAAAGAGTGCTAAAATTATTAAAATTCCTACTATTTTTAACACTGCCTTTGTAATCAGCTTGTATAGGGTTAACTAAGTAAAAAAAAGTTGTAGAAGATTAGCTGATATCAGTCATATTACAACACAATTATTGCAGATATGCCATGGACAATAACCAAAACGTCCTCCAATTATTTTATGATTCTATCATTTGTCAAAAATAGGGAAAACAAACAGAGTAAACAAAAACAATATGTATAGTAGTAATGTAGTATATTAATCAGCTTTTTTACATGTAAGACACACTACGCTATTCTCCATCTCCAGTCATGGAAATGCTCTTTGTATTTTCTCTTCAAAGACCCTTTGTCCACCCTATACTAAACATATTTGACTGCAAAACTTGGAGTTCTTTATATCTTTCATCAGTATATTTTTACCAACTACAGGTTTACTGCATTAAATGAGTTCTTTATCATTGCTACCTTAAAGAATCAGAGTTTCAACAACTCAAATAATAACAAAAATAAAATTATAAAGTCATGATAGTAAAAAAGTACAATTGACCTGCTTGTTGTCATAAAAATAATACACTGCAAAGATGGTTTTGAACCAAAGCTTCCATTAGGCGTGAACTCAAAGACCAGTAAAAACTCATGGGTGACATCACCGTATGAATCGAACAAAGTTCCAATGTATCAAATGGCTTAGGATCCTAACCTCATTGACTCTCTTTGAATTCTCAAAGTTAGCTAAGATCCTTTTCACAGCAACAACTCTTCCTAAACCACTCAAAATGCTCTTGTAAACCTCTGCACAGCCTCCTGCTCCAAGCTTGGTGGCTGCAACTAATCAAAGTTAGAATAGATTGTCACTATTGTCAACCAAATATCTTAATTTTGGGCCACTTCTTGTTTCCCAGGCTAGAATTGCTTGAAGGTGACAATAAGAACACATCTATCCGAGTTATATTAAACAAAAATCTATATACAACTCAGTAGATGTAACTTCTGATGAACATTAGCAACTCCAAAGAAGATTGCAATTGATGTGTTAAAAAATTATGAAATCTCGTAAATGCTTACTGAAATTGAAACAATTTATATGTCAAACTAAAAAATTATCATTAAGTCTTCATCCCAATCACCACATAATAATGTTGTTTTAATTGAAGATATATATGAAATTATACAATGGGGAAGAGAGAGCCACTCTGAAAAGAAATTTATTTTACCAGATCATGAATTAGCTCAATAAGGAATATAATTAATGAGAAGACTCTTAGCATTCCTCGGTTGAGATATAAATATAGGTCGCACATATGACAATTGTTTAATGAAAAGCTATTCCAGAAATGGCTTACCTCAGCAAATTCAAATAGATTTAACATTTGCATAAATCTTTGGAAGTTCAGAGCTGCCATAGGAAAATGAAGAAAAATCCCATCCAAACCCTTCCTCGGATCTTTCAATCCCAAAACTATTACAAAAATTGCAGTCTCAAATTGTAAAATGGTAATAAGGAGCAAAATTGAATGAAAAAAAAATCATAAATCCTAAGGTTACTGAATTCTTAAACATGTATAAACATATAAATTATCAATAAAGTTGTAACGATAATTAAGTGCATTTATACTATAACTAAGCAAGCTTTGCAACTAAAAACGATATCACAAATAATATAAATATTTCCTACAACTACATTTTCCAATGTCAAATCAATATGCCAAAGTGAAACTAAGATTGATAAACAAAAAGGACGCAAATTCAAACAACAAAAAATGTTTACATGTGAATTATTTGACAACATGAAGTATAAGAAACGAATCTATTAGTTGAACTGCTTCGGTCTTTATATTAGCTGAGTCAATGCATTCCAAACATTATAAAAAAACTTTATGGTATCTATAATATTATATTTGGGTAGATTTTGGATACTGTTCATTGGGGTGTTTTTTTGTCAACTTTTACTTTTGGATATTTTAATTAATTAATTGGTTTTGTTTTGTGATGTATTTATGGGAGAGTGTGTTGTGATTTGTGATGGGTGAGAAATTGTTGATGTCATAACTTAGGGAAACTTGATTTCACATAGGTATGTCTTTCAAGTCTCTATCAGTGGAATATTTTAATAGTTGAAATTTTGACATTTTATTTTTGGGGCGTGGTAAGTATAGGAAATAAAGTGATAGAACAAAAAAAGATTGTGTTGATTTATATTACATTTACCGTGATTTTTTTCCAATATCTCTCTATTTTATTCATTACTATTTTTCACTTATTATCTTTCTTATTTATTATATTTTGTATTTACTCTAAATTAAAATTATTCCCTCAGTATACATGTCAAGTTTTTTCATATACGGTTTTTTTAGTTTTTTTTTATTTTCATTTGAGTAAAGTGATTTTTTTATGAAACACATGTATCTTTCACGGGAAATAGTATTGATCCTGTCGTTTCTTTTCCCCTTTTTAATCACACTTTAATCTTATTATTATTATATTAAAATAGTTTAACTTATTATCCATTATGTTTATCCATTTTATTACATAAAAACACACATTAAAATACAATAAATGTGTTTTTCCAATATATTATTTATCTTTATAATCTATTCATTAATGTTTTCACTTATTATCTCATTCATTTTATTTATCTATTTTCTATATATTAAAATTATTCACCCATTACACGTGTCATGCTTTTCTCACTTGTATTTCTTTTAGTTTTTTTTTATTTTCGCTTCAAAAAGGTGATTTTTTAACCATAAGTATCCTCCACGAGAGACAATCTTGCTTCTACTGTTTTATTTTTTTCTTTTTATTTTTTAATTGTTCATTCATTCTATTTTTTTATTATTATTATATTAAAATATTTATCTCACTATTTTATTTATTAATATTTTCACTTATTATCTCTCCTATTTATTTATTTTATTTACTTTATATTAAAAATATTCTCCAAGTACACCTATCACAATTTTTTCCACTTCTGCTATTTATATTTTTGTAGAGATTTTATTATTACCTAAGTAAAGTGATTTTTATGAATCACAATGGGAGACAGTTCTATTCCTTCCATGAACATTCATTTGATGATGGGACTAACTCTCTCAACAAGAGTTTTTTTCTATACACTTTATATAAATTTTAAGTGATTGGAATGAGGGACTTAAAATCTCAGTATAATTTAAATTTATAATTATTTATGATGCATTTATTAAAATTTTCAATGAACATAATTTTTAATTAGAATTAAAAAATATATAATTATGTTATTTTCTTTTACTTCAATAAAATTATTATTTTGTGTTTTGATTTATTATATATTTAGTATACTATATATGTTTAAAGGTTAAGCCAGTTTTTCAATTATAGGTTTAAAGTGATTTTTTATGAACCACAGGTGGTCCACGGGTTTCAGTCATGCTTCTGTCGTGAACATCGTCATCATGGTGGTGTTAACTCTCCCAACAAGATTTTTTTCCATACACTTTATGTAGGTTTAAAGTGATTGAGTTGTGGCACTCTTCGGGAGGGGTGAGGAGCCTTAACTGTGACTAAGTCTCGAACAGGATTGCCCCTAGTAATAGGGGATACCTGTGGTTTACACAAAAAAAAGTGATTGAGTTGTGGGATCTCAAATCGCAATATATTTTAATTTTATAATTATATTAATGATGTATTGGTTACTATATTTTATAAACATGATAATAATATGATATTTAAATTCTAATAATTGATGTATATGATTATCTTATAAGTTAATTTTATTATAAAAATTTAGTAATATATGTAAAAATCAACATCACTTGCAACCCAACGTCTGGGACTACTATAGGGATATAAAACAAATGTTTTAAAAGTTAGGTACAAAGAATAAAGTCGACAAAAAATATATGGATGAAAAATATATTTTACCCAATTTTAAAAAAACATAATATTTTTAAGATAAAAATATATTTACCCGTGCAACAAAGGTCAATAAATCTATTTGTGTTGATATGATTTTCAAAATAATATTTGTGTTAATATTGTAAATTGTGAGACAATATTATATTTTGGTTTTTTATTTATTTATTTTCATTTAGTATGATTTTGTGATACTCCTTTTCAATATTTATTCTTTCTAATGAGATTTTTTTAATTTTGTAATTGATAAATGTTATACGAGTTTTAACTTGAAATGGATAAGTCGAGTTTAATGTTAAACTTTTATAATTGTGATCACAATTAAAGATAATTTAAACACATATTAAACTAATTAAACAATAGAAATGTTAGATGATAAATTAAAAATATTGCTTCCCAATTATTTGTATCTATTTATTTATTATTGGGATATGTTTTTTTGTTCTTCTAATCACATGATTAAATTATAAATACTTACATTAGATAAATATCTCATTTTATATTGAAATAATTTTAAAATATAATATATGAAATAGGCTTTTGATTTTACATCTATATCTATTATTAAATTTATACTGAATAAGATTATATATCATATTAATATTGAAATAAATTATTAATAATAAATAAAAAAATTATGAAATAGAATAATAATCCCGAGTTATATACTAGTTTTAGTTTAAAATCAATGTGTCATACAATTTTAACACACAGAATTACCCCGACATATTCTCATGCAATATGGAAGCATGCATATAAGATGTGAATATGGGTAGTTGACACACTAAATTCATGAGTTCTAAATATAAAAATAGATCAATATTTGTATACACCAGAAAGCTTTAACATTAAATAAATTACAATTCAATTAGTTTAAAATCAATGTGTCATGCAATTTTGACACATAGAATTACCCCGACATATTCTCATGCAACATGGAAATATACATATAAGATGTGAGTATGAGTAGTTGACACACTAAATTCATAGGTTCTAAATATAAAAATAGATCAATATTTGTATACACTAGAAAACTTTAACATTATATCAATTACAATTCAATTAGTTTAAAATCAATGTGTCATACAATTTTGACACACAGAATTACCCCGACATATTCTCATTCAACATGGAAGCATGCATAGAAGATGTGAATATAGGTAGTTGACACGATAAATTCATGGGTTCTAAATATAAAAATATATCAATATTTATATATACCAGAAAGCCTTAACATTAAATCAATTACAATTCAATATGATGGGCACGAATGGGTCAAACCACACAGGACCATAGGTTTGTGTGATAATGTTGAAAATATGTTTGGTTTAAAATAATAGGTTACGGAGAAGCCCATCAGATTTTCTAAATTTTTAGGCCTAGACATAATATGAATTTATAATTAAAAAAATAGATTTAATTTTTATGATATTCGTTATTGAAAAGCGTAGAAATTTATGTAATGTTCTTAAAGGGAAAAAAACACACTTTTAAAACTCATTGGACTAGTTGTAGTGTCAAATTTTGAATTTTTTAAATTTAATTACATTTTTAATCTTTTTGGTTTGAATTTTGTGAATTTTGATTCTTTAATTCTTTTAAGTTAATCAAATCCCTTTATTTTTAAAATTAAATAAATTTGGTATTTTTGTCAATTTTTCTTCTACCTAAAACTCTTATATTGATATTTTGGATAAAATATTTTTTGGTTCCTATAAAATTAACGAGTTTTACTTTTAGTCCATATAATTTTTTTTATTAATTCGTCCTCCGTAAACATTTTTTTATAATTAGTCTCTCCTCTCAATTGACGTGTGTCAGGTGCTGACGTAACACGTTTTCTCTCTTTTAGGTGTCCATGAGTGCTATTCTTTGCAGTCTTTAACCACCATAAAATTACCATGTTTCCCTATCCCTCTTCTCCCCCACTCACCATTCCCTTTTCCCCCACCCCTTATAACCACTCCACCTTCTCCCTCCCCCCACCCTGTAACCGTTCCACACCACTCTCACCGATTCTTCAAACCGCTAACGACGTGCCATCTTCAAGCACAACATTGTACATTATGGTTGAGCCGGTAGCACCCAATATGTATGCTGAGGCTTTTAACAAAGTTTCAAGCTCAATCTCTCTTTCACCATCAACTTACCAGAGTACCTATTTTGTTCTCTTGTTGCTTATGATTCTCACCACCATCTTTTCCTCGTGTCTCCGAGGATTCTTCCTCTTCTATTGTCTTGTGCAAACACAGGATGTCATGCTCATGCTCTTAAGACAGCTGGAGTAGATCAGGATGTCATCGATAAACACGAAAACAAACTGGTCAAGGTAAGGCCGGAAAATCCGGTTCATGTAGTCAATGAACACAGCTGGAGCATTGGTTAAGCCAAAAGGCATCACCAAATACTCATAGTACCCATATCTAGTCCTAAAGGCAGTTTTGGGTATATTCTCACCCCTAATCTTGATATGGTGGTAACCAGATGTCAAATCTATCTTAGAGAAGACTAAAGCCCCTCTAAGTTGGTCTAGGAGGTCATCTATTATGGGTAAAGGATACTTATCCTTAATGGTGACCTTGTTGAGCTGCCTAAAGTCTACACACAACCTCATACTTCCATTATTCTTCTTTACTAGGAGGACTGGCGCTCCCTAGGGTGACACACTAGGCCTAATGAACTTCTTGGCTATCAGGTCTTCTAATTGGGTCTTAAGTTCACTAAGATCTAGTGGGGACATCCTATAGGGTGCCTTGGAAATGGGCCATGTTCCTGGTACCAAGTCAATGGTAAACTCTATTTCTCGGTCCAGAGGTAAGGTAGTTATCTCACTAGGGAAAACATCTTGAAACTCCCTAATCGTGGCTACACTATTCAAATCAATACTAGAACCTAGAGTTGAGGAAAGTAACAAAATAAAACAACTACTCCCGTCAAGCAGGAATTTGGACACTTGGGTGACACTGGATAAAAAAATAGGTAGCTTCTCCCCCGGAAGAGGAGGGAGAACAACTTCCTTGTTGAAACAATCAAGCATAACCCGCTTCTGAGATAACCAATTCATGCCCAGGATTTTATCTATGACCCTTAATGGTATAAAAATCAAATTGACCTCGAAGGCCCTCCCTTGTATAACAATAGGGCATTTAGGACACACAAGGGAAGTGGGGATTGCCTCCTTGGCCAGGGTTATTACATTCAAGCTATAAGGTAAATGAGTTACATGCAAATCTAACTGCTTCACACAATTAAAAGCAACAAAAGAATGGGTTGCCCTCGAATCATACAATATAATTAAGGTCTTTCCTCCTAGGGTACACATACCTCGCATCATATTATCTGCAGAAGCTGCCACTTCGCCACTGAGGGTGAAGACTCTCCCGGTGGCTTGGGGTTTTGGAGTATCCCGCTTCTTCGGGCATTCACTCTTCATGTGACAGGACTCCTTGCAAAAGTAGCACACCTTCTGCCCAAGCAAACACTCTCCCCAATGCTCCTTCCCACACTTGGAACACTTGGGTACCCCTTGGCGTTGGGCAGGTCAAGCGACCAAAGCGGTGTTGCCTTGCCACTTGGGCTTAGAGCCTTTGCCCTGACTGGGCTCCTCCAGCTTCCCCTTCCCCTTCCCCTTGTGATTTGGTTATGGGGGTGGCGCGGCTCCCTTCAGATCCTTCTCAGCAATGTAGCACTTGTTGATCAGGGTAGGGAAGTCCCTGATCTCAAATGTTCTGAACCGATCTAGGATCTCCGGTCTCAAACCCCCCTCAAATTGAGTGCACCTCCACTTCTCATCAGGAACAGTCTGAAGGTATCTGGAGTACTTGTCCAGCTCTTCAAACTTGGCCACATACTGGCCAACGATCATGCTCCCTTGCTTGAGTTGAAGGAACTCAGCTTCCTTCTGCCTCCGCACTGAAGCCGGAAAGTATTTCTCTAAGAATATAGTCTGGAATACCCCCGGGTGATTGGGGCTTTTGCAACAGTAGCTCGGACACTTTCCGTCTTCCACCAATCCTCTGCCTGTCCTCTAAGCATATACGCCGCATAGCCCACCTTGGAGTCATCAGAGCACCTCATCACCTCGAAGATCCGGTTGAGGTCGCGGAGCCAGTTCGCCGCCACATCTAGATCATAAACCCCGTTGAACTGAGGGGGGTTATGTTTCCAGAACTTCACTAATCCTTGGACAAACGGGTCCACCGTAGGAGGGGGTGGTGTCCACGTTGGCTTGCAGATCAACTCTTGCAAGACGACCGCGTTAGCAGCAGCCTGCTCCGTTGGACACTACCTGCTCTCCCATCATTTGGGTGAGCATCTGAAGAGCTGACGCCACAGGGTCCTCAGGTTGATCCCGTGGTGGGGAAGGTAGGTTGGACCAGGGAAGACCTTTCGTGCCGCCTACTGTAACGCCCCCAAGCTGCTTGCAGGAGTGATGAGGGTCCCCACAAACCAACACGAGTCTTTCCAGTATGTGTTGTCCTCACTTCCACACTTTCCGGGAAACTTCCCAGAAGGTCACCCATCCCAGAATTGCTCTAAGCCAAGCATGCTTAACTATGGAGTTCTTATGTTATGGGCTTCCGAAAAGAAGATGCACCTTGTTGGTATAGTTCTTGATAAGTGAAAATTAGTTGATAAATTAGAGCACTTTTTAGTTCACTTATCAAGGATAAAATGGTATTTTTGCCCCAGTTTAATCCTTTTTTATTAAATATTAGATAAATTGTAATTATTAATCTTGGATTTGAATTTGATGCTATTTTGATAGAAATATTGCTGATTTTTGCAGGATATTGCAAAGATTTGATTTGAAGGAAAGATAACATTAAATGAGGGAGATATCTACAAGATTTGAGTTTGATTGAAGACATTTAATAAAGATTTGAAGAAGATTTGAGGCAATCAATGAGGAGATCACTGCCAATCAAACAAGGATTCTGCAGACAACCTTCCCAAATAAATCAAAGATGCTCAATAAATGCAAGGATTTCATCAAGAAAAGGGAAACAAGGAAAGACAAATCAGCCAAAACCAGTCTCGGGGAGAGATCAAATTAAAAAGAGAAAGATTGAAGTTGTAGGACGCATTCTGCGCTTCAACCTGTGCTGTAGCGCAGGGTGAAGCACAACTCTGTGGAACCTGCGCTGCAAGCTGCACTGTAGCGCAGGGTGAAGCGCAGATCACGTTGATTCTTGCCCTACTGCTGTTTTTAGATAGATTTCTCCCCAATTTTCTTTGTCTTTCCTTAGCCTATAAATAGGACCTCATTGCACCAGATCAAAGTGTGCACGATTATTATAATTCAGTTATATTCCAGTGATAATGCACCAGTTCTAATTTTAGAGTAGGAGAGGAGGAGCGCTTCACAAGGATTGAAGATGGTGACAACATCTTCGGTGGTTTGTATGGCTACCATGTGTAGTTAACTCTACATTAGGATTGAATGTAATCGATTCCATTGCCAAGTGTATGTTGAACTCTATCTATTTATTTATGCAGTTCCCTAGCTATAATATTGGTAATTTTGTTCTGTGCTTAATTCCTAACTTCCGCGCTTGCGCCGGAGTTATAGGCTAGTTTGTAATTAACGTTACGACTAGGATTGAGTTTGGGGGAGCCTAGACATAGGAAACTTAACCTCTGAGTGAATGAGAATACTCGGTTAACCAGTGACCGAAACATGGGTGTTGCTAATGATTGATGGGTAGTGTGAGTATCCTAATGAAGGGCATCTAAAGGATAGGCATGGTCTAATGGATCGATAGCAAAGGATTAGTTGATTGTCAATCCAGGATTCGAAACATGGATGTATTCTAATGAGTGATGGGTAGTGATAGTACTCTAGCGAAGGTGCGTCCAGAGGATTAGGCCTCGTTTATCAATTAATTCTTTTACAAATGGAATAAAGAAAGCATAATAAGCCGAGGGTAAGTCTATCGCTTGGGAGACCCCGCATGGATTACCTTTGAGTGTGAGTGGCGCCTGGTAACTCGGGGTCTTAGCAATATAGTTTATCTACAATGTTATAGTTCAAAGCCTATAAATATTGAGTAGTCTCGACATACATGAGGGGTGTGATGAGATGGAGTTCAATCCTAATCCAAGTAAAGTGTCTCTAACTCTTCCTTTCTATTTTTATTACTTATTAATTTGCAATTTATAATTTCCACGCATAATATCCTCACAAATCTGTTATTTGTCTCTTGATAAATAGATCACGAGTATACGTTAATTGACTGTTCCCTGTGGATACGATACTTTTCTTACTATTATACTACTGAATTTTTGGTTCGCTTGCCAGAAACCCATCAGTTCTCCATAACAATTTCTTTTAAGCTATCCTCAACTGTACAGTCCCATACCTGTACAGCCTTTGGATCCCTCTCATTTGGGTGTGGGTTCGGGTCATCCATGTGTCCCTTTTTACTTAGAAGCCTGCCAGGAGCCGCTCCTTGTCCGTGCCTCTTTGCACCAGCGATCACTCCCCGCCCTCATCAGCCTCCGGCTCTCACATGCCCACCAGCTTCCGCCTGGTTCATCCCCGAACCACACCGTACTGGGAGAGGCTCAGCTTTGATACCATTTGTAACGCCCCTAAGCCGCTTGCAGGAGTGATGAGGGTCCCCACAAACCAACACGAGTCTTTCCAGTATGCGTTGTCCTCACTTGCACACTTTCCGGGAAACTTCCCAGAAGGTCACCCATCCCAGAATTGCTCCAAGCCAAGCACGCTTAACTATGGAGTTCTTATGTTATGAGCTTCCGAAAAGAAGATGCACCTTGTTGGTATAGTTCTCCACAAAAATTTCCTTTAAGCTATCCTCAACTGTACAGTCCCATACCTGCACAGCCTCTGGATCCCTCTCATTCGGGTGTGGGTTCGGTTCATCCATGTGTCCCTTTTTGCTTAGAAGCCTGCCAGGAGCCGCTCCTTGTCCGTGCCTCTTTGCACCGGCGATCACTCCCCGCCCTCATTAGCCTCCGGCTCTCACACCTGCAATAGTCCTCTACACATCATTAAGCAAACATCGAGGTGATCAGTTTCTCAATTTCCATAATAATGTATAAGGGAATAATAACAAATTTCAGGAACTAACTAATCCACAGTCCAATTGGATTGAACTGCTCTAATACCAAAATGTAACGTCCTAATTTCTAAATTCGAGAATAAGGCTTGTTGGAAGCCAAATTCCTAAATTTCTAAAATTATTTCGCGCCATTTTAAATATCGCAATACAATCACCATACAATTATTTAAATGTCCAACGATAACTTGAACAATATATGGAATTATAAACTAATACATAATGCCTCAAGGGCTCAAATAAACATAATCCATATACATCCACTAGAATACCCCCATACATGTGTCCTAAGCAAAATAGAAGACCCGAAGGTAGCACATGTACAGTCATATACCAAAAATAATTCTAATACAATTCTAGTCATTAGAATGATCCACTGAATACATAAATATCTAAAAACATCAAAAGACTAAAGCTCTGGCAAGCCTCCAGCTCACTGCCCTGGCCGGGGTGGAACCTGTGCAT
This sequence comes from Sesbania bispinosa, assembly GCA_026901365.1. Taxonomy (NCBI): domain Eukaryota; kingdom Viridiplantae; phylum Streptophyta; class Magnoliopsida; order Fabales; family Fabaceae; genus Sesbania; species Sesbania bispinosa. Next base: position 872,182 of record QLOH01000048.1, on the reverse strand, counting down.
CTAAAATATAACCACGGATCGTGTGGTGAGATAGATGTCTCAGTGAATATAACTATGCTCATGCAGTGTAGGAAAACAAGCATACGCTATGCAACAGTCAAGCAAATACAAAACAAATGTTATAACCAATCTCAACTCAACATCTGGATACACATAACCTGTTTTACCCGACAGGTGGGGTCTTTTCACTAATTCTAAGGCTAGACCTGAGCTCAGTCTATAAGAAACGTCTTTCTTAGGGTTACTACCCGCCACTTATTCTGGACCGAAGTCAAGTTTTCAAACATAATTATGGGCCAAAGCCATTATTCATAATCTAGGCAAAAGCTAATTATTCTGGGCCGAAGCCAAACTCATTTTCTTATTCTAGACCGAAGTCAAACTTGATTAGTTAGGGTTTGGTGGCCATAGGCCATTCATTATTAACTTTAAAATGCAAATAGATGATAATAATAATAATAATAATAATGTGCAAAAAGGACCACAAACCATCAAAAAGAAGGTTATATATATTCCATCCCTAACATACAAACCCTAATATGCACCACAACTCATAATAAGCAAATGAAGCAAACAAAGAGAAATTAACAAGCAAACAAGAACATACAAGCTGAAGAAGAGGGTAGAGAGGAGTAGGGTTCATCCAAGAGGTTCTACCAAAATGGGAGTGAGTGTGTTAGTTATACTCACCTCAAGGGAAGCTCAAAGGAAAGAAGAAAGGTTGGCGAAGGTTAGGAGGTGAAGTTCTTGGTCTTGGAGTCCTTGCTTCAAGCTTCAATGGCACTTCCTCTCTCTAGAATATCTCTCTAGAATGCAAAAGGAAGGAGAAAGATATAATGAATTTGGTGCCCTAAATAATGTTTTTAACCTGTTACGTGTGTTCTCGCTCAAGCGAGGGATTCTCGCTTGAGCGAGAGGGGTGGAATTTCTCAGCTTTCACGTTCTCGCTCAAGCGAGAAGCTTCTCGCTTGAGCGAGAACGCGCTCGCTCAAGCAAAAAACATCCAGAGAGCCCCCCAATTCTGGTTGAATTTCGCTTGAGTGAGTCCATTCTCGCTCAAGCGAAATTCTTCCAAAGAGCACTCCAAATTATCCCCTGTTTCTCGCTTGAGCGAGAACCTTTTTGCTCAAGTGAGAAAACTAGAAAAATATTTTGTAAGTTTTACTGATATACACGCTCAAGCGAGGCATTCTCGCTTGAACGAGAATATCAGAACTCAATTTTTTGATTTCTCTTCTTTTCTTATTTTAACTCAATCCTCCCCACTAATTCCTTATTTCTTGTTACCAAACTAACATACTACACACTTAATTCATTAACATGGTGATAAGTGAAAATTATATGATAAATTAGAGCACTTTTTAGTTCACTTATCAAGGATAAAATGGTATTTTTGCCCCAGTTTAATCCCTTTTTATTTAATATTAGATCAATTGTATTTATTAATATTAGATTTGAATTTGATGCTATTTTGATAGAAATATTGCTGATTTTTGAAGAATATTGCAAGGATTTGATTTGAAGGAAAGATAACATTAAATAAGGGAGATATCTGCAAGATTTGAAGTTTAATTGAAGGCAATTAATGAAGACTGGAAGATTATTTGTGAGCAATAATGAAGATTTGAAGATTATTTGAGAGCAATTAATGAAGATATCATTGTCAATTAAACAAGGATTCTGCAGAAAACCTTCCCAATTAAATCCAAGATGCTCAATAAATGCAAGATTTCATCAAAAAAAAGGAAACAAGGAAAGACAAATCAACCAAAACTAGTCCCGGGGAGAGATCAAGTTAAAAAGAGAAAGATTGAAGCTGCAGGACACGTCGCGCGCTTCAACCTGCGTAGCGCAGGGTGAAGCGCAGCCCTCTAGTTCCTGCGCTGCAACCTGTGCTATAGTGCAGGGTGAAGCGTAGATCACACCGATTCTTGCCCTGTTGCCATTGTTAGATAGATTTCTCCCCAATTTTCTTTGTCTTTCCTTAGCCTATAAATAGGAACCTCTTGCACCAGATCAAGTTTGCACGATTATTGTAATTCAGTCATATTTCAATGATAATGCACCAGAGCTAATTTTAGAGTAGGAGAGGAGGAGCGCTTCACAAGGATTGAAGATGGTGACAGCATCTTCGGTGGTTTGTATGGCTACCTTGTGTAGTTAACTCTCAATTAGGATTGGATGTAATTGATTCTATCCCCAAGTGTATGTAAACTCTATATTATTATTTCCTGAGCTCTCTGTCTATATTATTGGTAATCTTATTCTGTGCTTAATTCCTAACTTCCGCGCTTGCGCTGGAGTTATAGGCTAGTTTCGACTAGGATTGAGGATGGGGGAGCAGATTCTAAAGAAACCCAAACTCTGATTGAATAAGAGGACTCTGTACTCTGTGACCGACACATGAGCGTTACTAATGAGCGATGGGTAGTGACAGTACTCTAGCGAAGGGCGTTTACAGGATTAGGCCTTAGTATCGATAGCAAAGGATTAGTTGATTGTCAATCCAGGACCGACACATGGATGTATCCTGATGAGTGATGGGTAGTGTGAGTACTCTAATGAAGGTGCGTCTACAGGATTAGGCCTCGTTTATCAATTAGTTCTCTTACAAACGGAATAAAAGAAAGCAAAATAAGCCGAGGGTAAGTCTGTCGCCTGGGAGAGCCCGCATGGATTACCTTTGAGTGTGTGAGGCCGCTGGTAACTCGGGGTCTTAGCAATATAGTTTGTCTACAGTATTATAGAGTAAACCTAAAATAATAGATAGTTTTTACATGTACAAAGGGTGTGATGATATGAAGTTGAATCCTAATCCAAGTAAAGTGTCTCTAACTCTTCCTTTCTAATTCAATTGATTATTAATTTGCTATTTACAATTTCCGCAACAATACTCTCAAAACCGTTATTTCCCTTGATAATTAGATCACGAGTATACGTGAATTGACCGTTCCCTATGGATACGATATCTTTCTTACTATTATACTACTGGATTTTTGGTTCGCTTGCCAGAAACCCATCACATGGATTTAAATTCTTGGAATGTTACAACATGGACATGCATTTTGTAGTCTAACTTTATCAAGAGGCTCACAGATATAACTCCTGTTACATAGGAGGGATAAATCCCATCTAGGTCAATCACATTCCACCATATAATTTATTATATGTCCAAAAACCAACTTTATAATCACTCTGTTACATGTGGTGTTTTATGATATTAAAACATATAATTCCTCATGTAGGAATCGTAGTGATTTCAGGTCAAAGGACTTCATATAACATTATCAATTTAAGAATCATTCATGAAACTTATATAACGAACCGTGCAACGTTCTTAAAGTGGGTCAGCCCAGTACATCTTTACGCTTAATATGTACTTATGTGAGTATTTGATATCTCATATCCATGATCCGTGAGATGTGATCATCAATAAACTCACATACTAGTCTTAATGCATCAAATTGTCTTAAGATGATGTTTGACTAGGGACTATTTTAAGAATAGTTCTTCATAAGATCTCACTATTAAGTCATCTACTTGATGTCTTATGAAGTTTAAGCTTATTAGTCTGAGGACATTTATTATACTCTATCGAAAGAAATAATAAAACTGAATTGGCTTTATAAGATAAATAGTATGATACAAGGGATGAATGTTCAAAAACATATGAGTCTCTAGTGCATACACTAACAACTATCTACGCTTGCATCTTACTCTTTGCAATATTTCAACTCTATACTCAAAATGCATTAAAATAAAATTGTTTTAGATTTTTGTTATAGATGTGTATTTTTAATTCTCAATCTTCTATCTCTGAAATGAATCTCAACTTGACTATAGTCTTAGTTAAAATCTAAAAGAAATATCTCAACTTGATCCTATTTGTTATAAATTTTTTACTTCTTAAGGGTTTGCTATCATGGGGGGGAGGGAGAGAATGTTGAGACAAACCCTCTTAAGCTTAAAGGTTTTAATGATGACAACTCCTTAAGTAAGTAAAAATTATGAATTCATTCTGAGACTCTTTGTTGTCTAGTTAGGAACTCAAGCAAACCTTTTATCTTTATCTCATTCTGTTGTATCTCCTCAACCTAGCAAGAGAGTGAATCTTGACATAAGTGTGAGTGTGAGAAGCTTGAAGAGACTAGAAAAGACTACTTAGATGCCTAAAGAGGCTTTGATAAGTAGAATACTTGAGACGCCTAGAGAGGATCTGTGAAGAAGAATACTCAGGATTCCTGAAGAGGCTCATTAAGAAGAATACTTGTATCTATTTTGAAGGAATAGTGGAAATCTCATAGTTTATGGTGTTGAGTCTCAAAAATATCATAAGGTTGTTTATGATGTTTTAAGACAACTAGATTCCCAAGTTTTAATGGTTAACAAATTTGACTTAAAATATTTATCATAGATACATATATGCTTTAATGTTTTATCTATGATTTCAGCAAGAGTCACTATGAGCCTACATAAAAAGACTAAGTGTTGAAGTTGTCTGAAGAAGCAGAACTCGTCTGAAGAGTTGAAGCTGTCTGAAGTAGCTCAACCCGTCTGAAGTATTAGTGCCGTCTGAAGTCTTTTGATGACGTGGCACCTCTAGTCTGAAGATTGTGAAGACGTCTGAAGCTCTTTTTGAATCAAGCACGTTTTCTGTTATAACAACTGGCATTCCTTTTTGAATTTCAAGCACGTTCTCTGCCATACGCGTCCTCTGCTACGCAGCCCTTGCAGCAACAACAAAAAGCAGCTTTTTGACAGGAGCAAAACTTGTAACGTGTTAGGAATTGTCAGAAAATGTCAGAGAATGTCAGAGCTCACAGCAGGCTGTCTCACAACGGATTTCATGCTATTCCTAAACGGTGGTTTTCTCCAACGGATTGATATTTGGGTATAAATACCCCCTCCTTTGAAGACCATCAAGACAGAAGAATTTTGTGAAAAAGAACTAAAACTCTGCAAGTTTTTCGCTGCAACAACTCTGATAATATTTATCTTTGTACACATATTGTAATATCCTGAGCATACCTCAGTTTTTCTGTACATTTGTAATTGTTTAAGCTTCAAGACTGATATAGTCTGTAAGCTTAAGCATTTTATCTTCTCTGTATTTGTTTGTTGAGCCTGGAGAGGCTTGTCTGAAAAAGAATACTTGTTGGTTTGAGCCTGGAGAGGCTTGTCTGTAAAAGAATACTTGGTTGTAGAGCCTGAAGAGGCTTGACTGTAAAAGAATACTTGTAATCTTGAAAGATTAAGAGAAAATTCAATTGCTAGTTGGCATTGGGACTGGACGTAGCTCACAGTGGTAGTGAGTGAACCAGGATAAATTCCTTGGCTAAGTTTTCTTACCCTTATCTCTTGTCAATTCTTTTTATACTAATCAAGGGGTTAGAGTAATTAATCTGATATTTTATAAAGGCACAAAACATCTTTTAAAATCAGTTTTTACAAGCCGTCTGAAAACTTCAGATAGCCCTTTAAGAGCCTGTCTGAAATCATGTTTTTAACACCTGTTTGCGAAAAGCTTTCTAAAATATTTAGAAACACTATTCAACCCCCCTTCTAGTGTTTCCCTGTGTTCCTACAGTTGGTACCAGAGCTCTACTCAGGGTTGAAGCACCTAACAAGTGTTTGAGGACTGAAAGATCCAAATTGAAGCTTCTAACAGCAACAGGCAATACATCACAGAAGGAGCCTCTATCACAAGACCCCCAACATTCAATGGAGTGGATTACCACTACTGGAGAGATCGTATTGTTCATTGAGAGCAACAACATTGATGTTTGGGATGTGGTCACTGATGGAGACTATATGCCTATGCAAAATGGCGTGCCTATACCTAAGACTGAATGAACCTTGGAGCAGAAGACTAGAGTCCAGATGAACGCTAAAGCCAAACTCTATCTGATATGTTCCTTGAATAAATCAGAATATGTGAAGGTCCATGGATGCACTTATGCCAAGGAGATTTGGGATACTCTTGCAGCAGCCCATGAAGGGACTGAAACTGTCAAGCAATCCAAAATCAGCATGCTTATACATTAGTATGAGATGTTTAAGATGGAAGAAACTGAAACCATTGACCAAATGTTTGGGAGGTTTCAGACCATAACCAATGGACTCAGGTCCTTAGGAAGAACCTATGAATCTTGAGACAACAACAGGAAGATTCTAAGAAGTCTACCTAAGTCCTGGAGACCCAAAGTCACTGCCATTCAAGAGGCAAGAGATTTGAACTCTCTGAGAATGGAAGAACTATTGGGATCTCTCAAAGTCCATGAGCTTGAGCTTGGAGAAGATGACAACAAGAAGAAGTCTCTAGCTCTAAACTCCAAGGCCAAACAGTCTAGGCATGGCAGCATGAAGGCTATGCAAGCTGAGGAAACTTCAGAAGCAGATGAAGATTCTGAAGATAGCTTAGAAGATGACAATGATCTTGCTCTTTTAAGCAGAAAGCTCAAGAGAATGTTGCAGAATAGAGGAAAGATCAGAAAGAACCAACCTTCATCATCCAAATCAGGTAAGACAGGTAAAGAGTCTAACACTGATAAAATTATTTGCTTTGAATGTAAGCAACCAGGGCATATGAAGGCTGATTGCCCAAGAATGAAGAAAAACAACTTCAAGAAGAAGAAGTTTTTCAAAAAAAAGAAAGGTCTTATGGCAACATGGGAAGACCTTGATGAATCAACCTCAGAAGAAGAGGAAGACACTTCAGAAGAGGCAAATTTGTGTCTCATGGCTAGTCTACCATCTTCAGACAACTCTGAAGCTGAGGTATTTCCTCTTACTCTACAAGAAATGTATGATGATCTGGTGGAAGTTCCAAGGAACTTTTCCAAGAGTATAAGAGTCTATCCAAAGCCCACACAGAAATGTGTAACAAATATGAGGCACTTGAGATAGAACATATTATGCTCAAGGAAAAGATTCTTGAGACTGAAAACTGCAGTTCACAAGCTGTGTCTGAAGAGAATAAGAAACTTTAGAAGCAGGTTGTGGAACTGACAAAAGATCTGGCCAAATTTGTCAAAGGAACTAAAAATCTGAATATAATGCTTGGAAATCAAAGGCATTCCCTTGACAAAAGTGGACTAGGCTTTTATGATCATAACATGTCTGAACCTCCTACTGTCTTAAATTTTTCTAAAGGCAAAAAGAAGGTTACTGGGTGTTCTCACTGTGGTAAGCCTGGACACAATGTGGCTCAGTGCAAACACAAGAGAAAAACAAAGCCCAAAGCTAACAAGAAAGGACCCAAAAGAATATGGGTACCTAAAAACTTAATTATTCCTGTTGCAGATGTGTTTAACAGGACAAAGGAGGCCCCACAAATGGTACCTGGACAGTGGGTGCTCGCGACACATGACAGGAGAAAGGTCTTTGTTCCAAAACCTTAGACCTAGAGCTGGTGGAGTGGTCACCTTTGGTGGAAATCAGCAAGGGAAGATCACTGGAATAGGGACTGTAGGTATATCTCCTTCATCCCTTATTAAAAATGTACTCCTAGTGGAGGGACTTCAGCATAATTTACTGAGCATAAGTCAATTATGTGACAGTGGTTATGTGGTATCCTTTACTAAGGAAGGATGCATAGTCAAAGACTCCTCTGATCAAACCCTCTTTACTGCTAAAAGACACAGCAATGTGTACAAAATTGATCTAGAGGATCTAGCAAGTCAAAATGTAAAATGTTTCATTTCTGTTGAAGATGAAAAACAGATTTGGCATCAAAGACTTGGACATGCCAGCTTGAGATTAATCTCAAGGTTAGCAAAACACAATCTTGTTAAAGGATTGCCCAAGCTTTCATACAAATCTGACATTTTATGTGAAAGCTGTCTGAAAGGGAAACAAACAAGACACTCTTTAAGAGTAAGGATGTTGTTTCAACTAACAGACCACTAGAACTTTTACACATTGACTTGTTTGGTCCTATTAGAACAGAAAGTCTTAGTCGTAAGAAATATGGTTTGGTCATTATTGATGACTATTCTAGATTTACATGGGTGTTATTCCTAAGAAGCAAGGATGAGACTTTTAGGAATTTCACAATATTCTGCAAGAAGGTACAGAATGAGAAAGGATTCTGTATTTCTGTTATCAGAAGTGATCATGGTGGAGAGTTTGAGAATGCAAACTTTCAAATGTTCTGTGATGAGAATGGGATCTCACACAATTTCTCTGTGGCTAGAACACCTCAACAGAATGGGGTTGTTGAGAGAAAGAATAGAAGTTTGCAAGAGATGGCAAGGACCATGCTCAACTCATGCAGCTTACCAAGATCCTTCTGGGCAGAAGCTGTTAGCACAGCATGTTACCTTCAAAACAGAATATTGGTAAGACCAATTCTGAAAAAGACTTCCTATGAATTGTGGAAAGGAAGAAAACCCAACATATCATATTTCCCACACCTTTGGCTGTGAATGTTTTATACTCAACACCAAGGATGATCTTGGAAAATTGATGCAAAGTCTGATAAAGGATTTTTCATTGGATATTCTGAAACATCTAAAGCCTATAGAGTGTATAACTCTAGAACTTTAACTGTTGAAGAAACTATTCATGTTAAATTCAATGATAACAAAGAGACTGATAGGGAACTATCAGATCTAGAAGATGATTTTGCAGGAATGGAGCTGAATGACCACAACAGCTTGAAGGATGAGCAGCTGTCTGAAGTACCTACTGTTACTAAACCTCTTCAGACAAATGTTGAGTCTCAGACAGAACAAACAGATTTGATACCTCCTCAGAAACCTGATTGGAGATACAAATCACATCATCCTAAAGAGCAAATCATTGGCTGCACTTCAGAAGGAGTTAAGACAAGATCAAAATTCAAGAATCTGAATTCTCTTGCTCTCCTGTCTGAAATAGAGCCAAAGAACATTGATGAAGCTCTGCATGATGAAGGGTGGATCCTAGCCATGCAAGAAGAGCTGAATCAGTTTGCTAGGAGTGATGTCTGGACCCTTGTTCCTAAACCCCATGGGAAAACTATTATTGGAACCAAATGGGTGTTCAGAAACAAGCTGTTTGAAGAAGGCAAGGTAGTCAGAAACAGGCAAGATTAGTTGCTCAAGGATACAACCAGCAAGAAGGTATTGACTTCACTGAAACCTTTGCCCCAGTGGCCAGGTTAGAAGCAATTAGAATTCCTTTTATCTTATGCTGTAAATAATGGCATCAAGCTATATCAATGGATGTTTAAAAGTGCCTTCCTCAATGGTCTCATTGAAGAAGAAGTCTTTGTTAGACAACCCCCTGGTTTTGAAGATATTGTTTTTCCCTGAACATGTTTTCAAACTCAAAAGGATCTCTATGGTCTGAAACAAGACCCAAGAGCTTGGTATGACAGATTGAACAGTTTTCTTATCTCAAATGGTTTTGAAAGAGGAAAAGTGGATACAACTCTTTTTAGAAAATAGTCTAACAAAGATCTTATACTTGTTCAGATATATGTTGATGACATTATCTTTGGTTCAACTAACTCTTCATTATGCAAGGAGTTTTCAGAGTTAATGCAATCAGAGTTTGAAATGAGTTTAATATGTGAACTAAAATTTTTCTTAGGACTTCAGATTAAGCAAGATTCTGACTGTATATGGATCCATCAAGAAAATATACAAAGGAAATGCTTAAGAAGTTTAAATTACATGATTGCAAACCCATGTCAACTCTAATGCATCCCTCTGAATCTTTAAATATGAGAAGGAAAAACCAGTGAATCAAACTTGTATAGAGGAATGATTGGATCATTATTATATCTAACAGCAAGCAGACCTGACATAATGTTCAGGGTATGTCTGTGTGCTAGATTTCAATCTGATCCAAGGATTACTCACTACAAGCTGTAAAAAGAAATTTCAGATATCTTAAAGGTACTACTAATCTTGGTCTGTGCTATAAGAAAAGTAAGGATTGCAGGTTAATAGGTTACTGTGATGCTGATTTTGCTGGGAGACAGAATTGAAAGAAAAAGCACTAGTGGTGGATGTCATTTCTTTGGAGAAAATATGATTAGCTGGTCAAGCAAAAGGCAAAGCACAATTGCCTTATCAACAGCTGAAGCAGAATACATCTCAGCAGCCAGTTGTTGCACACAACTGTTATGGGTGAAGTATCAGTTAGAAGATTTTAACATTACTATATCTGCTATACCTGTTTTGTGTGATAATACAAGTGCTATTAATTTGTCTAAAAATCCCATTCAACATTCTAGGGCTAAACATATAGAAATAAACATCATTTCATTAGAGACTATGTTCAGAAAAGTGTTTTTGATATTCAGTTTATTGATACAGAGCATCAATGGGCTGATATATTCACAAAACCTCTGACTGGAGATAGATTTAAGTTCATTAGAAATAATCTGAACATACATGCATTTTGATTGTGTGTGATATGATCTGTTGAAAATGATGTGTCTGAAATTTCAGCTTGTCTGAAACAAGTGACTTGTCTGAAATTTTGGGTTGTCTGAAATCTATATGGGTGTCTAAAATCTGTCACTTGTCTGAAGTAAACAAATGACGTGGCTTCTGAGACGGTTTAATTCCATTTATTTTGTCTCTTCCACTTCGCACGTTTTCCTATGTCTGCGCAGCCAATACATGCCATCATTACTTCATGGGTCTATAAATACAGAAGCTAGTGGGTCAGAGAACTTTACCGTTCACTATTCTGTATTCACCTCTTGAGATCCTTCTTCTACAAGAAAATTTATTTTCTCTCAAGTTCTCAGAAAACTCTTCAATGGCACCTAAGAAATCTGCTGGAAGCAACATTGTGAAGACTAAGGGTGTAGTCCTGGAGGATCTTCAATCTCTGGGAATGGACTTATTGCTGAGTTCGATGCAGCTGGGTGGACTCTGTATTTCAACCACAACTTGACACAGTGGCATGAGCAGAGTGTGCTGGATTTCTGGGCTACTGCCAGAGGAATACCCAATCCTCAGGGTATCTATACTAGCATCAAGGCCACAGTACGTGGTGTCCCTGTCTTTATTGATGAAGATATCCTCCTCACATCTGTGAGGTCAGGACTGAAGGAGCTGTATTCACTCCTGGCTGGGAAGCAAGAAATGGTGGACAGAAGCAGTTCATAGAGTTTCTGTATGGCACCTCTGAACCAGTAAGCTTGGATGCAAAGCATATGTCAGACAAGGCTAGGGTTTTGCATGCCATCTTAGGGTGCTCTGTAATCCCTAAGAGTGGAAGCAGAAACCATGTTTCTGAGTTGGAGAGATTTGTCTGATTCACCTACTGCAGAAGAAGAAGGTGAACCTCCCCAACATCATAATGTACCACATGCAGAAGCATCTCAGAGACTCTGCTGGGAGCTTCCCACACAACACAATCATCACCAAGATCTTGCTGCACTTCAAGGTTCCCATTGATAGGCTATTTGATCACCTTTCACAGCCTGTGTTTGGTGAATCAAACCTAAAGAGCATGGGAATAAAGTTGACTCCAAGACCTCCTTCACCATCCATGAAGGAGAGCATCCTCTTAGAGAAGGCAGAAAGGAGGAACACAACAATGCAGATACTGGAGAATGAACTCATGGGAGACATCAGGAGATATGAGTTCAAGCCATCAAAACCCTCTCCTCAAGTAAAATTGAAGAAGCTACCTGTGAGGAGTGCTGTTAAGGTAGCATCTGCATCTGTGCAGAATCAGGTGTCTGAACCTGTTCAGAAGGCTTCAAAAAGGCCATATGAAATTGTGGGTCAGTTATCTGAACCTGTACAGACTCCAGAGCCTACTTCTGAAATGGAAGGACAGGCTCAAGAGGCAGATGAAACTGATGCAGTAGTAGCTGAGTCCTTGGCTGCTTGCCCATCTGATCCTGAACTCATTCAGGTGGCTGTATTGGCTACTGCTTTGGAGCAGGAAGAGCTGGAGAAGAAAGCTGAGCAGGAGAAGACTGATCGTGCTCTTGCCATTACATCTCAACTTGCCTATGCAGAGGATGATAGGCAAACTACATTGGCTGAAGTTTCAAAGAAGAGGAAAAGGTCAAGTGGACCTCAGAGAAAGAGAACCAAAAGCAAGCTACTTCAGACTGCACCTGAACCTAGGGTGACAAGAAGTATTGCTTCTCTGCTTGAAGCAAAAGATGAAGCTGGGAAGTATCAAAATTTTGTTAAAGCTCAACAGTACTTTAAGAGTAGAAGGGAAGAAAAGCAAGCACAAAGAGAGAAAGAAGAGAAGGAAGCAAAAGCAAAGGTATCTGAGGTAACTAAGCCTCCTTACAAGAGAATCAAAGTCACATTTGACAATGTTACACCATCACCTCCCTCCTCACCATAAAACCTAAACAACCACCTCAACCTGTATCTCAACCTTCACCACAACCTATATCACAACCCTCACCTCAACCTTCACCAAAACCCCAATCACCAGAAAAACAACCATCTCCACCTCCATCACAACCTTCACCACCTACACAAACAGAAAACCTACCCTCTAAACCCTCTGAACCCTATGAACCAACAGAAAACAAACCCTCTGAACCTACCTCACCACAACCTTCAGAGAATCAACTCTCTGAACCTACATTACCTTCCCCATCAGAAAATCAACCATCTGATCCATCATCACCTCAACCAATCCAACCTTCTGAACCTTCACCTCCTCAACCTCAACCATCATCACCACCTTTACCTTCATCACCACCACCACCTACACCTTCACCACCATCATCCCCTCCACCTCTCTGCTGAAGAAGAGCAAGTCCTTGCTGAAGCTCTACAGTTGTCTCTCCTTCCTTCTGATCCCTGTTTATTGCCTAAGTTTGGCAACCTGTCTGAAGAGCTACAGTATTTCAGACCAGCACCTGCTGTATCCTTGCATCATGGCTTAATCAGAAAAACTGTTGTTGAAGTTAGAAACCAATACAGTGCTCTTTCAGGAGGATTAGAAAAGATCAGGAAGGGTGTTGTCCCTCCTGCACATACTTGGGCTCCCATCAATCCATTCTCAGATGATTCCCTCAGGCTGAATAGTGATGAATGGAGTTTTGTGAGGCAACTGAACACTGAGTCTAAGCTGTTTCAGAGGGATCTGCACAAGGGAGTTGGGATGAGAGGCTACAGGCCTCCTAGAACTTGTTCAATCAGGCCAACCACTAAAATCTTGGTGAAACCTGATAGAATAGTTCCTAGGTATCCCTTAAAGGAAGGTCAGGGTGAGAAATTCAAAGGAGCTAAAGTTTATTCTGTATCTGCACCTCTGTCTGAAATGATGAGTCCATCAGAATGAGAATCTTTACCAGAGTTCATCAGAACCCAAGGAGGAGGCCTGGATCAACTACTTCAAGATTGGATGTGGTCCTCTTACTGGAAGATCAGAGAAGATGCTGGATCTTCTTCGGGATCAACTGGTCCTGATGCTGATTCTGAAGTTGGACTTGGAAAGTCAACCAATGTCCAATATCACTATCTGAGAGATCACTTTCCCCCACCTGCTGACTCTTTTAATGAAGACTTGGTAGTACTGAACCCCATTAGCACCTTCTTTTGCCCTGTGTTCAAACCTTCTGAATACAGATTGAAGCCAGGCTTGGAGTGCTTAGATTTGTTTTCCCCTACATCCAGCTAATCTTCTATGAATCTGAGCAAGACTTGTCTAAGGAAAATTTGAAGCTGAAGACCAAAGTTAAGAAGCTTGAAAAGAAATATGTTGATCAAGAGAAGAAGACTAAGAATCTTATTGCAAAACAAGAGCAGATTCTTCATGAACAACAGCTTATCAGATCTGGTCAGCAGGAATTGAAAAGTTCAGTTGAAGCAGCAATAGACAAGACAAAGGAAGAACTGATTTCCTTTCTGACTGAGGCCTTGCTGAAAAAGAAGGAATAAATTGTTGCTTTAGCCATTGTCTTTGTTTATTTTCATGTTTATGACAAGTGTCTGATTGTCTGTTTCTTTTATTTGAACATCCATTAAACACAATCAGTGGCTTATCTTATATTCTGTGTTGATTTCTTTATGCTGATATTTGTGTTTTATCTGAATATATTGCTATGTTACTGTTTTGGCTCTGATATTCCCTTTTGATTGATGACAAAAGGGGGAGTATTAAAACTAACAAAATCTGAAGTGATTACAGGACTCAGGGGGAGTATATAAGCTTTTGAGTACATAAGTAATAATCAGTTACAGAACCTGAACAGAAACTGTTAAAGGATATTTCTATCTCAGGGGGAGCTATCTTATACTCAAAAAGGGGGGAGCTATCTTATACTAAAAAACTGATTACAAATTTGTATATTTAATCAAATTTGTCATCATTAAAAAGGGGGAGAATGTTGAGTCTCAAAAATATCATAAGGTTGTTTATGATGTTTTAAGACAACTAGATTCCCAAGTTTTAATGGTTAACAAATTTGACTTAAAATATTTATCATAGATACATATATGCTTTAATGTTTTATCTATGATTTCAGCAAGAGTCACTATGAGCCTACATAAAAAGACTAAGTGTTGAAGCTGTCTGAAGAAGCAGAAACTCGTCTGAAGAGTTGAAGCTGTCTGAAGTAGCTCAACCCGTCTGAAGTATTAGTGCCGTCTGAAGTCTTTTGATGACGTGGCACCTCTAGTCTGAAGATTGTGAAGACGTCTGAAGCTCTTTTTTGAATCAAGCACGTTTTCTGTTATAACAACTGGCATTCCTTTTTGAATTTCAAGCACGTTCTCTGCCATACGCATCCTCTGCTACGCAGCCCTTGCAGCAACAACAAAAAGCAGCTTTTTGACAGGAGCAAAACTTGTAACGTGTCAGGAATTGTCAGAAAATGTCAGAGAATGTCAGAGCTCACAGCAGGCTGTCTCACAACGGATTTCATGCTATTCCTAAACGGTGGTTTTCTCCAACGGATTGATATTTGGGTATAAATACCCCCTCCTTTGAAGACCATCAAGACAGAAGAATTTTGTGAAAAAGAACTAAAACTCTGCAAGTTTTTCGCTGCAACAACTCTGATAATATTTATCTTTGTACACATATTGTAATATCCTGAGCATACCTCAGTTTTTCTGTACATTTGTAATTGTTTAAGCTTCAAGACTGATATAGTCTGTAAGCTTAAGCATTTTATCTTCTCTGTATTTGTTTGTTGAGCCTGGAGAGACTTGTCTGAAAAAGAATACTTATTGGTTTGAGCCTGGAGAGGCTTGTCTGTAAAAGAATACTTGGTTGTAGAGCCTGAAGAGGCTTGACTGTAAAAGAATACTTGTAATCTTGAAAGATTAAGAGAAAATCCAATTGCTAGTTGGCATTGGGACTGGACGTAGCTCACAGTGGTAGTGAGTGAACCAGGATAAATTCCTTGGCTAAGTTTTCTTACCCTTATCTCTTGTCAATTCTTTTTATACTAATCAAGGGGTTAGAGTAATTAATCTGATATTTTATAAAGGCACAAAACATCTTTTAAAATCAGTTTTTACAAGCCGTCTGAAACTTCAGACAGCCCTTTAAGAGCCTATCTGAAATCGTGTTTTTAACACCTGTTGCGAAAAGATTTCTAAAATATTTAGAAACACTATTCAACCCCCCTTCTAGTGTTTCCCTGTGTTCCTACATGTGGGAACTGGACGTAGCCCAAATTGTTAAGGGTGAACCGGGATAATTCTGTTTGTGTTCTCTCTATTTCAATCTCAGCATCTTATCTTTTACGTTCACATATATTTTATTTAATCATTGTGCAACGCTTCTTAAATCTTCTATTAATTGTAGAATCAATATTTATAACTCAAGAACTTGTACAGAATCTTAAGATCCACTTATAATCTCACTAAAGATTTAATATTGCTTCTTAAGATTCTCTTCTCAAGAAGATTTCATAATCAAGCCATACTGCATTGTTTCTCCTAACATTTGTCTTAATCTTACTCAAAGAACTTATTTTCTGATATCCAAGTTAAACAAACTTGAGAAGCTACTCAGAAAAGAAGTTCAAAGTTTTCAGGAACGTTTAAGCCTCTGTTTGTTTTACAGTTACAACAGTGCAAAACCATGGTTTTGCAGAATTGATTTTAAATCACTTCCGTCCAACATGCTTAGTAAAATGTGCATCACTCATCTCAACCATTAATTTTTAGAATCAATTCTACTCAACTGTAAATCAAACAGACACTAAGAATTGACTCAATTCAATCCCCCTTCTTGAGACTCAGCCAACTACAACATGTTGTATAAATAAGCTTTTTTTATAATTATAGTTGTTAGTTAAAATAATATTAAATAAATGTATAGTTGAAAAAAAGTAAATCTTGAATATTTAAAAGAATAAAAAATTGAAACATAAATAAAACTAGAAAATAAAAAGAGTTTTGAGTAGAAAAACACGTCTTCATACATGATTTCCTTTAATTAACATACAATTTAAAAATTGTCCTATTTTATAAAGATGAGTGCTATCAATACACTCTTTCTAATATACTCCTTGTAATTGATTAAAATTCTCGTAAATCTTATCAAATTATATAAGTCTCACTCCAAATTGTTAGAACCACAGGAAACACTAGAAGGGGGGTTGAATAGTGTTTAAGCTTTTTGATTGTTTTTGGAAATCTTTAATTTAAATCATGAAGATGGGCAACGTTCAAAACAAGTCTTAAGATCAGAGATAGTTAAAACGTGCGGAAGATAAGAAAAACAGAGTTTCTTCTAAAGCTTAAGATTGTTTTAAACAGAGGCTTCTCAAAGTATCTTCTGAAGATTATCACAAAGATTATTTTCAGAACGGTTTCTGAAATACTTCAGACGAATAGAGGTTGTCTGAAGTCTGTTCCCGATTTCTGAACTGATCTCTTTCCAGACTTACTTCAGAAAATTATTTCATAAGTTCTTCAAGGAACATTCTTTGTAATGCTTCAAATGATATGAGAGACATCTCATGTTTGTTCATATGAAAGATCATTTTATTGAAATAGTTGTGTTAAGTTTATTATGAAAAATACTTTTCAATCCCCAACATAAATATGAAAACTGGAAATAAAGAGATTAAGGGAAAGAGAACTTAGGCACAAAATTTATCCTGGTTCACCCACAAACCCGTGAGCTACATCCAGTCCCAGAGGCAAACCACCACTGGATTTTCCACTATCTGAATCCACAGATACAAGTATTATTCACAGCCTCTTCAGGCCAACACAAGTATTACTTTATTTTCAACTGCCTCTCCAGGAAACTCATTGCAGTATTCTTTTACAGACAAGCCTCTCCAGGCTCAACAAGTATTCTTTGTTTTCAACTACCTCTCCAGGCAACTCTTGCAGTATTCTTTTACAGACAAGCCTCTCCAGGCTCCACGAGTACAGTCTCTCCAGACATCACGAGTACAGTCTCTCCAGACATCACGAGTGTGACACCCTTCTACCCCATACTCCTATATGTTTGATAAATTGAAACGTAGAAAAGATGATGTCCCTCGATGGGTAAAAAGGTTCACAAACGCTCTTATTCAAAACCTCATTAGTTCGAAAAAAACTTTAATTAAATAAAAATAAACTTCAAATATAATCCAAACACTTATGCAGCGGAATCTCAAAATAAAACATAAAACAACTAAACATCCTACTTGTCGTACAAGGCATCCAAAATAGTTCATCAGAATATTCCTAACTAGAAACATAATAAAGACCCCCAAAATTATACCCTGATGTCACATCTATCAGAGCACATTCCCTTTAATCAAACTCGACACCAATCATGTCCTCATCAACACCTGTAAAAATATCCACAGTAATACGGTGAGGAAAAGAATACTACCCATATATACACATAGGAGGCTACCATATCCTCACCCACATATAAACAACATCATCATTTATCATACCACCAGTACATCAGATAAACCATCAGATAACAATCATCCCAAAACTCAGCATATAGTTAAACATCTATATCAACATATATATTTCATACCATCACTCCCAATTATAACACATGCATACATCCATCATGTATTCACCAAACCCATTCATCATCATAATAGAACTCGAATATCATCATATATATCACTCATCAATACATACACCAAAAATCATTAACATTATCAAATAACTCAATTCCATCATTGAGTATTCCAAATATCACATGCACCAGCACTCATCTCATCATCTACCCAAAGATCATGACTTGGAACTCTGCACAATGAGTGCACCTTGTCAATCACTCTAGTTAGTACCAAGATAGTCTACCGGAGTCACCACACACAATCCGATAGGTTGTACCCCCTCTATGGGCCCGCACAACGACATTCGACCCTAGGTTGTACCCCCTCTATGGGCCAGTACAATTACTCCTAGGTTGTACCCCCTCTATGGGCCCACACAACTCAGTTCAGTTCCCGAATTGTACCCCCTCTATGGGCCCGCACAATCCAGGTCTCATCACACATGCTCAAAGCATTTCTCTTAAGTTGTACCCCCTCTATGGGCCCGCACAACTCAAGTAACATCATCATTAATTATATTGCATGTTCACCAACCACATGCATTCCAAATAACATAGCATATTAACCGACCATATGCATTCCAACATAACGTCAATTACATAGCATATTAACCAACCATATGCATTCCAAATAACATCAATTACATAGCATATTAACCAACCATATGCATTCCCAATAACATCAATTACATAGCATATTAACCAACCATATGCATTCCAAATAACATCAAATATATAGCATCATCAAGCATCATTAATCATCATCATCCTAAAGCATCCACAATCATTATACTCTAAACATCTAATTAATCAAGCAATCCACAAAACAATAAACATCCAACTCAATTTCATCAATAAAAACCCCAAATCTACAGCTACAGTGCGAACTAAATATCTCTCAACCTAGACTTCATATCAATGATCCAATCGTTCAGAATGAAAAACTGGGTGTTCCAAACCAGCTGTTAAAATTTCAGCCCGATCCAATGGTTAAGAATCTGCAGTCACTGTTTTACAGTCGCAACTCTATCTAAAAACGGGAATAACTTTCCTCTAGTGCGAACTAATTATATCCTAACCTAGACATCGTATCGACGATCCAACCGTTCAGAATGAAGAACCAGGTGTTCCAAACCAGCTGTTAAAATTTCAGTCTGATCCAACGGTGAACGAATCCGCAGTCGCTATTTTACATTCGCAGCTCTGTGTAAAAACGGGAATGACTTTCCTCTACCCTCTTCTTCAATCCCTACTTAATTCCTCAAGTTCCTAATTCAATTAAACTCGTTTTTACCGATTAAATTCACTAAAATCAACAATCATTCCTATAATTTCCAATAAATTTAACATCTAATCAATTATGGTTCCTTATCTCTAAACCCTTGTTTAACCCCTTTTCACTGTTCTCATTATTTTCATTCAATCCACTCAAGATTCATCAAGAATCATACAACAATCAACAATTCATAGTTTTCATCACAAAACAACACATATTCACATATTGATTTCAATTATTAATCTTTAAAGGTTATTCTCACTACCCATTCACCCCTACATGCATATACAAGCAGCACCCTCTTCCCCACCGTACCTTAAGCGAAGATCAAACTGCAACAATCTTGATTCTTGGTTCTTGATTCTCGATCACTCAGCAATCTCCTCTTGAGATGTAGTTTCTCCCCTCCTTGGTTCTTCGCTCTCCGACGATTTGAAAAATAAGGATTAGGGTGAATTGGTACCCTTTCCCTATTTAAATACTTAAACGCTTAATGGGCTTGGGCCCATCCTCTACCCACATATCCTATTTATTACTTTTATTATTTCTTATTAGATAACCCTTACTCATTAAATATTTTAATTTCATTAATATTATTTATTTATTTATTTCTTCTACTCTATTGATTAATCTTAATTTTATTTTACTTAATAAAATTTAGGATGTTACAACGAGTACAGTCTCTCCAGACATCACGAGTACAGTCTCTCCAGACATCACGAGTACAGTCTCTCCAGACACCACGAGTACAGTCTCTCCAGACATCACGAGTACAGTCTCTCCAGACATCATGAGTACAATCTCTCCAGACATCACGAGTACAGTCTCTCCAGAAATCACCAACTATTCTTTCTTCCACCAAGCCTCTCCAGGCTCTCAGACACTTATCCAAGTGTAGAGTATTCTTTCTTCCACCAAGCCTCTCCAGGCTCTCAGACACTTATCCAAGTGTAGAGTATTCTTTCTTTCACCAAGCCTCTCCAGGCTCTCAGACACTTATCCAAGTGTAGAGTATTCTTTCTTCCACCAAGCCTCTCCAGGCTCTCAGACACATAAAGTGTTTACAAATTAAACTAAGTTTAAGTTTCCACGAAACATAAACTTAATCTTTTCCTGTACTAGAGGTTAACTGAGTACTACTCAGGATAAAATGAATGAATTCTAAGTACAAGGTTAAGACAGTGATACAAGTATATAAGTTTAAGTACAATCCCTATCTCTGATGTGAGGAATAACATCCTCTGAGAATTGGCTAGGTAGATACTGACTTTAAGCTCCAGCCTTTCTCCAACCATTGGTTTCCATGGGCTACATTCTCACCCGTATCATTGGAAAAACCAAGGCATACTTGCGACTTCAAAACCATTCTTGGTTCATTTGAGATTAAGCACAGCCTGGTTGGTTGTTCAACTGAACAACTACAACTTTTACTAACTGATCAATACATCAGCAGCATGGTTGATTCTTTTTCTACTCTCTCAACTTGGTTGATTCAAGTAAGCATGGTCAACAACCAATAAGGTTTTTCTGATACATCTTGATCAACTGATTGAACCAAGTGAATGAGTTCAACATCTTCAAATTCTTCCTTGAGGCTATTTATATGTTCTGTTGGAATATAGCCGTTTGAAGATGATTCATAATACCGTTGAGATAATTGATGATGTGGCTCATATAGCCGTTGTGTAGTAATGTCTCAAACGGTTGCTTCTCCTTAAGCAAATAAGTGTTCAGACAATCCTGTTCTGACACTTCTGTAGATGAGCTCTTTTAGAGAGATTTTCTTGATATTGTTTTGCATGTTCTCTCTCTTGATTTCCTTTTGCTTTTCTTCAGTTGTCTTCTGATTTCTTCTGCGTTCCTCAGCTGATTTCTGATTTCTTCTGCTTTTCTTAGGAGTGTATATGAGGAGATATCTGTTGGATTTGTCCTTTTGCTTATTTTGTATATGCTCATTTTCTGTTTGCTTCCTAACACCATTTCTTCTTTCTTCTTTGAGTGAGGTGTCTTGTCGAATAGTTGTTGTTGCAGTTTCTTCTTTGAATAAAGACATATGATATTATAGTCGTTGAATCATATAGTCTTAGCTTCTGTATTGATTTCCTCAATGTTGAAATCTGTTCCATGCACTTAGAGAGCTTATATGTTCAGACAATTAATTTCTTCACATATACTCAAATGCTTGCTTTTATCTCATTGTAATTTTATCAGCTTCAACATGTGCTCATCTTATATAATTGTTTCAAGCTTATGTTAATTCTCCAGCTTGAGATGCTTTCAATAGGCTCTTTTCTTCAGATAATATATTTCTTCTTTTCTTCAGACCATTGCTGCTCTGTTCTTCTTTGCATTTTCTTCTTCTGAGATATAGATGAATAAAGATGTTGAATTTTAATATGTTTTATTCAAACATTTTTCTGGTTGCTTTTACTCAGTCTTCTGATCAGTTCTGGGCAGTCAGCAGGTGCAGGTGCAGTAGGTCTGCGCACACAAAAATGCCTTTTGTTGCAGGTGCACCAGGCATTGCAGAGAGTCTTTACAGAGTTTCCTTATTTGTGCAAGACTTTGATCAAGGCATAAAAACATGTTTAGCTTTTATACTGAAATAAGTGTACTCCATTTTGGTAGAGTGTGCTTTACCCTTTAGCAACGTCTTCAAGAGATAAATTCTTGATTCTGTTTGTAGGCTTCTTCAGATAGTCTTCACGTCTTCATACGGTCTTCACGTCTTCAGATGGTCTTCACGTCTTCAGATGGTCCGCACACTTCAGACAGCTTCAGCACTTCAAACGGCTTGCGCACTTCAGACAGCTTCAGCACTTCAGACGGCTTGCGTTCTTCAGACAGCTTCTATGCTTCAGACGAGTTGCGTTCTTCAGACAGCTTCTATGCTTCAGACGAGTTGCTTACTTCAGACAACTTCTTTATATTAAACCCTGCATTTGTTCTTCTGATCCTGATCTTCTGATTCTGATTTTGTTCATCAAATCTTCTTCTTCTTCTAATGAATATTTCAACCTGAAACACAATCAACAAACCAATACATTTCTCAGTAGAATCTGTTTATATAATCTTATTTGTTCTTATTATGTTCTTATATGTTCTTTATATACTCTTATTTGTTAATCATTAAAACTAAAGGATATTAAGTCTTTGAGTCAAGTTTGAATGCTCAAACTGATTAACAGACTTCACACAAATGTGGTGGAACTCATGAAATCACAAAAAGTGTATTAAGAAGAGTGTGTCAAAAAATATGTTGCGAGCATTTTTTATTTGAATTAACCTTTTCCGAACTTGTCATTTCTCTCTTTATTAGTCCCTAAACTAAACTATTTGTATAAGTAATCTTTGAACATTCAAACATCTATCATGTTGGTCTTCCAAGTTTCATACTATCTTGTCACGTTGGTCCTTAACAAATATCAATTTGATAGATGTCATGGAAGTTAGAGAACTACTTATATAATTAATTTAATTTGAGTATTAATAAGGTGAGAAATGACATATTCCAAGACAAAATTGAGGGTTTACTCTTTTTTAATTTTATCTTTAAAAATGTTATTTAAAATATTAAAATTAAAATATATTTAAAATGGGTGGGGATCAACTTACTCCAGGAGTAACTCTTGGTAAAGTTACTCCGTTTTATAACTTCTTATAAACATTGAATTTCATGAATCCAACCGTTATATTAAAAGTTTTCATTAACTAGATCAAACCTACAAAGTTTCATAAAATTTTAAAATTATTTGATACTTCATCAAATCACTTCAGTTTAACATATAATATACTTTTTAAAATATAAGTAAATGTCTACTATAAGATTACATACCTATGAATGTCCAATTGATCTAAAATTTGATGCGCATAATCATCATATTAATATCACATAATTCAACGGTTAGATTTGTTGAATTCACATTCTATATGTAGTTATTAAGCGGAGTAACTTTATCAAAGTTACTCCTGGAGTAAGTTGATCCCCACCCATTTAAAATTATATTAAAAATACTTATTTATTTTGAAAACAAACTTACTTTAATTTTCCGTAAAAAAAAAAACTTACTTTAGATCTTCTTGAAACATATCAAACATAAGGTATGATATTTTTTTAAGTCCCGATTTATGCACACCAAACAGTGATACCACACTCTCACTACATTATTTTTTTCTTTTCACACTCTTTTTTTCTTTTCGCACACCCTTTTCTAAATATTTTTTTAAAAAACTGTTTTTTATCTCTTTTCTTATGAAAAAAATAATTTTATATTTTTATTTTATTATTATATTTATTTTTATTTATTTATCTCATCAAATAAAAATATAGATAAAGAAATACAATTAAATGATTATATAAAAATTATGTTAATTAACCTCATTTACAAATATATTCACCGTTTCTGTTAAAATTAGCCAAATATCCCACTCTGTTAACCAAATATCTCACTTTGTTAACCACCAATGTATACACCATTAACATCATTTACAAATATATTCCCCGTTTCTGTGCACACAATTAACCTCGCAAATTCAATTAACCAAATATCTCACTCTGTTAACCAAATATCCTACTCTATTAACCACCAATGTATACTCCATTAACCTCATTTACAAATATATTCACCGTTTCTGTGCACACAATTAACCTCACAGATTCAATTAACCAAATATCTCACTCTGTTAACCAAATATCCCACTCTGTTAACCACCAATGTATACACCATTAACCTCATTTACAAATATATTCACCGTTTCTGTGCACGCAAATTAACCTCACAAATTCAATTAACCAAATATCTCACTCTGTTAACCACCAATATATACACCATTAACCTCATTTACAGATATATTCACCGTTTCTGGCCACATAATTAACCTCGTGTTAATAGGAGTTGCAATAACCAAGAATCCTACTCTATTAACCACACAAGGAAACACTATTAATCTCATTTTTTAACATATTCACCGTTTCGGGACACATAATTAACCTTGTGTTAATTAACATAATTTTTATATGATTATTTAACTGTATTTTCTTTATCTATATTTTTATTTGATGAGATAAATAAATAAAAATAAAAATAATAATAAAATAAAAATATAAAATTTATTTTTTTAATAAGAAAAGAGGTGAAAAAACAGTTTTTTAAAAAAATATTTAGAAAAGGGTGTGCGAAAAGAAAAAGGGGGTGCGGAAAGAAAAAGGGGTGCGAAAAGAAAAATTAATGTGGTGAGAGTGTGGTATCACTCTTTGGTGTGCATGAAACGTTATTGTTTTTTTTTTTTTTCCTTAACATTACATTCGTTTGATGAGAAGTTTACTTCGGATTCATGAATTTTCATTTCAGGATCTAAAGTAAAACCGAGTAACGTAAGAAGGAAGGACAAAGGAAACCCAGTACTTTTGGAATCTGGTTCTCATCTCCAACGCCATTCTATTCTCATCACATCGCAGTGTTCTCTCTCCACCATTTCCATTCTATAGAGTATGTATATCATCTTTATTCCAGTTGTTCTTGCTGTTCATGGATCAATGCTTGCTTGTTTGTCTGTTTCTCATGAAAGCTGGCATAAAAGATTTTGATTTTATTGGAAAATTAGCAAATGGGTATCCTTCTTTTTTCAACTCAATTTCAGTTGCTAGGGTGGTCCTACTTTTGCATTTGCAGTGTTGGTCCCCGCTATTTTCTACCCTGTTGGAAGAGATCTGTTATGCTTTGTTTATTCCATGCCTTGCTTCAGTGAACTTGTCAATGTTTTTTTAACTAAGCATATCGAAGGGTGTCTCATCCAGTAATTCGTGGTCCCCAAAACCTTGTTCATGTGTATTTTCTGATCTGTCTCCTAATTTTTCCCAATCTCAGTAGATATATATACATTTAGTGATGGGAAGAGGATCTGATAGAATATAGAACACCACGTAGCTGTAAGCAAATTTTAAGCTTTTGATGTGTTATAAATGCAATCAACTTTGAATTTGATTGGTTTTTGATATTTCTCACAGTTAATGACTTCAAAGAATCCTGCCTTTATAAGTTTACATTGCTCCCGTGAAAGTTCTGAATTTTCCCCCCTTAATTTCATATTCTTAAGTTTGTCTGCTAGGAACAAAGAAATTAATATTTGTATCCTTGATTTTTTGTGGCTTATATGTAGATTTGATTTCTGCTAAGCTGTTGCTAATGTATTTGTTTGGTTTTGACCATGTTATGTGCAGCATAGCGAAAAAATGTCGGGGACTGTCTTCACTCCTGCACTGGAAGAACTTGAGCATGTAAAATCTGAGCAAGGAGAAATTCTGACCAAGCCTTTCTTGGAATCATGCAAGCACATATTACCTGTTATAGGTGCATGCTCTTGGTCCCTTGGTAAAAGAAAAGAAAGCTGCGATGTTGTTGGACATTTTCCAGAGTGTTTCCTTCAATTTTTTTCTTTTGTTTTTTATGGCAAGGGACAAATCCAAATATCCTTTTGTATAATTTGCAGTGTGTTAAATATTATATTTGCTAGATCTTAATGAATTGTCCCCTCTTTGAGCAAAGTAAGATGCATAAAAATTAGGTTTTCCATTGTGGACTCCTTTTCTCTTGATCCCGTTCTCACAGCATTCATCACTAAGATATTTTTTCATCACAAAAATTTAGAAAATATTTTTTATTGCTTTTAATATTTTTTTTCTTGGTCACTCAGGTATCTATTTCTTTTATTTATAAGGACAAAATTCACTAAAAAGAGAAAAGGAGTACAAAACAATATTATCTGCAATCCTTCTAGAGCTAAAACTTGTTTATGCCTTTTAATGTATAGAAGTAATTTTTATATTACAGTCTAACTCTACTACTTAAACACATGCAACACAATACATTGTGAACCTTTGCTTCTTGGTTCGGTGCCTGCTTAAGCATCAAATGTGTGATATGAATACCTGTACCATGGTTAGAAGAACTAATGCTTTTCTTATGGCAGATAAGTTCGGAGCTGCTATGGCCCTTGTTAAATCTGACATAGGTGGTAACATAACGGTATGTTTGTGTCAACTGCTCTGCCTGACTCTTATGTGAACATATGAGCATCATATGCTTTCTTGCAGCTTTGCATGTATTTATCTTTTCTTCTTAAGATAACATGGTGTAGCTATGTTGTGGTGTTGGGTTGTGATTCATTTTGTTTCCATTCGTTGTTTTCTATCTGACTAGCATAAAAATTCTTATGTTTAAACTTTTTTAACAATTTTTGGTATGTACATGTACCTAAATATTGTTGGGATCATATACTATGTGTTCTCACTCTATACCATATTGATTTTCATGGCAGAGATTGGAATCTTTATATTCCTCCAATACATCCAGATTTAATTGCCTGTACAGTTTGGTACAAGTAGAGATTGAAACTAAAACTGCTAAATCATCATCCAGTTGTACCAATGGACTTCTTTGGCTTACAAGGTAATGAACACCATGCAGTGTCCATTTAACTCGAGTTTCATATTGGTATGACATTCCCCAACCTATTATTTGGAGAATATTTTCTATAATATGTAATAGGGTTAACGAAATTTTGTTTCAAGCATAGATTGTGTTGTGCATGAAGTTAATGAATGGCCAACAGGATAAAGATTAGAAGAAAAAAAATATTAATATATGCATCTAATACCAGACGCAACTTTCTGGAAGAAATCTCATAAGTCATAACAGTCATTTGGGGCGTGCTTTCCAAAAATTGGGATCAGAATGCATCATGAAACTAGCCATAATCAATAGAGGCAATATAAGAATATTAATGTGTGTGTATGTGTGCATAATCTATACATGGATGGCTATTGCACAAGGAAGTGTGACATTACAAACTGCCATGATTATTGATGGAAAACCAGAGAAAATGAAAAAAAAAAAGAAGGTACTATTCTGTATCAGCATGTTTCAGTGATTACAATCACCACCGGAGCCTAGGGTTCCTATAGAGATTCCTTACAAGAGGAATTATGCTCTCAACAAGAAAAAACAAACTACTGATCTGATTTTTCCCTCTGTTACCATGCCTTCCTAGTATCACGCTCCCACTCTAACTAACTCATACAATGAATCACACATCTGCCCCCTTACTTTTCTTCTATGTTAAATATACCCTCCATATTTTTGTCCTGTCACCAGAGCCCAATAACTGATCCCCTTCCTTTCTACACTCAACTCATCACTATAACTCACGATTCCATCAATTATCTAAGCAACTCATTTTGTGGATCAGCAAAGACCAATCCTGGTTCTTTTTTCTAAATGATCAAAAGCCTAAACTCATTTCTTGTCTGTTTGGAATAAATGGTAAACTAGAGCTGAGGACGGAAGCTTTAGAATTGCTTAATTTCTGATTAAGTAGAAGTAAAATGTAATAAATATATGGAATGGAAGTTCAACAAGACACACATCAGCAATAGCTTGGCGATGAAAATTAAGGATCATGTCATACCACCAGTCACATGATTTAAGTACCTTGGATCTACCATACAAACTACAAAGTAACAAGAAATTGAGGGAGATGTAAATTGCATGATTCAAGTTGGGTGGATGAAATAAAGAAATGTATACTAATTGTGATCAAAGGAGCCTATCAAGCTCAAAGGAAAATTTTATCCTATAACCATAAGACTAGTGATGCTTTTTGGTATTGAATGCTAGGAAGTAAAGTGCCAAAAAGTGTATAAGCTAAGTGTTGCTGAAATGAGAAAGTTGCTGCCTTGTGGGAGATGAGTAGACATACAAGAAAAGAGAAAAAAAAAAATCTAGATTGAATGTGTTAGGGAGAAGGTAGGAGTAGCACCTGAGGGAAAGGTGTTAGATTCTAGCCTAAGATTGTTTGGCCATGTGAGAAGTAGACCAATAGAAGCTCTTGCAAGAAGATTTGATCAGATGAAGACCAATAGAAAACCAATAAATGGAGGCAGAGGAAGACCAAGAAAAACATTGAGAAACCATTACAAGAAGACAGATCTAAATGGCCTTTTTGAAGACTTGGTTTTTGAGTTTTGTGACACTATACAATGATGTTATTTGATCATGTAGCCTAACCCACCTAATGGGAAAAAGCTTTTGTTGTTGTTTTGCATCTTTCAACACTATAATGGATCCTTTTCACTAGCTTCAATTAGCTTTTTATCTTTTATTTTTTTTAGCTTATCAAGCTTCTGCAAGTTCAGCTTATCTTTTTCAATGTGTTGAGGCATTAATGTGATAATCTTAATAATTTTTATTTGGTGGCTGGAGACCTTAGCTAATGATTATTAGTTGCCATTATTTGTTCATGCATTAATATTTATGATGCATTAATTTCTCTAACCCGAATATCTTCAGAGCAATGGATTTCTTGGTGGCTTTGTTCCAAAACTTAATCGAGCATGATGATTGGTCAATGTCACAAGCCTGTACAGATTCCTATAACAAGACTCTGAAGAAGTGGCATGGCTGGCTTGCTAGTTCAAGCTTCACTGTAATGTTCTTTTGATGCTTTGTTGATATAGTCTTGAAACTTCTTTATAGTTACAGTATTTATTCAAGCTTCACTGTAATATAATGTTGCTTCATATTGATCTAATAAGTCTGTAGAATGTCAACGGATGGACCTTGAAATAGCTGTCCAAGGAAATGCATTGAGTTTACTATTTGCATCATTGTGCTGTCAATTCTCTATAATCTTTTCTCTTTTACGTATGAATGCTTCATATTCTAATACAGTATGAAATATGAGTTAAACTATTCAGACTTTATTTGTCTTAATCTTCTATAATTTAGGCATGCGGCATATCAGGGTTACTGAATAAATGAGCTGAAAGATGTTGTGATAATGAAATCATTTAAATACTGACTTAAGCATTTTAATCTTATTGTTTTCTACATAGTAGTCCATTCAACTTAGATCTAAGCATTTACACACCATGCAGTTTTCCCTTGTCTCTCCATCTCTATCATTGTTCCTTCCCTTGTGTTTCTCTGTTATTTGTTTTTCTATCTAGGATGGGATAGTATAGTACATGGAACTGAATACGCATTTGGGATGCATTAAATATTTGACCTACAGGTAGTCATGAAGCTTGCTCCTGATAGGAAGAAGTTCATGGAGGTGATAGGAGGCACTGGTGATATCCATGCTGACATCCAGAAATTTTGTACAACCTTTTTTCCTCTCCTTGAAGAAAATCACAAATTTCTGGTAAGATGAACCTCTCACCACTTGCCCAATCCTAGTGGCTTAAAGCAATATCTATATTGAATTAAAAAGATTTGAATATAGTGTCATTATTATAGCTTATTCCATTAAACCCCCCACCCCACCCCACCCCACCCCACAATTTCCATGAGAAAGATTACTTTATAACAGTTTAAAGGAGAATGGAAACGAGTACTGTAAAGACACTGGTTAAAGAAACGAAAATAGAAAGTTTTTATTGGGTTGTATACCATTTAATATTATAAATCCAATGAATGTCGTGATTTCCAATAAAACATTCTATTTATGAGTTACTTAACTAGGGCACTTGTTAGCAAGACCCTAGTTTTAAAAGTATGTAATTTACTTGGTATTGACAATATGTGACATCAAATCATCAATTCAAAAGTTTTTAAAAATTAAGTAACTATAGAATGACAAGTTGTTAAAAAGTAACTAAATCATTTTGCAAGAATTTAGGTCTTTGAGGGTAAAATTGTGAAGTGAAGAAAAAAAGGATAATATGGTGGACATCAAAATGATGGACGACTATATATAATGTAAATAGAATGATGTTAGTTGGGTTACTGAAAGAGGTGGGGGTGAATCTTTTTCTTAGTGCATGTCCAAATTAGCAATTTTAAACTAAAAATTTTTGCTCTAGAACTCAATAAACTTGCTCTTTTGGCACAGGCTCGTTTTGGCTTGGATGATATGAGGGCATCATGAGTCACGGATTCATGGTCAGAAATTCCTGATGAGATGGCTGTTGCATGAATTCATGGTGAGAAGTTCGTGATGAGTGGCTCCTGCATGCTCACTCTCATTTCTTATTGAGTCTACAAACTCCATGTTTCACCTTTGGCAGCCAGATCAATTAGCATGATAAATAAGCATTGTCTTAAATGTGCCGCTAATTACTCTATAAATCCTTATCATGTTACTATCAAATAGTTTATTATCATGTGGCTAAGGCTACGGGTAATTAAGTGACTTGATTTCTGCAATACCGTGTAGAATCTTGATGAATGGGTAAGTATACTGTATACAGTTTGGTTTGGCTAGAACTAAAGTTATTCGACTTTGGTTTAGTGTATGCTTGTTTTTGTTTGGTTATAAAAATATCATTATTCAATCACAAAATTATAAAATCTGTATCTATATCTATTCATATATATAAAAAAGTAAAATTCATTTGAGTTATACATTAATGAAAATACTATAATATATATATATATTAATTTTATTAAAATACCTAATATATTTCGTACATGCTTTTAAAATTGATATATATATATATATAAATAATATTACATATTAAAAATATATTTTTAAAAATACAAATTTGTGTTTTTTTCACTTTATAATATATATAACTAATTAGTTTTAATAATCAATTTTTGTACATCTTGGAGAATGCTAACATATGATATCTAAATTTATAAAATAGTGTAATGTGAAAGTATATTATAATATTTAAAAAAAATTAAACACTAGATCATGTGTTGTGTTTTAAAACATTAATGTATTGTGTTTTGATTTAATTAAATTGTTATCTCAATAAAATTTAATAATTATATTTCGTGACTTTGGAGTAAATTTTCAATTGATTTATAATTTTATTTAATTAATTTTTTAATGAGTTATTAATTTTTCATTTAACTAAATCGCGGGTAACGAGCGCGGATGTGAACATATAGGTGCCTAGCGGGTACGAGGATGAGCATTAAAATCGCTGCCCATGTAGGTACATGTGCGGGTACGAGCTTTTTTTAAAAACGCGAATATGGGGGCGAACACTATGGGTACTTGAAGACAAAATCTATTAAGTATCGGTACTTGAAGATAAGATCATGATCCTTTACAGTTTGACAAATAACTGCACGAGATGCAACCTTAACCAGAAAATTCTAGCCTTTCTTCGTTTTATTACTATTTTTCTTTTAACGTATACAACTAGTTTTTTTAACGACTGAGATTATCTGTAATTATTTTACTATTATAGATGATCATGATCCTTTGGGATAACGGAGAGTGAGTTGAGTTTTAGATGTTTCATACTTCAAAAAATGTATATTAATTAGTTTTATGTAAGCAATAAAAGCAAGTTCAGTTTCACCTCGTTTCAGGGGTCCATTTAGTCAACAAGATGAGTTCCAATTCATTTTAGGTACCCACCTTGTCAAGTATACGTTTACTTTCTCATTTACGTCACATGAATTACCTAGCATTACACACCATAAAAAATTTAAGAAAAGAAACCAAAAAAATAATATGAAATGAAATTTAGAATAGAGGATCAACCCAAATTAGTTAATTATTAGTAAAATTTTAATCACAAGAAATGAAATATGTAAAGCATAAGCTATGTAGTTTGGGTATTTTGATAAGAAAGAGAAATGTAACATGGGTTCCACAAATCACATAAGCAAAAAAACAATTTTAGTAATTGTATTTTTATTTTACTAGTTTGTTGGAAAAAATATTAAATAAAAATATATTTTGTTTAATATTAAAGAAAAATATATTTTATTTAATTAAAGAAAAATATTAAAGAATTCCTCTTAATGTATGTAATATTTTTTACTTTTTTAAAGTTTGGGACATTACTAAAACAAGAATAACATTCTATCACTATATAACTTTATGTATAGAATGTATTTTTAAAGGTAGATAGAGGAAACTCAGACTCAAAAACCCTATCTAAAATGAAAAAAATAAAGTTAGGACTTTATATAATATAAAATTATAAGTAATAAATATTATATTTATATATAAAGCACAGGCCGGGTAACTCGAAGGTTAACTTGAACCCGTCCTCAACCCGATGTCGAATAAAAAAATGAGACCCGATTTGGTTTTATTCTTTCTTGTAGGACATGATCAGACCCGACTCGAATAGGACGAGTCCAAGAGAAATACCGGGTCTTGAACACCCCTAAATGCTACAAGAGTTTACTTAGATGGGAATTGACACAATCATGTGATATCAAATAAAAGAAAAATGCAAGACGAGTTTCACCGCCTATCTGGGTTAGACATGTGTTTACTCTTTCATTTTAGCTAGTAGTACCTTATAGTTTTCCAAGCTATATAACACAAAAAAAAAATGATAAGAAAAGAAAATTATGATAAGGAACACAAGTAAACAAAATATTAAATAGAGAATTATCTCAAATTGACTAAATATTTACCACTAATATTTATATTGAGAAGTGTTGACAACTATAACCTACACAAATCAAGTGATATTTGTTGTGAGAGAAGTGTAGGACCGAACCCACAAATTATGTAGATGCACATGGGTTTGATTGACCCACCCAACCCGACCCAATCCAATCAATATTTAATGGGTTGGGTTGGGTTATTAATTAGGTAACTTTGGGTTAGGTAAGCCTAGACCCGGTTAGATTTGGTTGGGTAACAAATCTGGGTATTTATAATATGAATAACCCGACCTAATCCGAACACAATATAAAAAAATAGTATACTAATACTATTACTTGGCATATGTTTTCAGATTCAAGATTAACAAACACAAACACAACAAATCCACATTAGGGGAAAATAGCCCTGGAACTAAAGTGTTGTTATTGTTGCCTTTCTTCGCCATAATCGTCTCTCTGCATTTGGTCTCTCTCTAGTCTCCATTGTGATATTGTACTCCGATCTCCCTCCTTCAGGCCCTCCCACTATCGCAAATCTCTACAACCGCACGACCTTTGTCTGCTCTGCCCGTCGACGAGGAAGTCCGTCGTACCTCCCCCTTTTTTCAGTTTCTAGTTCCCTCTTCTTCTCCATTTGTCCACTCTACCTTACCTTCCCCCTCTATATGATACTATTTCAGTGTTGCTTTCTCTCCTTTATTTGTTTTTCACTATAGTTTGGATTTTTTTTAGATATTGAATTGAAGATGTGAGGTGGAAGGGGATATTTTGTGGTCATATATATTAAATTAGGGAAATGCTAACGAGTGCCCTTAAGGCACTAGTAAAGGAACTAAAATTAGAAAAAATTCATTGGATTGTGTAGCATTTAATACTGTAAATGCAATCAATGTAATGATTCTAATAAGGAATTTCTATATATAGATTCCTTAACCAATGCCCTTAGGGCACTCATTAGGAGGACCAATTAAATTATATGGTATTGTATCCATTCAGCCTTTGGTATGTATTTGGAGGGTAAGTTTGATTAATTTGATCAACTTAATTAAAAAATTTGGAAATCGAGCTGGTCTAATTTTAATTTTTAAAATTTATAAAATAATTATATGTCCAAATAAAAAAAAGATGGAAAATATCGATTCGGGTCAATATCCCCAAAAATGATACCCAACCCGAATAAAAACTTGATTGGATTGGGTAAAAAAATTACAAATTTGATCCAATTCAACCTGGTAGGCAGCCTTTATAGGATGAAAGGAAATAAATCTTCTAACCATGAAATTTTGACAAAACAAACATCATGTCAAAATTTGTATTTTCATCTTTAAAATGTGACATGATTCATTTTTAACATCCCATTAATGTAAGCTAGGTGATATCAAATGAAAAAAATAAAATAAAATGGATGCCACTATTGGGATTTACCAATTATAAAATCCACTTTCCTATAATTGATTGAGCTACCCTGTCTAGATAGATCAACACTTTTTTTCCAAGTACATTAAATATAACAAGTACTTAGGTAAATTTTAGCGATCACCTGAACTAATCAAACAAATAACTTTTTTATAACTATAGTATAACTTCACAACTTGTATTATTGAAATTCCAATAGGAAAAATAATCTCAATAAATTAATTCAAAAACAAAAAAAACTTATGAAATATTAAAAACAAATATGTAAACAAAAGAAAAGGACATTAAAAAATGGTATGAAAAGGATTGGAAGTCACAGCACCAATTAAACGATTGCATCAAAAATTTGTAATTTACAACTTATAAAATAAACAACAATTACTTTCGCTTGTTGGCTCCCTAAGTTTTGTGAATATGATGATGAGCATTACTTTCTCTCTCACTCAAATTTAAACTATATTGGGCCCTTGACACTATCAGGCCCAGACTCAGACCCGAAATCCGAAAGAGAGATTTCAGTTAACGAATCTCCTTTGGATGATCTTCTGGATGAAGGTTTTTGCACTGAACCATCTTCAGAGTTCTTCGATTTCCTCCGATGAGAGTGTTTGCTACCTGACGGTGGAATATCTTGCGATGGCGACTCAGAGCCATGGTTTGAGCCACGACGGTGTCGCCTATGTCGAGAACCACCCGATGATTCATGCACCGAGGAGTCCGAGGATGGGTCCGAGGATCGATGGTGGCGACGCGCGTGCTTCTTCGTTGTGTTGGATTCACTATCTATTGATTGGTGTCTTGACTTCGGAATCAAATGTCGAGCCTTAGACGATGCTTCTTTCGAATTTGATGAATTGTTGTTAAGTTCTGCAAAAGGAAAACATTCACTTTATGATTAAATTTAAAGAAATAAACTAAGACCATTTTTTTTAGAGTACAATCACTATAATCATAATCAATAAAATACTTAGCATGTACTCCCACCATTTTATTTGATCAATCGTTAAAGAATTTTACATATAGATTAAGAAGAACATTAAATAACTCAAAAGATATTAAATTTACTAAATTATCCTTATTAATTTCTTACATTCTCTTTTTCATTTTACATAAATATATTAATGAATAGTTAGTATTAGTGTGATGCACAATTTTTCAAATTGTCTTTTCATAAAAATGGAAAGATAAAGATGGAAAATTGATATTAATGCTCACCTAAAAATAAAAGAATAATCCATGTTATGAAAAGAAGTTTTTTTTTTTAAAATGACCAATAAAATGAAAGAATATTACTTGAGCTTTTAATTTATTATTATACCTATAAATAATATGTTAATGTAAGAATTACTTTAAAAATCAGTAGATCAAAATAAAGTTATTTAGAGAAAGTGATAAATGTGAAGAAATTCGGTACCTTGATTTAATCTAACAAATTCTAACACTTTTTATCATATAAACTAATTTCATTGTTAAAATATATATTTTAGATATTTATGTCATAATTTTTTATTTTATAAACTAAAATTATCAATGACACTATTATTTAATACAATTTAAATCATGAAAAAATAATTACGTAAACTTTCTTATATATATATATATATATATATATATGGAAGGGTGTGTTGTAATTATTAAAATAATTTACCTGAGACATTCTTGGTTAAGAGTTAGGATGAAATTTGTATTAATTCCAATGCAAGATGGGTTAATGAACCACTTTTTTGTTAGAGATATTGTATTATGAGTTAGGGTATCGTTGCAATTATACCCTCTTTAATGAATATGTTTTGGCTAATAAAAAAAAACAAAAATTTATGGATTTAATGTATATATATTAACAATGTAAAAAAGTTTTACATTGTCATCCAATAATGTGTTATCACATCATTTAATGAATTCCACATTATCGAATGACACTGTAAAATTTTTTTACACTGACAACGTATACTAATTAAACTTAATTTATAAGCACTTTTATATTTAGAAATTGTTAATACATACCACTATAGGTGTTAGAAAATGTATCAATAATTTTACCACTCAAAACTTACTTGAATATTTGTAGTTACCTTAAATCATTAACATTATGGGTGAAATAAACAATAATTAAATATAAAGTTTATATATGATGATATCACTTATTATTTCTACCTTTTTCTTAACATGCTCCTTTAGCAATTGCTTTTTTCTCACATTTTAACTCAATTAAATCAGAATGAGAAAGAATTATGATTTTTTTCCTATTTTTTGTTCTATTTTTTGTATTATTTCTTTCTCCCGTTAATGCAAACATTATATTTAAGGCACATAGCATAATTGGATTAAATATGTTTTTAGTCTTGAAATATAGTTAAGATTTGATTTTAATTTTTACAATTTAAAATTGGTGATTTTGGTCCTTCAAAAATTAAAAATACACCCATTTAATCCTTATTGTATAATTTTACTACAGATTTTGTTACAAATTAGCTACAAATTATTATCAATAAGGATTGAAAGGAGGTATTTTTATTTTTTAAAAAACTAAATCCACCGATTTTTAATTATAAAAATTAAAAATAAATCTCAACTACAGGACTAAAAATATATTTAACTCTATATATTAGAATTTCAATTGATTCAAGTGATAAGGAGTTTAATTTACCGCCTTATATATGATCCATTAGCCACATCTAAATACAAAGAGTCTTAAACAATTGAGAAAAAAAGGCATAAGGCATATGGGTGTATTCCTATAAGCTATTATCTGGTTTTGATTCTCTTGTGCATTAAAAACGAAAAATTTAATGATAGGACATTCATATATCTAAGGGTGTAGTGTGTGTGACTATCCTATTAGCAAGGAAAAATACTCTCAGTATATTCACAATTAATGCTGTGTTAAGAGAAATATATGCAAACCTTCAAGCGTCTCGGTAGCATTTGCTGTTCCTGATGAGGGGTCTTTTGTTGACTTGTACTCGGTCATCTGCGTCAGTTTTCAAATTGCACACAAAATAATGCTTCTTGAGAAAGAGTCATAATTATAAACTAAATAAAAGGTAAGATATAGGAGAGGA
Organism: Sesbania bispinosa; assembly: GCA_026901365.1. NCBI lineage: Eukaryota > Viridiplantae > Streptophyta > Magnoliopsida > Fabales > Fabaceae > Sesbania > Sesbania bispinosa. Next base: position 835,094 of record QLOH01000048.1, on the reverse strand, counting down.
TGAGAATAGTACCCAGCTTGGTGCATTTGCTGATGGATCATCTGATCCAATATGAGCCACATGCTTTACATCTGTTGGGAACCCAATTTCAATTTCTTCTTCTTTCTCATCTGCAAATTTATTGCCATTTATTCACTAACTCACAATTTGCAATTTGAACTTTCACTTTGTAAGCATAACTAAACTAACAATAAGAAAAAAAACAGGTTTTTCATGGTTATGATTAAAAACAGAGAAGCATAGAAAAATAAAAACTAACATGCACCACTTAAACCTATGTCATTGATAACAAAACAAACAAGTTTATAGGCGTTTATATTGGTGATGCTTTACACAAAACAATGCTTAAGAAACCAAGTTTTCAACATCAATCAAAAGATAGCGAAATTCTAACAAAATTAAACAATTTTAAGTTAAACATAGCAATATATACCTAAACTCCAAATCAAAATTCTGAACCTCTATCAGCATTTCTTCCTTCGCCTTTCTTACATATACACACACATATGTATACATAAGGAAAAAATATATAGAGAGAGATGTTTAATTAATTTAATAAGTAATAAAATTCATTACTTGCATGGGGCTAAGAAAAATGTTACTTAATTTCCATTTCAATTTCTCTGTGACAAAGGGGATTGCACTTACCAAATATTTGGGATATGTATCTAAGTCCTTTAAGGAGGCCTTTCACCTTGGTCGACATTAATGCTTATAGATGAAGCACGTTGATATATTTGCACCAGAAACCTTGCACTTAAAAGAAGCTGGTGCTTTAAATCTTCAATGGTACCGACTAATACTTCCTGAAAGAAGAAGTAATCCAAATGATCACATAAGAAATCTTCTTTGTACCAATCAATCATTTGGCCATATTGCTTGATGACACGCAATAAATTGAACTAAGCCATTTCTCCCAAACCCCATTTATCAATTAATTAATTAATTAGTCTTCATTTGTTTGCTTTCTTGGACAAAAACAAAAGAAGTTCTGTTCATGTTTCTTTTTCATTGTTCTTAACTACTTCCAGCAGGGGAAATGATTCATGATGGAAAATATGAGTTGGAAAAATAAAAAAATTAATTAACTAATAAATAAAAGAAATGATAAAGATCTAGATTATTACAACAAAAACATGCACCTACCTGGCTGGCTACCTTGATCAAATTATTGGCCCTCCCTAATGTAAGAGAGAGTGAAGAAGAACACATGCATATATCAAGTTGGCAAAGTGGGAGAGAAGTTATGCGGAAAAAGGGATCATTTGCTTGCTTCTTGGTTGGTTGTATAGGAGAATAAACCAACCAAGAAGAGGGAGACTTCAGGGTAGAAAATCTCAAAAGTGAAAACACAAAGAGCAATGGTTTTTGATTCACCGCCCCCTAACAGATTCAGAGTCAAATCAAAACCAGTAGCTCAACGTAATTTTAGGTGAAAATCCAGATATGTCGCACTACAATTTTCAGGGGCAAAGGCTATATTTGGACCTAGTGTTTTTTATTAAGCTTTTTACTAATGAAGGCACGAGAAAGAAGGTTGACAAATGATCATTGGTGAACCACAAAAAAGTTCAATTCATTCTGTTATTACAAACATTATTAGTAAACAAATATATTTTGGGTCGGTCTTACTCGCTTAGAGTTGGGTTGACTTTGCTAAAAGTTAGCATATATGATCATCCTATCAATATCATTTTATTAAGTGACCGAAGGTTTTGAGTATGTTTAATAAAATTAGCTAAAAACTGAAAATTTAAATGAAAGTTGAAAGTTGAAAAGTTATGGGTTGTTTTGGGCGGTTACGAGTTTTTATGATCAGTTTTTGGTTTTTAATAAATTTTAATAAAAATTTTACAACTCAAAACTGAAAACTAAAAATCATTAATATCATTTTTTCATTTTTAGCTAGTTCAACAACTAGTTTTACTAAACTAAACACTTTCAATTAAATCAACTAGGGCCACGTTTGATTAGTAAATAATGATCAGTGAGAGTTGTGGAGAGATGAAATTGCAAAATATTTTTAGCCGATAGCTGAAAAAAGGAGTTTTTTTAAGAAAGTTACCTCAAGTAGCTTCTAAAAAAGCTAGTAAAAATATAATAGCTATTTAAAAAATTTACCTTGTCAAATAATGATAAAATAATTTCAGTTATCAATTTCCACTTTCATATATATAGTTGAAATATCTTACCAAACACACTTTAAGTTTGGATATCTACTTTTTAAAACTAAAAAACCATGACACTTAACATAAGAGGATTAATCGAGTGAGGATATGAGGATTTCATTAGTTAGCTCTTGTAATTTACTTCTGGGAGGTGTTTTTGGTTATTTGGTTTTTTTGTGGTCCACTGTTTGGCGTGATTTATTGTTGCTATTGATAGGAGACGTAGTTCTATGATTATGTGTTCATATTTTCTTAGTAAAATAAGATGGATGTGTAGGAGCAGCAGTAGGATAGTAAAGAGCAGTGGATGAGTATCATGGGTTCTTCCATGGACCATCCCAGAGATACCCAGAGAGAGTATTGAGAAAACTCATATAGTATTTGATTAAAAGATTCTGAAATGAATACATGAGGCTACTATTTATAAGGCTAAAACTACTTAGCCATTTAGCACTAAACCCACTAAACAAACCATAACAGAATCGGAAAATACTTACAGAAAAATATTACCATAACAGAAAGTATACTCCTAATACCCTCCCGCAAGTTGGTATTTGTAACATCCAGCAAATTAGGAACTTTAATAACTTAATAGGCATAAAATGAGAGGGTTATGTATTAGTAATTAAGGGAATATAAGTTGAGGAATTAAGGTAATTGAGGAACTATGGGTTAAAACTCAAGTATAAAACCAAGTTTTAAGCTTTAACTTAAGTGAACTTGGGGAATATGGGTTCTGGCAAAATTAGAAGTTTTAATAACTCATTAGGCTAAAAATAAGTTAATTGTGTATTGATAATTAAGGGAATTGAGTAGAGGAATTAAAGATTGAAAGTGGATTATAGAAACTAAGTTAGAATTCCATTCAGGTTAAAATGAAGAATTTTGAGTTGCTGGTAATCGATTACAGAGGGTCTGTAATCGATTACCCGAGAGCTAGTTTTAGGTAATCGATTACTCAGAGGGTTGTAATCGATTACCTGATGGCTGAGTTTTTGGTAATCGATTACCAAGGGTTGTAATCGATTACCAGATTCCCAGAAACGTTTCTTAGTGTAAATTTTACCTCTGGTAATCGATTACAACATTACTGTAATCGATTACTAGCTGTCCAGTATAAATACTTGGACATGCAAAATCTGAATTTAGCTATTTTCTTCTTCTTCCTTCACGCATTTTAGAGAGAGAGAGAGTGTGGACCTAGTGAGAGAAAGCTGATTTGGGAGCTTGGGAAGGGATTCAGAGCTAGAATCATCAAGTGAAACACTTCAATCTTCCATCCTACTCTTGATTCCCAAGGATTGGTGAGTATAACTCACACACCCACTTTTCTCTTTGAGTTTGATTTCTCCCCAATGTATGAACCCTACTCTTTAATCCCTCTTTTATATGATAATTGTGGTTAGATTAGTAATGTATGCATGAATTTGAGTAGTTTGGTTGGTTGTTTCGTTGAAAACCTTAGGGTAGCGAGATTTTCGAAAGTAGTGAGATTACAAAATGCTTAATGTATGAACCCTACCTCTTCGATTCCCTTTCTAATTAGTTAATATGATTGAATTGATGAAGTTTATGCTGGAATTGAATAATTCATGCTAGGAATTGATTATAAATCCCTTGGATTTCAAAGTTACGAAAGTTACGAAAGTTTTCGAAACACTCGAAATACTCGAAATTCTAGTTTTGGGTTATCAATTCATGTTTACCGGTTTCGACCGTGAGTTAATTAAGCCGGCCTTGTGCTGTGAGTTAAGAAATTGATTGATTATGTAAAGATATTGACTTCGGTCCAGTATTGGGTGGGATACGTCCCCGGGAAAGACGTTTCCCGTAGTCTGAGCTCAGGTCTAACTCTAGTTTCAATAATAAGTTCATGCCTGCTGGGCACAACAGTGAGTTGCATTATTATTGCATTTTAATGATTTGAGTATTAAGTTCATGAATATGTTATGTTAATTATCTTTAATTGATATGAATATGAGTATGATATTTGGCTACATATTAGTTAGTTAGGTTGATCTTCCCCCACACTTTATGCATGTTTAGTTATACTCGCTGAGATTATTATCTCACCCCACGTTGCGCGGATTTACTCTAGTTGTGCAGGTGCCTTTGGTGATGTTGAGGCAGTTATGGTGAGGATAGAGCTGGATCTTACTTCGGTTGGAAGATTCATTAATAGGATTATTTCTTAATGTATTTGTTGCTGTTATTTGGTTACTCATTTAGGTCTATTGTTGTATCTTGTATAAATGTAATTATTCTTTATTTGGCCACTGAGACCTAGTTTTAATGTTATGATAGGTTTAAATATTGAGATGTATTAGTTTTGCTGATTTTCAGGTTAAGCTGAATTCTGGTAATAGTTCGGTTTTTAGGGGAGACTCTGTCGGATTTCCGGTATGAGTTCATTGAACCACACTTCTTCAAGTGTGGATTCTGTTGAGTCTCAAAAATATCATAAAAGAAAATATGATGTTTAAGACAGCTCAATTCCGAAGTTTTAATGCTTAAAAAATTTGAGTTAAAATATTTATCATAGATACAGATATGTTTTAATGATTTATCTATGATTTCAGCAAGCCACTATAAGCTTATATAAAGACTATGTGAAGTGCTTTCAACCTGTCTGAGGAGTTAAGTCTTCTGAAGGTTCAACACGTCTGAAGCGTTGAAGCCGTCTGAAGTGCACTACCCGTCTGAAGTGTTGAAGCTGTCTGAAGTCTCATTAATGACGTGACACTCTTTGCTGAAGCTTGTGAAGACTTTTCTAAACCTCTGCTGCACGTAACACGTTTATAGCAAGGAACACAGAGACCTTTCCTGGTATTTTTGAATTTCATACACCACTGAGGAAATCTCTGCAACGCAGCCTCTGCAGCAACATATGTAGCAGCTTTATGGCAGGAGCAACCTTGTACCATGTCAGAAATATCAGAACTCTAATAAGCATGTCTCACAACGGATTAAATAGCATTTAATGCTATCTCTAAATGGTGGTATTTCAACGGATTGAAGATTGGGTATAAATACCCCTCCATGAAGACCATCAAAGACAGAGAAGAATAGAGATATAGAGAAATTGTTGCAAGAAAGCCTAAGAGATATTCCGCTGCGAGCTTTACTTTGATAAAACTCTCTGATTCATCTTCTTTGCACATCATCTGTATATCCTGAGTATACCTCAGTTATTATTGTGCACTGTGTCTGCTTAAGCTTGAAACTTGTGTAGTTTAAAAGCTTAGACACATTTCGTTGTAACACTGCATATTGAGCCTGGAGAGGCTTGTCTGAAACAAAGAATACTTAGTTGAAGAGCCTGGAGAGGCTAGACTGATAAAGAATACTTAGTTGAAGAGTCTGGAGAGGCTAGACTGAAAAAGAATACTTGGTTGTGTCTGGAGAGACTGTACTCGTGGTGTCTGGAGAGACTGTACTCGTGGTGTCTGGAGAGACTGTACTCGTTGTGTCTGAAGAGACTGTACTCGTGGTGTCTAGAGAGACTGTACTCGTTCTGTCTGGAGAGACTGTACTCGTTGTGTCTGGAGAGACTGTACTCATATTTGAGCCTGTAATCTGAATATTCATATAGTGGAAATCCAGTGGTTGTTTACCATTGGGACTGGACGTAGCTCATTGTGTTAGTAGGTGAACCAGGATAAATTTCTTGGCTAAGTCTTCTATCCCTTATCTCTTGTCAATTTATTTATACTAACCTAAGGGTATTGAAGATTGTTTCAATAATTTTAAAAAGAAGCAAGGAAACCTATTTAAAATTACTTTCAGAAGTCTTCTTAACTTCAGACAGCTTTCTAAACCTGTCTGAAACTACTTTGAACTTAATCGTTTGTGAAAAGCTTCCATAAATTATTAAGAAACACTATTCAACCCCCCTTTTAGTGTTTCCCTGTGTTTCTACAGATTCTTCCCTAAAGTTTAAGTAAGATTTACTATTATTCATGAAATTGATGTTGTATTGAAATTGCTTAAGCTAATCGTTGGAAAGTTTAAGCGAATGTGTGACGATATCGAAAATTTAACGTAATGATTTCAAGAACTTCAGGGACAGTGTCTCCAACGAACATTATTTCTAAGTTTAGAAATTAGGGCGTTACATTTTGGTATTAGAGCAGTTCAATCCAATTGGACTGTGGTTAGGTTAGTTTTCCGTGACTTATCATAATCTTCTAGTACATGTACTCATTATAGGGACTGATCACTCCTATGGTGTGTATTGTATATGGAGATTATGATCAGTTATGTGAGTAGGATGCTTTGGTCCGGAAGTTAGGATACTTCCTTAACAAAGTTAAAGCCACCCATTCTTGTATTAGAAAGAGAGTAACTTAGGTTAATTTTGAAAATGGAACCCTTACCTTAGGTGCTTTAGAGGATGTGACCCTGAAACCCTAGTAAGCATTAGGCACTCTTAAGGCAGTTAGTTAAGTTTGATTCGTTATTTCTAGAAGATGGTTATTGTTTGACTTATAAAGTAGTTTTGATTGTATAATCTGAATGTATTGTGTGATTGCTATCTCTTTGTGACATTGATTTGTATGAGTGATTTTATGTCATATTCTATTAGAATGTGTGTGTACTTGTTAGGTAGTAATTCACATAGTTAAAGGTTCTTTTGAGACAAACTTTTGGGAGGTCACGTTAGAAGGAATGCGAGACTGTAGTCCAAGTTAAGATAGAAACTCTACTTAGAGTAAACCAGTGGTCGCAGAGGCACCCAAAAGGATTCCAAACCAGTGGGAAAGTATATAGAGGACTTTAACTTAAGTAGGCTTAAGACCTTACCTAAAGTCAGCAAACTTAGCAGGGACATATAGACATTTGGACCTAAACTTAGAAGGGTTAGGAAATTGAGGTTTCTTTTGAGCCAATGTAGGAACAGGTGTATTTCCTAGGCCACCTTGAGGGTAGTTAGGAAACTGTCAGGTGAGTGAGAATTCTTTCAGCCACCTTACTCTTTGCCTTGTCCATGGATTACATGAACAGATCTTTAGACTCTACCAGACGGGTAGGTAGTCATGACGACTACCATTTCCTCACATTTTCATCTCATATTTAGAGAACACTTAGTGACCCTAGAGCCAGAGTCTTACAACTCTATTATCATATTCTCAGGAGTTACAATTAGTAATATCCTTATATTCCATCGATAAAGTAAGTTGTCTTTAAAGAACCATACCTTCACTCTCCTTTTCACCTTTAGAAATACTTAATGATATTAGGAAGTAATATCTTATAAGCCTGAAAATCTAGAAATTATCACATGAGAATACTTCACCATACCTTCAGTCTAACCATATCGGTTTTAACCGCAAGGACTCAGAGAAGTACTCAGAGAAAAGAATGAGGTAAGAGTCCCTAGTCAGGGTAGAGAGAACAAACCAGATTTTCTTGGATATCCAACTCAGTAGTTCCACCATACAAAATCACCCAGTTCAACTCTTTACCACCAGTAGAGAGAAACCTTAGCCATAACTCTCTTAAGGGAGAGGAACCTTAATCAAGAAAGTTTAGAATTCTAGTATAGATTACATAAGGTAGTGTAGATTTACCTACAACCCAGGTAAGGAAAAGAAGTTCCCAATTAAGTCATATTAGGAGTAGTCCTATAGAAAGGAGTTAGGAATCACCTGAGAGAAAGTGAGTGAACCTAATACCTTAGTTAAAGATAACAAAGTAGCGGGAATAACATAGACTTTTAGAATTTAATAGAAAATGGGAGGAAATTATAGTTGAGGTCCTAATGGGAAATGAATAGAACAGGTAGATTAACAGACGACTCTAGAGCTAGCCAAGGATTTATCAAGTAGCTATAGATGTTTTCTTAGCCACCCAAATACTTAGCCTTATGCATGAATCCCAGGAGGCAAATACTAGAACACTATATACCTATATATGGTAGTGTGACCATGTTTACATATGTTCACATCCCAAACAGAAATAGGAAATTCCATTTCACACCATAAAAGATATAACACTGAGAAATATTAGGAAGAGCCTGAAGCCTTAAAGGGGGTAGTTTTATAGGCAGGTCATGAGAATCCATAGAAGGCACTTGATACTTGAGCACAACTAAGTTGTACCCACCCTGAAAGTTAGATTTGATTGTGTATAGTTAGGCCTGGACAGAGTGTTAGGAAGGATTGAGACATTGTTAGGCACACTCACTAGGTTAGAACTTTAAAGCATTTAGAAATCCGTACTTATAGGAAGACTAGGGTGTGGATGACATTATGTCACTCTCCTTTTCAATGAAACTTAGAACCAAATTAAGTACAAGCCTTGATCGGTAGGATGGGATAGAGAAAGATCCCATTATGGGAAGATAGGAGACTACGAGAGTTTACCATGTTCATGCTGTAACCGGTAGGTATTATACCTACGTTTATGGCATGAGTGTTGTTAGGATTCCGTTATTTTCTTAGAAGAATGAGTGACTTTACTCTCACTTGGGTACGGTGTTTGTCTATGTGATTATGTGAACTTAATTCTTTGAACATGACGTGAGTGTTGGATTACTTCACCAACACAAACTTAGTGATTCGAGGGATTGAGTAATTACGTGTGCAATAACTTATTGATAGTAATATAGTAGAACTTAGAATATAAACATGTAAATCACTTAGAAGTTTCTTAAAACTAGCTAGATTATTAAGAACATAAGACTTGGAACTAACCAATAGTTGATGGGTTTGGGTATGGAATTAGGATCCTTACTTAGTCGCTGCGTGGAATCTTTTCCTATTAATAGACTTTATCTAGTGTGTTGTTTAACCAAGCCAGTCAAGTATACTCAAATAGAGTAGAAAGTCTTTTCATGTGTCTTTCGTGATGGTACATGAAAGGAGTTTGTCAGAGAAGTTCAGAAACCTAAGTTTAGGTGTAACAATTGGAGAGCATAGTGTTGGACTTCATAGAATTAAGATCACTAATGAGCTAAGAGCTCTAATCAAGGAAGCTCAGAGTTTGGACTCAAGCCTTCAAGAGAGAAAACAACAGTTAAGGTTTTCAGAGTCAGGAGATGAGATGATTCTCTTCCAAGGGAGAGTCTGTGTCCCTAAGGGGGTAGCCTTAGACAATAGGTTTTTGGAGAAAGCTCATAGGAGTAAGTTTTCTGTACATCTTGGATCTACCAAGATGTATCAGGATCTAAAAAAGATGTTTTGGTGGGATGGTATGAAGAGGGACATAGCTGATTGTGTTTCTAAGTGCCTAGTATGCCAACAGGTCAAAATAGAACATCAGAAACCATCTGGAACCCTTTTACCATTAGATATCCCCGAGTGGAAGTGGGAGAGTTTAGTTATGGACGTTGTGGTAGGATTGCCTCGTGTTCAAACTAGTTTTGATGCTATCTGGGTGTTCGAGGACCAACTGCCCAAGTCAGCTCACCTCCTACCAGTTAGGAGAACCTATTCCCTTAGCAAGATTAACAGAGTTGTATGTTAAGGAGTTTTTCAGACTACATGAAATTCCCTCTAACATCATATCAGATAGGGACCTTAAGTTCATTTCTAGGCTCTAGAATGCACTTCACCAGGCTTACGGGAACGACTTCCAGAATTTTTAGTTGAGGTAATTCTTGAATTCTATTTCTTGAAATATTTTGAGGTCAAAAATGCTAAAAGGGGGGTAGAATGTAACATCCCGCAAATTAGGAACTTTAATAACTTAATAGGCATAAAATGAGAGGGTTATGTATTAGTAATTAGGGAATATAAGTTGAGGAATTAAGGTAATTGAGGAACTATGGGTTAAAACTCAAGTATAAAACCAAGTTTTAAGCTTTAACTTAAGTGAACTTAGGGAATATGGGTTCTGGCAAAATTAGAAGTTTTAATAACTCATTAGGCTAAAAATAAGTTAATTGTGTATTGGTAATTAAGGGAATTGAGTAGAGGAATTAAAGATTGAAAGTGGATTATAGAAACTAAGTTAGAATTCCATTCAGGTTAAAATGAAGAATTTTGAGTTGCTGGTAATCGATTACAGAGGGTCTGTAATCGATTACCCGAGAGCTAGTTTTAGGTAATCGATTACTCACAGGGTTGTAATTGATTACCTGAGGGCTGAGTTTTTGGTAATCGATTACCAAGGGTTGTAATCGATTACCAGATTCCCAGAAACGTTTCTTAGTGTAAATTTTACCTCTGGTAATCGATTACAACATTACTGTAATCGATTACTAGCTGTCCAGTATAAATACTTGGACATGCAAAATATGAATTTAGCTATTTTTCTTCTTCTTCCTTCACGCATTTTAGAGAGAGAGAGTGTGGACCTAGTGAGAGAAAGCTGATTTGGGAGCTTGGGAAGGGATTTGGAGCTAGAATCATCAAGTGAAACACTTCAATCTTCCATCCTACTCTTGATTCCCAAGGATTGGTGAGTATAATTCACACACCCACTTTCTCTTTGAGTTTGATTTCTCCCCAATGTATGAACCCTACTCTTTAATCCCTCTTTTATATGATAATTGTGGTTAGATTAGTAATGTATGCATGAATTGAGTAGTTTGGTTGGTTGTTTCGTTGAAAACCTTAGGGTAGCGAGATTTACGAAAGTAGCGAGATTACAAAATGCTTAATGTATGAACCCTACCTCTTCGATTCCCTTTCTAATTAGTTAATATGATTGAATTGATGAAGTTTATGCTGGAATTGAATAATTCATGCTAGGAATTGATTATAAATCCCTTGGATTTCAAAGTTACGAAAGTTACGAAAGTTTTCGAAACACTCGAAATACTCGAAATTCTAGTTTTGGGTTATCAATTCATGTTTACCCGGTTTCGACCGTGAGTTAATTAAGCCGGCCTTGTGCTGTGAGTTAAGAAATTGATTGATTATGTAAAGATATTGACTTCGTTCCAGTATTGGGTGGGATACGTACCCGGGAAAGACGTTTCCCATAGTCTGAGCCCACGTCTAACTCCAGTTTCAGTAATAAGTTCATGCCTGCTATGCACATCAGTGAGTTGCATTATTATTGCATTTTAATGATTTGAGTATTAAGTTCATGAATATATTATGTTAATTATCTTTAATTGATATGAATATGAGTATGATATTTGGCTACATATTAGTTAGTTAGGTTGATCTTCCCCCACACTTTATGCATGTTTAGTTATACTCGCTGAGATTATTATCTCACCCCACGTTGCGGGGATTTACTCTAGTTGTGCAGGTGCCTTTGGTGATGTTGAGGCAGTTATGGTGAGGATAGAGCTGGATCTTACTTCGGTTGGAAGATTCATTAATAGGATTATTTCTTAATGTATTTGTTGCTGTTATTTGATTACTCATTTAGGTCTATTGTTGTATCTTGTATAAATGTAATTATTCTTTATTTGGCCACTGAGGCCTAGTTTTAATGTTATGATAGGTTTAAATATTGAGATGTATTGGTTTTGCTGATTTTCAGGTTAAGCTGAATTCTGGTAATAGTCCGGTTTTTAGGGGAGACTCTGCCGGATTTCCGGTATGAGTTCATTGAACCACACTTCTTCAAGTGTGGATTCTTCCCTAAAGTTTAAGTAAGATTTACTATTATTCATGAAATTGATGTTGTATTGAAATTGCTTAAGCTAATCGTTGGAAAGTTTAAGCGAATGTGTGACGATATCGAAAATTTAACGTAATGATTTCAAGAACTTCAGGGATAGTGTCTCCAACGAACATTATTTCTTAGTTTAGTAATTAGGGCGTTACAGTATTTGGTATTAACCAATACCAACTTGAAACCAAGAAAGGAAACTGAAAATAACAAAGACATTGCCTCCTCCATGCACAGTTGTATCCTTTAATGTCCAGAGGAAATTTGTCAAGTTTTTCACCATGCACATCAATGTGCAAAGCAATAGAAAGCTCAGTTGGATGAAAACATGCTAAAACCCTTTCAACAACTTCATTCAGAGCTATGTCTTCATAGTCATAACCCACAACTTCAAAACTTGCATAACTGAATCCATCTTCTGGAGTAACATGGATTGTAGATATTGCACTTCCTTCAATTCCATTCATTGAATAGCCACAAGGATCAAATTCAAAATCACATATGTCAGATTGTGGAAAGATCTTCCTGATCCCAGAATTCTTGGCTATCAAAGTTGTTAATGATGTATTTTCCTTGAAAAAAGCAGAAGCACTTTCCTTATCTAAACCAGTCATGCACATCTCAAGGCCATAGAAAGCTTCTGATGAGTCTTCTGACTATGTACTTGCAAAGTAGATGTGCCAAAGTTGTGACTTGTCAGGGTCACCCATACATTAAGCTTTGCTAGAACTGAGGTTGTGAAAATAGTTGTCAAGAACAACAACTTCCACTGAAAAGCTATGATGAGGGAATGATTGTTCATCAGGAAAAATGAAGCTTCCTCGAGTATACCTCACAGATTTCACAACACTGTCAAGAGCATTAGCAATCACTAGACGAGTTCCAAGAATGAAAGCAAGTGCAAATCCCAGAACCAAACCCATCTGTAATACTCGGGATGCAGTTGTTGTGGCTTTATAACGATCCTTGTTAGCAAATGCACCTGCAAGAATTGCCTGCCCATCAACAACCAGACCATTAGCAAGAAAAGTCACTGTTAACCAAACCAGTTATCCACCACAAGCTGCAGCAACGACGCATTAACAAGGCACCGATTGCTGAATATCTCCTTACACATCTCAATGGGCCGTCTTCATATCACCCTTCTCACACAAGAAGGGAATAATAGTAACAAACGTAGCCTTATCAGGGTCATACTTAGATTTCTCTATTTCACCAACCCACTCCTTAGCTTTAACCAAATTATCCTCATTCACAAAACTTTTGATCAAGGCATTGAAGCAAAAATTGAGGGTGACTTCTGAGTCATCCATATGGAAGTCAAGTTCCACATCCCTATTGATTCCGTATTCAACAACCAAACCATGGTGAGAGTGCAGCATGATCCACCAAATTTAGTAAAGAAAACTCGAGATAGAGGACGTATGAAATCATTCATCAATCTGTCAAGCATGGTTTCCATGCCAAAATCATCAAGGACAACACCAAGTAAAATTTCCTTCTCCCCAAAGATGTCACTCTTGTATTCTTGCGTAGTAGCAAATGTGAAAGCGGAACCAAGGGAAACGGACCATGCCAAAGCATATGCAAATAAAGGTGGTATCATATACAAATCAAAATTCCTTTGAGGTATTTCAGCGAACAGGTGTTGTACATGATATTGAGCAAGTCCTTCAAGGCAGATCAAGTCATACCTATTTACAGGAACTTCGATTTTGGAGATAACTTCTTCATCCTCATCAACTTCTTCTTCCTCCAAATGCTTCTCTTGTCTCATAATTGCCTTTTCTGTGGTGACGTCATCGAGAGACTCATCCTCACGGTGGCACTTCCTGAAGGCAAGGATTCCCGCGGAGTCTTGGACGGAGAAGGTAGGATCCTTCGTGATCTTCAACGAACCAACTGGAAGATACTTAAAAGCTTCATCATCATCAAGCATTTGGCTGGATCTTCAATTTCTGTGTGTTGGATATTAAAGTCAGAGAAGCTTTCTCCTCCTCTAAACGATTTAGTGAGTCGAAGCTCCCAAAAATGAACGGATCTGGTGACGATTTCCGTTCCAATTTCGTTGTGGAGTCTTTGCAGATATCAGCAACAAAGACAAATCCGTGAGCGGAAAAAGAAACAGAAGAAGGAAAAATTTCTGGTAAAACTGAGGCAGAGAGTAGTAACATAGAGGATGGAGCAAGAGCACCAAACGCCGAACCAAACACAAAAGGATTCATAACAATTGTAGCAGCAGAAGACAAACGCAAACGCAGAGGATGCGGATGAGAACGAATAATGGTAGTTTCAGCAATAGAAGAAGAAAGCACCTCTGCAGCAATCAATGATAGCTTCTTCGAACAACATCGTTTCTTCTTCTTGAAGCGAGGTGAGCTCCATGGATGGAGCTCGATACCATCTTAGTAAAATAAGATGGAGGTGTAGGAGCAGTAGTAGGATAGTAAAGAGCAGTGGATGAGTACCATGGGTTCTCCCATGGATCATCCTAGAGATACCCAGAGAGAGTATTGAGAAAAACTCATACAGTATTTGATTAAAAGATTCTGAAATGAATACATGAGGCTACTATTTATAAGGCTAAAACTACTTAGCCATTTAGCACTAAACCCACTAAACAACCATAACAGAATCAGAAAATACTAACAAAAAAATATTGCCATAATAGAAGTAGATTCCTAATATATTTCTTTGTAACGAGTTGGGAGTTTCCCTTGTACACTATTTTAATATATTTTTGCTTATGAAAAAAGAGGGTTAGTCGAGTGGAATAAGGTAGGATCTCGCTTCTAACAATTCACATATTTAAAACTCATCTCTTTGGAGTGAGATAACGTAAATCCTTTATAAACAATTTCTCTCTCTTGTATGGAAATACCACCCCCGTAACTTATTGAAAAAGAAAAATTAAAAAATAGAAATTTTTTATACAAATAATTCCCATGACAATCAACAACACTTTAGAATACTCTATCTAAAGAACCACAATTCTTTGGGAGGGATACTGATTAATATGTCGTGGAGTAGTAGCAAAAGCATTAAAAATAATATCACAACTCTTAAATAGCCCACCTAAGCTCTGCTCTTATCCCTAAGAAATATAACCCTAAGCTGCCCCAAGCCAATGCGCAGTGAAAACCAATTTCCCAATTGAGAACTCACTTCTACAACATCCCATGGATCCAATGGAAGCATAAAGAACAGAATAGGCATAAGAACTGAATAAAACATCAATAGATTAAAGTATCAAGGAGTTAGAACAAGTATCAAAGTAGCTACATCATCCTCTAACAAATAAATGCTTAGTTACACATTAAGAGGAGAAGAGATATACAAAGGGTAAAGATGGTTGAACCAGAGGTCTTGAGCATGAGCTCCACCTCCCAGCTCCTTTCTCTTGCCCCTAAAGCCTTTTTTCTTTCTCCCAAAATGCTGAACCCCATAAAGACGACTTTCTGTCCTTTAAATAATTCTTTTTTTCGGATTAGTCGCTTCCACGCCTTGAGGGCGTGCGTGCTCTCCACGCTTGAGCCGTGCCAACGCTTTGACGCAACAAACTTGCCCACGGCTAGAGCGTGGGAACTTCATACAAAGAAAACATTAAAAATAGTTAAAAATCCTAAAATTACTATTCTTAACTAAAATATACATATTCAAAGATAACTGATAAAGAACTCTCATTAATAAGTTCAATTAATCCCAAGAAAATCCCTGCAAAATGATTAAAAACTAATGATTTGTTGAGAAATCACACACCCCCTATACTGGATCTCTGCTTGTCCCTAAGACAAACAGACTATAAACCAGGAGGGCAAAACAATTTAGCCTCAGGAGAACACCAAGATGATTACCCATGCAACAATCCGGAAGTAAGAAAGAAGATTTGGGTATTAAGCTAAAATTACCAATGCACTCAAGTAAAATACACAAATTCCGGAAGTAGACTCATTTGGGCTTCTCTCATGCACTATCAAGTGAAAAATCAATAGAGGAATTAAAAGAAATGCACCAAGGCTGAACAACTTATTCAATTTTCTTTTTCTTTTTCTTTTCCTTTTATTCTTATTTTTCTTTTAATTTTTCTTTTATGGGGGTCCCAAGGTGTGGTGATTGGACATTTCCATAATCCCACAGTCAACTGGTTAAGCTTCTATGGCTTACTCATACACTCACTAGAACCAATTGGTCATGTAAAATGAGAATGCAGCGGAGCAGAGCCCCCAAAAACATTAAGTGCAGTTAGTTCAACCAATAACACAAAATTCACTTTGGCCAAGGTGCCTAACTTAATTTACAAATTGAAATTCAAGCAAGATAAGCATAGACAGAGAACAAATGAGCCACCTTATGGACAATTTGATTATTTGCAGGAGAAGCATTACCAATTTTAACAAAACACCCTAATAATCAAACTACTTTCAAAAAGTTGCAAGGGTAATTAAAACAAGGATAACCACATCATTGGCTGCATAAAGAGGCATGTTGAACAAAATAGCTAGCCATTAATCCTATTTACATTCCTTTTTCTTTCTCATGCAAAACTAACAATACGTTCAAAAGAGGGAATGTATGGATATGAACAATACTCCCCTTTCCAACAATGAGATGAGTCATGAACAGTCTGAGAAGGTCACCATCAGTAGTGATCTCCTTTAGCCATGCCCTCTTCATACATTTTATATTACATTCTAGCATGACATTTTCCATAATAAGTGAGCCTGACAACAGAATATATATCTTTGTACAGAGCCAAATCATAATTAATGAAAAGTTAATGCTCAAACTCTCTACAACTAACATATCATGCAACAAGCTCACTATAAGCAAGAATTGTAGCAAAAAATTGTCTTGTAGAGCAATTTAATTCAAACATATTCACATAGTTAGCTCACAGTATTACTTAGCCAAAATGAACCACAAAGCACACATACCACACTACCACCAATAGCCAACCCTGCATATCAGTCAAAAACTAGGCTTCCAAGGGGGGTTCACAATTTCAAGAAAGTAACATAACTAAAAAAAGAAAATCTATAAACTGTTATATGGTGATGGAAGATGAAAACAGGAAAAGAGAAGAAAAAGGAATCAGGCGTTTATGCCCAAAATGAACTAGGTGGTTAAAGAGGGGAAAAGCCAAACCAGTGTATGGGTAACACGACCGCGCCACAAAAATCTCTTTGGTGCTATGACGGTAGCAGCGAGACAACGAGAAAATGACGAGGATGAACAACAGAATAGGAGAAGCTGCTGCAACAATATCGGGGTGGAAGACGGTGGCTGCGCGACAGGAAAAGAGAGGACGAGGAAGTGCCATGTGGTTGCGAAAGGGTGGAAGGCGAAGGTCGTATGAGGAGAAGGGGACTGAACGTGAGAAAGGGTTTTCAAAAATGGAGGGGGAGAGGTCTGAGTGTGAAGAGATTTGAAAGAGAGTGAAGGGAGGACTGAGAGTTTTATTTCAAATTTCTTTCTTTCTTTCCTTTTTTTTGAACGCCTCCCATGCTTGAGCGTGGATTCATACTGGCGCAAGAGCATGAGCAGGTGAGCGTTTAAGCGTGGGGGAATCCCACGCTTGAGCGTGGGCAACTTAGAATGTAATCTAATTTTTGCCCAGGGAATGCTCAAGCGATGGAAGGCTTCCACGCTTGAGAGTTCCAACTCAGAATACTAAGCAAAATTTTTTCAAGATACGCTCGAGCGCTGGAAGGCTCCTACGCTTGAGCGCCCAAACTCAGAATGCTCACTAAATATTTCTTTAATGGACGTTTGAGCGGTGGGGAATCCCACGCTTGAGCGCCCAAACTCAGAATCTAATGATTTTTCACCCAGGGAACGCTCGAGCGCTGGAAGGAGCCCACGCTTGAGCATTTAAACTCAAAATCTAATGATTTTTCACCCAGGGAACGCTCGAGCGCTGGAAGGATCCCACGCTTGAGCGTTCTATTAGTTATGCAGAAAAATGAATTCATGCAGAATATGGCTCACAACCTCCCTAAATTAGACCCCAAATTAATAGAATCATCACAAAATTTTGCCAAAAAAACTTTGTTCCCCCAAAGTAGCTCATAATCATGCTCAAGGACACCTTCACCCCCACACCTAAACTTAGGAACAACATATTAAAGATTGAAAAACTCCAAACTATCAGTGAAATTGTATTAATTCAAAAACACAACACCAAATCCCAACACTAACTACACAGCCTCAAATATAACAACAAAAAGGAACATGGGCTGACTCACAAAAAGTACTAAGTTATAGTCTTAATTAGACTTCTCACCCTTTTGAGAGGGTGAGTTCAGTTTGATGATGGTCTTATTCCTATCCAAATTACCTCCTAGGTACAATTTCAGCCTTTGGCCATTGACCTTGAAACTCCTACCTGAATTTGGCTCAACAACCTCAATGGTACCATAGGGAAATACTTCTTTAACAAGAAAAAGGCTTGACCACCTTGATTTTAGTTTCCCAGGAAACGATTTTAGCCTAGAATTGAACAGTAACACCTGTTGGCCTGGTTCGAATTCTTTCACAGTGATCTTTTGTCATGCCACCTCTTGTTCTCTCTTTATAGACTTTGGCATTTTCATAAGCTTGTAGTCTAAACTCTTCCAACTCATCTAATTGCAAAAGCCTTTTCTCACTTGAACTTTTCACATCAAAATTCAAGAACTTTACGGCCCAAAAGGCTTTGTGCTCAAGTTCCACTGGCAAATGGCAAGACTTACCATACACAAGTTGATATGGTGACATTCCTATAGGGGTTTTAAAGGCAGTTCGGTAGGCCCAAAGCATATCGTCCAGTTTCGTAGACCAATCCTTCCTTGAAGAGCCTACCATTTTCTCTAAAATCCTCTTTAACTCCCTATTGGAAATTTCAACTTGACCACTAGTTTGTGGATGGTAAGGGGTAGCTACTTTGCTTCACACCATATTTGTTTAGCAAGATCTCAAACTGCTTATTGCAGAAATGTGACCCTCCATCACTGATTATTGCTCTTGGCACTCCAAACCTAGTGAAAATGTTCTTCTTAAGGAAAGAAACCACAACTTTGGCCTCATTGGTTGGTAATGCACTAGCCTCTACCCACTTTGACACATAATCAACCACAACTAAAATGTATCTATTAGAAAATGAAGAGGGAAATGGCCCATGAAGTCCATTCCCCAAACATAAAAAAATTCTAGTTCTAAAATGCCATGCAATGGCATTTCATTTCTCCTAGAGATGTTTCCTACCCTTTGACATCTATCACACTTCTCTACAAACCTACGGGCATCCCTAAACAAGGTTGGCCAATAAAAACCACTTTGGAGGACCTTTGCAGTAGTCCTCTCACCACTATAATGCTCACCATAATCAGAACCATGACAATGCCACAAAATTTGCTCAAATTCCTCTTCTGGGACACACCTCCTAATGATACCATCAACACATCTTTTGAACAACAAGGGATCATCCCACAAATAACATTTAACATCATGCATGAATTTTTTCTTTTGCTGCCAATTTAGATCAGCAGGAACAACACCAGCAACTTTGAAATTAGCAAAGTCAGCAAACCAAGGCAAAGTAGAGAGAGTTAGAATTTTCTCATCTGGAAATTCTTCTGAAATAGGGATCTCATCCTTGGTTTCTTCTGCTTGAATGAGTCTTGAAAGGTGATCAACCACCACATTTTCCTTTCCTTGCTTGTCTCGGATCTCTAGATCAAATTCTTGAAGTAGAAGGATCCACCGAATCAAGCGAGGTTTAGCATCCTGTTCGACAAACAAATATCTCAAGGCAGCATGGTCAGTATGTACAATCACCTTGGATCCAACAAGATATGATCTAAACTTATAAAAAGCAAAAACTATTGCAAGTAATTCTTTTTCAGTCGTGGCATAGTTTCTTTGTGCATCATTTAACACACGACTGGCATAATAAATGACATGCAAGAGTTTATTTTTCTTTTGGCTTAAAACTGCACCTACAGCATAATCGCTAGCATCACACATGATTTCAAAAGGTAAGCTCCAGTCAGGTGCCACCATTATGGGTGCAGAGACAAGTTAGTTTTTGTTAAATTAAAAGCTTGCAAGCATGCCTCATCAAACACAAAAGGAGCATCTTTTTCCAACAAATTGGTTAGGGGTTTGGCAATTTCGGAAAAATCTTTAATAAACCGCCTATAAAAACCCGCATGACCAAGAAAACTCCTAATTCCCTTCACATTCATAGGAGGTGGTAATTTTTCAATTACCTCTACCTTGGCTTTGTCTACCTCAATACCTTTTGCAGAGAACCCGATGCAAGAACTATACCATCCCTTACCATAAAATTGCATTTTTCCCAATTGAGCACAAGGTTAGTTCCTAACATCTTTTAAAACCAAAGCAAGGTTAGACAAGCATGAATCAAATGAAGAACCAAATACTGAAAATCATCCATGAATATTTCAATGCATTTTCAATCATATCAGAAAAGATGGAAAAACATACACCTTTGGAAAGTGGCGGGAGCATTTCAAAGTCCAAATGGCATCCTCCGATAAGCAAATACTCCATACGGGCAAGTGAAAGCTGTTCTTCTCTTGATCCTCTGGAGCTACTACAATTTGATTGTAGCCGGAATAGCCATCCAAGAAACAATAATAGTCATGTCCAGCCAGTCTCTCCAACATTTGATCAATGAATGAGAGAGGGAAATGATCCTTCCTTGTAGCTTGATTAAGGTTCCGGTATCAACTCATTTTTGTCATTCATCACAACTGTCATCCCTTCTTTCTTTGGAACCACTTGAACTGGGCTAACCACTCACTGTCAGAAATGGGATAGATGATGCCCGTATCCAAAAGTTTCATTACTTCTTTCCTTACCACCTCTTTCATGGTTGGATTTAGCCTCTTTGAGGTTGGATCACTGGTTTAAAGTACTCCTCCAGAAAATTTTATGCGTGCACACTGTGGGGCTTATTCCCCTCAAATCATCAATTGCCATCCAATGGCGGATTGGTGTTCCCTCAAGACACAAAGTAGCTTCTCTTCCTCCACCTCAGATAGCTCACTATTTACAATCACTGGTTAGTCTCCTTTTATCAAGAAATGCATACTTTAAGTTTGGTGGTAAAGATTTTAGTTCCAAATTTTGCCCTTCCTTCACTTCTTCATCTTTCTTCAATTCTTAATGACTTGGTGGTAACGCCAAGCGACTTCAATGACTCTAATTGATGAATACATTCTAGCATATTATCATTTTCATCTTCACTCTTGACATCTTTTGCACATTTGCCCTCCATTAGTGCTTTCTCTAAAGGATTCTTTGTCAATCCCCTTTTAAACTCTTCATGAATTAGGGAATCAATGACTTCAATTCTAAACAAACTTTCTTTCTCCATCGGGTGCTTCATTGCCTTAAACACAAAGAAAGTTACATTTTCATCCTCCACTCTAAGCATGATTTCTCCTAGCTCCATGTCAATCAATGCTCTCCCAGTAGCTAAAAATGGTCTCCTAAGGAGAGGGAACTTTGGTCCTCTTCCATATCAAGCACTATGAAATCCACCGGAAAAATGAATTTGTCAACCTTCACCAATACATCCTCTATGATGCCATATGGATATGTGACAGATCTATCCGCCAACTGGAGAGTTATTGTAGTAGGCTTCACCTCACCGATTTGCAACTTCTTGAAGATTGACAAAGGCATCAATTAACACTCGCTCCAAGATCACAAAGAGCTTTACCAACCAATAAGTTTCCTATCTCATAAGGGATATTGAAGCTTCCGGGATCCTTTAGTTTGGGAGGAAGCTTTTGTTGAATGATAGCACTAAACTCCTCAGTAAGTGCAATAGTCTCATCCTCCTCTGTTATTCTTCTTTTCTTTGAAAGCAAGTCTTTCATGAATTTAGCATATCTTGGCATTTGCTCCAATGCTTCCACAAAAGGTATATTGATGTGCAATTTTTTAACACCTCCAAGAAACGAGCAAAGTTCTTCTCTTGATCTTTCTTCTTCAACTTTGAGGATAAGGTATTCGAGGTGTAAATGGTTGATCCTTTGGCTTGTCACCTTTCATCCCTTGGGATGATTCAGCTTCATCTTCTCTTGGGTTGGTACTTCTTTTTCAACTTGCTTCTCACCTTGGGATTCTTCTTTTTCCACTTCAACATCAACTTCCTTTCCCTTGCATGAATCATTTCTGCTTGGAGCCTCCAAAGCCTTGCCACTTCTCAATTGAATGGCTTTGCATTGTTCCCTTGGATTAGGAATAGTGTCGCTAGGAAGTGTGCCACTAGGTCTTTCCGATAATTGCCTTGACATTTGCCCAATTTGGTTCTCCAAGTTTCGAATGGACGCTTCTAGATTTTTAAAGTTGGTTCTTGACTCACTCATGAAGTTTTGTGTCTCAGTCATGAAAGTATTAGTTCTCTCCACAAAAGTTGAAGTATGCATAGTAAGTTTCTCTAATGCACTCTCCAGTGCAGAAATCTTGCCACCTTGGTTACTTGACTGAGCTTGGCCTTGAAAAGAAGAATTCCCTTGATACTGATGATTTGAAGCCTTTGTTGACCTTGTTGAGATTGCCCACCCCAAGAAAAATTAGGATGGTTCTCCAACCTGGATTATATGTATTAGAGAACGCATTATTCACTGCCCCACTGCCTTGACATGTTCCTCTGCTTGATTTGCTTGGCATTCACCATTTACATGTTGTCCACCACAAAAGTCACAAACCAAGGAAGGTTTAGTGACTGCATTAACTTGCAAATTGCTTACTTGTTAGGTTAAATTGGTGACTGTTAGAACCACAGGAAACACCAGAAAGGGGGGGGGGTTTGAATAGTGTTTTTAAACTTTTTGATAGTTTTTGGAAATCTTTAATTTAAAACATGAATATGGGCACCGTTAAAAATAAGTCTTAAGATCAGAGATAGTTGAAACATGTGGAAGATAAGAAAAACAATGTTTCTTCTAAAGCTTAAGATTGTTTTAAACAGAGGCTTCTCAAAGTATCTTCTGAAGATTAATACAAAGAGTATTTTCAGCACAGTTTCTGAAATACTTCAGACGTCTAGAGGTTGTCTGAAGTCTGTTCCTGATTTTTGAACTGATCTCTTTCAGACTCACTTCTGAGAATTTATTTCAGAAATTCTTCAAGGAACATTCTTTGTAAAGCTTCAAATGATATAAGAGATATCTCATGTTTTGTTCATATGAAAGATCATTTTATTGAAATAGTTGTGTTAAGTTTATTATAGAAAATACTTTTCAAATTCCAACTTAAATATGAAAACTGGAAATAAAGAGATTAAACAAAAAGGACTTAGGCATAGAGATTTCAGACAGGCTTTTGAGTGGCTGTCTGAAGTTTTAAGACGGCTTGTAAAAACTAATTTAAAAGATGTTTTGTGTCTTTATAAAATATCAGATTAATTATTCTGACCCCTTGATTAGTATAAAGAATTAATAAGAGATAAGGGTAAGAAAACTTAGTCAAGAAATTTATCCTGGTTCACTCACAAACCCGTGAGCTACATCCAGTCCCAGTGCCAACTAGCACTTGGATTTTCTTTTAATCTTTCAAGATTACAAGTATTATTCACAGCCTCTTCAGGCCAACACAAGTATTACTTTGTTTCAACTGCCTCTCCAGGCAACTCATTGCAGTATTCTTTTACAGACAAGCCTCTCCAGGCTCAACAAGTATTCTTTTCTATCAAGCCTCTTCAGGCTCTACCACAAGTATTCTTTTCTATCAAGCCTTCAGGCTCTACCACAAGTATTCTTTTCTATCAAGCCTCTTCAGGCTCTACCACAAGTATTCCTTTCTATCAAGCCTCTTCAGGCTCTACCACAAGTATTCTTTTCTATCAAGCCTCTTCAGGCTCTACCACAAGTATTATTTTCTATCAAGCCTCTTCAGGCTCTACCACAAGTATTCTTTTCTATCAAGCCGCTTCAGGCTCTACCACAAGTATTCTTTTCTATCAAGCCTCTTCAGGCTCTACCACAAGTATTCTTTTCTATCAAGCCTCTTCAGGATCTACCACAAGTATTCTTTTCTATCAAGCCTCTTCAGGCTCTACAATGAGTATTCTTTCTTCCTCCAAGCCTCTCCAGGCTCTCAGACACTTATCCAAGTGTAGAGTATTCTTTCTTTCACCAAGCCTCTCCAGGCTCTCAGACACATAAAGTGTTTACAAATTAAACTAAGTTTAAATTTTCACGAAACATAAACTTAATCTTTTCCTGTACTAGAGGTTAACTGAGTACTACTCAGGATACAATGGATAAATCTAAGTACCAGGGTAAGACAGTGATACAAGTACATAAGTTTAAGTACATCCCTGTCTCTGATATGAGGAATGACATCCTCTGAGAATTGGCTAGGTAGATACTGACTTTATGCTCCAGCCTTGTTTTCCAGCCATTGGTTTCCATGGGTTACATTCTCACCCGTATCATTGGAAAAACCAAGGCATACTTGCAGCTTCAAACCATTCTTGGTTCATATGAGATTAAGCACAGCCCTGTTGGTTGTTCAACTGAACAACTACAATTTTGACTAGCATAGTTGATTCAAGTAAGCATGGTCAACAACCAATAGGATTTTTCTGATACATCTTGATCAACTGATTGAACCAAGTGAATGGGTTCAACATCTTCAATTCTTCCTTGAGGCTATTTATATGCTCTGTTGGAATATAGCCGTTTAAAGATGATTCATAATACCGTTGAGATGTTGATGATGTGGCTCATATAGCCGTTATGTAATAGTGTCTCAAACGGTTGTTTCTTCTTTAGCAGATATGTGTTCAGACAGTCCTGTTCTGACACTTCTGTAGATGAGCTTTTTTAGAGAGATTTTCTTGATATTATTTTGCATGTTCTCTCTCTTGATATCCTTTTACTTTTCTTCAGCTGACTTCTGATTTCCTCTGCTTTTCTTAGGAGTGTATATGAGGAGGTATCCGTTGGATTTGTCCTCTTGCTTATTTTGTATATGCTCCTTTTCTGTTTGCTTCCTGACACCATTTCTTCTTTCTTCTTTAAGTGAGGTGTCTTGTTCAATGGCTGTTTCTTGCAGATGATAAAATATGTTTGAATTAAAATATTTCATTCAAACATTTCTCTTTGTTGCTTTTGCTTAGTCTCCTGAGCTTTTCTTGTGCTTTCTTTCGGATTGGTGATGATGATATTTCCGTTGTGATACCACCATTTAGAGATAGCATTGAATGCTATTCAATCCTTCGTGAGACACGCTTCTGGGTGTCTTCACAATTCTGACAAAGTACAACGTTGGTGCTGCTATAAAGCTGCCATCGTTGTTGCTGCAATTTCTGCGTTGCAGGGATTTCCTCAGTGGTGTATGAAATTCAAAATCACCAGGAAAGGTCTTTGTGTTCCTTGCCATAAACGTGTTTGAAAAGATACGTGCAGCAGGTTCAGAAAAGTCTTCACAAGCTTCAGCAGAGGGTGCCACGTGTAACACCCGCGTTTTACCGTTTTTGCCGTTTTAAGCGTTTTATTGGATTTTGATTAATTAAAATTCTTTTTTTATCATCAAAATTTATATTTTTGGATTTAGAATTGAATTTCCTATTTTTAGGAAATTTCTGGGAATTTTTGGGATTTTTCTGAAAAATGACCTTTTTGCCCTCCTGTCTCTTGAACCGGGCCCGAATACTCTTTATCCGGGCCAGAAAAAATACACAAACCTTCCCTTTTTCCTCCTAGAAGACCGTGCATAATGCAGCCTTGGTGCATGAGAGACACTTGTCTCCTCCTTTCCTCCCATCCAAGCCATGTGTTAAAAAAAATGAGTTTTTATGACATTTACTACACCATAACTCACCATTTCTTCTTTCTTTCCTACATGCAAGCTTGGAAACTCTCTCATTTTCTCTCTTTTCTTCCTCTTGGCCGTGAGACTCTCTCACACTTTCTCTCCAAATTTTTCATCTCCCCTTAAACACACCAAGCCAAGGTTCCATCTTTTGAACCAAAGCTTAAATTTCTAAGCCTTCTAGCCTTGAAAGATCCTTGTTGGTGACTAAAGGAGGCATCTTTGGAGCTGTTTTGTGAGCTGTTGCTGCACTTTATCCTTGAGGAAATTCCTTAGGTAAGGGGGGGAGAACTTGAACTCTAGTAGGATTGGTAACTAGAGTCAAGGATTACCCTTGATCCTTGTCTTGATCCTCTTTTTCTCTTGAAAAAAAAAATCACTTTTGGAACCTCCTTTTGAATGAAATGTCTTAGATTTCTTGAGCTGGGCTGTGTGTGTGTTTTGAACTTTATTTTGATACTTGAAAAGTGCTTGGATTGTGGTTGTTGATGCATGCAAATTGTGAAATTGATTGGAAAGAAATTTTTCTCGTTTTTACCTAGAGCAGCGACCATAAAATGGCGACTGCAGATTCGTTCACCGTTGGATCGGCCTGGAATTTAATGTCTGGTTCATAACATCTGAGTCTTCCTTTTGAACGGTCGGATCATTGATAAGATGATTAGGCTGGGAGATACTTGATCTGCACAGTGGCTGTATATTTGAAGTTTTTTTTTAAAAAAAAGAGACTTGCTTGTTAATGTGCTTGTGTGCATGTGGTTCAAAATTAATTTGGTGCTTGGAATGTGTTTTAATGATGATTTTAAGGAGATGCATGGAGTTGTTTCAAGTTAAGACATTGTTTTGATGGTTGATGCTTGAGAAAGTGCTACTTTTGTGCTTAAAAAAGTGAGGTTTGAACTTGAATCTGTGCATTGGTGATTTTGATATGATTTAGTGTGATCTTTGTGGTTTTAAAATGATTGTATGGTTGCTGGAAATTCTGGAAAAATTGATGAACATTCAATGTGTTCTTGATGTTCATGAGGTTGTTCTTAATGAAATTCATCAAGAATGCCTTTTGATCCAAGAGATCCAAGTAAAACTTGAAAAAGGTGTTTTTGGGCCTTAAAATTTTCATGGGCCAATAAATCTAATTAACTAAAAGAATTTACTTTCAAAAAGAAATATGTTTTAGAAACATTAAAAAAATTAAATTCGGATTACAACAAAAATCTAATTAGAAGTCAACATAAAAGTCAACATTTTGGCTTGTTGTGTACAAAAATGAGCTCCCATGAGTCATCAAACCTTTGGGCCTTTGGTTTGGGCCCAAAGCCTTCAAAAAGAGAGTCAAAGACTCATTAAAAAGTCAACCAAAAATAATTTATGAAATTGGGCGTAGATTAGAGTTGGACTTCAACTCTAAACCAAGTTAATAAAAATTAAAAACTTTGGATTAATTAGTGGGCTTAACTAATTCAATTACCTAAGTTAACTAACCTAATTCACTTAAGTTAATTAAGTACAGGATGATTAATTAAGTCTAAAGTTAATTAACCTTGATGAAAGTATTAATTAAGTAATTGATCAAGAATGTTGATTAAGAACTAATTAATCATGATTAACCTTAATCAAGTATAATTAAAACTCTAATCCAAGTTTAAGGAGAAGTTAGGGGATGATTAGGAATTAATTAGAATCTTAAGTAAAGATTAAGACTTAATTAAAGAGGATTAAAATTAATTGAAATCCAGTTAATGAAGGCTAATTATGATTAAAAGTCAAACCTAATCTTAATTAGTCATACAAAGAAAATTAGGATAAGTAATACTATTCATAAGACACAATCATAAGTCTTAATAAATTATAGGACTTAAGTGGACATGATTATCAAGAACATTAGTACAAACTACCTTAAAAGGCTATAACAAACACACTCTTTCTTCATAAAACTTGAGAAGCTTAGTGAGAGAGTGCGGTTCCAACCCAAGGTAGGGTTCGGTTTTCCTTGAAGGAAAGACATTGAATTCGGACCGTGCCACGGGGATGTGGTTACGTTGAATGGTTCAATGGGCTTTGCCTGTAAGGATGTGAATGTTGTGAGCATTGTTGTGTGACATGCATCATGAAGCATTGTTGATGTTCGAGGTTGAAAACCTTATGACCTATATGACAGTAGCACTTGGTACAGTGTGTGTGAAATCGGTTGGGAAGGGTGCAACTGGGTTTTGCAAAGAACGCCAGTGGGTCCTCAAAAGGGACGCCAGCCCTGAGGATAGCCTAGCTCCCGGAAGATCTCAGGTGACGTAGATTAGCTCCCTACTGTCGAGATTGGGGAACCCAGCTTAGCTATTCCTGTCGCTCTCATGATTTTCGGGTCAGTTGAGATTGTCTGGAAGAACGCTTAAATGATTTGGCCAAAATGTATGAGCAATGCTCTTTGTACCAATGCTAGTACAGACTCTAACTCCTGACGTGCTGTGTATATATGGTCGGGCAGCTGCTATGTGCTCTGCCGATGGTGATGTTTCCCTGGGCCCGCATGCATTAGATTACATTATAATAGTAAAGTTGCGTTCATATGAGTACACCATAATGAGATGTCGTGATTGCTTATTGATTCGACTGTGTGGATTGCCTCTGTGTGTGTGCTCTAGTTTGTTGTATCCTACATGCTGTGAGTTCATGCGATGTTCTCACCCTCCTGTTCTATCTTTTCTTTCTATGCTCTTCTTGCACGTTGATAGTCGGTATCGAGGACTTTCGTCATGACGTCAATGCAGGTGCGACTCAGATGGTTGCCGAGGGGCACCCGGAGGGTGATGAGTATCCCGCACAGGTGTGAGTTCTATGGAGGGGAGTCTGTGTCATCATCACGCACCCCAGACTTCCTCTTGTACCTGAGAAGGACTAGGTTGTGTTGAGTCTAGGTAGTGGCAGCTCTGATCTAGCGACCTCTTGTTTTGTATTTTGTTGAGGTCTTATTTATTTTAGTCTACTACTGGAACTCATGTTTTGCGTGGTTGCCTTGTTGGCTCAAAAAGTACACCGACACCGTGATGTATGTATATATATATAATGTTTCCTTCCTTGTGATTCATTTTATAACTATGTGTATGCTGTGTATGTAGGCGCGGTAATAAGCGTCTAGATGTTTTGGAAAAATGAGTTTTAAATTTAAAGAAAGGATATTTCATAAGTATTTAAAATAAAGCTAGAGAGGTAATAGGCCAATGACACCTAAACCCTTTTCAAAAAAAAAAATTCCGTATTTTGACGTTTTGAAAACAGTAAGTTCGTTGGTCACATGTCATATGTGACAATCTTAGCGGTATAACTAAGGGTGTCGCACCACGTCATAAGTGAGACTTCAGACAACACTGATACTTCAGACGGGTTGAACTACTTCAGACAACTTCAACTCTTCAGACGAGTTCTGCTTCTTCAGACAGCTTCGTTGCTTCAGAAAGCTTCTTTGCTTCAGAAAGCTTCCTTGCTCCTGACAGCTTCTTTGCTTCAGATAAGTTCAATCTTCAGACTGCTTATGTTGTCTTCATTCCTTTGAGTCTTTACGTCTTCAGATGGTCTTCACGTCTTCAGACAGTCTTCACGTCTTCAGACGGTTTGCGCACTTCAGACGAGTTGCATTCTTCAGACAGCTTCTTTATATTAAATTCTGCATTTGTTCTTCAGATTCTAATCTTCTGATTTTGATAAATATTTTATCCTGAAACACAATCAACAAAACAATACCTTTCTCAGTAGAATCTGTTTATATAATCTTATTTGTTAATCATTAAAACTAACGGATATTAAGTCTTTGAGTCAAGTTTGAATGCTCAAACTGATTAATAGACTTCACAATCTCCCCTTTTTAATGGTGACAAATAAGATATGTATAACTTACAAAATGTTTTAAGGAAAGATGGGTAAGTATATAAAAGGCTCCCCCTATCTATAATACTCCCCCTGAGAAGAACATTTATTCTTTAGTTTGTTAAATGTTGCCAATTGTTAAATGTTGCAAATTGTTATTATTATTCTAATTGTTAACAAGATTAGATTTTGTTAACTTATCCTTTAGAAACTAGATGTTAATCTTTCAGATAACAATTATTAATCAGATGTGTTAGTCTTTTTAGAAACCAATTATTATTGTTTATTATTTATTGAAAACTAATATTACCACATATTATTAACAGATACTGATTGTTATATAATTACATATACCAATTGTCATATTGTTATATAATTACATATACCAATTGTCATTTTCTGACATACATTATTTATTATTATTTTCCCTTATTTCTCCCTTTTTAAATCATTTTTCCTTTTTAAATCATTTTTGTGAGTTTTATATTTCTCCCCCTTTTGTCATTAATTAAAAAGGTTCATGGTTTCATATAGTTGAGTTTCATAAATATATATATCATTCTGTTTAAGTTTATTTACTTTTATCAATTATTTTTGTTATTTTCTTTTTCTTTTTTTTTTTAAAAACAGAAAAGAAAGAGAAATGGAATATGGGAGAAAACATTTAAGAAGAAAAAATTTTTGAAAACAGATTTTTATGGTATCAAACCAAAGGATTTTATGATTATTATTATCTGAGAAGCTTTTAATATGTTGAGTCTTTTATGTTATTACTTAAAATATTATTTGTTAAAAAAAAATCTCTTACTTGAGAACAATTTTTCACGGATATTAAAGTTTTAAGGTGAAGTGATGTTACCATTAGATTTCCTCATTATTCTCTAGATGGAAGAAAGCTTTTCTGACATTGCACCTTTCTTTGAAGACTTTTCTTCTTCTGAGGTTGCTTGATGTCTGCAAATCCTCCTTTTAGTCTTTTGTCTTTTTGTGCTTCAGAGAATCTTTGGACAATCATCTTAACCTGTCCCTCAAGGATTGAAATAGACTTTAATAACTTGAGTTTTCATTACTTTAACATTTCTGACCCACAATTTCAGGAGGTTCACCGAGAGCCTTCTGAACAGGTTCAGAAAGTAGAAATGTTACTAAGTCAAAATTATCTTTTCAAGCGTAGAGGTAGGCTTAGTGCTTTCTGTATCAATCGTCTTAACATTTCTGTCCCACAATTTCAGTGAGTTCATAGTGAACTGTCTGAACAGGTTCAGACAATGGAGATGATATCACACTCAGACATTCTTTTAGATGAAGTTGCCTTGATTCATCTTTTTACACATGGCATTTTCTCCGATTGATCTTCTTTTAGCTTATTTACAGAAACCTGTTTTCTGAAACATGCACAGACTAAAAATACCTTTCAGTAGCATATGATATTACTTAATAGAATTAGTTAATCACTAAAACAAATGTCTTAGGTTAATAATTTCAATTTTATTATATTTCAGCAAGACCTTGTCTTAATATTAAATTTTAATTCTATCCTTATCTTATTTAGTTAATTGATTTTATCTTTTAGTTGAACCATTTAAAGGAGTGTGTTAAGTTAAAGATTCATTTAAGCATACAAAGTTACAAGAGAAACAGTATAAACAGTCATAGACCACATAGAATGTATCAAGGATGAACAGAGCA
Organism: Sesbania bispinosa; assembly: GCA_026901365.1. NCBI lineage: Eukaryota > Viridiplantae > Streptophyta > Magnoliopsida > Fabales > Fabaceae > Sesbania > Sesbania bispinosa. The sequence continues at coordinate 803,970 of QLOH01000048.1, read as the reverse complement.
GAAGACTAATTATTACTATTATGATAAAAAAACAATTAAGAGAAATGAAAAGACACAAGAGAAACATTGATCATCAGATGGGTTCTCAGTAATCAACATTCTTCTTTTCAGCTCTGAGCTTTTTAAGCTCCTTCCCAGCGGCTCTCAATCTTCTTGCAATCCTGGAAATTCTGCTATTTACCTTCTTCTGATGATATGCACCCAACATCATCCTTTTTCCTTTTTCGAGACTTTAAGTGGGTATCTTCAGTTCCTTCTTCATTGCGTGTAGCAAAAAGATAAGGAATAACCACTTGATTCTCAGGAGCTTCTTCTCTTTCAATAAGAGTCCGGTCTAACTCAGCATATGCAGCTGGAGTGAAGAAGTTAGGAGGCGGTTGATCAAAGAGACTTTCCATAGGAAATCCCTTGTGCAATAAAATTTTCATGATTAGGGTGTTATGAGGATAGAGATTCTCATTGCCTATCTCATCTCTGTACATCATCTGATACAGCAGCACCCAAGGGAGATTGACTTTCTTTTTCGACAGCAAGAGTCCCAATACAAACCTCTCCATCATGCTTATAGTTAAATTGTTTCTTACTCTGGGAAGAATGCAGCAGTTTAGTACAGCAAGAAGGGCTCTGGGTGTGCTCAGAAGTTGAGAGGGTCTGAAAGGAGCAATCCTTCTTCTTCCAAAAAGATGTTGGTCTAGAACAAATGTTCCAACATGAAGAGATTCCCATCTTTGGAAGTATTTTTCCCCTCTGTCAGGAACACCTATGATTTAGCAATAAGTTTGGTGTCCACAAACAGTGATCTTCCCATTACTTTCGTTTCAATTCCGGTTCTGTTGGGTCCAGACATGATCTTGATATTTTCCCAGAACTCCATTGCACTTTCCTTATGCCATGAGGAGGAAATGTTGAAGTAAGGAGTCCATCCAACAGCATCAAGGTATTCAGAAATCTTTGTAACCTGCCTCGTCGAATTCTGAGAGATTTACCATCTTGCACGGGATAATTTCTCATCAAACCTGAGGTAGCAGAGTTACTTGATAATACTGAAGCATTTGCCATAGGTACTATAGAGCAGTTGATTTTTCCGAGATGAAGGTGCTTTGGCCTTTTAGAGAAAGGATTTGATTGAAGTGTAATTTCCATGGTGATCATTGAATCCTTTATATGGTCAGAAGATCGTGCTTCAAGCATTAATGCGAGTAACGGTAGGGTACTAAGCCGGTGTGGGAAATAGTGTATCGTGCCGATTGAGAGAAACCGTTTAATGATGCAATGATTCATATCGTGCCGTTTCATAAAAAAATTAACAATTATGACTAACATACACGACTCTTCATCTATTTACAGATTGCATGCAGCAATTAATGATCACACATACATTCATGCATGCAGTGCAGATATTACATATAAAACAAGTAATACACATACATATATAGAACATTTATTATGCAACAATTTATTTTCACACAAGTATATTATGTAATAATAATTTTAATGAAAAAAACATTTAACAGATAATTAGTTATACTTAAATTTAGATTTAAACAAAGATAGGAAAGGTGTTACCCGGTTGTGATCTAGAGATAGATACACTTTCCTTTTCCAGCTATATTCTTCTGAAAGAGCCTTGTATGAGTAATGAGTTTTAAGAAAAATGATTTTCTTTTCTCATTTTCATTCTTCAGAGTTGCTTCATCTTGGTGAGATTTCCATCTTCTGAGGATCTACTCCTTCTGCATTTGTTAGATGCTCAACCCGAAGGTGAGCTCTGATACCAATTGTTAGAACCACAGGAAACACTAGAAAGGGGGGGGGGGTTGAATAGTGTTTTAAACTTTTGATAGTTTTGGAAATCTTTAATTTAAAACATGAATATGGGCACCGTTAAAATAAGTCTTAAGATCAGAGATAGTTGAAACATGTGGAAGATAAGAAAAACAATGTTTCTTCTAAAGTTAAGATTGTTTTAAACAGAGGCTTCTCAAAGTATCTTCTGAAGATTAATACAAAGAGTATTTTCAGCACAGTTTCTGAAATACTTCAGACGACTAGAGGTTGTCTGAAGTCTGTTCCTGATTTTTGAACAGATCTCTTTCAGACTCACTTCTGAGAATTTATTTCAGAAATTCTTCAAGGAACATTCTTTGTAAAGCTTCAAATGATATAAGAGATATCTCATGTTTTGTTCATATGAAAGATCATTTTATTGAAATAGTTGTGTTAAGTTTATTATAGAAAATACTTTTCAAATTCCAACTTAAATATGAAAACTGGAAATAAAGAGATTAAACAAAAAGGACTTAGGCATAGAGATTTCAGACAAGCTTTTAAGTGGCTGTCTGAAGTTTTCAGACGGCTTGTAAAAACTAATTTTAAAAGATGTTTTGTGTCTTTATAAAATATCAGATTAATTATTCTGACCCTTGATTAGTATAAAAGAATTAATAAGAGATAAGGGTAAGAAAACTTAGTCAAGAAATTTATCCTGGTTCACTCACAAACCCGTGAGCTACATCCAGTCCCAGTGCCAACTAGCACTTGGATTTTCTTTTAATCTTTCAAGATTACAAGTATTTTCACAGCCTCTTCAGGCCAACACAAGTATTACTTTGTTTTCAACTGCCTCTCCAGGCAACTCATTGCAGTATTCTTTTACAGAAGCCTCTCCAGGCTCAACAAGTATTCTTTTCTATCAAGCCTCTTCAGGCTCTACCACAAGTATTCTTTTCTATCAAGCCTCTTCAGGCTCTACCACAAGTATTCTTTTCTATCAAGCCTCTTCAGGCTCTACCACAAGTATTCTTTTCTATCAAGCCTCTTCAGGATCTACCACAAGTATTCTTTCTATCAAGCCTCTTCAGGCTCTACAATGAGTATTCTTTCTTCCTCCAAGCCTCTCCAGGCTCTCAGACACTTATCCAAGTGTAGAGTATTCTTTCTTTCACCAAGCCTCTCCAGGCTCTCAGACACATAAAGTGTTTACAAATTAAACTAAGTTTAAGTTTCACGAAACATAAACTTAATCTTTTCCTGTACTAGAGGTTAACTGAGTACTACTCAGGATACAATGGATAAATCTAAGTACCAGGGTAAGACAATGATACAAGTACATAAGTTTAAGTACATCCCTGTCTCTGATATGAGGAATGACATCCTCTGAGAATTGGCTAGGTAGATACTTACTTTATGCTCCAGCCTTGTTTTCCATCCATTGGTTTCCATGGGTTACATTCTCACCCGTATCATTGGAAAAACCAAGGCATACTTGCAGCTTCAAACCATTCTTGGTTCATATGAGATTAAGCACAGCCCTGTTGGTTGTTCAACTGAACAACTACAATTTTGACTAGCATAGTTGATTCAAGTAAGCATGGTCAACAACCAATAGGATTTTTCTGATACATCTTGATCAACTGATTGAACCAAGTGAATGGGTTCAACATCTTCAAATTCTTCCTTGAGGCTATTTATAGCTCTGTGGAATATAGCCGTTTAAAGATGATTCATAATACCGTTGAGATGTTGATGATGTGGCTCATATAGCCGTTATGTAATAGTGTCTCAAACGGTTGTTTCTTCTTTAGCAGATATGTGTTCAGACAGTCCTGTTCTGACACTTTTGTAGATGAGCTCTTTTAGAGAGATTTTCTTGTATTATTTTGCATGTTCTCTCTCTTGATATCCTTTTACTTTTCTTCAGCTGACTTCTGATTTCCTCTGCTTTTCTTAGGAGTGTATATGAGGAGGTATCCGTTGGATTTGTCCTCTTGCTTATTTTGTATATGCTCCTTTTCTGTTTGCTTCCTGACACCATTTCTTCTTTCTTCTTTGAGTGAGGTGTCTTGTTCAATGGCTGTTTCTTGCAGATGATAAAATATGTTTGAATTAAAATATTTCATTCAAACATTTCTCTTTGTTGCTTCTGCTTAGTCTCCTGAGCTTTTCTTGTGCTTTCTTTCGGATTGGTGATGATGATATTTCCGTTGTGATACCACCATTTAGAGATAGCATTGAATGCTATTCAATCCATCGTGAGACACGCTTCTGGGTGTCTTCACAATTCTGACAAAGTACAACGTTGGTGCTGCTATAAAGCTGCCATCGTTGTTGCTGCAATTTCTGCGTTGCAGGGATTTCCTCAGTGGTGTATGAAATTCAAAATCACCAGGAAAGGTCTCTGTGTTCCTTGCCATAAACGTGTTTGAAAAGATAGGTGCAGCAGAGGTTCAGAAAAGTCTTCACAAGCTTCAGCAGAGGGTGCCACGTCATAAGTGAGACTTCAGACAACACTGATACTTCAGACGGATTGAACTACTTCAGACAGCTTCAACTCTTCAGACGAGTTCTGCTTCTTCAGACAGCTTCGTTGCTTCAGAAAGCTTCTTTGCTTCAGAAAGCTTGCTTGCTCCAGACAGCTTCTTGCTTCAGATAAGTTCAATCTTCAGACTGCTTTATGTTGTCTTCATTCCTTTGAGTCTTTACGTCTTCAGATGGTCTTCACGTCTTCAGACAGTCTTCACGTCTTCAGACGGTTTTGCGCACTTCAGACGAGTTGCATTCTTCAGACAGCTTCTTTATATTAAATCCTGCATTTGTTCTTCAGATTCTAATCTTCTGATTCTGATAAAGATTTATCCTGAACACAATCAACAAAATAATACCTTTCTCAGTAGAATCTGTTTATATAATCTTATTTGTTAATCATTAAAACTAAAGGATATTAAGTCTTTGAGTCAAGTTTGAATGCTCAAACTGATTAATAGACTTCATAGTGACTTGTTGAGATAAGAGCTTGTTTTGGGCTAAAATGGCATTTAAGGAGCTTACTTTCAAAGGCTCCTTTTCTGTTTTGTCTATCAAAATGCATGTTGACGCTGCTTGAATCCATATTCTCCAACAATTCCAAGATTCCTCTAGTGTCTTCAATTCAAAAGATCCCCCACATGCTGCATCAATCACCAATTTTGTATTTGGGTTCAACCCGTTATAAAATGTTTGAGCTTGAACCCATGCTTCTAACTCATGGTTAGGACATCTTCTAAGCAAATCCTTAAATCTCTCTGATCGAGGCCGTACTCAATCAAATAATATGAATTAGAGTGTAGTGAGGGTTTAGATAACCCAAAGTCGTCTCTCAAGGAATTCATAACAATTCAGAATATCAGATTTCAGTCCCCAAAATTTGGAATTAGAACTTCAGATCGAACTTAAGACAAGTGAACTTAAGACGGTCTAAGACAGAACTTAAGACGGTCTTAAGACTTCAGAACGGTCTTAAGACTTAAGAAGCGGTCTTAAGACAGAACTTCAGACGGTCTTAGACTTCAGACGGTCTTAAGACTTCAGACTGTCCTAAGACTTCAGACTGTCCTTAAGAGTTTCAGACTGTCTTAAGACTTCAGACGGTCTTAAGACAGGGACTTCTTAACAGTGCAAAATTTCACAAACGTAACAGAAAGAGGGGGGTTTTTTGGTTGTTTGTTTAGAAACAGAGTTTCGGAAGTAAGGAGAAGGAATAAAATGAATGTAAGGAAACAGATTGATTTCTCTTGTTCATTCACAATTGGATCCTTCATCGGTTAAAAATACATCGAACTCAATTCCAGAATAAATTCAAATTAACCGAACAAAGCGTCAATTAATTCAATAATAATCTCACTCAAGAACTAAGCAAACTTGCTAAACCAGACTAAGCGTACTGGTGACCAGACTAAGCGTACTGGTATGAGATTTCTAATCCTTTACCTCCTGAAATTAAGCAAACAGTTGGTTATTTAGAATGAAGCAAACTAAACAAGAATTCTTAGTGAAGAACAGAATTGAATCATCAACAATCGTTCAAATCCAATTCAAGATTCAAACCAGAATTCTAAAGGAGAAGATGAAATTGAATCTATTGCAGAGAAAATTGAAATACGAATTTGAAATAGAAATAAACCTCAGAATCCCGATTGGAAATCACTCAAGAATCATTCTCAAAAGTTAGCAATCCATAAGAGGAAGAACAACAAAATGAAAATTCAGAAAACGAAGAAGAAAACCTAGAAAAACAGAGAGAAGGAGAGAGCCAAGCGTCCCCCCCAACTTCAATCTGTGAAAAAGGAAAAGTGACGCTGAAAGGTGTGTCCAAAGGTCTCCCTAACCGAATTGAAACAGCCCCTATTATACTAATCCCTAAACCACAAGATTAATCCTAATGGCAAAGGTAAAATGGGCCTAGGCTAACAGGTTTCAGGCCCAAAAGACTAAAACTGCTTCAGCAACTACTTAAGAAGCTTGTTGTTCCCGCTCAGCTTCAGACAACTTCTGAACGTCAACTTCCAAATTGAAAACTGCCACCTCGTCTCTCATTGGAATATAGTTATATGACCTATCAAATTAAAGCCCAGGAAGTTAGCTTTCCCAATGCCACTGGAATCACTCAAATCGGAACACCTATAGCTCCCATATCATCAAAATAAGACGGGTAGGTCAGTAGGCTTAAAAATCCGAATTTAAACAACATTTCTAGTTAAAGCCCAACTAAGTCCAATTTGGTAAATCCCAATTATAACAATGAATTTGATTAGAATTATACTCTAAGAAATCTGGAATTGAAGGTGCAAAGTATGTGTGAAATTATGCTTATCAAATACCCCCCACACTTAATCTTTTGCACTCCAGGCAAAACACCATATGACCAAAAATTAACAAAGATCAAGATGCAGATACAGATGGCATAATTATCAAGAGATCCAAAGAATGCATAGGAGTAGGCAAAATACAACATCCAACGAATCATGGAGTCAAGAAATACATGAATGGAATTCCCAATAATTTAGCAAACAAGAAGGTAGATCAAATCGAAGGGGTGAATCAAGAATGATAGAATCCTCACAAGACAAACTCTCTAACTCTCAAGTGTTTTAGGCTTGTGTATACACTCAAAGCACTCATGCATGCAAACACTACCATAGGCTTGGCAAGACTCTAATATCCACAACAATTGAAGCACAAGCAAGCAAAGATCAAGAGGACTTCAAATAGGATGAAATGGGGCCAAGGTAAAGGTAGGGAAAATGAAGGATAAGTAAGCTATAAACCAAAGAGAATAGAGGAGCAATGGAGAATAAACTCATGAATGCAAGTAGCATACATCTCAAGATTACAATTAAACTCCTCTTTTTCACCTTTTTGACCCAATTTTTTTTATTTATTTCAAGCACACTTTATTTCTTTGCTTTTTTTTTTATATACTTTTCTTTTGAGCTTTTCTCTCTTTTTTTTTTTCATCATTCCTTTTCCAATTTTTTTTTAAACTAGCCAAGGTCACAATATGATATCCACTTGAGGAGATAAGATAAGAAATTTAAGTACACCCCCACACTTATTCAAGAACCTATTCCCAAAACAATTCCAAAGCTCCTTTATCCTTTAAGGCAAGGACAATCATGGTTTTTCACTTTCAAGGCTTGTAATGAGTTTTTAATAACAAGAAATGGAATCCATAGGCTCAAAGGGGTTAACAAGTTGGAAAATTATCAAGGTAGGCTAATATGGCTAGTAGCTCAATTATCAACAAAAAAAAATGCCTCAATCATCTCAATTCATGCAAGTGAACAAAGTTGCAAATTAAAGAGTCAAGCCAAGTTCTAGAGCACAAGCAAACATGAGTGAAATCACACAAGAAAAAGAGAGATGTCATAGAATGGTCCATCCATCAATAAGGCTCAAAATCTCACCAAGGACAACTCCATCACAAAAGATTCACGCCAATAATTATCAAAACCAACTTATTCACCAATTACAAGGAATTCAATCAATCAAGAAACCAATTATCCAAGAATGGTGAAAATGCAAAGTACCAACACAAATCCTAAAAATCCAATGAAAAACATGCCCAAATGTATTTTTCTACTGTCAGAAATCTGTTTTTGCTGGTTAAAATAAATTCCGCTGTCAAGGAAAAACGTACTGTCTGAAATTCTGCTGTAAATAGCAGCAGAAAATGCACAAACAGCATACAGTAACAGTAAACAGCACTTTCAGACAGTAGACAGTAAAATTCAGACAGCAGTAGCTACAAAATAGCTACGCAACAACTAACAGCTTCAGAAACAGCAAATTCAGCAAGTAGTTTCAGACAATAAACAGTAAATTTTCGGCAAACAGCATACTGTCTGAATTTTTTTTTTTTTTTAAATCCTAAAAATTGCTAACACAAATCAATTAATCCTAACCACAAACTAATTCCTAAAATCAATTCTAAAGTCCTAAAACTATAATTCTCCTCCCCCACACTTAAATCACACATTGTCCTCAATGTAAAAATAATGAAATTGGAGAACAAGAGACATAGTATAATGAAAAAGTGGGGAAGAGACTCTCTCATCAAGGTGGAAATATTTGCACTTGAGGGAATTGGGGAAGCTGCAAGCTAAGCTCCTCAACCGTCTCATCAACCAAAGTGGGGCTCTCATGAAACAGCTTGAGACGATGGCCATTGACCTTGAAGGTCTTGTTGGTGGACTCACTTTTCAGCTCTACAACCCCATAAGGATAAACATGAGTAACAAGAAAAGGTCCAACCCAATGAGAGTGAAGCTTACCAGGCATGAGCTTAAGTCTAGAATTGAACAACAAAACCTTTTGGCCTACAACAAACTCTTTTCTAGCAATAGATTGATCATGAAATTTCTTAGTCTTCTCCTTGTAGAACTTAGAGTTCTCATAGGCCTCCAGGCGAATCTCATCAAGCTCCTGCAACTGAAGTTTCCTTTGTTCGCCTGCCTGGTCGCAATCTAAGTTGCAAGCTCGTACTGCCCAATATGCCCGATGCTCTATCTCAACAGGTAAGTGGCATGCCTTACCAAAAACAACTCTGAAGGGAGACATCCCAAGAGGTGATTTGTAGGCAGTCCTATGAGCCCAAAGAGCATCATTAAGGCGGCGGCTCCAATCTTTCCTATTAGGCTGCACCATCTTCTCAAGAATCCTCTTAATATCTCTGTTGGAGATCTCAGCCTGTCCATTAGTATGGGGGTGGTATGGTGTAGAAACTCTATGCACCACCCCATACTTCTTCAGCAAAGCCTCCATGGACTGGTTACAAAAGTGGGTCCCCTGATCACTAACAATGGCTCGAGGCACACCAAACCTACAAAAGATGTGAGACCTGACAAAATCCACAACAACTCGAGCATCATTAGTCCTTGTGGCTATAGCCTCCACCCACTTGGAGACATAGTCCACAGCAAGCAAGATATATATAAAACCAAAAGAAACAGGAAATGGGCCCATAAAATCAATACCCCACACATAAAAATCTCACAAAACAACATAGGTTGCTGGGGCATCTGTTGCCTGCTAGAAATGGCCGCTCCTGCTCTCTGACATTGCTCACATGTAGAAGAGACTCTCTAAGCGTATCTAAAAATCGTAGGCTAATAGAATCCACAATCCAACACCTTTCGTCCAGTCCTCTGGGGTCCAAGATTTCCTCCAACAGGTGAGGCATGACAGAACTGAAGTATAGACTGGATCTCCTGATCTGGAATACACCTACGGATAACCTGGTCACTTCAAAAACGCCATAAATAAGGGTCATCCCATACATAATACTTGGCATCACTCTTAAGTCTATCTCTCTGAGCCCTAGATGCCAACGGTGGAAAAACAGATGCAACAAGATAATTAACAATATCAGCAAACCAAGGGGTAAGGGGGAGGGGGATGAGATTCATGCAAAGCCATAAGCTGCTCATCCGGGAAGTCATCCCGAATAGGAAACGCATCCTCCGCTCTCTCAATGCGGCTCAATGGTCTGCTACAAGATTATGTGCACCACTCCTATCCTGGATGTCCAAGTCAAACTCCTGGAGAAGTAGCATCCACCTGATCAGCCTGGGTTTGGAATCTGTCTTTTTCAAAAGAAACTTAAGAGCAGCAAGATCAGTAAAAACCACTACCCTAGAGCCTAGCAAATATGATCTAAACTTATCCAATGCAAAAACAATTGCTAACAACTCTTTCTCAGTGGTAGTGTAATTTACCTGTGCTGCATCCAAAGTCCTAGATGTATAATATATCACATGAGATAGCTTACCAACCCTCTGTGCCAAAACAGCTCCAATGCATAGTTTGATGCATCACACATCAACTCGAATGGAAGTGTCCAATCTGGTGGCTGAATAATGGGGGTGGTGGTGAGGAGCTCTCTTGAGGCGATCAAATGCCTCTCTGCACCGCTCTCCAAACTCGAAGGTAACATCCTTCTGCAGGCAAGTTGGACAGCGGAAGGGCTATCCGACTGAAGTCCTGATTAAACCTACGATAAGAAACCTGCATGTCCAAGAAAAGATCGAACCTCTCGCACGCTAGAGGGGTAAGGCAAGTGTGAAATAACATCTAATTTTGCAGGATCTACCTCTATGCCCTTCCTAGAGATAATATGGCCTAAGACTGTACCATGCTCTACCATAAAATGACACTTTTCATAATTCAAAACAAGGTTAGTCTCTATGCACCTATCAAGCACTCTAGTTAAGCTATCCAAACATGCATCAAATGAGGAGCCATATACACTAAAATCATCCATGAAAACCTCTATTCAATGCTCAAGTAAATCAGCAAATATACTCATCATGCATCTCTGGAAAGTACCAGGAGCATTGCATAGACCAAAAGGCATCCTCCTATAAGCAAAGGCACCCAAAAGGACAGGTAAATGTGGTCTTATGTTGGTCCTCTGGTGCAATACAAATCTGAAAATAACCAGAGAACCATCTAAGAAACAGTAATGTGATTTACCTGCCAGGCGCTCCAACATCTGATCAATGAAAGGAAGTGGGAAGTGATCCTTCCTGGTCGCCTGGTTGAGCCTCCTGTAGTCGATGCAAACTCTCCCACCTGTTCTGCACCCTAGTAGGAATCAACTCATCCTTCTCATTTTTCACAACTGTAATCCCAGATTTCTTTGGTACCACCTGTACCGGGCTCACCCAAGTGCTATCTGATATGGGATATATGATACCGGCCTGTGTAGCAATTTGGTGACCTCCTTCTTGACCACATCAAGAATCTGGGGATTCAGCCTTCTCTGAGGCTGTCTCACAGGTTTAACCCTATCCTCCAACAAGATATGGTGCATACATATAGAGGGGCTAATACCCGAAATATCTGCCAAGGTCCAGCCAAGAGCTCTCTTGCGCTCCCTAATAACATGCAATAATCGTTTGCTCCTGATCATCTGAAAGAGCAGTGGAGATAATCACTGGAAGCTTCTGCTCATCCTCCAAATATGCATACTTGAGGTGAGAAGGAAGTGGCTTCTGCTCCAGTGATGGAGGCTGGACAATGGAAGGCAGCAATCTGGTACTGGTAGAAACCTCTGCAACCTGCAAATCAACCAAGTCAGATGTATCTGTAATTGTTGTAATCAAGCCTGTGCATTCTGACTTAATTCGCTCTGTTGGTGTATCAATACCAGAACCTGCTGAAAAAAACAACATCATTAGAACCTGCTAAAAAATGAACACAATCAGAACTATAAGCAGATATGAACTCATCTATCTCAGCACACGTACTACACACAGATGAATCAGAATATAAATCACAAGTGTAGACATCACTGAAATCAGAAAAAGTCCGGAAAGTCCAAATGTCCTACAAACTCAGACAAACTATCATCTACAAGTTCAGCAAGCATATCAATGTGGAATACAGAATGATCCTCAACAGGATGCCTCATGGCATCTAAAATATTAAACTGAACCACGCTGTCTCTAAACTCCATGGTAAGTGTGCCTGCATGAACATCAATCTTAGTCCGAGCTGTCTTCAGGAAGGGCCTGCCCAAGATGATAGGGTCTACACCAGTGAGTGAATCTCCTCCCTCATATCCAATATGTAAAAGTCAGCAGGGAAGATGAGGTCATTCACTCGAACCAGCACATCCTCAATAAGGCCTGCAGGGTGGGCAGTGCTCCTATTTGCCAACTGAATGACAACACCTGTAGCCTGCAAAGGACCAAAGGGACAATGAGGTGAAAATAGATAAGGGCATAACATTAATAGATGCCTCCTAAGTCAAGCATAGCATTATCAAATTTGTTACTGCCTATAACACAAGGAATAGAAAATGTCCCCGGATCTTTGCATTTTTCAGGAATAGTAGTCACTGGTCTCTCAATGAGTGCAGAGACATTCCTTCCCATACTGATCCTCTCATTGCCCTTCAGCCGCCTCCTATGAGTGCACAACTCCTTCAGAAACTTGGCATATCTTGGAATTTGCTTTATGGCCTCAAGTAGGGGTATATTGACCTCCATTTTTCTGAAAGTTTCTAAGATTTCCTTGTCAGCCTCTTCCATTTTTTTACTCTTCTGCACAACTCTCTGAGGGAATGGAAGAGGGAATAGAAGGCTGTACATTGCTTGAAGAACTGGGGCTGCCCAAAGGACTAGGACAAGCTCTCTCATGTATAGGGCTGTCTGAAGTTGTACCTGCTGATGACAGTACTGTCTGAAGCTGCAATAATCTCATTTTCTTGCTCAGACTGTTGCCCTTTCAGACACTGCATACTCTTACCTGATTCAAGGTGATTGCCACTAACATTCTGCTGAGGGTTGACACTGTCTGAGCAGGAAGCTGTCTGAACCCTGGGACTGCAGTTTATTAATAGTGGTAGCCATCTGGACCAATCTGATTTTCTAGGCTTTGAATAGTACTTCTAGTCCTTTGCTGGAAATTCAGATTGTTGACTGCCCATTTGCCTCATTAATTCTCCAAGGAAGGCTCACTCTTGGAAGGTGCAGCAATGGTGGTGGAGGTTGCTGCTGCTGCTGCTGCAAGTGTGGAGGTTGGTAGGGTCTACTAGGACCAGCAACATGTGACTGATAGGGTACATAAGACTATTGTGGTGGCTGCTGTTGCTGAGAAGAATTCCCCCATCTCAAATTTGGATGATTCCTCAACCTGGATTATACCTGTTGGAAGAAAGATCCTGATTATATTGTTGCTGCTGAGGGGTGTCTGCCAGAACCATATATATTTGCTGTATAAGCCTGAGAGGAGGACCAGGAACAAAATCATCTCCTTCAGACTCATGTAAGGTGGGGCAGGGCATCAGTGGGATGATCAGCAGAAGTACAATCCCACATAGTCTGAGACACCGCCATCTGCTTGACCAAGGAAGCCCAAATCATCAAGCTTGCTTCCAACTTCCTATGATCAGCAACATAAGTGGTCTCCATCTCATGAACTCCTCTGGTCAAGGCTACTGAATTGCTTCTGGTAAAACTTGGTTATTAGAAGCCATTTCTCAATTAACCTTGCTGCAACTGGAGTTTTATCACAAGCTCCTCCACTGGCTGCATCTATCATCTGTCTGTCCATGTTTAAAGGCCCTCATAGAAATACTGGATGAGTAGCTGCTCATGTCTGATGATGTGGACAGCTGCACAAAGCCTCTTAAACCTCTCCCAGTACTCATAAACTCTCTCTATCCATTGCCTTATACCACAGATTCTTCTGATTGAGTCACTCTGGATGCAGGGAAAATTTCCAGAAACATCCTTTCAATTGTCCCAGCTAGTAATGGATCCAGGTGGAAGGTAGTAACCAGTCTTTGCTGTATCTTGCAGGGAGAATGGAAATGCCTTCAGCTTAATATGATCCTCGGAACTCCAGTGGTCTCATAGTGTGCAACAATATGGAATTCCTTGAGGTGTTTATGGGATCCTCACCTGCAAGACCATGAACTTGGGCAACAAATGAATCAATCCAGACTTTAGCTCACAAGGTACATCTAATCAGGATATTGAATGCATAAAGTCTGAATATTAACATCAGGTGCTGCAAGCTCTCTCAAGTTCTCTCAGCCATGTATCACAATTAGATCAACTCAAGAAAGAAGAAGAAGAAAACACAGAAACAGACTCACTATCACTAACATAACAGCAGAATAGACACTATCAACAACTCACTATCACTAACAGAATTATGCACAATGGAATCCTAGACTCTCTAACTAACCTATGATATGTCTATCAATTTCTGGATCAAATGAATGTAGGATACCGGTTTGCTCTAGTCATACACCAAATGCACACAAAAATGCACAAAATGAGGCATACAACATGTCAGCATATAAAGGCAGCTATATCAAATGAGCAGAAACCAATGAAATGGATACATGGAAAACACTATATTAACATAGGAAACAACCACAAAAATTTCAGAACAAAAATTCAAAGCCTAAGTACCAAAACTACCTAAGGTAAGAAAGGGAAAATACACCAAAAAAACTTAAAAAATCCCTTTAAAAATAGGAAAACGACCCTTTTTTTTCCAATTTGGTAAATCCCAATTATAACAATGAATTTGATTACAATTATACTCTAAGAAAGCTGCTGCAATTGAAGGTGCAAAGTATGTGTGAAATTATGCTCATCACTCTCCCAAGCATCATACAAGATTCAGAGTCTTGTGGACAAATGAAGTGATCTCATTTCTCATTTTTGCCCAACTTTGAAGATGGATGATAGTACTTGTTGATAAACTTAGTTGCCAAATCGTCCCCATGTAGAAATGCTTCCTGTGTGGTTGAGATCTAAGCCAACTTTTAGATTATCCCTCAATGAGAAAGGGAAAAGCCTCAAGCGGACCGCTTCTTGACTAACACCTTCAACACTTATAGTATCACCTATTTGCAAAAATGTGTCCAAGTGAAGATTAGGATCCTCTGATGCTCCACCACTAAACTGGTCTTGTTTAACCACTTGTAATAAGATGGATGATTTTGGAAGTTGATAACTTGTATGGGAGGCCTTACAATGGTTCCACCATAAGCATTAGGATTAGGCCTTGAGTAGTCCCTCAAAGTTCTCCTCTCATTGCCATTGTTGTCACCCATTATTGGAATTTGGACTTCTGGAACAGCTTGAACTTGTTGCTCTTACTGAGTTGAGAGAACTTGTCTTTGCCTTCTCCTTCTTCTTGTATTACTTCTGTTTCTCCGAGCCGTTTTTCAATTTCTGGGTCAAAGAGTAAGGCCTCTGAATCAATAGTAACTCGCATAAACAACTAAAATTAAAGTTAATAACCAAATAAACTAACTAAAACTAACTAAACTAAATATGTATACAAAAACGACAATAATTAAGAAAATCTAAACTACTCTATTCTAAAATCAACTAAAACAAAAAAACTCAAATCAAGATCTAGTAGAGAAACTAAAATTAACAAAATCGACAGTCCCCGGCAACGGCGCCAAAAACTTGATGTATTATTTGGCAAGTGCACCAAATCGTTCAAGTAATAAAGAGTGAGTATGAGTATCGTTCCCACGAGGATTGTGCTTGTTAATAATTAGCTTACTAGGATAACTTTGTTTGAGCTATGGAAGATAAAATTGATATGATGTGAGATGGGATAAAACAACAATTTGGGAAAGCAATATAAAAATTAACATCGAAAGGCTATGATTACGAAAACATAAGTAAGGAGTAATTTATCAATTCACTAAAAGATGTTAGAGGAATGACTTCACTACTATTGCCACTTGTTCCTAACCTTGAAACCTAATCTAGAGAAGCTTTATTCTAGTTCAAAGAGCTAAGTTTAAGTTGTTACCCCCTAATCCCTTAGGTTGATAACTCTTTTCACCAAAACCTAATTTTCAATCCCTTGAATAATTAGAGAAATAGAAAAATCATTAAAAATAACATCACAACTCTTAAATAGCCCACCTAAGCTCTGCCTTATCCCTAAGAACAAACCCTAAGCTGCCCTAAGCCAATGTACAAGTGTAAAGACCAATTCCCATTGAGAACGTCACTTCTAACAACATCCATGTATCCAAATGGAAGCAAAAGAACAGAATAGGGCATAAACTGAATAAAACATCAATAGATTAAAGTATCAGGAGTTAGAACAAGTATCAAAGTAGCTACATCATCCTCTAACAAAGAAATGCTTAGTTACACATTAAAGGAGAAGAGAAACAAAGGGTTAAAGATGGTGAAGAGGTCTTGAGCATGAGCTTCCACCTCCCAGCTCCTTTCTCTTGCCCTAAAGCCTTTTTTCTGCTCCCAAAATGTTGAACCCCATAAAACGCGACTTTCTATCTTAATCATTCTTTTTCGGATTAGTCGCTTCCACGATTGAGCGTGCGGTGCTCTCCACGCTTGAGCGTGCCAACGCTTGAACGCAAAAAACTGCCCACGCAGAGCGTGGGACTTCCTACAAAGAAAACATGAAAAATAGTTAAAATCCTAAATTACAATTCTTAAAACTAAAATTAACATATCAAAGATAAACTATAAGAACTACATTAAAAGTTAAATTAAACCCAAAAGTCCCTTCAAAATGATTAAAAACTAATGATTGTTGAGAATCAACAAACCCTCTCAGACCAACATTGTTGAGTCTCAGACAGAGTGTGTACCCTCTCACAATCGCGATTGGAGATACCGAACTCATCATCCTAGAGAGCAAATTATAGGTGACACCTCAGAAGGAGTAAAAACAAGATCAAGATTCAGAAGCTTGAATAATCTTGCACTTCTCTCTGAGATTGAGCCTAAAACATTGAGAGGCTCTGCATGATGAAGGATGGATCCTAGCCATGCAAGAAGAACTGAATCAATTGCTAGGAGTGATGTCTGGACACTTGTACCTAAACCCCATGGGAAAACTATAATAGGAACCAAATGGGTGTTCAGAAACAAGTTATCAGAAGAAGGAAAAGTAGTCAGAAACAAAGCAAGACTTGTTGCTCAGGGCTATAATCATCAAGAAGGTATTGACTTCACTGAAACTTT
Source organism: Sesbania bispinosa (assembly GCA_026901365.1). Taxonomy (NCBI): domain Eukaryota; kingdom Viridiplantae; phylum Streptophyta; class Magnoliopsida; order Fabales; family Fabaceae; genus Sesbania; species Sesbania bispinosa. The sequence continues at coordinate 787,168 of QLOH01000048.1, read as the reverse complement.
TGCTCCTGTAGCGAGGCTTGAAGCCATTAGAATTTTACTAGCTTATGCAGTAAATAATGGCATCACCTTATATCAGATGGATGTTAAGAGTGCCTTTCTCAATGGTTTATTGAGGAAGAGGTCTATGTTAGACAACCACCAGGTTTTGAAGACACTACTTTTCCAGAACATGTTTTCAAACTGAAAAAGGCTCTTTATGGTCTGAAACAAGCCCCAAGAGCTTGGTATGACAGATTAAGCAATTTTTTAATCAAAAATGGTTTTCAAAGAGGAAAAGTAGATACAACTCTTTTCAGAAAAATGTCCAACAAAGACTTCATTCTTGTTCAGATATATGTGGATGACATTATATTTGGTTCTACTAATTCTTCATTATACAAGGAATTTTCTGAACTTATGCAATCTGAATTTGAGATGAGCATGATGGGGGAACTTAAGTTCTTCCTAGGACTTCAGATTAAGCAACAATCTGATTGTATATGGATCCATCAAGAGAAATATACAAAAGAAATGCTTAAGAAATTCAATATGAGTGATTGCATGTCCATGACTACTCCCATGCATCCTTCTGTTGTTTTGAACAAAGATGAAGGGGAAGAACCAGTAATCAAACTTTGTATAGAGGAATGATTGGCTCATTATTGTATCTGACAACAAGCAGACCTGATATATATGTTCAGTGTATGTCTTTGTGCAGATTTCAATCTTATCCAAGAGTTACTCATTATAAAGCTGTAAAAAGAATTTTCAGATACTTAAATGGTACTACTAATCTTGGTCTTTGCTATAAGAGAAGTAAGGATTGCAGGTTAGTGGGATTTTGTGATGCTGATTTTGATGGAGATAGAATTGAAAGGAAATCAACCAGTGGAGGTTGTCATTTCGTTGGTAACAACATGATCAGCTGGTCCAACAAAAGGCAAAGCACCATTGCTCTTTCCACACAGAAGATGAATATATTACTGCAGCCAGTTGTTGTTCACAACTGCTATGGGTAAAATATCAGTTAAAGATTTTAACATTAATGTATCTTCTATACCTGTAATGTGTGATAACACAAGTGCAATTAATTTATCCAAGAATCCTATTCAACATTCTAGGGCAAGCATATAGAAATCAAGCATCATTTTATTAGAGACTATGTTCAGAAAGGAGTTTTTGATATAAAGTTCATTGATACTGAGCATCAATGGGAAGATATATTCACAAAAGCCCTGACTGAAGATAGATTTAAGTTCATAAGAAATAATCTGAATATCTTGGCTTTATCTGAAAAATAGTTGTTGCATCTGAATATGCTATGAAGTTGTTGCATCTGAACATGCATGATTGTCTGAATAACATGTATGTGTAAAGCAACTCAGTCCGATGACGTGGCAAGCTGAAACGTTTGGTCTTCTTCTCTGAGTAACTACTCTAAGCATGTTTGCACGATCTTCGAAACTTCAACTGTCATCATTACTATGTGTGACGGCTATTTAAGAGACGTGTTTGCTACTGTTACTGGCTACTGCTCTCTCTCTCTGTCCAAGTGCAAACTGCCTTTTTCTTGTGCCCTAAGTTCCTTGAAGCCTCTCAGTATTCTTCGTCTCCTTGATAGTTCATAACAATGACTTCCAAGAAATCGGCTGGTGGTCAGATTGTTCCTTCCGGACTGTAGACTTGGAGATGCTCCGAGCTGGTGGCATTGATCTCATGACACCTTCGAAGCATGTGGCTGGATTAATTTATTTTCTGCCATTGACTGTGCATGGCATGAACAGAGCGTGGTGGACTTCTGGAAAAATGCTCGAGATATTTCTTCTTAGGATGGAAGGTATCAAGGTTTTGAAACTAAGGTGATGGGTATAAAAATCTTTGTGGATGCTGACACCATTGCTGCTGTAACTGGTTTTCCAATACTGGAGATACGTTCATTTCAGAATGGGAAGTAAAGAATGGTGGAGTTAAGCGATTTACCCAGAAGTTGTACGGGATTGAAGACCCAGGTGATCTAAGAAGCTCTTACATGCATCCTAAGGCAAGGATTCTTCATGCCATCTTGGGATCCTATATTTTGCCCAAACATGGAAGTAAGAATCATGTGTCTGAGCTGGAAAGATTCTGCATAATCCATCTCTTGGACAAAAGCCTCTCAATATACCCAAGATCATCCTACAATATGCTAAAAAGGTTAAATGATTCTGCCTCAAGCTATACTCATACCACTCTTATCACAAAGATTCTCCTGAAGTTCAATGTTCCCATTGAAAGAGTGTATGACCACAAAGGTCCTGCTCTCTTCTCCTTGACTAACGTCAAGAGGATGGGGATTGCTGTGAAGAAACACTCACCAAAAGGGCTCCGCTAGAAGAATCCGTTCAAACCAAGGCTCGCAGAACTGGGAAAAGTCCTTTAGAGATTCTGGAAGAGGAGTTGCAAGGTGACACACACAAAGACAAGTTTGTGTCTGCTCAGACTCCCACCAAAGATTTGAAGAAAAAAAGAACAAAGCTGCTTCAGAAGAAAGAATCACCAGAAGGAGAAGTTCGGTTCAGAAAATCTGAACCTGCTCAGAGTATATCTGCACATACTTCTGAGATTGTGGGTCAGGTTACTGAGAACCTAGCTTTTGCTACTCAGCCTACTCTCAACTCGGGAGGACAGACAGAGGACAACAATAGTCTAGAGTCTGAACCAATCTCAGTTGGATTAGATGATTCAACTGAGCTTGTCAAAGCCATCCCTCTTTCTACGAGTCTACCTGAAGCTGACATCAGACAAGTGGTTGCAAAAATTGAAGAAGAAGAAAGAAAGCAGAAGGAAGAACAAGAAAAGCAAGACTATGCTCTTGCTGTTGCAGCTCAACAAGCCGTTCTTGAAGATGAAAGGCTCGAGCAAGCCAACAGGCTCAAAAGAAGAAGAGCCAGTGCTAATACTAGAAGAAATCAAAGGAGAAGACTGTTGTCTCCTGCTGCTGATGCCCTCAGAGGTTGAATAGAAGTAAAAGCATCCAATAAGAAGATGTTGTTGAGTTTCAGAAGGTTGCTGAAGCTCAAAGTAAGAAGAAGTTGGAGGAACTGAGGAAGAAGAAGCCAGCTACTGAAGGCTTTACGGCTCGTATTAAGAAACCTAGGGTTCTATTGGAAATGTCTCATCCTCAGAAGATGAAGCCCCTCCTCCACCTAAAGCTATCAGCACACCAAGAGAAGTACCCCCACCTTCACCATCTTCTTCCTCTCTGTCAGGTTACTCTGAACTTGATTCAGATGTCGAACCAAACTGCATCTGGTTTGGTGGAAACCTTCCTGTTAGTATTCTGCTTAAAGAAAAAGAAAGGAACCTGTCAAGGCAACCTACCTATGATCTAACTTTACCTATTCGCAGCAATGAACACTTGAAGTGGGCTGCTGAAGTGCCTCACAGATACTACAATATACTCACATCTGTACGAACAAGAGTACCAAAGTTCCCAAACTTATATGAAGAATTTCTATTCTTCAAGGAAGCTGCACCACTGCTGTCTCACCCACCATCAGGTTTTCGCTGGAAACTTCCTCAGAAGCAAGAGACGAAGGAGGATGCTCAGCTTAGGGGGAGGTGGTCTCTCAGACGCTCTTGAGAAGATCAAACATGGAGTCATCACTCCTTGCCATAAGTGGACAGCTTTGGATCCTTTCTCACAGGATCAACACAATCTATCTCCTGATGAGTGGATCGCTGTCAGAATGCAGTGTCTTGAAGCTAAACTAATTGATCAAAGTTGTTCCAGATCCTTTGGCTGTAGAGATTTCAAACCCCTCTTCCTATTCATACAAAGCTGTCAACTACTATTCTGGTGCAACCAGACAGGATAGTACCTCGGTATCCTTATGCTACTTATTTTCTATCAAAGACAAAGGACCTAAGATAGTTTCACAAGGTACTGGACCTCCAAGGGTGTTATCTGAAGAAGCCTGGAACAATTTTGCAGAGTATATCTTCATCAACCAAGGCATGGATCATTCACTTTATAATGCCGTGTGGGACTTTCACTGGAACCTTGTTGAGAAGGCAGGGAGTTCATCAGGAACAAGTTGGGATGACGCTGACTCTCAAGTGGTTGCAGGTTCAACTATATTAGAAACTGCTACCTTCTTTAGAGGACGCTTTCCATTGTCTGATAGGGATCTACATTCAGAGTGGATGGTGGCATCTCCTTTTGTTCGCCCTGAATTTTATATCCGAGTGAAGATCCTTTGCAGTATCATCTACCTACTGGCTTTCAATACTTCAGATTCACTTGCAAGCATATCTCTCTCGTTTTTCTATAAAGGGAATCTTGAAGCTGAAGTAGTGCTTTAGTTGAGGAGAATGAGGAACTTCATCTGAAGAATCACTAGCTTATGCAGAAAACAGATCATATTTTAGAGACTCAAGCTCAGATTCAAGCTAGTCAAAACCATCTCCAAGAAGCTGTGGTAGCTGAACTGGAACGGCAGAGACTAGCTATGCAAGAATTGCTTGAGAGAGCTCTGGGAATCTTAAGACCACGTTCATGATAATGTCTAGAATGATTCAGACTGAGTTTCACTGTTTATGTCATTACGTATTTCCGATTTTAATCCATAAAGATTTGATTGTTATCATTCTATGTGCTCTCTTTTCACCAATCTTAACTGATATCTTAATTGTTATCTGTCTGTTGCATAACCTTTTTTATTGATGCCAAAAGGGGGATCAGTAATATGATGTGATTGGTAGTTATGCAGTATTTACTATGGTGCTACTAACAAAATCTGAAAGCAATGTAGCAAGAACTTCGAAGGAGACAATTCAGAAGGAATGTGATCATCTCAGATGAAATATCTGATTAAGGGGGAGAATTTTCCTCAACTAAACCTTTTCAGATGTTTATCACATTTATATTTGTCAACATCAAAAAAGGGGGGGATTGTTGAGTCTCCAAAGGATTAAATATATGAAATTAAAAATATTTTGAGTCTCACTCTCTTAAGTTTTAAATGAAAAACAAATATAAAATATAAAAAGCATTTATATGATACTATGCTCTCATAGGATGTTGCACTGTTTCAGATCATATATCTGGGTAAAAGATCATCTGAAAGATCAACTTCATCGGAAGAGGTGTTTATCATCTGAAGACTTGAAGATCAATCTGAAGCACTCTTTGAATCTGAAGGCTGAAGGTTTTGACCCGTGAAGAGTTACTATGTAAGAAGAACGTTCATCCCAATGGTCTAACCCTTTTCAGCATAAGAATCAGAGCTGCTTTCTCTCCTCGTTCAAATGTTTAGCATTTTAAGGAAAGTCTGCAACGCTTTGTACCTGCGCAAAAGCATTATGTGTGCAGACCTGCTGCACCTAAAGACTGCTCAGAACGTGTTGGACAGAGTGTGTCTCAACGTCTCCCTGAAGCCATTTAATGCTATTTGACAACGGGCAACATTTTCTTCTCGAAGACTATAATATGCTCCATGCAGATTGAAGAAGTACAAGAACAAGAAAAGCTATCAAAGAAATTACTTACTGTCGGCGAAAACGCTGCAAAAATACTTTGATATTTCTGTACATTTGCTTATTTGCTTAGTCCCTGAGTTAATCTCAGTTACTTGTACACTTCTGATAGTTCAAATCTATCATCTGAAGTTAGTTGATTGAAATTTATCTGTTTTTATCTTAAAACCTTTGTGAGTTACAAGCCTGGAGAGGCTTATTGTCTAAAAGAAGACTTGGGCTTAACACTTGGATAGTGTCTGAGAGCCTGAAGAGGCTTGGTGGAAGAAACAATACTTGGTGTAGAGCCTGAAGAGACTTGACAGAAAGAATACATGGTGTAGAGCCTGAAGAGGCTTGACAGAAAAGAATACTTGGTGTAGAGCCTGAAGAGGCTTGATAGAAAAGAATACTTGTAATCTTGCAAGATTAGTGGAAATCCAGTGGTGGTTTGCCCTGGGACTGGACGTAGCTCACAAGTGGTAGTGAGTGAACCAGGATAAATTATTGGCTAAGTTTCCTTTCCCTTAAACTCTTTCAATTCAGTTTTTGAACTAACAAAGGGGTTTAGAAAAGTTTTCAAGAGCGAAAATCTTAACATCAAACAAAACTATTTATCAAAACTGTCTTTGTGTCTGAACCAAGGTTCAGAAGGTAGTAACTAACGTCAGACGATCTTATCATATGAAGTTTTTACAGAAACTTTTTAAAATATTCTCTATAACAAAAAGTTTCCATTCAAACACTATTCAACCCCCTTCTAGTGTTTCCCTGTTTTTTCTTACACCTAGTAATAGGGATCTTGAATTCTGATTGGTGAAAACACTCAATTTGTCACAGTGGGAACCAAGATGAATTGATAGCTTTAACAACATGTTCTTCAACCGGGGCAATTTGTGACAGTGTGAACCTGCATGAATTGTTTCTAGGTATTTCATGTAGGAACCAGGGAAACACTAGAAGGGGGGTTGAATAGTGTTTCTGAATATTTTAGAAAGCTTTTCGCAACAGGTGTTAAAACACGATTTCAGACAGGCTCTTAAAGGACTGTCTGAAGTTTTCAGACGGTCTAAAATACTGATTTTAAAAGATGTTTTTGTGCCTTTATAAAATATCAGATTAATTACTCTGACCCCTTGATTAGTATAAAAGAATTGACAAGAGATAAGGGTAAGAAAACTTAGCCAAGGAATTTATCCTGGTTCACTCACTACCACTGTGAGCTACGTCCAGTCCCAATGCCAACTAGCACTTGGATTTCTTTAATCTTTCAAGATTACAAGTATTCTTTTACAGTCAAGCCTCTTCAGGCTCTACACCCAAGTATTCTTTTGCAGTCAAGCCTCTCCAGGCTCTACAACCAAGTATTCTTTTATCAACCAAGCCTCTCCAGGCTCTACAACCAAGTATTCTTTTATCAACCAAGCCTCTCCAGGCTCTATAACCAAGTATTCTTTTATCAACCAAGCCTCTCCAGGCTCTATAACCAAGTATTCTTTTGTCAACCAAGCCTCTCCAGGCTCTATAACCAAGTATTCTTTTATCAACCAAGCCTCTCTTTTATCAACCAAGCCTCTCCAGGCTCTATAACCAAGTATTCTTTTATCAACCAAGCCTCTCCAGGCTCTATAACCAAGTATTCTTTTATCAACCAAGCCTCTCCAGGCCTATAACCAAGTATTCTTTTATCAACCAAGCCTCTCCAGGCTCTACAACCAAGTATTCTTTTATCAACCAAGCCTCTCCAGGCTCTATAACCAAGTATTCTTTTATCAATCAAGCCTCTCCAGGCTCTAAACAAGGTTTACAAAGAAGGAGTTTAAGCTTTTAAACTATACGAGTTTGAAGGTCAAACCATACAATGTACAATAAAATCTGAGGTATGCTCAGAATATACAAATGTGTACAGCGAATTTTATCAGAGAGTTGTTACAGAGTAAAAACTTGCAGCGTGATGTTTCTCTGGGCTTTCTTGTATACTTAATTTTTCTTTTTCCGCTTCTCTTTATAATGGTCTTCATGGAGGGGTATTTATACCCAAACTTCAATCCGTTGAAATACTACCATTTAGAGATAGCATTAAATGCTATTTAATCCATTGTGAGACAATGCTTCTGAGAGCTCTGATGTTTCTGACACGGTGCAAGGTTTCTCTTGCCATAAGGCTGCTGCAAATGTTGCTGCAGAGACTGCGTTGCAGAGATTTCCTCAGTGGTGTATGAAATTCAAAATCACCAGGAAAGGTCTCTGTGTTCCTTGCTATAAACGTGTTTGAAAAGGTACGTGCAACAGAGGTTCAGAAAAGTCTTCACAAGCTTCAGCAGAGGGTGCCACGTCATAAGTGAGAGTTCAAACGGCACTGACTTCAGACGGGTTGAACTACTTCAGACAGCTTCAACTTTTCAGACGAGTTCTGCTTCTTCAGACAACTTCAAAACTTTGTCTTTTTATGTAGGCTCATAGTGACTCTTGCTGAAATCATAGATGAAGCATTAAAGCATGTGTGTATCTATGATAAGTAATTTAAGTCAATTTGTCAACCATTAAAACTTTGGGAATCTAGTTGTCTATAAACAACTTATGATATTTTTGAGACTCAACATTCTCCCCCTTTTTAATGATGACAAATTTGGTTAAAATGTACAAATCTGTAATCAGTTTTTTTTTTTTTTTTTTTTTTAAGAATAAGAAAGCTCCCCCTGAGATAGAAATATCCTTTAACAGGATCTGTTTAAGGTATATTTCACTCATTTGTTCAGATTTCTCAGAAAAACATTTGTACTCCCCATGAGTCCTGTAATCACTTCAGATTCAGATTTTGTTAGATTTTAATACTCCCCCTTTTGTCATCAATCAAAAGGGAGTATCAGAGCAAAACAGTAACAGAGCAATAATTTAAGATAAAACTGATATCATAGCATTAACAATCAACTAAAAATTTTGAGATAAGCCACTTATTGTATTTAGGGAATGTTCAGATAAAGAAACAAACAATCAGACACTTGTCATAAACATGAAAATAAGCAAAACAATGGCTAAAATTAACAGTTTTAATCTTTCTTCTTCAGCAAGGCCTCAGTCAGAAAGGAAATCAAGTCGTCCTTGGCCTTGTTTATTGCGGCTTCCACTGAGGTTTTCAAGTCTTGCTGACCAGATCTGATAAGCTGCTGTTCTTGAAGAATCTGCTCTTGCTGAGCAATTAGATGCTTAGTCTTCTGCTCTTGATCAGCACACTTCTTTTCAAGTTTCTTCACTATGGACTTCAACTTCAGATTTTCCTCAGCCAAGTCTTGCTCAGATTCATAGAAGATGAGCTGGATGTAGGGGCAAACAAATCTAAGCACTCCAAATCCTGGCTGCAATCTGTAGTCAGATGGGCTGAACACAGGGCAAAAGAAGGTGCCAATAGGATTCAGCAGAACCCAATCTTCATTGAAGAGTCAGCAGGTGGGGGAAAGTGATCTCTCATATAGTGATATTTGACATTGGTTGACTTTCCAAGTCCAACATCAGAATCAGCATCAGGACCAGTTGATCCAGAAGAAGATCCAGCATCTTCTCTGATCTTCCAGTAAGAGGACCACATCCAATCTTGAAGTAGATGATCCAGGCCTCCTCCTTGGTTTTCTGATGAATTCTGGTAAAGATTCCCACTCTGATGGACTCATCACTTCAGACAGAGGTGAGTTTTTCTTTGAATAGATTTTAGCTCCTTTGAATTTCTCTTCCTGTAAGGGATACTTAGGAACTATTCTATCAGGTTTCACCAAGATTTTAGTGGTTGGCCTGATTGAACAAGTTCTAGTGGCCTATAGCCCTCATCCCAACTCCTTGTGCAGATCCCTCTGAAACAGCTCAGACTCAGTGTTCAGCTGCCTCACAAAGCTCCATTCATCATTATTCAGCCTCAGGGAATCATTTGAGAATGGATTGATGGGAGCCCAAATATGTGCAGGAGGGACACCCTTCCTGATCTTTTCTAATCCACCTGAAAGAGCATTGTATTGATTTCTAACTAACTCAGCAGCAGTTTCCTGATTAAGCCATGATGCAAGGATACAACAGGTGCTGATCTGAAATACTGTAGCTCTTCAGACAGGGTGCTAAACTTGGGCATGAGCAGGGATCAGAATGAAGGAGAGATAATTGTAGAGCATCAGCAGCAGCACTGGCTCTTTTCAGCAAGAGCTCTTCTTCCAGAGAAGGTGTAGGTGGTGAGGTGATGAAGGTAAGAGTGGTATCAGAGCAAGGTCATGGGTTTGTGGGGAAGGTAAGGTAGGCTCAGAGAGTTGATTCTCTGAAGGTTGTGGTGAGGTAGGTTCAGAGGGTTTGGAAGGTTCAGAGGGTAGGTTTTCTGTTTGTGGGGTGGTGATGGTTGTTTTTCAGGTGATAGGGGTTTTGTGAAGGTTGTTGGTGAAGGTTGTGAGAGTTGATGAGGTGTTTGTTTTTTCTGGTGGAGGAGGTGGTGAAGGAGTTACATTATCAAATCTCACCTTAATTCTCTTGTAGGGAGGCTTGGTTACCTCAGATTCTTTTGCCTTTGCTTCTTCCTTCCTCTCCCTTTGTGCTTGTTTTTCTTCCCTTTTCCTTTTAAAATACTGTTGAGCTTTAACAAAATTTTGATACTTCTCAGCTTCATCTTCTCTATCAGCTGAGAGGCAATACTTCTAGTCACCCTAGGTTCAGGTGCAGTCTGAAGTAGCTTGCTCTTTGGTTCTCCTTCTCTGAGGTGCACTTGACCTCTTCCTTTTTTTGCTCCCTCATATGGTTGCTTGCCTATCATCTTCAGCATAGGCCAATTGTGAAGCAATAGCAATAGCTCTATCAGTCTTCTCTTGTTCTGCTTTCTTCTCCAGCTCCTCCTGCTCCAAGCATAGCCAATGCTGCCACCTGAATGAGTTCAGGATCAGATGGGCATGCAGCCAATGGCTCAGCTACAACGCATCAGTTTCATCTGCCTCTTGAGCCTGTCCTTCCATTTCAGAAGTAGGCTGTGGAGTCTGTACAGGTTCAGACATCTGACCCACAATTTCAGATGGCCTTTGTGATGCCTTTGAACAGGTTCAGACACCTGACTTTGCACAGATGCAGATGCTACCTTAGCAGCACTCCTTACAGGTAGCTTCTTCAATTTTGCTGAGGAGAGGGTTTTGATGGCTTGAAATCATGCCTCCTTATGTCTCCTCTGAGTTCATTCTCAAGAACCTCCATTGTTGTCTTCCTTCTTGCAGCTTTCTCAAGAAGAAGGCTCTCCTTCATGGACGGAGGTAGGGAGGGGTTGGGAGTCAGCTTTCCTCCCATGCTCTTGAGGTTTGATTCACCAAACAAGGTTGTGAAAGGCGATCAAAAAGCCTCTCAATGGGGACTTTGAAATGCAGCAAGATCTTGGTGATGATGGTATTGTGAGGGAAGCTCCCAGCAGAGTCTCTGAGACGCTTCTGCATGTGGTACATTATGATGTTGGGGAGGTTCACCTTCTTCTTCTGCAGTAGGTGAATCAGACAAAAATCTCTCCAACTCAGAAACATGGTTTCTGCTTCCTTCTTAGGGATTATAGAGCACCCTAAGATGGCATGCAAAACCCTAGCCTTGTCTGACATATGCTTTGCATCCAAGCTTACTGGTTCAGAGGTGCCATACAGAAACTCTGTGAACTGCTTCTGTCCTCCATTTCTTGCTTCCCAGCCAGGAGTGAATACAACTCCTTCAGTCCTGACCTCACAGATGTGAGCAAGGATATCTTCATCAAACAAAGACAGGACACCACGTACTGTGGCCTTGATGCTAGTGTAGATACCCTGAGGATTGGGTATTCCTCTGGCAGTAGCCCAGAAATCCAGCACACTTTGCTCATGCCACTGTGTCAAGTTGTGATTGAAATACGGAGTCCACCCAGCTGCATCGAACTCAGCAAACAAGTCCATTCCCAGAGATTGAAGATCCTCCAGAACTACACCCTTAGTCTTCACGATGTTGCTTCCAGCAGATTTCTTAGGGCCATTGGAGTTTTCTGAAGAACTTGAGAGAGAAAAAAATTGCTTGTAGAAGAAGGATCTCAAGAGATGACTACAGAATAGTGAACGGTGAAATTCTGTGACCCACTAGCTTCGTATTTATAGATCCATAAAGCAATGATGGCATGTACTGGCTGCGCAGACATAGGAAAACGTGCGAAGTGGAAGAGACAAAATAAATGGAATTAAACCGTCTCATAAAGCCACGTCATTTGTTTACTTCAGACAAGTGACAGATTTCAGACACCCATATGATTTCAGACAACCCAAAATTTCAGACAAGTCACTTGTTTCAGACAAGCTGAAATTTCAGATACATCATTTTGACAGATCAGATCACACACATTCAAAATGCATGTATGTTCAGATTATTTCTAATGAACTTAAATCTATCTTCAGTCAGAGGTTTTGTGAATATATCAGCCCATTGATGCTCTGTATCAATAAACTGAATATCAAAAATACCTTTCTGAACATAGTCTCTAATGAAATGATGTTTTATTTCTATATGTTTAGCCCTAGAATGTTGAATGGGATTTTTAGACAAATTAATAGCACTTGTATTATCACACAAAACAGGTATAGCAATATAGTAATGTTAAAATCTTCTAACTGATACTTCACCCATAACAGTTGTGAGCAACAACTGGCTGCTGAGATGTATTCTGCTTCAGCTGTTGATAAGGCAATTGTGCTTTGCCTTTTGCTTGACCAGCTAATCATATTTTCTCCAAAGAAATGACATCCACCACTAGTGCTTTTTCTTTCAATTCTGTCTCCAGCAAAATCAGCATCACAGTAACCTATTAACCTGCAATCCTTACTTTTCTTATAGCACAGACCAAGATTAGTAGTACCTTTAAGATATCTGAAAATTCTTTTTACAGCTTTGTAGTGAGTACTCCTTGGATCAGATTGAAATCTAGCACACAGACATACACTGAACATTATGTCAGGTCTGCTTGCTGTTAGATATAGTAATGATCCAATCATTCCTCTATACAAAGTTTGATTCACTGGTTCTTCCTTCTCATCTTTATTTAAAGATGCAGAGGGATGCATTGGAGTTGACATGGGTTTGCAATCATGTAAGTTAAACTCCAAGCATTCCTTTGTATATTTTTCTTGATGGATCCATATACAGTCAGAATCTTGCTTAATCTGAAGTCCTAAGAAAAAATTTAGTTCACCCATTAAACTCATTTCAAATTCTGATTGCATTAACTCTGAAAACTCCTTGCATAATGAAGAGTCAGTTGAACCAAAAATAATGTCATCAACATATATCTGAACAAGTATAAGATCTTTGTTAGACTGTTTTCTAAAAAGAGTTGTGTCCACTTTTCCTCTTTCAAAACCATTTGAGATTAGAAAACCTGCTCAATCTGTCATACCAAGCTCTTGGGGCTTGTTCAGACCATAGAGAGCCTTTTTGAGTTTGAAAACATGTTCAGGAAAGGCAATATCTTCAAAAACCAGGGGGTTGTCTAACAAAGACTTCTTCTTCAATGAGACCATTGAGGAAGGAACACTTTTAAACATCCATTTGATATAGCTTGATGCCATTATTTATAGCATAAGATAAAAGAATTCTAATTGCTTCTAACCTGGCCACTGGGGCAAAGGTTTCGGTGAAATCAATAACTTCTTGCTGGTTATATCCTAGAGCAACTAATCTTGCCTTGTTTCTGACTACCTTGCCTTCTTCAGACAGCTTGTTCTGAACACCCATTTGGTTTCCAATAATAGTTTTCCCATGGGGTTTAGGAACAAGGGTCCAGACATCACTCCTAGCAAACTGATTTCAACTCTTCTTGCATGGCTAGGATCCATCCTTTCATCATGCAGAGCTTCATCAATGTTCTTGGCTCTATTTCAGATAGGAGAGCAAGAGAATTCAGAATCTTGAATTTTGATCTTGTCTTAACTCCTTCTGAAGGCTGGCTGCCAATGATTTGCTCTTTAGGATGATGTGATTTGTATTTCCAATCAGTTTCTGAGGAGGTATCCACATCTGTTTGATCTGTCTGAGACTCTCAACATTTGTCTGAAGAGGTTTTAGTAACAGTAAGTACTTCAGACAACTGCTCATCCTTCGAGCTGTTGTGGTCATTCAGCTCCATTCCTGCAAATCATCCTCTAGATCTGATAGTTCCCTATCGTCTCTTTGTTATCATTGAATTTAACATGAATAGTTTTTTCAACAGTTAAAGTTCTAGAGTTATACACTCTATAAGGCTTTAGATGTTTCAGAATATCCAATGAAAAATCCTTTATCAGACTTTGCATCAAATTTTCCAAGATCATCTTGGAGTTGAGTATAAAACATTCATATCCAAAGGTTTGTTAAAATATATGATATGTTGGGTTTTCTTCCTTTCCACAGTTCATAGACAGTCTTTTTAAGAATGGTCTTACCAAATCTTCTGTTTTGAAGGTAACATGTTGTGCTAACAGCTTCTGCCCAGAAGGTTCTTGGTAAGCTGCATGAGTTGAGCATGGTCCTTGCCATCTCTTGCAAACTTCTGTTCTTCCTCTCAACAACCCCATTCTTGTTGAGGTGTTCTAGCCATAGAGAATTGTGTGAGATGCATTCTCATCACAGAACATTTTGAAAGTTTGCATTCTCAAACTCTCCACCATGATCACTTCTGATAACAGAGATACAGAATCCTTTCTCATTCTGTACCTTCTTGCAGAATATTGTGAAATTCCTAACAGTCTCATCCTTGCTTCTTAGGAATAACACCCAAGTAAATCTAGAATAGTCATCAACAATGACCAAACCATATTTCTTACCACTACGACTTTCTGTTCTAATAGGACCAAACAAGTCAATGTGTAAAGTTCTAGTGGTCTGGTAGTTGAAACAACATCTTTACTCTTAAAAAGTGTCTTGTTTGTTTCCCTTTCAGACAGCTTTCACATAAAATGTCAGATTTGTATGAAAAGCTTGGGCAATCCTTTAACAAGATTGTGTTTTGCTAATCTTGAGATTAATCTCAAGCTGGCATGCCCAAGTCTTTGATGCCAATCTGTTTTTCATCTTCAACAGAAATGAAACACTTTACAATTTTGACTTGCCTAGATCCTCTAGATCAATTTGTACACATTGCTGTGTCTCTTAGCAGTAAAAGAGGATTTGCTCAGAGGAGTCTTTGACTATGCATCCTTCCTTAGTAAAGGATACCACATAACCACTGTCACATAATTGATTTATGCTCAGTAAATTATGTTGTAGTCCCTCCACTAGAAGTACATTTTTAATAAGGGATGAGGAGATATACCTACAGTCCCTATTCCAATGATCTTCCCTTGCTGATTTCCACCAAAGGTGACCACTCCACCAGCTCTAGGTCTAAGGTTTTGGACAACAAAGACCTTTCTCCTGTCATGTGTCGCGAGCACCCACTGTCCAGGTACCATTTGTGGGGTCTCCTTTGTCCTGTTAAACACATCTGCAACAGGAATAATTAAGTTTTTAGGTACCCATATTCTTTTGGGTCCTTTCTTGTTAGCTTTGGGCCTTGTCTTTTTCCTGTGTTTGCACTGAGCCTCATTGTGTCCAGGCTTACCACAGTGAGAACACCCAGTAACCTTCTTTTTAGAAAAATTAAGACAGTAGGAGGTTCAGACAAGTTATGATCATAAAAGCCTAGTCCAGTTTTGTCAAGGGAATTCCTTTGATTTCCTAGCATTATATTCAGATTTTAGTTCCTTTGACAAATTTGGCCAAATCTTTTGTCAGTTCCACAACCTGCTTTTGAAGTTTTCTCATTTTCTTCAAACCACAGCTTGTGAACTGCAGTTTTTAGTCTCAAGAACTTTTTCTTTGAGCATAATATGTTCTATCTCAGTGCCTCATATTTGTTACACATTTCTGTGTGGGCCTTGGATAGATTCTTATACTCTTGGAAAAGTTCTTGAGAACTTTCCACCAGATCATCATACATCTCTTGTAGAGTAAGAGGAAATACCTCAGCTTCAGAGCTGTCTGAGGATGGTAGACTAGCCATGAGACACATATTTGCCTCTTCTGAAGTGTCTTCTTCTTCTTCTTCTGAGGTTGATTCATCAAGGTCTTCCCATGTTGCCATAAGACTTTTTCTTCTTTTGAAAAACTTCTTCTTGAAGTTGTTTTTCTTCAGTCTTGGACAATCAGCCTTCATATGTCCTGGTTGCTTACATTCAAAGCAAGTAATTTTATCAGAGTTAGACTCTTTACCTGTCTTACCTGATTTGGATGATGACGGTTGGTTCTTTCTGAACTTTCCTCTGTTCTGCAACATTCTCTTGATCTTTCTGCTTAAAAGAGCAAGATCATTTTCATCTTCTGAGCTGTCTTCAGAATCTTCATCTGCTTCTAAAGTGTCCTCAGCTTGCATAGCCTTCATGCTGCCATGCCTAGACTGTTTGACCTTGGAGTTAGAGCTAGAGACTTCTTCTTGTTGTCTATCTTATCCAAGCTCAAGTTCATGGACTTTGAGAGATCCCAACAGTTCTTCCATTCTCAGAGAGTTGAAATCTCTTGCCCTCTTGAATGGCAGTGACTTTGGGTCTCCAGGACTTAGGTAAACTTCTTAGAATCTTTCTGTGTTGTCTCCAGATTCATAGGTTCTTCCTAAGGACCTGAGTCCATTGGTTATGGTCTGAAACCTCCCAAACATTTGGTCAATAGTTTCAGTTTCTTCCATCTTAAACATCTCATACTGATGTATAAGCATGCTGATTTTGGATTGCTTGACAGTTTCAGTCCCTTCATGGGTTGCTGCAAGAGTATCCCAAATCTCCTTGGCAGAAGTGCATCCATGGACCTTCTCATATTCTGATTTATTCAAGGAACATATCAGATAGAGTTTGGCTTTAGCGTTCATCTGGACTCTAGTCTTCTGCTCCAGGGTCCATTCAGTCTTAGGTATAGGCAAACCATTTTGCATAGGCACATAATCTCATCAGTGACCACCTCCCAAACATCAATGTTGTTGCTCTCAATGAACAACTTCATACGATCTCTCCAGTAGTGGTAATCCACTCCATTGAATGCTGGGGGTCTTGTGATAGAGGCTCCTTCTGTGATGTATTGCCTGTTGCTGTTAGAAGCTTCCATTTGGATCTTTCAGTCCTCAAACACTTGTTAGGTGCTTCAACCCTGAGTAGAGCTCTGGTACCAACTGTAGGAACACAGGGAAACACTAGAAGGGGGGTTGAATAGTGTTTCTGAATATTTTAGAAAGCTTTTCGCAAACAGGTGTTAAAAAACACGATTTCAGACAGGCTCTTAAAGGACTGTCTGAAGTTTTCAGACGGTCTAAAAATACTGATTTTAAAAAATGTTTTTGTGCCTTTATAAAATATCAGATTAATTACTCTAACCCCTTGATTAGTATAAAAAGAATTGACAAGAGATAACGGTAAGAAAACTTAGCCAAGGAATTTATCCTGGTTCACTCACTACCACTGTGAGCTACGTCCAGTCCCAATGCCAACTAGCACTTGGATTTTCTTTTAATCTTTCAAGATTACAAGTATTCTTTTACAGTCAAGCCTCTTCAGGCTCTACACCCAAGTATTCTTTTGCAGTCAAGCCTCTCCAGGCTCTACAACCAAGTATTCTTTTATCAACCAAGCCTCTCCAGGATCTATAACCAAGTATTCTTTTATCAACCAAGCCTCTCCAGGCTCTACAACCAAGTATTCTTTTATCAACCAAGCCTCTCCAGGCTCTATAACCAAGTATTCTCTTATCAACCAAGCCTCTCCAGGCTCCACAACCAAGTATTCTTTTATCAACCAAGCCTCTCCAGGCTCTATAACCAAGTATTCTTTTATCAATCAAGCCTCTCCAGGCTCTAAACAAGGTTTACAAGAAAGGAGTTTAAAGCTTTTAAACTATACGAGTTTGAAGGT
Organism: Sesbania bispinosa; assembly: GCA_026901365.1. Lineage (NCBI taxonomy): Eukaryota > Viridiplantae > Streptophyta > Magnoliopsida > Fabales > Fabaceae > Sesbania > Sesbania bispinosa. The sequence continues at coordinate 769,772 of QLOH01000048.1, read as the reverse complement.
CAAACCAATACAATGTACAATAAAATCTGAGGTATGCTCAGGATATACAAATGTGTACAGCGAATTTTATCAGAGAGTTGTTACAGAGTAAAAACTTGCAGCGTGATGTTTCTCTGGGCTTTCTTGTATACTTAATTTTTCTTTTTCGCTTCTCTCTCTGTATAATGGTCTTCATGGAGGGGTATTTATACCCAAACTTCAATCCGTTGAAATACCACCGTTTAGAGATAGCATTAAATGCTATTTAATCCGTTGTGAGACATGCTTCTGAGAGCTCTGATGTTTCTGACACGGTGCAAGGTTTCTCTTGCCATAAGGCTGCTGCAAATGTTGCTGCAGAGAATGCGTTGCAGAGATTTCCTCAGTGGTGTATGAAATTCAAAAATCACCAGGAAAGGTCTCTGTGTTCCTTGCTATAAACGTGTTTTGAAAAGGTACGTGCAGCAGAGGTTCAGAAAAGTCTTCACAAGCTTCAGCAGAGGGTGCCACGTCATAAGTGAGACTTCAGACGGCACTGATACTTCAGACGGGTTGAACTACTTCAGACAGCTTCAACTCTTCAGACGAGTTCTACTTCTTCAGACAACTTCAACACTTTGTCTTTTTATGTAGGCTCATAGTGACTCTTGCTGAAATCATAGATGAAGCATTAAAGCATGTGTGTATCTATGATAAGTAATTTAAGTCAAATTTGTCAACCATTAAAACTTTGGGAATCTAGTTGTCTATAAACAACCTTATGATATTTTGAGACTCAACATTTCATATCAGTGGGAACCTTTTATGAAATAATATTTATTTGTGCTTCAATATTATAATTATAAATTCATAAATATCATTGGGTTCCAAATACAAGAGGGGTGCGATCAATGAAGTTCAATCCTGGTTTCATAAATTTGCTCAACCTTATCCATATCTCATTTCTTATCTTTTATTTTAAATTGCAATTTTCACAAACGAACTTTCAAACAAATCCTTACTCGATAAGTGTGACCACTATGATTTATCTTTGTATCGTTCTTGTGGATACGACAACTCTCTTTACTTACTATTATACTGCTGTGATATTGGTACACTTGCCAAGATCTCAACAATAGAGTACTCATGGGTACGGGATACCCTAATACCTATCCCGCTCTATTAATAAATGGGTAGCGAAAAATATTATTTCACCTACAGATTCTCATTTAACTACATGAATTCGTCTAGTAATATATGTGGGCGTGAGTAATTTTGCCATCCCTAATTGTTGTTGCTATTTCCTTGTCATGGAAATCTTCCATTCATTGGACAGAAAAAAAGTTCTTAAAATTAAAAAGTAAATAAATTGATAAAATGCAACAATTTTTATTTAATTGCATTTTTTATTCCTATATTATTTCTAGTATATGATTTTTATCCCCTAATAGCTTTTCACTTGGAATTTTACATTCATTACTTTTTAATTGCTTAGATCAAACCCTTTTGTCAATTTCTTTCTACCTACAAGTCTTAAGTTCTCATTTTTTATCTAAACATTTGGAGTTATTATATATTTGAGATATTGAATAATTGAGGTTTAAAAACTGAAAAATTGGTGAAATTTTGATAAATTAAAAGGATTTTATAGGATGTAGATTAGAGATCGTAAAAGGAGCAATTTTGGGATTTTTTTCCTTTTTGCTTTCGATGAAATTTAATATTTTGGCCATAGAAATTTTAGCGGAAAATGAATTAAAACAATTAAATCAAATGTTGAACAGAAAATAAAAATTAAAGAATTTTAAATACTCCATTCGCTCCTAATTATAAGAATCTTTTTTAGGGTATGTTTTGGTCCTTTCTATAAGAACCTTTTCACATTGTCTTATGTATTAATTATTTTTGACAAAAATACCTTATTAGTGGTGATATGTGAGTAATTAATTAGTAGAGAGATTGAGAAAGTATGACATAATAGAGTAATTAAATAGAAAGAGAAAAATAATGGATATCTAAAGAAATTCAAGGATAGTTCAGTAAATATGATTCACATTCATGATAAATTTATTATAACACACTATATTAACCAAATTTCTTAATCTGTGTGAAGTAATTAAAAAGTTCTTATAATTAGGAGAATAAAAAGAAAGTGACTAAGGACTTAATTATAACAATCTAAAAAGTTAATCGATTAATTTCATGTACAAAATTATGGAGAGACCACCATTGTCTTTCCCTCTCGCCTGAATCACATCACCAACCACCACCACCTCTTTTTATGGTCTCCTCTTACTCACTCTCCATCGCCCTTAATATCCATACTCATCACCGACTAGGGATGTCAACAGGGAGGGACAGAGGTGGACAATACACTACCATTATCCATACTTGTTAAAATAAAATAGTATCTTTGTTGGTAACGGATACCCATGGGTATCCATTAATATTGAACAATTCAAAATTAAAAAAATATCATATAATATATTATAACAATATAAATTATCATTATATAACATCATTACGAGTTAATATATTAAAAATATTATTACAAAATAATATAATATGAATTTTATCTCATCATAAAATAATAAAAAAATCATAATATGTTAGTATATTTAATAAAAATATATTTAATGAGTATACGTGTACAACAGGGCAGGTGGTATAATATATTTCCCCACATATATCTACGAGTATTGGAATTTTTGTCATCTCTACCACCGACTCACTAGTGCAACTAGAGTCAGTAAAATGGACTAGCTCGATCGGGTCGGTCCACAAAAATGCAGGGTTCGGACATTTATTTTAGTAGCCTGAAAAACTCCCGAGTTTTTTAGCACAACTCAATAAAGCCCACTACCCGAAAAATCTCACAAAAGCCTACAAAAAAAAGATCGGCCTACTTGCAAAAGGACTGCGAAAATATAGGCACAGACTTTCATGTTAGAAATCCAAATAACTCTTAAATTTTTTAGTTCAACTCACAAAAGCATGTTACCCCGCATCGGACTGGGTCGGATCAAGCCGAGTAGCCCGGATTGACAGCTCTAAGTGCAACCAACATCAACCCTTAACATTGAGCCTACACAAAGGGACCGAGAAAGACCACCACACAAACAAAATTTACACAAATGCAGGGGTGGAGTTACATGGGGACAAAGGGGGGCATGATTAGAAAATTTTTTATAATATATATGTTGATATTATTATTATTATATTATTTTTATTTCTATTTATCAGTTTTATTTAAAGATTTTTTATATTACTTATTTGTCATATTTAGAAATTCAAGAATATTAATTATAAAAAAACCGAACCGAACCAAACCGAACCCTCTATGGTATATATAAAAAACTAAACCCAAAATAGATAAACCAAGAGAAACTGTAGCGACTATTATTCTTCAAATTTCAAATACAAAGGCTGATTTAGGGTTCCCTTCCTTTGTTCCCCTTTAGCCACCACTCTTCCTCCCGCCGCCTTCCTAGTCCCCTATCCTTCTAGCCGCCGGCGACTAGCGAGACGCCACCACCCACCACCATAAACTTGAGAGAGACGCCACCGTGAGGCTAGGTAGATGTTGATGCCAACGACTTATGAGCACAAAAGCGGTCACCACCAGGCCAATGAGACATTGTCCGTCTTCGTCGTCACTGCCAGTCCTTCTTCTCCGTGAGCCATCCTGTTGCGAGTTTGTCTTCAACACAACAATCCACCTGTTCATGGCTCTCAGGCTCTCACACTCTCAATCTCTGTTTTTTCCATCTATGATGTGGGTTTTTCTATGTTCAGTTATGCTACAACTTTGGTTGATGTGAGTTTAATTTAGTTTGGCAACTATTTAGTTCATACATGTGGTTTGATTTAGTCTGATTTAAGGCTAAAATAGACACCCTTGTAGCTTGAAGGCTACTGTGTTACGCAGAGAAAGAAAAATTGTATTACAACATTGCAAAATAAGAATGGGGATTGGATAACATACAAAGAATAGTCGGAGACAATGGAAACTAATTTCTTTTCCATAAATTTTTTCATTTTTTTCTCTTAACTTCTCTTAACAGGTGCTTATTGGAATGGTAAGTTTCTGATCCGATTGAACCGAACCGAACCAACCCGTTCTTGGTTGGTTCAGTTTGGTTTGGTTCGGATCACTTAAAGAAAAATATTGAAATTCGAACCGAACCGAACCGAACAATTTTGATTGGTTTGGATTTGTTTTTTTCTTTAGAATCGAACCAAACCGACCCGTGAACACCCCTAAACAACGCTCTGCTCCACCAAGAGGCACTTGTTGACAAGAGATGGAAAGTCCCTCAACTCCAAGGCAGTCACACTCCTCCTTAGCTCGGGCTTCAGACCCGCCTCAAAATGGTTGCACTTTCATCCTTCATTGGGGACGGTCTGGAGGAATGTGGAGTACTTGGCGAGGCGCTCGAACTTGGTCGCATACTGGCCCACAAATAAACTACATTGCTTCAACTGCAAGAATTCCGCCTCCTTTTTGCCTACGGACAGTGGCAGGGAAGTACTTCTCTAGAAACACCGCCTAGAAGCTTTCCCAGGTAAGGGGTACCCAGGGAAGCCAAACGGGCTTTAGCTCCCTTCCACCAGTCCTCGACATCACCCTGGAGCATGAACGTCGCAAAACGAACCCTGAGATCATCAACACAACTCATGACCTCAAAAATCTTCTCTAGGGCATTGAGCCAGGAGTCAGTTGCCTCTGGATCATAAGCTCTGTAGAAGGGTGGTGGATGATGCTTCCGGAACTCTGATAGGCAATGGACAAAATGTTGAGTCTAAAAAATATCATTAAGTATTTAATAATGATTGAGTCTCATTTTCCAAGTTTTAATGATTAACAAATTTGGTCAAATGACACTTATGCAAATATGCCTATGCTATTTAATGTGTATTCTGCTTTCAGCAAGATGACCTTCTTAAGTCAAAAAGCTTTCTGACGTGGCATACTATCTGAAGAAGTGAAGCCATTTGAAGTGGCCTACTGTCTGAAGAAGTAAAGCCTTCTGAAGTGTCAAAGTGTCTGAAGCCAGAAACCTTCTGAAGCCATCTGACGTGGCAAGGCGTCTGAAGTCAGAAGCCATCTGAAGAGTGAAGCCCTCTGAAGATTTCTGCTGAAGACTTAGTTTTATTCAACGCCTTTTGCAACACGCATTCAACTTACCATTTGAGGCATGCAGAACAGATACTTTTCAACATGTTTGAATTACATGCACCAGAAAAGAAATCTCTGCTACGCAGTTTTTGCAGTGTGTCAGCACAGAGTCAGCTTAGTACTGCAACCTTTTACTATGTCAAAAACTATCAGGAGATGTCTCACAACGGGATTAACAACATTAAATGCTATCTATAAATGGTTTTATTCAACGGACTTCTCACCTGCGGCTATAAATAGCTTCATGAAGACTCATGCAAGATAGAGAATAATCAAGAACGAAAGAGCCCATACGCTGCCAAAGTTTTACACTGTAAAACAATGATAAGTTTCATTTTTGTACAAGAACTTTCATATCCTGAGTTCTACTCAATTTATTTGTACATCTTTTAGTTCAAGCTCTGAACTGGTTGTAGTTCTTTAGCTTGAACAAACTTTTATTCTTAAACACTTGGGTGTTGAGCCTGAAGAGGCTTGGTTGTTAAACAATACTTGGTTGTTGAGCCTGAAGAGGCTTGTTGGGAAACAATACTTGTTTGTAATAGAGCTTGAAGAGGCTTGACAGAAAAGAATACTTATAATCTTCTGAGATTAGTGGAAAATCCAGGTGCAAGTTTGGCACTGGGACTGGAAGTAGATCACAGTGGTAGCAAGGGAAACAGGATAAATATTTTGCTAAGTTCTCTCATCCCTTAGCTCTTTCAATTAAGTTTTTACGCTAACAAGAAGAGAATTGAAACTGTTGCTGTAAAAGTTTGAACTTATAAAACAACTTTATGAAAATCTCTTTATGTTGTCTGAAACTACTTCAGACAATTATTAAAACTTCATATAACACCTAAGTTATCTGAAATCTTTCAGAAAACACAATTTTGAGAAAAAGGTTTCCTAAAAACTTTAAAGTTTTATAGAAACAACATTCAACCCCCTTCTAATGTTTCTCTGTGTTTCCTATAGTTGGTATCAGAGCTCAGCCTCGGGTTGAGCATCTAACAGTGTTGAGGAAGAAGATCCTAGATGGAAACCTCTATAAGCACCGGTCATTATATCACATAAGGAGCCTCTATGACAAGGCCTCCAACTTTTAATGGTGTGGATTACCATTACTGGAGAGATCGAATGAAGTTGTTCATTGAGAGAAGCAACATTGATCTATGGGAAATAGTTACAGAGGGTGACTACATTCCCATGCGTGGTGGTGTGCCCATATGTAACGTCCCCGAGCCGCTTGCAGGAGTGATGAGGGTCCCCACAAACCAACACGAGTCTTTCTAGTATGCTTTGTCCTCACTTGCACACTTTTCGGGAAACTTCCCAGAAGGTCATCCATCCCAGAATTGCTCCAAGCTAAGCATGCTTAACTATGGAGTTCTTATGTTATGGACTTCCAAAAAGAAGATGCATCTTGTTGGTATAGTTCTCCCCAACAATTTCCTTTAAGCTATCCTTAACTGTACAGTCCCATACCTGCACAGTCTTTGGATCCCTCTCATTCAAGTGTGGGCTCGGTTCATCCATGTGTCCCCTTTAGCTTAGAAGCCTGCCAGGAGCCGCTCCTTGTCCGTGCCTCTTTGCACCGACGATCACTCCCTTCCCTCATCAACCTCCGGCTCTCACATGCCCACCAGCTTCTGCCTGGTTCGTCCCTGAACCACACCGTACTTGGAGAGGCTTGTAACACCCTCATTCCGTGACGAGTATTACTCGACTGACTCGGTTGCGATTTGTTAATCACTCTTTTAAGGAAGTGAAGAAAATCGATGATTTTTTTTAAAAGCATTATCTTTTATTAATGAATTATAATTGGGATAAAACAAGAAGAAACATATTAGTACTAAAAATATCATTTCATTACTATGTTAGCGCAAAAACCCTCTGAGATTTAGTTTTAATGACAACAAACCTTTTGACCAAACTTAAGGTTTTCTGTTCTTGAAGTTACTGATGTTTTTGTATGTGAGATCTTAGAAAGACAGGATTCTCATGAAGAACTTAGAAAGATCAACCACGACCAAGCTCAGACTGAGATTGAGAGGAAACCACAGATTGAGACTGGTAGTAATCCTCAGACCTAAGTGGAAGATAAAGATCAACCTGAGATTGAGCAATTAATGCAAGTCTTTCATTAGATTCAGAAAGATCAGAATCCAAATGATAAGAAACATCAGACTTCAGAATTGTCTTTGAAGAATAGGCAGAGCTTAGATGTTTTATATGTTGAAGGTAATTTCAGAAGAAGGCCTTAGGAATATCCTTTATCATAAAGTCTTCAATAAGTTTTGAAATGGAAGATAGCCTAAGTTGAGAGAGGTGCACATCAGAGTAAAGTCTCAGCTACAATCAGAAAGGGTCTCTACTAGAAATGCCAATCATCAAGTCAAGTCAAGATGAGCTCAAACAATGAATTAAGTTGCATCAAGAAGACCAATATTTGAAACTCAAGATGAGACGCAGACTTAGAACAAATTTTGTTTAATGCTGAAAAATATGTAGTGATTATGATCTTATATGCAAATCATATTTGTGTTCTGTTTTCCCCTGCTTTCGAAGTATGTAATCTTGACCTTTTATGCCTCTATCCATGTTCTATAAATTTAACTCACTATGGGCATAAAAATCAAGGTTAGTAACATATTAAGGGGGAGTAGCTGAACCAATCTTTGTGCTAAATGTATTCTTGTTACTTGATTAGGCATCAAATGAAATTATTACCATCAAATCAAGTATGTAAACAGATTAAATCATTGTTTTGGTTTTAGATTGAGTTCTGTTTTCTAATATTCCATCCTAACTGCATCCCTTTTTCAAATGATCTTTCTGAAAGTTAAAAAATTTTTGCATAAGCCATTGAAAAGTTGCTAAACCAACAACATTGGAAATATCAGCAGAACCATCTCATTTTGAGGGGGAGTTAGTCAAATTGTTTGCTAATGTGTTGACCATGTATGTTGACTCAGTTGGGGAATGATCATTTATAGATGAATGCATATACCTCTTTCCTCTACAACTCTAGAAATCACTCTTTATCTTTTCTTGAGTAAATGTTAAAATGAAAAGAGAATGGGAAAAATAGCTCTCTTGAGGTTTGAATTGAGAAAGATGATCAAAGAGAAAATTGTAAGAAAGAAGTTTAAGAAGATTCTGAACTTAGTGAGAGAGATTCTGAAAAATATGGATATCAAGTTACTAAGAAAATTCTGGAATCTAGACTCTAAAAGCTCTTCTTCTTACCTTAGTCTTTTGATTCTTCTGTTCTAACTATTATTGTTGGAGCATTTATCCTTTTCTATATCATATTGCTTCATCAAGAATTCTTGGGATCATTGTTATAACCACATGTGTGATCTATTGCTTTATCATATTACTCTAGGGATTGTTGTTAAAATAGTTGGATATTGAGAATATTATTGCATATATCTCTTGCTCAAAACCCTCTGTTAAGATCAACTATATATTTGATAAGTAAAAATTATGCCCTTGATGCCATTAGTATAATTAAAAATCAATATGAAGTGGTTATTTGACAAATTTTTCTGATGTTATGTATTTGATATATTTCTCCTTCCATCTTTTTATTGATGCCAAAAGGGGGAGAAATAGGAAAGAACAAAATTTTCATGCTTATCATATAATTTCTGAATCATGCTATGTTATTGAGTGAAATTTTCATTGTTATACGCATGAATTCAAGGGGAGTTCATTTGAATGAATCATACTACGAAAGATTTATAGACTCCCATCATCTCTTACTTGTTGTTATACATGAAAACTTAATTTTGTTCAAATAGGTTTGTCATCATCAAAAAGGGGGAGATTGTTAGCGCAAAAACCCTATGAGATTTAGTTTTACTGACAACAAACCTTTTGACCAAACTTAAGGTTTTCTGTTCTTGAAGTTACTAATGTTTTTGTATGTGAGATCTTAGAAAGACAGGATTCTCATGAAGAACTTAGAAAGATCAACCACGACCAAGCTCAGACTAAGATAAAGAGGAAACCACAGATTGAGACTGGTAGTAATCCTCAGACCTAAGTGGAAGATAAAGATCAACCTGAGATTGAGCAATTAATGCAAGTCTTTCATGAGATTCAGAAAGATCAGAATCCAAATGATAAGAAACATCATACTTCAGAATTGTCTTTGAAGAATAGGCAGAGCTTAGATGTTCTATATGCTGAAGGTAATTTCAGAAGAAGGCCTTAGGAATATCCTTTATGATAAAGTCTTCAAAAAGTTTTGAAATGGAAGATAGCCTGAGTTGAGAGAGGTGCACATCAGAGTAAAGTCTCGGCTACAATCAGAAAGGGTCTCTACTAGAAATGCCAATCATAAAGTCAAGTCAAGATGAGCTCAAATAGTGAATTAAATTGCATTAAGAAGACCAATATTTGAAACTCAAGATGAGACGCAGACTCAAGCATAAGATGCTATCTCATGTTCAGATGCAAGCTCAGTCTAAAAATCAGCTTAAGACCAATGCTCAAAGAAGAGGCTCATCTACAAACTTAAAAGGAAGGATCAACAGTCAGATGCAAGATCTGCCAAGAGATGAGACTCTAACTTAGCTTCAGAAATCAAGAGATAAGATCAGAATAGAAGATGCCAAACCAAGAAGAGATTCAAAGTCAGACTTGAGATGCAGACTCAACAGAGATGCAGAATCAGACTTGAGATGTAGACTCAACTTGAGATGCAGAATCAGACATGAGACGGTCTCAGATCAGATGTAGTCTCAAGATCAGACGCAGTCTCAAGTTCACACGCATAGATGCAAATTCAGACATGAGACAGTTTCAGATCAGATGCAGACATAAGACCCAGACTTGAGATGAAGAGATCAGATGCAGACATGAGACTCAGACTTGAGACGCAGACATGAGATGCAGACACAAGATGTAGACAGAGTCTCAGCAGCAAAAGCAAGTCAACGCAAGTACATTGTCACAGCAGAGACAACATCAGAAAAGCACCTGTCTCACGTCAGAAAAGTGAAAAACAACTTCTCTCTCTTCCAACGGCTAGTATAACGGCTCTATTAACGGCTAGTTTTCTGAAGACTAATAAAGGAGGTCTCATTATGATGAGACGCGTGAGAGACACAGTGAGACTCAGCAGAGATGCTGCTACACAAGCAGAAAAATCCAAGTCTCAAGTGAATCTCAACCTACCTACCTATGCTATCTTAGCTAATATCTTATAGTAGGTTTAGCTCTTGTTTTGTACTATTTTATATACACTCTTTGAGTGATTTAGAGGGCTACCATCTAGCTGAGCTCACGGTTTAGCCATACTTTGTATGTAATCTAAGCTAGATCAATCACATCTCATCTCATACCATTGAGTCTCAACTGAGCTAGGAGGTGCCTGAGCTTAGTGTGAGCTTTTGTAAGGCCTGGAGAGGCACTGTAAGAAGAATACTCACTGAGTTGCCTGGAGAGGCAGTCGAAGACAAAGAATACTGCATGCATTGCCTGGAGAGGCAGTTGAAGACAAAGAATACTGCATGAGTTTCCTGAAGAGGCAGTTGAGAACAAAGAATACTTGTGGCTCAACCAAGGTAGGAGTGCCTATGCTTCGTGTGAGGGACGTCCTGAAGAGGCTGTAAGAATACTTGTATTGAAGGGTTTGTCAATAGTGGAAATCTCACGAGTTGTGAGGACTGGACGTAGCCCAAGGTTGTGGGTGAACCAGTATAAATCTTTGTGTGCATCTCTTCTCCCTATCTCTTTATTTATATTACACAACTCATATCTAAAATCTGTTTATTAAACTAAATCAAATCTATTCAAGAATAATCAAGCTTCATTTATCAACAAATCATCATTACTTGATTACAAGATTATTGTTGAGACAACATCTCATCTAACCTACTTGAGACTCCAAGTGTCAAACTTGAGATCACGTCTCATAGTGAATTTAAGTGTGAATTTTCAGGAACAATATTTTCAAGTCTCTATTCAACCCCCCCGTTCTAGAGGCCCAATGGTTAGGCAACTTATAAGGATCCATTTTACCAAGTTACCACCAAGAAAAATGAGTTTTATGGTGACTTTTATATGGGTTAATTTTTTTTACCCGAATTTCACTTTAGCCTTTTCGCTTAAAGTCATCATCTTTTTACCTTTACTTTGTTACTTCAAATTTTTAAACTTTTTAACTTATTAGGCTACTAAGGCCCATAAACATACCAACACCAATTTATGTTGAGTCTAAGAATTAGTCTGAGCATTCAAACTCAACTTAAGACTCAGTATCCTTAGGTTTTAATGATTAACAAATAAGATCATATTAAATCAGGTGCTACTAAGAAAGGTATTGTTTTGTAGAATGTGTCTCAGGTTGAAGTATTCATCTGAAGTGTAGAAGAACAAATGCAGAATCAGAAGAAGAAGAACAAATGCGAATCAGAAGTTGAAGCGAAGCATTGAATCTGAAGAGAAGTAAAAACTTGATCATCTGAAGCATCTTTTCATCATCTGAAGACTTGAAGACGAACTGAAGATCTGAAGACAATTTAAAGACTTGAAGAAGCACTGAAGATCTGAAGACAATTTGAAGACTTGAAGACAAACTGAAGACTTAATCCTATCTGAAGTATATTCATCATTTGAAGACCTAAAGACGATCTGAAAACGTGAAGACAAACTGAAGACTTATCTATCATCTGAATAAACTATTCATCATCTGAAGAGTAACTATCATCTGAAGATTTGAAGTTGATCAAAAAGCACTCTGTATATCTAAAGGTTGTACCAAGGAATGAATTACTGAAACACTCTACCCAATGAACTACACTTATTTCAACATAAAGGTTAGACATGGTTTTCTACCTCGATCAAAAGTCTTGCATAAATAAGGAAACTCTGCAACGTCTGCCGCACCTGCATCGAAAAATTATTGTGTGCGCTGACCTGCTGCACCTACTGCTGATCAGAACGTATCAAAAGACTGATCAAGAAAATGACAAGAGAGCTATTTGAACTAAGTCTATTAAATTCAACATCATTATCTATCTGAATCACAGAAGAATAGGAAGAGACAAAGAAGAACAAAGCTGCTATCATCTGAAGAATAGAAGAAGCAACTTTTGCTAAAAGAGAGGAACTTGCTGAAAGCGTTCATAGTGTGAAGAACTAAGAAATGCTTGAAACAATCATTTGAGATAAGCATATGTTGAAGCTGATGACTTCAAGCTGAAACAATGCAACCATCTGAAAGCTCATTGATCGTCTGAAAGTATGTGAAGATGAAAACCTTCTGAACACATACTCTCTGAATAAGATGATGAGATATATCAGACTATCTGAAGATATAAAGACTCTCAACTCTGACTACGTGGATTAATCTCAAACTACGAGAAGTCTCAACAAAGGCAAAGACCATGGGTTCAACAGCTAGAATATTGCTCAAACATATCTGTTAAGGAACTCTGTCCAAAAGAGAAAAAGGAGAAAATGTCAGAAGCTAAGCAGAAAAGAAGCTAGCACAAAACAAGCTAAAAGAAAAATCTAATGAATACCTCCTCACGCTCACGGAGAAGAAAGGTGAAGGAAAAGAAGAAGCAGAAAAGAGAGAAAAGGAATATCTACCTGCTAAAGGAAAATCTCTCAAGGTAAAGGAGCTCATCTAAATGTTTCAGAGCTAAGCTATCTGCACACCTATTCTGTTTAAGAAGCAACCATTTAAGAAGTTATTTCACAATGGCTATTTGAGCCAAATCACTTCTTCTCAACGGTAACCAAGCAATCTTTAAACGGCTATATTTTATCAGAACATATAAATAGCCTCAAGAAAAAGTTTGAAGATGTTGGGAAGTCGACCAAAATGGGCGCATTGAAGCCCAAGAGAGAACTGGCTGAAGCTTAATTCAATATTTTACTTAGCTAATTCTTTGAGGATGTTATACTTCACTTAGAAGATGAGATTGTACCCAAATTCATACACTTGTATCTCAGTCTTACCCTTGTACTTAGATTTCAATTCATGTATCCTGAGTTAGACTTAGTAATCCCTTTGTACAAGAAGAATCTGAGTTTATGTTTCTTAGAAACTTAAATTTAGTTTATGTTGTAAACACTTTATGTCTCTGAGAGCCTGAAGAGGCTTGGTGGAAGAAAGAATACTTGCTGTTGAGCCTGGAGAGGCTTGTCTGTAAAATAATACTGCATATGTTACCTGGAGAGGCAGTTGAAAACAAAAGAATACTTGTTGTTGAGCCTGGAGAGACTTGTCTGTAAAATAATACTGCATGAGTTTCCTGGAGAGGCAGTTGAAAACAAAGGAATACTTATGTTTACGCCTGAAGAGGCTGTGGCAAAAGAATACTTGTATCTGAGTTCAGATAGTGGAAAATCCAGTGGTGGTTTGCCCTGGGACTGGATGTAGCTCACTAGGTTGGTGGGTGAACCAGGATAAATTCTTGGCTAAGTCTTCTTTCCCTTAAACTCATTTATTTTTAGCTTTATATTTTCTAAGGGGATTGAAAAGTAATTTTCACATCAAACTATAATTCAACAATTTCAGTAAAACAGTTTTCAAAGATAAACTAACTTTAAATTATCTCATATCATTTGAAGTATTGCAGAAAATGTACTTGGAAGAATCTCTGAAATAACCCTTTGAAGTGACTCTGAAAAGAACTCAGTTCAGAAGTTAGAAACATACTTCAGACGATCACCAATCATCTGAAGTTGTTCAGAAACAGTTCTAAAGAGATTCTCTCTAATAATCTTTAGAAGGTACTTTGAGATGTTTCTAAATAACTCTGTTTGAAACAAGAAACTAAGTTAATTGAATGTTTATTTAAAACCTTCTTAAGTATTGTTAGAAAGTCAAACTTATCTTTCTTATCATCCGCACATTTTTACTAACTCTGATTTTAAGTTTTTCATAATAATTTGTCTTAATACATTTGTCATAACTTTCAAGATTTCCAAAATTAGTTAAAAGTTTTAAAACACTATTCAACCCCCCTTCTAGTGTTTCTTGTGGTTCTGACAATTGGTATCAGAGCTCACCTTCGGGTTGAGCATCTAACAAATGCAGAAGGAGTAGATCCTCAGAAGATGGAAATCTTACCAGGCTGAAGCAACTCTGAAGATCAAAGAAATGAGAAAAGAGAATATTTTCTTAAAGCTCAATACTCAAGCTATAGAAGCATCTCTCAGAAGAGCATGATGAGAAAAGGAAAGTACACTCATCCCAAGTTACATACTGGTAACATCCTTCCTATCTCAGTTTAGATGTAGTTATTAAATTGCTTTGAAAATTACGAATTGTTATTGAAATTGTTAATGTTAGAACCAGAGGAAACACTAGAAAGGGGGGGGGGGTTGAATAGTGTTTTAAACTTTTTGATAGTTTTTGGAAATCTTTAATTTAAAACATGAATATGGGCACCGTTAAAAATAAGTCTTAAGATCAGAGATAGTTGAAACATGTGGAAGATAAGAAAAACAATGTTTCTTCTAAAGCTTAAGATTGTTTTAAACAGAGGCTTCTCAAAGTATCTTCTGAAGATTAATACAAAGAGTATTTTCAGCACAGTTTCTGAAATACTTCAGACGACTAGAGGTTGTCTGAAGTCTGTTCCTGATTTTTGAACTGATCTCTTTCAGACTCACTTCTGAGAATTTATTTCAGAAATTCTTCAAGGAACATTCTTTGTAAAGCTTCAAATGATATAAGAGATATCTCATGTTTTGTTCATATGAAAGATCATTTTATTGAAATAGTTGTGTTAAGTTTATTATAGAAAATACTTTTCAAATTCCAACTTAAATATGAAAACTGGAAATAAAGAGATTAAACAAAAAAGACTTAGGCATAGAGATTTCAGACATGCTTTTAAGTGACTGTCTGAAGTTTTCAGACGGCTTGTAAAAACTAATTTTAAAAGATGTTTTGTGTCTTTATAAAATATCAGATTAATTATTCTGACCCCTTGATTAGTATAAAAAGAATTAATAAGAGATAAGGGTAAGAAAACTTAGTCAAGAAATTTATCCTGGTTCACTCACAAACCCGTGAGCTACATCCAGTCCCAGTGCCAACTAGCACTTGGATTTTCTTTTAATCTTTCAAGATTACAAGTATTATTCACAGCCTCTTCAGGCCAACACAAGTATTACTTTGTTTTCAACTGCCTCTCCAGGCAACTCATTGCAGTATTCTTTTACAGACAAGCCTCTCCAGGCTCAACAAGTATTCTTTTCTATCAAGCCTCTTCAGGCTCTACCACAAGTATTCTTTTCTATCAAGCCTCTTCAGGCTCTACCACAAGTATTATTTTCTATCAAGCCTCTTCAGGCTCTACCACAAGTATTATTTTCTATCAAGCCTCTTCAGGCTCTACCACAAGTATTCTTTTCTATCAAGCCTCTTCAGGATCTGCCACAAGTATTCTTTTCTATCAAGCCTCTTCAGGCTCTACCACAAGTATTCTTTTCTATCAAGCCTCTTCAGGCTCTACCACAAGTATTCTTTTCTATCAAGCCTCTTCAGGCTCTCAGACACTTATCCAAGTGTAGAGTATTCTTTCTTTCACCAAGCCTCTCCAGGCTCTCAGACGGGTTGAACTACTTCAGACAGCTTCAACTCTTCAGACGAGTTCTGCTTCTTCAGACAGCTTCGTTGCTTCAGAAAGCTTCTTTGCTTCAGAAAGCTTCCTTGCTCCAGACAGCTTCTTTGCTTCAGATAAGTTCAATCTTCAGACTGCTTTATGTTGTCTTCATTCCTTTGAGTCTTTACGTCTTCAGATGGTCTTCACGTCTTCAGACAGTCTTCACGTCTTCAGACGGTTTGCGCACTTCAGACGAGTTGCATTCTTCAGACAACTTCTTTATATCAAATCCTGCATTTGTTCTTCTGATTCTAATCTTCTGATTCTAATCTTCTGATTCTGATAAATATTTTATCCTGAAACACAATCAACAAAACAATACCTTTCTCAGTAGAATTTGTTTATATAATCTTATTTGTTAATCATTAAAACTAAAGGATATTAAGTCCTTGAGTCAAGTTTGAATGCTCAAACTGATTAATAGACTTCATAGTTAATGCATGATTGTCTTAATATGTGTGAAAACCATTTATTGTATTTAATTTAAATCTTTCGTGTGTTTAGTAGTTGAAGAGTCTTTAGTTTTTAAATCATTTTCTCAAAAATTATGATACGACGCTAGGTGAATCAATGGATCATCAATCGGTTTCTCATAATTGGCACGTTGCACAACTCTCCATGTCTGTTCAGTGCATGTAACCGTCCTCATCAATGCTTGAAGCACGCTTTATTGCCTATATATATATATGTATAAGGATTAGAAGATCTGCATGGGAACTACACTTCATCAATCCACAAGAGCATAATTCTATCTCTTCAAGTCTCTTAATCTCTCTGTTTAACAGTGCTCAATGGCCAACATGTCTGCATCATCAAATGACACAAACTCCTCTATGTTTGATGAGAGAATCATCCTCTCAAAGATGGTGCGTCTCTCTAACTTCGACGATGCTGGTCACAGAATATCTGAGTACTTTGACGCAGCCGGCTGGACTCCCTTCTTTATCAACATCTCCTCCCCAAGGAACGAGGAAAGTATTCTAGAATTATGGAACAACTCCGAGGTAGTGTCTGAACCTGGTCATACTGGAATTAAGACGATTGTGCAGGAAAGAACGCTATTTATTAACACCAATTTGCTGGCTGAAGTGATTGGTGTTCTTGCAAGAGGGGACAATTTCTTTGAGAAAAGGGAATCACTGAAAGGTGGAACAGCTGCCTATAATGAACAATTGTTTGGCAGAAGACGCCTTGCTCCTTATAAGCTTTCTCAACTTCTGGATATTCCCAGAACTCTCCTTGCTGTGCTGAACTGCTGCATTCTTCCAAAAGAAAGCAATAACTTGGTGCTCAGTCAGCTAGAAAGGTTTGTGCTGGGTCATCTGCTGATGAAGAGGAGAATAAGTCTTCCTTTTGTTCTTCTGTATCAGATGATGTTCAGACAAGCATTGGGCAATGAGAACCTCTTTCCCCATAACACCCTGATAATGAAAATTTTGATGCACAAGGGCTTTCCTATGGAAAATCTCTTTGACCAACTGCCTCCTTACTTCTTCACTCCAGGAATGTACGCTCAGTTAGACCGGACCTTATCTGAAAAAGAAGAAGCTCCAAAGAACCAGGTGGCTATCCCTTCTCTCTTTGCATCCCATAATAAAGGGAAAAGAGTTTCTACTCATCTAAGTGCTCATGGAAGGTCAAGAATGGTGTTGGGTGCATATAATCTGAAAAAGGTGCATAAGAAGGTGAATAGGCTTGCAAAGCGGCTGAAAGTAACTGAGAAGGAGTTACAAGAGCTGAAAGCAGAGAAAGAGAATGTCAATGCTGCTGAGGACCTATCTGATGATGATCTTTAATTTTCTTGTGTCTTGTCATCACCCCTGATTAATAATTTTTTATAATAATAATATTTAAATTTTTGCTTTGCTTCAATCAAGTTATGAGTCTTTTCCTATCTGTGTTATTTTGTATCTGCGAATGGTTAATTGAATCTTTAACATAATACACTTCCTTTAAATGTTAACAGATGATATCCCTAAAGATAAAAACTATTAATTTAATAAAATATGATAAGATTAAAATGTATACTTTAAGATACTTCCTTAACAATTAACAAATGTGTTTAGATAAATTCAGATGCTACTGAAAGGTATTTTTTTTTGTCTGTGTATGTCTCAGCAAAACAGATTCTAAAGATAATCATAAGATGAAGATGGAACATCAGAAGGCAATATCGTCTGAAAGGGTAGATCAAGACAACATTGTCTGAAAGGATGGGTAGTGCGATATCATCCCCATTCTCTGAACCTGTTCAGAAAGTTCTCAATGAATTTACTGAAATTGTAGGTCAGAAATGTTAATAAGGTTGATACTCTATGCACAAAGCCTGCCTCAATTCTTGAGAAGACAAATTCTGACTTGATACCATCCCTATTCTCTGAACATGTTCAGAAAGTTCTCAATGAACTTACTGAAATTGTGGGTCAGGAATGCTGAGGTGATTGATACTCAAGCCATTGAAGTCTATCTCAATTCTTGGGGATCAGATAATGATGATTGCTGCTTATGAAGAAGAAACGCCTAAAGCAAGAAGATCAAAGACCAACAACAAGCTATCTCAGAAGATGGAAAGGACATGATGATCGAGAAGTAGTCAGAAAGGATATAAAGCATGAAGATCAAGATTATGCTGCTGATGCGCTACAGACAACTTCAGAAGATGAAAATAACAAGACTGAATTTGAAGACAAGATTGAGTCTCAGCAGATATGCTTCTTCAACCCAAGATCAATAAGTATCTCTGATGGTAACATTGTTCTAACTTATAACTTGGAAATCTGTGCTTATGTCAACAGTGCATCCTGCTAATGTGTGAATACCTGCCGAAACATTCTGAACTCTTTAAAAAGGGAATTTCTGTTAAAAAACTAAATTTAACCAATCTGTTTGAAAGCAATAACATCTTTTTAAAAATTGTGTCTGAAAATTTCTTCTGGTTATTTTATAAAATATTTTCTTTGTCTTTGTTATTACTGTTGTTTTTCCTTCAAAATGTTATCTCTGTATTTACTTTTCTCTTTCTTCCAAAATGAATTTCAAAAATATTTTTCTTTTCAACATTTAATAAAACGTATCTTCCTACCAGCTGAAACGTTTTTCTTATTAATTTTTTTTAAAAAATGTTTTTCTTATTCTATCTTTTCAATCAACACTAATGACTCAGTTTCTTATGACTGACAGCCTTTCATCCTTCCAATCAATGATGTACGTTTTGGTATTTCAAAGGTCTGAAACTGTCATCATTAATGCTATCCAAGCCCATATGAATCCTGTGAACAACAATCCAAAAGATTCAATCCCTTCACTTCTCGCTTTTACCCCTGCTTAGTCCTATAAATTCACAAGAGCTCTTTACACAAACTCATCTCTTCAAAGCTCCTTCATAGCTTTGCCTAAGAGTCTGAGCGTGTTGCTCTCTGGAGGACAAGGAAGAAGCAAAGGAATGCAAAAGAAGAAGCTCTGGAACACTGTGAGGTGATAAGTGAAAATTAGTTGATAAATTAGAGCACTTTTTAGTTCACTTATCAAGGATAAAATGGTATTTTTGCCCCACTTTAATCCCTTTTTATTAAATATTAGATAAATTGTATTTATTAATCTTGGATTTGAATTTGATTCTATTTTGATAGAAATATTGCTAATTTTTGCAGAATATTGCAAGTATTTGATTTGAAGGAAAGATAGCATTAAATAAGGGAGATATCTGCAAGATTTGAAGTTTAATTGAAGGCAATTAATGAAGATTTGAAGATTATTTGAGAGCAATTAATGAAGATATCACTGCCAATTAAACAAGGATTATGAAGACAACCTTCCCAATTAAATCCAAGATGCTCAATAAATGCAAGATTTCATCAAGAAAAGGGAAAAAAGAAAAGGCAAATCAACCAAAACCAGTCTCGTGGAGAGATCAAGTTAAAAAGAGAAAGATTGAAGCTGCGGGACGCGTTGTGCGCTTCAACCTACGCTGTAGCGCAGGGTGAAGCGCAACTCTTTGGATCCTGCACTGTAGTGTAGGGTGAAGCGCAGATACGCTGATTCTTGCCCTGTTGCCATTTTTAGATAGATTTCTCCCCAATTTTCTTTGTGACGACATCTGTCAGTGGACTTCTGAGCTGGCAACTGGGAGCTGGGGAGCTAATGGCAAGTTGGACCTGTTGGGGGATGCTTGGACCTGAGTCAAGCCTTGGTCAATCATGTTGGGTCAACCCTCCCATGGTCAACCTTTGACTTTGACCAATTGACCCAAGTCAACATGAAGACTCCAATTAGTTAAGAACTTAATTAGAGTTTTAATTGTAATTAGGACTTATTTGTAATTTTCTTAATCCTCCTCCTAATGAGGGGCGCTATTTTTAAGTGGATTATTGGTTAGGAGGTTGCCTTGCTATAAGGCTTAGGAGTCATGGGTTCAAGACTCAATTAGGATAGTTTTTCACTCATCTTCTATTTTTCCTTCCCACCTAGCCACCTCATTTTCCTATAAATAGGAGGCCACCCCCCCTTGTATTACAACACTTATGAAATAGTAAAGGCATTATGCCCAATTTTCTCCTCTTGGTGAGTTGAGAGTAGGGCTTGGTGGTTGTTGCTCAAACCATACTGAGACTTATCTAATTCTCCTGAATTAGTGGCGTCTGCCATTGGACTTATCTGCTGTGGGTGGATTCCTGCTTCAGTGGCGTCCCAACCATTTCTTCCTCTCCATTTTTTCTTTCACTTTCTATTATTTTCCTTCATTTTCTCGCCCAAATTAGCTGCTTCTCTGCACCTAATTTGCACATTACAATTGCATTTTATTGATTCTAATCGGTTGTTTTGCTCAATTCTAGATCCTACAACTATCCTGTTATCAATTGGTCATCAGAGCTTTGTTGAATTGAGCAATTTTGGAGCAATTTGGGACTGTTTTTGGGGCTGTTCTTGCGCTGCATCCATGGCTGTTTTGGTGCAGAATTTTTGCTCCAAATTAGTGTAATTCATTCCTTTGTTTCAATTGTAACTTGGACTCTGAACTGTTCTCAGGCCCGAGGTGCCTTTCTGCTGTTGTCAGCTTGCTTGAATTGCTTGCAATTGTGTGAATTAGTGGGGCTTTTGGTGCGCTAAATACCACTCCTTAGGTGTTTGTTAAAATGCCTATTCCAATTGCTCATACTTGTTCTTGAGTGATTCTTGCAAATTGATTGCTATAACTGCTTGTTTGTGGTGAAGTGTGGTAAGAGGAGGCATTGTTGTCTTCATTTTTCCAAAGATCGTTCACCTACATTTTCTCCCCTTCACCATTACTTGTTCATCCCCCATATTCATCTCTTTACTTTCCGCTTTTTAATTTTCCGCCATTTAAATTCCGCTTCTCCCAATCCTTTTAATTTCTGCTTCCCCCTTTACATTCTGCCATTTACATTTCTGTCCTCCCCATCCTTTTAATTTCTATCATTCCCTTTACATTCTGTCATTTACTTTCAGTCCTTCCCATCCTTTTAATTTCCGCAATCCCCTTTACATTTCAGTCATTTACATTTCTGCTCTCCCCATCCTTTTAATTTATGCCATCCCCTCTACTTTCTGCCATTTACATTCCGCCATTTACATTTCTGTCCTCCCCATCCTTTTAATTTCAGCTTCCCCCTTTACTTTCATTTTGCGCAATTTTCTTCTTTAATTTTGCCATTTTTGCGCATTTTTTGGGCACTGTTTTGTTCAATTTTCTACTTTTGTTCTGTTTGTCTGTTTGGCATTCTGATTGCAAATCTGAATTGACTGCTATCTGTACTTTGAACTTACCCTGTTTGATAGTGCAAAACGCTCACCGTTTGACTACTTTTTGGTTCATAAAGTTGGAAGAAAATCAACAAATTCCAATTGTTGATTTTCCTTCAAAATTTAATTACCATCTTAAAATTGAACCAAACGCGTTTCTGTGATCGTAGTGTGTTTGTATAATCAACAAGGAAGTGTTAAGCAATTTTTTTGGAATTTTTTGAAATCAGGTTGCCATACCGTTTTATTTTACAATTTTTAGAATTCAGCCTGTCCATTTTGTTTTTCTGGTACCGTTTGGACCAGTTTAGTGTCAAAAATCTCAAAAAAATTACAGTCGTTGCAGTTTAGTTTTTTGTAATTTTGTACAAATTTCTGTAATTTTCTGTTGGGAAAAAGGCAAAAAAGAAAGAAATGAGGCAAAGAAAAATACAAAAAAATTATATTGCCAAAAATACAAAAAGAGGTGTAAAAAGCAAAAAAGGTTCAAAAGTTAACTACAAGGCAAAAAAGTCAAAAGACACCCCAAAAGTCAAAAAAATTCAAAAAAATAGAAAAACAAAAACAAAAAAATATCCCAACAATACAATGGCAATTTTACTATAATTTTCTTTTACTTTTCCCAGTATACTGTAAATTGAGTTGTATTTGCTGTTTTTCAAAAACGACAATTTTGGTAACTCTTTTCAAAAAATCACCAAAAACAATTCTCTTTGCAATTTCTTTCGTCTTGTATTGTTTGCTTTCTACTCTTGTGTATTAGCCTTGTTGAGTGCTTGCTTTTCTTGCTTGTCTTATCAACTCTTTGTTTTGTCTTAGGAATTTCCAATCCTCTTTCAGTAGATATTTTCCTTTTGTTAGTGCGCTTCTATTTGGGAAGGGTTAAGACTTAGTCTCGCTGTTGGTCTTTGCAAGATCAAACCAACCTCAACTGAGTAGAAGAGGCAAGAGAGTTTCATTATAGAAAAAGCCAAAAAGAGTGACATACACGAGTGATTACATCCCATTGAGTGTAAACACTTAGTGAGTGGAAGGGCCTTAAAAGTTTTCACATAAAATTCAATTTAGGAGAATGGAAGAATGGAGGAAAGGGGAAAGGGAATCACTAATGCTTAGGAAAGTCATAGAGACACCCTTGGGAAATGAAGGAGAGAGCCAAAGAGAGAACCTATTCCACACTAGGTGCCATATTGAAGACAAGGTATGCTTAGTAATTGTTGATAGTGGAAGTAGTAGCAACCTAGCTAGCCTTAGGTTAGTTCACAAGCTAAACTTACCTACTACCCCACACCCAAAACCTTATATACTTCAATGGGTGAGTGATGAGGAAGAAATTATGGTGGATAGGCAAGTGAGACTAAGGTTTAACATTAGGAGCTACAAAGATGAAATGACCTTTGATGTTATACCTTTAGAAGCTTCACACATCCTATTAGGAAGACCTTGGCAATATGAGAGAAGGGTAAAATATGATGGGTTTGCCAATACCTATAGGTTCCGCCACCAAGGAATAAAATTCACACTCATGCCTATGACCTCAAAGGAAATAAAAGAAGATCAAACCACACTCAAGAGGTTAATTGAACAAGAGAAAAGAGGACAAATAGAAAAAGAGAAAAAAGAAAAACTTAAAAGAGAAAGTGAGAAAAAAGAATTAAGAGTGCAAGAAGAGAAAGTATGTTTTTCTTGTGATCATTTGAATGCTAACTCTTCTAGTGAAAGCATGAATAGGTTGATGGAAAATACTTCTAGTGTTGCAAAGAGGACAACTCAAGCTATTGAGAGGGAGTTTCCTAAACTAACTTTCTTTATGCATGAAATGCCTCTTTCTATGCACAATTATATGCATCAAAGCATTACATGTTTGAAAGAAATAAACAGTGGTGATAATGTTTTAAAACCTATTGCATGTTTAGAAAAAGCAAACTAAGTTTAAGAGTACCATGAAACTTACGAAAGATGCATGTTTAGTCAATTCCTTTGGTCAATTTAGATTGTATGATAGGAATGATAACAAGGTTGGATTGAATATGCATGTACCTTTGGTTTGTATCTATAATGTGCATACACATTTTGGACCTAAAATAATTGTTTCATATAAAGATGTGTATTATGCTCTTGAACTAGTTAGTAAAAAGGATAAAAATTTGGATGAAGCTATCACATATGAGAAAACTTGTTTGACATCGATTTCACATGATGATATGCTTCATAGTGTGCTTGCTCAATGTGATTCTTTTGATGTTTTGCCTTACATGAACACACATGATAATATGAGAAAGGTGTCATATTACTTGAGTGAGTGCATTAGAATGGATATGCCTCTTGAACAAATTTGCATAAATACCTCATGGCATGAAGATATGCACTACCCTTTTGACAATCATACTCAAGATGCATGTGTTTTGTTCAATAAAAATGGGATATTATTGAAAAATATTAAGACATTTATGCCACATAATTTCACTTGTGCATTTATTTGGGAACACAGTGTAGAATATTTTGATGAATATCGCACATTGAAACAAATTTTGTACTTATGTGGAGTTTATTTCCTAAGCCTTCTCCATGACCACTTACTTCTCTTACTTGCAAGGGAGGGCTTCAAAAGATTAGTCTTTGACCCAGGATCTAAATCCACAGAGTACATGGACAAGATGGTTCAATCTTCATTGAGGGAGTTTTCTAACCCTTATCTCAACTACCTCTTGTTCACATCCTATGTTTTTCTTTTGCCAATCTTTATGATCCCCAAGTATTTTTGTTATGAGTCTTCACTTTGTTTACTTGGGAATAATACTAATGGATCTTTCTTTGTTGACTAGGTTCAAGGAAGTTGTTCACAGCTTGTGGAATCTAGGAAGGGCTCTCCATCCTCTAAGGGAAGTACCTACCTACCTCTCTCTACTCTTGTCAACCATCCAATCTTCTCTTATTCTTTTCCTTATGGCTTCTTTCTGAATTTTCAGATTTGAGGTCAAATCCTCTCTAAGGGGGAGGGAATGATGACATCTGTCAGTGGACTTCTGAGCTGGCAACTGGGAGCTGGGGAGCTAATGGCAAGTTGGACCTGTTGGGGGATGCTTGGACCTGAGTCAAGCCTTGGTCAACCATGTTGGGTCAACCCTCCCATGGTCAACCTTTGACTTTGACCAATTGACCCAAGTCAACATGAAGACTCCACTTAATTAGGAACTCAATTAGAGTTTTAATTGTAATTAGGACTTATTTGTAATTTTCTTAATCCTCCTCCTAATGAGGGGCGCTATTTTTAAGTGGATTATTGGTTAGGAGGTTGCCTTGCTATAAGGCTTAGGAGTCATGGGTTCAAGACTAAATTAGGATAGTTTTTCACTCATCTTCTATTTTTCCTTCCCACCTAGCCACCTCATTTTCCTATAAATAGGAGGCCACCCCCCTTGTATTACAACACTTATGAAATAGTAAAGGCATTATGCCCAATTTTCTCCTCTTGGTGAGTTGAGAGTAAGGCTTGGTGGTTGTTGCTCAAACCATACTGAGACTTATCTAATTCTCCTGAATTAGTGGCGTCTGGCATTGGACTTATCTGCTGTGGGTGGATTCCTGCTTCAGTGGCGTCCCAACCATTTCTTTCTCTCCACTTTTTCTTTCACTTTCTCTTATTTTCCTTCATTTTATCACCCAAATTAGTTGCTGCCCTGCACCTAATTTGTGCATTACAATTGCATTTTATTGATTCTAATCGGTTGTTTTGCTCAATTCTAGATCCTACAACTATCCTGCTGTCACTTTGTCTTTCTTAGCCTATAAATAGGAACCTCTTGCACCAGATCAAGGGTGCACGATTATTGTAATTCAGTCATATTTCAGTGATAATGCACCAGAGCTAATTTTAGAGTAGGAGAGGAGGAGCGCTTCACAAGGATTGAAGATGGTGACAGCATCTTCGGTGGTTTGTTTGGCTACCTTGTGTAGTTAACTCTCCATTAGGATTGGATGTAATTGATTCTATCCCCAAGTGTATGTAAACTCTATATTATTATTTCCTGAGCTCTCTGTCTATAATATTGGTAATCTTATTCTGTGTTTAATTCCTAACTTCCGCGCTTGCGCCGAAGTTATAGGATAGTTTCGACTAGGATTGAGGATGGGGGAATGGATTATGAAGAAACCCATTCTCTGAGTGAATAAGAGGACTCGGTAGCCAGTGAACCGAAACATGGGCGTTGCTAGTGATTGATGTTTAGTGTGAGTACTCTAATGAAGGGCGTCTACAGGATAGGCATGGTTATTAAATTACGGATAGCAAAGGATTAGTTGATTGTCAATCCAAGAAGCAAAACATGGATGTATTCTAAGGAGTGATAGGTAGTGACAGTACTCTAGCGAAGGTGCGTCTAGAGGAGTAGGCCTCGTTTATCAATTAGTTCTTTTACAAACGGAATAAAAGAAAGCAAAATAAGCTGAGGGTAAGTCTGTCGCCTGGGAGAGCCCGCATGGATTACCTTTAAGTGTGTGAGGCCGCTGGTAACTCGAGGTCTTAGCAATATAGTTTGTCTACAGTATTATAGAGTAAACCTAAAATAATAGATAATTTTTACATGCACGAAGGGTGTAATGATATGAAGTCCAATCCTAATCCAAGTAAAGTGTCTCTAACTCTTCCTTTCTATTTCTATTGATTATTAATTTGCAATTTATATTTTCTGCACAAAATACTCTCATAAATCTGTTATTTTCCCTTGATAAATAGATCACGACTATACGCGAGCTAACCGTTCCCTGTCGATACGATAACTCTTCTTACTATTATACTACTGGATTTTTGGTTTGCTTGCCAGAAACCCATCAAGTATTTTTGGCGCCGTTGCCGGGGAACGGTTTCCAATTCGTGTAGACCTTGGCGGTCTAGTTATCAAGAATATCTATCTTAGGATTTCTTTTACTATTTATCTTAGGATTTATTTTATTTATTCTTATATTAAGTATTTTATTGTTTTTCTATTATTATTAAATTTTCTTCAACACTTACCTTTTTCAAAGTTTCTTGTTTATGCTTCTGAGAGGTCAGGTGTCCCCCAATCAATTACAGTTCGACCCGGAAATAGAAAGGACGTTGCAAAAGAACAAAGGTAGGAGCTCGAGAAGGAGAAGAAGGAGAATAATTGTTGAGGAACCCAAAAACATAGCAGAGGAACGTCCAAGAAGGACGCTAGGAGATTATATCTCCCATCAAGGACCACGTCACTTCTCAAGCATTGTGTTACCACCAAAAGCAAGAGCTTTGGAGTTGAAGACTGCACATCTCAACCTCATTAGTGCACATCAATTCGTTGGATTGAATCATGAAAATCCAAATGCTCATCTCTCTAATTTTTTTGAATTGATTGGTACTATGGGTTTCGAGGAAGGTAATTTAGAATCTGTTTACTTACGCTTGTTTCCTTTCTCTTTGATAGGTAAAGCTAAGGAATGGTTGCAATCACACCCAAATCAAAGCCTAACCAATTAGGGTGTGGTTGAGGAGAAATTCTTAACAAGATTCTTCCCACCAGGGAAGCAGATAGAAGCCAAAGCAGATATTTCTACCTTCAGACAAGGGATTGATGAGCCACTTTGTGAAGCTTGGGAATGATACAAGTCTATGCTGCGCAACTGTCCCAACCATGGCTATGAGGATATAGCCCAACTCAACATATTCTGCCAGGGACTTCGTTCAGATTCAAGGTCATTCATAGATGCGGCAGCAAGTGGAACTATCTTATCCGCAGAAGTTGATCGAGCGCTAGAAATCATCAACCATTTTGCACAGAACGATCAACAAGCTCAAAGTGGAAGACAACTCGTGCAATTACCAAAGAAAGGGATGCTGGAACTCAATCAAAGTGATGCTCTGTTAGCTGAGAACAAGCTCATTAAACGCCAACTAGAAGCACTCACTGAGACGTTAAAGACACTCCCTCAACAACTCAAAGCTGTCCACTCACAACCCATCCAAGCCGAACCATTGATTTGTGATTTTTGTGGAGGTGACCATCTAAATGGTCAATGTTCTAACCAAGGAACACAACCAGAACAAGTAAACTTAATGGGTAACCAGGGAAGGCAAGGGAATTACTCCAACAATAACAACAATCAATATTCACAAGGTTGGAGAAATAACCAAACCAACTCAGGTTGGAGTCAGAATGGAGGAACAAGACAACAACCTTACCAACAGCAGCTCTCAACATATGATAAACTGAACACTTTGGAAGGTAAAATTGATGACCTTGTGCAAAGATTTAGTGGATTCAAGAAAACTACTGAGGCATCAATCAAGACTCTAGAGAGTCAAGTGGGTCAGTTAGCGACTGAGATGGCAGAGCACAGGCAACAACACTTCTCAGCTGTGACCCAAACCAATCCAAAGGAACAATGCAACTTGATTGCTACTGATGGCAACAAGTCAGAGGAGGAGGAACTTGATGAGGAAGAAGAAATCATCTTTGAAGAACAGTTGCTTCAAGAGGAAGTTGTTCATCAAGATGAAGTAGCAACACAAAAGGAACATCATGAAGAGAAGGTCTTAGTCACAAGTAAGTCACTTGACCCAGGTAGGTTTACTATACCCATCTCTATTGGTAATCTACCTCCTACTCATGCTTTATTAGATCTTGGAGCGAGCATCAATTTGATGCCGCTATCGTATTTTAACAAGTTGAGTAATGTGAAGGTCAATCCTGCAAATGTGAGGTTACTACTTACAAATAAATCCGCTCAATGCCTGCATGGGATAGTAGAGGATATTCAAATCAAAGTGGATGCATATGTTGTAGATTTCTACATTGCAGAGACAGAAGAGGAGGATACTGAAGTCCCCCTAATTTTAGGAAGACCCTTCATGAAAGCTGCTAAGATGATCATTGGTTTTGATCGAGGAAAATATGAATTAAGCTCAAAAGATGAAAGTATTACGTTTCATAGAGGTACACCCAAGTTACAACAAACTGATGCTATTTTCAAAAATCAAACAAAGCTGCCAGGCTCCGAATTTCTGAGGAAGCCTAGAATGAGAGCAAAGCATCCAGAGTCAATATGGGAGTTCAAATTTAAGAGGAGAAGGAGATCAACATCTGATACTGAGGAAGACAGTGACAATGATGGAAGAGTAAAAAATTGGCATGGAGGATGGGAGCTCAAAGGAAGAACTAGTATGGAGTCAAACATCATCCTCCACTTGAGGCCACCACAAAAGGGTTGAGTAACCAGGCGTCAAGCTAAAAGACGTTAAACAAGCGCTTTCTGGGAGGCAACCCAGTCTTTGTAAGTTTTAAATTTTCATTTAATTTTCATTTTGGTAATTTTTAGTTTTAGGATTTACCTGTTTAAATAGGAGATTGTTAAAATGAAGGATCTAAATCTAAAAAGATGGCATGGAATCAATTAGGAGTAGCAGAAGCAGAGAGAATACTGCAGATCTGCGCTTCAACCTGTGTTGTAGCGCACGTGAAGCGAATAATTAAAATTAAAAACCTGACTCTCTGACTTTTGCGCCTCACTCTGCACTATAGCGCAGGGTGAAGCGCAGCGGAACGCTTCAACTTCTGAAGCAGTACGCGCGCTCCACTCTGCGCTGTAGCGCAGGGTGTAGCGCAGGAAGCGGGATATTTATATCCCCATTTTGATTGAAGGAGTTCATTTCGAACTTCCTTTCATTCTCTCCCTTGCCTTTTCTATGATATTCCTAACCTTTGCTTTGCCTTTTCTCACTCATATAGCCTTCATTTTCAGTTTCTGAGCTTATACCAGGTATGTTTTTATAGTTTTCTTTCTTTTTAACCGATTGAAATTTTTATTTTTTATTTTATTTGAGCATAACCTTAGGATATGAAATCTTAGGATTCTAGGAACCTTTAGGAAAGAAATAATTATTCATAGTGCTTCAAATTAGATTGCATGTGGTTAGGATTCTTTGTGAGTTATTCATGTTTACTTAGGTGGTAGTTTTTGAGTGCTCAGTGATTTCTGCAAATTATTTTGTTGGTGCATATATGCTTAATTAATTGTTCTAATATTTTTTCATGCCCATACATAAATGATTGTGCAATATTGCACATTACTGATAACATGATTTTTGAGCATGAGTTTGATTCTCACTTTGCCTGTTTAGAATTGTTTAGGACTTGCTTTAACTGATCACTTTAGCATGTCTTAATTAATTAATTGGCATTTATTTAGTAATATTTAAAATCAAAATTTTTATGCACATTTGTTTGGTTAATTGATTGCTCTAATTATTGAAACTTATTGGCCATTTACTTCATAATTATGAGCAATTAAATATTATGATGCATAAATAATTTTGAGTTGCTTTTGCTTTGCAGATGGTTTGCATGAAGAATGTCAGTGGTGCTAGATCCTCTAGGAGGGGCACAGGGGGTGCCAAGAGGAAAGCCCCCCAGAGGAAACCTGAGTTCGACCCCCATCGCTTCAAGGACCTCAAGTCCTAGAGCGACCAGTCATCCTCCAAGAGGGGGAATATGAGGAGTTCTCTGCTGAGATTCACAGGAGGCGATGGGACCGCCTCAGTCGTCCTGACAACTATTTTGATCCAGACATCGTCAGAGAATTCTACGCCAACGCCATCGGGGAACACGACGTTAACTGCAGGAGGGAGTCCTATGTTCGATGACAGATTATTAGATTTGATTGCGATGCAATCAATGCACTTCTAGGATATCCCATAGAGGAGGACAGAGACCTCGTGGTGTGCCAATACCACAAGAGGATGAATGCTGTGGGGCTTCATGGCAATGATCCCCTTGACATTGAGACTGCTCAGCTGCTATGCTTACCAGGGCGTTCCTTTGAAAGGAATGCATATCAGGAGGCTGCTAGGAACTACAGGAAGGATATGAGGACCATAGCTCAGATGTGGACAGTGCTGATATTGGCCAACATTCATCCTACTGGGCATGTTTCTAATGTAGTTATGCCCATGGCCCACCTCATCTACACTATCCTCACCGACGCCGTTGTCGATGTCTCACGAGTCATCACCCAGAAGATATCAGACTTTGCATCTTCTGTGGGGCGCCGGACCCCTAACTCCAAGATCAGGCTTTGCTTCCCTTCTCTCATCACCTCACTCTGCATATCTAGGGGTGTAGAGGTGAACCCCAGGGTTCGCATCGCATTACCTATGACTAGAGCATATATTGAAGCCAACTGTATCCCAGCTGTGGAGTTACAGGTTGAGGAGCAGCAGCAGTAGCAGGCACCACCACCACCAGTAGCAGACATGGATGCTCCAGTCTGGGCCCAGCGACTTGAGGCCCAACACACTCATTTGGTGGCTCAGATGTCCACTATTCACCGAGAAGCTGTTCATTTTTAGAGTAGACATTATCAGGCTCGTTTGGACCCAATGACCCCTGCACAGTTTCATGATTACTTACAGTGGCCTGGGGACAAGCCTATTTTCCCAGGGGGTGACTAGGCAGTACTTATTTTGTTATTTTCTATTTTTCTATTAAATTTTTAAAATTTTTAGGACTTTTTAGGACCTTAGGAATTAGGAACTAAGGCAACTTTTTCAAAATTCTTTGTATTTAAGTAGTTTAACTAACCAAACTAGGAAAAATGATAGGGTTTTGTGATTAATTCCATAATAAGTTAGAATTAGGATACATCTCAGGAGAACCTATCAGGATAGTTAAATAAAACTAGTAAGTGCTTTATCAAGGAATTTTAGCCAATAACCGGTGAGCTGAGAGCCCAAACACTAAAATTGAGAGCTTTTCACCGTTGCTTGTCAACTGTTATTGCTTGAGTTTCTGAATTTTTTCTTGATAGTGGAAGATATGGAAGTGACAAAGGCATATTTTGTGATTATAATATTTTCCAAACAGCCAACCTTGATTAAATGTTTCCATTTTTTTTTATTGTCCATTTGAGCCTTAATATTTCCTTTAATGCACCCCAGCCATGATTAATGATCATACCATGTCCCTTCACACTTGGGATAGAGAGTAAGGTGCACCACAATAACATGGGACAAGAGGTTGGTGAAATGAAAGGTCATAGAGATTCAAAGAGCATGCACAAGAAATCACAAAGAAGAATACTCCCTCATAAATAAATTCTCTATGTTATTGTATATTATTCAAAAAAAAAATCTGCACAAAAGTGTGGAAATTGAATAAGTTGGGGGGAGTATTTCTTCAAACAAAGAGGCCAACTGAAAAAGGGTGATAGTTCAAGAATAACTTGGTGAATTGAGAGAAGTTCCAAAGCACAACCACAAGATGCTCTCTATTCAAAGTGTTCTTTGCATATCTAGAAAAACCATGATTTCTTGATAGCCCAGCCTCATTACAACCAAAGCAAAGACCTTTTGATCCATATTAACTACTTGCAAGTTCAGATGTTGGAAACAACTATCAATTCTAGTTGTTCAACGGTGGTGAAAAAGATTGAGGGAAACACTTACCCGTGAGAATGAGAGATTTCTATAACACCCGCGTTTTTACCGTTTTGCTGTATTGTGTGTTTTATTGAATTTTGAGTGATTAAAATTATTTTTAATCATCAAAATTTATATTTTTGAGTTTAGGAATGAATTTCCTATTTTTCTAGAATTTTTGGGAATTTTCTGTGAAAAATGACCTTTTTGCCCGTAATGTCCCTTGAACCGGGCCCGAATATTCTTGATCCGGGCTAGAAAAATTGCACAAACCTCCCCTTGGCTTCTCATGCAAGTCGTGCATGTGTAGGCATGGTGCATGAGAGACACTTGTCTTTCTTTTTCTTTATTTCCAAGCCATGTGTTAAATCAGGAAATTATCACATTAACCATTAAAACTTATTCATTTTTCATTTCCCACACATGCAAGTCTCCAAATTTTCTCTCATTTCTCTCTTCTTCTACAAGCCAAAACCGTGAGCCCCTCCCCCATTTTCTCCCAAAATCTTTCAATCTTCATCAAACACATTCAAAGCCAAGGTTCCATCTTTGAACCAAAGCTTCAAACACCTAGCCATCTAGCCTTGCAAAACTCTTGTTGGTGACCAAAGGAAGGATTTTTGGGGCTGTTTTGGGAGCTGTTTAAAGGGCTGTTGCTGCACCTTATTTTGAGGAAATTCCTTAGGTAGGGGTGGGGGGAGAACTTGAACTCTAGTAGGATTGGTGAGTAGAGTCAAGGATTGCCCTTGATCCTTGTCTTTATTCTTGTTTTTCCCTTGAAAAAAAGAGTTGTTGGAACCTATCTCTTGTGAGATATGGTTCGGCTATTTCACCATAGCCTTGCATGGTGATTTTGATTGGTTGATGATGCTTGAAAAATGCTTGGATGATGTTTTGAGTTACATGCAAACCATGCTTTTGCTTGAAAAAAAATTCTCCATTTTTCTCCTATATGGTTCGGCTATTTTGATTTAATGGGGCGGCATGTTTCTAAAATTTTAATTGATGTTGGAAATGTGTTTTGATGATGGATTTATGAACATACATGAAGTTGTTGAATTTATGAAATTGTTTGGATGATTGATTCTTGAAAAATGATGTTTGAGCTTAGAAATAAAGTTATGAACTTGAATATGTGCATGGATGATTTTGGATGAATTAGCATGATATTTGTTGTTTATAATGCTTGTTGATGATTGTGTTGAATTTTGGTAAAGTTTGGATGTTGTTGGAAAATTGGTGTTTTGATGAACATTCAAGGTGTTCTTGGTGTTCTTGAGGTTGTTCTTGATGAAACTCATCAAGAATGCTTTTTGATCATGAAAAGGTCAAGTGAAAATGACAAATATGTTTTTGGGCCTAAATGGTCCTATAGGTTAAAACACTAAATTTACCAAAAGGATTTTAATTTAATTAATAAATTTTGGAAAATATAAAAGGAACTAAATTCAGATTCCAAGTGTAGTCCAAATAAAAGTCAACACAAAAGTCAACATTTTGACTTGTCATGTGTAAAAATGGGCTCCTATGAGTCATCCAACCTTTGGACCTTTGGTTCAGGCCCAAAACCTTAAAAAAAAAAGAGTCAAAGACTCATTAAAAGTCAACCAAAAATAATTTATGGAATTGGGCTTAGATTAGAGTTGGACTTCAACTCTAATCCAAGTTATTAAAATTAAAATTTAGAAATTAATTAGTGAGCTTAACTAATTTAATTACCTAAGTTAATTAATCAAATCTACCTTAGATAATTTAGAAAAATTAATTAAAGCTAAAAGTTAATTAACCTTAATGAAGTATTAATTAAGTAATTAAGCCTTAATGATGATTAAGAAATGATTAATTATGATTAACCTTAATCAAATATAGTTAAAAGCTTAATCCAAGATTAAGAAAGAGATTAAGGGATAATTAGGAATTAATTGGGACCTTAAGTAAGGATTAAGATTAATCATAGTTCAGTTAATGAAGACTAATTATAATTAAGGGTTAAACCTAATCTTAATTAGGTGAAGGGATGTTATCCATAAGACACAATCATAAGTCTTAATAAGTTATAGGATTCAAGTGGAAATGAATACTGATTCAAAGAGGAACATTAGTGCAAACTACCTTAAAAGATTATAACCAACACACTCCTTCTGCATAAGACTTGAGAAGCTTAGTGAGAGAGTGCGGTTCCAACCCAAGATAGGGTTCGGTTTTCCTTGAAGGAAAGACATTGAATCGGGCCGTACCAAGGGTAAGTTGTGACATTGAATGATTCGATCGGCTTTGCCTGTAAGGATTGTGTATGCTGAGAAAGCATTGTCCGATTTTCCTTGAAGGAAAGACATTGAGTTGGACCGTACCACGGGTAAGTTGTGACGTTGCATGATTCGATGGGCTTTACTTGAAAGGATGTGAATGTTGTAGGCATTGTTGTGTGACATGCATCATAACGCATTGTTGATGATCGAGGTTGAAAACCTTGCGACCTATATGGCAGTGACACTCGGTACAGTGTGAAACTAGTAGGGACGTGTGCACTGGGTTTTGCAAAGAACGCCAGCGGGTCCTCGAGGGGGGATGCCGGCCCTGAGGATAGTCAGGTCCCAAAATGGCTCAGGTGACGTAGGCTCGCTCTCTACTGTCGAGTAAATGGGGTACAGGCTTGACTATCCTGTCGCTCTCAAGTTTTCAGGGTCAGTTGAGATTGTCTGGAAGTCGGATAAAATTTGCCAAAAGAAAAATATAAGTACCGCGCTAGTACAGACTCTAACTCCTGATACGTTGTGCATATATGGTCAGGCAGTTGCTGTGTACACTGCGGATGGTGATGTTTCCATGGGCCCGCATGCATTAGTCTATATGCATCATGATGATATAAGCTATATTCATTGTTGATTGAATTGTGTGAATACCTTGTGTGTGTGTATGCTCTAGTTTACTATGTCCTACATGTTGTGAGTTCATGCGATGTTCTCACCCTTCTTTTCTATCTCTTGTTGCTGTGTTCTTCTCGTCACGTCGATAGCCGGTATTGGAGATTTTAGCTATGACATCGATGCAAGTGTTGCTACGGTGGATGCCGAGGGGCACCTGGAGGGTGACAAACATCCCTCGAAGAGGGGTGTTTTCGGGGGAAGTCCGTGTCATCATCTCTCATCCCAGACTTCCGCTTGTACTGGAGTTGGATTTCATTGTGCGTGTGACTCTCAAGTTCCCGACGCCACCTAGCTTGGTGCGTTACACTACCTTCCGTCCTTCACGTCGTCGCCCCCGCTTCTTCTTCGTCGTCGCGGTCATCTCGAATGACTGACATGGTCGGACTAGACTCTCCTAGGTACTCACCTTTTTCTGAGGTGTCAGATTCTTAGCCTATGCGTCCTGATGCGCAAGGCCGCTCTCTCACAAGTAAGCTAGATCTTATTGTGATTGACGACACCTCGGATGAGGAGGAGGCCCCGGGAGAGAATTCAGAGGAGGATCCATAGGAAGAGGAGCCAGAGGAAGATCCGTCTAGTGACGAGTAGGACTAGTGTGGTTGAGTCTAGGTAGTATCAGCTCTGATTTAGTGACCTCTCATTTGTATTTTGTTCGAGGTCTTGTTTATTTTGGTCTACTACCAGAACTCGTATTTTGATGTGGATATCTGGATAGCTCGAGAGATACACTGAGGTTATGTTGTATGTATATATTCATGTTGTTTCCTTTTCTTATGCTGATTTTATAACTGCGTGTATGTTGTGTATGTGCGCGAGGTAATAACCGTCTAGATGTTTTAGGAAAGCGAGTTTCAAATTAAGGAAAGGATATTTCGTAAATACTTAAAATGAAATTAGAGATGTAATAGGTTGGTGACAAATAAACCCTTTAAAAAAAATTCCGTATTTTGACGTTTCTAAAAACAGAAAGTTCGACGGTCACATGTCATATGTGATATTCTTAGCGGTATAACTAAGGGTGTCGCATTTAGGTGGTATCAGAGTTGTTCTTTCCTTTTGGCCTCGGGTATGGTCTATAATACCCTTCCATCTGTGTATACTCTGTGTTGATTGTTTGTTTGTGTGAATTGTTTGCCTTGTGTGGACTGTTTGCTCTTGTATTACTAGCTGTACAAAGGTAGTGATATGAGAATCTGTGTAGAGTTACTCTTTCTTGCTTGAATGGTTCTGCATGAAACGGATGAAATTGATGTACTCTGTGAATGCAGGATTACATGGCAGGAAGAGGTAACCCTGTGATGAACGATCTCCTGGGGAGAATCGCGGACGTTCTAGAGAACCAACAACAAACGCTAAACGAGATGAACCAAGCTCGTAATCAGAATCAGAACAACATTCTTGACGCTTATCGTGGGCTGTCTACCTTCAAGAAGAACAACCCGCCCGCAATTCAAAGGAGGTCATGACCCGGATGGATCTTAGCTATGGTTAGAAGAATTGGAGAAGATTTTCTTGGCTATGGGTTGTCCTGACGAGCAGAAGGTAACATTGGCTGTGTTTATGATGGTTGAGGAAGCTCAGCACTGGTGGGAGTATGCCAGGCGTCAGTTAGAAGCGACTGGGAGGCTGATTACCTGGAATTTGTTCAAGGAGACCTTTCTCCTGAAGTATTTTCTGACCGATCTGAGGAAGCGTAAAGAAGTGGAGTTCCTGAAACTAGAGCAAGGGAGTATGACTGTTGGGGAGTACGCAACAAAGTTCGAGGAGTTGTCCAAGTTCTGCCCATACTTCCAGAACACCGTAGATGAGGGATCCAAGTGCTCGAAGTTTGAAAGTGGATTGAGGCCAGAGATCAAGCAAGCCATTGGCTATCAACAGATCACTGAGTTTTCTAAGATGGTTAACATCTGCTGCATCTTTGAGGACGAAACCAAAGCGAGACAAGCTCATTGGAAGAATTTCGGCCTGTAAAGGAACAAACCTAAGGTGACACAAGAAAGGAGGAAGCCCTACTTTGTCCCAAGGGACAACTTTGGCTCATCATCTGGGAGTGTCGTGAGACCTCAATCAATGGTTGCTAGTGGGGGAAGTCCTGCAAGCAGTACCGGCAACAACTACGCCAGCTGCTCGCGTTGTAAGAAGAACCATCTCCTGAAGGACTGTCCGTACAAGAACCAACCTGTCAATCCATCTGTCGGAACCGTCTGTTATTATTGCAACAAAGTGGCCATTTTAAGAGGGATTGCCCTACTTTGAGAGGAAGTGGTAGTGGTGTTGCAAGTGCACCTGTGTCGAATCTGAATGCACAAGCTGGAAGACTCAGAACCAGAGGTAGAGTGTTCACCATGAGCGGTGCTAAAGCTGCTGAATTCGAGGATCTGATCCAAGGTAACTACGTTATAAGTGGAATTCCTTTAATTGTATTATATGATTCGGGTGCGACGCATTCTTTTATTTCTCTGGAGTGTGTGAAACGATTGAGATTGCCTGTTGCTAAATTACC
Organism: Sesbania bispinosa; assembly: GCA_026901365.1. Lineage (NCBI taxonomy): Eukaryota > Viridiplantae > Streptophyta > Magnoliopsida > Fabales > Fabaceae > Sesbania > Sesbania bispinosa. Next base: position 732,394 of record QLOH01000048.1, on the reverse strand, counting down.
CTATGATCTTGTTGTTTCTACTCCTACTGCTAAACCTGTGATCACTTCATTAGCTTGTTTGAACTGTCCTATCACCATTGGTGATAAAACCTTCTCTGCTGATTTGATTTGTTTGCCTCTTTCTCAACTTGATATTGTTTTGGGAATGGACTGGTTATCTTCCAATCGAGTCCAACTTGACTGTCATAGCAAATCTGTCATGTTTAATTCTTTATCTCCCTCTACTTCTGATTCCGTAAGTACGAGATTCTTGTCCGCCAACCAAGTGAATGCTTCTTTGAGAGAAGAAGCTCAAATCTACATGATACTTTCTTCTTTGGAGGAAGAGCATGCAGAGCATCTTAGAGTAGCCTTGCAGACCATGAGGGATAGAAAGTTGTACGCTAAGCTATCTAAGTGTGAATTCTGGTTAAAGGAAGTGAACTTCCTAGGCCATGTGATCTCTAGTGGAGGAGTTAGCGTAGACCCAACTAAGGTAGAAACTGTATTACAGTGGGAAGCACCTAAGACTGTGACGGAAGTGAGAAGCTTTTTGGGGTTAGCCGGTTACTATCGTAAGTTTATTGAGAATTTTTCTAGGTTAGCAACTCCGTTGAACCGTCTGATTAGGAAAGATCAACCTTTCGTTTGGAGCCAGAAGTGTGAGGATATTTTCAGGAACTGAAAAGGAGGTTAACTTATGCGCCTGTTTTAGTCTTACCTGACCCACAAGAGAGTTTTGAAGTGTATTATGATGCTTCGAAACAAGGATTAGGCTGTGTGTTGATGCAAAAAGGAAAAGTAGTGGCTTATGCCTCTAGGAAACTGCGAACACATGAAGTAAATTACCCTATGCATGATCTAGAGTTGGCTGCCATAGTTTTTGCTCTGAAGATTTGGAGGCACCATCTGTATGGCGCTAGGTTTAAAGTCTTTAGTGACCATAAGAGCTTGAAGTATCTGTTTGATCAGAAGGAGTTGAATATGAGACAAAGGCGATGGATGGAGTTTTTGAAGGATTATGATTTAGTTTGCAGTACCACCCTGGGAAAGCCAATGTCGTAGCAGATGCGTTGAGTAGGAAATCTTTGCATATGTCAACAATGATGGTTAAGGAGCTAGAACTGATAGAAGAGTTTGGAGACCTGAACCTAGATGTTGGATTTGATCCTAAGAGTGTGAGATTGGGAACTTTGAAGATTTCAAATGATATCTTGGAGCAAGTTCGTGTAGCACAGGATGTGGATCAATCTTTGCAAGTTTTGAAGGATCTAGTCCCTAAGAAAGGAGAATCTGAGTTTTGTAGGGGAACTGATGGGATTATTAGATTCAAGGGTAGGATATGCGTACCTAATAATAAGGAAATAAGGAAACTGATCTTAGATGAGGCTCATAAGAGTGGATTGAGTATTCACCCTGGAACAACTAAGATGTATCAAGATCTGAAGAAGATGTTTTGGTGGTCTGGAATAAAAATGAAGTAATGAGGTTACATGGGATTCCGTCTAGCATAGTGTCAGATAGAGACCCTAGATTTACATTCAGACTTTGGGTAGTCTGCAGCAAGTATTAGGAACCAAGATTTAGATGATTCAGGAAAGGATGAGAATATCACAGAGCAGGCAGAAAAGTTACTATGATCGGAGAAGGAGACCATGTCTTTTTGAGATTTACACCAATGACTGGGGTTGGTAGGGCGATGCGATCTCGAAAGCTCACGCCTAAATTTGTTGGTCCCTATCAAATTCTGAAAAGAATTGGTGTTGTTGCTTACCAAATTACCTTACCGCCTTTTCTTTCTAATCTTCATGATGTATTCCATGTGTCACAACTCCGAAAGTATATTCCTGACCCTTCACACGTCATGGAACCCGACGTAATACAATTAAAAGAAAATTTAACTTATGAGGTATTACCGGTGCGAATCGGGAACCGAAGGATTAAGCAGTTAAAAGGAAAAAAGGGATTCCGTCGGTAAAGGTTATTTGGAGTACAACTGATGAAGAGAATGCAACCTGGGAATTGGAAGAGCAAATGAAGAAGTCGCATCCTCATATATTTCAAGAAGGTGCGCACAAATTTCGAGGACAAAATTTCTTTTTAGGAGGGGAGAGATGTAACACCCGCGTTTTTATCGTTTTTGCCGTATTGTGTGTTTTATTGAATTTTGAGTGATTAAAATTATTTTTAATCATCAAAATTTATATTTTTTAGTTTAGGAATGAATTTCCTATTTTTCTAGAATTTTTGGGAATTTTTGGGATTTTTCTGTGAAAAATGACCTTTTTGCCCCAACTGTCCCTTGAACCGGGCCCGAATACTCTTGATCCGGGCCAGAAAAATTGCACAAACCTCCCCTTGGCTTCTCATGCAAGCCATGCATGTGTAGGCATGGTGCATGAGAGACACTTGTCTTTCTTTTTCTTTCTTTCCAAGCCATGTGTTAAGTTAGGAAATTATCACATTAACCATTAAAACTTATTCATTTTTCATTTCCCACACATGCAAGTCTCCAAATTTTCTCTCATTTCTCTCTTCTTCTCAAAGCCAAAACCGTGAGCCCCCTCCCCCATTTTCTCCCAAAATCTTTCAATCTTCATCAAACACATTCAAAGCCAAGGTTCCATCTTTGAACGAAAGCTTCAAACACCTAGCCTTCTAGCCTTGCAAAACTCTTGTTGGTGACCAAAGGAAGGATTTTTGGGGCTGTTTTGGGAGCTGTTTTCAAGGGCTGTTGCTGCACCTTATTTTGAGGAAATTCCATAGGTAGGGGGGGGAGAACTTGAACTCTAGTAGGATTGGTGACTAGAGTCAAGGATTGACCTTGATCCTTGTCTTTATTCTTGTTTTTCCCTTGAAAAAATGAGTTATTGGAACCTATCTCTTGTGAGATATGGTTAGGCTATTTCACCATAGCCTTGCATGGTGATTTTGATTGGTTGATGATGCTTGAAAAATGCTTGGATGATGTTTTGAGTTACATGCAAACCATGCTTTTGCTTGAAAAAAAAATTCTCCATTTTTCTCCTATATGGTTCAACTATTTTGATTTAATGGGGGTTGCATGTTTCTAAAATTTTAATTGATGTTGGAAATGTGTTTTGATGATGGATTTATGAACATGCGTGAAGTTGTTGAATTTATGAAATTGTTTGGATGATTGATTCTTGAAAATAATTTTTAGGAGCTTAGAAATAAAGTTATGAACTTGAGTATGTGTATGGATGATTTTGGATGAATTAGCATGATATTTGTTGTTTATAATGCTTGTTGATGATTGTGTTGAATTTGGTAAAGTTTGGATGTTGTTGGAAAATTGGTGTTTGATGAACATTCAAGGTGTTCTTGGTGTTCTTAAGGTTGTTCTTGATGAAACTCATCAAGAATGTTTTTTTATCTTGAAAAGGTCAAGTGAAAATGAAAAATATGTTTTTGGGCCTAAATGGTCCAATAGGTTAAAACACTAAATTTACCAAAAGGATTTTAATTTAATTAATAAATTTTGGAAAATATAAAAGGAGCTAAATTCGGATTCCAAGTGTAGTCCAAATAAAAGTCAACACAAAAGTCAACATTTTGACTTGTCATGTGTAAAAATGGGCTCCTATGAGTCATCTAACCTTTGGACCTTTGGTTCAGGCCCAAAACCTTCAAAAAAAAAAGAGAGAGTCAAAGACTCATTAAAAGTCAACCAAAATTATTTATGGAATTGAGCTTAGATTAGAGCTGGACTTCAACTCTAATCCAAGTTATTAAAATTAAAATTTAGAAATTAATTAGTGAGCTTAACTAATTTAATTATCTAAGTTAATTAATCAAATCTACTTAAGATAATTAAGAAAATTTAATTAAAGCTAAAAGTTAATTAACCTTAATGAAGTATTAATTAAGTAATTAAGCCTTAATGATGATTAAGAAATGATTAATTATGATTAACCTTAATCAAATATAGTTAAAAGCTTAATCCAAGATTAAGAAAGAGATTAAGGGATAATTAGGAATTAATTGGGACCTTAAGTAAGGATTAAGATTAATCATAGTTCAGTTAATGAAGACTAATTATAATTGAGGGTTAAACCTAATCTTAATTAGGGGAAGTGATGCTATCCATAAGACACAATCATAAGTCTTAGTAAGTTATAGGATTCAAGTGGAAATGAATACTGATTCAAAGAGGAACATTAGTGCAAACTACCTTAAAAGATTATAACCAACACACTCCTTCTGCATAAGACTTGAGAAGCTTAGTGAGAGAGAGCGGTTCCAACCCAAGATAGGGTTCGATTTCCTTGAAGGAAAGACATTGAATCGGGTCGTACCACGGGTAAGTGGTGACGTTGAATGATTTGATGGGCTTTGCCTGTAAGGATTGTGTTTGCTGAGAAAGCATTGTCTGGTTTTCCTTGAAGGAAAGACATTGAGTCGGGACGTACCACGAGTAAGTGGTGACGTTGAATGATTCGATGGGCTTTACCTGAAAGGGTGTGAATGTTGTAGGCATTGTTGTGTGGCATGCATCATAACGCATTGTTTATGATCGAGGTTGAAAACCTTGCGACCTATATGGCAGTGACACTCGGTACAGTGTGAAACTTGTAGGGACGGGTGCACTGGGTTTTGCAAAGAATGCCAGCGGGTCCTCGAGGGGGGATGCCAGCCCTGAGGATAGTCAGGTCCCCAAAATGGCTCAGGTGACGTAGGCTCGCTCCCTACTGTCGAGTAAATGGGGGTACAGGCTTGACTATCATGTCGCTCTCAAGTTTTCAGGGTCAGTTGAGATTGTCTGGAAGTCGGATAAATTTGGCCAAAAGAAAAATATAAGTACCGCGCTCTAGAACAGACTCTAACTCCTGATACGTTGTGCATATATGGTCGGGCAGTTGCTGTGTGAACTGCGGATGGTGATGTTTCCCTGCGCCCGCATGCATTAGTCTATATGCATCATGATGATATAAGCTGTATTCATTGTTGATTGAATTGTGTGAATACCCTGTGTGTGTGTATGGTCTAGTTTACTGTGTCCTACATGCTGTGAGTTCATACGATGTTCTCACCCTTCTTTTCTATCTCTTGTTGATGTGTTCTTCTCGTCACGTCGATAGCCGGTATCGGAGATTTCAGCTATGACATCGATGCAAGTGCGGCTACAGTGGATGCCGAGGGGCACCTGGAGGGTGACGAAACATCCCTCGCAGATGTGAGTTTTCGGGGGGAAGTCTTGTGTCATCATCTCTCATCCCGGACTTGCGCTTGTACCAGAGTTGGATTTCATTGTGCCTGTGACTCTCGAGTTCCCGACGCCACCTAGCTTGGTGCGCTACACTACCTTCCGTCCTGCACGTCGTCGCCCCGCTTCTTCTTTGTCGTTTGCGGTCATCTCAGATGATTGACATGGTCGGACTAGACTCTCCTAGGTACTCACCTTTTTTTGAGGCGTCAGTTTCTCAGCCTATGCATCCTGATGCGCAAGGCCGCTCTCACACAAGTAAGCTAGATCTGATTGTGATTGACGACACCTCGGATGAGGAGGAGGCCCCGGGAGAGAATTCAGAGGAGGATCCAGAGGAAGAGGAGCCGGAGGAAGATCCGTCTAGTGACGAGTAGGACTAGTTTGGTTTGAGTCTAGGTAGTATCAGCTCTAATTTAGTGACCTCTCATTTTGTATTTTGTTCGAGGTCTTGTTTGTTTTGGTCTGCTACCATAACTCGTATTTTGATGTGGATATCTGGATAGCTCGACAAATACACTGAGGTTATGTTGTATGTATATATTTATGTTGTTTCCTTTTCTTATGCTGATTTATAACCGCGTGTATGTTGTGTATGTGCGCGAGGTAATAACCGTCTAGATGTTTTAGGAAAGCGAGTTTCAAATTAAGGAAGGATATTTCGTAAATACTTAAATGAAATTAGAGATGTAATAGGTTGGTGACAAATAAAACCCTTTTTAAAAAAAAAATTAGTCCGTATTTTGACGTTTCTAAAAACAGAAAGTTTGACGGTCCACGTGTCATATGTGATATTCGTTAGCGGTATAACTAAGGGTGTCGCAATTTCCTTGGTTATCACTTATTGCTTTAATTGCTATTTTTTGAGACGTTTGACCGATGTTGTGTGCTCTATTCTGATTGAGGATTTGGTAACATCTCTTAATCCTGATTTTTTTCTTATGTTTGGAAAGTGACTGCTGCTTAACAAGGAGATGATGATGAAAGAGTTCCTTGAATTTGTTTTTGAATTGTTTGAATACACAGGGGATAAAATTGATTTTTTTATTGCAAAGAGGTCTCTTGCTTGAGGACAAGCAAGAAGTTAAGTTGGGGGGTATTTTGATAAGTTAAAATTATTTGATAAATTAGAGCACTTTTTAGTTCACTTATCATGGATTAAATGGTATTTTTGCCCCCAGTTTAATCCCTTTTTATTAAATATTAGATAAATTGTATTTATTAATCTTGGATTTGAATTTGATGCTATTTTGATAGAAATATTGCTAATTTTTGTAGAATATTGCAAGGATTTGATTTGAAGGAAAGATAGCATTAAATAAGAGAGATATCTACAAGATTTGAAGTTTAATTGAAGGCAATTAATGAAGATTTGAAGATTATTTGAGAGCAATTAATGAAGATATCACTGCCAATTAAACAAGGATTCTGCAGACAACCTTCCAAATTAAATCCAAGATGCTCAATAAATGCAAGATTTTCATCAAGAAAAGGGAAACAAGGAAAGACAAATCAACCAAAACTAGTCTCGGGGAGAGATCAAGTTAAAAAGAGAAAGATTGAAGCTGCAGGACGCGTTGTGCGCTTCAACCTGCGCTGTAGCGCAGGGTGAGTGAAGCGCAACTCTCTGGATCCTGCACTGCATCCTGCGTTGTAGCGTAGGGTGAAGCGCAGATCACACTGATTCTTGCCCTGTTGCCATTTTTAGATAGATTTCTCCATAATTTTCTTTGTCTTTCCTTAGCCTATAAATTATGAACCTCTTGCACCAGATCAAGTGTGCACTATTATTGTAATTCAGTCATATTTCAGTGATAATGCACCAGAGCTAATTTTAGAGTAGGAGAGGAGGAGCGCTTCACAAGGAGATTGAGGATGGTGACAGCATCTTCGGTGGTTTGTATAGCTACTTGCGTAGTTAAGTCTCCATTAGGATTGGATGTAATTGATTCTATCCCCAAGTGTATGTAACTCTATATTATTATTTCCTGAGCTCTCTGTCTATAATATTTGTAATCTTATTCTGTGCTTATTTCCTAACTTTCGCGCTTGCGCCGGAGTTATAGGCTAGTTTCGACTAGGATTGAGGATGGGGGAGCAGATTCTGAAGAAACCCATTCTCTGAGTGAATAAGAGGACTCGGTAGCCAGTGAACCGAAACATGGGCATTGCCAGTGATTGATGGGTAGTGTGAGTACTTTAATGAAGGGCGTCTACAGGATAGGCATGGTTATTAAATTACCGATAGCAAAGGATTAGTTGATTGTAAATCCAGGAATCGAAATGTGGATGTATTCTAATGAGTGATGGGTAGTGACAGTACTCTAGCGAAGGTGCGTCCAGAGGAGTAGGCCTCGTTTATCAATTAGTTCTTTTACAAACGAAATAAAAGAAAGCAAAATAAGCCGAGGGTAACTCTGTCGCCTGGGAGAGCCCGCATGGATTGCCTTTGAGTGTGTGAGGCCACTAGTAACTCGGGGTCTTAGCAATATAGTTTATCTACAGTATTATAGAGTAAACCTTAAATAATAGATAGTTTTTACATGCACGAAGGGTGTGATGATATGAAGTCCAATCCTAATCCAAGTGTCTCTAACTCTTCCTTTCTATTTCTATGATTATTAATTTGCAATTTATATTTTCTGCACAAAATACTCTCATAAATCCGTTATTTTCCCTTGATAAATAGATCACGACTATACGCGAGTTGACCGTTCCCTGTGGATACGATAACTCTTCTTACTATTATACTACTGGATTTTTGGGTGTTTGCCAGAAACCCATCATGAGGAAAAGATCAAATCATCTTGGATGATGTGTAGAATGATAAATAACGGAAAGGGTTCATCTGAAAACCCGTTTCTATATACTTGGACCATGGAGATCTTGTTGCATCACAAGTGCACTGGAAGACCATTAGTAGAAGCTAGTACAACCAATCTTATGAGGGAAACCACTTCACATGTGGTCCTGATTATAAAGGTTGTGGCTGGTGGTCGAAATCCTGTGTTAAATGATGCACCTCCACTGTTTCAGTTGTCACAAGGGGATTACGTGTTGAACGCACAGTTGGGAGGAGGATACAGGCTCAAGAGGCACTTCTGAGGCTTTTCAGCTGTAGAAGTAAGCCTCAGAAGTAGTGGTAGCTTTGAAAGAGATGAAAGCTACTGATAAGGCTATGCCTCAGCCTATTATAGGAATCAAGAGAGTTAGCGTTGATAAATGTACACTCCATTTTTCAAAAGATTGTCTAAAAATCCTTCTTATTTTGTAAATAAAGTCTTTCAAAACAAGTGGTTTTTCTGTGTAATTTCTTTTTGCTGAATGTATTTCTTTCCTCTGAACTGAGTTTCAGAGTACGTATCTGTATATTTCTGTACATACCTAAATGTGTTTGGTGTATGTTTCTGTTATATATTTCAGAATCTCTTATTAACTACTGATTGGTATATATTATCAGTTGATATAATTTAATCACATTTACTTTTTGGTATCAAGAATCTGAGAAATAATAATAAGGGAGAAATAATGTTTTTTTAATTAATGACAAAAGGGGGAGAAATATATAACTAACAAAATGCTTTAAGTCAAGTAAGAAAGAAACTCAGAAGATAACAAGCTATATCAAAATACTATCATAACATGTGGTATCCTTAAATTTTAATAAATCATAACATGTGGTATCCCTAGATCTTAATCATTAACAAACAATTAACAACTGGTATCTAAAAGATTAAACAACTGGTATCTGAGAAGCTAACATTTGGCATCTAAAGAATTAATGTTTTTCTCAGGAAACATTAATGATAAAGAATAACAACTAGTATCTAAAAGATTAACAACTGGTATCTGAGAAGCTAACATTTGGCATCTAAAGAATTAATGTTTTTCTCAGGGGGAGTAATATAAATAGGGGGAGCAAAGTAAATAAAATAAATGTTTCATTTCCTTTGAACATTTTGACAGTTATACATAGCTTATTTGTCATCATTAAAAAGGGGGAGATTGTTGAGTCTAAGAATTAGTCTGAGCATTCAAACTTAACTTAAGACTCAGTATCCTTAGGTTTTAATGATTAACAAATAAGATCATATTAACTCAGGTGCTACTAAGAAAGGTATTGTTTTGTAGATTGTGTCTCAGGTTGAAGTATTCATCTGAAGTGTAAAAGAACAAATGCAGAATCAGAAGAAGAAGAACAAATGCGAATCGGAAGATGAAGCGAAGCACTAAATCTGAAGAGAAGTAAAAACTTGATCATCTGAAGCATTTTTTCATCATCTGAAGACTTGAAGATGAACTGAAGATCTAAAGACAATTTAAAGATCTGAAGACAATTTGAAGACTTGAAGAAGCATTGAAGATTTGAAGACAATTTGAAGACTTGAAGACAAACTGAAGACTTAATCATATCTGAAGTATATTCATCATCTGTAGACCTAACGACGATCTGAAAACGTGAAGACAAACTGAAGACTTATCTATCATATGAATAAACTATTCATCATCTCAAGAGTAACTATCATCTGAAGATTTGAAGCTGATCAAAAAGCACTCTGTATATCTAAAGGTTTTATGTAACACCCGCATTTTACCGTTTTGCCGTTTTTGCAGTTTTGAGTGTTTTATTGGATTTTGAGTGATTAAAATTATTTTTAATCATCAAAATTTATATTTTCGGATTTAGAATTAAATTTCCTATTTTTAGGGAATTTCTGGGAATTTTTGGGGTTTTTATGTGAAAATGACCTTTTTGCCCCTCCTGTCCCTTGAACCGGGCCCGAATGCTCTTGATCCGGGCCAGAAAAATTGCACAAAACTTCCCTTTTCCTCCTAGAAGACCGCGCATGTTCAACTTGGTGCATGGGAGACACTTGTAAATTTTCCCCTTTCTTACAAGACAAGTGTGCAAGCAAATAAGCCATGTGTCATTTATGTCTCCTAAAGCAAAAATTCCACTTTCTTCCTTTTCCTTTCACATGTAAACCAGAATTTTTCTCTCATTTCACTCATTCTCATCCTCTTGAAGCCGTGAGCTTCCTTCCCATTTTCTCTCAAGTTCTCCATTTTTTTCTCCACACAATTGCAAGCAAAAAGTTCCATCTTTTGAACCAAAACTTCAATTTCTAAGCCTTCTAGCCTTGAAAAAATCCTTGTTGGTGACTAAAGGAGGCATCTTGGGGGCTGTTTTGGGACCAGAATTCTGCACTCATTTTCTTGAAAATTTGAGGTAAAGGGGGGGAGAACTTGAACTCTAGTAGGATTGGTAACTAGAGTCAAGGATTTGCCCTTGAATCCTTGTCTTTGTTTATCATTTTCTCCTTGAAAAATCAACTCTTGGAACCTATTTTTGAGTATAATGTTTCGGACTTTGTGAACTGGGCTGTTTGTGATATTTCTATGTTTATTTTGATGCTTGAAATGTGTTTGATTGGTGGTTTTTGATGCATGCAAGCCAAGAAAAAAATTTTGAAAAAAATTCTCCTTTGTCCTCCTATAGCTCTCGGCCTAGAGAGTTTGAGGGGCTACATGTGTTTTTAAAATTTTTTTGGCACTTGGAATATATTTGTATGATGAATCCATGAACATGCATGAAGTTGGTTGGATGTATACAATTGTTTTGGATGATTGATCTTTAAAAAAATGGTTTTTATGAGTTGAAAATGAAGTTATGGACTTAAATGTGCATGTGGATGATTTTGTTGAATTAATATGATATTTGATATTTAAATTGGTTGTTGATGATTGTATGAAAGTTTGGTGAAGATTGGATGTTGTGGAAAAATTTGAATCTTTGATGAACATTCAAGGTGTTCTTGATGTTCAAGAGTTGTTCTTGATGAAACTCATCAAGAATGCTCTTTGATCTTGAAAAGATCAAATGAATGTTGGAAATGTGTTTATGGGCCTTAGATGGTCCAAAAGGATTAAGAAGCAATTTTACAAGTAAAAGGACTAAAGTGCAATTAAGAATAAGTCTTTAAAAATAAATAAAACAAATTCGGATTTCCAATTCCAACCAAGTAAAAGTCAACTTAAAGGTCAATATTTTAGGTTGCCATGACTAAAAATAAGTTCCTAAGAGTTATAAAACCTTTAGGCCTTTAATTAAGTTTAAAACCTTTAAGAAAGGGTGTTAAAGACTCATTAAAAGTCAATCGAGATTAGATTATGAAATTAAATTTAGATTGGAGTTGGGCTTCAACTCTAATCCAAGTTATTAAGAAATTAAAACTTAGAAATTAATTAGTAGACTTAGCTAATCTAATTACCTAAGTTAAATTAACATAATCTACTTAAGTTAATTAAGTAACGGAGGATTAATTAAGGCTAAAGTTAATTAACCTTAATAAAAGTATTAAGTAATTAATTAGTAATGATGATTAAGAATTAACTAACTATGATTAACCTTAATCAAATGTAATTAAAAGCTTAATCCAAGATTAAGGAAGAGATTAAGACTTAATTAAGGAGGATTAAGATTAATTATAGCCCAGTTAATGAAGATTAATTAAAGGTTAAACTTAACTTCATTCAATCATACAAGAAGGATTAGGGTAAGTAATCCCATTCATAAGACACAATCATAAGTCTTAGTAAATTATAGGACTTAAGTCGACATGATTATCAAGAATATTAGTACAAGTCACTATAAAAGATTATAACCAACATCCCCTTTCTTACATAAGACTTGAGAAGCTTAGTGAGAGAGTGTGGCTCCAACCCAGGATAGGGTTTGGCTTTCCTTGTGAAGGGGAGACTTTGAATCGGGCCGTACCACGGGGAAGTGGTGACATAGAATGATTTAAGGGGCTTCGCCTGTAAGGATGTGTTGCTTTAAAATCTTGTTGTGTGACATGCATCATGAAGCATTGATGACGTTCGAGGTTGAAAACCTTACGACCTATATGGCATTGACACTTGGTACAGTGTGAAATCGGTTGGGAAGGGTGCAACTGGGTTTTGCAAAGAACGCCAGTGGGTCCTTAAAAGGGATGTCAGCCCTGAGGATAGCCTAGCTCCTGGAAGATCTCAGGTGACGTAGGTTAGCTCCCTACTGTCGAGATCGGGGAACCCAGCTTAGCTATTCCTGTCTCTCTCATGATTTTCGAGGTCAGTTGAGATTGTCCGGAAGAACGCTTAAATGATTTGGCCAAAAATGAATGAGCAATGCTCTTTGTACCATGCTAGTACGGACTCTAACTCCTGATACGTTGCACATATATGGTCGGGCAGTTGCTGTGTGCACTGCGGATGGTGATGTTTCCCTGGGCCCGCATGCATTAGATGTTGCATTATAATAGTAAAGTCGCATTCATATGAGTACATTATGATGACATGTTTTGTGTTACCCATCAATTGGACTGTGATCGACTGTCTGTGTATGTGTGCTCTAGTTTACTGTATCCTACTTGTTGTGAGTTCATGCGATGTTCTCACCCTTCTTTTCTGTTTCTGTTGTTTTCTGTTATTGTACTTCCTTATTACATCGATAGCCGGTATTGGAGGTTCTCACTATGACGTCAATGCAAGTGCGACTACGGTGGATGCCGAGGGGCACTTGGAGGGTAACCAATATACCGCGTAGATGCGAGTTCGAGGGGGAAGTTCGTGTCATCATTTCTCATCCTGGACTTCAACTTATACTAGAGATGGATTTTGTTGTTCCCATGACTCTCGAGTTCCCAACACCGCCCAACCTTGTGCGCTACGCTACTTTCCGCCCTTCGCGTCGTCGCCCCACGTCTTCTTCGTCATCACGGTCTTCTCAGATGGCTGACATGGTCGGACAGGACTCTCCTAGGTTCTCACCTTCTCCTGAGGTTCCTGATCCTCAGCCTGTGCGTCCTGATACACATAGCCACCCTCATCCGAGTGAGCCAGAATTGATTGTGATCGACGACACCTTAGATGAGGAGGAGGATCCAGAGGAGAATCCTGAGGAGGAGGAGCCTGAGGAGGATTCTTCTAGCGATGATCCCTCAAAGGATTTCGGGATGATCAACCTCGGAGATGCTGGGAGGAGGAGCTGTGGATGGCTTCCTACTGAGTCGGGAGATGATGAGTAGTTTAGTGTGGGTTTGAGTCTAGATAGTGGCAGCTCTGGTTTAGCGACCTCCTGTTTTGTATTTTGTTGAGGTCTTATTCATTTCAGTCTACTATCAGAACTCATATTTTGGTATGGATATATGTGTGGCTCGAGAGATACATTGACTTTGTGATGTATGTATATATCCACGTGGTTGCTTTCCTTATGATGATATTATGATTATATGTATGTTGTGTATGTATGCGAGACAATGATCGTCTAGGTACTTTAGGAAAGCGAGTTTCAAATTAAGGAAAAGATATTTCATAAATACTTAAAACAGAATTAGAGATATAATAGATTGGTGATGACTAAACTCTTTTCAAAAAACAAATTCTGTATTTGACGTTTCTAAAAGCAGTAAGTTCGACGGTCACGTATTATAACGTGATATTATTAGTGGTATAACTAAGGGTGTCTCATTTTACCAAGGAATGAATTACTGAAGACGCTGTTAAGTGTGAAGAACACTCTACCCAATGAACTACACTTATTTCAACACAAAGGTTAGACATGCTTTTCTACCTCGATCAAAAGTCTTGCACAAATAAGGAAACTCTGCAACGCCTGCCGCACCTGCATCGAAAAAGTATTGTGTGTGAAGACCTGCTGCACCTACTGCTAATCAGAACGTATCAGAAGACTGAACAAGAAAGTGACAAGAGAGCTATTTGAACTAAGTCTATTAAATTCAACATCATTATCTATCTGAATCACAGAAGAATAGGAAGAGACAAAGAAGAACAAAGCTGCTATCATCTGAAGAATAGAAGAAGAAACTTTTGCTAAAAGAGAGGAACTTGCTGAAAGCGTTCGTAGTGTGAAGAACTAAGAAATGCTTGAAACAATCATTTGAGATAAGCATGTGTTGAAGCTGATGACATCAAGCTAAAACAATGCAACCATCTCAAAGTATGTGAAGATTAAAACCTTCTGAACACATACTCTCTGAACAAGATGATGAGATATATCAGACTATCTGAAGATATGAAGACTCTCAACTCTGACTACGTAGACTAATCTCAAACTACGAGAAGTCTCAACAAAGGCAAAGACCATGGGTTCAACAGCTAGAATATTGCTCAAACATATCTGTTAAGGAACTATGTCCAAAAGAGAAAAAGGAGAAAATGTCAGAAGCTAAGCAGAAAAGAAGCTAGCACAAAACAAGCTAAAAGACAAATCTAACGGATACCTCCTCACGCTCACGGAGAAGAGAGGTGAAGGAAAAGAAGAAGCAAAAAAGAGAGAAAAGGAATATCTACCCGCTAAAGGAAAATCTCTCAAGGTAAGGAGCTCATCTAAATGTGTCAGAGCTAAGCTATTTGCACACCTATTCTATTTAAGAAGAAGCAACCGTTTAAGAAGTTATTTCATAACGGCTATTTGAGCCAAATCACTTCTTCTCAATGGTAACCAAGCAATCTTCAAACGACTATATTTTATCAGAAAATATAAATAGCCTCAAGAAAAAGTTTGAAGATGTCGGGAAGTCGACTAAAATGGGCGCATTGAAGCCCAAGAGAGAACTGGCTGAAGCTTAATTCAATATTTTACTTAGCAATTCTTTGAGGATGTTATACCTCACTTAGAAGACGAGATTGTACCCAAATTCGTACACTTGTATCTCAGTCTTACCCTTGTACTTAGATTTCAATTCATGTATCCTGAGTTAGACTCAGTAATACCATTGTACAAGAAGAATCTGAGTTTATGTTTCTTAGAAACTTAAACTTAGTTTATGTTGTAAACACTTATGTGTCTGAGAGCCTGATGAGGCTTGGTGGAAGAAAGAATACTTGCTGTTGAGCCTGGAGAGGCTTGTCTGTAAAATAATATTGCATATGTTGCCTGGAGAGGCAGTTGAAAACAAAAGAATACTTGTTGTTGAGCCTGGAGAGGCTTGTCTGTATAATAATAATGCATGAGTTTCCTGGAGAGGCAATTGAAAACAAAGAAATACTTGTGTTTACGCCTGAAGAGGCTGTGGCAAAAGAATACTTGTATATGAGTTCAGATAGTGGAAAATCCAGTGGTGGTTTGCCCTGGGACTAGATGTAGCTCACTAGGTTGGTGGGTGAACCAGGATAAATTCTTGGCTAAGTCTTCTTTCCCTTAAACTCATTTATTTTCAGCTTTATATTTTCTAAGGGGATTGAAAAGTAATTTTCACATCAAACTCTAATTCAACAATTTCAATAAAATAGTTTTCAAAGATAAACAAACTTTAAATTATCTCATATCATTTGAAGTATTGCAGAAAATGTACTTGGAAGAACCTCTGAAATAACTCTCTGAAGTGAGTCTGAAAAGAACTCAGTTCAGAAGTTAGAAACAGACTTCAGACGATCACCAATCATCTGAAGTTGTTCAGAAACATGTCTGAAGAGATTCTCTGTAATAATCTTCATAAGGTACTTTGAGATGTTTCTAAATAACTCTGTTTGAAACAAGAAACTAAGTTAATTGAATGTTTATTTAAAACCTTCTTAAGTATTGTTAGAAAGTTTGTCAAACTTATCTTTCTTATCTTCTGCACATTTTTATTAACTCTGATTTAAGTTTTTCATAATAATTTGTCTTAATACATTTGTCATAACTTTCAAGATTTCCAAAATTAGTTAAAAGTTTTAAAACACTATTCAACCCCCCTTCTAGTGTTTCCTGTGGTTCTAACAATTTCATCAACTTTTCAAGATCAAACTCATCCATCTTATGAACATCATCAAGAACATTCAAGAACACCATGAATTCACACCAAAATTTCAATAAATTCTCAAAAATTATAAAACTCAAGTATGATGTTCTACATTTACCACAAACCAATATTTTCATGTTAATTCATCCAAACATACCAATCTTCATAGAAAAGTGCATACTTTTAAACATAGTCAAAAAGTTTCATTTTCATGATTCAATCAAGCAAACAAATTTTCTAACTTCAAAATAACAACTTGCATGTACCTAAAATCATCATATAAATACATTTCAACCATCAAACAAATTTTAGAAACTTGCATCCACACTCAATGGAGCTTGGTCGAACCTTTTCTTCAAAGAAATAGGTTCCAACATTCAAGTAAAAATTTTGCATGCACTTATAATCATCAAACCAACATATTTCAACCATCAATCAAATTTTAAAGACATGCAAACACATTTAAATGTGCTTGGTCGAACCATTTCTTCAAAGAAATAGGTTCCAACATTTATTTTCATGGTGAGAAAAAGGAAGAGGGAAAAAGGGTCAAGGGTCACCCTTTACTCTAGCCACCAATCCTACTAGAGTTCAAGGTTCTCCCCCCCTTACCTAATGAAATCCAAGCTCTCAACAATGGAGGATGAACTTTGTAAACTTCACCCAAATCAAATGATTTTCCCTTCTTTGTGTTCCTTGTGATCTCCCAAGCAAACTTTTTCAAAGGATGAAAGTGAAAATTTTTGAGTTAAAGGCTAAAAAATGGAACCTTTAACAAAGTGTGAAAATGAAAATGGAGAGAAGAAGGGGAAGAGTGTTTCACGACTGTTTGAGGAGAAAGAAGGGAGAGAAAATGTTGCTTTTGCATGTTGATAGCTGGATGGGTGTAGGATCTAGAATTGAGCAAAACCAACCGATTAGAATAAAAAGTAGTGATTAAATTGCGAAATATAGGTGCATGGCAGAAGCTATATTTGCGCAAGAAAGAGCAAGAAAATGAGAGAAAATGAAAGAAAAAGTGGAGAGGAAGAAATGGTAGGGACGCCACTGAAGCAGGAATCCACCCACAGTAGATAAGTCCAATGCCAGACGCCACTAATTCAGGAGAATTAGATAAGTCTCAGTATGGTTTGAGCAACAACCACCAAGCCTTACTCTCAACTCACCAAGAGGAGAAAAAATGGGCATAATGCCTTTACTATTTCATAAGTGTTGTGAAATACAAGCGGGGTAGTCTCCTATTTATAGGAAAAGGAGATGGCTAGGTGGGAAGGAAAATACAAGATGAATGAAAATTATCCTACATGAGTCTTGAACCCATGACCTCCTAGCCTCATAGCTAAGCTATCTCCTAACCAATAAAGCTCCTAAAAATAGTGGCCCTATGTAGTACAAAATTAAGAAAATTACAAATAAGTCCTAATTACTATTAAAACTCTAATTAAGCTAATTAAGTCCTAATTAAGATGAAGTCTTCTTATTGACTTGGTCAAGTATGGTCAAAGGTCAAAGGTTGACCATGGAAGGGTTGACCAAAATATGGTTGACCAAGGCTTGGTCCAGCTCCATGCGCCCAGGCTCCTCTTCAGCTCCGCTGCCAGCTCAGTGTTCCACTGGCAGTTGTCATCATTCCCTCCCCCTTAGAAAGGATTTGACCTCAAATCTGAAAGATTAGAAAGAAGCCAAAAGAAGAAGAGGAATTTGGGTGGAAAGAAGGAGATGGATGACTAAAGTAGCAAGTAAGAAGATACTTCCCTTAGCCTTTGGGGAGTACAGTTGGATGTCCAAAAGTTGAACATCTTCCTTGAGCCTAGACAACAAAAAGAAGACCCATAAGTATTATTCCAAAGCAAGCAAAGTGAAGGATCATAACAAAAATACTTGGGGATCATAAAGATTAGCAAAAGAAAAACATAGGTGATGAACAAGAGGTATTTGAGATAAGGGTTAGAAAACTCCCTCAATGAAGATTGAACCATCTTGTCCATGTACTTTGTGGATTTAAATCCTGGATCAAAGACTAATCTTTTGAAGCCCTTCTTTTCAAGTAAAGGGGTTAGTTGGTTAAACAAGTGATATGCATGTTTCAAACCAACAAAATAATCCACAATATATTTCCAAATGAATGCACAATTAAAACTATGTGGTATGAATGTCCTATTTCTTGGAAGTGAGATCCCATCATGCTCATTGAACATAAGACACGCATTTTGAGTATTATTGTAAAAATCATAGTGCATATGTTCATGCCATGAAGTATTCGTGCAAGTTTGCTCAAGAGTCATATCCATTCTAAAGCACTTACTCAAGTAAGATGACACCTTTTGCATATTATCATATGTGTTCATGAAAGGTGAAATACCAAAAGAACCACAGTGAGTATGCATATCAAGAAGCATATCATCATTTGAATTAGATGTCAAACAAGTTTTCCTACATGTGATAGTTTCATCCAAATTTTTATCCTTTTTACTAACTAGTTCAAGAGAATAATACACATCTTTGTATGAAATAATTATTTTTGGTCCAAAATGTGTATTCATTCTATAAACACAAACCTAAGGCACATGCATATTCAATCCAACTTTGTTTTCAATCTTATCATGCAATCTAAAGGAATTGACTAAGCATGCATCTTTAGTAAGTTTCATGGTACTCTCATACATAGTTGGCTTTTCTAAACATGCAATAGGTTTCAAAGCATCATCAACTGATGACAACCTGTCAGGGACTTCTGAACTGACAGCTGATGGCTAGGATCAACTTGGAGCTGCTTGAAGTGCTTGGGGCTGAACCAAGCATGAGTCTTCCTTCATGAGAGTCAACCCTTGATCAAACCTTGACCATTGACCAAGAAGTCAAAGTCAACATGCAAGACTCAACTTAATTAGGAATCAATATAATTAGGATTTATGATGTAATTAGGATTTGTGTTTTAATTAGGACATGATTGTCATTTTTCCTTAATTAGGGGTGCTACATGTATGGTTTTATTGGTTAGTAGGTTGCCTTACTATGAGGTTTAGAAAGTCATGGGTTCTAATCCCACCTAGGATAGGAAATTTACTCATATTTTGTTTAATATGTAAAAAGGGGCACTAATTAGGAGGTTTATTGGCTTAAGGCTTAGCTTAGCCATAAACCTTAGAGGGATTGGGTTCAAATCCCACTTAGGATGGGTTTGCACCCATCTTTTTATTTTTCCCTTTTATTTTCCTTGTATTGGCCGCCCCCTTCCCCCTTCAACTCCTATATAAAGGAGTCTTCTCCTCTTGTAATGGACACATTGAATTTTGAAGTAAAGGCATTATGCCAAATTTTCTCCTCCCTTTGTGAGTTGAGTGAGGCTTGGTGGTTGTTGCTCAAACCATACTGAGACTTATCTAATTCTCCTGAATTAGTGGCGTCTGGCATTGGACTTATCTGCTGCAAGTGGATTCTTGCTTCAGTGGCGTCCTTCCCATTTCTTCCTCTCCACTTTTTCTTTCATTTTCTCTCATTTTCTTGTGCTTTCCCACGCATTATAGGCTGATGCCCAGAACCTATAATTCATGATTTTATTGCTTGATTGTGATTCTAATCGGTTGGTTTTGCTCAATTCTAGATCCTACACCTATCCGGCTATCAATTGGTCATCAGAGCTTGTTGAATTTGAGCAAATTTGGAGCAAAATTGGGGCTGTTTGGCGTGGGTTTGCTGCACCTATTTAGTGCAGAATTTTCATCATTTTAGTGTACTTCCATCCCTCTTTTCAATTGTAATTTGGACTTGGACTGGTTCCTGGGCCCGAGGTGCCTTTCTGCTGCTATCAGCACTTGTCTGTCTTGATTGAATTGCTTGATTTCTTGCTAGTTGGGGGCTGTTTTGGGCCGCTAATTCCCACCCCCTAGGTGTTTGTTTAAATGCCTCTTTAATTGCTCATACTTGTTCTTGAGTAATTCTTTCAAATTGCTTGATATAACTGCTTGTTTGTGGTGAAGTGTGGTAAGAGGAGGCATTGTTGTCTTCATTTTTCCAAAGATCGTTCACCTACATTTCTCCCCTTCACCATTAATTGTTCATCCCCCATATTCATCTCTTTACTTTCCGCCATTTAATTTCCGCTTCTCCCCATCCTTTAATTTCTGTTCTCCCCTTTACATTCTGCCATTTACATTTCTGCTCTCCCCATCCTTTTAATTTCCGCTTCCCCCTTTACTTTCAGTCCTCTCCATCCTTTTAATTTCCGCTTCCCCCTTTACATTTCTGCTCTCCCCATCCTTTTACTTTCTGCCATCCACTTCTACTTTCTTGCCATTTACATTTCTGTCCTCCCCATCCTTTTAATTTCAGTTTCCCCCTTTAATTTCTTGCTATTTATTTTAGCGCAATTTTCCTCTTATTTTTGCCATTTTATGCGCATTTTTGGGCTCTTGTGTTGTTCAATTTCCTACTCTTGTTATGTCTGTTTGATTGGCATTCTGATTGCAAATTTGGATTGACTGCTATCTCTACCTTGGACTTTCCCTGTTTGATTGTGCAAAACGCTCACCTATAAGATCTTTTTTGGTTCATAGTATTGGAAGAAGATCAACAAATTCTAATTGTTGATTTTCCTTCAAATTTTAATTCCAATCTTAAAATTGAACCAAGCGCGTTTCTGTGACCATATCGGTTTTGTATAATCAACAAGGAAGTGCTAAGCAAATTTTTTTGGCCATTTTTGAAATCAAGTTGCCATCACGTTTTTACAGTTTTTTAGAAATCAGTTTATTCATTATTTTTGCTTTTCTGGGCCACTTGGACCAGTTTACTGTCAGAAAATTCCAAAAATATTACAGTAGGTACAGTTAATTTTCTTTTCATTGTGTACAAATTTCTGTAATTTTTTGTTGGGGAAAAAGACAAAAAAAAGAAAGAAAAGGCAAGAAAAATACAAAAAGTACGTACGTGCCAAAAATAGAAAAAGAGGTGTAAAAAGCAAAAAAGGGTGCAAAAGTCAACAACAAGGAAGAAAAAGTTAAAGACACCCAAAAGAGTCAAAAATTCAAAAAAAATTCAAAAAAAAAATAGAAAAACAAACAAAGAAGTATCCCAACAATACAGTGACATTTTTACTGTAATTTTTCTGTTTCATTTCCCTGTATACCGTAATTGAGTTGTATTTGCTGTTTTCTTAAAAACGACAATTTTGGCAACTCTTTTTCAAAAATCACAAAAAATAATTCTCTTTACAATTTCTTCCGTCTTGTCTTGTTTGCTGTCTGCTCTTGTGTATAAGCTTGTTTGAGTGCCAGCTTTTCTTGTTTGTCATATCAATTCTCTTATTTTGTCTTAGGATTTTTCCAATCTTCTTCCAGTAGGTATTTTTCTTTGTTAGTGCGCTTCTATTTGGGTAAGGGTTAAGACTTAGACTCACGTTGGTCTTTGCAACTTCTAATCAACCTCCAACCGAGTAGAAGAGGCAAGAGAGTTTTCATTATAGAAAAAGCCAAAAAAGAGTGACATACACGAGTGTTAACATTCCATTGAGTGTAAGCACTTAGTGAGTGGAAAGGTCCAAATTCTTGGAAAAAAAAAATTAACAATGGGTAGTAGGAACTCACCACCTCCTTCACCTAGAACTTTGAGGTATAGGGCCGAGTTGCAACATGCAATTCAAGACATGGCCAGAATGATGAGGCATGAGATGAGTGAACTTAGGAAAGAACTAAGTGGGAATAGGAGGGAGAGAAGGCATTCTTCTCAAGAAGGAGGAAGTGAGGATAGGTATAGTGTGGTTAGGAGTGAAGATAGGTACCATGCTGAGAGTAGTGAGGGAGAGAGACACTCTATCCATACCTATAGGAGAAGGGAAAGAGAAAGAGAGCATAGAAGGCCTAGGAGGCGTGAGGAACCTAGAGGGTTTAGAGAAGGCTACTATGAGGAAACCCCTAGAAGAGAAAGAGAAGAGTATTATAAAGAGAATCCTAGGAGGCATAGGAGAGAGCATAGGAGAGAAGAAGAGCCTAGAAGGGAACAAGGTTTTAGAGGGGTAAAAATAGAAGTTCCAACCTTTAATGGTAGAAATGATGTAGAACAATACCTAGAATGGGAACTTAAAATTGAACAAATCATTAGTTGCCATAGGTATAGGGAAGAGGAAAAGGTTAAGATTGCCTCTCTAGAATTCAAGAACTACGCCTTAGTTTGGTGACATCAGCTTCAGGCTGAAAGAAGAAGGTGCAATGCTCCTTTGGTTTCCTCTTGGGAGGAAATGAAGTCCATCATGAGAAAGAGGTTCATACCTCAACATTACACTAGGGAGTTGCACATCAAACTCCAAACTCTTAAGCAAGGTTCTAAGAGTGTAGATGAGTACTTTAAGGAAATGGAACTTGCTTTAATTAGGGCCAACATAGTTAAGGATAGTGAAGCAACTATGGCTAGGTTTATCAATGGACTTAATTTCGACATAAGGGATATAGTGGAATTGCATCCTTATGTAGAAATGGAGGACTTAGTACACCAAGCTATTAAAATTGAAACTCAACTAAAAAGAAAGGGTAGCTATAAAAGAGGAAACACTAGTTTTACAACTAGGAACAAGGAAACCCTAAAGGAAGATAAGGGAAAGAGCCAAGAGAAGGAGGAACCTAAGGGTCCTAGGGTTACTTCTAACCCCACTCCTTCTACTAAAAAGGAAGAGCCCTCTACCTCCACAAGAAACATCAAATGTTTCAAGTGTGATGGCAAGGGACAGATAGCTTCCCAATGCCCAAATAAGAGGGCAATGTTGGTTAAAGAGAATGGAGAGTACACTAGTGCAAGTGAGAATGAACAAAGTGAGGATGAGGAAAAGAAACTAGTGAAGAAGAGAACGAAATTAAGAAAGAAGTATATAGAACCGAGGGTAAACTTTGCATGGTGAGAAGGTCCCTAGGAAATCAAATAATAAGAGAAGATGAACAAAGGCAAACTGTCTTCCACACTAGATGCATGGTAGAGGGACAAATTTTCTCACTAATTGTTGATAGTGGAAGTTGCACTAACATTGAAAGTGCAAGAATGGTGGAAAAACTTGGTTTATCTACCACCCCCCACCCCAGACCATACAAGTTATCGTGGATATGTGATGATGGGGAAAGGGAAGTAAATAAGCAAACTCTCATCTTTATTTGCATAGGTAATTATGATGATAATGTACTTTGTGATGTTGTACCTATGGATGCCACACATATCTTGTTGGGTAGGCCTTGGCAGTTTGATAAGAGAGCCATTCATGATGGATACTCTAATCAAATATCTTTTAAACATGATGGAGCTAAAATTACTTTGATGCCAATGTCAATCAAAGAAATATGTGAGGATCAAGCTCACATGAAGAGAGAGATAGAACTTGAGAAAATTAAGAGACTTAAGATAGAAGATGAGGATAGAAAGAAAAAGAAAGAAGAAACATCAAGAGTGATGATAGGAAAGGTGAAAACCAAAGAGAGACAAAAATAAAAGGGAAGTCATGTTATTACTTCACTAATTCAAAACTGCTGATCTTAATTGTTTTGAAGGAAATCAAGAAAGGGAGCTGCTGATTAAGGAAGAAGGGCGTAGCAACACTACAAGGGAGTTTCCTCTAACCTTTTCTCCTATTTCTTCTTCTTCTTCCACTTCCCTTCTTTCTTCCACCACTCTTTCTTTCACCAAAACTCCCTACATGATTCCCAAGTACTATTGCTATGAGCACTAGAGGATACATGCTTGGGAATAATGAGTCTTCTTCTTTGTTGGCTAGGGTGCGCAAGGATGTCCATGGTTGAGGTCCTAGCAAGGTTTCACTAGTCCTAAAGGGAAGTGCCCCACCTTCTCTTCTTTGTCATCCATCCCTTTATTTCTCTTCTACCCCCTTATACTTTTCTCAATTTTCAGATTTGAGGACAAATGCTTCTCAAGGGGGAGGGGATGATGACAACCTGTCAGGGACTTCTGAACTGACAGCTGATGGCTAGGATCAACTTGGAGCTGCTTGAAGTGCTTAGGGCTGAACCAAGCATGAGTCTTCCTTCATGAGAGTCAACCCTTGATCAAACCTTGATCATTGACCAAGAAGTCAAAGTCAACATGCAAGACTCAACTTAATTAGGAATCAATATAATTAGGATTTATGATGTATGGTTTTATTGGTTAGTAGGTTGCCTTACTATGAGGTTTAGAAAGTCATGGGTTCTAATCCCACCTAGGATAGGAAATTTACTCATCTTTTATTTCCTATGTAAAAAGGGGGCACTAATTAGGAGGTTTATTGGCTTAAGGCTTAGCTTAGCCATAAACCTTAGAGGGCTTGGGTTCAAATCCCACTTAGGATGGGTTTGCACCCATCTTTTTATTTTTCCCTTTTATTTTCCTTGTATTGGTCGCCCCCTTCCCCCTTCAACTCCTATATGAAGGAGTCTTCTCCTCTTGTAATGGACACATTGAATTGTGAAGTAAAGGCATTATGCCAAATTTTCTCCTCCCTTTGTGAGTTGAGTGAGGCTTGGTGGTTGTTGCTCAAACCATACTGAGACTTATCTAATTCTCCTGAATTAGTGGCGTCTGACATTGGACTTATCTGCTGCAAGTGGATTCTTGCTTCAGTGGTGTCCTTCCCATTTCTTCCTCTCCACTTTTTCTTTCATTTTTTCTCATTTTCTTGTGCTTTCCCACGCATTATAGGCTGCTGCCCAGCACCTATAATTCGTGATTTATTGCTTGATTGTGATTCTAATCGGTTGGTTTTGCTCAATTCTAGATCCTACACCTATCCGGCTATCATCAACATTGTTCATTTCTTTTAAACAAGTAATGCTTTGAGGCATATAATTGTGAATAGAAAAAGGCATTTCATGCATAAAGAAAGTTAGTTTAGGAAAACTCCCTCTCAATAGCTTGAGTTGTCTTCTTTGCAACACTAGAAGTATTTTCCCTCAACTTATTCATGCTTTCACTGGAAGAGTTAGCATTCAAATGATCACAAGAACTGGAAGAGTTAGCATTCAAATGATCACAAGAAAACATACTTTCTCTTCTTTCACTCTTAATTTTTTTTCCTTGATTTCTCTTTTAAGTTTCTCTTCTTTCTCTTTTTCTAATTGTTCTCTTTTCTCTTGTTCTATTAACCTCTTAAGTTGGATTTGATCTTCCCTAATTTCCCTAGAGGTCATAGGCATTAGAGTGAATTTAATTCTTTGGTGGCGGAACCTATAGGTATTGGCAAACCCATCATATTTTACCCTTCTCTCATATTGCCAAGGTCTTCCTAATAGGAAGTGCGAGGCTTCTAAGGGTATAACATCAAAGGTCATTTCATCTTGGTAATCCCCAATTTTGAACCTTAAGCTCACTTACCTATCCACCATAAATTCTTCCTCATCACTCACCCATTGAAGTGTATAAGGTTCTGGATGTGGGGTAGTAGGTAAGTTTAGCTTGTTAACTAACCTAAGGCTAGCTAAGTTGCTACTACTTCCTCCATCTATGATCACTAAACACACCTTATCTTCAATTTGGCACCTAGTGTGGAATAGGTTCTCTCTTTGGCTCTCTTCTTCACCCAAAGGTGTTTCTAAGGCTTTTCTAAACAACATGGTTACCCTTTCCCCTTGCCTCCTTCCTTCCATTCTCCTAGATTGATTTTAGTCTTTTAAGATTTTATGGACCTTTCCACTCAACTAAGTGTTTACACTCAATGGAATGTTAACACTCGTGTATGTCACTCTTTTTGGCTTTTTCTATAATGAAAACTCTCTTGCCTCTTCTACTCGATTGAAGGTTGGTTAGATCTTGCAAAGACCAACATGAGACTAATTCTTAACCGTTACCCAAATAGAAGCGCACTAACAAAGAAAATACCTACTAAAGGAAGATTGGAAAATCCTAAGTCAAAACAAGGAATTGATATGACAAACAAGAAAAGCTGGCACTCAAACACGCTTATACACAAGAACAGACAGCAAACAAGACAAGATGGAAGAAATTGCAAAGAGAATTGTTTTTGGTGATTTTTTTGTAAAGAGTTGCCAAAATTTGTTGTTTTAGAAAAACAACAATTACAACTCAATTTACAGTATACAGAGAAATAAAATGAAAAATTACAGTAAAATTGTAACTGTATTGTTGGGATATTTCTTTGTTTTTTTTTTCTATTTTTCTGAATTTTTCTTGAATTTTTTTGACTTTCTGGTGTCTTTTGACTTTTTTTGCCTTGTAGTTGACTTTTGCACCCTTTTTGCTTTTTACACCTCTTTTTGTATTTTTTTGGGACGTACATACTTTTGTATTTTTCTTGCCTTTTCTTTCTTTTTTTGTCTTTTTCCCAACAGAAAATTACAGAAATTTGTATACAATGAAAAGAAAATAAACTGTTACTGCTGTAATTTTTTTTGGAATTTTCTGACAGTAAACTGGTCCAAGTGGTACCAGAAAAGCAAAATAATGAATAAATAGAAATCTAAAAACTGTGAAAACGTAATGGCAACCTGATTTCAAAATTGACCCAAAAATTGCTTAGCACTTCCCGGTTGATTATACAAAAGCAGTACGGTCACAGAAACACGCTTGGTTCAATTTTAAGATTGGAATTAAAATTTGAAGGAAAATCAACAATTAGAATTTGTTGATCTTCTTCCAATACTATGAACCAAAAAAGAGCCTATAGGTGAGCGTTTTGCACAATCAAACAGAGAAAGTCCAAGGTAGAGATAGAAGTCAATCCAAATTTGCAATCAGAATGCCAAACAGACAGACAAATAGGAGTAGAAAAATTGAACAAAACAGAGCCCAAAAATGCGCAAAAAATGGCAAAAAAATAAGGAAGAAAATTGTGCAAAAATAAATGACAAGAAAGTAAAGGGGGAAACTGAAATTAAAAGGATGGGAGGACAGAAATTTAAATGGGAGAATGTAAAAGGGGATGGCAGAAAGTAAAAGGATGGGGAGAGCAGAAATGTAAAGGGGGAAGCGGAAATTAAAAGGATGGGGAGGACTGAAAGTAAAGGGGGAAGCAGAAAGTAAAAGGATGGGGAGAGCAGAAATGTAAATGGCAGAATGTAAAGGGGAGAGCAGAAATTAAAAGGATGGGGAGAAGTAGAAATTAAATGGCGGAAAATTAAAAGCGGAAAGTAAAGAGATGAATATGGGGGATGAAGAAGTAATGGTGAAGGGGAGAAATGTAGGTGAATGATCTTTGGAAAAATGAAGACAACAATGCCTCCTCTTACCACACTTCATCACAAACAAGCAGTTATATCAATTAATTTGCAAGAATCACTCAAGAACAAGTATGAGCAATTAAGGAGGCATTTCATCAAACACCTAAGGGGTGGGATTAGCGGCCCAAAAATAGCCCCATACTAGCAAGAATTCAAGCAAATCAATCAAGACAAACAAGTGTTGATAGCAGCAGAAAGGCACCTCGGGCCCAGGAAACAGTCCAAGTCCAAATTACAATAGAAAAGAGGGATGGAATTACACTAAAATTGATGAAAATTCTGCACAAAGAGGTGCAGTAAGTCAGCGCCCAAAGAACCCCAAATGACTCCAAATTTGCTCAAATTCAACAAGCTTTGATACCAATTGATAGCCGGATGGGTGTAGGATCTAGAATTGAGCAAAAACCAACCGATTAGAATCAAAAAGTAGTGATTAAATTGCGAAATATAGGTGCAGGGCAGAAGCTATATTTGCGCAAGAAAGAGCAAGAAAATGAGAGAAAATGAAACAAAAAGTGGAGAGGAAGAAATGGCAGGCACGCCACTGAAGCAGGAATCCACCCACAGTAGATAAGTCCAATGCCAGACGCCACTAATTCAGGAGAATTAGATAAGTCTCAGTATGGTTTGAGCAACAACCACCAAGCCTTACTCTCAACACACCAAGAGGAGAAAAATGGGCATAATGCCTTTACTATTTCATAAGTGTTGTGAAATACAAGGGGGGGTCTCCTATTTATAGGAAAATGAGGTGGCTAGGTGGGAAGGAAAATACAAGATGAATGAAAATTATTCTACATGAGTCTTGAACCCATGACCTCCTAGCCTCATAGCTAAGCTATCTCCTAATCAATAAAGCTCCTAAAAATAGCGCCCCTATGTAGTACAAAATTTTTACAAATAAGTCCTAATTACAATTAAAACTCTAATTAAGCTAATTAAGTCCTAATTAAGATGAAGTATTCTTGTTGACTTGGTCAAGGATGGTCAAAGGTCAAAGGTTGACCATGGAAGGGTTGACCAAAATATGGTTGACCAAGGCTTGGTCCAGCTCCATGCGCCCAGGCTCCTCTTCAGCTCCGCTGCCAGCTCAGAGTTCCACTGGCAGTTGCCATCACATATGGTAAGGAAGAAATGACACTTGTAATGTGATGCATCATGATGTAAGCTTTTCTTTCTGACTTTTTGACTTAGAAAGTGTGTAATACAAGTTATGGTGATTCCTTCTCCTTGCACATGGTATGTGAAGGCCTTAAATGAGGGATTTTGGTGAAATGTTGGAGAAAATTTCGGATTTGATACAAGGGAAATTTGGTCATTTTCAAAAAGAGTAGGGGTAAAAAAGGTAATTTGACACAAAAAATCACAAAAATTCTAGAAAAATCCCTATAATTGTTCTAACTTATTTTAAGCCTAAAAATGTGATTAGAACTCACTTCTCACTTAAACTCTCTTATTTACCAATTTTCCCAGTTTTCACACACAAACAGTCAGATTTCAACAAGAGTAAGCAGATAGAAAAAAATTGTGGTGTTACACACAAAAATTCTATAAAGTTATAAATATAATTTTAATCCACTATTAAGGTCCAAATTATATTTTCCATATTATTTCACGAATTTTCATATACTGGCTCGGATTGTACTGCCAACCAGGGGCGTTTTGCTCCTTTTGCCCAAAAATGCCAGAAAAATTCTAAATTAATTTATAAAATTCATTATTAATTATAATAAGACCATTTTGATTAAAAATGTAGATCCCCTTAAGTTTTAGATATTTTTCATGATTAAATTTATATTTTCTTTAACTGTACAATTACTAAGGGTATTCAGGTCATTTTCCCAAACTCCTTTTTAGGAAAATTATTTAAAATTATGGTTGGATAGTTTCAAAAATATAAATTTGATTGTTTATCAATAGTTCCTAAATAACTCATAATTTTTATTTCTAAACTTTCTCTATCTTATTTATATATACTGGTAGTGGAAATTGTGGGTGTTACATCTCCCCCCTTCTACAAGAAATTTCGTTCTCGAAATTTGGAGTTCCTATTGTTGGATAGGACTAAATCTATTTTCTTAAGCTTTAAGAGTTACTCCTCTATTTGGATCATATAAGACCTTAACGGTTCCCTAAAGGTTGGATAATCATTTTTAAACTACTTGTGGATGTAAGGATGATATCCTGAATTAAGATTAATCTAGCCTTCCAAGTCTTACCTATTATTTAAAAACTAGAAGCAAATCAGAAACCTTGACCTAACACATTACCTTAAAATTCTGGTACGATCTAATATTCCATCTAATATACGATTCGGTCGAGAACACCTATTGTTAATGAGCAGACCCTATCAATATTTCAATCATTACTCATACTACCTTCTATCTTAATGGAGTACTAAGTAAATACATTATGGGGTGTGCTACTATGCTACTCCATTTCCTTCCTAGGATGCTTAAGATTCGATGGTCTCTCTAAGTATTATTGATGTTTTACCTTGAATTTATATCATATTAAGTAAGCAATTGTACACTCCCTTTTGATCTATAATCAACATAGAGTTATAATATCTAATGAAACGCACAATTTGAATCCATAAGAAAAACCATCAAAATTTCCTAACATAAGACTTAACATAAGAATCACCAAGTATGTTCCCCCCCAATAACTATTTTTCTTAACATCTTTTATTCATAATGACTTCTCACAATGTCTTGTTTTCTTACGATCCTAAAATGTCCATTTTCCTTCACCATATTTGAATACCTAATTCCACATACTACAA
The DNA here is from genome assembly GCA_026901365.1 of Sesbania bispinosa. NCBI lineage: Eukaryota > Viridiplantae > Streptophyta > Magnoliopsida > Fabales > Fabaceae > Sesbania > Sesbania bispinosa. The sequence continues at coordinate 702,412 of QLOH01000048.1, read as the reverse complement.
TAGTTACAAGTATTGTTTATTATACCAATGATTACAGTAGTTCCCTTGGTCCTAACATCAACACTTTTATTAATCTCGTTCATCTTCCATCACTACCCTGTATCAAAGGTTCTAATTTCTCTTTCTCTCAAGAATCTTAAATTTATCTCTATCCTATTAAGATTAAATCCTTCGACTCATGTATCATTTCTTTTTTTTCTATCACTGTATATTGTTGCAGGATCTTCCTACCTAAAATATCAACCACCACTTATAGCCAAGGCTTAACTACATCTATGATAAGTTGTTATTCCCAAGAAGGCCTCACCATCCACCATCACTTTACGTCCTTTTTACCGTAAAACTACTCTTTTTCTTATAGCCACCCATATCCTTTTCCCAAACAAAATGTATCTCAAGAATTTTACTTTTATCTAACTAAGGCTTATAATTAGACAATTACACTTATAACCTACTTCTCCTTAATAACCTCGAGATTATTCCAAAGAATCCTATACATTCTGTTAGATCCTAGGAATGGGTGAGAACGTTGCATGTAAGAATGAAGATAAGTTTGCTAGAATGAGGCCAGAATATTGGGTTCACAGAGGAGGGAAAGGAACACCAACGACAACCAATTTAGATGTAATTACTAGACACCTATAGCATTCATAGCAAAACCCAAAAGCAGATTGTAGGACCACCTGTAGTCTCGATACATAGTTAGAGGTAATCAATCTTTAAACCTATCTTAGAAATATTAATTTTTTTTTACTCCTTAAGGTCATTCTACTTCCATGGATTGCATTTATCCCCTAGGGTATCCTTACGCGAAACATCACCTACTTATGTTTAGTACTATTCCAATCTTTAAAACCTTGTCTAAATATTTACTAATTGAAATACTCTTCCTTGAGAATCTAAGCCCATCAAGATCAATGCATAAACTAATCCTATAATTAGCAAGATCATACTCAATCAACACACCCATAACTTTTACCAAATCCAATCTAATCATTTATGGGATTTCACTCACATACCCATTTCAAATTACAGAAGCGTCAATCAAGTATATCTCTTAATCATCAAGGTTAACACATACCATAATGCCTCATTGTTTTTAATATCTATTATTTCTACTATCCTCATGGAAGTGTTATCCTTACTTATTTCATAAAAATATAGTTCTTGTAGAGCCTACTCATACATCTAATTTCCTATTCCATGATTTATTTCTTCAATCTCCTCCGAGCAATCTTGATACTAACAGATCATTTGCTTAGTCATGTTCTATTCTTCGACTAAAAATTCTTAAGAATCACATCTTATGCTATTGGTCTCAACACTTTGACATCCTTCGTCTTAAATCATGTTTTTCAACTTAATTCCGTAAACCCTTATGTTATCAATCCATTAGAGATAGTAATCATACTCTATTGTATCTATTAAACTTTGAGCATGACACCTATCCTACAGTCAAACCCTTTCAGACTTCAAGTCAATCAATAAAGTATACAAACATTCCTTAACTGCTAAAATCAAATCTCAAATTGTATATTTGTCACTCCTATCCTTAACTCCATCATCATTTATCCTGAGTATACCCCAAGTCATCAATCACTTCTAACTCATATTAACAAATCAATTTTCAATAATCAAATTCTCAAGAGCTATCAATATAAATCCTATATCAATATCAAAATGACCCTTCATAAGTAAACCTTAATGATCAATCATCTTAGACCTTGAATTAACAACCTCGAATCCATTGTTGATCCACTAGGTCATTCATCTAAAGGAATGGAAACCTATCCTAACCTTTGATATTTCGTTCATCACCTCAAATCACAATCCTGATCAATTATTGACTACACTAGTGTACAACCTCAGGACCTAGAGGTCTTAGCAAACCCGTTTTAGAAGGTTGACTACTTGGTTCGTTCTTTAATTTAACTAACTTTTAATGGTAGAAACGCTCATGAGAGAAAGAGGAGAGATCTAAGAATAAGGATTGTGATAAATCAACTCACAAGGAAGAAACACATGTAGATCTAAGTGTTATATATATATATGTATATTTAAGAATTCTAAATAATTAATATCAACATACAACTCCTATATCCATTCCCAACCTCAAAACTCAATTCAATTCTAAACAATAAGCATGTCGCAAACTACTGCATACTAGTAGGAAGTCAGGTTTAACATACCAAAGTCACATCATTCAACATATGCATAAAACAACATGAAGCAATCACTTACATACCAGTTCATCAATCCATACAAAATCATGAAAAGAATAGCTTAATTCCAACACATAGGGTCTTACTCAAGACATCAACAAGAAGATGAAACTCAATAGACAACATAACTCCATCTCTTTATAACTACTCATGTTCATCATACAGATGACCAAAACTTCCTCTCTCAACTTCACAACTAATCAAGCTGAGATTATCAGCTTTGTGTTCCCAACACTCACAACTGCAAGTTGTCACACTTCCTTCTAATCTGGACAGGCCATTGGGGTGGCCAGTCCCATTGCCCTTTACCAGAGTAGTCAGAAGCACATCAACCTTGCAAGACAAAGACTTCTAAACACCTAAACCGGATCAAACTAGACTCAATATAACCATCAAACCCAAACTCACAGTTCGGTTGGACCGAACTGCTCTGATACCACTAATTGTAACACTCATTCCGTGACGGGTATTACTCGACTGACTCGGTTGCGATTTGTTAATTACTCTTTTAAGGAAATGAAGAAAATCAGTGATTTATTTTAAAAGCATTATCTTTGATTAATGAATTATAATTGGGATAAAACAAGAAGAAACATATTAGTACTAAAAATATCATTTCATTACTATTCAAAATTACAACGGAAATAGCATACATCTCAGTTAGGATTATAGCACAATACATTACAAAAAGAAAGTGGACTTTCTATCCGGCTACGACCTATCTTTACTGTATACTCCTACTTATATATATCCCTAAACACTACCACTTGACTCATCAAGATCCGGTTCAACCGGAACACCACGCCTATCTTCAGAACACGTGCTTCCTTCCAGAGTCCATGCCCCTTTTAGGTGCCAAAAGAATGAAAAACAACGAAAAAGAAAGACAAGGGGGTGAGAACACTTTACATGAACTCACTTAACACAGGATTGTTGAGACAAAATCACCTCCAAGAGTTTTTAATATGCCAAACCACTAAGTTTAAATATATGACATGCATCTTTTTATTACTAACTGTGTGCTTAAGCTTGTGGCAAAACAATGTTAGAATCTGTTTTGCAGAATTCAAAGATCCATATATGTCAAGAAGCTTGAAGCATCATGAGAAGAGACTTAGAAACAGCTTGAGACGACGTCTCAAGAACAGATGCAGAATCAAGAGATCATCTCAAGATAAAGAGACAAATCTAGAAGTTCATCATAAGCTTCATTGATCAAGACAGTAAAAGGATGAGACTAAGTTTCTAAATTGAGCAAGAGATCAACACAAGTTAAGAAGAGATGTGAGATCATCTTGAGACGTTGTCTCATGATCAGACGCTATCTCAAGGTTAGACGCTGTCTCATGACCAGACGAGAAGAGATGAGTCCCATGCAGGAGATGCAAGGAACAGAGCCAGACTCAATGTGAAGACTCAAGTACAACTTAAAGAGTTAAGCCATCAAGTCAGAATAAAGTGAAAGATCCAGTACACTGTGCACTGACACAATGATGTCTGTACTTGTAAAGCAGATGTTCTAATCCTAGAAACAAGGACTGACATTCTCTTAACGGCTCTCAACGGCTATAAACGGTCAGAAATGACTAACTACCCTTTGATATAAATCCTGAGAGCTACAATTGAAGAAAATGAGAGACTATGTTGATCATTAAACATATACTGCATCTCATTACACGTCTTAAGTGCACGTCTCAACTAGTTCATATCCAGACCTGATCTCAACTTGAGAACACTATTAGTCTCCATCCATCTCTTCTTTGATTGCAATACTATCACTTCCTTTAGAAGAGAGAATCACTAGCTAAGTCTACTGCCTATCCATACGTTGTATGTTTGTAAGTTAGACTCATCACAACATCCTATTCTTGTAACCTGTCTCATCTAAGATAGGAGTGTGCCTAGTCTTAGAGTGAGTTGTGAGCGTCCTGAAGAGACTGTAAGAATACTTGTGGCTCAGCCAAGGTAGGAGTGCCTATGCTTGGTGTGAGAGACGTTCTGAAGAGGCTGTAAGAATACTTGTAATTGACGGGTTGTCAATAGTGGAAATCTCACGAGTTGTGAGGACTAGACGTAGTCCAAGTTGTGGGTGAACCAGGATAAGATCTCTGTGCCATCTCTCTTCCTTATTTCTTTATCTTGCTTTACACTTAACTCATCTCAAATTTGTTAACAACTAAGTAATTGCTTTAAAATATAACTGAATTTAATTTGAGATTTTAAGATAACTTGAACGTAATTGAAACAACTGAAAATGAAACTGATTATACCCTATCTTAATAGAGACCCCAAGTCAGCAAACTTGAGATCACGTCTCAACTTTCAATTTCAGTGTGCAAATTTCAGGAACAAATTTTTAAAGTCTCTATTCAACCCCCTTCTAGAGACATTCAGCCAACTTCAGTATAATGACTAAAGTAAACAGATACGGGAATTCACATAATACATACAACAATAAACCCAATCATTCACATAGAAGATCACAAGATCATAAAATTGTGTGATATGCTCATACAATGTAAGCAACCACGTCATTCACCAAGGAATTCAAACAACTACCATGTACCATGCAATGCATGAGGGCCCGGGGAAATCACCACCACAGTGCACACGGCAACTGCAAAATCATATGGAAGTAATCAAGAGTTAGAGTCTGTACTAGTCCCGGTACTAAGAGCCTTGCTCATATTTTTTTTTGACCGATCTTTCTTTTGTGATACTTCCAGACAATCTCTACTGATCCTAAAACCTTGAGAGCAACAGGCATAGTCAAGTTTAATCCCCCGAACTCGACAGTAGGTAGCTAGCCTACGTCCCCTGATATTTAGTCCAGAACTCGACCATCCTCAGGGCTGGCATCCTTTTCAAGACCCTTTGAAGTCCTTTGCAAGACTCAGTGCACCAGTCCAAACCAGCTTCACATTGTACCAATGTGTCACTTCCACGTTTAGTCATAAGGTACACAACCTTAGACATCACCAATGCTTAATGATGCATGCCATAAATTCAATGCTTTCACAGCACACACATCCCTTACCGGAAAAGCCAATCAAATCCTTTCACGTAACCACTCCCCGTGGCACGACCATAGATTCAATGACTTTCCTTCGTAAGGAATCCAAACCCCATCTTGGGTCAATCACACCTTCAATGCTTTCTCAGCACACACACTTTCCTTACCGGCAAAGCCCATTGAATCCTTCCACATAACCACTCCCCGCGACACAACACTGATCTAATGTCTTTCCTTCGCAAGGAAAACCAAACCCCAACTTGGGCCAATCCACACTCTCTCACTAGGCTCCTCAAGTCTTATGTAAGAAGAGTGTGTTCGTTATAAGCTTTTTAGGGTAAGTTGCATTCATTCATCTTTAAGACTAATGATTAATTTCACTTATGTCCTATAGTTTACTAAGGCTTATGGTTGTGTCTTATGAATAGTACTACACATCTTAGTTCATCATATGTGTATGATTAGGGTTAAGTCTAAAAGTGTTTCCCTTAGGTATTACCTTAACTTAATTGAGTCTATCTTTCCTTTATGAAAGTTTAATATGCTTAACAACCCTTAATTAACCAATTGGGGTTAGGTTTAATCCTTAATTACGGTTAATCTTCCTTAATTAGGCTATAATTAATGTTAATCTCTCCTAATTAAGTCTTAATCTTTAGTTAAGATCCTAATTAACTCTTAATCATCCCTTAATCTCTTTCTAGTCATGGATTAGACTTTTAATTAAACTTAATTAAGGTTAATCATAATTAATTAGTCCTTAATCGTCATTAAGTCTTAATCATATTATTAACACCTCATTAATGATTAATGATTAAGATTAGGGTTAATCTTCATTAGGGTTAATTAAAGTTAATCTTAATTAGTTCTTCCTTGATTGATCAACTTAAGTGAATTGGCTTAGTGGGCTCACTAACTTAAATTTGAGTCTTAATCTTTAAGGGTAGGATTATAGTTGAAGCTCAACACTAATCCAAGCCCAATGTCCATTAATTATTTTTGTTTAGCCATATAGTGTGTTTTATGAGTTTTTTTGAAGGTATTGGGCCCAATGGTTAGGTAACTTATAAGGATCCATTTTACCAAGTTACCACCAAGAAAAATGAGTTTTATGGTGACTTTTATATGGGTTAATTTTTTTACCCGAATTTCACTTTAGCCTTTTCACTTAAAGTCATCATCTTTTTACCTTTACTTTGTTGTTTCAAATTTTTAAACTTTTTAACCTATTGGGCTACTAAGGCCCATAAACATACCAACACCAATTTCATCAACTTTTCAAGATCAAACTCATCCATCTTATGAACATCATCAAGAACATTCAAGAACATCATGAATTTCACCAAAATTTCAATAAATTCTCAAAAATTATAAAACTCAAGTATGATGTTCTACATTTACCATAAAACCAATATTTTCATGTTAATTCATCCAAACATACCAATCTTCATAGAAAAGTGCATACTTTTAAACATAGTCAAAAAGTTTCATTTTCATGATTCAATCAAGCAAACAAATTTTCTAACTTCAAATAACAACTTGCATGTACCTAAAATCATCATATCAATACATTTCAACCATCAAACAAATTTTAGAAACATGCATCCACACTCAATGGAGCTTGGCCGAACCTTTTCTTCAAAGAAATAGGTTCCAACATTCAAGTAAAAATTTTGCATGCACTTATAATCATCAAACCAACATATTTCAACCATCAATCAAATTTTAAAGACATGCAAACACATTTAAATGTGCTTGGCTGAACCATTTCTTCAAAGAAATAGGTTCCAACCTTCATTTTCAAGGTGAGAAAAAGGGAGAGGGAAAAAGGGTCAAGGGTCACCCTTTACTCTAGCCACCAATCCTACTAGAGTTCAAGGTTCTCCCCCCCTTACCTAATGAAATCCAAGCTCTCAAAAATGGAGGATGAACTTTGTAAACTTCACCCAAATTTTAACATCCCGGAAAAATAGGACCCAAAATCAACTAAAGGTAAGTTAGAAAGGGAGTGAGAAGTTGGGGAAAGAGAAAGGATTTTGAGTAAGATTATGAGGATAATGAGAATTTATAGGCATTAAAGGGTATATTTAAGAGAGTAACTAAGATAGGAATGTGTTTTAGCAAAGGGAAACTAGGAATGACGGAGTAGGTGAGAATTAGGAGGAGCTAAATTAAGAAATATAGGTGTTAGAGTCCTTGTTCAAGTAACAATCCGGTAGTTAAGATTTAGGATGAGTTAGAAGAGATTAGAACAATGATATGAATGAGTAATAGCCAAGAAAAGAGTATTTAGGGATTTTCTTAATTAGGTTAAGATTTAGATAAGTAACTATGTGTAAAACAAGCAAGGAAAATGGTTTAGGAAGTGAGGAAACAAGACTTAGACTACAAAAGCAATTTTGAGTTTTAAACTCTATGACCTTTGCTCACTAAATTGAGAATATCTAGAGTTGAAGGTGTCTAATTAAGGTGATTCCACTTGGGATAGAAAGCTAAGGTCCGGGGCTTCAATTTGATAGGTTATGTGATAGGGTTTTGATCAAAATTTCACCTTCAAACATACTCATTTTTGCTCAAGAGAAATAGATTCGCTTGAGCGAATTATGAAGAGAAATTTTGAAGTTCAGTTTGCTATAAAATTCGCTTAAGCGAGTAAGTTTTCGCTTGAGCGAAAATCAGTGGTCTGGGAGAGGCTCTCTGGACCATTTTCGCTCAAGCGAAAGAAAATTCGCTCAAGCGAAAATTGTCCAGAGAGGAGTCTTTTTCAGGTTCAAATTCGGTTAAGCGAGTAAGTTTTCGCTTGAGCGAAAATTAGGGGTCTGGGAGAGGCTCTCTGGACCATTTTCGCTCAAGCGAAAGAAAATTCGCTCAAGCGAAAATTGTCCAGAGAGGGGTCTTTTTCAGGTTCAAATTCGCTTAAGCGAGTGAATTTCGCTCAAGCGAAAATGAAGAAGAAAAGTTGGTCCCGAGCTTTTCGCTCAAGCGAAAATGATTCGCTTGAGCGAAAATCCACTTTTAGCCCCTATACGTTCCCTCCAGGGCTCATTTCTATTCATTCTTCTTCTTTCCTTCGATTACTTAGAGAGAGACGGAGAGGTTCTAAAGAGAGGAAGAAAAATTGAAGATCAAGGAAGAACTTAGGTCCTCAAAATCGAAGCCCCTTTGAGTTTCTTATCTCCCCAACGCTCTTCTCTTCTCAATTTCACCAATCGTTTCAAGGTGAGTGTAACCACACACTCACTTCTAAGTGGAATTTCTCTTGTATGAACCCTACTCCTTCTTTCCCTTTTCTTCTTGTTTGATTAATGATGATTATGGTATGAATTAGATGTTATTACTTGTGAGTATTTATAATTTCCCTAATAATTGCTATAATTGAGAATGAGGTTGGAAATGGTAAGGATTAGGTTACCTTAGAAAATTTCTCATGAATGACTTGTATGTGTTGATATGAATTAATTGAGATATGTTTTATGCATGAAAATGTGATTAGGGTCTTTTGACTCTTGGTAAAGGTTAAGGTCTTTTATGGCCTTGGGAATGGTTTTAGGTAAGGTCTACCGGCCTTCAGGGACGACGGTTCCTGTTAGCCTGAGCTCAGTCTAGCCTAAGGAAAAGGTTAAATCCATGGTTCAGAATTCAGTTTATGATTTATGTTATGATTATTGAGGTTATCATGGGTATGTTTCATGAAGTATTGTTATGATTCTCTTAATTGGTGATATGTATTATTGTTCATTGGTTTGGTTGCAGCCTGTTACCTCACTAGGACGTTAGTCTTACCCCACGCTGTGGGATTTTATATTTCAGATATGCAGGGACATACACAAGATCACAGAAGTCAATAGGAGTTTAAGGAATTTTTCATGCAGTTGACTCTTTTGTATATGATTATGTGCATAGAGACATGCTTAGTTGTTTTGGAATAGGATAGAGTAATACATGTATACTTTTTATTTATTTTGGTTAACTAAGGGCATGTATAACTATATCCTAGTACCCTTATGTTTTGGATGTAGATGTTAACATGTATGTATATAATGTTAACTTATTTCCCAGAGTATATACAACTTATATGTTTGTTGGGCAATGTAAGTTGTATCTCTTTAGTTTCGATATCAAAAAGGACGAAATAATTTGTATGTTTTGGAAATTTTGCTTCCAACATGCACTATTTCTGAAATTAGAAATTAGGACGTTACATTTTGGTATCAGAGCAGTTCAATCCAATTGGACTGTGGTTAGGTTAGTTGCCCGTGACTTATTATAATCGTCTAGTACATGTACTCATTATAGGAACTGATCACTCCTATGGTGTGTGTTGTATATGGAGACTATGGTCAGTTATGTGAGTAGGGTACTTTGTTCTGGAAGTTAGGATACTTCCTTAACAAAGTTAAAGCCACCCATTCTTTTGTTAGAAAGAGAGTAACTTAGGTTAATTTTTGAAAATGGAACCCTTACCTTAGGAGCCTTATAAAAGGTGACCCTGGAGCCTTAGTGAGCATTAGGCACTCTTAAGGCAGTTAGTTAAGATTGATTCGTTATTTTTAGAGGATGGTTGTTGTTTGACTTATAAAGTAGTTCTGATTGTGTAAATTCTATAATCTGAAGTATTGTGTGATTTGCTATCTCTTTGTGACATTGGTTTGTATGAGTGATTTTATGTCATATTATGTTAGAATGTGTGTGCACTTGTTAGGTAGTAATTCACATAGTTAAAGTTTCTTTTGAGACAAACCCTTATGAGGTCACGTTAGAAGGAATGCGGGACTGTAGTCCTAGTTAAGATAGAAACTCTACTTATGGTAAACCAGAGGTTGCAGAGGCACCCAAGAGGATTCCAAACCATCGAGAAAGTGTATAGAGGATTATAACTTAATTAGGCTTAAGACCTTACCTAAAGTCAGAAAACTTAGCAGGGACATATAGACATTTAGACCTAAACTTAGAAGGGTTAGGAAATTGAGTTTTTTTTTAGATAATGTAAGAATAGGTGTATTCGCTAGGCCACCTTGAGGGTAGTCAGGAGACTTTCAGGCGAGTGATGATTCTTTCAGCCACCTTACTCTTTGCCTTATCCATGGATTACATGAACAGGATCCTTAGGCCTTACCAGACGGGTAGGTATTCATGGCAGCTACCATCTCCTCACCCTTTCATCTCACATTTAGAGAACACCTAGTGGCCCTAGAGGCAGTGTCTTGTGACCCTGACATTCTAGAAACCCTTAGGTGAGGACTACACCATCAATTGGTAACCCGCAAGGAGTTGGGGGCATGTTTAGGAGATGAATAAGGTAGAGATCCCTAGTAAAGGTAGTTAGATTTCAATTATCTAATATTATTACACTTCCAGGACTTACAATTAGCAACATCTTTGCATCCTACCGAGTGAGTAATTTGTCACGAGAAAACCATACCTTCGCTCTTTCTTTTCACCTTTAGAAAATACTTAAAGATTTTAGGAAGTAATGCTTTATAACCCTAAGAATCTAGAAATTTTCCAAGGCGAACATTCATTCATACCTTCAGTTTAATCATATCGGTTTTGACCTCGAGGACTCGGAGAAGTACTCGGGAGAAGAATTATGTAAAGGCCTTTAGTCAGGAAAGTGAGTATGAACCAATTTTTTCTCGGAAATCCATCTTAGTTAAAACATCATCCAAAACATCTTAGTGAACCTATTAATGTTAAGGGAGAGCAACCTTAGTTACAACCCTTTTAAGGGAGAAGAACCTGAGCTAAGGAGTTTGGGAGTTGTAGTGTAAATTCTATAAGATTGCAGTGTAATGTCTACAACTTAAGTGAGAACGAGAATTTCCCAATTAAGCCACACTAGAAATAATCTTGTAGAAAGAATTAGTGATCGCCAGAAGCATTCATTAGGGATATAGAAAGTGAATCAAAATACCTTAGTTAAAGAATGACGAAACATTAGGAGTAATCTAAACACTCTGAATTAATTAGAAAAGGGAAGGGAGTAGAATTTGATGTCCTGTTGAGGAACGAATAGAACCAAAGGATTACCAGGTCACGTTAAAGTTATCCAAGAATTACCAAGCAGATATAGATGTTTTCCCAGCCACCCAAATACTTAATCTCATCCATGAATTCCATGAGGGAAATACTAGAACATTAAACCATATACCTATATGTTGTAATGGTGACTATGTTTACATATGTTCACATCCCAAACAGAAATAGGGAATTCCATTTCACACCATAATAGAAATAACTCTGGAATTTATGAGAGGGGAAAAGCAAATTAGATTAGGCATCTGGTTGTAGGCTTGATATCTCCAAGAGAGAAATCAAGATTTTGAATACTGAGAAATATTAGGAAGAGCTTGAAGCCTTAAGGGGGGTAGCCTTATAGGTAGGGCATGTGAAGCTATAGAAGGCACTCAGTACTCGACCACAACCAAGTTTAACCCAACCTGAAAGTTAGATTTGACTGTGTATAGTTAGGCCTGGTCGGAGTGTTAGGAAGGATTGAGAGGTTGTTAGGCTCACTCACTAGGTTAGAACTTTAAAACATTTAGAAATCCTTACATATAGAAGGACCAGGGTGTGGATAACATTGAGTCACTTTCCTTTTAAGTAAAACTTAGAACCAAACTAAGTGCAAGTCTTAACGGGTAGGTGGGATAGAGAAAGATCCCATTATGGGAAGATAGGAGACTAGGAGAGTTTACCGTGTTCATGTTGTAACCGGTAGGTATTATACCTACGTTTATGGCATGAGTGTTGTTGGAATTCCGTTATTTTTCTTAAAAGAATGACTGACTTTCCTCACACTTGGGTGCGGTGTCTGTCTATGTGATTATGTGAACTTAATTCCTCGAACATGACGTGAGTGTTGGATTATTTCGCCAACACCAACTTAGTGATTCGAGGGGTTGAGTAATTATGTGTGCATGACTTATTGTTAGTAATATAGTAGAACTTAGAATATAAACCTGTAAATCACTTGGAATTTTCTTAAACCTAGCTAGATCATTAAGAACATAAGACTTAAAACCAACTGGTGGTTGATGGGTTTGGGTATTGAATTAGGATCCTTACTTAGTTGTTGCGTGAAATCTTTTCCTATCATTAGATTTTATCAAGTGAGTTGTCTAACCAGACCAGTTGAGTATACTCAAATAAAGTAGAGAGTGTGAGAACCTATTAGAGAAACCACATTATGGAATTCGGGGAGAGGTATAAGTTTAGGAACTTGTATTTCGAGGAATTAGGAGATGGGAGGTGAATTGGTGTTGAAATATAGCCGGAGCGAATTTTGGGGACAAAATTCCTTTTAGGGGGTAGAAATGTAACATCCCAGAAAAATAGGACCCAAAATCAACTAAAGGTAAGTTAGAAAGGGAGTGAGAAGTTGGGGAAAGAGGAAGGATTTTGAGTAAGATTATGAGGATAATGAGAATTTATTGGCATTAAAGGGTATATTTAAGAGAGTAACTAAGATAGGAATGTGTTTTAGCAAAGGGAAACTAGGAATGACGGAGTAGGTGAGAATTTGGAGGAGCTAAATTAAGAAATATAGGTGTTAGAGTCCTTGTTCAAGTAACAATCCGGTAGTTAAGATTTAGGATGAGTTAGAAGAGATTAGAACAAGGATATGAATGAGTAATAGCCAATAAAAGAGTATTTAGGGATTTTCTTAATTAGGGTAAGATTTAGATAAGTAACTATGTGTAAAACAAGCAAGGAAAATGGTTTAGGAAGTGAGGAAACAAGACTTAGACTACAAAAGCATTTTGAGTTTTAAACTCTATGACCTTTGCTCACTAAATTGAGAATATCTAGAGTTGTAGGTGTCCAATTAAGGTGATTCCACTTGGGATAGAAAGCTAAGGTCTGGGGCTTCAGTTTGATAGATTATGTAATAGGGTTTCGATCAAAATTTCACCTTCAAACAGACTCATTTTCGCTTAAGAGAAATAGATTCGCTTGAGCGAATTATGCAGAGAAATTTTGAAGTTCAGTTTGCTGTAAAATTCACTTAAGCGAGTAAGTTTTCGCTTGAGCGAAAATCAGGGGTCTGGGAGAGGCTCTCTGGACCATTTTCGCTCAAGCGAAAGAAAATTCGCTCAAGCGAAAACTGTCCAGAGAGGGGTCTTTTTCAGGTTCAAATTCGCTTAAGCGAGTAAGTTTTCGCTGGAGCGAAAATCAGGGGTCTGGGAGAGGCTCTCTGGACCATTTTAGCTCAAGCGAAAGAAAAACTGAAGATCAAGGAAGAACTTAGGTCCTCAAAATCGAAGCCCCTTCGAGTTTCTTATCTCCCCAACACTCTTCTCTTCTCAATTTCACCAATCGTTTCAAGGTGAGTGTAACCACACACTCACTTCTAAGTGGAATTTCTCTTGCATGAACCCTACTCCCTCTTTCCCTTTTCTTCTGGTTTGATTAATGATGATTATGGTATGAATTAGATGTTATTACTTGTGAGTATTTAGAATTTCCCTAATAATTGCTATAATTGAGAATGAGGTTGGAAATGGTAAGGATTAGGTTACCTTAGAAAATTTTTTCATGAATGACTTGTATGTGTTGATATGAATTAATTGAGATATGTTTTATGCATGAAAATGTGATTGGGGTCTTTTGACTCTTGGTAAAGGTTAAGGTCTTTTATGGCCTTGGGAATGGTTTTAGGTAAGGTCTACCGGCCTTCAGGGACGACGGTTCCTGTTAGCCTGAGCTCAGTCTAGCCTAAGGAAAAGGTTAAATCCATGGTTCAGAATTCAGTTTATGATTTATGTTATGATTATTGAGGTTATCATGGGTATGTTTCATGAAGTATTGTTATGATTCTCTTAATTGGTGATATGTATTATTGTTCATTGGTTTGGTTGCAGCCTGTTACCTCACTAGGACGTTAGTCTTACCCCACGCTGTGGGATTTTATATTTCAGATATGCAGGGACATACACAAGATCACAGAAGTCAATAGGAGTTTAAGGAATTTTTCATGCAGTTGACTCTTTTGTATATGATTATGTGCATAGAGACATGCTTAGTTGTTTTGGAATAGGATAGAGTAATACATGTATACTTTTTTATTTATTTTGGTTAACTAAGGGCATGTATAACTATATCCTAGTACCCTTATGTTTTGGATGTAGATGTTAACATGTATGTATATAATGTTAACTTATTTCCCAGAGTATATACAACTTATATGTTTGTTGGGCAATGTAAGTTGTATCTCTTTAGTTTCGATATCAAAAAGGACGAAATAATTTGTATGTTTTGGAAATTTTGCTTCCAACAAGCACTATTTCTGAAATTAGAAATTAGGACATTACACAAATCAATAGATTTTCCCCTCTTTGTGTTGCTTGTGATCTCCCAAGCAAACTTTTTCAAAGGATGAAAGTGAAAATTTTTGAGTTAAAGGCTCAAAAATGGAACCTTTAAGAAAGTGTGAAAAATGAAAATGGAGAAAAGAAGGGGAAGAGTGTTTCATGGCTGTTTGAGGAGAAAGAAGGGAGAGAAAATGTTGCTTTTGCATGTGGTAAGGATGAAATGACACTTGGAATGTGATGCATCATGATGTAGGCTTTTCTTTCTTACTTTTTTACTTAGAAAGTGTGTAATACAAGTTATGGTGATTCCTTCTCCTTGCACATGGTATGTGAAGGCCTTATATGAGGGATTTTGGTTAAATGTTGGAGAAAATTTTCGGATTTGATACAAGGGCAATTTGGTCATTTTCCAAAAAAATAGGGGGTAAAAAGGTAATTTCACACCAAAAATTCCCAAATGTTCTAGAAAATCCCCTATAATTGTTCTAACCTATTTTAAGCCTAAAAATGTGATTAGAACTCACTTCTCACTTAAACTCTCTTATTTCCCAATTTTCCCAGTTATCACACACAAACAGTCAGATTTCAACAAGAGTAAGCAGATAGAAAAAATTGTGGTGTTACACACAAAAATTCTATAAAGTTATAAATATAATTTTAATCCACTATTAAGGTCCAAGGTATATTTTCCATATTATTTCACGAATTTTCATATACTAGCTAGGATTGCACTGCCAACCAGGGGCGTTTTGGTCCTTTTGCCCAAAAGTGCCAGAAAAATTTTAAATTAATTTCTAAAATTCATTATTAATTATAATAAGACCATTTTGATGAAAAATAAAGTTCCCCTTAAGTTTTAGATATTTTTCATGATTAGATTTATATTTTCTTTAATTGTACAATTACTAAGGGTATTCAGGTCATTTTCCCAAACTCCTTTTTAGGAAAATTATTTAAAATTATGGTTGGATAGTTTCAAAAATCTAAATTTGATTATTTATCAATAGTTCCTAAATACCTCATAATTTTTATTTCTAAACTTTCTCTATCTTATTTATATATACTAGTAGTGGAAATTGTGGGTGTTACACCATACTGGTAGTGGAAATTTTGGTGAGCAGAAAGCATGTATTCATCTAAATGCAAAGGTCCAACTCTATTTGGTTTGTTCTCTAAATAAACCTGAGTATGAGAAGGTTCATGGATGCAAATCAGCCAAGGAGATTTGGGACACACTAGCATCACCTCATGAGGGGACTGAGAATGTCAAGCAGTTCAAGGTCAACATGCTTGTTCATCAATATGAGATGTTCAAGATGCAAGAGTCTGAAACCATTGACCAAATGTATGGTAGGTTTTAGACAATAACTAATAGACTAAATTCCTTAGGCAGAACCTATGAATCTGGAGATAATAATCGTAAGATTCTAAGGATCTTGCCAAAGGCTTGGAGACCCAAAGTTACTGCCATTTAAGAGGCTAAAAATTTAAACACCTTAAGAATGGAAGAACTTCTGGGCTCTCTCAAAGTCCATGAGTTAGAACTTGGTGAAGATGAATCCAAGAAGAAATCTTTAGCATTGAACACCAAGTCCAAGCAGCTCAGACATGGAGCCATGAAAGCCATGCAGACTAAAGAAGCTTCAGAAACTAACGAGGATTCTGAAGGCAGTTCTGAAGATGATGAAGATCTTGCCTTGTTGAGTAGGAAGATCAGGAAGATGCTTCAGAACAAGGGAAAGTTCAGAAAACACCAACCCTTCAGATCCAAAACAGGTAAGTCAGGTAAGGATACCCCCTTCTCAGAAAAAATAATTTGTTTTGAGTGCAAGCTGCCAGTTCATATGAAGACAGATTGCCCAAAGCTGAAGAAGTCATCCTTCAAGAAGAAGAAGTTCTTTAAGAAGAAGAAAGGTCTCATGGCAACATGGGAGGATCTTGATGACTCTATTTCAAAGGAAGAAGAGGAATCATCTGAAGAAGCCAATTTGTGTCTAATGCCAAGCCTTCCTTCTTCACATAATTCAGAATCTGAGGTAATGCCTCAAACTCTTCAAGAGATGTATGATGATTTGCTAGAAAATTCCAAAGAACTTTTCCAAGAATATAAGGATCTCTCTAGAGCATACATAGAAGTGTGTAATAAGACTGAGGCTCTTGAAGTAGAGAATCCTATGCTCAAGGAAAAGATTCTGGAATCTGAGGCTAGTAGTTCTAAGGACCTATCTGAAGAAAATAAAAAACTTCAAAGACAGGTTAAAGAACTCACTAAAGATCTATCCAACTTTGTTAAGGGAACTGAAAACCTCAACAAGTTGTTGGGAAGTCAGAAAAGTTCCAATGACAAATGTGGCTTGGGATTCTCTGAAAGTGAATCATCTGAACCCTCTATTCTTAGTCCTTCCAAAAAAGTTATTAAGAAAGGTAAAGGGTGTTCTCACGGTGGCAAACCTGGATACCATGTGTCTAGATGTAAGCACAAGGGGAAGAAGAAACCCAAAGCTAACAAGAAAGGACCCAAGAAAATGTGGGTACCTAAATCTTTAATTGTTCCTATTGCAGAAGTGTGTAATAAGAGTGAGGCTCTTGAAGTAAAGAATCTTGTGCTCAAGGAAAAGATTCTGGAATCTGAGGCTAGTAGTTCTAAGCACCTATCTAAAGAAAATAAAAAACTTTAGAGACAGGTTAAAGAACTCACTAGAGATCTAGCCAACTTTGTTAACGGAATTGAAAACCTCAACAAGTTGTTGGGAAGTCAGAAAAGTTGTAATGACAAATGTGGCTTGGGATTCTCTGAAAGTGAATCATCTGAACTCTCTATTCTGAGTCCTTCCAAAAAGGCTATTAAGAAAGGTAAAGGATGTTCTCACTATGGAAAACCTGGACACCATGTGTCCAGATGTAAGCACAAGGGGAAGAAGAAAGGTAAATGATGTTCTCACTATGGTACCTGGAAAGTGGATGCTCGCAACACATGACGGGCGAAAGGTGTTTGTTCCAAAACCTTATACCCAAGAAGGGAGGAGTGGTCACCTTTGGTGGAAACCAGCAAGGGAGGATCACTGGTATTGGGAAAATAGGTATGACTCCTCCATCCCTCATTAAAAATGTTCTTCTTGTTGAAGGACTTCAGTATAACCTTCTGAGCATAAGTCAATTATGTGGCAGTGGATATGTTGTTTCCTTTACCAAGGAAGGATGTATAGTCAAGGACTCTTCAGATCAAATCCTCTTTATTGCTAACAGACACAATAATGTGTACAAGATTGATCTAGAGGAACTTGCAAATCAAAATGTGAAGTGTTTTCTCTCTGTGGAAGATGAATAACAGATTTGGCATCAGAAACTTGGGCATGCCAGCTTGAGATTAATCTCAAAGCTAACAAAACACAACCTTGTTAAAGGTTTACCCAGGCTCTCTTTCAAATATGACATTTTATGTGAAAACTGTCTGAAGGGAAAACAAACAAGATACTCATTTAAGAGCAAGAATGTTGTTTCTTCACATTGATCTGTTTGGTCCCGCTAGAACAGAAAGTCTTAGTGTTAAGAAATATGGTTTGGTTATTGTTGATGACTATACAAGATTCACATGGGTGATATTCCTCAGAAGCAAGGATAATACTTTTGAAAATTTCACAATATTCTGTAAGAAGGTGCAAAATGAAAAAGGATTTTGTATTTCTTCCATAAGAAGTGATTATGGTGGAGAGTTTGAAAATTCAAGCTTCAGACTATTTTGTGATGAGAATGGGATCTCTCACAATTTCTCTGTGGCAAGAACACCTCAGCAAAATGGGGTTGTTGAGAGAAAGAAAAGAAGTTTGCAAGAGATGGGGAGAACCATGCTCATTTCAAGCAATCTACCAAGATCTTTATGGGCAAAAGCTATTCAAATAGCCTGTTACATTCAAAATAGAATATTGGTAAGACCAATTCTTAAAAAGACTCCTTATGAACTGTGGAGAGGAAGGAAGCCCAACATTTCATATTTCCATATCTTTGGATGTGAGTGTTTTATACTAAACACTAAAGATGATCTTGGAAAATTTGATGCAAAATCAGATAAAAGATTTTTCATTGGATATTCTGAAACTTCAATGGCATACAAAGTTTACAACTCTAGAACCTTAGTTGTAGAAGAATCAATTCATGTAAAATTCAATGATAAGAAAGAGACTGATGGGGAACTATCAGATCTTGAAGATGATTTTGTAGGAATGGAGCTGAACCCATCATCTGAAAAGATTCAAGCAAAGGTGGAAGAACCTTATGAAGGATCCTCTGAAAGACCTTCTGGTGGACCTTCTGAAACTGCACCTCTTCAAACAGCTCATGTTGAGTCTCAAACAGAGAATATATTTCCTCATAGAAATGAGTGGAGATACAAGTCTCATCACCCCAGGGAGCAAATCATTGGTGATACTTCAGAAGAAGTAAGAACAAGATCAAGACTCAGAGAAGTCAACAGCCTTGCACTCTTGTCTGAAATAGAGCCAAAAAACATTGATGAAGCTTTGCGTGATGAAGGGTGGATCCTAGCCATGCAAGAAGAGATTAATCAATTTGCAAGGAGTGATGTCTGGACCTTAGTTCCTAAACCCTATGGGAAAACTATTATTGGAACCAAATGAGTGTTCAAAAACAAACTCTCTGAAGAAGGGAAAGTTGTCAAAAACAAATCCAGATTGGTTGCTCAAGGCTATAATCAACAAGAAGGTATTGACTTTACTGAAACCTTTGCTCCTGTAGCTAGGCTTGAAGCCATTAGGATTTTGATTTCCTATGCAACCAATAATGGCATCAAGTTATATCAAATGGATGTTAAGAGTGCCTTTCTTAATGGAATCATTGAGGAAGAAGTACTTGTTAGATAACCCCCGGGTTTTGAAGATACTACTTTTCTAGAACATGTTTTTAAATTGAAAAAGGTTATGTATGGTCTTAAACAAGCTCCAAGGGCTTGGTATGACAGACTGAGCAATTTTGTCATAAAAAATGGTTTTGAGAGAGGAAAAGTAGACACAACTATTTTTAGAAAAATGTCTAACAAAGACTTTATTCTTGCCCAGATATATGTTGATGACATTATATTTGGTTCAATAAATTCTTCACTTTGCAAAGAGTTTTCTAAGCTTATGCAGCCTGAGTTTGAAATGAGTATGATGGGAGAACTGAAATTTTTTTTGGGACTTTAGGTTAAGCAAGAATATGATTTTATATGGATCCATCAAGAGAAATATACAAAAGAGATTCTTAAGAGGTTCAATATGAATGACTGCAAGCATGTGTCAACTCCCATGCATCCATCTGCCATCTTAAGTAAAGATGAAGGAGAAAAATCTGTTGATCAAACAATGTATAGAGGAATGATTGGTTCAATATTGTATCTTACATCAACCATACTTGATAGTATGTTTAGTGTATGTTTGTGTGCAAGATTTCAATCTGATCCAAGAATTACTCATTACAAGGCTGTAAAGAGAATCTTTAGTTATCTTAATGGCACTACTAATCTTGGTATGTGCTATAAGAAGAGTAAGGATTGCAGGTTAGTAGGGTATTGTGATGCTGACTTTACTGAAGACCGAATTGAAAGGAAATCAACCAGTGGAGGATGTCATTTCTTTGGAAATAACATGATCAGCTGGTCTGGCAAAAGACAAAGCACCATTGCATTATCTACAGTAAAAGCAGAATACATTGCAGTAGCAAGCTGTTGTTCACAGCTTCTTTGGGTAAAATATCAATTGGAAGATTTTAATATTGCTTTAAATTCTATCAGTGTGATGTGTGATAATACTAGCACTATTAATTTGTCTAAGAATCCTATTCAACATTCTATGGCAAAGCATATAGAAATCAAGCATCATTTCATTAGAGACTATGATCAGAAAGGTGTTTTCAGTATTAAGTTCATTGATACAAAGCATCAATGAGCAGACATATTCACAAAACCCTTGCTGAAGATAGGTTTAGGTTCATAAGAGATAATCTGAACATCCATGCATTCTCTGAAAAATGATTGCTATCTGAAATGCTTGGTTGTCTGAACCCATGTGCTATCTGAAATGTATGCATCATCTGAAATATGCTGTTGTCTAAAACATGCATTGTCTGAAATGATCACTTATCTGAAATGTGATGTTACGTGGCAATTTGAGATGGTTGATATTCACCTTTTTCAAAACCGCCTCTGCACATTGCACGTTACCCAATGTCTGCGCAACTAGAGTAACTGTCATCATTACTGCTGTATGTCTATATATAGACGACTTTGTAGAAACCACAGGAAACACTAGAATGGGGGTTGAATAGTGTTTTATATGTTCAAACAGATTTTATGAAAACCTTTTCACAAGCAAAATATTTCACAAAAGTTTTAAGCAACTTGCTGAAACTGGGCGTTTAAGGAACTTACTGAAGTTGCTTCAGCAGGTCTAAAAGATAGTTTTATAAACTTGTTTTAAAGAGCGTTTGAGATTGTTTTTCAGTTCAAGCTTATAAAATAGATTATTCAGAACCCTCCTGTTAGCTTAAATAACAAATACAATGAGATAAGGATAAAGAAGACTTAGCCAATAAATTTATCCTGGTTCACTCACATCCACCGTGAGCTACGTCCAGTCCCAATGCCAAACCAGCAAAGTATTTTCCACTAATTGATCACATTTACAAGTATTCTTTGAACATCCAGCCTCTCCAGGATAAAACCCAAGTATTGTTTGAACACACAACCTCTCCAGGCTAAAACCCAAGTATTGTTTGAATACACAGCCTCTCCAGGCTAAAAGATAAGTATTCTTTGTTCCACCAAGCCTCTTCAGGCTCTCAGACACTTTTAAAGTGTTTACAGTGAATATTAGTTTAAGTTCCTGAGAAACTTAAACAGAAATAATCTTGTACAAAGGATAACTGAGTGTAACTCAGGATACAAATAAAATATTCTATGTACAAAATATCAGAGAGTAGTAGTGAGATTTTTGCAGCGTATTGACTTGATAAAAATTGTCTTCTCTCCCACTTTGAAATTCTTCGTGAAGCTTTATATAGGAGTTCAGCTTGAGTCCGTTGTGTTGGTATATGCACTAGAGACTTATATGTTTTATAACATCCATCACTTGTATCATGTTATTTTATAAAGGCAATTCTTTCTTTTAAGAATACAATTAATGTCCTTAGAATAGTAAGCTCAAATTTCATAAGAAATCAAGTAGATGACTTGATCGTGAGATCTTATGAAGAACTATTCTTAAAATAGTCCCTGGTCAAGCATCTTCTTAGGACAAAAGATGCATTTAGACTAGTATGTGAGTTCATTGATGATCACATCTCACGGATCATGGATATGAGATATCATGTGCTTACATAAGTACATATTAAGAGTAATAGTGTATTGGACAGACCCACCTTAAGAACGTTGCATGGATTGGTACATAAGTGTCATGAACGTTTCTTAAATTGATAAATGTTATATGAAGTCCTTTGACCTTAAATCATTTCAATTCCTACATAAGGAATTATATGTTTTAAATATCATCAAACGTTGCCTATAACAAGGTGATCATAAAGTTGGTATTTGGACATATAATAAATTATGTGGTGGGATGTGAGTGACCTAGATGGGATTTGTCCCTCCTATGTAACAGGAGTTATATCTGTAGGCCTCTTGATAAAGTGAGACTGCAAAATGCATGGCCATGCTCAGGAGGATAAACATGAGATGTTTTTTTCTGTACAGTCTACTTGGGGATCAAGAAAACATAAATTGAATTATACAAGGTTGACACATTCCTTGCCCTTGTGTTCAATTAGATATTTGGACAAATGGACTGATCATATAAATTATCATAAAATAGGATTCGTCAAAAGTTGTTGACATTCTCAATATTTGGGTAGTAGTGATGTATTGCTAGATACCGCTCACTATGTATGATATTAAATATAAAAGGTTTTTATTTTAATATCATAACAAATTATTAAAAGCCTATTGGATCACACGCATACAACAAGCCGCTAGGAAAACATAATAATTCTAATTTGATTAGAATTATAACCTAATGGGCCAGGCCCATATGTGTTTGGGATAAGTGAGTGAGAGGTAAAACCCTAGCCACCACTTTATAAATAGAGCATGAGATGCATTACCCTAGATACATATGAGCAGTCGTTCTTACTCTCTAAACGCTTCTAGCAGAGTTGAGGAGGGTTTCCTAGTTTGGTTGTTGGCGTGGACACCACTAGAGACGTGGTTGCTATTGCCTCGTTCGTAATCCTTAAAAGGTACGACCTTTTGTTTCATAGCTTTTATGCCTTAATTCGTGTTTTCGCATTAACGATCACAACAAGGGAGGGAATCCATTTATTCCGTTGCACCCTGACCACATGCTTGATTCCCTTCACGTTGAAGATTGATAAACCATCATTGTGAAATAACATTAAATGTTGTTAAGACCGTTGTGAGACAATCTTCTAAAAGCTTCTGACTTTGTGTGTTGCAAGTGCAGGTGCCAGTTCCTAACACATGCAAGTACCAGGTTACAGCAGTTTCCCTTTCTGGTAAAAGATTTGAAATGCCTCATAAAGGGTCTCTGTAACATTCCTTAATTGAATCAAACTTGCACGAAACTCCATTCCATTGAGGTGTTCCAGGAGGAGTGAGTTGAGACGTTATCCCACACTCTCTTAGATAGTCATCAAATGTTGGCTTAAGTATTCTCCACCTCGATCTCATCGAAGTGTATTTAATAGTCTTGCCAAGTTGGTTTTATACTTCATTCTTAAATTCCTTGAACTCTTCAAAGGACTCAGATATGTGTTTCACCAGATACACAAATCCATATCTACTAAAATCATCAGTAAAAGTGATGAAGTATTGAAAACCTCCTCTAGCCATCGTGGCCATGGGCCCACATACATCACTATGTATGAGACCAAGAAGATCACCGGCCCTTTCACCTTTTCCGGTGAATGGGGTTTTGGTCATCTTCCCCAATAAACAAGATTCACATGTCTCAATTGATTCAAAATCAAATGAGTCCAAATAACCATCTTGGTGGAGTTTGGATATGTGTTTCTCATTTATGTGGCCCAAGCGACAATGCCAAAGATAAGTTGGGTTCAAATCATTTTCTTTGACTCTCTTAACACTTATGTTATAGACCGACACTTCATATTGTTCAACCTTGCACAACCATAAAATATATCACTCAAATAAATTGAACAACTATTGTTCTTTATTATGAATGAAAAACCACTCTTGTCTAAACAAGAAACGAAAATAATATTCCCACTAATGGCAGGCACAAAATAACAATTATTTAGTCCAATAACTAGTCCAGTTGGCAAAGTTAAATAATATCTTCCTACGGCTAAGGCAACAACTCTTGCTCCATTTCCCACAAGTATGTCGACTTCTCCTTTAGCCAATGACCTACTCCTTTTAGATCCTACACATTCACACAAATGTGAGATCCACATCTGGTATCAAATACCCAAGATGCAGAAGTAGGTAAATTGACTTCTATAACATATATACTTGAAGCGGAAGTCTCACTTCCCTTCTTCTTGATCTCCTCCAGGTACTTTACATAGTTTCCAATGTCCTGATTGGCCACAGTGGAAACATTTTCCTTCCTTAGCTATCCCGCCTATAGGCTTCAAAACAGAGGTACTAGGCTTATTCTTGCCTTTGCCTCTGGTTTGAAATGGGGCCTTTCGAACTTCTTCTTGCCCTTGCCTTTTCCAAGTTGGACCATCAATATGGCCTTCCCTTTACCTTTATTAATGCTTTGCTCAGCTGTTCTTAACATGCTTAGCAATTTTGGTTGTGGTTTGTCAAATTCATTCATGTTGTAGTTCATGACGAATTGACTATAACTGTCCTGCAACGATTGCGGGACAAGATCAGTGGCCAACTCTTGTCCTAATGAGAATCCAAGCCTTTCTAGGTTTTCAATGTACCCAATCATCTTGAGTACATGAGCACCTACAGGACTTCCCTCTGCTAGTTTACATTGATAAAGTGCCTTTGAGACTTCAAATCGTTCATGCCTAGCTTGGCCTTGATATAGTCTCTTTAAATGTACAATCATATTGTACGTCTCCATGTTCTCATGATGTTTTCAGCATTCATGGTAGCAAGCATAAGGCAACCTACATGGAGAGCATCATCCAGATGCTTTCCAAAAGCATCCTTGTCAGCTTTCGAAGCATTTGCAGCGAGTGTTTCACGAACAGGCTCTTCCAGGACATATAGCATTTCCTAAGGATAATCCTTAGGTCTTATACCAGTCTAGAAAATTAATTCCAAACAGTTTGCCCTTCTCAAGGACAGATCGCAATAAAAGTTAATTGTTGTGTTCGTTGCCAAGGTAATTATGCACGTAAGTATCATATAACAAACATATTTAATAAGGTCTTTAAATAAATATGCCTCCCACTATTTTGATTCAAAACAAGTACCCTCAATATAAAGAATCAGAAAATCCCATCACTAGATTTTCTAGTGGGCCAAGATCCATATTTCACCTAATTTTAAGTCAGCTTTGGCTGATCGCTTAAGAAAAGGTTATTTAGGTAGGAACACGCTTTCCAATTGTATCTCATACAACTCTTGGATAGTTAGGTGAATAACTCTTATTCTAATTCATCTTATGAATTAATGCCTAACTTAGTGCCTCTAGGTTCTTCAATCCTATTGAATATACCTAGTTAAGTTGAAACCCAATGATTGGAAATTTGATATTACTTTTATCCCATCGCGCCTCACTAGAATAGATAAATGAAACCTACTTTGGCAGACCCACACTTAATCGATTCTAGCTTTGACGAGTGCCATACATTGGAAGGCAAAACATGACTTAATATTAGTGCCTTTGGGTTTTTTTTTTAATCCTATTGAGTATACCCAATCAAAGACCAATATTGTTGACAATCGGATATTACTTTTATCCTATCTTGTCTTACTAGAATAGATAAATGTACCCTACTTTGGCAGACCCACACTTAATCGATTCTAGTCTTGATGAGTGTCATTTATTGGAAGGCACACAAGCATTGAGGGATTTGATCACTTTAATTTTTATTCGTTTGTTAACTATTTAAGAAAACAAGCATGCATCTCATACAAATACATGATATGGTTATGGCCTCCTAAAACAAATACAAAATTACATCAACTATATAATCTTGTATATAATCTTGAGCTCTCCAAATCTCCCATGGAATCCATGCTCCATGTGCTCCCGGTTACATTACATAACAAAAAGAAACCTCATTTAACATACGAGGGGATAGAGATGAGAAGAGAATTACATGAGGAATGTTAAGAGGTAAGGCATGACACGCAGGTCGTATTTAAATTAAAACAACTAAGGCCATAACCAGTCATCATGCAAACTCAACATCCATTGATAGTAAAATGAGTGATGTAATAAGATGTATATATTAAGCAAGGTTTGATTACGCGCATACGAAATAACACACTACGCAGTGTAGGACGGGGGTCCCGCTGCAAAAAATTGGATTTGATAAACACTTAGCCAATCATCAATAAGTGTCTCGCATCAAATGAATACTTCACGAACCTATAAACAGGTAAATCCCTCGTATCATTCGAATACGCTCTTGTTAGCAAATTCATAAGTGGCATGTTTATTGCGGCCAACATTTGAGTCGAGACAAGGTTTCAACAATTGAACCCTTTGATGCCCAAGACCTGAACTTTTCATGTTCCATGGGACCCTCTAACACCAGAACATATAAATATATATACATCGCACATAAAAACAATCAATAAAGGAATCAAAATAATTGAAACGCGCATCTGCGCTTCACTTGCGCCCAGCGTGGGTGAAGCGCAAGTTCCAGTTTTAAATTCTGTAAGATGCACTTCACCTGCGCTTCACTTCCGCTTCACGTGCGCTTTACTTGCGCTCAGCGTGAGTGGAGCGCAGGTATCAGAATCAAAATCCTGCATGTTGCGCTTCACCTGCGCCCAGCGCAGATGAAGCGTAAATAACAGCGTTCAACATACAGACTGCGTTTTTCAACAGAAAAACAGAATATCAACATATTTAAAACAATTAAAAGCCTAAAACGTGTTTATCGCAAACCTTTCTCTGATACCAATTGAAGGGAATCAAGCATGTGGTCAGGGTGCAGTGGAAATAAATGGATTCCATCCCTTGTTACGATCGTTATGTGAAAACACGAATCAAGGCATAAAAGGGTATAAAACAAAGGGTCATACCTTTTAAGGATTGCGAACGAGGCAATAGCAGCCACGTCTCTAGTGGTGTCCACGCCAACAGCCGAACTAGGAAACCCTTCTCAACTCTGCTAGTAGTGTTTAGGGAGTAAGAGCGACTACTCTTATTTTCACATGTCTAGGGTAGTGCATCTTATGTTGTATTTATAGAGTGGTGGCTAGGGTTTTATCCCTCACTCTATTAACCCTAACATATATGGGCCTGGCCCATTATGTTATAATTCTAATCAAATTAGAATTATTATATTTTTGTAGCGGCTTGTTGTATGCGTGTGACCCAATAGGCTTTTAATATTTGGTTATGATATTAAAATAAAACCCTTTTATATTTAATATCATAAACAGTGAGCGGTATCTAGCAACACATCACTATCCAAATACTGAGATTATCAACAACTTTGATGAATCCTATTTTATGATAATAATTTATATGATCTGTCCCTTTGTCCAAATATCTAATTGAACACAAGGGCATGGATTGTGTCAACCTTGTATAGTTCAATTTATGTTTTTCTTGATCCCCAAGTAGACTGTTCAAAAATAAACATCTCATGTTTATCTTCTTGAGCATGGCCATGCATTTTGCAGTCTCACTTTATCAAGAGGCCTACAGATATAACTCCTGTTACATAGGAGGGACAAATCCCATCTAGGGCACTCACATTCCACCACATAATTTATTATATGTCCAAAAACCAACTTTATGATTACCCTGTTACAGGTAACGTTTGATGATAATTAAAACATATAATTCCTTATGTAGGAATCGTAGTGATTTCTGGTCGAAGGACTTCATATAACACTTATCAATTTAAGAAACGTTCATGACACTTATGTAAAAATCCATGCAACGTTCTTAAGCTGGGTCTGTCCAGTACACCATTACTCTTAATGTGTACCTATGTGAGCACATGATATCTCATATCCATGATCCGTGAGATGTGATCATCAATGAACTCACATACTAGTCTAAATGCATCTTTGTCCTAAGATGATACTTGACTAGGGACTATTTAAGAATAGTTCTTCATAAGATCTCACGATCAAGTCATCTACTTGATTTCTTATGAAATTTGAGCTTACTATTCTAAGGACATTAATTATATTCTAAAAGAATAAGTTGCCTTTATAAAATAACATGATACAAGTGATGGATGTTCATAAACATATAAGTCTCTAGTGCATATTCCTAACATATACCTGCTGAGGACTGGCTTCTTATCAAAAAGTTGCACACAGAAGCTGAAGTTTATTCTTAGTATGCTGCTGAGAAGGCTGGTTGCAGAGGTTTCAAGCCACCTAGACCAATTACCATGAAACAATCTACTAAAGTCTATTCGCATCCAGATAGGATTATGCTAAGGCTACCCTTTGCAGAAGGTCCTGAAGATAAGGGCATGAAACCAAAGTTCTATACTGCTTACCTGGAACATCCTGAGCCTCTCAACAAAGAAGAATGGGAAAGACTCCCTGAAGACCTTGAAGCTTATGGGGGTTTTGACCATACTTTATAGAGACATGGTCTGGGATTCCTACTGGGCTGAAAGAGAAAAGGAAGGGTCTTGCTCTGGTACCAGATATGATTTTGTTGAATGCATGACCAAGAGCTCCCTTTCTACTCAAGAGTTTAAGACTTGGTTTCTTGGGAATTTTCCTAGCTGTGACCATCTGCTGAAGGAGTACAATGAAAAATATTGGGCTACTGTGCCATATTCTCGTACTGTCTATACCTGCTTGGTGGCTAATCCTGCAAACTATGGTTTTCCTACTAGTTTTGTGGAGATTATCTTTCATTGGAAGCATGTGTACATCATTTTCAAGGAAGCTAATGTTGCTGAGGTGCTTCCCATGAAAGAGGAAGACATCAGAAGGTTGAGGAGAAAGAACAACAGACTTCAAAATATAATAAGGCATTTGAATGATGTTCCTCTTCGCACTCAGAGTGTAGATCCCAAGCCAAAGCTTAAGAGGACCAACAGTTTTTAATTTGCCAAGATCAGAAAGTCTATGTGTTCACAGCTCTTTGTTTATTTTGAACCTTCTGATTGCTTAATTTGATAATATTCTATCTTCCTACGTGAAATATGATTTGACTATGTTTATTTATTGTCTTTGTGACGCATTTAATTTAGTCCCGTATACTTCTGTGCTAAAATGGTTAAATATACTTGCTTGAACATTGATTAGTTACCTACCTTGTATTTCCTGAATGTCATTTATTGCGTCAGTGTACTTCTACCCACCCTTTTGAATAATGACAAAAGGGGGAGTATTAAAAAGAAATATCTGAAAGAATATCTGAAAGGATAAAAAGGAAATAGAATAGAAATATCTAAAATTTAAAGTCTCTGATATCTAAAGAAATTGTTTCTGGAAGAAATTTTTGTCTCAGAAGGAGCAAATTTTCATAACAAATATATGAAACAGGGGGAGTATATTCTAAGTCTTTACTATTTAATTTCCCTTCAGATATTTGCTAAATTTCTTTTTAAACAAATTTGTCATCATTAAAAATGGGGAGAATGTTGAGTCTCAAAATGTTATTAAAATTAATAATATTTTAAGAACTCACATATCCTAAGTTTTAATAGATAACAAATTTGATTTAAAAAGGGATTATTTATTTATTATGAGAACAATATCACTTGAAGGTATTTTGCTTTACTGTTTCAGCAAGTACTATAAAGAAGAAGCCTCAAGTTGAACTTGCTGATATGAGGAACCTTCTGAAGAGCCAAGACCTGCTGAATTCATATCTACCTTCTGAAGTATTACAGAATCTTTTATTATAAAAGAACTGCCGAAGACCTTGTTACAGCTGTTGACTGAAGCATGAAAGCTACCTGCTTAAGACTTCATACATCATTATCGTCTGAAGCAAGTTTGATTCATTTAAGGAAAAATTTCAAAGTTCTTTTTGTAACGTCCTAATTTCTAAATCCAAGAATAATGTCCGTTGGAAACACTATTCTCGAATTTCTGAAATTATTTTGCGCCATTTTTTATATCGGTGAACAACTCATACAATCGCTTAGGTAATCCAATGCTTACTTAAGCCTTCGCTACAATTCAATCTACAAAACAACATGAAACATTATATTCGAACATAAGGGAAATGAACCTCGACACGCAGTGTCATGGTTCCCCAGAACTCCATGGCCTAAATAATACATTCTCGTTAATTTTCACAAACATAAACCTTATTAATACATAATAATAATAAACACTAAATGTCCTACATCTATCTGGCAGCTGAGAGAGTAGGAGTGACCACCACAGGACTCAAGCTCTTCATCCAACGCTAAGAAACCCTAAACTGCACAACTGAAGGTAATTCCCCGTAACGTGGGGTGAGACTACGTCCTAGTAAGCGTGATAATAGTGTGTGCATGAGTGGGAAGGCAAAACACATGGCAAACAACAATATAGCAAAGATTAACAGTTCATAAAACACTCAGAATGAAAGTACAAGACATGTAACATCAATCATTCAATGGCAATCATAAGTAGAGTGATAATCATAGGGAATCATGAACATGTCCATGCAACAATAGATCAACTCATAACTTCTCAATCATGTTCATCATAGAGGATTCATCAAACAAAATCATTATAACTTAGACAATTAACAATAATTCTCAAATACTGAATTCTCCACCATGGATTTTAACCTTTCCCTTAGGCTAGACTGAGCTCAGACTAACAGGAACCGTCGTCCCTGAAGGCCGGAAGACCTTACCTAAAACCTTTTCCAAGGCCATAAAGACCTTAACCATTACCAAGGGCCAAAGGACCCCAAACATTTCTTTGAACATGAACCAAATTTGGAATGGGCAACATCATTTTATACATGTCAATCATGATGGAAAATAATAACATAATTTACATTGTTCACATTCCAAACCCTAATCGCAACTAGATCTAAGATACAAATCCATTACCAAGAGGTTCGTAGACCCATAATCATTTTTCTTACCATTTTCATGAGGTCAAAGACCCAAAATGTTTTCCATGAACATGATGGGGGTAAAAACATGCACAAGCATGATGAAATATATAAACATAAGCAATTATATGCATAATCACATCTCAAACCTTCATTCTCATGAAAACCACCAATTTCCTCTAACATAGGGTTTACATTACAAAAGAATACATTCAAATCAACAACCCTAGCTTCCTCTAATCAACAATAACCATAAATGCAAGAAAGGGAAGGTGGAATAGGGATCATACAAGGGAATTTTCATGACAAATGAGCAAGTGAGTGAACCACACTCACCTTAGGGGAAGAAATAGGGGTGGATGAGAGGTGGAGAGGAGAAATCCCAAGTTCCTCAAGTGATTGGGAACCTTAATGATGCTTCTTGATCTTCCTTTTCTTCCTCCTTCAAGCTCACAAGCTTCCACTCTCTAGAACCCCCCCTCTCTCTCTAGAAACCTTAGGAAACCAAGGAAAATGAGAGAAGAGAGTGGAACTCTCTATTTTTAAAAACTGATTTCGTGTATTCTCGCTCAAGCGAGATATTCTCGCTTGAGCGAAAATACCCCAGAGAGCAACCCTTCTATGGACAATTCTCGCTCAAGCGAGATATTTCGCCTCGCTTGAGCGAGTATGAGTCTGTTTTGGGAGTGTAAATGAGCTTGGAACCCTATCATATAACCTATCAAACTGAAGCCCCGGAAGTTAGCTTTCTAATGAAGATGGAATCACCTTAATTGGACACCCTTGGCTCTAGATATTTGCTAATTAGTGCACCAAGGTCATTAGGCCTAACTCCCAAAATTAAGCAATAACCTCAGTTTGCGCCCCTCTTGGTTCCAATTCAATTCTCTCCTTCTCAAACCTACTTCATATCCTCCAAAATTTTCTTCTAACTTAGTTCTTCTCATCCAACCCTTCCCCACTCTAATTCTTGATAAATCCATTCCCTTGACTATGGAGCTTATTCTTCCACGCTTAAAGGCTAAGATCTAGGGTGTTGCCCTTCTCCTTAACTCTTAGTACCTCCTCTAAAATCTTTTAAAATACATGGTTCCAAATGGATTTTCCCTAATTTCTTGTCTAACGTCACACTTAACCTCCGGATTCTCATCCTACTTCTAACTATGGGTTCACCGCCTAAGGTTTCTCTTATGTTTCCTAGGTTCCAGTTTCTGGGATGTTACACCTTTTTTGCAGTCAAAGTCATCTTACCTTAAAAGGAACTTGTTGTACGTGTCAGAGCAGTGTTGTAGACTGCAACACCTGCGAATCTCTAAAGTCAGAAGCTTTAAAGAAGATTGTTTCACAACGTCTCAAATAGCATTTAATTTTATCTCTTAACGGTGGATGAAGCATTCTTCAACAGATTCATTTCAAGACTCTATAAATAGCTTCTCAAAAGACTTTGAAGAGGTCGGCCAAGCTCTATATGAAAATCCATCAAGCCAACACTCTGCTAAAATTACTCTGAATTTCCTTGTACTTAGATTTTCTCATTTGTATCCTGAGTTATACTCAGTTAACCTTTGTACAAGAACACTTGTGTTTAAGTTTCTCAGAAACTTAAACTTATTCTCATTGTAAACACTATAAAGTGTCTGAGAGCCTAAAGGGGCTTGGAGAAATAAAGAATACTTGCTTCTATTAGCCTGAAGAGGCTGTGTCCATAGAATACTTGTTGTTTAGCCTGAAGAGGTTGTGTCCAAAGAATACTTGGTGTTAGCCTGAAGAGGCTGGGGTCAAATAATACTTGTATCTGATCAGATAGTGGGAAATTCAGTGGTGTGTTTGCCCTGGGACTGGACGTAGCTCACTATGTTAGTGGGTGAACCAGGATAAATTGTTTGGCTAAGCTCTCTCAACCCTTATCTCTTTACTTTCAGTTTTAACTAACAAAGGAGGGTTTTGAAAAGTGATTCTATAAATCCACGCAGCAAAACAATCTTGTTTATCACATAAAAATATTTCAAAATCAGTTTATTCAACCTGCTGAGTCATATCAGTAAGTTGCTGAAAACTCCATTTTCGGAAGGTTGCTCAAATCTATTTACAAACACTTTGCTTGTTTCAAATGTTTTCATAAAATCTGTAAAGAATTATAAAACACTATTTAACCCCCTTCTAGTGTTTCCTGTGGTTCTAACAAAAGTCAGAAGCTTTAAGAAGATTGTTTCACAACGTCTCAAACAACATTAAATGTTATCTCTCAACGGTGTCTCAAGCAATCTTGAACATATTAAATTTTGAACTCTTTATATAGCTTCTCAAAAGACTTTGAAGATGTCGGCCAAGCTCAACAAGAAATTCTATCAAGCAACACTCTGCTGCAACTCTTTGAATTTCTTTGTACTTAGAAAATTTCATTTTTGTATCCTGAGTTATACTTAGTTACCCTTTGTACAAGAAATCTTCTGTTTAAGTTTCTCAGAAACTTAAACCTATTTTCATTGTAAATACTGTAAAGTGTCTGAGAGCCTAAAGAGACTTGGAGGAACAAAGAATACTTGTTGTTTATCCTGGAGAGGCCGTGTTCAAAGAATATTTGATGTTTAGCCTGAAGAGGCTGTGTCCAAACAATACTTGGCATTTAGCCTGAAGAGGCTGGGGTCAAATAATACTTGTATCAAATCTGATTAGTGAAAATCCAGTGATGTGTTTGCCCTGGGACTGGACGTAGCTCACTGTGTTAGAGGGTGAACCAGGATAAATTGCTTGGCTAAGTTTTCTCAACCCTTATCTCTTTACTTTCAGTTTTAACTAACAATGGAGGGTTCTAGAAAGTGACATTCTAAATCTGCACAGCAAAATAACTTTATTTTTCACGTAAAACTATTTCAAAATCATTTGATTGGACCTGCTGAATCATATCAGCAAGTAACTGAAAACTCCAGTCTAAGAAGGTTGCTCAAATCATTTGAAAATCACTTTGCTTGTTTAAAAGGTTTTCATAAAATCTGTAAAGAATTATAAAACACTATTCAATCCCCTTCTAGTGTTTCTTGTGGTTCTAATAAGTATAAACTTATAAACTAACAAATCTGCAAAATCTGAAGTGTAAAGGTCTTACAGAAGCATCAAGGAGTATTTGACTCAGGGGGAGCATCGTAAGAAACTTAAGAAATTCTTAAGTTAAAATTTAAACCTGAGCTATCTGATTGAGAGGGAGAAATTTCTTACCTTATCTTATTCATTTTAACCTCTTTTAGATTTTTAAGTTTAAGCAAATTTGTCATCATTAAAAAGGGGGAGAATGTTGAATCTCAAAAATATCATTAAATATTTAATAATGATTGAGTCTCATTTTCCAAGTTTTAATGATTACCAAATTTGGTTAAATGACACTTATTCAAATATGCCTATGCTATTTAATGTGTATTCTAATTTTAGCAAGATGACCTTCTTAAGTCAAAAAGCTTTCTGACGTGGCATATTTTCTGAAGAAGTGAAGCCATCTGAAGTGGCCTACTGTCTGAAGAATTAAAGCCTTCTGAAGTGTCAAAGTGTCTGAAGCCAGAAACCTTCTGAAGCTGGAAGTTGTCTGAAGCCATCTAACGTGGGAAAGCATCTAAAGTCAGAAGCCATCTGAAGAGTGAAGCCCTCTGAAGATTTTTACTGAAGACTTAGTTTTATTCAACGCCTTTTATAACATGCATTCAGCTGACCATTTGAGGCTTGCAGAACAGAGATTTTTTTAGCATGTTTTAATTACATGCACCATAAAGGAAATCTCTGCTATGTAGTTTTTGCAGTGTGTCAGCACAGAGTCAGCGCAATATTGCAACCTTGTACTGTGTCAGAAACTATCAGGAGATGTCTCAGAACGGGATTAACAACATTAAATGATATCTCTAAACGGTTGTGTTCAACGGACTTCTCACCTGCGGCTATAAATAGCTTCATGAAGACTCATGCAAGACAGAGAACAATCAAGAACGAAAGAGCCCATATACTATCAAAGTTTTATGCTATAAAACACTCTGATAAATTTCATTCTTGTACAAAAACTTTCATATCCTGAGTTCTACTCAGTTTCTTTGAACATCTTTTAGTTAAGCTCTGAACTAGTTGTAGTTCTTTAGCTTGAACAAATTTTTATTCTTAAACACTTGGGTGTTGAGCCTGGAGAGGCTTGGTTGTTAAACAATACTTGGTTGTTGAGCCTGAAGAGGCTTGTTGGGAAACAATACTTGTTTGTAGTAGAGCCTAAAGAGGCTTGTCAGAAAAGAATGCTTGTAATCTTCTGAGATTAGTGGAAAATTCAGGTGCAGGTTTGGCATTGGGACTGGACGTAGATCACAGTGGTAGTGAGTGAACTAGGATAAATACTTGGCTATGTTCTCTCATCCCTTAACTCTTTCAATTTAGTTTTTACACTAACAAGAAAGGAATTGAAGATGTTTCTATAAGAGTTTGAACTTATAAAACAACTTTTTGAAAATCTCTTTAAGTTGTCCGAAACTACTTCAGACAGTTATTAAAACTTCATATAACACCTAAGTTATATGAAACCTTTTAGAAAACAAAGTTTTGAGAAAAGGTTTCATAAAAACTTTAAACTTTTATAGAAACACTATTCAACCCCCTTCTAGTGTTTCCCTATGTTTCCTACACAAAGGGGTCCGTGGCCACAAATGGGTTTGGCAGGGGCGTCTACCTCGGAAGCGTCAGGAGCTCTTGGAGAACAACCGTATTGGCGGCGGTCTGCTCCCCAATAGCCACTGTAACCATCCAGAGAGCGGCTGCTAGGGATCGGGGTTCGGTGTTGGCATTGAAGAACCTCAGGGGTCAGCCTCATCGTCCGCAAGACATAATTCTAAACACATTATTCATGAAACATTGAGGTGATCAGTCTCCACATTTCACAACAATGCATGTAAGATTACAATTAACTTCAGACAATCCTAATATGCACAGTCCAATTTGATTGAATTGCTCCTATACCAAAATGTAACGTCTTAATTTCTAAATCCGAGGATTAAGCCTGTTGGGAGCAAAATCCCCGAATTTCTGAAATTATTTCGCGCAATTTAGATATCGTAAATACATACATCATGTAACATCCCAAAGTTTGAACCTAAGCGGAATATGAAAGAGTCGGGAGAGGAAAGGGAACTTGAGAATGTGTGAATGAATTATAAAGAAGGAAAAAAGATTTAGTTAAGAGTTCATGAGTGTCAAGAAATAGAAAAAAAGGAACCAAGTCTTGAGCCCAAGTGATCATAGGTTTACCTCATAGGCATATAATTTTAAGTTAGTCAATAAGCATGTTAGAATGATTATAAAGTAGGTGTTTGGGACAAAGAAAGGTATTGTTAATGATAGGAACGTCGAGGGTTCGAATAACCTAGTTGTAGGGAGGTTTCAAACCTTAGTGACCCTAGGGAAGGTGAGGTTTCATAGTTGGGAAAGAGGGAATTGAGGAAGCAAGCCTTAGGAATAGAGAATAGAGGGAGAAAAGGGTTTCTTCCTTGGGCGCGCTCAAGCACGACTGGAGCGCGCTCAAGCGCATTTCACGCTGAGGAGAATGGGTCTCTGACTCCAAGCGCGCTCCAGCGCACCTTAAGTACGCTCCAGCGCACCTTAAGTACGCTCCAGCGCGGGCCTCTACTGGAAGGAAGGAGCCCTCTGACTCCTGGTGCGCCCCAGCACGCCCCTGTTGCAGTCCAACGCGCGTTGTTGCTGCTTCAGGAAGTGTCCCTCAGTTTCAGGAACTCTCAAGCGCGCTATTAGTGCGCTCCAGCGCTCCAGCGCATTTTACTTCCCCTGGAGCCGTGCGCTCAAGTTCGCACTAGCATATTGGGTTTTTAACCACACGCGCTGCAGCCCTCTCTCATTTTCCTTCTCCTTCTTCACTTAGGGTTAGAGAGAGGGCAGAGAGACATCTAGAGAGAGAGGGTTGGGAAGAAGAAGAAGAAGAGGAAGATTGAAGGGGAACTCTACCACTCTAGGGCTTGTGGATCAACTCCACCCTTCTCCTCCACCTCCATTTCTCCTCCCCTTTGGTTCTACTTTGAGGTGAGTGTGGTTCTCACTCACTTGTTTACTTGGTTGTTCTCCTATGTGTGTTCCCTATTCTTTCTCCCCTTTCTATTATTGATGTTTATGTGTGAATTTATGCAAACCTAGGGTGGATTGTTAGATGGATTGAATATATGATTTTTGGCTCAAACCCTAGGTTAGAGGATTTGGGGAATTTTATGAAATTGATGATTGTGATGTTGTAACCTTGAAATATTGTTCATTCATGCATACACTCATGTTCATGGAACTATTATAATTTTTCATGTCTCCATTTATGCATGTTTTGAAAGGAATGAAATTGGGTCTTAAGACCTCATGTTTTGAAAGAAGAGGATTTGGGTCTTTGGAGCTTATGTAAAAAAGAAGGGTCTTCGGACCAATGAGGGGTCTTCGGACCAAAGAGGTTCAAGAGAGGTAATCACATTTACTCCTAGGCCAAGGGGTAAATGGGATTCCTCCATTAAAAATGAATTTCATGCATAGCATCCTTGTTTGGCTAATTAAAACTTAATGAGGGTGGCCCTGGACGACGGTCCTTGGTCACATGGCCGAGCGCTCAAAAGAGGTAATAGTGAAAAGACATTTGGGTGTGGGTTACACACTTGATTGCTCCTTGTGGGAGATTTTGATTGAATTACGTGGCATGACATATATGACTGAATATCTATTGCATGATCATCGTTGCACTTATAATTACTATTGCACGATTTATGTTATATGTATTAGATTTCCATAATGAATGTTTTCCTGAATTGATTTAGCTTTGTACATCACTATGTCTGCTGTATTGCCTCCCCACACTGCACACACTACTACCTCACTCACTGAGACGTACTCTCATCCCACGTTGTGGGAATTATATTTCAGTTGTGCAGGTCGATGTCATATTCTTGGCGGAGCAGTGAAGGACTCAAGTGGAGTAGAGGATAAGAGTTGTAATTGTAGATTAGCACTTAGAGGATTTACGGTAAGAGTTTTATGAATCATAACTCTCAAGTGTACGTTCGTTCCCTATGCTTTAGTTTATAATTAATATTGAACTTTTGATGTATGAATTTATTGGAAGCCTAAGCAAGCGTTGGATTGCTTAAACGTTACGTGAATGTATGTCGATACTCGAAATGCGCGAAACAATTTCAGAAATTCAGAATAGTGTTTCCAACGGACATTATTCTTGAATTGAGAAATTAGGACGTTACATTTTGGTATCAGAGTAGTTCAATCCAATTGGACTGTGGTCAAGTTAGTTGCCCGTAACTTACTATAATTCCAACGTGCCTCATGCTCAGTATAGGGACTGATCACCCCTCTACTGGGTGCGTTGTACACGGAATTATGGTTAGTGACGTAAGTAGGATACCTTGATTAGGGAATAGGGGATGCTTCTCTAACAAGGTTAGAGCCACCCACTTGATAGATAGAAGGAGAGTGACAGAGGTCCATTTCCAAGAGTAGGATTTTCACCTTAGAAATCTTATAGAATGTGATCTTTAGTTCCTAATGGATATGAGGCACCCTTAGGAGGAAAGGTAAAGTAGAAGTTTCGAGAGAGTGTGTGGGATTGTTTTTTTGGAATGAGGAAACAACAGGTAGGTTCAGAGGGACATGAGGAGTAGGCTCCCTAGTAAGGGATGAGGTGTTGGTTGCTTTTGTTGACACCTTGAGGGAGTGATTTGTTTGATTAATCCTGATGATTGTTTTTGTTTGACTAATTGCTTTAATAATTGTATGCCTTGTGTTCTTGGATGTGGTTTGATTGATGAATTTCGATATTGTTGGTCTGTTGAAGAATTGCATGACTAACTTGTTTGTTGGTCGCACTGTTGGAGAGGTTTAGTAAGTAGAGGGTAAACTGTAAACTTCTAGGTATGGGTGGAGATATTTTTGGAGTTTAGAATCTCATAGGTTTAGGATTTCGTGTATCGTTGGACTTTAGAAGGCAAACAGAACTCAAGGGAAGTCAGAGGAATCTAATACCATCGGTGAGGGAGAATAACCCTAGTTCCTTGGCTAGGTTGCTTGACGATAGATGGAGTTAACCCTAGATACAACTCGAGGGAGTAAATTGGGGCCTTGATCTTACTTATTGTTGTCCTAGTCATTATAAATCCAAGTAGACGTCTAACTAGGGGGTCCGTGAATTAATTTGATGGTGATGAGAATGTTTAAGTCTTATGTACGGTATTTTGGTGTTGGTGTATAAGAAGCAAGCCCAACCCTGTGATTCCTAAGATGTTAGGCGGCCACTTTAGAGTCTCTACTCATCCCTCAGGTCCATGCACCGGTAAATTTTATCCTAGCTCTTAAGGGAATGGTCTAAACCTTTGGTATCTTAACAAATTAATATGAGAGTTTTGGATGTAGTTTCGGCTCATATAGGTGTATGTTAACCAACTAATCATTTAAAGTATATCTTTACTTCATGAATCAATGGAGGAAATTTAAGCTTGGAGACCATGACTCCATAACCACCCTGTCCTATCGTAGAGCACTCTCCTTACCTTAGGCCTCTTGTGGTATAGAACCTTGCTATTCATGTTTGAGTTACGGTCGGGCATTACCGCTTAGTGAGAACCCCATGATTAGTTCGGTTGAGCTAGAGAGTAGAACCCAAGTATGTAAGAGAGTGAGAGACATTGGAAAACTTGGATGGATAGAGGTACGTAGTAGGTTACAACCATGGTCAATGCCTTTCGGTCTTAGGTTGCGTGGTAAATTTACACTTAGGGAATAGGATTCCTTACTAAGTTATTCATGTGCCTTTGGGGAGTACAAGTCTTGTAGTTATCGGCGTGTGCCTAGTACCTTGTTGTCCGTTTTCCATGTGTAGGAATTTCCGTAACCTATATTTAAAATTATGATGTCAGTGCGCGGTTAGTACCAGTTTTCTAATTTCTCAGTGGTAGAGCTAAGTATATATATGGGCTGGATTCATTATTAAGTGTTGGCCAACCTCCTTCCAATCCCCCTTGTTGCCCAAGTTTTCATCATTATTCTAGGCTTGAATGTGTCCCTTGGCCACCAGGGCAATTTGATATCCCTCCAACTACTACGGTTGCCAGCTCTAGGCATTAGCTACTGATGTCATAGTTCAGAGCTTGTGTTCGTACTCAGTCTCCTAGGTTGAAATGAAAGATCATTTCATTTTCTGCAGTTGTGCACATGATGGGGTGATAGGTACAAGCAGGCCTACATACTATCATGCTCTGTTTGAGGGTTGGTTTTTCTCTGGATGAACAACGGAAGTTGTCTATTCCTCATCCTATGTACATCAAAGGAGCACCACTTAGCTGCGACTCTGTGTTCTTTTGTCGAGATCTATGGGTACCCAGTAAGGAGATGATGTTGATCATTAAGTCAAGTGTCAGACCAGCTAGCTTTCAGAAGTCACAGTGTAATTCACGTGGTAGACTTGAACCTTGAGGGGTGTTAAAGAGGGCCAAGCCCTTAAGGGGGTGGCCTTGTAAGGAGGGACATGGGAACCCATAGTATAACTTGGAATGCTTACTAGGAACACTCAGAGTACAATTAGGTATTTAACAACTCAGAGTTTGAATCAATCGCTAGATGTTGGGAAATTAGGATCTCTAATGACTCAGACAACTTGTAAGTACCCTCCAATGTTTTGTACATGGATGGAGCATTGAGTTAGAAATCACAATTAGGAGTTTGGAATACCACCTTTTTGTCTTAACCTCGTCATATAGAGAGTTTGAACCAAGTTGTAAGTTTTTTTAGGGCGAGGAAAACCATGGAGAGATTTCCTAGGAAACCATGTTAGGGTTTATGGCAGAGGAAAGGTAGGTGGTGGAGTATGTATCCCGAGGAAAGACAAGAGGGTTAACTGGAGTTAATGTGAGTTAGACATGGAACAGTTAGAGAATAATGACATTTGAGATGTAACCTATAAGGGTAGCCTTTGACAAGGAGTCCAAGAATGCAATTGAAACCTAGTTTCCTCTAGTTATATGGAGTAATTGAGGATTTAGTAATCAAAAGGGAATATGGTAAAGTTCCAAGAGCTCGAGCCTAGTTAGAAACGGGTTTATGATCCTATGTCGGGGGTAATAACCAGAGCAAATTTTGAGGACAAAATTTATTTAAGGGGGGTAGAAATGTAACATCCCAAAGTTTGAACCTAAGCAGAATATGAAAGAGTCGGGAGAGGAAAGGGAACTTGAGAATGTGGGAATGAATTATGAAGGAAAAGAGATTTAGTTAAGAGTTCATGAGTGTCAAGAAATAGAAAAGAAGGAACCAAGTCTTGAGCCTAAGTGATCATAGGTTTACCTCATAGGCATATAATTTTAAGTTAGTCAATAAACATGTTAGAATGATTATAAAATAGGTGTTTGGGACAAAGAAAGGTATTATCAATGATAGGAACGTCGAGGGTTCGAATAACCTAGTTGTAGGGAGGTTTCAAACCTTAGTGACCCTAGGGAAGGTGAGGTTTCATAGTTGGGAAAGAGGGAATTGAGGAAGCAAGCCTTAGGAATAGAGAATAGAGGGAGAAAAGGGTTTCTTCCTTGGGCGCGCTCAAGCACGCCTGGAGCGCGCTCTAGCGCATTTCACGCTGAGGAGAATGGGTCTCTGACTCCGAGAGCGCTCCAGTGCACCTTGAGTACGCTCCAGTGCGGACCTCTGTTGGAAGGAAGAAGCTCTTTGATTCCTGGCGCGCCCCAGCGCGCCCTTGTTGCACTCCAGCGCGCGTTGTTGCTGCTTTAGGACCTGGTCCTCAGTTTCAGGCGCGCTCAAGTGCGCTATTAGTGTGCTTCAGCGCGCAAGCGCATTTTACTTCCCCTGGAGCCGTGTGCTCAAGTGCGCACTAACAGATTGGGTTTTTAACCCCGCGCGTTGTAGCCCTCTCTCATTTTCCTTCTCCTTCTTCACTTAGGGTTAAAGAGAGGGCAGAGAGACATCTAGAGAGAGAGAGGGTTGTGAAGAAGAAGAAGAGGAAGATTGAAGGGGAACTCTACCACTCTAGGGCTTGTGGATCAACTCCACCCTTCTCCTCCACCTCCATTTCTCCATTTCTCCTCCCCTTTGGTTCTCCTTTGAGGTGAGTGTGGTTCTCACTCACTTGTTTACTTGGTTGTTCTCCTATGTATGTTCCCTATTCTTTCTCCCCTTTCTATTATTGATGTTTATGTGTGAATTTATGCAAACCTAGGGTGGATTGTTAGATGGATTGAATATATGATTTTTGGCTCAAACCTTAGGTTAGAGGATTTGGGGATTTTTATGAAATTGATGATTGTGATGTTGTAACCTTGAAATATTGTTCATTCATGCATACACTCATGTTCATGGAACTATTATCATTTTTCATGTCCCCATTTATGCATGTTTTGAAAGGAATGAAATTGGGTCTTATGACCTCATGTTTTGAAAGAAGAGGATTTGGGTCTTTGGACCTTATGTAAAAAAGAGGGGTCTTCGGACCAAAGAGGTACTGATGACAACCTGTCAGGGACTTCTAAACTGACAGATGATGGCTAGGATCAACTTGGAGCTGCTTGAAGTGCTTGGGGCTGAACCAAGCATGAGTCTTCCTTCATGAGAGTTATGATGTAATTAGGATTTGTGTTGTAATTAGGACATGATTGTCATTTTTCCTTAATTAGGGGCGCTACATGTATGGTTTTATTGGTTAGTAGGTTGCCTTACTATGAGGTTTAGAAAGTCATGGGTTCTAATCCCACCTAGGATAGGAAATTTACTCATCTTTTATTTCCTATGTAAAAAGGGGCGCTAATTAGGAGGTTTATTGGCTTAAGGCTTAGCTTAGCCATAAACCTTAGAGGGCTTGGGTTCAAATCCCACTTAGGATGCATTTGCACCCATCTTTTTATTTTCCTTGTATTGGCCGCCCCCTTCCCCCTTCAACTCCTATATAAAGGAGTCTTCTCCTCTTGTAATGGACATATTGAATTTTGAAGTAAAGGCATCATGCCAAATTTTCTCCTCCCTTTGTGAGTTGAGTGAGGCTTGGTGGTTGTGTCTCAAACCAAACTGAGACTTATCTAATTCTCCTGAATTAGTGGCATCTGGCATTGGACTTATCTGCTGCAAGTGGATTCTTGCTTCAGTGGCGTCCTTCCCATTTCTTCCTCTCCACTTTTTCTTTCATTTTCTCTCATTTTATATCATTTTCTTGTGCATTATAGCTTCTGTTCCAGCCACTATAATTCGCAATTTTGGTGCCTTTAATTGATTCTAATCGGTTGGTTTTGCTCAATTCTAGAT
Organism: Sesbania bispinosa; assembly: GCA_026901365.1. Taxonomy (NCBI): domain Eukaryota; kingdom Viridiplantae; phylum Streptophyta; class Magnoliopsida; order Fabales; family Fabaceae; genus Sesbania; species Sesbania bispinosa. Next base: position 659,337 of record QLOH01000048.1, on the reverse strand, counting down.
CCTATATCTATCCGGCTATCAATTGGTCATCAGAGCTTGTTGAATTTGAGCAAATTTGGAGCAAAATTGGGGCTGTTTGGCGTGGGTTTGCTGCACCTATTTAGTGCAAAAATTTTCATCATTTTAGTGTAATTCCATCCCTCTTTTCAATTGTAATTTGGACTTGGACTGTTTCCCGGGCCCGAGGTGCCTTTCTGCTGCTATCAGCACTTGTCTGTCTTGATTGAATTGCTTGGTTTCTTGCTAGTTGGGGGATGTTTTTGGGCCGCTAATTCCCACCCCATAGGTGTTTGATAAAATGCCTATCTAATTGCTCATACTTGTTCTTGAGTAATTCTTGCAAATTGCTTGATATAACTGCTTGTTTGTGGTGAAGTGTGGTAAGAGGAGGCATTGTTGTCTTCATTTTTCCAAAGATCGTTCACCTACATTTTCTCCCCTTCACCATTAATTGTCATCCCCCATATTCATCTCTTTACTTTCCGCTTTTAATTTTCCGCCATTTAATTTCCGCTTCTCCCCATCCTTTTAATTTCTGCTCTCCTATTTACATTCTGCCATTTACATTTCTGCTCTCCCCATCCTTTTAATTTCTGCCATCCCCCTTTACTTTCAGTCATTTACTTTCAGTCCTCCCCATCCTTTTAATTTCCGCTTCCCCCTTTACATTTCTGCTCTCCCCATCCTTTTACTTTCTGCCATCCTCTTCTACTTTCTGCCATTTACATTTCTGTCCTCCCCATCCTTTTAATCTCTTGTCATTTATTTTGCGCAATTTTTCCTTCTTATTTTTGCCATTTTATGCGCATTTTTTGGGCTCTTGTATTGTTCAATTTCCTACTCTTGTTAGGTCTGTTTGATTGGCATTCTGATTGCAAATTTGGATTGACTGCTATCTCTACCTTGGACTTTCCCTGTTTGATTGTGCAAAACGCCCACCTATAGGATCTTTTTTGGTTCATAGTATTGGAAGAAGATCAACAAATTCTAATTGTTGATTTTCCTTCAAATTTTAATTCCAATCTTAAAATTGAACCAAGCGCGTTTCTGTGACCATACCGGTTTTGTATAATCATCAAGCAAGTGTTAAGCAAATTTTTTTGGTCATTTTTGAAATCAAGTTGCCATCACGTTTTTACAGTTTTTTAGAAATCAGTTTATTCATTATTTTTGCTTTTCTGGGCCACTTGGACCTGTTTACTGTCAGAAAATTCCAAAAATATTACAGTAGGTACAGTTAATTTTCTTTTCATTGTGTACAAATTTCTGTAATTTTCTATTGGGGAAAAAGACAAAAAAAAAGAAAGAAAAGGCAAGAAAAATACAAAAAGTACGTACGTGCCAAAAATAGAAAAAAAAGGTGTAAAAAGCAAAAAATGGTGCAAAAGTCAACAACAGGGAAGAAAAAGTCAAAGACACTCAAAAAGAGTCAAAAATTCAAAAAAATTCAAAAAAAAAATAGAAAAACAAAACAAAGAAGTATCCCAACAATACAGTGACATTTTAACTGTAATTTTTCTGTTTCATTTCCCTGTATATCGTAATTGAGTTGTATTTGCTGTTTTCTTAAAAACGACAATTTTGGCAACTCTTTTTCGAAAATCACCAAAAACAATTCTCTTTGCAATTTCTTCCGTCTTGTCTTGTTTGTTGTCTGCTCTTGTGTATAAGCTTGTTTGAGTGCCAACTTTTCTTATTTGTCATATCAATTCTCTTGTTTTGTCTTAGGATTTTTCCAATCTTCTTCCAATAGGTATTTTTCTTTGTTAGTGCGCTTCTATTTGGGTAAGGGTTAAGACTTAGACTCACGTTGGTCTTTGCAACTTCTAGTCAACCTCCAACCGAGTAGAAGAGGCAAGAGAGTTTTCATTATAGAAAAAGCCAAAAAAGAGTGACATACACGAGTGTTAACATTCCATTGAGTGTAAACACTTAGTGAGTGGAAAGGTCCAAACTCTTGAAAATAAAAAAAAAAATAACAATGGGTAGTAGGAACTCACCACCTCCTTCACCTAGAACTTTGAGGTATAGGGTCGAGTTGCAACATGCAATTCAAGACATGGCCAGAATGATGAGGCATGAGATGAGTGAACTTAGGAAAGAACTAAATGGGAATAGGACAGAGAGAAGGCATTCTTCTCAAGAAGGAGGAAGTGAGGATAGGTATAGTGTGGTTAGGAGTGAACATAGGTACCATGCTGAGAGTAGTGAGGGAGAGAGACACTCTAGCCATACCTATAAGAGAAGGGAAAGAGAAAGAGAGCATAGAAGGCCTAGGAGGCGTGAGGAACCTAGAGGGTTTAGAGAAGGCTACTATGAGGAAACCCCTAGAAGAGAAAGAGAAGAGTATTATGAAGAGAATCCTAGGAGGCATAGGAGAGAGCATAGGAGAGAAGAAGAGCCTAGAAGGGAACAAGGTTTTAGAGGGGTAAAAATAGAAGTTCCAACCTTTAATGGTAGAAATGATGTAGAACAATACCTAGAATGGGAACTTAAAATTGAACAAATCTTTAGTTGCCATAGGTATAGGGAAGAGGAAAAGGTTAAGATTGCCTCTCTAGAATTCAAGAACTACGCCTTAGTTTGGTGGCATCAGCTTCAGGCTGAAAGAAGAAGGTGCAATGCTCCTTTGGTTTCCTCTTGGGAGGAAATGGAGTCCATCATGAGAAAGAGGTTCATACCTCAACATTACACTAGGGAGTTGCATATCAAACTCCAAACTCTTAAGCAAGGTTCTAAGAGTGTAGATGAGTAATTTAAGGAAATGGAACTTGCTTTAATTAGGGCCAACATAGTTGAGGATAGTGAAGCAATTATGGCTAGGTTTATCAATGGACTTAATTTCGACATAAGGGACATAGTGGAATTGCATCCTTATGTAGAAATGGAGGACTTGGTACACCAAGCTATTAAAATTGAAACTTAACTAAAAAGAAAGGGTAGCTATAAAAGAGGAAACACTAGTTTTACAACTAGGAACAAGGAAACCCTAAAGGAAGATAAGGGAAAGAGCCAAGAGAAGGAGGAACCTAAGGGTCCTAGGGTTACTTCTAACCCCACTCCTTCTACTAAAAAGGAAGAGCCCACTACCTCCACAAGAAACATCAAATGTTTCAAGTGTGATGGCAAGGGACACATAGCTTCCCAATGCCCAAATAGGAGGGCAATGTTGGTTAAAGAGAATGGAGAGTACACTAGTGCAAGTGATAATGAACAAAGTGAGGATGAGGAAAAAGAAACTAGTGAAGAAGAGAATGAAATTAAGAAAGAAGTATATAGAACTGAGGGTAAACTTTGCATGGTGAGAAGGTCCCTAGGAAATCAAATAATAAGAGAAGATGAACAAAGGCAAACTGTCTTCCACACTAGATGCATGGTAGAGGGACGAATTTGCTCCCTAATTGTTGATAGTGGAAGTTGCACTAACATTGCAAGTGCAAGAATGGTGGAAAAACTTGGTTTATCTACCACCCCCACCCCAGACCATACAAGTTATCTTGGATATGTGATGATGGCGAAAGGGAAGTAAATAAGCAAACTCTCATCTTTATTTCCATAGGTGATTATGATGATAATGTACTTTGTGATGTTGTACCTATGGATGCCACACATATCTTGTTGGGTAGGCCTTGGCAGTTTGATAAGAGAGCCATTCATGATGGATACTCTAATCAAATATCTTTTAAACATGATGGAGCTAAAATTACTTTGATGCCAATGTCAATCCAAGAAATGTGTGAGGATCAAGCTCACATGAAGAGAGAGGTAGAACTTGAGAAAATTAAGAGACTTAAGATAGAAGATGAGGATAGAAAGAAAAAGAAAGAAGAAACATCAAGAGTGATGATAGAAAAGGTGAAAATCAAAGAGAGACAAAAAAATAAAAGGGAAGTCATGTTATTACTTCACCAATTCAAAACTGCTGATCTTAATTGTTTTGAAGGAAATCAAGAAAGGGAGTTGCTGATTAAGGAAGAAGGGCGTAGCAACACTACAAGGGAGTTTCCTCTAACCTTTTCTCCTATTTCTTCTTCTTCTTCCACTTCCCTTCTTTCTTCAACCACTCTTTCTTTCACCAAAACTCCCTACATGATTCCCAAGTACTATTGTTATGAGCACTAGAGGATACATTCTTGGGAATAATGAGTCTTCTTCTTTGTTGGCTAGGGTGCGCAAGGATGTCCATGGTTGAGGTCCTAGCAAGGTTTCACTAGTCCTAAAGGGAAGTGCCCACCTTCTCTTTTTTGTCATCCATCCCTTTATTTCTCTTCTACCCCTTATACTTTTCTCAATTTTCAGATTTGAGGACAAATGCTTCTCAAGGGGGAGGGGATGATGACAACCTGTCAGGGACTTCTGAACTGACAGCTGATGGCTAGGATCAACTTGGAGCTGCTTGAAGTGCTTGGGGCTGAACCAAGCATGAGTCTTCCTTCATGAGAGTCAACCTTTGATCAAACCTTGATCATTGACCAAGAAGTCAAAGTCAACATGCAAGACTCAACTTAATTAGGAATCAATATAATTAGGATTTATGATGTAATTAGGATTTGTGTTGTAATTAGGACATGATTGTCATTTTTCCTTAATTAGGGGCGCTACATGTATGGTTTTATTGGTTAGTAGGTTGCCTTACTATGAGGTTTAGAAAGTCATGGGTTCTAATCCCACCAAGAATGAGAAATTTACTCATCTTTTATTTCCTATGTAAAAAGGGGCGCTAATTAGGAGGTTTATTGGCTTAAGGCTTAGCTTAGCCATAAACCTTATAGGGCTTGGGTTCAAATCCCACTTAGGATGGGTTTGCACCCATCTTTTTATTTTTCCCTTTTATTTTCCTTGTATTGGCCGCCCCCTTCCCCCTTCAACTCCTATATAAAGGAGTCTTCTCCTCTTGTAATGGACACATTGAATTTTGAAGTAAATGCATTATGCCAAATTTTCTCCTCCCTTTGTGAGTTGAGTGAGGCTTGGTGGTTGTTGCTCAAACCATACTGAGACTTATCTAATTCTCCTGAATTAGTGGCGTCTGGCATTGGACTTATGTGCTGCAAGTGGATTCTTGCTTTAGTGGCGTCCTTCTCATTTCTTCCTCTCCACTTTTTCTTTTATTTTCTCTCATTTTCTATCATTTTCTTGCGCATTATAGCTGCTGTTCCAGCCACTATAATTCGCAATTTTGGTGCCTTTAATTGATTCTAATCGGTTGGTTTTGCTCAATTCTAGATCCTACACCTATCCGGCTATCAGGTACAAGAGAGGTAATCACATTTACTCCTAGGCCAAGGGGTAAATGGGATTCCTCCATTAAAAATGAATTTCATGCATAGCATCCTTGTTTGGCTAATTAAAACTTAATGAGGGTGGCCCTAGACGACGGTCCTTGGTCACATGGTCGAGCGCTCAAAAGAGGTAACAGTGAAAAGACACCTGGGTGTGGGTTACGCACTTGATTGCTCCTTGTGGGAGATTTTGATTGAATTACGTGGCATGACATATATGACTGAATATCTGTTGCATGATCATCGTTTCACTTATAATTACTATTGCACGATTAACGTTATATGTATTAGATTACCATCACGAATGTTTTCCTGAATTGATTTAGCTTTGTACATCACTGTGTCTGCTGTATTGCCCCACACTGCACACACTACTACCTCACTCACTGGGACGTAGTCTCATCCCACGTTGTGGGAATTATATTTTAGTTGTGCAGGTCGATGTCATATTTTTGGCGGAGCGGTTAAGGACTCAAGTGGAGTAGAGGATAAGATTTGTAACTGTAGATTAACACTTAGAGGATTGATGTATTATAGTTGATACATAGTTTGGACATGGAGGCTTAGATGAGAATTTAAATTTTATTTGTGTTGTTATCAACTATATTGGTATTTTTCTGAGTTTCAGGTCAATTTGTAAAATTAGGAAATGTCTAATTTTCAGGGGAAACTCTGTCGGATTTCCGGTAGGAGTTTTATGAACCACAACACTCAAGTGTAGGTTCGTTCCCTATTCTTTATTTTAGAATTAATATTGAACTTTTGATGTATGAATTTATTGGAAGTCTAAGCAAGCGTTGGATTGCTTAAGCGTTACGTCAATGTATGTCGATACTCGAAATGCGTGAAATAATTTCAGAAATTCAGAATCGTGTTTCCAACAGACATTATTCTTGAATTGAGAAATTAGGACGTTACACATCATATATCGCTTAAGTTTCCGACAATTACTTAAACAATATACGAAAACATCAACTGATTATATATAAATAGTTGCTAACAAGGATACATGTTCATCCAGTATATAGTAATCACTTGGGATACCGCAAAACATCTACCCATGCAAAAGAGAGGGCCTGAAGGTTGCGCATGTACGGTCATATCTCACAAAAGAATAAATATATAGTACATCATAATATAGACATCAATAGGGCTTAATGAATAAAAATATAGTATCCTAAGCCCACAACCAAAATACAACAAAAGAACTGCTCCCAAGCTCCCTGCTCACGGTGTGGGGAGGAACCCGTGCATCTAAAATATAGCCCACAAAACGTGTGGTGAGATGGGTGTCTCAGTGAATATAACTATGCAACATGCAGTTTGGGTAAAGCAGGCAAATGGAATGCAACTGAATAAGTAAAACAATCCATGACATGATATCTCAACTAAACATAAACATGAACATGCATGACCTGCATTACCCGACAGGCGGGGTCTTATCACTAGACTTGGGCTAGACCTGAACTTAGACTACAAGGAACGTTTTCCCTGGGCATAACACCGCCAATTAACTGGGGGCCAAAACCCGTGTTTTAACTGGGGACCGAAGTCCAATCTTGATTAATTAAGGTGAACTGGGGCCGGAGCCAAAACAGGGGCCGAAGCCGAATTCATTTTTGATTATTAACTAGGGCAGAAGCCCTGATGCACAACTCACACATAGAGCATAATACATGTTTCATGAAGTAATGGGTAACTATTCTAAGCAATGTAGTGAACCCTAACTAGAAAAGAACCTCTAACTCGTAATACAATCAATCCAATACATACCACATATCTTAATAGAGAAACAACAACAAATAGTCACACACATAAGCCAAAGAAAGGGAAGGAAGGAGATTAGGTTCATTAGAGAGAGTCAAGCAAGATTGGGTGGTGGTGTGTGAGTTATACTCACCTCAAGAGAGCTCAATGTGAAGGGGGAATAGAGTTTGGAGGTTGGGGATGAGCAACCCTTGCCTTCTTCTTCTTCCTCTTGGATTCAAGGCTCCTTCTCGCTCCAGAAGCTCATCTCTCTCTCTCTCTCTAAAATAGGTGGGTGAAGGTAATAAATGAGGGCCAAGCCCTAAATCTGATTTAAAAAAAACAGACACAAACTCTCGCAATAGCGCGAGGCCTTCCCGCTTGAGCGAGAAAAGATGAAATCCTGGAACAAACACGTCCTTGCTCAAGCGAGAGAATTATCGCTTGAGCGAGAACATTCCAGAGAGCAACTCTTGGAATTGCGCTCAAGCAAGAGAATTGCGCTCAAGCGAGAGAATTGCGCTTGAGTGAGGGTATTCCAGAGAGCAGCCCTGAAATTTCCCAAGAATTGCGCTCAAGCGAGGGATCCTCGCTTGAGCGAGAAAACCAGAAACATTTTTCCCCAACTTTTACTTATATGCTCGCTCAAGCGAGCCCCTTCGCTTGAGCGAGAATATCAGCAACCAAAATTTTCCCCTTTTCTGATATGCTTGCTCAAGCGAGACCTTCTCGCTTGAGCGAGAATACCAGAATCCTATTTTTTCCACTTTTTATTTTTAAGTCCTTTCCCCGCTAATTCCTTTTATAAAACCTCTTCTCCCTTATTTGTTTTATTTAAAAAAAAGAGTTATAATTTGGGATGTTACACACCTAGATTAGAGCCGACTTTCGTTGGGTCGAACCGACTTTACCAAGTCGGGGCAACTTGCTCTGAGGGACTGGATCATATGGTTTTAGGCCTTTTAGGGTCCATTCTGTAACAAGAGGTAATCATACTCGAGTTGGGTATTTAACATAAAAGTATACCAGCTCTTGTCAGTTGATCCACACGCTCGGTAGTTGTACTGAGTTTATACATTGTTTATATTGACTAATTGTTTTTAATTTTAATATATAATTTAAAAATTTAGTAATGTAATTAATATTTTAATATAAAATAATAAATTATGATAATTTATAAAATAAAAAAAATAAATATTGAAAATAGAAAATAGAAAATTCATCTAATTCAATTAAATAATATAATAAATTTAAAAAAAATAATTGAAAATAAGTGATGATAAATAAATAAATAAAAGATATTTAAAAACTTCCCACTAAAAAAATAGTTTCAATTATCTTTAAAAAATCAAACTATTACCAGTTGTAATAAGGTATGATACACAAAATTGCAAAATTATTTCAATGTAGTTATTAGGTTAAATTAATCATTCAATTTTTGTAATGTTTTTTTTTGCTAACATTTACTCTTTAAATTATTTAAAATAATCTTGATAGACTTTAACATAAAAGTAACTATTGTTTTTGGCATAACTATAAAATTTGATATGAAGCATTTTATATTATTAAAATTGCAAAAACTTTCTTAAATGGTTTTAAAGTAATTAAAGACCGAGTTACCAAACAGTGGTTGGTCGCAGTAAAAATGGATTGTGATTCATGGCCTGCAAGTTCGGGGTAAACCAACAGCTATATCTGTGGGAGAATCCCTGTCAAAGACAAAAAAAAAAATATAAAGACCGAGCTATGTTTATAGTTTAAATATAATTTTAAATAATTTTTTTACAAAATTTTAAATGATATTTAATATAACCAGGTTTGATAATATTAGCCTTTACGACTAATTGTTCACATTTATTAATTATACATTCTATTCTCTATAAAAATTATACATTAGATATTTAGATATCAAATATTAATTGTTTCATCAATTAACTATCATTTAAGATATTTAACCGTCAAAAAAAAATCTTTTAAGATACAAAAATATATTTTTGTATTGCATTAATTACTCTCGTCAAACTCATTTTTCTATGACTTTAATTTTTACATAATAACTTACGCAATGTGACTTAAGCCTACATATTTCTCTTTCAATATTTTTTATACACTTTGTGATTTTTTTTTGTAAATTTTCTATGAATTTTGCATTTCTTTTCTTGTAAATGTTTTTCTGCAAAACTATTTTGTGAATTTTACTATAATTTTGATAAAAATATAACAATTCACTTAAATTGCCAGATAAATCTATAGGAAATTATGATTTTTTTTACATGTTCAAATATAAATTTGTAGGAAAAACACTATATATTGCAATATTTTACATATTTACTTAAATAAAATTTTTTAAAATAAATCTTCCAATTATTTTTTAGATTTCAAAGTAAATGGGGTATAAAATTTATAGAAAAATAAAACTTTAAAAGTGTCATTAGTAAAGGGAAAACATAGATATTTTCATATCATAAACGACAATTAATATATATAGAGTTTAAAACTTTAAAAGTGTCATAATTGTTTATAATAATATTTAGAGTAATTTAATATATATACACGGTCAGTGTAAAGAAGTTTTACACAAACATCTAATGATATGTTGCCACGTCATTTATTTAATTTAATAACACATAAGGTATCACAATTATTAAATGATGTGGCGACACACCATTAGATTTACGTGTAAAACTTCTTTTATACTGACAGTGTATATCAATTGAATCCTAATATTTAATACATCACACTAGTGGAAAAATAGGATTTAAAGACGCCCAAAAGACGACGGTTACTATCCACCCGTCGTCGTTTACGATGCGGTGACATTTTTGTAAAAATAACGAACTTTATGACGACGGTTTCATTTCAAATGTAGTGGAAAAGATAAACAACGACGGTTACATAGGCAACCGTCGTCAAAAGTATGATGAAAACGAAAAAAAGGAAAGAAAGCCACTTTTAACGACGGTTCCTGAAAGACTGTCATTAAAAGGTGAATTCAAGACGGGTCCACCAGGTCCACCAGGACCATCGTTAAAAGCATGATAAAATCAGAAAAAAGAAAAAAAGACACTTTTAACGACGGTTCCTGAAGGACCATCGTTAGAAGGTGAATTCACGACGAGTCCAACAGAACCATCATTAAAAGCATGATAAAACAAAAAAAAAAGACACTTGTAACGACAGTGCCTGAAAGACCGTAATTAAAAGTTAAATTCACGACGGGTCCAACTGGACAGTCGTTGTAAGTGTTATAAACCATAACCCTCATCCCTTTCCTTCATTCTGTTATTTATTACATTAAGTATAACATTTAATATTACTCTTCTAGTCAACTTTACTTTTATGCTAGACATAATACATTTGCGATGCACGAGTTTGTTTATATTTTATAACTATAATATTTTGAGATAAATTTTTAAATGTGTTAAAGTTATTATAGATTAAATATATTAAAAAAATTTTAAGATAATAACTTTATGCATAATACTAAGTTTATAATAATTTTATGCATAAAAACTGAAAACAACGGTATAATAAAGGATAACACACCTATATAAATGAGAAATTGAATAATTATAATATAATTTTATATTAACAAAGTATTTTAAATATATTAAAAATTAATTGAAGATAAATGATAAACAAAACTCACAAATTTATTTCAACACTAAAATAAGGTTAAATTATTTATTATATTTCTATAATATTTTCAAGATAATATTCAATCTCAATTTCTAAATTTAATTAATATATATTTTAATTTATTTCAAATAATTCTTGTAACATTTAAATAATATAAAATTAGTTGAATTTATTGTTTTGGTATAATTATAAAATATTATATTGATGATTTTGTTTTAAAAATCATCAGAAATAATATTTTAAATTAAAAATACAATGATAAGTAGTTGTGATCTATTAAATTAAATTTGTAGTAAATTATATGATTTAATAATTCATTTAACTTATAATTAATATAATTAATTATAAGTATTGGACATTTAGAATTTAATATTTGTCACAATATTTAGTGTATTATATATAATAGTTATAATATTTAATATTTAATAATACTAATAATATAATATGAATTAGTTATAAGAAATGTTTGGTATTTCCTATGTTACATTTCATCAATACAACATTAATAGTAGTGTTCAAGTTAATTTTACTATATATATGTATAGATAGATATAGATATAGATAGATTATATTATATTGTATTTATGAAATGAAGAGTATTAATTGTTTATTATAATACTAAATATATTACATTAAATATATAATTCAATATTGTTTTATATTATATTATTATAACATTTAATATATTAAAATTAAGAAATAATAAATTGAATATCTATCTATCTATACATATAGTAAAATTAACTTGATCATTACTATTAATGTTGTATTAATGAAATGTAACATATGGAATACTAAACATCTCTTATAACTAATTCATATTATATTATTATTATTACATATTAAATATTATAGCTATTATATATAATACATTAAATATTATGACAAATATTAAATTTTAAATATCCAATACTTATAATTCATTATATTAATTATAAGTTAAATGAATTATTTGATCTTATAATTTACTACAGATTTAATATAATAGGTCACAACTACTTATGATTGTATTTTTAATTTAAAAAATATTTCTTATGATTTTTAAAACAAAATCATCAATATAATGTTTTATAATTATAACAAAACAAAAAAAAATTAACTAATTTTATATTTTTTAAATGTTACAAGAATTATTTGGAATAAATTAAAATATATATTAATTGAATTTAAAAATAGAGCTTGAATATTATCTAGAAAATATTATAAAAATAAAATAAATAATTTAGTATTATACATAAATTTATTATCTTAACAATTTTTTAATATATTAAATCTATAATAACTTTCACACATTTATTTAAAAAATTACCTTATATAATATTATAGTTATAAAATATTAACAAACCCGTGCAACGCACGGGTATTATGTCTAGTTAATAATTATAATTTGGTGGTTAAATTATAGGGAAAAGAGCATAAAATCACCCCCAAACTTTTGGCCTTTTGCAAAAAGGCATCATCCACTTTCAATTTGTCACAATTAATCCTTAAATTCTTATTATTATATTGCAATAGACCCTTTCATTAATATGAAGTTAAATAATTAACATAATAAATATCAATTTTTCAATATTTTGTGTTTCAAATATTAAAATTATGTAAAAGAGTAAAATTTTCAATATTTAATTTTTGAATTCAGTCACATTTCAAACACATTTAAAATTTTAAAAACGAAAATGCTGATGTGTTTTTTTTAAATTTAGGTTTTTTTTCTATTTTTTATTTTTTAAACTTTATTTTATACTATTTTAATATTTTAATTACAAAATCTTGAATAATTATAATTGGTTTCGTTAATTATTTAACTTCATGTTAATGAAATGACATATTGCAACAATAATAGAAGTTTAGGGGTTAATTAGGATAAAATAAAAGTCCATGGTGTCTATTTGCAAAAAGGTGAAAGTTTAGGGTGGTTATATACTCTTTACCCTAAATTATAACATAAACTTCAACTTTTATTTGCTATCTTAAAAATAGTATTTAATATTTGTCTTCAAGTCTACTTTACTTTTATATTAATTAATATATTTTTCTGAAGTGAAGCATATTAATTGTTTATTATAATATTTAATATATTGTATTGAATATAACATTTAATATTTTTTTATATTATATTTAATAAAGGATTTAATTGATATACACTGTAAGTTTAAAAAAGTTTTACACAGACATTCAATAGTGTGTCGCCACATCATTTAATGAATATGACACCTCATGTGTTATTAAAATCAATAAACGATGTGGCAACACATCATTGGATGTGTGTGTAAAACTTCTTTACACTGACAGTGTATATATATATATGTGTGTGTATATTAAGCTCATTAATAAATAGTAAAATAAATATCAATAATTATTATTTGGTGATTAAATTATAACATCAATGTTTTATTTATTACATGTAGCATTTAATTTTAGTCTTGAAGTCAACTTTTCTTTTATTTTACATTATATTATATTATATATTAATAATTTTTATAATATTTAATATACTACTTTAAGAAATAATAAATTAAATTTTAATAATTACTATTTAGTTGTCAAATTATAACATATACTTGAATATTTTATTTGATACATTAAAAAAGCATTTAATATTAGTCTTCAAGTCAATTTTACTTTTAAATTAAATATATGATGTATATTAATTATTTATTATAACAATTAATATTATATTTAAGAAATAATAAATTTAAAATATTTTATTTAGTATATTAAAAATAGAATTTTTTTGACGAAAAAAATAGAATTTAATTTTAGTCTTCAAATCAACTTTAATTTATATTATATCATAAAGTTTAATTAATATATACTTACAATGTAAAAAAGTTTTACATTGTCATCCAATGATGTGCTGCCACATCATTTAATTAGCATGACATTTCATATGTTATTAAACTCATTAAATGATGTGACAACACATCATTGAATGACAGTGTAAAATATTTTTACACTGTCAGTATATATATATATATATATTAAATTCTATATTATATTATATTATTTAAACTAAGACATATTAATTTTTTATTATAATATTAAATATATTGCATTGAATATTACATCTAATATTTTTTGTTTTATATTATATTATATGATGTATATTAATTATTTATTATAACGATTAATATTATATTTATGAAATAATAAATTAAAAATATTTTCTTTATTAAATTAAATATAGAATTTAATTTTAGTCTTCAAGTCAATATTAAATATTATATTATATTATATTATATTATATTATATTATATTATATTATATTATATTATATTATATTATATTATATTATATGAAGTGAACAATATTAATTCCTTTTTTTTGAATATTTAATGTATTACATTAAATCTATATTTAATTTTAGTCTTTAAGTCAAATTTGATATTATATTATATTATATTATATTATATATTATATATTATATTATATTATATTATATGAAGTGAACAATATTAATTCCTTTTTTTGAATATTTAATGTATTACATTAAATCTATATTTAATTTAGTCTTTAAGTCAAATTTGATATTATATTATATTATATTATATTATATTATATTATATTATAGTTTAAATGTATTGTTTAAAGTGAAAAATATATATGGTTTATTATAATATTAAATATATTGCATTGAATATTAAATTTATTATTTTTTATTTTATATATTATAGTATGATGTATATTAATTTTATTATAACAATTAGTATTATATTTAAGAAATAATAAATTATATATTTTTTTATTTATTACATTAAAGATAGAATTTAATTTTAGTTTTCAAGTCAACTCTAATAAATATTATATTATATTATATTGTTTTATATTATATTATATTATATTATATTATATTATATTATATTATATTATATTATATTATATTATATTATATTATATTATATTATATTATATTATATTATATTATATTATATTATATTATATTATGTTATGTTATGTTATATTATATTATGTTATGTCATATGTTATATGATATTATATTATATTATATTATATGATTTTGTATTATAATGTTTAAAGTGAAACATATTAATTATTTATTATAATATTTAATATATTGCATTGAATATTTTTTATTTTGTATTATGTTATATGATATATATTAAATATTTATTATAATAATTAATATTATATTTAAGAAATAATAAATTAATTTTTTCTTTATTACATTAATTATAGAATTTAATTTTAGTCTTCATGTCAAAATTAATATAGTATAATATAATATAATATAATATAATATAATTTTATATTATATCATATTTTATAGAATGAACTATATTTATTTTTTAACAATATTTAATTTTATTTGGTGGTTAAATTAACATATACTTCAATATTTTATTTGTTACATTAAAAATAGCATTTAATATTAGTCTTCAAGTCAACTGTACTTTCATATTAATTAATATATTGTTTGAAGTGAAGTGTATTAATTATTTATTATAATATTTAATATATTGTATTGAATATAACATTTAATATTTTCTATATTCAAATATATTATATGATGTATATTAATTATTTATTTAAAAATTAATATTATATTTAAGAAATAATAAATTAAATATTAATTGTTATTATCTGGTTGTTAAATTATAAAATCAATGTTTTATTTATTACATTAGATATAGTATTTAATTTTAGTCTTCAAGTCAACTATTATATTATATTATATTGTATAAAGTGAAGTGTATTATTATTTTTTTACAATACTTAATATATTGCATTAAAAAAGAAATTTGTTAATAAATAAGATTTTATTAACTACAAAACATAATAAAATAATTAAAGGTAACTGCATTGAAAAATTGTATTAAATAATTAATTTTAGACAATATTTTTGTGTCATCTTGACATTTCTTATCATGTTCAATAATTAAGCTCATATTCAATAATTACTTATTGGATGATATGGTGAATGTTTTTTACACATGAGTTAAGCTCATATTATTTTGTATAGATGTAATATATAATTGTCCGTTGTAGAATATAAGCTTTGTCAAAATCCCAAACAACTAATGGACCATACTTGTTTTTTTTTAGGGTAAAGAGTATATAACCACCCTAAACTTTCACCCTTTTGTAAATAGGCACCGTGAACTTTTATTTTGTCCTAATTAATCCTTAAACTTCTATTATTGTTGCAATATGTCATTTCATTAACATGAAGTTAAATAATTAACGAAACCAATTATAATTATTCAAGATTTTGTAATTAAAATATTAAATAATATTTTAATATTATTTGGCATGTTTATGGTTCAGTGTTGTGTTGTGCCCTAGTTATTCCCTTTACCTAGGTTTTTATGTTTAAAATGACACTTTCTGCTAGGGTTTGGTATTATGGGGATTCTAGGGATTATGAGGGCTTTCTGTTGCATGGATTTTTATAGTGCAAGTACATATTCATGATTTGTGTTAATTCCAAGTAAAGATACCCATGTATCATGTTATCAAGTAACTAAAAAATCAAGAATTTCATATTAGGCTTCGACCATCACGGGTCTAGGACCATCAGGTTAAATTTTAAGATTTGGCTTCGGCCGTCAGTTAACGGCGACTTGTAACGCCCCCGAGCCGCTTGCAGGAGTGATGAGGGTCCCCACAAACCAACACGAGTCTTTCCAGTATGCGTTGTCCTCACTTGCACACTTTCTGGGCAACTTCCCAGAAGGTCACCCACCCCAGAATTACTCCAAGCCAAGCATGCTTAACTATGGAGTTCTTATGTTATAGGCTTCCGAAAAGAAGATGCACTTGTTGGTATAGTTCTCCACAACAATTTTCTTTAAGCTATCCTCAACTGTACAGTCCCATACCTGCACAGCCTCTGGATCCCTCTCAATCGGGTGTGGGTTCGGTTCATCTATGTGTGCTTAGAAGCCTGTCAGGAGCCGCTCCTTGTCTGTGCCTCTTTGCACCGGCGATCACTCCTCGCCCTCATCAGCCTCCGACTCTCACATGCCCACCAGCTTCCGCCTGGTTCGTCCCCGAACCACACCGTACTGGGAGAGGCTCGACTCTGATACCATTTGTAACGCCCCCGAGCTGCTTGCAGGAGTGATGAGGGTCCCCACAAACCAACACGAGTCTTTCCAGTATGCGTTGTCCTCACTTGCACACTTTCCGGGAAACTTCCCAGAAGGTCACGCATCCCATAATTGCTCCAAGCCAAGCACGCTTAACTATGGAGTTTTTATGTTATGGGCTTCCGAAAAGAATATGCACCTCGTTGGTATAGTTCTCCACAACAATTTCCTTTAAGCTATCCTCAACTGTACAGTCCCATACCTGCACAGCCTCTGGATCCCTCTCATTCGGGTGTGGGTTCGGTTCATCCATCTGTGCTTAGAAGCCTGCCAGGAGCCGCTCCTTGTATGTGCCTCTTTGCACCGGTAATCACTCCCCGCCCTCATCAGCCTCCGGCTCTCACACGACGACTTTATGTCCTCAAGGGAGCTATCCCTTGTAGTCTGAGCTTAGGTCTAGCTGCAGGAAAATGATATGATCCCTACCATGGGTTAGAAGATCATGTTAAGTCAAGTTTCAAGTTATCATTGTTCATGTGATGAGAATTTCATTTCAATGACATGTTTGTATTGTTTCATATCATTTGCTTGTGCCCTAACATGTATGCTTAGCTTTGCTCATTGAGGCATTAGTTTCACCCTATGTTTTTGGGTTTACCTTTTAGATTCCCAGGATTCCGCCCAGGTTGGTCGTTAAGGGCCTAGGAGCTGTTGGAGCTTATTGTCGCGCTTGGCTTTTGGAGCATTGTTCATTTAGTTCTTGTTTTGTGAAGCACTGTTATGCATATTCTTTTGATGGATATTTAGTACATATGTTGCCCGTGTTGGGAGTTTCTTTTGTTAGGACATATGTATGATAATATCCATGTCATTGTGATGTATCTATTTACTCAGATTATGTTTAATTGAAGACTAGATTAGTTAAACCAATCTTCATCATATTTTATCAATATATTTAATGTCGCGAAAAATAATTCCCTAAATTTGGGACTTATGTCTTGGACGAGCATAAATCCTAAGTTTCCGGAATTAGGATGTTACATATCTCATCACGTTGATCCCGAACAATGATCAATTTGACAGATGTTTTGAAAGTTAGAGGATTTATGTAATTAGAGTAATTTGAGGACAAATGAGGAGAGAGATGATATGTAACGTCCTAATTTCTTAATTCGAAAATAATGCCTGTTAGAAGCACTACTTCCAAATTCATGAAATTATTTCGCGCATTATTGATACCAACAAACAATACAATACAAAGCTTAGGTAATCCAACTGTTACTTAAGCGGAAGTCCAAATAGTGAATATCATTACATAAATACACATTGTTGCCAACAAAGGCTAGAATATACATAATCCATAAATAGGCATAATGGGATTTGAAAATACATGTGTCCTGGAATGAAAGAAATATTCATGAGAGTCCCACATGTACCAACCTATCACATCAAAATAAGGAATGCTATGCCTATACAAAATAATACAATCAAAAGGGTATAATATCCATCAAAACGGTTGGGCTAGCACAGGACCCAACCTACAACTCCCACTCCCGATCAAGCATCCGAACGGGGACCTTACACATCTGAATATAATTCCCATAGCATGGGGTGAGAGGAACGTCCCAGTGAATGTAGTAAAACATGTAGTGTAGGGGGTTCAAGCAAATGGAATGCAGTAAGCAACATCATACATGAATCCATCAAGAGTACAATACATGAAAACCAGAAAACATGACTGTGATGTGTTTTACCCGATACTCGGGGTCTTTTCTCTAGTTGTGACTGTTATTGAGCGCTCGATCATGTGACCAAGGACTGTCGTACAGGGCCACCTATGATTAAGTTTTGTTATCAATCAAGAGTGTGATCACACACTCACTCTCATGTTATGATGTGCTTCTATAAATGATCCCCCTTCTTCCTTCCCATGCTTTATGTTTGATTTTGGTTGTTTGATGTAAATATGTTAATAGTTAGGTTGAGGTATGCTTGGTATGGCTTGGAACATTTTGCCCTAGATGGTGTTAGGGTTTTAGGGAAATGACTCTCAGGATGATAATGCTCATGCTCAAGTGGTTGCTGATGATTACTTATGTCCCTAACCCTAATCATGTTAAATAAGAATGTTTTGGGTCCTAAGACCTCATGTAAGTTGTTTTGGGTCTTTAGACCTCATGTTAAATAATAAGATTATTGGTCCCTGGACTTCAAGTCCCAAGACTTTGTCTTTGGTCCTTGGTCTTCATGTTTTAAAGAGGAAATTCATGTATGAATCTATCATGTTTAAGGGTAAGGTCTTATGGCCTTTAGGAACGATGGTTCCTGTTAGTCTGAGCTCAGTCTAGCCTCATGTAAAGTGGGAAGACCCCTTGGGTGTTGGGTAAAACACTTCAGAACTAACCTTGCATTCATTGCCTTTACGTATGCATTGTATTTCATTTGAGTTTCAATATAACTGTTGTATATCATTTGCTTGCTTTACCCACACATACATGCTTTATCACGCTCAGTGGGACGTTAGTCTCACCCCACTCTGTGGGAATTTACCTTCACATGTGCGGGGTCCTCGTTCTGAGCCATGAAGGACAGTGGGAGTTGTTGTGGGTCTCTGTGATGGCCCACACTTTTTGGGATGATAGTTGTTTGTTTTCATTTTTGTATAGGCATAGATTTGATTATTTTGATAGGATAGAGCTGTACATGTGGGGTCTTAGGGATTTATTTTATCTTCCAGGACATATGCATAGTGATATCCTATTGTGCCTATTGATTGAGTATTGTGTATTGAGCCATCAGTGGAAATTATGGTATTATTGTTATGATTATGCATTGTATTTCTTGCTTAAGTAAGTGTTGGATTATGTGAGAGTCGGATGTTGATGAGGGCGGGGAGTGATCGCTGGTGCAAAGAGGCACGGACAAGGAGTGACTCCTGGCAGGCTTCTAAGCTAAAAGGGACACATGGATGAACCGAGCCCACACCTGAATGAGAGGGATCCAGAGGCTGCGCATGTATGAGACTGTACAGTTGAGGATAGCTTAATGGAAATTGTTGGGGAGAACTATACCAACAAGATGCATTTTCTTTTCGGAAGCCCATAACATAAGAACTCCATAGTTAAGCGTGCTTGGCTTGGAGCAATTCTGGGATGAGTGACCTTCTGGGAAGTTTCCCGGAAAGTGTGCAAGTGAGGACAAAACATACTGGAAAGACTCGTGTTGGTTTGTTGGGATCCTTATCACTCCTGCAAGCGGCTTGAGGACGTTACAGATTACCTAAGCCGTACTATTGTGTATTGTATGCTGATACTATTAATGCACGAAATAATTTCACGGATTTGGAAATAGTGTTCCCAACATGCATTATTTCTAAATTAAGAAATTAGGACGTTACATTAGCATTCTCCAAGATGTATAAAAATTGATTATTAAAATTAATTAGTCATATATTATAAAGTAAAAAAATACAAATTGGTATTTATAAAAATATATTTTAATTTGTAATATTATATATATATCAATTTTAAAAACATGTACAAAATATATTAAATATTTTAATAAAATTAATATATAATTATACATGGTATTATTTAATAAATAATTATATATATAGTGTGGGTATGGGGCGAGTTGGGTATCATAGTGCCCGTGCTCGCGTCCGTCCCCAAGAAAAAATGTGGGCTATTCCCCATACCCGCGCCCATACCCGCTTTGCGGGTTTTTACCCTGCCATTGCGGGTAAATTTTGTGGGTACCCATAGGGCTTGGGGTCAATTGCCATCCCTAGAACTCATCTTGTTGACTAAATGGACCCGTCAAACGAGGTGAAACTGATCTTGCTTTTATTGCTTACATAAAATTACTTAATATACATTTTTTGAAGTATGAAGCTTTTAAAACTCAACTCACACTCTCCATTATCCCAAAGGATCATGATCATCTATAATAGTAAAATAACTACAGATAACCTCGGCCATTAAAAAAATTAGTTGTATATGTTAAAAGAAAAATAATAATAAAACGAAGAAAGGCTAGAATCGTCTAATTAAAGTTGCATCTCATGCAATTATTTTTAAAATTGTAAAGGATCCTGATCTTATCTTCAAGTATCCATACTTAATAGCTTTTGTCTTTCTCATTTATAACAATAAATATAGACTTCTTATTCATTTATGTTTTTGTTAAAAATATTACTTTTCTTCATGTTTCTTCTATTTAAATAGTTTTCCCTTGCAGTTCAGATTCAGAACTCATTTGGAGATTTGAAATGAAGAGTTGTATTTTATTTCTAGTTTTATTCATGGCTTTTCTGACAGGATGCTGCAAATTCTTGACCATAAAAAAAGAGTGGAGTAAGAGTATCCATCAGAAGCCATTATCGAGAGAAGAGGATTCAGAAGAAAAACGCTTTGGCAATTGGGCTAATCTTCCAGCTAATATCTCAGAGTTGATTCTGAGGCGCCTTTCTAGAGCAGATTTCTACCGATTTGGTGAGGTATGCACTTCTTGGAGGAAAGCTTTTATTGAATCCATTATTTACAAGAGCGCATCTCCTTTACTCTCTATGCCCCTGCTTCTCATCTATCAATCGAACATCTTAAATGATGTGAAAACTGGCCTTTTTAGCTTGAAAGAACAAAAAATGTATCATCCAAAGACACCACCTTTTAGTGGAAATGAGCATTGTCTTGGTTCGATTGAGGGCTGGTTGATCATGATTGATTTTACTCAAAAAAATTATCAAACTAAGAGTTTCTTTGCCTCTGCTGCCAATCACCAACCCTCTTCATTTTTCTTTTGGAACCCAATTTCAAATGCTAAAGTGATGCTTCCGTCAAAGTTAAGCATTCCCTATCTTGGGAAATGGTGTGAAATGTTTTGTAAAATGAAGGCCTCATCAAGACCGAATTGCCCAGATTGTCTAGTCGTGGGTTTGTTTTCTAATAGACACTTCATTGCCTTTTGTAGGCCTAATGATGAGTCATGGAGCATCATCTCAGTTGAGAATAAGGTCATAAATACAATTTTCTATGATATAGAACTACTTCATGGGAAGTGTTATGTTCTAACTGGATCAATAATCAATAGGGAAACCAAATCTTTATTGATTTATGATCTTAAAGATCCTAGTCCTTTGCAGAATAAAATCATTATGGTTAGGCCTCAACAACAATATAATTTTTCTATGAGGTTATCTACAGGGAGGTTACTAGGCTACATGAATTTTGATTTCTTCGAGAAAAACTTTTATTACCTGGCAAGTAATCCTGCATCTGGAGATTTATACATGATTTTTACAACAGTTGATATGGATATTTATCTTCAACACGAGGGTCAAAACAACAATCTAACGTTTGTTAGTCCTCCTGTAAAAGAAGAATTTGTTGTTTATCAGGTAGACCTGGGTAATCAACCTCAGCTTGTGGAGGTTCAAAGTTTGAGGGATGGTATATTGTTTCTCAGTCACAAAGGCAGTAAAATAGTTCCGAGCTCTAGCATTACTGGCCCTGAGGATTTGAGCAAAGGAAATACCATCTATTTTGTTCAAGCCTATCCATACAAGGAAAACCCCCCTCCTGGGAATAAGATTGTGAAATTTTGCATGACTGATATGGAAATCAGCCACATTCATATACCAGAATCAAAACCAGGTCTCAATCCTACTTACTTATGGTTCATGCCAACACTTTGGTAAACAAATTGTTGTTATTATGATATGGGTATACAATTGAAGTTGAATGACTAGTTGATGTTGAGTATAATTGTCAATTATACTTGTACTATTTGAATGTAAAATGTTAAGTCATATATAATAAAGATGCCCTATTAAACCATAATTTTGTTATTTAAGGAGAATATATCCACGTACAAATCATGCTAAGTGGACCATAAACTTAAGAGAAAAGTTTACATAGAAAAGTAAAACATATGTAGGGGAGAAGTTTGAAATATCAGTTTAAAAATGTGCAACTATATGGCGGATACATGTAAATGAACACATCTCAAATTCAATCCCATGTGTAAAACTAAACCTAACCATAATGTTTATTGAAGGTTGAGGAGATGAGGTTTCAATTGCTAAAGTGTCATTTTGATTAAATTCAAGAAAAAAATTTCTCAATATTTTCTACCTTTTTCAATCTCTAAAAAAACCATAAATAAAATATTTTTCTTGATAAGTGGAAATTTTAGGTAGAGACGATTGAAATTCGTGAATAGGAATCTATTAAGCATAAATACAACAATGTTTCTAGCCTAAATATTTCAAAATATTAATTGGTTTATAGAAATTATAGAAGATAAATGTCACATGGGGAAGATAAGGCATCCTTACAAGAAAAAACCACCTATATGCTAAGAGATTGAGTTACGTAACAAGGCATGCTAATCTCTTAGCATGTTTATGAAAGCAACAAATCTAAAAAGACCATGAGCAGAACACCATAGACAAGCTAAAAGACCCTTGTCCCAAATGTTGTCTAGAAAAAAAATCATTGAAAATTAAGCATTCCTTCATAGAAAAAAAAATTGTAGCAAAGACAGAGCATGATAGCAAAAAGCTAAGGACACACCTACATCAATAGGACAAAGGGGCGTTGAGTGGGACTATGACCAGAGCAAGGGCCAGGAAAATCAAAGAAGGACTATACAAACTATTGTCCTACATTTTAAGGATGTTGACCTTAAGAAGTACACTAGTGACCTCAGTGAAGGGCACGTGACCCGTTGCACCATTATAGACTAGGATTTATAGTATTTGGGGTCATGGCCTTAGATCCTTTCTGATAGTTTTATAGTTTTATTTTGATTTGTATTTTCCTTGTAAGTAGGTGCTACTTTTAGGACTTACGAGTCTTGGTTTATGTATTCTAAACCCATCTAGTATTGTTTTTATTTTCCCTTGATTTTCTTTTCATTTTAGCTGCTCCATCATCTATAAAAGGGGAAGGCCTCATTCATGTATCTTTTTACCTTGAATTTTAAGTAAAAGCTTATGCTTGTTGCTCTTTGTGAGTTGAGAAGGGTTGATGGTGCTTGTTTAAACCATTGTGAGACTTATCCAGCTACAAAAGTTGGTGGCGTTTTTGCCCTGAGACTTATTACCCGAGGGGTTTCCTCAACTTGTGGCGTCTTTACCATTTCTTTCTCCTTCCATTTTTTCCTTTTTATTCTCTTTGTTCTTATGAAGTCTGAATTTCCTTACCTTAATTCCATGGTTTTATGTGCTAATTATATGTGTTTGGATTCCAATTCTAGATCTATAACAATGTTTCTATCAATTGGTATTAAGAGCTTTGTTGAATTGGAGTTCTTGGGAGCTTGGGAGAAACTTTTTTTTGCACACAAGGGGCTACAGTAAGTGCTTATTTTTATGCCAATTTTCCATGTATTTCATCTAATTTTCTCTATAGTTTTCAAGGCTGTGATTGTTCTTGATCCCAAGGTGCTTTTCTAATGATCTTTCAGCAATTGTTTGCCTATTTGTGCTTGATTTTATGATGTTGGAGGGGCTGTGTAACGTCCTAATTCCTGAATTCAAGAATAATGCCCGTTGGAAGCAAAATTCCCAAATTCCTGAAATTATTTTGCGCCATTATCGATATCGCCACATACATAATTCAAACAACGCTTAGGCAACTCAATGTTACTTAATTAAGCTTTACACATATGCATGACCGAATCACTGTATATAAATGCCATCAATGGCTTAAACTAACAATGAAAAATATACATAATCAAAACTAGGATACCATCATACATGATCTCTAAAAAAAAGAAGGACTCGAAGGCTACACATGTACAACTAAATGCCACAAAAGAATAAAAGGCCAAAGTAGTTAATGTATCAAGTCATGAGGTACTAAATACAAGAAAATGGAATATAATCTCCCCAAGAATCAACATCCTCAGTGTCCAGCCTGAGGGAAACCCTGTGCATCTAAATAAAAGTCATAAAACATGTGATGAGACTAGTGTCTCAGTGAGTATAACCATATAAAGAAGCAGTGTAGGAAGGCCAAGCATATGATATGAAACAAACACAATACAATCTCATCAAAACAAAACTACACATGACCTGCTTTTAACCAGACAAAAAGTTCTTTCACTCTAAGGCTAGACCTGAGTTCAAACTACAAGGAACGTCTTCCTTAGGTATTAAACATCGCCATTAATCTGGTCCGAAGTCAAGTTTTAATATAAGATTAACTGGGCTGAAGCCATTATTCACTGTATGGGCCGAATCCCAACTTATTTTCATTTTGTTCTGGACCGATGTCAAACTTGATTATCTTAGGGTTTGCTGGGCTGAGGCCAAATTCATTTTTCATGATAACTAGGGTTGAACCCAAAAGCATTTAACACTTACATGGCTATTAAAGTTGGGATTTAACACTTAAAGTTGGGATTTAACACTTACATGTCTTCAGATAAGTACTTCAAATAATACTTCTTAAGGGTGTAGAATTTCAGAATGTCACAAAGAAAGAAAAATAGGGGAGTTTGGATTGTTGTTCAGGAACAGAATTTTGCAAACAAGGAAGTAAGAGTAAAACAATGTAAGAAAACAGATTGGTTCTCTTGTTCATTCACAATTGGATCCTTCATCAGTTAATATACACCGACCTCAAATTCTTAAACAAATTCGAATTAACCAAACATGCGTCAATTAATACATCAATTATCTCACTCAAGAACTAAGCGAACTAGTGTGAGATTTCTAATCCTTTACCTCCTAAATTAAGCAAACAATAGGTTTTCCAGAATTAAGCAAACTAAACAAGAATTCAAAGTGAAGAACATAAATGAATTATCAACAAGCGTTCAAATTAAATGCAAGATTCAAAACAAGAATTCTAAAGGAGAAGGTGAAATTGAATCTGTTGCAGAAATTTAAATCCGAATTTGAATTGAAATAAACCTCAAAATCCAATGTAAAATCACTCAAGAATCAATCCTTAGTAGTTGTGGAGATCTTGGCAAGCGTACCAATATCACAACAGTATAATAGTAAGAAAAAAGGATTGTCGTATCCCCAGGGAATGATACAAAGTAAATTCTAGTGATCACACCTATTGAGTAAGGGGAGATTTGAATATTTGTTTATGAAGATTGCAATAGTAAAATAAAAAATAAGAGATAAGAGAGAGAGAATATGGATAAGACTGAGCAAATTAAAGAAACTAGGATTGAACTTCGTCTATCGCACCCCTCTTGTATTTGGAACCCAATGATATTTAGGAATTTATAATAATAATATTGAAGCAGTAATAAATGTTATTTCATAAAGGTCTTCACAACTATGAAATACTCAGAAACAATTTACGTTGGTCTCCACAGTCATAAATTGCCCCAATTTGAAGATCAGTTGTTAAAGCTATCAATTCATCCTGGTCTCCATAGTGACAAATTGAGTGTTTTCACCAATCAGATTTAGAAAACTGTTTCTCATCACATTTAAAAAATTGCATCATAACTCCGATACAAGGACGGAAGCTAAGCATTAAGAATAGAATAAAAACACCAATATTATAAAAACAGGGATTCCTAAATAACAAAGAAGATCCAAAATACAATTGGGGATTGAATCGACTACATTCAATCTTAAAGGAGAGTTTAGCTACTCATGGTAGCCATTACAAACCAATAGAGAGACTGTCACACTTTTCTCTAGCTCCAAATCTTCTCAACGACTCTGTACGTCTCTGTCTATCGTCTCAATCCCTAAAAGTGCCTTTATAAAATGTTCCGATGGGCTTTTGAGACTCTAATTCAGCCCATTAAAAATTAGGTTATGTTTCCTGCGCTCTACCTGTACTCAGCACAGGTGAAGCGCAGGAAACAGAAACTGGAATGTTATTTCTGCGCTCCACTTGCGCTCAACACAGGTGGAGCGCAGGAAACAACTTCTTTCATTCGTGAATTGTTCTCTTTTGAAGCTTGTTCCATGTTGTTCCTATCCTTGTTTGCTGCTCTCTTGATGCTTTATTTGTAACTTTTCTTTTTACCTGCAAAATCAGCAGATTTTTTATCAAAATAGCATCAAATTCAAATTTGACTTAAATAAATACAAGAATTGCATTTTAAGCCAAAAAGGGATAAATTGTGGTATAAATTCAACATTTTGCCCTCAATAAGTGTTGCAATTATATAGGAATTTTATGAAAATTTAACACTTATCAAATTCCCCCCAACTTAGCTTCTTGCTTGTCCTCAAGCAAGAGAATCTCCTACATACAATTGACTTCAATCCCCAGTTATGGTCCTGACTAATAAGGAAACATATTCAGTATCTCTTACTAGACAGCTGTCACCTTCCAAATTTCAGATTAATAATCAGAACCAAGTGGTGACTCCAATCCTCAATCAGAACAAGATAAAGATGCATTCAAATTTTTCAGAAGCAGTAATCAAAACAATAAGTGATAAATCAAGGAATTCCTCTCATTCTCACGGGTGAGTGTTTCCCTCAAATTTTTCACTGCAGTTGAACAACTAAAATTGTTAGTCGCTTCCAATTAATAATCATGACATGGTCGACATGGATTAAAAAGTCTTTCTCCGGTTGTAATGAGGCTAGGCTATCAAGAATTCATGGTTTTATTTGGATAATTCAAAATACACAGCTTTAAGAAAAGAGAGCATATCTACAATTTAAACCATTGTTCTGAGTCACTCTCAATTCACCATATCATTCTTGATTTTGATCATTTATACACAATCGGCCTCTTTTTTGGCAATTCACTCCCTTTTATTGAACTTTAAATATAAACATACACTTTTTTTTTTGTAGGGAATGAATTCCAATACTCAGTGTGCCCTTTCTGTTGCAATTTCAATTCTGCCAACTCAAACCCATTCTTATTAAATAAATTGCACCTATGCTCTCTATCCCTAAGTGTGTAGGGACATGATATAATCATTTACAAGGCTGGGGTGCATCAAGAAAATAAAATTTAGGCTCTAATGGGCTATCAAAAATAGGAAAAATTATTCACAGGATGACTATTTGGCACTGAGTAATTTATATATTCACAAGATGCCTTAATCACTTCAATGTTTTTCATATGCGGAATAAAATCCAGAAACTCAAGCAATAGGAGTTGACAAGCAACGGTGAAAACTCTCAAAGTGTTTAGTCTCACAAACTCACCGGCTTATGGCTATTTCCTTGATAAAATCACTATTGAAATTAATCAACTACCTTGATACTTTTTCCTGCACAATATCCTAATCCTAACTGATTATGGATTCAACCACTAAAGTCCTTTTTCTCTCCTAATTCAGTAAGTTAGGCTGCCTCATTTTTAGGATTTTGAAATTGAATTCCTTAAATCCTAATTCCTAAATCCTAAAAAAATGAAATACAAAACAAAAATCCTAATTAATAAGAAAAAATAATGAGTATACTATCAAATTAGTCCATGAGAGATTCCTGATCGTGCAATTTAGTCCCTGAGAGAGCCAAAATTCTAAAATGGTCCCTGAGAGATTGCTTTGTCATGCAAAATAGTCCGAAAGGTCATTTTCACGGACTAATTTGCATGATTTTTTAATGTCTCATGGACTAATTTGCTTGTTTTTGCTTATTTTTCAGGGACCATTTTGCACGACAAGGACCATTTTGCATGACAGAGCAATCTCTCAGAGACCATTTTGGAATTTTGGCTCTCTCAGGGACTAAACTGCATGATTAGGAATTTCTCATGGACTAATTTGGTAGTATACTAAAAATAATCATAAAAATCCATACTGCATAGAAATAATGTGTCAATAATGTATCAGATACAATACAGATCAACTGAAAAGAAAAGAAATGAAAATAAAAGAAAAAGAGATGAAAAAAATGAAAAGGAAAAAGAAAAGAAAAACACCGAATGAATCCTCATCCTCCTCTGCGTCAGGTAAGTCCTCGTCCTGCTCTCCAGCTGCAGCTGCTCCACCCCCTCCCGGGACAACAGGCCTGTCCCCAGGCCACTGTAAATACTCTTGAAACTAATCAGGTGGCATGACGGGGAAGGGTCCTAGCAAGTTGTGGTACAAAATCTGCTGCATGTACAGCATCCCGCAATGACTAGCTATGGCCTGACGACATAGGTGCTTTTTCCAAAGGTGCTGAGGAATGCCAGCTGGTGGTGGCTGCAATGGTGGTTGATGAGGTGGCTGCTGAGGCTGTGGTAGTGGGTCCAACTCCTCCTCTGGTATGCAGTTGGCCTCAATGTACCCTTTGGACATAGGAGTCTTGATAGGAGCAGTGGGATGTACAACAATCCCCTGAGATCGGCACAAGGCAGTAATAAGTGCAGGGAATCCTATACTGATCCTGGAGCGTGCACTGCGACGCTCCACAACAATCACCGTGAGAGATATCTTGTGAGATATAACCCTGGCATTGTCAATATCCTACTTAGTCAAAACACAATATATAAAATGGGTCGTCTCAACGGCCTCTTACATAGGATCTCCTCTCAACACGACTTCCAGGCTCGCCTATGGCGTTGGCGTAGAACTCTCGGACCGGCTCCGGGTCAAAATTCCTGTCAGGCCCAGCTACTCGCCTCCAGCGCCTCCTGGTGATCTCCATGTTGAATTCGTCAAACTCCCTAGGTTGGAGTGAAACTGGCCTCTCCTTAATGAAATTACAGTTCAAGAGAGAACTGTGTGCCTCAACAGCTTTGGAACTCCTAAACTTCATTGTATCATAGTTAGGCTCATCATGTTCCCGCTTTCCTCCTTTGCCTCTCCTGGAACTGGAAGCACCAACAGTGTTGGTGATCTTGGTGCGGGCTATCAGCACAAATTTAATATAACTAGAATCAATCCAATGCATATGAACATAATTGTTATCATCCCAAAGCTTAGTATAAACATGAAATGCATGCATAATTCATGAAAACAATTGTCATGGGAACCAACTCAACAGAGCAATAATTTATCATGCATTGGCAAGCTCAATCAACAATATTTTTCAATTAAAAAGGGTTGTTCATTGATTAATTCAAATTCCATGAAATGGTTAGTGTAAAAATTTTTTAAAAAATAAAGCACTAACACTTTCAATCATAACAACTTATAAGAATCAATGAATACACCAACAATCACCAATTTGCTTGATCAATCACAACCACCATTTTACTAAATGCCAAACTATCAACAATTTTAAGAGCATGAAAGACTATAAGCCAAGTGATCAACTAAAGCATGTCCCTTGATGGAACCAACAAACTCAAAACAGGGCATTCAATTGGTAATTGGCATTAAGCTCAGATAACAAATATATTCACACATGAAAAAATGCAAAATTATTCATGTAATGGTTAGTGTGGAATTTTTGAACAAAAACAGAGCATTAATGTCACTAACCAAAATAACTTACAAAACTTACTGAGCATATTAAAAATCAGCCATTGTACCACTTAACCACAACCAGCATATTACACAAATGCTTCATTGACAGATAATCCTAAAACATGTAATTCTATGAGCCTAAGTTGACTACCCTAAGGTTCTATCAAATCAAACAGAAAACAAAGTAAACAAGGATTTTAATTGGTAAAAATAACTTAAAAACATGAAAGCATACCTTAGAACTCTAAAGATTCAAGATTGAAGGAGGTTTGTGAGTGGAAAAAGTGAGAGGAAGAAAGTAAAACTAAGAGCAATGGCACAAGGGAAAACAAGGGAGAAAGAAATGAATGACTTTCACCTGTTTTCAGTTTAATTTAAGCAAAGGTGCGTACCTGCGCTCAGCGCGAGTGGAGCGCAGGTGTCAGTTTAAAATTTCCATGCCGCTGCGCTGAGCGCAGGTGAAGCACAGAAAACAGAGTGAAATTTTGCATTTTTTCAGTCAAGTTTTCTCCTACTTCCTACTGATAAAAATTTTATTTTGTTTTTCCATAAACTTATTCCAACAATTCTTGAAATTTCCTAAATCCTACTTAAATTAAAATTCCTAACTAACACATAGTATATACAAATCACACAAAAATTCAAAAACAAAACTGTAAAAATTGATAACTAAAACATTGGGTTGCCTCCCAGGAAGCGCTCGTTTAACGTCATATAGCTTGACGCCTGTTTTACTCAAGGAGGTTTTATCTGGAAGATGGTGGCGGATTCTGGTGTTCCACTGGCTGATATCCATCCTCCACACCACCCTTTTGTTTTGTCATCAGCTTCTTCATTCCCTTCATCATCAGATGATGTTGATCTTTTTCTTTTCTTGAAACGGAATTCCACCATGGGTTCCTGTAGCTGCTTCTTCCTTCTTGTAGGTTTCCTCTGAAGATTTTTTAGGGCTTTCTTCTCTTGATACTTTGGAACAGTTTGGCAGTCAGTTCCTCTTCTTTTTACTCTTTGCAGTTGTGGTTCAAAATGAGCGCGATAGATCCCATCAGTAGGATCTAATTCCAGTTTATCTGGTGGTTCAAATTGTTGGGAAATTCCTCTATCCAGATGGAAGACAATACTCTAATCTTGAGAGCTAAGTTTGAACCTTCCTATCAACATCGATGATCATCTTGGCAGCTTTCATAAAGGGTCTTCTCAGAATTAAGGGGAGATCAGTATCGTCCTCCATATCCATAACCACAAAATCTGCAACATATACAACTTGTCCACTCTTAAAGACAAATCTTCAATTATCCCATAAGGATATGCTGTGGACTTGTTTGCAAGTAGCAGGGCTACATTTGCAGGTTTGTCTTTTAAATCACTAGTCTTTTGAACAATGATAAAGGCATCAGATTGATGCTAGCCCAAAGGTCTAGCAACGCCTTTGTGACTGGTATAGTACCAACAGTGACTGGTACAGTGAATCTGCCTGGATCTAATGACTTCTCTGATTTATAAATCCCGTCTGACTTTTCTACTTCCTCAACTTCCTGTTGATCTGTACTTGATTGGACACATTTTTCCACAATATCCTCTCCTAGCAGCTCATCTTCATATTTCAAGTCATCCTCCAAATCACTTCCCTCTGATGTGTTACTATGTGTAGTAACTGCATTGCATTGCTCCTTGGGATTTGTTTGGGTGTTAGCAATAAATTGTCCCTTATTGTGCTCTGCTATGTCCTTTGTTAACTGGCCAACTTGTGTCTCTACAAGTTTGAGGGTTGCATCTGTATTCTTCTTATAGGCTTCAAAAGATTGTACAAGAGCATCAATTTTCTCATCCAGTTTTGACAACCTGTCATTTACTGGAGTGTAGCTTTTTTGTTGTTGCTGCTGATAAGGAGTTTGCCTATTGGAAACCCCTGCATCCCGTCTCCATCCAGAATTTTTGTTTTGACTATTTCTCCAACCTTGTGAATAATTGTTTGAATATTGGTTATTGGAGAAATTGCCTGACCTTCCTTGATTGCCCATATAATTGACTTGCTCTTCCTGAATGTCTTGATAAGAGAAATGACCATTAGGATGGTCACCACCGCAAAAATCACAAGTCAATTGTGGGGATGAGCTTGGATGAGATTGTACTGCTTGCAACTGCTGAGGGAGATTAGCCATCTGCTTGGTAGAAGCCTCTAACTGTTGGGAAAGGAGCTTATTTTGAGCTAAAAGTGCATCAGTACTGTTTAGCTCTAACACCCCCTTCTTCTGAACTGGTTGCCTCCCATGCTGAGCTTGTTGATCATTTAGGGCAAAGTTGTCAATAATTTTGGTGGCATGCTCTGCATCCACTGACATAATTGTGTCTCCTGCTGCAACATCTATGATCATCTTGGTGTCAGGTCTGAGTCCATTGCAAAAGATGTTCAGTTGTGCAATATCCTCCAGACCGTGGTTGGGTCACTTTCTCAACAAGGATTTGAATCTCTCCTAGGCTTCACATAATGGTTCATCTGCTCCCTGCCTAAATGTGGAGATATCTGACTTAGCCTTGATATAGCGAAATGGTGGAAAGAATCTTTTCAAGAACTTCTCTTCCAAAACGCTCCAACTAGTCAGACTTTGATTGGGATGTGATTTCAACCATTCCTTAGCTTTACTTATCAAAGAGAAAGGGAGTAAGCGTAAGTAAATAGATTCAAGCTCACCTTCCTCAAAACCCATGGTACCAATCAATTCATAAAAAGTAGAAAGATGAGTATGTGGATCCTCATGATCTAGTCCTGTGAATTGATGGGCGCTAATTAGACTAAGGAATGCTGGCTTCATCTCCAAAGATTTTGCAGTATCGGGTACGACTATGCTTGAGAAATAGTGTGGCCCTTGTTGCATGACATAATCTCCTAAGACTCTTCTTGGTGGGGTTGGATGATGACAACCAGTCAGTGGACCTCTAAACTGACAGCTGATGGCTAGGGTCAACATTGGAGCTGCTTGAAATGTTTGGAGCTGAACCAAGCATGAGTCTTCCTTCATGAGGGTCAACCCTTGGTCAACCCTTGACCATTGACCAAGAAGCCAAAGTCAACAAACAAGACTCAACTTAATTAGGAATCAATGTAATTAGGACTTTATGATGTAATTAGCTTTATGATGTAATTAGGACATATTAGTCTTTTTCTTAATTAGGGGCGCCCATATACTTGGGTTTTATTGGTTAATAGGATACCTTGCTACAAGGTTTAGGAGGTCATGGGATCTAATCCCACCTAAGATAGAAAATTACCTCATCTTGGGTTTCCTTGTTAAAAGGGGCGCTATTTTTGAGGTTTATTGGCTTAATGCTTAGCTTAGCCATAAGCCATTAGGGGCATGGGTTCAAATCCCACTTGGGATGGGATTTCCCTCATCTTTTATTATTTTCCCCTTTTCCCTCATGTAGTGGCCGCCCCCTCTCACCCCCACTCCTATATAAAGGAGCCTCCTCTCTTGTAATTAACACAATTGAATTTTGAAGTAAAGGCATTATGCCAAATTTTCTCCTCCCTTTGTGAGTTGAGTGAGGCTTGGTGGTTGTTGCCCAAACCATACTGAGACTTATCTAATTCTCCTGAATTAGTGGCGTCTGGCACTGGACTTATCTGCTGCAAGTGGACTCTTGCTTCAGTGGCGTCCTTCCCATTTCTTCCTCTCCACTTTTTCTTTCATTTTCTCTCATTTTCTTTCATTTTCTCGCCCAAAATAGCTGCTGCCCTACACCTATTTTGCGCCTTTTATTGCTTGTTTTTCAATTCTAATCGGTGGTTTTTGCTCAATTCTAGATCCTACACCTATCCGGCTATCAATTGGTCATCAGAGCTTGTTGAATTTGAGCAAATTTGGAGCAAATTGGGGCTGTTTGGGCGCGCAAAACTGCACCTATTTTGTGCAGAATTTTCATCATTTTTGTGTAATTCCATCCCTCTTTTCAATTGTAATTTGGACTTGGACTGTTTCCCGGGCCCGAGATGCCTTTCTGCTGCTATCAGCACTTGTCTGTCTTGATTGAATTGGTTGATTTCTTGCTAGTTTGGGGGCTGTTTTGGGCCGCTAATTCCCACCCCCTAGGTGTTTGTTTAAATGCCTCTTTAATTGCTCATACTTGTTCTTGAGTAATTCTTTCAAATTGCTTGATATAACTGCTTGTTTGTGGTGAAGTGTGGTAAGAGGAGGCATTGTTGTCTTCATTTTTCCAAAGATCGTTCACCTACATTTCTCCCCTTCACCATTAATTGTCATCCCCCATATTCATCTCTTTACTTTCCGCTTTTAATTTTCCGCAATTTAATTTCCGCTTCTCCCCATCCTTTTAATTTATGCTCTCCCCTTTACATTCTGCCATTTACATTTCTGCTCTCCCCATCCTTTTAATTTCCGCTTCCCCATTTACTTTCAGTCATTTATTTTCAATCCTCCCCATCCTCTTAATTTCCGCTTCCCCTTTACATTTCTGCTCTCCCCATCCTTTTACTTTCTGCCATCCCCTTCTACTTTCTGCCATTTACATTTCTGTCCTCCCCATCCTTTGAATTTCAGTTTCCCCCTTTAATTTCTTGCCATTTATTTTGCGCAATTTTTCCTTCTTTTTTTTGCCATTTTATGCGCATTTTTGGGCTCTTGTGTTGTTCAATTTCCTACTCTTGTTATGTCTGTTTGATTGGCATTCTGATTGCAAATTTGGATTGACTGCTATCTCTACCTTGGACTTTCCCTGTTTGATTGTGCAAAACGCTCACCTATAGGATCTTTTTTGGTTCATAGTATTGGAAGAAGATCAACAAATTCTAATTGTTGATTTTCCTTCAAATTTTAATTCCAATCTTAAAATTGAACCAAGCGCGTTTCTGTGACCATACCGGTTTTGTATAATCAACAAGGAAGTGCTAAGCAATTTTTTTGGCCATTTTTGAAATCAAGTTGCCATTACGTTTTTACAGTTTTTAGAAATCAGTTTATTCATTATTTTTGCTTTTCTGGGCCACTTGGACCAGTTTACTGTCAGAAAATTCCAAAAATATTACAGTAGGTACAGTTAATTTTCTTTTCATTGTGTACAAATTTCTGTAATTTTCTGTTGGGGAAAAAGACAAAAAAAGAAAGAAAAGGCAAGAAAAATACAAAAGGTACGTACGTGCCAAAAATACAAAAAGAGGTGTAAAAAGCAAAAAAGGGTGCAAAAGTCAACAACAAGGAAGAAAAAGTCAAAAGACACCCAAAAAGAGTCAAAAATTCAAAAAAATTCAAAAAAATAGAAAAACAAAAACAAAGAAGTATCCCAACAAGACAGTAACAGTTTTACTGTAATTTTCTGTTTCATTTCCCTGTATACCGTAATTGAGTTGTATTTGCTGTTTTTTCTTAAAAACGACAATTTTGGCAACTCTTTTTCAAAAATCACCAAAAACAATTCTCTTTGCAATTTCTTCCGTCTTGTCTTGTTTTGTTGTCTGCTCTTGTGTATAAGCTTGTTTGAGTGCCAGCTTTTCTTGTTTGTCATATCAATTCTTTTGTTTTGTCTTAGGATTTTTTCCAATCTTCTTCCAGTAGGTATTTTCTTTGTTAGTGCGCTTCTATTTGGGTAAGGGTTAAGACTTAGACTCACGTTGGTCTTTGCAACTTCTAATCAACCTCCAACCGAGTAGAAGAGGCAAGAGAGTTTTCATTATAGAAAAAGCCTAAAAAGAGTGACATACACGAGTGTTAACATTCCATCGAGTGTAAACACTTAGTGAGTGGAAAGGTCCAAATTCTTGAAAATCAAAAATTTTTTTTAACAATGGGTAGTAGGAACTCACCACCTCCTTCACCTAGAACTTTGAGGTATAGGGCCGAGTTGCAACATGCAATTCAAGACATGGCCAGAATGATGAGGCATGAGATGAATGAACTTAGGAAAGAACTAAGTGGGAATAGGAGGGACAGAAGGCATTCTTCTCGAGAAGGAGGAAGTGAGGATAGGTATAGTGTGGTTAGGAGTGAAGATAGGTACCATGCTGAGAGTAGTGAGGGAGAGAGACACTCTAGCCATACCTATAGGAGAAGGGAAAGGGAAAGAGAGCATAAAAGGCCTAGGAGGCGTGAGGAACCTAGAGGGTTTAGAGAAGACTACTATGAGGAAATCCCTAGGAGAGAAAGAGAGGAGTATTATGAAGAAAATCCTAGGATGCATAGGAGAGAGCATAGGAGAGAAGAAGAGCCTAGAAGGGAACAAGGTTTTAGAGGGGTAAAAATAGAAGTCCCAACCTTTAATGGTAGAAATGATGTAGAACAATACTTAGAATGGGAACTTAAAATTGAACAAATTTTTAGTTGCCATAGGTATAGGGAAGAGGAAAAGGTTAAAATTGCCTCTCTAGAATTCAAGAACTACGCCTTAGTTTGGTGGCATCAGCTTCAGGCTGAAAGAAGAAGGTGCAATGTTCCTTTGGTTTCCTCTTGGGAGGAAATGAAGTCCATCATGAGAAAGAGGTTCATACCTCAACATTACACTAGGGAGTTGCACATCAAACTCCAAACTCTTAAGCAAGGATCTAAGAATGTAGATGAGTACTTTAAGGAAATGGAACTTGCTTTAATTAGGGCCAACATAGTTGAGGATAGTGAAGCAACTATGGCTAGGTTTATCAATGGACTTAATTTCGACATAAGGGACATAGTGGAATTGCATCCTTATGTAGAAATGGAGGACTTGGTACACCAAGACATTAAAATTGAAACTCAACTAAAAAGAAAGGGTAGCTATAAAAGAGGAAATACTAGTTTTACAACTAGGAACAAGGAAACCCTAAAAGAAGATAAGGGAAATAGCCAAGAGAAGGAGGAACCTAAGGTTCCTAGGGTTACTTCTAACCCCACTCCTTCTACTAAAAAGGAAGATCCCTCTACCTCCACAAGAAACATCAAATGTTTCAAGTGTGATGGCAAGGGACACATAGCTTCCCAATGCCCAAATAGGAGGGCAATGTTGATTAAAGAGAATGGAGAGTACACTAGTGCAAGTGAGAATGAACAAAGTGAGGATGAGGAAAAAAAAACTAGTGAAGAAGAGAATGAAATTAAGAAAGAAGTATATAGGACCGAGGGTAAACTTTGCATGGTGAGAAGGTCCCTAGGAAATCAAATATCTTTTAAACATGATGGAGCTAAAATTACTTTGATGCCAATGTCAATCCAAGAAATATGTGAGGATCAAGCTCACATGAAGAGATAGATAGAACTTGAGAAAATTAAGAGACTTAAGATAGAAGATGAGGATAGAAAGATAAAGAAAGAAGAAACATCAAGAGTAATGATAGAAAAGGTGAAAACCAAAGAGAGACAAAAAAATAAAAGGGAAGTCATGTTATTACTTCATCAATTCAAAACTGCTGATCTTAATTGTTTTGAAGGAGATCAAGAAAGGGAGCTGCTGATTAAGGAAGGAGGGCGTATCAACACTACAAGGGAGTTTCCTCTAACCTTTTCTCCTATTTCTTCTTCTTCTTCTTCCACTTCCCTTATTTCTTCCACCACTCTTTCTTTCACCAAAACTCCCTACATGATTCCCAAGTACTATTGTTATGAGCATTAGAGGATACATACTTGGGAATAATGAGTCTTGTTTTCTATGTTGACTAGGTGCGCAAGGATGTCCATTGTTGAAAACCTAGCAAGGATTCACTAATCCTAAAGGGAAGCCGCCACTTTCTCCTCTTTGTCATCCATTCTTTTATTCCTCTCCTACCACTTATATTCTTCTCATTTTTCAGATTTGAGGACAAATGCTTTTCAAGGGGGAGGGGATGATGACAACCAGTCAGTGGACCTCTAAACTGACAGCTGATGGCTAGGGTCAACATTGGAGCTGCTTGAAATGTTTGGATCTGTGGGTCAACCCTTGGTCATCCTTGACCATTGACCAAGAAGCCAAAGTCAACAAACAAGACTCAACTTAATTAGGAATCAATGTAATTAGGACTTTATGATGTAATTAGCTTTATGATGTAATTAGGACATATTAGTCTTTTTCTTAATTAGGGGCGCCCATATACTTGGGTTTTATTGGTTAATAGGATACCTTGCTACAAGGTTTAGGAGGTCATGGGATCTAATCCCACCTAAGATAGAAAATTACCTCATCTTGGGTTTCCTTGTTAAAAGGGGCGCTATTTTTGAGGTTTATTGGCTTAATGCTTAGCTTAGCCATAAGCCATTAGGGGCATGGGTTCAAATCCCACTTGGGATGGGATTTCCCTCATCTTTTATTATTTTCCCCTTTTCCCTCATGTAGTGGCCGCCCCCTCTCACCCCCACTCCTATATAAAGGAGCCTCCTATCTTGTAATTAACACAATTGAATTTTGAAGTAAAGGCATTATGCCAAATTTTCTCCTCCCTTTGTGAGTTGAGTGAGGCTTGGTGGTTGTTGCTCAAACCATACTGAGACTTATCTAATTCTCCTGAATTAGTGGCGTCTGGCACTGGACTTATCTGCTGCAAGTGGACTCTTGCTTCAGTGGCGTCCTTCCCATTTCTTCCTCTCCACTTTTTCTTTCATTTTCTCTCATTTTCTTTCATTTTCTCGCCCAAAATAGCTGCTGCCCTGCACCTATTTTGCGCCTTTTATTGCTTGTTTTTCAATTCTAATCGGTGGTTTTTGCTCAATTCTAGATCCTACACCTATCTGGCTATCATTGGAGGTCTTTCTTCAGCCATCTCTTCACTCTTTACTTCACTAGAGAGAGTGATAAAATTGTCTCCTTGATTTCTTATTTGTCTTCTCCTATTTTTACTCCTGTCCCTTCTAGATGTCCTTTCTATCTCAGGATCAAATACCAATTGTTTTTGAGACACCTGTCCTTGTTGAAATTCTGGCAAGCGTACCCAAATCACAACAGTATAATAGTAAGTAAAAGGGGTTTGTCGAATCCACAGGGAATGATTCAATTGTAAATCCTAGTGGTCACTCTTATCAAGTGAAAGAAGATTGTTATTTGTGTAGATTGCAATAGTAAATAAAGAAAACAGTAAGTTGAGATGAGGTTGAGCAAATTACTAGAACTAGGATTGAACTTTGTCTATCGCACCCTTCTTGTATTTGGAAACCAATGAAATCTAAGAATTTATAATTATAATTATTGAAGCCCAAATAAATATCATTCATAAAGATTCCTCAACTATGAAATCCTTAGAACTAACTCCCTAAACCCCAAATCCTTGGCGATTTAAAAAATTAATCCTAGCATTAAGATCAGTTGTTAACAGCAATCCATAAATTAAACCATATTCCTAGGCATTTAACCTACAGAGTGATCTTACCCAAATCAAAATTCAAGATCCCTATTCCTAGGCTCCCAAGAACTCGCTCCTAATTTTACAAAACCACCTTCCAGTGCGCCCCAAAAAACCATATCATAACTCCGGCACAAAGGCGGAAGCTAAGAATTAAGAATAGAGTAAAAACACCAATATATTATAAAAATAGGGATTCATAGATAACAAAGAGAATCCAAATACAATAGGGGTTTGAATCGACTACATTCTATCCTATGGGAGAGTTTAGTTACTCATGGTAGCCATTACAAACCAATAGAGAAACTGTCACACTTTTCTCTAGCTCCAGATTTGCTCCACCGTCTCCTCCCTTTGATCTATGCAAAAGGTCCTTTAAATAGAACTTTGGAAAGCCTGTTGAGATCTTGCTTTGTTCTTTTGGAAATCAGAATCCCGTGCTCCTGCGCTTCAACCTGCGCTCAGCGCAAATGAAGCGCAGGAAACAGAGAGGAATTTAATTCCTGCGCTCCACTTGCGCTTTGTGAGAGCCGGAGGCTGATGAGGGCGGGGAGTGATCGTCGGTGCAAAGAGGCACGGACAAGGAGCGGCTCCTGGCAGGCTTCTAAGCAAAGGGACACATGGATGAACCGAGCCCATATCCGAATGAGAGGGATCCATAAGCTGTGCAGGTATGGGACTGTACAGTTGAGGATAGCTTAAAGGAATTTGTTGTGGAGAACTATACCAACAAGGTGCATCTTCTTTTCGGAAGCCCATAACATAAGAACTCCATAGTTAAGCGTGCTTGGCTTGGAACAATTCTGGGATGAGTGACCTTCTGGGAAGTTTCCCGGAAAGTGTGCAAGTGAGGACAACACATACTGAAAAGACTTGTGTTGGTTTGTGGGGACCCTCATCACTCCTACAAGTGGCTCGGAGGCGTTACAAATGGTATCAGAGCCGAGTCTCTCCCAGTACGGTGTGGTCCGGGGACGAACCAAGCGGAAGCTGGTGGGCATGTGAGAGTCGGAGGCTGATGAGGGCGGGGAGTGATCGCCGGTGCAAAGAGGCACGGACAAGGAGCGGCTCCTGGCAGGCTTCTAAGCAAAGGGACACATGGATGAACCGAGCCCATATCCGAATGAGAGGGATCCATAGGCTGTGCATGTATGAGACTGTACAGTTGAGGATAGCTTAAAGGAATTTGTTATGGAGAACTATACCAACAAGGTGCATCTTCTTTTCGGAAGCCCATAACATAAGAACTCCATAGTTAAGCGTGCTTGGCTTGGAGCAATTCTGGGATGGGTGACCTTCTGGGAAGTTTCCCGGAAAGTGTGCAAGTGAGGACAACACATACTGAAAAGACTCGTGTTGGTTTGTGGGGACCCTCATCACTCCTACAAGCGGCTCGGGGGCATTACACGCTTAGCGCAAGTGGAGCGCAGATCTCCATTTTCTGCTTTCCTGATTTCCACTTTTTTGGCTTGATCTCTTTCTGATCTTATGTTTATTTGCTTCACTTTCCTGATTTCCTTCTTTTTTAGCTTGATCTCTTGCTGATCTTATCCTTATTTGCTGCTATCTTGTTACTCCATTTAAAACTTTCCTTTTTATCTGCAAAATCAACAGATTTCTTATCAAAATAGCATCAAATTCAAATTTGAATTAAATAATCACAAGATCTGCATTTAAACTAAAAAGAGGTAATTTGGGGTATAAATCTAATATTTTGCCCTTGATAAGTGCTGTAATTATATAGAAATTTATCAGTAATTCAGCACTTATCAAATTCCCCCCAACTCAGCTTTTTGCTTGTCCTCAAGCAAGAAAACCTTTTGCAATCAAATGAATTCAATCCCCTGCCATGATTCTCACTAAATGAGGAAATAATTTCATCACCTCTTGCTAGGCAGCTGTCACTTTCCAAATATCAGATTGAAAATCAAAATTAAGTGATATTTCAAAGACTCAATCAGAACAGGATAAAAACACATTCAAATTTTTTTTCAAAAGTAGCAACCAAAACAATAAGTGATAAATCAAGGAATTCTCTCATGCTCACGGGTAAGTGTTTCCCTCAATTTTTCACAGCATTTGAACAACTAAAATTGATAGTCGTTTCTGGTTAATAAACATGCACATGGTCAACATGGCTCAAAAGGTCTTTCTTGGGTTGTAATGAGGCTGGGCTATCAAGAACTCATGGTTTTTCTGGATATGCAAAGAAACATTGGAATAAAGAGCATTTTTTGAATTTATTTTTTTTTCGTTGAACTTTCTCTCAATTCTCCATTGCATTCTTGATTTGAATCATTCACCTGGCCTCTTCTTTTTCATTGGTGATTCACTCCCTTTTTTATTCATTTTTTTTGTTTTTCTTTTTCATACTTGAGGGAGTGACTCACTTTACTTTCTTGTTCATGCCTTTTGTTTTTCTTCAAGTAACCAACTTAACTTTCAAGTAACCAATCAATTCTCCAATTTTATCAGATTGCACCTTTTCTCTCTATCCCAAGTGTGTAAGGGACATGATATAGACATTATTTTTGTCTGGGTGCATAAGAAAAGAAACATTAAAGCTCAAATGGGTTACAAAAAAAAATTGGAAAAATTTTTCATGGGTTGGCTTTTTGACACTGAGCAAATAATTTATAATCACAAATTTGCCTTTATCACTTCCATATTTTTCATGTGCAGAATAAAATCCAACAACTCAAGCAATAGCAGTTGACAAGCAGCGGTGAAAACTCTCATATCAAGTGTTTGGTCTCACAACTCACCGGTTTTTTTTTTTGGCTAATTTTCCTTGATGAAATCACTTATTGAAATTAATTAACTACCCTGATATATTTTCTTGCATAATATCCTAATCCTAACTGATTATGGATTTAATCACAAAATTCCTATTTCTTTCCTAATTCAGTTAGTTAGACTGCATAGAAATGATGTTTCAGTCGCGCTGTATATACAGTACAGATCCAGTGAATAATAAAAGAAAAATAATAAAAGAAAAGAAAAACACCAAGTCAATCCTCATCCTCCATATCATCATGATCCTCAGCATTAGATTCATCAGCAGCTGCTCCTCCCCCTCCCGGTACAATAGGCCTGTTCCCACGCCATTGTAAATAATCTCTGAACAGATCAGGTAACATGCCTGGGTAGGGATCCGATCGAGTATGATAGTGGTACTCCTGAAGGTGAACTACTGCTTTGTGAAGAGAGGAGTTCTGAGGGATGATGTGCGGAGCCCAAAATGGAATGGATGTGTCTACTGGTGGTGGCTGCTGCTGCTATGGTGGTGGCTGCTCTGTTGCTGGGGGCTGCTCCACCTCCTCCTCATCAGGGATGCAATTGGCCTCAATGTACCCCTTAGTCATAGAGGTCTTGATGCGCTCAGAGGGGAACACCTCCACCCCCTGGAAGTGGTATAGAGCAGTGATGAGAGAAGGGAATCCTAGGCTGATCCTAGACTGTGTACTCCTAATTTCTAAATCCAAGAATAAGTGTCCGTCGGAGACACCATTCCGAATTTCTGAAATTATTTCGCGCCATTTCGTGTATCGGTGTACAAACACAATTGCCTAAACAGTCCAACGTATGCTTAGGCTACCTCAACATCAATAACACAATTCTAAAGCATTCTCTTAATAAAGACAGGGAGGAACCAACACTTGGCGTGTTAGAGGTTCATAAAACTCCTGCCGGAAAATCCGGCAGAGTCTCCCCTGAAAACTGAACGTTTTCCCAATTTCCAGATTTACCTGAAAACCAACAAAACACCAGTACAGTTCATTTTATACCATATCTAATCCAATTCTACAATAAAAAGGGCCTCCATGGCCAAAATGAGACATTCTCATCAATATTTATAATAGTTCCATACAATACATTACATTTACAACTATCAATCTTTACAATACATTAGTAACAATGAAAACTGAATGTCCTAAGTCTAACTGCCAGCTGAGGAGGCGGAAGTATCCGCCGCCGGACTCCGACTCTTCATCCACTGCTAAGGAAACCCTAACCTGCACAACTGAAAGTGATTCCCGTAACGTGAGGTGAGACTACGTCCCAGTGAGTGAGGTAATAGTGTGTTCATGTGTGGGGAGGCAAAACACATGGGAAACAACATCATAACCAAGTTGAAAAGTTCACAAAACACTTGGAATGAAAGTAAAAGACATATA
Source organism: Sesbania bispinosa (assembly GCA_026901365.1). Taxonomy (NCBI): domain Eukaryota; kingdom Viridiplantae; phylum Streptophyta; class Magnoliopsida; order Fabales; family Fabaceae; genus Sesbania; species Sesbania bispinosa. The sequence goes on along the minus strand of QLOH01000048.1, from coordinate 615,800 downwards.
ACCTCAAGCATCCAATAACAATCATAAGTGGAGTGATAATCATAGGGAAATCATGAACATGTCCATGCAACAACAGATAAACTCATAACTTTCTCAATTAACATTAATCATCAAATACTGAATTCTGCACCATGGATTTTTAATCTTTCCCTTAGACTAGACTGAGCTCAGACTAACAGGAACCGTCGTCCCTGAAGGCCGGAAGACCTTACCTAAAACCTTTCCCAAGGCCATAAAGACCTTAACCTTTACCAAGGGCCAAAGACCCCAATCATGTCAAACCTTTGCCAAGGGCCAAAGACCCCAATCATATCTTTATACATAAAAACATACTTTAATTGATTCATATCAACATATACATGCCATTCATGAATGAAATTCATAAGGTAACCTAAATCATTCCATTTCCAAAACCTTAATTTCAAATAGAGCAATTAATAGAGCAATAATCATTTTCCATGAACATGATGGGGTAAAGATATGCACAAGAATAAAAGAGTACACAAACATAAGCAATTATATGCATAATTACATCTCAAACCTTCATTCTCATGAAAACCCCCAATTTCCTCTAACCTAGGGTTTGCATTACAAAGAATACATCCAAATCAACAACCCTAGCTTTCTCTAATCAACAATAACCATGAATTTAAGCAAGGGAAGGTAGAATAGGGATCATACAAAGGAACTTTCATGACAAACAAGCAAGTGAGTGAATCACACTCACCTTAGGGGAAGAAATAAGGGCGGATGAGAGGTGGAGACGGGAAATCCCAAGCCCCTCAAGTGATTGGGAACCTTAGAGATGCTTCTTGATCTTCCTTTTCTTCCTCCTTCAAGCTTCCAAGCTTCCCCTCTCTCTAGAACTCTCTCTCCCTCTCTCTAGAAACCCTAGGAAGCCAAGAAAAATGAGGGGAGAGAGTGAACCCCGCTGTTTCAAAAACTGAAATCGTGTATTTTCGCTCAAGCGAATTAAATTCGCTTGAGCGAATTTACACCAGAAAATAATCCTTCTCTGGACGATTTTCGCTCAAGCGAATTATTTTCGCTTGAGCGAATATGAGTCTGTTTTGGGAGTTCAAATAAGCTCGGAACCCTATCTTATAACCTATCAAACTGAAGCCCCGGAAGTTAGCTTTCTAATGGAAGTAGAATCACCTTAATAGGACACCCATGGCTCTAGATATTTGCGAATTAGTGCAACAAGGTCATTAGACCTAACTCCCAAAATCAAGCAATAACTTCAGTTCGTGCCCCTCTTTGTTCCAATTCAATTCTCTCCTTCTCAAACCTACTTCCTATCCTCCAAAACTTCTTCTAACTTAGTTCTTCTCATCCAAACCTTCCCCACTCTAATCCTTGATAAATCCATTCCCTTGACTACAAGGCTTATTCTTCCACGCTTAAAGGCTAAGATCTAGGGTGTTGCTATTCTTTTTAACTCTTAGTCCCTCCTTTATACTCTTTTAAGACAAATGGTTCCAAATGGATTTTCCCTAATTTATTGTCTGAAGTCACATTTAACCTCCGAATTCTCATCCCACTCTAAATTCCTTTCTTAGCTAGGTCTACCGCCTAAGGCTTTTCTTATGTTTCCTAGGTTCCAGTTTTTTGGATGTTACAATTCTACCCCCCTTAAGGAATTTTGTCCCCAAAATTCGCTCCGATTATCTTTTAACTCCAATTCACCTCCTAACGACCGCTAGGTTGTACTCTTAGAGTCCTCCCAATAATTGTTTGTTAGCTAAAACCTTCATTGCCCAAGGAGACTCAAGGCTCTAAGAGTTGGTTGACCTCCTAATCTTGCCTCTTATACATTCTATTTCAATTCTTGTTCTCATTGCTTCTCTGAGTCTCGTTCTAGGGCTGACTCGCTGTCTTACTGTCCTCACCTCTCTCTTCTCTTCTCACCTCCGAAGTTAAGTCCCTAACCTGACTCTCTTAATTCGCTCACGGCGTCTAGATCCTCTAAAAGTGCACCCTTTTATGGTTCCTTAACTTTAAGTACTACCCCCGTTGATGCTGTCTTATCTTACAATCGTCCCTAAATTTGGAAAGTTCCTAATGAGTTCTATCTTACCCCAGGATTCCCCAACACGGCTTCCAGATGACTACTGGTCATATATAAATAATTTCACTCCTTCCAAATTCGTCCCCTCACCTAGGGGTATCCTAATGTCAAAAATAAAAGGAATAGGTGTAGGCTTCTGCTGCGCACTCTGGTTAAAAGGGGGTCGGGTTGGGTCTATTCCATAATCCCCACCTACAATCGTTTCCTTGCCTATCTCTAACCTCCCGTACTAGAATAATTAACCGCCTTGTCACATATGTTATGATTCCTCAAATCTCCTTTTATATGGCTACCCCCCCTTAAGGGCTTAGCCCTTCCTAGCAACACTATAGGCTCTAAGTCTTCCTCATGAAACTATCCTGCATTCCCAAGGATCTGACTAGTTGAAACACAATCCTCTAACAACATCAAATTATCACTAGTATAAAATAACATACGGGTCTCGAGAAAAGAGTAAAGTTTGCAATCAAGTGAACACAACGCAACAGAGTAATGAACCAGAAAATGACCCCTCTCAGTAAGATTCTCGCTTGAGCGAGACCATTCTCGCTCAAGCGAAAAACGTCCAGAGAGCCCTAAAAATTTTTCCCTGTTCTCGCTTGAGCGAGATCATTCTCGCTCAAGCGAGATATGCAGAAAACCAATTCCTCAATTCTTCTGCATAATTCGCTCAAGCGAGGATAGGCTCGCTTGAGCGAGAACTCTGCAACCTGATTTCCTAATTTTAGACCCTCTGTGCTTTTCTTACCAATTTCTTACCTCTATTATTTCCCACTCACCATTATCATATTATAACACCCCCTAACCAAACTAAGTTATGAATAATTTCCCCCTTAACAACCCCAAGCAAAAGCCAATCGAAAGCGTTTGGATTTACCCTTAACCACTAATGTCCCAATTCCATTCATGTTCGAGTTGTGGATTCTATTTGCTCTTAAATCGCTAAACCATTCTAATGGAACTAAGGAAAACATTAACAATCAGTCCAAGTACTCTATTATCAGGCCTCATCATAATACATGTACATTTTAAGGATTGCATGGATCTAAGGTTATCAACTCACCCATGCCAATTGAAAGGATAAGGGAAGGCTACAACCTCGATTCCTTTGCAAGACCTACTACTCTCATGAGATAAAATTCCTAATCAATCCTTTGAAAGGGTAAACTAACCACAACCTGATCGATATGTCGAGTCTTGGATTGACAAGGTATACTACATTCCAACTTTGTCTCTAGACTCAGAAATTCTCCAATAGTTCATGTAACATGGACACCCGTGGCTCTAGATATTTGCGAATTAGTGCAACAAGGTTATTAGACCTAACTCCCAAAATCAAGCAATAACCTCAGTTCGTGCCCCTCTTGGTTTCAATTCAATTCTCTCCTTCTCAAACCTAGTTCCTATTCTCCAAAACTTCTTCTAACTTAGTTCTTCTCATCCAAACCTTCCCCACTCTAATCCTTGATAAATCCATTCCCTTGACTACAAGGCTTATTCTTCCACGCTTAAAGGCTAAGATCTAGGGTGTTGCTATTCTTTTTAACTCTTAGTCCCTCCTTTATACTCTTTTAAGACAAATGGTTCCAAATGGATTTTCCCTAATTTATTGTCTGAAGTCACATTTAACCTCCGAATTCTCATCCCACTTCTAAATTCCTTTCTTAGCTAGGTCTACCGCCTAAGGCTTTTCTTATGTTTCCTAGGTTCCAGTTTTTGGGATGTTACATTGATCGCGTCGTGATCATAAGTAACCCACCAGCCTCGTACATAGGACCGCCTGTGGACATGAGCGCCATGGTCTCCAATAGAGTTGGCGTAGAACTTTCTGACCAGCTCCGGGTCAAAGTATCGGTCCAGCTCTGCAACGCACCTCCAATGCCGCCTAACGATCTCATCCAGGAAGTCATCAAACTCGCGAGGCTGTAAAGCAACTGGCCTTTCCTTGATTAAGTTATAGTTCATCAGTGAACTGTATGCCTCAAAAGCTTGGGGCTCTTGAACTTAAGAGAGTCAAAAGCAGGCACATCCCAAGCTCTTTTGTCACCCTTGGCCTTCCTGGAGGTGCCGGTAGTGTTGGTTACCTTTGTGCGAGCCATCTGCAAGGTAAATAATACCAAGATCAATGCAAAGAATATCAACTCATGATCAGTGTATTAAGCCATGCATAAAAGAATTCACACATGGTGGCCATCTCAATTCAAAAATCAGAGCAATCATTCAGCAGGAACTGTTGCACACAAAATCTTGATTATTATATTTACCCAATGCCAATTTATTAATTTCTTAAGAGCATGCTAAAGTGATCAGTTAAAGCAAGTCCTTATAAATTTCTAAACAGGGCATTAAATGGTACATAATATTATGCTCAAATATCATGACATTAAGACATGAAATAATGCACAATTATCCATGCAATGGTTGGTGCAAAATTTCACACAAGTAAAGCACACATATTATCAACCAGAATAATTTGCAAAGACTCACTAAGCATTTCAAAAATCCACCAATTACATAACCACAATTAGCATTCTATACTAAAGCTCTATTGACAATTAACCCTAAAATCATGTGATTCTAAGAGCCTAAGTCTTCTATCCTAAGGTTTGCTCAATGAAATAGAGAAATAAGGATTTTAATCGGTAAAATCTTTTCAAAACTGTAAAAATATACCTGGAATAGCAAGAGAAATTTGTAGGGAAGAGGTTTGTGAGTGAAAGAAAGGATATGGAAGGTTAGGAAACCAGAGAAACTACTCAAGAGAAATAGTGGAAGGTGCAAAATGACCTTCCACGCTCCAAATTTTCAAATTTATGCAGGAGCGGCAACCTGTGCTCCACTTGCGCTCAGCGCAGGTGGAGCGTGTGTTGCAGCGTTCCTTGGAGTGAGTAGCTGCGCTTCACCTACGCTCAGCGTAGGTGAAGCGCAGAAAATAGAACTGATTTTAGTAATTCTGCACTGAGCGCAAGTGAAGCGCAAGTGAAATGCAGAAAACAGAATGAGTTTTTTCCTATTTTTTCAAAGGTTATGTCTCCCTTCCATATTTTCATTGATCCTTTCCCTAACAACTTCTAAACTAAGCAGGTATTTTAAAAGAAAACTAAACTAACTACAACACACAAATGAAAAACAAAAAATTGCAAGAATGAAAAAAATACAAAAATAAATAAGAACACTGGGTTGCCTCCCAGGAAGCGCTCGTTTAACGTCATATAGCTTGACGCCTGGTTTACTCAAGGTGGTTTCAACTGAAGGTTGATGGTGGAATCAGCTGTTCCACTCCCTATTGCCTTGAACCATCCTTCATATCAGCTTCTTGTCATGTCATCACTGATGTTGGCTGAACGTCTCTAGAAGGGGGGTTGAATAGAGACGTTAAAATTTTGTTCCTGAAATTTGCACACTTAAATTTGCAAGTTGAGACATGATCTCAAGGCTGATGACTTGGAGTCTCAATTAGTATAAATGAGGAGCAATTTCAGTTTCAATTAATTATTCAAGTGTAAGTTATTTTAGTTATTCAAATCTGATTTAATTAAATTTAAACAAGTAATCACAGATTTGAAATGAGCTAAGGACAATGTAAAGTAAAGATATAGGGAAGAGAGATGCACAGTGATGTTATCCTGGTTCACCCACTCCTTGGGCTACATCCAGTCCTCACAACACGTGAGATTTCCACTATTGACAAACCCGTCAATTACAAGTATTCTTACAGCCTCTACAGGACGTCTCTCACACCAAGCCTAGGCAATCCTATCTTGGCTGAGCCACAAGTAGTCTTACAGCCTCTTCAGGACACTCACACTCCCTCTGAGACTAGGCTCTCTCCTATCTCAGATGAGACTGGTTACAAATGATTGGTAAGATAAGATGGGTCTAGCTTATAATCATACAAAGTATGAATGGGCAGTGATCTTAGCTAGAGTTTATCTCTTCTATGCAGATAGGGATATTACAAACTGAGAAGAGAAAATAGAACGAGACTACAAGTGTTCTTAAGTTGAGATCAAATCTTTAAGTGATAGACTTGAGATGTGGGATGAGATTAAATTATGTTCAATAATTAGTGTAGTCTCTCACTTTTCTTCACTGTAGCTTTGAGCCTTTTATTCCAATGAAACTAGTCGTTACTAGCCGTTGTCTTTGACAGTTAAGATCCATTGGAACTAGCTGTAGGAGAGAGGAGCCTGCTGGACAAGAGGTCAGCTTGCTTTTCAGGTCTGATGTCATTGTGTCAGCACACAGTGTACTTTGTCTTGTCCTTGTGTTGACTTTATACCTTGTTTACTCAAGTTGTACTTGAGTCTCAATTTTAGCTTTGTGTCTGGCTCTCATCTCTTGTATCTGAGCTCGGATCTCATCTCTTGCATCTGTTCATGAGCTTGCGTCTCAAGCTGATCTGGAGTCTCTTCTTGAGATGACAGTTACTAGATCCGATCTCTTATATAGTTAGGATCTGAGTCTTATCTATTTTGACTTCTGGGTACATGATGATCAAACTATTTTCTGAAACATCTTTTCTTTGCATGAGATGACCCTTTGTGCTTGAGCTTGCATCTGATCTTTGAGACAGCGTCTCATGCTGTTCTTGAATCTCTTCCTTGCTTATTGTTAAAGCTTCAAGCCTTGCTCCTTGGCATTTCATATTTCTGACTTTTATGTTTTGTATCTCAAAGATCTTCTTTGAGCATCAAATACTTGGTTAGAATCTATAAAACAAAGTCTAGAAAACTATGCCACATGCTTGAGCACACAGTTAGTAATAACAAGATGCATCTTATTCATTTAAGCACATTTTAAACTTTAGTGGTTTGGCACATTAAAAACCTTTAGAGGTGAGTTTGTCTTAACAATCTCCCCCTTTTTGATGATGGTAAACCATGAAGTTTTAATCTTAAGAGGGTTCAGATTTTAAGTTTGAGATTCAATAAGCAGCTCCCCCTGAGATGTGCAGTCCTTTTCTTTTAGAGAGATGATCTCCCCCTGAGTTAAAGACTTAAATTGATCTTGATGATTTTTGCAAGAATTTCAGTAAATGAGATTTTAGTACAGAATAATTGAGTGCAAACAGAAGATCTTTAATTAATCAAAGGGATTCAAAAATTACATAATGAAGCAAAAGATGCCACTGCATGTCATCATAGAACAGAAAAGATGCTACTACATCTTAAACTCAAAAAGCTTCATACAAGTCTGCTTAAAAACATAAAAACAAAGACTTTTATCAGATGAAACATCTAACCAACTCTCCCCCTTTTACCATTATCAACAAAGAGAACTAGCCAAGCTAGGATGAAGGAGAAGAGGATGAGTCTGAGTTTGAAGCAGGTGGACGCAACACAACTTGTGGAATTTCAGGTAGAGGAGGCAGATTGGAAAGATGAAGGTTCATCTTTTTGTTGAAGTCATTTGAAGTGCAAATTGCTTGAAGGAAAATGTCAAGTCCATCAAGAATAACCTCTTTCCTCTTTTTCTGATGTTTCAGCTTCTTGAGGATCTTCTTCTGGTTCTTTTCAATCTTGAAGTTGAGATCCTGCTGATGTTGTTGTTGCTCTTCTTGGAGTTGATTCAGAAAGGTATTGATGAAGTTGGAGATATGAGTGGGAATAGATGGATCAGATGTTGGAGCTTGAGGGTGTTCAGGTGGAGGTGCAGATTGGTCATATTTTGGTTGAGGAGAGCTGAGCAGAATTGAATCCACAAAGAACTTGCCAGGTGTAGGAAGAGAGGTTTGAAATGAGTGAGATGGCTCATACTTAGCTGGAGTCCTTTGTTGAGCAGTGGGTATCTCTTTAGTCTCATCAACAGTAGGCTGTGTTTCTTGCATAACCTATGGAGTTGAGGTAGTAGTTTCCTTTTTTAGACTGACAAGAGTCTTAGCAACAACTTTTGTGATGGGAGAGACTTCAGGTTGAGTAATCATCTGTTGAGGAGATGGAGGTGGTGTCTGATGAGGTGAGGGTGGTTGAGACTGAGGTTGAGGTTGAGGTGATGGTTCTTGTATCTCAGGTGCTGGTTCTGTAATAACTGGTTCTTCAGTATTGAGTGGTTGAGGTTCAGGCTGAGTAATAGCAGATGAGACATGCTCAGACCTCGTCTTCTTTTTCTTCTTCTTTCTAGTCTCAGTCTCAGTTGAGACGGATGGTTGAGACTTCCTCTTCTTCTCCTCTCTGGGGATCTCAGATCCCTCTTGAGATCCCCCTGTAGATTCTTTTGCAACCTTCTTCTTCTTCTTCTTCTTCTTCTTTTTCTTATGAGTTTCAGATATGTTAGATGAAGGAGAGGCTTGAGTAGTAGGAGGAATGGGAGTAGGATTATCAAGAGGAAAAGTAGGGGGTGGAATAGACTTACCATCCAAACTGAGAGACTTCAGATTTGATTTTCCAACATACCCAGGTCTTTCCTTCGTCTCTTCACACCCACTGAGATCCACCTTGAAGTGTTTCATAATTCTGGTAGTGAGCATCCCAAAAGGAAGAGATGCAGTGATTTTGGAATTGTGGAAGGCATGTTCCATGTGTTTGAGGATGAGGAAGGGAAGGTTCAGAGGGATGCCATGCTTCAGGTGATACATCACCATGAGATCTTGAGTATAGACCTTGTTGAAGGTGCCAGCCCTAGGCATAATGCACTTTGTTACTAGGTGGAATAAAAACTTGCCAAAGTAGTTTATGGAGGAGGTAGAGTCAGTTATGGTGCCGTCTTTGAAGAGCGAGGTTCCCACACTAGCTGCTGGGACACCTATATGATTCCACCACTGCTCCCCATTATAGAGCCTATTGCCGTCCACTGGTGCTTTAATGATTAAACCCAGAGATTCCTCTATGAGCTCAATGTGTGCCCCTCTGATGTTGGCAATAACATGTGGTAGCCCTTGAGATGACTCTTTAGCTTTGGAACTTGTAGCATAAAAAGCCCTAGTTATCTTAGGGAGGACTGGCTCTGTCATGGACAGATAGTCCTCCCACCCTTGCTTTCTGAGATAGGGACAATGTCCCAATTCTCGTCATTAAGCTCCTTAAGGGAGATGACCGTCCCTATTACAATTCTCTTCTCAGCAAATTTCTTAATGAACTTTTCTTCTATCTCATCATTTTCGAACAAGTCAGATTGAAAGGAAAGCTTCTTGCCTCTAGCTTCCTCAGTTTCCTTTCCTTTTCCTTGCTTTGAGGGCTCAGCCTTGGTGAGGTCTATGTGAATAGGATATTTTGGGGTTTTAGGTGCAGTGGTTTGAACCATATTAGAGGCAATCCTCTGTGATTTTGGTCTGCGAGGGATATGAGTATTTTTTCTTGGAAGAAGTGGATTTCGAAGATGGTGAGGGTTGAGACTGGGTCTGAGAGGGTTCAGACTCATTACTTGGTTGTGGAGAAGGGGAACGGCTGAGATGCTCCTGGCTGGAATGAATACTTCCCATAGGATCAAAATCATTTGATGAACTCATGTTTGTTTCTGGGGATGATGAGGATGAAGAAATATCAGAGTATGGAAGTTTTATGGCTTTGATTTTAATGCGCATTGAGGGAAGGAAGAAGATGAGATGTGGGTTTGTCTTTTGGTTTTTATAGAGAGTGGGATTCAGAGAGAGAGAGATATGAGTAACGTTAAGTGGGTAGTTAATGATCAATTGAGAAGTGGTTGGGCACTTCTTTTTATACCACAACGACTAGTAGCGTGCGTAGTGGACAGTTACTAGCCGTTTGCTAACGACTACATTTCTCTCAGGTAACATCTTTTAAACGTTGGATGAGTTTTGAGTTGAGACTCATTGTGAGACTTATCTCATCTGAGCTTCCTTAAATGTCATTTTTTTACAGACTTGCCATGGATCTCATCTCTCTAAGATCTAGAGATTTTCTCAGCTTTAGAGACAATCTTTCAAACAAGTATTTTAATTGAGATCACACATGTTTAATAATTTCAAATTTTCAACAAACCTTTCCTCCACTAAAGGTTTAGTAAAGATGTCAGCAAGATGATTCTTGGTGTCAACAAAGATGATCTCAATATTTCCTTTTTGAACATGATCTCTAATAAAATGATGTTTTATATCTATGTGCATAGACCTTGAATGATGAATAGGATTTTTAGCAAGATTTATGGCACTTGTGTTGTCACAAAATATGGGAATTTTGGAGTACCTGAGTGCATAATCTAGCATTTGAGACTTGATCCATAGAATCTGGGTACAACAAGCAGCTGCTGAGACATACTTAGCTTCAGTAGTGGATAGAGCTATTGTGTTCTGCTTCTTGCAAGACCAAGAGGCAAGGCATTTTCCCAGAAATTGGCATGTTCCACTTGTGCTTTTTCTATCCATCTTGTCTCTAGCAAAATCAGCATCACTATATCCTATGAGATCAAAACTAGAACCTTTCTCATACCAGAGACCAAGATTAGTGGTTCCTATTAAGTACCTAAAAATTCTTTTAACTGCAGTAAGATGAGACTCTTTTGGATCAGATTGATACCTTGCACAGATGCCTACAACATACTGAATATCAGGTCTGCTGGCAGTTAGGTACATGAGAGATCCAATCATACCTCTGTAGAGCTTATCTGAGACGCTCTTACCAGCCTCATCTTTGTCAATCTGAGTTGAGGGGTGCATTAGAGTCTTCATTGGCTTGACATCATTCATCTTGAATTTTGTCAGCAAGTCTCTTGCATATTTCTCTTGGTTGATGAAAATGCCATTTGACAGCTGTTTTACTTGTAATCTAAGGAAGAATCTCAGCTCACCCATCATGCTCATCTCAAACTCTCCCTGCATGAGACTTGAGAATTCTTGACAAAGAGATTCATTAGTAGACCCAAAAATAATATCATCCACATAAATTTGAACAATTAATAAGTCTTTGTTAAATTCCCTTTTGAAAAGTGTAGTGTCAATTTGTCCTCTGGTGAACCCATTTTTAGTCAAGAAAGAGCTTAACCTATCATACCAAGCTCTTGGAGCTTGCTTGAGACCATACAAGGCCTTTTTGAGTCTAAGCACATATTCTGGATGATGAGGATCTTCAAATCCAGGGGGTTGTCTCACATAGACTTCCTCTTCAATGATCCCATTCAAGAATGCACTTTTCACATCCATCTGATAGAGTTTGAAGTCCTTGTGAGCAGCAAAGGCTAAGAGAATTCTGATAGCTTCAAGTCTGGAAACTGGAGCAAAGGTCTCATCATAGTCTATGCCCTCCTGCTGATTGTATCCTTGTGCTACCAACCTTGCTTTATTTCTCATTACTTTGCCCTTTTCATTTAGCTTGTTTCTAAAGACCCATCTGGTTCCAATTATAGATTGATAAGAGGGAGGAGGAACCAGATCCCAGACTTTGCTTTTGTTAAAGTGGTTGAGCTCTTCTTCCATTGCTTTTACCCAGGACTCATCATTGAGAGCTTCATGGATATCTTTAGGTTCTACTTCAGATAGAAGTGCCATCATGTTTTCAGCATCTCTGAAGGAGGATTTGGTCCTAACCCTATCTGAAGTCTCTCCAATGATCTGATCTCTAGGATGAGATCTCACCAGTCTCCAGCTTCTGGGTAGTTCAGATGCATGCTCATTCTGGATCTCAAGTGGTCCTTGCCTTATTCCTATGGTCTCAGTTTGTCCTTCAGGCTTATCTTCATCTTGTAAGGCATTGGACGTCTCAGGTTGAATGCTTCTATGAGACCCTATCTCAGATTGAGCTTCTCTCCTTAATTCTGTTTGAGAGGATCTTATGTGCTTCTGTTCTGGTGTGAATCTTTCTTTAGCTTCCTAAGTTGAGATCCTCAGCTCTCCCACAATTTCCTCAATTTCTTAATCTACTTTTTTTTTGGGAGTTGTCCTGTATTTCATTAAAGACTACATGCACAGATTCTTCAGTAGTTTTTGTTTTTAGATTATATACTCTATAAGCTTTTGAAGTAAGAGAGTAACCAAGGAAGATTCCTTTATCAGATTTTGAATCAAACTTACCCAGCTGATCTTTAGTGTTTAAGATGTAGCAATCACATCGAAAAACATGAAAATAGGAGATTAAAGGCTTTATTCCTTTCCACAGCTCCTTTGGAGACAACTCCTGTAGCTTTCTCTTCAAGTGACAGGAACTTGCTTTTGTCCCCTGTCATGTGTCTTGAACATCCACTGTCCAACACCCACATCCTTTTTGATTTTGCTGCTGCCAGGCACATCTGTTACAACAAGAGTTTTAGCTTTAGGTACCCACTTATATTTGGGTCCTTCATGGTTAGTCACCCTTGTCTTTGATGCTACCTGTCTCAAGTAGCATTATGTGGTCTTGTGGCCAAATTTGTTACAGCAAGAGCATCTTTCCTTCTTCCTTTTTCTTGCAGGAATAAAGAAATCTTTATACCAGATCTCACTGAAGGATTTTTCATATCCTAATCCAGCTTTGTCAAAATTTCCTTTTTGAGACCAATGAGTCTCTCAAGGTTTTTTGTACCTTTTACAAATTTTGCTAGATCATCTATGAGAATTCTGTTTTGCCTTTTGAGCTTCTGGTTTTCTTCAGAAAGATTTTTTAGCTCTTGCTCATCATGAGCTTGAGTCTTTGCTTTAATAAGTTTAGACAATCTCATGTGAGACAGCATGAGACTACTATTTTTATGATTCAAACTTTCATTCTCTTTTTCAAGAAATTTTACCTTTTCAAGAGCTGTGTCTAATTCTGATTTTAATAAGGATCTATTTGAGACAAGAAGGTTTGAATCATATAGAAGATTTTCAAAAGCAGACTTAAGCTCACTAAAGGAGAGTTCTGAGTCAGATTCATATACCTCTTCATCAGATGAGTCACCATTTGCCATGAGACACAAATTAGCAGATTCTTCATCTTGACTCTCATCTCCTTCTGTGTCATCCCAAGTGACCATCATTGCCTTTTTCTTTGGACTTCTTTTTATTTCCTTTTTGAGTAGTGGGCATTCAGACTTGACGTGTCCAGGTTTTCTGCATTCAAAGCAGATGAATTGACCTTTTCTGTCTGACTTGATTTCTCCTCTTCTTGATGGAAAGTTTCTTCTTCCACTTCCTCTAGCTCTCCACTTGCGTCTGATCTTTCTTGAGATGTAGGCCAGTTCATCATCCATCTCACTTCCATCATCATCTTCATCTTCTTCAGTTTCTGTATCATGAGATGAGTTAAGTGAAGTCTGTTGAGATGAGCTTACCTTCTTACCTTTGGAGTTGCTAGATGATGCCTTTAAGGCTATTGTTTTTGGACGTCTGATGAGATCTTCTTCCATCAGCTCTTGCTCATGAACCTTTAATGATCCAAGAAGCTCATCTAATCTGAGAGTGCTAAGATCCTTGGCTCCTTGAATAGCTGTGACTTTAGGTCTCCAGGGCTTAGGTAGGCTTCTCAAGATCTTTCTCACCATATCCTGATATGAGTAAGTTCTTTCAAGAGACTTGAGATCATTTGTAATGATAGTGAACTGTCTCACCATGTCTTCAATGCCTTCATCTTCATTCATTTTGAAAAGCTCATACTGTCTGACCAGTATGTTGATTTTGGCTTCCTTTACTTGATTGGTTCCTGTGCCTCCCATATTTCTTTGGCTGATGCACATCCTGCTACCTTATCATATTCACTGCGGCTCAAAGCACATGTAAGCAGGTACTTGGCTTTTGAATTCAGAACATATCTTGCCTTCTCAGCATCTGTCCATGCTCCTCTGGGCTTGGAATCTCTCAGACCCAGCTCATCAGTAGTGTAAGGCACATAAGGACCTTGTTCAATGATTTCCCATAGATCTGCATATTGAGATTCAATAAACAGTCTCATCTTGTCCTTCCAATAGTAATAATCAGTTCCATCAAAGGCTGGTGGCCTGTTAGTGGATGCTCCTTCAGAAATAAACAAGCTTGTATTTGGTCCAGTCATGGATCTTTTCCTCTTCAGACGTAGGTGTGCTCAAGCCCAAAGAGGTCGAGCTCTGATACCAACTGAAGTTAGTTGAACGTCTCTAGAAGGAGGGTTGAATAGAGACGTTAAAATTTTGTTCCTGAAATTTGCACACTTAAATTTGCAAGTTGAGACGTTATCTCGAGGCTGATGACTTAGAGTCTCAATTAGTATATATGAGGAGCAATTTCAGTTTCAATTAATTATTCAAGTGTAAGTTATTTCAGTTATTCAAATCTGATTTAATTAAATTTAAACAAGTAATCACAGATTTGAGATGAGCTAAGGACAATGTAAAGTAAAGAGATAGGGAAGAAAGATGCACAGTGATCTTATCCTGGTTCACCCACTCCTTGAGCTGCGTCCAGTCCTCACAACACGTGAGATTAATTTCCACTATTGACAAACCCGTCAATTATAAGTATTCTTACAGCCTCTTCAAGACGTCTCTCACACCAAGCCTAGGCAATCCTATCTTGGCTGAGCCACAAGTATTCTTACAGCCTCTTCAGGACGCTCACACTCACTCTGAGACTAGGCTCTCTCCTATCTCAGATGAGACTGGTTACAAATGATTGGTAAGATAAGATGGGTCTAGCTTATAATCATACAAAGTACGAATGGGCAGTGATCTTAGCTAGAGTTTATCTCTTTTATGCAGATAGGGATATTACAAACTGAGAAGAGAAAATAGAACGAGAATATAAGTGTTCTCAAGTTGAGATCAAATCTTTAAGTGATAGACTTGAGATGTGGGATGAGATTAAATGATGTTCAAAAATCAGTGTAGTCTCTCACTTTGCTTCACTGTAGCTTTGAGCCTTTTATTCTAATAAAACTAGTCGTTACTAGCCGTTGTCTTTGACAGTTAAGAGCCATTGGAACTAGCTGTAGGAGAGAGGAGCCTGCTGGACAAGAGGTCAGCTTGCTTTTCAGGTCTGATGTCATTGTGTCAGCACACAGTGTACTTTGTCTTGTCCTTGTGTTGACTTTATACCTTGTTTACACAAGCTGTACTTGAGTCTCAATTTTAGCTTTGCGTCTGACTCTCATCTCTTGATTTCAAAAAATTCCAAAAAAATTGCTTGGCACTTCCTTGTTGATTATACAAACACATTATGGTCACAAAAACTCGCTTGGTTCAATTTTAAGATGGGAATTAAATTCTAAAGGAAAATCAACAATTGGAATTTATTGATTTTCTTCCAACTTTGTGAACCAAAAAGTAGTCAAACGGTGAGCGTTTTGCACAATCAAACAGGGAAAGTCCAAAGTAGAGATAGCAATCAATTCAGATTTGCAACCAGAATGCCAAACAGACAAACATAACAGGAGTAGAAAATTGAACAAAACAGTGCCCAAGAAAAGCGCAAAAAAATGGCAAAAATAAGAAGAAAATTGCAAAATGAAAGTAAAGAGGGAAACTGAAATTAAAAGGACGGGGAGGACAGAAATGTAAATGGTAGAAAGTAGAGGGGATGGCAGAAATTAAAAAGATGGGGAGAGCAGAAATGTAAATGACTGAATGTAGAGGGGGATGGCAGAAATTAAAAGGATGGGGAGGACTGAAATTAAATGACAAAATGTAAAGGGGATGGCAGAAATTAGAAGGATGGGGAGGACATAATTTAAATGGTAGAAAGTAAAGGGGATGACAGAAAGTAAAAGGATGGGGAGAAACTGAAATTAAATGGCGGAAAATTAAAGTTGGAAAGTAAAGAGATGAATATGGGGGATGAACAAGTAATGGTGAAATGGGAGAAAATGTAGGTGTACGATCTTTGGAAAAATGAAGACGACAATGCCTCCTCTTACCACACTTCACCAACAAACAAGCAGTTATAACAGTTAATTTGCAAGAATCACTCAAGAACAACTATGAGCAATTGGAATAGGCATTTTATCAAACACCTAAGGGGTGGGATTAGCGGCCCAAAAACAGCCCCATACTAGCAAGAATTCACACAAATGACAAGCAAACAAACAATGCTGACAGCAGCTGAAAGGCACCTCGGGCCCGGGAAACGGTCCAAGTCCAATTACAAGTGAAACAAAGAGGGGAATTACACTAAAATGGTCGAAAATTCTGCACCAAAATGTGAAGCAAAACCGCACCCAAACAGCCTCCAATTTGCTCCAAAATTGCTCAATTCAACAAAGCTCTGATGACCAATTGATAGCAGTGAAAGTGCGGATCTAGAATTGAGCAAAAACAACTGGATAGAATCAAGAATTAGCACTTAAAATGCAAAATATAGGTGCAGGGCAGCAGCTATATTCACGCAAGAAAATGAAGGAAAATGAGAGAAAATGAAAGAAAAAGTGGAAGAGAAAGGAATGGTTGGGACGCCACTGAAGCAAGAATCCACCCACAGCAGATAAGTCCAATGCTAGACGCCACTGATTCAGGAGAATCAGATAAGTCTCTGGTTGGTTTAAGCAAGAACCACCAAGCCTACTCTCAACTCACACTTGAGGAGAAAAATGGGCATAATGCCTTTACTCTATTTATCAAAGTTGAATTTACAAGAGGGGAAGCCTCCTATATATAGGAGTGAGGGGGCGACTAACATAAGGGGGAAAAAGGGAAAATAAAAGATGAGTGAAAAACACTCCTAAGTGGGTGTTAAACCCCTATCCCTTTGGCTAATTAGCTAAGCTAATACTTAAGCCAATAAAGCCACAAATTAGCGCCCAAAATAGGAAGAAAAGGAAAAATTACAAGTATGTCGTAATTACATTCTAATTACATCTTAATTCCTAATATTAATCCTACTTTTATTAATCCTAATTAGATGGAGTCTTGCATGTTGACTTGAGTCGAAGGTCAAAGGTCAATGGGTTGACCATGTTGAGGGTGACTCATGCTTGGTTCAGCTCCAAGCAATTCTAGCAGCTCCGTGTTTGATCCCAGCTTTCACCTGTCAGCCCAGGGTACCACTGACAGGTGCCATCACTGTTGAGAACTTGCTTTGATCTTTTGGAAATCAGAATCCCGTGCTCCTGCGCTTCAACATGCGCGCAACGCAGATGAAGCGCAGGAAACAGAGAGGAATTTAATTCCTGGGCTCCACTTATGCTCAGCGCAGGTGGAGCGTTGATCTCCGTTTTCTGCTTTCCTGATTTCCTCTTTTCTGGCTTGATCTCTTGCTGATCTTATCTTTATTTGCTTCGCTTTCCTGATTTCTTTCTTTTTAGCTTGATCTCTTGCTGATCTTATCCTTATTTCCTGCTATCTTGTTACTCCATTGTAAACTTTCCTTTTTATCTGCAAAATCAACAAATTTTTTTATCAAAACAGCATCAAATTCAAATTTGAATTAAATAATCACAAGATCTGCATTTTAAACTAAAAAGAGGTAATTTGGGGTATAAATTTAATATTTTGTCCTTGATAAGTTTTGTAATTATATAGAAATTTATCATTAATTTAGCACTTATCAGACCTTGCAAGAGCATAAATCAAGAAGCTCGAACAAAGATTAACTAGGAAGAGAGGAACAAAATAATAAAAAATAATAAAATAAATCTTCTTAAAAATGAAAATAAAAATAAAAATCCTAAAACTAAAATAAAAATAAAAGAATTAAAATAAAACA
Organism: Sesbania bispinosa; assembly: GCA_026901365.1. NCBI lineage: Eukaryota > Viridiplantae > Streptophyta > Magnoliopsida > Fabales > Fabaceae > Sesbania > Sesbania bispinosa. The sequence goes on along the minus strand of QLOH01000048.1, from coordinate 598,215 downwards.
AAAAAAATAAAATTCCTAAAAGAAAAAGAAAAAGAAATTAAAAAAATAAAAAATAAAAAAGAAAAAAGAAAAAGAAAAATATTTACAACTCAATAAGATAGACCTCCCGAGAATTTAAATTGAGACATCGTTCCCCGACAACAGTGCCAAAAAAACTTCTTAAGATCTTGGCAAGCGTACCAATATCACAGCAGTATAATAGTAAGAGAAAAAGGTTGTCGTATCCACAGGGAACAGTACAAATTAAATTCTAGTGATCACACCTATTGAGTAAGGGTATATTTGAATATTTGTTTGTGAAGATTGCAATAGTAAAATAAAAGATAAGAGATAAGAGAGAGAGAATATGGATAAGACTGAGCAAATTAAGGAAACTAGGATTGAACTTCGTCTATCACACCCCTTGTGACACCCCAGCCTTCTCCTGGAACCCCCTCCCAGGGCCGAGGACTTTACTGAGCATGTTACCACACTTGAGCTTTGGCACCCCCTGAAGTGCCTTATTCCCCCTCAGGGAACCTCCGTGGGTTTCGAAACTAAAACGTTATTTCTACACTCCACTTGCGCTCAGCGTAGGTGGAGCGTAGGAAATAATTTCTTTCTTTCCTGAATTGTCCTTTTTTGAAGCTTGTTCCATGTTGTTCTTGTCCTTGTTTGCTGCTCTCTTGATGCTTTATTTATAACTTAGCTTTTTACCTACAAAATCAGCAGATTTTCTATCAAAATAACATCAAATTCAAATTTGACATAAATAAATACAAGAATTGCATTTTAAGCCAAAAAGGGATAAATCGGGGTATAAATTCAGCATTTTGCCCTCAGTAAGTGTTGTAATTATATAGGAATTTTACGTAAATTTAACACTTATAAGTAGTTTAGCCTTCCATGAGAGGAAGAATAGAAAGCAAAAATACAGAGAAATGAAGTAGAACGAGAATGAGAGAAAACCAAAGAAAACAGAGAGACTAAGCGTCCTAGAAACTCCAATCTGTAAAAGTGAGAAAAACTCCTAACAGAATTGTAGCTACCTCTATATATACTACTCTCCTAAACTGTAACGTCCTAATTTCTAAATTCAGAAATAATGCCTGTTGGGAACACTATTCCCAAATTCATGAAATTATTTCGCGCATTTATAGTATCGACATACACATACATTTTTCGCTTAAGTAATTCCACACTTACATAAGCAACAACCCAGTAAGAAATTCATAAATATCATTAACAAGAGTACCATAGTTACCACAAGGGCTCAAAATACAATACAATAAATAGGCATAACATGATATAACCATACATGCATCCTGGGTATCATACACAATCCGAGGGCCCATATGTACAACTTTGTCCTATCAAAATGAAAAGTCTATGCCTATACAAAAGTGGTAAATACAATGAAAAGCATCCAAAAGGGAGAGCCATCACTAGGGATCAAGCATCAGCTACTATCCACCTCTATCCTGGCGTGATCCTTGCGAATCTCAATGTAAATTCTCACAGAGTGGGATGAGACCAACGTCCCAGTGAGTGCGGTGTGGGGGAGAAGTAGACAAGTGAAATGTAACAGGTATACTTATACATTAAAAATATCATATCAGAGAACAATAAGCATAAACAATAATTCTAACACTTATACCATGTTTATGATGCAATGCAACATGTTTGTGAAGTGTTGTTACCTGACACCCGGGGTCTTTCCACTATAACATGACTGTGATTGAGCGCTCGGCCATGTGACCAAGGACCGTCGTCCAGAGCCACCTATGATTAAGTTTTATTAAGCATATATAGATCATGTCTGTGATTATTTTTAGGGTGAGGATCCCCCAACTCCCCCTTGGCCGAGAGGTCGATGAGATCACCTTGTCTTTCTTAAACATGATTTCCCGAAGGCTTGTGATGGTCTGGAGACCCTGTAATAGCCTGAAGACCCTGTATTAGCCCGAAGGCACCATGATGGTCTAAGGACCCCTTGAATTATGTTCAATGATGGCCAAAGGCCCATGAATGTTTCTTGTAAGATCAATAGTTCAATAATGCATCAATACTCAAATTCACCATCCTAGGGTTTGGATCTAAACTCAATGAAATAAGGCAATGCAATAATCTACCCTAGGTTCGACAAAACACCATAACGACCAACAATATTAGGAAGGGCAACAAGAGTAGGGGTCACACATAGGAGAACAACCAAGAAAGTAAGTGAGTGAGAATCACACTCACCTTAGAGAAAGAAAGAACGAGTAGAAACGGAGTAAGGGAGAGGTTGAGGAGGAGGAACAACGTCAAACACTTGAATGTGAGGGAGTGTGGAGCCTTCCTAGGCCTTCCAAGAAGCTTCCTCTCTCTAGAAACTCTCTTCTCTCACTAGGATGGTAGAAAAAGGGGAGAGAAATCGCGTGAGTAATGAACCCTAATTAATGGTTTTTAAAGCTGTAAGTGGACTCTCGCTCAATCGAGCTGTTCTCGCTTGAGCGAGATGCTCCGGGTAAATTTTCTGCTCTCATTCTCGCTTGAGCGAGAGGCTTCTCGCCCGAGCGAGAATGGACCATAAAATGACCCCTTTCTGGAAGATTCTCGCTTGGGCGAGACCATTCTGGCTCAAGCGAAACATGTCCAGAGAGCCCTTAAAAATTCCCCTATTCTCGCTTGAGCTAGACCATTCTCGCTCAAGCGAGATATGCAGAAAACCAATTCCTTAATTTTGTTGCATAATTCGCTCAAACGAGTCTATCCTCGCTTGAGCGAGAACTCTGCAACCCGATTTCCTCGTTTTAAACTCTTAATGCTTTTCTTACCAATTCCTTACCACATTTACTCATTGACATTCTAAAAATCATTATTCCATAACCTCTCATTTGTTATTATTATTAATTAGCGAGAGGTTACAAATCTAGCCCCTTAAAACAATTTTGTGCTCAAAATTGGTTAAGAAAAGAATAACATAGAATTTCTTACCTCAACTGAAAAATTCCGGAAACTGGGAGCGAAGATCTTCCTCCTTCTCCCAAGTCGCCTCCTCAGGTGACTGACCCTCCCAAAGAACCTTCACTTAAAGAATGGTCTTATGTCTCAAGGTTTTGACATTTCGGTCAATAATCTGTGCAGGCCTTGGGGGAACCGTCAGATCCTCCCTGAATTGTTCTGATTATGAACTTATGATGTGGGAAGGGTCATGGACATATTTTCTGAGTTGTGACACATGGAATGCATCATGAATATTGGTTAAGTAGGTTGGCAAGGTTATCCTGTATGCGGGGGAACTAATCCTCTGTAAGATTTGGAAGAGACCCATAAAACGGGGATTCAACTTCTTGTCTTTGATAGCCCTACCAATGCCGGTGATGGGAGTGACTTTCAAAAACACATGACCTCATTCCTCAAACTCTAGGTTTCTCCTCCTCCTGTCGGTATAACTCTTCTACCGGCTTTGGCAGTTACTAGTTTCTCCCTAATCTTCTTGATTTTATCTATGGTCTCCTGTACCAACTCTGGACCCAACAACCTTTTCTCTCCCACCTCACACCAACACAAGGGCGACCTACACCTTCTACCATACAAGGCCTCATAGGGTGCCATACCTATGCTGCTATGGAAACTGTTGTTGTAGGAAAACTCTATGAGTGGTAGGTACCTATCCCAATTACCCTTTTCCTCTAAATCACAAGACCTAAGCATATCCACTAGAGTCTGGATGGTTCTCTCAGACTGCCCATCAGTCTGAGGGTGGTAAATGGTACTAAACTTCACTTTAGTACCGAAAGTCTGGTGTAAAGCATTCCAGAACCTAGAGGTGAACCTAGGATCTCTATCTGACACTATGCTGGAGGGTACACCATGGAGCTTCATAATCTCTTTGATGTACAGGTCTGCTCGTTTGGTTAAGGGGTGGGTTGCCTTGATTGGTAGGAAATGGGCTGACTTGGTCAGCCGGTCCACTATAACCCATTTGGCATCAAAACCTTCCGGGACCCTAGGTAACCCCATCACAAAATCCATAGCTATAGCCTCCCACTTCCACTCGGGGATCTCCAAAGGTTGAAGTGTACCTGAGGGTTTCTGGTGTTCTATTTTGACTTGCTGGAACACTAGACATTTGGGAACAAAATCAGTTACCTCTCTTTCATCCCGTCCCACCAAAACATATTTCTCAAGTCTTGGTACATCTTGGTGATACCAGGATGCACCGTGAACTTGCTCATGTGAGCCTCTTCCAGAATCTCCTGCCTCAGACTACCCCCCTTTGGGATATAGACTCTTCCTTGAAAGAGAATCATCCTGTCACCTGACTTAAAGAAACCCGGTTGCCCTTTGCGGGCATGGAGCTCTAAGTCTAAGGCCTGAGCCTCCCTAATCCTAACCCTGAAATCATTGGTGATCTCCAACCTAAAGAGCTTCATGTTGTTCCCTTCAAAACTCACATCCAGCCTCAAATTCCTAAACTCCTCTAACAACTCTTACTCATGCACCATCATGGATGACGCATGTAAGGACTTCCTACTCAGGGCGTCGGCCACTACATTGGCCTTGCCCGGGTGGTACTTAAGCTCAAAATCGTAATCCTTCAGGAATTCTATCTATCTCCTTTACCTCATGTTAAGCTCTTTCTGATCAAAGAGGTACTTCAGACTCTTATGATCACTAAAGACCTCAAACCGCACACCATAAAGGTAGTGCCTCCAAACCTTGAGGGCAAATACTACTGCTGCTAACTCTAGGTCATGGGTCGGGTAGTTTTCCTCATGGGGCCTAAGTTATATAGAAGCATATATAAGCCACTACCTTCCTCTCCTACATCAAAACACCGCTCAAACCTTTCCCTGAAACATCATTATATACCTCGAAGGATTTGGTCAAATCCGGCAATACCAATAGCGGGGTGGTGGTCAGCCTCTCCTTGAGTTCCATAAAACTCTTCTCATATTTCTTGTCCCACACAAAAGCATGACCCTTATGGGTCATCCGGGTGAGAGGTAGAGCCAACTGGCAAAATCCCTTAATGAATCTCCGGTAGTAACCGGCTAAACCCAAGAAACTTCTAACCTCAGTGACTGACTTGGGCCTTTCCCAGCCAATCACAACCTCTATCTTACTGGGATCCACAGACACACCTTCCCTAGATATGGCATGCCCTAGGAAATGAACTCTATCCATCCAAAACTCACACTTCTCAGGGCTGACAAAAAGTTTCTTCTCCCTCAACCCCCCCAATACAACCCTAAGGTGTTGCTCATGTTCTCTAAGGTCTGGGAGTAGATAAGGATGTCATCAACGAACACAACGAAAAACTTATCCAGGTATGGCCTGAAAATCCGATTCATGTAATCCATGAATACGGCTGGAGCGTTAGTTAAGCCAAAAGGCATCACCAAGTACTCATAATGCCCATATCTAATCCTGAAGGCGGTCTTGGGAGTATCCTCACTCTTAATCTTTATCTAATGGTATCCTGATCTCAAGTCTATCTTAGAAAACACTGCCACCCCTCTAAGTTGATCCAATAGGTCGTCTATCCTAGGAAAGGGGGTACTTGTTTTTAATTGTTACCTTATTCAACTGCCTATAGTCAACACATAACCTCATGCAACCATTCTTCTTCTTAACAAGGATGACTGATGCTCCCCAAGGGGATACACTAGGCCTAATGAACTACTTCTCTATTAATTCCTCTAATTGTTTCTTAAGCACACTCATTTCTAAAGGTGACATTCTATATGGAGCCTTAGAAATAGGCCCTGTGCCCGGCACAAGCTCTATTGAAAACTCAATCTCTTGGTCCGGAGGTAAGGTGGTTACCTCTCTAGGGAAGACATCCTGGAACTCCCTAACCGTGGCCATGCTACTCAAGTCAGATTTTGACTCTGCAGTTGAGGAAAGCAGTAACATAAAACAATAACTCCCTTCAGCTAGGCATTCAGAAATTTGGGTATAACTGGAGAGGAGATATGACGACTTCTCCCTCGGAGGATGAGGGAGTGTTGGAAAAATAGTTTCTTTGTTACAACAATCTAGCATGACCTGATTACAGGATAACCAGTTCATGCCCAAAATGACATCAATACCACTTAGTGGTAAATAAATCAAATCGACCTCGAAGGTCTTTCCCTGTATTACAATAGGGCATTCGAGACACACAAGGGAAGTAGGAAAGGCTTCCTTGGCCTGGGTGAGGACATTTAGATGAAAGGGCAAAGGGGTAGCATATAAGTTCACCGTTCCACAAAATCATAAGCAATGAAGGAGTGGGTTGCTCCCGAATCATATAGTACAATTAAAGGAGTTTTATTCAAAATACACGTACCTCGCATCAGAATATCGGCCTTAGCCTCCGTCTCACCATTAAGGGTAAATACCCTTCCAGTAGCTTGGGGCTTGGTCTGGTCCTTCTTCTTTTTTGGGCAGTCCCCCAACACGTGGCCTAACTCATGACAATAAAATCAAACTCTCTGGCCCGCCAAGCACTCGCCCCGACGGCTCTTGCCACACTTGGGGCAAGTGAGAGTAATTGGAGTGGAGGGAAGTGCGACCTGCTTGCCCTTTCCTCCTTGAAACTGGGGTCGAAAATTCCTTCCAGCTGATGTGTCCTCCCTCTCTCTCTTTCCCTCAACCCAAGTCTTGTCCATGAGCTTGGGGGCCTTATTCATTAAGCTTTGCTCCACCACCAAGCACTTGGTCACTAGAGCTGAAAATTCCCTATCCTGAAAGGCTGTCACGATCTTTTTAATCTAGGGCTTAAGGCCCGCCTCCAAGTGTGAACATTTCAAACCCTCATTAGGATTGTCTTGAAGTAAGGGGTGGTACTTGAAGAGCTCTTCAAATTCGGCCACATATTGTCCCATGGTCATATTACCTTGCCTTAGTTGAAGAAATTCTAACTCCTTTTGCTTCCTAGCTGGTTCCGAAAAGTACTTCTCGAGGAATATGGTTTGGAATACGTCCCAAGAGAATGGTGCCGCTAGAGTAGAAATACTCGCCCCCACGCTCTTCCACCACTTTTCTGCCTCGCCCTGTAACATATATGCGGCGAACCTCACCTTCAAATCATCAGTGCATGCCATCACCTCGAAAATCTTGTTCATGGCGTTAAGCCATGCATCCGCTGCAGCTAGATCAAAAGCCCCGGTGAAGGCTGGGGGATGATGTTTCCTAAATTCAGCTAGCCCTAGAAATGGATTCGTCATCGCCACCGGTGGAGGGGGTACCAGTGGATTGCCTTTGTAAGGCCTCGAGTATAACGGTGTTAGAAGCCGTTTGCTCTCCCATGATTTGAGTGAGAATTCGACGGGCAGCTGCCACCGGATCCTGAGGTTGATCCCATAGGGGAGAAGGTGGATTGACACGAGGACGACCTCTCCTGCCACCAGCCATAGTCCTCTACACATCATTATGAAATATCCAGGTGATCAGCCTATCAATTTCATAATAATGCATACAAGACAATAACTAGCTTAAGGAGTGACAATATCCACAGTCCAATTGGATTGAATTGCTCTGATACCAAAATGTAACGTCCTAATTTCTACATTTGGAAATAATGCCTGTTGGGAGCACTATTCCCCAATTCATGAAATTATTTTGCGCATTTATAGTATTGGTATATACATACATTTATCGCTTAAGTAATCCCACACTTACATAAGCAACAACTCAGTAAGAGATTCATAAATATCATTGACAAGAGTACCATAATTGAAGTGTAACACCCGCCTTTTTACCGTTTTGTCGTATTGAGTGATTTATTGAATTTTGAGTGATTAAAATTATTTTTAATCATCAAAATTTATTTTTATAAGTTTAGGAATGAATTTCCTATTTTTCTAGAATTTTTAGGAATTTTTGGAGTTTTTCTGTGGAAAATGACCTTTTTGCCCCTACTATCTCTTAAACTGGGCCCGAATACTCTTGATCCGTGCCAGAAAAATTGCACAATCCTTCCTTTCCTTCTCCTTGACGCCGTGCATGTGTGTGTTGTGCATGAAGGACACTTGTCATTTCTTCACCATTTCTCAAGATAAGTGTCATGAAAAAGGAACCTAATGGCTTAAAACTAAAACACTTGTTCATTTTTCTTCTTTCCTCACATGCAAAACACTTCATTCTCTCATTTCTTCCTTTCTTCTCCAAGAAGAAGCTGTGAGCTCCTTCCCCCTTTTCTCTTAAAATCTTCCATTTTCTTCCAACACTTTCAAGCCCAAGGTTCCATCTTTGAACCTAAGCTTAAACACCTAGCCTTCAAGCCTTGTAAACTCTTGTTTGGTGATCAAAGGAGCTCAAGGAGGGGCTGTTTTTGGAGCTGTTTCTGCACCTAATCTTTGAGGAATTTCTTTAGGTAAAGGGGGGGGGGAACCTTGAACTCTAGTAGGATTGGTGACTAGAGCCAAGGATTGCCCTTGATCCTTGTCCCTAAGCCTTTTTCCCTTTGAAAAATCATTTCTTGGAACCTATTTCTTGAGTGAAATGATTTGTTTTGTTTGTGCTTGGCTGTATGAGTATTTCTAAAACTGTTTTGATGCTTGAAATATGTTTGATTGGTGGTTTTTGATGCATGCAAGCCATGAAAATTTATTTGGAAAAAAATTTCTCTTTTTCCCCTAAAAGCATTCGGCTTTGAGAGGAATTTTGGGATGCATGTATTCAAAAATTTATTTGATGCTTAAATCATGTTTATATGATGAATATAAGTGTATGTATGTATTTGGTTTGAAATTATAGAATTGATTGAGTGCTTGATTCTTGAAAAAAAAAATGGTGTTTATGAATAAATGTGTGAACTTGAAGATGTTTATGAATGAATTTGGGTGAATTAGTATGTTATTGATTGGATAGAATGCTTGTTGATGATTGTGTTAAATTTTGGTGAAGTTTTGGATGTTGTTGGAATTTTGGTGTTTTGGTGAACATTCAAAGTGTTCATCTTTGTTCTTGAGTTGTTCATAAGGAAACTCACCAAGAACTTGTTTTGATCTCGAAATGATCAAGAGAAGTTGGAAAAAGTGTTTTTGGGCCTTAGTGGTCCAATAGGCCAAGAAACTAAATTAACTAAAAATGTTTAAATTCAAATAGGAATAAATCTTTAAAAACACCAAAAGGGATAAATTCGGATGCCAAGCTTAACCCAAGTAAAAATCACCATAAAAGTCAATTTTTTTAGTAGTAATGTGCTAAAATGGACTCCTAAGAGTTGTCTAACCTTTGGGCCCTTGGTTCAGGCCCAAAACCTTCAAAAAGAGTCAAAGGACTCATCAAAAGTCAACCAAAAACATTTCATGGATTTGGGCTTAGATTAGAGATGGACATCAACTCTAATCCAACCTATCGAGACTAAAACTTAGAAATTAATTAGTGGGCTTAGCTAATTCAATTTGTCTAAGATTATTAATTCAATCCATTTAAGTTAATTAAGTGAAGAGTAATTAATAAAGACTAAAGTTAATTAACCTTAATGAAGACTTACTTTAACCTTAATCTTAATCAGTAATCACTAATGGAGTACTAATTAAGTAATTAAGACTTAATGATGATTAAGAACTAATTAATTATGATTAACCCTAATTAAGAGTAATTAAAAGCTTAATCCAATATTAAGGAGAGATTAAGGAATCATTAAGAATTAATTAGGATCTTAAGTAAAGATTAAGACTTAATTAAGGAGGATTAAGATTAATTATAGCCTAATTAAGGAAGAATTGCCATGATTAAAGAATAAACCTAGTCTTGAATTAGACATACCAGAAGAATTAAGATAGGTAACACTATTCATAAAACACAGTCATAAGTCTTAGTAATCTATAGGACTTAAGTGAAAATGATTGTTAATTTAAGGAAAAACATTAGTGCAAACTACCTTAAAAGTTTATAACCAACATACTCTTTCTGCATAAAACTTGAGAAGCTTAGTGAGAGAGTGCGGTTCCAACCCAAGATGGGGTTTGGCTTCCTTGAAGGAAAGACATTGAATCGGGCCGTACCACGGGTAAGTGGTGACGTAGAATGATTCGATGGGCTTTTCCTGTAAGGATTGTGTATGCTGAGAAAGCATTGATTGGCTTCCTTGAAGGAAAGACATTGAATCGGGCTGTACCACGGGTAAGTGGTGACGTAGAATAATTCGATGGGCTTTGCCTGTAAGGATTGTGTATGTTGAGAAAGCATTGATTGGCTTCCTTGAAGAAAGACATTGAATCGGGACGTACCGCAAGTAAGTGGTGACGTAGAATGATTCGATGGGCTTTGCCTGTAAGGACTGTGTATGCTGAGAAGCATTGTTGTGTGACATGCATCATAAAGCATCAATAATGTTCAAGGTTGAAAACCTTACGACCATAATATGGCAATGACACTTTGGTACAGTGTAAACTGGTTGGGAAGGGTGCACTGGGTTTTGCAAAGAACGCCAACGGGGCCTCGAATGGGACGCCTGTAACGCCCGCGTTTTACCGTTTTTGCCGTTTTTGCTGTTTTGAGTGTTTTATTGGATTTTGAGTGATTAAAATTATTTTTAATCATCAAAAATCATATTTTTGGATTCAGAATTTAATTTCCTATTTTTAGGAATTTTTGGGTTTTTTGTGAAAAATGACCTTTTTGCCCCTCCTGTCTCTTGAACCGGGCCCGAATACTCTTGATCCGGGCCAGAAAATTTGCACAACTCTTCCTTTCCTCCTTCTAGAAACCGTGCATGTGTGTGTGTGTTGCATGGGAGACACTTGTCTCTTCCTTCCTTCCTTCCAAGACAAGTGTCTAGCTTAGGAAAATTATGGTATTAAACATTAAAACATTTATTCATTTTCCTTTCCTAACATACAAGGTCTCCATTTCATTCTCTCATTTTCTCTCTTTCTCTTCCTCTTGAAGCCGTGAACTCTCTCTCTTTTCTCTCAAATCCTCCATTTTTCTCCAAACACTTTCAAGCCTAAGGTTCCATCTTTGAACCCTAAGCTTAAACACTAAGCCTTCTAGCCTTGCAAAGCTCTTGTTGGTGACTCAAAGGAGGGATTTTTGGGCTATTTTGTGAGCTGTTTCTGCACCTCATTCTTGAGGAAATTTCATAGGTAAAGGGGGGGAGAACTTGAACTCTAGTAGGTCTTGTAACTAGAGTCAAGGATTTTACCCTTAAATCCTTGCTTTTAGCCTTACTTTTACTTGAAAAATCATGTCTTTGGAGTTCTTTTGGTGATTTATTGTTGGATCCTTTGAGCTGGGTTGAGATTTATGTTTGCATGTGTTGTTTGATGCTTGAAATATGTTTGGAGTGTGGTTGATGAAGCATGCAAATTGTGAAACTTGTTGGAAAGAAATTTTTCCCGTTTTTACATAGAGCAGCGACCATAAAATGGCGACTGCGAATTCGTTCACCGTTGGATCGGGCTGAAATTTTAGTGGCTGGTTTATAACACTTGAATCTTCATTTTGATCGGTCGGATCGTCTATATGATGTTTAGGCTGGGAGATATTCGATCTGCACAGTGGCTGTTTATTTGAAATTTTATTGAAAAAGAAAAACTTGCCTGTTAATGTGTTTGTGTGGCTGCATGTTTCTAAAATTTTAGTTGATGTTGGAAATGTGTTTAAATGATGATTTGATGAACATGCATGTGATTGGATGGAATGACAAAATTGTCTTGTTGGTTGATGCTTGAGAAAGTGCTATTTTTAGCTTAAAAATGAAGTTGAACATGAATGTGTGAAGTTTTGGTGAAGATTGGATGTTGTGAAAAATTTGAAGTTTGGATGAACATTCAAGGTTGTTCTTGATGTTCATGAGTGTTCTTGATGAAACTCATCAAGAATGTCCTTTTGATCCTAAAAAGATCAAAAGGATGTTTAAAACATGTTTTTGGGCTAATTGGCCCAAAAGGACTAAAGAATAAATTTGTAATAAAAGGGACTAAATTGCAAATAAGATAAGTTTTTAAATTAAGTAATTAAATTCGGATTTTTATTTTAACTAAAATAAAAATCTATTTAAAAGTCACATTTTTATTTATTATGAATAAAAATGGCTCCCATGAGTCCAATAACCTTTAGGCTTTTGTTTAGTCTCAAAGCCTTCAAAAAGAAAGTCAAAACTCCATTTAAAAGACAACTAAAAATAATTCATGGGCTTAGGCTTAGATTAGGGTTGAACTTCAACACCAATCTAAGTTGTGAAAAATTAAATTTTAGGATTAATTAGTAGGCTTAACTAATTTAATCACCTATGTTGATTAGCCTAAATTACTTAGGTTAATTAATAATTAATTAAGTCTAAAGATAATTAATATTAATATAAGTGTTAATTAAGTAATTAATCTCTAAGACGGTCAAAAACTAATTAATTGCAATTTAACCTTAATCAAGCATAATTAAAAACCCTAACCCAAGATTAAGGAAGAGATTAAGGGATAATTAGAAATTAATTAGGATCTTAAGTAAGGATTAAGACTTAATTAAAGAAGGATAAGATTAATTGAAATTCGATTAATGAAGACTAGTTATGATTAAAGGTTAAGCCTAAACTTAATTAGTCATACAAATAGAATTAGGATTAGTAATGCCTTTCATAAGACATATCCATAAGCTTAGTAAATTGTAGGACTTAAGTGAACATGATTATCAATAAAGCTAGCACAAGCCACCTTAAAAGATTATAACCAACACTTTCTCTCTACATAAAACTTGAGAAGCTTGGCAAGAGAGTGTGATTTGGTTTTCCTCAAAAGAAAGACCTTGAATCTACAAGGTTGCACCACGATAAAGTGGTGACGTAAAAAGATTCAATGGGCTTGTCTGAAGGACGTAATATTGTAAGTGTTTGCGGAGTGACATACATCATGTGCATCAATAATGATTAAGGTTCAAAAGCCTTACGACCTATATGGCAATACCACTCTAGTACAGTGTGAAACTGGATGGGACGGGTGCACTGGGTTTTGCAAAGAACACCAGCGGTCCAGTAAAGGAGACCAGCCCTGAGGATAAGTCAGGTCCCGGAATGGCATAAGTGGCGTAGGCTCGCCCCCTACTGTCGTGCAAACGGGGTACAGGCTTGACTATCCTGTCGCTCTCAAGTTTTCATAATCAGCGAGTTTGTCTGGAAGTCGGAAAATCGTCTTGGCCAGAGATTGAGCAATGCTCTTCGTACTATTTGCTAGTACAGACTATACTCCTGATATATTGTACATATATGGTCGAGCAGTTGCTATGTGCTCTGCTTTTGGTGTTGTTTCCCGGGCCCTCATGCATTATATATATGTATAGCATGGTAGCATCAGCTGCATACTTGTGATTGAGATTATGTGGATGTTTGTGAATATTTTATTGATGCTCTAGTTACTATACCCTACTTGTTATGAGTTCATATGATGTTCTCACCCTTTCTTCTCTGCTTCTATTCTCTGTCGTCGCGTTCTTTCGCCATCGTCAGTCGGGTTTTGGGGAGCTTCAAGATGTCGACCATGAAGGTAACGCTGAGAATGGGGGCCACGAGGACAGTGGCGGGTCACGGACATTCCTAGACGCTGTATATTCACAGGGGAAGTACGCGTCACGATTTCTCATCCCAGCCTTCCCCTGGTACCGGAGATAGATTTCACAGTGCCGATGATCCTTGAGTTTGAGACTCCACCCAGACTCCGTCGCTACACTACTTTTCTCAACCGTCGTCGTCGCCCCTCTCCATCAGCATCGTCACAGTCCTCACGGATGGCGACCATGGGCGAGCCAGATTCCCCTCGTTACTCTCCCGGTCCAGAGGTGTCACCTCCACAGCCCGTATATTCTGACGCATTTGGCCGTTCCCGTCCGAGTGAGCCAGACATGATCGTGATCGGTGACACTACATCTGAGGAGGAGGACCCAGAGGAAGACCCGAAGGATGACTCTGAGGATAAGGAGCCGGAAGAGGATTCTTCCAATGAAAACCCCTCAGAAGACTTTGGGATGATCAACCTCGGGGGTACTGGAGGGAGGAGTTGTGGATGGATTCCTGCTGAGACGGATGATGACGAGTAGGATAGCGTAACTGGGGGTAGTTACGAGTCTAGTTAGTAGCAGCTCTGATTTAGTGGCCTCTTGTTTTGTTTCGTTTTGGTTGAGGTCTTATTTATTATAGTCTACTACTAGAACTCTTGTTTTGATGGTGATATTGTTTACTTCGGGATTACTTTGACACTATGGTTCTGTATATATGTTATGATGTTTCCTTTCCATGATCCCCTTGTATCTGCGTGTATGTTGTGTATGTATGCGGAATGATTCAATCGTCTAGATGTTTTCAGAAAATGAATTTCAGACTTAAGAAAAGGACATTTTCATGAATACTTAAAATGGAAATTAGAATGCGATTAGTTGATGATGATTAAACTCTTTTAAAAAAAAAAATATTTTCGTATTTTCTAAGTTTTAAAACAGTAAATTCGACGGTTACGTTTTGCAATGTGATATTCTTAGCGGTATAACTAATGGTGTCGCAACACCAGCCCTGAGGGTAGTCGAGTTCCAGAAAGGACATCATGAGATGTAGGCTAGCTCCCTACTGTCGAGTCTGAAGGGGTACAAGCTTAGCTATCCTATCGCTCTCATGGTTTCGGGGTCAGTTGAGATTGTCTGGAAGGATGCATAAAAGAAATTGGCCAAAAGAAAATGAATGAGCAATGCTCCTTGTACTGATTGCTAGTACAGACTCTAACTCCTGATACATTGTACATATATGGTCAGGCAGTTTACTATGTGCTCTGCGGATGGTGATGTTTCCCCGGGCCCTCATGCATTAGTCATTGCATTATAGTTGCAAGGTTGCATTCAAATGAGTGTACTATAATGACATGTTTGTGATTGCTTGTGGATTGATCTGTGTGGATTATCCCTGTGTATGTGCTCTAGTATACTGTATCCTATGTGCTGTGAGTTCATGCGACGTGTTCTCACCCTTCCTTTTTGCTTCTGTTATTTTCTGTTATTGGATTTCTTTCGCTACATCGATAGTCGGCATTGGAGATCTTCAACATGACATCAATGAGAGTGCAGCTGCGGTGGATGCTCAGGTGGTACCTAGAGGGTGACAGACGTTCCTCGTAGATGTGAGTTCATCGGGGAGGTTCGCGTCATTATCACTCATCCCGGCCTCCCGATCGTACCAGAGATGGACTTTGTTATACCAGTGACCCTCGAGTTTCCAACGCCACCTAACTTGGTGCGCTATACCACTTATCGTCCTTCACGTCGTCGTCCTGCATCATCTGTGGCATCGCGAACATCCAGGATTGAAGACTTTGTGGGAACCAACTCGCCTAGGTATTTGCCTGATTCAGCGACCTTGGGTTCACAGTCTCTACGTTCTGACGCACGAGACGAACCTCCCTCAGAGGAGTTTGAGATGATCACCATCGGGGACGCTGGGAGGAGGAGCCATAGGGTGATTACTGTTGAGTCGAGTGACGACGAGTAGGATTAGTAAGGTTTGAGTCTAGGTAGTATCAGCTCTGATTTTGGCGACCTCTTCTTTTGTAATTATCTAAGGTCTTGTTTGTTTTAGCTTACTACTAGGACTCATATTTTGATGTAGATATTCAGGCGACTCGAGAGGTACACTACCTTTATGCATGTATGTATACATATCATGATATTTCTGTTTCCCTATGCTGATTTTATAAATGCATGTATGTTGTGTATGTGCGCGATGTGGTAACTGTCTAGACGTTTTTGGAAAACAAGTTTCAAAAGTAAGGAAGGTATATTTTATAAATACTTAAAAAAAAAATTAGAGAGGTAGTAGGATTGACAACGACTAAACCCTTTCAAATATATATATATATATATATATAATTCCGCATTTTTAACGTTTAGTCACGTGAAACATATGTGATATTTTTAACGTTTAGTCACGTGTAACATATGTGATATTCTTAGTGTAACATGCATTGAAGATTGATAAAACCCATTGTGAAATAGCATTAAATGCTATTAAGACCGTTGTGAGACAATCTTCAAAAAACTTCTGACTTTGTGTGTTGTAGGTGCAGGTACCAAAGTCTGACACGTGCAGGTACCAGGTGACAACAGTTTCCCTTTCTGGTAAAAGATTTGAAATGCTTTATAAAGGATCTCTGTAACATTCCTTAAATGAATCAAACTTGTAGAAGACGTTTATGATGCATTAAAGTCTTGAGCAAAATCCTTCTGACTTTAGTCAAATGCCACGTAGAGAGTCTTCAGCAGTTTTTCTTGATTCAAATAATATATCTCTTTCAGAGGGTTTATTGCTTTCAGCAGGTTCTCGTCCTTCAGAAGGTTGCACCACTTCAGAGGGTTTCTCCTTCAGAGAGTTGCTGAAACACGTTAAATACCCTTAAGAGATTTTGTACTTTTTAACATATTTTAACCAAATTTGTTACTCATTAAAACTTAGGAATTGTGAGACTTAAACATTATTAATCTCTTTGATGAACACATTTTTATTCACACTTTGCATATTTAATCTTAGCTTTCTTGGACTCTAATTGTAATTATATCCACTGTTTTAGTTGGAATTTGCCTAATTGGACTTATTTGGCTTAAATTGTAAATGTTGTTTAAATTCGGATTTTAAGCCTACTGACCTACCTGTCTTGTTTTCTTAATATCTGGAGCTACAGGTGTCTGATTTGAGTTATTCCAATTGCGTTGGAAAACTAAGATCCGGGGCTTTAATTTGATATGCTATATGGCTATATTCCACTGAGAGACGAGGCGCAGTTTGCAATTTAACTATGACGTTCAGATGCTGTCAGAACTTGAGCGGGAACAACAAGTTTCTTAAGTAGTTGCTGAAGAAGTTTTAGTCTTTTGGGCCTGAAACCTGTTAGTCTGGGCCCATTTTACCTCTTCCATTAGATTAATCTTTTGGTGTAGGAGAATAGTATAAATAGAGGCTGCTACAATTCTGTTAGGGCAGATTTTTCACTTTTTCATTTAGGTACGGATTAAAGATTCTTGGGGCGCTTTGTTCTCTCTTTCTTCTCTCTGGTTTTTCTTCTTCTTCTTCTTCTTCTTCTTCTTCTTCTTCTTCTTCTTCTTCCTTCTGCAATTTCGTTTTCTCTTCTTCCTCTCATGGAAGGTTAAAATTCTGAGGATTGATTCTTGAGTGATTTTACATTGGATTCTGAGGTTTATTTCAATTCAAATTCGTATTTTCAATTTCTGCAGTGGATTCAATTTCATCTTCTCCTTTAGAATTCTGGTTTAGTTTCTTGAATTGGATTTGAACGCATGTTGATGATTTAATTTTGTTCTTCGCTTAGAATTCTACTTTAGTTTGCTTACTTCTAAACAACCAACTTTTTGCTTAATTCAGGAGGTAAAGGATTAGAAATCTCATAACCAGTACGCTTAGTCTGGTCTCGCAGTTCGCTTAGTTCTTGAGTGAGATTTGTGACACCCTTCTACCCCAGCTCTTATACAATTAATAAGTCAAAATATTTTTCAAAAAGTATCCCTCAACGGGGTAAAAAGGTTCACATATTCTTCATTTAAAACCTCATTCATTGTAAAACAACTTAATTAAAATAAAAGTAGAACTCAAAGGTTTTCAAAATACACAAGCAGCGGAATCTCCAAATTATCAATAATTAAAACATCCTACTCGCCATGTAAGGCATTTAAAAGTGTTCTACAAAATCCTTTCTAACTAGAAACATAAAGAAAAGAACCCTCAATAATATGCCTTGATGTCCCATGTACCAGAGCAACATTCCCTTTCATCAAAACTTGACACCAGTTGTGTCTCCATCATCACCTGTAAAATAACCACAGTGTAACGGTGAGGAAAAGAATACTACTCATACATACACATAGGAGGCTACCCTGTTCTCACCCTCATATAGACAACATCAGCATTAATCACACCACATACTCAAACATCACAATAATTCATCAGATAATATCACCTATAATTCATTATATAACAAACATCAATATCATCATATAATTCTCCTATCCTCATTCACAAATAATTCGCCTACTCTATTCTCAGCGCCCTATTACTCATTTCCTCATCACAAAATCATAACATCATCATATAACTCATTTTTTTATCAGCATATATAAGACATATTCATCCATCATCATATACACCAACAACATCATCAATATCACCATAACCATCATAATCATCAATATCATCATAATCATCATAGTCACCAATATCATCATAATCATCATTCACCTCCCTGGGTTGTACTTCACCCCACTCTAGGCTGTACACCGCAGGTACCATATTCAATTTATCATAATCATTACTCACCTCCCTAAGTTATACTCAGGTACCATAATCACCTCCCCGAGTTAGACTCAGGTACAAACATTCGCCTCCCCAAGTTAGACTCAGGTACAACATTCACCTTCCTGAGCTACACTTCACCCCTCACTGGGCTTGTGTATCCAAGTACGATCACCTCCCTGAGTTACACCCCCACCCCTCACTGGGCTTGTGTATATCAGGTACAACATCATATATGCTCAAGCATCATTTACAGCATAAGGTTAATTAAATCATCATCACCATTATCACCTTCCTGAGTATACTCAGGTACACTATTCACCTCCCCGAGTTAGACTCAGGTACAAACACCAACATCATCATCATCAATCATTATAATTAGCACCATTCATCATCATCATGTATCATCATACATATTCACCAATCATCATCATAAAAAATCATCATAATTATCACCAAATATCATTATCATCATAATTAACACCAATCATCATAATCATATTTCATCACACATATTCACCAATCATCATCATCAAAAATCATCATAATTATCACCAAATACCATTATCATCATTAATAAATACATCAACTCAATATGAGCAATCATCCATCACAAGGATTCACCAATCCACACTGGTAATCGATTACAGCATCTCTGTAATCGATTACCCGCGAGCCAACAACCCTCCTTGTTGCCCAGAACACTCTGTTAATCGATTACCAACCCTGGTAATCGATACTCGCGACGCAGATCGCAGTTCTCGCGATCTCTACCATTCTAAACCTCTCTATTCAATCTCTAATCAATCATTTTCATCAAAACATCATTTATATACATTTATATCATCAAACTCCACCAAAGTATCCATCTTTAACAGTTTTACAAGGTTTTCCCATCAAACCCCAATTCATCAAACCCTTATTAATCCCCTTTTCACTATTCATATTATTCTCATTCAATCTACTCAAGATTCATCAAGAATCATACAAACAATTATCAATTTACAATTTTCATCATCCATACTCAATATATCAATTATTAATACGAATTCAAGTCTTAGGTTACTTCCCAAGCATCCCTCACATGCATATATAAGCAGCACCCTCTCCGCCACCGTACCTTGAAGTGAAGATCGAACCGCAACAGTACTTCATTCTCAATGATTATTCTGCAGCAACCCCTTCTTGAGATGTCGTTTCTCCTCTCCTTAGCGTTCTCTCTCTGATGATTATACGAATAAGGATTAGGGTGAACTGAGAACCCCTCCTTAAATAAATACTTAATTGGGCTAGGCCCACTCTCAATCCACTTATTCCATTTATTATTCTTATTATTTATTAAATAACCTTATTGATAAAACTACTCATAATATTAATCCTATTATTTATTTATTTATTTCTTCTACTTTATTAATTTAATTTAATTTTATTTTACTTAATAAAATTCAGGATGTTACAACTCTCCCCTCCTAAAAGAAAAATTTGTCCTCGAATTTTCCGAGATGAACAAACTCTAGGAAGGACTCCTCTCAATAGGTCGATCAAAGACAACTGCTTCACCCAAACAATCCAATAAGTCATTGTTGGAAGATAACCCAGTCCATACCAAGAATAATGTTTAGTAGTGACTTAAAGTTTAACAGATCAAATTAACTAGAAGTTCTTTACCTTCAACATGAATACAACAATTTAAGCACACGTCAGAAGTAGAAACTGACCCCACTAGCTTGGCGTTTTCCACACTCAACACAAAAAGGCAAGGAAGAGGACAAACAAGTTTAATTTAGACATCCAAGCAGGTTATATGAAAGAGTGAATCGCACCAGAATTAAACAACACAATCGAGGATTACACGCAAGGAAACTCATACCTTGGATCAAGTCTTCGGGGCGAGCAGCTTCAGTACCACTCAAGCAAAGACTCTCCCCAATAGTTTGAGGTTTACTGGCACTCCCACTAGCACCTCAACTTACTGTTGTAGCTCCTTGCTTCTTATTGTGAGGACAATCATGGGAAATATGCCCCTTTCCTTTGTAGATGTAGCAGGTGACCTCTGAATCTTCACATTGATTTGCTTTATGTCCTTCCTTTTCGCATTTGAAACAAGTAATGGGAGTGGTAGCACCCACGCTCCCACCCTTGGACGCTTGACTAGTCGTCGGAACGTAACTCTTCTTCTGCTCTGCACCTTCACTGCCACCTCCAAACTTGGAGCCTCCTGATGTGCGAGAATACGGGTTCACCCTTGCAAGCAGATTCAGACTTGTTCTGGTTCCTAATAGGTCCTCCACTCTTGTAGTGCGCAGCTCTAGCTCGGTTGTCTTCATCGTATACTCTACATTTATTCACTAGCTCGTGAAATCGCGCAATTCCCTGGTAGTAGAAGACTTGCTTGATCTCTGGACAAAGACCGCTGAGGAACTTTAGGCACTTTGACTCTTCATTAGCAGCTCCCTCATAGGTAGGACAGAATCGTACTAGCGCTTCAAACTTGGACGCGTAGTCTGCCACGGTGCCATCCCCTTGCTTAAATCAAGGAACTCTATTTGCTTCTTGTTACGAACATCATGTGGGAAGTACTTCTCGAGGAACATCCTCTTGAAGTTATCCCAACTCAACGCGGTGCCCCTCCTCGATCGTCCTATGACAGGTGCTCTGCCACCAAAATCCAGCATCCCCTGATAGCATGAACGCCGCTAATGTCACCTTTTGTAGCATCGGACAATCCATCTCTCTGAAGATCTTCTCTATCTCGTATATCCAATCGACAGCTCCATCGGTATTCATCATATTTCATCATATATATTCACCAATCATCATCTTAAAAATCATCATAATTATCACAAAATACCATTATCATCATCAATAAATACATCAACTCAATATGAGCAATCATCCATCACAAGGATTCACCAATCCACACTGGTAATCGATTACAATCCTCATGTAATCGGTTACCTGCAAACAAGGTCTCTGGTAATTGATTACCCACCCTTAGTAATCGATTACCTGCAAGCAATCTCCCGGGTAATCGTTACCAAACCTCTGTAATCGATTACTACCACACCAACTCTCTGGTAATCAATTACAGCATCTCTGTAATCGATTACCCGCGAGCCAACAACCCTCCTGGTTGCCCAGAACACTCTGGTAATCGATTACCCAACCCGCGACGCAGATCGCAGTTCAAGCAATCTCTACCAATTCTAAACCTCTCTATTCAATCTCTAATCAATCCTTTTCATCAAAACATCATTTATATACGTATATATTCATCAAACTCACCAAAGTATCCATTTTTAACAGTTTTTACAAGGTTTTCCCATCAAACCCCAATTCATTCAAACCGTTATTAATCCCCTTTTCACTATTCATATTATTCTCATTCAATCTCCTCAAGATTCATCAAGAATCATACAAACAATCATCAATTTACAATTTTCATCATCCATACTCAATTATCAATTATTAATACGAATTCAAGTCTTAGGTTACTACCCAAGCATCCCCCACATGCATATATAAGCAGCACCCTCTCCCCCACCATACCTTGAAGTGAGGATCGAACCGCAACAGTACTTGATTCTCAATGATTATTCTGCAGTAACCCCTTCTTGAGACGTCGTTTCTGCTCTCCTTAGCGTTTCGCTCTCTGACGAGTATACGAATAAGGATTAGGGTGAACTGAGAACCCTCCTTAATAAATACTTAATTGGGCTAGGCCCACTCTCAATCCACTTATTCTATTATTATTCTTATTATTATTAAATAACCTTATTGATAAAACTACTCATAATATTAACCCTATTTATTTATTTATTTCTTCTACTTTATTAATTTAATTTAATTTATTTTATTTTATTTTACTTAATAAAATTCAGGATGTTACAAGATTATTGTTGAATTGATTGACGCTTGTTCGGTTAATTCGAATCTGTTCTAGAAATTGAGAACGATGCATTTTAACTGATGAAGAATGCAATTGTAAATGAACAAGATAATCAATCTGTTTTTTACATCGTTTTACATCTACTTCCTTGTTTACAAAACCTTTTTCTGAACAAATAACCAAACCCCATGTTTCTGTTACGTTCTAAAATTCTGCATTGTTAAGACAATCCCTGTCTTAAGACAGTCTGAAGTCTTAAGACAATCTAAAGTCTTAAGACCATCTGAAGTCTTGAGACAGTCTGAACTCTTAAGAAGTTGAAGTTTAAGACCGTCTGAAGTTCGTCTTAAGACTGTCTTAAGTCATTTGTCTTAAGTTCGATCTGAAGTTCCGATTCTAAATTTTTGGTCTGAAATCTGATATTCTGAATTGTTATTGAGTTCCTTGAGAGACGACTTTGGGTTATCTTACCCTCACTACACTTAATTCATAATTTGATTGGGTACGGCCTCGATCAAATTTGGCGCCGTTGCCGGGGAATTCAATTCAAATTCAGTTTACAGTTTTCAGTTCTGTTTGAACTTGCTGAACTTTCTGAACTTCTGTTTTTCTGAGTGTTTCAGTTCTGTTTTGTGTAGTTGTGTCTGTTTTGTGTTTGTAAGTTGTTAGAGTCAATTTTAATATTGTGTTTTGTTTTAGCTAACGTTTGGTCTGTGCAGCTTGTAGTGAATTTCCATAATTCATATTCTAGTGATAGACATAATGATGGCACACTGCTAGAAGCTTGGACCTGCAAGACCTACATTAGAGGATATGCACCAACTTCATGCCTGAGCTTGAAGCAAGGAAGAGTTGGAGAAATTAGTGTCCTACAAATAAAGGGTCACTACCCTACAAAATAAAGGTCACTACCCTATAGAAGGACACCTTGACCCTGGATAGGACCCTTGTTTTATGGACCACCCTTAATTAGGACTCTCTTATATTTCTTTTTATTAATTGTAATTTTCTTTTAATTCCTCCTACTTGGGTGCTATTTTAGTGGGTTTATTGGTTAGTAGGTTGCTTGCTATAAGGCTTAGGAGGTCATGGGTTCTATTCCCACATAGGATAGAAATTTGACTCATCTTGTATTTTCCTACATGAGTGGGCGCCATTTTGAGAGGTTTATTGGCTTAAGACTTAGCTTAGCCATAAACCTTGGGGGTCATGGGTTCAAAACCCACTTAGGAGTGTTTTCACTCACCTTTTATTTTCTTTCTTTTTTTATGCCCCTAAAAATCCGCCCCTCTCCCCCTCTTTTCCTATAAATAGGAGTCCTCTCCTCTTGTAACACACATTGAATTTTGAAGTAAAGGAATTATGCCAAATTTTCTCCTCCCATTGTGAGTTGAGTGAGGCTTGGTGGTTGTTGCTCAAACCATACTGAGACTTATCTAATTCTCCTGAATTAGTGGCGTCTGGCATTGGACTTATCTGCTGTAGGAGGATTCTTGCTTCAGTGGCGTCCTTCTCATTTCTTCCTCTCCACTTTTTCTTTCATTTTCTATCATTTTCTTTCACTTTCTTGCGTGAATATAGCTGCTGTTCCAGCACCTATATTTCGCAATTAATTGCTTAATTGTGATTCTGATCGGTTGGTTTTGCTCAATTCTAGGTCCTACACCTTTCCTGCTATCACATAACCTTCCTCATTTACCATTTCTACTGTGAACTTTCCTCTTGCCGAATAGTTTCTGTTTTTGAGTTGTGTTATTTTGAGTCATTGTTTTAGTGTGTTATTAGTCATGTATGATGTTTAGGTGTTGTTTAGATTATGTTAGAATTGATTTGGTTTGATTCAGATTGAATTGCATAAGTTGTTGAACATGCTGTTGTATGTCTCTTTTTGTGCATTTATGTGTGCATTTGGTGTATGACTAGAGCAAACCGAGGTATCCTACATTCATTTGACCCTGAAATTGATAGGACATATCATAGGTTAGTTAGAGAGTGTAGGAATTCATTAGTGCATAATTTTGTTAGTGATAGTGAATCATTGTCTGATAGTGTGTATTCTGCTGTTTCTATTAGTGATAGTGAGTCTGTTTCTGTTTCTTCTTCTACTTTTACTGATTCTGATTCTAATTCTGATATCATGGCTGAGAGGACCTTGAGAGAGCTTGCAGCACCTGATGTTAATATTCAGACTTTATGCATTCAATATCCTGATTTAGATGTACCTTGTGAGCTAAAGTCTGGATTGATTCATTTGTTGCCCAAGTTTCATGGTCTTGCAGGTGAGGATCCACATAAACACCTCAAGGAGTTCCATATTGTTTGTACCACCATGAGACCACCTGGAGTTCCTGAGGATCATATTAAGCTGAAAGCATTTCCATTCTCCCTGCAAGATACAACAAAAGACTGGCTAAACTACCTTCCACCTGGATCCATTACTAGCTGGGACAATTTGAAGAGGATGTTTCTTAATAAAATTTTCCCTGCATCCAGAGTGACATCAATCAGAAAAGAAATTTGTGGTATAAGGCAAATGGATAGAGAAAGTTTATATGAGTACTGGGAGAGATTTAAGAGGCTTTGTGCTAGCTATCCACATCATCAGATACATAAACAGCTTCTCATCCAATATTTCTACGAGAGCCTTATAAACATGGATAGGCAGATGATTGATGCAGCCAGTGGAGGAGCTTTAGTGGATAAAACTTCAGTTGCAGCAAGGCAGTTGATTGAAAATATGGCTTCTAATAACCAATAGTTCAATACCAGAAGCAATTCAGTAGCCTTGACCAGAGGAGTTCATGAGATGGAGACTACTTATGCTGCTGATCATAGGAAGCTGGAAAGCAAGCTTGATGATTTGGCTTCCTTGGTCAAGCAGATTGCAGTATCTCAAAAGGTTGCTAAGCTATGTGGGATTTGTACTTCTGCTGATCATCCCACTGATGCCTGCCCCACCTTACATGAGTCTGAAGGAAATGATGTTGTTCCTGTTCCTCCTCAGGCTTATGCACCAAATATATATGGTTCTGGCAGACCCCCTCAGCAGCAACAATATAATCAAGATCTTTCTTCCAACAGGTATAATCCAGATTGGAGGAATCATCCAAATTTGAGATGGGGGAATTCTTGTCAGCAGCAGCAGCCACCACAGTAGTCTTATGTACCCTATCAGTCACGTGCTGCTGGTCCTAGTAGACCCTACCAACCTCCACACTTGCAGCAGCAACAACAACCTCCACCACCAGCTCCTGTAGCTTCCAAGAGTGAGCCTTCCTTGGAAGAATTAATGAGGCAAATGGCAGTCAACAATCTGAATTTCCAGCAAAGGACCGAAGCAACTATTCAGAGCCTGGAAAACCAGATTGGTCAGATGGCTACCACTATTAATAAGCTTCAGTCCCAGGGTTCAGACAAGCTTCCTGCTCAAACAGTTATCAACCCTCAGCAGAATGTTAGTGCAATCACCTTGAGATCAGGTAAGAGTCTGCAAGTGTCTGAAAAGCAACAGTCTGAACGAGAAAATGAGATTATTATAGCTTCAGACAATGCAGCTTCAGCAGGTCCTGCTTCAGAAAGTACTGTTTCAGCAGGTACAGCTTCAAACAACCATGTGCATGAGGGAGCTTGTCCTATTCCTTTGAGCAGCCCCAGTTCTTCAAGCACCGTGCAACCTTCTATTCCTCTTCCATTCCCTTAGAGAGTTGTGTAGAAGAGTAAAAAAATGGAAGAGGCCGACAAAGAAATCTTGGAAACTTTCAAAAAAGTGGAGGTCAATATACCCCTACTTGAGGCCATAAAGCAAATTCCAAGATATGCCAAGTTTCTGAAGGATTTGTGCACCCATAGGAGGCGGCTGAAGGGCAATGAGAGGATAAGTATGGGAAGTCTGCACTTATTGAGAGATCAATTACTCCTATCCCTGAAAAATGCAAAGATCCAGGGACATTTCTATTCCTTGTGTTATAGGCAGTAACAAGTTCGATAATGCTATGCTTGACTTAGGAGAATCTATTAATGTTATGCCTTTATCTATTTTCACCTCTTTGTCCCTTGGTCCTTTGCAGGCTACAAGTGTTGTCATTTAGTTGGCAAATAGGAGCACTGCCCACCCTGTAGGTCTTATTGAGGATGTACTGGTTCGTGTGAATGACCTCATTTTCCCTGCTGATTTTTACATACTGGATATGGAGGGAGGAGATTCACTCACTGGTGCAGCCCCCATCATCTTAGGCAGGCCCTTCCTAAAAATAGCTAGGACCAAGATTGATGTTCATGCAGACACACTTACTATGGAGTTTGGAGATAGTGTGGTTCAGTTTAACAATTTAGATGCTATGAAGCATCCCATTGAGGACCATTCTGTTTTCCACATTGATATGCTTGCTGAACTTGTAGATGATAGTTTATCTGAGTTTATAGGAGAGTAGGATTTTCCTGACTTGTCTGATTTCAGTGATGTTTACACTTGTGATTTATGTTCTGATTCTTCTAAGTGTAGTACATATGCTGAAATAGATGAGTTCATATCTGCTGATAATACTGATTGTGTAGATTGTGTTGATATTTCAGCAGGTTCTAGTATTGATGCACCAGTAGAGCACATTGAGTCAGAATGCATAGGCCTGATTACAGCAATTACAGATACATATGACTTGGTTGATTTGCAGGCGCAGAGGTTTCCACCAATACCAGATTGCTACCTTCTATTATCCAGCCACCATCATTGGAGTTGAAGCCACTTCCCTATCACCTTAAGTATGCATATTTGGAGGATGAGTAGAAGCTTCCAGTGATTATCTCTACTGCTCTCTCAGATGATCAGGAGCAGAGGTTGTTGCATGTTATAAGAGAGCGCAGGAGAGCCCTTGGGTGGACCTTGGCAGATATTCCGGGTATTAGCCCCTCCATGTGTATGCACTGTGTCTTGTTGGAGGATGGGGTTAAACCTGTGTGACAGCCTTAGAGAAGGCTGAATCCCCAGATTCTTGATGTGGTCAAGAAGGAGGTCATCAAGCTGCTACAGGCTGGTATCATATATCCCATTTCAGATAGCACTTGGGTGAGCCCGGTACAGGAGGTACAAAAAAAATCTGGGATTACTGTTGTAAAGAATGAGAAGGATGAGCTGATTCCTGCTAGAGTGCAGAACAACTGGAGAGTCTGCATTGACTACAGGAGGCTCAACCAGGCGACCAGGAAGGATCACTTCCAACTTCCCTTCATTGATCAGATGCTGGAGATCCTGGCAGGTAAATCCCATTACTGTTTCTTAGATGGTTTCTCTAGTTATTTTCAAATTTGTATTGCACCAGAGGACCAACATAAGATTGTATTTACCTGTCCTTTGGTACCTTTGCTTATAGGAGGATGCCTTTCAGTCTATGCAATGCTCCTGGTACTTTCCAGAGATGCATGATGAGTATATTTACGAATTTACTTGAGCATTGCATAATGGTTTTCATGGACGATTTTAGTGTGTATGGCTCCTCCTTTGATGCATGTTTGTATAGCGTGACTAAAGTGCTTGATAGGTGCATAGAGACTAACCTTTTTCTGAATTATGAAAAGTGTCATTTTATGGTAGAGCATGGTACAGTCTTAGGCCACATTATCTCTAGGAAGGGCATTGAGGTAGATCTTGCGAAATTAGATGTTATTTCACACTTGCCTTACCCCTCTTGCGTGCGAGAGGTTAGATCTTTTCTTGGACATGCAGGTTTCTATCGCAGGTTTATTCAGGACTTCAGCAGGATAGCTCTTCTATTGTCCAACTTGCTTCAGAAGGATGTGACATTTGATTTTGGAGAGCAGTGCAGAGAGGCATTTGATCGCCTCAATAGTTTTTGCATTGGATAAGTTCAGATCTTATTTACTTGGCTCTAAGGTAATTGTTTTTACTGATCATGCTGCTCTGAAGTTCCTTTTGAAAAAGACATATTCCAAACCCAGGTTGATTAGGTGGATACTACTACTCCAGAAGTTTGACTTGGATATCTAGGATAGGAGTGGTGCACATAATTTAGTAGCAGACCATTTGAGCCGCATTGAGAGGGTAGGGGATGCATTTCCTATTCGGGATGACTTCCCGGATGAGTAGCTATTGGTTTTACATGATTCCCATTCCCCTCCCTTTACCCCTTGGTTTGCTGATATTGTTAATTATCTTGTTGCATCTATTTTTCCACCCTTGGTATCCAGAGCTCAGAGAGATAGACTTAAGAGTGATGCCAAGTATTATGTATGGGATGACCCTTATTTGTGGCGTTTTTGCAGTGACCAGGTGATTCGTAGGTGCATTCCAGATCATGAGATCCAGTCTGTACTTCAGTTCTGTCATGCCTCACCTATTGGAGGACACCCTGGACCTCAGAGGACAGGACGAAAGGTGCTGGATTGTGGATTTGTTGGCCTACCATTTTTAGAGACGCCCGCAGAGTCTCCTCTACATGTGAGCAATGTCAGAGAGCAGGAGTGGCTATTTCTAGCAGGCAACAGATGCCCCAGCAGCCTATGTTGTTTTTTGAGATCTTTGATGTATGGGGTATTGATTTCATGGGCCCATTTCCTATTTCTTTTTGTTTTGTATATATATTGCTTGTTGTGGACTATGTCTCCAAGTGGGTGGAGGCTATAACCACAAGGACTAATGATGCTCGAGTTGTTGTGGATTTTGTCAGGTCTCATACCTTTTGCAGGTTTAGAGTGCCTCGAGCCATTGTTAGTGTTCAGGGGACCCATTTCTGTAACCGGTCCATGGAGGCTTTGCTGAAGAAGTATGGGGTGGTGCATAGAGTTTCTACACCATACCACCCCCAAACTAATGGACAGGCTGAAATCTCCAATAGAGAGATCAAGAGGATTCTTGAGAAGATGGTGCAGCCTAATAGGAAAGATTGGAGCTGCGCCTTGATGATGCTCTTTAGGCTCATAGGACTACCTACAAAGCACCTCTTGGGATGTCTCCTTTCAGAGTTGTTTTTGGTAAGGCATGCCACTTTCCTGTGGAGATAGAGTATCGGGAATATTGGGCAGTTAGAGCTTGCAACTTAGATTGTGACCAGGCAGGAGAACAAAGAAAACTTCAGTTGCAGGAGCTTGATGAGATTCGCCTGGAGGCCTATGAGAACGCTAAGTTCTATAAGGAGAAGACTAAGAAATTTCATGATCAGTCTATTACTAGAAAAGAGTTTGTTGTAGGCCAAAAGGTTTTGTTGTTCAATTCTAGACTTAAGCTCATGCCTGGTAAGCTTCGTACTCGTTGGGTTGGACCTTTTCTTGTTAATCATATTTATCCTTATGGTGTTGTAGAGCTGACAAGTGAGTCCACCAACAAGACCTTCAAGGTCAATGGCCACCGTCTCAAGCTATTTCATGAGCCCCACTTTGGTTGATGAGACGGTTGAGGAGCTTGGCTTGGAGCTTCCCCAATTCCCTCAAGTGCAAATATTTCCACCTTAATGAGGTTGTCTCTTTCCCACTTTTTCATTATACTATGTCTCTTGTTCTCCAATTTCATTATTTTACATTGAGGACAATGTGTGATTTAAGTGGGGGGAGGAGAATTGTAGTTTTAGGACTTTAGAATTGATTTTAGGAATTAGTTTGTGGTTAGGATTTAATTGATTGTGTTAGCAATTTTTAGGATTATAAAATAAAATATAAAAACTGTTTGCTGTTTGCTGAAATTTACTGTTTACTTCCTGAAACTACTTGCTGAAATGTTGTTTCTGTTTGAAGCTGTTAGCTGTTGCGTAGCTATTCTGTAGCTATTGCTGTCTGAATTTTATTGTTTACTATCTTAAATTGCTGTTTACTGTTACTCTATGTTGCTGTCACGTTTTTCTGCTGCTGTTTACAGCAGAATTTTAGACAGTAAGTATTTCTTTGACAACAGAATTTATTTTGACAGCAAAAACATATTTTTGACAGTAGAAAAATACATTTGGCATGTTTTTCATTGGACTTTTAGGATTTGTGTTGGTAGTTTGCATTTTCATCATTCTTGGATAATTGATTTCTTGACTTTATTGATTGGATTCCTTGTAATTTGGTGAATAAGTTGGTTTTGATAATTATTCGGTTGAATCTTTTGTGATAAAGTTGTCCTTGGTGAGATTTTGAGCCTTATTGATGGATGGACCATTCTATGTCATTCTCTCTCTTTTTCTTGTGTGATTTCACTCATGTTTGCTTGTGCTTTAGAACTTGGTTTGACTCTTTGATTTGCAACTTTGTTCACATGCATGTATTGAGATGATTGAGGCATTTTTGTTGATAATTGAGCTACTAGCCATATTAGCCTACCTTGATGATTTTCCACTTGTTAGCCCCTTTTGAGCCTATGGATCCCATTTCTTGTTTTTGAAAGCTCATTACAAGCCTTGAAAGTGAAAAACCATGATTGTCCTTGACTTAGAGGATAAAGGAGCTTTGGAATTGTTTTGGGAATAGGTTCTTGAATAAGTGTGGGGGTGTACTTCATTTTCATATCTTATCTCCTCATGTGGATATCATAATGTTGATCTTTGGCTATTTACAAAAAGAAAAAAAATGGAAAGAAAGAAAAGAAAAAAAAAGAGAGAGAATAAAAAAATCTCAAAAAAAAGTGTATAAAAAAGCAAAGAAATAAAGTGCACTTGAAAAAAAAAAGAAAATGGGTCAAAAGGTAGATAAGAGGAGTTTAATTGTAATCTTGAGATGTATGTTACTTTCATTTATTCATGGTTTTATTCCCCATTGCTCCTCTATTCTATTTGGTATATAGCTTCTTATCCTTCATTTTCCCTACCTTTACCTTGGCCCCATTACATCCTATTTGAAGTCCTCTTGATCTTTGCTTGCATGTGTCTCAATTGTTGTGGATATTAGAGTCTTGCCAAGCCTATGGTAGTGTTTGCTTTCATGAGTGCTTTGAGCGCATACACAAGCCTAAACACTTGAGAGTTAGAGAGTTTGTCTTTTGAGGATTCTATCATTCTTGATTCATCCCTTTGATTTGATCTACCCTCTTGTTTGCTAAATTATTGGGAATTCCATTCATGTATTTCTTGACTCCATGATTCCTTGGATGTTGTATTTTGCCTACTCCTATGCATTCCTTGGATCTCTTGATAATTATGCCATCTGTATTTGCATCTTGCTCCTAATTAATCTTTGGTTTCATGTGGTGTTTTGCCCGGAGTGCAAAAGGGAAAGTGTGGGGGAATTTGATGAACACATTTTTATTCACACTTTGCATATTTAATCTTAGCTTTGTTGGACTCTAATTGTGATTATATCCAATATTTTAGTTGGAATTTACCTAATTGGACTTATTCGGGTCTTAAATTGTAAATGTTGTTTAAATTCGGATTTTTTAAGCCTACTGACCCTACCTGTCTTGTTTGCTTAATATCTGGAGCTGCCGGTGTCCGCTTTGAGTGATTCCAGTTGCGTTGCAAAGCTAAGATCCGGGTCTTTAATTTGATATGCTATATGGCTATATTCCACTGAGAGACGAGGTGCAGTTGAAATTTAAAGATGACGTCAGATGCTGTCAGAACTTGAGCGGGAACAGCAAGTTTCTTAAGTAGTTGCTGAAGTAGTTTTAGTCTTTTGGGCCTGAAACCTGTTAGTCTGGGCCAATTTTACCTCTGCCATTAGATTAATTTTGTGGTTCAGGAGAATAGTATAAATAGAGGCTGCTACAATTCTGTTAGGGCAGATTTTTCACTTTTTCATTTTGGTACGGATTGAAGATTCTTGGGGACGCTTTGTTCTCTCTTTCTTATCTCTGGTTTTTCTTCTTCTCTTCCTTCTGCAATTTCATTTTTTGTTCTTCCTCTCATGGAAGGCTAAACTTCTGAGGATTGATTCTTGAGTGATTTTTTCATTGGATTCTGAGGTTTATTTCAATTCAAATTCGTATTTCAATTTCTGCAGTGGATTCAATTCATCTTCTCCTTTAGAATTCTGGTTTAGTTTCTTGAATTGGATTTGAACACTTGTTGATGATTCAATTATAATCTTCACTTAGAATTCTGGTTTAGTTTGCTTAATTCTAAACAACCAACTGTTTGCTTAATTCAGGAGGTAAAGGATTAGAAATCTCATAACCAGTACACTTAGTCTAGTCTCGCAAGTTCGCTTAGTTCTTGAGTGAGATTATTGTTGAATTGATTGACGCTTGTTCGGTTAATTCGAATCTGTTCTGGAAATTGAGAACGATGCATTTTAACTGATGAAGAATCCAATTGTAAATGAACGAGAGAATCAATCTGTTTTCTTACATCGTTTTACATCTTACTTCCTTGTTTATAAAACCTTTTTCTAAACAAACAACCAAACCCCCTGTTTCTGTTACATTCTAAAATTCTGCACTGTTAAGACAGTCCCTGTCTTAAGACAGTCTGATGTCTTAAGACAATCTAAAGTCTTAAGACCTTCTGTAGTCTTGAGACAATCTGAACTCTTAAGACAATCTGAAGTCTTAAGATCGTCTGAAGTCTTAAGACCGCCTGAAGTTCTGTCTTAAGTCTGTCTTAAGTCATTTGTCTTAAGTTCGATCTGAAGTTCTGGTTCTAAATTTTTGGTCTGAAATATGATATTCTGAATTGTTATTGAGTTCGTTGAGAGACGAATTTGGGTTATCTAACCCTCACTACACTTAATTCATATTATTTGATTGGGTACGACCTCGAGCACTCTTTATAATATTTTTAGACTCAACAATAAGCATAACAAATAATTCTAACATTTATACCATGTTTATGATGCAATGCAGCATGTCTGTGAAGTGTTGTTACCCGACATCCGAGGTCTTTCCACTGTAACGTGATTGTAATTGAGCGCTCGGCCATGTGACCAAGGATTGTCATCCAGGGCCACCTATGATTAAGTTTTATTAAGCATGTATGGATCATGTCTGTGATTATTTTTAGGGTGAGGATCCCCCATCTCCCCCTTGGCCAAGAGGTTGATGAGATCACCTCATCTTTGCTAAACATGATTACCTGAAGGCCTGTGATGGTTCGGAGGCCTTGTAATAGCCTGAAGGCCCTGTATTAGCCCGAATGCACCATGATGGTCCAAGGACCCCTTGCATTATGTTCAATAATAGCCAAAGGCCCATGAATGTTTCTTGTAAGATCAATAGTTCAATAATGCATTAATACTCAAATTCACCATCCTAGGGTTTGGAACCAAACTCAATGAAATAAATCAATGCAATAATCTACCCTAGGTTCGACAAAACACCTTCACAACCAACAATATTGGAAAGGGCAACAAGAGTAGGGATCATACATAGGAGAATAACCAAGAAAGTAAGTGAGTGAGAATCATACTCACCTTAGAGCAAGAAAGAACGAGTAGAAATGGAATAAGGGAGAGGTTGAGGAGGAGGAACAACGTCAAACACTTGAATGTGAGGGAGTGTGGAGCCTTCCTAGGCCTTCCAAGAAGCTTCCTCTCTCTAGAAACTCTCTTCTCTCACTAGGATGGTAGAAAAGGGGAGATAAATTGTGTGAATAATGAACCCTAATTAATGGTTTTAAAACTGTAAGTGGACTCTCGCTCAAGCGAGCTGTTCTCACTTGAGCGAGACGCTCGGGGTAAATTTTCCGCTATTATTCTCGCTTGAGCAAGAGGTGTAACATCCCGCAAATTAGAAGCTCTAATAATTCATTAGGCGGAAAACAGAGAACTATGTGTTAGTAATTAAGGAAAAGAAAGTTGAGGAATTAGGGGTTAAAACTTAGTCATAAAACCAAATTTCAGGAGCTGCATCATGCCTGCTGGGCATAGCAGTGAGTTGCATCATTAGTGCATTTATTTGATTCAGTCATGATTATGAGTATTGTTGCAAATTAGTTAGTGATTGATTTTCCCTTACACTGCATCTGCATAGTTATGCTTCACTGAGACATTAGTCTCAGCACGCGTTTTATGGCCTCCTGGCGGGGATCAGTGAGAATAGAGCAGGAGTCATCTATGTGTTGATGTTTTATCTTTTGGGTTGTATAGAATGTTTATGTATATATATTTGGTTTATATTTGAGATGCTGAGTTTGTAGCCTTTGGGCCAGTTATATATATATATATCTTACAGATTGTAAATATGTATATAAAGTTTGAGTTATCCACAAATTGTATAAGTTATCATTGGTTATTTTATCGATTTATGATGTATGATAGTTGAAATGACGTGTTTTGGTTTCGAAATTTAGGATTTAGTTTCCAACAGACTAAGTCTTGAATTTAGAAATTAAGGCGTTACATTTTGGTATCAGAGCAGTTCAATCCAATTGGACTGTGGTAATAGAATTTTCTTATGACTTGTTATTCTGATTTATGCATTATTTTGTGAATTGAGAGACTGATCACCTCGATGTTTACTTAATGATGTGTAGAGAATTAGGCAAGTGGCAGGAGGGGTCGTCCTAGAGTTAATCCTCCTTCTCAAGATACACCTCCAAACCAGTGGCAGCAGCTCTACAGGCATTCACACAAATGATGGGGGAACAGATGAATGCTAACCGGATTCAATCTGAAGCAGCTCGAGAACAGGCTGCTGCCAATGCAAACTTACTTTAGGAGTTGACCCAAAGGACAACGGGGACACCTCATGCTCCTATGGCGGATCCGTTTGTTCATGGGTTAGCGGAATTTCGGAAGCACAACCCTCCTCAATTCAATGGAATCTATGATCCAGATGTGGCATCCAACTGGCTTAGGGATCTCAATAGGATTTTTGATGTGATGAAGTGTGCTGATGTTTCTAAGGTTGGTTTTGCTATTTACATGCTGAGGGGTGAAGCTGAAGACTGGTGGAAGACCACTAGTACTAGGACTGCTGTGATGGAGACTCTGGTTACCTGGGACATCTTTCAGACGTTGATTTTGCACAAGTATTTTCCCGCTACTGTCCGAAGACAAAAGGAAGCAAAATTTCTACAACTGAAGCAAGGGAGTTTGACTGTGGGCCAGTATGTGGCCAAGTTCGAAGAATTAGCTAAATATTCAAGATATCTCCTAACGGTAGCTGATGAGGAGTGGAGGTGCACTCAGTTTGAAGGAGGCCTCCGACTTGAGTTGCTGGATCGGGTTGGAACACTCGAGATCAAGGATTTCCCCACCTTAATTAACAAGTGTTACATTGCAGAGAAGAATATCCGAGGAACCACCACTTCGACACCACCTGCTGACAACAAAGGAAAGAGGAAGATAGATGTGACAAATCAGTTTAAGGGTCCGAGGCCTATGTGGCAAGGCGCCTCAACCTTGACTACTAGACCGGCCCAACGCCAAGGGGTACCTACTTGCCCTAAGTGCGGGAAAGAACACTCTGGAGAATGCTTGATGGGGAAGAATGTATGCTACTTTTGCAAGCAGCCTGGTCACATGAGGAACGAATGTCCAAAGAGAAAAGATTTACCAAAACCTCAAACCACTGGAAGAGTCTTCACTCTCAGTGGGAAGGTGGCAGCTTCTGCAGATAATCTGATGCGAGGTATGTGCACCCTAGGAGATCGAACCTTAATTGTGTTGTTTGATTCAAGAGCCACTCATTCTTTCATTTCTCATGATTGTGTTAACCAGTTGAACTTGCATGCTATATCTTTGCCTTATGTTCTTAGTGTTACCACTCCCACCAAGGAGGCCATTTCCACTTCCCTTGTATATATTCAGTGCCCAATTGTGATACAAGGGAAGGCCTTCGAGGTTGACCTAGTATGTTTGCCGTTAAGGGGTATAGATATCATTCTTGGCATTAATTGGTTATCTTTAAATCAAGTCATTCTTGACTATTTTAATAAGAGGGTTGTTTTTCCACCTCTTCCTCCTCCTTCAAGGGAGAAACCATCAATCCTTTTGTCCAGTGTCACCAAAGTGTTTGAATACCTTAGTGATGGGAATGAGTGTTTTGTTTTATTACTTTCCTCAACTCTAGAGTCTAAGGTCGACATAAGCAGTATAGCTACGGTTAGGGAGTTTCAAGATGTTTTCCCTAGTGAGGTAACTACCTTACCTCCGGACCGAGAGATAGAGTTTGCCATAGACCTAGTACCAGGTACAGGACCCATTTCTGAAGCACCATACAGGATGTCCCCACTAGAACTTAGTGAACTTAAGGCTCAATTAGGAGATCTTATGTCTAAAGGGTTCATTAGGCCTAGTGTGTCACCTTGGGGCGCTCTAGTACTTTTAGTGAAAAAGAAGAATGGGAGTATGAGACTGTGTGTAGACTATAGGCAGTTGAACAAGGTTATCATTAAAAACAAATATCCTTTACCCATAATAGATGACCTTTTAGATCAACTTAGGGGAGCCTCAGTTTTCTCTAAGATAGATTTAAGGTCCGGTTACCATCAGATCAGAATTAAGGGGGAGGATATACCTAAGACAGCCTTCAGGACTAGGTATGGGCATTATGAGTATTTGGTGATGCCATTTGGAGTAACCAATGCTCCTGTTGTTTTCATGGACTACATGAATCGGATTTTTAGACCCTATCTGGATCAGTTTGTTGTTGTGTTTATCGATGATATTCTGATCTACTCCCATAGTTTAGAAGAGCATGAGCGACACCTTAGGATTGTGTTAGAAGTTCTGAGGGAGAAGAAGTTATTTACTAACCCAAAGAAGTGTAGTTTTGGAGTGATACAGTTCAATTTCTAGGACATGTAATTACTAGTGAGGGTGTATCTGTTGATCCTAGCAAGGTAGAAACTGTCCTTGAATGGGAAAGGCCTAATACCATTACAGAGATTAGGAGTTTCCTAGGATTGGCCGGTTACTACCGGAGATTCATTAAAAGATTCTCCCAGCTAGCTTTGCCTCTCACAAGGTTGACTCGGAAGGGGCAAGCCTTTGGGTGGGATGAGACCTATGAGCGGAGCTTCGTGGAGCTTAAGGAAAGGTTAACCACTGCTTCGGTACTGGCGTTACCGGATTTGTCTAAGGCCTTTGAGGTATACTGTGATGCTTCGGGAAAGGGTTTAGGTTGTGTTTTAATGCAAGATAGGAGAGTAGTGGCTTATGTATCTAGACAGTTGAAGCCTCATGAGGAGAATTATCCTACTCATGACTTGGAGTTAGCAGCAGTGGTCTTTTCCCTCAAGATTTTGAGGCATTACCTTTTTGGAGTGATATTTGAGGTCTTTAGTGATCACAAGAGTTTGAAATATCTCTTTGACCAGAAAAAACTCAATATGAGGCAGAGGAGGTGGATGGAATTTCTCAAAGACTATGATTTTGAATTAAAATACCATCCTGGCAAGGCCAATGTGGTGGCTGATGCCCTTAGTAGAAAGTCCCTTCATGTGTCTTCCATGATGATACATGAAATGAGTTTGTTAGAGGAGTTCAGGAACCTAAGTTTAGGTGTTACAGTTGGAGAGCATAGTGTCAGACTTCATAAATTGAGATCACCAGTGAGCTAAGAGCTCTAATCAGAGAGGCTCAGAGTTTGGACTCAAGCCTCCAAGAGAGAAGGCAACAGTTAGGGTTTTTCTGAATCAGAAGATGGGATAATTCTCTTCCAAGGGAGAGTCTGTGTCCCTAAGGGGGATAGCCTCAGGTAGCAGCTTTTAGAGGAAGCTCATAGAGGTAAGTTTTTTGTACATCCTAGCTCTACCAAGATGTATCAGGATTTGAAAAGGATGTTTTGGTGGGATGGTATGAAGAGAGATATAGCAGATTATGTTTCTAAGTGTTTAGTGTGTCAACAGGTCAAAATAGAACATCAGAAACCATCAGGAACCCTTTTACCATTAGAAGTCCCTGAGTAGAAGTGGGAGAGTATAGCTATGGACTTTGTGGTAGGATTGCCTCGAGTCCAAGCTGGTTTTGATGCCATCTGGGTGATTGTGGACCGACTGACCAAGTCAGCCCACTTCCTACCAATTAGGAGTACCTATTCCCTTAGCAAGTTAGCAAATTTATATATTAGAGAGATCATCAAACTCCATGGTATTCCCTCTATCATCGTATCAGATAGGGACCCTAGGTTCACTTCTAGGTTCTGGAATGCACTTCACCAGGATTTCGGGACCAAACATCGGTTTAGCACTGCTTACCACCCTCAGACTGACGGTCAATCTGAAAGAACCATCCAGACTTTAGAAGATATGCTCAGGGCTTGTGTTTTAGAGGAGTTAGGTAGTTGGGATAGATTTCTGCCTCTCATTGAGTTTGCCTACAATAACAGTTTTCATAGCAGTATAGGCATGGTACCTTATGAGGCACTGTATGGTAGGAAATGCAGGTCTCCTTTGTGTTGGTGTGAGGTAGGTGAGATAACCTTTTTAGGCCCAGAGTTAGTGCAGGAAACCTCAGATAAGATCAGGATCATTAGGGAAAAGCTTGTAACTGCCCAAAGTCGACAAAGAGTTATGCTGACAAAAGAAGAAAGGACTTAGAGTTTGAGGAAAGGGACCATGTATTTTTGAAAATAAATCCTGTCACAGGCATAGGACGATCCATCAAGACCAAAAAGCTCAATCCTAGATTTGTTGGTCCATTTCAGATATTGCAGAGGGTTGGCCCTCTGGCTTACAGGATAGCCTTACCACCTCAGTTGTCCAGGATACATGATGTTTTCCATGTGTCTCAGTTAAGAAAATATGTTCATGATCCATCACATGTCATTGGCCCTGAATCAATACAATTAAGAGAAGATCTCACCATTCCTTCTAGACCGGCACAAATTATCGACAGAAGCGTCAAAACCTTAAGGAGCAAGGCAATTCCTTTGGTGAAGGTGTATTGGGAAGGTCAATCTCCAGAAGAGGCAACATGGGAGAAAGAAGATGTCATCCGGGAGCAGTTTCTGGAACTTTTTAGTTGAGGTAGTCTTAAATTTCTGCTTTCTTAAACAATTTTGAGGTCAAAATTGCTTGAAGGGGGGTAGAATGTAACACCCCGCAAATTAGAAGCTCTAATAATTCATTAGGCGGAAACAGAGAACTATGTGTTAGTAATTAAGGAAAGGAAAGTTGAGGAATTAGGGGTTTAAAACTTAGTCATAAAACCAAATTTCAGGACTTTGCTTAAGTGAATTTAGTGAGTTTGGGTTTCTGGTAATCGATTACAGTGAGTTTGTAATCGATTACCAGAGAGTTGAGTTTTTGGTAATCGATTACCAGGGGATGGTAATCGATTACCCGAGAGCTAAGTTTTTGGTAATCGATTACCAGGGGATGGTAATCGATTACCCGAGAGCTGAGTTTTTGGTAATCGATTACCAGGGGTTGTAATCGATTACCAGATTCCCAGAAAGGTTTTCTAGTATCTTTTTCGCTGCTGGTAATTGATTATAGTGAGTCTGTAATCGATTACCGGTGCTGAAAAATCAGATGCATGCCTCATTTCCTTCTCCATTTTCAACCTAGAGAGAGAAAGCTTGGATTTGAGGTTGGAAAAGGGAATCGAAGCTAGGATTCATCAAGTGGACATCTCTACTCATCATTCCTCTCTTAAATTTCAAGAATTGGTGAGTATGACTCACACACACACATTCCCCTTGATTTTGAATTTCTCTAATCATGAATCCCATTCTCCAATTCCCTTTCTATGTGATTATTGTGGATAGATTAGTGATGTTTGCATAAGATTAAGTAATTGTGCTAGGTGTTGCATTGAAAACCTTAGGGTAGCGATATTTACGAAACTTGCGAGATTTACGAAACTGTCGAAATACTCAATGTATGAACTCTACTCTCAAATTCTCTTTCTATTTAGCTATTTTAAAGGGATTAGTGATGTTTTCATGAGATTGGGTGATTGTTGCACGGTTTTGCATTGAAAATTCAAAATATCGAATTTTGTGAAACTTGCGAACTTACGAAATTTACGAACTATCGAAATGCTTTAATTTTCAGTTTTAGTCATTGATTCATGTATGCCGGTTTCGACCGTGAGTTAAAAAAGTCGGCCTTTGCGTTGTGAGTTAAGAAAATTGTATGATTATGTGAAAATTGACTTCGGTCCAGTAATGGGTGGGATACGTCCCCGGGAAAGACGTTTCCCGTAGTCTGAGCTCAGTTCTAACTCCAGTTTAAGTAATAATACCATTCCTGCTGGGCACAACAGTGAGTTGCATCATTAGTGCATTTATTTGATTCAGTCGTGATTATGAGTATTGTTGCATATTAGTTAGTGATTGATTTTCCCCTTACATTGCATCTGCATAGTTATGCTTCACTGAGACATTAGTCTCACCACGCGTTTTGTGGCCACAACCTAGGTGTGCAGGTACCTCCTGGCGAGGATCGGTGAGAATAGAGCAGGAGTCATCTATGTGTTGATGTTTCATCTTTTGGGTTGTATAGAATGTTTATGTATATATATTTGGTTTACATTTGAGATGCTGAGTTTGTAGCCTTTGGGCCAGTTTTATATATATATATATATCTTACAGATTGTAAATATGTATATAAAGTTTGAGTTATCCATAAATTGTATAAGTTATCGTTGGTTATTTATCGATTTGTGATGTATGATAGTTGAAGTGACGTGTTTTGGTTTCGAAAATTTAGGATTTAGTTTCCAACGGACTAAGTCTTGAATTTAGAAATTAAGGTGTTACAAGAGGCTTCTCGCCCGAGCAAGAATGGACTAGAAAATGACCCCTCTCTGGAAGATTCTCGCTTGGGCGAGACCATTCTCGCTCAAACGAAAAACGTCTAGAGAGCCCTTAAAAATTCCCTTGTTCTCACTTGAGCGAGACCATTCTCGCTCAAGCGAGATATGAAGAAAACCAATTCCTCAATTTTGCTGCATAATTCGCTCAAGCGAGTCTATCCTCGCTTGAACTCGCTTGAGCGAGAAATATGTAATCTGATTTCCTTGTTTTAAACTCTTAATGCTTTTCTTACCAATTCCTTACCTCATTTACTCATTGACATTCTAAAAATCATTGTTCCATAACCTCTCATCTGTTATTATTATTAATTAACGAGAGGTTACATAAACCACAAGATTAATCTGATCAAAGAGGCAATTGGGACTTGACTAACAAGTACCAGGCCCAAAATACTAAAACTACTTCAGAACCATGATGTTTCCCGCTAAACTTCAGATAGCGTTAGAATGTCAACTTCAGAAGCAAACTGAACCCCATTCCTTTAATGGAATATAGTAATGTTGCATATCAAATTAAAGCACTGAATGTTAGCTTTCGAATGGAACCAAAATCACCCAAATCGGACACCTACAACTCTAGTTATCTTCGAAACAAGATAGGTAGGTCAATAGGCTTAAAAATCCGAATTTAAACAACATTTACAGTTAAAGCTCAATTAAGCCCAATTTGGAAAATTCCAATTAAAATAGTGTATTTAATCACAATTATAGTCCAAGAAAGCAAAGATTAATTGTGCTAAGTTTGAATAAAAATGTGTTCATCAAATTCCTCCACACTTGCCCTTTTGCACTCCGGGAAAAACAACACATGAAGTTAAAAATGAACAAGGGATCACAATGCAAATACTAATCAAGAGATCCTAGGAATGCATAGGAGTAGGAAAAATACAACATCCAAAGAATCAAGGAGTCAAGAAAAATGTGAATGGAATTCCCAATAATTAAGCATACAAGAGGGTAGATCAAATCAAAGTGA
Source organism: Sesbania bispinosa (assembly GCA_026901365.1). Lineage (NCBI taxonomy): Eukaryota > Viridiplantae > Streptophyta > Magnoliopsida > Fabales > Fabaceae > Sesbania > Sesbania bispinosa. The sequence goes on along the minus strand of QLOH01000048.1, from coordinate 556,488 downwards.
AGCCAGTTCCCTCCCACCTCAAGTATGCATATTTGGAGGATGAACAAAAGCTTTCATTGATTATCTCTACTGCCCTTTTTACTGATCAGGAGCAGAGGTAGTTGCATGTTATTAGAGAGCGCAAGAGAGCACTTGGTTGGACTTTGGCAGATATTCCGGGTATTAGCCCCTCCATGTGTATGCACCAGATTTTATTGAAGGATGGGGTTATACCTGTGAGGCAGCCTTAGAGAAGGCAAAATCCCCAGAATCTTGACGTGGTCAAGAAAGAGGTCACCAAGCTGCTACAGACTGGTATAATATATCCCATATAAGATAGCACTTGGGTGAGCCCGGTATAGGTGGTACCAAAGAAATCTGGGATTACAATTGTAAAGAATGAGAAGGACGAGCTGATTCTTACTAGGGTGCAAAACAGCAAGAGAGTCTGAATTGATTACAGGAGGCTCAACCAGGCGACCAGGAAGGATCACTTCCCAGTTCCTTTCATTGATCAGATGCTGGAGCGCATGGCAGGTAAATCACATTACTGTTTCTTTGATGCTTTCTTTGGTTATTTTCATATTTGTATTGTACCAGAGGACCAACATAAGACTACATTTTCCTATCCTTTTGGTACCTTTGCGTATAGGAGGATGCCTTTTGGTCTATGCAATGCTCCCGGTACGTTCCAGAGATGCATCATGAGTATATTTGCTGACTTACTTGAGCATTGCATAAAGGTTTTTATGGATGATTTTAGTGTGTATGGATCCTTCTTTGATGCATGTTTGGATAGCCTGACTAGAGTGCTTGATAGGTGCATAGAGACTAACCTTGTTCTGAATTATGAAAAGTTTCATTTTATAATAGAACATGGTACAGTCTTAGGCCATATTATCTCTAGGAAGGGCATAAAGGTAGATCCTGCAAACTTAGATGTTATTTCACACTTGCCTTACCCCTCTTGCGTGCGAGAGGTTCGATCTTTTCTTGGACATGAAGGTTTCTATTGCAGGTTTTTTCAGGACTTCAGCAGGATAACCCTTCTGCTGTCCAACTTGCTTCAGAAGGATGTCACATTTGAGTTTGGAGAGCAGTGTAGAGAGGAATTTGATCACCTCAAGAGAGCTCTCACCACCACTCCCATTATTCAGCCACCAGATTGGACTCTTCCATTCGAGTTGATGTGTGATGCATCAAACTATGCTTTGGGAGTTGTTTTGGCTCAGAGGGTTGGTAAGCTGTCTCATGTGATTTATTATGCATCTAGGACTTTGGATGTAGCACAGGTAAGTTACACTACCAATGAGAAAGAGCTGTTAGCAATAGTTTTTGCATTGGATAAGTTTAGATCTTATTTGCTAGGCTCTAGGGTAGTTGTTTTTACTGATCATGCTGCTTTGAAGTTTCTTTTGAAAAAGACAAATTCCAAACCCAAGTTGACCAGGTGGATGATACTGCTCCAGGAGTTTGATTTGGACATACAGGATAGGAGTGGCACACATAATTTAGTAGCAAACCATTTGAGCCGTATTGAGAGAGCGGAGGATGCATTTCCTATTTGGGATGACTTCCCAGATGATCAATTTTTGGTTTTGCATGATTCCCATCCCTCTCCCCTTACCCCTGGGTTTGCTGATATTGTAAATTATCTTGTTGCATCTGTTTTTCCATCCTTGGCATCTAGGGCTCATAGAGATATACTTAAGAGTGATGCCAAGTATTATGTATGGGATGACACTTATTTATGGCATTTTTGTAGTGACCAGGTTATTCGTAGGTGCATTCAGATCATGAGATCCAGTCTGTACTTCAGTTCTGTCATGCCTCACCTGTTGGAGGACATCTTAGACCTCAGAGGACAGGACAAAAGGTGATGGATTGTGGATTTTATTGGCCTATGATTTTCAGAGATGCCTGGAGAGTCTCCTCTACATGTGAACAGTGTTAGAGAGTAGGAGCAGCCATTTCTACCAGGCAGCAGATGCCCCAGCAGCCTATGTTGTTTTGTGAGATTTTTTATGTGTGAGGTATTGATTTTATGGACCCATTTCTTATTTCTTTGGTTTTATATATATATTGCTTGTTGTGGACTATGTCTCCAAGTGGGTGGAGGCTATATCCACAAGGACTAATGTTGCTCCAGTTGTTTTTGATTTTGTCAGGTCTCACATCTTTTACAGGTTTGGAGTGCCTCGAGCCATTGCTAGTGATCAGGGGACCCACTTCTGTAACTGGTCCATGGAGGCTTTGTTGAAGAAGTATGGGGTGGTGCATAGAGTTTCTACACCATACCACCCCCAGACTAATGGACAGGCTGAGATTTCCAACAGGGAGATCAAGAGGATTCTGGAGAAGATGGTTCAGCCTAATAGGAAGGATTGGAGCCGCCGCCTTGATGATGCTCTTTGGGCTCATAGGACCGCCTACAAAGCACCTCTTCGGATGTCTCCCTTCAGAGTTGTTTTTGGTAAGGCGTGCCACTTACCTGTGGAGATTGAGCATCGGGAATACTGGGTAGTTAGAGCTTGCAACATAGATTGTGACCAGGCATGAGAGTAAAGAAAGCTTCAGTTGCAGGAACTTGATGAGATTCGCCTGGAGGCCTATGAAAACTCTAAGTTCTACAAAGAGAAGATTAAGAAATTTCATGATTGATGAGCACAATTTTATTCACACTTTGCATAATTAATCTTAGCTTTCTTGGACTCTAATTGCGATTAAATCCACTATTTTAATTGGAATTTACCAAATTGAACTTAATTTGGCTTCAACTAGAAATGTTATTTAAATTCGGATTTTTAAGCCTACTGACCTACCTGTCTTGTTTTGATGATATCTGGAGCTACAGGTGTCTGATTTGAGTGATTCCAGTGGTATTGGAAAGCTAAGATCCGGGCCTTTAATTTGATATACTATATGCCTATATTCCACTAAGAGACAAGATGCTGTTTGCAATTTAAAGATGACGTTCAGATGCTGTCAGAAGCTGAGCGGGAACAACAAGTCTCTCAAGTACTTTCTGAAGTAGTTTTAGTCTTTTGGGCCTTAAACCTGTTAGTTTGGGGCCATTTTACCTCTGCAATTAGATTAATCTTGTGTTTTAGGTGAATAGTATAAGTAGAGGCAGTTACAATTCTGTTAGAGGAGCTTTTCACTTTTTGCCATTTTTCTCTTTTACGGATTGAAGAAAGAGACGCTTGCTCTCTCTCATTCTCTCTGGTTCTTCTTCTTCCTTTTCTCCTTCTCTGCAATTTCGTTTTATGTTCTTCCTTTCATGGAAGGCTAAACTTCTAAGGATTGATTCTTGAGTGATTTTACATTGGATTCTGAGGTTTATATTCAATTCAAATTTGTATTTCAATTTCTACAGCAGATTCAATTTCATCTTCTCCTTTAGAATTCTGGTTTAGTTTCTTGAATTGGATTTGAACGCTTGTTGATGATTCAATTATGCTCTTCACTTAGAATTCTGGTTTAGTTTGCTTAATTCTAAACAATCAATTGTTTGCTTAATTTAGGAGGTAAAGGATTAGAAATATCATAACCAGTACGCTTAGTCTGGTCTCGCAAGTTTGCTTAGTTCTTGAGTGAGATTATTGTTGAATTGATTGACGCTTGTTCGGTTAATTCGAATCTATTCTGGAAATTGAGAATGATGCATTTTAACTGATGAAGAATCCAATTGTAAATGAACAAGAGAATCAATCTGTTTTCTTACATCATTTTACATCTTACTTCCTTGTTTACAAAACCTTTTTCTGAACAAACAACCAAAAAACCCCTGTTTCTATTACGTTCTAAAATTCTGCACTGTTAAGACAGTCCATGTCTTAAGATAGTCTGAAGTCTTCAGATCGTCTGAAATCTTAGGAGAGTCTGAAGTCATAAGACACAGTCTTAAGTCATTTGTCTTAAGTTCGATCTGAAGTTCTGGTTTTAAATTTTTGGTCTGAAATCTGATATTCTGAATTGTTATTGAATTCCTTGAGAGACGATGTTGGGTTATCTAACCCCACTACACTTTAATTCATATTATTTGATTGGGTACGACCTCGATCAAATTTGGCGCCGTTGCCAGAGAATTCAATTCAAATTCATTTAACGGTTTTCAGTTCTGTTTGAACTTGCTAAACTTTCTAGACTTCTGTTTTTCTGAGTTTTTCAGTTCTGTTTTGTGTAGTTTGTGTCTGTTTTGTGTTTGTAAGGTTAGAGTCAATTTTAATAGTGTGTTTTTGTTTAGCTAACGTTTGGTTTGTGCAGCTTGTAGTGAATTTCCATAATTCAGATTCTGGTGATACACTTAACATTGCTCATTTACCATTTCTACGGTCTGAACTTTCCTCTTGTTGAGCAGTTTCTGTTTTTGAGTTGTGTTGTTTTGAGTCATTATTTTAGTATGTTTAGTCATTGTATGATGTTTAGGTATTGTTTAGATGAAGTTAGGATTGATTTGGTTTGATTCAGATTGAATTGCATAAGTTGCTGAACTTGCCGTTGACTTTTCTATTGTTGTCCTTTGCAATTAAATCTGACTTTTTGTTTAACATAGTGTTGGGATTCGAATTTCTAATATTTCGAATTCTACAAGTTGCAAGTTCTTTAGGTTTTTGAATTCACAGAAAATGTTAAAAGTTGCTTTTTCGAGTTTTGTCAAATGAATTTGATAACTTAGAAAGTTCTTGATTGAAGTTGATACAAAGAGAACTTTAAAAAACTCGACAAGAAGATAAAGGTGAATCCGAGAAATATGGTATTTCTAGTATTCAGAAAAGTAAATGATAGTTCTTTTGTTAATAATTCAAATTCGAATTACACAAGTTCGAAAACATTGGAAATACACTTAGAAAGGAAACTATCCCATGTACTCAATATATTAGAAAGGAAACTGTCCTATATACTCAATATATTAGAAAGGAAACTATCCTAATTTCTAAAGAGTACTTGATTCCTGTTTAACAAGCCTCTTTCTCTTCTTCCTCCTCCACAAGCTTTGATTGAACCAGGGCAAAAAGAATGTCTTCTCCAATCTGTTGAACCACCTTGGTGTACCTGGGGAACTAACAAATAAATTCATTTATTTCTAAATGAATTAATAATTGGCTACTATGTTCAACCCAAAAGAAAACCTTAAAAAAGAAAGGTTGAAAAAGCCTATAGCTTTGGCTACTTCGTCAATCCTATCAAAAATGAAATCATTCCAGATTGGATTGTACACAGTAGCCAAAGGAATGTACTTCTTCATATTCTTTGAAGGATTTAGATAAGAAGAAGAAGAAGAGAAATGAGAAGGGTTTTTGAAAAGAAACCCAAATGAATTCCTATTTATAGGAGTTAAGAGGGTTAAGGTTCATAAATGAGCCAATTGTAACGTCCAATCGGAAGAACCCTCATAATGGGGTTGAATGGACAGTGGACGGTGATCTTCATGTTTACTAATTCAACCAAATGAAGCTTGATATGTGGCATACGAAAAGAAGATGAACAAGTTTTGGAATCTGAAAAGACTTAGTGAATTCAAGTTTCAATAAAGGTTAAGTTTCAAAGGAAGAAGATTTCGAAATTCAGAAAGATGATTTCGAGATTCTGGAAGCAGAATTCGAGTACAAGAAGTCAGAATTCCAGAAAGAAGATTTCGAGAAATGGAACAGTAAAATCTCGAAATGAACAAAGAGCAGAAACTCGAAAATAGAATGTTTGAAGACTTAGAAGATTTCTGAATCTGAAAGTAACTTTTCGGGGAAACAAAAGACAGAAGAAAGCAGTTACTAGAAGTTACAGAAGTTTGTTGATCAAGGACAGATGACAACATTTCAGTGAAAGCATTTGAAAAAGTTCAAAGAAGAAAAGTAGTTTTCTGGTTAGGAGAAAACGTGGCAAGCATGCAGGCTGCCAACACATAGGGCTAGATGATGTGTCAATTGTACATTAGTTAGCCGTTAGGAATAGAAGTCTATAAATAGGTGAACTTTCTATGTAATAAAGGTTGACAAATCATTATACCCAAACTCTGAAACACCTTATACGTCCGAACTCACTGCGACAAACAGGTTACAAGGAGTAACAGTATGTGATGATCCCATCCGTATTTCAATTCAAGCAAATTGTTCTTACAATTCATCTACTTTCTACAATCTACTTTCCACAATTTACTTTACGCAATTTACATTCTGCAATTTACATTCCACGTACTTTTTCTTTCTTTCTTTCAAATTCTATGTTTTCTAATTCTTTAAAATTTTGATTTTCAAGAATCCAATTTAGAACTTTGTTTGATAAAATTCTGAATCAAGTAGTTCTAAACTTTTTTGAAAGATAAGTTCTTTGATAAAATTATGAATCAGTTAACTCTAGTTCTTTCATTTCTAGAAGTCAAATTCTGGAAGAACCATTGTAATTTCTGGGAAAATCAAGTTTTTCTTACTAATTCTGCAAATCAGAAACACCATAAATCTACTTTTTAAAACGAGTCCCGTAAGAGGATATGATTCTAATCCCCAGATTGTTCTTAGAATCAAAGTGATAAAAGATAATTTTCGAATTTAGATTTTATCACCACAAACAAATTGGCACGCCCGGTGGGACCAAATTGCCAAAAGTAGTGTGTGTTATGATTTTCTGAGAATTAATCTTGCATGCGTTTGAGAAGTGGTAGAACAATTTCTGTTCAAATGGCTAGTAATGCAAGACAAGTAGGATTTGCAATTCATCCCTATGTAGTATCTCCTTTTACCCAAATGGTTTTACAAACTGAGTTACCTAGGGGATGGAAAGTCCCTAAATTTACTAAGTTTTCTGGTGAAGTAGGAGAATCTACTGGCGAACACATTGCTCGATACCAAATCGAAGCAGGTGATTTGGACAATAATGAGGAACTGAAAATGAAGTATTTTCCTAGTTCCTTAACCAAAAATGCCTTTACTTGGTTTACAACTCTTTCCCCAAACTCGATTCACTCATGGAATCAATTATAAAGGAGTTTTCATGAACAATTCTTTAGAGGAGAAACTAAAGTTACTCTAACGGATTTAGTTAATATTAAAATATCATCAAATGAATCAATAGATGATTATTTGAATAGATTTAGGCAAATGAAAGCAATATGCTTTACTCAAATTCCCGAATATGAGTTAGTCCAAATGGCTTGCAGGAGGTTTGGATTATTCAATTCGAAAGAAATTGATTAATCAACAACTTAGGGATATGGCCCAATTGGCTGATAAAGTAAGGCAAGTCGAACATCTTAAGAAAGAAAAAGAAAGATTCAGGAAACCTGAGAAGGTTTTCAAAAAAGATAAAATAGCATATTTAGAAGTTTCTGATGACAGTGATTTCGAATATGACTTAGAAGATAATGATGTTCACGTGGCAGAACTTAAGCCAGGACCTCCTTATGTTTGTCAATCTTTGAAACCAAATGGAAATGTTAATAATGATACAAAAGATAGATTTCCTAAGAAAAATTATGGTTTCGATATTTCGAAAGCTGACTAAATTTTTGATATATTAGTAAAAGACAAATAAATAAGTTTAAGTGATGATCATAAGATTCCTTCTCAGGAACAGAGAAGAGGTCGAAAGTATTGTAAATATCATCATACTTTTGGACATTGGACTAATAGTTGTGTTCGTTTCATGGATATTATCCAAGAAGCCATTAAACAAGGGAGATTGAAATTCGAAGAAAAAAACTCCAATGGCAATGGAGATTGATTTTGACCCACTTCAAGTGAATGCTAACTATGCAGAGCCTGCAAGTGTGAACATGGTTGAAGTGGAAGACTCAAATTCTGTTGAGGAAGCCATTGAAATGGCTCCATAGGAAGTTCAGGAATTTCAAGACATTTTCCCAAAAGGGGGAGAATCTTTACTTGAGTCTTTGAATAGGAAGAAATCTGAAGATGCTTCAATTGACTTATGTCCAAGATGTCATGCAGTATTTGATAGATCTGCTGCGAAGGCATTTCGTGATTCTGGGATGAAGAAGCATTATCAGGAAGTGGTTATAAAAAGCCAAAAGAATGAAAACAAGCAAAGAAAGGTTAATCCTTCTTATGGTGGATGGATCTCGAAATCAGAGTCCATTTCGGAAGAAAAGATACCTCAATAGGTGAATAAGTTTAATAAAGGAAAGCAACCTATGCACCCAAATTGCTATCTTAATGGAAAGCCTCGAACTTTTGTGCCATCATCATCAGTTCCTCCAAACAAATGGGTTCGTCCTGGATATTCAAAGCCTCAGTACAATTATCAAGGGTTTCAATAGAGGCCTTATTATGGAAATGGAAATAGGCTACAAATGACAAAAACTCAATGGAGGAGAGCACAAAGAATGAGAAAGGCCGCTTTCGAGGAACAAGAGAAAAGAAACATGGTGGTTGAAAGAAGTAATGCACAACCCAAGCCTGTTCAAGCAAAGAATACTCAAGTTATTCAAGTTCAGGAGAACTCAAATCATCCTTCATATGCACAAGTTGTAAAAAAGAAACCTTCTTTCCAAGTGATTGGGGGTTTTAACGAAAACGAAGATGATTTGTTGACAGAGAATTTCGAAATAGGTTTCGCAGATGGTCTGGATGACATTTGCGTAGTTGTTTCTGTTTTACCTGCTGAATATGCAGAAGAACTTGAAAAGGACTTAGAGGATGAAGACTATGAAGAAGATGATATAGGTGAGGGTCCTACATGAAGCCTTTGTTTATTAGGGCTTTGGTCGAAGATGTAAGTATAAGAAAGGTACTTGTGGATTCTGGAGCGGCAGTTAATTTGATGCCGGAGTTTATGATGAAGAAGTTGATGAAGACTAAGTTTGATTTAATGCCTCATCAAATGATCATTACAGATTTCAGTGGAAAGACTTCGAAATCTGAAGGAGTGTTGTGTTTGGAACTAACAATGGGAACCATTATGAGACCCACTATGTTTGTTGTGGTTGATTCGAAAGCAAACTATAATCTTTTGCTTGAAAGAGAATGGATTCATGGAGTAGGTGTTGTTCCATCTTCAATGCATCAGAGACTTTGTATGTGGACTAAAGAAGGTGTACCCATTTATGTTGATGGGGACAAAAATTATTTCAAAGTCGAAGAGGATGTTGTTGATGTGACAAGTACTGAAAAGAAGGTTATGAAGACAAGAACTTATGAAATGATTGATAAGTATATGTTGGTGCCTACAAAAGTACCTTACTCTTTAAGGTTGAATCCTGATTGAGGGTTCTTGTTACAGTGTGATGTTGGCCTATTTGAGGCCACAAAAATATCTCAATGGTCAGATCCAGAATAGATTCGAGCTTTTGGGCTCGAATTTCGGCCTACATGGCCGAAAAGAAGGTAGAAGCGACTTTCGAAGCCGAATCTGAACAAATTAGATGTAATAATGAAATAACGACTACTCAGGCCGAATGGCAAGAAGGAAGAATAATTATTGAGGAAATAACAGAAGAAGAAATGTCATCAGACTTGAAAAATGAAAATTCTAAAAAGATTTCTGAAGAAAGTGAGAATTCTGAAAAAGACTATCTTGAGAAAATGATTCAGAAAGTTGAAACTTATGTTCAGGAAACTCAAGGGGTTGATTTTGGAAAATTAGATTGTATTTATGATGATTCCCCTTTGGGTTTTGAAGGAACTTTATCTCAAGGTATTAAGAAAATGGAAGATCAAGATCCTTTATAAGAAGTGAATTAAGGAACTGATGACGAAAAAAGACCTACTTTTATAAGTCAGAATGTCGAAGGAGAATTCAAGAAGAAAATAATTGACTTGTTAAAAGAATACAAGGATTGCTTTGCATGGGATTACCATGAAATGCCTGGTTTGAGTCGAGACTTGGTCGAACATAAACTTCCTACTTTTCCATAAAAGCGACCAGTGAAACAAGCTCCTAAAAGATTTATTCCAGAAGTAGTTTCGAAGATAAAAGAAGAAATTGAGTGTCTTCTAAAAGCTAAGTTCATTTGAACTGCTAGGTATGTTGATTGGATTTCGAATATTGTACCTGTTATTAAGAAAAATGGATCTTTAAGGGTATGTATTGACATTAGAGATCTTAATAATGCAACCCCAAAAGATGAATATCCAATGTCGGTTGCTGATATGTTAATAGATTCGGCAGCAGGAAATGAGCTTTGAATTATGTTAGATGGATATTCTGGATATAATCAAATTTTTATTGTTGAAGAGGATATTTCGAAAACGGCTTTTGGATGTCCTGGTGCGATAGGAACTTATGAATGGGTAATGATGCCCTTTGGCCTTAAAAATGTTGGTGCAACGTACCAAAGAGCCATGTATTCTATTTTTCATGATTTAATAGGAAAATTTATGCAAGTCTATATAGATGATGTTGTGGTTAAGTCTGAATCAAAAGAATTCCATTTAGATCATTTAAGACAAGCTTTCGAAAGAATGAGAAAGCATGGTTTAAAGATGAATCCTATTAAATGTGCTTTCGGGGTATCTGCAGGTATTTTTTTGGGATTCCTAGTTCACAAAAAAGGTGTTGAGATTGATAAGAATAAGACTAAGGCGATTCTAGAAGCATCTCCGCCTTCTACAAAGAAACAGTTGCAGTCTTTTATGGGAAAAGTAAATTTTCTTAGAAGATTTATTTCGAATTTATCTGAAAAGACGAAAGTGTTTTCCTTTTTACTGAAGTTAAATAAAGAATAAAGTTTCAAGTGGGAAAATGAACATCAACAAGTCTTTGAGGAAATCAAGAGATATCTGACAACTCCTCCGATTATGACTCCTCCTTTGCCAGGGAAACCTTTGAAATTGTATATTTCTGCTTCAGAAGCCACTATAGGAAGTATGTTGGCTCAAGAGGACGAAAATGGGGTAGAAAGAGCAATTTATTATTTAAGTAGAGTCCTCAATGATGCAGAAACTAGATATTGTGCAATAGAAAAATTATGTTTGTGTTTGTACTTTTCTTGTACTAAACTCAAGTACTATGTTAAACCTCATGATGTATTTGTAATATCTCATTTTGATGTAATAAAACACATGTTTTTGAAACCTATATTGCACAGTAGAGTTGGAAAATGGGCGTTAGCATTAACTGAGTTTTCGTTAAAATTTGTCCCATTGAAATCAATGAAAGGACAAGTAGTTGCAGATTTCTTGGTTGATCATCCCTCAATTCCAATTAAAGAATCAACATATATAGGCTTAGAGCCTTGGAAGTTGTTTCTCGATGGATCCAAACATAAGAATGGGTCAGGAATTGGAATTTTAATAATTTCACCTAAGGGATTTCCTACTCGAATGATGTTTGAAATAAAACATCATTGTTCTAATAATGCAGTAGAATATGAAGCTTTGATTGTTGTTTTCGAAATTTTAGTTTCAATGAATTCGAGGAATGTGCATATTAGAGGAGATTCTCAGTTAGTTTTAAAACAAATAAATAAAGAGTATAAATGTTTAGATCCAAAATTGGCTAAGTATCTTATTCAAGCCAATAAACTTCTGGAAATGTTTGATGAAGTTAAGATTGAACACATTCCAAGAGGTCAGAATTTTGAAGCTAATGAATTGGCTCAGATAGCTTCTGGATACAGAATTTCGATTGGAATATTGAGAAAGATCAGTGATATTCAGAAAAGACTTCCAATGAAAGAATTCGAGATTCACAATATAAATCTTTTAGATCAAAATGATTGGAGAAAAAAATTGTAAACCTTATACAAAATCCTTCCCCTTCTAATAACAAACACTTGAAATATAAAGTTCTAAATTATTGTATTTTAGGTGAAGAACTTTATAAGAAAGCTGTTGATGGGAATTTACTTAGATGCTTAGGAGAAACTGGAGCATACTTGGCTTTATTCGAAGTGCATGAAGGAGCATGTGGAGCCCATCAAGCAGGAAAGAAAATGGAATGGATTTTGAAAAAAAAACTATTCTATTGGCCTTCGATGGCCAAAGATTGTCATAATTTTGTTAAGTCTTGTGAGGAGTGTCAAAAGCATGGAAATGTGCAACATGTTCCGGCAAGTGAGCTACATTCAATAATAAAACCTTAGCCTTTTAGAGGATGGGCTTTGGATTTAATTGGAATGATACATCCAGCTTCTTCGAGAAACCATAAGTTTATTTTGGTTGGAGCTGATTATTTTACCAAATGGGTAGAAGCAATTCCTTTAAGAGAAGTTTCTCAAGAAGATATCATTTGTTTTATCGAAGAAAATATCATATTTCGATTTGGCTTACCAGAAACCATCACTACAAATCAAGGAAACAGTGTTTACTGATCGAAAAATGATAAGGTTTGCTGAATCGAAAGGAATAAAGTTACTTTCCTCTACACCTTATTATGCACAAGCCAATGGACAAGTTGAAGTAGTTAATAAAACTATTATTCCTTTAATTAAGAGACATATTGGACAAGGTCCAAGAAATTGGCATGAAACATTAAATCAAGTTCTTTTGGCTTATAGAAATTCTCCAAGAGAAGCAACTCGAACAACCCCTTATAAATTGGTATATGGTCACGATGCTATATTACCAGTAGAAGTGAACTTATAGTCAATGAGGGTTCAAAGACAATTCGAGTTACCTTCTCAAGATTATTGGAATTTGATGTTTGATGAATTAAATGAACTTCATGAAGAAAGGTTACTTGCTCTCGAAATTATTATTAGACAAAAAGAGCAAATTTCTCGTTGTTATAATTGAAGGGTTAAGAAAAAAAGGTTTTCAATTAGGTGATTATGTTTGGACGTTAATTTTACCAATTGATAAAAAATCTAAGAGATTTTTTAAGTGGTCACCTAATTGGGAGGGACCTTTTGAGATTGAAAAGGTTTTTTCGAACAGTACGTACTCAATTCGAGAATTACTTGGTGATTTACGCATAATGTCAATAAATGGGAAATACTTAAAGGAATATAAGCCAAATCAGCAAGAACTGAAAATTGTGCATAGAGAAAAATAAATTGTTCAAAGGACAATCAAATTTGAGCCCATGCTCAATGAGTAAATTCAAAAAATTACATCACGAAAATTCGAAAAGAGGCAGAAGCAACTAAAAAGGAGAATCATTCTTCATCTTTGCGAAGTCATGCATTAGGTCTTCATATTGGATTTTCAAGATGTAGTCATATTTCTCTAAGTTACTGATGTCTTTGGACACATCTACATCATTTCTCGAAATCCCTTTAACAGAATTGAGAATTTCAGTTCGAGAAGACCTCTGCCTCGAAATAGTGGCTTCCAAATCACTCTTTTGTGACTTCACTTACGTGGCTTCCTCTTGAAGTTTTTGAATTGCTGCCTCAATTCGAAGATTCTCCTTTTGAAGATCTTCAACCTTAGACAAATTTTGCTTGATGGATTGCTCGTACTTCTGAACTTTGACTTTTCTATCTTGGAGTTTATCCATCAGCTCAGCCTTCTCACTTTTCTGAATGCTCAACCTCGAAGTAGTCTCCTCGATTTGGCCAAAGTGTTGAGAGCATTCTGAAATAGTTCTGAGAAACCTTTAATCCACTGTTGTTGAGATTTAGAAAATTCTTTAAACCTCTTGTCAAAAAGAGTTAAGTAACACTGAATCTCTTCTTTGTAATGAGAATCCTTGGGGATTGTCTTAAACATAGGTTTCTCGTAAACCAATTTTTTGAAGTTTTGAAGCACTGTTTCAACAGAGTCTTCCTCGTTCAAAGGATTTTGAACAGTTGCTTCAGAATGGGTTGATGATAGTGAAACTTCTCCAGAGAGGACTTCTAAAACCAAGAAAGGGTTTTCATCCAGGCCTTTGAGACAATCATCTAGGTCTGTTGCATTATATACAGGGGTAGACATAGATGAATCCCTTGAAAAACCTGGAGTTTGTTCAGGAGTCCCAGATTCTGTTTGAGTACAAGAAGCCTCTTTTGTTAGAGATTTTCTCTTCTCTTGAGAAACAGGTTGAGGGGAAGATATAAGATTATCCTTTTCCATGGGGGAATCTTCTTTATTCTGATCAGAAGGGGATTGCACTTCTTCTTCTTCCTTCTATTCTTGTTCTTTGTTACTTTCTTAAAATTTCCTTGGCTTGATTTTTCGAAAGTAATTTCTTCGAAGAAGTTGTCTGAAGTGGACTTTCAATAGTCTTTTCTTCCTTAATCACACTCTCAGTTTGAGAGCTAGAAGAGATGTTTATCTGAAAACAAAGGAATTTTAAAGTTAGATAAACATGAACAAGAAGTATTTTGCTTCTACAAAAGAAAAGAGAGTAAAAATTACTTGTTCCACAATTCCACTTGGGATTGAGTTTTTATGGGCCTTAACTTTAAATCTTTGGCCAACTCTCTGAGTTTACATGAAGGCAATGTACTTCGAATTAGAAGAAGAAATTAAAGCTAAGAAGAAAAGCATAAAATTTAGAAATAAAAACTAACAGCTCCAATAGTTTTCCCAAGGGGCACGACAGAAAGAATGTTCTTAGCCTTTGGGATTTTCTTGTCCTTTTGAAGAACTTTAGCTCTCGAAGATATGATTGGTTTTTCAGATGAGGTGTCCTAATAGGAAAGTAAAAATAAGTAAACATTAACAAGAACCTCAAATTCATGAGATTTCAAAATCAAAGGAGAATTTGTATCTATCTTCGAGAGAGATTCTTCTTTAGACCCAGAAGATTGATTCTTTTTCTTTTTCTCCTGTGTTGTTGTCTTCAAAGAACTCTTTGAATCATCTGCTTCATCTTTTCTACCATCAGAAGCAGAAGGACTGTTGTCAGAAGGTTCATCATTCTTTTCGACCTTCGCAGACTTAGCCCTTTTTTGGGATTTAGAAACAGCAACCTAAAAAGAGAATAATAAGTATCACACAAGCTCAAAACAGATTGAAAGAAATTTTGAAATTGAATACTTGTACTTACAGGAGGTTTCTTTGAAGAAGATGGAGTCTTCCTTTTCTTGGACTTTTTCTCAATTTTTCTTCATCTTTGTCCCAGTTCTCTTTAGTAGTTTCCTCATAAAGTTTGAATTCTTAAGCTGAAAGAGAAATAAGAATATTAAATGGGCATTCGTGATGAAAGATAAAAGTAAAGAAATAATATATTCTTACCTTGGACCATGAAGTCCTTAGCAAGAATTTTCACATGTTCTATATCCACGTGAGGTATAAAAGGATAATTGTCCAATGTATACTTTGTTAAGGTAACTCTTTTTGAAAGAGATTTGGCATCATTAAAAAGAAGTTCAAGAGTTACAGGCCTAGTCCACTCAGGACCATGTAAACTCTTTGCCAAACCAAATCTTGCAGTTGGTAGAGATGGAAATTTAGGACAATATTTTTTGAAAATAGTTTTACCTTTGGGATTTATAATCTTGAAATTTTGTTTATTCGAAGAAATTTTTTCTTTTAAAGAAAGAGCTGCATCAGAAATAGTTCTAGAAATTTTATCAGGATTATAGAACACGTGAAAATATTTCTCGAAAGCTTCAATTCTTTGACATGCGTACCTTTTGGTTTCCTTGTTGATTTCTGCGTATAAGCAATGTCTTTTGTTAGTCTTGTAAAGCAGGTGGCTTCATCAACTTGAATAGCATTATAATAATGTGACCACCATTCCTCGAAAGACAATGTGCAGTAATAGGAAAGCTCGAAAGGAACTGGGCATAAAGACAAAGGTTTTTTCAGCCTTTTTATTTTCTAAGTCATTCAAGCCCTCTTCGCCATTAACCATGTCTTCTATCAGGATTTGGGATTTGGAAGTATAGCAAGGTGTTGGTGGAAATTGGCTTAGCCCAAATTGACGAGCTACCAATTGAGGTTGGTACTGGAAGACTTAAAATCTTTTAATTGGAAGCCACAGTAGATAAGGCCATAAGATAAAAATTGCTTCCAAATTTCCAAACTTTCAGCTTGTGCACCTGGAGTGTCACAAGGGAATTTTCGAGTAAACCATTCTGGTCCTCGAGTTCTCGAAGAGAAGGGTGCAAGTTGAAGATTATGTTTTGTGATTTTAAGGAAAGAGGAGAAATAAGACTTAAAAGACTCTAAACGATTTTCTTGGAAGATGGAGTAAGAAAAGAAAGTCTGTAACCTTCAATAGATTGGGGAAGTTTCGAATCAGATGGTTCAGAACTTTCAAATTTGTCTTCGAAAATGGAATTTAGCCAAAGTTGAAGAAACCAGAAAAGGGCCACAAAAGATTTTGAATTGGTTCTTTATTTTTAAAGCAAAAATGGCCTCAGACAGCATGTCATAGACATTGGCCAAAAGACATCTACTGAAATCCATTCGAATACCCTTGGCCAACATCTGAGCAAGGATAAGATAGGATTATGGAACTTGGTTGGATCGAGAACAAAAAAACAAAAGCTGAAAGCCAAACCATGAGAAAGGGCAACATGCTCTTTCTCAGTGACTTTACCAGATTTGGATTGAGTTGGATGAAATGGGTATAAGTTAATTTATCCCAACAAGGCTCAACATGAGGTTCAGGAACCTTCATGAAAGGAAGAATAAGTTGACCCTCAGGTCGAAGGCCAATGATGGCAGCCACATCAAAAGAATGGGAGTGAGCATGCAATAAGGAAAATGAAAAGAATTAGTAGTTCTTTCCCATAAAAGAAATGAGGAGAGAATGAGTGTAGGGTCAAGACTAAGATCATAATTACTAAGTTGAATAAGATCAAAGATACCCAATTGCTTCTACAAGGAACCCATGGTACCTTCAATTCTATTCAACCACATGATATAAGAATCTTTTCGAGAAGGTGAAGTTGCTCAAAAAATGTCAGAAATGTTTTCGAGATGGTTAATTCGAATTTTAGACTTGAAAGCATGAATTTTTTCTTCTTGTAACTCGGAAAGAATTCATCACAAGGAGTAAGAGAAGAAACTGGAGAATATGGACCTAAGAAAGCAAAATTCTTTTTCCTGATGGAATAAGGAATGAGTACCTGGGAATTCCATATAGCAACCTTTTCTTCAACATTATCAGGTTCAGGGACGTAGACAGTATCGTTCCGAGCTAAGAGGTCACCTTTTGTAATAGCCAATGGAACAGTTTCAATAGCTTCAGAAGCCATTAATGGAGTTTTGAGAAGCTCTTAGAAGAAAAAGAGAATAGTTGAACAGTGGCAAGAAGCTGGAAATTCAACCAAGAAAGCAAAATTTTAATCTTTTCAATGATTAAATGGTGAAAATATATTTTAAAAATGCAAATGATTGATTAAAAGGTAAAAAGATTGTACCTTGAGAAGATGAACGATGACGTTCGCACAGAGAAAGTAAGAGAGCTTGTGGTTGAAGATGAACAGGCAAAGGTAAAAAGTGAATAAATGCTTTGATTTGGCTATTTATAAGGAAAGAGTAACCTTGTCATGATTAGAGGGAAGTTAAAAAGTAATCATGATTGCAAGTTTCTTGGAACATGAGTTAAATAGCCTAGAGACGTGGGATAATCAGTTATTTGATAAAGTAACTGAAATTTAGATTTAAATGGGAAATGAAGAAGTTTATCTAAAAAGATATTCAAATTTTCCCTCTTCTTTTTTGAATAACTGTTACAGGTATACCAAAGGTTGTTCCAAAATATCTTTTCTGCAAATAAAATATTGATTCTTGAAAGAGACTATTTTTGGGGGGGTATCTGTTGGGATTTGAATTTCTAATATTTCGAATTCTACAAGTTGCAAGTTCTTTAGGTTTTTTGAATTCACAAAAAATGTTAAAAGTTGCTTTTTTCCGAGTTTTGTCAAATGAATTGATAACTTAGAAAGTTCTTGATTGAAGTTGATACAAAGAGAACTTAAAAAACTCGACAAGAAGATAAAGGTGAATTCGAGAAATATGGTATTTCTAGTATTCAGAAAAGTAAATGATAGTTCTTTTGTTCATAATTCAAATTCAAAATACATAAGTTCGAATACATTGGAAACACACTTAGAAAGGAAACTGTTCTATGTACCTCAATATATTAGAAATGAAACTATCCTAATTTCTAAAGAGTACTTGATTCCTGTTTAACAAGCTTCTTTCTCTTCTTCCTCCTCCACAAGCTTTGATTGAACAAGGCAAAAAAGAATGTCTTCTCCATCTGTTGAACCACCTTGGTGTACTGGGGAACTAACAAACAAATTCATTTATTTCTAAATGAATAATAATTGGCTACTACGTTCAACCCAAAGAAAACCTTCAAAAAGAAAGGGTTAAAAAAGCCTATAGCTTTGGCTACTTCGTCAATCCTATCAAAAATGAGATCATTCCAGATTGGATTGTACACAGTAGCCAAAGGAATGTACTTCTTTCATATTCTTTGAAGGATTTAGATAAGAAGAATAAGAGAAATGAGAAGGGTTTTTGAATTAGGGTGTGTAAGTTAATTCTTTTATGAGGTGTGATTCTATGCTACCTTGTCTCCTTCCCAGGAGATCGCCCCATCTCAGGGTTGCCTCTTTCTGCCATGGAATCCTGCATTCGCAGAACAAGTCAACTTCTTCCATTTCATGCAGAACCATTCAAGCAAGAATAAGCAACGCTACACACATATCCTCATATTACTAAGATAGTAAGATGAGAGCAACCAATTCACACAAGGCAAACAATCAACATAAACAAACATTCAACACAGAGTAGTAAACACAGAGAGAAGGGTATTGCAGACCATACCCGAGGCCAAAAGGAAAGAACAGCTCTGATACCACTAAATGTGACACCCTTAGTTATACCGCTTAAGAGTATCACATTACGAACGTAACCGATGACTCTCATTTTTTTAAATATACTTAGAAAATACGGGAATATTTTTTTTTTGAAAGAGTTTTTAATAAGAAACTTAGTCATCAACAACTAATCGCATTCTAATTCCATTTTAAGTATTCATGAAAACGTCCTTTTCTTAAGTCTGAAATTCATTTTTCTAAAACATCTAGACGATTCAATCATTCCGCACACATACACAACATACACGCAGATATAAAGGGGGTCATGGGAAGGAAACATCATAACATATATACAGAACCATAGTGTCAAAGTAATCCTGGAGTAAACAATACCACCATACAAAACAAGAGTTCTAGTAGTAGACTATAATAAATAAGACCTCAGCCAAACGAAACAAAACAAAAGGCCACTAAATCAGAGCTGCTACTAACTAGACTCGTGACTACCCCCAGTTACGCTATCCTACTCGTCATCATCCGTCTCAGCAGGAATCCATCCACAACTCCTCCCTCCAGTACCCCCGAGGTTGATCATCCCAAAGTCTTCTGAGGGTCGTCACTGGAAGAATCCTCTTCCGGCTCCTCATCCTCAGAGTCATCCTTCAGGTCTTCCTCTGGGTCCTCCTCCTCAGATGTAGTTTTTCATCGATCACGATCATGTCGGCTCACTTCGGACGGAACGGCCAAATGCGTCAAAAATATACGGGCTGTGGGAGGTGACACCTCTGGACTGGGGAGAGTAACGAGGGGAATCTGGCTCGCCCATGGTCGCTCATCCGTGAGGACTGTGACGATGCTAATGGAGAGGGGCGATGACGACGGTTGAGAAAAGTAGTGTAGCGACGGAGTCTGGGGGGGAGTCTCAACTCAAGGATCACCGGCACTGTGAAATCTATCTCTGGTACCAGGGGAAGGCTTGGATGAGAAATGTGATGCGCACCTCCCCCGTGGAAAACACATCGCCTAGGGACGTCGGTAATTCGCCACTGGCCTCGTGGCTTCCCACCCTCAACGTGATCCTCATAGTGGACATCCTGAATCTCTCCAATACCAACTATCGACGTGGCGAAGAAGTACAACGACGGGAATAACAGAAGCAGAAAAGGAAGGGGTGAGAACATCCACATGAACTCATATCAAGTAAGAATATAGTAACTAGAAGCGTCAATAAAATATTCACAAGCATCCACATAATCTCAATCACAAATATGCAGCTGATGCTACCATGCTATATATCTAATGCATGAGGGGGAACCGGGAAAACAGCACCAAAAGCAGAGCACATAGCAACTGCTCGACCATATATGTACAATATATCAGGAGTATAGTCTTGTACTAGCAATAGTACGAAGAGCATTGCTCAATCTCTGGCCAAGACGATTTTCCGACTTCCAGACAAACTCGCTGATTATGAAAACTTGAGAGCGACAGGATAGTCAAGCCTGTACCCCGTTTGCACGACAGTAGGGGGCGAGGCCTACGCCACTTATGCCATTCCGGGACCTGACTTATCCTCAGGGCTGGTCTCCTTTACTGGACCGCTGGTGTTCTTTGCAAAACCCAGTGCAACCCGTCCCATCCAGTTTCACACTGTAATAGAGTGGTATTGCCATATAGGTCGTAAGGCTTTTGAACCTTAATCATTATTGATGCACATGATGTATGTCACACCGCAAACACCTTACAATATTACGTCCTTCAGACAAGCCCATTGAATCTTTTTACGTCACCACTTTATCGTGGTGCAACCTTGTAGATTCAAGGTCTTTCTTTGAGGAAAACCAAATCACACTCTCTTGCCAAGCTTCTCAAGTTTTATGTAGAGAGAAAGTGTTGGTTATAATCTTTTAAGGTGGCTTGTGCTAGCTTTATTGATAATCATGTTCACTTAAGTCCTACAATTTACTAAGGCTTATGGATATGTCTTATGAAAGGCATTACTCATCCTAATTCTATTTGGATGACTAATTAAGATTAGGCTTAACCTTTAATCATAACTAGTCTTCATTAATCGAATTTCAATTAATCTTATCCTTCTTTAATTAAGTCTTAATCCTTACTTAAGATCATAATTAATTTCTAATTATCCCTTAATCTCTTCCTTAATCTTGGGTTAGGGTTTTTAATTATGCTTGATTAAGGTTAAATTGTAATTAATTAGTTTTTGATCGTCTTAGAGATTAATTACTAATTAACACTTATATTAATATTAATTATCTTTAGACTTAATTAATTATTAATTAACCTAAGTAATTTAGGCTAATCAACATAGGTGATTAAATTAGTTAAGCCTACTAATTAATCCTAAATTTAATTTTTCACAACTTAGATTGGTGTTGAAGTTCAACCCTAATCTAAGCCTAAGCCCATGAATTATTTTTAGTTGTCTTTTAAATGGAGTTTTTGACTTCTTTTTGAAGGCTTTGGGACTAAACAAAAGCCTAAAGGTTATTGGACTCATGAGAGCCCATTTTTATCTATAATAAATAAAAATGTAACTTGTAAATAGATTTTTATTTTAGTTAAAATAAAAATCCGAATTTAATTACTTAATTAAAAACTTATCTTATTTGCAATTTAGTCCTTTTTGTTACAAATTTATTCTTTAGTCCTTTTGGGCCAATTTAGCCCAAAAAACATGTTTTAAACATCCTTTTGATCTTTTTAGGATCAAAAGGACATTCTTGATGAGTTTCATCAAGAACACTCATGAACATCAAGAACAACCTTGAATGTCATCCAAAACTTCAAATTTTTCACAACATCCAATCTTCACCAAAACTTCACACATTCATCAATAAACAATCTAAATGCCAAATATCACAAAAAAAATCACCCAAGATCATCCACATGCATTTTGAGTTCATAGTCTCCATTTCAAGCTCAAACAACCACCTCTTTCACAATATCAATCATCAACAATTGTGTAAATCCATCCAACCACATGCATGTCATCAAATCATCATCTAAAACACATTACAATCATCAAACAATTTAGAATACATGCAGCCCCATTTTTACTCTCTTGGCCGAAAGCATCAAGGAAAGGAGACAAGGGAGAAAATTTTGCAAAAATTTTAGCTTGGCTTGCATGCATCCCAATCCATCAATTAAACACATTTCAAGCATCAAAACAAACATGCAAACATCAATCACAACCCAGCTCAACAGATCCGAAAATATACATTCAAAAGAAGTTCCAAAAAGATGATTTTTTCAAGTAAAAACAGGTTAGAAAGCAAAGCAGATTCAAGGGTAAATCCTTGACTCTAGTTACAAAGCCTACTAGAGTTCAAGTTCTCCCCCCCTTTACCTAAGAATTTCTCCAAGAAAAAGTGCAGAAAACAGCTCCAAGAACAGCCAAAGACAGCCCCTCAAAGGTCCTCCTTTTGGTCTCCAACAAGTGTTTTAAGGCTAGAAAGTAAGTATTTTAAGCTTAGGTTCAACAATGGAACCTAAACTTGGTTGGTGCTTTCTGGAGAGAATGAAGTAGATTTTGGGAGAGACAAGGTGAGAGTGCCACGGCCAAGGAAGAAGAAGATGAGAGAAAATGAAGTTCTCCTTGTTTGCATGCAACACAATGAATAAAAAAGAGAGAAAAGCTTTTTATATGGCTATTCACCTTTTTAGCTATTGGTGGAATGGAAGAGATGGGCAGACAAGTGTCTCCCATGCATCAAGGCTGGTTGCACGGTCTTTAAGGAGAGAAAGGAAGGCTTGTGCAATTTTTCTGGCCCGGATCAAGAGTATTCGGGCCCGGTTAAGGGACAGGAGGGGCAAAAAGGTCATTTTCAAAAAAACCCAAAATTCCAAAAAAATTCCTAAAATAGGAAATTAAATTCTGAATCCAAAATATGAATTTTGATGATTAAAATAATTTTAATCACTCAAAATCCAATAAAACACTCAAAACAGCAAAAACGGCAAAAACGGTAAAACGCGGACGTTACATATTTCAATTCAAGCAAATTGTTCTTACAATTCATCTACTTTCTTCAATCTTTTTTCCGCAATTTACTTTACGCAATTTACATTCTGCAATTTACATTTCACGTATTTTTCTTTCTTTCTTTCAAATTCTATGTTTTCTAATTCTTTAAAATTGTGATTTTCAAGAATCCAATTTAGAACTTTGTTTCATAAAATTCTGAATCAAGTAGTTCTAAAATTTTTTGAAAGATAAGTTCTTTGATAAAATTCTGAATCAATTAACTCTAGTTCTTTCATTTCTAGAAGTCAAATTCTGGAAGAACCATTGTAATTTCTGGGAAAATCAAGTTTTTCTTACTAATTCTGAAAATCAAAAAACACCATAAATCTACTTTTTAAAACGAGTCCCGTAAGAGGATCTGATTCTAATCCCCAGATTGTTCATAGAATCAAAGTGATAAAAGATAATTTTCGAATTTAGATTTTATCACCACAAACACATAATTAGAGGTTGAATTTTTGTGCCAATTTTTGTGTCCACATTCTTTAGGTCAATAATGAATATTAGATACCCCAGCTGCTATTATATAAGTCCTGATTGTGAGATTACACTTTGTAATGGCTTATTTTGACCTGTTGACTTCAATTGGACATAACTTGAGCTAGGAGTGTCAGAATTTCACATATTTTATATGCTTTTCTGGAATTTTTAAGTTTTTATTAGTGTATTTTTCCTTTCTTACCTTAGGTAGTTTTGGTACTTAGGCTTTGAATTTTGTTCTGAAATTTTTTGTGGTTGTTTCCTATGTTAATAGTATTTTCCATGTATCCATTTCATTGGTTTCTGCTCATTTGATATAGGCTGCTTTATATGCTAACATGTTGTTGTATGCCTCATTTTATGCATTTTTGTGTGCATTTGGTGTATGACTAGAGCAAACCCAGGTCCTACATTCATTTGATCCAGAAATTGATAAGACATATCATAGGTTAGTTAGAGAGTCTAGGATACCATTGTGCATAATTCTGTTAGTGATAGTGAGTTGTCTGATAGTGTGTATTTGTTGTTTCTGTTAGTGATAGTGAGTCTGTTTCTGTATTTTCTTCTTCTTTCCTTGAGTCTGATTTTAATTCTGATTCATGGCTGAGAGGACCTTGAGAGAGCTTGCAGCACCTGATGTTAATATTCAGACTTTATGCATTCAATACCCTGATTTAGATGTACCTTGTGAGCTAAAGTCTGGATTGAGTCATTGTTGCCCAAGTTTCATGGTCTTGCAGGTGAGGATCCACATAAACACCTCAAGAAGTTCCATGTTGTTTGTACCACCATGAGACCACCTGGGATTTCTTGAGGATCACATTAAGCTGAAGGCATTTCCATTCTCCTCCCTGCAAGATACAACAAAGACTGGATGTACTACCATCCACCTGGATCCATTACTAAGTGGGACAATTTGAAGAGGATGTTTCTTGAGAAATTTTCCCTGCATCCAGAGTGACATCAATCAGAAAAGAAATATGTTGTATAAGGAAAATTGATAGAGAAAGTTTATATGAGTACTGGGAGAGATTTAAGAGGCTTTGTGCTAGCTGTCCACATCATCAGATACATGAGTAGCTTCTCATCCAGTATTTCTATGAGGGCCTTTTAAACATGGATAGGCAGATGATTGATGCAACCAGTGGAGGTGCTTAGTGGATAAGACTCCAGTCACAACAAGGCAATTGATTGAAAATATGGCTTCTAAAAACCAACAGTTTCAATACCAGAAGCAATTCAGTAGCCTTGACCAGAGGAGTTCATGAGATGGAGACTACTTATGTTGTTGATCATAGGAAGCTGGAAAGCAAGATTGATGATTGGCTTCCTTGGTCAAGCAGATGGCAGTGTCTCAGAAGGTTGCTAAGCTATGTGGGATTTGTACTTCTGCTGATCATCCCACTGATGCCTGCCCCACCTTACATGAGTCTGAAGGAGATGATGTTGTTCCTGTTCCTCCTCAGGCTTATGCAGCAAATATATATGGTTCTGGCAGACCCCCCTCAGCAGAAACAATATAATCAGGATCTTTTCTTCCAACAAGTATAATCCAGGTTGAGGAATCATCCAAATTTGAGATGGGGGAATTCTTCTCAGTAGCAGCAGCCACCACAACAATCTTATGTACCCTATCAGTCACTGCTGCTGGTCCTAGTAGACCCTACCAACTCCACACTTGCAGCAAGCAGCAACCTCCATCACCAGCTGCTGCACCTTTCAAGAGTGAGCCTTCCCTGGAAGAATTAATGAGGCAAATGGCAGTCAACAATCTGAATTTCAGCAAAGGACAAAAAGCAACTATTCAGAGCCTAGAAAAATAGATTGGTCAGATGGCTACCACTATTAATAAGCTGCAGTCCCAGGGTTCAGGACAAGCTCCCTGCTCAGACAGTGTCAACCCTCAGCAGAATGTTAGTGCAATCACCTTAAAATCAGGTAAGAGTCTCAAGTGTCTGAAAGGGCAGCAATCTGAACAGAAAATGAGATTTTTACCGCTTCAGACAGTACACTTTCAGTAGGTACAAACTTCAGCAGGTCCTGTTTAAGAAGTACTGTTCAGTAGGCACAGCTTCAGACAACCCTGTGCATGAGAGAGCTTGTCCTAGTCCTTAAGCAGCCTCAGTTCTTCAAGCACCGTGCAACCTTCTATTCCTCTTACATTCCTCAGAGAGTTGTGCAGAAGCGTAAAAAAATGGAAGAGGCTGACAACGAAATCTTGGAAACTTTCAGAAAAGTGGAGGTCAATATACCTCTACTTGCGGCCATAAAGCAAATTCCAGATATGCCAGTTTCTGAAGGATGTGTGGATCCATAGGAGGCGGATGAAGGGCAATGATAGGATAAGTATGGGAAGAAATGTCTCTACACCTTATTGAGAGACCAGTTCTCCTATCCCTGAAAAATGCAAAGATCCGGGACATTTTCTGTTCCTTTGTTATAGGCAGTAACAAGTTGATAATGATATGCTTGACTTAGGAGCATCTACTAATGTTATGCCCTTATCTATTTCACCTCTTGTCCCTTGGTCCTTTGCAGGCTACAAGTGTTGTCATTCAGTTGGCAAATAGGAGCACTGCTCACCCTGCAGGTCTTATAGAAGATGCGCTGGTTCGTGTGAATGACCTTATCTTCCCTATTGACTTTTATATATTGGATATGGAGGGAGGAGATTCACTCACTGGTGGCAAGCCCCCATCATCTTAGGCAGGCCCTTCCCTGAAGACACAAGGAATAAGATTGATGTTCATGAAGGCACACTTACCATGGAGTTGGAGATAGTGTGGTTCAATTTAACATTTTAGATGCTATGAAGCAACCCATTGAGGACCATTCTATTTTCCACATTGATATGCTTGCTGAACTTGTAGATAATAGTCTGTCAGAGTTTATAGGGGAGTTGGATTTCCTGACTTGTCTGATTTCAGTGATGTCTACACTTGTGATTTATGTTCTAATTCTTCTAAGTGTAGTATGTGTTCTGAGATAGATGAGTTCATATCTGCTGATAGTTCTGACTGTGTTCATTTTTTCAGCAGGTTCTGATGATGTTGATTTTTCAGCAGGTTTTGGTATTGATACACCAACAGAGCCAATTGAGTCAGAATGCACAGCTTGATTACAGCAATTACAAATACATCTGACTTGGTTGATTGCAGGTTGCAGTGGTTTCTACCAGTACTAGATTGCTGCCTTCCATTGTCCAGCCCTCATCACTGGAGCTGAGCCACTTCCTTCTCACCTCAAGTATGCATATTGGAGGATGAGCAGAAGCTTCCAGTGATTATCTCCACTGCTCTTTCAGATAATTAGGAGCAGCGTTTTATTGCATGTTATTAGAGAGCGCAGGAGAGCTCTTGGCTGGACCTTGGCAGATATTCCGGGTGGTATTAGCCCCTCCATGTGTATGCACCGTATCTTACTAGAGGATGGGGTTAAACCTGTGAGACAGCCTCAGAGAAGGCTGAATCCCCAGATTCTTGACGTGGTAAAAAAGGAGGTCACCAAGCTGCTACAGGCCGGTATCATATATCCCATATCAGATAGCATTTGGGTGAGCCCGATATAGGTGGTACCGAAGAAATCTGGGATTACAGTTGTAAAGAATGAAAAGGATGAGCTGATTCCTACTAGAGTGCAGAACAGCTGGAGAGTCTGCATTGACGACAGGAGGCTCAACCAAGCGACCAGGAAGGATCACTTTCCACTTCCTTTCATTGATCAGATGCTGGAGCACCTGGCAAGTAATCACACTACTGTTTCTTAGATGGTTTCTCTGGTTATTTTCAGATTTGTATTTCACCAGAGGACCAACATAAGACTACATTTACCTGTCATTTTGGTACCTTTGCTTATAGGAGGATGCCTTTTGGTTATGCAATGCTCCTGGTTACTTTCCAGAGATGCATAATGAGTATATTTGCTGATTTACTTGAGCATAGCATAGAGGTTTTTATGGATGATTTTAGTGTGTATGGCTCCTCCTTGATGCATGTTTGGATAGCTTGACTAGAGTGCTTGATAGGTTGCATAGAGACTAACCTTGTTCTGAATTATGAAAAGTGTCATTTATGGTAGAGCATGGTACAGTCTTAGGCCATATTATCTCTAGGAATGGCATAGAGGTAGATCCTGCAAAATTAGATGTTATTTCACACTTGCCTTAACCCCTCTTGCGTGCGAGAGGTTCGATCTTTTCTTGGACATGCAGGTTTCTATGGCAGGTTTATTCAGGACTTCAGTCGGATAACCCTTCCGCCGTCCAACTTGCTGCAGAAGGATGTTACCTTCGAGTTTGGAGAGCGGTGAAAAGAGGCATTTGATCGCCTCAAGAGAGCTCTCACCACCTCTCCTATTATTCAGCCACCAGATTGGACTCTTCCATTTGAGTTGATGTGTGATGCATCAAACTACGCTTTGGGAGTTGTTTTGGCTCAGAGGGTTTGTATGTTGTCTCAGTGATTTACTATGCATCTAGGACATTGGATGCAGCACAGGTAAATTACACTACCACCAAGAAAGAGCTTTTAGAAATTGTTTTTGCATTGGATAAGTTCAGATCTTATTTGCTTGGCTCTAGGGTAGTTGTTTTTACTGATCATGCTGCTCTGAAGTTTCTTTTGAAAAAGACAGATTCCAAACCAGATTAATTAGGTGGATGCTACTACTCCAGGAGTTTGACTTGGATATCCAGGATAGGATTGGTGCACATAATTTAGTAGCAAACAATTTGAGCCACATTGAGAGGGAAGAGGATGCAATTCCTATTCGGGATGACTTCCCAGATGGGCAGCTATTGGTTTTACATGATTCCCATCCCCCTCCCCTTACCTCTTGGTTTGCTGATATTGTTAATTATCTTGTTGCATGTGTTTTTCCACCTTTGGCATCTAGAGCTCAGAGAGATGGACTTAAGAATGATGCCAAGTATTATGAATGGGATGACCCTTATTTGTGGCGTTTTTTGCAGTGACCAGGTGATTCGTACGTGTATTCCAGATAATGAGATCTAGTCTGTACTTCAGTTCTATAATGCCTCACCTGTTGGACGACATCTTGGACCTCAGAGGACAGGACAGAAGGTGTTGATTGTGGATTTTATTGGCCTACTATTTTCAGAGACGCCTGGAGAGTCTCCTCTACATGTGAGCAGTGTCAGAGAGCAGGAGCGACCATTTCTAGCAGGCAGCAGATGCCCCAGCAGCCTATGCTGTTTCTGTGAGATCTTTGATGTATGGGGTATTGATTTTATGGGCCCATTTCCTGTTTCTTTTGGTTTTATATATATCTTGCTTGCTGTGGACTATGTCTCCAAATGGGTGGAGGCTATAGCCACAAGGACTAATGATGCTCGATTTGTTGTGGATTTGTCAGGTCTCATATCTTTTGCAGGTTTGGAGTGCCTCGAGCCATTGTTTGTGATCAGGGGACCCACTTTTGTAACCGGTCCATGGAGGTTTTGCTGAAGAAGTATGGGTGGTGGTGCATAGAGTTTCTACACCATACCACCCCAAACTAATGGACAAGCTGAAATCTCCAATAGAGAGATCAAGAGGATTCTTGAGAAGATGGTGCAACCTAGTAGGAAAGATTGGGGTCGTCGCCTTGATGATTGCTCTTTGGGCTCATAGGACTGCCTACAAAGCACCTCTTGGTATGTCTCCCTTTAGAGTTGTTTTAGTAAGGCATGTCACTTACCTGTGGAGATAGTGCATCGGACATATTGGTAAGTTAGAGCTTGCAACTTTGATTGTGACCAGGCAGGAGAACAAAGGAAACTTCAGTTGCAGGAGCTTGATGAAATTCGCCTGGAGGCCTATGAGAACTCTAAGTTCTACAAGGAGAAGACTAAGAAATTTCATGATCAGTCTATTGATAGAAAAGAGTTTGTTGTAGGCCAAAATGTTTTGTTGTTCAATTCTAGACTTAAGCTCATGCCTGGTAAGCTTCGTTCTCGTTGGGTTGGACCTTTTCTTATTACTCATGTTTATCCTATGGTGTTGTAGAGCTCCTTGGTGAGATTTTGAGATTTAATTTGGATGGACATTCTATGCCATTCTCTCTTTTTCTTGTGTGATTTCATTCTGTTTGCTTGTGCTCTAGAACTTGGCTCGACTCTTGATTTGCAACTTTGTTCACATGCATGAATTGAGATGATTGAGGCATTTTGTTGATAATTGAGCTACTAGTCATATTAGCCTACCTTGATGATGATTTTCCACTTATTGAGCCCCTTTGAGCCTATGGATCCCATTTCTTGTTATTAAAAGCTCACTACAAGCCTTGAAAGTGAAAAACCATGATTGTCCTTGCCTTAAAGGATAAAGGAGCTTTGGAATTGTTTTGGGAATAGGTTCTTGAGTAAGTGTGGGGGTTGTACTTGAATTTCTTATCTTATCTCCTCATGTGGATATCATATTGTTGACTCTTGGCTAGTTATAAAAAAATGGAAAAGGAAAGATAAAAAAAAAGAAGAAAGAATAAAGAAAAGCTCAAAAGAAAATAAGCAAAGAAATAAAGTATGCTTGAATAAAAAAATATGGGTAAAAAAGGTAGCAAGAGGAGTTCAATTGTAATCTTGAGTTGTATGCTACTTGCATTTCTTCTTGGATTTATTCCCCATTGCTCCTCTATCCTCTTTGGTTTATAGCTTCTTATCCTTCATTTCCCCTACCTTTACCTTGACCCCATTACATCCTTTATGAAGTCCTCTTGATCTTTGCTTGCATGTGTTGCAATTGTTGTGGATATTAGAATCTTGCCAAGCCTATGGTAGTGTTTGCTTACATGAGTGCTTTGAGTGTATATACACAAGCCTAAACACTTGAGAGTTAGAGAGTTTGTCTTGTGAGGATTCTATCATTCTTGATTCACCCCTTTGATTTGATCTACCCTCTTGTTTGCTAAATTATTGGGAATTTCATCATGTATTTCTTGACTCCATGAATCCTTGGATGTTGTATTTTGCCTACTCCTATGCATTCCTTGGATCTCTTAATTATGCCATTTGTATTTGCATCTTGCTCCTAATTAATCTTTGGTTTCATAAGGTGTTTTTTCCCGGAGTGCAAAGGGCAAGTGTGGGGGAATTTGATGAACACATTTTTATTCACACTTTGCATAATTAATCTTAGCTTTCATGGACTCTAATTGTGATTATATCCACTGTTTTAATTGGAATTTTACCAAATTGAACTTAATTGGGCTTTAACTAGAAAGTTTGTTTAAATTCGGATTTTAAGCCTACTGACCTACCTGTCTTGTTTGATAATATCTGGAGCTATAGGTGTCTGATTTGAGTGATTCTAGTGCATTGGAACACTAAGATCCGGGGCTTTAATTTGATATGCTATAGGCCTATATTCCACTGAGAGACGAGGTGCAGTTTGGTTTTAAAAATGACGTTTAGATGCTGTCAGAAGTTGAGCGGGAACAACAAGTCTCTCAAGTACTTTCCGAAGTAGTTTTAGTCATTGGGCCTTAAACCTGTTAGTCTGGGTCCATTTTGAAGTTGGCTGAACGTCTCTAGAAGGGGGGTTGAATACAGACTTTCCGAATCTGTTGCTGCAATTCCACACTAAAATTGATAGTTGAGATGTGCTCTCAAGTTTGTTAACTTGGAGTCTCTGTTAAGACAAGATGGAGTTTATCAATTTTGGTAAAGATCTTTGTCTAGACTTTAGTTTAAAGTCTTATCTTGATTATTAATTCAACTGTATCTTTAGTTATCAAGCTGTATTAATTGATTCAAGATAAGCAAATATAAGAATAAGGTAAGAGACAAGAGACATAGATCTTATCCTGGTTCACCCACTCCTTGGGCTACGTCCAGTCCCCACAACCTGTGAGATTTTCCACTATTGACAAACCAGTCAATACAAGTATTCTTACAGCCTCTTCAGGACGTCTCACTCACACTAAGCCTAGGCACACTCCTATCTTAGCTGAGTCACAAGTATTCTTACAGCCTCTTAAGGACGTACACACCTCACTCTAAGACTAGGCACACTCCTATCTTAGATGAGAATGGTTACAGATAGAAGTTTGTGATAAGTCTAGCCTAAGCTCATACAGAGTATGGATATAAAAGTAAATGAGCTAGACTAGATCTCAACTCTGGTTACAGTATTGGAAAGATATTCACAGAGAGGAGATGGAAGAGACAGATGTATGATCTCAAGATGAGATGTGTCTGTGCTCAGACAGCTGGTAGATACACTTGAGATGTCTGTTGAGATGTGATAAGATGTTTAATGATTTCACGGAAGTGTAGGCAGTCTCTCTCACTTCTCAGCTCTTGATAATGTCTCTTTTATATCAAGACTTAAGAAACTAGTCGTTATATGGCTGTTACAGTCCGTTGGAGGGTACAACAGTAGGCACAGTCTTTACAGTAGGCAGACAACAGCTTTTAGTCTTTAAGGTACTGTGTCAGTGTCCTTGTGTCCTTGTTGTCTTCATGCTGACTCTACTTGATGTCTTCTCAGCTGAGCTTGAATTCTTGCTTCTGTTCAGAGTCTGACTTACTTTTCTTGCATCTGTGCTAAGATCCCATCCTTCTACGTCTGACCTTGAGACGACGTCTCAAGCTGTTCTTGCATCTCAAGCTGAACTTGCATCTGTTCATGGCTTGCATCTCAAGCTGTGCTTGAGTCTCTTTTTAGTTCTAAGTCTTCTTGCATCTTAGCTGGGTCCTCATCTGATCATGAGACGACATCTGAACATACAAATCTTGCATCTCATGCTGTGTTGATTTTTGAAGTGTTTCTCATAGTCTTAGCCATAAGCTTTGGTTGCACCACATCTGTTCTGATTCAGATTATGTCTTAATCAGTGAAGCTCTTGTGAATTCTGATCTTGTGTTTTGTCAAGTGGATTAAAGGTCCTATCTATCTTTATGTATTCCTGTAACAACTTTAGATGTAGAAAGTCTCTGCCACACTTGAACACACAGTTAGTGACACAAGATGAATCTCATCTGGATATTTAAACTTACTCAGTTTGTCATATTAAAAACTTCTTTAGGGTGAGCTTGTCTCAACAATCTCCCCCTTTTTTTATGATGTCAAACTGTAAGTTATATATCTGATGAGATCAGTGAAAGAGAGATGCATTATGATTTTAATTTTCTTAAGATGTACAAACTCTTGTTAAACAGAAGTAATGTAAGGAGAAGAGCTCCCCCTGAGTCATAGACTATTTTTCTGTTATGTTTTGTCCTAAGACTTAGTGTTTGAAATTTTGATTAAGATATTTAAGTGAACTGAACAAGGATATACTGCAATCATAGAGAGTCACTTCCATTAATCAAAAAGATAATTATAGAGGATTACATTCACAAAAGATGCCACTGGATCTCATCAAAGTTCTGTGAAGAGATGCAAACTGCATCTCTAGCTAAGCATAACTAATCCTCATAGACTGAAATTAAAAAAAATCCTAACACAGACTCTCATTATATATCTAACCAACTCTCCCCCTTTTGACATTATCAAAAAAGGAAAACTAGCTAAGCTAGGATGAGTGGGAAGAGGATGAGTCTGAATCAGGTCTTGATGGGCGCAGCACAGTCTGAGGTATATCAGGCAGAGGAGGCAGAGTGGATAGGTGCAGATTCATCTTCTTGTGGAAATCATTTGATGCATGCATATCTTGGAGTATTATATCAAAGGCATGAAACAAGGCATGCTGCCTCTTTCTGTGGTGTCTCAGCTTCTTCAGAATCTTCTTCTGGTTTTGCTCAAGTCTGGCACTCATATTTTGCTGATACTGTTGATGTTCCTCATGCAGCTGGTTGAGAAAAGTATTAATTGAGTTGGAGAGATGTGTGGGGATGGATGGTTCAGATGAAGGTGGATCAGTTGGCTTAGGCCTTGCAGCAGATGGGGCAGACTGATCATATTTGGGCAGAGGTGAACTGTTGAATATGGTCTCAACAAAGAATTTCCCAGTAGTGGGAAATGAGGTAGGGAAGGAGTGAGTTTGTTCAGGTCTTACTGGAGAGGCTGGTTGAGTGGTTGTGACTTCCACTGTCTCATGCTCAAGTTGCTGCTGCTCTGGAGCTGTCTCATGGCTTGAGGCAGTGGTATCCTTCTCCAAGCTGACCAAGGTCTCAGCAACTATTTTGCTCACAGGAGAGACTTCTTCTGTGATCATTTCTGGTGGAGGAGAGTGTGGAGGTGACTGATGCTGGGGTGAGTGGACCAAGGTCTCTTCTGCATTCAGAAGCTCTTCTTCTTCAGTAACAGGTGCTTCTTTTCAGTCATGGCCATATCCCCTTCAAGCTGTGCTTCTTCTTCTTCATTTCTTATTGCTTCTTCTTCTGCCGCTTTTCAGGTGTGGCTCATCTTCAGCAGGAGTCTGTCCAGCTTGAGTAGACGGCTCAGACTTGGACTTCTTTTTCTTTTTTTCTTCTTCTCAGTCTCTGTAGAGATGGATGGTTGAACTTTTCTTTTCTTTTCTTTGACAGGGATCTCAGATCCTTCTTGAGATCCCTCAATAGCTTCCTTTGAGGCCTTCTTCTTCTTTTCTTTTTGGCTTCAGACATCTTGGAATAAGGAGAAGCCTGTGTTGTGGTAGGTACAACAGCAGTGGAGTCAGTTAAGGGAAAAGTGGGGGAAGGAATAGAATTACCATCTAGACCAAGAGACTTGAGATTATTGTTGCCAATATATCCAGGTCTCTCTTCAGACTTCTCACAGCTGCTGAAGTCAATTTTGAAATGCTTCATGATGATGGTGGTGAGCATCCCAAATGGAAGAGAGGCATTGATCTTGGAGTTGTGGAAGGCATGCTCCATGTGCCTTAGGATGAGGAATGGAAGGTTGAGAGGAATCCCATGCTTGAGATGGTACATCACCATCAGGTCTTGGTGATAAACTTTGTTGAAGGTGCCAGCTCTTGGCATGATGCACTTGGCCACCAAGTGAAACAGAAATTTTCCAAATGGGTTAAGAGATGAGGCAGCATCTGTGATGAGTCCACCTTTGAAGAGGGAGGTACCAACATTGGCTGAAGGAATTCCAATGTTATCCTACCAATACTCCTCATGGTACAACCTATTTCCAGTCACAGGTGCTTGAATGATGGCTCCTAGGGTCTCTTCAGTCAGCTCAATGTGGATTCCTTTGATGTCAGAGATGATATGGGGTTGTTCCTCTGAAGATCCCTTAGCTTTGTAACAAGCAGCATAGAAGGCTCTGGTCATCTTGGGGAAGACATAATTGTCATGGTCAGATAGTCTTGCCATCCCTATTTCTTCAGATAAGGACTCAGGTCCCACCCTTCATCTTTCAACTCTTGGGTGGAGATGACTCTTCCCACTATAATCTTCTTCTCAGAGAATCTCTTGGTATATTTTTCTTCAACCTCACTATTAGAGAAGAGATCAGATTGAAATGAAATTTTCTTTCCCTCTGGAACCTTCTCTTTTCCTTTCTTTGAAGATTAGGCTTGAGTTATGTCAATGTGGACAGGGGATCTTGGTGCTGAAGTCTGGGCTACTTGGCAAGCAATTCTTTGGGATTTCATGCGAGGAGGTAAGGGAGTGCTTCTCTTGGAGGATGTGGATTTTGAGGATGGTGAAGGCTGTGTAGGTTGAGTGGTTTGAGATGGCTCTGTTTCAGTGCTGGGTTGTGGAGATGGAGAACGAGACAGGGTCTCTTGGCTGGAGTGAATGCTCAAGGATTTTGATTGCTCAGAGGATGACATTTTGTTTGGAGAAGAGGAGGATGATGATTTATCAGAGTAAGGAAGTTTCAAGGCTGTGAACTTGATTCGCATTTGAGAGAAGAGGAGAGAGCAGGAAGTGAGTTTGGAGTGAGAGATGAGACTTAAATAGTCTTCAGACAAGAGAGGAAAGAGAGAGAGAGAGAGACGTAATAACTGCTCGTTAGTGGGGAGTTATTATGGCAGTTGTGGGAGGTTGGCTCTTCTTTTTATAGGCTAACGACTAGTTTGCCAGGTAGTGGGCAGTTACTAATCGTTGAGAAATGACTCAATCCTTCAGTTTTGGTACATGGAAACGTCTCAATAATTTCATGAGATGTTGGTTGAGATGAATCATGAGACACGTCTGGTGACGGATGCATCTGAACCCACGTCTCTTTACAGATGACACTTGAGTCTCATCTCTGGTGAGACTTTAATCATATAGCCCATAGTAGAGCTGGTCTCAACTAACTATTTTTATTCAAGAGAACACATATTTAGCAATTTTAGATTCTCATTGAATCTTTCTTCAACTAAAGGCTTTGTAAAGATGTCAGCTAGCTGATTTTTAGTATCTACAAAGATTAGTTCAATGTTTCCTTTTTACACATGATCTCTTATAAAATGATGTTTGATATCAATGTGTTTGGACCTAGAATGATGTACAGGGTTCTTAGCAAGATTTATGGCACTAGTATTGTCACAATAAATAGGAATTTTAGAGTACCTGACTGCATAATCTTGCAATTGAGATTTGATCCACAGAACTTGAGTGCAGCATGCAGCTGCTGAGACATACTCAACCTCTGTTGTAGATAAGGCATTAGTGTTTTGCTTTTTACATGACCAGGAGATAAGGCACTTTCTTAGGAATTGACAAGATCCACTGGTGCTCTTTCTGTCTATCTTATCTCCAGCAAAGTCAACATCACTATAACCTATGAGATCAAAAATCTTTCCCTTCTCATACCATAGGCCAAGATTAGTGGTTCCAATCAAGTATCTAAATATTCTTTTTACAGCAGTGAGAAGAGATTCTTTGGGATTAGATTGGTATCTTGCACATATTCCTACAGCAAACTGAATATCTGGTCTGCTGGCAGTTAAATACATAAGGGAACCAATCATACCTCTGTACAGTTTGTCTGATACTTGCTTTTCCATCTTCATCTTGATCAATCTGAGTTGAGGGGTGCATAGGAGTTTTCATTGGTCTTGCCTCACTCATTTTGAACTTGCTGAGAAGATCTCTTGTGTATTTTTCTTGACTAATGAATATCCCATCAGTTAACTGTTTGATTTGGAGCCCCAAGAAAAATCTCAGCTCACCCATCATACTCATCTCAAACTCTCCCTGCATGAGACTTGAGAACTCTTGACATAAAGATTCATTAGTTGATCCAAAGATAATGTCATCAACATAAATTTGAACAATTAATAAATCTTTGCTAATTTCTTTCTTAAATAAAGTAGTATCAATCTTACCCCTTATAAAATCATTTTTAATTAAAAATGAGCTTAACCTGTCATACCAAGCTCTTGGAGCTTGCTTGAGACCATATAGAGCTTTGGATAGCTTAAGCACATGTTCTGGATGGTCAGGGTCTTCAAACCCAGGGGGCTGCCTTACATAGACTTCTTCCTCTATGACCCCATTTAGGAATGCACTTTTTACATCAATTTGATATAATTTGAAGTTTTTGAAGGCTGCAAAGGCTAGTAGGATCCTGATAGCTTCAAGTCTTTCCACTGGTGCAAAGGTCTCAACATAATATATTCCTTCTTGTTGATTAAACCCTTGAGCCACCAATCTGGCTTTGTTTCTCATTACTTGACCTTTCTCATTTAGCTTATTTCTGAAGACCCATCTGGTTCCAATTATGGTTTGATGAGATGGTGGAGGAACCAGATTCCAGACCTTGTTTTTCTCAAACTGATTTAATTCATCTTCCATGGCCTTAATCCAGGATTCATCATTTAAGGCTTCATGTATGTCTTTTGGATCTATGTCAGATAGAAGAGCCATTAGATTCTCTGTGTCTCTGAAGGAAGATCTGGTTCTGACTCTGTCTGAAGTTTCTCCAAGTATTTGATCTCTTGGATGAGATCTTACCAGTCTCTAGCTTCTGGGTAGTTGAGATGCATGTTCATTTTGTATCTCAACATTCACTTGTCTTGTTTATTGAGATCTGGTTTGATTATCTGATTTATCTTCTTCTTGAGGATTATGAGAGGGTTCAGATTGGCTACTTCTGAGAGGTACTCCTTCAGACTGAGCTTCTCTCCTGTGTTCAGACAGAGGTGACCTCATCATCTTTTGTTCAGGTGAGAGTCTCTCTTCAGCTTCCTGAGTTGAGATCTTTAGATCTTTTATCAGTTCTTCTATCTCCTCATCAACTTCTTTCTGAGTATTTCCCTGAACTTCATTGAATACTACATGCATAGATTCTTAAGTAGTTTTGGTTCTTAGATTATATACTCTGTAAGCTTTGGAGGTTAGTGAATATCCTAGGAAAATTCCTTTATCTGATTTGGTTTCAAATTTTCCTAGTTGATCTTTTGTATTTAAAATATAGCAATCACATCCAAATATATGAAAATATGAAACTGAAGGCTTCCTACCTTTCCATAGCTCATATGGAGTTTTATTTAAGATCTTTCTTATAGTGACTCTGTTTAAAATATAGCAAGAAGTATTGACAGCTTCTGCCCAGAAGTACATTTCAATTCCAAAGTCACATAACAAAGTTCTAGCCATTTCTTGAAGACTTCTATTTTTCCTCTCAACTACACCATTCTGTTGAGGAGTCCTTGGACAAGAGAAGTTATGAGTTATGTCATTTTTATCAAAAATTTTTCTAAACTTAACAGTCTCAAATTCTCCTCCATGGTCACTCCTAACAGATCCAATTCTGTATCCTTTCTCAGATTGAATCCCTTTACAAAAGGTTTTGAAGGAATCATATGATTCATCTTTCTGAGATAGAAACAGAACCCAGGTGAATCGTGAGAAATCATCCACAATGACAAAACCATATTTTTTACCACTGAGACTCACTGTCTTAGTTGGTCCAAATAGGTCAATGTGGAGGATCTTAAGTGGCCTAGTAGTTGAGACATAGTTCTTTGGATTTGAAGCTTGATTTGCTGTGCTTGCTTTTGATACAAGGATCACACTTCAAGTCTTTGTCAAATTTTACCTTAGGTAATCCTTTGACAAGAGACTAACTAGCAAGCTGACTCATAGTTCCCATGTTAATATGTCCAACCCTTTTGTGCCAAAGCCATCTCTCATGATCATGAGACATGAGACAGGTGAGATCTGACAAACCCTCTAGTGAGACTGAGTAAAGATTTTTCTTTCTTGTTCCGGAGAAAATGATTTTTCTAGTTTTGGAGTCTATGATCTCACAAAACGTAGGCTGGAAATTAACATGATAACCATTGTCACATAACTGACTGATACTCAGCAAATTATGTTTCAAACCTTCCACAAAATATACATTTTCAATCTGAGCTGAATTGGCCTTACCAATTTTACCTATGCCTTTGATCTGGGCTTTGTTGTTGTCTCCAAAAGAGACAACTCCAGCAGTCTTTTCCTCAAGTGACATGAACTTGCTTTTGTCTCCTGTCATGTGCCTTGAACATCCACTGTCCAGCACCCATTCTTTCTTGGTCTCATGTAACAATCTGTGGCTTTATGACAAGAGATTTAGCTTTAGGTACCCACTTGTATTTGGGTCCTGCATGGTTAGTTACCTTTCTCTCAGATGCTACTTGTCTCATGTAACAATCTGTGGCTTTATGACCATATTTACTACAACAAGAACATCTTTCTTTTTTCTTTTTTCTTGCAGGAATGAAGAAATCTTTATACCAAACTTCATTTGATGATCTCTCATAACCAAGCCCAGCTTTATCAAAAATTCCCTTTTGAGATCCAATGAGTCTCTCAAGGTTTTTTGTTCCATTTACAAATTTTTCTAGGTCATTTATGAGAGTTCTGTTCTGCAGTTTAAGCTGTTGATTTTCTTCTTGTAGCCTTTTTTGATCTTTCCCATTGAGAGCTTGAGTGTTAGCTTTTACTTGTTCAGACAGTTTCATGTGAGACAAGATGAGACTACTATTTTTATGATTTAAATCTTCATTTTCTTTTTCAAAAAATTTGATTTTCTCAAGAGCTGTATTCAAATCTGATTTAAGTAATGAGCTCTTAGAGGCAAGAAGATTTGAATCATACAAAAGATTCTCAAAAGCAGACTTAAGTTCATCAACAGAATATTCAGAGTCAGATTCATTTACCTATTCATCTGATGAGTCTCCTTTTGCCATGAGACATAGGTTAGCTGACTGTCCATCTTGACTTTCCTCTTCATCTGTGTCATCCCAGGTGGCCATCATTGCCTTCTTCCTAGGACTTTTCTTCATTTCTTTTCTGAGTTGAGGATATTCAGACCTAATATGCCTAGGCTTCTTGTATTCAAAGCAGATAAATTGTCCTTTCTTGTCAGATTTTATTTCTCCTCTCCTTGAGGAAAAATTCTTTCTTCCAGTCCCTCTGGCTCTCCACATGCGTCTGATCTTCCTTGAGATGTAGGCTAGCTCATCATCCATTTCACTATCATCTTCCTCTTCCTCATCTGCTTCTGTTTCAGAATCTTGAGATGAGTTGAGTGAGGTTTGTTGAGAAGAGCTTATCTTTTTGCCTTTTGAGTTACTGGAAGCTGCTTTCAGTGCTATAGACTTGGGTCGTCTGATGAGATCTTCTTCCATCAACTCTTGCTCATGTACCTTCAGAGATCCAAGAAGTTCATCTAGTCTTAGAGTACTCAAATCTTTAGCTTCCTGGATGGCTGTTACCTTTGGTCTCCAAGGTTTGGGCAGACTTCTCAGAATTTTTCTTACCATATCCTGATTTGAGTATGTTCTTCCTAGTGATTTCAGATCATTTGTTATGACAGTGAATCTCCTCACCATGTCTTCAATGCCTTTATCTTCATTCATCTTGAAGAGCTCATACTGTCTGACCAGTATGTTGATCTTGGCTTCTTTAACTTGATTTGTCCCTTCATGTTCAACTTCAAGAGCATCCCATATTTCTTTAGCTGAGACACACCCAGCTACCTTGTCATATTCACTTCTGCTTAAGGCACAAGTAAGAAGGTATTTAGCTCTTGAGTTGAGTACATATCTTGCCTTCTTAGCATCTGTCCACTGTTCTCTAGGTTTAGCTGCCCTAAGTCCAAGCTCATCTGTGGTGTATGGAACATAAGGGCCTATTTCAATGATCTCCCAAAGATCAGCATGCTGAGATTCAATGAAAAGTCTCATCCTGTCTTTCTAGTAATAATAATCAGTTCCATCAAAGGCAGGAGGTCTGTTTGTTGAAGATCCTTCAGGAATGAACAGACTTGTACTTGGACCAGCCATGGATCTTTTTCCTCTTCACATAGAGGTGTGCTCAACTCCTAGAGGCCGAGCTCTGATACCAACTGAAGTTGGCTGAACGTCTCTAGAAGGGGGAGTTGAATAGAGACTTTCCGAATCTGTTGCTGCAATTCCACACTAAAATTGATAGTTGAGATGTGCTCTCAAGTTTGTTAACTTGGAGTCTCTGTTAAGACAAGATGGAGTTTATCAATTTTGGTAAAGATCTTTGTCTAGACTTTAGTTTAAAGTCTTATCTTGATTATCAATTCAACTGTATCTTTAGTTATCAAGCTGTATTAATTGATTCAAGATAAGCAGATATAAGAATAAGGTAAGAGACAAGAGATAGAGATCTTATCCTGGTTCACCCATTCCTTGGGCTACGTCCAGTCCCCACAACCTGTGAGATTTTCCACTATTGACAAACCAGTCAATACAAGTATTCTTACAGCCTCTTCAGGACGTCTCACTCACACTAAGCCTAGGCACACTCCTATCTTAGCTGAGTCACAAGTATTCTTACAGCCTCTTCAGGACGTACACACCTCACTCTAAGACTAGGCACACTCCTATCTTAGATGAGACAGGTTACAGATAGATGTTTGTGATAAGTCTAGCCTAAGCTCATACAAAGTATGGATATAAAAGTAAATGAGCTAGACTAGGTCTCAACTCTAGTTACAGTATTGGAATGATATTCACAGAGAGGAGATGAAAGAGACAGATGTATGATCTAGAGATGAGATGTGTCTGTGCTCAGACAGCTGGTAGATACACTTGAGATGTCTATTGAGATGTGATAAGATGCTTAATGATTTCACGGAAGTGTAGGCAGTCTCTCTCACTTCTCAGCTCTTGATAATGTCTCTTTTATATCAAGACTTGAGAAACTAGCCGTTATATGGCCATTACAGTCCATTGGAGGGTACAGCAGTAGGCACAATCTTTATAGTAGGCAGACAGCAGCTTTTCAGTCTTTAAGGTACTGTGTCAGTGTCCTTGTGTACTTGTTTGTCTTCATGCTGACTCTACTTGATGTCTTCTCAGCTGAGCTTGAATTCTTGCTTCTGTTCAGAGTCTGACTTACTTTTCTTGCATTTGTGCTAAGATCTCATCCTTCTACGTCTGACCTTGAGACGACGTCTCAAGCTGTTCTTGCATCTCAAGCTGAACTTGCATTTGTTCAAGGCTTGCATCTCAAGCTGTGCTTGAGTCTCTTTTTAGTTCTAAGTCTTCTTGCATCTTAGCTGGGTCCTCATCTGATCATGAGACGACATCTGAACATACAAATCTTGCATCTCATGCTGTGTTGATTTTTTAAGTGTTTCTCATAGTCTTAGCCATAAGCTTTGGTTGCACCACATCTGTTCTGATTCAGATTATGTCTTAATCAGTGAAGCTCTTGTGAATTCTGATCTTGTGTTACTTTGCTTGTATCCTTGCTTTGTCAAGTAGATTAAAGGTCCTTTCTATCTTTATGTATTCCTGTAACAACTTTAGATGTAGAAAGTCTCTGTCACACTTGAACACACAGTTAGTGACACACGATGCATCTCATCTGGATATTTAAACTTACACAGTTTGTCATATTAAAAACTTCTTTAGGGTGAGCTTGTCTCAACACATTTTACCTCTGCCATTCTCTCTTTTACGGATTGAAGAAAGAGACGCTTGATCTCTCTCATTCTCTCTGGTTCTTCTTCTTCCTTTTCTCCTTCTCTGCAATTTCGTTTTCTGTTCTTTCTTTTATGGAAGGCTAAACTTCTAAGGATTGATTCTTGAGTGATTTTACATTGGATTTTGAGGTTTATATTCAATTCAAATTCGTATTTCAATTTCTGCAGCAAATTCAATTTCATCTTCTCCTTTAGAATTCTGGTTTAGTTTCTTGAATTGGATTTGAACGCTTGTTGATGCTTCAATTTTGTTCTTCACTTAGAATTCTGGTTTAGTTTGCTTAAATCTAAACAACCAATTGTTTGTTTAATTCAGGAGGTAAAGGATTAGAAATCTCATAACCAGTACGCTTAGTCTGGTCTCTCAAATTCGCTTAGTTCTTGAGTGATATTATTGTTGAATTGATTGATTCTTGTTCGGTTAATTCGAATCTGTTCTGGAAATTGAGAACGATGCATTTCAACTGATGAAGAATCCAATTGTAAATGAACGAGAGAATCAATATGTTTTCTTACATCATTTTACATCTTACTTCCTTGTTTACAAAACCTTTTTCTGAACAAACAACCAAAACCCCCCTGTTTTTGTTACGTTCTAAAATTCTGCACTGTTAAAACAGTCCATGTCTTAAGACAGTCTGAAGTCTTAAGATCGTCTGAAATCTTAAGACAGTCTAAAGTATTAAGACACAGTCTAAAGTTCTGTCTTAAGATTGTCTTAAGTTCGATTTGAAGTTCTGGTTTTAAATGTTTGGTCTGAAATATGATATTCTGAATTGTTATTGAATTCCTTGAGAGACAACTTTGGGTTATCTAACTCTCACTACACTTTAATTCATATTATTTGATTGGGTACGACCTCGATCAGATGTCACCCCTGTTAGAACCACAGGAAACACTAGAAGGGGGGTTGAATAGTGTTTTAAGCTTTTTGATTGTTTTTGTTAATCTTTAATTTAAATCATGAAGATGAACAATGTTCAAAACAAGTCTTAAGATTAGAGATAATTAAAAAGTGTGGAAGATAAGAAAAACAGAGTTTCTTCTAAAGCTTAAGATTGCTTTAAACAGAGGCTTCTCAAAGTATCTTCTGAAGATTATTACAAAGAGTATTTTCAGAACGGTTTCTGAAATACTTCAGATGACTAGAGGTTGTCTGAAGTCTGTTTCTGATTTCTGAACTGAGCGCTTTCTAGACTCACTTCAGATAATTATTTCAAAAGTTCTTCAAGGTACATTCTTTGTAATACTCTACACTTATCCAAGTGTAGAGTTTTCTCTATTCCACCAAGCCTCTCTAGGCTCTCAGACACTTATCCAAGTGTAGAGTATTCTTTCTTCCACCAAGCCTCTCCAGGCTCTCAGACACATAAAGTGTTTACAAATTAAACTAAGTTTAAGTTTCCACGAAACATAAACTTAATCTTTTCTTGTACTAGAGGTTAACTGAGTACTACTCAGGATACAATGAATGAATTCTAAGTACAAGGTTAAGATAGTGATACAAGTATATAAGTTTAAGTACAATCCCTGTCTCTGATATGAGGAATAACATCCTTTGAGAATTGGCTAGGTAGATACTGACTTTAAGCTCCAGCCTTGTTCTCCAACCATTGGTT
This sequence comes from Sesbania bispinosa, assembly GCA_026901365.1. Classification (NCBI taxonomy): domain Eukaryota; kingdom Viridiplantae; phylum Streptophyta; class Magnoliopsida; order Fabales; family Fabaceae; genus Sesbania; species Sesbania bispinosa. The sequence continues at coordinate 512,937 of QLOH01000048.1, read as the reverse complement.
TCCATGGGCTACATTCTCACCCGTATCATTGGAATAATCAAGGTACATTCGTGGCTTCAAACCATTATTGGTTCATTGTCATTTTGGGCCATCTTCTTCAACTGACCAACTTGGTTGATTCAAGTAAGCATGGTCAACAACCAATAAGGTTGCTTCAAGTACTTCTTGATCAACAACCAATAAGGTTTTTCTGATACATCTTGATCAACAGATTGAACCAAGTGAATGTGTTCAACATCTTCAAATTCTTCCTTGAGGCTATTTATATGTTCCGTTGGAATATAACTGTTTGAAGATGATTCATAATACCGTTGAGATAATTGATGATGTGGCTCATATAGTCATTGTGTAGTAATGTCTCAAACGGTTGTTTCTCCTTAAGCAAATAAGTGTTCAGACGATCCTGTACTGACACTTCTAGAGATGAGCTCTTTAGAGAGATTTTCTTGATATTATTTTGCATGTTCTCTCTTTTGATTTCCTTTTGCTTTTCTTCAGCTGTCTTCTGATTTCTTCTGCGTTCCTCAGCTGACTTCTGATTTCTTCTGCTTTTCTTAGGAGTGTATAAGAGGAGATATCCGTTGGATTTGTCCTTTTGCTTATTTTGTATATGCTCCTTTTCTGTTTGCTTCCTGACACCATTTCTTCTTTCTTCTTTGAATGAGGTGTCTTGTCGAATAGCTGTTGTTGCAGTTTCTTCTTGGAATAAAGACATATGATATTATAGTCGTTGAATCATATAGTCTTAGCTTCTGTATTGATTTCTTCAATGTTGAAATCCGTTCCATGCACTTAGAGAGTTTATATGTTCAGACAATTAATTTTTTCACATATACTCAAATGCTTGCTTTTATCTCATTGTAATTTTATCAGCTTCAACATGTGCTCATCTTATATAATTGTTTCAAGCTTATGTTAATTCTCTAGCTTGAGATGCTTTCAATAAGCTCTTTTCTTCAGATAATATATTTCTTCTTTTCTTCAGACGATTGCTTCTCTGTTCTTCTTTGCATTTTCTTCTTCTAAGATATAGATGAATAAAGATGTTGAATTTTAATATGTTTTATTCAAACATCTTTCTAGTTGCTTTTACTCAGTCTTCTGATCACCTCTGTATGGCAGCAGTCGCAGGTGCAGGTCTGCGCACGCAGATCCCTTATGTTGCAGGTGTAACATGCGATGCCGAAAGTCTTTGCCGAGTTTCCTTATTTGTGAAAGACTTTGGTCGAGGTATAAAAGTATGTTTAGCTTTTATAGTGAAATGCCTTTTGTTGCAGGTGCAGCAGTCATTAGAGAAATTCATTGCAGAGTTTCCTTATTTGTGCAAGACTTTGATCAAGGCATAAAAGCATGTTTAGCTTTTATACTGAAATAAGTGTACTCCATTTTGGTAGAGTGTGCTTTACACTTTAGCAACGTCTTCAAGAGATCAATTCTTGATTCTGTTTGTAGACTTCTTCAGATAGTCTTCACGTCTTCAGACGGTCTTCATGTCTTCAGACAGTCTTCAAGTCTTCAGATGGCTTCAACACTTCAGACGACTTCAGCACTTCAGACAGGTTGCACACTTCAGACGGCTTCAATATTTCAGACGAGTTGCGTACTTCAGATAACTTCAACACTTCAGACGAGTTGCTTACTTCAGACAGATTCTACGCTTCAGACAGGTTGCGTACTTCAGACAGCTTCAGCACTTCAGACGAGTTGCGTTCTTCAGACAGCTTCAGCACTTCAGATGAGTTGCGTTCCTCAAACAGCTTCAACACTTCAAACGAGTTGCGTTCTTCAGACACCTTCTATGCTTCAGACGAGTTGCTTACTTCAGACAGCTTCTGCACTTCAGACGAGTTGCTTTACTTCAGACAACCTTTATATTAAATCCTGCATTTGTTCTTCTGATCCTGATCTTCTGATTCTGATTTTGTTCATCAAATCTTCTTCTTCTTCTAATGAATATTTCAACCTGAAACACAATCAACAAACCAATACCTTTCTCAGTAGAATATGTTTATATAATCTTATTTGTTCTTATTATGTTCTTATATGTTCTTTATATACTCTTATTTGTTAATCATTAAAACTAAAGGATATTAAGTCTGAGTCAAGTTTGAATGCTCAAACTGATTAATAGACTTCACAACCCCTAGAGATGAGTGAGCTCAAGAAACAATTAGAGGAGTTGATAGAGAAACAGTACATCAGACCCAATGTATACCCTTGGGGAGCACCAGTGCTCCTTGTTAAAAAGATGAATGGTAGTATGAGGTTGTGTGGGGATTATAGGCAATTGAATAAGGTCACGATTAAGAACAAATACCCTTTGCCTAGGATAGATGACCTCTTGGACCAGCTTAGAGGAGCATCAGTGTTTTCTAAGATAGACTTAAGGTCAGGGTACCATCAGATCAAGATTAAGAGTGAAGACGTCCCCAAGACCGCCTTCAGGACGAGGTATGGGCATTATGAGTATTTGGTGATGCCATTTGGTTTAACCAATGCTCCGGCCGTATTCATGGACTAGATGAATCGGATTTTCAGGCCCTACTTGGATAAGTTTGTTGTTGTATTTATCGACGACATTCTTATCTATTCTCAAACCTTAGAGTATCATGAGCAGCCCCTTAGAGTGATTTTGGGAGTGTTGAGGGAGAAAAGGCTTTTCGCTAACCCCGACAAGTGTGAATTCTGGTTAGACAAGGTTCACTTCTTGGGGAATGTCATATCTAGGGAGAGTGTGTCACTAGACCCTAGTAAGGTAGAAGCCGTGATTGGCTGGGAGAGGCCCAAGTCAGTCATCGAGGTTAGGAGCTTTTTAAGTTTAGCTGGTTATTACCGGAGGTTCTTCAGGGGATTTTCTCAACTGGCTCTACCTCTCACCCGGATGACCCGAAAGGGTCATGCTTTTGTTTGGGATGAGAAGTGTGAGAATAGTTTTGTAGAACTCAAGAAAAGGCTGACCACTGATGGGTTTCTGGCAAGCGAACCAAAAATCCAGTAGTATAATAGTAAGAAGAGTTATCATATCCACAGGGAACAGTCAATTCACGTATAGTTGTGATCTATTTATCATGTGAAAATAACGGATTTATGAGAGTAATGTTGCGTAAATTGTAAATAGCAAATAACTAATCAATGAAATTAGAAAGGAAGAGTTAGAGACACTTTACTTGGATTAGGATTGAACTTCATATCATCACACCCTTTGTGTATGCAAAAACTATTTATTATTTTAGGTTTACTCTATAATACTGTAGACAAACTATATTGCTTATGACCCCGAGTTACCAGGCGCCACTCACACTCAAAGATAATCCATGCGGGCTCTCCCAAGCGACAGACTTACCCTCAACTTATTTATTTTCTTTATTCCATTTGTAAAAGAACTAATTGATAAACGAGGCCTAATCCTGTAGACGTACCTTCGTTAGAGTACTCACACTACCCATCACTCATCAGGATACATCCATGTGTCAGTCCTGGATTGACAATCAACTAATTCTTTGCTATCGATACTAAGGCCTAATCCTATAAACGCCCTTCGCTAGAGTACTGTCACTACCCATCGCTCATTAGTAACGCTCATGTGTCGGTCACAAAGTACCGAGTCCTATTATTCAATCAGAGTTTGGGTTTCCTATGTCTAGGCTCCCCCATCCTCAATCCTAGTCGAAACTAGCCTATAACTCTGGCGCAAGTGCGAAAGTCAGGGATTAAGCACAGAATAAGATTACCAATATTATAGACAGAGAGCTCAGAAATAATAAAATAGAATTTACATACACTTGGGGATAGAATCAATTACATTCAACCCTAATTGAGAGTTAACTACACAAGGTAGCCATACAAACCACCGAAGATGTTGTCACCATCTTCAATCCTTGTGAAGCGCTCCTCCTCTCCTACTCTAAAATTAGCTTTGGTGCATTATCACTGAAATAAGAATGAATTACAATAATCGTGCACACTTTGATCTGGTGCAGATAAAGTCCTATTTATAGGCTAAGAAAGACAAAGAAAATTGGGGAGAAATCTATCTAAAAACAGCAACAGGGCAAGAATCAGCGTGATCTGCGCTTCATCCTACGCTACAGCGCAGCTTGCTGCGCAGGTTCCAGAGAGTTGTGCTTCACCCTGCGCCTGCGCTACAGCGCAGGTTGAAGCGCAGAATGCGTCCTGTAGCTTCAATCTTTCTCTTTTTAATTTGATCTCTCCCCGAGACTAGTTTTGTTGATTTGTCATTCCTTGTTTCCCTTTTCTTGATGAAATCTTGCATTTATTGAGCATCTTGGATTTAATTGGGAAGGTTTTCTGCAGAATCCTTGTTTGATTAGCAGTGATCTCCTTATGGATTGCCTCAAAATCTTCTTCAGATCTTTATTAAATGTCTTCAATCAAACTCAAATCTTGCAGATATCTCCCTTATTTAATGCTATCTTTTCTTCAAATCAAATCTTTGCAATATCCTACAAAAATCATCAATATTTCTATCAAAATATCATCAAATTCAAATCCAAGATTAATAAATACAATTTATCTGATATTAAATAAAAAGGGATTAAACTGGGGTAAAAATACCATTTTATCCTTGATAAGTGAACTAAAAAGTGCTCTAATTTATCATATAATTTTCACTTATCAAAATACCCCCCAACTTGAATTCTTGCTTGTCCTCAAACAAGAGACCTCTTTGCAATCAAAAATCAATTCTATTCCCTGTGTAATCAAAATTCAAAAACAAATTCAAGGGACTTTTCATCATCTCCTTGTTAAGCAGCAGTTACTTTCCAAAGATAAGAAAAAATTAAGATTAAGAGATGTTACCAATCTTCAATCAGAATAGAACACAAACATCAGTCAAACTTCTCAAAAATAGCAATTAAAGCATTAAGTGATAAACCAAGGAAATCTCTCATTCTCACGGGTAAGTGTTTCCCTCAATCTTTTTCACCACCGTTGAACAACTAAAATTGATAGTCGTTTCCAATATCTGAACCTGCAAGCAGTTAATATGGATCAAAAGGTCTTTTCTTTGGTTGTAATGAGGCTGGGCTATCAAGAAATTATGGTTTTTATGGATATGCAATGAACACTTTTAAAAGAGAGCATCTTGTGGTTGTGCTTTAGAACTTCTCTCAATTCACCAAGTTATTCTTGAACTATCACCCTTTTTCAGCTGGCCTCTTTGTTTGAAGAAATATTATGGTTCAACTGGGCAATCAAAAATTGGAAAAATTTAATCAAGGTTGGCTATTTGGCACTGAGCAAAATATTATAATCACAAAATATGCCTTTGTCACTTCCATATCTTCTACTACCAAGACAAAATTCAGAAACTCAAGCAATAACAGTTGACAAGCAGTGGTGAAAAGTTCTCAATTTCAGTGTTTGGGCTCTCAGCTCACCGGTTATTGGCTAAAATTCCTTGATAAAGCACTTACTGGTTTTAATTAACTATCCTGATAGGTTCTCCTGAGAAGCATCCTGATCCTAACTGATTATGGAGTTAATCACAAAACCCTATCATCTTTCCTAATCCAGTTAGTTAAACTACTTAATTACAGAGAATTTGAAAAAGTTACCTTAAATCCTAATTCCTAAGGTCCTAAAAATTTTAAAAATTCTAAAGATTTTAAAAAAATGAAATACAAAACTACAATCCTAATTAAAAAAAAAATCTATAAAATAATAGAAATTAAAAGAAAAACTAAACAAAATAATAGAAATTAAAAGAAAAACTAAAAGAAAGAAAACACCAGTATCAATCTTCATCCTCTGTATCCTGTAAGTCCTTGTCCTGCTGCTACTCCACCTCCCCCTGGATGAATAGGCCTGTCCCCAGGCCACCGCAAGAATATCCGGAACTCTTCAAGCAGCATGCTTGGGTATAGGTCTAATACTCCTGATTGGTTTAAGGTCAACTAGTCTTTATACTTTGCAGCAGTCTGTGCAATTCATGAAGAACATGGAAGCCTATCATTAACCAATTTGCATGCATAATTCAAAGAATTAATATTTTCACAACAAAAGTTCAGTGCACTTGGTAATGACTTCCTAAAAACAAATCATACTCATTTTTTTTTTTGCAAGCATTCAATCAATCCATGGAAAGTGCAAGTTTAATTTTTTTTTTAAAGAAACAGAGCATAACACTTTCAAATTTAATAACTCACAAAACAAAGAGCATTTTAATTTAGCAAATTGTTCTTCATGTTCCACACAGCCAAAATCACATTTAAGATAGCAATTATCAACAATATACATATTCCTAAGGTTGATATCCTAAATTTCAAATCATAGAGTGAATGAAGATTTCAATTGATAAAAATTAAAGAAAACATAACTGAAAGTTGCAAAATTGATGGAAGTTTGTGAGTGGAAAGAGTAAAAAGAAGAGCTAAGAAAGATGAGAAATAGTACATGAGAAAATAGAAGTTTTTTTTTAAAAAAATCGTACTGTTGCGCTTCACCCAGCGCTACAATGCAGAAGTCAGTGACTAAAATTGCATTTCTGCGCTTTACCTGCGCTACAGCGCAGGTTAAGCACAGAAAACATAATGCAATTTTCAGTCACGTTTTCTACTACTTTCTATTATTTAAAAATTTTATTTTCCACAAACTTATTCCAATCAATTTTGAAAATTTCCTAAATCCTAAGAAAATTAAAAATCCTAATAAAAACAAAATAAAATTGAAAACAATTAAAAACTTAAAAATCTCTGGGTTGCCTCCCAGGAAGCGCTTGTTTAACGTCTTCTAGCTCGACTCCTGTTCTCTCAAGGTGGCTGAAACTGAAATATTTTGGTGAGCTTCTGTGCTGCACCTTTCCTTTCTTTGGCCCATAAACCTCCCCATAATCTTGCCTTGGAGCAACCTGTAGTGTGAACTAACTTTGACCATTTGGGCTTCTTCCTGGAATTAGACCATGCTTTTGACTCCCTTGGCTTGACTCTTCTTTTCTTTATTATCTTGCTCTCATGTGCATGAGTCTTCTTTTCCTGAAGCTTAGATGATTCACAGTTGATTGCTCTCAATTTCTTTGCTTCGCAGGGGTCTTTGATGTGGAACACACCTGACCACTTGATCTTCAATCTGGCTCTAGGCTCTGAATTTGATTCTAGCTTGACTTTTCTTCTCTTTGCCTTGTCCCAGTCAATGTGATCGCAGGCCTTTCTTTTGTGAGGTCTAGAAGGTTTATCACTTGTACCATGCCTTTCTTGATCTTCCTCTGGAGAACTGGTTGGATAAGGCAAGTTCTTTGGTCTTGGTACCACTTCCTTTCCTTCCTCGGGTTTTGATTCTCCATCTCCCTGATCACTCTTTTTCTATTTCTCCCTTTCACAGTCAATCTCTTCTTTAAGCACCATATGTTCTGTTTCCTCCTCTCCTTTTTCTTCTTCTTTTTCTGCTGCACCTTCTTCTTCTTCCTTTTCTTCATCAACTTCTTCTGATACTCTTTCTTGTGGATCTTCAATTTCAACTTCTTCATCAGCCAGATTGTCATTGGTTTCCTCCCCTATCAGCTGAATAATGTCGTCACACTGTTCTTCAGGGTTGGGTAGTGCATTTGCTGAAAACTGCTTGATCATATTTTCTATCTCATTTAGTGCGAGGTCAAAGGTTAGTCCTTCTCTTTCACAGTACGACTTAAATTGTATCAATTCCTCCCACTTGTCTTCAATAAAATTATCACTATCTGAATGACTTGCTGAGATTTGTTCTGACTGTTGTTTGACTTCTGTTTTTGTTGATTGCTCCAGCAAGGTGTCAGCGTTTCTTCTTGCTTTTTCTCTTTCCTTCTGAAGTCTTAACTCCCTTTGTTCCGCCATCTGCTTTAACAAAGCGTCAGTGTTTCATCTTGCTTCTTCTCTTTCCTTTTGAAGTCTTAACTCCCTTTGTTCTGCTAGCTGCACTATCAAAGCATCATTTTTTCTTCTTGCTTCTTCTCTCTCCTTCTGAAATTGTATATTGTATCGATCGAGTTCTTCCAAAAACTCATCATATTTTGAGTAACTTTGTTGCTGTTGAAAAGAAGGTTGCATGCGGAGTGAAACATCATCTTGGTGCCATCCAAAATTCTGATTCTGGTAACTTCCCCAATCCTGTGAAAAATTGTTAGAATAATTGTTGTAATTAGAGAAGTTACCTTGAATCGGTGCATGAGAGGAGTATCTTGGTTCTTGCTGCCTAACATAATCTCCAAGGGTTCTTCTTGGTTGATTTTGCCATTCATAAGCCATTCAGCATTTACTTCACTTGGGGTGGTTGAACAGAGAGTGTTGAGATTGTCTCCTTGAGCTCTGCTCCTTTTCCTGTTACCTGTCCTCTCAAGGATCTCAAACAAATGTTAGCTCAGGAGAGTGGAACAAAAATTATTATCTTCTTTTTTTTAAATAATAATAATAATTATATATATATATTTTAAAAATAATAATAATGATAATATTTTTTTTTATAAAAAGAAAATAATAAAATAATTAAAAATAAAATATTTTTGTTTTCTTCTCGACTTCTCCCTCGTCTCCTTTTCTTGTTTTTGCTCCTGTTCTTCCTTGATGTCCTTTCTATTTCTGGATCAAATTGTAGTTGATTTGGGGACACCTGGCCTCTCAAAAGAATAAACAAGAAAACTTGAAAAGGGTAAGTGTGGAAGAGAATTTGAATAATAATAGAAAAACAATAAATATCCTAAAATAACAAAAAGAATAATTAAAAGAAATCCTAAGATAGATAAAAATAAGAGAAATCCTAAGATAGATATTCTTGATAACTAGACCGCCAAGGTTTACACGAATTGGAAACCGTTCCCCGGCAACGACGCCAAAAATACTTGATGGGTTTCTGGCAAGCAAACCAAAAATCCAGTAGTATAATAGTAAGAAGAGTTATCGTATCCACAGGGAACAGTCAATTCGCGTATAATTGTGATCTATTTATCAAGTGAAAATAATAGATTTATGAGAGTAATGTTGCGTAAATTGTAAATAGCAAATAAATAATCAATGAAATTAGAAAGGAAGAGTTAGAGACACTTTACTTGGATTAGGATTGAACTTCATATCATCACACCCTTTGTGCATGTAAAAACTATTTATTATTTTAGGTTTACTCTATAATATTGTAGACAAACTAAATTGCTTATGACCCCGAGTTACCAGGATCCACTCACACTAAAAGATAATCCATGCGGGCTCTCCCAAGCGACAAACTTACCCTCGGCATATTTTATTTTCTTTATTCCGGTTGTAAAAGAACTAATTGATAAACGAGGCCTAATCCTGTATACGTACCTTCATTAGAGTACTTACACTACCCATCACTCATCAGGATACATCCATGTGTCGGTCCTGGATTGACAATCAACTAATTCTTTGATATCGATACTAAGGCCTAATCCTGTAAACACCCTTCGCTAGAGTACTGTCACTACCCATCGCTCATTAGTAACGCTCATGTGTCGGTCACAGAGCATCGAGTCCTCTTATTCAATCAGAGTTTGGGTTTCCTATGTCTAGGCTCCCTCATCCTCAATCCTAGTCGAAACTAGCCTATAACTCTGGCACAAGCGCGGAAGTCAGGGATTAAGCACAAAATAAGATTACCAATATTATAGACAGAGAGCTCAGAAATAATAAAATAGAATTTACGTACACTTAGGGATAGAATCAATTACATTTTTCAATTTTGCCGCTACACTTGGGGATAGAATTTACCGCTACAACGCAGGTGAAGCACAGAAAAAAGAATGCAATTTTGCAATTTTCAGTCACGTTTTCTGCAACTTCCAATTATTTAAAAATTTTATTTTCCACAAACTTACTCCAATCAATTTTGAAAATTTCCTAAATCCTAAGAAAATTAAAAATCCTAATAAAAACAAAATAAAATTGAAAACAATTAAAAACTTAAAAATCTCTGGGTTTCCTCCCAGGAAGCGCTTGTTTAACGTCTTCTAGCTCGACTCCTGTTCTCTCAAGGTGGCTAAAACTGAAATATTTTGGTGAGCTTCTGTGCTGCACCTTTCCTTTCTTTGGCCCATAAACCTCCCCATAATCTTGCCTTGGAGCAACCTGTAGTGTGAACTGACTTTGACCATTTGGGCTTCTTCCTGGAATTAGACCATGCTTTTGACTCCCTTGGCTTGACTCTTCTTTTCTTTATTATCTTGCTCTCATGTGCATGAGTCTTCTTTTCCTGAAGCTTAGATGATTCACAGTTGATTGCTCTCAATTTCTTTGCTTCGTAGGGGTCTTTGATATGGAACACACCTGACCACTTGATCTTCAATCTGGCTCTAGGCTTTGAATTTGATTCTAGCTTGACTTTTCTTCTCTTTGCCTTGTCCTAGTCAGTGTGATCGCAGGCCTTTCTTTTGTGAGGTCTAGAAGGTTTATCACTTGTACCATGCCTTTCTTGATCTTCCTCTGGAGGACTGGTTGGATAAGGCAAGGTCTTTGGTCTTGGTACCACTTCCTTTCCTTCCTCGGGATTTGATTCTCCATCTCCCTGTTCACTCTTTTTCTCTTTCTCCCTTTCACAGTCAATCTCTTCTTTAAGCACCATTTGTTCTGTTTCCTCCTCTCCTTTTTCTTCTTCTTTTTCTGTTGCACCTTCTTCTTCTTCCTTTTCTTCATCAACTTCTTCTGATACTCATTCTTGTGCATCATCAATTTCAACTTCTTCATCAGCCAGATTGTCATTGGTTTCCTCCCCTATCAGCTGAATAATGTCGTCTCACTGTTCTTCAGGGTTGGGTAGTGCATTTGCTGAAAACTTCTTGATCATATTTTCTATCTCATTTAGTGAGAGGTCAACGGTTAGTCCTCCTCTTTCACAGTACGACTTAAATTGTATAAATTCCTCCCACTTGTCTTCAATAAAATCGTCAATATCTGAATGACTTGCTGATATTTGTTCTGACTGTTGGTTGACTTCTGTTTTTGTTGATTGCTCCAGCAAGGTGTCAGCATTTCTTCTTTATTCTTCTCTTTCCTTCTGAAGTCTTAACTCCCTTTGTTCCGCCATCTGCTTTAACAAAGCGTCAGTGTTTCGTCATGCTTCTTCTCTTTCCTTTTGAAATCTTAACTCCCTTTGTTCTGCTAGCTGCGCTATCAAAGCATCATTTTTTCTTCTTGCTTCTTCTCTCTCCTTCTGAAATTGTATATTGTATCGATCGAGTTCTTCCAAAAACTCATCATATTTTGAGTAACTTTGTTGCTGTTGAAAAGAAGGTTGCATGCGGAGTGAAACATCATCTTGGTGCCATCCAAAATTCTGATTCTGGTAACTTCCCCAATCTTGTGAAAAATTGTTAGAATAATTGTTGTAATTAAAGAAGTTACCTTGAATCGGTGCATGAGAGGAGTATCTTGGTTCTTGCTGCCTAACATAATCTCCAAGGGTTCTTCTTGGTTGATTTTTCCATTCATAAGCCATTCAGCATTTACTTCACTTGGGGTGGTTGAAAATAGAGTGTTGAGATTGTCTCCTTGAGCTCTGCTCCTTTTCCTGTTACCTGTCCTCTCAAGGATCTCAAACAAATGTTAGCTCAGGAGAGTTGAATAAAAATTATTACCTTCTTTTTTTTAAAATAATAATAATAATAAATATATATATATATATTTTAAAAATAATAATAATGATAATATCTTTTTTTATAAAAAGAAAATAATAAAATAATTAAAAATAAAATATTTTTGTTTTCTTCTCGACATCTCCCTCGTCTCCTTTTCTTGTTTTTGCTCCTGTTCTTCCTTGATGTCCTTTCTATTTCTGGATCAAATTGTAGTTGATTTGGGGACACCTGGCCTCTCAAAAGAATAAACAAGAAAACTTGAAAAGGGTAAGTGTGGAAGAGAATTTTAATAATAATAGAAAAACAATAAATTTCCTAAAATAACAAAAAGAATAATTAAAAGAAATCCTAAGATAGATAAAAATAAGAGAAATCCTAAGATAGATATTCTTGATAACTAGACCTCCAAGGTTTACACGAATTGGAAACCGTTCCCCGGCAACGGCGCCAAAGGTACTTGATGGGTTTCTGGCAAGCGAACCAAAAATCCAGTAGTATAATAGTAAGAAGAGTTATCGTATCCACAGGGAACAGTCAATTCGCGTATAATTGTGATCTATTTATCGAGTGAAAAGAACGGATTTATGAGAGTAATGTTGCGTAAATTGTAAATAGCAAATAAATAATCAATGAAATTAGAAAGGAAGAGTTAGAGACATTTTACTTGGATTAGGATTGAACTTCATATCATCACACCCTTTGTGCATGTAAAAACTATTTATTATTTTAGGTTTACTCTATAATACTGTAGACAAACTATATTGCTTATGACCTCGAGTTACCAGGCGCCACTCACACTCAAAGATAATCCATGTGGGCTCTACCAAGTGACAGACTTACCCTCGACTTATTTTATTTTCTTTATTCCGTTTGTAAAAGAACTAATTGATAAACGAGGCCTAATCCTATATACGTACCTTCATTAGAGTACTCACACTACGCATCACTCATCAGGATACATCCATGTGTAGGTCCTGGATTGACAATCAACTAATTCTTTGCTATCGATACTAAGGCCTAATCCTGTAAACGCCCTTCGCTAGAGTACTGTCACTACCCATCGCTCATTAGTAACGCTCATGTGTCGGTCACAGAGTACCGAATCCTCTTATTCAATCAGAGTTGGGGTTTCCTATGTCTAGGCTCCCCCATCCTCAATCATAGTCAAAACTAGTCTATAACTCCGGTGCAAGCGCGGAAGTCAGGGATTAAGCACAGAATAAGATTACCAATATTATAGACAGAGAGCTCAGAAAAAATAAAATAGAATTTACATACACTTGGGGATAGAATCAATTACATTCAATCCTAATGGAGAGTTAACTACACAAGGTAGCCATACAAACCACCGAAGATGCTGTCACCATCTTCAATCCTTGTGAAGCGCTCCTCCTCTCCTACTCTAAAATTAGCTTTGGTGCATTATCACTGAAATAAGAATGAATTACAATAATCGTGCACACTTTGATCTGGTGCAAATGAGGTCTTATTTATAGGCTAAGGAAAGACAAAGAAAATTAGGGAGAAATCTATCTAAATACGGAAACAGGGCAAGAATCAGCGTGATCTGCGCTTCATCCTGCGCTACAACGCAGCTTGCAGCGCAGGTTCCAGAGAGCTGCGCTTCACCCTGCGCTACAGCGCAGGTTGAAGCGCAGAATGCGTCCTGCAACTTCAATCTTTCTCTTTTTAATTTGATCTCTCCCCGAGACTAGTTTTGTTGATTTGTCTTTCCTTGTTTCCCTTTTCTTGATGAAATCTTGCATTTATTGAGCATCTTGGATTTAATTGGGAAGGTTGTCTGCAGAATCCTTGTTTGATTGGTAGTGATCTCCTCATTGATTGCCTCAAATCTTCTTCAGATCTTTATTAAATGTCTTTAATCAAACTCAAATCTTGCAGATATCTCCCTCATTTAATGCCATCTTTCCTTCAAATCAAATCTTTGCAATATCCTGCAAAAATCAGCAATATTTCTATCAAAATAGCATCAAATTCAAATCCAAGGTTAATAAATACAATTAATCTGATATTAAATAAAAAGGGATTAAACTGGGGAAAAAATATCATTTTATCCTTGATAAGTGAACTAAAAAGTGCTCTAATTTATCATATAATTTTCACTTATCAACCACCACCCCGGTACTGGTGTTGCCAGATCAGACCAAACCTTTTGAAGTGTATAGTGATGTGTCAAGTAAGGGCTTGGGGTGTGTTTTAATGCAGGATAGGAGGGTAGTGGCCTATGCTTCTAGACAACTCAGACCCCATGAGGGGAACTACCCCACCCATGATTTAGAGCTAGCTGCAGTGGTGTTTGCCCTTAAGGTAAGGAGGCACTATCTTTACGGAGTGCGGTTTGAGGTCTTTAGTGATCATAAGAGCTTAAAGTACCTCTTTGATCAAAAGGAACTCAACATGAGGCAGAGAAGATGGTTGGAGTTTTTGAAGGACTATGATTTTGAGCTTAAGTACCACCCGGGAAAGGCCAATGTAGTGGCCGACGCCTTGAGTAGGAAGTCTCATCATGCATCATCCATGATGGTGCATGAGTTTGGAGTTGATAGAAGAATTTAGGAACTTGAAGCTTGAGGTGAGTTTGGAGGGAGGTAGTATGAGGCTCTTTAGGCTTGAGGTAACTAATGAGTTGAGGGGTAGGATTAAGTAGGCACAGGCCTCGCACTTGGAGCTCTAGTCCCGAAAGGGACAACCATGGTTTTCTGAGTCAGGATATGGGATGATTCCCTTCCAAGGGAGAGTCTGTGTCCCTAAGGGGGGTAGTATGAGGGAGGAGATTCTAGAGGAAGCTCATAGGAGCAAGTTCACAATGCATCCCGGTATCACCAAGATGTACCAGGAATTGAAGGGTATGTTTTGGTGGGACGGAACGAAGAAGGAGGTAGCTGAGTTTATTTCTAGGTGCATTGTATGTCAGCAGGTTAAAATAGAACACCAGAAACCTTCAGATACTCTCAAACCCTTGGAGATCCCCGAGTGGAAGTGGGAGGCCATAGTCATGGACTTTGTCATGGGGCTACCTAGGGTCCCAACAGGCTTTGATGCCATTTGGGTTATAGTGGACTGGCTGACCAAGTCAGCCCATTTCCTACCAATCAGGGCAACCTATTCCTTGACTAGGTTAGCAGACCTGTACATCAGGGAGATCGTTAGGCTCCATGGTGTATCCTCCAGTATAGTGTCAGACAGAGATCCTAGGTTCACCTCTAGGTTTTGGAACGCGTTACATCTGGCGTTCGGTACTAAACTCAAGTTTAGCACCACTTATCACCCTCAGACTGATGGACAGTTCGAGAGGACCATCCAGACCCTAGAGGACATGCTTAGGTCCTATGTTTTAGAGGAGAAGGGTAGTTGGGATAGATACCTGCCACTCATAGAACTTGCCTACAACAATAGTTTTCACAGCAACATAGGTATGGCTCCCTATGAGGCCTTGTATGGTAGGAGATGTAGGTCACCCCTGTGTTGGTGTGAGGTGGGTGAGCAAGGTCTTTTAGGTCCGGAGTTGGTGCAGGAGACCACAGATAAGATAAAAAGGATTAGGGAGAGACTGGTAACTGCCCAAAGCCGGCAGAAGAGTTATGCTAACAGGAAAAGGAGAGACCTAGAGTTTGAGGAGGGTGATCATGTGTTTTTAAAGGTTACTCCCATCACCGGCATCAGTAGGGCTATTAAGACCAAGAAGCTCAACCCCCGTTTTGTTGGTCCTTTCTAAATCTTGTAAAGGATTGGCCCCCTTGCATACAAGATAGCCCTTCCACCACATTTAGCCAACGTTCATGATGTATTCCATGTGTATCAGCTCAGAAAATATGTCCATGACCCTTCCCACATCATAAGTTCAGAATCAGTATAGTTAAGGGAGGATTTGACAATCCCCACAAGGCCTGCACAGATTATTGACCGAAGCGTCAAAACTCTGAGGAATAAGGCTATTCCATTAGTGAAGGTGATTTGGGAAGGCCAGTCGCCTGAGGAGGCTACTTGGGAGAAGGAGGAGGACATCCATTCCCAATTTCCAGAATTGTTTGCTTGGGGTAGAATTGGTTTGTTTTTCCTTGCTTTTATCCTCAATATGAAATGTGCAAATCTTGATGGGAGTGCATGATTAACGTTGTATTGTTTTCTTAATCAATTTTCAGGAAAAAATTGTTTTAAGGGGGGTAGAGTTGTAACATCCCTCCTTTTGTTCCTATTGTCGGCCATGGAGGCCTATCTGTGTTGCTCATGTGTAATGATGTATATATGTACATATAGGTGTATGTGTGTGTGTACTGTGATTGGTTTTTGCTGAGTTTCAGAACCTAAATTATTTTGGGGAAAAGTCCAGTTTTAGGGGAGACTCTGACGAATTTTTGGTAGAGATAGGGTGAGTTTTAATGTCCATAAAGGGTGGCCAAGGACATGGGCTTACAAGGGAAGAAATAGGAGCAAGTGTAAAAAAAAAAAGAAGAAGAAGAAGATCAAGTCCAGGGTGCGCGCTTCAGCACACCATAAGTGTGCTTTAGCGCGCAGGAGGCAGAGACAAGGGAGGACGCGCGCTGCAGCACGCATTGGGGGTTGCAGCACGCATTTAAGGGCTACAACGCGCATGAAACATGAAACAGAGGGACAAGGAGACACGCGCTGCAGCACGCATTTGGGGGCTGCAGCACGCATTTGAGACTTCAGCGCGCTGCACGCTCAGCGCACTTAAAGTGCGCTACAGCGTTCCTATTGCAGAGGAAAAATTAAAAATGCTGAGGCACGGGTTCCCTTCTTATTTTCTCGGATTTTCTTGGGTTTTACAGAGATAGAGGGAGAGAGTTAGAGAGAGAAGGAGAGAAGAGAAGAAGAAGAAGAAGAGGGAGAAGGCTAGGTACAAGGGTTTTCTTCCATCCTCCATCATCTTCCACAAGGGTTCCTTTCCATTTTCTTCCCCTTTTTCTCCACAAAGCTTCAAGGTGAGTGTAACCACACACTCACTTTCATATAGGGTAGCTCTTGAATGATCCGACTTCCTTCTTCCCCTTTCATTTACTTGTATTATGTTGATTATTGAATGGTTGTATGGATTATTTGATTGATTTGTTATAGAATGGAAATTTTACCCTAATATACATGTGCCCTAGTTGAGTTAGGGTTTGGAAATTTGAGTTATATGGTTTACCTTTGATTTTACCTTATGATTCACATGATTGAGGTTGAAATATTGCAATTCCTAATTATTGAATGCTCATGGAAATGTTTTTTTTTGGGTCTTTTGGCCCATGGTAATGGTTGAGGCCTATTGGTTTTATGGTAATGGTTTATAGGTAAGGTCTTCCGGCCTTCAGGGACGACGGTTCCTGTTAGTTTGAGCTCAGTCTAGCCTAAGGGAAAGGAAACCCTTGGCGCGGGGTTAAGCACTTGAGGATTATTATTTATGTTAAGGTTGTGATGGTTATGCTTGAGGAATTTCTTATGCTTATTTTCTTATTTCATATCATGTGTTTGTTAATCCCTTTACCTTCACGTTTTTGTTACCTCACTGGGACGTTGGTGTCACCCCACTCCGTTGGAATTTACATTTCTGATGTGTAGGGACCCTATTCAGGCAACGGAGGCCAGTAGTGGGCTTGTTGCTATTATATTGGACTCATATTTGGTTACGAATTATGTATTTAGCTACTTTTGTGTAACCGTGACTTTTTAGTATTTTGGATAGGATAGAGCGGTACATGTGTTTCTTCTGGCTTGTTATTGTTATTTAGGACACATGTATAGCTATATCCTGTGCTTTCCCTACTTTGGATATATTTGAGCCACGAGGCCTACTCATGTATAGTTATTATATTATATCCTTGTCATGTGTATTTTATGGCTTATGTAATTGTTGGACTATGTAAGCGATTATGCTACTTCTAATCAATATCAAAATGCGCAAAATAATTTTTGAGATTTGGAGCTAGTGCTTCCAACAGGCATTTGTTCTGAATTTAGAAATTAGGACGTTACAGTCATCATCTGAAGTTTCCTCTACTTTCATGCTGCCATGCCTAGGCTGCCTGGCCTTGGAGTTCAATGCCAGTGATTTCTTCTTGGTTTCGTCCTCGCCAAGTTCTAACTCATGAACTTTGAGAAAACCCAGTAGTTCTTCCATTCTAAGAGAGTTAAGATCCTTAGCTTCTTGAATGGCAGTAACTTTGGGTCTCCAGGACTTTGGTAAGCTTCATAGAATCTTTCGATTATTATCTCCAGATTCAAAGGTTCTTCCCAATGACCTGAGTCCATTAGTTATTGTTTGAAACCTTCCAAACATTTGGTCTATAGTTTCATACTCTTCCATTTTGAACATCTCATATTGATGTACAAGCATACTGATCTTGGACTGCTTTATAGTCTCAGTCCCTTCATGGGTTGCTGCATGCGTGTCCCAGAACTCCTTGGCTGACGAACAACCATGAACCTTCTCATATTCTGATTTGTTCAAGGAACATATCAGATAGAGTTTGGCCTTGGCATTTAATTAAACTCGAGCCTTCTGCTCCAAGGTCCATTCAGCCTTAGGATGGGCATTCCAGCATGCATTGGCACATAATCACCATCTGTGACCACATCCCAAATGTCTATGTTGTTGCTTTCTATAAACAACTTCATACGATCTCTCCAATAGTGATAATCTACACCATTGAATGTTGGGGGTCTTGTGATGGAGGCTCCTTCAGTGATGTACTGTCTGTTGCTGGTAGAAGTTTCCATTGGATCTTTGTCCTCTGCATTCATTAGGTGCTAACCCTGAGGATAAGCTCTGGTACCAACTGTTGGAAATACAGGGAAACACTAGAAGGGGGGTTGAATAGTGTTTCAATGGAAACTTTTTCTATTTCAACAGATCTTCTTAAAATAGTTTCTGAAAAGCTTCAGATGATGGGTATCAGTCTGAAGTTTTGATTACCTTCTGGACTTAGTGTAGATTCAATGATTTGTTTAGAAAAGAGTTTGATTCAGAGGTACAGTTTTCACTCAAATACTTTTTCAATCCCCTTTGTTAGACTAAAACTGAAATGAAATAGTTAAAAGATAGAGAAAACTCAACTAGAATTTATCCTGGTTCACTCACAACCACTGTGAGCTATGTCCAATCCTAGGGTATCAACCAACACCTGGATTTCCACTAATCTTGCAAGATTACAAGTATTCTTTTCTGTAAAGCCTCTCTAGGCTCTACACCAAGTATTCTTTCTTTCACCAAGCCTTTTCAGGCTCTCAAACACTTATCCAAGTGTAACCCAAGTATTCTTTTATACAATAAGCCTCTCCAGGCTTGTAAACCCAAATTGTTTAAGATAAACAGAAATGTTCAAGCAATACTACAATTCAGAGCTTGAACAAACACGATGTACAAGTAACTGAGATTTAACTCAGGATCAGGATGATGATTTGTACAAGTTTAAGATATCATAGTGAGATTTTTGCAGCGTTTCAGCGTAGTCTTTTTAGCTTCTTTCTTATCTCTTCAATCTTCATATGTGCATGAGTATTTATATAGCACAGAGAGAAGATGTCCATTGTCAAATAGCATTTAATGAGCAAGAGACGTTTAAACTAATCCTGAAAAGATGTTCTGATGAACCTCTGATGGCAGGTCTGCGCACAGGTGCTTTTGGATAGCTACGCAGCAGCATTTGCAGACTTTCCTTATTTGCGCAAAACATTTGAACGAGGAAAGAAAGCAGTTCTGACTTATATGCTGAAAGAGGTTAGACTTTTGGAAAGAGTGTACAACGTTCTCAGCAATGCTTTAAGTCAAAGAGAGCTTTTGATACTTCCAGTCTTCAGACGGAATGAATTATTCAGATTGACTTTCAAGTCTACAGATGATGTAATCTCTTCAGATGGAGAGAACCCTTCAGACGATCTTAAGTCTTCAGAAGAACCTTATTTTCTTCCAGGGTTTTCTTGCAGTAGTATATGATCTGAAAACAAGGAATATACCGTGAAAGCATAACCTCATATAAATTCTCTTTTTACTTAATATTTGTTACTCATTAAAACTTTAAGAGAGTGAGACTCAATTTTGTTTAAATTCTTAATCAATTTTTGAGACTCAACAAAGAGGAGGATGATCTTCAAGCTCCAAGGGGTGGGGAAGGCCTCCAATAAACTATCTCCTTATTCCTCTCACTTCCTCTCTTTAAAAACCCTCTCCCTCTCTTTCTAGAAGCCCTAGAAAGAAGAAGTAATGAAGAAGAATGAGAAAGAAAAGCTACCGCAGCGAATTTAAGAGAGTTGGACGCGTTCGGGTGAAAATCCAGTAGTATAATAGTAAGAAAAGTATCATATCCACAGGGAACGGACAATTCACGTATACTCGTGATCTAATTATCAAGGAAAAAAATGGGTTTTGAGAATATTGTTGTGCGAAAAACGTAAATTGCAAATTAATAATCAATTGAATTTAGAAAGGAAGAGTTAGAGACACTTTACTTTGATTAGGATTGAACTTCATCTCATCACACCCCTCATGTATGTCGAGACTACCTATTATTTATAGGCTTTGAACTATAACATTGTAGACAAACTATATTGCTAAGACCCCGAGTTACCAGGCGCCACTCACACTCAAAGGTAATCCATGCGGGTTCTCCTAAGCGACAGACTTACCCTCGGCTTATTTTGCTTTCTTTATTCCATTTGTAAAAGAACTAATTGATAAACGAGGCCTACTCCTCTGGACGCACCTTCGCTAGAGTACTGTCACTACCCATCACTCATTAGAATACATCCATGTTTCGCTTCCTGGATTAACAATTAACTAATTCTTTGCTATCGATCTATTAGACCATGCCTATCCTTTAGATGCCCTTAATTAGGATACTCACACTACCCATCAATCATTAGCAAAACCCATGTTTCAAACACTGGTTAACCGAGTATTCTCATTCACTCATAGGTTGACTTTCCTATGTCTAGGCTCCCCCAAACTCAATCCAAGTTGTAACGTTAATTACAAACTAGCCTATAACTCCGGCGCAAGCGCGAAAGTTAGGAATTAAGCACATAACAAGATTACCAATATTATAGCTAGGGAACTGCATAAATAAATAGATAGAGTTCAACATACACTTCGAAATGGAATCGATTACATTCAATCCTAACGGAGAGTTAACTACACAAGGTAGCCATACAAACCACCGAAGATGCTGTCACCATCTTCAATCCTTGTGAAGCGCTCCTCCTCTCCTACTCTAAAATTAGAACTAGTGCATTATCACTGGAATATAACTGAATTACAATAATCGTGCACACCTGATCCGGTGCAAGAGGTTCCTATTTTTAGGCTAAGGAAAGACAAAGAAAATTGGGAAGAAATCTATCTAAAAACGGCAACATGGCAAGAATCAACGTGATCTGCGCTTCACCCTGCACTACAGCGCAGGATGCAGAGAGCTTGTACTTCATCCTGCGCTGTAGCACAGGTTGAAGCGCAGCATGCGTCCTACAGCTCCAAACTTTCTCTTTTTAATTTGATCTCTCCCCGAGACTGGTTTTGGTTGATGTTTCTTTCCTTGTTTCCCTTTATTTGATGAAATCTTTGTATTTATTGAGCATCTTTGATTTATTTGGGAAAGTTGTCTGCAAAATCCTTATTTGATTGGCAGAGATATCTTCATTAATGGCTCTTAGATATTCTTCAAATCTTCATTATTGCTCACAAATAATCTTCCAATCTTCATTAATTGCCTTCAATCAAACTTCAAATCTCGCAGATATCTCCCTTATTTAATGCTATCTTTCCCTCACATCAAATCCCTGCAATATTCTTCAAAAATCAGCAATATTTCGATCAAAATAGCATCAAATTCAAATCTAATATTAATAAATACAATTTATCTAATATTTAATAAAAAAGGATTAAACTGGGGCAAAAATACCATTTTATCCTTGATAAGTGAACTAAAAAGTGCTCTAATTTATCATATGATTTTCACTTATCAAAATACCCCCCAACTTAATTTCTTGCTTATCCTCAAGCAAGAGATCTCTTTTCAATAAAAAAAATCCATTCTATTCCCTGTGTAATCAAAAACAAATTCAAGGAACTTTCCATCATCTCCTTGTTAAGCAGCAGTCACTTTCCAAACATAAGAAAAAATCAGGATTAAGAGATGTTACCAATCTTCAATCAGAATAGAACACCAACATCAATCAAACTTCAAAAATAGCAATTAAAGCAGTAAGTGATAAACCAAGGAAATCTCTCATTCTCACGGGTAAGTGTTTCCCTCAATCTTTTTCACCACTGTTGAACAACTAGAATTGATAGTCGTTTCCAATATCTGAACCTGCAAGCAGTTAATTATAGATCAAAAGGTCTTTTCTTTGGTTGTAATGAGGCTGGGCTGTCAAGAAATCATGGTTTTTTTAGATATGCAAAGAACACTTTGAATAGAGAGCATCTTGTGATTGTGCTTGGGACTTCTCTCCATTCACCTGGTCATTCTTGAAATGTTACCTTTTTTCAGCTTGGCCTCTTTGTTTGAAGAAGTACTCCCCCCAACTTATTTAGTATCCACATCTTTGTGCAGATTTTTTTTTAGCTAAATAAATAGATAGATAATTTATTTGTGGGGGAGTATTCTTCTTTGTGATTTCTTGTGCCTGCTCTTTGAATCTCTTTGACCTTTCATTTCACCAACCTCTTGTCCCATGTTGTTGTGGTGCACCTTGCTCTCTATCCCAAGTGTTAAGGGACAGGATATAATCATTGAGTATGGCTAGGGTGCATCAAAAGAAATATTAAAGGCTCAAATGGGCAATCAATAAATGGAAACATTCAATCAAGGTTGGCTATTTGGCACTGAGCAAAATATTATAATCACAAAATATGCCTTTGTCACTTCCATATTTTCTACTAGCAAGAAAAAATTCAGAAACTCAAGCAGTAACAATTGACAAGCAGCAGTGAAAAGCTCTAAATTTCAGTGTTTGGGCTCTCAGCTCACCGGTTATTGGCTAAAATTTCCTTGATAAAGCACTTAATGGTTTTAATTAACTATCCAGATAGGAAGTCTTGAGAAGCATCCTGATCCTGACTGGTTATGGAATTAATCACAAAACCCTATCATCTTTCCTAGTTGGGTTAGTTAAACTACCTAATTACAGAGATTTTTGAAAAAGTTGCCTTAAATCCTAATTTCCTAAGGTCCTAAAAAGTCCTAAAAATTTAAAGATTTAGCAGAAAAGCAGAAAATAACAGAATAAGTACTGCATAGTATAAATAATGTATCAGTGGAAATAATATACAATACATATCAAAAGGAAAATAAAAGAAAAATAATAAGAAAAAGAAGGAAAAACACCAAATAGGAAAGAAAAAAAATTAATCATCCTGGTCCATGTGAGCAGTTCCATTCTCAGCTCCGGCATCAGCTGCTCCATCCCCCCTGGGATAATAAGCCTGTCCCCAGGCCACTGTAAATAATCATGGAATTGTGCAGGGGTCATGGGGTCCACACGAGCCTGATAATGTCTACTCTGAAAATGAACAGCTGCTCGGTGAATAGTGGACATCTGAGCCATCAAATGAGTGTGCTGGGCCCCAAGACGCTGGGTCTAGACAGGAGCATCCATGTCTGCTGGTGGTGGTGGTGCCTGTAACATCCCAAACTAAGGCTTAGGAATTTTAAAAGAAGGTTTAGGTTATGGTTTTAGCAAGAGTTAGAGAATTAGAAACGTAATGAGGAATTTGAGCTTAAGATGTGAAATTAGGAGGTTAGTTAGTAATTTAATTAGAGTGGGGGAAGGGTTTGGATGAGAAGAACTAAGTTAGAAGAGGGTTTTCATGGAGGGGAATTAGGTTTGAGGAGGAGAAAAATGAATTGGAACCAAAAGGGGCACAAACCGAGGTTATTGCTTAATTTTTGGAGTTAGGCCTAATGACCTTGGTGCACTAATTCGCAAATATCTAGAGACAAGGGTGTCCAGTTAAGGTGTTTCCACTTTCATTAGAAAGCTTATTTCCGGGGCTTCAGTTTGATATATTATATGATAGTATTCTGAGCTCGTTTGTACCTCCAAATGGCACGTTTACGCGCTAGAGCGCAGAGTGCGCTAGAGCGCGCAGACGTGCGCTGAAGCGCGCGCGAGGCAGCTTTGGAGTGCGCCCCAGCGCACTAAAATGCGCTGAAGCATGCGCGGCGCTGCAACACCTTTTAAAACACATTTTTTCTTCTTTCTCCTCACTTTTCCTCAGTTCTTTTGAGTCTTTTAGAGAGAGGGGAGAGGATCTAGAGAGAGAGGGAGCTTGGGATGAGAGGAAGCTGAAGATTGAAGGGGATCTCCTCCATTTTTGAAGCTTGGGTTCACCTCCACTCTTCTCCTTCACCTCCATTTCACCATTCCTCTTCCTCCTTGGTTCTCCATTTGAGGTGAGTGGTGGTTCTCACTCACTTTTCTTGGTTGTATTCCATTGTATATCCCCTATTCTTTTTCCCCTTGCTATTATTATTGATTAGAGTTGATTTTATGAAAAACCTAGGATGGATTATTGGATTGATTGAATAAATGATTTTTGGCTCAAACCCTAGGTTAGAGGATTTGGGGATTTTTATGAAATTGATGATTGTGATGTTGTAACCTTGAAATATTGTTCATCCATACATACACTCATGTTCATGGAACTATTATCATTTTTCATGTCCCTATTTATGCATGTTTTGAAAGAATGAAATTGGGTTTTAGGACCTCATATTTTGAAAGAAAGGATTTGGGTCTTTGGACCTCATGCATAAAGAGGAATTCATGGGTCTTTGGACCATAGAGGGGTCTTCGGACTAATGAGGGATCTTCGGATCAATGAGGGGTCTTCGGACCAAAGAGGTACAAGAGAGGTAATCACATTTGATCCTAGGCCAAGGGGTAAATGGGGTTCCTCAATTAAAAATGAATTATGTATGTTTAATCTTAAAACTTAATGAGGGTGGCCCTGGACGACGGTCCTTGGTCACATGGCCGAGCGCTCAAAAGAGGTAACAGTGAAAAGACCCCGTGGGTGTTCGGGTTATAACACTTGAGGACTGACTCTGCATTGTTTACTTATGTGACTGAATCATGTTTCTAGTTCCAATTCTTCAAGGGCATACACTTAGTATTTTGAGGTCATGCCATATGTTCATAATGCCATTTCATGTAAATTGTGCTCATGTACGTTGTATGCTTGGTTGTTGCCTTTTTCCCCACACCACACACACTATTATCACCCTCACTAGGACGTAGTCTCACCCCACGCTGTGGGGAATTATCTTCAGTTGTGCAGGAAAAGATTTCTTAGCATTGGAGGACGAGTCGGAGTCTCGAGGGGGATCCTCCCGCCTCCCCAGTTGCCAGTTGCCTTAGGACGCTAAGATTTGATAAAATTATGTAATGCTTAAGAATTGTGTACATATGTATATGCTTATAGGTTATTGGATTGTATTATTTTAAGAGAATGATGTGACTGTTTGTTTTGGCCACGGAGGCCTCTTATTACTGAATGGATTAGTGCTTCTATTATTATGAATTATACTGGTGTTTTCCTGGTTTTCAGGTGGATCTGGAAATTGGGAAATGTCCAGTTTTCATGGGAGACTCTGCCGGATTTCCGGCAGGAGTTTTATGAACCTTTAACACGCCAAGTGTGGGTTCCTCCTTGTCTTTCTTAAGGGAATGTCTTAGAATTGTGTTATTGATTGTTGAGGCAGCCTAAACATACGTTGGACTGTTTAGGTAGATTGTGCTTGTGTGCGGATATACAAAATGGCGCGAAATAATTTCAGAAATTCAGAGTAGTGTTTCCAACGGACACTTATTCTTGAATTGAGAAATTAGGACGTTACAGTGCCTGCTTGTAACACCCTCATCCCGTGATGGGTATCACTCGACTAACTCGGTTGCGATTTGTTAAATTCTTTTTTAAAAGAAGCGACGAAAATCGGTGATTTTTTTTAATATTAATAAATTATAATTGGGATGGAACTATAAGAACACGTCAATACAACAATTATAATTTCACTGCTATTCCAATTTACAACAGAAGTAACACACATTAAATTGGTGTTTGAACATGCTACACTACAGAAGAAGTGAATCCTCTATTTGACTACACTCTATCTATACAGGGTATTACTACTCATGTACACCCCTAAATCCTACCATTTGACTTAAACAAGATCCGGTTCAACCTGAACACCACGCCTATCTTCAGAACCACGTGCATCCTTCCAGAGTCCATGCTCCTTTAGGTTCCAAAATAATAATGGACAACAAAAGAAAGACAAGGGGGTGAGAAGACTTTACATGAACTCACTTAACGCAGGATATGATAACTAAAGCAAACAGACGCGGGAATTCACACAATTCACACAACAATAAATACAATCATTCACATAGAAGGTCACAACGTCATAAAATGATGTGATATGCTTATGCAATGCAAACAACCACGTCATTCACCAAGGGATCTCAAGCAACTACTATGTACCATACAATGTATGAGGGCCCAGGGAAAATCACCACAGTGCACACAGCAACTGCCCGACCATATATGTACAACGTATCAGGAGTTAGAGTTTGTACTAGCGCCGGTACAAAGAGCATTGCTCATATATTTTGGCCAAATCATTTTATCCGTCTTCCAGACAATCTCAACTGACCCCGAAAATCATGAGAGCGACAGGAATAGCTAAGTTGGGTTCCACGATCTCGACAGTAGGGAGCTAACCTACGTGCTCTGAGATCTTCCAGGAGCTAGGTTATCCTCAGGGCTGGCGTCCCTTTTGAGGACTCGCTGGCGTTCTTTGCAAAACCCAATGCACCCTTCCAAGCCGATTTCACATTGTACCAAGTGTCAATGCCATATAGGTCGTAAGGTTTTCAACCTTGAACATCATCAATGATTTATGATGCATGTCACATAAACAATGCTTCTCAACATACACATCCTTACAGGCAAAGCCCATTGAATCATTCTACGTCACCACTTCCCGTGGCACTGCCCGATTCAATGTCTTTCCTTCACAAGGAAAACCAAACAAGCTTTCTCAGCATACACAGTCCTTACAGGCAAAGCACATTGAATCATTCTACGTCACCACTTCTCGTGGTACGACCCGATTCAATGTCTTTCCTTCACAAGGAAAACCAAACTGCAACCCCGGGTTAAACCGCACTCTCTCACTAAGCTTCTCAAGTCTTATGTAGAAAGAGTATATTTGTTGTAGGATTTTAAGTTAATTTGTACTAATGTTCTTCTTAAAATTAGTGACCACTTTCACTTAAGTCCTATAGCTTACTAAGACTTATGATTGTGTCTTATGAATAGTCTTACCTATCTTAATTCGTCTTACTAGTCTTCCTTAATTAAACTATAATTAATCTTAATTCTCCTTAATGAAGTCTTATTCTTTACTTAAGGTCCTAATTAATTCCCAATTAATCCTTAATCTTTTCCTTAATCTTGGATTAAGCTTTTAATTACATTTGATTAAGGTTAATCATAATTAATTAGTTCTTAATCATCATTAAGGCTTAATTACTTTATTAATACTTCATTAGTGATTAATGATTAAGATTAAGGTTAATCTTCATTAGAGTTAATTAACTTCAATCTTAATTATCCTTAACTTGATTAACTTAGGTAGATTGGATTAGTTAAGCCCACTAATAAACTTCTAAGTTTTAGTCTTGATGGGTTGGTTTAGAGTTGGATCCCAACTCTAATCTAAGCCCAAGTCCATGAAATATTTTTGGTTGACTTTTGATGAGTCTTTTGACCTTTTTTTTAAGGCATTGAGTCTAAACTAGATGCCCAATGGTTAGGTAACTCTTACGAACTTATTTTTGCACATTCCCTTCCAATATTGGGGTTTTTAGAGTGACTTTTTATTAGGTGCATTTTTGTATCCGAATTTGGTTATTAGAGTTTTCCAAAAATTCATTTCCATTTGGTTTTGTTATTAATTTAATTAGTTACACTTTTTAGCTTATTGAGCCACTAGGGCCCATAAACACTTTAACAATTTCTCTTGACCAACATCAAGATCAAACCAAGTTTTTCATGAGCTTCTCATGAACAAACTCAAGAACATCAAGAACAAGGATGAAAACTATGAGTGTTCATCAAAAACAACAAAAATCCAGCAACCTCAAAATTCACCAAAACCAAGCATGATCATCCACAAGCACATTAACAAGCACGTTTATCAATAAAACCCCAAATATAAAGCCACTGTGCAGATCAAATATCCCACAACTCAGACTTCGTATCAACGATCCAACCGTTCACAATGAAGACTCAGATGTTATGAACCAGCTACCAAAATTTCAGCCCGATCCAACGGTGAACGAATCTGTAGTCGCTATTTTACGGCCGCAGCTCTATGTAAAAACGGGAAAAATTTCTTTCCAACTAATTTCATAACTTGCATGCATCCAAAATCACCAAACAAGCACATTTCAAGCATCACAAATATTTCTAAAACACACATACAAATCACATGCAAACAACCGAACCATTTCCTCAAGGAAATAGGTTCCAAAAATTCATTTTTACGAAAGAAAAAGGGGATAGGGACAAGGATCAAGGGTAATCCTTAACTCTAGTCACCAATCCTACTAGAGTTCAAGGTTCTACCCCCTTACCTAAGGAAAATCTCCAAGAAAAAGGTGCAGCAACAGCTCCTAAACAGCCCCTCCTTTGAGCTCCTTTGATCTCCCAAACAAGAATCTACAAGGCTTGAAGGCTAGATTGTGAAGCTTAGGGTTCAAAGATGGAACCTTAGGCTTGAAAGTGTTGGGAGGAAAATGGAAGATGGAGAAAAGAGTGAGAGGAGTCTAATGGTTCTAGGAAGAGGAAATGAGAGAATGAAATGAGTTATTTTCCTTTTGCATGTAGGCGAAATGAAAGAAATGAACAAATGTTAAGGCTTTTCATGAAATAAAGCTTTTCCCACGACACTTGGCTTAAGAAAGGAAGTGAAAATTAACAAGTGTCTCACATGCACACACTCACACATGCAAGGCTTCTAGGAGAAGGAAAAGGAAGGATTGTGCAAATTTTTCTGGCCCGGATCAAGAGTATTCAAACCCGGTTCCAAGAAAAGTAGGGGTAAAATGGAAATTTCACATCAAAATTTCCCAAAAATTCTAGAAAAATTCCTATAATTGCTCTAACCTATTTTAAGCCTAATATTGTGCTTAGAACTCACTTCTCACTTAAACTTTCTTATTTCCCTTTTTTTTTTGCAGTTTTCGCACACAACGGTTAATTTTTAATAAAAGTAAGCAGATAGAAAATTATGTTTTTACATACAAAATTCTATAAAGTTATAAATATCATTTTCAATCCACTTTTAAGGTTCAAAGTATATTTTCCATGTTATTCCACAAATTTTCATATGTTGGTTAGGGTTATACTGCTAACCAGGGGCATTTTGGTCTTTTTGCCCAAAAGCGCCAGAAAATTCTAAATAATTTTCTAAAATTTATTATTAATTATATTAAGACTATTTTGACTAGAAATATGGATCCCTTTAAGTTTTAGCTATTTTTCATAATTAATTTATATTTTCCTTAACTGTATAATTACTAAGGGTATCTTAGGTCATTTTCTCAAACACCTCTCTTGAAAAATTTTATTTATAATTATGGTTGGATAATTTCAAAAATAAAACTTTGATTGTTTATTAATAGCTCCCAAGTACTTCATAATTAAATTATTATTATTATTATTTTAAAACTTTCTTTATTTTATTTATATACCGGTAGGGGAAATTGTGGGTGTTACACTGCTGCTGCTCCTCATCATCCTGTAACTCCTCAACTGGGATACAATTAGCTTCAATATATGCTCTAGTCATAGGTAGTGCGATGCGAACCCTGGGGTTTACCTCTACACCCCTAGATCTGCAGAGTGAGGTGATGAGAGAAGGGAAGCCAAGCCTGATCTTGGAGTTAGGGGTCCGGCGCCCCACAGAAGATGCGAAGTCTGATATCCTACTGGTGATAACCCGTGAGATATCGATAGTAGCGCCGGTGAGGATACAGTAAATGAGGTGGGCTACAAGCATAATGATATCAGAAACATGCCCTGTAGGATGTATGTTGGCCAGCGTCAGTACTGTCCACATCCGTGTGATACTCGTCATATCATGCCTGTGAATCCTGGAAGCCTCCTGATATGTATTCCTCTCAAAGGAACGCTCTGGTAAGCATAGCAGCTGAGTAGTCTCAATGTCAAGGGGATCATTGCCATGAAGCCCCACAGCACCCATCCTCTCGTGGTATTGGCACTCCACGAGGTCTTTATCCTCCTCTATGGGATGTCCTAGAAGTGCATTGATTGCATCGCAATCAAATCTGATAATTTGTCCTCGAACATAGGATTCCCTCCTGCAGCTAATGTCGTGGTCTCCGATGGCGTTAGCATAGAACTCCTAGACAATGTCTGGATCGAAGTAGTTGTCAGGGCAGCTGAGGCGGTCCCATCGCCTCCTGTGAATCTCAGCCGTAAAATCCTCATACTCCCCCCTCTTGGAGGATGACTGGTCGCTCCAGGATGAACTTGCATTCAGCAATGTTAGTGTATGCTTCAAAGGACTTGAGGTCCTTGAAGCGATGAGGGTCGAACTCAGGTTCCCTCTGGGGGGCCTTCCTCTTGGCACCCCCTGTGCCCCTCCTAGAGGAACTAGCACCACTGACATTCTTCGCGCGAACCATCTGCAAAGCAAAAGCAACTCAAAATTATTTATGCATCATAATATTTAATTGCTCATAATTATGAAATAAATGGCCAATTAATTTCAATAATTAGGGCAATCAATTAACCAAACAATTGCGCATAAAAATTTTGATTTTAAATATTACCAAATAAATGCCAATTAATTAATTAAGACATGCTAAAGTGATCAGTTAAAGCAAGTCCTAAACAATTTTAAACAGGCAAAGTGAGAACCAAACTCATGCTCAAAAATCATGCCATCAGTAACATGCAATATTGCACAATCATTTATGTATGGGCATGCAAAAATATCAGAGCAATTAATTAAGCATACATGCACCAACAAAATAATTTGCAGAAACTATTGAGCACTCA
This sequence comes from Sesbania bispinosa, assembly GCA_026901365.1. NCBI lineage: Eukaryota > Viridiplantae > Streptophyta > Magnoliopsida > Fabales > Fabaceae > Sesbania > Sesbania bispinosa. Next base: position 482,251 of record QLOH01000048.1, on the reverse strand, counting down.
AAAACTACCACCTAAACAAACAGGAATTACTCACAAAGAATCCTATCAACATGCAATTTAGTTTAAAGCACTATGGATAATTATTTCATTCCTAAAGATTCCTAAAATCCTAAGTTTCCTATCCTAAGGTCATGCTCAAATAAAATAAAAAAATCAAAATTTCAATCGGTTAAAAAGAAAGAAAGTTATAAAAACATACTTGGTATAAGCTCAGAAATTGAAAATGAAGGCTATAGGAGTGAAAAAAAAAAAAGCAAAGCAAGGGTTAGGAACTCAGAGAAAATGCAAAGGAAAGGAACGAGGGGAAGTTCATTCCTCGTTCAAAATTCAGAATTTAAAGATCCGCTTCCTGCACTACAGCGCAACGTGGAGCGCGTACCATCTCAGAAGTTGAAGCGTTCCGCTGTGCTTCACCCTGCGCTACAGCGCAGAGTGATGCACAAAATTCAGAGAGTCACTTTATTTTATTTTAATTTTGCGCTTCACCTACGCTACAACGCAGGTTGAAGCACAGATCTGCAGTATTTTTATGCTTCTGCTTCTGCTATTCCTAACTGGTTCCATGCATTCCTTTAAAATTTAGATCCTTCATTTTAACAATCTCCTATTTAAACATGTAAATCCTAAAACTAAAAATTAACAAAATGAAAATTAAATGAAAATTAAAACTTACAAAGGCTGGGTTGCCTCCCAGGAAGCGCTTATTTAACGTCTTTTAGCTCGACGCCTGGTTACTCAACCCTTTTATGGTGGCCTCAAGTGGAGGATGATGTTTGACTCCATACCAGTTCTTCCTTTGAGCTCCCATCCTCCATGCCAATTTTTGACTCTTCCATCACTGTCATTGTCTTCCTCAGTATCAGATGTTGATCTCCTTCTCCTCTTAAATTTGAACTCCCATATTGAATCTGGATGCTTTATCCTCATCCTAGGCTTCCTCAGAAATTCAGAGTCTAGCAACTTTGTTGGATTTTTGGAAATAGCATCAGTTTGTTGTAACTTGGGCGTACCTCTATGAAATGTAATACTTTCATCTTTTGAGCTCAATTCATATTTTCCTCAATCAACATCAATGATCATCTTAGCAGCTTTCATGAAGGGTCTTCCTAAAATTAGGGGGACTTCAGTATCCTCCTCTTTTGTCTCTGCAAAGTAGAAATCTACAACATATGCAAATTTATCCACTTTGATTTGAATATCCTCTAATATCCCATGAAGGCATTGAGCGGATTTATTTGCAAGAAGTAACCTCACATTTGCAGGCTTGACCTTCACATTACTCAACTTGTTAAAATACGATAGCGACATCAAATTAATGCTCGCTCCAAGATCTAATAAAGCATGAGTAGGAGGTAGATTACTAATAGAGATGGGTATAGTAAACCTACCTGGGTCAAGTGACTTACTTGTGATTAAGACCTTCTCTTCATGATGTTCCTTTTCCTTTTGTGCTGCTTCTTCATCTTGTTGAAAACCTTCCTCTTGGATCAATTGTTCTTCAAAGATGATTTCTTCTTCCTCATCAAGTTCTTCCTCCTCTGACTTGTTGCCATCAGTAGCAATCAAGTTGCATTGTTCCTTTGGATTGGTTTGGGTCACAACTGAGAAGTGTTTTTGCTTGTGCTCTGCCATCTCAGTTGCTAACTGACCCACTTGACTCTCTAGAGTCTTGATTGATGCCTCAGTAGTTTTCTTGAATCCACTAAATCCTTACACAAGGTCATCAATCTTACCTTCCAAAGTGTTCAATTTATCATATGTTGAGGGCTGCTGTTGGTAAGGTGGTTGTCTTGTTCCTCCATTTTGACTCCAACCTGAGTTGGTTTGGTTATTTCTCCAATCTTGCGAATATTGATTGTTGTTATTGTTGGAGTAGTTCCCTTTCCTTCCCTGGTTACCCATGAAGTTGACTTGTTCTGGTTGTGTTCCTTGGCTAGCACATTGACCATTTAGATGGTCACCTCCACAGAAATCACAAATCAATGGTTAGGCCTGGATGGGTTGTGAGTGGACAGATTTGAGTTGTTGAGGGAGTGCCTTCAACGTCTCAGTGAGTGCTTCTAGTTGACGTTTAATGAGCTTGTTCTCAGCTAACAGAGCATCACTTTGATTGAGTTCCAGCATCCCTTTCTTTGGTAATTTCCCGGGCTGTCTTCCACTTTGAGCTTGTTGATCGTTCTGTGCAAAGTGGTTGATTATTTCTAGCGCTCGATCAACTTTTGCGGATAAGATAGTTCCACCTGCTGCCGCATCTATGAATGACCTTGAATCTGAATGAAGTCCCTTGCAGAATATGTTGAGTTGGGCTATATCCTCATAGCCATGGTTGGGACAGTTGCGCAGCATAGACTTGTATCTTTCCCAAGCTTCACAAAGTGGCTCATCAATCCCTTGTCTGAAGGTAAAAATATCTGCTTTGGCTTCTATCTGCTTCCCTGGTGGGAAGAATCTTGTCAAGAATTTCTCCTCAACCACACCCCAATTGGTTAGGCTTTGATTTGGGTGTGATTGCAGCCATTCCTTAGCTTTACCTGTCAAAGAGAAAGGAAACAAGCGTAAGTAAACAGATTCTAAATTACCTTCCTCGAAACCCATAGTACCAATCATTTCATAAAAATTAGAGAGATGAGCATTTGGATTTTCATGATCCAATCCAACGAATTGATGTGCACTAATGAGGTTGAGGTGTGCAGTCTTCAACTCTAAAGCTCTGGCATTTGGTGGTAACACAATGCTTGAGAAGTGACGTGGTCCTTGATGAGAGATATAGTCTCCTAGCGTCCTTCTTGGAGCTTCCTCTTCCATGTTTTTGGGTTCTTCAACAATTGTCCTTCTTCTTCTTCTCCCGTTCCCACCTCTGTTTCTTCGCGACGTCCTTTCTATTTCCAGGTCGAACTGTAATTGATTGGGGGACGCCTGACCTCTCAGAAGCATAAACAAGAAACTTTGAAAAAGGTAAGTGTTGAAGAGAATTAATAATAATAGAAAAACAATAAATTACCTAAGATAATAATAGATCCTAAAAATAATAAGAGTAATAAATAGAAGAAATCCTAAGAAAACAAATAAACAAAATCCTAAAATAAAAACTTGATAACTAGACCGCCAATGTCTACACGAATTGGAAACCGTTCCCCGGCAACGGCACCAAAAATACTTGATGGGTTTCTGGCAAGCGAACCAAAAATCCAGTAGTATAATAGTAAGAAAAGTATCGTATCCACAGGGAACGGTCAATTCACTTATACTCGTGATCTAATTATCAAGGAAAAATAAGGGTTTTGAGAATATTGTTGTGCGAAAAACGTAAATAGCAAATTAATAATCAATTGAATTTAGAAAGGAAGAGTTAAAGACACTTTACTTGGATTAGGATTGAACTTCATCTCATCACATCCCTCATGTATGTCGAGACTACCTATTATTTATAGGCTTTGAACTATAACATTGTAGGCAAACTATATTGCTAAGACCCCGAGTTACCAGGCGCCACTCACACTCAAAGGTAATCCATGCGGGTTCTCCCAAGCGACAGACTTACCCTCGACTTATTTTGCTTTCTTTATTCCATTTGTAAAAGAACTAATTGATAAACGAGGCCTACTCCTCTGGACGCACCTTCGCTAGAGTACTGTCACTACCCATCACTCATTAGAATACATCCACGTTTCGCTTCCTGGATTGATAATCAACTAATTCTTTGCTATTGATCCATTAGACCATGCCTATCCTTTAGATGCCCTTCATTAGGATACTCACACTACCCATCAATCATTAGCAACACCCATGTTTCAGTCACTGGTTAACCGAGTATTCTCACTCACTCAGAGGTTGAGTTTCCTATGTCTAGGCTCCCCCAAACTCAATCCTAGTCGTAATGTTAATTATAAACTAGCCTATAACTCCAGTGCAAGCGCGTAAGTTAGGAATTAAGCACAGGACAAGATTACCAATATTATAGCTAGGGAACTACATAAATAAATAGATAGAGTTCAACATACACTTGGGAATGGAATTGATTACATTCAATCCTAATGGAGAGTTAACTACACCAGGTAGCCATACAAACCACCGAAGATGCTGTCACCATCTTCAATCCTTGTGAAGCGCTCCTCCTCTCCTACTCTAAAATTAGAACTGATGCATTATCACTGGAACATAACTGAATTACAAAAATCGTGCACACCTAATCTGGTGCAAGAGGTTCCTATTTATAGGCTAAGGAAAGACAAAGAAAGCTGGGGAGAAATCTATCTAAAAACTGCAACAGGGCAAGAATCAGCGTAATCTGCGCTTCACCCTGCGCTACAGTGCAGGATGCAGCGTAGGTTCCAGAGAGCTTGCGCTTCATCCTGCGCTGTCGCACAGGTTGAAGCGCACCATGCGTCCTGCAACTCCAAACTTTCTCTTTTTAATTTGATCTCTCCCCGAGACTGGTTTTGGCTGATTTGTCTTTCCTTGTTTCCCTTTATTTGATGAAATCCTTGTATTTATTGAGCATCTTTGATTTATTTGGGAAGGTTTTCTGCAAAATCCTTGTTTGATTGGCAGAGATATCTTCATTAATGGCTCTCAGATATTCTTCAAATCTTCATTATTGCTCACAAATAATCTTCCAATCTTCATTAATTGCCTTCAATCAAACTTCAAATCTTGCAGATATCTCCCTTTTTAATGTTATCTTTCCCTCACATCAAATCCTTGCAATATTCTGCAAAAATCAGCAATATTTCTATCAAAATAGCATTAAATTCAAATCTAAGATTAATAAATACAATTTATCTAATATTTAATAAAAAAGGATTAAACTGGGGCAAAAATACCATTTTATCCTTGATAAGTGAACTAAAAAGAGCACAAATTTATCATATATTTTCACTTATCAGAGAATCGACTAGAAGCCATTATGGAGTGAATAGGTTTCAAAAGAAAAACACTTTGCGATGATCCTCTACTATAAATTTCATTTCAGTTTCTTTTTTGGTTTCTTTTCTTATATTTTTTACGTTGTGTAATCTGAGGTAATTCATGTGACACAAATCAGAAAGTAAATGTATACCTGACAAGGTGGGTTCCTAAAATTAGTTGGAATTCGTCTTTCGGACTAAATGGACCCGTGAAATGAGGTGAAACAAATCTTGCTTTTATTGCTTACATAAAATTACTTAATATACATTTTCTTGAAGTATGAAGCTTCTACAACTCAACACAAATACTCCTTTATCCCACAGAATCATGATCATCTGTAATTGTGAAATAACTACAAATATTGTCACCCGTTAAAAAAATTAGATGTATATTTTAAAAGAAAAATAATAATAAAATGATTAAAGGCTAGAATCTTCTGAATAATGTTGTATCTCGGGCATTTATTTGTCAAACTGTAAAGGATCCTGATCTTATCTTTAAGTACGTATACTTATTAGCTTTCGTATTTCTCATTTATTACAATAGATATAGGTTTCTTAATAGTTTATTTTTGTTTAAGATAGTATTTTTTAATATTTCTTTAATTTAAAACCATTTTCCTTAGAAGATCAACATCAGAACTCAATTGGTGACCTGAAAATGAAGGGGTGTATGCTTTTTCTAGCTTTATTCATGGTTTTTCTCATTGGGTGCTGCAAATTCTTTACTGGCAAAAGAGAGTGGAGTAAGAGAATAGACCAGAAGCCATTAATGAGAGAAGAGGACTCAAAAGAAAAACACTATGAGTTGATCCTCTACTATAAATTTCATTTCTTTTTCTTTTTTTTTTGTTTCTTTTCTCAAATTTTTTACGTTGTGTAAAATTAGGTCATTCACATGATGCAAATAAGAAAGTAAATGTATACCTGACAAGGAGGGTTCCTAAAAAGAGTTGGAATTCGTCTTTTTGACTAAATGGACCCTTGAAATGAGGTGAAACAGATCTTGCTTTTTATTGCTTACTTAAAATTACTTAATATACATTTTCTTGAAGTATGAAGCTTCTACAACTCTACTCAAATTATCCTTAAGTTATCCCAAAGGATCATGATCGTCTATTATTGTGAAATAACTACAAATATTGTCACCCGTTAAAAAAATTAGTTGTATATTTTAAAAGAAAAATAATAATAAAATGAATGAAGGCTAGATTCTTCTAATTACAGTTGCATCTCGTGCATTTATTTGTCAAACTGTAAAGGATCCCGATCTTATCTTCAAGTACACATACTTAATAGCTTTCATATTTCTCATTTATTACAATAAATATAGGTGATATGAACCGGAAGCGTAAAGATAGGAACGTCTTGAAGATCAATTAACGGTAAATGACGGTAAATAACTGTAAGGAGCTTGACGTAATCGAAGACCTGCTGGAAGCACCAAAACTATCAAAGATAGGAACTCGACACAATCTGTGACCTGCCGGAAGCACCAAAGTTATCAAGATATAAGCAACTAGACCCTAACCAAGACCTGCTGGTAGAACCTAAGTTATCAAGTAGTTCTTTAATCCAAGAACAAAGGATAAGCTCTCACAATGAGAAAACTCAAATTTTATTGATAAAAAAATAAATTCCTACAAACTGATTCTCAATGCTAATATATAGCAAAGAAATTTCCTAAAATAAACTATCTAAAAGATACAGTCCTAAATTAAATAGATTTAATTCTAGATAAGATAAAATATAATCCTAAAAGATTTAATCCTAAATAAGATAAAATATAATCCTAAAAGATGTAAATATAATCCTAAAAGATCATGATATTGATTCCTAACAAATCTCATCCTAAATAAATCAATTATGATCTGATTAGATACACTTTCCCGAAATAGGCCCTCCTAAGATTCGGATAACAGACAAAACAGATTGTCAGATCGGATAACACTCTTGTACTTCAATCCGAGTTAAGTTAAACCACTTCTTTGGCTCTTCTTATGCTCGGTGGTCTACTTTCCTTTGGACTTTGGTGATCAAGTGTAACATCCCGCAAATTAGGAACTCTAATAATTCATTAGGTTACAAACAGAAAATTATGTGTTAGTAACTAAGGAAAGGTAAGTTGAGCAATTAGGGGTTAAAACTTAGCTATAAAACCAAGTTTAGGACTTTGTCTAAGTAAAATTGGTAAGTTTGGGTTGCTGGTAATCGATTACAAAGAGTTTGTAATTGATTACCTGAGAGCAGTATTTGTGGTAATCGATTACTCACAGTCTGTAATCGATTACCCGAGAGCGAAGTTTTTGGTAATCGATTACCAAGGGGTGTAATCGATTACTAGATTCCCAGAAACATTTTCTAGTGTAATTTTTACCTCTGGTAATCGATTACAGTATTACTGTAATTGATTACCAGTTGTCCAGTATAAATAGCCGGACATGCAAAATTAGTTATTCAGCATTCCTTTCTTCTTCTTCCTTGCGCCCTAGAGAGAGAGTGAGCTTAGAGAGAGAGAATGTGATTTTGGAGATTGGAAAGGGAATCGAAACAAGGATCATCAATTGGATTGCTTCAATTCCTCTTTCTCCTCTTGAATTTCTAGATTTGGTGAGTAAAGTTCACACACTTACCCCCTTGTAATTTTGAGTTTTCCCCAATGTGTGAACCCTACTCTCTAAATCCCTTTCTATTTGAGTATTGTGGTTAGGATAGTAATGTTTGTATGAGATTGAGTAGTTGTTGTTAGATTTTCATTAAAAACCTTAGGGTAGCGAGATTTACGAAACTAGCAAAATTGACGAAAATGTCGAAATACTCATTGTATGATCCCTAACTCTTGATTTTCCCTTCTGTATAGTTAAATTGATTGGATTTATGATGTTTGCACTGGAATTAAGTAAATAATGTTAGGGTTTGCTTGGGAAAATCTTTGAATGTCGAAGTTACGAACTTACGATAGTTACGAAACCTTCGAAATGCTCGATGTATGAACCTCACTCCTCTAATTCCCTTTCTATATGTTTGTATTTGAATGGAATAATAGATGTTAGGAATTTCTTGAAAAGATCTAGTTATTGTTGTGGGCGTATGCGCCGTGTTCAGTTGTGGGAGTATGCTCTGATTTCAGTTGTGGGAGTATGCTCTGATTTCAGTTGTGGGAGTATGCTCTAATTTCAGTTGTGGGAGTATGCTCTGATTTCAGTTTGTGGGTGTATGCACCGATTTCAGTTGAGGGCGTATGCGCCACAGCCCGTCGGCTGGGTTATGCCGATTATGTGCCCTTTTTGTTTAAGTTTTTCCATCTTGTTAAGTTACTAAGTGTTAAGTTAAATTTATATAACATGCCAATTGAGTTAATTAGGACATTATGATTCAAATGATTAAGAATAGTTAGGTATGCCTTGTGAATTGCACTAGGTGTTGTATTGCATATGATTGTTTACTCTCACTGCATGTTGCATACTTTACTCACTGAGACTGTAGTCTCACCCCACGTTTCGGGGATATACTCTAGTTTGTGCAGGGAAAGTAAATGTATACATGATAAGGTGAGTTCCTAAAATGAGTTGGAATTCGTCTTTTTGAGTAAATGGGCTCGTGAAACGAGGTGAAACATATCTTTCTTATATTGCTTACATAAAATTACTTAATATACATTTTCTTGAAGTATAGATGAAGCTTCTACAACTCTACTCAAATTATCCTTAAGTTATCCCAAAGGATCATGGTCATCTGTAATTGTGAAATAACTACAAATATTGTCATCCGTTAAAAAAATTAGGTGTATATTGTAAAAGAAAAATAATAATAAAATGAATAAAGGCTAGAATCTTCTGAACAAAGTTGCATCTCGTGCATTTATTTGTCAAACAGTAAAGGATCCTAATCTTATCTTCAAGTACGCATACTTAATCACTTTAATATTTCTCATTTATTACAATAGATATAGGTTTCTAAATAGGTATGCCTTGTGAATTGCACTAGGTGTTGTATTGCATATGATTGTTTACTTTCACTGCATGTTGCATACTTTACTCACTGAGACTGTAGTCTCACCCCACGTTTCGGGGATATGCTCTAGTTTGTGCAGGGAAATCCCAGGTTAAGGTGAAGGAATGGATGGAACTTTGGAGAAGAACTCTACTTTTAACGAGAAGAAATGCCTAGTAGGAGTAGTTTCTTTGATAATGATTGTTAACTAATTTTCATTGTATTTAAATCCCGTTTAGCCATGGAGGCTTAGTCATAGATATTAATTGTATTTGAGATATCCATGTATATAATTAGTACCAGCTTAAGCAAATCGTTGGATAGCCTAAGCGATTGTTTGATGATATCGAAATCGAAGCGAAATAATTTCAAAAATTCAGGAATAGTGTCTCCAACGGGCACTATTTATGAGTTTAGAAATTAGGACGTTACATCAAGAGTTGTAAAGCTCTCTTTAACAGCTCAGATCTGATCACGGTCATTGGACCTTCAATCCCTTGCAATGCATCTGAGCCATCCTGATTGAGGTCGGATGGGATCATGTCAATAGGTTTCTTAATAGTTTATGTTTTGTTTAAAATAGAATTTTTCTTTATGTTTCTTTACTTTGAACCATTTTCCTTAGAAGTTCAACATCAAAACTAATTTGGAGACCCAAAAATGAAGGGTTGTACGCTCTTCCTAGCTTTACTCATGGTTTTTCACATTGGGTGCTGAAAATTCTTGACCAGCAAAAGAGTGTGGAGTAAGAGAATCGACCAGAAGCCATTATTGAGAGAAGATGACTCAAAAGAAAAACACTTTGGGTTGATCCTCTACAACAAATTTCATTTCATTTTCTTTTTTTGGTTTCTTTTCTTAAATTTTTTACGTTGTGTAATACTAGGTAACTCACGTGACGCAAATGAGAAATTAAATGTAAACCTGACAAGGTGGGTTCCTAAAATGAGTTGGAATTGTTCTTTTTGACTAAATGGGTCCGTGATTCGAGGTGAAACAAATCTTGCTTTTATTGTTTACATAAAATTACTTAATATACATTTTCTTGAAGTATATATGAAGCTTCTACAACTCTACTCAAATTATCCTTAAGCTATCCCAAAGGATCATGATCATCTGTAATTGTGAAATAACTACAAATATTCTCACCCGTTAAAAAAATTAGTTGTATATTTTAAAAGTAAAATAATAATTAATTGAATAAAGGCTAGAATATTCACAACAAAGTTGCATCTCGTGCATTTATTTGTCAAACAGTAAAGGATCCTGATCTTATCTTCAAGTACGCATACTTAATCGCTTTCATATTTCTCATTTATTACAATAGATATAGGTTTCTTAATAGTTTATGTTTTGTTTAAAATAATATTTTTTTCTATTTATTTAATTTAAAACATTTTCCTTAGAAGTTCAACATCAAAACTCATTTGGAGACCCGAAAATGAAGGGTTGTAGGCTTTTTCTAGCTTTATTCATAGTTATTGTCATTGGGTGTTGCAAATTCTTGACAAGCAAAAGAGAGAGTGGAGTAAGAGACTCGACCGGAAGCCATTATGGAGTGAAAAGGACTCAAAAGAAAAACACTTTGCCTTGATCTTCTACTATAAATTTCATTTCATTTTCCTTTTTTGGTTTTTTTCTTAAATTTTTTACATTGTATAATAATAGGTAATTCACGTGACGCAAATGAGAAAGTAAATGTATACCTGACAAGGAGGGTTCCTAAAACTAGTTGGAATTCGCCTTTTTGATTAAATGGACCCGTGAAATGAGGTGAAACAAATCTTGCTTTTATTGCTTATATAAAATTACTTAATATACATTTTCTTGAAGTATGAAGCTTCTACAACTCAACACAAATTCTCCTTTATCCCATAGGATCATGATCATCTGTAATAGTGAAATAACTACAAATATTCACCCGTTAAAAAAATTAGTTGTATATTTTAAAAGAACAATAATAAAAAAATTAATGAAGGCAAGAACCTTCTTATTAAGGTTGCATCTCATGCATTTATTTGTCAAATTGTAAAGGATCCTGATCTTATCTTCAAGTAAGCATACTTAACAACTTTCATATTTCTCATTAATTAAAATTGATATAGGTTTCTTAATAATTTATGTTTTGTTTAATATAGTATTTTTTATATTTCTTTAATTTAAACCATTTTCCTTAGAAGTTCAAAATCAGAACTCATTTGGAGACCCGAAAATGAAGGGTTCTTCGCTTTTTCTAACTTTATTCATGGTTTTTCTCATTGGGTGTTGCAAATTCTTGACCAACAAAGGAGAGTAGAGTAAGAGAATCGACCAAAATCCATTATGGAGAGAAGATGACTCAAAAGAAAAACACTTTGGGTTGATCCTCTACTACAAATTTCATTTCATTTTCTTTTTTTGGTTTCTTTTCTTAAATTTTTTACGTTGTGTAATACTAGGTAATTTACGTGACGCAAATGAGAAAGTAAATGTATACCTAACAAGGTGGGTTCTTAAAATGAGTTGGAATTCGTCTTTTTGACTAAATGGGTCCGTGATTCGAGGTGAAACAGATCTGGATTTTATTGCTTACATAAAATTACTTAATATACATTTTCTTGAAGTATATATGAAGCTTCTACAACTCTACTCAAATTATCCTTAAGCTATCCCAAAGGATCATGATCATCTGTAATTGTGAAATAACTACAAATATTCTCACCCGTTAAAAAAATTAGTTGTATATTTTAAAAGTAAAATAATAATTAATTGAATAAAGGCTAGAATATTCACAACAAAGTTGCATCTCGTGCATTTATTTGTCAAACAGTAAAGGATCCTGATCTTATCTTCAAGTACGCATACTTAATCGCTTTAATATTTCTCACTTATTACAATAGATATAGGTTTCTTAATAGTTTATGTTTTGTTTAAAATAATATTTTTTTCTATTTATTTAATTTAAAACATTTTCCTTAGAAGTTCAACATCAGAACTCATTTGGAGACTCGAAAATGAAGGGTTGTAGGCTTTTTCTAGCTTTATTCATAGTTATTGTCATTGGGTGTTGCAAATTCTTGACAAGCAAAAGAGAGAGTGGAGTAAGAGACTCGACCGGAAGCCATTATGGAGTGAAAAGGACTCAAAGGAAAAACACTTTGCCTTGATCTTCTACTATAAATTTCATTTCATTTTCCTTTTTTGGTTTTTTTCTTAAATTTTTTACATTGTATAATAATAGGTAATTCACGTGACGCAAATGAGAAAGTAAATGTATACCTGACAAGGAGGGTTCCTAAAACTAGTTGGAATTCGCCTTTTTGACTAAATGGACCCGTGAAATGAGGTGAAACAAATCTTGCTTTTATTGCTTATATAAAATTACTTAATATACATTTTCTTGAAGTATGAAGCTTCTGCAACTCAACACAAATTCTCCTTTATCCCATAGGATCATGATCATCTGTAATAGTGAAATAACTACAAATATTCACCCGTTAAAAAAATTAGTTGTATATTTTAAAAGAACAATAATAAAAAAATTAATGAAGGCAAGAACCTTCTTATTAAGGTTGCATCTCGTGCATTTATTTGTCAAATTGTAAAGGATCCTGATCTTATCTTCAAGTAAGCATACTTAACAACTTTCATATTTCTCATTAATTAAAATTGATATAGGTTTCTTAATAATTTATGTTTTGTTTAATATAGTATTTTTTTATATTTCTTTAATTTAAACCATTTTCCTTAGAAGTTCAAAATCAGAACTCATTTGGAGACACGAAAATGAAGGGTTCTTCGCTTTTTCTAACTTTATTTATAGTTTTTCTCATTGGGTGTTGCAAATTCTTGACCAACAAAGGAGAGTAGAGTAAGAGAATCGACCAAAATCCATTATGGAGAGAAGAGGACTCAAAAGAAAAACACTTTGGGTTGATCCTCTACTACAAATTTCATTTCATTTTCTTTTTTTGGTTTCTTTTCTTAAATTTTTTACGTTGTGTAATACTAGGTAATTTACGTGACGCAAATGAGAAAGTAAATGTATACCTAACAAGGTGGGTTCTTAAAATGAGTTGGAATTCGTCTTTTTGACTAAATGGGTTAGTGATTCGAGGTGAAACAGATCTGGATTTTATTGCTTACATAAAATTACTTAATATACGTTTTCTTGAAGTATATATGAAGCTTCTACAACTCTACTCAAATTATCCTTAAGTTATACCAAAGGATCAATGATCATCTGTAATTGTGAAATAAGTACAAGTATTGTCACCCGTTAAAACAATTAGGTGTATATTGTAAAAGAAAAATAATAATAAAATGAATAAAGGCTTGAATCTTCTGAACAAAGTTGGATCTCGTGCATTTATTTGTCAAATAGTAAAGGATCCTGATCTTATCTTCAAGTACGCATACTTAATGGCTTTAATATTTCTCACTTATTACAATAGATATAGGTTTCTTAATAGTTTATGTTTTGTTTAAAATAGTATTTTTTTTATATTTATTTAATTTAAACCATTTTCCTTAGAAGTTCAACACCAGAACTCATTTGGAGACCCGGAAATGAAGGGTTGTATGCTTTTTCTAGCTTTATTCATGGTTTTTCTCATTGGGGTGCTGCAAATTCTTGACCAGCAAAAAAGAGAGTGGCATAAGAGAATAGACCAGAAGCCATTATTGAGAGAAGAGGACTCAAAAGAAAAACACTTTGAGTTGATCCTCTACGATAAATTTCATTTCATTTTCTTTTTTTTTTGTTTCTTTTCTTAAATTTTTTACGTTGTGTAAAATTAGGCAATTCACATGACGCAAATAAGAAAGTAAATGTATACCTGACAAGGAGGGTTCTTAAAAAGAGTTGGAATTCGTTTTTTTGACTAAATGGACCGTTGAAATGAGGTGAAACAGATCTTGCTTTTTTTGCTTGCATAAAATTACTTATTATACATTTTCTTGAAGTATGAAGCTTCTACAACTCTACTCAAATTATCCTTAAGTTATCCCAAAGGATCATGATGATTTGCTATTGTGAAATAACTACAAATATTCTCACCCGTTAAAAAAATTAGTTGTATATTTTAAAAGAAAAATAATAAAAAAATGAATGAAGGCTAGAACCTTCTTATTAAGGTTGTGTAACGTCCTAATTTCTAAATTCAGGATTTAGTTCGTTGGAAACCAAATCCCAAATTTTTCGAAATCAAATCGTAACATTTTGATCATCATGAACAATCACAACTTGATAAGAAGCCAACGATAACTTATACAATTTGTGAAGAATTCAAACTCGGTATATATAATATGTACATAACTTGCCCGAAGGCTACAAATCTAACATTCCACAGAATTAGTCTATACATATATACTATACAATCCAACGTCTAAGAAACTAAATTCCAACTAAGCACATTCTTCAGCTGTCAACTCAAAGGCCCGTGCCCCGAGGTACCTACACACCTAGAATATATCCACAGAACGTGTGGTAAGACAGATGTCTCAGTGAAGCACAACTATGCATATGCAGTGAAGGGGAAAAATCATTAGCTAATATGCAACATTCATGACATAATCAAAACAATCAGGTCAATAAATTCACTGATGATGCAACTCACTGCTGTGCCCAACAGGCTTGATCTTATCACTTAAACTGGAGTTAGAATTGAGCTCAGACTACGGGAAACGTCTTTCTCAGGGACGAATCCCACCCATTACTGGATCGAAGTCAAGTTTCCACATAATTACTTAATTTTCTTAACTCACAGCGCAAATTCCGGCTTGAATTAACTCACGGTCGAAACCGGCTTACATGATTTAATGAACTAATAACTGATAGACAATATATTTCTCAAGTTCGTAAATTTTGTAACCTAAATTTCTTGATATCAATAACAACATACTTATAAACTCAATCACATGAATTATTATACAATCACCATTAATTCATCATCTATAAGTATAAGGAATGGGAATTATAGAGTAGGGTTCATGCATAAGGTCAAAGAAATCACAATGTGAAGGTGTGTGAGTTGTACTCACCTAATCTAGAAGCTCAAAGGAAGAAAAGTGAGTAAGGATGGATCACATGATAATTCCTTGCTCCAATTTCCCTTTTCAAGATTCAATCCCAAGCTTCCTCTCTCTAGAAATCTAGAGTCTCTCTCTAGATTAAGGAGGAAGGAGAAGGAGAAGAGAAAAAAAATGATTCTGAAGAGAAATTTGGTGCCTTAAGTGGATTCTCGCTCAAGCGAGGTCTTCTCGCTTGAGCGAGTGTAACATCCCAGAAATCGGGACCTAGGAAACATAAGAGAAGCCTTAGGTGGTAAACCCAACAAAGAGAGGGGAGTTAGAAGTAGGAAGAGAATTCAGAAGCTAAGAGTGATTTCAGACAAGGAATTAGGGAATTCATTAGGAACCACGGGTTTTAAAAGAGTTTAGAAGAGGGACCGAGAGCTGAGTTAATTAAGTTGTAGGATGAGTTAGAAGGAACCGTACCCAGAATCGGATAGAAATATAAAGGTTTAGGAGTGAGGAAATTAGTTTGGTTAAATAAGAAATAAGTTGAAAGGAAGGATTAAGAGAAAGAGTTAAGAAGAAGAGCAACACCCTAAATCTTAGCCATTAATGTGGAAGAATAAGCCTTGTGGTCAAGGGAATGGATTTGTTAAGAATTAGAGTGGGGAAAGAATTGGATGAGAGTAACTAAGTTAGAAGAAGGTTTTCATGGAGAGAAATTAGGTTTGAGAATGAGAGAATTGAATTGGAGCCAAAGAGGGGCACAAACCGATGTTATTGCTTAATTTTGGGTTTTTGCCTAATGACCTTGGTGTACTAATTTGCAAATATATAGAGCTACAGGTGTCCAATTAAAGTGATTCCACTTTGAATAGAAATCTCATTTCCGGGGCTTCAGTTTGATATATTATATGATAGTATTCCGAGCTCGTTTGCACCTCCAAACAGCAAGTTTACGCACTACAGCGCGTAGAGTGCGCTGGAGCGCGCCCTAGCACACTAAAAGTGCGCCCCAGCGTGGGCATTGCAGCAGAGTTTTTAAAAACGCGTTTTCTCCCTTCTTCTTCCATTTTTCTTCATTCCTCCAAGTTCCTAGAGAGAGAGGGAGAGGGTTTTAGTGAGAGAAAGCTTAGGGAAGGAGGAAGGAAGCAAAACTTGAGGATTCCATCAACTTTGAAGGGCTTGGGATCATCTCCATCCTTCTCTTTCACCTCCATTCCTCCATTTCTCCTCCTCCTTGATTCTCCATTTGAGGTGAGTGTGGTCTCACTCACTTTCTCTTGGTTTTTCTCTTATGCATGCTCCCCATTCTTCCTCCCCTTTCTATTATTGATGATTATGTTTAGATTATACAAAATCTAGAGTTGATTGTTTGGTTTATATGGATGTATGATTTTGGCTCAAACCCTAGGTTAGAGGATTTGGGGGTTTCATGAAATTGGAGGTTTGGGATGTTGGTTATGCTTATAATTGCTTATGTTCATGCTTATTATCATGTTTATGCACTGAATGAATGTTTGTACATGTTTCTAACCCCCACCATGTTCATGGAAAATGTTTTGGGTCTTTGACCTCATGAAAATGGAAAAGGAAATGTTTTGGGTCTTAGACCTCATGATAATGGTAAAGGAAAACGATTTGGGTCTTTGTACCTCATGGAAATGGTTTTCGGTCTCAGGACCTCATGAAATTGTTTTGGGTCTTTAGACCTCATGTTAATAATCATGTTTTGGTCCCTGAACTCATGTTTTTGAGACTCTGTCTCCGGTCCTTGGACTCATGTTAATTAAGCAAGATTTGGTCAATGGACTCATGTTTTAAGGCCTTGTTTGGTCCATGGACTCATGTTAAAGAATTAAATAAATTCTTGTTTGAATCTATCACAGTTAATAGGTTAAGGTCTTATGGCCTTCAGGGACGACGGTCTCTGTTAGTCTGAGCTAAGTCTAGGCTCATAGATAAGTGGAAAGACCCCTTGGGTGTTGGGTAAAACACTTCATGACTGACCCTGCATTTATGACTGTCATTGGATGACTAACATTACATGTCTCTATTTGTCATTATGAATGTTTTCTTAAATTCTCAAGTGATTTATATTGTTTTATATCTTGTGCTTTGCCTCCCCACACTGCACACACTGTTACCTTACTCACTGGGACGTAGTTTCACCCCACGTTACGGGGCATTACTTTCAGTTGTGGAGGATTTTGTACAGGTTGATGGCGGAAGAGTAGAGAACTCAATTGAAATAAATGTCACGGATTGTAATTGTGAATTTGAAGTTTATTGATGTATTAATGTATTGATTTTGGTTTGGCCATGGAGGCCTTATTATAGTTTGTTACTATATGGTGAAATTATAAACTGTTCTGGTATTTTTCTGAGTTTCAGGCTAAGTTTCAAAATTGGGAAATATCCAATTTTCAGGGGAAACTCTGCCGGATTTCCGGTAGGAGTTTTATGAGCCATACACTCAAGGTATAGGTTCATCCCCTGGGTTCTTCATTAGGACTTAATATGGAAAATAATGATGTATGATTTTTGTGGAAGCCTAAGCAAATGTTGGATTGCTTAAGTGTTGCGTGATTTGCATGTCGATACACGAAATTGGCGAAATAATTTCATAAATTCGGATTAATGTTTCCAACAGACATTATTCTAGAGTTGAGAAATTAGGACGTTACATTTTGGTTTCAGAGCAGTTCAATCCTATTGGACTGTGGTTAGGTTAATTGCCCGTAACTTGCTATAATTCCACCGTGCCTCATGCTCAGTTTAGGGACTGATCACCCCTCTACTGGGTACGTTGTACACGGAATTATGGTTAGTAACGTAAGCAGGATTCCTTGTTGAGGGAATTGGGACACTTCCCTAACAAGGTTAGTGCCACCTACATGATAGATAGAGGGAGAGTGACATAGGTCTATTCCCAATAATAGGACTTTCACCTTAAAAACCTTATGGGATGTCAATTTAGTTCCTAGAGGAGTTAAGGTACCCTTAGAAAGGAAGGTAGGGAAGAGGTTTTGAGGAAGAGTGAGTAGTTGGTTCTGGAAGGTTTAGAAGTAGGAGGTAGAGGTAAGAGGAAATGCTAGAGAGAATGATGGGTGGGCTCCCTAGTAGGTTAGGGGAGTGTAAGCTACGTGTGAGTAAACTCGGGCGATGTAATGTGATTGAACAATAATAATGCTTACCTGCACTTGAATGATTGTTTGACATGCATGTTGGTTGTGTTGCTTGAATGACTGCATGTTTTATGCCCTTGGTGGGGAATCATGATATGGTTGTGAGTAGGATGTTTGCATGACTTGTAGATTGTTTGACTTGCTTGGAAGGTCTTGTGGGTAATGGGTAGTGGTAACATTTTAAGGAAAGGGTTGAAGGGTTTTAAAATTTGAGAATTTTGAATTTGGATTTCATGCTTAGTGGACTAGAGGTTATGGTAGGTAGAAGTTAGAATGAAATTGTGGGACTCATGGGAGTATGGGAAGTTGATGTCATTAGTGATAGAGGGTAATCCTAGCTTTTGGTTAAGTTATTCTATGGGTTAGGTGTGATCCTAAAGGCAAATATAGGAAAGAAATTAAGATCTCTAAACCCCCGCCAGTGTATGTTCATGTTGATAGTTGTTGTTATCTCAACCTTAACCTCATCAATGATCGTTTTTGTCCTTCAATAGGTCCGGTTAAACGTTACATCAGGTGATACATGCTTTCAATTCAATGATGGTGAGATTGTACAAGTCTTTTGTTCGATTTAGTGTGCAAGTGGTAAGCCAATCCTTTATTCCCTAGGTTACTAGGCTAATACTCCTAATGTAACATCCCACAAATTATGAGCTTAAATAGTTATTAGGTCACAAACAAGAGAATTAAGTATTAGTAAGTATAGGGAGGAAAATTAAAGAAACTATGGGTTAAAACTCTATTACAACCAAGTTATGTTTTAACTTAAGAGAATTTGAGAAAATTGAGTTCTGGTAATCGATTACAAGGAGTCTGTAATTGATTACCCGAGAGCTAGTTTTTAGGTAATCGATTACTCACAGGCTGTAATCGATTACCTAAGAGCTGAGTTTTTGGTAATCGATTACAGGGATATTGTAATCGATTACCCGAGAGCTGGTTTTGTGTAATCAATTACTCACAGGGTGGTAATCGATTACCTGAGAGCTAAGTTTTTGGTAATCGATTACCAAGGGTTGTAATCGATTACCAGATTCCCAGAAACGCTTTCCAGTGTAAATTCTACCTCTGGTAATCGATTACAGTACAACTGTAATCGATTACCAGCAATCCAGTATATATACCTGGACATGCAAAATTCAGATTTCATTTTTCTCTTCTTCTTCTTCCCCTTCAAACCCTAGAGAGAGAGTGATTTTAGAGAGAGAAAGCGGATTTTGAGGAGATTGAAGAGAATCAAAGCTAGGATTCATCAAAGGGACTTCCAATCCATCAATTTCCCATGAGAAATTCAAGAAAATTGGTGAGTATAACTCACACACTCCCACTTTTCCTTGATTTTGATTTCTCCCCATTGTATGAACCCTACTCTCTTGATTCTCTTTCCATTTGCATATTGTAGTTAGATTGTTGATATTGGTGTTGGATTGAGTAGTTTGATCGGTGATTTTCGTTGAAAACCTTAGGGTAGCGAGATTTACGAAAGTAGCGAAATTACTTAACTTGCGAAATGCTTAATGTATGATCCCTACCCTTCCATTTCCCTTTTTATTTAGTTAATTTGATTGAATTGATGAAGTTTATGCTAGAATTGAGTGATTCATGCTAGGAATTGATTATAATTCCCTTAGATTTCGAAGTTACGAAAGTTACGAAACCTACGGAAGTTTCGAAACACTCGATATTTCAACTTTGGGTTATCAATTCACTTTTACCGGTTTCGACCGTGAGTTAATTAAGTCGGCCTTGTGCTGTGAGTTAAGAAATGGTTTGAATAAGTAAAAATATTGACTTGGTCCAGTTTTGGGTGGGATACGTCCCCGGGAAAGACGTTTCCCGTAGTCTGAGCTCAGTTCTAACTCTAGTTTCAGTAATATGTTCATGCCTACTGGATTTCAGTGGTGAGTTGCATTTTATTGTTTAAGATTATGTTAGTTGTGTTATGATATTGGAATGTAACATGATGATTGATATTGATTAACTTGATATGTCTTCATTTGTGCTTATTCCATGTACACTTAGCATGATTACTTATATTCACTGAGGCATTAGTCTCACCATGCGTTTTGTGGATGATCTAGGTGTGCAGGTACCTCTAGGAAGTAATAAGTGAGTTAGAGCAAGAGATGTGGTTTTAGATGTTTCCTTTTGGGATTATGTATATATATAAGTTGTATTTGTTTTGGAACTCTGTTAAGTCGTTCAGTTTGTAGCTTTCGGGCCTGATGTATGTATGGAGCTTGTATATGTATATAGTTTTATTGGATTTTAGTTTATAATCCTTGGACCCAATATATATGGCTATGTATATTATGGACTTTGGTTAAAATTTTAAGGCTTTAAGTTACTCTCATTTGTATAAGTTTTGTTGGATACTTGTGTAAATGTGAGGTTTGATATCCAGGATTGTATGTTTTAGTTTCGAATGTTCAAGATTTAGTTTCCAACGGACTAAGTCTTGAATTTAGAAATTAGGGCGTTACATTTTGGTATCAGAGCAGTTCAATCCAATTGGACTGTGGTAATAGGATTTTCCTTGTGACTTGTTATTCTGATTTATGCATTGTTTTGTGAATTGAGAGACTGATCACCTCGATGTTTACTTAATGATGTGTAGATAATTATGGCAAGTGGCTGGAGGGGTCATCCCAGAACCAATTTCACTTCTCAAAATCCACCACTTGACCCAGTGGCAGCAGCTCTGCAAGCATTCACACACATGATGGGAGAGCAGGTGACTACTAATACAGCAATACTCCAAGAATTGGCCCGTAGAACAGCGAGGACACCTCATGCTCCTGTTGTGGACTCATTTGTCCAAGGGCTGGCGGAATTTCGAAAGCATAACCCTCCTCAATTCAATGGAGTGTACGATCCAGATGTGGCATCCAACTGGCTGAGGGATCTCAACAGAATATTTGATGTGATGAAGTGTGCGGATGATTCTAAGGTTGGTTTTACAATCTACATGCTGAGAGGTGAAGCTGAGGATTGGTGGAAGACGACAAGTGTTAGGCCTACTGTGACGGGGGCTTCCGATTACATGGGGCATCTTTCAGACTCTATTTCTAGACAAGTACTTGCCTGCTACGGTTAGAAGACAGAAGGAAGCGGAATTCTTACAATTAAAGCAAGGAAGTTTGACGGTGGGTCAGTATGTAGCTAAGTTTGAGGAGTTGGCCAAGTACTCAAGGTACCTGCAGACAGTAGCTGATGAAGAGTGGAGGTGCACTCAATTTGAGGGAGGTCTCCGACCTGAGATACTGGATTGGGTTGGAACCTTAGAGATCAAAGATTTTCCCACCCTAATCAATAAATGCTACATTGTGGAGAAGAACATCCGAGGAACCACTACTTCAACATGACTTGCTGATAATAAAGGAAAAAGGAAGATAGAGGGATCAAATCAGTTTAGGGGCCCGAGCCCTAAGTGGCAAGGCACCTCCGCCTTGACTACTAGACCGGCCCAACGCCACGGGGCACCTACTTGTCCCAAGTGCGCGAAGGAACACTCTGGAGAGTGCTTGACGGGGAAGAACGTATGTTACTTTTGCAAGCAACCTGGGCACATGAGGCATGAGTGTCCCAAGAGGAAGGATCTCCCAAAACCCCAAACCACTGGAAGAGTCTTCACTCTGAGCGGGGAAGTGGCAGCTTCTGCTGATAATTTGTTGCGAGGTATGTGCACCCTAGGAGATCGAACCTTAATTGTATTATTTGATTCAGGAGCCACTCATTCCTTCATTTCTCTTAATTGTGTAAAACAGTTGAACATGCATGTTGTATCTTTGCCTTATGTTCTTAGTGTTGTTACT
The DNA here is from genome assembly GCA_026901365.1 of Sesbania bispinosa. Taxonomy (NCBI): domain Eukaryota; kingdom Viridiplantae; phylum Streptophyta; class Magnoliopsida; order Fabales; family Fabaceae; genus Sesbania; species Sesbania bispinosa. Next base: position 460,354 of record QLOH01000048.1, on the reverse strand, counting down.
CCCGCCAAGGAGGCCATTTCTACTTCCCTTGTGTGTATTCAGTGCCCTATTGTGATACAAGGGAAGGCCTTCGAGGTTGACCTAGTTTGTTTGCCTTTACGGGGTATAGATGTTATTCTTGGTATGAATTGGCTGTCTGCAAATAGAGTCATGCTTGATTGTTTTAACAAACAGGTTGTCTTTCCACTTCTTCCTCCTCCTTCGAGGGAGAGACCATCAATTCTGTTGTCCAGTGTCGCTGAAGTTTCTGAATGCCTTAGTGATGGGAATGAGTGTTTTGTTTTATTACTTTCCTCAACTCTAGAGTCTAAAATAGATTTGTGCAGCATAACTACAATTAAGGAGTTTCAAGATGTTTTCCCTAGTGAGATAACCACATTACCTCCAAACCGAGAAATAGAGTTTACCATAGACTTAGTGCCAGGTGCAGGACCTATCTCTAAAGCACCATACAGAATGTCCCCATTAGAACTTAGTGAACTTAAAGCTCAGTTAGAAGATCTTATGTCTAAGGGGTTCATTAGGCCCAGTGTGTCACCATGGGGGGCTCCAGTCCTTTTAGTGAAAAAGAAGAATGGGAGTATGAGACTGTGTGTGGACTATAGGAAGTTGAACAAGGTTACCATTAAAAACAAGTATCCTTTACCCAGAATACAGCCTTCTAGATCAACTTAGGGGACCCTCAGTTTTCTCTAAGATAGATTTAAGGTTCGGTTACCATCAGATCAGGATTAAGGGAGAGGATATACCAAAAACAGCCTTCAGGACTAGGTATGGGCATTATGAGTATTTGCTGATGCCATTTAGAGTAGCCAATGCTCCTGTTGTATTCATGGACTACATGAATCGAATCTTTAGGCCCTATTTGGATCAGTTTGTTGTGTTTATCGATGACATTTTGATCTACTCCTGTAGTTTAGCAGAGCATGAGAGACATCTTAGAATTGTGTTAGGAGTTCTGAGAGAGAAGAAATTGTTTACAAATCCGGAGAAGTGTGAGTTTTGGAGTGATAGAGTTCAATTTTTAGGACATATGATTACCAATGAGGGGGTGTCTGTTGATCCTAGCAATATAGAAGCTGTCCTTGAATGGGAATGGCCTAATACCGTTACGGAAATTAGGAGTTTCCTAGGATTGGCCGGCTACTATCGGAGATTCATTAAAGGATTCTCCTAGCTAGCCTTACCTCTCACAAGGTTAACTCGGAAAGGGCAAGCCTTTGTGTGGGATGAGATTTGTGAGCGGAGCTTCTTGGAGCTCAAGAAAAAGTTAACCACTGCTCCGGTATTGGCATTACCGGATTTGTCCAAGGCCTTTGAGGTATATTGTGATGCTTCAGGGAAAGGTTTAGGTTGTGTTCTTATGTAGGATAGGAGGGTAGTGGCTTATGCATCTAGACAGTTGAAACCACATGAGGAGAACTATCCTACTCATGACCTAGAGTCAGCTGCTGTGGTATTTGCCCTCAAGATTTGGAGGCATTACCTGTTTGGTACGAGATTTGAGGTATTTAGTGATCATAAGAGTTTGAAATACCTTTTTTATCAGAAAGAACTCAATATGAGGCAGAGGAGATGGATGGAACTTCTCAAAGATTATGATTTTGAATTGAAATACCATCCTGGCAAGGCCAATGTAGTGGCTGATGCCCTCAGTAGGAAATCCCTTCATGTGTCTTCAATGATGATTCATGAATTGAGTTTGCTGGAGGAGTTCAGAAACCTAAGCCTAGGTGTTTCAGTCGGTGAACATAGAGTTATTCTTCATAGGCTAGATATCACCTGTGAGCTGAAAGCTCTTATCAAGGAGGCTCAAAGTTTGGACTCAAGCCTTCAAGAGAGAAAGCAACAGTTAGGATTTTCAGAGTCAGAAGATGGGATGATTCTCTTCCAAGGGAGAGTCTATGTCCCTAAGGGGGGGTAGCCTCAGGCAGCAGGTTTTGGAGGAAGCCCATATGAGTAAGTTTTCTGTACATCCTGGATCTACCAAGATGTATCAGGATTTGAAGAGGATGTTTTGGTGGGATGGTATGAAGAGAGACATAGCTGATTATGTTTCTAAGTGCTTAATATGCCAACAGATTAAAATAGAACATCAGAAACCATCTGGAACCCTTTACCTTTGGATATCCCTGAGTGGAAGTGGGAGAGTGTAGCTATGGACTTTGTGGTAGGTTTGCCTCGAGTTCAAGCTGGGTTTGATGCTATCTGGGTAATTATGGACTGACTGACTAAGTCAGCCCACTTTCTACCAATTAAGAACACTTATCCCCTTAGCAAGTTAGCCAATCTGTATGTTAGAGAGATTGTCAGGCTTCATGGTATTCCCTCTAGCATCATATCAAATAGGGATCCTAGATTCACTTCTAGGTTCTGGAATGCCCTTCACCAGGCTTTCGGGACCAAACTCCGGTTTAGCACTGCTTACCACCCTCAAACTGACGGTCAGTCTGAAAGAACCATCCAGACCTTAGAAGATATGCTCAGGGCTTGTGTTTTAGAGGAGTCAGATAGTTGGGATAGATTTCTACCTCTTATTGAGTTTGCCTACAATAACAGTTTCCATAGCAGTATAGGCATGGCACCCTTTGAGGCACTATATGGTAGGAAATGCAGGTCTCCCTTGTGTTGGTATGAGGTAGGTGAGAGAACACTTTTAGGCCCAGAACTAGTGCAGGAAACTTCAGATAAGATAAGGGTCATTAGGGAAAAACTTGTAACTACTCAAAGTCGTCAAAAGAGTTATGCTGATAAAAGAAGAAAAGACTTAGAGTTTGAGGAAGGGGAACATGTCTTTTTAAAAGTAACTCCTGTCACGGGCTTAGGACGATCCATTAAGACCAGAAAACTCAACCCTAGATTCATCGGTCCATTTCTGATCCTGCAGAGGGTTGGCCCTCTGGCTTACAGGATAGCTTTTGCCACCTCAGTTGTCCAGGATACATAATGTTTTCCATGTATCCCAGTTGAGGAAGTATGTTCATGATCCATCTCATATCATCAGCTCTGAATCGATACAATTAAGAGAAGATCTCATTATTCCTTCTAGACCTGTACAGATAGAGTGTCAAGACTCTAAGGAGTAAGGCAATTCCATTGGTAAAGGTATGTTGGGAGGGTCAATCTCCAGAATAGGCCACATGGGAGAAGGAAGATGACATTCGGGGTCAATTTCCGGAACTTTTCAGTTGAGGTAGTTTCTAAATTCTGTTCTTAATCAATTTTGAGGTCAAAATTGCTTAAGGGGGTAGAATGTAACATCCCGCAAATTATGAGCTTAAATAGTTATTAGGTCACAAACAGGAGAATTAAGTATTAGTAAGTATAAGGAGAAAAATTAAAGAAACTATGGGTTAAAACTCTATTACAACCAAGTTATGTTTTAACTTAAGAAAATTTGAGAAAATTGAGTTCTGGTAATCGATTACAAGGAGTCTGTAATCGATTACCCGAGAGCTAGTTTTTAGGTAATCGATTACTCACAGGCTGTAATCGATTACCCGAGAGCCGAGTTTTTGGTAATCGATTGCAGTGATATTGTAATCGATTACCTGAGAGCTAGTTTTTGTGTAATCAATTACTCATAGGGTGGTAATCGATTACTTGAGAGCTGAGTTTTTGGTAATCGATTACCAAGGGTTGTAATCAATTACCAGATTCCCAGAAACGTTTTCCAGTGTAAATTCTACCTCTGGTAATCGATTACAGCACTACTGTAATCGATTACCAGCTGTCCAGTATATATACCTGGACATGCAAAATTCAGATTTCATTTTTTCTCTTCTTCTTCCCCTTCAAATCCTAGAGAGAGAGAGTGATTTTAGAGAGAGAAAGCGGATTTTGAGGAGATTGAAGAGAATCAAAGCTAGGATTCATCAAAGGGACTTCCAATCCATCAATTTCCCTTGAGAAATTCAAGAAAATTGATGAGTATAACTCACACACTCCCACTTTTCCTTGATTTTAATTTCTCCCCATTGTATGAACCCTACTCTCTTTATTCTCTTTCCATTTGCATATTGTAGTTAGATTGTTGATATTAGTGTTGGATTGAGTAGTTTGATCGGTGATTTTCATTGAAAACCTTAGGGTAGCGAGATTTACGAAAGTAGCGAAATTACGTAACTTGCGAAATGCTTAATGTATGATCCCTACCCTTCCATTTCCCTTTTTATTTAGTTAATTTGATTGAATTGATGAAGTTTATGCTAGAATTGAGTGATTCATGCTAGGAATTGATTATAATTCCCTTAGATTTCGAAGTTATGAAAGTTACGAAACCTACGGAAGTTTCGAAACACTCGATATTTCAACTTTGGGTTATCAATTCACTTTTACCGGTTTCGACCGTGAGTTAATTAAGTCGGCCTTGTGCTGTGAGTTAAGAAATGGTTTGAATAAGTAAAAATATTGACTTCGGTCCAGTTTTGGGTGGGATACGTCCCCGGGAAAGACGTTTCCCGTAGTCTGAGCTCAGTTCTAACTTTAGTTTCAGTAATATGTTCATGCCTACTGGATTTCAGTTCTAACTTGATATGTCTTCATTTGTGCTTATTCCATGTACACTTAGCATGATTAGTTATATTCACTGAGGCATTAGTGTCACCACGCGTTTTGTGGATAATCTATGTGTGCAGGTACCTCCAGGAAGTAATAAGTGAGTTAGAGTAAGAGATGTGATTTAGATGTTTCCTTTTGGGATTATGTATATATATAAGTTGTTTTTGTTTTGGAACTCTATTAAGTCGTTCAGTTTGTAGCCTTCGGGCCTGATGTATATATGGAGCTTGTATATGTATATAGTTTTATTGGATGTTAGTTTATAATCCTTGGACCAAATATATATGGCTATGTATATTATGGACTTTGGTTAAAATTTTAAGGCTTTAAGTTACTCACATTTGTATGAGTTTTGTTGGATACTTGTATAAATGTGAGGTTTGATATCCAGGATTGTATGTTTTAGTTTCGAATGTTCAGGATTTAGTTTCCAACGGACTAAGTCTTGAATTTAGAAATTAGGGCGTTACACCTAAACCCCCAATGGGCTATTAGAGGTAACATCGACCCTTGTAGACACATGTTAAGCATCTAATCATTTAGTGTGTGATTGTTACGTGGCTTATTGGAGGAATTTTCTAGTTTAGAAACTAAGTGAGAATTTGATATACCTTATCAACCCATGACCCTATAGCTATCCTATCCCACTTTAGAGCCCTATGACTGTTAAGCCTCTGAGTCTACAACCATATGGTTCACGTTTGGGTTCTGGTTAGGCATTGTCATCTAGTTAGAACCTCTTGACCAGTTCTGTTTGAGCTAGAGGATAAACACCAAAATTTGAGGGGAGTAAGTAGCAGTGGGGACTTGGATGGTTGAAGGCATCTTGTAGGTTACAATCACGATTGGTTCTTTCTAGTTTAGGCCTATTTGGGTTGTGGATATCTAAGGAATAAGGTTCTTGAAGATTTAACCAAGTGTTCTAGGGTTATGTGTTAGTGCTCGGGTAATGATCCTTTCTAAGTCATTGGTGGCGAAGCTAAGTCTATGAATTAGGCTCCTTAGTCTCTTTCTTGTTGTGTCCTTAGGGTAGGAACCTTAATCTCTATGATCCATGGAAGAAGAAAATCTTGCGAAATTTGGAATTGTTACTCAGTGTATATCTCCTAGGAGGATTGATGGTTCATGTTTAGGTTAAGGAATAGTGCTAAGCTTAGTGTACTGAGTTCATTGCGAAGTGTCGAACCTTCGCATTCCTTGTCCCATACCTCGAGGGCTTCTGTTATCCACCTAGGTTTGGGTGTGTCCCCTGGCCACCAAGGCAATTGAATATCCCCTCAATTGTTGCAGTTGTCAGCTCTAGACAATAGAGGTTGATGTCATGGTATAGAGCTTGAGTCTGAACTCAACCCCTAGTTAGGAGGTGGGACACTTATGTTTTGTTGCTTGTGCACATGATGGAGTGATAGGTACAAGCAGACCTACACACTATCATGTTCTGTTCAATAAGGTTGATTTTTTCTCCGAATAAACTACAAGAGTTTGTCCATTCCCTTATCATGTTTTTATCAGAGGAGCACCACTTGGCGGCAACTCAAGGTTCTTTTGTTGAGATCCTTGTGTGTGGTTGTGTTAGAACCCAGTAATGAGTTGAGGTTGATCATGGAGTCTTGTGTCAGACCAGTTAGCTTTCGGGGGGTCACAGAGTAGTTTTGTGTGATATACTTAAACCTTGAGGACTGTTAGAGAGGGCCAAGCCCTTAAGGGGGTATCCTTGTAGGGAAGGACATGAGAACCCATCGTTTAACTTAAAATGCTTACTAGAAACACTCAGAGCAAAGTCAGGTATTTAGCAACCTAGAGTTTGAATCAATCATTAGATGTTGGAAATTAGGGTCCCTATTAACTGGGACAACTTGTAGGTACCCTCCAAGGTTTTGTGCATGGTTTGGGTATTGAGTTAGAAATCATAATTAGGAGCTTGTAAGACCACTTTTTCGTCTTAACCCCGTTATATAGATAGTTTGAATCAAGATGTAAGTTACTCGAGAGTGAGGAAAAACCAAGGAGAGGCTTCTTAGGAACCCATGTCAGGATTGTGGCAGAGGAAGGGTAGATGTTGGGGTATATATTCCGAGTAGGGATGAGAGGATCAATTAGAGTTAATGTGAGTTAGGCATGGGACACTTAGAGGATAATGACGTTTGGGAGGTAGCCTATAAGGGTAGCACTTTGAAAACGAGTCCAAGAATGCATACGTACCCAAGTTATCTTTTAGTCACGTAGAGTAGTGAAGGTATTTGTATCGGGAGATAATTCTTTAGAGTTTATAGTTCCTCGACGTAGCTAGAGGTATGTTTGGGATCTGATGTTGGGGAAGTAACCAGGGCAAATTTTGAGGACAAAATTTATTTAAAGGGGGTAGAATTGTAACATCCCAGAAATCGGGACCTAGGAAACATAAGAGAAGCCTTAGGTGGAAACCCAATAAAGAGAGGGGAATTAGAAGTAGGAAGAGAATTCAGAAGCTAAGAGTGATTTCAGACATGGAATTAGGGAATTCATTAGGAACCACGAGTTTTAAAAGACTTTAGAAGAGGGACCGAGAGCTGAGTTAATTAAGTTGTAGGACGAGTTAGAAGGAACCACACTCGGAATCGGATAGAAATATAAAGGTTTAGGAGTGAGGAAATGAGTTTGGTTACAGAAGAAATAAGTTGAAAGGAAGGATTAAGAGAAAGAGAAAGAGTTAAGGAGAAGAGCAACACCCTAGATCTTAGCCATTAATGTGGAAGAATAAGCCTTGTGGTCAAGGGAATGGATTTGTTAAGAATTAGAGTGGGGAAAGGTTTGGATGAGAATAACAAAGTTATAAGAAGGTTTTCATGGAGAGAAATTAGGTTTGAGAATGAGAGAATTGAATTGGAGCCAAAGAGGGGCACAAACCGATGTTATTGCTTAATTTTGGGTTCTTACCTAATGACCATGGTGTACTAATTTGACAATATCTAGCACTACGGGTGTCCAATTAAGGTGCTCCCACTTTCATTAGAAAGCTCATTACTGGGGCTTCAATTTGATATATTATATAATAGTATTTCGAGCTCTTTTGCACATCCAAATAGCAAGTTTACGCACTACAGCGCGCAGAGTGCGCTGGAGCGCGCCTCACCGCGCACATTGCAGCGGCGTTTTTAAAAACGCGTTTTCTCCCTTCTTCTTCCATTTTTCTTCATTCCTCCAAGTTCGTAGAGAGAGAGGGAGAGGGTTTTAGTGAGAGAAAGCTTAGGGAAGGAGGAAGGAAGCAAAACTTGAGGATTCCATCACCTTTGAAGGGCTTGGGATCATCTCCATCCTTCTGTTTCACCTCCATTCCTCCATTTCTCCTCCTCCTTGGTTCTCCATTTGAGGTGAGTGTGGTCTCACTCACTTTCTCTTGGTTTTTCTCTTATGCATGCTCCCCATTCTTCCTCCCCTTTCTATTATTGATGATTATGTTTAGATTATGCAAAATCTATTGTTGATTGTTAGGTTTATATGAATGTATGATTTTGGATCAAACCCCAGGTTAGAGGATTTGGGGGGTTTCATGAAATTGGAGGTTTGGGATGTTGGTTATGCCTATAATTGCTTATGTTCATGCTTATTATCATGTTTATGCACTGAATGAATGTTTGTACATGTTTCTAACCCCCACCATGTTCATGGAAAATGTTTTGGGTCTTTGACCTCATGAAAATGGAAAAGGAAATGTTTTGGGTCTTCGACCTCATGATAATGGTAAAGGAAAATGATTTGGGTCTTTGTACCTCATGAAAATGGTTTTGGGTCCCATGACCTCATGAAATTGTTTTGGGTCATTAGACCTCATGTAAATAATCATGTTTTGGTCCCTGGACTAATGTTTTTGAGTCTCTGTCTCTGGTCCTTGGACTCATGTTAATTAAGCAAGATTTGGTCCATGGACTCATGTTTTAAGGCCTTGTTTGGTCCATGGACTCATGTTAAAGAATTAAATAAATTATTGTTTGAATCTATCACAGTTAATGGGTTAAGGTCTTATGGCCTTCTGGGACGACGGTCTCTGTTAGTCTGAGCTCAGTCTAGCCTCACAGATAAGTGGAAAGACCCCTTGGGTGTTGGGTAAAACACTTCATGACTGACCCTGCATTTATGACTGTCATTGGATGACTAACATTACATGTCTCTAATTGTCATTATGAATGTTTTCTTAAATTCTCAAGTGATTTATATAGTTTTATATCTTGTGCTTTGCATTCCCACACCGCACACACTGTTACCTCACTCACTGGGACGTAGTCTCACCCCACGTTACGGGGCATTACTTTCAGTCGTGCTGGTTTTTGTACAGGTTGATGGTGGAAGAGTAGAGAACTCAATTGAAATAAATGTCACGGGTTGTAATTGTGAATTTGAAGTTTATTGATGTATTAATGTATTGATTTTGGTTTGGCCATGGAGGCCTTATAATAGTTTGTTACTATATGGTGAAATTATAAACTGTACTGGTATTTTTTTGAGTTTCAGGCTAAGTTGCAAAATTGGGAAATATCCAATTTTCAGGGGAAACTCTGCCGGATTTCCGGTAGGAGTTTTATGAGCCATACACTCAAGGTATAGGTTTGTCCCCTAGGTTCTTAATTAGGACTTAATATGGAAAATAATGATGTATGATTTTTGTGGAAGCCTAAGCAAACGTTGGATTGCTTAAGTGTTGCGTGATTTGCATGTCGATACACGAAATGCGCGAAATAGTTTCAGAAATTCGGATTAATGTTTCCAACGGACATTATTCTTGAGTTGAGAAATTAGGACGTTACAGCGAGCGTGTCGATTGCATGGCCTTTCTTCACATTCTCGCTCAAGTGAGACTACCTCGCTTAAGCGAGAATGACCCAGGAAATACACCCTCTCTGGACGATTCTTGCTCAAGCGAGCTCCTTCTTGCTTGAGCGAAAATTGTCCAGAGAGCCTTCCCAAAGTCCCTGTTTCTCACTCAAGCGACTAGGCTCGCTTAAGCGAGAAATGCAGAAAACTCAAATCCAAGACTTTTCTGCATAATTCGCTCCAGCGAGATCTTCTCGCTTGAGCGAGACCACTAAAACTTAGTTTTTAGCCTAAGTCTTATCTCCTAATTTCTTTAGATCTCTTTCCATAATTATTGACATACAATTTCCTATCTTAATCTTATGAATTAATAGAAGTTCTAATTTACGGGATGTTACAGGTTGCATCTCGTGCATTTATTTGTCAAACTGTAAAGGATCCTGATCTTATCTTCAAGTACGCATACTTAATAGCTTTCATATTTCTCATTTATTACAATAGATATCGGTTTCTTAGTAGTTTATGTTTTGTTTAATATAGTACTTTTTATATTTCTTTAATTTAAACCATTTTCCTTAGAAGTTCAAAATCAGAACTCATTTGGAAACCCGAAAATGAAAGGTTCTTCGCTTTTTCTAGCTTTATTCATGGTTTTTCTCATTCGGTGTTGCAAACTCTTGACCAACAAAAGAGAGTGGAGTAAAAGAATCAACCAAAAGCCATTATGGAGAGAAGAGGACTCAAAAGAAAAACACTTTGGGTTGATCCTCTACTACAAATTTCATTTCATTTTCTTTTTTTGATTTCTTTTCTTAAACTTTTTACGTTGTGTAATACTAGGTAATTCACGTGACACAAATGAGAAAGTAAATGTATACCTGACAAGGTGGGTTCCTAAAATGAGTTGGAATTCGTCTTTTTAATTAAGTGGGTTCGTGATTCGAGGTGAAACAGATCTGACTTTTATTTCTTACTTAAAATTACTTAATATACATTTTCTTGAAGTTTATATGAAGCTTCTACAACTCTACTCAAATTATCCTTAAGTTATCCCAAAGGATCATTATCATCTGTAATTGTGAAATAACTACAAATATTGTCACCTGTTAGAAAAATTAGGTGTATATTGAAAAAGAAATATAATAAAATGAATAAAGGTTAGAATCTTCTTAACAAAGTTGCATCTCGTGCATATATTTGTCAAACAGTAAATGATCTGTTCTTATCTTCAAGAACGCATACTTAATCGCTTTAATATATCTAATTTATTACAATAAATAAAGGTTTCTAAATAGTTTATGTTTTGTTTAAAATAGTATTTTTTTATATTTATTTAATTTAAACCATTTTCTTTAGAAGTTCAACACCAGAACTCATTTGGAGACCTAAAAATGAAGGATTGTACGCTTTTTCTAGCTTTATTCATGGTTTTTCTCATTAGTGCTGCAAATTCATGACCAGCAAAAGAGAGTGGAGTAAGAGAATAGACCAGAAGCCATTATTGAGAGAAGATGACTCAAAAGAAAAACACTTTGAGTTGATCCTCTACTATAAATATCATTTCATTTTCTTTTTTTTAGTTTCTTTTCTTAAATTTTTTACGTTGTGTAAAATTAGGCAATTCACATGACGCAAATAAGAAAGTAAATGTATACCTGACAAGGAGGGTTCCTAAAAAGAGTTGAAATTTGTCTTTTTGACTAAATGTACCCTTGAAATGAGGTGGAACAGATCTTGCTTCTATTGCTTACATAAAATTACTTAATATACATTTTCTTGAAGTACGAAGCTTCTACAACTCTACTCAAATTATTCTTAAGTTATCCCAAAGGATCATGATTATCTTTTATTGTGAAATAACTACAAATATTCTCACCCGTTAAAAAAATTAGTTGTATATTTTAAAAGAAAAATAATAAAAAAATGAATGAAGGCTAGAACCTTCTTATTAAAGTTGCATCTCGTGCATTTATTTATTAACTTAGGTAATTAGATTAGCTAAGTCTACCAATTAATTTCTAAGCTTTAATTTCTTAATAACTTGGATTAGAGTTGAAGTCAAACTCCAATCTAAATTTAATTTCATAATCTAATCTTGATTGACTTTTAATGAGTCTTTAACTCCCTTTCTTAAAGATTTTAAACTTAAATTAAAGGCCTAAAGGTTTTATAACTCTTAGGAACTTATTTTTAGTCATGACAACCTAAAATATTGACCTTTAAGTTGACTTTTACTTGGTTGGAATTGGAAATCCAAATTTGTTTTATTTATTTTTAAAGACTTATTCTTAATTGCACTTTAGTCCTTTCACTTGTAAAATTGCTTCTTAGTCCTTTTGGACCATCTAAGGCCCATAAACACATTTCCAACACTCATTTGATCTTTCAAGATCAAAGAGCATTCTTGATGATTTCATCAAGAACAACTCATGAACATCAAGAACACCTTGAATGTTCATAAAAAATGCCAAATTTTCAACCATTTCCAAACTTCACCAAACTTTCATACAATCATCAACAACCAATTTAAATATCAAATATCATACTAATTCACCCAAAATCATCCACATGCACATTTAAGTTCATAACTTCATTTTCAACTCATAAACACCATTTTTTTAAAGATCAATCATCCAAAACAATTGTATACATCCAACCAACTTCATGCATGTTCATGGTTTCATCATACAAACATATTCCAAGTGCCAAAAAAATTTTAAAACACATGCAGCCCCTCAAACTCTCTAGGCCGAGAGCTATAGGAGGAAAAAGGAGAATTTTTTTCAAAATTTTTTTCTTGGCTTGCATGCATCAAAAACCACCAATCAAACACATTTCAAGCATCAAAATAAACATAAAAACATCACAAACAGCCCAGTTCACAAAAGTCCGAAACATTATACTCAAAGGTTCCATGAGTTGATTTTTCAAGGAGAAAATGATGAACAAAGACAAGGATTCAAGGGCAAATCCTTGACTCTAGTTACCAATCCTACTAGAGTTCAAGTTCTCCCCCCCCTTTACCTCAAATTTTCAAGAAAATGAGTGCAGAATTCTGGTCCCAAAACAGCCCCCAAAGATGCCTCCTTTAGTCACCAACAAGGATTTTTCAAGGCTAGAAGGCTTAGAAATTGAAGCTTTGGTTCAAAAGATGGAACCTTGGCTAGGTTGTGTTTAATGGAGGATGAAAGTTTTGGAGAGAAAATGGTGAATGGCTCACGGCCAAGGGAGAAGAAAGGATGAGAGAAATGAGAGAATTCCTTTGCATGTGAGAAAAGAAAGAAGAAATAGTGTAATAAATGTCATCACATCACTTTTTTTTTTTTACACATGGTTTGAATGGAAGGAAAGGAAAGACAAGTGTCTCCCATGCACCAATGCTGCATTATGCAGGTCTTCTAGGAGGAAAAAGGGAAGGTTTGTGTAATTTTTCTGGCCCGGATCAAGAGTATTCGGGCCCGGTTCAAGAGACAGGAGGGGCAAAAAGGTCATTTTTTAGAAAAACCCCCAAAATTCCCAGAAATTCCCTAGAAATAGGAAATTCAATTCTAAATCCAAAAATATAAATTTTGATGATTAAAAATAATTATAATCACTCAAAATCCAATAAAACACTTAAAATGACAAAAACGACAAAACGCGGGTGTTACAGGTGTTGCAAATTCTTGACCAACAAAAGAGAGTAGAGTAAAAGAATCGACCAAAAGCCACTATGGAGAGAAGAGGACTCAAAAGAAAAACACTTTGAGTTGATCCTCTACTACAAATTTCATTTCATTTTCTTTTTTTGATTTCTTTTCTTAAATTTTTACGTTGTGTAATACTAGGTAATTCATGTGACGCAAATGAGAAAGTAAATGTATACCTGACAAGGAGGGTTCCTAAAAAGAGTTGGAATTCGTCCTTTTGACTAAATGGGTTCGTGATTCAACGTGAAACAGATCTGGCTTTTATTGCTTACATAAAATTACTTAATATACATTTTCTTGAAGTATATATGAAGCTTCTACAACTTTACTCAAATTATCCTTAAGTTATCCCAAAGGATCATGATCATCTGTAATTGTGAAATAACTACAAATATTGTCACTCATTAGAAAAATTAGGTGTATATTGTAAAAGAAAAATAATAATAAAATGAATAAAGGCTAGAATCTTCTTAACAAAGTTGCATCTCGTGCATTTATTTGTCAAACAGTAAAGGATCCTGATCTTATCTTCAAGTACGCATACTTAATCGCTTTAATATTTCTCATTTGTTACAATAGATATAGGTTTCTTAATAGTTTATGTTTTGTTTAAAATAGTATTTTTTTATATTTATTTAATTTAAACCATTTTACTTAGAAGTTCAACACCAGAACTCATTTGGAGACCCAAAAATGAAGGGTTGTACGCTATTTCTAGCTTTATTCATGGTTTTTCTCATTGGGTGCTGCAAATTCTTGATCAGCAAAAGAGAGTGGAGTAAGAGAATAGACCAAAGGCCATTATTGAGAGAAGAGGACTCAAAAGAAAAACACTTTGAGTTGATCCTCTACTATAAATGTCATCTCATTTTCTTTTTTTTAGTTTCTTTTCTTAAATTTTTTACGTTGTGTAAAATTAGGCAATTCTCATGACGCAAGTAAGAATGTAAATGTATACCTGAGAAGGAGGGTTCCTAAAAAGAGTTGGAATTCGTATTTATGACTAAATGGACCCTTGAAATGAGGTGAAACAGATCTTGCTTTTATTGCTTACATAAAATTACTTAATATATATTTTCTTGAAGTATGAAGCTTCTACAACTCTCCTCAAATTATCCTTAAGTTATCCCAAAGGATCATGATCATCTGTTATTGTGAAATAACTACAAATATTCTCACCCGTTAAAAAAATTAGTTGTATATTTTAAAAGAAAAATAATAATAAAGTGAATGAAGGCTAGAACCTTCTTATTAAGGTTGTATCTCATGCATTTATTTTTCAAACTGTAAAGGATCCTGTAACATCCCACTTGTAGGCTATCTTAAATTAGTAAGTTAAGGGGGTGACCTATATTTGTTAAATTTAGAAACTGATAGTGATAAGTAAAATGTAGGTCAATTTCTATTTCAAACAAGTAGATGTTTTTAACTTAAGTGAAATTGAAGTAATTTTGAGTTCTGGTAATCGATTACAAAGAGTCGGTAATCGATTACCTGAGAGCTAGTTTTTAGGTAATCGATTACTCACAGGGTGTAATCGGTTACCTGAGAGCTGAGTTTTTGGTAATCGATTACACGGTGTCTGTAATCGATTACCCGAGAGCTGTGTTTTGTGTAATCGAGTAGTCACAGGGTGGTAATCGATTACCTGAGGACTGAGTTTTTGGTAATCGATTCCCAAGGGTTGTAATTGATTACCAGATTCCCAGAAACGCTTTCCAGTATAAATTCTACCTTTGGTTATCGATTACAGCACTACTGTAATCGATTACCAGCGGTCCAGTATTAAAGCTGGACATGCAGAAAATCGAAAACACACATTTTCTTTCACCCTTCTTCAAGCCCTAGAGAGAGAAAGTGAGAATCCTAGAGAGAGGAACTTAATTTTGGAGCCTTGGAAGGAGATTGAAGCTAGAATCAACAATTGGATTACTTCAAGCTCTCAATTCCTCCCTTAATTTCATAGATTGGTGAGTATAACTCACTTTAAGAGTAGAAACTATTGGTCTCAATGCATACTCCCACCCCTTTCTCTTCCCCTTTCTTGATGCTGGATATTTGATGTTTGAATTGGTAATTTCTTATTGTTTGGATTGATTATTGATAGATTGAGCATATGAGTATAGAATCGAGCGTCGAAATCTTTAGTTTCAAAATTTTCGAAACTAACGAACTATCGAAACTATCGATTTCCCTCGATTGTAACTCATATGGAAATCCGAATTGGTTATAGTTCTTTGTTAAGTGTTAATTCATGGATTGAAATGGTTAGATTACAGTTCAAATTGGAAAATTGAGACTTACATTCGTAGGATCAAAACTTTCTAAATAGTCGAAAATTGCGATATTCATTTGTAATTTGCTATGTATAGAGTAATGCATTGATACCCTATCATGATTATGTATAATTAAAGTGAATTCAAGCCGTATTTGTTCCGTGAGTAAAAAATAAAAGATTAATGGTATTGAAAATATGGCTTCGGCCCAGTTTGGGTGGGATTTGTCCCCGGGAAAGCCGGTTCCCGTAGTCTGAGCTCAGGTCTAACTCTAGAAAGTGATAAGAACATGCCTGCTGGGCACAGCAGTGAGTGCATCATGTTGCATAATACATATGTGATGATTGTATTGAGTTCTTATTGAATATGAATTGGCATAACTATCTATTCCTTGCATTTATGCATATCAGTTATATTCACTGAGATTTTTATCTCACCACGTGTTATGTGGATTTTGTTTAGCTGAGCAGGTACCTCCGTCGTCAGATTCCCAATCTGGGAAGTGAAGGGCTTGGGGAAATAGATATTTGTTCCTTTTGTTTGATCTGAATGAATCGACATGTGAAATTTGTATATGTATATGTGGGTTACTAGGATTGATGTTGTTTAGTAAGTTTATTTTGCAACTCTTGTGGGACATGAGGAGTTTCCTAATGTAAATGTTGTATATAGTTTGGACTCTGATGTTATAGTTAGTATGTTCATTGAATTGTTGGATTTTCGTTGGATTTCTTACAATTTCTTGAATGAGTTGATACTTAAATCGTTACGCTTCTGAATTCTAACATTATGGTATCAGAGCAGTTCAATCCATTTGGACTGTGAAATTAGGATATTCTGTGGTTTGTTAATGATTCCATATGTATTATTTTGTGAATTGAGAGACTGATCACCTCGAAATTTGATTGATGATATGTAGGGAATTATGGCAGGGCGGCAGGAGAGGTCGTCCAAGGGTCAATCAACTTCCATCATCATCATCATCATCTTCACAGGATCCTACCCCGGATCCTGTGGCGGCAGCTCTTCAAGCTCTGACTCAAATGATGGGAGAGCAAATGAATGCTAATCGAGTTCAAGCGGAAGCGGCACGGGAGCAAGCTGCTACCAATGCAGCAGTGCTTCAAGAAATGACTAGAAGGTTCACAGAGCCACCACCAACCCTTGTTGTAGATTCTTTTGCTGTGGGATTGTCAGAATTTAGGAAGCACACTCCTCCGCAGTTCAACGGAGTTTACGACCATGACGTTGCTGCTAATTGGTTATGGGACTTGAATCGAATCTTCGAAGTGATGAAGTGCACTGATGAGGCTAAGGTGGGCTTTGCAGTCTATATGTTAAGGGGAGAGGCCGAAGACTGGTGGAAAACTGCTAAGGTTCGGGCTGCAGAGGTGGAGGCTCCTATGACTTGGGAGGTGTTTTAGAATTTGTTTTTGGGGAAATATTTTCCAGCTACCATCAAGAGGCAAAAGGAGACCGAATTTCTGCAACTCAGGCAAGGAGACATGTCAGTGGGTTAGTATGTGGCAAAGTTTGAGGAGCTAGCCGAGTATTCTCGTTATCTTCAAGCTGTGACTGATGAGGAGTGGAGGTGTGCTCAATTTGAGGGAGGACTAAGACCTGAACTGTTGGACCGGATTGGAATATTAGAAATTAGAGACTTTTCGTTGTTAGTGAGCAAGTGCTACATTGCTGAGAATAATTTCAAGGGAACTACTTCGTCATCTACACCAATGGAGAATAAGGGAAAGAGGAAGTTTGAGGTGCCCCTTCCAGGCAAAGGCTCCAAGCCTAAGTGGCAAGGCAAAACAAGTCATGCCCACTCAGCAAGCTCAACGCCAAGGAGGACTTAAGTGCAACAAGTGTGGAAAGGAGCATGCTGGGGAGTGTATGATGGGGAAGAACTTGTGCTACTTTTGTAAGCAACTGGGTCACATAAAGAGAGATTTTCCGAAAATGAAGAATTTCCAGAAACCTCAATCAACTGGAAGAGTTTTTACCCTCAGTGGGCAAGTAGCAGCTTCTGCAGACAATCTGTTGAGAGGTATATGCACCCTAGGAGAGAAGACCTTAATTGTATTGTTTGATTCTGGGGCAACCCATTCTTTCATTTCTTTTGAATGTGTTAAACAGTTAAAATTTCCTGTTGATTCTTTACCTTATATTCTTGATGTAATTACTCCAGCTAAAGAGTCTATTTCCATTTCTCTTGTGTGTTCTAAATGTTCTAATTGTTATTCAGGGTAGGGTTTCTGTAATTGATTTGATTTGTCTACCATTGAAGGGTATGGATATTATTTTGGGGATGAATTGGTTATCTTCCAATCAGGTTACATTAGACTGTTTCAATAAAAAGGTTATATTTCCCTTTTTTCTTCCTCCTCCGAGGGAGAGACCCCTTATGCTTTCTTCTAGTGTCACCCAGGTTAACCAATGTCTCTGTGATGGGAGTGAATGTTTTATTTTGCTACTTTCCTCAACTTTAGAATCTAAGGTAGATTTAAGCAGTGTAGCTACGGTTAGGGAGTTCCAAGACGTTTTTCCTAGTGAAGTTTTAACCTTACCACCAGACCGAGAGTTAGAGCTTACCATACACTTAGTACCAGGTGCGGGACCCCATTTCTAAAGCTCCATATAGAATGTCTCCACTAGAACAAAATGAACTAAAAACCCAACTAGAAGATCTTATAGCTAAAGGGTTCATTAGCCTAGTGTGTCACCCTGGGGAGCTCCAGTGTTGTTAGTGAAGAAGAAAAATGGGAGTATGAGGTTGTGTGTAGATTATAGACAATTGAACAAAGTCACCATTAAGAACAAGTACCTGCTTCCTAGGATAGATGACCTTCTAGACCAACTTAGGGGTGCCTCGGTGTTTTCTAAGATAGATCTTAGGTCGGGTTACCACCAGATTAAGATTAGAAAGGAAGATATCCCTAAGATAGCTTTTAGGACTAGATATGGGCACTATGAGTATCTAGTGATGCCATTTGGTGTTACTAATGCTCCTGCAGTATTCATGGACTACATGAATCGAATTTTCTGGCCCATTTAGGATCACTTTGTAGTGGTATTCATTGATGACATCTTGATTTATTCTCGTAGTCTAGGAGAACATGAAAATCACCTTAGGATTGTTTTAGAGATCATGAGAGAGAAGAGACTGTTTTCTAATCCTGAGAAGTGTGAGTTTTGGATGGACCGGGTCCATTTCCTAGGGCATGTTATCACTAGAGAAGGTATCAATTGATCCTAGTAAGGTAGAAGCCGTTCTTAAGTGGGAAAGACCTAAGACCGTCACGAAAATTAGGAGTTTCCTAGGATTGGCCGGCTACTATCGGAGATTCATTAATGGATTCTCCCGTTTAGCTTTGCCTCTCACAAGATTGACTCGAAAGGGTCAAGCTTTTGTGTGGGAAAAAAAAGTGTGAACAGAGTTTTCTAGAACTCAAAGATAGATTAACTACCGCGCCGGTACTGGCGTTGCCGGATTTGTCCAAGACCTTTGAAGTGTATAGTGATGTGTCGGGTAAGGGCTTAGGATGTGTTTTGATGCAGGAAAGAAGAGTAGTGGCTTATGCCTCTAGGCAGTTGAGGCCTCATGAGGAAAATTATCCTACCCATGATTTAGAATTAGTAGATGTGGTTTTTGCCCTCAAAATTTGGAGGCATTACCTATTTGGTGTAAGGTTTGAGGTCTTTAGTGATCACAAAAGTTTGAAATATCTCTTTGATAAAAAAGAACTCAACATGAGGCAAAGGAGGTCGATGGGAATTTCTTAAAGATTATGACTTTGAGTTGAAGTACCACCCGGGCAAGGCCAATGTAGTGGCTGATGCTCTCAGCAGGAAATCTCTTCATGTACCATCCATGATGGTACATGAAATGAATCTTCTGGATGATTTTAGGAACCTGAGTCTTAGTGTTGATGTTCGTGAAGGCAGTATTAGGTTATGCAAGTTAGAAATTACTAGTGAGCTTCAAGCTCTTATCAAGGAAGCTCAGGGTTCAGACCCAGAACTTCAGGGTAGAATTGGACAAGCAAGATTTTCTATATCAGATGACGGGACAATTCTCTTCCAAGGAAGAGTTTTTGTCCCTAAGGGGGGTAGTGTGAGGCAAATAGTTTTAGAGGAGGCCCACAGGGGCAAGTTTTTTTATACATCCTGGCTCTACTAAGATGTATCAGGATTTAAAGAAGATGTTTTGGTGGAAAGGGATGAAGAGGAAGATAGTTGTATATTTTTCTAAGTGTCTAACCTGTCAACAAGTCAAAATAGAGCACCAGAGGCCATCAGGGACCCTTATGCCATTATAAATTCCTGAGTAGAAGTGGGAGAGTATAGCTATGGACTTTGTGGCAGGGGTTGCCACGAGTCCAGGCTGGCTTTGATGCCATCTGGGTCATATGGACCGGTTAACTAAATCGACCCATTTTCTTCCAGTTAAGAATACCTATCCTCTGAAGAAGTTAGCTGACTTGTATGTCAAGGAGATTGTTAAGCTCCATGGCATTCCCTCTAGCATCATATCTGATCGGGACCCTAGGTTCACCTCTAGGTTCTGGAATGCTCTTCATCAGTCATTCGGGACTAAACTTAGGTTTAGCACCACTTACCATCCTCAGACTGATGGTCAGTCTGAGAGGACCATCCAAACCTTAGAGGATATGCTAAGAGCTTGTGTGTTAGAGGAGTCAGGAAATTGGGATAGGTACCTACCTCTCATAGAGTTTGCCTACAACAACAGTTTCCATAGCAGTATAGGTATGGCGCCTTATGAGGCTCTATATGGTAGGAAGTGCAGATCTCTTGTGTGTTGGCATGAGATTGGAGAGAAAAGCCCTGTTAGGTCCAGAGTTGGTGCAGGAAACTACTGAAAAGATTAAAACCATTAGGAAAAATCTTGTAACTGCTCAAGCCGGCAGAAAAGCTATGCAGATAACAGAAGAAAAGATTTAGAGTTTGAGGAAGGGAAATCATGTTTTTCTAAAAGTAACTCCTGTCACTGGTCTTGGAAAAACTATGAAAATCAAGAAGTTGAGTCCTAGATATATTGGTCCATTTCAGATCCTGCAGAGGGTTGGCTCTCTTGCTTATAGGATTTCTCTTCCACCTCATATGTCCAGAATCCATAATGTTTTTCATGTGTCTAAGCTAAGAAAGTATATTTTTGATCCTTCTCATATTCTAAACTCAGAATCAATACCATTGAGGGAAAATCTCAGAATTCCTTCTAAGCCTGCACAGATTGTAAGTAGAAGTGCCAAAACCCTAAGGAATAAAACAATTCCATTGGTTAAGGTCATATGGGAAGGCCTGTGATCTGATGAAGCAACTTGGGAAAAAGAAGATATGCAGAGTCAATATCCTCACTTGTTCCTTTTAGGTATTATATTCTACATTTGGTATCTTTAATCAATTTTGGGGACAAAATTGCGTTAAGGGGGGTAGAATGTAACATCCCACTTGTAGGCTATATTAAATTAGTAAGTTAAGGGGGTGACCTATATTTGTTAAATTTAGAAACTGATAGTGATAAGTAAAATGTAGGTCAATTTCTATTTCAAACAAGTAGATGTTTTTAACTTAAGTGAAATTGAAGTAATTTTGAGTTCTGGTAATCGATTACAAAGAGTCGGTAATCGATTACCTGAGAGCTAGTTTTTAGGTAATCGATTACTCACAGGGTGTAATCGATTACCTGAGAGCTGAGTTTTTGGTAATCGATTACAGGGTGTCTGTAATCGATTACCCGAGAGCTGTGTTTTGTGTAATCGAGTACTCACAGGGTGGTAATCGATTACCTGAGGACTGAGTTTTTGGTAATCGATTACCAGATTCCCAGAAACGCTTTCCAGTGTAAATTCTACCTTTGGTAATCGATTACAACACTACTGTAATCGATTACCAGTGGTCCATATAAAAGCTGGACATGCAGAAAATCAAAAACACACATTTTCTTTCACCCTTGTTCAAGCCCTAGAGAGAGAAAGTGAGAATCCTAGAGAGAGGAACTTAATTTTGGAGCCTTGGAAGGAGATTGAAGCTAGAATCAACAATTGGATTACTTCAAGCTCTCAATTCCTCCCTTTATTTAATAGATTGGTGAGTATAACTCACTTTTAGAGTAGAAAACTAATTGGTTTCAATGCATGTTCCCACCCTTTTCTCCCTCCCCTTTCTTGATGCTGGATATTTGATGTTGATTTGGTAATTTCTTGTTGTTTGGATTGGATTATTGATAGACTGAGCATATGAGTATAGAATCGAGCGTCGAAATCTTTAGTTTCGAAGTTTTCGAAACTAATGAACTATCGATACTATCGAAACTATCGATTTCCCTCGATTGTAACTCATATGGAAATCCGAATTGGTTATAGTTCTTTGTTAAGTGTTAACTCATGGATTGAAATGTTAGATTAGAGTTCAAATTGAAAAATTGAGACTTACGTTCGTAGGATCAAAACTTTCTAAATAGTCGAGAATGGCGATATTCATTTGTAATTTGCTATGTATAGAGTAATTCATTGACAACCTATCATGATTATGTATAATTAAGTGAATTCAAGCCGGCTTTGTGCCGTGAGTAAAAAATAAAAGATAAATGGTATTGAAAATATGGTTTCGGCCCAGTTTGGGTGGGATTTGTCCCCGGGAAAGCCGGTTCCCGTAGTCTGAGCTCAGGTCTAACTCTAGAAAGTGATAAGAACATGTCTGCTGGGCACAACAGTGAGTGCATCATGTTGTATAATGCATATGTGATGAATGTATTGAGTTCTTATAGAATATGAATTGGCATAACTATCTATTCCTTGCATTTATGCATTAAGTTATATTCACTGAGATTTTATCTCATCACGTGTTATGTGGATTTTGTTTAGCTGAGCAGGTACTCCGTCGTCGGATTCCCAATCCGGGAAGTGAAGGGCTTGGGGAAATAGATATTTGTTCCTTTTGTTTGTTCTGAATGAATCAATATGTGAAATTTGTATATGTATATGTGAATTACTAGGATCGATGTGTGTGTTAGTAAGTTTATTTTGCAACTCTTGTGGGACATTAGGAGTTTCCTGATGTAAATGTTGTATATAGTTTGGACTCTTATGTTATTGTTAGTATGTTCATTGAATTGGTTGGATTTCTTACAATTTCTTGAATGAGTTGATACTTAAATCGTTACGCTTCTGAATTCTAAGTTAAGAACTTGGTTTCCAACAAACTAGATTCTTAACTAGAAATTTAAGGGTGATACATTTTGGTATCAGAGCAGTTCATCCATTTGGGACTGTGAAATTAGGATATTTGTGGTTTGTAATGATTCCATATGTATTATTTTGTGAATTGAGAGACTGATCACCCTCGAAATTGCTTGATGATATGTAGGGGAATTTATGGCAGGCGGCAGGAGAGGTCGTCCAAGGTCAAGTCAACTTCCATCATCATCATCATCATCTTCACAGGATCTACCCCGGATCCTGTGGCGGTAGCTCTTCAAGCTTTGACTCAAATGATGGGAGAACAATGAATGCTAATCGAGTTCAAGCGGAAATGGCAAAGGGAGCAAGCTGCTACCAATGCAGGACAGTGCTTCAAGAAATGACTAGAAGGTTCACAGAGCCACCACAAACCCCTGTTGTAGATTCTTTGCTGTGGGATTGTCAGAATTAGGAAGCACACTCCTCCGCAGTTCAACGAAGTTTACGACCCTGATGTTGCTGCTAATTGGTTACGGGACTTGAATCGAATCTTCGAAGTGATAAAGTGCACTGATGAGGCTAAGGCGGGCTTTGTTGTCTATATGTTAAGGGGAGAGGCCGAAGACTGGTGGAAAACTGCTAAGGTTCGGGCTGCAGAGGTGGAGGCTCCTATGAATTGGGAGGTGTTTCAGAATTTTTTTTTGGGGAAATATTTTCCAGCTACCATCAAGAGGCAAAAGGAGACCGAATTTCTGCAACTCAGCCAAGGAGACATGTCAGTGGGTCAGTATGTGGCAAAGTTTGAGGAGCTAGCCAAGTATTCTCGTTACCTTCAGCACAATCTACTGAGCATAAGTCAATTGTGTGATAGTGGATATGTGGTTTCCTTTACTAAAGAAGGATGTATAGTCAAAGACTCTAGCGATCAAATTCTTTTAACTGCTAAGAGACACAACAATGTGTACAAAATTGATCTAAAGGATTTGGCAAGTCAAGACTTGGGCATGCTAGCTTGAGATTGATCTCAAAGTTAGCAAAAACAACCTTGTTAAAGGACTGCCCAACCTTTCTTACAAATCTGACATTTTATGTGAAAGCTGTCTGAAAGGAAAACAAACAAGACACTCTTTTCAGAGTAAGGATGTTGTGTCCACTAGCAGACCTTTAGAATTGTTACATATTGACTTGTTTGGTCCTATTAGAACAAAAAGCATTAGTGGTAAGAAATATGGTTTGGTCATTGTTGATGACTATTCTAGATTCACATGGGTTTTATTCCTAAGAAGCAAGGATGAGACTTTCAGATATTTCACAATATTCTGCAAGAAGGTACAAAATGAAAAAGGATTCTGTATATCTGTTATCAGAAGTGATCATGGTGGAGAGTTTGAGAATGCAAACTTTCAACTGTTCTATGATGAGAATGGGATCTCACATAATTTCTCTATGGCAAGAACACCTCAGCAAAATGGGGTTGTTGAGAGAAAGAACAGAAGCTTGCAAGAAATGGGAAGAACCATGCTCAACTCATGCAATCTACCAAGATCTTTTTGGGCAGAAGCTATTAACACAGCTTGCTACCTTCAAAACAGAATATTGGTAAGGCCAATTCTGAAAAGGACTCCTTATGAATTGTGGAAGGGAAGAAAACCCAACATATCATATTTCCACACCTTTGGCTGTGAGTGTTTTATACTCAACACCAAGGATGATCTTGGAAAATTTGATGCAAAATCTGATAATGGAATTTTCATAGAATATTCTGAAACATCTAAAGCCTATAGAGTATATAACTCTAGAACTTTAACTGTAGAGGAATCAATCCATGTTAAATTTAATGACAAGAAAGAGACGGATAGGGAATTATCAGATCTAGAAGATGAATTTGCAGGAATGGAGCTGAATAATCATGACATCATCAATGTTGAGTCTCAGACTGATTTGATATCACCTCAGAAACCTGACTGGAGATACAAATCACATCATCCAAAAGAGCAAATCATTAGCAACACTTCAGAAGGAGTTAAGATAAGATCAAAATTCAAGAATCTGAATTCTCTTGCTCTCCTGTCTGAAATTGAGCCAAAGAACATTGATGAAGCTCTACATGATGAAGGGTGGATTCTATCCATGAAAGAGGAGCTAAACCAATTTGCTAGGAGTGATGTCTGGACAGTTGTTCCTAAACCCCATGGGAAAACAATTATTGGAACCAAATGGGTGTTCAGAAACAAGTTGTCTGAAGAAGGAAAAGTGGTCAGAAACAAAGCAAGATTGGGCTCAAGGGTACAATCAACAAGAAGGTATTGACTTCACTGAAACCTTTGCCCCTGTTGCTAGATTAGAAGAAATTAGGATTCTTCTCTCTTATGTTGTAAATAATGGCATCAAACTATATCAAATGGATGTCAAAAGTGCCTTCCTCAATGGTTTCATTGAAGAAGAAGTTTTTGTTATATAACCCCTGGTTTTGAAGACACTGCTTTTCCTGATCATGTTTTCAAATTGAAAAAGGCTCTTTATGGTTGAAACAAGCTCCAAGAGCATGGTATGACAGACTGGCAGTTTTCTTATCAAAAATGGTTTTGAAAGAGGAAAAGTAGATACCACCTTTTCAGAAAATAGTCTAACAAAGATTTTATACTTGTCAGATATATGTTGATGACATTATATTTGGTTCAACTGATTCTTCTCTGTGCAAGGATTTTCTGAGTTGATGCAATCAGAATTTGAAATGAGTTTAATGGGAGAACTAAAATTTTTCTTGGGACTTCAAATTAAGCAGATTCTGATTGTATATGGATCCATCAAGAAAAATATACAAAGAAATGCTTAAGAAGTTCAACATGAGTGATTGCAAACCCATGTCAACTCCTATGCATCCCTCTGCATCTTTGAGCAAAGATGACAAAGAAGAACCATGAATCAAACTTTGTACAGAGGAATGATTGGCTCTTTGTTGTATCTAACATAATGTTCAGTGTTTGTCTCTGTGCTAGATTTCAATCAGATCAAGAATTACTCATTACAAAGCTGTTAAAAGAATTTTTAGATATCTGAAAGATACTACTAATCTTGGTCTATGCTATAAGAGGAGCAAAGATTGCAGGTTAATAGGGATTGTGATGCTGACTTTGATGGAGATAGAATAGAAAGAAAGAGCACCAGTGGAGGATGTCATTTCTTTGGAAATAACATGATCAGCTGGTCAAGCAAAAGGCAAAGCACCATTGCTTTATCAACAGCAGAAGCAGAGTATATATCAGCAGCCAGTTGTTGTTCACAACTATGGGTTAAGTATCAGCTTGAGGATTTTAATATTCCTATCTATGCTATACCTGTTCTTTGTGATAATACCAGTGCAATTAATTTATCCAAAAATCCCATTCAACATTCTAGGCAAAGCATAAAATCAAACATCATTTCATTAGAGACTATGTTCAGAAAGGTGTTTTGATATTCAGTTCATTGACACAGAGCATCAATGGGCAGATATATTCACAAAACCCCTGGCTGAAGATAGATTTAAGTTCATACGCAACAACTTAAATATACATGCATTCTCTAAAATTAATTGTGTCTGATATTATTATGTGTCTGAAATTTTAGATTATCTGAAGTTTATTTGTGTGTCTGAAATTTTCACCTATCTGAAGTAACTGGCTGACGTGGCTATCTGAGACGGTTGAATTCCTTCTTTTAAAGTTTTTGTCTCTTCCACTTCGCACGTTACCCGAAGTCTGCGCAGCCGGTACAGGGCATCATTGCATCATGGGTCTATAAATGCAGGAGTAAGTGTGTCGAGGAAGCCTTACACTCTCTTTCCTCAATATTCGTTTGATCTTCTTCACTACTCAAGCAACCTTTTTCTCTCAAAGTTTCCCTGCAACTCAACAATGGCACCCAAGAAGACCGCTGGTTCTGGTGGAAATGTGGTTAGATCAAAGGGAGTGAATATTGACGAGCTTCGCAACATTGGCATGGATTTGGTTGAGGAATTTGATGCAGCTGGGTGGACTTCTTTCTTCGACCACATTAACTGTCAATGGCATGAACAAAGTGTGGTGGATTTCTGGTCTTCTGCTCGAGGAATACCTAATTCTAAGGGAGTGTATGTAAGCATCAAAGCCTCTGTTCTAGGGGTTTCAGTTTTTGTTGATCAAGGCATTCTCTCCACAATCACTGATGTTAAGGCTGAAGGTGCAACCTTCATTCCTGGGTGGGAGATGAAGAATGGTGGCACAAGTTGTTTACAAAGATGCTGTATGGAACAGAAGAACCCAAAGCCTGGATTCCAAGTTCTTGCTAGAGAAGGTCAGAGTTCTTCATGCTATCTTAGGGTGTGCAATAATCCCTAAGAGTGGAAGCAGAAACCATGTCTCAGAATTGGAAAGGTTCTGTCTGATTACCTGCTTCAAAGAAGAAAGTCAATCTCCCAAGCATTATCATGTTCCATATGCAGAAGAAGATTAGACTCTGCTGGAAATCTTCCCCACAACACTCTAATCATGAAGGTACTTATGCATTTTAAGGTACCTGTTGAAAGATTATGTGACCATAAATCTCCTGTGTTCTTTGGTGAGTCAAACTTGAAGAGCATGGGAATCAAGCTCACTCCACGACCTCCATCTCCTACTCTGAAGGAGAGTGTTCTTATGGAGAAGGCCTCAAGAAGAGGAACCACCTTTGAGATTTGAGAAAGAGCTTCAGGGGGATATCAGAAAAGATGAGTTCAAGCCCTCCAACCATCCCCTCATCTGAAAAGGAAGAAGCTCCCTGTCAGGAGTTCAGCAAAGGTGTCTCTAAAGCTATGGACTTGCACATCAGACATCTGAACCTGTTCAGAAGGCTTTGCAAAAGCCATCTGAAATTGTGGGTCAGGGTTCTGAAGGTGTAAGAACTCTTACTCCTAAGCCTACTTCTGAAACAGAAGGAAAGGCTCATGAGGAAGAGGTAGCTGAGATTGCTGATCCTGAAGCTTTGGCAGCAGCACCTTGGCTGCATGTCCTTCTGATCCTGAGCTTATTCAAGTAGCAGCCCTGCTACAGCTTTGGAGAATGAAGAAATGGAGAAGAAGGCTGAGCAAGAAAAGACTGATTATGCTCTTGCAGTAGCCTCTCAGCTAGCTCTTGCTGAAGATGAAAGGCTAGCTTCCATTGCTCAAGAGACCAAGAAGAGAAAAAGATCAGTACACAGAAAAGAAGGAGAACAAAAACAAAGTTATTTCAGCCAGCTCCTGAACCTCTGTTAGGATTACAAGGAGCATTGCAAGTCAACTAGAGGAAATGGATGAGGCTGGCAAGTATCAAAACTTTGTCAAAGCAAACCTGTATTTCAAGAGAAGAAGAGAAGAGAAGCAAGCTGAAAAGGAAAAGGAGAGGGAACCTGAGAAAGCTAAACCTCCTCAGAAAAGGCTCAGGGTAAGGTTTGATAATGTGACCCCATCACCACCTTCATCACCTGAGAAGAAAATAGTAGAGGAGAAAGAAGAAGAACACTTCCATCACCTCCCTCATCATCACCTTCATCATCTTCAGAATCCACTCAGTCTGAAGACCCACAGATGAACATCAGCAAGGTGACAGCTCTGAAGTATGGAAAGGAAGCATGCCTGAGCATATAAGGCTAGGACCCAAAAGTAGGGACTTCTTCACAGAGCCTACATTTGATCCTTATGCTTTCCTTTCACTCAGCACCAATATGATGAAGCTGCTGAAGTACCCCACAAAAAGTATGAGGAACCTTTCAGTGAGAGGGTCAGAGTCCCCAAGTTCCCCAACTTATTTGAAGAGCTGCAGTTTTTCAGAAATGAACCCTCCATCTCTCTTCACCATGGCCTTATCAAGCACACTGCTGGTGAAGAAAGGGCAAAGTATCAAGGCAGTTCAGATCAGTTTACTCAGGCAGATTGAAAAGATCAGAAAGGGTGCAGTTCCACCTGCTCATAAGTGGGCTCCACTTAACCCCTTCTCTGGTGACTCCCTCAGGTTGTCTAATGATGAATGGTGTTTTGTCATGCAACTGTCTACTGAAGCTGAACTTTTTGAGAGGGACTACATGAAGTCAGTAGGCATGAGAGGCTATAGGCCACCTAGAACAATCTCCATCAGGCCAACCACAGAGATTCTGGTGCAACCTGACAGGATTGTTCCTAGGTACCCCTGGAAGAAGGCCCTGCTGACAAGTTCAAGGAACCTAAAGCTTATCCAGTTCCCCAGAAACCTTTAACTCCAACAGAATGGAAGGAGCTACCTGCTCGGATCAAAGACAAGGTGGAGGTTTAGATCACAGCTACAGGATAGGGTATGGTTATCCCACTGGAAGATCAGAGAGGATGCTGGATCCTCTTCTGGATCTGCAGGACCAGATGATGACTCCATCATAGATTATGGTGTCTCCACCAATGTGCAGTATCAGTATCAGTATATCAGAGGCAGATTCCCCATGTTGAACCCTTTAATGAGACTGGAAGCTAATCTGCCCTATCAGAACTTTCTTTTTCCTGTGAGTCATCCCGAAGATTATGGGTTGCATCCAGGATTCGATGCTCAGATTCGTTTGCAGGCACATTCAGATCATTCTATATGAAGTGGAACTGAATCTTGAGGAAGAGAACAGGAAGCTGAGGCATCAAGTGAAGAGCTTGGAGAAAAGAAATGCTACTCTTGTAGCTAAGCAAGATCAAATCCTTCAAGAGCAAAGCACATCAGAACTGGGCAAGAAGAATTGAAGACTTTGTCATTTCTCAGATTGACAAGGCAAAGGAAGAATTCTCTCCTTTATGAAAGAGGCCTTGCTGAAGAAATATGGATAGTCTATGATGTTTAGCTATGTTTGGTGTTAACTTCATTTTGAGTGCTTAATTTCTGTTATGTGAACTCTTTTGCCTGATAAATATTCTGTTTGTTCTCATGAATGCTGGTATCTCAATGTTTTTACTGTGATTATTTTGAATTTATGCTCTGAAATTCCCTTTTGATTGATGACAAAAGGGGGAGTATTAAAACTAACAAAATCTGAAGTATTACAGGTCTCAGGGGGAGTATTTGATAAGAGTAATTGATCAGAATCTGTTTGACCTGAGAGATCTTTATCTGAGGGGGAGTTATTTTTAAGTTTATTTTATTTTAAAACTCCTTTCAGATTTCTTTATTTTAACCAAATTTGTCATCATTAAAAAGGGGGAGAATGTTGAGTCTCAAAAATATCATAAGGTAAATTATGATGTTTTAGATAGCTCACTTCTCAAGTTTTAATGCTTAACAAATTTGGGTTAAAATACTTATCATAGATACATAAATGTTTAATGACTTATCTATGATTTCAGCAAGCCATTCTGAACTTATAAAGAGTGTCTGAAGTGCTGTCAACCTGTCTAAAGTGGAAAAGCCTTCTGAAGGTTCAACCTGTCTGAAGTGTTGAAGCCGTCTGAAGTGCGCAACCGTCTGAACTGTTGAAGCCGTCTGAAGTCTCATTAATGACGTGGCACTCTTTGCTGAAGTATGTGAAGACATCTTTGAAATTTTGCTGAGTCAAGCGTTTTCTGCTGCACGTACCTTTTCAAACATATTTATGGCAAGGAACACAGAGACCTTTCCTGGTATATTTGAATTTCATACACCACTGAGGAAATCCCTGCAACGCAGCCTTTGCAGCAACAACAGTGGCAGCTTTATGGCAGCAGAAACCTTGTACTGTGTCAGAAAAATCAGAACTCTCAGAAGCATGTCTCACAACGGATTAAATAGCATTTAATGGTTATAAATAGCCCTTCATGAAGACCATCAAGACTGACTGCATATACAAGAAAGTCTAAAAGAAATCACGCTACAAGTTTTTCTCTGTAAAAACACTCTGATTTCATATTCATTGTACATCATTTGTATATCCTGAGCATACCTCAGTTTTTATTGTACATCGTCTCGTTTAAGCTTCAAACTTGTGTAGTTTAAAAGCTTAGACATATCTCTTTGTAAAAATTTTCTTTGAGCCTGGAGAGGCTTGTCTGTAAAAGAATACTTGGTTGTAGAGCCTGGAGAGGCTTGTCTATAAAAGAATACTTGGTTGTAGAGCCTGGAGAGGCTTGTCTGTAAAAGAATACTTGGTTGTAGAGCCTGAAGAGGCTTGTCTGTAAAAGAATACTTGGTTGTAGAGCCTGAAGAGGCTTGTCTGTAAAAGAATACTTGGTTGTAGAGCCTGAAGAGGCTTGACTGTAAAAGAATACTTGTAATCTTGGTGAAGATTAAGAGAAAATCCAAGTGCTAGTTTGCATTGGGACTGGACGTAGCTCACAGTGGTAGTGAGTGAACTAGGATAAATTCCTTGGCTAAGTTTTCCATCCCTTATCTCTTGTCAATTTATTTATACTAACCAAAGGGTGTTGAAAACTGTTCTGATAATTTTAAAAAGCAAGAAACCTTTTTAAAGATCTTTTCAGAAGCCTTCTTAAGAAACTTCAGACAACCTCTTAAACCTGTCTGAAACTGTTGTAAACTTAACCGTTTGCGAAAAGCTTCCATAAATTATTAAGAAACACTATTCAACCCCCCTTCTAGTGTTTCCCTGTGTTTCTACAAACTTAGGTTTAGTACAACTTACCATCCTCAGACTGACGGCCAGTCTGAGAGGACCATCCAAACCTTAGAGGATATGTTGAGAGCTTGTGTGCTAGAGGAGTCGGGTAGTTGGGATAGGTACCTCCCTCTTATATAGTTTGCTTACAACAATAGTTTCCACAGCAGCATAGGCATGGAACCCTATGAGACTCTGTATGGTAGGAAGTGTAGATCCACCTTATGTTGGTATGAGGTGGGTGAGAGAACCTTGTTGGGTCCGGAGTTGGTTCAGGAGACCACTGATAAGATTAGAATCATTAGGGAGAAGCTTGTAACGGCCCAAAGCCGGCAAAAGAGATACGCTGACAAGAGAAGAAAGGATTTAGAGTTTGAGGTAGGGGACCATATATTTTTAAAGGTAACTCCTGTCATAGGTATTGGACGGGCCATCAAGACCAAAAAGCTCAATCCCAGATTCATTGGCCCATTCCAGATCCTACAGAGGGTTGGCCCTTTGGCTTACAGGATAGCCTTACCACCTCAGTTATCCTGAATCCATGATGTGTTTCACGTGTCTCAATTGAGAAAATATGTTTATGACCCTTCACACATCATTAGCTCTGAATCAGTATAATTAAGGGAGGACCACACAGTCCCCACAAACCTGCACGGATCGTCGACCGAAGTGTCAAGACACTGAGGAATAAAGCAATACTCTAGTGAAGGTGTTTTGGGAGGGTCAGACGCCCGAGGAGGCGACTTGGGGACAAAATTATTTAAGGGGGGCAGGATTGTAACATCCCTCTCTTCTGATTTATATGTTAGCCACTGAGGCTCTTTTGGTTGTGTATTGATATTGTATGGTCGAATTATTGTATTGGATTGGTTTTTGCTGAGTTTCAGGTTGTTTTAGAAATTGGGGAATTGTCCAGTTTTAGGGGAGACTGCCAAATTTTCGGCAGAATTAGTGAGTCAGTAGAGCCTTTTTAGTAGCCTAAGTTTTGGAGAGTAAGGGTCCTTTAAGGGGAAGAGGAGAAAATAAGAAAAATGGTGAGAACATGGGAGTGCGCTCAAGCATGCCTGGGGCGCTCCAGCGCACCAAAGTCAGAGGCTTTGTGAAATAATATTAATGATATATTAATGATTTGATAAATAAATATCAAAAGGGGATATAAGATTTGATTTTCGTAAATATAATAATTGTTACTAAAATAACATGATAATAATAAAATTTATAGGAGATAATCATATCATTAAAATCACAATTAAACCTGATTGTTATAAATATAATAATAACCGTCTTAATATAACAATATCACGGATTAATAATGATAATATCAAAATTATTATTATTATAATTATTATTATTACTATTACTACTATTATTATTATTATTACTTATTATTATTATTAATAAAGGGAGGGAATCAACTATGTTACCTAGTCTAGTTAATTAATGAAAGTGAAATGACAGGAAGAATGGGAATTGATCAAATTGTTGTCCTGGGCGTTTCTCGGTTTTTCCTTTTCTTCATCTAGTCAAAATCCCTAGCTCTCTTTCTCTCCCACGAACTGCCCTCTCTCTCTCCCTCCGTTCATCTCGCCCTATCTCTCACGGAATGTCGTTTACACATTGTGCTTCAAATTGATTACTTCAAATACGAAGCAACAGGGAGTAGATCGTCCCAAACCCCTCGGCCTTATTCTTTTGTATTTAGATAGTGATAGGCCAATCAATAATCAGAGGAGGAATTCTATTATCAAGAAGAATAGAAAGCTTTACCTAGAACCGGGGAAGTGAAGCACTTGGTTGAGTGAGTCTCCCAGGTGCTAAACCTCATCAAGGGTCACACTCTAAGTGAGTATAACTCACACACCTCACTATCACCTGGTATTTTCCTTTCTATGATCCCTTTTCCTCTAATCCCCTTCACTTTGACTTGTGGTTGTTGGTTTATTGTTGAATTGATTGTTGTACATGATTATTGTGGATTAAGAGCTTGTATGAGAAACCCTAGGGTAGTGAATTTTGGGAATTTGGGGGGTTTTGCAAGAATAATTGTGAAGGGGGGTTTGTGTAATTTATTTGGATGTTCTATGTTGATTTTAAAGCTATTGGATATGTATGAATTATTGTTGATTGAAAATGTTGAAGAAGACGATTTTTGGCTTTAGCCTCACACTCACTTTTCTTTTAAGCTTTGACTCTGGCCCAATTAATTTACCAGAATGAAGAAAATATAACTCTATTGTTGTTTTAAGACTTGGGTGATTAGTGCCCAGTGGTGGTGATTAGTGCCCAACAAAGACGTTCCTTGTAGTCTGAGCTCAGGTCTAGCCACACAGTATTTAAAGTGATAAGAACCCGCCAGCTGGGTTATGCCGGTCCCATGTATTCATGCATATGTTCGAGTTACTTGAGTATGTTACTAAGTAGTGGATTTGAAATGTTTGTGCATCGTTTTCCTGTTATCCCCACACCATTTGCTGCATAGTTATATTCACTGAGACATTGTCTCACCACACGTTTGTGGACTTCCTTTTAGATATACAGGTACCTCCCTACTTGGGAAAGTGATCCAGAATATTACTTGCAGACTCCTGGTTTAGATGTATTTTGTGATGAGAGTTGTAACTGTGTAATTGGTTACTATTAGCTTTACTTTGAGATTGTATTTTATGGGGATATGATTGAACATGTGATTTCCTTATAGTGTCAGGACACATGTATGAGGTTATCCTCAGATAGTTACTCTACTTGACTTTCATGTTCCACTTTTATGACCAGGGATGTACTTACATTTTAGAGTTCATAACATGTATTATTTAAGTGTTCTCTAGTAACATGAATAGTACTTATTATCTCACCAATATCTAAATGGCGCGAATTAATTTCAGAAATTCGGGATGGGTTTCCAACGGGCTAAATCCTTGAATTAGGAATTAGGACATTACAGCTTTCATATTTCTCATTTATTATAATAGATATAGGTTTCATAATAGTTTATGTTTTGTTTAATAGAGTATATTTTATATTTCTTTAATTTAAACCACTTTGCTTAGAAGTTCAAAATCAGAACTCATTTGGAGACCCAAAAATGAAGGGTTCTTCGCTTTTTCTAACTTTTTTCATGGTTTTTCTCATTGGGTGTTGCAAATTCTTGACCAACAAAAGAGAGTGGAGTAAGAGAATCGGCCAAAAGCCATTATGGAGAGAAGAGGACTCAAAAGAAAAACACTTTGGGTTGATCCTCTGCTACAAATTTCATTTCATTTTCTTTTTTTGGTTTCTTTTCTTAAATTTTTTACGTTGTGTAATACTAGGAAGTTCACGTGACGCAAATGAGAAAGTAAATGTATACCTGACAAGGTGGGTTCCTAAAAAGAGTTGGAATTCGTCTTTTGACTAAATGGGTTCGTGATTCGAGGTGAAACAGATCTGGCTTTTATTGCTTACATAAAACTACTTAATATACATTTTCTTGAAGTATATATGAAGCTTCTACAACTCTACTCAAATTATCCTTAAGTTATCCCAAAGGATCATGATCATCTGTAATTGTGAAATAACTACAAATATTGTTACCCGTTAAAAAAATTAGGTGTATATTGTAAAAGAAAAATAATAATAAAATGAATAAAGGCTAGAATCTTCTGAACAAAGTTGCATCTCGTGCATTTATTTGTCAAACAGTAAAGGATCCTGATCTTATCTTCAAGTACGCATACTTAATCGCTTTAATATTTCTCATTTATTACAATAGATATAGGTTTTTTAGTAGTTTATGTTTTGTTTAAAATAGTTTTTTTTATATTTATTTCATTTAAACCATTTTCCTTAGAAGTTCAACACCGGAACTCATTTGGAGACCCGAAAATGAAAGGTTGTACGCTTTTTCTAGCTTTATTCATGATTTTTCTCATTGGGTGCTGCAAATTCCTGACCAGCAAAAGAGAGTGGAGTAAGAGAATAGACCAGAAGCCATTATTGAGAGTAGAGGACTCAAAAGAAAAACACTTTGAGTTGATCCTCTACTATAAATTTCATTTTTTCTTTTTTTTTGTTACTTTTCTCAAATTTTTTACGTTGTGTAAAATTAGGCAATTCACATGACGCAAATAAGAAAGTAATGTATAACTGACAAGGAGGGTTCCTAAAAAGAGTTGGAATGCGTCTATTGTAACATCCCGCAAATTAGGAACTTTAATAACTTATTAGATTGAAAATAAGAGGGTTATGTATTAGTAATTAAGAGAATATAAGTTGAGGAATTAAGGTAATTTGAGGAGATATGGATTAAACTCAAGTATCAAAACCAAGTTTTAAGCTTTAACTTAAGTGAACTTAGGGAATGAGGGTTCTGGTAATCGATTACAGAGGAGTTGTAATCGATTACCCGAGAGCTAGTTTTTAGGTAATCGATTACTCACAGGTTGTAATCGATTACCTGAGGGCTGAGTTTTTGGTAATCGATTACCAAGGGTTGTAATCGATTACCAGATTCCCAGAAAGGTTTTCTAGTGTGATTTTTACCTCTGGTAATCGATTACAGTATATCTGTAATCGATTACCAGCTGTCCAGTATAAATACTCGGACATGCAAAATCAGATGCATGCGTTATTTTCTCTTCCCTTTTCATAACCTAGAGAGAGAGAAATAGTGAGTTTAGAGAGAGAGAGCTTAATTTTGGAGCTTGGGAAGGAGATTGAAGCTAGAATCATCAATTGAATCACTTCCACTTCTCATTCTCCTCTTGATTTCATGGATTTGGTGAGTATAACTCACACACCCACTTCCCCCTTTGAGTTTGATTTCTCCCCAATGTATGAACCCTACTCTTTAATCCCTCTTCTATATGATAATTGTGGTTAGTTAGTAATGTATGCATGAATTGAGTAGTTAGTTAGCATTTTCATTGAAAAAACCTTAGGGTAGCGAGATTTACGAAAGTAGCGAGATTACGAAATTGACGAAATGTTCAATGCATGAACCCTACCCTTCGATTCCCCTTTCTATTTAGTTAATTTGATTGGATTTATGAAGTTTATACTAGAATTGAGTAATTTATGTTAGGAATTGATTATAAATCCCTTGAATTTCGAAGTTACGAAACTTACGAAAGTTTCGAAACACTCGAATTGCTTGAAATTCTAGTTTTGGGTTATCAATTCATGTTTACCGGTTTCGAACGTGAGTAATATAAGCCGCCTTCGCGCTGTGAGTAAAAAGTTAAGCAAACTAAGTAAAACATGACTTCGGTCCAGTAATGGGTGGGATACGTCCCCGGGAAAGACGTTCCCGTAGTCTGAGCTTAGGTCTAACTCCAGTTTCAGTATAAGATCATGCCTGCTGGGTACAGCAGTGAGTTGCATTATTATTGCACTATAATGATTTGAGTATTAAGTTTATGAATATGTTATGTTAATTATCTTTATTTGATATGAATAGAGTATGATATTTGGCTTCATATTAGTTAGTTAAGTTGATATCCCCCACACTTTATGGCATGTTAGTTATACTCGTTGAGATTATTATCTCACCCCACGTTTCGTGGATTTCTTTAGTTGTGCAGGTACCTTTGGGGATGTTGAGGGCAGTTATGGTGAGGATAGAGTTGAATCTTACTTCGGTTGGAAGATTCATTAACAGGATTATTTCCCTATGTATTTGTAGTTGTTATTGGTTATTCATTTAGGTCTATTGTCGTATCTTGTATAAATTTAATTATTCCTTATTTGGCCACTGAGGCCTAGTTTTTAATGTTATGATAGGTTTAAATATTGAAATGTACTGGTTTTGCTGACTTTCAGGATAAGCTGAATTCTGGTAATAGTCCGGTTTTTAGGGAGACTCTACCGGATTTCCGGTATGAGTTCATTGAATCACACTTCTTCAAGTGTGGATTCTTCCCTAAGTTTAAGTAGATTTACTATTATTATGAAATTGATGTTGTATTAAAATTACTTAAGCTAATCGTTGGAATGTTTAAGCGAATGTGTGACGATATCGAAAATTTAACGTAATGATTTCAAGAACTTCAGGGATAGTGTCTCCAACGGACATTATTTCTGAGTTTAGAAATTAGGGTTACATTTTGGTATCAGAGCAGTTCAATCCATTTGGACTGTGGTTAGGCTAGTTGCCCCTAACTTATTATGATCTTGCAGTACATGTACTCATTATAGGGACTGATCACTTATAGTGTGTGCATTGTACATGGAGATTATGGTTAGTTATGTGAGTAGGTTACCTTGGTCGAGGAGTTAGAATACTTCCTTAACAAGGGTAGAGCCACCCATCTTGTATTAGAAAGAGAGTAACCTAAGTTTATTCCTAAGAACAGTATACTCACCATAGAAGCTTTATAGAATGTGACCCTAGAGCCTAGTGAACATTAGGCACCTCTAAGGAGTTAGTTAAGATAGATTCATTACTTGTGGAGTTAGTTTTGTTTTTGACTTATATGTGGTCTTGATTGTGTAACTTGATAATCGAATGTTTTGTGTGTCTTGTTAATTGATTGTAATGTTGGTTTGTTGAATGATTTCATGGCATATTATATTGAGAGTATGTGTGTGCTTGTTAGGTAGTAGTCCACATAGTTTAAAATTTCTTTAGGCATACACTTGATAAAAATTCACACTAGAGGGGATAATGGGAATATTAGTCCATAATGGGATAACTACCCTACTTAGAATGAACCAGAGCTTGCTTAGGCACACGAGAGGAATATGAACCATTAGGGAGGGTATGAGGAGATTGAACAATTATGTAGGTCCAGATACACCCTAAATTACCCACATAGTGCAAATAATCAGGGCCGTTAAAAACATAAACTAGGAAGGGCTAAGGAATGAGATTTCTTCTGAAATGATATAAGAATAGGTGTATCCTCTTAGACATCTTGTGGTAGTCAGGAGACCTTGCCGTATGGTAGTGAGTTTCAGTTATCTAACACCTTATGCCTTACCATGACTTGCAATCAGCAAGGTCTTTCAACCTTACCAAGTTGGTAGTTTATCACGAGACAATTATGCCTTAACTTTTTCTTTTCCACTCTTAGAGAGTATTTGGTAACCTATAGGGGCAATGTCTTATAACCCTAAAAATCTAGAAATATCAAATAAGAACACTTCATCCATACCTTCAGTTTAACCATATCGGTTTCAACCGCGAGAACTTGGAGAAGTACTCATGGAAAAGAGTAAGGTAAGGGTCCATGGTCAGGGTAGTGAGAACAAACCAGATGTTTCTCTGTAAACCAACTCAGTAGGTATACCATCCATAGTCACACAGTTAGAACCTATTAGTACCAATGGAGAGAACCTTAGTCACAACTCTTTTAAGGGAGAGGGATCTTAGTCAAGGAAGTTAAGAGTTCTAATACAAATTGCATAAGGTAGTGTAGATTTACCTATGAACCTAAATAAGAAAAAAGAAGTTTTTAATTAAGTTATATTTAGGGTTAGCCTTGTAGAAAAGAACTAGGGATCACCTGA
This sequence comes from Sesbania bispinosa, assembly GCA_026901365.1. NCBI lineage: Eukaryota > Viridiplantae > Streptophyta > Magnoliopsida > Fabales > Fabaceae > Sesbania > Sesbania bispinosa. The sequence goes on along the minus strand of QLOH01000048.1, from coordinate 421,789 downwards.
GGGATTTTTAGGTAGATAGTAAGTGAATCAAACACCTTAGTTAGAAATAATAAAGTAGCGGAAATATTATAGACATCCTATAATTGATTAAAGAAGGGGAGAAAGTTATGGTTGAGGTCCTAATGGGAATTAAGTAGAACAAGTAGATTAATAGACAACACTAGAATTAGTCAAGGAATTATCAAGTAACTACAAATGTCTTCCAGCCACCCAATTACCTAACCTTAATTGTGAAGTACTATGAGGGATATACCATAAACCCAAATCATACATGTTTAATGTTGTAATTGTAACCATACTTACCTGGGTCATCACTCACCTGGAAAACGCATAACAACCCTTATGAAGTAGTGTGGAACCTTTATGCCAGTATTCCAAACAGAAATAGGAAATTATATATCACCTTATAATGAAAATAACTCGGGGAGCTTAGGAAGGGGGGAAGCATGAATTAGTTTAGAAATTTGAATGTAAGTTTGACACCTCCAGTGGAGAAATCAAGATTTAGAACCCTGAAGGATATTAGGGAGGGCCTAAAGCCTTAAAGGGCGGTAACCTTATAGAAAGGACATAGGAAGTCATAAAGGGAACTTGGTATGCTAGCACACCTAAATTATATCTAGCCTGAAAATTAGAATTAAGAATGGGTAGTTAGACTCAACCCAGAGGGTCAGGAGCAAATTGAAGGTTTGTGGGATCGCGCATCAGGTTTAGAACGCCAAGACATTTAGAATTCCTTACCCCTAGGATAACCAGGGTGTGGATAAAACTCTAATCCGCCTTCCTTTTCAGTAGAAACTTAGAGCCAAGCTAAGTACGAGCCTAACTGGTAAGTGAGATAGAAATAGGGAAAGATCCCATTAAGGGAAGTTAGGAAAATTAGTGAGTTTACTGCGATCATGATATGACCGTAGGTATTTTAACTACGTTCATGGCGTGAGTGTGTTGTTAGAATTTTCAATGCTTTCTTAGAATAGTGTGTACCGTCTGTCACAGTTTAGTTTGATGTTACTTGTGTGACTGTGTGAACTTAATTCCTCGAACATGACGTGAGTGTTGGACTATTTCACCAACACAAACGTAGTGATTCGAGGGATTGAGTAATATTATGTGCATGACTTATTGTTAGTAATATAGTAGAACTTAAAATATAAATATGTAAATCACTTGGAATTTTTCCAAAACTAGCTAGATCATTAAGAACATAAGACTTGGAACCAGCCGATAGTTGATGGGTTTGGGTATGGAATTAGGATCCTTACTTAGTTGTTGTGTGAAATCTTTTTCTATGATTAGACTTTATCAAGGATGTTGTCTAACCAAACCAATCAAGTATACCAAATAGAGTAGAGAATCTCTCCATGTGTCTTTCATGAAGATACATAAAATGAGTTTGTTAGAGGAGTTCAGGAACCTAAGTTAGGTGTAACAGTTGGAGAGCATAATGTCAGACCTTATAGAATTGAGATCATCAGTGAGCTGAGAGCTCTAATCAAGGAGACTTAGAGTTTGGACTCAAGCCTCCAAGAGAGAGATAACAGTTAGGGTTTTCCGAATCAGAAGATGGGATAATTCTCTTTCAAGGAAGAGTCTGTGTCCCTAAGGGGGGTAGCCTCAGGCAGGCAGGTGTTAGAGGAAGCTAATAGAGGTAAGTTTTCTATACATCCTGGCTCTACCAAGATGTATCAGGATTTGATGAGAGATATAGTAGATTATGTTTTTAAGTGTTTAGTGTGTCAGCAGGTTCAATATAGAACATCTAAACCATTAAGAACCCTTTTACCATTAGAAATCTCTGAGTGGAAGTGGGAGAGTATAGTTAGGGACATTGTGAAGGTTTGCCTCGAGTCCAAGCTAGTTTTGATGCCATCTGGGTGAATGAGGACTGACTGGCCAAGTCAACTCACCTCCTACCAGTTAGGAATACCTTTTCCCTTAGCAAATTAGCAGATTTGTATGTTAGGGAGATTGTCAGATTCTATGGCATTCCCTCTAACATCATATCAGATAGGGACCCTAGGTTCATTTCTAGATTCAGGAATGTATTTCACCGGGCTTATGGGAACGACTTCCAGAACTTTTAGTTGAGGTAGTCTTTAATCTCCGCTTTCTTAAACAATTTTGAGGTCAAAATTGCTAAAAGGGGGGGTAGAATGTAACATCCCGCAAATTAGGAACTTTAATAAACTTATTAGGTTTAAAATAAGAAGGTTATGTATTAGTAATTAAGAGAATATAAGTTGAGGAATTAAGGTAATTTAAGGAGATATGGATTAAACTCAAGTATCAAAACCAAGTTTTAAGCTTTAACTTAAGTGAACTTAGGGAATGAGGGTTCTGATAATCGATTACAGAGGAGTTGTAATCGATTACCCGAGAGCTAGTTTTTAGGTAATCGATTACTCACAGGTTGTAATCGATTACCTGAGGGCTGAGTTTTTGGTAATCGATTACCAAGGGTTGTAATCGATTACCAGTTCCCAGAAAGGTTTTCTAGTGTGATTTTTACCTCTAGTAATCGATTACAGTATATCTGTAATCGATTACCAGCTGTCCAGTATAAATACTCGGACATGCAAAATCAGATGCATGTGTTATTTTCTCTTCCCTTTCATAACCTAGAGAGAGAAAGAGTGAGTTTAGAGAGAGAGAGCTTAATTTTGGAGCTTGGGAAGGAGAGTGAAGCTAGAATCATCAATTGAATCACTTCCACTTCTCATTCTCCTCTTGATTTCATGGATTTGGTGAGTATAACTCACACACCCACTTTCCCCCTTTGAGTTTGATCTCTCCCCAATGTATGAACCCTACTCTTTAATCCCTCTTCTATATGATAATTGTGGTTAGTTTAGTAATGTATGCATGAAATTGAGTAGTTAGTTATCATTTTCATTGAAAAACCTTAGGGTAGCGAGATTACGAAATTGACGAAATGTTCAATGCATGAACCCTACCCTTCGATTCCCCTTTCTATTTAGTTAATTTGATTGGATTTATTAAGTTTATACTAGAATTGAGTAATTTATGTTAGGAATTGATTATAAATCCCTTGAATTTTGAAGTTACGAAAGTTACGAAACTTAGGAAAGTTTCGAAACACTCGAATTGCTTGAAATTCTAGTTTTGGGTTATCAATTCATGTTTACCGGTTTCGAACGTGAGTAATATAAGCCGACCTTCGCGCTGTGAGTAAAAAGTTAAGCAAACTAAGTAAAACATGACTTCGGTCCAGTAATGGGTGGGATACGTCCCCGGGAAAGACGTTTCCCGTAGTCTGAGCTCAGATCTAATTCCAGTTTCAGTAATAAGATCATGCCTGCTGGGCACAGCAGTGAGTTGCATTATTATTGCATTATAATGATTTGAGTATTAAGTTTATGAATATGTTATGTTAATTATCTTTATTTGATATTCTCCTCTTGATTTCATGGATTTGGTGAGTATAACTCACACACCCACTTTCCCCCTTTGAGTTTGATCTCTCCCCAATGTATGAACCCTACTCTTTAATCCCTCTTCTATATGATAATTGTGGTTAGTTTAGTAATGTATGCATGAAATTGAGTAGTTAGTTATCATTTTCATTGAAAAACCTTAGGGTAGCGAGATTACGAAATTGACGAAATGTTCAATGCATGAACCCTACCCTTCGATTCCCCTTTCTATTTAGTTAATTTGATTGGATTTATTAAGTTTATACTAGAATTGAGTAATTTATGTTAGGAATTGATTATAAATCCCTTGAATTTTGAAGTTACGAAAGTTACGAAACTTAGGAAAGTTTCGAAACACTCGAATTGCTTGAAATTCTAGTTTTGGGTTATCAATTCATGTTTACCGGTTTCGAACGTGAGTAATATAAGCCGACCTTCGCGCTGTGAGTAAAAAGTTAAGCAAACTAAGTAAAACATGACTTCGGTCCAGTAATGGGTGGGATACGTCCCCGGGAAAGACGTTTCCCGTAGTCTGAGCTCAGATCTAATTCCAGTTTCAGTAATAAGATCATGCCTGCTGGGCACAGCAGTGAGTTGCATTATTATTGCATTATAATGATTTGAGTATTAAGTTTATGAATATGTTATGTTAATTATCTTATTTGATATTCTCCTCTTGATTTCATGGATTTGGTGAGTATAACTCACACACCCACTTTCCCCCTTTGAGTTTGATCTCTCCCCAATGTATGAACCCTACTCTTTAATCCCTCTTCTATATGATAATTGTGGTTAGTTTAGTAATGTATGCATGAAATTGAGTAGTTAGTTAGCATTTTCATTGAAAAACCTTAGGGTAGCGAGATTACGAAATTGACGAAATGTTCAATGCATGAACCCTACCCTTCGATTCCCCTTTCTATTTAGTTTAATTTGATTGGATTTATTAAGTTTATACTAGAATTGAGTAATTTATGTTAGGAATTGATTATAAATCCCTTGAATTTTGAAGTTACGAAAGTTACGAAACTTAGGAAAGTTTCGAAACACTCGAATTGCTTGAAATTCTAGTTTTGGGTTATCAATTCATGTTTACCGGTTTCGAACGTGAGTAATATAAGCCGACCTTCGCGCTGTGAGTAAAAAGTTAAGCAAACTAAGTAAAACATGACTTCGGTCCAGTAATGGGTGGGATACGTCCCCGGGAAAGACGTTTCCCGTAGTCTGAGCTCAGATCTAATTCCAGTTTCAGTAATAAGATCATGCCTGCTGGGCACAGCAGTGAGTTGCATTATTATTGCATTATAATGATTGAGTATTAAGTTTATGAATATGTTATGTTAATTATCTTTATTTGATATGAATATGAGTATGATATTTGGCTTCATATTAGTTAGTTAAGTTGATATCCCCCACACTTTATGCATGTTTAGTTATACTCGTTGAGATTATTATCTCACCCCATGTTTCGGGGATTTTTTTTAGTTGTGCAGGTACCTTTGGGGATGTTGAGGCAGTTATGGTGAGGATAGAGCTGAATCATACTTCGGTTGGAAGATTCATTAACAGGATTATTTCCTAATGTATTTGTAGCTGTTATTTGGTTATTCATTTAGGTCTATTGTCGTATCTTGTATAACTGTAATTATTCCTTATTTGCCCACTGAGGCCTAGTTTTAATGTTATGATAGGTTTAAATATTGAAATGTACTGGTTTTGCTGACTTTCAGGATAAGCTGAATTCTGGTAATAGTCCGGTTTTTAGGGGAGACTCTGCCGGATTTCCGGTATGAGTTCATTGAATCACACTTCTTCAAGTGTGGATTCTTCCCTAAGTTTAAGTAAGATCTACTATTATTTATGAAATTGATGTTGTATTGAAATTGCTTAAGCTAATCGTTGGAAAGTTTAAGCGAATGTGTGACGATATCGAAAATTTAACGTAATGATTTCAAGAACTTCAGGGATAGTGTCTCCAACGGACATTTTTCTAAGTTTAGAAATTAGGGCATTACATCTTTTTTGACTAAATGGACCCTTGAAATGAGGTGAAACTGATCTTGCTTTTTTCGCATACATGAAATTACTTAATATACATTTTCTTGAAATATGAAGCTTCTACAACTCTACTCAAATTATCCTTAAGTTATCCCAAAGGATCATGATCATCCGTTATTGTAAAATAACTACAAATATTCTCACCCGTTAAAAAAATTAGTTTTATATTGTAAAAGAAAAATAATAAAAAAATGAATGAAGGCTAGAACCTTCTTATTAAGGTTTCATCTCGTGCATTTATTTGTCAAACTGTAAAGGATCCTGATCTTATCTTCAAGTACGCATACTTAATAGCTTTCATATTTCTCACTTATTATAATAGATATAGGTTTCTTAATAGTTTATGTTTTGTTTAATAGAGTATATTTTATATTTCTTTAATTTAAACCACTATGCTTAGAAGTTCAAAATCAGAACTCATTTGGAGACCCGAAAATGAAGGGTTGTACGCTTTTTCTAGCTTTGTTCATGGTTTTTTCTCATTGGGTGTTGCAAATTCTTGACCAGGAAAAAAGAGTCGAGTAAGGGAATAGACCAGAAGCCATTATTGAGAGAAGAGGACTCAAAAGAAAAACACTTTGAGTTGATCCTCTACTATAAATATCATTTCATTTTCTTTTTTTTAGTTTCTTTTCTTAAATTTTTTATGTTAGGTAAAATTAGGCAATTCACGTGACGCAAATAAGAAAGTAAATGTATACCTGACAAGGAGGGTTCCTAAAAAGAGTTGGAATTCATCTTTTTGACTAAATGGACCCTTGAAATGAGGTGAAATAGATCCTGCTTTTATTGCTTACATAAAATTGCCTAATATACATTTTCTTGAAGTATGAAGCTTCTACAACTCTACTCAAATTATCCTTAAGTTATCCCAAAGGATCATGATCATCTGTTATTTTGAAATAACTACAAATATTCTCACCCGTTAAAGAAATTAGTTGTATATTTTAAAAGAAAAATAATAAAAAAATGAATGAAGGCTAGAACCTTCTTATTAAGGTTGCATCTCGTGCATTTATTTGTCAAACTGTAAAGGATCCTGATCTTATCTTCAAGCACGCATACTTAATAGCTTTCATATTTCTCATTTATTAGAATAGATATAGGTTTCTTAATAGTTTATGTTTTGTTTAATAGAGTATATTTTATATTTCTTTAATTTAAACCACTATGCTTAGAAGTTCAAAATCAGAACTCATTTGGAGACCCGAAAATGAAGGGTTGTACGCTTTTTCTAGCTTTATTCATGGTTTTTCTCATTGGGTGTTGCAAATTCTTGACCAGCAAAAAAGAGTCGAGTAAGGGAATAGACCAGAAGCCATTATTGAGAGAAGAGGACTCAAAAGAAAAACACTTTGAGTTGATTCTCTACTATAAATATCATTTCATTTTCTTTTTTTTAGTTTCTTTTCTTAAATTTTTTACGTTGAGTAAAATTAGGCAATTCACGTGACGCAAATAAGAAAGTAAATGTATACCTGACAAGGAGGGTTCCTAAAAAGAGTTGGAATTCATCTTTTTGACTAAATGGACCCTTGAAATGAGGTGAAATAGATCCTGTTTTTTTTGCTTACATAAAATTGCCTAATATACATTTTCTTGAAGTATGAAGCTTCTACAACTCTACTCAAATTATCCTTAAGTTATCCCAAAGGATCACGATCATCTGTTTTTTTGAAATAACTACAAATATTCTCACCCGTTAAAAAAATTAGTTGTATATTTTAAAAGCAAAATAATAAAAAAATGAATGAAGGCTAGAACCTTCTTATTAAGGTTTCATCTCGTGCATTTATTTGTCAAACTGTAAAGGATCCTGATATTATCTTCAAGTATGCATACTTAATAGCTTTCATATTTCTCATTTATTACAATAGATATAGGTTTCTTAATAGATTATGTTTTGTTTAATATAGTATTTTTTATATTTCATTAATTTAAACCATTTTCCTTAGAAGTTCAAAATCAGAACTCGTTTGGAGACCCGAAAATGAAGGGTTCTTCGCTTTTTCTAGCTTTATTCATGGTTTTTCTCATTGGGTGTTGCAAATTCTTGACCAACAAAAGAGAGTGGAGTAAGAGAATCGACCAAAATCTATTATGGAGAGAAGAGGACTCAAAAGAAAAACACTTTGGGTTGATCCTCTACTACAAATTTCATTTCATTTTCTTTTTTTGGTTTCTTTTCTTAAATTTTTTACGTTGTGTAATACTAAGTAATTCACGTGACGCAAATGAGATGTTGAAAAGCAGGGAAACACTAAAAGGGGGGGTTAAATAGTGTTTCAATGGAAACTTTTTTGTTTCAAATATTTTGAATGTTTAGCTTCTGAAAATCTGCAGATGATAAGTATCAATCTGAAGGTTTTGATTATCTTCTAAAAACTCTTAGATAAATAATATTATAAACTTGACTTCATTCAGATAATAAGTTTTCACTTGAATACTTTTTCAATCCCCTTGTTAGAATAAAAATAGAATTGAAATAGTGAAAGGGATAGAGAAAACTTAGCCAAGAATTTATCCTGGTTCACTCACAACCACCGTAAGCTACGTCCAGTCCCAAGGCAAAACCAGCACCTGGATTTCCACTATTCTTGCAAGAATACAAGTATTCTTTTCTTTCAAGCCTCTTCAGGCTCTACAACAAGTATTGTTTCTTTCACCAAGCCTCTTCAGGCTCTCAAACAAGTATTGTTTCTTTCACCAAGCCTCTTCAGGCTGTCAGTCACTTATCCAAGTGTAACCCAAGTATTCTTTCAGACAGAAAGCCTCTCCAGGCTTAACAACCCAAATTGTTCTAAGTTTAAACCAGAAAGGGATTTAGTTCACTATCTTCAAATGATAGCTACGAATTAGAGAGTACAAAATAACTGAGACTTTCTTAAAATATGAAAGTGAATAATTGTACAAAGAATATCAGAGTTTGCTTTTTGCAGCGTGTAGTTTCTTTGATTGAAAATGCTTATCTCTTGTGTTCTTCATTCAATTCTTCATGGGACGTATTTATAGTCTCCAAGGAGTAAATGCCCATTACCAAATAGCATTTAATGCATTCAGAATACGTTTGACATGACTCTTTTCAAAGCAATCTGAGAAGGAACAGGTTACTATGCCAAAAAAGCTATTTAAGGGCACTCCCGTGCAACATAAAAGGGCGCTTTCGTGTGCCCTAATAGAAACTGCTCTTGTTTGGTCGTTAAAAGGAGGACGTGCCCAGAAACGCCCTGACAGAAGGCACAAAGGGCGCTTATAAAAAACACAGAAGCACCCTCAGCAAAGTGTCAGGAGTGGAGGGCGCTTCCTTGGAGCGCCCTCCTTATGCACAGGACGTGCATTTGGAGGGCGCTCCAGGGAAGCACCCTTGTCTATCCAACCAGGGAACTCCAAGGAAGCGCCCTCCCTTCCTTTTTTTCTGCTCTATAATTTAGATGAAGCTGTGAACACAATTTTAAACACCTGCAAAACTCCATACCAGCAGCCATAATTTCATCCTTGAAACTAATGTCAAAAGTTTTGCATAGAATATGCTTAACATATACAACATCCTTAACTAGGACTAAGTCTAGTCATTAACCTATAAAAAATTTGGCAGAGTTTCCTCTGTTTTTACAAGTTTTCCCAATTTATCAAACACCTGTAAAACTACATACCAACAGCCAGAATTCAGTCATGAAAGTAATGTCAAAAGTGCATAGAATATGCTTAACAAACAACATCCTAAACCATGACTAAGTCTAGTCATTATAACCTATAAAAAATTTGGCAGAGTTTCCTCGGTTTTTACAAGTTATCCCAATTTATCAAACACCTGTAAAACTCCATACCAGCAGCCATAATTCATGTCATGAAACAAGTGCTTGTCATTAAAGTATAACATAAAATCAAAGTATACAAAATTTACAGAACTTATCATTAATAAACATCTTTGTACAACATTTTCAGAGTAAAAGTACACGTGTTTTGTAACATCCCGCAAATTAGGAGCTTTATTAACTCATTAGGCTAAAAATAAAGAGAATTATGTATTAGTGATTAAGGGAAGCTAAGTTGAAGAATTGAAGGTTTAAACTTGAGTTTAAAACTAAGTTACAATCCCATTCAAGTTAAAATGAAGGGTTTTGGGTTGCTGGTAATCGATTACAAAGGGTCTGTAATCGATTACCCGAGAGCTAGTTTTTAGGTAATCGATTACTCACAGGTTGTAATCGATTACCTAAGGGCTGAGTTTTTGGTAATCGATTACCAAGTGTTGTTATCGATTACCAGATTCCTAGAAACGTTTTCTAGTGTAATTTTCACCTCTGGTAATCAATTACAACATTACTGTAATCGATTACATCTGTCCAGTATAAATACTTGGACATGCAAAATCTGATAGGGGTCATTTATCTTCTTCTTCTTCCTTCACACGTTTTAGAGAGAGAGTGTGTAGACTTAGAGAGAGAAAACTAATTTGGGAGCTTAGGAAGGGTTTTGGACCTAGAATCATCAAGTGAAACACTTCAATCTTCCATTCTACTCTTGATTCTCAAGGATTGGTGAGTATAACTCACACACCCACTTCTCCCCTTTGAGTTTGATTTCTCTCTAATGTATGAACCCTACTCTTTAATCCCTCTTCTATATGATAATTGTGGTTAGGTTAGTAACTTATGCATGAGATTGAGTAGTTTTGTTAAGTTTTTCATTGAAAACCTTAGGGTAGCGAGATTTACGAAATTGTCGAAATGCTCAATGTATGAACCCTACTCCTTGATTCTCTTTCTTTATGGTTAAATTGATTGGATTTATGATGTTTGCATTAGAATTGAGTAATTAATGATAGAGTTTGCTTGAAAGATCTTTCGAAATCTTAGTTTTCGTATTGAATCATGTATACCGGTTTCAATCGTGTGTTAATTAAGCCGGGCTTGTGCTGTGAGTTGAGAATTTAGTTATTGTTGTGGGCGTATGCGCCGTGTTCAGTTGTGGGCATATGCGCCGTGTTCAGTTGAGTGTGTATGAACTGAGTTCAGTTGAGGGTGTATGCACCGAGTATGCACCATAGCCATATTGGTATTGTTCATTATGCTTGCATGTTTGTATATCTTAATTAGTAATGATTGTTGCATTTCATTTTCTATTTCTCCCACATGACATGTTGCATAGTTATACTTCACTGGGATTATTATCTCACCCCACGTTTCGGGGATATATTTAGTGATGCAGGTACTTCCGGTGAGGTTGAGGCAGCTAAGGTGAGGGTGGAGCTGAGTCTTAATTCAGCTGGGAGATTAGTTTAATAGAAGTAGTTCCTGATGTATTTGTGTTTTGGTAATCGGTTATTTGCCGTGGTGTACTGATGTAAATTGTATAAGTGTAATTATTTCTGAGTTGGCCACTGAGGCCTAGCTTTAATGCTATGATAGGTAAGATATTGAATGTATTGGTTTTGCTGATTTTCAGGTTAAGCAGTTTCTGGTAATTGTCCGGTTTTTAGGGGAGACTCTGCCGGATTTCTGGTATGAGTTCTTTGAATCACATTTCTCCAAGCGTGGATTCTTCCCTAAGTTTAAGTAAGATTTACTCTTATTTTAGGGAATTTGATGTTATATTGTGATTGCTTAAGCTAATCGTTGGAAAGTTTAAGTGAATATGTGACGATATAAAAAATTTAACGAAATAATTTCAAGAACTTCAGGGATAGTGTCTCCAACGGACATTATTTCTGAGTTTAGAAATTAGGGCGTTACATTTTGGTATCAGAGCTGTAACGCCCTAATTTCTAAATTCAGAACTTAGTCCGTTGGAAACCAAATTCTGAAATTAGGAAACTAGAACATACAATTCTGGATATCAAACCTCACGTTTACATAAGTATCCAACAAAACTCATATAAATGTGAATAACTTAAACCTTAATTTCATAATCAGAGTCCATAATATACATAATCATATACATCTGGTCCAACGATTATAAACTAACATCAACAAAACTATATATATGTACGTCAGGCCCGAAGGCTACAAACTGAGCAACTTAAACAAAATCCAAAGAGATACAACTTTTATATACAATCCAAAAAGAGAAATATCTAAACCCCACGGTTCCGGCTCTAAATCACTTATGATCTCCTGGAGGTACCTGCACACCTAGATTATATCAACAAAACGCGTGGTGAGACTAATGCCTCAATGAAATATAACTAAGCATACTCAGTGTACAGGAAACAAACACCAATCAATGCATACCAAACTAATAGACATCAATCATCAATATGTATTCACATTTCATAACATAACTAACTTAATCATGAGCAGTAAAATGCAACTCACTGCTATACATAGCAGGCATGATGTTTTCACTTAAACTGGAGTTAGAACTGAGCTCAGACTACGGGAAACGTCTTTCCCGGGGACGTATCCCACCCATTACTGGACCGAAGTCAAGTTTCACATAATTATTTAGTTTTCTTAACTCACAGCGCAAAGGCCGACTTGAATTAACTCACGGTCGAAACCGGTAAACATGAATCGATAGTTAAACCAGAATTTCGAACATTTCAAGTGTTTTCGAGACTTTCGCAAGTTTCGTAACTTTCGTAACTTCGAAATTCAATAGCTTTACAATCAATCTAAGCATAATCTAATCAATCTCAATGCAAACATCATAATTCCATTCATTTTAATCTCATAGAAAGGGAAACAAAGGGTAGGGTTCATACATGGAGCATTTCGTAATCTCGCTATTTTCGTAAGTTTCGCTATCCTAAGGTTTTCAACGAAAATCACCGATCAAACTACTCAATCTTACACCACTATCAACAATTTAACTACAATATGCATATAGAAAGGGAATCAAGAGAGTAAGGTTCATACAATGGGGAGAAATCAAAATTAAGGAAAAGTGAGAGTGTGTGAGTTATACTCACCAATTTTCTTGAAATTCTCAAGAGGAATTGATGGATTGGGAGTTCCTTTGGTGAATCCTAGCTTTGGTCCTCCTTAACCACTTCAAAATCCCACTTTCTCTCTCTAGAAACACTCTTTCTCTCTCTAGGGTTCGAAGGGGAGAAGAAGAAGAAAAATGAGTTTCTGATTTGCATGTCTGAGTATTTATATTGGACAACTGGTAATCAATTACAGTAATGCTGTAATCGATTACCAGAGGTAGAAATTACACTAGACAATGTTTCTGGGAATCTGGTAATCGATTACAACCCTTGGTAATCGATTACCAAAAACTCAGCCCTCAGGTAATCGATTACACAAAATTCAACTCTCGGGTAATCGATTACAGACCCCCCTGTAATCGATTACCAAAAACTCATCTCTCAGGTAATCGATTACACAAAATTCAGCTCTCGGGTAATCGATTACAGACTCCCTGTAATCGATTACCAGAACCCAAAACTCTTCATTTAAACCTGAAAATAGAATTCTAAGTTAATTTCCATAATCCCCATTCAACCTCTAATTACCAACACAATAATCTTATTCTTAACCTAATGAGTTTATTAAAACCTCTAGTTTTGCGGGATGTTACAAGAGCAGTTCAATCCAATTGGACTGTGGTTAGGTTAGTTGCTCGTGACTTATTATAATCTTCTAGTACATGTACTCATTATAGGGACTGATCAATCCTATGGTGTGTAATGTATTTGGAGATTATGGTCAGTTATGTGAGTAGGATGCTTTGGTCCGGAAGTTAGGATACTTCCTTAACAATGTTAAAGCCACCCATTCTTGTATTAGAAAGAGAGTAACTTAGGTCAATTTTGAAAATGGAACCCTTACCTTAGGAGCCTTAGAGAATGTGACCCTGGAGCTCTAGTAAGCATTAGGCACTCTTAAGGTAGTTAGTTAAGTTTAATTCGTTACTTTTAGAGGATGGTTGTTGTTTGACCTATAAAGTAGTTCTGATTGTGTAAACTGTATAATCTGAATGTATTGTGTGATTTGCTATCTCTTTGTGGCATTGGTTTGTATGAGTGATTTTATGTCATATTATGTTAGAATGTGTGTGTACTTGTTAGGTAGTAATTCACATAGTTAAAGTTTCTTATGAGACAAACCCTTGTGAGGTCACGTTAGAAGGAATGCGGGACTGTAATCCAAGTTAAGATAGAAACTCTACTTAGGATAAACCAGAGGTCGCAGAGGCACCGAAGGGGTTTCCAAACCATTGGGAAAGTGTATAGAAGATTATAACTTAAGTAGGCTTAAGACCTTACCTAAAGTCAGCAAACTTAGCAGGGACATCTAGACATTTAGACCTAAACTTAGAAGGGTTAGGAAATTGAGGTTTCTTTTGAGATAATGTAAGAAGAGATGTTTCCATTGTCAGAAGTGGGGTCACATAGCACGTAGGTTCCGAGAGTTAAGGGAGGATGAAGGTAAGAACAAGGTTAAATTTTTCTTAATTTAACCATCACGTGAGGGAGTGAATGTCGCCTTTTCACTTATTACCTTATTTTGTTCATGTTTGTTTTCATTGATATGATGTGGAATATGTGTGTTAGTGTTATGTTTTGGTGTGCTACTTTGATTGCTTGCATTCTTGATATTTAATCTATTTGAAAGCTTGATTAGAGTAAAAAATGTAGAGATGTATTATAGTACAAATTTTGAGGTCAAAAATTCTTTTTAGGAGGGTAGAATGTAACATCCCGCAAATTAGGAGCTTTAATAACTCATTAGGCTAAAAATAAAGAGAATTATGTATTAGTAGTTAAGGGAAGGTAAGTTGAAGAATTGAAGGTTTAAACTTAAGTTTAAAATTAAGTTAGAATCCCATTCAAGTTAAAATGAAGGGTTTTGGGTTCCTGGTAATCGATTACAGAGGGTCTGTAATCGATTACCCGAGAGCTAGTTTTTAGGTAATCGATTACTCATAGGTTGTAATCGATTACCTGAGGGCTGAGTTTTTGGTAATCGATTACCAAGGGTTGTAATCGATTACCAGATTCCCAGAAACGTTTTCTAGTGTAATTTTCACCTCTGGTAATCGATTACAGTAATAAGGGTTGTAATCGATTACCAGATTCCCAGAAACGTTTTCTAGTGTAATTTTCACCTTTGGTAATCGATTACAGCATTACTGTAATCGATTACCATCTGTCCAGTATAAATACTTGGACATGCAAAATCTGATGGGGGTCATTTTTCTTCTTCTTCCTTCACAGGTTTTAGAGAGAGGGAGTGTAGACGTAGAGAGAGAAAGCTAATTTGGGAGCTTATGAAGGGTTTTGGAGGTAGAATCATCAACTGAAACACTTCAATCTTCCATTCTACTCTTGATTCTCAAGGATTGGTGAGTATAACTCACACACCCACTTCTCCCCTTTGAGTTTGATTTCTCTCTAATGTATGAACCCTACTCTTTAATCCCTCTTCTATATGATAATTGTGGTTAGGTTAGTAACTTATGCATGAGATTGAGTAGTTTTGTTAAGTTTTTCATTGAAAACCTTAGGGTAGCGAGATTTACGAAATTGTCGAAATGCTCAATGTATGAACCCTACTCCTTGATTCTCTTTCTTTATGGTTAAATTGATTGGATTTATGATGTTTGCATTAGAATTTAGTAATTAATGATAGAGTTTGCTTGAAAGATCTTTCGAAATTTTAGTTTTCGTATTGAATCATGTATACCGGTTTCAACTGTGTGTTAATTAAGTCGACGTTGTGCTGTGAGTTGAGAATTTAGTTATTGTTGTGGGCGTATGCGCCGTGTTCAGTTGTGGGCGTATGCGCCTTGTTCAGTTGAGTGTGTATGCACTGAGTTCAGTTAAGGGTGTGTGCGTCGAGTATGCACCATAGCCATATTAGTATTGTTCATTATGCTTGCATGTTTATATATCTTAATTAGTAATGATTGTTGCATTTCATTTTCTATTTCTCCCACATGACATGTTTCATAGTTATACTTCACTGGGATTATTTTCTCACCCCACATTTCGGGGATATATTTAGTGATGCAGGTACTTCCGGTGAGGTTGAGGCAGCTAAGGTGAGGGTGGAGCTGAGTCTTAATTCAGCTGGGATATTAGTTTAATAGAAGTAGTTCCTGATGTATTTGTGTTTTGGTAATCGGTTATTTTCCGTGGTGTACTGATGTAAATTGTATAAGTGTAATTATTTCTGAGTTGGCCACTGAGGCCTAGCTTTAATGCTATGATAGGTAAGATATTGAATGTATTGGTTTTGCTGACTTTCAGGTTAAGCAGTTTCTGGTAATTGTCTGGTTTTTAGGGGAGACTCTGCTGGATTTTCGGTACGAGTTCTTTGAATCACATTTCTCCAAGCATGGATTCTTCCCTAAGTGTAAGTAAGATTTACTCTTATTTTAGGGAATTTGATGTTATATTATGATTGCTTAAACTAATCGTTGGAAAGTTTAAGCGAATATGTGACGATATCAGAAATTTAACGAAATAATTTCAAGAACTTTAGGGATAGTGTATCCAACGGACATTATTTCTGAGTTTAGAAATTTGGGCGTTACATGATTACTCACCATCAACAAGTGAAAATCAATCACATACAAGTGGTTACTACATGTTTTGCCCATTCTTTTCTAACCTCATCAAGTTGCTCCGTAGTGTAAGTCGGGCATCGGTGTTGAGGAAAGTACTATAAAACCCAAAATTTTATTTCATTAAAAGAAGTTGTAAATGGGGAGAAAAATACTTGTTATAACAATTCCAAATTACCTCTCTTGGTATAGTGAGTGCATTTTGATCGATTATCTCCTTCATGAAACGCATAACAAAAAGGCCGCAATCACTGTTGTTTGTTTGCCATGGACACTACAAAAATAATTTATAATCAAATCAACTTACGTAATGATAAGTTACGAAGGAACACAAGAGTTCGCGCAACATTACCTGTATGTGGTACCAAATGGGATCAGGTATAATCATATTTTTTGCAGTTTGAAAACCCATTAGCGTTCAACATTCATAAAAAGATCTAAACCAATAAAACAAATAATGTGTATGAGAACTCTAATTAAACAATGTAAGTGTGATTGTATAATGTTACTTAACATAGAAAACTTACTTCTTAATCATAGTCTTCATCGGTTCGTAATATGTAGGGTCTTTGCGCAAGGAGTCAAAAAAGTTAACCTTGCCAAAATCAATTAAACTCAAGGCGATAAGAACCCAGTGTCGCCTACAATCATATTGTCAGATGTGTCAAACATACAATGTTTTATAATTAGTTATATTGAGATATAAACACATATGTCACATACCCGTCATGATTGTACGGAAGCAGAAACAACTTATCTTTCCCCCGTTTGTTATACAACATCCTACCCCAGGACTTTGTCCTGCTGAGTTGTTGCAACAAAAGCTGTGGTCATTTCTGCAGAAATGAAAACATATCTATCCGGGCGGCCAGATGGAACCAATATCTCCTTATGCAAGTAACTATGCAATAGAAAATTTGGATATTGTTAACTAATTTTACAATCTTATCATTAAATGAGAATGACATACTATGAAATTTTAAAATTCAAAATACCTGGAGTATATGTTTATGAAAGTGGCATCTAACCAATCACGATACAACACAGCTTGAAGACAATTTTCATCAATGTATGAGTTCACTTCATTTTCTTGAATAATACCCGCAGCTATGTTGCAACAAATGGTAGTACCACTTCCTTGCATCTTTACTGAATAAAACATTTCGAGTAATTGCAAGTTCATGGAAGGAGGATTGGTGGGCTTTGAGGTGACCACCCGTGGAGTACTTTCCCTAATTGGAGACTTATGAATAGGTGATTCATTTGAATGATGTGTCTCCACAGGTGGTGCCGCTGCGGAGGTCTGGGGAGTCTAAAAATACAACATATTCAAGGATTAGTAATTGAAATTGAACTTATATAAATGAACTTTTTACACAAATAAAACTATACACATACCAATGCATCCAATCCAATATAAGTACATGGCCAAGCCACGAAACACCCTAACGCATCCCCCACAGTACTCAATTCCCCAAAACGATCTGGGCATGGAAGGGTAGCATGTGGGTCAGTAGCAACTTGAACCATGACCTTCAATTGGCCGGAGGGAAGTGGGTAATTGTGTAACATCTGGTCTGGTAAATTGTGTGCTTTCCCCTTACCAACCACTCGCAAGACAGTGTCTCCCAAATATAATATGCATTGAAATATTCCCTAAACAATTGAGATAAGTAAATATGTTTATGGATAAATAGTGTGTAAAAAATAAAATAGTTAACAAAAATATAAACAATTAATTACCACAGGAAAGGCGGGTCTGGGAGAAGTGTTAGAATCTCTCATGCTTCGTTCTCTGGTAAGTTCTTCAATCATTCTTGTATTCTGGTCAAGTTTTTCTTGTATCTGTTGATAACCATTGTGTATTTCCCGGTATTTCCACACAATTGAGTCTCACAATCCAGGTGAACTGTGAGATGAATCATTATATCAAAAATAGAGGGGGAAATACTTTTCTAGCTCGCACAACGTTACCACTATCTGTCTATACAACATGGGCAACTTTCCAGGGTCAATCACTTTACTGTAAATAGCTCTGAAGAAATGACACAATTTAATTATTGTAACGCGCACTTTGTTTGGAAGAATGGAGCGTATTCCAACTGAAAGTAGATGATCCATAAGAACATGACAATCATGAGACTTCACACATTTCAACCTTTGTTCTTTCAATGATACTAGATTTCTAATGTTAGAGGAAAAACCCTCTGGAACTTTGACTCGCTGCAGGAACTTGCAAAAAATAAGTTTTTCTTTTTTGCTAAGAGTATAAGCCGCCGGAGGAAGATATGTACGTGAACCCCTTTTTTCTTGGACCAATTCTTTCCTTATACCCATGGCCAACAAGTCCCATCTCGCATTTATCCCATCCTTGTTCTTGCCTTTGACATCCAGTAACGTGCCGATAACACTCTCGCACACATTTTTTTCTATATGCATCACATCAAGGAAGTGTCTAACAAACAATGACTTCCAATATGGCAACTCAAAAAAGATAGACTTCTTTTTCCACCCTCCAGTAACAAGTTGCCCGGAAAAAGGTTTGCCGAAGTTGTTGTCAGGTTACCCACCTTTTCCCACAACTCATCACTCGTCAATGGAGAAGGATGCCTCCCATCCTCGGTCTCACCATTGAATGCTTTCTTCCATCCCTTATAATGATGGGATAAAGGCAAAAACTTGCAATGACCCTGGAATACATTTTTCTTACAATGCGCTAAACGCATCCAAGAAGTATTTTCATCACAAACAGGACATGCACACTGACCCTTTACACTATAGCCAGACAAATTACCATAGGCCGGGAAATCATTAATCGTTCCAAATAACATTGCCCTCAACAGAAAAGATTCTTCTTTGTAGCCATCATAGACCTCTACTCCAGTATCCCACAATAGCTTCAAGTCTTCAATCAATGGTGCCAAGTACACATCTATATCATTACCCGGTTGTCTGGGCCCAGATATCAACATGGACAACATCATGTATTTGTGCTTCATACAAAGCCATTGAGGTAGATTATATATCATCAATAACACTGGACATGTGTTGTGTGTACTAGATTGGACACCATGCGGATTCATTCCATCTGTTGATAAGGCAAGTCGAAGATTTCTTGCTTCCTCCCCAAAAGAGGGGTACTCATCATCTATCTTCCTCCACTGCGGAGAATCAGCGGGATGCCTCAACATGCCATCCTTGACTCGTTCATTTGCATGCCATGTTAAGTTCTTTGCATCGAAGACACTACGGTACATCCTTCGAAATCTTGGTATTATGGGGAAATACCAAACCACCTTTGCTGGTGAAGTCTCTTTCTTATAATGAGACTCATTGCATTTAGGACACACACTTAATGATGCATGCTCATTTCTGAACAAAATGCAATCATTGGGACAAACATGAATCTTCTCATAGGTCATCCCAATAGAACGTAACATCTTTTTTGCCTCATAAGTTCTGTTATGTAGCACATTGTCCTCCGGCAACATCTCCTTTAGCAATGTCAGTAACTCTGTGAAACTCTTGTCAGACCATCCATTTGATGCTTTTAAATTATACAACTTCAACACAGTGGACAACCTTGTGTGCTTGGTGCACCCGCTGTACAGTGGTTTTTCAGCATCACTAGCCAGGGTATCAAACATTTTTGGGCAATCTCTAAGGTCCTTTTCAACCACATTTCGAATCTAATCAATTCTATCACAATCATCCCATCCGGTCCCAAACTCATCATCACTAGGTTCTACGTTGACATTATTCTCACCCATACCACCATGTTCAATTCTAGTCTCACCATGAAATGTCCAACTTATGTAACTCTGATCAATTCCGAAACAGAAAAGATGGTTCCTCAACTCCGCTTCACTTAGTTGCTTAGAACAAAAACATTTTATACAAGGACACACAATTTTTCTAGGATTTGTTGCATGGTCAACGACAAAACTTTATGAACATTTCCACTCCTTCCTCATACTCACTTGTCAAACGATTTGCAAACATCCAAGAACGATCCATATTCTATCAACAAAACATCAAATCATTTATAAATTGACTCAAAAGAAAACCATAATTTAGATGTAATAACAAATTAATTTACTACATGCATAACTAATTCTAAAAATTTGAGTATCACAAATTTATGTAATTTCCAATCCTAATGTCAACAAATACATCAATGTGAATAATAATAGGTATATAACACAATCATTTTATTAAAAATTAGGATGCAAATAAAAATGGTGCAAATAACAGAAACAATGGTGCAACTAGCAGAAAAAAGATGTATTATGCTGAAACAGTGTTGCAGATAGCAGAAATAATGGTGCAGCAGCAACTAGGTGCAGTTAGCAGAAAAATGGGTGCAATCAGTAGAAAAACAAAAAGTTCAGGAACATGGTGTGGCACATAGCAAAAAAAGTGGTGCATAAGAAACAACATTTTCAGAAAAAAAAACCTGTGCAGATCGGAGAAGAAGATGTCATTGGGCGGTGGTTTTTTAAGGAGCTCGGCGGAGGGGCTTCTCGTGGCGGCTGAATGGAGAACGAACGGAGGAGCTGCAGCGGCCGAGGCGCAGCGGACCGGAGGAGCTGCAGCAGCCGCGGAGGACGACGGTACTTCACGGGCGGACGACGAGATTTAAGGTTGAACGGAGGACGAACGGTGGCCCCTTCGCGACGGCCAGAGATTTAAGTGAGGGAGAGAGTGAATGAAGTTAGGGTTCTCAAGTGAGTGAGGGAGAGTGAAGTGTTTAGAGTGAGAAGAGAAAGATGAAACTGAGAGAGGGGGAACGAAAATATTAAATGCGTACAGTTCTTTGAAAAGCAGGGCGCTTCCCTGGAGCGCCCTAATGGGAGGGCGCTTCCAGGAGCGCCCTTTAACAGCAATTTAAAAAAAAAACGCACCTAATGTTTGAAAAGCAGGGCGCTTCCCTGGAGCACCCTTAACAACAATTTATATAAAAAAACGCACATAATGGGAGGGCGCTCACAGGAAGCGCCCTTAATACCTTAATACGAGGGCGCTTCCCTTGAGCGCCCTCAACAATTTAAAAAAAAAATTAATTTTTTTTTCATTTTAGAGCACGTGTAGGAGTGCCCTGATAGAGAATGGAACACCAAATTCAGGGCGCTCACGTGGATCACCCTTAACATTTTAATTTAAGGGCGCTCCGACCCAAATTTTGAGCGACCTGAAGTTAAAACGTTCATTTTAAACACTTACCAACACGGGAGCGCCCTAAAGTAAGTGCTCTTATATCCCAAATTTGGCATAGTGGGTGCAGCAGGTCTGCGCATACAAAGCAATCTGACAGGAGCAGCAGCGTTGCAAACTTTCCTTAAATGTGATAAACATTTGAACGAGGAAGAAAAGCAACACTGACTCTTATGCTGAAGTAGGTAAGATCTTGATTTGAACGTTCCTCGTACTCAGCAACGTCTTCCAAGGTCAAACCATTATCCTGAAGACTTCATCTTTCAGATGCAAGCAATGCTTCAGATGAACTTCTCTTCTTCCGAGGATAAACGCTCTTCAGACGATGTTTGGTCTTCAGACTATCTAAAGCTTCAAATGATGTTTCACACTTTTTATGATATGAAACAAAGCAGAATATTGTGAAAGCCACAAATCCATCTTAATTTTTTATATTTGTTCATTAAAACACTTTAAAGGGAATGAGACTCAAAGTACTTAAGTATATAAATTTTTGAGACTCAACAATCTCCCACTTTTTAATGATGACAAATATAAAATATTCTGAAATCTGAAAAAGGGTTTAAAAAGATTTTGATTTTAGAAAATTCTCCCCCTTAACCAGATGTTCCTTCTAAGATACATGTTTTTCTTCTGAAATAATCGTTCTGAAGCACTATCTGAAGAACTCATGCCTTTTTCACTTTGCACTTTTAGAAATTTGTTAGTCTTAAACAACCAATATTTAATACTCCCCCCTTTGTCATCAATGAAAAAGGGTAAGCAATAGACAGAGCAATAAAGTCAAGACAACAAACATCAACACAAATAAATGCAACAAACCATGCATTATTTCAAATGCAATAGAAATAAAGTCAAGACAACAAACAAAGCATGAATTACACTTGGTCAGAATGTGTCAAACAACTAAGACATAACAACATCATTAACTACATGGAAAGCCTTCTCAGAGCCTACTCGAATATGTCTTGCATGGCTTGCTTCTGATTATCGAGCTCAGCAACAACTGCTTTCTTCAGTTCATTGTGACTAGCCTTGATCTGTGCATGTGCAGTGATAAGCTGATCTGACCTTTGTGTGAAGGCTTCCTTCTGAGTGCTCAGAGCATAGTGCTCTTCTGAAAGAGCAACCAATTCAGCTTCAAGATTTTCTTCATAGAATATCAAGGAGATGTGTCTGTTGGTGAAGCGGTAGTACTGAAATCCATAAGGAAGATTGAACTTTGGAGGATCTTTGACATGGATGAGATACTCAGGTTTGTTGAAAGGAAAACTTACTACCCATTCAGGATGGAATTCCCTGGCAGAGAAGTCAGACATAGGAAATCTCCCCCTGAAGAAGGTAGGTGTCTCCTGAGTGGTATTCTTCCCAACTTTCACCAAAGAGTCAGCATCATCCCACTTAGCTCCAGATGAGCTATCTTCCTTCTCAACCAGATTCCAGTGGTAATTCCATATTGCTTCAGACAGAGAATGATCTATCCCTTGTTTTTCAGCAATGTAGTCATACAACCCTTCCCAATCTTCATCAGATAAGACCCTTAGTTCAAATTTTTTATCTAATACCACACCTTTGCCTTTCCAAGGAGAGGTCTCAGCAAAAGGATATCTAGGGATAATCCTGGCAGGCTGTAACAGAATAGAAGTGGAAAACTTGGTGTGTACATTGCTGGGAGGTTTGAAATCTCTCTTCCCAAAGGAGCTTGAGTATTTGTCAACTAGCTCAGACTCAAGGCACAACATCCTCACAGCAACCCAGTCTTCATAGGATAAAGAGTGTTGATCTTGAGAGAAAGGATCTAGTACTCTCCACTTGTGACAAGGGTTGAGCACCCTATACCTCATCTTCTGTAAAGCATCTGAAATGCTTCCTCCCCCTGAACTGATAAGTCTTCTTTTTCTTGCTTCAGCAGCAGACTCCAAAATCAGCCTTGAGGGTGGATGTTTGATGATAGGAGCAGCTTCTTTGAAGAACAACAATTCTTCATAGAGGTTCGAAAATCTGGGAATTCTGGGCCTTTCTTCAAGAGGAACATTGTAAAACTTGTGTGATATTTCAGCTGCCCACATCAGTTGCTTATTGTTCTCAACAGTTAGACTCAGATCAAATGTGGGTTCTCTTCTCAAATCTCTAGATTTCTCCTTCAGCAGCTCAGCCCTAGTCAAAGGAATATTACCTCCAAACCATATACAGCTTGAATCTTCATTATCGGTGTTAAGTTCAGAATATCCTAAGAGAGATGAAGATGAAGATTTATGTGATGGTGAAGGTGGAGGTACTTCTTCTGTGGTGCTTACTACCTTAGGTGGAAGAGGGGGAGCTTCATCCTCTGAAGTGGATACATTGCTAAAAATGACTCTAGGCCTTTTAGCAGGAGCCACAGGGCCTTCATCAGCTTGCTTCTTTAACTTCAGTTCCTCCAGCTTCTTCCTCTGAATCTCAGCTACTTTCTGAAACCCAACTGCATCCTCTAGCTGGATGCTTTTGCTTCTAGTGACTCTCTGAGGAGCCTTATCAACAGGAGCAAACAGTTTTCTCCTCTTTTGTCTTCTTGCTTGAGCACTGGCTCTTCTTCTCTTGAGCCTGTTTTCTTGCTCAATTGTAGCATCTTCCAAAATAGCTTGCTGAGCAGCAACAACAATTGCAAAGTCTTGTTTTTCTTGTTCTTCCTTCTGTTTTCTTTCTTCTTCTTCAATTTCCTCTACTACCTTCCTGATATCAGCCTCAGGTAAACTGGTAGCAATAGGAACAACCTGAATGGGCTCAAATACATCAACAGCTACAACACCAAGATGTTCAGATTCTAACTTGTTGTCCTCCTCCTCCTATCCTCCTAGAGTGATAGTAGGCTGAGTAGCAACAGTAGAGGTTTCAGTTGCCTGACCCACAATCTCAGAGGTGTGTGCAACTACATTTTGAGCAGGTTCAGACAATCTGAACTGAACTTCCTTTTCAGTAGATACTTCCTTCTGAAGTACTTTGGTTCTCTTTTTCTTGACAAACCTGGTGAGAGTTTGTGCTGAGACAAACTTGTCTTTATGAGGATCTCCAGTTAGCTCTTCCTCAAGAATCTTTAAGACCTTATGAGGGCTTTTACCAGTTCTTCTAGCTTTGTCTTTTACAGCTTCTTCTAGCAAGGTCTTCTCAGGTGAGGGCTTCTTCACAGCAATGCCATCCTCTTAATGTTCACCAGAGAGAATAGGGCAGGACCCCTATGATCATAAAGCTTTTCAATGGGAACATTGAATTTCAGAAGAATCTCGGTGATGACAGTGGTGTGAGTATAGCTTGCTGCTGAGTCATTTACTCTCTTCAGCATGTTGTAGAGGATGATCCTGGGAAGGTTCAGAGGCTTCTTGTCCAGGAGATTAATCACACAATACCTCTCAAGTTCAGAAACATGATTCTTGCTTCCATGCTTGGGCAAAATGTGTTGAGTCTCAAAATATATCGTAAGGAAAATTATGATGTTTTAGATAGCTCACTTCTCAAGTTTTAATGCTTAACAAATTTGGGTTAAAATACTTATCATAGATACATAAATGTTTAATGACTTATCTATGATTTCAGCAAGCCATTCTGAATGTAT
Organism: Sesbania bispinosa; assembly: GCA_026901365.1. NCBI lineage: Eukaryota > Viridiplantae > Streptophyta > Magnoliopsida > Fabales > Fabaceae > Sesbania > Sesbania bispinosa. The sequence continues at coordinate 396,976 of QLOH01000048.1, read as the reverse complement.
AAAGACTGTCTAAAGTGCTTTCAACCTGTCTAAAGTGAAAAAGCCTTCTAAAGGTTCAACCTGTCTGAAGTGTTGAAGTCGTCTGAAGTGTTCAACCTGTCTGAAGTGTTGAAGCCGTCTAAAGTGCGCAACCCGTCTGAAGTGTTGAAGCCGTCTGAAATTTCATTAATGACGTGACACTCTTTGCTGAAGCATATGAAGACATCTCTGAAGTTCTGCTGAGTCAAGCGTTCTCTGCTGCACGTACCTTTTCAAACATATTTATGGCAAGGAACACAGAGACCTTTCCTGGTATATTTGAATTTCATACACCATTGAGGAAATCCCTGCAACGCAACCTTTGCAGCAACAACAGTGGCAGCCTTATGGCAGCAATAACCTGGTACTGTGTGTCAGAAATAATCAGAACTCTCAGAAGCATGTCTCACAACGGATTAAATAGCATTTAATGCTATCTATAAACCGTGGTATTTCAACGGATTGAAGATAGGTTATAAATAGCCCTTCATGAAGACCATCAAGAAAGTGAACTACATATACAAGAAAGTCTAAGAGATATCACGCTGCAAGTTTTTCTGTAAAAACACTCTGATTTCATATCCATTGTACATCATTTGTATATCCTGAGTATACATCAGTTTTTATTGCACATCGTCTCTGTTTAAGCTTCAAACTTGTGTAGTTTAAAAGCTTAGACATATCTCTTTGTAAAAATTGTCTTTGAGCCTGGAGAGGCTTGTCTTTAAAAGAATACTTGGTTGTAGAGCCTGAAGAGGCTTGACTGTAAATGAATACTTGTAATCTTGGTGAAGATTAAGAGAAAATTTAAAGGCTAGTTGGCACTGGGACTGGACGTAGCTCACAGTGGTAGTGAGTGAACCAGGATAATTTCCTTAGCTAAGTTTTCTATCTCTTATCTCTTGTCAATTTATTTATGTTAGACAAGCGACCTCAAATAACTTAAGAGGGGGGTGAATTAAGTTAATCCAAATTCTCTCGTTTTCGTTTACTTACTTCTTTTATCTTTTACTATAATTAAAACTCTTCTTTTATATAATGAAATATGAATGCAAAACTCCTAATCTCTTAACATATAATAAATTTGCAATCACAATCAATAAGTAAAAGTTAAGGGAAGAAGAAATGCAAACTCGATTTATATTAGTTCGACCAACACCTTGCCTACGTCCAGTCCTCAAGTCACCCACTTGAGATTTCCACTATTCTTGTAAAAACCCTTTACAAGAGATGAACACTCACACACCTTGGAACCCCTTCCCTTGTGTTGAGTTTCACCCACAATCCACAAGAGGCACCCTCTCTTTAACCACACTGTATTAGAACAATTGTTTGTACAAGATAAACTCTCTTTTAGAGTAGATAATACAACTTGAAGTTCCTATAAGAATCCTTAAAAATTTGCAAGTGTTTGGCACAAGATGATTCTTAAAAATGATTTTAATCTCTTATGATTTCACATGAGTAATCTTATCAATTTTCGAGAATGAGACATATATATATATAAGAATGATGATAAAACATTGTAACCTTTGAGTAGAAGTCATGTCTCTTCAAGATTTTCAGAAAAATGACTTTGGTAATCGATTACACAGTTCAAAATTACGAACCGTTATGCCTGGAATTCAAAATTTGAACTTTCTGCACACTGGTAATTGATTACACCATTCTGGTAATCGATTACCAGTTCAAAAGTTTTCAATTTTGAATCTCATAACTTCTGGTAATCGATTACACCAATGTGGTAATCGATTACCAGTTCAAAAATTTCCTTTTGAACTGATTTTACCTTATAAAAACATTTCCCTTAAATTTTATATTTAAGGCCAAGTAACTTGCAAATTCTAGAATTCTTTTGACATTTTATCTAACTAGACTAATACTTATCTAATACACCTTCTTGTCTTTGATCTTGTATTAACCTTGCTTCTTGATCTTGTATTGACTTTGTTGTCTAGCTCTTTCTTTTGCCAATTCCTTTTGTCAATTTAATGAACTCATTTTCTTTCCATTGGCATCATCAAAATCTGCATATAATATATCTACAAGTATATTCATCTACAATTTATACTAACCAAAGGGTGTTGAAAACTGTTCTGATAATTTTTTAAAAAAAAGCAAGAAACCTTTTTAAAGATCTTTTCAGAAGCCTTCTTAAGAAACTTCAGACAGCCTCTTAAACATGTCTGAAACTGTTGTAAACTTAACTGTTTGCGAAAAGCTTCCATAAATTATTAAGAAACACTATTCAACCCCCTTCTAGTGTTTCCCTGTGTTTCTACAGTTGGTATCAGAGCTCAACTCAGGTTTGAGCACCTTACAAGTGTTTGAGGATTAAAGATCCAGATGGAAGCTGCCAACAACAACAGATAGTACATCACTGAAGGAGCCTCTATCACAAGACCCCCAGCATTCAATGGAGTGGACTACCATTATTGGAGGGATCGTATGAAGTTGTTCATTGAGAGCAACAACATTGATGTTTGGGATGTGGTCACTGATGGAGACTATGTGCCTATACATAACGGAGTGCCAATACCTAAGGCTGAATGGACCTTAGAGGAGAAGGCTAGAGTTCAGTTAAATGCTAAAGCCAAACTCTATTTGATATGTTCTCTGAACAAATCAGAGTATGAGAAGGTTCATGGATGTTCATCTGCCAAGGAGATTTGGGATACACTTATAGCCGCCCATGAAGGGACTGAGATTGTCAAGCAATCCAAAATTAGCATGCTTATACATCAATATGAGATGTTCAAGATGGAAGAATCTGAAACCATAGATCTAATGTTTGGGAGGTTTCAGACTATAACTAATGGACTCAGGTCTTTAGGTAGAACTTTTGAATCTGGAGACAATAATAGAAAGATTCTAAGAAGTTTGCCAAAGTCCTGTAGACCCAACGTTACAGCCATTCAAGAGGCCAGAGACTTAAACTCTCTTAGAATGGAAGAACTGTTGGGATCTCTCAAAGTTCATGAGCTTGAACTTGTGGAAGATGACATCAAGAAGAAATCTCTGGCATTAAACTCCAAAGCCAAACACCCCAGGCATGGCAGTATTAAAGCCATGCAAGCTGAGGAAACTTCAGAAGCAGATGAAGATTCTGGAGATAGCTCAGAAGATGATGATCTTGCTCTTCTCAGCAGGAAAATCAAGAGGATGTTGCAGAACAGAGGAAAGTTTAGAAAGAACCAACCCTCAACCTCTAAATCAGGTAAGTCAGGTAAGGATTCTCAAAATGACAAAATTATATGCTATGAGTGTAAACAGCTAGGTCATATGAAGGCTGAATGTCCAAGACTGAAGAAGAACAACTTCAAAAAGAAGAAATCCTTCAAGAAGAAGGGTCTGATGGCAACATGGGAGGATCTTGATGAGTCTACCTCAGAAGAAGAGGAAGACACTTCAGAAGAGGCCAACCTGTGTCTCATGGCCAGCCTACCCTCATCAGATAGCTCAGAATCTGAGGTATTTCCCTTAACTCTTCAAGAGATGTATGATGACCTGATGGAAAGTTCCAAGGAACTCTTCCAAGAGTATAAGAATCTGTCCAAGGCCCACACAGAAATGTGCAGTAAATTTGAGGCTCTTGAGATAGAAAATATTATGATCAAGGAGAGAATTCTTGTGACTGAAAGTAGCAGTTCACAAACAGTCTCTGAAGAAAACAAAAAACTTCAGAAACAAGTTGAGGAACTGACAAAAGACTTAGCTAAATTTGTCAAAGGAACAGAAAACCTTAACAGATTGCTTGGCAATCAAAGGGATCCTTTGACAAAAGTGGACTAGGCTTTTGTGATCATGATACCTGTAAACCTCATATTTTCAAAAATTTTACTAAAGGCAAAGAGAAAGCTATTGGGTGTTCTCACTGTGGCAAGCCTGGACACAATGTGGCTCAGTGTAAAAACAAGGGAAAAGCAAAACCCAAATCTAACAAGAAAGTACCCAAAAGAATATGGGTACCTAAGAACTTGATCATTCCTGTTACAGATGTGTTTAACAGGACAAAGGAGACCCCACAAATGGTACCTGGACAGTGGGTGCTCGCGACACATGACAGGAGAAAGGTCTTTGTTCCAAAACCTTAGGCCCAGAGCAGGAGGTGTGGTCACCTTTGGTGGAAATCAGCAAGGGAAGATCACAGGAATAGGGACTATAGGTATCTCTCCTCTATCCCTTATTAAGAATGTTCTTCTAGTAGAAGGACTTCAGCATAATTTACTGAGCATAAGTCAATTGTGTGACAGTGGATATGTGGTTTCCTTTACTAAAGAAGGATGTATAGTCAAAGAATCTCGTGATCAAATTCTTTTACCTGCTAAGAGACACAACAATGTGTACAAAATTTATCTAGAGGATTTGGCAAGTCAAAATGTAAAATGTTTTCTCTCTGTTGAAGATGAAAAACAGATTTGGCACCAAAGACTTGGACATGCCAGCTTGAGATTGATCTCAAAGTTAGCAAAACACAATCTTGTTAAAGGACTACCCAAGCTTTCTTACAAATCTGACATTTTATATGAAAGTTGTCTGAAAGGAAAACAAACAAGACACTCTTTTCAGAGTAAGGATGTTGTTTCCACTAGCAGACCTTTAGAATTGTTACATATTGACTTGTTTGGTCCTATTAGAACAGAAAGCATTAGTGGTAAGAAATATGGTTTGGTCATTATTGATGACTATTCTAGATTCACATGGGTGTTATTCCTAAGAAGCAAGGATGAGACTTTCAGGAATTTCACAATATTCTGCAAGAAGGTACAGAATGAAAAATGATTCTGTATATCTGCTATCAGAAGTGATCATGGTGGAGAGTTTGAGAATGCAAACTTTCAACTGTTCTGTGATGAGAATAGGATCTCACACAATTTCTCTGTGGCAAGAAAACCTAAGCAAAATGGGGTTGTTGAGAGAAAGAATAGAAGCTTGCAAGAAATGGGAAAAACCATGCTCAATTCATGCAATCTACCAAGATCTTTCTGGGCAGAAGCTATTAACACAGCTTGCTACCTTCAAAACAGAATATTGATAAGACCAATTCTGAAAAGACTCCTTATGAATTGTGGAAGGAAAGAAAACCCAACATATCATATTTTCACACCTTTGGTTGTGAGTCTTTTATACTCAACACCAAGGATGATCTTGGAAAATTTGATGCAAAATCTGACAATGGAATTTTCATAGGATATTCTGAAACATCTAAATCCTATAGAGTATATAACTCTAGAACTTTAACTGTAGAGGAATCAATCCATGTTAAATTTAATGACAAGAAAGAGACTGATAGGGAATTATCAGATCTAAAAGATGACTTTGCAGGAATGGAGCTGAATAATAATGACAACATCAAGGATGAATAGGTGTCTAAAGCACCATCTGTCACTGAACCTCTTCAGACCAATGTTGAGTCTCAGACTGATTTGATATCACCTCAGAAACCTGACTGGAGATACAAATCACATCATCCAAAAGAGCAAATCAATGGCAGCACTTCAGAAAGAGTTAAGACAAGATCAAAATTCAAGAATCTAAATTCTCTTGCTCTCCTGTCTGAAATTGAGCCAAAGAACATTGATGAAGCTCTGCATGATGAAGGGTGGATTCTAGCCATGCAAGAGAAGCTAAACCAATTTGCTAGGAGTGATGTCTGGACACTTGTTCCTAAACCCCATGGGAAAAAAATTATTGGATCCAAATGGGTGTTCAGAAACAAGTTGTCTGAAGAAGGAAAAGTGGTCAGAAACAAAGCACGAATGGTGGCTCAAGGGTACAATCAAGAAGAAGGTATTGACTTCACTGAAACCTTTGCCCCTGTTGCTAGATTAGAAGCAATTAGGATTCTTCTCTCTTATGTTGTAAATAATAGCATCAAACTATATCAAATGGATGTCAAAAGTGTCTTCCTCAATGGTTTCATTGAAGAAGAAGTTTTTGTTAGACAACCCCCTGGTTTTGAAGACACTGCTTTTCTTGATCATGTTTTCAAATTAAAAAAGGCTCTTTATGGTCTGAAACAAGCTCCAAGAGCATGGTATGACAGACTGAGCAGTTTTCTTATCAAAAATGGTTTTGAAAGAGGAAAAGTAGATACCACCCTTTTCAGAAAACAGTCTAACAAAGATTTTATACTTGTTCACATATATGTTGATGACATTATATTTGGTTCAACTGATTCTTCTCTGTGCAAGGAGTTTTCTGAGTTGATGCAATCAGAATTTGAAATGAGTTTAATGGGAGAACTAAAATTTTTCTTGGGACTTCAAATTAAGCAAGATTCTGATTGTATATGGATCCATCAAGAAAAATATACAAAAGAAATGCTTAAGAAGTTCAACATGAGTGATTGCAAACCCATGTCAACTCTTATGCATCCCTCTGCATCTTTGAGAAAAGATGACAAAGAAGAACCAGTGAATCAAACTTTATACAGAGGAATGATTGGCTCTTTGTTGTATCTAACAGCAAGCAGACCTGACATAATGTCCAGTGTTTGTCTCTGTGCTAGATTTCAATCAGATCCAAGAAATACTCATTACAAAGCTGTTAAAAGAATTTTTAGATATCTGAAAGATACTACTAATCTTGGTCTATGCTATAAGAGGAGCAAAGATTGCAGGTTAATAGGATACTGTGATGCTGACTTTGCTGGAGATAGAATAGAAAGAAATAGCACCAGTGGAGGATGTCATTTCTTTGGAAATAACATGATCAACTGGTCAAGCAAAAGGCAAAGCACCATTGCTTTATCAACAGCAGAAGCAGAGTATATATCAGCAGCCAGTTGTTGTTCACAACTGCTATGGGTTAAGTATCAGCTTGAGGATTTTAATATTCCTATCTCTGCTATACCTGTTCTTTGTGATAATACCAGTGCAATTAATTTATCCAAAAATCCCATTCAACATTCTAGGGCAAAACATATAGAAATCAAACATCATTTCATTAGAGACTATGTTCAGAAAGGTGTTTTTGATATTCAGTTCATTGACACAGAGCATCAATGGGCAGATATATTCACAAAACCCCTGGATGAAGATAGATTTAAGTTCATACGCAACAACTTAAATATACATGCATTCTCTAAAAATTAATTGTGTCTGATATTATTATGTTATCTGAAATTTTTAGTGCGTCTAAAATTTCAGTGTGTCTGAAACAGTGACATGTCTGAAATTTTAGGTTATTTGAAATTTATTTGTGTGTCTGAAATTTTCACCTATCTGAAGTAACTGGCTGACGTGGCTATCTGAGACGGTTGAGTTCCTTCTTTTAAAGTTTTTGTCTGTTCCACTTTGCACGTTACCCGAAGTCTGCGCAGCCGGTACAGGGCATCATTGCATCATGGGTCTATAAATGCAGGAGTAAGTGTGTCGAGGAAGCCTTACACTCTCTTTCCTCAATACTCAGTTTGATCTTCTTCACTGCTCAAGCAACCTTTTTCTGTCAAAGTTTCCCTGCAACTCAACTATGGCACCCAAGAAGACCGCTGGTTCTGGTGGAAACGTAGTTAGATCAAAGGGAGTGAATCTTGATGAGCTTTGCATCATTGGCATGGATTTGGTTGAGGAATTTGATGCAACTGGGTGGACTTCTTTCTTCGACCACATTAACTGTCAATGGCATGAACAAAGCGTGGTGGATTTCTGGTCCTCTGCTCGAGGAATACCTAATTTTAAGGGAGTGTATGAAAGCATCAAAGCCTCTATCCTAGGGGTTTCAGTCTTTGTTGATCAAGGCATTCTCTCCATAATCACTGATGTTAAGGCTGAAGGTGCAACCTTCATTCCTGGGTGGGAGATGAAGAATGGTGGGCACAAGCTGTTTACAAAGATGTTGTATGGAACAGAAGAACCCGAAATCCTGGATTCCAAGTTCTTGCTAAAGAAGGTCAGAGTTCTTCATGCTATCTTAGGGTGTGCAATAATCCCTAAGAGTGGAAGCAGAAACCATGTCTCAGAATTGGAAAGGTTCTGTCTGATTCACCAGCTTAGGAGCAGAAAGTCAATCTCCCAAGCATTATCATGTTCCATATGCAGAAAAAGATTCGAGACTCTGCTGGAAATCTTCCCCACAACACTCTCATCATGAAGGTACTTATGCATTTTCAGGTACCTGTTGAAAGGTTATGTGACCATAAATCTCCGGTGTTCTTTGGTGAGTCAAACTTGAAAAGCATGGGAATCAAGCTCACTCCACGACCTCCATCTCCTACTCTGAAGGAGAGTGCTCTTTTGGAGAAGGCCTCAAGAAGAAGAACCACTCTTGAGATTCTTGAGAAAGAGCTTCAGAGGGATATCAGAAAAGATGAGTTCAAGCCTTCCAAGCCATCCCCTCATCTGAAAAAGGAAGAAGCTCCCTGTCAGGAGTTCAGCAAAGGTGTCTCTAGAAGCTATGGACTTGCACACTCAGACATCTGAACCTGTTCAGAAGGCTTTGCAAAAGTCATCTGAAATTGTGGATCAGGGTTCTGAAGGTGTAAGAACTCTTACTCCTAAGTCTACTTTTGAAACAGAAGGAAAGGCTCATGAGGAAGAGGTAGCTGAGATTGTTGATCCTGAAGCTTTGGCAGCAGCACCTCTGGCTGCATGTCCTTCTGATCCTGAGCTTATTCAGGTAGCAACCCTTGCTACTACTTTGGAGAATGAAGAAATGGAGAAGAAGGCTGAGCAAGAAAAGACTGATTATGCTCTTGCAGGAGCCTCTTAGCTAGCTCTTGCTGAAGATGAAAGGCTAGCTTCCATTGCTCAAAAGACCAAGAAAAGAAAAAGATCCAGTGCACGGCAAAGAAGGAGAACAAAAACAAAGTTATTTCAGCCAGCTCCTGAACCCTCTGTTAGGATTACAAGGAGCATTGCAAGTCAGCTGGAGGAAATGGATGAGGCTGGCAAGTATCAAAACTTTGTCAAAGCAAACCTGTTTTTCAAGAGAAGAAGAAAAGAGAAGCAAGCTGAAAAGGAAAAGGAGAGGGAACCTGAGAAAGCTAAACCTCCTCAGAAAAGGCTCAGGGTAAGGTTTGATAATGTGACCCTATCACCACCTTCATCACCTGAGAAGAAAATTGTAGAGGAGAAAGAAGAAGAAGCACTTCCATCACCTCCCTCATCACCACTTTCTTCACCTTCATCATCTTCAGAATCCACTCAGTCTGAAGACCCCACAGATAAACATCAGCAAGGTGACAGCTCTGAAGTATGGAAAGGAAGCATGCTGCCTACGCATATAAGGCTAGGACCCAAAAGTAGGGACTTCTTCACAGAGCCTACATTTGATCCTTATGCTTTTCCTCTCACTTAACACCAATTTGATGCAGCTGCTGAAGTACCCCACAAAATGTATGAGGAACCTTTCAGTGAGAGGGTCAGAGTCCCCAAGTTCCCCAACTTATTTAAAGAGCTGCAGTTTTTCAGAAATGAACCCTCCATCTCTCTTCACCATGGCCTTATCAAGCACACTACTGATGAAGAAAGGGCAAAGTATCAAGGCAGTTCAGATCAGTATTACTCAGGCCAGATTGAAAAGATCAGAAGGAGTGCAGTTCCACCTGCTCATAAGTGGGCTCCACTTAACCCCTTCTCTGGTGACTCCCTCAGGTTGTCTAATGATGAATGGTGTTTTGTCAGGCACTGTCTACTGACGCTGAACTTTTTTAGAGGGACTACTTGAAGTCAGTAGGCATAAGAGGCTATAGGCCACCTGGAACAATCTCCATCAGGCCAACCACAGAGATACTGGTGCAACCTGACAGGATTGTTCCTAGGTACTCCCTGGAAGAAGGCCCTGCTGACAAGTTCAAGGAACCTAAAGCTTATCCAGTTCCCCAGAAACCTTTAACCTCAACAGAATGGAAGGAGCTACCTGCTCGGATCAAAAGACAAGGTGGAGGTTTAGATCACAGCTACAGGGATAGGGTATGGTTATCTCACTAGAAGATCAGAAAGGATGTTGGATCCTCTTCTAGATCATCAGGACCAGATGATAACTCCATCATAGGCTATGGTGTCTCCACCAATGTGCAGTATAAGTATATCAGAGGCAGATTCCCCATGTCTCAAACCTTTAATGAGGACTGGAAGCTAATCTTCCCTATCAGAACTTTCTTCTTTCCTTAGAGTCATCCAGAAGATTATGGGTTGCATCCAGGATTCAATCAGCTCAGATTCGTTTGAAGGCACATTCAGATCATTCTATATGAAGTAGAACTGAATCTTGAGGAAGAGAACAGGAAGCTGAGGCATCAAGTGAAGAGCTTGGAGAAAAGAAATGCTACTCTTGTTCCTAAGCAAGATCAAATTCTTCAAGAGCAACAGTACATCAGAACTGGGCAAGAAGAATTGAAGACTGCTGTCATTTCTCAGATTGACAAGGCAAAGGAAGAATTGCTCTCCTTTATGAAAGCGACCTTGCTGAAGAAAGATGGATGGTCTATGATGTTTAGCCATGTTTAGTGTTAAGTTCATTTTGAGTGCTTAATTTCTGTTATGTGAACTTCATGTTTGGTGTTTAATTTTTTTGTGAACTCTTTTTGCTGGATAATATATTCTGTTTGTTCTCATGAATGCTGGTATCTCAATGTTGTGATTATATTACTGTGATTATTGCGATTATATTACTGTGTCTATTTTGCAGTCATGCTCTGAAATTCCCTTTTGATTGATGACAAAAGGGGGAGTATTAAAACTAACAAAATCTGAAGTATTTACAGGTCTCAGGGGGAGTATTTGATAAGAGTTTGTCCTGAGAGATCTCTATCTGAGGAGGAGTTATTTTTTTTAAGTTTATTTTATTTTAAAAACTCCTTTCAGATTTCTTTATTTTAAACAAATTTGTCATCATTAAAAAGGGGGAGAATGTTGAGTCTCAAAAATATCATAAGGAAAATTATGATGTTTTAGATAGCTCACTTCTCAAGTTTTAATGCTTAACAAATTTGGGTTAAAATACTTATCATAGATACATAAATGTTTAATGATTTATCTATGATTTCAGCAAGCCTTTCTGAACGTATAAATACTGTCTGAAGTTTTGAAGTCGTCTAAAGTGTTAAACCTGTCTAAACTGTTCAAGCTGTCTGAAGTGCGCAACCCGTCTGAAGTGTTGAAGCCGTCTGAAGTCTCATTAATGACGTGGCACTCTTTGCTGAAGTATGTGAAGACATCTTTGAAGTTTTGCTGAGTCAAGCGTTCTCTGCTACATGTACCTTTTCAAACATATTTATGGCAAGGAACACAGAGACCTTTCCTGGTATATTTGAATTTCATACACCACTGAAGAAATCCCTGCAACGCAACCTTTGCAGCAACAACAGTGGCAGCCTTATGGCAACAGCAACCTGGTACTGTGTGTCAGAAATAATCAGAACTCTCAGAAGCATGTCTCACAACGGATTAAATAGCATTTAATGCTATCTCTAAACGGTGGTATTTCAACGGATTGAAGATTGGTTATAAATAGCCCTTCATGAAGACCATCAAGAAAGTGAACTACATATACAAGAAAGTCAAAGAGATATCACGCTGCAAGTTTTTCTGTAAAAACAATCTGATTTAATATCCATTGTACATCATTTATATATCCTGAGTATACCTCAGTTTTTATTGTACATCGTCTCTGTTTAAGCTTCAAACTTGTGTAGTTTAAAAGCTTAGACATATCTCTTTGTAAAAATTGTCTTTGAGCCTGGAGAGGCTTGTCTTTAAAAGAATACTTGGTTGTAGAGCCTGAAGAGGCTTGACTGTAAAAGAATACTTGTAATCTTGGTGATGATTAAGAGAAAATCCAAGTGCTAGTTGGCATTGGGACTGGACGTAGCTCACAGTGGTAGTGAGTGAACCAGGATAATTTCCTTGGCTAAGTTTTCTATCTCTTATCTCTTGTCAATTTATTTATACTAACCAAAGGGTGTTGAAAACTGTTCTGATAATTTAAAAAAAAAGCAAGAAACCTTTTTAAAGATCTTTTCAGAAGCCTTCTTAAGAAACTTCAGACAGCCTCTTAAACCTGTCTGAAACTATTGTAAACTTAACCGTTTGCGAAAAGCTTCCATAAATTATTAAGAAACACTATTCAACCCCCATTTTAGTGTTTCCGTGTGTTTCTACAAAATGCAGCAACCCAAAATAGCATGGAGAATCCTTGCCTTAGGATGCATGAGAGATCTTTTCAGTTCCATGGGATCTTCAATCCGATACAGCTTCTTGGTGAACTTCTTAGTTCCACTATTTCTCAGCTCCCATTCTAGAGAAAACATTTCTCCAGAGTTTGGAACACCAGTTACAAAAGCAATGGTGTCAGCATCCACTATGATCTTCACATCCAGCACAATGGTCTTCAGCCCTTGATACTTCCCATCCTGAGTTGAAATATCTTCAGCATTTTTCCAGAAGTCAACCACACTTTGTTCATGCCATGCACAGTCTATGGCAGAGAAGAAGTTGGTCCATCCACATGCTTCAAAGATCTCAGAAAGATAGATCCCACCAGCTTGAAGTTCATCCAGGCTCACAGTTCTAGAAGGCACAACCTGACCTTCTGCAGACTTCTTCGACGCCATTAATGAAAGCTTGAGAGAAAGAGAGCTTGAAGAGACAGAGAACTTAAGGCACAAGGAATAGCAAAGACTTGTAGAAGAGAGAGTGTGAGTAGAGCCTGTAACCGTTGACAACACGTCTTTAAATAGTCGTCACAACAGTAATTATAGCAATTGCAGTCTTGGAGAAAGTGCAGTCGTGTTGAGAACAGTTACTCAGAGAAGGAGACCAAACGTTTCAGCTTGCCATGTCATCAGACTTAGTTACTTCAGATGCACAAGATATTTCAGATGATGTGCATGTTCAGACATAACATACATTCATATGATGCATGTTCAGATGCAAGCAATCATTTTTCAAACAAAGCTAAGATATTCAGATTATCTCTTATGAACTTAAATCTATCTTCAGTCAGGGGTTTTGTGAATATATCTACCCATTGATGTTCAGTATCAATGAACTTTATATCAAAAACTCCTTTCTGAACATAGTCTCTAATGAAGTGATGCTTGATTTCTATATGCTTTGCCCTAGAATGTTGAATAGGATTTTTAGATAAGTTTATTGCGCTTGTGTTATAACACATTACAGGAATGGAATGAACATCAATATTGAAATCTTCTAACTAATACTTTACCCATAGCAGTTGTGAACAACTGGCTGCAGCAATATATTCGACTTCAGCTGTAGAAAGAGCAATTATGCTTTGCCTTTTGCTGGACCAGCCGATCATGTTGTCTCCAATGAAGTGACAACCTCCACTAGTTGATTTTCTTTCTAATCTATCTCCAGCAAAATCAGCATCACAAAATCCCACTAACCTGCAATCCTTACTCTTTTTATAGCAAAGACCAAGATTAGTAGTGCCATTTAAATATCTGAAAATTCTCTTTACAGCCTTGTAATGAGTAGTTCTTGGATCAGATTGAAATCTAGCACAGAGACACACACTGAACATAATGTCAGGTCTGCTTGCTGTTAGATACAAAAGTGAGCCAATCATTCCTCTGTACAACGTTTGATTTACTGGTTCCTCTCCTTCATCTTTGTTAAGAACAATTGAAGAATGCATAGGAGTAGTCATGGGCTTGCAATCACTCATGTTGAACTTCTTAAGCATTTCTTTTGTATATTTTTCCTGATGGATCCATATACAATCAGATTGTTGCTTTATCTGAAGTCCTAGGAAGAACTTAAGTTCTCCCATCATGCTTATCTCAAACTCAGATTGCATAAGCTCAGAAAATTCCTTGCATAATGAAGAATCAGTATAACCAAATATGATGTCATCCACATATATCTGAACCAGAATGAAATCTTTGTTAGACATTTTTCTGAAAAGAGTTGTATCTACTTTTCCTCTTTGAAAGCCATTTTTTATTAAAAAAATTCCTCAATCTGTCATACCAAGCTCTTGGGGCTTGTTTCAGACCATAAAGAGCCTTTTTCAATTTGAAAACATGTTCTAGAAAAGTAATGTCTTCAAAACCTGGTGGTTGTCTAACATAGACCTCTTCCTCAATAAATCCATTGAGAAAGGCATTCTTGACATCCATCTGATATAAGGTGATGCCATTATTTACTGCATAAGAGAATAAAATCCTAATGGCTTCAAGCCTAGCTACAGGGGCAAAAGTTTCAGTAAAGTCAATACCTTCTTGCTGATTGTAGCCCTGAGCAACAAGCCTGTCCTTGTTTCTGGCCACCTTTCCTTCTTCTGACAGCTTGTTTCTGAACACCCATTTGGTTCCTATTATAGTTTTCCCATGGGGTTTAGGTACAAGTGTCCAGACATTACTCCTAGCAAATTGGTTCAACTCTTCTTGCATGGCTAGGATCCACCCTTCATCATGCAGAGCTTCCTCAATACTTTTAGATTCAATTTCAGAGAGAAGTGGAAGATTGTTCAAGCTTCTGAGCCTTGATCTTGTTCTAACTCCTTCTAAAGTGTCACCTATTATTTGCTCTCTTGGATGATGAGTTCTGTATCTCCAATCACGATTGTGAGGGAGTACACACTCTGTTTGAGACTCAATAATGTTGGTCTGAGAAGGTCCAGCTTCAGACACAGGTTCAGTCTTTTGCTCAGCATGTCCTTTAGATGATCCTTCAGATTTTACATCTGGATTTATCTGCATACCTGTAAAATCCTCTTCTAGATCTGATAGTTCCCTATCAGTCTCTTTAAAGTTATTGAATCTTACATGAATAGATTCTTCCACAACTAAGGTTCTTGAGTTATATAATCTGTAAGCCTTAGAGGTTTCAGAATATCCAATAAAGAAACCTTTATCAGACTTAGCATCAAATTTTCCTAAATCATCTTTAGTGTTAAGTATAAAACACTCACATCCAAAGATATGGAAGTAGGATATGTTGGGTTTTCTTCCTTTCCACAGTTCATATGGAGTCCTTTTGAGAATTGGTCTTACCATAATTCTTTTTTAATGTAACATGCTGTGTGAACAGCTTTTACCCAAAAGGAACTAGGTAGATTGCTTGAAATGAGCATGGTTCTCCCCATCTCTTGCAAGCTTCTGTTCTTTCTCTCAACAACCCCATTTGGCTGAGGTGTCCTAGCCACAGAGAAATTGTGTGAGATCCCATTCTCATCACAGAACAGTTTGAAGCTTGAGTTTTCAAACTCTCCACCATGATCACTTCTGGTAGCAGATATGCAGATTCCTTTCTCATTCTGCACCTTCTTACAGAATTTTGTGAAATTCTCAAAGGTTTCTTATTTGCTTTTTAGGAATATAACCCATGTAAATCTTGTATAGTCATCAACAATGACCAATCCATACTTCTTTTTGCTAAGACTTTCAGTTCTAGTAGGACCAAAAAAATCCATGTGAAGTAGTTCTAAAGGTCTGCTGGTTAAAACAACATTCTTACTCTAAAAAGAGTTTCTAGTTTGTTTCCCTTTCAGACAATTTTCACATAAAATATCAGATTTGAATGAAAGCTTGGGTAAACCTTTAACCAGATTGTGTTTGGTTAGCTTTGAGATTAATCTTAAGCTAGCATGCCCAAGTTTTTTATGCCAAATCTGTTTTTCATCTTCAATTTAAACACAACACTTCACATTTTGACTTGCAAGTTCCTCTAGATCAATCTTGTACACATTGTTGTGTCTCTTAGAGGATATGATCTGAAGCATCTTTGACTATACAGCCTTCTTTAGTGAAAGATACAACATATCCACTATCACATAATTGACTTATGCTCAGAATATTGTGTTGCAGTCCTTCCACTAGAAGCACATTCTTAATTAGGGAAAGAGGAGTCACACCTACTGTCCCAATACCAATGATCTTCCCTTGCTGATTTCCACCAAAGGTGACCACTCCACCTGCCTTGGGTCTAAGGCTTTGGAACAAACACCTTTCTCCCGTCATTTGTCGCGAGCGCCCACTATCCAGGTACCATTTGTGGTGTTTATTTTGTCCTGTTAAACACATCTCAGAGTCTGAACTGTCTGAAGAAGGTAGACTTGCCATCAGACATAGATTTGCTTCTTCTGAAGTGTCATCCTCTTCTTCTGAAGTGGAGTCATCCAAATCTTCCCATGTTGCCATCAATCCTTTCTTTTTCTTGAACAATTTCATCTTCTGAAAGGTTGGCTTCCTTAACTTAGGGCAATTAGTCTTCATGTGACCTGGTTGTTTGCACTCAAAACAGGTAATTTTGTCAGTGTTAAAGGATTCTTTACCTGACTTACCTTGTTTGAAGTTGGAAGGTTGAGATCTTCTGAATCTCCCTTTTCTCTGTAGCATCTTCTTAATCTTCTTGCTGAGAAGAGCAAGATCTTCATCTTCTGAACAGCCTTCAAATTCAGTATCACCATCTGAAGTGTCCTCTACTTGCATGGCTTTCATGTTACCAAGCCTAGGTTGTCTGGCCTTGGAGTTTAATGCCAGTGATTTCTTCTTGGTGTCATCTTCCCCAAGTTCTAACTCATGGACTTTGAGAGAGCCCAACAGTTCCTCCATTCTAAGAGAGTTTAAATCTCTAGCTTCTTGAATGGCAGTAACCTTGGGTCTCCAGGACTTTGGCAAGCTTCTTAGAATCTTTCGATTGTTATCTCCAGATTCAAAGGTTCTTCCCAATGACCTTAGTCCATTAGTTATCGTCTGAAACCTTCCAAACATTTGATCTATGGTTTCAGACTCTTCCATCTTGAACATCTCATATTGATGTACAAGCATACTGATCATGGATTGCTTTACAGTCTCAATTCCTTCATGAGCTGCTGCAAGAGTATCCCAGATCTCCTTGGCAGATGAACAACCATGAACCTTCTCATATTCTGACTTGTTCAAAGAACATATCAGATAGAGTTTGGCCTTGGCATTTAATTGAACTCGAGCCTTCTTCTCCAAGGTCCGTTCAGCTTTTGGTATGGGTAATCCGGCATGCATGGGAACATAGTCTCCATCAGTAACCACATCCCATACATCAATGTTGTTGCTTTCAATAAACAACTTCATACGATCCCTCCAATAGTGGTAATCCACTCCATTGAATGTTGGGGGTCATGTGATGGAGGCTCCTTCAGTGATGTATTGTCTGTTGCTGGTAGAGGTTTCCATATGGATCTTTGTCCTCTGTACTGATTAGGTGCTAACCCTGAGGATAAGCTCTGATACCAACTGTTGAAAAGCAGGGAAACACTAAAAGGGGGGTTGAATAGTGTTTCAATGGAAACTTTTTCGTGTCAAATATTTTGAAGGTTTAGCTTCTGAAAATCTTCAGATGATAAGTATCAGTCTGAAGGTTTTGATTATCTTCTAAAAAACTCTCAAATAAATAAGATTATAAACTTGACTTGATTCAGATAATAAGTTTTCACTTGAATACTTTTTCAATCCCCTTGTTAGAATAAAAACAGAATTGAAATAGCTAAAGGGATAGAGAAAACTTAGCCAAGAATTTATCCTGGTTCACTCACAACCACCGTGAGCTACGTCCAGTCCCAGGGCAAAACCAGCACCTGGATTTCCACTATTCTTGCAAGAATACATGTATTCTTTTCTTTCAAGCCTCTTCAGGCTCTACAACAAGTATTGTTTCTTTCACCAAGCCTCTTCAGGCTCTACAACAAGTATTGTTTCTTTCACCAAGCCTCTTCAGGCTCTTAAACAAGTATTGTTTCTTTCACCAAGCCTCTTCAGGCTCTCAAACACTTATCCAAGTGTAACCCAAGTATTCTTTCAAACAAAAAGCCTCTCCAGACTTAACAACCCAAACTGTTATAAGTTTAAACCAAAAAGGGATTTAGTTCACTATCTTCAAATGACAGCTACGAATTAGAGAGTACAAAATAACTGAGACTTTCTCAGAATATGAAAGTGAATAATTGTACAAAGAATATCAGAGTTTGATTTTTGCAGCGTGTAGTTTCTTTGATTGAAAATGCTTCTCTCTTGTGTTCATCATTCAATTCTTCATGGGACGTATTTATAGTCTCCAAGGAGTAAATGCCCGTTACCAAGTAGCATTTAATGCATTCAGAATACGTTTGACACGACTCTGTTCAAAGCAATCTGAGCAGAAACAGGGGCAGCAGGTCTGCGCACACAAAGCAATCTGGTAGGAGCAGTAGCGTTGCATACTTTCCTTAAATGTGCTAAACATTTGAACGAGGAAGAAAAGCAACATTGACTCTTATGCTGAAGTAGGTAAGATCTTGATTTGAACGTTCCTCATACTCAACAACGTCTTCCAAGGTTAAACCATTGTCCTGAAGACTTCAACTTTCAGATGCAAGGGAAGCTTCAGATGAACTTCTCTTCTTCCGAGGATAAACGCTCTTCAGACGATGTCTGGTCTTCAGACTATTTAAAGCTTCAAATGATGTTTCACACATTTTATGATCTGAAACAAAGCAGAATATTGTGAAAGTATATTGCCACAAATCCATCTGAATTTTCTATATTTTTTCATTAAAACACTTTAAAGGGAATGAGACTCAAAGTACTAAAGTATATAAATTTTTGAGACTCAACATGAGAAAGTAAATGTATACTTGACAAGGTGGGTTCCTAAAATGAGTTGGAATTCGTCATTTTTACTAAATGGGTTTGTGATTCGAGGTGAAACAGATCTGGCTTTTATTGCTTACATAAAATTACTTAATATACATTTTCTTGAAGTATATATGAAGCTTCTACAACTCTACTCAAATTATCCTTAAGTTATCCCAAAGGATCATGATCATCTGTAGTGGTGAAATAACTACAATATTGTCACCCGTTAAAACAATTAGGTGTATATTGTAAAATAAAAATATAATAAAATGAATAAAGGCTAGAATCTTCTGAACAAAGTTTCATCTCGTGCATTTATTTGTCAAACAGTAAAGGATCCTGATCTTATCTTCAAGTACGCATACTTAATCGCTTTAATATTTCTCATTTATTACAATAGATATAGGTTTCTTAATAGTTTATGTTTTGTTTAAAATATTATTTTTTATCTTTATTTAATTTAAACCATTTTTCTTAGAAGTTCAACACCATAACTCATTTGGAGACCCGAAAATGAAGGGTTGTACGCTTTTTCTAGCTTATTCATGGTTTTTCTCATTGGGTGATGCAAATTCTTGACCAGCAAAAGAGAGTGGAGTAAGAGAATAGACCAAAAGCCATTATTGAAAGAAGAGGATTCAAAAGAAAAACACTTTAGGTTGATCTTCTACTATAAATTTCATTTCATTTTCTTTTTTTTTTTGTTTCTTTTCTTAAATTTTTTACGTTGTGTAAAATTAGGCAATTCACATTACGCAAATAAGAAAGTAAATGTATACCTGACACAGAGGATTCCTAGAAAGAGTTGGAATTCGTCTTTATGACTAAATGGACCCTTGAAATGAGGTGAAACAGATCTTGCTTTTTTTGCTTATATAAAATTACTCAATATACATTTTCTTGAAGTATGATGCTTGTACAACTATACTCAAATTATCCTTAAGTTATCCCAAAGGTTCATGATCATCTGTTATTGTGAAATAACTACAAATATTCTCACCCGTTAAAAAAATTAGTTGTATATTTTAAAAAAAATAATAAAAAAATGAATGAAGGCTAGAACCTTCTTATTAAGGTTGCATCTTGTGCAATTATTTGTCAAACTGTAAAGGATCCTGATCTTATCTTCAAGTACGCATACTTAATAGCTTTCATATTTCTCGTTTATTACAATAGATATAGGATTCTTAATAGTTTATGTTTTGTTTAATATAGTATTTTTTTATATTTCTTTAATTTAAACCATTTTCCTTAGAAGTTCAAAATCAGAACTCATTTGCAGACCTGAAAATGAAAGGTTGTACGCTTTTTCTAGCTTTATTCATGGTTTTTCTCATTGGGTGTTCCAAATTCTTGACCAACAAAAGAGAGTGGAGTAAGAGAATCGACCAAAGGCCATTATGGAGAGAAGAGGACTCAAAAGAAAACAATTTGGGTTGATCCTCTACTACAAATTTCATTTCATTTTCTTTTTTTGGTTTCTTTTCTTAAATTTTTTACGTTGTGTAATACTAGGTAATTCACGTGACGCAAATGAGAAAGTAAATGTATACCTGACAAGGTGGGTTCCTAAAATGAGTTAGAATTCGTCTTTTTGACTAAATGGGTTCGTGATTCGAGGTGAAACAGATCTGGCTTTTATTGCTTACATAAAGTTACTCAATATACATTTTCTTGAAGTATATATGAAGCTTCTACAACTCTACTCAAATTATCCTTAAGTTATCCCAAGGATCATGATCATCTGTAATTATGAAATAACTACAAATATTGTCACTCGTTAAAAAATTAAGTGTATATTGTAAAAGAAAAAAAATAATTAAATGAATAAAGGCTAGAATCTTCTGAACAAAGTTTCATCTCCTGCATTTATTTGTCAAACTGTAAAGGATCATGATCTTATTTTCAAGTACGCATACTTAATTGCTTTAATAGTTCTCATTTATTACAATAGATATAGGTTTCTTAATAGTTTATGTTTTGTTTAAAATAGTATTTTTTTATATATATTTAATTTAAACCATTTTCCTTAGAAGTTCAACACTGTAACTCATTTGGAGACCCGAAAATGAAGGGTTGTACGCTTTTTCTAGTTTTATTCATGGTTTTTCTCATTGGGAGCTGCAAATTCTTGACCAACAAAAGGGAGTGGAGTAAGAGAATAGACCAGAAGCCATTATTGAGAGAAGAAGACTTAAAAGAAAAACACTTTGAGGTGATCTTCTACTATAAATTTCATTTCATTTTTTTTTTTGTTTCTTTTCTTAAATTTTTTACGTTGTGTAAAATTTGGCAATTCACATGACGCAAATAAGAAAGTAAATGTATACCTGACAAGGAGGGTTTCTAAAAAAAGTTGGAATTCGTCTTTTTGACTAAATGGACCCTTGAAATGAGGTTGAAACAGATCTTGCATTTTGTGCTTACATAAAATTACTCAATATACATTTTCTTAAAGTATGAAGCTTCTACAACTCTACTCAAATTATCCTTAAGTTTTCCCAAAGGATCAAGATCATCTGTTATTGTGAAATAACTACAAATATTCTCACCCGTTAAAAAAATTAGTTGTATATTTTAAAAGAAAAATAATAAAAAAATGAATGAAGGCTAGAACCTTCTTATTAAGGTTGCATCTCGTGCATTATTTGTCAAACTGTAAAGGATCCTGATCTTATCTTCAAGTATGCATACTTAATAACTTTCATATTCTCATTTATTACAATAGAAATAGAGGTTTCTTAATAGTTTATGTTTTTGTTTAAAATAGTATTTTTTTATATTTATTTAATTTACACCTTTTTCCTTAGAAGTTCAACACCAGAACTCATTTGGAGACCCGAAAATGAAGGGTTGTACGCTTTTTCTAGCTTTATTCATGGTTATTCTCATTGGGTGCTGTAAATTCTTGACCAGCAAAAGAGACTGGAGTAAGAGATTCGACCAGAAGCCATTATGGAGTGAAGAGGACTCAAAAGGAAACACTTTGGGTTGATCTTCTACTATAAATCTCATTTCATTTTCCTTTTTTGGTTTTTTTCTTACATTTTTACGTTGTGTAATAATAGGTAAGTCACGTGACGCAAATGAGAAAGTAAATGTATACCTGACAAGATGGGATCCTAAAATGAGTTGGAATTCTCCTTTTTGACTAAATGGACCCGTGAAACGAGGTGAAACATATTTTGCTTTTATTGCTTATATAAAATTACTTAATATACATTTTCTTGAAGTATGAAGCTTCTACAACTCAACACAAATTCTCCTTATCCTATAGGACCATGATCATCTATAATAGTGAAATAACTACAAATATTGTCACCTTGTGAAAAAATTCGTTGTATATTGTTAAAGAAAGATAATAATAAAATGAATAAAGGCTAGAATCTTCTGAAAAAAGTTGCTTCTCATGCATTATTTGTCAAATAGTAAGGATCTTGATCTTATCTTTAAGTACGCATACTCAATCGCTTTCATATTTCTCTTTTACTACAATAGATATAGTTTTTTAATAGTTTATGTTTTGTTTAAAATAGTATTTTTTTTATATTTCTTTAATTTAAACCATTTTCCTTAGAAGTTCAAAATCAGAACTCATTTGGAGACCGCAAAATTTAGAGTTGTACGCTTTTTCTAGCTTTATTCATGGTTTCTCTCATTCGGTGCTGCAAGTTCTTGACCAACACAAGAGATTGGAGTTAAAAGAATAGACCGGAAGCCATATTATTGAAAGAGAGGACTCAAAAGAAAAACACTTTGGGTTGATCCTGTTGTACTATAAATTTATTTCATTTTTCTTTTTTTGGTTTTTTTCTTAATTTTTTTTACGTTGTGTAAACTTAGGTAATTCACATGACGTAATAAGAATGTAAATGTATACCCGTTAAAGGAGGGTTCCTAAATTCGTTGGATTTTGTCTTTTTGACTAAATGGACCCTTGAAACGAGGTGAAACAAATCTTCTCTTTATTGCTTACACACAATTACTTAATTACATTTTCTTGAAAGTATGAGCTTCTACAACTCTACTCAAATTATCCTTAAGTTATCCCAAAGGATCATGATCATCTGTTATTGTGAAAACTACAAATAGTCACCCGTTAAAAAAATTAGTTGTATATTTTAAAAGAAAAATAATAATAAAATGAATGAAGGCTAGAATCTTCTTAATAAGGTTGCATCTCGTGCATTTATTTGTCAAATTGTAAAGGATCCTAATCTTATCTTAAAGTACGCATACTTAATAGCTTTCATATTTCTCATTTATTACAATAGATATAGGTTTCTTAATAGTTTAATTTTTGTTTAATATAGTATTTTTTATATTTATTTAATTTAAACAATTTTCCTTAGAAGTTCAACATCAGAACTCATTTGGAGACCCGAAAATGAAGGGTTGTACGTTTTTCTAGTTTTATTCATGGTTTTTCTCATTGGGAGTTGCAAATTCTTGACCAGCAAAAGAGAAAGTAAATGAGAAAGTAAATGTATAACTGATAAGGTGAGTTGTAACATCCCAAGATTTGAACCTAAAAGGGTATAGTGAAAGTCTTAAGTTTTGGATTCGATCAGGAGAAGAAGAACTAAGTTAGAAGAGAATTAGAAGGAGAACTAAGTAGAGAAGAGAGGAGTTTTGGATGTGAGGGAGTGCACTGCAGCACGCTTTGGGGGCTGCAGCACACTCAGAGGGTGCTTCGCGCACTTGATTCAGTGATCTTAGGGGCTTGGCAACGCGCTTCAGCACACCTTGGGGTTGCAGCACTCTTGGGGTTGCAGCACACTCAGAGAGCGCTTCAGCACACTTGATTCTGTGATCTTAGGTGGCTTGGCAAGCGCGGTTCAGCACACCTTGGGGGCTGCAACATGCTTTGGGGGCTGCAGCACACCCTTGGGGCTTCATCGCACATCATGTCTTGAAGGAAGGAAGCCTGACTTTAGGGCGCTACAGCGCACCCTTCAAGGGGGTCTAGCGCACGCCTTAGCCCCTAGGGCATGTGCGCTTCAGCGCACAACTAGTGAGCTTCAGTGCGCACTTGGGGATTTAAACCCCCAGCTTCTCGTGTCCGTCCGTCTTCGTCATTTTTCTTATTCCCTTCAATTTAGGGTTAGAGAGAGGGCCGAGAGTTAGAGAGAGAAAGAGTGAGAGGAAGAAGTTGGAGAGGAGGAAAGGTTAGGGCCAAGGAACCCATCCAAGCATCTTCATCTTCCTCAAGTTCTCCCCCATTTTCTCCCTAATCTTCCTCCATTGTCCTCCATTGGAGCTCTATCTCAAGGTGAGTGAAGCTCACACACCCTCACCACATCTTATGTGTGTTCCTATCATGATCCCCACTCTTCTAATCCTTTCTTTTAGGGTGTGGGTGTTGATTATTGTTGGATTGATTATTGGCTTGAAATGTGCAAACCCTAGGTTAAGCTAAATTGGGAACTTTGTGATTTATTATGAATGGTTGCTAAGGCATGTTTCTCTTGATGATTTCTTGTATTCCTTAATGATTTAGTGGATTTATATGTAATTTTGACATGGTTATGCTTAGGAACATGAAACTAGGGTTTATGTAAAGAAATTGATGTTAGGTTTCAAATTTGGCTTTTCCCTTTTTGTTAGTTTTCTCAATGTGTCACGTATTATGGTGGTGTTGTACTTATGTTCATGATTAACAAGATACTTTGTTAGACAAGTGGCCTCACTAACTTAAGAGGGGGGTTGAATTAAGTTATTCGATTTTAACTAATCTTTCGATTACTGATTTATCTTGCATTAGTGTACTTACAATCCTTTATAAGATTGAAGAAGAATGTGTATACTTAAGATGATGAAAAGTAATTGCAATATATTAAATAAGAGTTAAGGGATAAGAAAGTGCAAACTCAGTTTATACTGGTTCGGCCAACCCCTTGCCTACGTCAGTTCTCAAGTACCCACTTGAGATTTCCACTATTTGTAAAACTCTTTACAAAATGATGAATCCTCCAACACCTTGGAACCCTTCCTTGTGTTTGAGAATCACCCACAAACAAGAGAGGCACTTTCTCTTCAACCCACAATAATAAATTCAATCTTTGAATACAGATGGACTCTCCTTTAGAGTAGATAATACAAGTGGAAAGATCTATAAGAACTTCTTAAGATTTGCAAGTATTTGGAACAATTGATTTCTTGTAATGAATTCACTCTTTTAAGTTTCTACATGAGTAACCTGTTATAATTTTCGAAAGTGAGTCATATATATATTAGGATGATGATGAAACTTGTAATCCTTGATTAGAAGTCTTGACTCTTCAAGATTTTCTGAAAAAGTACACTGGTAATCGATTACAGGAATATGGTAATCGATTACACAGTTCAAAATAGCGAACCGTTGTGCCTGGAATTCAAATTTTGAAATTCCTGCACTCTGGTAATCGATTACAGGATTTGGTAATCGATTACCAGTTCAAAAAATCTTGAATTTTAAATTCTGGAACTTCTGGTAATCGATTACCAGTTCAAAAAATTTATTCTTTGAACTGATTTGACTTTATAAAAATACTTTTGTTCAATTTTCTTTTTAGTGGCCAAATTCCTTGCAACCTTAGACTTCTTTTAACATTTTGTCTAACTAAATTAAACTTAACTTATTGACCCTCTTGACTGACTTTGATCTTGATCTTCTATTCATTCCTTGATTCTTGAATTAACTCTTTCCTTTGCCATTGCATTTCTCTTTTCTTTCATTCTATTGGCATCATCAAAACCTGTATTCAAGGCCTCTACAATCTCCCCCCTTTTTGATGAGACAACCATTTTTACAGGGAAGAATGACAAAAAGGAATTTCTATGTCAATAACAATCACTCCCCTTAGTCTCCCCCTTTGTGTTTGTCTTTTAGAATACTTGAGATACTTGGGAAATAAGATTTATCCTTTCTTTTAAGAAAATTGTACAAGATCAATGTTTTCCAAAATTTTCAAAACATAGTCACATTGATTACTTCATTTTCCCTAATTCCTCCCCCTCCCTTTGGCATCATCAAAAACAAAAATAGACATCCAAAAACATATATGCATCAAAAACCAAATACCATCCAAAAGCAAACTATATGCATTTTTTGAATCCAAACTGTCTTTATTTCTAAAATATTTATAGATCTAAGTTGGAAACATCTAATATGCCTAGTTATCGCCTAATTATAAAGAAATTTTCCTTGGGTAATGGTTTGGTAAAATATCTGCAAGTTGTGTGCTTAGTCTCTATAAATTCTAGAACACAATCTCCCTTTTGTACATGATCTCTAAAAAGATTAGCCACTTGTACTTTTTCTATCAGTTTTGCATCCCGCAAAATCTGAGTCAGAATATCCTATTAGATTAAATGCCATGTTTTTAGGATACCATAATCCTAAGTTAACAGATCCTAATAAATATCTCATTATCCTTTTAACAGAACTTAAATGAGATTCTTTAGGGTTTGACTGATATCTAGCACAAAAGCATACACTAAACAAGATATTTGGTCTACTTGCTGATAAATAGAGAAGGGATCCAATCATACCTCGATATCATTTTTATATCTATGGACTTCCCATCTTCATTCTTATCCAAGTAGCAAGCAGTACTCATAGGTGTGGCCATTTGTTTAGCGTTTTCCATTCCAAATCTCTTGAGTAGTTCCTTGTAGTATTTGCTTTGGTTGATGAATATACCATTTTTGGTTTGTTTGATTTGCAGTTCAAGGATGAAGTTCAATTCTCCCATCATAGACATTTCAAACTAACTTTGCATTTCATTAGAAAATTCCTTGCACAGTTTTTCATTAGTAGCAAACAAATAATATCATCAACATAAATTTGTACTAAAATAATGTCATGCATTTTTACTTTAATAAAGAGTGTAGTATCAACTTTTCCTCTAGTAAATCCTTTTCTAACAAAAATTTACTTAATCTTTCATACCAAGCCCTAGGTGCTTGTTTCAATCCATAAAGGCCTTTTTTAATTTAAAACATGATTAGGCAATTCTAGATTTTCAAATCCAGGAGGTTGTTCTACGTACACTTCTTCTTTAATAAAACTATTAAGAAAAACACTTTGACATCCATTTGATATAATTTGAAATCCATTATAGAAGCATATGCAAGCAACATTTTAATAGCTTCTAGTCTTGCTATAGGTGCATAAGTTCTTCATAATTTATTCCTTCTTCTTGATTATATCCTTTGGCCACTAACCTAGCTTTGTTTCTTACAACAATACCATGTTCATCTAACTTGTTTATAAATACCCATTTTGTTTTTTTTTTATTTCAATTTTATAAACAAAAGCTATATATATATATATCTTTAAGAGAGAGTCTAGTTGTTACCCCTTTTGAAAATTCTCCAATGATGTTGTCAAGAGGATGATCTCTTTAAATTTTTCTACTCTCTTGAAAGATCCATTTTGGTTTCTTGTTGTCTCCAAAAATGGCATGTCCATTGTTTTTTGGAGTAATATCGATAAGCTTTGAAGTATCTCCCTTCATGTGCTTGAAGCATCCACTATTAAGTTACCATTGAGAGTGCCTTGCCATCAAGCACACCTACAACACAATTCTTAACTTTTGGTACCCATATCATCTTGGGTCCTTGAATGTTAGTTTTGGGGAGGGTGCTTTTTGGAACCCAAATCATATGTCCATTTTGAACACCATTCTTTCTTATATTACAAGTATATGCACTATGTCCCTTTCTACCACAATAGTTCATTTAATAAATGGGCTAGTAGACATGTTATATGAAATAAAGAAATTTTTGTAAAGCTTTTGTTGCTTTGAAGGATCATATCCTAGTCATGCTTTATCAAACACGCACCTTTGACTTCCTAAAGTAACATCTAAATTATTTTTACCAAAGGTGAATTTTGCAAGTGTAGTATTTAACTTTTTAATTTCATCTTTATGTGTTTGGCATGATGTGCATGGAAGTGTTTCTTTGTTATTTTCTAAATTAATGATAGAGCATAGATTTTCATTTTTAGAATTTACTAATTTAAGTTCATTTCTAAGATTATCTAATTCTTCATTTAATTTAGAGATTTCCTTTTCTAATTTAGAAGTTGTTTTCTTATAGGATGATACTAATTTTGCAAGTTTAAATGATTCTTTATGTAACTCATTGAAAGCATCTTGTAATTCATCAAATGAGATAGATATGTTATTGTTAGAAGATGTTACCTCTTCTTCACTTTCGTAGTCTCTGGCCATAAGTCCCAAGTTTACGATTTCATTTTCTGAATCACTAGAGCTTATGTCATTATCATCCCATGTGATGTAAGTTTTCTTTGCTTTCTTTCTTTTATGAATGTCTTCTTGTTTGATTTTTCCATTCTTTTCTTGTAGATTGGACATTCTAGTCTTAAGTGTCCTGGCTGATTGCATTCGAAGCACCTTGGGGTTGAGGAAGAATTTTCTCCTTTCATCTTTGTGTTGAATGTAGATCTCTTTTGATTTCTTCTATTCCTTATGAATTTGTTGAACCTTTTTACAAAGAGATTAAATTCTTCATCATCATCTAAATCTTCTTCCTCCATGATGTCTTCGCTGTCATATTCTTCATAGACAAGTGATGATGCTTTAAGTGCAATGCTTTTCTTATCTTTGTCATTTTTTCATTTTGATTGAGTCTCAATAGTTCCAATTCATGTTCTTGAAGTTTCCCAAACAGTGAAACAACAGACATTATTGTAAGATCCTTTGATTCTGCAATTGTTGTCACCTTTGGTTGCCATTGCCTACTCAAACATCTTAAGACCTTGTTAATGAGATCCTCATTTGGAAAAAATTTTCCTAAAGATGTAAGATGATTAATAATAAGAGTAAATCTCTTTTGCATGTCTTGTATGCTCTCATTTTGATTCATCCTAAATAATTCATATTCATGTGTGAGGGTGTTTATTCTAGATCTTTTAACATCACTTGTTCCCTCATGAGTTACTTCTAATGTATCCCACATTTCTTTGCACTTTTGCAATTTGAAACTCTAAAGTATTTATCTATGCCTAATGCGGATGTAATTATGTTTTTGGCTTTTAAATTGTATTGGACTTTTCTTTGGTCATCTCTACTCCATTGATCTCTAGGTGTAATTTTGACTTCATTTCCTACTTGTATCGAAGGAATAAAAGGACCATTTTCTACAGCATCCCAAATGTTTATGGAATGAGTTTCCTTCACCATAAAGGGAATTGAATAAGGCCATAGTTAATCTTGAGGCTTCTAATCCCTATACAAGATACAAGCTCTGATACCACTTATTAGACAAGTGGCCTCACTAACTTAAGAGCGGGGGTGAATTAAGTTATTCGATTTTAACTAATATTTTTTATTATTGATTTATCTTGCCTTTAGTGTACTTACAATCCGTTAATTAAGATGAAGAAGAATGTGTATACTTAAGATGATGAACAAGTAATTGCAATAATAAAATAAGAGTTAAGGTACAAGAAAGTGCAAACTCAGTTTATACTGGTTCAGCCAACCCCTTGCCTATGTCCAGTCCTCAAGTACCACTTGAAATTTCCACTATTTGTAAAACTCTTTACAAATGATGAATCCTCCAACACCTTGGAACCCTTCCTTGTGTTGAGAATCACCCACAAAACAAGAGAGGCACCCTCTCTTCAACCCACAATAATAAATTCAATCTTTGAATACAGATGGACTCTCCTTTAGAGTAGATAATACAAGTTGAAAGATCTATAAGAACTTCTTAAGATTTGCAAGTATTTGGCACAATTGATTTCTTGTAATGAATTAACTCTTTTAAGTTTCTACATGAGTAATATGTTATAATTTTCGAAAATGAGTCACATATATATAAGGATGATGATGAAACATTATAATCCTTTATTAGAAGTCATGACTCTTCAAGATTTTCTGAAAAAGTACACTGGTAATCGATTACAGGAATATGGTAATCGATTACACAGTTCAAAATAGCGAACCGTTGTGCCTGGAATTCAAATTTCGAAATTCCTGCACTCTGGTAATCGATTACAGGATTTGGTAATCAATTACCAGTTCAAAAAATCTTGAATTTTAAATTCTGCAACTTCTGGTAATCGATTACACAATTTGGTAATCGATTACCAGTTCAAAAAATTTATTCTTTGAACTGATTTTGACTTTATAAAAATACTTTGTTCAATTTTCTTTTTAGTGCCAAATTCCTTGCAAACCTTAGACTTCTTTTAACATTTTGTCTAACTAAATTAAACTTAAACTAATTGACCCTCTTGACTTGACTTTGATCTTGATCTTCTATTCATCCTTGATTCTTGAATTAACTCTTTCCTTTGCCATTGCATTTCTCTTTTCTTTCATTCTTATTGGCATCATCAAAACCTGTATTCAAGGCATCTACATACTTCGGCTTCACCCCCAAAGGCTAAGAAAGAGAATGTTTAGATTGAGCAAGATTCATGAATTTATGTTATGTGTGTGTGCATTGTATTAAGACCTTTGGCCTAGATAACTGAAAAATGATTTTGAGCCTCGGCTCCCAGAGAAAAATGAGATTTGGCTTCAGCCCCAGATCACCTTAATCAATACAAGATTGGACTTCGGTCCCCAGAGTAAAACTTGGACTTCGGCCCCTAGAGTAATGGTGGGATACGTACCCAAGGAAGACGTTCATTGTAGTCTGAGCTCAGGCCTAGCCCCGGATATAGTGATAAGACCCCGTCTGCCGGGTAATGCAGGTCATGCATTCACGCATAGCATATTTACTTGAGTTTGTGACATTAGACATGTGATATGATTGTGCATAGTTAACTTAAGATAGATGTAGAGTTCATGTGGGTTAGATTGATATATGTTAAAAATTGGATTAACTTTGTTTTGTTGAACGATGTGTTGCATCTCATGTGCCTGCCTGCCCCACACTGCCTGCTGCATGCTTCGCTCACTGAGACCGTAGTCTCACCCCACGTTTCGGGGATATATTTTAGTTTGTGCAGGGTATTCTATCCTTTGTCCAGAGATGAGGAGAAGCTTTTGGAGTAGACCTACACTTCTAGAGACCAGATAATAATTATGAAGTATTGTCCATTGTAATTAATCGTTAATAATTTAATTAAATAGAGACTTCCTAATATTGTTAAGTGTAGTCTTTTATTAATTAGTAGTTGATGTAGAAACCTTTAGATTGGCCACGGAGGCCTATTTCTCTTTTGGACTAGATTAGTATTCTTGTTATTATGAATTGTACTGGGTTTTACTGGTTTTCAGGTGATTCTGGAAATTGGGAAATATCCAGTTTTCAGGGGAAACTCTACTGGATTTCCGGTAGGAGTTTATGAATTCTCACACTTGTGGGTGTTGGTTGCCCCACGTTCCAGTTTAGGATTTTGTGTTTAAAATGTGATGTATGAATTATGTGGTAGTCTAAGCAAACGTTGGATTGCTTTGGCATCTTTGTATTATGCGTGCCGATATCGAAAATGGCGCGAAATAATTTCAGAAATTCGGGAATAGTGTTTCCAACGGACATTATTCTTGGATTTAGAAATTAGGACATTACATTTTGGTATCAGAGCAGTTCAATTCAATTGGATTGTGGTTAGGTTAGTTGCCTGTGACTTACTGTAATTCCACCGTGCCTCATGCTCAGTATAGGGACTGATCACCCCTCTACTGGGTTCGTTGTACACGGAATTATGGTTAGTGACGAAAACAGGATACCTTGTTGGGGGAGTTGGGACACCTCCCCATCAGGGTTAAAGCCACCCACTTACAATTAGAGGGAGAGTGACATAGATTCATTCCCAAGAGTAAGATCTTCTTCTCCTTAGAGATTTTATAGGATCTATCCCTAATCCCTAGTGTACTTGAGGCACACTTAGAAGGAGAGGTAAAGGGTAAGCATTGAAATAGAGTGTGTAATTAGTTGCGGCATGCGATGAAGATAGAGTGACTAGAGGGATTGATGAGTAGGCTCCCTAGTGGGCTAGGAGGATGTCGGTTGCTTGTAATTGAACTTGGATGATGTGAGTTGTTTAGCTAATTATGATGCTCACTTCTGCTTGAATGATTGCATGACATATTTGTTGTTTGTGTTGCCTGAATCTTTGGTTGTCCTGTATACTTGGTGAAGATTTGAGGAATGGGTTACAATTTCGTTTGCATAACTTGTATATTAGGTTGCTTGGCTTAGAAGGATGTGTAAGCAGAGGGTTAATGGTACACTTTTAGGGTAAAGGCTGAATGATCTTAGGATATGGAATTTTGCGGATTTGGGGTTTCATGCTTGGTGGGTTGGTAATGGTAGGAAGGACTCCTAGGAAGTTAGAGGAACCTAAAACCCCCGGTAAGGGAGAGTGACCCTAGTTCTTTGGTTAAGTTACGTGCCAATGGATGGATGTAATCCTAGATACGACTTGAGAAATCGAATTAGGGCCTCTACCTTACTTGTAGTTATCTTAGGCGCCATAACTACGGATAGATGTCAATTAAGTAGTTAGTGAATTTAATATTTGATAGTGATGAGAATACCTAAATCTTATATACGAATATTTGGTTTTAGCGTTAAAGGAGCAAGTCCAACCTTGTGTTCTCGGGGTATTAGATTGATCCTTTAGAGTTCTTACCTACTCCTTAGGTCCATGTGCCGGAGAACCTAGTTCTCCTTCTTACAGGAAGAGTCTAAACCTTTGATGCCTTATCAAATTAATATGAGAGTTCCTAGATGTAGCTTTGGCTCACATAGGTGCATGTTAACCAAATTAGTCACTTAAGTATATTCTTACTTCTTGAAACCATAAAGGAACCTTAAGTTTGAAGGCCAAGACTCCATAACCACTCTGTGCGACCTTAGAACACTCTTCTTACCTTAAGTCCATTGTAGTATAGAACCTTGTTATCCACGTTTGAGTTATGATTGGAATTATCGCTTAGTGAGGACCCCATGATTAGTTCGGTTAAGTTAGAGGGTAAAACCCAAGCTGGTGAAGAAAGTGAGCGACATTGGAAACTCGGATGGATAGAGGTACTTAGTAGATTGCAATCATGGTCAGTCCTTTCGATTCTAGGTTTAATTGACTATTAGCACCTGAAGAATAAGGTCCATTGTTGTTTGGGTCAAAGTGTGTAGAGTAGAAGTCTCATAAATATCAAGTTCTGCACTTTTATCCTTTTCTGTTTTTCGGGGGTAAGCACTCCGTTACCTATGTTTAGGAGTATGTTACCAGCCCATGGGTAGCCACCTATTTTCTAAGTTATCAGTGGTAGAGCTAAGCCTATAGGTTGGATTTTTTCAGCTTCTCCTATTCCTATTTTCCTTGGTGGTAAAACTCTAATCTTTGTAGTCCATGGAAGAAGAAAAATCTTACGGGAATTAGAATTGTTATTCAGTGCATAACTCCTATGAGGGTCAATGGTCAGTATCTAGTTAATGTTTTGGTTAAGGAATAGTGCTAAGCTTAGTGTACTGAGCTCAATGCGAAGTGCCGAACCTTCTTATTCCTTGTCCCGTACCTTGAGGGCTTCTATTATCCACCTAGACTTAGGTGTGTCCCTAGGCCACCAAGGCAATTGGATGTTCCTTCAGTTGCTGCAGTTGCCGGCTCTAGTCAATAGCTACTGATGTCCTTGTATAGGGCAGGCGTTCGTACTCAGACTCCTAGGTTGGAATGACAGACCATCATGCTTTCTACGTTTGTGCACATGATGGAGTGATAGGTACAAGCATACCTACACACTATCGTGTTTTGTATGATGGGATTGGTTTTCTCCTGATGGATTGCAGGAGTTTGACCATTTTCTATCATATGTGTATCAAAGTAGCACCACTTGGCTGCAACCCTACATTCGTTAATTTGAGACTTGTGTGTTGTTGTTTTAGAAACCAGTGATGAGAAGATGTTAATTATAAGATGATGTCAAACCAGCTAGCTTTTAGAAGTCAAAGCGTAGTTTCTTGTGGTAGACTTGACCCTTTAGGGTTATTAGAGAGGGTTGAGCCCTTAAGGGGGGTAGCCTTGTATTAGGAGACATAGGAACCTGTAGTATAACTTAGACAACTCGTAAGTAATCCCAAGGTTTGGTGCGTGGACCCAACATTGAGTTAGAAATCATAATTAGGAGTTAGGAAACCCCAGTTTTATTTCAATTATGTTAGGTAGTCTGATTTCCCCTAGTAACTAAGTTATTTTTGAGTGAGGAGACCAAAGTGAGGCCCCCTTAGAAACCCATGTTAGGATTGTGGTAGAGGAAGGGCGGGTGCTAGGGTTATCCCGAGAAAGAATGGGAGGATTGTTTGGAGCCGGTGTGAGTCAGGTATAGAACAGTTGGAAGATAGACGTTCGGGGCGTAGCCTATGAGAGTAGGACCAAGAGGACGAGTTTAGAAAGGCAATCGAACCCTAGATTACTTTAGCCACCTAGAGTAATGAAGATGTTAATAATCGAAAGACAATTTGGTAGATTTCCAGTACACGAACATAGTTAGAAACAAGATTGTGGCTTGATGTTATTGGGGTGAACGGGGAAAATTTTGAGAATAAAATTTATTTAAGGGGCGTAGAATTGTAACATCCCAAGATTTGAACCTAAAAGGGTATAGTGAAAGTCTTAAGTTTTGGATCCGATCAGGAGAAGAAGAACTAAGTTATAAGGGAAATTAGAAGGAGAACTAAGTAAGAGAAAGAGAGGAGTTTTGGATGTGAGGGAGTGTATTTCAACACACTCTTGGGGTTCCAACACGCTTTGGGGGCTGCAGAATACTCAGAGGGCGCTTCAACGCACTTGATTCAATGATCTTAGGGGGCTTGGCAAGCGCGCTTCCGCACACCTTGGGGGCTACAGCACACTCAGAGGGCGCTTCAGCGCACTTGATTCAGTGATCTTAGGGGGCTTGGCAAGCGCGCTTCAGCACACCTTGGGGGCTGCAGCACACTTTGGGGCCTGCAGCACACCCTGGGAGCTTCTGCGCATATCATGTCTTGAAGGAAGGAAGCCCTGACTTGAGGGAGCTACAGCGCACCCTTCAAGGGGGTCTAGTGCACGCCTTAACCCCTGGGGCATGTGCGCTTCAGCGCACAACTAGTGAGCTTCAGCGCGCACTTGGGGATTTAAACCCCCAGCTTCTCGTGTCCGTCCGTCTCTTCGTCATTTTTCTTATTCCCTTCAATTTAGGGTTAGAGAGAGGGCCGAGAGTTAGAGAGAGAAAGAGTGAGAGGAAGAAGTTGGAGAGGAGGAAGAAGGTTAGGGCCAAGGAACCCATCCAAGCATCTTCATCTTCCTCAAGTTCTCCCCCATTTTCTCCTAATCTTCCTCCATTGTCCTCCATTGGAGCTCTATCTCAAGGTGAGTGAAGCTCACACACCCTCACCACATCTTATGTGTGTTCCTATCATGATCCCCACTCTTCTAATCCCTTTCTTTTAGGGTGGGTGTTGATTTATTGTTGGATTGATTATTGGCTTGAAATGTGCAAACCCTAGGTTAAGCTAAATTGGGAACTTTGTGATTTATTATGAATGGTTGCTAAGGCATGTTTCTCTTGATGATTTCTTTTATTCCTTAATGATTTAGTGGATTTATATGTAATTTTGACATGGTTATGCTTAGGAACATGAAACTAGGGTTTATGTGGAGAAATTGATGTTAGGGTTTCAACTTGGGATTTTCCCCTTTTTGTTAGTTTTTCTCAATGTGTCATGTATTATGGTGGTTTGTACATATGTTGATGATTAACAAGATACAGGGGCTTCACCCCAGAGGCTAACAAAGAGAATGTTTAGATTTAGCAAGATTCATGAATTTATGTTATGTGTGTGTGCATTGCATTAAGACCTTTGGCCCAGATAACTGGAAAATGATTTTGAGTCTCGGCTCCCAGAGAAAAATGAGATTTGGCTTCGGCCCCAGAAAATGGCTTCGGCCCTAGAGTTTTGGCTTCGGTCCCCAGAGTAATAATTGGACTTCGGTCCCTAGAGCAAAACTTGGACTTTGGTCCCTAGAGTAATGGTGGGATACGTCCCCAAGGAAGATGTTCCTTGTAGTCTGAGCTCAGGTCTAGCCCCAGAGATAGTGATAAGACCCCGTCTGCCGGGTAATGCAGATCATGCACTCACGCATAGCATATTTACTTGAGTTTGTGACATTAGACATATGATATGATTGTGCATAGTTAACTTGAGATAGATGTAGAGTTCATGTGCGTTAGATTGATATATGTTAAAATTGGATTAACTATGTTTTTCTGAACGATGTGTTGCATCTCATGTGCCTGCCTGCCCCACACTAATTGCTGCATGCTTTGCTCACTGAGACCGTAGTCTCACCCCACGTTTCAGGGATATATTTTAGTTTATGCAGGATATTCTATCCTTTGTCAAGAGATGAGAAGAAGCTTTTGGAGTAGACCTACACTTGTGGTAGGAGTTTATGAACTATGCTGGATTTTCGGTAGGAGTTTATGAACTCTCACACTTGTGGGTGATGGTTGCCCCACGTTCCAGTTTAGGATTTTGTGTTTAAAATGTGATGTATGAATTATGTGGTAGTCTAAGCAAATGTTGGATTGCTTAGGCATCTTTGTATTATGTGTGCCGATATCGAAAATGGTGCGAAATAAATTCATAAATTCGGGAATAGTGTTTCCAACGGACATTATTCTTGGATTTAGAAATTAGAACGTTACATGAGTTCCTAAAATGAATTGGAATTCGTCTTTTTGAGTAAATGGGCCCGTGAAACGAGGTGAAATAGATCTTGCTTTTATTGCTTACATAAAATTACTTAATATACATTTTCTTGAAGTATATAGGAAGCTTCTACAACTCTACTCAAATTATCCTTAAGTTATCCCAAAGGATCATGATCATCTGTAATTGTGAAATAAGTACAAATTGTCACCCGTTAAAAAATTAGGTGTATATTGTAAAAGAAAAAAATAATAAAACAAATAAAGGCTAGAATCTTCAGAAGAAAGTTGCATCTCGTGCATTTATTTGTCAAACAGTAAAGGATCCTGATCTTATCTTCAAGTACGCATACTTAATCGCTTTCATATTTTTCATTTATTACAATAGATATAGGTTTCTTAATAGTTTATGTTATGTTTAAAATAGTATGTTTTTTTATATTTATTTAATTTAAAAAATTTTCCTTAGAAGTTCAACATCAGAACTCATTTGGAGACCCGAAAACGAAGGGTTGTACGCTTTTTTTAGCCTTATTCATAGTTATTGTCATTGGGTGTTGCAAATTCTTGACCAGCAAAAGAGAGTGGAGTAAGAGACTCGACCAGAAGCCATTATGGAGTGAAGAGGACTCAAAAGAAAAACACTTTGGGTTGATCCTCTACTATAAATTTCATTTCATTTTCCTTTTTTGGTTTCTTTTCTTATATTTTTTACGTTGTGTAATACTAGGTAATTCACGTGACGCAAATGAGAAAGTAAATGTATACCTGATAAGGTGAGTTCCTAAAATGAGTTGGAATTCGTCTTTTTGAGTAAATGGGCCCGTAAAACGAGGTGAAACAAATCTTGCTTTTATTGCTTACATAAAATTACTTAATATACATTTTCTTGGTATATATATAGGAAGCTTCTAAAACTCTACTCAAATTATCCTTAAGTTATCCCAAAGGATCATGATCATCTGTAATTGTGAAATAACTAAAAATATTGTCACCCGTTAAAAAAATTAGGTGTATATTGTAAAAGAAAAATAATAATTAAAATGAATAAAGGCTAGAATCTTCAGAACAAGGTGCATCTCGTGCATTTATTTGTCAAACAATAAAGGATCCTGATCTATCTTCAAGTACGCACTTAAATAACCTTAATCGCTTTCATTTTCTCATTTATTACATAGATATATGTTTCTTAATAGTTTATGTTTTGTTTAAAATAGTATTTTTTATATTTCTTTAATTTAAACCATTTTCCTTAGAAGTTCAACATCAAAACTCAGTTCGAGACCCGAAAATGAAGGGTTATATGCTTTTTGCAGCTTTATTCATGGTTATTCTCATTGGGTGTTGCAAATTCTTTACCAGCAAAAGAGAGTGGAGTAAGAGAATCGGCCAGAAGCCATTATGGAGTAAAGATGACTTAAAAGAAAAACACTTTGGGACTATAAATAAGTTGGAATTCGTCTTTCTGACTAAATGGACTCGTGAAACGAGGTGAAATAGATCTTGCTTTTATTCCTTACAAAATGTTACTTAATATACATTTTCTTGAAGTATGAAGCTTCTACAACTCAACATAAATTCTCCTTTATCACGTAGGATCATGATCATCTGTAATTGTGAAATAACTACAATATTGTCACCCGTTAAAAAATTAGTTGTATATTTTATAAGTAAAATAATAAAATAAGTAAAGGCTAGAATATTCTGAACAAAATTGCATCTCGTGCATTTATTGTTAGAACCACAGGAAACACTAGAAGGGGGTTGAATAGTGTTTTATAATTCTTTAAAGATTTTTGAAAGCCTTTGAACAAGCAAACTGAGTTTGAAAATATTAAGCAACCTTCCGAAACTGGAAGTTCAGCAACTTTCTGATGCAACTAAGAGGTTGAATAAAAAGCTTTGAAACGTTTTCGCGTGAAGAAAAGATTGTTTACTGCTTGGGTTTATAAAACAACTTTTCTGAAACCCTCCTTCGTTAGTTAAAACATAATATAAAGAGATAAAGGTTGAGAGAACTTAGCCACAAAAATTTATCCTGGTTAACTCACTAACTCAGTGAGCTACGTCAGTCCCAGAGCAAACACTCCACTGGATTTTCCACATCTGATCAGATACAAGTATTGTTTGAACCCAGCCTCTCTTAGGCTAAAACTACCCACGTATTCTTTGAACACACAGCCTCCAGGCTAAAAACCCAAGTATTCTTTCAACACAGCCTCTTCAGGCTAACCCAGTAAAAACTGTTTGAAAGAAAATGCTCAAACTCTGAAACTACACAAATTTAAAGCTCGAATTGGAAAACTTGTACAAATAACTGAGTAAGACTCAGGATATAAAAATGTTGTACAATGAAAAAAATGAAATAGATGAGTATGAAATTTTGCAGCGTTTCAGCAAGATGATTTTTCTGTGTTCCGTTCTCTATCTTGTTTCTGCATGGAGTCTGGTGTTTTAGTGAGGAAAGCTTTCGTCCGTTGATCTCCAATCGATTTTGTAACATCCCAAAATTTAAGAATCTAGAATTAGAATTAAAGGACTTAAAATTTATTTTATGCAAGTAATTAATAAAAAATAATAAGGATAGTATAATTTAATTATAATTATAATAATAATAATAATAGGTTAGAAATATGTTAAATAAATGAGATATAAGGTAAGATAATATCTATAAAGATGGAGTATTTAATCCTAAATTTATTAGAGTCAATTAAATTTCATTCTTCTCATAGCAATATAATTCTTTGTATATAAGAAAAACAAGTAAACAATTAGATACTTATATAGTTATATATGTAACTTAACCCCATTCTTAACTATATACATATATAGGTTACAAAATAGAAAAAAAAAATAAAAGATAAGAAGGAAAGAAAGAAAAAAAGGGGGGCGGCTGAGAGGGGGGATAGGGTTAGGGTTTCAGAGCACATTTGGGGTAGGAGAGGAGAACCAAGGAGGTGGGCATGGAGGGCAGCCGTCCACGGCGGAGGCTACACGGAGGCTGACGAAGATGCTGGCACAGAGAGGGCTGATGGCTGGCTGAGCGCACGTCCGCGTGTGCAGAGGGCCTCGCGAGAACGATCATGGAAGGGCATTCGACGGCGGCGGAGGAGAGAAAACGAAGAGAGAAGAGGGAACTCGCAGCCAGAGGAAGAGCAGCCGCCATGGCTGCAGGCCCCGCGACGGTTGCTGGAGCGCTCTGTGCGCGGCGAGGAAGACTAGGCAGCGGCGGTGCTACGCGACCGTGTCTGAAGTGGAAGAAGACCCATCGCGGTGGCTGGATGGAGAAGACAACGGCTGTGAAGGGGGAGGGGCGCGGCAGTCCTGCACGGTTTTGGGGTGGTGCTTGCGGCGGTGAGCCGCGGTGGAAACGGCCGCGCACGGCGGCCTGAGGAGGGGATCTGTGATCTCTCTGTTTTTTTTTATCGATTTTCTAGTCTTCTAATTTGGATTCCTCACTCTGTTTGAACCTTTGTGTATCTAGGTGATAGGGATGAGGGGAGGCAAGAATCTGCGGGTTGCGCTGCTACGGTTAGGGGAGGCTGTCGCGGATCTGTCAGTGGTGAGCGAAGCTCACAACACCCTAACCACATTTTGTGTGCGTTCTTATCATGATCCCCACTCTTCTTTTCCCTTTCTTTTAGTATGTGTGGTTGTTGATTTAGTTGTTGGATTGGTTTCTCTTGATGATTCTTGTGTTCCTTAACGATTTTGGTGGATTATATGCAATTTTGACATGATTATGCATAGGAACAGGAAACTAGGAATTTATGTGGGGAATTGTTTAGGGCTTTTAATTAGGGGACTTGTATGATGTTATGTTTTGAGGATTATGCTTTTATGTGTTATAGAAGTAAGTCTCCATGCATTTGCATTATCTGAAAGACACATTTAACTCCACATGGGCCAGGGCCAAGTCCCAGTAGGTCTTGGACTCGGTTAAGGGAGGTTCTCCTCGAGAAAATCACCTTAGGGGGTTGGAGAAGTTCAGGTCATTGACTCCTATCCGGACAAGGGCCAAGAGGTAGTTGGGTCACAGTTGGGAATTGAGTATCGACCTCCTGACGCCTCTTAAGACCTAACAGATTATCAGAGGATCCACGGCCGAGTCCCTAGGCTTTTGGGTCAGGCATGGAAGGTTCTCTTCGGAGAATGATTCACCTTAGGGAGGTGGACAAGTCAAGTTGTTACTACTCTAATCCAGGCATAATATATCCCAAGAAGGGGGTTGTAGTCGGATGTATATTAGCCTCATTGACGCCTTCTAGAGCCCCAAAGTAATTGGACTTTCATCCCCAGGTAAAACTTGGACTTCGGTCCCCAGAATAATGGTGGGATCGTCCCCAGGAAGACGTTCCTTGTAGTCTGAGCTCAGGTCTAGCCCCAGAATTAGTGAAAAGAACCCGTTCTGCCGGGAAGGAAAGCAGTTCATGCATCATATTACAGAGATTCTCAGATTTCTATGTATTTCAGAATTACAGGAGTGTTAGAATCGTTCTATGTTTTAGAATTATGATGCATGACAGAATGAATGAGTATGTTAGAATGTTTAATTGTATCTGATTCAGAATTATTATGTATTCAGATTATTAGATCTAGGAGTATTTGTTGTATGTTGCATTGCATTTGTGTGAGACTCCCCACACTGCCTGTTACATGCTTTGCTCGCTGAGACCGTAGTCTCACCCCACGTTTTGGGGACATATTCAGTTTATGCAGGTTATTCCAGGTTATGCTCATGGAGAGGAAGCTCTTGGGGTGGGTCACATACTCCTAGTGACCCAAAAGGAAGATCTTATTAGAGAATTGATTGTAGTGGTTGTTAATTGATGTATAGTGTAGAAGTTTATAGTTTGGCCATGGAGGCCTATTGTTATTAAACTGGATTAGTGACTATGCTATTATGAACTGCACTGGTATTTTGCTGGTTTTCAGGTGATTCCGGAAATTGGGAAATATCCAGTTTTCAGGGGAAACTCTGCCGGATTTCCAGTAGGAGTTTATGAACTCTGGCAATTGAGGGTATGTTGCCCCATGCTTCAGTTTAGAATTTTGTTTTAAAGTGTGATGTATGAATTAGGGTGGTAGTCTAAACAAACGTTGGATTGTTTAGGCGTCTTTGTATTATGTGTGCCGATATCGAAAATGGCGCGAAATAATTTCAAAAATTCGGGAATAGTGTTTCCAACGGACATTATTCTTGGATTTAGGAATTAGGACGTTACAGATTTCCCATTGAGAGATAGCATTTAATGAAAATGCTCCCGTTATGACACATAGCCTGAACCCTCAGCAGTAGCAAGTAGTAGAGTCTGCTTCACAGGCTTCACTTTTTCTGAGCAGCGTGTACACATAGCCTGCAACTTTACTGCAACAGGAACAATTTTAGCTTTAGGTACCCAAATCTTTTTGGTCCCTTCTTGTTAGAAGTAGAGTCTGCCTTTCTTTTTGTGTCGGCACTGAGACATATTGTGTCCAGGCTTGCCACAGTGAAGACAACCCTTACCTTTCTTAGCCTTATTATCATTTTTAATTTCAACATCATGCAGGGAGGAAGTTCTAAGTAACCAAGACCACTTTTGTCTTTGGGATCATTTGAACTCCCAGAAGCATATTAAGGTTTTTGGTTCCGTTGACAGAATCAGCCAGGTCCTTTGTGAGTTCAACAACTTGTTTTTTAAGATTCTCATTTTCCTTTTTCAACTTGTTGAATCACATATCTTAGAGCTAAGAATCTTTTCCTTGAGTGACAAATTTCAGCTTCAAGAGCTTCATTTTTTGGTAGCAACTTCAGTGAAAGCTCTTGATAGCTCTTTGTTCTTATGGAAAAGTTCCTTAGAACTTTCCACCAGATCATCATATATATCTTGTAGGGTTTGAGGTATTACCTCTGATTCAGAACTGTCTGATGAAGGAAGGCTAGCCATCAGACGCATGTTAGCTTCGCTTCTTAGCATTCTATCATCCTCTTCAGAGGTGAAATCATCAAGATCTTCCCATGTTGCATGAAGCTTTCTTCTTCTTTGGAAATTTCTTCTTCTTTGAAGAAACTTCTTTAGCTTAGGGTAATCGCTTTCATGTGATTGGGTTGTCTGCACTCATCACAGATTATTTTGTCAGAAGAAAAGGTTTCTTTACTTGACTTATCTATTTTGTTGTCAGATGAGGATGACTTCTAGAACTTGGCCTTCTTCTGGAGCATCCTCTTAATCCTTCTGCTCAGCAGAGCAAGGTCATCATCATCATCAGAGTCACTTCTGAGTCTTCAGACCCTTCTGAGGACTCCTCTACCTTTAAGGACTTTTGGCACCAGACCTAGCCAGCTTGGACTTGGCATTCAGGGCAAGTGACTTCTTCTTGGGGCTTATTCTCCAAGTTCCAACTCATGGACCTTGAGGGATCCCAAAACTTCCTCCATTCTCAGAAAAGTTGAGGTCTTTTTCTTCTTGAATGGCGGTTACTTTGGGCCTCCAAATCTTTGGTAGACTTCTAAGGATTTTGCGATTATTATCGCCTGAATCATAAGTATTTCCCAGGAGATTTTGAGTCCATTAGTGATGGTCTGGAATCTTCTAACATCTGATCAATGGATCAGATTCATGCATCTGAACATCTCATATCGATGCACCAACATGCTGATTTAGACTATTTCACATTGTCAGTTCCCTCATTAGCCGCAACCAGAGTGTCCCAGATTTCCTTGGTAGGAAAAGCAGAAATGCACCTTCTCATATTCTGATTTGCTCAAAGAACAAATCAGGTAGAGTTTCGCCTTGGCATTGAGTTGTACACGCGCCTTCTGATCATTCGTCCATTCTGACTTCGGAATGGGCACACCATTGTTGGTAGGAATATAATCACCATCAGTGACTACATCCAAAGATCTATGTTGCTTCTTTCGATGAAGAGCTTCATACGATCTCTTCAGTAACGGTAGTCAGAGCCATTGAAGGCAGGGGGCCTGGAGACGGAGGCACCTTCTGCGATGTAATGAGAGTTGCTTGTAGAGGCTTCCATTTGGATCTTTTCCCTCAGCACTTGTAAGATGCTCAACCCGAGGTTGAGCTCTGATACCAACTATTAGAACCACAGGAAACACTAGAAGGGGGCTTGAATAGTGTTTTATAATTCTTTAGAGATTTTTGAAAACCTTTGGTTAGTTAAAACAGAATATAAAGATATAAGGGTTTGAGAGAACTTAGCCACAGAAATTTATCCTAGTTCACTCACTAACTTAGTGAGCTACGTCCAGTCCCAGGGCAAACATTCCACTGGATTTTCCACTATCTGATCAGATACAAGTATTGTTTGAACCCAGCCCCTTCAGGCTAAAACTACCCAAGTATTATTTGAACACACAGTCTCTCCAGGCTAAAACCCAAGTATTCTTTGAACACAGCCTCTTCAGGCTAACCCAGTAAAAAATGTTTGAAAGAAAATGCTCAAACTCTGAAACTACACAAGTTTAGAGCTCGAACTGGGAAACTTGTACAAATAACCGAGTAAGACTCAAGATATAGAAATGTTGTATAATGAAGAAATAATGAAACAAATGAGTATAAAATTTTGCAGCGTTTCAGCAAGATGATTTTTCTGTGTTCCGTTCTCTATCTTGTTTCTGCATGGAGTCTGGTATTTATAGTGAGGAAAGCTTTCGTCCGTTGATCTCCAGTCGATTTCCCATTGAGAGATAGCATTTAATGCAAATGCTCCCATTGTGACACATAGCCTGAACCCTCAACAGTAGTAGGAAGTAGAGTCAGCTGCACAGGCTTCACTTCTTTTGAGCAGCGTGTACTTTACTGCAGCCTTTTCCTTTTTGCTGAGAGAAATTTGAAATATGCCAAAAAGAACTTTCTCTAACTTTCCAGAAGAATGAGAGGCACAAGTAATCTGAGGCAGCTACGGTTGACTTAAGCGAAATGGACGTTTTTCGCTCAAGCGAAATGGCTCTCGCTCAAGCGAGAATCGTCCAGAGAGGGGTCATTTTCTGGTCCATTCTCGCTTATGCGAGCGTTTCTTGCTCAAGCGAGAATGAGAAAGGGAAGCTAATCTCGAGCATCTCGCTCAAGCGAGCCATTCTCGCTTGAGCGAGAACCCACTTACAGCTTCTATACGTTCCTTCTAGGGTTCATTTCCCTTCATTCTTCCTTCCCTTTCGTTTCATCACTTAGAGAGAGACGGGGAGATCCTAGAGAGAGGAAGCTCCATTGAAGTTCAAGGAAGGATTCCGGCCCTCAAGATCAAGGCTCCCTTGAGTTTTCTCACTTCCCCAACGTTCTCCTCTTCTCATTCTCACTACCTACTTCAAAGTGAGTGTAACCACACACTCACTTCTAAGTTGAATAGCTCTCGCATGTTCCCACTCCCTCCTTCCCTTTCTTTTGTATGTATAATGATGATTATTGAATGAATTAGATGTTTATGTATGTGAGAAATGATTAGTATCCTAT
This sequence comes from Sesbania bispinosa, assembly GCA_026901365.1. Lineage (NCBI taxonomy): Eukaryota > Viridiplantae > Streptophyta > Magnoliopsida > Fabales > Fabaceae > Sesbania > Sesbania bispinosa. The sequence continues at coordinate 352,283 of QLOH01000048.1, read as the reverse complement.
TAATTGCTCTAGTTGAAACTAGGGTTTGGAAATGGAATGGTTTAGGTTATCTTATGAATTTCATTCATGAATGGCATTTATATTATGATAATGTTCAATTAAAGTATGTTTCATGTATAAAGACATGTTTGGGGTCCTTTGGCCCTTGGTAAAGGTTAAGGTCTTTATGGCCTTGGGAATGGTTTTAGGTAAGGTCTACCGACTTTCAGGGACGACGGTTCCTGTTAGTCTGAGCTTAGTCTAGCCTAACAAAAAGGTTAAATCCATGGTGCAGAATTCAGTTTATGATGATTGTTATGATTATTGAAGTTATCATGATTATGTTTAATGAATCCTTTGTATTAATTCTCTCAAGTATGACATGTGTTGTTGTTCTTTGATATATCTTCACTTTGTTACATCATTGGGATGTTGGTCTCACCCCACGCTGTGGGAATTTACATTTTAGATGTTCAGGGACCTATACCGGGTCACAGGAGCCAGTAGGAGATTATTGATCATGTTTTGGACCTTCCCTTGTTTTGATTATGAATATGTAATTAGTGCTTTTTAGATATAGACTGCTTGGATGTCTTTCGAGTAGGATAGAGTAGTACATGTGTTGCCTTTAGATTGGTTTTGTTTTTCCAAGCGCATGTATAACTATATCCTACGCCTTTTATACTTTGGATGCACTCGAGCTGTAGTACAAACTCTTGTATATATATATGAAGTAACATCTTTTATTTCAGTGGATATACAACTTATGTGTTTGTTCGGATATGTAAGTTGTTATCTCTTTAGTTATCGATATTGAAATGAGCGAAATAATTTTCAGATTTTGGAAATAGTGCTTCCAACAGACATTATCTCTAAAATAGAAATTAGGACGTTACATTTTGGTATCAGAGCAGTTCAATCCAATTGGACTATGGTTAGGTTAGTTGCCTATGACTTACTATGATTTTCTAGTACGTGTACTCATCATAGGAACTTATCACTCTTATGATGTGTGATGTATAAGGAGATTATGGTCAGTCATGTGAGTAGGATACTTTAGTCTGGAAGTTAGGATACTTCCCTAACAAAGTTAAAGCCACCCATTTTCGTGTTAGAAAGAGAGTAACTTAGGTAATTTCTGAGAACGGAACCCTTACCTTAGGAGCCTTATAAAGTGTGACCCTGAAACCCTAATGAATGTAAGACACCCTTGAGGCAGTTAGTTAAGATTGATTCATTATTTTTGGAGGATGGTTATTGTTGATTTATGATGCAGTCCGGATTGTGTAATTGTTTGATTTGAATGTGTTATGTGATTTGATAATTATTTCCTACTTTGGTTCCGTGATTAAAGTATGGCATATTAGGTTCAAGTGTGTGTGTATATATTAGGTAGAAATCCAATTAGTTCAATTTGTCTCTGATACAGACACTTGTGAGGTCACGTTAGAGGGAATGTGGGACCGTAGTCCAAGTTAAGATAGCAACTGACACGATCCCGATCGACTTCAACCAGGATGCCTCGGATCCATTGCAAGGGATTGAAGGTCCAATGACCGGGCCCAGATCTGAGCGGATGATGAGAGCTTTGAAACTCTTGAATATCATTGAAGTCCAAAGGAAAGAAGACCACCGAGAAGAAGAAGATCCAAAGAAGTGGTTTAACTTAATTCGGGAAAATGTATCTAATCAGATCATAACTTATTTATTTAGAATCAGATCTGTTAGGAATCAATGTCAAATCTGTTAGGATTATATTTAAATTTTTTAGGATTATATTTTATCTTATCTATGATTAAATCTTTTAGAATTTTATTTAATCTTTTATGATTATATTTTATCTTATCTAGGATTATATTTTATCTTAACAAGGATTTAATCTATTTAATTCAGGACTGTATCTTCTAGATAGTTTATTTTAGGAAATTCCTTTGCTATATATTGGCATTGAGAATCAATTTGTAGACAAGTTATTTTATCAATAAAATTTGAGTTTTCTCATTGTGAGAGCTTATCCTTTGTTCTTGGATTAAAGAACTACATGATAACTTAGGTTCTACCACCAGGTCTTGGTTAGGGTCTAGTTGCTTATATCTTGATAACTTTGGTGCTTCCGGCAGGTCACAGATTGTGTCAAGTTCCTATATTTGATAACTTTGGTGCTTCCGACAGGTCACGGATTGTGTCAAGTTCCTATATTTGATAACTTTGGTGCTTCCGGTAGGTCACGGATTGTGTCATGTTCCTACATTTGATAACTTTGGTGTTTCCGGCAGGTCACGGATTGTGTCAAGTTCCTATCTTTGATAGCTTTGGTCACTGATTGTGTCAAGCTCCTTACCATTAATAACCGTTCAATTGATCTTCAAGACATTCCTATCTTTACGCTTCCGGTTTGTATCATTTGGTATCAAAGCTTCGACTCTTGAGATCAATTGGTAACATCTATCCTTATCTTTTAGTCTTTATCTTAGTAAAAAAAATCTGCATTAGTTAATAAAAAGTGCAGACAATACGAAAAAAAAGGAGATCTGCAGTTGTAAAAAGAATAGAGAAAAGTGTAGATAGTAAAAAAAAAAGGTTTGCAGTATTAAATTTCTTTAGCAGCCTTGGACAGATATTTCCATGGACTTTGTGATCAGTTTGCCAAAATCTAAAAGTGGTGATGAATCAGATTCGAGGATGAATCCTTTCAAAGAAGGGGGAATGACACGATCCCGATCGACTTCAACCAGGATGCCTCGGATCCATTTCAAGGGACTGAAGGTCCAATGACCGGGGCCAAACCTGAGCGGATGAAGAGAGCTTTGCAACTCTTGAATATCATTGAAGACCAAAGGAAAGAAGACCACCATGAAGAAGAAGATCCAAAGAAGTGGTTTAACTTAATTCGGGAAAGTGTATCTAATCAGATCCTAACTGATTATATGTTATCTTATCTATGATTAAATCTTTTAGAATTATATTTAAACTTTTAGGATTATATTTTATCTTATCTAGGATTATATTTTATCTTATCGAGGATTCAATCTATTTAATTTAGGACTGTATCTTTTAGATAGTTTATTTTAGGAAATTCCTTTGCTATATATTGGCATTGAGAATCAGTTTGTAGACAAGTTATTTTATCAATAAAATTTGAGTTTTCTCATTGTGAGAGCTTATCCTTTGTTATTGGATTAAATAACTACTTGATAACTTAAGTTCTACCACCAGGTCTTGGTTAGGGTCTAGTTGTTTATATCTTGATAATTTTGGTGCTTCCGGCAGGTCACGGATTGTGTCAAGTTCCTATATTTGATAACTTTGGTGCTTCCGACAGGTCACGGATTGTGTCAAGTTCCTATATTTGATAACTTTAGTGCTTCCGGTAGGTCTTGGATTGTGTCAAGCTCCTTACCTTTAATTATAGTTAAATTGATCTTCAAGACGTTCCTATCATTACGCTTCCGGTTCGTATCATTTGGTATCAAAGCTTCGGCTCTTGAGATCAATTGGTAACATCTATCCTTATCTTTTAGTCTTTATCTCATTCAAAACAAAATCTACATTAGTTAAAAAAGTGCAGACAATACAAAAAAGGTTGCAGTATTAAATTTCTTGAGCATCCTTGGACATATATTACCATGGACTTTGTGATCAATTTGCCAAAATCTCAAAGTGGTGATGAATCAGATTCGAGGACGAATCCTTTCAAAGAAGGGGGGGAATGACACGATCCCGATCGACTTCAACCATGATGCCTCGGATACATTGCAAGGGAATGAAGGTCCAATGACTTGGGCCAGATCTGAGCGGATGAAGAGAGCTTTGCAACTCTTGAATATCATTGAAGTCCAAAGGAAAGAAGACCACTGAGAAGAAGAAGGTCCAAAGAAGTGGTTTAACTTAATTCGGGAAAGTGTATCCAATCAGATCCTAACTGATTTATTTAGGATCAGATCTGTTAGGAATCAATATCAAATCTGTAAGGATTATATTTAAATTTTTTAGGATTATATTTTATCTTATCTATGATTAAATCTTTTAGAATTATATTTAATCTTTTAGGATTATATTTTATCTTATCTAGGATTATATTTTATCTTATCTAGGATTAAAACTATTTAATTTAGGACTTTATCTTTTAGATAGTTTATTTTAGGAAATTCCTTTGCTATATATTGGCATTGAGAATCAGTTTGTAGACAAGTTATTTTATCAATAAAATTTGAGTTTTCTCATTGTGAGAGCTTATCCTTTGTTCTTGGATTAAAGAACTACTTGATAACTTAGGTTCTACCACCAGGTCTTGGTTAGGGTCTAGTTGCTTATATCTTGATAACTTTGGTACTTCCGGCAGGTCACGAATTGTGTCATGTTCCTATATTTGATAACTTTGGTGCTTCCGGCAGGTCACGGATTGTGTCAAGTTCCTATATTTGATAACTTTGGTGCTTCCGGCAGGTCACGGTTTGTGTCAAGTTCCTACATTGATAACTTTAGTGTTTCCGGCAGGTCACAGATTGTGTCAAGTTCCTATCTTTGATAGCTTTGGTACTTCCAGTAGGTCTTGGATTGTGTCAAGCTCCTTACCTTTAATTATAGTTAAATTGATCTTCAAGACGTTCCTATCATTACGCTTCCGGTTCGTATCATTTGGTATCAAATCTTCGGCTCTTGAGATCAATTGGTAACATCTATCCTTATCTTTTAGTCTTTATCTCATTCAAAACAAAATCTACATTAGTTAAAAAAAGTGCAGACAATACAAAAAAAAAAGAGATCTGCAGTAGTAAAAAAAACAGAGAAAAGTGTAGATAGTAAAAAAAAGGTTGCAATATTAAATTTCTTGAGCAGCCTTGGACAAATATTTCCATGGACTTTGTGATCGGTTTGCCAAATCTCAAAGTGGTGATGAATCAGATTCGAAGACGAATCCTTTCAAAGAAGTGGGGAATGACACCATCCCGATCGACTTCAACCAGGATGCCTCGGATCCATTGCAAGGGATTGAAGATCCATTGACCGGGGCCAGATCTGAGCGGATGAAGAGAGCTTTGCAACTCTTGAATATCATTGAAGTCCAAAAGAAAGAAGACCACCGAGAAGAAGAAGATCCAAAGAAGTTGTTTAACTTAATTCGGGAAAGTGTATCTAATCAGATCCTAACTGATTTATTTAGGATCAGATCTGTTAGGAATCAATATCAATTATGTTTGGATTATATTTAAATTTTTAGGATTATATGTTATCTTATCTATGATTAAATCTTTTAGAATTATATTTAAACTTTTAGGATTATATTTTATCTTATCTAGGATTATATTTTATCTTATCGAGGATTAAATCTATTTAATTTAGGACTGTATCTTTTAGATAGTTTCTTTTAGGAAATTCCTTTGCTATATATTGGCATTGAGAATTAGTTTGTAGACAAGTTATTTTATCAATAAAATTTGAGTTTTCTCATTGTGAGAGCTTATCATTTGTCCTTGGATTAAAGAACTACTTGATAACTTAGGTTCTACCACCAGGTCTTGGTTAGGGTCTAGTTGCTTATATCTTGATAACTTTGGTGCTTCCAGCAGGTCACGGATTGTGTCAAGTTCCTATATTTGATAACTTTGGTGCTCCCGGCACGTCACCGATTGTGTCAAGTTCCTATATTTGATAACTTTGGTGCTTCCTGCAGGTCACGGATTGTGTCAAGTTCCTACATTTGATAACTTTGGTGTTTCTGGCAGGTCACGGATTGTGTCAAGTTCCTATCTTTGATAGCTTTGGTGCTTCCAGCAGGTCTTGAATTGTGTCAAAATTACTTAATATACATTTTCTCTAATTATGAAGCTTCCACAACTCAACTGAAATTTTCCTTTATCCCATAGGATCATGATCATCTGTTATTGTGAAATAACTACAAATATTATCACCCGTTAAAAAAGTTAGTTGTATATTTTAAAAGAAAACAAATAATAAAATGATTAAAGGCTAGAATCTTCTGATTAAAGTTGCATCTCGTGCATTTATTTGTCAAACTGTACATTTCTTAATAGTTTATTTTTTGATTAAAATAGTATTTTTCTTTATGTATCTTTAATTTGAACCATTTTCTTTAGAAGTCAAACTTCGAAACTCATTTGGAGACCCGAAAATGAAGGGTTGTACGTTTTTTCTAGCTTTATTCATGGTTTTTCTTATTGGTTATTGCAAAGTCTTGACCAGAAAAAGAGAGTGGAGTAAGAGAATCGACCAGAAGCCATTATTGAGAGAAGAGGACTACTTTGGGTTGATCCTCGATCTACTATAAATTTCATTTCATTTTCTTTTTTTTTATGTCTTTTCTTAAATTTTTTACGTTGTATAATACTAGGTAATTCACCTGACACAAATGAGAAAGTAAATGTATACCTGACAAGGTGGGTTCCTAAAATGAGTTGGAATTCGTCTTTTCGACTAAATGGACCCGTGAAACGAGGTGAAACAAATCTTGCTCTTATTGCTTACATAAAATTACTTAATATACATTTTCTTGAAGTATGAGGCTTCTACAACTCAACACAAATTCTCCTTTATCCCATAGAATCATGTTCATCTGTAATTGTGAAATAACTAAAAATATTGTCACCCGTTGAAAAAATTAGTTGTATAATTTAAAATAAAACATATAATAAAATGATTAAGGGCTAGAATCTTCTAATTAAAGTTGCATCTCGAGCATTTATTTGTCAAACTGTAAAGGATTTTGTAACGCTCTAATTTCTGAACTCGGAAATAATGCCCGTTGGAGACACTATTCCTGAAGTTCTTGAAATCATTTCGTTAAATTTCTGATATCGTCATACATTAGGTTAAGTTCAGGGAAGAATTCACACTTAGAGAAGTGTGATTCATTGAACTCATACAAGAAATCCGGCAGAGTCTCCCCTAAAAACCGGACAATTACCAAATTCAGCTTAACCTGAAAATCAGCAAAACCAGTACAATTCAATATCATAACATTAAAACTAGGCCTCAGTGGCCAACTAAAAATAATTACACTTATACAATTTACATCAATACACCTCAGCGAAAAGTTAATTAAACAAATACAAATACTCCAGGAAATACTTCTATTAAACTACTCTTCCAACTGAAATAAGACTCAGCTCCACCCTCACCTTAACTTCCTTAACCTCACCGGAGGTACCTGCACCACTAAAATATATCCCCGAAACGTGGGGTGAGATAATAATCCCAGTGAATACATACTCATGCATGAATGCAGGGAGCAGATATCAATGATAATGTGACAATTTAACAAACTTCACATATAACACATTCATGAACTAAATACATAAAACATGATTACCGATAGTCAATAACAACTAAAAGCAATACATAATTCGATTAATATGAATTGTTGAGTAATTCAAGTTATGATGCTCAGGATGCACTCACTGTTGTGCCTAGCAGGCATGATCTTATCACTTTCTAGAGTTAGACCTGAGCTTAGACTACGGGAACCGGCTTTCCCGGGGACGAATCCCACCCAAACTGGGCCGAAGCCATGTTTTACTTATTTACATTATTTAAATGCCCATAATAACACTTTTCGTAAGTTTGCAAGTATCGTAAACTTTGACATTCAGAGGTTTTTCAGGCCAATCCTAACATCTACCACTCAATTCCACACAAACATTACCAATCCGATCAAATGAACTATATAGAAAGGGAATTAAAGGGATAGGGTTCATACAATGAGCATTTCGATAGTTTCGTAAATCTCGCTAGTTTCGACTCTAAGCACATACATTTCAATTTCCAATCCAAACATCGAATTAGCCATTTCAATCCATAAATAGTACTAAACAAAGGGTTATAACCGAATAGAATGCTCATATGAGTTACGATCGAGGGGTTTCGATAGTTTCGTAAGTTTTGATAGTTTCGATAACTTCGAAACTAAAGATTCCGACGCTCAATTCTATACTCATATGCTCAATCTATCGATAATCAATCCAAACAACAAGTATTTACCAATTCTATCAATCATCTAACCAGCATCAAGAAAGGGAAGAGAAAGGGGTTGGCGCATGCATTGAGACCAACAGATTCTACCATAAAAGTGAGTTATACTCACAAATCTTATGAAATCAAGAGAGAAAATGAGGACTTGAAGTGATTCAATCGGTGATTCAAGCTTCAATCTCCCTCCAAAGCTCCGAAATTGACTTCCTCTCTCTAAGATTCTCACTTTCTCTCTCTAGGGTTGAAGAAGAGTGGAAAGAAAATGGTGAGATTCGATTTTTGCATGTCCGGGCTTTTATACTGGACAGCTGGTAATCGATTATAGTAGTGCTGTAAGCGATTACCAGAGGTAGAATTTATACTGGAAAGCGTTTCTGGGAATCTGGTAATCGATTACAACTTATGGTAATCGATTACTAAGAATTCTGCTCTCAGATAATCGATTACATAGTCGATTACCAAAAATTCTGCTCTCGGGTAATCGATTATCATCCCATGGTAATCAATTACCAAAACTCAGCTCTCTGGTAATCGATTACAAACTCTCTGTAATCGATTACCAGCAACCCAAACTCACTAATTTTACTTAGACAAAATCCTGAACTTGGTTTTATAACAAAGTTTTAACCCCTAATTCCCCAACCTACCTTTCCTTAATTACTAACACATAATTCTCTATTTGTAACCTAATGAATTATTAAAGCTCCTAATTTGCGGGATGTTACATTCTACCCCCCTTCAAGCAATTTTGTCCTCAAAATTAATTAAGAAACAGAAATTAAAGACTACCTTGACTAAAAGTTCTGGAAGTCGTTCCCGTGACCTGGTGAAGAGCATCCTTGAACTTAAAAGTGAACCGAGGGTCCCTATCTGATATGATGTTAGAGGGAATGCCATGGAGTCTGACAATCTCCCTAACATACAAACCTGCTAGCTTGCTAAGGGAAAAGGTACTCCTAACTAATAGGAGGTGAGCTGACTTGGTCAGTCGATCCTCAATCACCCAGATGGCGTCAAACCCAGCTTGGACTCGAGGCAATCCTACCACAACGTTCATAATTATACTTTCCCACTCAGAGATTTCTAACGATAAAAGGGTTCCTAATGGTTTTGATGTTCTATATTGACCTGTTGACACACTAAACACTTAGAAACTTAATCTGTTATATCTCTCTTCAAATCCTGATACATCTTGGTAGAGCCAGGATGTGCAGAAAACTTACCTCTATGAGCTTCCTATAACACCTGCCGCCTGAGGCTACGCCCTTAGGGACACAAACTCTCCCTTGGAAGAGAATCATCCCATCTTCGAATTCAGAAAACTCTAACTGTTGTCTTCTCTCTTGGAGGCTTGAGTCCAAACTCTGAGCCTCCCTGATTAGAGTTCTTAGCTCACTGGTGATCTCAATTTTATGAAGTCTGACACTATGCTCTCCAATTATTACACCTAAAATTAGGTTCCTGAACTCCTCTAACAAACTCATTTCATGTATCATCACGAAAGACACATGAAGAGACTTTCTACTCTATTTGAGTATACTTGACTGGCTTGGTTAAACAACACATTTGATAAAAATCTAATCGTAGGAAAAGATTTCACGCAACAACTGAGTAAGGTTTCTAACTCCATACCAAAACCCATCAATCACCTGTTGGCTTTAAGTCTTATGTTCTTAATGATCTTGCTAAGTTTGAGAAAATTCCAAATGATTTTCATGTTTATATTCTAAGTTCTACTATATTACTAACAATAAGTCATGCACACATAATTACTCAATCCCTCGAATCACTAAGTTTGTGTTGGCGAAATTATCCAACACTCACGTCATGTTTGAGGAATTAAGTTCACATAGTCACATAGACAAACACCGCACATAATAACACTTTTCGTAAGTTTGCAAGTATCGTAAACTTTTACATTCAAAGGTTTTTCAGGCCAATCCTAACATCTATCACTCAATTCCACACAAACATTACCAATCCGATCAAATTAACTATATAGAAAGGGAATTAAAGGGATAGGGTTCATACAATGAGCATTTCGATAGTTTCGTAAATCTCGCTAGTTTCGACTCTACGCACATACATTTCAATTTCCAATCCAAACATCGAATTAGCCATTTCAATCCATAAATAGTACTAAACAAAGGGTTATAACTGAATAGAATGCTCATATGAGTTACGATCGAGGGGTTTCGATAGTTTCGATAACTTCGAAACTAAAGATTCCGATGCTCGATTCTATACTCATATGCTCAATCTATCGATAATCAATCCAAACAACAAGTTTTTACCAATTCTATCAATCATCTAACCAACATCAAGAAAGGGAAGAGAAAAGGGTGGGAGTGTAACACCCGCGTTTTTACCGTTTTGCTGTTTTGAATGTTTTATTGAATTTTGAGTGATTAAAATTATTTTTAATCATGAAAATTTATATTTTTGGATTTAGAAATAAATTTCCTATTTTTAGGGAATTTCTGGGAAATTTTGGGGTTTTTTCTGAAAAAAATGACCTTTTTGCCCCTCCTGTCCCTTGAACCGGGCCCGAATACTCTTGATCCGGGCTAGGAAAATAGCACAAACCTTTCTTTTTTTCCTTCTAGAAGTCGTGCATGTGAAGGCTTGGTGCATCATCCTTTCTTCCTTCCAAGACAAGTGTCTAGCTTATGATATTATGGCATTAAAAGACTAAAACATTTATTTCTTTCTCCTTTCCTACATGCAAGGTTCCTTTTCATTCTCTCATTTCTATTTTCTATCCTCATTGAAGCAGTGAGTTCCCCTCTATTTTCTCTCAAAATCTCCATTTTTCCTTCTCACACTTTCAAGCTTAAGGTTCCATCCTTGAACCCTAAGCTTAAACACTAAGCCTTCTAGCCTTGCAAAGCTTTGTTGGTGAGCAAAAGGAGAGATTTTGGGCTGTTTTGTGAGCTGATTCTGCACCTATTTCTTGAGGTTATTTCTTAGGTAAGGGGGGGAGAACTTGAACTCTAGTAGGATTGGTGACTAGAGTCAAGGATTTGCCCTTAAATCCTTGTCCTTGCTCTTGTTTTTCCTTTGAAAAAAAATCATTTCTTTGAGCTTTTTTTGAGTAAATGTTTCGGATTCTGGGAGCTGGGTTGTTTATATGTTTTAGAGTTTATTTTGTGCTTGGAATGTGCTTGGATTGTGATTGTTGATGCATGCAAGCCAAGAAACAATTTTGGAAAAATTTTCCCCTTTATCCTCTAATAGCTCTCGGCCTTGAGGGATTTTGGGGCTGCATGTGTTTCAAAGTTTTTTTGGTGCTTGGAATGTGTTTGTATGATGAATCTATAAACATGCATGAAGTTGGTTGAATGTGTAACACTCGCGTTTTACCGTCTTTGCCGTTTTAAGTGTTTTATTGGATTTTGAGTGATTAAAATTATTTTTTATCATCAAAATTTATATTTTTGGATTTAGAATTTAATTTCCTATTTTTAGGGAATTTCTGGGAATTTTTGGGGTTTTTTCTGGAAAATGACCTTTTTACCCCTCCTGTCCCTTGAGCCGGGCCCGAATACTCTTGATCCGGACCAGAAAAATTGCACAAACCTTCCCTTTTTCCTCCTAGAAGACCGTGCATAATGCAGCCTTGGTGCATGGGAGACACTTGTCTTTCCTTTCCTTTCATTCAAACCATGTGTAAAAAAAAAAAAAGTGATGTGATGACATTTAATACACCATTTCTTCTTTCTTTTCTCACATGCAAAGGAATTCTCTCATTTCTCTCATCCTTTCTTCTCCCTTGGCCGTGAGCCATTCACCACTTTCTCTCCAAAACTTTCATCCTCCGTTAAACACAACCAAGCCAACGTTCCATCTTTTGAACCAAAGCTTCAATTTCTAAGCCTTCTAGCCTTGAAAAATCCTTGTTGGTGACTAAAGGAGGCATCTTTGGGGGCTGTTTTGGGACCAGAATTATGCACTCATTTTCTTGAAATTTTGAGGTAAAGGGGGGGAGAACTTGAACTCTAGTAGGATTGGTAACTAGAGTCAAGGATTTGCCCTTGAATCCTTGTCATTGTTCATCATTTTCTCCTTGAAAAATCAACTCTTGGAACCTATTTTTGAGTATAATGTTTCGGACTTTGTGAACTGGCAGGTTTGTGATATTTCTATGTTTATTTTGATGCTTGAAATGTGTTTGATTGGTGGTTTTTGATGCATGCAAGCCAAGAAAAAAATTTTGAAAAAAATTCTCCTTTTTTCCTCCTATAGCTCTCGGCCAAGAGAGTTTGAGGGGCTGCATGTGTTTTAAAATTTTTTTTGGCACTTGGAATATGTTTGTATGATGAATCCATGAACATGCATGAAGTTGGTTGGATGTATACAATTGTTTTGGATGATTGATCTTTGAAAAAATGGTGTTTATGAGTTGAAAATGAAGTTATGAACTTAAATGTGCATGTGGATGATTTTGGGTGAATTAGTATGATATTTGATATTTAAATTGGTTGTTGATGATTGTATGAAAGTTTGGTGAAGATTGGATGTTGTGGAAAAATTTGAAGTTTTGATGAACATTCAAGTTGTTCTTGATGTTCATGAGTTGTTCTTGATGAAACTCATCAAGAATACCTTTTTGATCTTGAAAAGGTCAAGGGTAAGTTAAAAAAAATGTTTATGGGCTTGATGGTTCAAAAAGGACTAAGAAATAAATTTATAAGTAAAAGGGTTAAAATGCAAATAAAGAAAGTTTTTAAAATAATAAAAGACTAAAATTCGGATTCCTATTTTCACCAAAATAAAAGTCAACATAAAAGTCAACTTTTTGACTTGTTATGAGTAAGAATGGGCTCCCATGAGTCATCAAACCTTTGGGCCTTTGGTTTGGGCCCAAAGCCTTCAAAAAGAGAGTCAAAGACTCATTTAAAAAGTCAACCAAAAATAACTTATGAATTTGAGCTTAGATTAGAGTTGGACTTCAACTCTAATCCAAGTTAATAAAAATTAAAACTTAGAATTAATTAGTGGGCTTAACTAATTCAATTACCTAAGTTAATTAACCTAATTCACTTAAGTTAATTAAGTACAGGATGATTAATTAAGTCTAAAGTTAATTAACCTTAATGAAAATGTTAATTAAGTAATTGATCAATAATGTTGATTAAGAACTAATTAATCATGATTAACCTTAATCAAGTATAATTAAAACCCTAATCCAAGATTAAGGAAAAGATTAGGGGATGATTAGGAATTAATTAAGATCTTAAGTATGGATTAAGACTTAATTAAAGAGGATAAAGATTAATTGTAATCCAATTAATGAAGACCAGTTATGATTAAAGTTAAACCTAATCTTAATTATTCATACAAGGAGAATTAGGATAAGTAATACCATTCATAAGACACAATCATAAGTCTTAGTAAATTATAGGGCTTAAGTGAACATGATTATCAAGAACATTAGTACAAACTACCTTAAAAGGTTATAACCAACACACTCTTTCTACATAAGACTTGAGAAGCTTGGCGAGAGAGTGCGGTTTAGCTTTCCTTGTGAAGGGAAGACTTTGAATCGGGCCGTACCACGGGGATGTGGTGACGTAGAATGATTCAAAGGGGCTTCGCCTGTAAGGATTGTGCCTGTTGAAAACGTTGTATGGTTTCCCTTGATGGAAAGACATTGAATTCGGGCCGCGCCACGGGGATGTGGTGATGTTGAATGGTTCAATGGGCTTTGCCTGTAGGGATGTGATTGTTGAAGGCATTGTTGCTTGACATGCATCATAAAGCATTGTTGATGTTCAAGGTTGAAAACCTTACGACCTATATGGCAGTGACACTCGGTACAGTGTGAAACTGGTAGGGACTGGGCACTGGGTTTTGCAAAGAACGCCAGAGGGTCCTCGGGTGGGGATGCCAGCCTTGAGGATAGTCAGGTCACGAAATGGCTCAGGTGACGTAGGCTCGCTCCCTACTGTCGAGCAAACGGGGTACATGCTTGACTATCCTGTCGCTCTCAAGTTTTCAGGGTCAGTTGAGATTGTCTGGAAGTCGGGAAAAATTGGCCAAAAGAAAATTATAAGTACCGCGCTAGTACAGACTCTAACTCCTGATACGTTGTACATATATGGTCGGGCAGTTGCTGTGTGCACTGCGGATGGTGATGTTTCCCTGGGCCCGCATGCATTAGATGTTGCATTATAATAGTAAAGTCGCATTCATATGAGTACATTATGATGACATGTTTTGTGTTGCCTATCGATTGGACTGTGTTGACTGTCTGTGTATGTGTGCTCTAGTTTACTGTATCCTACATGCTGTGAGTTCATGCGATGTTCTTACCCTTCTTTTCTATCTCTTGTTGCTATATTCTTCTCGTCACGTCGATAGCCAGTATCAGAGACTTTAGCTATGACGTCAATGCAAGTGCGACTACGTGGATGCCGAGGGGCACCTGGAGGGTGACAAACATCCCTCGCAGATATGAGTTTTCGGGAGGAAGTCCGTGTCATCATTTCTCATCTCGGACTTCCACTTGTACCAGAGCTGGACTTCATCGTACCTGTGACTCTCGAGTTTCCGACGCCACCTAACTTGGTGCGCCATTCTACCTTTCGTCCTTCACGTCGTCGCCCCGCTTCTTCTTCGTCGTCGCGGTCATCTCGGATGGCTGATATGGTCGGGCCAGACTCTCTTAGGTACTCGCCTTCTTCTGAGGCACCTGATTCTCAGCCTATGCGTCCTAATGCGCAAGGCCGCTCTCTCACAAGTGAGCCAGATCTGATTGTGATTGACGACACCTCGGATGAGGAGGAGGCCCCGGGTGAGGATCCAGAGGAGGAGGAACCGGAGGAAGATCCGTCTAATGATGAGTAGGACTAGTGTGGTTTTGAGTCTAGGTAGTAGCAGCTCTGATTTAGTAACCTCTTATTTTGTATTTTGTTGAGGTCTCGTTTATTTTCGTCTACTACTAGAACTCATGTTTTAATGTGGATATCTTAATGACTCGAGAGATACGTTGACACTGTGATGTATGTATATATTTATGATGTTTCTTCCCTTTTAACTGATTTTATAACTGCGTGTATGTTGTGTATGTACGCGAGGTGATAATCGTCTAGATATTTTCAGAAAACGAGTTTCGAACTTAAGGAAAGGATATTTCATAAATACTTAAAACGAAATTAGAAATGTAATAGGTTGATGAGGACGAAGCTCTTTTAAAAAAAATATTTCCATATTTTGATGTTTTTAAAAACAGTAAGCTCGACGGTTACGTGTTATAATGTGATATTTTTAGCGGTATAACTAAGGGTGTCGCAGAATGTATACAATTGTTTTGGATGATTGATCCTTGAAAAATAGTGTTTATGAGCTTGAAAATGAAATTATGAACTTAAATGTGTATGTGGATGATTTTGGGTGAATTAGTATGATATTTGACATTTAAATTGTTTGTGGATGATTGTGCGAAAATTTGGTAAAGATTGGATGTTGTGGAAAATTTGAAGTTTTGATGAACATTCAAGTTGTTCTTGATGTTCTTGAGTTGTTCTTGATGAAACTCATCAAGAATGCCTTTTTGATCTTGAAAAGATCAAGTAAGCGTTGAAAACATGTTTATGGGCTTTGATGGTTCAAAAAGGACAAAGGGATAATTTTATAAGTAAAAGGATTAAAGTGCAAATAAGTAGAAACTTTTAAAAAGAAAACAATAAAAGACTAAATTCTGATTTCTAATTTCACCAAAGTAAAAGTCAATATAAAAGTAAACTTTTTGACTTGTTATTAGTAAGAATGGGCTCCCATGAGTCATTCAACCTTTGGGCCTTTGATTCAGGCCCAAAACCTTCAAAAAAGAGAGTCAAAGACTCATTTAAAAGTCAACAAAAAAAATGATTAATTAAGTCTAAAGTTAATTAACCTTAATAAAAGTATTAATTAAGTAATTAATCAATAATGATGATTAAGAACTAATTAATTATGGTTAACCTTAATCAAACATAATTAAAATCATAATCCAAGATCAAGGAAAAGATTAAGGGATGATTAGGAATTAATTAAGATCTTAAGTAAGGATTAAGACTTAATCAAAGAGGATTAAAGATTAATTGTAGTCCAGTTGATGAAGACTAGTTAAACTTAATCTTAATTAGCCGTACAAGAGGAATTAGGATAAGTAATACTATTCATAAGACACAATCATAAGTCTTAGTAAATTATAGGACTTAAGTGGACATAATTATCAAGAAATTTAGTATGAACTACTATAAAAGATCATAACCAACACCCTCTTCTTACATAAAACTTGAGAAGCTTAGCGAGAAAGTGTGGTTTCAACCCGGGATAGGGTTTGGTTTTCCTTGTGAAGGGGAGACTTTGAATCGGGCCGTACCACGGGGATGTGGTGACGTAGAATGATTCAAATGGGCTTCGCTTGTAAGGAAGTATTTACTTTGAACCTTGCTGTATGACATGCATCATAAGCATTGATGATATTCAAGGTGAAAAACCTTACAACCTATATGGCAGTGACACTCGGTATAGTGGGAAACTGGTTGGGACGGGTGCACTGGGTTTTGCAAAGAACGCCAGCGGGTCCTCGAGGGGGGATGCCAGCCTTGAGGATAATCAGGTCCCGAAATGACTCAGGTGACGTAGACTCGCTCCCTACTGTGGAGTAAACGGGGTACAGGCTTGACTATCCTGTCGCTCTCAAGTTTTCGGGGTCAGTTGATATTGTCTGGAAGTCGGATAAAATTGGCCAAAAGAAAATATAAGTACCGCGCTAGTACAAACTCTAACTACTGATACGTTGTGCATATATGGTCGGGCAGATGCTGTTGTGCTCTACGGATGGTGATGTTTCCCTATGCCCACATGCATTAGTTCATATGCATCATGATGATATAAATTGTATTCTTGTTGATTGAATAGTGTGAATATCCTGTGTATGCTCTAGTTACTGTATTCTACTAGTTCTGAGTTCATGCGATATTCTCACCCTTCTTTTCTGCTTCTGTTATTTTCTGTCGTTGTATTTCTTCGCTACATCGACAGTCAGCATCAGGGATATTCAGTATGTCGACCACGAGGGTCCAGCTACGATGGATGCCACGAGGTCAGTGGCGGGTGACCGATGTCCCTAGCAGATGCGTGTTCACAGGGGAGGTCCGCCTTATCATTTCTCACCCTAGCCTTCCCCTGATTCCGGAATTGGACTTTATGGTGTCAGTGACCCTCGAGTTCACCACGCCACCAGGACTCACACGCTATACTACTTTTCGTCGCCCTCGTCATCATCCCGCTCCTTCGACGTCATCTCAGTCGTCACGGATGGCAACTATGGTTAGGCCAGACTCCCCCAGATACTCTCCCATTCCCGAGGCATCACCTTCACAGCCTGTGCGTCATGATGCGCATAGCCGCCTTCTCCCGAGTGAGTCAGATTTGATCGTGATCGACGACACCACGGACGAGGAGGAGGAGCCGGAGGAGGATCCATAGGAGGAGCCAGAAGAGGATCCTGAGGAGGAGGAGCCGGAAGAGGATTCTTCTAGCGACAATCCCTCAGAGGATTTCGGGATGATCACTCTCGGAGGTGCTGGGAGGAGGAGTTGTGGATGGCTTCCTGCTGAGTCGGAGGATGATGAGTAGGACTAGCGTAGTTGTGAGTCTAGGTAGTAGCAACTCTGATCTAGTGACCTCTTGTTTTGTATTTTGTTGAGGTCTTATTTATTTTAGTCTACTACTAGAACTCATGTTTTGTGTGGATAACTTGATTGCTCGAGAGGTACACTGACATTATGATGTGTGTATATATTTATGTTGTTTCTTTCCTTATGATTGATTTTATGACTGCGTGTATGTTGTGTATGTACGCGAGGCAATAATCGTCTAGATGTTTTCGGAAAAACGAGTTTCAAAAATTAAGAAAAAGATATTTCATAAATACTTAAAACGAAATTAGAAATGTAATAGGTTGATGAGAACTAAGCCCTTTCAAAAAAAAATATTTCCGTGTTTTGACAGTTTTAAAAACAGTAAGTTCAACGGTCACGTGTTACAATGTGATATTCTTAGCGGTATAACTAAGAGTGTCGTAGGGAGCATGCATTGAGACCAATAGATTCTACCATAAAAGTGAGTTATACTCACCAATCTTATGAAATCAAGAGAGAAAATGAGGACTTGAAGTGATTCAGTCGGTGATTCAAGCTTCAATCTCAATCCAAAGCTCCGAAATTGACTTCCTCTCTCTAAGATTCTCACTTTCTCTCTCTAGGGTTGAAGAAGAGTGGAAAGAAAATGGTGAGTTTCGATTTTCTCATGTCCGGGATTTTATACTGCACAGCTGGTAATCGATTACAGTAGTGCTTTAATCGATTACCAGAGGTAGAATTTATACTGGAAAGCGTTTTTGGAAATCTGGTAATCGATTACAACTTATGGTAATCGATTACTAAGAATTCTGCTCTCAGATAATCGATTACATAATCGATTACGAAAAATTCTGCTCTCGGGTAATCGATTATCATCCCTTGGTAATCAATTACCAAAACTCAGCTCTCTGGTAATCGATTACAAACTCTCTGTAATCGATTACCAGCAACCCAAACTCACTAATTTTACTTAGACAAAATCCTGAACTTGGTTTTATAACAAAGTTTTAACCCCTAATTCCCCAACCTACCTTTCCTTAATTACTAACACATAATTCTCTATTTGTAACCTAATGAATTATTAAAGCTCCTAATTTGCGAGATGTTACAGATTTGGATCTTATGTTCAAGTAAGCATACTTAATAGCTTTCGAATTTCTCATTTATTACAGTAAATATAGGTTTCTTAACAATTTATGTTTTATTTAAAATAGTATTTTTCTTTATGTTTCTTTAATTTGAACCATTTTCCTTACAAGTTCAAAATCAATACTCATTTGGAGACCCGAAAATGAAGGGTTGTACGCTCTTCCTAGCTTTACTCATGGTTTTTCTTATTGGGTGCTGCAAATTCTTGACAAGCAAAAGAGAGTGGAGTAAAAGAATCGACCAGAAGCCACTATTGAGAGAAGAGGACTCAAAAGAAAAACACTTTGGCTTGATCCTCTACAATAAATTTTATTTCATTTTCTTTTTTTGGTTTCTTTTCTTAAATTTTTTGTGTTGTGTAATACTAGGTAATTCATGTGACGCAAATGAGAAAGTTAAAGTATACCTGACAAGGTGGTTTCCTAAAATGAGTTGAAATTCGTCTTTTTTTTTACTAAATGGACCGTGAATGAGGTGAAATAGATCTTGCTATTTTTGCTTATATAAAATTACTTAATATACATTTTCTTGAAATATGAGGTTTCTACAACTCAACAAAAATTCTCCTTTATCCCATAGGATCATGTTCATCTGTAATTGGGAAATAACTAAAAATATTATCACCCGCTAAAGAAGTTAGTTGTATAATTTATAAGAAAACAAATAATAAAATGATTAAGGGCTAGAATCTCCTGATTAAAGTTGCATCTCGTGTATTTATTTGTCAAACTGTAAAGAATACTGATTTTATCTTTAAGTACGCATACTTAATAACTTTCGTTTTTCTCATTTATTACAATAAATATAGGTTTCTTAATAGTTTATGTTTTATTTAAAATAGTATTTTTCTTTATGTTTCTTTAATTTGAACCATTTTCCTTATAAGTTCAACATCAATACTCATTTGGAAACCCGAAAATGAAGGGTTGTACGCTCTTCCTAGCTTTACTCATGGTTTTTCTTATTGGGTGCTGCAAATTCTTGACAAGCAAAAGAGAGTGGAGTAAAAGAATCGACCAGAAGCCACTATTGAGAGAAGAGGACTCAAAAGAAAAACACTTTGGCTTGATCCTCTACAATAAATTTTATTTCATTTTCTTTTTTTGGTTTCTTTTCTTAATTTTTTTGTGTTTTGTAATACTAGGTAATTCACGTGACGCAAATGAGAAAGTAAAAGTATACCTGACAAGGTGGCTTCCTAAAATGAGTTGAAATTCGTCTTTTTTTTTACTAAATGGACCGTGAATGAGGTGAAACAGATCTTGCTATTTTTGCTTATATAAAATTACTTAATATACATTTTCTTGAAATATGAGGTTTCTACAACTCAACAAAAATTCTCCTTTATCCCATAGGATCATGTTCATCTGTAATTGAGAAATAACTAAAAATATTATCACCTGTTAAAGAAGTTAGTTGTATAATTTAAAAGAAAACAAAGAATAAAATGATTAAGGGCTATAATCTCCTGATTAAAGTTGCATCTCGTGTATTTATTTGTCAAACTGTAAAGAATACTGATTATCTTTAAGTACGCATACTTAATAACTTTCGTATTTCTCATTTATTACAATAAATATAGGTTTCTTAATAATTTATGTTTTGTTTAAAATAGTATTTTTCTTTATGTATCTTTAATTTGAACCATCTTCTTTAGAAGTCAAACATCGAAACTCATTTTTAGACCCGAAAATGAAGGGTTCTACGTTTTTTCTAGCTTCATTCATGGTTTTTCTTATTGGGCATTGCAAAGTCTTGACCAGAAAAAAGAGAGTGGAGTAAGAGAATCGACCAAAAGCCATTATTGAGAGAAGAGGACTACTTTGGGTTGATCATCGATCTACTATAAAATTCATTTCATGTTCTTTTTTTTGTTTCTTTTCTTAAATTTTTTACGTTGTGTAATATTAGGTAATTCACGTGACATAATATAACATCCCACAAATTAGGAGCTTTAATAATTCATTAGGTTACAAATAGAGAATTATGTGTTAGTAATTAAGGAAAGGTAAGTTGAGGAATTAGGGGTTAAAACTTTGTTTTAAAACAAAGTTCAGGATTTTTGTCTAAGTAAAATTAGTGAGTTTGGGTTGCTGGTAATTGATTACCATAAGTTGTAATTGATTACCAGATTGCCAGAAAGGGTTTTTAGTGTTATTTTCGCTGCTGGTAATCGATTACAATGGGTCTGTAATCGATTACCATCAGTAAAATGCACTAAAACCGGTAACTTAAAAATAGATTGCATGTATTAATTTCCATATTCTTTCTAACCTAGAGAGAGGGAGAGAGAGTTCTAGAGAGAGGATCGGGAACCAAGCTTAGGGAAGGTGATTTGAAGCAAGGATCTTCTTCTTCCACTCTTCCATGTTGGGATTTCACACTTAGGTGAGTAAAACTCACTTGTATGGTAGTAGTTGTATGGTTCTAAATGCATGTTCCCCAACCCTCTTCTTCCCCTTTCTCTATTTCGTAAATTATTGATTGTAATGGTGAATTCTAGCTGTTTTGGAATGATAATCGATGGATTGAACATATGGGTTTGGAATTGAGTGTCAAAATCCTTAGTTTCGAAGCTTTCGAAATTATCGAAAGCTTCGAAACTATCGTAACTATTGAAAACTCTGAATTGTAACTCATATTAATATCTGGATCGGTTATACTTCCTTGTTTAATTGTAGATCTTGGATTGTGATGATGGGATTAGAGTTTGAGTTGAATTTGAGATTTGTTATTCGTAGAGTCGAAACTAGCGAGATTTACGAAATTGTCAAAATGCTCATTGTATGAACCCTATTCCTTTAATTCCCTTTCTATATAGTTAATTTGTTTGGGTTGGTAATGTTTGTATGGAATTGAGTAATTGAGATTAGGATTTGCTTGAAAAACCTTTGAATGTCGAAGTTTACGATACTTGCAAACTTATGAAAAGTGTTATTATGTGCATTTGAATAATATAAGTCGGTTTCGACCGTGAGTTAATTAAGTCGGCCTTTGCGTTGTGAGTTAAAAATCAAGTAAGTAAGTAAAACACGACTTCGGTCCAGTTTGGGTGGGATTCGTCCTCGGGAAAGCCGGTTCCTGTAGTCTGAGCTCAAGTCTAACTCTAGAAAGTGATAAGATCATGCCTGCTGGGCACAGCAGTGAGTGCATCTTGAGCATCATATTTATTGAATTACATATTGCTTTTAGTTTGTTAAATTGTCATTGATATCTGCTCCCTGCATTCATGCATGTGGTTGTATTCACTGGGATTATTATCTCACCCCAAGTTTCGGGGATATACTTTAGTGGTGCAGGTACCTCCGGTGAGGTTGAGGCAGTTAAGGTGAGGGTGGAGCTGAGTCTTATTTCAGCTGGAAGATTAGTTTAATAGGAGTAGTTCCTGGAGTATTTGTATTTGTTTAATTGGCTTTTCGCTGAGATGTAGATTGTATAAGTGTAATTATTTCTGAGTTGGCCACTGAGGCCTAGTTTTAATGTTATGATATTGAATTGTACTGGTTTTGTTGATTTTCAGGTTAAGCTGAAATTGGTAATTGTCTGGTTTTTAGGGGAGACTCTGCCGGATTTCCGGTATGAGTTCAATGAATCACACTTCTCTAAGTGTGAATTCTTCCCTGAACTTAAGTAGGTTTCATACTTATTTAAGGTCTTTAACGTTTGTCTTGTTTTGGCTTAAGCTAATCGTTGGAAAGTTTAAGCTAATGTATGATGATATCGGAAATTTAACGAAATGATTTCAAGAACTTCAGGAATAGTGTCTCCAACGGGAATTATTTCTGAGTTCAGAAATTAGGGTGTTACACACAAATGAGAAAGTAAATGTATACCTGAGAAGGTGGGTTCCTAAAATGAGTTGGAATTCGTATTTTTGACTAAATGGACCCGTGAAACGAGGTGAAACAGATCTTGCTTTTATTGCTTACATAAAATTACTTAATATACATTTTCTTGAAGTATGATGCTTCTACAACTCAACACAAATTCTCCTTTACCCCATAGGATCATGTTCATCTGTAACTGTGAAATAACTAAAAATATTATCACCCGTTGAAAAAATTAGTTGTATAATTTAAAAGAAAACAAATAATAAAATGATTTAGGGCTAGAATCTTCTGATTAATGTTGCATCTCGTGCATTTATTTGTCAAACTGTAAAGGATTCGGATCTTATGTTCAAGTACACATACTTAATAGCTTTCAAATTTCACATTTGTTACAATAAATATAGGTTTCTTAATAGTTTATCTTTTGTTTAAAATAGTATTTTTCTTTACGTTTCTTTAATTTGAACCATTTTCCTTATAAGTTCAACATCAATACTCATTTGGAGACCCGAAAATGAAGGGTTGTACGCTCTTCCTAGCTTTACTCATGGTTTTTCTCATTGGGTGCTACAAATTCTTGACAAACAAAAGATAGTGGAGTAAAAGAATCGACCAGAAGCCATTATTGAGAGAAGAGGACTCAAAAGAAAAACACTTTGGCTTGATCCTCTACGATAAATTTTATTTCAATTTCTTTTTTTGGTTTCTTTTCTTAAATTTTTTGTGTTGTGTAATACTAGGTAATTCACGTTACGCAAATGAGAAAGTTAATGTATACCTGACAAGGTGGGTTCCTAAAATGAGTTGAAATTCGTCTTTTTTTACTAAATGGACCATGAATGAGATGAAACAGATCTTGCTATTATTGCTTATATAAATTTACTTAATATACATTTTCTTTAATTATGAAGCTTCCGCAACTCAACTCAAATTTTCCTTTATCCCATAGGATCATGATCATTTGTTATTGTGAAATAACTACAAATATTATCACCCGTTAAAGAAGTTAGTTGTATATTGTAGAAGAAAACAAATAATAAAATGATTAAAGCCTAGAATCTTCTGATTAAAGTTGCATCTCGTGCATTTATTTGTCAAATTGTAAAAATGCTGATTTTATCTTTAAGTACGCATACTTAATAACTTTCGTATTTGTCATTTATTAAAATAAATATAGGTTTCTTAAAAGTTTATGTTTTGTTTAAAATAGTATTTTTCTTTATGTATCTTTAATTTGAACCATTTTCTTTAGAAGTTAAACATCGAAACTCATTTTTAGACCCGAAAATGAAGCGTTGTACGTTTTTTCTAGCTTTATTCATGGTTTTTCTTATTGGGTATTGCAAAGTCTTAACCAGAAAAAGAGAGTGGAGTAAGAGAATCGACCAGAAGCCATTATTGAGAGAAGAGGACTACTTTGGGTTGATCCTCGATCTACTATAAAATTCATTTCATTTTCTTTTTTCTTTGTTTCTTTTCTTAAATTTTTTACGTTGTGTAATACTAGGTAATTCACGTGACACAAATGAGAAAGTAAATGTATACCTGACAAGGTGGGTTCCTAAAATGAGTTGGAATTCGTCTTTTTGAGTAAATGACCCGTGAAATGAGGTGACGCAGATCTTGCTTTTATTGCTTACATAAAATTACTTAATATATATTTTCTTGAAGTATGAGGCTTCTACAACTCAACACAAATTCTCCTTTATCCCATAGGATCATGTTCATCTGTAATTGTGAAATAACTAAAAATATTATCACCCGTCTAAAAAATTAGTTGTATAATTTAAAAGAAAACAAATATTAAAATGATTAAGGGCAAGAATCTTCTGATTAAAGTTGCATCTCGTGCATTTATTTGTCAAACTGTAAAGTATTCGGATCTTATGTTCAAGTACGCATACTTAATAGCTTTCAAATTTCACATTTGTTACAATAAATATAGGTTTCTTAATAGTTTATGTTTTGTTTAAAATAGTATTTTTCTTTACGTTTCTTTAATTTGAACCATTTTCCTTATAAATTCAACATCAATACTCATTTGGAGACCCGAAAATGAAGGGTTGTGCACTCTTCCTAGCTTTACTCATGGTTTTTCTCATTGGGTGCTGCAAATTCTTGACAAACAAAAGATAGTGGAGTAAAAGAATCGACCAGAAGCCATTATTGAAAGAAGAGGACTCAAAAGAAAAACACTTTGGCTTGATCCTCTACGATAAATTTCATTTCATTTTCTTTTTTTGGTTTCTTTTCTTAAATTTTTTGTGTTGTATAATACTAGGTATTTCACGTGACGCAAATGAGAAAGTAAACGTATACCTGACAAGGTGGGTTCCTAAAATGTGTTGAAATTCGTATTTTTTTAACTAAATGGACCGTGAATGAGGTGAAACAGATCTTGCTATTATTGCTTATATAAAATTACTTAATATACATTTTCTTT
The DNA here is from genome assembly GCA_026901365.1 of Sesbania bispinosa. Lineage (NCBI taxonomy): Eukaryota > Viridiplantae > Streptophyta > Magnoliopsida > Fabales > Fabaceae > Sesbania > Sesbania bispinosa. The sequence continues at coordinate 327,258 of QLOH01000048.1, read as the reverse complement.
AATTATGAAGCTTCCACAACTCAACTCAAATTTTCCTTCATCCCATAGGATCATGATCATCTGTTATTGTGAAATAACTACAAATATTATCACCCGTTTAAAAAGTTAGTTCTATATTTTAAAAGAAAACAAATAATAAAATGGTTAAAGCCTAGAATCTTCTGATTAAAGTTGCATCTCGTGCATTCATTTGTCAAACTGTACGTTTCTTAATAGTTTGTGTTTTGTTTAAAATAGTATTTTTCTTTATGTATCTTTAATTTGAACCATTTTCTATAGAAGTCAAACATCGAAACTCATTTAGAGACCCGAAAATGAAGGGTTGTACATTTTTTCTAGCTTTATTTGTAACACCTTAAATTTCTAAACCAAAACTTAGTCCGTTGGAAACCAAAATCCTTGGCTTAAAATTTAAAGTATATTGTTTCGAATATCAACTCATTCACGAAATTATAAGTAATCCAACGAATAACCAATAGTTCGTGAATAAGACTAACTTATATACATAATAGAGTCCAACTTATACATCATAGCCATTATAAAAAAAAGCTCAACTCCAAAATACATAGTGTTCTTGTTGTCTACATAACATTCAAGAAATATATATATACAAGGAACCATGTTGGTAATAAACTAAAAACTAAGCATATATATATATATATAGATCCGAGGAGCACTTCAATTTCTAGTCTGAGAATCTGAGGGTGGTGGTACATGTTAATCTATAAAACCACATAACACGTGGTGAGATAAAATCTAAGTGAATACAAAACACATGCATGAATGCAAGAGGATAAGAAATTCATGTCATAGTTTAATTCATCATATCAACCAAACCGTCCACAATCAAATAAAATGCAATATGATGCACTCACTGCTGTGCCCAGCAGACACGTTCTTATCATTTTCTAGAGTTAGATCTGAGCTCAGACTACGGGAACCGGCTTTCCCGAGGACGAATCCCACCCAAACTGGACCGAAGTCATGTTTTCAATTCAATTATTCTTTTATTTTTTACTCACAGCACAAGGTCGGCTTGAATTTTACTTCAAACTAATCATATCCATGATAGAATAGTAATGCAACGTCTTATTCATAACAATTGCCAACAATTAAACTAGTTTCGACTATTTCGAAATTTCGACCCTTACGAATCTAAATTCCAAGCTTCATTTCAATCGTCAATTTAAGCAATAGCATCCAAGAACTATAAATAATCAAGGAAATGCAATCGATTTGGATATAAGTACAAGGGGAATCGAGCGGTTCCGTTAACTTCGATAGTTTCGATAGTTCGAAAACCTCGAAACTAAGGATTCCTTTACTCGATTTCCAATCCATACTTTTGAACCATCAATTATCACATCAATATAGATAGAATCTACCACTAAAATCCATAATCGACAAAAATTAAAGAAAAGGGGTTAGGAAGAGGAAGCATGCATAAAAAGGGTTCTCTAGATCCTAACAAGGAAATGAGTTGTACTCACCAATCCTAGAGATTCAAGTAGAGAAAGATGTTTGTGGGTGAATTCCTTGATGTTTCCTTGCTCCGAATCCGTTCCCAAGCTCCGACTCGAAGTTTCTCTCTCTAGGGTTCACACTCTCTCTCTCTAAGACGGTGAAGGGAAAGAAGAAATGAGAAAATCTGGTTTAATTTCGCACCAGTCTATATATATTAAGTGATGGTAATCGATTACAGACTTACTGTAATCGATTACCATAGGCTAAAAACACTCTTGAAAACCCGTTCTGGTAATCTGGTCATCGATTACCACTCTTGGTAATCGATTACTAGAAGCCCAGATTTCTGGTAATCGATTACCAAACCCTGGTAATCGATTACTAAAACTTCAGCTCTCGGGTAATCGATTACACACTCCTGACAGGTGATTCCCCAAAATTCATTTCTCTGGTAATCGATTACCAATTTCTAGTAATCGATTACCAAAAATCCTGCTCCTGGGTAATCGATTACAGACTGTTAGTAATCGATTACCATAAACATAGCTCTCAGGTAATCGATTACAACCTGCTAATAAACGATTACCAACAACTTAAACTTCTAAAAGTTACTTAACTAAGATTCATAAACTTTAGATTTTTACCCCTAATTCTTATTATTTCCAGTTTCTCAATTAAACATACACAGATCACCCTTTTTAAACCTTATAAATTATGATAGCCTAAAATGTGGGATGTTACATTATTCATGGTTTTTCTTATTGGGTATTGCAAAGTCTTGACCAGAAAAAGAGTGTGGAGTAATAGAATCGACCAGAAGCCATTATTGAGAGAAGATGACTACTTTGGGTTGATCATCGATCTACTATAAATTTCATTTCATTTTCTTTTTTTGTTTCTTTTCTTAAATTTTTTACGTTGTGCAATACTAGGTAATTCACGTGACACAAATGAGAAAGTAAATGTATACCTGACAAGGTTGGTTCCTAAAATGAGTTGGAATTCGTCTTTTTACTAAATGGACCCGTGAAACGAGGTAAAACAGATCTTGCTTTTATTTCTTACATGAAATTACTTAATATACATTTTCTTGAACTATGAGGCTTCTACAACTCAACACAAATTCTCCTTTATCCCATAGAATTATGTTCATCTGTAATTGTGAAATAACTAAAAATATTGTCACCCGTTGAAAAAATTAGTTGTATAATTTAAAAGAAAACAAATAATAAAATGATTAAGGGCTAGAATCTTCTAATTAAAGTTGCATCTCGTGCATTTATTTGTCAAACTGTAAAGGATTTGGATCATATGTTCAAGTACGCATACTTAATAGCTTTCGGATTTCTCATAGGTTTCTTAATAGTTTATGTTTTGTTTAAAATAGTATTTTTCTTTATGTTTCTTTAATTTGAACTATTTTCCTTATAAGTTCAACATCAATACTCATTTGGAGACCCGAAAATGAAGGGTTGTACGCTCTTCCTAGCTTTACTCATGGTTTTTCTTATTGGGTGCTGCAAATTCTTGACAAGCAAAAGAGAGTGGAGTAAGAGAATCGACCAGAAGCCATTATTGAGAGAAGAGGACTCAAAAGAAAAACACTTTGGCTTGATCCTTTACGATAAATTTTATTTCAATTTCTTTTTTTGGTTTCTTTTCTTAAATTTTTTGTGTTGTGTAATACTAGGTAATTCACGTGACGCAAATGAGAAAGTAAATGTATACCTGACATGGTGGGTTCCTAAAATGAGTTGAAATTCGTCTTTTTTTACTAAAAGGACCGTGAATGAGGTGAAACAGATCTTGGTATTATTGCTTATATAAAATTACTTAATATATATTTTCCTTAATTATGAAGCTTCCACAACTCAACTCAAATTTTCCTTTATCCCATAGGATCATGATCATTTGTTATTATCAAATAACTACAAATAATATCACCTGTTAAAGAAGTTAGTTGTATATTTTAAAAGAAAACAAATAATAAAATGATTAAAGACTAGAATCTTCTGATTAAAGTTGCATCTCGTGCATTTATTTGTCAAACTGTAAAGAATACTGATTTTATCTTTAAGTACGCATACTTAATAACTTTCGTATTTCTCATTTATTACAATAAATATAGGTTTCTTAATAGTTTGTGTTTTGTGTAAAATAGTATTTTTCTTTATGTATCTTTAATTTGAACCATTTTCTTTAGAAGTTCAACATCGAAACTCAAATTTAGACCCGAAAATGAAGGGTTGTACATTTTTTTTAGCTTTATTTATGGTTTTTCTTATTGGGTATTGCAATGTCTTGACCAGAAAAAGAGAGTGCAGTAAGATAATTGACCAGAAGCCATTATTGAGAGAAGAGGACTACTTTGGGTTGATCCTCGAACTACTATAAAATTCATTTCATTTTTTTTTTTGTTTCTTTTCTTAAATTTTTTACGTTGTGTAATACTAGGTAATTCACGTGACACAAATGAGAAAGTAAATGTATACCTGACAAGGTGGGTTCCTGAAATGAGTTGGAATTCGTCTTTTTGACTAAATGGACCCGTGAAACGAGGTGAAACAGATCTTGCTTTTATTGCTTACATAAAATTACGTAATATACATTTTCTTGAAGTATGAGGCTTCTAAAACTCAACACAAATTATCCTTTAACCCATAGGATCATGTTCATTTGTAATTGTGAAATAACTAAAAATATTATCACCCGTTGAAAAAATTAGATGTATAATTTAAAAGAAAGTAAATAATAAAATGATTAAGGGCTAGAATCTTCTCGTTAAAGTTGCATATCGTGCATTTATTTGTCAAGCTGTAAAGGATTCGGATCTTATGTTCAAGTACGCATACTTAATAGCTTTCGAATTTGTAATTTATTACAATAAATATAGGCTTCTTAATAGTTTATGTTTTGTTTAAAATAGTATTTTTCTTTATGATTCTTTAATTTGAACCATTTTCCTTATAAGTTCAACATCAATACTCATTTGAAGACCCGAAAATAAAGGGTTGTACGCTCTTCCTAGCTTTACTCATGGTTTTTATCATTGAGTGCTGCAAATACTTGACAAGCAAAAGAGAGTGGAGTAAGAGAATCAACCAGAAGCCATTATTGAGAGAAGAGAACTCAAAAGAAATATACTTTGGCTTGATCCTCTACAATAATTTTAATTTCATTTTCTTTTTTTGTTTTCTTTTCTTAAATTTTTTGTGTTGTATAATACTAGGTATTTCACGTGACGCAAATGTGAAAGTAAACATATACCTGACAAGGTGGGTTCCTAAAATGAGTTGAAATTCTTCTTTTTTTTACTAAAAGGACCGTGAATGAGGTGAAACAGATCCTTCTATTATTGCTTATATAAAATTACTTGATACACATTTTCTTTAATTATGAAGCTTCCAGAACTCAACTCAAATTTTCCTTCATCCCATAGGATCATGATCATTTGTTATTGTGAAATAACTACAAATATTATCACCCGTTAAAAAAGTTAGTTGTATATTTTAAAAGAAAACAAATAATAAAATGATTAAAGCCTAGAATCTTCTTATTAATGTTGCATCTCGTGCATTTATTTGTCAAACTGTACGTTTCTTAATAGTTTATGTTTTGTTTAAAATAGTATTTTTCTTTATGTATCTTTAATTTGAACCATTTTCTATAGAAGTCAAATATCGAAACTCATTTGGAGACCCGAAAATGAAGGGTTGTACGTTTTTTCTAACTTTATTCATGGTTTTTCTTATTGGGTATTGCAAAGTCTAGACCAGAAAAATAGAGTGGAGTAAGAGAATCGACCAGAAGCCATTATTGAGAGAAGAGGACTACTTTCGGTTGATCCTCGATCTACTATAAATTTCATTTCATTTTCTTTTTTTTTTCTTTTCTTAAATTTTTTACGTTGTGTAATACAAGGTAATTCACGTGACACAAATGAGAAAGTAAATGTATACCTGACAAGGTGGGTTCCTAAAATGAGTTAGAATTCGTCTTTTTTACTAAATGGACCCGTGAAAGGAGGTGAAACATATCTTGCTTTTATTGCTTACATAAAATTACTTAATATACATTTTCTTGAAGTATGAGGCTTCTACAACTCAACACAAATTCTCCTTTATCCCATAGAATCATGTTCATCTATAATTGTGAAATAACTAAAAATATTGTCACCCGTTGAAAAAATTAGTTGTATAATTTAAAAGAAAACAAATAATAAAATGATTAAGGGCTAGAATCTTCAAATTAAAGTTGCATCTCGTGCATTTATTTGTCAAAATGTAAAGCATTTGGATCTTATGTTCAAGTACGCATACTTAATAGCTTTCGAATTTCTAATTTATTACAAAAATATAGGTTTCTTAATAGTTTTTGTTTTGTTTTAAAATAGTATTTTTCTTTATGTTTCTTTAATTTGAACCATTTTCCTTATAAGTTCAACATCAATACTCATTTGGAGACCCGAAAATGAAGGGTTGTACGCTCTTCCTAGCTTTACTCATGGCTTTTCTTTTTGGGTGCAGCAAATTCTTGACAAGCAAAAGAGAGTGGAGTAAGAGAATCGACCAGAAGCCATTATTGAGAGAAGAGGACTACTTTGGGTTGATCCTCGATCTACTATAAATTTCATTTCATTTTCTTTTTTTTGTTTCTTTTTTTAAATTTTTTACGTTGTGTAATACAAGGTAATTCACGTGACACAAATGAGAAAGTTAATGTATACCTGACAAGGTGGGTTCCTAAAATGAGTTAGAATTCGTCTTTTTTACTAAATGGACCCGTGAAAGGAGGTGAAACAGATCTTGCTTTTATTGCTTACATAATATTACTTAATATACATTTTCTTGAAGTATGAGGCTTCCACAACTCAAAACAAATTCTCCTTTATCCCATAGAATCATGTTCATCTATAATTGTGAAATAACTAAAAATATTGTCACCCGTTGAAAAAATTAGTTGTATAATTTAAAAGAAAACAAATAATAAAATGATTAAGGGCTAGAATCTTCTGATTAAAGTTGCATCTTGTGCATTTATTTGTCAAACTGTAAAGGATTTGGATCTTATGTTCAAGTACGCATACTTAATAGCTTTCGAATTTCTCATTTATTACAAAAATATAGGTTTCTTAATAGTTTTTGTTTTGTTTAAAATAGTATTTTTTTTATGTTTCTTTAATTTGAACCATTTTCCTTATAAGTTCAACATCAATACTCATTTGGAGACCCTAAAATAAAGGGTTGTACGCTCTTCCTAGCTTTACTCATGGCTTTTCTTATTGGGTGCTGCAAATTCTTGACAAGCAAAAGAGAGTGGAGTAAAAGAATCGACCAGAAGCCATTATTGAGAGAAGAGGACTACTTTGGGTTGATCCTCGATCTACTATAAATTTCATTTCATTTTCTTTTTTTTTGTTTCTTTTCTTAAATTTTTTACGTTGTGCAATACTAGGTAATTCACGTGACACAAATGAGAAAGTAAATGTATACCTGACAAGGTTGGTTCCTAAAATGAGTTAGAATTCGTCTTTTTTACTAAATGGACCCGTGAAACAAGGTGAAACAGATCTTGCTTTTATTTCTTACAAAAAATTTACTTAATATACATTTTCTTGAAGTATGAGGCTTCTACAACTCAACACAAATTCTCCTTTATCCCATAGAATCATGTTCATCTGTAATTGTGAAATAACTAAAAATATTGTGACCCGTTGAAAAAATTAGTTGTATAATTTAAAAGAAAATAAATAATAAAATGATTAAGGGCTAGAATCTTCTAATTAAAGTTGCATCTCATGCATTTATTTGTCAAACTGTAAAGGATTTGAATCATATGTTCAAGTACGCATACTTAATAGCTTTCAAATTTCTCATTTATTACAAAAATATAGGTTTCTTAATAGTTTATGTTTTGTTTAAAATAGTATTTTTCTTTATGTTTCTTTAATTTGAACCATTTTCCTTATAAGTTCAACATCAATACTCATTTGGAGACCCGAAAATGAAGGGTTGTACGCTCTTCCTAGCTTTACTCATGGTTTTTCTTATTGGGTGCTGCAAATTCTTGACAAGCAAAAGAGAGTGGAGTAAGAGAATCGACCAGAAGCCATTATTGAGAGAAGAGGACTCAAAAGAAAAACACTTTGGCTTGATCCTTTACGATAAATTTTATTTCTTTTTCTTTTTTTGGTTTCTTTTCTTAAATTTTTTGTGTTGTGTAATACTAGGTAATTCACGTGACGCAAATGAGAAAGTAAATGTATACCTGACATGGTGGGTTCCTAAAATGAGTTGAAATTCGTCTTTTTTTACTAAAAGGACCGTGAATGAGGTGAAACAGATCTTGCTATTATTGCTTATATAAAATTACTTAATATACATTTTCCTTAATTATGATGCTTCCATAACTCAACTCAAATTTTCCTTTATCCCATAGGATCATGATCATCTGTTATTATGAAAAAACTACAAATATTATCACCTGTTAAAGAAGTTAGTTGTATATTTTAAAAGAAAACAAATAATAAAATGATTAAAGACTAGAATCATCTGATTAAAGTTGCATCTCGTGCATTTACTTGTCAAACTGTAAAGAATACTGATTTTATCTTTAAGTACGCATACTTAATAACTTTCGTATTTCTCATTTATTACAAAAAATATAGGTTTCTTAATAGTTTATGTTTTGTTAAAAATAGTATTTTCTTTATGTATCTTTAATTTGAACCGTTTTCTTTAGAAGTTAAACATCGAAACTCAAATTTAGATCCGAAAATGAAGGGTTGTACGTTTTTTCTAACTTCATTCATGGTTTTTTTTATTGGGTATTGTAATGTCTTGACCAGAAAAAGAGAGTGGAGTAAGAGAATCGACCAGAAGCCATTATTGAGAGAAAAGGACTACTTTGGCTTTATCCTCAAACTACTATAAAATTCATTTCATTTTTTTTTGTTTCTTTTCTTAAATTTTTTACGTTGTGTAATACTAGGTAATTCACGTGACACAAATGAGAAAGTAAATGTATACCTGAATGAGTTGGAATTCGTCTTTTTGACTAAATGGACCCGTGAAACGAGGTGAAACAGATCTTGCTTTTATTGCTTACATAAAATTACGTAATATACATTTTCTTGAAGTATGAGGCTTCTACAACTCAACACAAATTCTCCTTTAACCCATAGGATCATGTTCATCTGTAATTGTGAATAACTAAAAATATTATCACCCGTTGAAAAAATTAGTTGTATAATTTAAAAGAAAACAAATAATAAAATGATTCAGGGCTAGAATCTTCTGGTTAAAGTTGCATCTCGTGCATTTATTTGTCAAGCTGTAAAGTATTCGGATCTTATGTTCAAGTACGCATACTTAATTGCATTCGAATTTCTCATTTATTACAAAAATATAAGTTTCTTAATAGTTTTTGTTTTGTTTAAAATAGTATTTTTCTTTATGTTTCTTTAATTTGAACCATTTTCCTTATAAGTTCAACATCAATACTCCTTTGGAGACCCGAAAATGAAGGGTTGTACGCTCTTCCTAGCTTTACTCATGGTTTTAATCATTGGGTGCTGCAAATTCTTGACAAGCAAAAGAGAGTGGAGTAAGAGAATCGATCAGAAGCCATTATTGAGAGAAGAGGACTCAAAAGAAATATACTTTGGCTTGATCCTCTACAATAAATTTCATTTCATTTTCTTTTTTTGTTTCTTTTCTTAAATTTTTTGTGTTGTATAATACTAGGTATTTCACGTGACGCAAATGAGAAAGTAAACATATACCTGACAAGGTGGGTTCCTAAAATGAGTTGAAATTATTCTTTTTTTTACTAAATGGACCGTGAATGAGGTGAAACAGATCCTTCTATTATTGCTTATATAAAATTACTTAATATACATTTTCTTTAATTAAGAAGCTTCCAAAACTCAACTCAAATTTTCCTTCATCCCATAGGATCATGATCATATGTTATTGTGAAATAAATACAAATATTATCACCCGTTAAAAAAGTTAGTTGTATATTTTAAAAGAAAACAAATAATAAAATGATTAATGCCTAGAATCTTCTAATTAAAGTTGCATCTCGTGCATTTATTCGTCAAACTGTACGTTTCTTAATAGTTTATGTTTTGCTTAAAATAGTATTTTTCTTTATGTATCTTTAATTTGAACCATTTTCTATAGAAGTCAAACAACGAAACTCATTTGGAGACCTGAAAATAAAGGGTTGTACGTTTTTTCTAGCTTTATTCATAGTTTTTCTTATTGGGTATTGCAAAGTCTTGACCAGAAAAAGAGAGTGGAGTAAGGGAATCGACCAGAAGCCATTATTGAGAGAAGAGGACTACTTTGGGTTGATCCTCGATCTACTATAAATATCATTTCATTTTCTTTTTTGTTTCTTTTCTTAAATTCTTTACGTTGTGTAATACTAGGTAATTCACGTGACACAAATGAGAAAGTAAATGTATACCTGACAAGGTGGGTTCCTAAAATGAGTTAGAATTCGTCTTTTTTACTAAACGGACCCGTGAAAGGAGGTGAAACAGATCTTGCTTTTATTGCTTACATAAAATTACTTAATATACATTTTCTTGAAGTATGAGGCTTCTACAACTCAACACAAATTCTCCTTTATCCCATAGAATCATGTTCATCTATAATTGTGAAATAACTAAAAATATTGTCACCCGTTTGAAAAATTAGTTGTATAATTTAAAAGAAAACAAATAATAAAATGATTAAGGGTTAGAATCTTCTTATTAAAGTTGCATCTCGTGCATTTATTTGTCAAACTGTAAAGGATTTGGATCTTATGTTCAAGTACGCATACTTAATAGCTTTCGAATTTCTCATTTATTACAAAAATATAGGTTTCTTAATAGTTTTTGTTTTGTGTAAAATAGTTTTTTTTCTTTATGTTTCTTTAATTTGAACCATTTTCCTTATAAGTTCAACATCAATACTCATTTGGAGACCCGAAAATGAAGGGTTGTACGCTCTTCCTAGCTTTAATCATGGTTTTTCTTATTGGGTGCTGCAAATTCTTGGCAAGCAAAAGAGAGTGGAGTAAGAGAATCGACCAGAAGCCGTTATTGAGAGAAGAGGACTCAAAAGAAAAACACTTTGGCTTGATCCTCTACAATAAATTTTATTTCATTTTCTTTTTTTGGTTTCTTTTCTTAAATTTTTTGTGTTGTGTAATACTAGGTAATTCACGTGACGCAAATGAGAAAGTAAATGTATACCTGACATGGTGGGTTCCTAAAATGAGTTGAAATTCTTCTTTTTTTTACTAAATCGACCGTGAATGTGGTGAAACAGATCTTGCTATTATTGCTTATATAAAATTACTTAATATACATTTTCCTTAATTATGAAGCTTCCACAACTCAACTCAAATTTTCCTTTATCCCATAGGATCATGATCATCTGTTATTATGAAAAAACTACAAATATTATCACCCGTTATAGAAGTTAGTTGTATATTTTAAAAGAAAACAAATAATAAAATGATTAAAGACTAGAATCTTCTGATTAAAGTTGCATCTTGTGCATTTATTTGTCAAACTGTAAATAATATTGATTTTATCTTTAAGTACACATACTTAATAACTTTCATATTTCTCATTTATTACAATAAATATAGGTTTCTTAGTAGTTTATGTTTTGTTTAAAATAGTATTTTTTTTTATGTATCTTTAATTTGAACCATTTTCTTTTGAAGTTAAACATCGAAACTCATTTTTAGACCCGAAAATGAAGGGTTGTACATTTTTTCTAGCTTTATTCATGGTTTTTCTTATTGGGTATTGCAAAGTCTTGACCAGAAAAAGAGAGTGGAGTAAGAGGATCGACCAGAAGCCATTATTGAGAGAAGAGGACTACTTTGGGTTGATCCTCGATCTACTATAAGATTCATTTCATTTTCTTTTTTTTTTGTTTCTTTTCTTAAATTTTTTACGTTGTGTAAGACTATGTAATTCACGTGACACAAATGAGAAAGTAAATGTATACCTGACAAGGTGGGTTCCTAAAATGAGTTGGAATTCGTCTTTTTGACTAAATGGACACGTGAAACGAGGTGAAACAGATCTTGCTTTTATTGCTTACATAAAATTACTTAATATACATTTTCTTGAAGTATGAGGCTTCTACAACTCAACACAAATTCTCCTTTATCCCATAGGATCATGTTCATCTGTAATTGTTGTAACGCCTTAAATTTCTAAACCAGAATTTAGTCCATTGGAAACCAAATTCCTAGCTTAGAATTTAATGTGTAACAATTCGAATATCTACTCATTCACGAAATTGTAAGAAATCCAACGAAAATCTAACAATTCAATGAAGCATTCTAAATAATAACACATAAGTCCAAACTAAATTCAAACATTTACATGAAACATTACTTCCTTTAATCCATCAAGCAAATTTTGGATACAAAAGACTTTCTAAGTAGATTTCAATTCTACTAAAGTATATACGTATGTACATAGGAAATCACTTAGAACAAGCATAAAAAGAACTAAAATCCATTCCGAAGCTCTTCACTTCACGGACTGGGAGTCTGACAACGGAGGTACCTGTTCAGCTAAACAAAATCCACATAACGCGTGGTGAGATAAAAATCTCAATGAATATAAATCTCATGCATGAATGCGGGGAACAGAACTCATGTCAAGATAAAAATCACTAACATAGAATTAAAATGCAAACATGATGCACTCACTGCTGTGCCCAGCAGGCATGATCTTATCACTTTCTAGAGTTAGATATGAGCTCAGACTACGGGAACCGGCTTTCCCGGGGACGAATCCCACCCAAACTGGACCGAAGCTATAACACCCGTGTTTTACCGTTTTTGCCGTTTTTAGTGTTTTATTAGATTTTGAGTGATGAAAATTATTTTTAATCATCAAAATTTATATTTTTGGATTTAGAATTGAATTTCCTATTTTTAGGGAATTTTTGGGGTTTTTCTGAAAAATGACCTTTTTGCCCCTCCTGTCTCTTGAACCGGGCCCGAATACTCTTGATCCGGGCCAGAAAAATTGCAAAAACCTTCCCTTTTTCCTCCTAGAAGACCATGCATAATGCAGCCTTGGTGCATGGGAGACACTTGTCTTTCCTTTCCTTCCATTCAAACCATGTGTAAAAAAAAAAGTGATGTGATGACATTATTACACCATTTCTTCTTTCTTTTCTCACATGCAAAGGAATTCTCTCATTTCTCTCATCCTTTCTTCTCCCTTGACCGTGAGCCATTCACCATTTTCTCTCCAAAACTTTCATCCTCCATTAAATACAACCAAGCCAAGGTTCCATCTTTTGAACCAAAGCTTCAATTTCTAAGCCTTCTAGCCTTGAAAAATCCTTGTTGGTGACTAAAGGAGGCATCTTTGGGGGATATTTTTGGAACAGAATTCTGCACTCATTTTCTTGAAAATTTAAGGTAAAGGGGGGAGAACTTGAACTCTAGTAGGATTGGTAACAAGATTCAAGGATTTGCCCTTGAATCCTTGTCTTTGTTCATCATTTTCTCCTTGAAAAATCAACTCTTGGAACCTATTTTTTAGTATAATGTTTCGGACTTTGTGAACTGGGCTGTTTGTGATGTTTATATGTTTATTTTGATGCTTGAAATGTGTTTGATTGGTGGTTTTTGATGCATGCAAGCCAAGAAAAAAAATTTGAAAAAAATTCTCTCCTTTTTCCTCCTATAGCTCTCGGCCTAGAGAGTTTGAGGGGCTGCATGTGTTTTAAAATTTTTTTGGCACTTGGAATATGTTTGTATGATGAATCCATGAACATGCATGAAGTTGGTTGGATGTATACAATTGTTTTGGATGATTGATCTTTAAAAAAATGGTGTTTATGAGTTGAAAATGAAGTTATGAACTTAAATGTGCATGTGGATGATTTTGGGTGAATTAGTATGATATTTGATATTTAAATTGGTTGTTGATGATTGTATGAAAGTTTGGTGAAGTTTGGAAAAGGTTGAAAAATTGGCATTTTTATGAACATTCAAGGTGTTCTTGATGTTCATGAGTTGTTCTTGATGAAACTCATCAAGAATGCCTCTTTGATCTTGAAAAGATCAAATGAGTGTCGGAAATGTGTTTATGGGCCTTAGATGGTCCAAAAGGACTAAGAAACAATTTTACAAGTGAAAGGACTAAAGTGCAATTAAGAATAAGTCTTTAAAAATAAATAAAACAAATTCGGATTTCCAATTCCAACCAAGTAAAAGTCAACTTAAAGGTCAATATTTTAGGTTGCCATGACTAAAAATAAGTTCCTAAGAGTTATAAAACCTTTAGGCCTTTAACTTAAGTTTAAAACCTTTAAGGAAGGGAGTTAAAGACTCATTAAAAGCCAATCAAGATTAGATTATGAAATTAAATTTAGATTGGAGTTGGACTTCAACTCTAATCCAAGTTATTAAGAAATTAATTGGCAGACTTAGCTAATCTAATTACCTAAGTTAAATTAACATAATCTACTTAAGTTAACTACGTAACGGATGATTAATTAAGGCTAAAGTTAATTAACCTTAATAAAAGTATTAAGTAATTAATTAGTAATGATGATTAAGAATTTACTAACTATGATTAACCTTAATCAAATGTAATTAAAAGCATAATCCAAGATTAAGGAAGGGATTAAGACTGAATTAAAGAAGATTAAGACTAATTATAGTTCAGTTAATGAAGACTAATTATAATTAAAGGTTAAACTTAATCTTAATCAGTTATACAAGAGGAATTAGGATAAGTAATGCTATCCATAAGACACAATCGTAAGTCTTAGTAAATTATAGGACTTAAGTGGACATGATTATTAAGAACATTAGTACAAACTACCTTAAAAGATTATAACCAACACACTCTTTCTGCATAAGACTTGAGAAGCTTAGTGAGAGAGTGCGGTTCCAACCCAAGATAGGGTTCTGTTTTCCTTGAAGGAAAGACATTGAATCGGGTCGTACCACGGGTAAGTGGTGACGTTGAATGATTCGGTGGGCTTTGCCTGTAAGGATTGTGTATGCTGAGAAAGCATTGTCTGGTTTTCCTTGAAGGAAAGACATCGACTCGGGCCGTACCACAGGTAAGTGGTGACGTTGAATGATTCGATGGGCTTTGCCTAAAAGGATGTGAATGTTGTAAGCATTGTTGTGTGACATGCATCATAAAGCATTAATGATGTTCAAGGTTGAAAACCTTACGACCTATATGGCAGTGACACTTTGGTACAGTGTGAAATTGGTTGGAAGGGTGCACTGGGTTTTGCAAAGAATGCCAGCGGGTCCGGTAAAGGACGCCAGCCCTGAGGATAGTCGAGTTCCAGAAAGGACATCATGAGACGTAGGCTAGCTCCCTACTGTAGAGTCCGAAGGGGGCAGGCTTGACTATCCTGTCGCTCTCATGGTTTCGGGGTCAGTTGAGATTGTCTGGAAGGACGCATAAAAGATTTGGCCAAAAGAAAATAAATGAGCAATGCTCCTTGTACTGATTGCTAGTACAGACTCTAACTCCTGATACGTTGTACATATATGGTCGGGCAGTTGCTGTTTGCACTGTGGTGGTGATGTTTCCCTGGGCCCTCATGCATTAGTCATTGCATTATAGTTGCAAGGTCGCATTCACATGAGTGTGCTATGACGATGTGTTTGTGATTGCTTGTTGATTGATTTGTGTGGAAAATTTTGTGTGTGTGCTCTAGTTCATTATATCCTACATGATGTGAGTTCATGCGATGTTCTCACCCTTTCCTTTCTGCTTCTGTTATTCTCTGCTATTATTCTCCTCTCGCTAGGTCTTAGTCGGTGTTGAAGACTTCCAGTATGATGACCTTGAGGATTCAGCTGCGTTGGATGTCGCGGGGCCAATGGTGGGTGACAGACATCCCTAGCCGATGCGGTGTTCACGGGGGAGGTCCGTCTCACCATCACTCATCCTAGCCTCCCCTTGATTCCAGAGTTAGGTTTTTCGGTTCGAGTGACTCTTGAGTTCGCTACACCATCGGGGCTTGTACGTTACACTACTTTTCGTCGCTCTTGTCGTCGTCCCGTTTCTTCGACGTCATCTCAGTCATCACGGATGGCAACTATGGTTGGGCCAAACTCCCCTAGTTACTCTCCCACTTTCGAGGCATCACCTTCTCAGTCTAGGCGTACTGATGCGTGAGAAATCTCTGATGAGATGGAACTGATCGTGATTGATGATACTACAGAGGAGGACGAAGACCCGGAGGAGGACCCTTCCAACGAGGAGTAGTGTAGTGTCATTTTGAGTCTAGTAGTACAGCTCTGGTCTAGTAACCTCTTTTCTGTATTCTGTTTGAGGTCTTATGTATTTCAGTTTACTACTAGAACTCCTATCCCGTTGGTACCTTTTGTATTGCTCCTAGAGTACACTGCTTATGTATATATGGCTTATGGTATGGTTTATTTCTATGTGTTAATCCTGCAGTCCTACTTATGATGTATGTTAACTTATTGTGGTAACTATATTCGGCGTCTTGAAAATCAGTTTCACCATTAAGGAAAAGATGTTTTACAAATACCTAAAATGAAATTAGAGATGTGATAAGTTGATGACGCCTAAAACCTTTTAAAAAAAAAAATATTTCCGTGTTTTTGACGTTCCTAAAAACAGTAAGTTCTCGATTGCGTATTATAATGTGATGTTCTTAGTGGTATAACTAAGGGTGTCGCATTTAGGTGGTATCAGAGTTGTTCTTTCCTTTGGCCTCGGGTATGGTCTATAATACCCTTCCTTCTGTGTTTACCTCTGTGTTGATTGTTTATTTGTGTTGATTGTTTGCCTTGTGTGAAATTGGTTGCTCTCATCTTACTATCTTAGTAATATGAGGATCTGTGTGTAGCGTTGCTTATTCTTTCTTGAATGGTTCTGCATGAAACGGAAGATGTTGACTTGTTCTGCGAATGCAGGATTCCATGGCAGAAAGAGGCAACCCTGGGATGGGCAATCTCCTGGGAAGGAGACGGGGTAGCATAATATCACACCTCATAAAAGAATTAACTTAACACCCTAGTTAGAATTAAGGTAGTATGAATGAACTAAGTAATCAAGCTTCTAAAATGAGTTGCTAAGACCTCTAGGTCCTGAGATTGTACATTAGTGTAGCCAATAGTTGATTTCGCTTGTGGTTTGAAGTGCTGAGTGAGACATTAAAGTTAGAGTAGGATGACCACTAAGGTTAGGTTCCCATTCCTTTAGATGAGTAACCTAAGGGATCGACGATGAATTCGAGGTTGTAAATTCAAGGTTAAGATGATTGATCATTGAGGTTTAATTATTAAGGTTTTGAGATTAGGGGATTTGTACTAATAGCTCTTGAGGATTCAGTTATTGAAAATATATATATATATATATAATTTGGCAAAGCAAGTTAGAAATAATCGATGACTTGGGGTATACTCAGGATAAATAATGATGGAGTTTAGGATAAGAATGACAAACACATGAATTGGGGTTTGATCTTAGCAGTTAAGGCATATTTGGATACCCTGCTGATGAACTTGAAGTCTAAAAGGGTTTGACTGTAGAATGAGTGCCATGATTGAAGTTTGATAGATACACTAGAGTATGATCGCTATCTCTAACGGATTGATAAAATAAGGGTTTATAGAAAAAAGTGGAAAACTCGATTTGAGATAAAAGAAGTCAAAATATTGAGACCAATAGCACAAGATGTAATTCTTAAGCAAATTCTAGTTGGGTAATAGCATATTACTAAGCAAAGGATCTATTAGTATCAAGACTAACGCAGGAGGTCGAAGAAAGAAATCATGTGATGGAGAATTAGGTGTACCAGTAAGCACTACAAGAACTACAATTGTAGGAGCTAAGTAAGGATAACACTTCCATGAGGTTAGTAGAAATAATAGAGATGACAAACAATGAGGGGTTATGGTATGTGTTGACCTTGATGATTAAGAGTTATGCTTGATTGATGCTCCTATAAATTGAAAAAGGTATGTGAGTAGAATCTCATAACGATTAAGATTGGAATTGGTAAGAGTTATGGTGCTTTGATTGAGTATGATCATACCAATTTATATGATTAGTTTATACATTAATCTTAATGGACTTAGACCCCCAAGGAAGAGAAATTCAATCGGTAAGTATTTAGGCAAGGTTTTCGAAGGCTAGAATAATACTACGCTTAGGTGGGTATGTTTCACGTAAGGATGCCCTGAGGGGTAATTGCAATCCGTGGGAGTAGGATAACCATAAGGAATGATAATAATGTTGGCTTTAATTGTCAGCATCACCCTTAGGATTCGATGGGCTTAACATCCCAACCCATGGCAACCTCTAACGGTCGCAGCCCCTTACGCTAAATGCGGCTCTATCCCTTAAGGAAATAAAGTTGCGCCCTTGCTATTAGCTATAGCTTTTGGCCTGATGGTAAGCGCTTGATCCATAAAGTGGTATCAGAGCAAGGTCATGGGTTCGAATCCCCCGGCTGACACTGGGGGGGAGATTGTTGGATTTAATTGTCAGCATCACCCTTAGGATTCGATGGGCTTAACATCCCAACCCATGGCGCCTCTAACGGGCGCAGCCCCTTACGCTAAATGCGGCTCTATCCTTAAGGAATAAAGTTGTGCCCTTGCTATTAACTATAGTTTTTGGCTATCGTAAGCGCTTGATCCATAAAGAATAGTGTTTAAACCCGAGTTCAAATCTCGGTGGGAATTTCCAACTGTAGGAACCAAGGGAAACACTAGAAGGGGGGTTTGAATAGTAATTTCTAAATATTTTAGAACGCTTTGCGCAAACTGGTGTTAAAAACACGATTTTCAGACAGGCTCTTAAGGGATGTCTGAAGTTTTTAGACGGCTTGTAAAAACTGATTTTAAAAGATGTTTTGTGCCTTTATAAAATATCAGATTAATTACTCTTACCCCTTGATTAGTATAAAAGAATTGACAAGAGATAAGGGTAAGAAAACTTAGCCAAGGAATTTATCCTGGTTCACTCACTACCACTGTGAGCTACGTCCAGTCCCAATGCCAACTAGCAAATGGATTTTCTCTTAATCTTTCAAGATTACAAGTATTCTTTTACAGTCAAGCCTCTTTAGGCTCTACAACCAAGTATTCTTTTACAGTCAAGCCTCTTTAGGCTCTACAACCAAGTATTCTTTTACAGACAAGCCTCTCAGGCTCAAACCAACAAGTATTCTTTTTCAGACAAGCCTCTCCAGGCTCAAACCAACAAGTATTCTTTTTCAGACAAGCCTCTCCAGGCTCAACAAACAAATACAGAGAAGATAAAATGCTTAAGCTTACAAACTATATCAGTCTTGAAGCTTAAACAATTACAAATGTACAGAAAAACTGAGGTATGCTCAGGATATTACAATATGTGTACAAAGATAAATATTATCAGAGTTGTTGCAGCGAAAAACTTGCAGAGTTTTAGTTCTTTTTCACAAAATTCTTCTCCTTGATGGTCTTCAAAGGAGGGGGTATTTATACCCAAATATCAATCCGTTGGAGAAAACCACCGTTTAGGAATAGCATGAAATCCGTTGTGAGACAGCCTGCTGTGAGCTCTGACATTTCTCTGACAATTCCTGACACATTACAAGTTTTGCTCCTGCCAAAAAGCTGCTTTTTGTTGTTGCTGCAAGGGCTGCGTAGCAGAGGCGCGTATGGCAGAGAACGTGCTTGAAATTCAAAAAGGAATGCCAGCTGTTATAACAGAAAACGTGCTTGATTCAAAAAGAGCTTCAGACGTCTTCACAATCTTCAGACTAGAGGTGCCACGTCATCAAAAGACTTCAGACGGCACTGATACTTCAGACGGGTTGAGCTACTTCAGACAGCTTCAACTCTTCAGACGAGTTTGCTTCTTCAGACAGCTTCAACACTTAGTCTTTTTATGTAGGCTCATAGTGACTCTTGCTGAAATCATAGATAAACATTAAAGCATTTGTATCTATGATAAATATTTTAAGTCAAATTTGTTAACCATTAAAACTTGGGAATAGTTGTCTTAAAACATCATAAACCACTTATGATATTTTTGAGACTCAACATTCTCCCCCTTTTTAATGATGACAAATTTGGTTAAAATATACAAATCTGTAATCAGTTTTTGAGTATAAGATAGCTCCCCCTAGATAGAAATATCCTTTAACAGTTTCTGTTCAGGTATATTTTACTCATTTGCTCAAATTTCTCAAAAACATATGTACTCCCCCTGAGTCCTGTAACCACTTCAGATTTGGTTAGTTTTAATACTCCCCCTTTTGTCATCAATCAAAAGGGAATATCAGAGCAAAACAGTAACAGAGCAATATATTCAGATAAAACATATATCAGAGCACAAATAATCAACTCAAAATATGAGATAAGCCACTGATTGTATTTAATGAATGTTCAGATAAAGAAATAGACAATCAGACACTTGTCATAAACATGAAAATAAGCAAAGACAATGGCTAAATTAACAGTTTAATCCTTCTTTTTCAGCAAGGCCTCAGTCAGAAAGGAAATCAAGTTTCCTTGCCTTGTCTATTGCTGCTTCCCACTGAACTTTTCAATTCCTGCTGACCAGATCTGATAAGCTGCTGTTCTGAAGAATCTGCTCTTGTTTGCAATAAGATGCTTAGTCTTCTTCTCTTGATCAGCATATTTCTTTTCAAGCTTCTTAACTTTGGTCTTCAGCTTCAGATTTTCCTCAGACAAGTCTTGCTCAGATTCATAGAAGATTAGCTGGATGTAGGGGCAAACAAATCTAAGCACTCCAAAGCCTGGCTTCAATCTGTATTCAGAAGGTTTGAACACAGGGCAAAAGAAGGTGCCAATGGGGTTCAGTACTACCCAGTCTTCATTAAAAGAGTCAGCAGGTGGGGGAAAGTGATCTCTCAGATAGTGATATTGACATTGGTTGACTTTCCAAGTCCAACTTCAGAATCATCAGGACCAGTTGATCCCGAAGAAGATCCAACATCTTCTCTGATCTTCCAGTAAGAGGACCACATCCAATTTGAAGTAGTTGATCCAGGCCTCCTCCTTGGTTTCTGATGAACTCTGGTAAAGATTCCCACTCTGATGGACTCATCATTTCAGACAGAGGTGCAGATACAGAATAAACTTTAGCTCCTTTGAATTTCTCACCCTGACCTTCCTTTAAGGGATACCTAGGAACTATTCTATCAGGTTTCACCAAGATTTTAGTGGTTGGCCTGATTGAACAAGTTCTAGGAGGCCTTTCATCCCAACTCCCTTTGCATATCCCTTTCAAAACTCTGCTTCAATACAGCTGTCTCATCATCCATTCATCATATCAGCTGAGAATCATCTGAGAATGGATTGATGGGCCCATATGTTCAGGAGGGACAACACCCTTCCTGATTTTTCTAATCCTCCTGAAGAGTACTGATTTTTCTCTTCAGCAACAGTTTTCTGATTAGCCATGATGCAAGGATACACGCAGGTGCTTCTGAAATACTGTAGCTCTTCAGACAGGTTGCCAAACTTGGGCAATGCAGGATCAGAAGGAAGGAGATAACTGTAGAGCATCAGCAAGCACTTGCTCTTCTTCAGCAAGGATCTCTTCTTGTTGTGAAGGTGGAGGAGATAAATGGTGAGGGTATAGGTGGTGGTGGTGAAGATGGTGATGGTAGTTGAGATTGAGGAGGTGAAGGTTCAGAATTGGATTACTTGAGTGATGGGGATCAGATGGTTGATTTTCTGAGGGTTTGGTGAGGTAGGTTCAGAGGGTTCAAGTTGATTTCTGATGGTTAGTTGTGTTGGTTCAGAGGGTTCAGAGGGTAGGTTTTCTGTTTGTGGAGGTGGTGATGGTTGTGATAGAGGTGAAGATGGTTGTTTTTCAGGTGATAGGGGTTTTGGTGAAGGTTGTGTGAGGTTGTGGTGTAGGTTGAGATGTTGTTGAGGTGGTTGCTGAGGTGTTTGTTTTTCTGGTGAGGAGGGTGGTGAAGGAGTTACATTATCAAATCTCACTTAATTCTCTTGTAGGGAGGCTTGGTTACCTCAGATTCTTTTGCCTTTGCTTCCTTCTCTTCCTTCTCCCTTTGTGCTTGTTTTTCTTCCCTTCTTCTTTTAAAATACTCATGTGCCTTGACATAATTTTGGTATTTCCCAGCCATATCTCTGCTTCCAGCTGAGAAGCAATACTTCTAGTCACCCTAGGTTCAGGTGCAGTCTGAAGTAGCTTGCTTTTGGTCCTCCTTCTCTGAGGTGCACTTGACCTTTCCTTTTTTTGCTCCCTCAGCTATGGTTGCTTGCCTATCATCTTCAGCATAGGCCAATTGTGAAGCAATAGCAAGAGCTCTATCAGTCTTCTCTTGCTCTGCTTTCTTCTCCAGCTCCTCTGCCCAAAGCAGTAGCCAATGCTGCCACCTGAATGAGTTCAGGATCAGATGGGCAAGCAGCCAATGGCTCAGCTACAACAGCATCAGCCACATCTGCCTCTTGAGTGTCCTTCCATTTCAGAAGTAGGCTGTGGAGTCTGTACAGGTTCAGACAACTGACCCACAATTTCAGATGGCCTTTTGAAGCCTTCTGAACAGGTTCAGACACCTGACTCTGCACAGATGCAGATGCTACCTTAGCAGCACTCCTCACAGGTAGCTTCTTCAATTTTGCTTGAGGAGAGGGTTTTGATGGCTTGAACTCATGTCTCCTGATGTCTCCCTGAGTTCATTCTCCAGTATCTCATTGTTGTTCTCCTTCTCTTTCTGCCTTCTCTAAGAGGATGCTCTCCTTCATGGATGGTGAAGGAGGTCTTGGAGTCAGCTTTATTCCCATGCTCTTAGGTTTGATTCACCAAACACAGGTTGAAAGGCGATCAAAAAGCCTCTCAATGGGGACTTTGAAATGCAGCAAGATCTTGGTGATGATTGTTTGTGGGGAAGCTCCCAGCAGAGTCTCTGAGACGCTTCTGCATGTGGTACATTATGATGTTGGGGAGGTTCACCTTCTTCTTCTGCAGTAGGTGAATCAGACAAAATCTCTCCAACTCAGAAACATGGTTTCTGCTTCCACTCTTAGGGATTACAGAGCACCCTAAGATGGCATGCAAAACCCTAGCCTTGTCTGACATATGCTTTGCATCCAAGCTTACTGGTTCAGAGGTGCCATACAGAAACTCTGTGAACTGCTTCTGTCCACCATTTCTTGCTTCCCAGCCAGGAGTGAATACAACTCCTTCAGTCCTGACCTCACAGATGTGAGCAAGGATATCTTCATCAACAAAGACAGGGACACCACGTACTGTGGCCTTGATGCTAGTGTAGATACCCTGAGGATTGGGTATTCCTCTGGCAGTAGCCCAGAAATCCAGCACACTCTGCTCATGCCATGTGTCAAGTTGTGGTTGAAATACAGAGTCCACCCAGCTGCATCGAACTCAGCAAATAAGTCCATTCCCAGAGATTGAAGATCCTCCAGGACTACACCCTTAGTCTTCACAATGTTGCTTCCAGCAGATTTCTTAGGTGCCATTGAAGAGTTTTCTGAAGAACTTGAGAGAAAAAAAATTGCTTGTAGAAGAAGGATCTCAAGAGGTGAATACAGAATAGTGAACGGTAAAGTTCTCTGACCCACTAGCTTCTGTATTTATAGACCCATGAAGTAATGATGGCATGTACTGGCTGCGCAGACATAGGAAAACGTGCGAAGTGGAAGAGACAAAATAAATGGAATTAAACCGTCTCAGAAAGCCACGTCATTTGTTTACTTCAGACAAGTGACAGATTTCAGACACCCATATAGATTTCAGACAACCCAAAATTTCAGACAAGTCACTTGTTTCAGACAAGCTGAAATTTCAGACACATCATTTTCAACAGATCATCACACACAATCAAAATGCATGTATGTTCAGATTATTTCTAATGAACTTAAATCTATCTTCAGTCAGAGGTTTTGTGAATATATCAGCCCATTGATGCTCTGTATCAATAAACTGAATATCAAAAACACCTTTCTGAACATAGTCTCTAATGAAATGATGTTTTATTTCTATATGTTTAGCCCTAGAATGTTGAATGGGATTTTTAGACAAATTAATAGCACTTGTATTATCACACAAAACAGGTATAGCAGATATAGTAATGTTAAAATCTTCTAACTGATACTTCACCCATAACAGTTGTGAGCAACAACTGGCTGCTGAGATGTATTCTGCTTCAGCTGTTGATAAGGCAATTGTGCTTTGCCTTTTGCTTGACCAGCTAATCATATTTTCTCCAAAGAAATGACATCCACCACTAGTGCTTTTTCTTTCAATTCTGTCTCCAGCAAAATCAGCATCACAGTAACCTATTAACCTGCAATCCTTACTTTTCTTATAGCACAGACCAAGATTAGTAGTACCTTTAAGATATCTGAAAATTCTTTTTACAGCTTTGTAGTGAGTAATCCTTGGATCAGATTGAAATCTAGCACACAGACATACACTGAACATTATGTCAGGTCTGCTTGCTGTTAGATATAATAATGATCCAATCATTCCTCTATACAAAGTTTGATTCACTGGTTCTTCCTTCTCTATCTTTATTTAAAGATGCAGAGGGATGCATTGGAGTTGACATGGGTTTGCAATCATGTAAGTTAAACTTCTTAAGCATTTCCTTTGTATATTTTTCTTGATGGATCCATATACAGTCAGAATCTTGCTTAATCTGAAGTCCTAAGAAAAATTTTAGTTCACCCATTAAACTCATTTCAAACTCTGATTGCATTAACTCTGAAAACTCCTTGCATAATGAAGAGTCAGTTGAACCAAAGATAATGTCATCAACATATATCTGAACAAGTATAAGATCTTTGTTAGACTGTTTTCTAAAAAGAGTTGTATCCACTTTTCCTCTTTCAAAACCATTTGAGATAAGAAAACTGCTCAATCTGTCATACCAAGCTCTTGGGGCTTGTTTCAGACCATAGAGAGCCTTTTTGAGTTTGAAAACATGTTCAGGAAAAGCAATATCTTCAAAACCAGGGGGTTGTCTAACAAAGACTTCTTCTTCAATGAGACCATTGAGGAAGGCACTTTTAACATCCATTTGATATAGCTTGATGCCATTATTTACAGCATAAGATAAAAGAATTCTAATTGCTTCTAACCTGGCCACTGGGGCAAAGGTTTCAGTGAAGTCAATACCTTCTTGCTGGTTGTATCCTTGAGCAACTAATCTTGCCTTGTTTCTGACTACTTGCCTTCTTCTTCAGACTTAGCTTTCTGAACACCCATTTGGTTCCAATAATAGTTTTCCCATGGGGTTTAGGAACAAGGGTCCAGACATCACTCCTAGCAAACTGATTCAGCTCTTCTTGCATGGCTAGGATCCACCCTTCATCATGCAGAGCTTCATCAATGTTCTTTGGCTCTATTTCAGACAGGAGAGCAGAGAATTCAGATTCTTGAATTTTGATCTTGTCTTAACTCCTTCTGAAGTGTTGCCAATGATTTGCTCTTTAGGATGATGTGATTTGTATTTCCAATCAGGTTTCTGAGGAGGTATCAAATCTGTTTGTTCTGTCTGAGACTCAACATTTGTCTGAAGAGGTTTAGTAACAGTAGGTACTTCAGACAGCTGCTCCCTTCAAGCTGCTGTGGTCATTCAGCTCCATTCCTGCAAAATCATCCTCTAGATCTGATAGTTCCCTATCAGTCTCTTTGTTATCATTGAATTTAACATGAATAGTTTCTTCAACAGTTAAAGTTCTAGAGTTATACACTCTATAGGCTTTAGATGTTTCAGAATATCCAATGAAAAATCCTTTATCAGACTTTGCATCAAATTTTCCAAGATCATCCTTGGTGTTGAGTATAAAACATTCACAG
Source organism: Sesbania bispinosa (assembly GCA_026901365.1). Lineage (NCBI taxonomy): Eukaryota > Viridiplantae > Streptophyta > Magnoliopsida > Fabales > Fabaceae > Sesbania > Sesbania bispinosa. The sequence goes on along the minus strand of QLOH01000048.1, from coordinate 301,934 downwards.
CCAAAGGTGTGGAAATATGATATGTTGGGTTTTCTTCCTTTCACATTCATAGGAGTCTTTTTCAGAATTGGTCTTACCAATATTCTGTTTTGAAGGTAACATGTTGTGCTAACAGCTTCTGCCCAGAAGGATCTTGGTAAGCTGCATGAGTTGAGCATGGTCCTTGCCATCTCTTGCAAACTTCTGTTCTTTCTCTCAACAACCCCATTCTGTTGAGGTGTTCTAGCCACAGAGAAATTGTGTGAGATCCCATTCTCATCACAGAACATTTGAAAGTTTGCATTCTCAAACTCTCCACCATGATCACTTCTGATAACAGAAATACAGAATCCTTTCTCATTTGTACCTTCTTGCAGAATATTGTGAAATTCCTAAAAGTCTCATCCTTGCTTCTTAGGAATAACACCCATGTAAATCTAGAATAGTCATCAACAATGACCAAACCATATTTCTTACCACTAAGACTTTTGTTCTAATAGGACCAAACAAGTCAATGTGTAAAAGTTCTAGTGGTCTGCTAGTTGAAACAACATCCTTACTCTTAAAAGAGTGTCTTGTTTGTTTCCCTTTCAGACAGCTTTCACATAAAATGTCAGATTTGTATGAAAGCTTGGGCAATCCTTTAACAAGATTGTGTTTTGCTAACCTTGAGATTAATCTCAAGCTGGCATGCCCAAGTCTTTGATGCCAAATCTGTTTTTCATCTTCAACAGAAATGAAACATTTTACATTTTGACTTGCTAGATCCTCTAGATCAATTTTGTACACATTGTTGTGTCTCTTAGCAGTAAAGAGGGTTTGATCAGAGGAGTCTTTGACTATGCATCCTTCCTTAGTAAAGGATACCACATAACCACTGTCACATAATTGACTTATGCTCAGTAAATTATGCTGAGTCCCTCCACTAGGAGTACATTTTTAATAAGGGATGAAGGAGATATACCTACAGTCCCTATTCCAGTGATCTTCCCTTGCTGATTTCCACCAAAGGTGACCACTCCACCAGCTCTAGGTCTAAGGTTTTGGAACAAAGACCTTTCTCCTGTCATGTGTCGCGAGCACCCACTGTCCAGGTACCATTTGTGGGGTCTCCTTTGTCTGTTAAACACATCTGCAACAGGAATAATTAAGTTTTTAGGTACCCATATTCTTTTGGGTCCTTTCTTGTTAGCTTTGGGCCTTGTTTTTCTCTTGTGTTTGCACTGAGCCACATTGTGTCCAGGCTTACCACAGTGAGAACACCCAGTAACCTTCTTTTGCCTTTAGAAAAATTTAAGACAGTAGGAGGTTCAGACATGTTATGATCACAAAAGCCTAGTCCACTTTTGTCAAGGGAATGCCTTTGATTTCCAAGCATTATATTCAGATTTTTAGTTTTTTGACAAATTTGGCCAGATCTTTTGTCAGTTCCACAACCTGCTTCTGAAGTTTCTTATTCTTCAGACACAGCTTGTGAACTGCAGTTTTTCTCAGAATCTTTTCCTTGAGCATAATATGTTCTATCTCAAGTGCCTCATATTTGTTACACATTTCTGTGTGGGCTTTGGATAATTCTTATACTCTTGGAAAAGTTCCTTGGAACTTTCCACCAGATCATCATACATTTCTTGTAGAGTAAGGGAAATACCTCAGCTTCAGAGCTTCTGAAGATGGTAGACTAGCCATGAGACACAGATTTGCCTCTTCTGAAGGTCTTCCTCTTCTTCTGAGGTTGATTCATCAAGGTCTTCCCATGTTGCCATAAGACCTTTCTTCTTTTTGAAAAACTTCTTCTTCTTGAAGTTGTTTTTCTTCATTCTTGGGCAATCGGCCTTCATATGCCCTGGTTGCTTACATTCAAAGCAAATAATTTTATCAGTGTTAGACTTTTACCTGTCTTACCTGATTTGGATGATGAAGTTGGTTCTTTCTGAACTTTCCTCTGTTCTGAATTCTCTGTTCTGCAACATTCTCTTGATCTTTCTGCTTAAAAGAGCAAGATCATTGTCATCTTCTGAGCTATCTTCAGAATCTTCATCTGCTTCTGAAGTTTCCTCAGCTTGCATAGCCTTCATGTTGCCATGCCTAGACTGTTTGGCCTTGGAGTTTAGAGCTAGACACTTCTTCTTGTTGTCATCTTCTCCAAGCTCAAGCTCATGGACTTGAGAGATCCCAACAGTTCTTCCATTCTCAGAGAGTTCAAATCTCTTGCCTCTTGAATGGCAGTGACTTTGGGTCTCCAGGACTTAGGTAGACTTCTTAGAATCTTCCTGTTGTTGTCACCAGATTCACAGGTTCTTCCTAAGGACCTGAGTCCATTGGTTATGGTCTAAAACCTCCCAAACATTTGGTCAATGGTTTCAGTTTCTTCCATCTTAAACATCTCATACTGATGTATAAGCATGCTGATTTTGGATTGCTTGACAGTTTCAGTCCCTTCATGGGCTGCTGCAAGAGTATCCCAAATCTCCTTAGCAGAAGTGCATCCATGGACCTTCTCATATTCTGATTTATTCAAGGAACATATCAGATAGAGTTTGGCTTTAGCGTTCATCTGGACTCTAGTCTTCTGCTCCAGGTCCATTCAGTCTTAGGTATAGGCACACCATTTTGCATAGGCACATAGTCTCCATCAGTGACTACATCCCAAACATCAATGTTGTTGCTCTCAATGAACAACTTCATACGATCTCTCAAGTAGTGGTAATCCACTCCATTGAATGTTCGGTGTCTTGTGATAGAGGATCCTTCTGTGATGTATTGCCTATTGCTGTTAGAAGCTTCCATTTAGATCTTTCAGTCCTCAAACACTTGTTAGGTGCTTCAACCCTGAGTAGAGCTCTGGTACCAACTGTAGGAACATAGGGAAACACTAGAAGGGGGGTTGAATAGTGTTTCTAAATATTTTAGAAAGCTTTTCGCAAACAGGTGTTAAAAACACGATTTCAGACAGGCTCTTAAAGGGTTGTCTGAAGTTTTCAGGCGGCTTGTAAAAACTGATTTTAAAAGATGTTTTGTGCCTTTATAAAATATCAGATTAATTACTCTAACCCCTTGATTAGTATAAAAAAATTGACAAGAGATAAGGGTAAGAAAACTTAGCCAAGGAATTTATCCTGGTTCACTCACTACCACTGTGAGCTACGTCCAGTCCCAATACCAACTAGCAATTGGATTTTCTCTTAATCTTTCAAGATTACAAGTATTCTTTTACAGTCAAGCCTCTTCAGGCTCTACAACCAAGTATTCTTTTACAGACAAGCCTCTCCAGGCTTAAACCAACAAGTATTCTTTTTCAGACAAGCCTCTCCAGGCTCAAACCAACAAGTATTCTTTTTCAGACAAGCCTCTCCAGGCTCAACAAACAAATACAGAGAAGATAAAATGCTTAAGCTTACAAACTATATCAGTCTTGAAGCTTAAACAATTACAAATGTACAGAAAAACTGAGGTATGCTCAGGATATTACAATATGTGTACAAAGATAAATATTATCAGAGTTGTTGCAGCGAAAAACTTGCAGAGTTTTAGTTCTTTTTCACAAAATTCTTCTCACTTGATGGTCTTCAAAGGAGGGGGTATTTATACCCAAATATCAATCCGTTGGAGAAAACCACCGTTTAGGAATAGCATGAAATCCGTTGTGAGACAGCCTGCTGTGAGCTCTGACATTCTCTGGCATTTTCTGACAATTCCTGACACGTTACAAGTTTTGCTCCTGCCAAAAGCTGCTTTTTGTTGTTGCTGCAAGGGCTACGTAGCAGAGGGCGCGTATGGCAGAGAACGTGCTTGAAATTCAAAAAGGATGCCAGCTGTTATAACAGAAAACGTGCTTGATTCAAAAAGAGCTTCAGACGTCTTCACAATCTTCAGACTAGAGGTGCCACGTCATCAAAAGACTTCAGACGGCACTGATACTTCAGACGGGTTGAGCTACTTCAGACAGCTTCAACTTTTCAGACGAGTTCTGCTTCTTCAGACAGCTTCAACACTTAGTCTTTTTTTTGTAGGCTCATAGTGACTCTTGCTGAAATCATAGATAAATCATTAAAGCATTTGTGTATCTATGATAAATATTTTAAGTCAAATTTGTTAACCATTAAAACTTGAGAATATAATTGTCTTAAAACATCATAAACCACTTTATGATATTTTTGAGACTCAACAAATAACATTCCCAAAGATAGGTTTAAAGATAGATTGCCTCTATCTATATACCGAGACTATAGGTAACCTTACAATCTGCTTTCGACTTTACCACGGATGCTACAGGTGTCTAGTAATTCCATCTGGATTGGTTGTCATTGGTGTTCTTTCCCTCCTTAGTGAACCCAGTTTTCTAGCCTCATTTAAGCCAACTTATCCTCATTCTTTCGTGTAATGTTCTCTCATATTTCTAGGACCCAACGGGAAGTATAGAATTCTTTGGAATAACCTTGAGGGATAGAAAGTTGTATGTTAAGCTATCTAAGTGCGAATTTTGGTTGAAGGAAGTGAACTTCCTAGGTCATGAGATCTCTAGTGGAGGAGTTAGTGTAGACCCAGCTAAGGTAGAAACTGTATTACAATGGGAAGCACCTAAGACTGTAACGGAAGAGAGAAGCTTTTAGGGTTAGCTGGTTACTACCATAAGTTTATTGAGAATTTTTCTAGGATAGCAACCCCGTTGACCCGTATGATTAGGAAAGACCAACTTTTTGTGTGGAGCCAAAAGTGTGGTGATAGTTTTCGGGAATTGGAGAAAAGGTTAACTACTGCGCCTGTGTTAGTTTTACCTGACCCACAAGAGAATTTTGAAGTATATTGTGATGCTTCAAGACAACGATTAGGTTGTGTGTTGATGCAAAAAGGAAAAGTAGTGGCTTATGCCTCTAGGCAACTGCGAACACACGAAGTAAACTACCCTACGCATGATCTAGAGTTGGCTGCCATAGTTTTTGCCTTGAAGATTTGGAGACACCATCTGTATAGCGCTAGGTTTGAAGTTTTTAGCGATCATAAGAGTTTGAAGTATATGTTTGATCGGAAAGAGTTGAATATGAGGCAGAGGCGATGGATGGAGTTTTTGGAGGATTATGATTTTAGTCTGCAGTACCACCCTGGGAAAGCCAATGTAGTGGCTGATGCTTTGAGTAGGAAATCTTTGCATATGTCAGCAATAATGGTTAAGGAGCTAGCACTAATAGGAAAGTTTAGAGACCTGAACCTAGATGTTGAATTTGATCCTAAGAGTGTAAGATTGAGAATTTTGAAGATTTCAAATGATTTCTTGGAGCAAGTTCGCGTAGCACAGGAAGTGGATCAATCTTTGCAAGATTTGAGGAATCTAGTCCCTAAGAAAAGAGAATCTGAGTTTTATAAGGAAATAAGAAGACTGATCTTAGAAGAAGCTCATAAGAGTGGATTGAGTATTCACCCTGGAACAACTAAGATGTACCAAGATCTGAAGAAGATGTTTTGGTGGTCTGGAATGAAAAAGGAAGTAGCTGAGTATGTAGCTTCTTGTTTGGTTTGTCAGAAAGCTAAGATTGAACATCAGAGACCGTCTAGGGAGTTACAGCCTTTAGATGTCCCTGAGTGGAAATGAGATAGCATATCAATGGATTTCGTGGTAGGTTTACCTAGGACTCCTGCAGGTTTTGATGCTATATGGGTAATCTTTGATAGGTTAACAAAATTTGCTCATTTTCTACCCATCAACATTAAGTTTTTCTTAGAAAAGTTAACTTGGTTATACATTAAGGAAGTAATAAGGTTATATGTGATTTCGTCTAGCATAGTGTCAGATAGAGACCCTAGATTTACATTCAGACCTTAAGGTAGTCTGCAGCAAGTATTAGGAACCAAGATTTAGATGATTCAGGAAAGAATGAGAATATCACAGAGCAGGCAGAAAAGTTACTATGATCGGAGGAGGAAACCTCTCGAATACAAAGAAGAAAACCATGTCTTTTTTAGAGTTACACCTATAACTGGGGTTGGTAGGGCAATGTGATCTCGAAAGCTTACGCCTAAAATCATTGGTCCCTACCAAATTTTGAAAAGAATTGGTCTTGTTGCTTACCAAATTGCTTTGCAACCTTTTCTTTCTAATCTTCATAATGTGTTCCATGTGTCCACAACTCCGAAGTATATCCTGACCCTTCGCACGTCATAGAACCCGACATAATACAATTAAAAGAAAACCTGACTTATGAAGTGTTACCTGTGCGAATCGGAGACAAAGGATTAAGCAGTTGAGAGGAAAAGAGATTCCGTTGGTAAAAGTTTTTGGAGTGCAACCGATGAAGGAAATGCAAACCTGGGAGTTGGAAGAACAAATAAGGAAGTCTCACCCTCAGTTATTCCAAGAAGGTACGCAAAATTTCGAGGACAAAAATTCTTTTTAGAGGGGGAGAGTTTGTAACACCCGTTTTACCGTTTTTGTCGTTTTTGCCGTTTAAGTGTTTTATTGGATTTTGAATGATTAAAATTATTTTAACTATCAAAATTTATTTTTTGGATTTAGAATTGAATTTGGAATTTCTGGGAATTTTTGGGGTTTTCTGAAAATGACCTTTTTGCCCCCCTCCTGTCTCTTGAACCGGGCCCGAATACTCTTGATCCGGGCCAGAAAAATTGCACAAACCTTCCCTTTTCCTCCTAGAAGACCATGCATAATGCAGCCTTGGTGCATGGAGACACTTGTCTTTCCTTTCCTTTCATCAAACCATGTGTAAAAAAAAAAAAGTGATGTGATGACATTTATTACACCATTTCTTCTTTCTTTTCTCACATGCAAGGAATTCTCTCATTTCTCTCCTCTTCCTTCTTCTCCCTTGGCCGTGAGCCATTCACCGTTTTCTTTCCAAAACTTTCATCCTCCATTAAACACAACCAAGCCAAGGTTCCATCTTTTGAACCAAAGCTTCAATTTCTAAGCCTTCTAGCCTTGAAAAATCCTTGTTGGTGACTAAAGGAGGCATATTTGGGGGCTGTTTTGGGACCAGAATTCTGCACTCATTTTCTTGAAAATTTGCGGTAAAGGGGGGGAGAACTTGAACTCTAGTAGGATTGGTAACTAGAGTCAAGGATTTGCCTTGAATCCTTGTCTTTGTTCATCATTTTCTCCTTGAAAAATCAACTCTTGGAACCTATTTTTGAGTATAATGTTTCGGACTTGTGAACTGGTTGTTTGTGATGTTTCTATGTTTATTTTGATGCTTGAAATGTGTTTGATTGGTGGTTTTCGATGCATGCAAGCCAAGAAAAAAAATTTGAAAAAAAATATCCTTTTCCTCCTATAGCTCTTGGCCTAGAGTTTGAGGGCTTGCATGTGTTTTAAAATTTTTTTGGCACTTGGAATATGTTTGTATGATGAATCCATGAACATGCATGAAGTTGGTTGGATGTATACAAGTTTTGGATGATTGATCTTAAAAAATGGTGTTTATGAGTTGAAAATGAAGTTATGAACTTAAATGTGCATGTGGATGATTTTGGGTGAATTAGTAGATATTTGATATTTAAAATTGGTTGTTGATGATTGTATGAAAGTTTGGTGAAGTTTGGAATGGTTGAAAAATTGGCATTTTTATGAACATTCAAGGTGTTCTTGATGTTCATGAGTTGTTCTTGATGAAACTCATCAAGAATGCTCTTTGATCTTGAAAAGATCAAATGAGTGTTGGAAATGTGTTTATGGGCCTTAGATGGTCCCAAAGGACTAAGAAGCAATTTTACAAGTGAAAGGACTAAAGTGCAATTAAGAATAAGTCTTTAAAAATAAATAAAACAAATTCGGATTTCCAATTCCAACCAAGTAAAAGTCAACTTAAGGTCATATTTTAGGTTGCCATGACTAAAAATAAGTTCCTAAGAGTTATAAAACCTTTAGGCCTTTAATTTAAGTTTAAACCTTTAAGAAAGGAGTTAAAGACTCATTAAAAGTCAATCAAGATTAGATTATGAAATTAAATTTAGATTGGAGTTGGACTTCAACTCTAATCCAAGTTTATTAAGAAATTAAAACTTAGAAATTAATTGGCAGACTTAGCTAATCTAATTACCTAAGTTAAATTAACATAATCTACTTAAGTTAATTACGTAACGGATGATTAATTAAGGCTAAAGTTAATTAACCTTAATAAAGTATTAAGTAATTAATTAGTAATGATGATTAAGAATTTACTAACTATGATTAACCTTAATCAAATGTAATTAAAAGCTTAATCCAAGATTAAGGAAGGGATTAAGACTGAATTAAAGAAGATTAAGACTAATTATAGTTCAGTTAATGAAGACTAATTATAATTAAAGGTTAAACTTAATCTTAATCAGTTATACAAGAGGAATTAGGATAAGTAATGCTATCCATAAGACACAATCGTATGTCTTAGTAAATATGGACTTAAGTGGATATGATTATTAAGAAAATTAGTACAAACTACCATAAAAGATTATAACCAACACACTCTTTCTGCATAAGACTTGAGAAGCTTAGTGAGAGAGTGCGGTTCCAATCCAAGACAGTGTTCGGTTTTCCTTGAAGGAAAGACATTGAATCGGGCCGTACCACGGGTAAGTGGTGACGTTGAATGATTCGGTAGGCTTTGCCTGTAAGGATTGTGTATGCTGAGAAAGCATTGTCTGGTTTTCCTTGAAGGAAAGACATCGACTCGGGCCGTACCACGGGTAAGTGGTGACGTTGAATGATTCGATGGGCTTTGCCTGAAAGGATGTGAATGTTGTAAGCATTGTTGTGTGACATGCATCATAAGCATTAATGATGTTCAAGGTTGAAAACCTTACAACCTATATGGCAGTGACACTTTGGTACAGTGTGAAACTGGTTGGGAAGGGTGCACTGGGTTTTGCAAAGAACGCCAGCGGGTCCGGTAAAGGACGCCAGCCCTGAGGATAGTCGAGTTCCAGAAAGGACATCATGAGACGTAGGCTAGCTCCCTACTGTCGAGTCCGAAGGGGGCAGGCTTGACTATCTTGTCGCTCTCATGGTTTCGGGGTCAGTTGAGATTGCCTGGAAGGACGCATAAAAGATTTGGCCAAAAGAAAATAAATGAGCAATGCTCCTTGTACTGATTGCTAGTACAGACACTAACTCCTGATACGTTGTACATATATGGTCGGGCAGTTGTTGTGTGCACTGTGGTGGTGATGTTTCCCTGGTCCCTCATGCATTAGTCATTGCATTATAGTTGCAAGGTCGCATTCACATGAGTGTGCTATATGATGTGTTTGATGCTTGTTAATTGATTTATGTGGAAAATTTTGTGTGTGTGCTCTAGTTCATTATATCCTACATGATGTGAGTTCATGCGATGTTCTCACCCTTTCCTTTCTGCTTCTGTTATTCTCTGCTATTATTCTCCTCTCGCTACGTCTTAGTCGGCGTTGAAGACTTCCAGTATGACGACCTTGAGGATTCAGCTGCGTTGGATGCCGCGGGGCCAGTGCTGGGTGAATGACATCCCTAGCCGATGCGGTGTTCACGGGGGAGGTCCGTCTCACCATCACTCATCCTAGCCTCCCCTTGATTCCAGAGTTAGGTTTTTCTGTTCGAGTGACTCTTGAGTTCGCTACACCACCGGGGCTTGTACGTTACACTACTTTTCGTCGCTCTTGTCGTCGTCCCGTTTCTTCGACGTCATCTCAGTCATCACGGATGGCAACTATGGTTGGGCCAGACTCCCCTAGTTACTCTCCCACTTCCGAGGCATCACCTTCTCAGTCTAGGCGTACTGATGCGTGAGAAATCTCTGATGAGATGGAACTGATTGTGATTGATGATACTTCAGAGGAGGACGAAGACCCGGAGGAGGACCCTTCTAACGAGGAGTAGTGTAGTGTCATTTTGAGTCTAGTAGTACAACTCTGGTCTAGTAACCTTTTTTCTGTATTCTCTTTGAGGTCTTATGTATTTCAGTTTACTACTAGAACTCCTATCCCGTTGGTACCTTTTGTATTGCTCCTAGAGTACACTGCTTATGTATATATGGCTTACGGTATGGTTTATTTCTATGTGTTAATCCTGCAGTCCTACTTATGATGTATGTTGACTTATTGTGGTAACTATATTTGGCGTCTCGAAAATCAGTTTCACCATTAAGGAAAGGATGTTTTACAAATACCAAAAATGAAATTAGAGATGTGATAAGTCGATGACGCCTAAAACCTTTTCAAAAAAAAATATTTTCGTGTTTTTGACGTTCCTAAAAACAGTAAGTTCGTCGGTTGCGTATTATAATGTGATGTTCTTAGTGGTATAACTAAGGGTGTCGCAGAAGCCGTGTTTTCAATACCATTATTCATTTGTTTTTACTCACAGCACAAGGCCGGCTTTGAATTTACTTTAACTAATCCTAATCATGATAAAGTAATAGTACAATGCTTTAAATGTAACAAGTATAAGAAATTCCGCTAATTTCGACTATTTCGAAAGTTTCGACCCTACGAACATAATTCTCAATTTTCCAATTCAAACTCGAATCTAACCATTTCAATCCATGAACTAGCATTTAATAAAGAACTATAATCGATTTGGATATTCATATGAGTTACAATCGAGGGATTTCGATAGTTTCGAAAACTTCGAAACTAAGGATTCTGATGCTCGATTCTATACTCATGCTCAATCACTAAATAATCATTCCAAACAACAATAATCCACCAATTCAAACAATAATTATCTAACAATCAAGAAAGGGAAGATAAGGGGTGGGAGCATGCACTTGAGACCAACAATTTCTACCATATAAGTGAGTTATACTCACCAATCCTAGCAATTCAAGAAGAGAAAGATGTTTGTGGATTATTTCCTTGATGTTTCCTTGCTCCGAATCCGTTCACAAGCTTCGATTTGGTGATTCTCTCTCTAGGGTTCCCTCTCTCTCTCTAAGACGAAAAGGAGTAGAAGAAAAAAAATGAAAATTCTGGTTTATTTTCGCACCAGCTATATATATATATTAAGTGATGGTAATCGATTACAGACCCAATGTAATCAATTACCAACGGCTAAAAAGACACTAGAAAGCCCCTTCTGGTAACCTGGTAATCGATTACCACCCCTGGTAATTGATTACTAAAAACCCAGATTTCTGGTAATCGATTACCATACCTGGTAATCGATTACCAAAATTTCAGCTCTCAGGTAATCGATTACAAATTCTTGACAGGCGATTACCCAAAATTCAGCTCTCAGGTAATCGATTACAAATTCTTGGTAATCGATTACCAGAAATTCAGCCCTCAGGTAATCGATTACACATCTTTGACAGGCGATTACCCAAAATTTAGCACTCAGGTAATCGATTACCAGAAACTCCTAACTCCCTAATTTGCTTAAAAACTTGGAACTTGGTTTTAAAACTCCTAATCTTTCAACTTTACCATCCTTAATTATTTACTTAAAGATCTCCATTTCTATCCTTATGAATGAATAAAACCTTGATTGGGGGATGTTACATTCTACCCCCTTAAGGCAATTTTGTCCCCAAAATTGATCAAACAAAAAGAAGGTATGACATAATACCTCAATCAAATAAGTTTGGGTACTGACTTCGAATAACTTCTTCTTTCTCCCATGTTGCTTCGTCCGGTGATAGGCCTTCCCATAATACCTTAACCAATGGAATTGTCTTATTCCTCAGGGTTTTGGCACTTCTGCTTATAATGTGTGAAGGCCTTGAAGGAATTGTGAGATTTTCCCTCAATTGTATTGATTCAGAGCTCAAAACATGAGAATGATCGGGGATATATTTTCTCAACTTAGATACATGAAAGACATTATGAATTCTTGACAAATGAGGTGGAAGGGCAATCCTATAGGCCAGAGGGCCAACCCTCTGCAGGATCTGAAATGGACCAATATACCTAGGACTAAACTTTTTGGTTTTGAGTAATCTCCCAACACCAGTGACAGGAGTTACTTTTAAAAAGACATGGTTTCCTTCCTCAAACTCTAAATCTTTTCTTCTATTGTCCTCGTAGCTTTTCTGCCGGCTTTGGGCAGTTGCAAGCTTTTCCCTAATGACCCTAATTTTCTCAGTAGTTTCCTGTACTAATTCTGGACCTAAAAGGGCTTTCTCACCAACCTCATGCCAACAAAGAGGAGATTTGCACTTCCTACCATACAGAGCCTCATAAGGTACCATACCTATACTGCTATGAAAACTGTTGTTATAGGCAAACTCTATGAGGGGTAGGTACCTATCCCAACTGCCTGATTCCTCTAACACACAAGTTCTAAGCATATCTTCTAGGGTTTGAATGGTCCTCTCAGACTGACCATCAGTCTGAGGATGGTAAGTGGTGCTAAACCTAAGTTTAGTCCCGAATGACTGATGAAGTGCATTCCAAAACCTAGAGGTGAATCTAGGGTCCCTATCAAATATGATGCTAGAGGGAATGCCATGGAGCTTAACAATCTCCTTGACATACAAATCAGCTAACTTATTCAGGGAGTAGGTATTCCTCACTGGAAGAAAATGGGCCGATTTAGTTAACCAGTCCATAATGACCCAGATGGCATCGAAGCCAGCCTAGACTCGTGGTAATCCTATCACAAAGTCCATAGCTATACTCTCCCACTTCCACTCAGGGATTTCTAAAGGCATGAGTGTTCCTGACGGCCTTTGGTGCTCTATTTTAATTTGTTGACAGGTTAGACACTTAGAAACATACTCAACTATCTCCTTCTTCATCCCATCCCAACAAAACATCTTCTTTAAGTCCTGATACATCTTGGTAGTGCCAGGATGTATAGCAAACTTGCCCTTGTGGGCCTCCTCTAAAACTATCTGCCTCACACTACCCCCGTTAGGAACACAGACTCTTCCTTGAAAAAGAATTGTTCCATCATCTGATTTAGAAAACCCTAATTGTCCAATCCTACATTGAAGTTCTGGGTCCGAACCCTGAGCTTCCTTGATCAGAGCTTGAAGCTCACTAGTGATCTCCAACTTGCACAACCTAATACTGCTTTCACCAACATCAACACTAAGACTCAGGTTACTAAAATCCTCTAGAGACTCATTTCATGTACCATCATGGATGATACATGAAGGGACTTCCTACTGAGAGCATCAGCCACTACATTGGCTTTGCCCGGGTGATACTTCAACTCAAAGTCATAATCCTTAAGAACTCCATCCACCTTCTTTGCCTCATGTTGAGTTCCTTTTGATCAAAAAGATATTTTAAACTCTTCTGATCACTAAAGACCTCAAACCTCACACCCAAACAAGTAATGCCTCCAAATTTGAGGGCAAAAACCACAGCCGCTAATTCTAGATCACGGGTAGGATAATTTTCCTCATGCGGCCTCAACTGCCTAGAAGCATAAGCTACCACTCTCTTTTCCTGCATAGAACACATCCTAAGCCCTTACCCGACGCATCATGTAACGCCCCCGAGCCGCTTGCAGGTAGTGGTGAGGGTCCCCACAAACCAACACGAGTCTTTCCAGTATGTGTTGTCCTCACTTGCACACTTTCCGAGAAACTTCCAGAAGGTCAACCCCATCCCAGAATTGCTCCAAGCCAAGCACGCTTAACTATGGAGTTCTTATGTTATGGCCTTCCGAAAAGAAGATGCACCTTGATGGTATAGTTCTCCCCAACAATTTCCTTTAAGCTATTTTTCAACTATACAGTCCCATACCTGCACAGCCTCTAGATCCCCTCTCATTCGGGTGTGGGCTCGGTTCATCCATGTGTCCCTTCTAGCTTAGAAGCCTGCCAGGAGCCGCTCCTTGTCCGTGCCACTTTGCACGGCGATCACTCCCCGCCCTCATCAGCCTCCGGTCTCACATGCCCACCAGCTTCCGCCTGGTTCGTCCCCGACCACACCGTACTGGGAGAGGCTCGGCTCTGATACCATTTGTAACGCCCCCGAGCCGCTTGCAGGAGTGGTGAGGGTCCCCCACAAACCAACACGAGTCTTTCCAGTATGCGTTGTCCTCACTTGCACACTTTCCGGGAAACTTCCCAGAAGGTCACCTACTCCCAGAATTGCTCCAAGCCAAAGCACGCTTAAACTATGGAGTTCTTATGTTATGGGCTTCCGAAAAGAAGATGCCACCCTTGATGGTATAGTTCTCCCCAACAATTCCTTTAAGCTATTTTCAACTGTACAGTCCCATACCTGCACAGCCTCTAGACCCTCTCATTGGGTGTGGGCTCGATTCATCCATGTGTCCCTTCTAGCTTAGAAGCCTTCAGGAGGGCGCTCCTTGTCCGTGCCTCTTTGCACCGGCCGATCACTCCCCGCCCTCATCACTCCTGCAAGCGGCTCGGGGGCGTTACACATCACTGTACACTTCAAAAGTTTTAGACAAATCCGGCAACGCCAGTACCGGAGCAGTGGTTAACTTCTCTTTGAGCTCCAGAAAGCTCTGCTCACACTTCTTGTCCCACACAAAGGTTTGACCCTTTCAAGTCAACCTTGTGAGAGGCAAAGCTAAACGGGAGAATCCATTAATGAATCTCCGGTAGTAGCCGGCCAATCCTAGGAAACTCCTAATTTCCGTGACAGCATTAGGTTTTCCCCATTCAGGAATGGCTTCTACCTTACTAGGATCAACTGACACTCCCTCTCTAGTGATTACATGTCCTAAGAAATGGACCCTGTCCATCCAGAACTCACACTTCCCAGGATTAGCAAACAATTTCTTTTCTCTCAGAGTCTCTAAAACAATCCTAAGGTGACTCTCATGCTCCTCAAAGCTGTGAGAATAGATCAGGATGTCGTCAATGAACACAACAACAAGCTGATCGAAGAAGGGTCGGAAAATTCGATTCATGTAGTCCATGAATACTGCAGGAGCATTAGTAACAGCAAATGGCATCACTAGATACTCATAGTGCCCATACCTAGTCCTAAAAGCTGTTTTAGGGATATCTTCCTTCCTGATTTTTAATCTGGTGGTAACCCGACCTGAGGTCTATCTTAGAAAACACTGAGGCACCCCTGAGTTGGTCTAGAAGATCATCTATCCTAGGAAGGGGGTACTTATTCTTAATGGTAACCTTATTCAATTGTCTATAATCCACACATAATCTCATACTCCCATTCTTCTTTTTCACTAACAACCTGGAGCTGCCTAGGGTGACACACTAGGCCTAATGAACCCTTTAGCTACAAGATCCTCTAGTTGAGTTTTAAGTTCACTAAGTTCTAGTGGAGACATCCTATATGGGGCCTTAGAGATGGGTCCTGCACCTGGCACTAAATCTATAGTAAACTCTAACTCTCAGTCCGGTGGTAAGGTTAGAAACTTCATTAGGGAAAACATCTTGAAACTCTCGAACCGTGGCTACACGTTCAAATCCACTTCAGATTCTAGGGTTGAGAAAGTAACAAAATAAAACACTCACTCCCATCACTGAGGCATTGGGTTACTTGGGTGACACTGGATAAGAGCATAGGGGATCTCTCCCTCGAAGGAGGAGGAAAAAGGGGGGAAAAACAACCTATTTATTGAAATAGTCCAACATAACCTGATTGGAAGATAACCAGTTCATTCCTAGAATAACATCCATACCCTTTAAAGGTAAACAAATCAATATTGGAAACTCTTTCCTGTACAGTAATAGAACAATTGGGACACATAAGAGAAGTTGAGATAGCCTCTTTGGCTGGTGTGGTTACAGAGAGAACATAAGGCAAGGATTCAATAGACAATCTCAATTGATTTACACAATGAGATGAAATAAAAGAATGAGTCGCTCCTGAATCAAACAATACAATCAGGGTTTTCTCTCCTAGGTTGCACATACCTCGCAACAGATTATCCGCAGAAGCTGCTACTTGCCCATTGAGGGTAAAAACTCTTCCAGTGGATTGAGGTTTCTGGGGGTTCTTTAGTTTCGGATAATCTCTCTTGATATGACCCCGGTTGCTTGCAAAAAATAACAGAAATTCTTCCCCGTCAGACACTCCCCTGTATGCTCCTTTCCACACTTGGGACACTTAATCCCCCTTGGCGTTGGGCCTGATGAGTGGGCAAGACTGGTTTGCCTTGCCACTTAGGCTTGGGGCCTCTACCTTGGATGGGAACTTCAAACTTCCTCTTTCCTTGCTTTCCATAGGTACAGGTGATGGTGTAGTCCCCTTATAATTCTTCTCAGCGATGTAACACTTGCTAACCAACAAAGAAAAATCTCTGATTTCTAACGTCCCAATCCGATCCAATAGTTCAGGTCGTAGTCCCCCCCTCAAATTGAGTGCATCTCCATTCCTCATCAGTCCACAGCTTGAAGGTAGCGAGAGTACTTTGCTAGTTCTTCAAATTTTGCCACATACTGACCCACCGACATATCTCCTTGCCTGAGTTGTAGAAATTTAGTTTCCTTTGTCTCTTAATAGTGGCTGGAAAATACTTCCCCAGAAACAGGTTCTGAAAACACCTCCCAAGTCATAGGAGCCTCCGCCTCTGCAGCCCGAACCTTAGCAGTTTTCCACCAGTCTTCAGCCTCCCCTCTTAACATGTATATTGCAAAGCCTACCTTAGCCTCATCAGTACACTTCATTACGTCAAAGATCCGGTTCAAGTCCCGAAGCCAATTCGCCGCAATGTCAGGGTCATAAACTCCATTGAACTGTGGAGAGAGGTGTGCTTCCTAAACTCGGATAATCCCGCAGCAAAAGAATCCACAACAGGGGGTGGTGGTGGCTCTGTGAACCTCCTAGTCATTTCTTGAAGCACTGCTGTATTGGTGGCAGCTTGCTCCATGCCGCTTCCGCTTGAGCCCGATTGGCATTCAACTGTTCTCCCATCATTTGAGTTAGAGCTTGAAGAGCTGCCGCCACAGGATCCTGAGTAGGACCCTGAGAAGATGATGATGATGATGAAGACGGATGATTGACCCTTGGACGGCCTCTCCTGCCGCCTGCCATAATTCCCTACATATCATCAAGCAAATTTTGAGGTGATCAGTCTCTCAATTCACAAATAATATATATGGAATCATTAACAAACCACAGAATATCCTAATTTCACAGTCCAATTGGATTGAACTGCTCTGATACCAAAATGTAACGCCTTAAATTTCTAAACCAGAATTTAGTCCGTTGGAAACCAAATTTCTAGCTTAGAATTTAATATGTAACAATTCGAATATCAACTCATTCATGAAATTGTAAGAAATCCAACGAAAATCTAACAATTCAATGAAGCATTCTAAATAATAACACATAAGTCCAAACTAAATTCAAACATTTACATGAAACATTACTTCCTTTAATCCATCAACCAAATTTTGGATACAAAAGACTTTCTAAGTAGATTTCAATTCTACTAAAGTATATACGTATGTACATAGGAAATCACTTAAAACAAGCATAAAAAGAACTAAAATCCATTCCGAAGCTCTTCACTTCCCGGACTGGGAGTCTGACAACGGAGGTACCTGTTCAGCTAAACAAAATCCACATAATGCGTGGTGAGATAAAAATCTCAGTGAATATAAATCTCATGCATGAATGTGGGGAACATAACTCATGTCAAGATAAAATCACTAATATAAAATTAAAATGCAAACATGATGCACTCACTGTTGTGCCCAGCAGGCATGATCTTACCACTTTCTAGAGTTAGACCTGAGCTCAGACTACGGGAACCGGCTTTCCCGGGGATGAATCCCACCCAAACTGGATCGAAGCCGTGTTTTCAATACCATTATTCATTTGTTTTTACTCACAGCACAAGGCTAACTTTGAATTTACTTTAACTAATCATAATCATGATAAAGTAATAGTACAATGCTTTAAATGTAACAAGTATAAGAAATTCCGCTAATTTCGACTATTTCGAAAGTTTCGACCCTACAAACATAAATCTCAATTTTCCAATTCAAACTCCAATCTAACCATTTCAATCCATGAACTAGCATTTAATAAAGAACTATAATCGATTTGGATATTCATATGAGTTACAATCGAGGGGTTTCGATAGTTTCGAAAACTTTGAAACTAAGGATTCCGATGCTCGATTTTATACTCATGCTCAATCACTCAATAATCATTCCAAACAACAATAATACACCAATTCAAACAATAATTATCTAACAATCAAGAAAGGGAAGATAAGGGGTGGGAGCATGCACTTGAGACCAACAATTTCTACCATATAAGTGAGTTATACTCACCAATCCTAGCAATTCAAGAAGAGAAAGATGTTTGTGGATGATTTCCTTGATGTTTCCTTGCTCCGAATCCGTTCACAAGCTTCGATTTGGTGATTCTCTCTCTAGGGTTCCCTCTCTGTCTCTCTCTAAGACGAAAAGGAGTAGAAGAAAAAATGAAAATTCTGGTTTATTTTCTTGCCCAGGTGAGAAAGTCAAAGAATGCAAGAATTCCAAATTTGTTTCCTCCTGCGCTCCAGCTACACTGAGCGCAGCCTAAGCGTAGAAAACAGAGGGGAATTGTGGAATCCAGCGCTCCAGCTGCGCTGAGTGCAACCTGAGCGCAGGAACGCGTCCTGGTCCTTTTAAAAACGTGTTTCGGCTTCTTCTTCATTTTTCTTCACTTCTAGGGTTTTAGAGAGAGATAGGAGATTCTAGAGAGAGGGGGAGCTGGGAGAAGAAGGAGAGCTTGATTGGGAGGCTTCTCCACCATCTCTTGGAGCTTGGATCTTCATCCTTTTCCCCTCCATTCTTCCATTACTCCATTCCTTCTCCTCTTTTCTCCATGAAGATGAGTGTGATTCTCACTCACTTGTTTTCTTGATTGTTCTCTTATGTATGCTCCCTATTCTTCCTTCCCTTGCTAATATTGTTACTTTTAATTATGATTTGATGAATGTGGAATATATTATTGCATTATAATGATTTCATGAGTTGAATGGTAAACCCTAGGGTAGTGAATTTGGGGAATATTTGTATTACTAAATTTTAGTCTCACATAAAGATTAGTCATGCATCATGAGTTTAAATATCACAGGGCTTTTAGCCATCACAGTGCCTTCGGGCTATCACAGGGTCATTGACCGTCACAGGCCTACGGGCAAAAGTAATATCTGACTGTCAGCCATTGGGTTTTTTACTTAACTAGGTATATTCAATATGATTGAAAAACCTAGAGGCACTAAGTTAGGCATTAATTCATAAGATGAATTAGAATAAGAGTTATTCACCTAACTATCCAAGAGTTGTATGAGATGCAATTGGAAAGCGTGTTCCTACCTAAATAACCTTTTCTTAAGCGATCAGCCAAAGCTGACTTAAAATTAGGTGAAATGTGGATCTTGGCCCAATAGAAAATCTAGTGATGGGATTTTCTGATTTTGTATTGAGGGTACTTATTTGAATCTAAATAGTGGGAGGCATATTTAATTAAAGACCTTGTTAAATATGTTTGTTATATGATACTTACTTGCATAATTTTTTGTTAATAGATAACCATGGCAACGAACACAACAAGTAACTTGTCACTAAGATTTGTCCTTGAGAAGGACAAACTATCTGGAACTAACTTTCTAGACTGGTACAGAAACCTCAGGATTGTCCTTAGCCATGAAAAGAAGTTGTATGTCCTGGAAGATCCCGTTCCTGAAACACCCACTGCAACTGCTTCGAAAGCTGACAAGGATGCTTTTAAGAAGCATCTGGATGATGCTCTCGATGTAGGTTGTCTTATGTTTGCCACCATGAATGTTGAACTCAAAAACAGCATGAGAACATGGAGGCGTACGATATGATCGTACATTTAAAGAGACTTTATCAAGGCCAAGCTAGGCATGAACGATTTAAAGTCTCAAAGGCACTTTATCAATGTAGACTGGCAAAGGGAAGTCCTGTTGGTGCTCATGTACTCAAGATGATTGGGTACATTGAAAACCTAGAAAGGCTTGGATTCCCATTAGGCCAAGAGTTGGCCACTGATCTTGTCCTGTTATCGTTGTCGGACAGCTACAGTCAATTGGTCATGAACTACAACATGAATGAATTTGACAAACCACTGCCAGAATTGCTGAACATGTTAAGAACAGTTGAGCAAAACATTAATAATGGTAAAGGGAAGGCCATATTAATGGTCCAACCTGGAAAAGGAAAGGTAAGAAAAAGTTCAAGAAACCCTATTTCAAACCAAAGGACAAGGGCAAAGACAAGCCTAGTACCTCTGCTTTGAAGCCTATGGGCGGGATAGCTAAGGAAGGAAAATGTTTCCACTGTGGCCAATCAGGACATTGGAAGAGAAACTGTGCAAAGTACCTGGAGGAGATCAAGAAGAAGGGAAGTGAGACTTCCACCTCAGGTATTTATGTTATAGAAGTCAATTTATCTACTTCTGCATCTTGGGTATTAGATACTGGATGTGGATCTCACATTTGCATGAATGTGGAGGATCTAAAAAGGAATAGACGAATGGGTAAAGGCGAAGTCGACCTGCGATTCGGAAACGGAGCAAGAGTTGTTGCTTTAATCGTAGGAACCTATTATTTAACTTTGCCAACTGGGCTAATTATTGAGTTAGATAATTGTTATTTTGTGCCAGCCATTAGTAGGAATATTATTTCTGTTTCTTGTTTAAACAAGAATGGTTTTTCATTTATAATAAAGAACAATAGTTGTTCAATTTATTTAAATGATATGTTTTATGGTTGTGCAAAATTAAACAATGGACCATATATTCTTGACTTCAAAGTGCCTATCTATAACATAAATGCTAAAAGGGTCAAAACAAATTATTTGAACCCAACTTATCATTGGCATTATCGCCAAGGCCACATAAATGAGAAACGCATATCCAAACTCCACCAAGATGGGTATTTGGACTCCTTTGATTTTGAAACAATTGAGACATATGAATCTTGTCTATTGGGGAAGATGACCAAAACCCCATTCACCAGAAAGGGTGAAAGGGCTGGTGATCTTCTTGGTCTCATACATAGTGATGTATGTGGGCCCATGGGCACAATGGCAAGAGGAGGTTTTCAATACTTCATCACTTTTACTAATGATTTCAGTAGATATGGATTTGTGTATCTGATGAAACACAAATCTGATTCCTTTGAAAAGTTCAAGGAATTCAAGAATGAAGTACAAAACCAACTTGGCAAGACTATTAAAACACTTCAGTCAGATCGAGGTGGAGAATACTTGAGCCAACAATTTGATGACTATTAAAACACCTCAATGGAATGGAGTTTCTGAAAGGAGAAATCGAACTATATTAGATATGGTTCGATCCATGATGAGTCATTCTGATCTCCCTGACTCCTTTTGGGGTCATGCTTTATTAACAGCAGCTTTCACACTAAACCGTGTTCCATCTAAGGCTGTTATAAAGACACCATATGAGATATGGACTGGGAAATGACCTAGTATGTCTTTTATGAAGATTTGGGGTTATGAAGCTTATGTGAAACTCCAAGTTTCAGATAAGCTAGGACCCAAATCAGATAAGTGCTTATTTGTGGGATACCCAAAATAGACTATGGGTTACTACTTCTATAATCCTAGCGAAGGCAAAGTGTTTGTCGCTAGGAGTGTTGTATTCTAGATAAAGAGTTTGTCTCTAAGAAAATAAGTGGGAGGAAAGTATAATTTGAAGAAATTCAAGTAACACAGAGTAGCAATGAGCCGGTAATGGAACAAGAGCAGATACCACAAAGTGTTGTGGAGCCACCTACTCAAGTAGCGCAAGACTTGTGTAGCTCAGATAGGGTACGTCACCAACCTGAGAGATATGGTTTCCTTGTGTCTCAGGAAGGGGATGTATTGCTAATGGATCAAGATGAACCAATGACTTACCAAGAAGCTCTTTTGAGTCCAGAATCTGAGATGGATGGTAATGTAAGTACCTTTAAAGCACAGTTAGTGGCTAAGGGCTTCAAGCAAATTCATGGTGTAGACTATGATGAAACCTTTTCCCCAGTTGCCATGCTTAAATCTGTTAGGATCTTGCTTGCTATTGCAGCTTACCATGATTATGAAATCTGGCAATTGGATGTCAAGACAGCCTTCCTAAATGGAAGTCTTCTTAAAGATGTGTATATGACACAACCTGAAGGTTTTGTTATACCTGAAAATGCTGGAAAGGTATGTAAGTTGCAACGATCCATTTATGGATTAAAACAAGATTCTAGAAGCTGGAATCTTCGTTTTGATGAAGTTGTTAAGCAGTTTGGTTTCATTAAAAGTGAAGATGAACCTTGTGTCTACAAACTGGTTAGTGACAGCATAGTGGTTTTTCTGGTTTTGTATGTAGATGACATACTCCTCATAAGAAATGACATTCCTACCCTTCAGTCTATAAAGACTTGGTTAGGAAATTGGTTTTCTATGAAAGATTTGGGTGAAGCAACCTATGTGTTAGGTATCAGGATCTATAGAGATAGATCTCGAAGATTACTTGGCCTAAGTCAAATTACATACATAGACAAAGTGTTAAAATGATTTAACATGCAAGATTCTAAGAAGGGAATTTTGCCTATGTCACATGGTATAAGCCTATTTAAGGCTCAATCTCCTTCCATTAAAGAAGAGAGAGATCGCATGAGTAAGATTCCTTATGCATCCGCTATAGGGTCTATCATGTATGACATGTTATGTACTCGACCAGACATATCATATGCTTTAAGCATGACTAGCAGATACCAGTTTGATCCCGGTGAAGGTCATTGGACAGCAGTCAAGAACATCCTTAAGTACTTAAGAAGAACTAAGGATTCATTCTTGATATATGGAGGTGAGGAAGAGTTACTTGTAAAGGGTTACACTGGTGCTAGCTTCCAAACCGAAAAGATGATTCAAGATCGCAGTCAGGTTATGTGTTTTGTTTGAATGGTCGCGCTGTGAGTTGGAAGAGTTCAAAGCAGGAAATAGTTGTTGATTCTACCATAAAAGCTGAGTATATTGCAGCCTCAAATGCTGCGAAAGAGGCCGTTTGGATCAGGAAGTTCATTATTGAACTTGGTGTAGTTCCTACCATTGTGGATCCTATAAGTCTTTATTGTGATAACAATGGGGCTATCGCACAAGCCAAGGAACCCAGGTCTCATCAACGATCCAAACATAGACTTAGAGGTTTCCATCTCATCCGAGAAATCATTGATAAGGGAGATGTGAAGATATGCAAAGTGCATACAAATGACAATGTTGTAGACCCATTGACGAAACCCCTTGTGCAGCAGAAGCATGAAGGGCACACTAGATCATTAGGCATTAGAGTTATGTCTGAATGGCTCTAGTACAAGTGGGAGATTGTTAGTGTATGCACTAGAGACCTATATGTTTTATTTTGAACATCCATCACTTATATCATATCATTATTTTATAAAGGCAATTCCTTTATTAATATTTTTAGAATATAATTATTGTCCTTAGAATAGTAAGCTTAAACTTCATAAGAAATCAAGTAGGTGACTTGATCGTGAGATCTTATGAAGAACTATTCTTAAAATAGTCCTTGGTCAAGTATCATCTTAGGACAAGAGATGCATTTAGACTAGTATGTGAGTTCGTTGATGATCACATCTCACGGATCATGGATATGAGATATCATGTGCTCACATAGGTACATATTAAGATTAATGATGTACTGGACTGACCCACCTTAAGAACGTTGCATGGATTGTTACATAAGTGTCATGAACGTTTCTTATATTGATAAATGTTATATGAAGTCCTTCGACCTGAAATCACTACGATTCCTATATGAGGAGTTATATGCTTTAAATATCATCAAACGTTGTCTGTAACAAGGTGATCATAAAGTTGGTTTTTGGGCATATAATAAATTATGTGGTGGGATGTGAGTGACCTAGATGGGATTTGTCCCTCCTATGTAACAGGAGTTATATCTGTAGGCCTCTTGATAAAGTGAGACTACAAAATGCATGGCCATGCTCAGGAGGATAAACATGAGATGTTTATTTTCTGTACAGTCTACTTGAGGATCAAGAAAACATAAATTGAACTATACAAGGATGACATATTCCATGCCCTTGTGTTCAATTAGATATTTGGACAAAGGGATAGATCATATAAATTATCATAAAACGGGATTCGTCAAAGTTGGTGATAATCTCAATATTTGGATAGTGATGTATTGCTAGATACAGCTCACTATTTATGACATTAAATATATAAGGGTTTTATTTTAATATCATAACCAAATATCAAAAGCCTATTGGGTCACATGCATACAACAAGCCGCTAGGAAAAGATAATAATTCTAATTTGATTAGAATTATAACCTAATGGGCCAGACCCATATGTGTTAGGGATAAGTGAGTGAGGGGTAAAACCCTAGCCACCACTCTATAAATATAGCATGAGATGCATTACCCTAGACACACGAGTAGTCGTTCTTACTCTCTAAACACTACTAGCAAAGTTGAGGAGGGTTTCCTAGTTCGGTTGTTAGCGTGGACACCACTAGAGACGTGGCTACTATTGCCTTGTTTACAATCCTCAAAAGGTATGTCATTATATTTCATGCCTTATATGTCTTGATTCGTGTTTTCGCATTAACGATCATAACAAGGGAGGGAATCCATTTATTCCGCTGCATCCTGATCACATGCTTGATTCCCTTCATAATCAAATGTTGACAAAGTTGTTGTAGCTGCTGTAAGGGAAGAGGTTGTAGAACCTGTTGATAACCCCATGGAGGTGGAACCAATTGCTGATGAGATAAGTCACATACTTGCTGAGCTCACAAGAACTATCTTTGATGAAAGTGATGAAGAAACAAAAAATGCCCTTGCCATGATCGTATATGAAGGACCTATTCTCTCTGAAGCCATTGATTGGCATTCTAAAGGTAGTTATGTGCTTAAGGAGAAAGGTGTCTTTACTTTTGAAGGCAACTTGTCTTTGAGAGAAAGGATGTGGAAGCCAAAGACAAGGGATATTTCTAGGAAACCTACTTTTGATCATGTTGCTCCCATTCTAAGCTTTGATGATCTATTGAGGGCTGCTGAATTCCCTCATAGATGTTATTGGAATGGTCAATATCAGAGTAGGAGGCTACCAAGGTATCCAAACCTGTATGAGGAGCTTCTTCACTTCAAAAGTCATCTGCCTCTCAAGCCTCCCATGCAAAAAGGTCTTCATGTGGACTTAGTTGAAACTGCCAGGTTGAGGAGGATGGTAAGAAGCTCAGGGGGAGGGTCTGATCAGCTTGAAAAGATCATACAAGGTGTACAAACTCCTAGGCATTACTGGAAGAAGAAAGATGTGGATTCAGCTGATGTAGCATTAATACCTGCTGAAGACTGGATCCTTATCAGGAAGCTAAGCTTTATGCCAAGTATGTTGCTGAGAAGGCTAGCTACAGAGGATTCAAGCCTCCCACTCCAATCACCATGAAACCATCTACCAAAGTCTTTTGGCAACCAGACATGGTTGTGCCAAGACTGCCCTTTGCAGAAGGTCTTGAAGATAAAGGAAAGCGACCCAAGTTTTATATTGCTTATTTTGACCATCCTATACCTCTCAATAGAGAAGAATGGGAAAGACTCCCTAAAGTTCTTGAAGCTTATGGGGGTTTTGATCACACATATAGAGACAGGATCTGGGAATCTTGCTGGGCTGAGAAAGAAAAGGAAGGGTCTTGCTCAGGCACCAGATTTGATTTTGTTGATTGCCTGACAAAGAGCTCCCTTTCTACTCAGGAGTTTAAAACTTGGTTCCCTGGGAACTTTCCCAGTTGTGATCATCTGCTAAAGGAGTACATTGAACAAGATTGGGCCATTATGCCATATTCTAGAACTGTCTACACCTGCTTGGTGGCCAATCCTGAAGACTATGGTTTCCCTGCTGGTTTTGTGGAGATCATATTTCATTAGAAGCATGTCTACATAATTTTCAAAGAAGCTGATGTTGCTGATGTGCTTGCCATGAAGGAGGAAGATATTAGAAGGCTCAGAAGAAGGAACTATAGACTGTAGGCTATGATGAGGCAATTGAATGTTGTTTCTCTTCGCATTCAAAGTGTAGAACCCAAGCCGAAGCTCAAGAGAACCAACAGTTTTTAATTTGCCAATATCATAAAGTCTATGTGTTCACAACATATTTTGTTTTATTTTGAACCTTCTGATTGCTTATATGACAATATATTCTCTTTCTTAAATTCCATATGACTTGACTACGTTCATCCATTGTCTTTATGAAGCATTTAATATGTTTTGTGCTGAAATGATTGAATTTTTCCTGTTTGAACATTAATTAAGTTACCGACCTCGTATCTCTTGAATATCATTTATTACGCTTGTCTGCTTCTACCCACCCTTTTGAATAATGACAAAAGGGGAGTATTAAAAAGGAAATATCTGAAATTAACGTTAAACCCTCTGATATCTATAAGAAAATATTTCTGAAAGAGTTCTTTATTTCAAGGGGAGCAAAATTTTAGAACAAGTATCTGAAACAAGGGGAATATATTCTAAGTCTTTACTATTTAATTTCCTTTCAGATATTTGTTGAATTTCTTTTTAAACAAATGTCATCATTAAAAAGGGGGAGAATGTTGAGTCACAAAATCAATTTAAGTATTCAAATCGGATTCAAGACTCACATATCCTAAGTTTTAATGGCCAACAAATTTGATTTAAAAAGGGATTATTTATTATGAGAACAGTATCACTTGAAGGTATTTTGCTTTATTGTTTCAGCAAGTTCTATGAAGAAGAAGCCTCAAGTTGAACCTACTGATGTGAGGAAACCTTCCGAAGAGCTAAGATCTACTGAATTCATTTCAACCTTCTGAATTGTTACAAAATTTTAAAAGAACTGCTGAAGACCTCATTTTAGTTGTTGACTAAAGCCTAGAAGCTGCCTGCTCAAGTCATCACACATCCTTTACGTCTGAAGCAAGTTTGATTCACTTAAGGAATGCTTTCAAAGTTCATTTGTGCTGTCAAAGTCATATTACCTTAAATGGAACCTACTGTTCGTGTCAGAGCAGTGTTGCAGACCGCAACACCTGCATATCTCAAAAGTTAAAAGCTATCAGAAGAGTGTTTCACAATGTCTCAAAAAGCATTTAATGCTATCTCACAACGGTGAATGAAGCTCTCTTCAACGGATTCATTTTTGGACTCTATATATAGCTTCTTGCAAGACTTTGAAGGTTGGCGAAGCCCTGGTGAAGCCCAAATGAGAGTCGGCCAAGTTTTATATGTAAATTTATCAAGCCAAAGCTCTGCCAAATTCTATTGTTTCACATTGAATTTCCTTGTACTCAGATATTATCCTTTGTATCCTGAGTTATACTCAGTTAACCTTTGTACAAGAATTCATGTGTTTAAATTTCTTAGAAACTTAAACTATTTATCTTTGATTGTAAACACTATAAAGTGTATGAGAGCCTGAAGAGGCTTGGAGGAACAAAGAATACTTGCTGCTGTTTAGCCTAGAGAGGCTGTGTCCAAAGAATACTTGTGTTTAGCCTAGAGAGGTTGTGTCCAAACAATACTTGGTGTTTAGCCTGAAGAGGTTGGGTTCAAACAATACTTGTATCATATCTGAGTTAGTGGAAAATCCAGTGATGTGTTTGCCCTGGGACTGGACGTAGCTCATTGAGTTAGTGGGTGAACCAGGATAAATTTTCATGGCTAAGTTCTCTCAACCCTTATCTCTTTACATTCAGTTTTTAACTAACCAAGGAGGGTTTTAGAAAATTGATTTTATAAATCTACGCAGCATATCAATCTCTTCTTCACGCGAAAAATAATTTAAAATCAATTTTTCTCAACCTGTTGAGCTACATCGGCAAGTTTTTGAACTTCCAGTTTCGGAAGGTTGCTCAAATATTTTCAAATCAGTTTGCTTGTTTAAAAGGTTTTCAAAAATCTGTAAAGAATTATAAAACACTATTCAACCCTCCCCCTCTTATGTTTCCTGTGGTTCTAACAATAATAACAATCAAACCTACATACAAAATTACTAATTTAATACAATGTTAATGATTCAGATTACATCTAATCTCTCCAAGAGTCTATCTGACAAATCGGGGTGGAATGGTCCACGCCGAGAGCTCCCAACCTCCAACCGAGCGTATAGCTAGAGCATCCTGCATAACTAAAATGTATCCCTGTAACGCAGGGTGAGACTAGTGTCTTAGTGAGCAAAAATATGCATGCATGAAGTATGGGGGAACAAGCATATGAAATGCAACATCCAACACAATTCAATAAGTCATACATAACTATTCTAGTCACTTTGCAGTATTGCATTATGTCTCAACTCAATTGGAATATCATGTAACTGTAGCCCAACGTTCAATAACTTGCCATGATTGGAACTTAAACATGAATGCACATGATCCACATAACCCAGCCGACGGTGTCTTATCACTTATATCTGTGTGGCTAGACCTGAGCTCTGACTACAAGGAACGTCTTCCTTGGGCACTAATCACCATCACTGGATACTAATCACCCTTAATCACCCGGGGTACTAATCACCCTTATTAACTGGGTACTAATCACCCAAGTCTTAACTCAATTTCTGAAATCAATCTTTTCTCTTTGAGTTAACTCGGGCCGAAGCCAAAACAGGCCGAAGCCATATTCATTTTCTCGGGGCGAAGCCAAATTCATTTTTCTAAATTTTAGCTAGGGCCAAAGGCCAAAAAGATGCAATGGCACAACATCACAAATAACAGATGTCTCAAGATAAATCTACGTGTAGCACTATCACATGTATAGATAACATACAACACATAAGAAATCTAAGCAGTTCCATAGTAACAATCCCACCCCAAGTATGTGAATCTCAAGATAAAACCCCCCAAATCGAACCCTAAATCAACTTCCAGAATAAACCCTAACATAGTCTGCATACATCAACTACCCATAAAATTAATCATTCAAACAGCCACATAAAAGCTCTAGAAAGGAAAGATAAGAGGTAGGGCTCATGAGGGAGAGCATACACAAGATGGAGTGGAAGTGTTTGAGCTTTACTCACCTCTAAGGAAGCTCAAAGAGGATAGGAAGGAAGTTAGTGAAGGTTGAGGGAGTGAAGATCCTTAACTCTCCCTCCTTTCTCCTAGCTTCAAGGTCACTTTCTCTCACTAGGAGCTCCCTCTCTCTCTAGATGAAGAAGGAAGAAGGAAGAATGAGAAAATTGTGCCATAATTTATGTTTTTAAGACGGGGACGCGTGGTCTCGCTAGAGCGAGCCCTTCTCACTTGAGCGAGAGGGCAGAGAAAATTCTGAATTCGCATTCTCGCTCAAGCGAGAAACCTCTCGCTTGAGTGAGAATGCTCCAGAGAGCATCCCCCCTCTCTGGATGAATTTCTCTTGAGCGAGACCCTCCTCGCTCAGGCGAAATTCCTCTAGAGAGCACTTCTCCTCTGATTGAATTTCGCTTGAGCAAGGCCCTTCTCGCTCAAGCGAAATTCTTCCAGAGAGCACTCCCTAACTCCCATGTTTCTCGCTTGAGCGAGAAGGTTCTCGCTCAAGCGAGAAAACCAGAACTCAAATTATCAAATTTTACTGATATGCTCGCTCAAGTGAGTCCTTTTCGCTTTAGCAAGAACATCAGAACCCAAAGTCTTGATTTCTCACTCTTAAGCCTTTCTCTTATCATTTTCTTACTCTTTTTTCAATCCTTCCTTTAGTGGTTATTACTCTACTAGCCTTCTGTGTGCAATCGGTTTAATTATTAAGATGCTACACTTTCCTCTAAATTTGGTCCACAGTTGTTTGACTTAATACTCGGTCTCTCCTACCAAAACCTCTTAATACTCACGACTCTTAATATGTTTGTCTAATTCTTATCTATATTTGTATTCTAACCCCCAATTTATCCCTTCTACTCCTAACCTTCCCCTCTTGGCCGGAGTCACAGCTTAAGGCTCCAACTACGATTCCTAGGCTCAAATTTCAGGATGTTACACTTGACACCTCAGATATATTCTCAATCTCGCTTGTCGGACTTAGTTCCTTGATACCTCAGATTTCTTCTCAATCACGATTGTCGGACTAAGTTCCTTGACACCTTAGATTTCTTCTCAATCTCGGTTGCTAGACTAAGTTCCTTGACACCTCATATTTCTTCCCAATCTCGGTTGTCAGACTGAGTTCCTTGACGCCTTAGATTTCTCATCATTAACTTATAGTCGGAGTTAGCTCTTTGACACCATTAGCGAGGTATATTCAAACATGATGTTCGGACTTAATTCCTAGAAAAGGTACGGAGTAATCGAGGATTTATTTTTATGACGGCTTGCCACCGGAATAACAAGGAAATATCCTGCATGCACCCCCAATCGCGGTTAATACCAGATGCTGGGATTTGAAGGGAACCCGACAACGGCAATGTCCGAGTTCCCGAAGTGCGCAACTATGTATAAACAAACAATCACGGGCACTATCGCGTGTCACTCAATAGTAAAGAAACCAAGATAAATCGACACGAAATGTTCTTAACATGCATCTAATGTACCAAAATGTCAAGAGTATTGCCAAAGGACCGTTACCAAAAAACGGAGAATCATGTACATAATTAACGGTATTCCGGCACTTCCTTGTTTGGTGACATCAAGACACGCATCGCTTTAGGGTACAATAGTTACTCGAAGAATACTAAAAGTTGTTGGCCTGTGTCGCCATATACCTGGCAAGTCGCATATTCAACTTATGATGAATACCCGACTTAGGGGGCAACTGTTCTGGACCAACATCTGGCCTGCTTACACCAACATTGTTTCGGGCTCAGTCCCTTAATCAGACTTGTTAGGACCGACGTCCGCCGACATCTATCTGGGCTTAGTCCTGTTCTGGATCGACATCCGGCATACGTACGCCTCAAGTTGTTTCCGTTACGGGTTAACCACGGCTGGCTTACGATACAGGTGCCTATCGGCATAGGGGGGCATACCAACATGCTACCTTTGAGGCTACTATTCTAGACTGGCATCCGCCTTGTAAGTGTCGGCATCCACCTCACGGATTTACTTGACTATGTATAATAAGCGAATATGGACTCTAACTGACATGGAACGACATCAAACATATGTGTCTCGGGGCGCGTGAGTCCACCTTAATTCAGGCGCGTTGTGCTCCTATTAAATTACCGTTACAACTACCTAATGAAATATCCTTCCTTTTACCTACATATAAATAAGGCTGAGTAAGCCGAAATCATGTACATAATTCTGACTATTACACAAACCCTATCTGCTACACATGCTAACTTGAGCGTCAGAGTGTCTGCAGGTACACCACCACTGGAGTCTGACGTCAACCGCCATGGACATCCAACTTCTCACTGGAAACCACCATTCGAAAGTTCACACCTGAAAAGAAGGAAATGACGTCCATCATGAGAAAGAGGTTCATACCTCAACATTATACAAGGGAGTTACAAACTAAACTCCAAACAATTAAGCAAGGGGCTAAGAATGTAGATGAGTACTTTAAGGAAATGAAACTTGCTTTGATAAGGGCTAACATAATTGAAGATAATGAAGCCACTATGGCTAGATTTATTAATGGCCTTAATTTGACATAAGGGACATAGTGGAATTGCATCCTTATGTTGAAATGGAGGACTTGGTACATCAAGTCATCAAGGTAGAAACCTAACTTAAAAGAAAAGGGAAGCTAAAAAGGGAACAACTCTAGTTACTCAACTAGGAGTAAAGAGGTCCCAAAGAAGGATGAGGGAAAGAGTCAAGAGAAGGAAAAGCCTAAGGGCCCTAGGGTTACTCCAAACCCTACTCCTTCCAAAACACCAAACTCAAATCCCTCAACTTCCACTAGAGACATCAAATGTTTCAAGTGTGCTGGGAAGGGACACATTGCTTCCCAATGTCCTAACAAAAGAACAATATTGATCAAAGAAAATGGGGAGTACACTAGTGCAAGTTCACCTAAATCATCTAGTGAAGATAGTGGAGAGGAAAATGGGAAAGAAAAAGTGTATAGACCAGAGGGCAATCTTATGATGATAAAAAGGTCTTTAGGGAGTCAATCCATTAGAGAGGATGATCAAAGAGAGACAATCTTCCATACTAGGTGCTTAATTGAGGGGCAACTTTATTCCCTTATAATTGATAGTGGAAGTTGCACTAACATAGAAAGTGCAAGAATGGTAGAGAAACTCGATTTATCTACCACTCCCCACCCCAAACCTTACAAGTTATCTTGGATAAGTGATGATGGGGAAAGGGAAGTAACTAAACAAGTCCAAATCTTCATTTCCATAGGTGCTTATGATGATAATGTTTTATGTGATGTAATCCCTATGGAAGCGACAAATATACTATTGGGTAGTGAAACGCCCTAATTTCTAAACTCAAAAATAATGTCCGTTGGAGACACTATCCCTGAAGTTCTTGAAATCATTACGTTAAATTTTCGATATCGTCACACATTCGCTTAAACTTTTCAACGATTAGCTTAAGCAATTTCAATACAACATCAATTTCATAAATAATAGTAAATCATACTTAAACTTAGGAAAGAATCCACACTTGAAGAAGTGTGATTCAATGAACTCATACCGGAAATCCGGCAGAGTCTCCCCTAAAAACCGGACTATTACCAGAATTCAGCTTATCCTGAAAGTCAGCAAAACCAGTACATTTCAATATTTAAATCTATCATAACATTAAAACTAGGCCTCAGTGGCCAAATAAGGAATAATTACATTTATACAAGATACGACAATAGACCTAAATGAATAACCAAATAACAACTACAAATACATTAGGAAATAATCCTGTTAATGAATCTTCCAACCGAAGTAAGATTCAGCTCTATCCTCACCATAACTGCCTCAACATCCCCAAAGGTACCTGCACAACTAAAGAAAATCCCCGAAACGTGGGGTGAGATAATAATCTCAGCGAGTATAACTAAACATGCATAAAGTGTGGGGGAGATCAACTTAACTAACTAATATGAAGCCAAATATCATACTCATATTCATATCAAATAAAGATAGTTAACATAACATATTCATAAACTTAATACTCAAATCATTATAATGCAATAATGATGCAACTCACTGCTGTGCCCAGCAGGCATGATCTTATCACTTAAACTGGAGTTAGACCTGAGCTAAGACTACGGGAAACGTCTTTCCCGGGGACGTATCCCACCCATTACTGGACCGAAGTCATGTTTTACTTAGTTTGCTTAACTTTTTACTCACAGCGCGAAGGTCGGATTATATTACTCACGGTCGAAACCGGTAAACATGAATTGATAACCCAAAACTAGAATTTCAAGCCATTCAAGTGTTTCGAAACTTTCGTAAGTTTTGTAACTTTCGTAACTTCGAAATTCAAGGGATTTATAATCAATTCCTAACATAAATTACTCAATTCTAGTATAAACTTCATAAATCCAATCAAATTAACTAAATAGAAATGGGAATCGAAGGGTAGAGTTCATGCATTGAACATTTCGTCAATTTCGTAATCTCGCTACTTTCATAAGTTTCGCTATCCTAAGGTTTTCAATGAAAATCACCGATCAAACTACTCAATCTTACACCACTATCAATAATCTAACTACAATATGCATATAGAAAGGGAATCAAGAGAGTAGGGTTCATACAATGGGGAGAAATCAAAATCAAGGAAAAGTGAGAGTGTGTGAGTTATACTCACCAATTTTCTTGAAATTCTCAAGAGGAATTGATGGATTGGAGTTCCTTTGATGAATCCTAGCTTTGATCCTCCTTAACCACTTCAAAATCCCACTTTCTCTCTCTAGAAACACTCTTTCTCTCTCTAGGGTTCGAAGGGGAGAAGTAGAAGAAGAAGAAGAAAAATGAGTTTCTGATTTGCATGTCCGAGTATTTATACTAGACAGCTGGTATCGATTACAGTAATGTTGTATTCAATTACCAGAGGTAGAAATTACACTAGACAACGTTTCTGGGAATCTGGTAATCGATTACAACCCTTGGTAATCGATTACCAAAAACTCAGCCCTCAGGTAATCGATTACAACCTGTGAGTAATCGATTATCTAAAAACTAGCTCTCGGGTAATCGATTACAGACTCCCTGTAATCGATTACCAAAACCCAAAACTCTTCATTTAAACCTGAAAATAGAATTCTAAGTTAATTTCCATAATCACCATTCAACCTCTAATTACCAACACAATAATCTTATTCTTAATCCCAAAATTCACTTAAGTTAAAGCTTAAAACTTGGTTTTATACTTGAGTTTTTAACCCATAGCTCCTCAATTTACCTTAATTCCTCAATTTATCTTCCCTTAATTACTAATACATAACCCTCTTATTTTCAGCCTAATAAGTTATTAAAGCTCCTAATTTGCGGGATGTTACATTCTACCCCCCCTTTTAGAAATTTTGACCTCAAAATTGTTTAAGAAACAGAAATTAAAGACTAACTCAACTAAAAAGTTCTGGAAGTCATTCCCGTAGCCTGGTGAAGTGCATCCCAGAACCTAAAAGTGAACTTAGGGTCCCTATCTGATATGATGTTAGAGGGAATGCCATGGAGTCTGACAATCTCCCTAACATATAAATCTACTAACTTGCTAAGGGAAAAGGTACTCCTAACTGGTAGGAGGTGAGCCGGTTTGGTCAGTCGGTCCTCAATTACTCAGATGGCATCAAAGCCATCTTAGACTCGAGGCAACCCTAACACGACATCCATAACTATACTCTCCCACTTCCACTCAGAGATTTCTAATGGTAAAAGAGTTCCTAATGGTTTTGATGTTCTATATTGATCTGCTACCACACTAAACACTTAAAAACATAATCTGCTATATCTCTCTTCAAATCCTGATACCTCTTGGTAGAGGCGGGATGTACAGAAAACTTACCTCTATGAGCTTCTTATAACACCTGAGGCTAATCCCTTAGGGACACTGACTCTCCCTTTGAAGAGAATCATCCCACCTTCTGATTCAGAAAACCCTAATTGTTGTCTACTCTCTTGGAGGCTTGAGTCCAAACTCTGAGCCTCCCTGATTAGAGCTCTTAGCTCATTAGTGATCTCATTTAAATGAAGTCTGACACTATGCCCTCCCATTGCTACACCTAAACTTAGGTTCCTGAACTTCTTTAACAAACTCCTTTCATGTATCATCATGAAAGACACATGAAGAGACTTTCTACTCTATTTGAGTATACTTGACTGGCTTGGTTAGACAACACCCTAGATAAAATCTAATCATAGGAAAAGATTTCACACAACAACTAAGTAAGGGTCCTAATTCCATACCCAAACCCATCAACTACCGGTTGGTTTCAAGTCTTATGTTCTTACTGATCTAGCTAGGTTTGAGAAAATTCCAAGTGATTTACATGTTTATATTCTAAGTTCTACTATATTACTAACTATAAGTCATGCACATATAATTACTCAATCCCTCGAATCACTAAGTTTGTGTTGGCTAAATAATCCAACGCTCACTTCATGTTCGAGGAATTAGTTCACACAGTCACACAAGTAACATCAAACTAAA
Source organism: Sesbania bispinosa (assembly GCA_026901365.1). Lineage (NCBI taxonomy): Eukaryota > Viridiplantae > Streptophyta > Magnoliopsida > Fabales > Fabaceae > Sesbania > Sesbania bispinosa. The sequence continues at coordinate 266,540 of QLOH01000048.1, read as the reverse complement.
GTGTGACAGACGGTACACACTATTCTAAGAAAGCATTGGAGATTCTAACAACACACTCACGCCATGAACATAGTTAAAATACCTACGGTCATAGCATGATCGCGGTAAACTCACTAATTTCCTAACTTCCCTTAATGGGATCTTTCCCTATTTCTATCTCAGTTTACCAATTAGGTTCGTACTTAGCTTGGCTCTAAGTTTCTACTGAAAAGGAAGGCGGCTTAGAGTTTTATCCACACCCTGGTTATCCTAGGGGTAAGGAATTCTAAATGTCTTGGCGTTCTAACCTGATGCGCGATCCCATAAACCTTCAATTTGCTCCTGACCCTCTGGGTCGAGTCTAACTACCCATTCTTAATTCTAATTTTTAGGCTAGATATAGTTTAGGTGTGTTAGCGTACCAAGTTCCCTTTATGACTTCCTATGTCCTTTCTATAAGGTTACCCCCCTTTAAGGCTTTAGGCCCTCCCTAACATCCTTCAGGGTTCTAAATATTGATTTCTCCACTGGAGGTGTCAACTTACATTCAAGTTTCTAAACTAACTCATGCTTCCCCCCCCCCCTCCTAAGATCCCGGGTTATTTTCATTATAAGGTGATATAGAATTTCCTATTTCTGTTTGGAATACTGGCATAAAGGTTCCACACTACTTCATAAGGGTTGTTATGCGTTTTCGAGGTGAGTGATGACCCAAGTAAGTATGGTTACAACTACAACATTAAACATGTATGATTTGGGTTTATGGTATATCCCTCATGGTACTTCACAATTAAGGTTAGGTAATTGGGTGGCTGGAAGACATTTGTAGTTACTTGCTAATTCCTTAACTAATTCTAGTGTTGTCTATTAATCTACTTGTTCTACTCAATTCCCATTAGGACCTCAACCATAATGTTCTCCCCTTCTTTAATCAATTATAGGATGTCTATAATATTTCCGCTACTTTATTATTTCTAACTAAGGTGTTTGATTCACTTACTATCTACCTAACAATTCCCTCAGGTGATCCCTAGTTCTTTTCTACAAGGCTAACCCTAAATATAACTTAATTAAAAACTTCTTTTTCTTATTTAGGTTCATAGGTAAATCTACACTACCTTATGCAATTTGTACTAGAACTCTTAACTTCCTTGACTAAGATCCCTCTCCCTTAAAAGAGTTGTGACTAAGGTTCTCTCCATTGGTACTAATAGGTTTTTAACTGTGTGACTATGATGGTATACCTACTGAGTTGGTTTACAGAGAAACATCTAGTTTGTTCTCACTACCCTGACCATAGACCCTTACCTTACTCTTTTCCCTGAGTACTTCTCCGAGTTCTCGCGGTTGAAACCAATATGGTTAAACTGAAGGTATGGATGAAGTGTTCTTATTTGATAATTTCTAGATTTTTAAGGTTATAAGACATTGCCCCTATAGGTTACCAAATACTCTTTAAGAGTGGAAAAGAAAAAGTTAAGGTATAATTGTCTCGTGATAAACTACCCACTTGGTAAGGTTGAAAGACCTCGCTGATTGCAAGTCATGGTAAGGCATAAGGTGTTAGGTAACTGAAACTCACTACCCATACGGCAAGTCTCCTGACTACCACAAGATGACTAAGAGGATACACCTATTATTATATCATTTCAGAAGAAATCTCATTCCTTAGCCCTTCCTAGTTTATGTTTTTAACGGCCCATGATATTCGCACTATGTTGTTAATATAGGGTATATCTTGGACCTATATAATTGTTCAATCTCCTCATACCCTTCCTAATGGTTCATATTCCTCTCGTGTGCCTAAGCAAGCTCTGGTTCATTCTAAGTAGGGTAGTTATCCCATTATGGACTAATATTCCCATAACCCCTCTAGTGTGATTTTTATCAAGTGTATGCCTAAAAGAAATTTTAACTATGTGGACTACTACCTAACAAGCACACACACACTCTAATATAATATGCCATGAAATCATTCAACAAACCAACATTACAATCAATTAACAGGACACACAAAACATTCGATTATACAAATTACACAATCAAGACCACATATAAGTCAAACAACAAACCATCCTCCACAAGTAATGAATCTATCTTAACTAACTACCTTAGAGGTGCCTAATGTTCACTAGGCTCTAGGGTCACATTCTATAAAGCTGCTATGGTGAATATATTGTTCTTAGGAATAAACTTAGGTTACTCTCTTTCTAATACGAGATGGGTGGCTCTACCCTTGTTAAGGAAGTATTCTAACTCCTCGACCAAGGTAACCTACTCACATAACTAACCATAATCTCCATGTACAATGCACACACTATAGGAGTGATCAGTCCCTATAATGAGTACATGTACTGCAAGATCATAATAAGTTAGGGGCAACTAGCCTAACCACAGTCCAAATGGATTGAACTGCTCTGATACCAAAATGTAACGCCCTAATTTCTAAACTCAGAAATAATGTCCGTTGGAGACACTATCCCTGAAGTTCTTGAAATCATTATGTTAAATTTTTGATATCGTCACACATTCGCTTAAACTTTCCAACGATTAGCTTAAGAAATTTCAATACAACATCAATTTCATAAATAGTAGTAAATCTTACTTAAACTTAGGGAGAATCCACACTTGAAGAAGTGTGATTCAATGAACTCATATCGGAAATCCGGCAAAGTCTCCCCTAAAAATCGGACTATTACCAGAATTCAGCTTATCCTGAAAGTCAGCAAAACCAGTACATTTCAATATTTAAACCTATCATAACATTAAAACTAGGCCTCAGTGGCCAAATAAGGAATAATTACATTTATACAAGATACGACAATAGACCTAAATGTATAACCAAATAACAGCTACAAATACATTAGGAAATAATCCTATTAATCAATCTTCCAACCGAAGTAAGATTCAGTTATATCCTCACCATAACTGCCTCAACGTCCCCAAAGGTACCTGCACAACTAAAGTAAATCCCCGAAACGTGGGGTGAGATAATAATCTCAGCGAGTATAACTAAACATGCATAAAGTGTGGGGGAGATCAACTTAACTAACTAATATGAAGCCAAATATCATATTCATATTCATATCAAATAAAGATAATTAACATAACATATTCATAAACTTAATACTCAAATCATTATAATGCAATAATGATGCAACTCACTGCTGTGCCCAGCAGGCATGATCTTATCACTTAAACTGGAGTTAGACCTGAGCTCAGACTACGGGAAACGTCTTTCCCGGGGACGTATCCCACCCATTACTGGACCGAAGTCATGTTTTACTTAGTTTGCTTAACTTTTTACTCACATCGTGAAGGCCGGCTTATATTACTCACGGCAGAAACCGGTAAACATGAATTGATAACCCAAAACTAGAATTTCAAGCAATTCAAGTGTTTCGAAACTTTCGTAAGTTTCGTAACATTCGTAACTTCGAAATTCAAGGGATTTATAATCAATTCCTAACATAAATTACTCAATTCTAGTATAAACTTCATAAATCCAATCAAGTTAACTAAATAGAAAGGGGAATCGAATGGTAGGGTTCATGCATTGAACATTTCGTCAATTTCGTTATCTCGCTACTTTCATAAGTTTCGCTATCCTAAGGTTTTCAACGAAAATCACCGATCAAACTACTCAATCTTACACCACTATCAATAATCTAACTACAATATGCATATAGAAAGGGAATCAAGAGAGTAGGGTTCATACAATGGGGAGAAATCAAAATCAAGGAAAAGTGAGAGTGTGTGAGTTATACTCACCAATTTTCTTGAAATTCTCAAGAGGAATTGATGGATTGGGAGTTCCTTTGATGAATCCTAGCTTTGATCCTCCTTAACCACTTCAAAATCCCACTTTCTCTCTCTAGAAACACTCTTTCTCTCTCTAGGGTTCGAAGGGGAGAAGTAGAAGAAGAAGAAAAATGAGTTTCTGATTTGCATGTCCGAGTATTTATACTGGACAGCTGGTATCGATTACAGTAATGTTGTAATCGATTACCAGAGGTAGAAATTACACTAGACAACGTTTCTGGGAATCTGGTAATCGATTACAACCCTTGGTAATCGATTACCAAAAACTCAGACCTCAGGTAATCGATTACAACCTGTGAGTAATCGATTATCTAAAAACTAGCTCTCGGGTAATCGATTACAGACTCCCTGTAATCGATTACCAAAACCCAAAACTCTTCATTTAAACCTGAAAATAGAATTCTAAGTTAATTTCCATAATCACCATTCAACCTCTAATTACCAACACAATAATCTTATTCTTAATCCAAAAATTCACTTAAGTTAAAGCTTAAAACTTTGTTTTATACTTGAGTTTTTAACCCATAGCTCCTCAATTTACCTTAATTCCTCAATTTATCTTCCCTTAATTACTAATACATAACCCTCTTATTTTCAGCCTAATAAGTTATTAAAGCTCCTAATTTGCGGGATGTTACAGGTAGGCCATGGCAATTTGATAAGAGGATCATCCATGATGGTTACTCTAATCAAATCACTTTTAGAAATGTCAAATTAACTTTGATGCCTATGTCAACCCAAGAAATATGTGAGGACCAAGCTCTTATGAGGAAAGAGCTTGAGCTTGAGAAAATAAAGAAACTAAAGATAGGAGGTGAAGATAAAAAGAAAAAGAAAAAGAAAGAAGAAACCTTAAAAACTAAGGTAGAAAAAGTGAAAAGCAAAGAAAAACAAAAGAATAAAAGGGAGGCAATGCTATTAATTCATTCTTTTAAGACTGCTAACCTAAAATGTTTTGAAGGTAAACTCAGGGAGGAGCACATGCTAAAGGAGAAAGAAGAGCACATAACTTCAAGGGAGTCTTCTTCACTCTCTTCTTCTTCTACTACTACTTCTTCTGTTTACATGATTCCCAAATATTTCTGCTATGAAGGTCAAAATTAGATTGATCGGGAATAACACTAATGGGTCTTCTTTTGTTGGCTAAGGTTCGAATGAGATGCCCCTAATTTGAGGAAATCAAGCATGGACTCTACATTTTCTAAGGGAAGTTCCTACCTAGCTTTCTACCTTGTCATCTATTCCCTATTTTCTCGTCTTCTCCTTATGGCTTCTTTTTGACTTTTCGGATTTGAGGTCAAATCCCCTCTGAGGGTGATAACACTCTGCTAGGAGCTTGGACCTACAAGACCTACATTGGAGGATATGCACCAACTTCAAGCAAGGAAGAGTTGGAGAAATTAGTGTCCTAAAAATAAAGGGACACTACCCTACAAAATAAAGGTCACTACCCTACAGAAGGACACCTTGACCCTAGATAGGACCCTTGTCCTATGGACCACCCTTAATTAGGACTCTCTTGTATTTTCTTTTTATTTTTGTATTTTCCTTTTATTTCATCCTAGTTGGGTGCTAATTGTATGGGTTTATTGGTTAGTAGGTTACCTTACTATAAGGCTTAGGGAGTCATGGGTTCTATTCCCACCTAGGATAGAATTTCTTTCATCTTGTAATTTTTTTACATGAGTGGGGCGCATTTTAGAGGTTTAATGGCTTAAGACTTAGCTTAGCCATAAACCTTTGGGGTCTTGGGTTCAAAACCCACTTAGGAGTGTTTTCACTCATCTTTTATTTTTCTCCCATTTTATTCTCCTAAAAATTCTCCCATTTCACTCATCTTTCTTGCGCAATTATAGCTGCTGCCCTGCACCTATAATTCGCAATTTTAGTGCCTTTAATTGATTCTAATCGGTTGGTTTTGCTCAATTCTAGATCCTACACCTATCCGGCTATCAGAGGGGGAGGGAATGATGACATATGTTAGTGGACTTCTGTACTGACAGTTGGGAGCTGGTGAGCTGATAGGTAGCTTGGGCCTGCTAAGAGAGCTTGGAGCTGAACCAAGCATGGGTCAACCTCTGATTGGTCAACCCATTGACTTTTTACCTTGAGACCCAAGTCAACATGCAAGACTCCATTTAATTAGGATTTAATATAGTAGGATCAATTTGAGTTTTAAATGTAATTAAGGACTTGAATGTAAATTTCCTTTTTCTTTCTTAAGTGGGCGCTAATTTTGATGGTTTATTGGCTTAAGTGTTAGCTTAGCTAATTAACCATAAGACCATGGGTTCAAGACCCACTTTAGATAGTTTTCACTCATCTTTTATTTTCATTGTTTTTTTCCTCCCTTTGGTCGCCCCCATCACCTATATATAGGGGGAAGCTCTCTTGCATTTGTATTTTTGAATTTGATTAGTAAAGGCATTATGCCAAATTTCCTCCTCATTGTGAGTAGAGAAGGCTTGGTGGTTCTTGCTTAAACCAACCAGAGACTTATCTGATTCTCCTTAATCAGTGGCGCCTAGCACTAGGACTTATCTGATGTGGGGGTTGCCTACTTCAGTGGCGTCCATCCATCTCTTTCTCTTCCACTTTTTCCTTTAATTTCTCTCATTTTACCCATACAAGGTCGCGGCCATGTTGCACCCATTTGGTTCAATTTCACCGATTGTTTGGTTGGGTGATACAAAGATTATCAGAGTTATGTGGAAGTTAAAAACATTTGTTTTCAGAAACTTGCTGACCTTGATAGAACAGATGAGCATTCTATCAACAGTTCAGATAGTTGAATAAAACATTTCTCAGTACTTAGTTTAAATACCTATGTAAAACAAATCAGATAGGTTGTTCGGAAATGTTTCTAAATGATGTTCAAATGATTACGTTTACTTGCTGAAAAATTATGTTCACAGAGAACTTGTTGAACCATATCAGAGGGTGATTAGTGAAAATTATATGATAAATTAGAGCACTTTTTAGTTCACTTATCAAGGATAAAATGGTATTTTTGCCCCAGTTTAATCCCTTTTTATTAAATATTAGATAAATTGTATTTATTAATCTTAGATTTGAATTTGATGCTATTTTGATAGAAATATTGCAGATTTTTGCAGAATATTGCAAGGATTTTATTTGAAGGAAAGATAGCATTAAATAAGGGAGATATCTGCAAGATTTGAAGTTTAATTGAAGGCAAATAATGAAGATTTGAAGATTATTTGAGAGCAATTAATGAAGATATCACTACCAATTAAACAAGGATTCTGCAGACAACCTTCCCAATTAAATCCAAGATGCTCAATAAATTCAAGATTTCATCAAGAAAAGGGAAACAAGGAAAGACAAATCAATCAAAACCAGTCTCGGGGAGAGATCAAGTTAAAAAGAGAAAGATTGAAGTTGCAGGATGCGTTGCGCGCTTCAACCTGCGCTGTAGCACAGGGTGAAGCACAACTCTCTGGAACCTGCGCTGTAGCGCAACTGGAAGCGCAGGTCACGCAGATTTGTTCCCTATTGCCATTTTTAGATAGATTTCTCCCATATTTTCTTTGTCTTTCCTTAGCCTATAAATAGGAACCTCTTGCACCAGATCAAGTGTGCACGATTATTGTAATTCAGTTATATTTCAGTGATAATGCACCAGTTCTAATTTTAGAGTAGGAGAGGAGGAACGCTTCACAAGGATTGAAGATGGTGATAGCATCTTCGGTGGTTTGTATGGCTACCTTGTGTAGTTAACTCTCCATTAGGATTGAATGTAATTGATTCTATCCCCAAGTGTATGTAAACTCTATATTATTATTTCCTGAGCTCTCTGTCTATAATATTGGTAATCTTATTCTGTGCTTAATTCCTAACTTTCGCGCTTGCGCTGGAGTTATAGGCTAGTTTCGACTAGGATTGAGGATGGGAGAGCGGATTCTGAAGAAACCCAAACTCTGATTAAATAAGAGGACTCGGTACTCTGTGACCGACACATGAGCGTTACTAATGAGCGATGGGTAGTGACAGTACTCTAGCAGAGGGCGTTTACAGGATTAGGCCTTTGTATCGATAGCAAATGATTAGTTGATTGTCAATCCAGGACCAACACATGGATGTATCCTGATGAGTGATGGGTAATGTGAGTACTCTAATGAAGATGCGCCTACAGGATTAGGCCTCGTTTATCAATTAGTTCTTTTATAAACGGAATAAAGAGAACAAAATAAGCTGAGGGTAAGTCTGTCGCTTGGGAGAGCCCGCATGGATTATCTTTGAGTGTGAGTGGCGCCTAGTAACTCGGGGTCATAAGCAATATAGTTTGTCTACAGTATTATAGAGTAAACCTAAAATAATAGATAGTTTTTACATGCACAAAGGGTGTGATGATATGAAGTTCAATCCTAATCCAAGTAAAGTGTGTCTAACTCTTCCTTTCTAATTCAATTAATTATTAATTTTCTATTTACAATTTCCGCAACAATACTCTCAAAACCGTTATTTCCCTTGATAATTAGATCACGAGTATACGTGAATTGACCGTTCCTTGTGGATACGATAACTCTTCTTACTATTATACTACTGGATTTTTGGTTCGCTTGCCAGAAACCCATCAGAGGGTTCAATAAATACTCCTTTTTCAAAACACTTTAGCTTAGTTAAATTAAGTTTTGTTGTGTAAAGTATAATTTCACTTTTCGGACCCTCCCTTAGTTAGTAATAAATAACTAATAACAGAAAGTAAAAAGTTAAGGGTAGAGAGAAATTTACACAGAGAATTTATCCTGGTTCACCCACTAACTTAGTGAGCTACATCCAGTCCCAGGGCAAACCACCACTGGATTTTCCACTATCTGAACACAAATACAAGTATTATTTTATCCCGGCCTCTTCAGGCTTCCCAAGTATTCTTTGTTATCAACTGCCTCTCCAGGCAACTTATGCAGTATTATTCTTCTCAACCTCTCCAGGTTGAATCAAGTATTCTTTGTTATCAACTGCCTCTTCAGGCAACTCATGCAGTATTATTCTTTTCAACCTTTCCAGGCTGAACAAGTATTCTTTGTTATCAACTGCCTCTTTAGGCAACTCATGCAGTATTATTCTTCTCAACCTCTCCAGGCTGAATCAAGTATTATTCTTCTCAACCTCTCCAGGCTGAATCAAGTATTCTTTTTTATTAAGCCTCTCCAGGCTCTACCAGAGTATTATTTTCTATCAAGCCTCTCCAGGCTCTACCCAAGTATTCTTTTCTATCAAGCCTCTCCAGGCTCTACCCAAGTATTCTTTGTTTTTCAACTGCCTCTCTAGGAAACTTATGCAGTATTCTTTCTTTCTCCAAGCCTCTCTAGGCTCTCAAGAGTATTCTTTCTTCCACCAAGCCTCTCCAGGCTCTCTAGAGTATTATTTCTTTCACTAAGCCTCTCCAGGCTCTATTACACATAAAGTGTTTACAATAAGTATTGAATTTAAGTTTCAGCGAAACTTAAATTTCAGTTTTCTTGTACCCAGGGATTACTGAGTGAAACTCAGAATACAAAGATTAAATGCTAAGTACAAAGAATGACAAAGATACAAGTGTATAAATTTATGCTCTAATTCATCTCTGTAGATTCAGAAGGTTGGCTGTATATGATCTGTATTGAGCTTGGCCAATTTCTTCTGTGAGCTTTGATGTATGCCATGATTTAAGGATAGATAGCTTGATATCCATGGCTGCTTTCTTTTGTCAATGCCTTATGAATATATCATTTTCATGTTAAGGCTGACTTCCTTCTTTCTTCCTCTCTTGAGGTAATTTTGGAATCTCTTCCAGCTCTTATTTGTGCTCTCTCTATTTCAGAGGTTAGAGGATTGAGGCTTCAGGCTCTGAGGCTTCATAAGGCTTCTTCTTTCGAAAGCCCTCTTTTCTATTTTTCAAAGCTCTCTTATTTTTTTTTTTGTTCAAAAGCTCTCTTCTCAATTTCACATTTCAGGCTATTTATATGTCTTGATAAAATATAGCCGTTGAGAAGTATTTTGACTCTACCGTTGAGAAAGTATGAGTGAGGTTCTTCAGACCATTGTGAAAGTAGCTTTCTCATGCGGTAACTTCTAAGTTTAAGCAAATTAGGTGTGTAGATGTATTAGTTCTGACACCTTGTAGATGATATAATAATCTTTGCTTTATCTGAGAGATTTTCCTTGATCTTGATCTTCAGCAAGTTGATGTTTCTCTCTCTTGGTCTTTCTTCTATCCTCTCTTCTTTATCTTTTTCTCTGAGAGTGAAGTTTCCACTTCAGCAAGTTTTCTTAGGCTCTCTCTTGTTTTCCTTTTTACTGTGCAAAGTCTGTGGGTAAAGTAGAGATGATATTTTCCTGTTGTGCTTCTTCTTTATCCATAGTGAAGTTCGTTTTTCTTCGAAAAGACTTTTGACTTCTGATGCCGTGTTGCAGAGTTTGTACAGAAGTAGGTGTACAACAGTGCTGACCTATCTCTGATCACTATTTGATTTTCTGCCTTTTCCCCTTTTTCTTTCTCGAACAATGCTTCTTGAGAATGAGGAAAATAGCTTTTGTTACTACTTCCTTTCTAGATGAAGGCACAAGATATTTAGACAATTCTCTAGTTGTTAATAGAATGGTCTTTGCCTTTGTTGAGACTTCTCGACGTTCGGGATTTGTCCACGTAGTCAGAGAGTTGAAAGTCTTCATATCTTCAGAGTGTTATATGATATGGTTGGCTTCTTCTTCTTCAGATAGATTGAAATGCCACGTCATTTTAGAGAGTTGATTTATTTCAGCACTTTTCTTCTTTTTGATTGCTTCTTCCAGATTTGCTTTCTTTATTCTTTATATTGTTGCTTCGTCATTCTTCCTTGTATTTGATGATCTTCCATGAGCTTGATTCTGATATTCATTGATTGATTTAGCATGATGACTGCTTCACTGTGATTGCTTCAACATGTTTGATTAACTTCAGATAGTTGATGTGATGGAGGATGTTTTCCTTCTTATTGAATTTCTTTCTTTAGCATTTCCACTTAAGAGTGATTGAATTCATCTTTTGTATTCTTTCTGATTTGCAGTCTTCTAGATGAAAGTCTTCATTACCTATTATAGGTGTGTTTCTTTTCTTCAGTCCATAAGCTTTCAGCAGGTTGGTTGACTCTTCAGATAGGTTGCTTGTGTTGTTCTTTTTAGTCTGCTGCTTCTTTCTTCTTTGAAGCTCATTGCATTCTTTCTTCTTGTAGCTTGCTGCTTCATTCTTCTTTGTTGCTTGTTGCTTCTTTCTTCTTGTTGCTTGTTTCCGGTCCTAGTTCATTTCTTCTAGTATTTGGTTTGTCATCTTCAGAGAGTTGCTCCAATGCTTTCTTCTTCTTCATGTTGTTCTGTTCTCCTTCAGCAGGTTGCTTCTACTAGGTTCCTGAAATACACAGACAAATACCTTTCTTAGTAGCACCTGTTTTCTTATGGTTTAGTCTAATTTGTTACTCATTAAAACCAAGGATAATAAGTCTTGAATCTAATTTAAATACTTAAATTGATTCTGAGACTCAACATTTTAGACCTCATGTTAAACCCAATGACTTTTGAATCCTTGGACTTCAAGTTTAAAGGTGGAACGAGGTAATCACATCTACTCCTAGGCCAAGGGGTAAAATATGGGGATCCTCAAGTAAAATGAATTCCATGCACAACATCCTCGTTTGCTAACTAACACTTAATCATGGGTGACCCTGGACGACGGTCCTTGGTCACATGGTCGAGCGCTCAAAATACATTACAGTGGAAAGACACCTGAGTGTGGGTTATCACACTTGATTGCTCCATGAGGGAGAATTTAAATGATTTACTTGATATGACACACATGACTAGATGCTTGGTTGAATGTATGTAGATGTATATGTATGATTTGTTGCATTCTCATCTGCCTGATTCCCCACACTGTATGCATGATCACATTCACTGGGACGTAGTCTCATCCCACATTATAGGAAACATTTTCAAATGTGCAGGTTATTGCCCGGAAGCTAGACTGGAGAATTGGGGCTTAGGTGGATTGATTGTTTGAGTCTTGTTATTGTACTTATAATTTGGAACTGTGATGAACTGGATAGAATGAGATGTGATGGATAGGATGAGAACTTGTAACGTTGTAGTAAGCCACTGAGTGGCAGTTTAATTGTAATTCATTGATTTGTGTTTGGGTAACTTATGCTTAAGTAACAGTTGGATTACCTAAACGTTGTGATGTATTGTTTGTTGATACCGATAATGCGCGAATACTTCATGGCATGAACATGTGCAAAATGCTCCTACACAAGATGCATGTGGTAAAATCATAGGGCATGTTGGGATGTTATTGGAAAATATTAAGACATTTATGTCACATAGTTTCACATGTGCATTTATTTGGGAATATAGTGTAGAATATTTTGATGAATATCGCACATTGAAACACATTTGGTACTTGTGTGGAGTTTATTTCATAAGTCTTCTTTATGACCACTTACTTGTCTTACTTGCAAGGGAGGGCTTCAAAAAAATATTCTTTGATCCGGGATCTAATTCCATAAAGTACATGAACAAGATGGTTCCAGCTTCAAAGAGGGAGTTCTCTACCCCCTATTTTAAATACCATTTGTTCATAACATATGTTTTTCTTGTAACACCCCAGCCCTCTCCTGGCACCCCCCTCTCAGGGCCCAGGACCTTATTGAGCATGTTACCACACTTTAGTTTTGGCACCCCCTGAAGTGCCTTATTCCCCCTCTCAGGGAACCTCCGTGGGTTTCGAACCCAAGACCTCAGGGATATAGTCTTAGAGGAATCTAAGACTAGTGGGTTTGAGGAATCTAAGACTAGTGGGAACCTCCGTGGGTTTCGAACCCAAGCATATAGTCTTATATGTTACCACTAGTCTCAGGGATATAGTCTTAGATTCCTCAAACCCACTAGTCTTAGATTCCTCTAAGACTATATCCCTGAGGTCTTGGGTTTGAAACCCACGGAGGTTCCCTGAGAGGGGGAATAAGGCACTTCAGGGGGTGCCAAAGCTAAAGTGTGGTAACATGCTCAGTAAGGTCCTGGGCCCTGAGAGGGGGTGCCAGGAGAGGGCTGTGGTGTTACATTTCTACTACCAATCTTTATGATCCCTAAGTTCTTTTGCTATGACTGCTTGGTTTTCTATGTTTGGAACTTATGGATTTTTACTTGTGACTTAGACTGGGAGGAGCCTAATAAGGGAGGATAATCTAGGATCCATGATTCAAAGTGAGGTATCTCCCTTTCTCATCTTGTCTTGTCATCCAATTAATCTCTTTACTTCTCTTCTTCTTACCCCATTTTGCCTCTGCACACCACAAGCCTCTTTTGTTCAGATTTTGAGATCAAATCCTTTTCAAGGGGGAGGGAATGATAACATACTGCTAGAAGAGTACAAGACCGCTTGGGGTTGCAAGATAAAAACTAAGGAATATGAACCATCTTCAAGCAAGGAAAAGATAAAGAAATTAGTGTCCTATAAATTTAGGGACACTACCTTACAGAAGGGCACTACCCTACAGGAGGACATCTATGACCCAGGATAGGACCCTAGTCCTATGTACCACCCTTAATTAAGACTCTTATATTTTCTTTTTATTTTTTATTTTTCCCTCACATTTTAGGACTAGGAGGCGCTAATTAGTGGCTTTATTCGTTAGGAGCCTATCATGCTACATGACATAGGAGTCTTGGGTTCAAATCCCACTTAGGAGTATAATTTAATTCTCCTTATTTTTCCTCATCAAGTGGTTTCCCCTACTCTCTATATAAGGGAGGCTCCCCACTCTTGTAACTCTTAATCTTCATTCATATATTGAGCTTATGCTTGTATTTTCCCTTGTGAGGTTGAGAGGCTTGATAGTTCTTGCTTAAACCATTGTGACTCTTATCCGGTTCCACGAGTTGGTGGCGAATCTACACTGCTGGCTTATCTGTTGAAGGGGTTGCCTTCCTCAATGGCGCCAATTCCACCTCTATTCTCTTCCACTTTTCTTTCATTTTCTCTCATTTTCTTTACAATCTTTGCACATTTTAGCTTGTTGTCTAGCCGCTTATTTGCTTGAATTTTCACTTCTAACCAGTTGATTTTGCTCAATTCTAGATCCACAACTTTTTTCTATCAGCTACTAGCCACTAAAACTATGTTAATTAGCACCTACTAGCATAATTTAGCTTAGAAAAATTACAATCAAATCTAAAATACAAATAACTCATAATTACAATTATTATCAAGTGTTCCTAATGACATGAGCTGCGTGTTGACTTTGACAAAAATTGACCATGAGGAAGTTGACCCAAGCATGGCCTAGTTTCATGCACCCAAGACAAGTTCATCTTCAACTCAGAATTCCTGCTGCTAGCGTAGAGCTCCATTGGCAGTTGCCATCAATAATGCTTATAAGAAAGTCCGAGAATAATGAGGAAAAGGGAAGGAGAAATTAAGAGTCGAATAGCAAAGAATAAAGGAGGCTAAGATCCTAACCAAGAGGCTACAAAAAGAAGCATCTAAAATTGTAGAAAAGCATCTAAAATTGTAGAGAAGTGGAGGCAACATAAAGAAGAGGAAGAAAGACAAAATGGTTTACAACAAAATATGATAAAGGAAAAAGAAAAAACAGTTGTAGAAATAACAAATACATCTTTAAACTCCAAGCCAATCAAATGTTCGAGAAGAGTTGGCCCTAATTATAATATTTGCTTTTAGAAAATGATTACCTTGTATCATTGTAAGTTACAAAGTTAAAAATCTTATCCAATCAATAAAAAAATATTATATCCAACAACTATAAGTAATGGTGTAGTAAATCACCTATAAACTTCAATTAATTTTATACTCTCTCATTAGAATTATTTTTGAACACTTTCCAACTTCTCATTACATTGCTTTAATTGATTTGAAATATTGTCCATTATTATTTATTATTTTAAAAATTACAAAAAGTAATCATTATTTATAATAATAATTATAAATATAAATTATAAATAAGTAACAAGGTTGTATTTATTTTAAACTCGACCACTCTTTATTGGCCAACTCACGTCATTCATTTGTTTTGATTCGATTCGATTCAATCATTGAATTTAATTTATAAAAGAAATTAATAAGACAATTAAATTACCAATATCAAATCAACCTTAATATTAATTAAGTAAAATGCCGAGAAAAGGGCAATACTGAAATGAATTGAAGTTGGCAGAAATATTCCCGGCTTAAAATTTTCAAAACTCAAAATTTCATTATTTCCCGCTTATCACTACAATCCCACTCCCCCCTTCTTCTCCGTCCTCATTCTTCCCTTCTCCTTTCTGAAATCAAATCAAATCTCATTCTTCAAATCTTCAACGAACTCCATTCAATCCCTCAATAACCTTAACCCTCCTTTTCTCTTCTAAGTCCTAACCCATATCACAATCACAATATTTAGTTAATTAATCTCTCTTTCTCTCTCTCTCACTCTCTCACTCATCCGCCGGACATGTCCACTCGCCGCGGCGGCGGAGGCGACGGCGCCGTCAGACCCTCCACCAGGTCAGTAACCCCTGTCTCTACCTCTCGCAAACTCCCTTCTCTTTCATCATCAAAGCTCTCTTCTGCTGAGAAAGAGAACAACCCTCGCCGATCCACTTCCAACCCGACCCAAAAGCCTCTCACCCGACCCGTCCCGCGTCTCGATCGGAGATCCTCCTCCTCCTTTTCCTCTCTCCCTAGAGGTAGAAGCCCTAGCCCTTCCGAGCTCCACAAAACTCGCCGCATCTCCGTCGATCGGGTCGCCAAGGATCCGAATCCGACGACCCAGGGGAAATTCCGCAGGGACCCGAACAGCAAACCAGCCGAGAAACCCAGCAGCACCGAAAAGGCCAAACCTTGTACGACGTCGTCAAGCGTTGACGTGAAGGGAAAGGGAAGTTCAGAACGCGAGTCGCGGGTTGAAAATGCTATTGCTGTAGAAGAGAACAACAGCAGCAACAACAACAAGTACCCTAGCAGGCTTCACGAGAAGCTCGCGTTCCTTGAAGGGAAGGTGAAAAGAATCGCTTCAGATATAAAGAAGACGAAGGAGATGTTGGATATGAATAACCCTGATGCATCAAAGGAGATACTTTCGGATATTCAAGACAAGATCTCGGGTATAGAGAAGGCAATGGTTCGTGTTGTTTCAACCGATGAGAATGAAAATGGTAATGATAATAATAGTAGCAAGCAATTGGGTGTGGTTGATGAGGGGTTTGAAGCTGAGGAGAAGCCTAAGAGTATGGTCAAAGGGTTGAACACTGAGGAGCTTGAGGCTAGGTTGTTTCCTCATCACAAGCTGCTTCGGGATAGGATGGTGAAGCCGAAGGTGGAAGATAAGGTGTTGAGTCCTGTTGATGATAACTCAATAGCGTTGGAGTTCTTGGCTTCACTGGACAAAGGGACTGGAAAGGTCTCTGCTTGCTGTGAAGTTGAAGAAAAGGGTGGTGGTGGTGGTCATTCTGATGGGAATGGAGGGAAGGGTTCTTCTTGGAACAATCAGAAGTGTGATATTGATATTCTCCTAGCGGCTGATGAGAAGCTTGAGGAGTTTGATGATCAAGAGAACAAGCAAGGGGAGTTTGTGGGAGAGGAGACAGATGAAGCTTTCAATTTCAAGCTGAATTCCATAGGGAACAGAACTGCTGCCGCTGGATGGTTTGTGTCTGAAGGGGAAGCTGTCCTCCTTGCTCATGATGATGCTTCATGTTCGTATTATGATATTGCCAATTGTGAGGTATTGCAAAATTAAAATGTCAACTTCTGTCATTAATTTTCGTTTAATAAAGTTGATCTTTTGATTTGCATGTGAATAATGGTGCATGTTGAGGTAGGCTATTCATATGATGATTATGAGTGAACTCCTAAATTCATCCTTGAGAAAGCATGCATTTGTCTCTTTAGTACTTGAGAATACAAAAACCCTCATTTTAGTTTATAGAAACAATAAATATTAGTCCTATTTCTCTTTTATAATGACTAATATGGCCAATGTTTAGGGACTAATATAACTTATGATTTAGGAGTCAGAATGAATTTTTTGTATTTTTAGGGACTAATGAAATATTTCAGTAATGTATTTACTGGTTTACTCCATAATTATTATCATATCTTTAAAATGGCTACCCATGTCATTAATGTTGGTCTCATCAAGTTGATCATATGATGATTATGAGTAAGCCGGAATTCATCTGGACTAATGTTCCCAATGTACAGGGACTAATATGATTGACATTTGAGGATGTTAGGGCTAGGGGTATAGGATGAATTTTTACATTCTCTAGGCCCAAGTGTCTGTCAAAATTTCAGGGATGGACTTGCGATTTACTCGATGATTACTTATGATATCTTTATATATATAATACTGATAAATGATAATGAAGCTACCCATTTAGCTTTAGTCGATTCTTTCTTCATAAACTGAGGCATGATATGATATTCAATGTTTTCCATAAAAAGTATTAATAGATTCATATTTTGACTTGGTGAAAGAATGAAGGAGCAAATTTTTAGCTTAAAATTTATTATCTGTCAGGAAAAAGCTGTATATATGCCACCACCAGGAGTTTCACCTAATATATGGAGAGATTGTTGGATAATTCGTGCTCCGGGTTCAGATGGTTGCTCTGGAAGGTTTGTAGTCGCTGCCTCTGCTGGCAATACTATGGATTCAGGCTTTTGCTCGTGGGATTTTTACACCAAGGAAGTGCGAGCTTTCCAAGTTGAGGTTGGAACAGCCTCCTCAAGGACAGCACTTAGACCCTTGCCCAATAACGTGCAAAGAAGGAATCTTGCTGCGTCTGGCATTTTGGCTGCAGAAGCTAAGCAATGGTGGTATAGACCTTGTGGACCTCTCATCATCTCTACTGCCAGCTCACAGAGAGCTGTAAAAGTTTTTGATGTTCGTGATGGAGAACAAATCATGAACTGGGACGTTCAGAAGCCTGTTCTAGCAATGGAATACTCCAGCCCTTTGCAATGGAGAAATAGAGGAAAAGTGGTGGTAGCTGAAGCTGAATCCATTTCTTTGTGGGATGTGAACTCACTTAATCCCGAACCTCTGCTCTCTGTTCCTTCGGGTGGTCGAAAAATCTGTGCTCTCCATGTGAGCAACACTGATGCAGAGCTAGGTGGAGGGGTTCGGAAAAGGTGAGTTTGATTTGAACCTTGACTTCTTGCTTCATTAGTCTTTACCTAATATGTTCTGTTTTTGCATTTCTTAGTCACTATTTCATTTGTTTGACTCCAAACAGCCTTATTTTTTTCATTCAATGAAACTATCTTAGTTACTGTATTCATTTTATCTTCTACTAGCACAAACATATGAATCTTTATTTTAAACCAACATCTTGGCAATTCACCTTGGTATTTATTAAGGAAAATATCTTATAGCATGTTTGGATAACACCAAAATCATATTACAAACATGGATCCAGTCCAATGCTTTCTTGTGTATGTTTGGTTTCACACAAAATCACTTTACAAACGTGATTTCGGCCAACGCTTCTCTCAGTAGCGTTGGCTTGGATCCACATTTGTAACGTGGTTTTGATGAAACCAAACTCACTAGCGTTTGACTGGATCCACATTCGCATTGAGCTGGATCCACGTTTGTAACATGGTTTTGGTACAGACTATTAATGAAAGGGAATTTTCATAATTGCTTCGGGATCATGCATATTCACTATTTTCTTTCCCCATTGTTAACCAAATTGAGAAATATATTGCAGAGTAAGTTCATCAGAGGCTGAAGGAAACGACGGTGTTTTCTGCACTTCAGATTCTATTAATGTCTTAGACTTTCGCCAGCCTTCTGGTGTGGGACTTAGGATATCAAAACTTGGTGTCAATGTGCAATCAGTTTTCTCTCGTGGAGATTCTGTCTTCCTTGGGTGCACCAGTTCAAGTTCAATGGGCAAGAAACAGTCCTCATCACTACAACAATTTTCATTGCGCAGACAAGGACTGTTCACTACCTATGCTCTTCCAGAATCCAATGCACACTCACATCATGCAGCAATCTCCCAAGTTTGGGGTAATTCTGACTTTGTCATGGGTGTTTGCGGTCTAGGACTGCATGTGTTTGATGCAATGAAAGATGATGCTCTAAGGGTTCTCAATATGGACTTTTCCAATGCTGAAAGTTTTAGGGAAGTTGTTGGCCCAGATGACTTGTATTGGCCTTCATTTGATTATCTTGGATCTCGTGCTCTTCTGATATCAAGAGATCGACCAGCTATGTGGAGGCATCTAATAGCTTGATGGTAATGAATTTCTAGCAAACTAGAAGCATTACTTGTCTACAATTGCAAAAACAGGAATTAGCTTTAGGGCGTTTAAGGATGAATTGCTGCTTTTATATTCCCTTGCTATGCTTTTTAAGGACTAAATTTTGGTTTTTTGTTAGATGAAGTTACGTTAGATATGGATGCTTGTGTGTTAGTTTTTTAGGCAATAGCCTCTTTTTTCCGGTATGACCACTTGTCACACTGATCAGACTGTCACGCTGGTAGATGAATATATATTTTATATAAATGTCTTTCTTGATTTTGTATATTTTTACATTCAATCTTTGAAAATAAAATGATCACCCGGAGGACTTGGAATTAGACATTTAATAATTACGAATTTGATTCTGAATTTATCCTGTAATTTATTTGAATTTGACATGTATTTGTGCGTAAGATGGTTGACATGTCAGATATAATCTAAATGAGTTGATTAGATACATAAATGCTAGAGAAATTATAAGGTCCTGGACCACCACGTTATTCATGATTCCGATCAATTAACATTTGATATATAAGAAAAATTGGTGGGGATTAAAAATAAATTCATAATCGGATCATAACTTTTGCTTATGTTTGCTTATGTGTCAAATATTAATCGGTTGGGATTATAGATGATGTGGTGATCCGGGATCATCTAATAATTTTTCTATTTTTTAGCTAAGAAACAGTCAGCTTTCGAATACTCTCCGGCTGAACTTGCAGCTAAAGCATATAACTCAATTCGGATAAATTTCTCTAATAAATAAATTTCATATGTATATTTGATATATAATCTACCTACGTTCCAAACCAAACTATATAATGGGCAAGTTTGGATAAAATTTGTGTAAAGAGCTTTTTAGAAGAAGAAAAGGTAGAATTAATTAAGGTAAAATAAATTTTATTTTATTTTATAAATTTTGAAATGAGTTTTATACTTTTACTTGAAGTTAAATGGAAGATATTTTGAAGGAGTTAAGTTGCATAAATTATTTCAACTTATAGAAATAAATTAAATTTATTTTACATTTTTTATTTATTATAATTTTTTTTCATTTATTAGCTATTATTTTATAGAAATTTATCAAAACTGGTTTTGTAACTTTTTTTTTTCTAGAAGCCCAATGTTCTTCAAGCTAGAGCTTTATACTTTTCTTAGTTGACCTTTTTAGAAAGTGTTTTGTATGAGATTGGATCAATTTTAAAGAGAAAATTTATCTAATTTTATTAGTGTTTTAAGTGTTATTTTTCAGCAGGTCTAATTTTAAATTTAATATGATCTGATCCAATTTAACGGGGGCAAGAATTGGATATTTTTTGTTTTAGTTTTAATTTTTAATTTTTAATTTTTTAGGAGATAATAAATAAATCTTAAAATATATTATAAATATAATAAGAAACACCCTCTAAAATTTCATCTTATTTTTGGTTTAGATCACATGTATCCATTATGGAAGGTAATTTCATTCAATCCGAGATCATCCACATCATAGTTTCCCTGTAAACGTTTTTTCTATACTTGAATCATTGTTAAGAGAAATCAGACATGTATACCTGTTCATGAATTTCATAATCTTATTTGTAACAACCCATCTTATTGCTAATATTAATGTTAATTAGAGGAAATGCCCATTTTATTGCTCCAAATGTATATTCCATAGTCATAATACCTTGGTCTTTCACTTATGTGTGACATTAAGTTTGTCATATAAAATTAGTCATTAATTTATCTTTATAGAATTAATTTGATGTCATTTTAAGCATTAATTTGATGACAAAAAATGTAACTCTACCAATTTAATGTTTTGTATATCTTTGAATGAACAATTTATTGTATTTAAAAATGGAGGACCAATGTATTCCAAAAGACAAGAAAATAATAAAGGACCAATATAATGTCACATATGATTAGAGTACCAAAATTTACTTTTACTCCAAGTTAATGTTCTTGTTCAACTATCAAACAATTCTTGCCTGTTCATTTCAATACACTAAATTGACATTTCCAATCTTCTTAATTCCAATTTACAATATATTAGATACACAAGCTTCTAATTGGTTATTAAAACCAAACAGAAATAGATGACCAAACAAGAAAAGAAATGATTTTGTTGTTTTTTTTCCTTGAACTAGCAAGGTTGATCTAGAACATAAATCCAAAAGTTGTGAGAGCCAATTACAGGACAAATGCCATCTTGATGCATTTTTTACAGTACAATTGGCGTCTATTTATACTTCAATTGGATTCCGATGAATGTTGAGGGATCGCACACATTCAAAAAAACATTCCCTTTCAGCTATTGCCTGCCACTTTTACCTCAGCATGTCTATGGGACAATCTGTACAGGTACGAGAAAATCACCTCAGCTGTCTGAGTCAGTCTCACGAAATGGTAATGGAACTGCCTTCACTGCCCGGAAATGACCAACGTTGTTTAAATGCTCATTCTCCAACCTGCTTACAAAAAAAAACTTGTCAAGTTCATAAGGGATTCTTTGATTCTGTTCACCATTTCACTACTGTCAAGAAAAAATCATGTTGAAAGCTATAAGTTTTATACATATATCAAATGATGTGATGTACTATCATTTGAATAAATATGATATCTCATATGTTATTAAATTCAATAAATGACACGATAATACATCATTGGATGTTTTTACACTGAAAGTGTATATCCGGGTGTTAACAGAATATCATAACCTTTATGATCAAGTAATTAAGAGTCCTGTTCATGTTTCTCTGATTTTCTAATTATAGGGTTATTAGCTATAAACGTTTTTCTTAGTTTGCTCGTAGCTTAACTTTGTGGGATGATTTTGAAATTGATGTACTAAAAATGGGGCATTATGATATATGAAAGTGTTACTTTTAGCTCATCTAAAATGTTTGAGAAAGCACCTGTAGAAATTCCAATGCCCTCGTCGAATAACCTCAAGTGAAGCTAGCAAAAAGTCTACTAGCCTTGTTTGAACAGGCCCCACTCTGAGATGCACAACAGTCTCCACCCAAGCCACTCTTAGGACAATATTTAATACCTGCAATCCAATATATCCCTTTCTGATTAAAAAAAGAACTAATTTATGATTGTAATATTCACATTAGAAAGAGGTAAAGATAACTTACAATAGATATGTAGTATATGCTTTTATTCTTTAGAATTAGATCATCTCTGAGCCAGGGGTTTCTAGAGTTGGGATTAAGAAACCCCCAGTCCTTGACAAAATCCCAATACAATTGATAAAATGTGGCCACCACAGAAGTGATTAAGACTATTGCAAACCATAGATGGTTATCTTGTCTGCCATATGTTACTCTAGCCCCGGCTGCAACCATTGCCGAGACATACTTCCCCATGTTAGCCAAATGGTTAACATCACTATCATCAAACCATCTTCTTGCACACTAGTAATGACATTCAAATACAATGTGTTAGTTGATGACATAATGGAGTATATACATTATTAAAAAATGTTCAATTAGGAAAACATCATATCCCCAAAAATTCTTGAAGCAATTGATTAGTTACGTAGGTTGCTATTTCAATACAGAGAGTGTGTTTGGTTTTCATTAAAACCACATTACAAACGTGATCCGAGCCAATGATAATTTCAGCAGCGTTGGCTCGGATTCACGTTTGTAACATAATTTTGATAGAAACCAAACATGCTAAGAATCTACGTTAATTAACAGTCAGTATAAAAGGCATACCTGCATTGCACGCCAATAATATGGCAAAAATGAGATAAAGTAGGTAATTTCTATGTATAGCCTTCCAGAATGGCAGGTCTCAGGGTGATGAGTTTTGAAAACTCTAGCAAAAATGTGACAACCTGTTGTTTCCAAGTGCCTTAGCAATGGAATCTGTAGCCATAATAAACAATTTAATGTTGATTAGTATGCATGATGAGAAGCAAAGGGAAAACAAAGGACAAGAAAACTTGTTTTGAAGGTTGTAATAAGATCACCTGGCTAGTTAGTTGGTCAGCCATAAAAAAGTCTACCAGCAGAACCTGTGGGAATGATAAATTAAATTAAAATCAAACAATGACAATTGATTTGACAAGTTGAATATTCTACACATGTGCTATTGCAATTCAGTGTTTCCAATTGTTGCAAGGATATATATAAAATAAGTTTACCTTATAAAATGGGGAGCAGACTATGTTACGAATAACACGGATGAAGCAGAAACGAGTTGGGCGATAAAAAATGTCAAATGGGCAAATGAGCAGAACTATGAAAAACTGAAAATAGGAAGTCCATAATCAGATTCAGCACAAAGATTCAAATTGAATATAGAAATGCCATTTCAAATCACTTTCAAGAATTTCAAGCAAACTAAGCTATTTTATTATCTTGCAAGTAACATGGAAAACCACTAGTCATTTTAAATGGTTCATGTTTCATTATAGATATCATTTGATACATGTAGCTGATCCCATTTAGTGAAAAAAAGGCTTTATTTATTGGAAAAATAAAAGTCATTAGACTAACCATAAGAAGAATTCCTGGAATAGCATCAACTTGTCCAGGAGAAAATCCTGCAGCCCTTAGAAGCAGGTGTATCACCATTGCTCCAAACACAGCCATCATGAAGGTAGTGCTCATCAGAAATGCATCTCTGTGCTTCAGTGCTGTGCTTGGTGAGAATTCAAATATGAAATTGTGGTTGATTCTTGTACCCTTCCACATGTACAGGTTGCATCCATACATAAACAAGTGTAGGCTTAACAATGCAAACACACTGCACAAAATCATTGTAACCATGAATGCAGTTGTAACACAGGTGTCCTTATCTTCAATTTTGCAGCTTAGATGTTAGTTAAGACTGTTTTTAATTTTTTTCATTTATGTACACTTAATGGTTTATAATTACAAATCTGAGATAAAAACATGAATTTAGCTGAAATCAAATAGGAGGTATTTATATCTCATTTTTACCCATATCAAGAACAAGGCATGTACGAAATAATAACTAGAGTCCATTCATATTGTTTCCTCCACTTCACCAATTTATGTTACACATAGGTTTTGAACCATAGAGCACAATATTCCTTAATGTTTAAACAATTTTAGTTAAAGAATTAGGATCTTGAATAGTAAGTTCAACTAGGAACCATGTGATGTAGCACCTGAAAACAGGGTAGACTGCTTCCATGTAAGCTGGCTCTGTGCTTGGAGAGAATATACCACACAAGTGGGCCAAGATTGCATATACACAAAACATGGAAACAAAACAACCTGTACATAACCCTGTAGAGGCAGAAACATAGAAAAATCAATGAAGTGTAAATATGATAAAAAAAATAAAAACATTGATTTACTTATCAAAATTCCAAAGAAGAAAAAAGGAAATATAAAATTTGACCTATAAGCTTAGTGGCCACTGGCTGGTTGTAATAATACATGAAAATTTTATTTGGAAGTTGGCTTATGTGGCAATCACATCAGAAATTGCATTACAGTTTGAAGTGATGCTGCTGTCATTAGGCATAAAATAATAAAATATTACAGTAGTTTGATTTTGACAGCACTGTTATGAAATAATGGGATAATATAATGGATAATTGGATATTCCTTACTTTTTGTTAAATATTCATTGATATACATTAACTAATATTTGAAGTTATATTTTTAGGACTAAGGGGAGAGAGAGAAGGGCATTACCGACAAGGAAGGTGACCATATGGGAACCTTTGTGCTCTTGGGGTCTTAGAAACTTCATTGCCTTTTTTCTATCATTGTTGGCGAAGTGCTTTGTGAATATGGATTCCACTTCGTCCATTAGTCTAACAACCTTTAATCAAAATATTATATTGCAATTAACCATCAATTATTAGAAGGCCATATCGTGTAACCCATTTTCCTCACCAAGAATTTTAGAAGAACCAAATCAAAATCAAAAGGTACTTAAAAATTAGTTAGATGAAAAAATGGGATCTTTCCCCTCCATTTAAAAAAAATAAATCTAGTAGAAAAAATAGCATACCTTATCTGAACTAATGAAATGGGATCTTTTCACTTCTTTTAAATAATTTGCTGAAGCCTTTTGGCAAGACACCTGATCAAATAGCAATGCAATTTTGTTCATATATATAACAGGAATTTTAGTATATAATTTGCTGAAGCCTTTTAATACTAACAATATATTAAAATTAAACTTATAAATAAATGTTAAAAATATTTAACTTCCATTGTCATATTTATAATCACAACAAACTGTGGTGTGACACTATATGTTTAGAAGTGTGATTAAACATGGGTGATATTTTTATTTTTTCATTAATTTATTTTTAAAATTGAAAAGGAGTTATGACTTTAAACCTAAAAAAGATGAAACATATTTTAAAACGGATCATCATGCTAGTACAAGAGAAGCACGATCCCTGTATTGAATCTAAAGAATCAGAATGTCATATCTGATTAAAAGGATTATACCACCCTTTAAAATGTCCGATAGCTAATAATTGAATACTTAAGAGCTACATATATACCTTTCTCATGCACTCATATTTGCCAAATAAATTATGTTAAGTAGTTGATATATTGTGCCAAACACTCCAACCATAAAATTATAATAATATAGGAGATGCATTGTGAAGCGGCAGTGGAGTACACAGGATTTGAGCATAAGGAGGCTTTTGCCAAGTTATATTTTAGGTGATGCTTTGTGTGAGTCATAATATAGTTCGGTTTGGAATTATATATGGGATAGATATATTGAGATAGTTGTTAAGTCTCTCACGACCTTCACATGAGGAACATAGCCTGTAACTGCAAGTTTGTTTGAAACAAGATGAATTATATATGTCACTCACATTCATTTTTCTTTACTCTTGCACCTAAAAGCAAGATTGGTGCATAAATATCAATGCCCAAAATGTAACTGACCAAGGAACAAAAAAAATATATCAAATTCCTCAGTGTATGCATATTCAATTATTCATTCATATTTGTATATGTAGTGTGTCATGTGTGTAATGTGAGGCGAAGATACCTTGTCGAATTTTTTGAGTATCTTTGAAAATGCTACCATGTTTAGTGAGCTGCCAAAAGGAGAGAATGTGGTTAGAAATTGTTCAGTCATAAAAAAAAGGCACTTATAGTAAGTGGGTAGGGCCTATAACCTACCATTCAATGAAACACACATATGTTACGTAAAGGAATGAAAAATTCAGTGACATATACTTGCGTGACCAAAGAAATGAAGATATTTGTAATTAAAACGTAATAATTCTTTCACACAAAGGAAGTTTCACATTTCAATTATACATCGTAGCATGTCACTGGTCTCTTCATAAGCTACATCATGTATAAAGTTGTTCGACTAGTCCTGCAAAAGAAGCCAATGCTTTATGCACCTTCTTTTTCTCTACCCTCAACTTTCTCAACGCTTGTTCTGTACCAAATAATTTTTTGAACTTTGGGTGCGCTTAATCACAAGTCACAAGTGATAGATATCACACTTCAAAGTGTTTTTCTCCCTAGAATAATATCACTTTTTTTAAAAAAAAAAATTACATTTTCTTTTATAAGTATATTTTATGTAACTTGCATGTAAATTAAAAATGTCTATTATCCTTACTTTTACATCTTTTAGCTAGCAAAAAAAAGTTGTATTGCAATCATTGAATTTGAAGTGTTCTTGATTAGAGCAGATGCGCCTGATTGATATATATAGCTTCTTTCTGGGTCAAAATAGACCAGAAAAATAATTTTTAGAATACATTTTTATTTTGGTATAAAAATGGGCTACTGAAATTATGAGGTATGGAGGACAAATATAACATTATTGTTTGAAGCATGTCACAAGGATTTCTTTAAGTGATTATAGTTAATATATAGGAAAATATATATGAAAATAATAATAAGGACTAGGAAAGTATTCTAATTTTGGAAGGGAATTTAAATAAGAAAAAGGTTGAGCTATAAAACTTGACAAGAAAGATCTCCTATTTGGATTTGTTTACCATTATTTTGGAGCATGATTAAATCAATTGGGGGTGTGGCAGTTCACATTTGCTTTAGATCCCTATAGAAACGTCTTGGCCCATATGACCCAGCTATCACACCAACCTTCATTTACCGTATCTACCCACAATCTTACTTGATGTTGTGAACCTCCATGCAACTCCATAGATATTTTAGTTTAAACCACGTATATACTCTACGGAGGTAACCTTTTTTGAGTTAGGAATATCCACACTATGGTTGAAATAATTCTCCCATCGAAGTTTTTTTTTCCGTCTATAAGACTCGAATTCAATACCTTATTTTAGGGAAATCAAATATGTAACACTTCAATCAATCCGAATTAGTAATGCAACTATATACTTGATTAGCCTCATTAATATAATATTAATCCTTATCCTTAATTCCAATTCAAGACTAAATTATCTCATTCCATTATTTCCTATGTTTAGTGCCTCACAACACTACTCATAATTATATATATACCAACAATAATAATAATAATAATAAATAAATGTGTAATTAAATAAAATTAGATAATAACCTGTAAGTTTTGAGAAGGCCAAGGCCTTTATAGAGCTCTACAAATGCACTTCTAATCATCTTTTCAGCATATTGAATTTTTCTTTTGTTAATGAATTCTCCATAGCCTTCTTTTATTGGACTGTTCACTAAATCCTCCCACAACATGGAAGTAACAGCCGTGATTGCCCTTGTTGGTGTGGTGGCAGGAATATCAATTCTCATTGCCATCTTAGGCTTTCCCTTCTTTGTCTTTCCCCTCGTTGCTGAATTCACAAAGCTTAGACCGTTTTTTTCCAATGTTGTGATTACTTCATCCATTTGTGAAATTTCTGAAGAAGTCTCATCAGATTCTCCAATACTTTCTGCACAAACAAATTAATCCACATAATCGTTAATTTGCCCCATATATATATAAATGCAGAAAAAAAAAAAACATTTATAAATCATAGCCACATGAAGAAATTTATGTATTTTTCTTTCTATAGAAATTAATTGAATATTGAGCCGCGTGTGATGCTAACATTGTTTCACATCACAAGCTTAGAAATATAATTTCCATACGTCGCACTAAATCACCAGGCACTTAGAGAAAGAGACATGAAGTTGACAGCTGGAAAAATTTCTTGTGCGCATACTAATTAAAGATCCAATTTTGTATAGTTGATACAGTAATGAAAAAAATTATATTAATAATTAAATTTAATTAGTATATACGTGTCAAAAAATTTTACTTGATGGTTGACAAATCATTTAATAATTTTACATTTTCAATGTGTATATATATATAATCTTTAATGAGTTTTAGATTAACATATTAAACATACTTCCGAAAAATCATCAGTTTGCAAAATAAAAAAAAAATCAATGGTCCGAGTACCTCATAAATAAAATTTAACGTGATCCTCATTTTAAATTTAATAATAAAATAAAAATCCGAAAAGAATTACCGATTAGAACCAAGTGAAAATTTTTACCAAAAAATTCCTTTTACCTTTTTAAAATAATTCAGTTAAATTGAAAATTTGATGAAAATTTCAAACTGAATTGACTTTTACCACTCAAAAACTGAAGGAATTATTTTTTCTTTTTAATTTATGAATAATTTCATATCTAACAAATAAGAGAACTGACCGGAGTAATTTGAACTTTGGGCGGGAGAAGGAGGATAAAAGCCGGAATTAGAAACCTTCGGCGGCGGTTTATTTTTCCGGCGCCGTTCATTGAGAAGTTCCTTAAGGTCTAACAAGATCTGAAGCTGCTTATTCAGCATATCACCTCTCTCAAGAAACTCACCCTCTTGTTTCTTATAGAATTGGTTGACCTTGTTAAGCTCTTCATCAAGCCTCGCAAAAAACACATGCACCTCATCCTCCTCAGAAAACAACTGTGCAAGCTCTGTTTCATACACTTCTTCATCGCTATCCTCCATTCTTCTCCTCCTTACCTGCTTGCAATTAACATAAAACTAGTAATTAAGATCCATATTTATATACATATGTGTAACGGTTATTTTTTTTTTTTTTTTTCCATAGGCCGGTGCTCATGATCACAATTTTTTAATCATGTTATTGAAGTTTCACAGTATTAATTCTTCTGCATACTTTCTGTTTCTTGTTTTCTATGGTGCACATGACATGTGAGAAACAGTGCCTTCCACTGACACCAAATCCGTTTTGCTTTATTTTTCGTGATAGAATATGAGAAACTCCCCTCACCGCGCCAAAACAAAAGTACAAAGGAGTTTAAAAAAAATAAAATAAAATAAAAGCCACTAAACTCACTTTAGGGCCATCTAATGCCGTTCTCACGCTCTCCATATTTATGTTTTTGACCATTATTTAAATTTCAATATAGTACATAATATATAAATATGTAACCATAATTTAAGTATGAAATTAATATTTGCAGTCTATTGCATACTATTAAGTTACAAGATGAGCAATTATATTGCTTAGATTTTTCATTCCTCTAAGTTGAAAAATCCATTTTAAAAAGAAAATTAAATTTTTTATTGAAAAATTAGTCATACATGATTCCAATATTTCAACCGTTAATTAATATTTTAATTAATAACTAGATATAACTGTTTACTTTTCCTTTGAAAGTGAATGATATCCCATCATTTCTAACAAACCAAATTTAATCACGAGTTATTTCCTTGATTGCACCACGGTAAAAATTTTAGACAGTCCATGTGCTACTAACAGAATGACCGTTTTATGTTTCATATATATTAAGTAACGTATCTATTATACAAAACGTAATTTCAATCCTTGGTGTGAAAAGATGACTCGAGTAATATGTCTATAACTATATCCAAATTAGCATGTACCTAGCTTTTGAAGATTATTGATCGGAACAAATTGGAAGAGGGAGTTAATTGTGTTATGATCTTGTGTGAACAGAATACAGAAATGAGAAAACTATATCATAGAAAAAAAGAAGAAGAAGAAGAAGCGTTATTCCCTGAAGAGTTTGGGGAGTGCTCGGATACAGGTTGTTCGAAAACGATATCACTTCTTTCTCGCTTTAAGGTTTATATGCACAGCACACACATAAATGAAAAACACTAGATGACAAAAACACAGAAAATGATAGACACACGCAATGATTTCAGAACTGTCCCTAAAACTACACATCGATCATATATATAATTTACCGGAATCACCAAAAAAATATGAGCTGAAAAACAGGTACCAGAAAGCAGGCACATGCAAACTCCATTAAGTACAATGATAAATTATATACTTAATTTACCTGAATGATATCATGTTTATTATTGTCTGAACTGCAGAACTTGTTGATTATGAGTTGAAGGGAATCAAAAATGGAACGACCAAAGTCCCCTTGTGGGACTTGTTGCTTGGGAACTCTTGTGAGTTTGATCCTCTTTATCTGTTTCTTGAGCATTTTGTAATTGACGAATGCCTCCTTCCATTCTGGTATTAGTTGGGCTTCAAGTTCCTTTGAGAATTTCACCATTTTTGGTTCGGTTCGGTTTAAGATATATGGTGAAGGAAGAATTTAAGGAAGTATAGAAGATATAAGGAGGAGGAGAAGTTATATAAAGTAGTGTGGGGGTGCGAGAGCGAGGTTGAGTTGAGATTATGATAGAGGGATTTTATAAGAGAAGGAGCCGTGTGGACAATAACAAGATGTATTGCTTTTCAACTATATATGCTTTTAATTATACTGTTCGTTCCCCTTTCACAAGGATATCTATTAATTGCAATATTAATATACAAAAATTAAATTAATTATTTAATTAACATCCAACAAATTTTTAATTGATATGTGTGTTATTAATAATATAAATTATCAGAATGAATAAGAATAAGAATTCTCTCTCTAAATCCCTTTTTTTTTGTAATTAATAACATGAGAATATGTTCTAGGTCATCCTTAATTATTTCGTTAAAGAACACATTAGAGTAATTTTTTATAAATAAAGTTATCCTTACTTCGTTAAAGAAACACATTAGAATAATTTTAGAAATAAAAACTTGAAGAAAACGTTGGCTAATGTGGTCTAAACAGTCATAGCCTTAAAAAGTTTTGTACTTTATGGCGATAGTAACATACGACTTTAAAACCATTGTAATATTCACCAATGCTAGCCACATAAGTTTTGATAGCAAATAGCTAGCAACCTAGCTAACAACCCTCTGCTCTGTATTGCACATTGATGAAGTTCTTGATCGGGTATGTACGTGGAGTTCCTTTAGGTTGAGTATTCAAATTAAACTACGAGACATATAATGGATAAATAACGGTAATTAAGGATTGTAAAAATCCATACATACCTTGTGAGGGACAGATCGACCTCTATGTAATTGTGAGTGGAATAGTTAAAAAAACATTAAAATGGAGATTTGTTACGTGTACTACTTCTTGTTAGTGGAGTTATGAGTGAGATGAGAGCAAGGAAGTTAAAGGTTAATTAGAAAGGAATAAACAAAGTGAGGATTAAATAATGTGGGATTAATATATTATAAAATGAAAGGACTGGTTATACTTGATATCTTAATGTTTTGGTTTATAATGTGCATCAACATCATTGACATGTTTTTTCCTATATTCGCAGAACAGCTAGAGCAATATAAGTGGAAATTATCATATTTTCTATAACATTGTTTATTATATACAGAGAATAATGATCATTATTACATTTCATTGAATTTATCATTCTAAAATTAATTTTACTACTAATTTACCTATTGTCATAAATTTAATTTTTAATATTCGTACAACATTTTTTAAATAGTACGTGAATATGTAAAAATTTACGAATATTCATAATAAAATAAACTATCGGTCGTATAGATTCATCTTACTTGAATAATTCATGTCCTATAGATTTTATTTTTATAATTTTCGTCCTTAAAAATATCATGATTTTTTTTAAATTAATACTCTTTAAATATTTTCATCATTTGCAATTTAAAAAAATATAAAAATGATATTCTTTTAATTCTTAAGAACATTCTCAAACATGCTATTTTTCTTAAATATAAAAGAAAAATAAAGGGAGGCTAATTTTAAACTGGACATTGTTTTTAAAGATCAAATACATATATATAACTCTTTCTTTTGGATGTTAGTATACTCATCGTTTTACTTAATTATTTGGATTTTCATCTTTGAGATCGATTATATATTATTAATTAGAAACTATAAAGATCAATCATCTATGAAAAATAAAAACAAAACCTCTATGTAACAATATTACAGAGACTAAAATGTAAATTAGGGGAAAAAATACCAATAGCTTATTTAAACGTGATCGTCAAAATTCAAAGAACCACAAGTATTTTTCACATAAAACAATGCTCAAGTAAAAAACATTCACACATAATGGTAGACACTACAAGAAATTCCGGAATTAGGAGAAAAATCATCGCTACCATGCAATATATTAGCGATGGCTTAGCGAGCCACAAGGACGTCGTTAAAATGCTCGTCGTTAATACAGTTGTGACGAGCAAAATGAGTTGTTGCTACGCAGTGTCTGCTGGCCCGACACTAAAGTCGTCGCTATGCTGAATTCTGTCGCAATGTGAAAGGATTACAAGTCGTCGTTAAGTCGTCACAACGTAGCGACAGCCTAGGTTGTCGCGATATAAAATATGTGAAGTTAACATCGGGCGAAAGCAGAGTGGAAGGAGGAACTA
The DNA here is from genome assembly GCA_026901365.1 of Sesbania bispinosa. NCBI lineage: Eukaryota > Viridiplantae > Streptophyta > Magnoliopsida > Fabales > Fabaceae > Sesbania > Sesbania bispinosa. The sequence goes on along the minus strand of QLOH01000048.1, from coordinate 233,775 downwards.
AAGCGAAGAAAAGAGGTGAAGGGAACAGGGGCAAGAGAAAGAAAAGAAAAGATGGAAAGAAATGAAATAACGAAAAGAACGACCTATAGTAATGTAAATAATTTACTATATAATTAAATAACTATATAACTATAATTAAAAAAACATAAATTAATTAAATAACTACCTATATAATTAAATAACTAACTATATAATTATATAACTATAATTAAAAAATATAAATTAATTAAATAATTACCTGGACGGCGGCTGGTGGTGGACGGCGGAGGAGAAAAGGGAGGAGGGAAAGGGTTTGTCCCTAAGGCCGTCGCCAAAGTTAAAAAAAAAATACGCAGACGCACCAATTTTAATTTTTAGTTAAAAACGTTAGCGACGACCGTCGCTACTTATATTTTTTAATTTTCAGAAAAAAAAAATTGGTTTTTTCAGTGTAGCGACGGTTAGGCCATCACAACATATTAATGACACAGATATACGTTGAACTTCACATTTAATGCTGTAGCGATGACTTAGCGACGGTATATGGCCGCCGCTAAGTTTTCGCGTCTAAAAACGCACATTCTTGTAGTCAGAGTTAATTCTTCCAACAATTTTTTTTCAAAGATAATTCAAATATGTAAAAATATATAAAGCTACATAAAAAATATATTAGAATAATTACATGGATCACAATTCAAAATTAGGTGAAATTGTGATAACTAATTGTTTTCTTCACCATTAAGAGGGTTATAAAGTTCAAACTTCATCACTATCATTATACATAAAAAGCTAATTATTTATTTTTACCATTTTCATAAATTGTAATTAGGGGAAGAGTGGAAGATAAAGTTTTCTAACCTATCTTAGATATGATCTCCCAATGGCTAGCTGGTTGGAACTGTTTTGCTAAACAGAGTTGGTAGCGAACTTGTCTTGATAAATCAGTTTTGATTTCAATTCCTGTTTACCCTATGAAATGCATGTGGTTTTCATCTTCCATTTGTGAGAATTACTGCTGGTGGAATCAAAATTAATATGGATGAATTTAATAGATTTGACATTGATTACAATAAGCTTGAACTGTATAAGTCTATGTTAGTGAATGCAAATGATTGGGAAGAAGAGCAAGTCATAAAAAGGACTGAAAAGAAGAAATCTATGTTTAATACTGGTAGAATGAAGGTTGATGATAGGTTACTGCATTACACTTTAGCATGGATTGTAGCTGCTAGGGGGAGCAATCATGCTCAGGCTAGTGAAGAAGATATGATGATGATTTGCGCTATTAAAAATGATATAAAAGTAAATTGGATAGATGTGATTTGCAACACAATGATGAAGACTAGGAGGTTAATTGACTACAATTGTCCCTATGTTGTGTTCATTTCAAAAGTTCTTGATCACTATGGAGTGGATACTAATTCTGAATTAAGAGACATAACAAGGGAAGCACATGATGTAAAAGATAAAGCTATGAAAATGATGAAGTTAGTAAAAACAGAGCATAAATGGTTAGATAAGGAATAAGTAAATACTGAAGGAAATAATTCTGGAAATGCAAATGAAGATGAAGATACTGAAATGTCTGAACCTAAGTCGTTCACAGCCTTTGAACAAATGGTCCTCAACAAACTCAATGAAATTTTAGAAACTCAAAAGAGAGATTATCAAGAGCTCAAGGACGGAGTTGAGGCTATCTTTGAAAGGCTAGATGAACTTCAAGTTCCGTTTCTGGATGCTTAGGATGAGCTTCAGTTTCTTAAAATTTTATTTTGATTGTCTTACATATTAGGTTTCATTTCATTTTAATATTGGTACTGTAATTTGAACAATGCTTACTCTGCTCCTATGTGTTTTTAATCATGACAATTGTGGTGTATGATTCACTGGTTTTTGTTTGAGATCTTTATGTGGATGATTAAATAGCATAACATAACCGATAAGTAGATTATGATAGAATTGAAATTCTCTCTGAAATTTTGGTTTTTATTTACCAAAAGGGGGAGAAGAAATTAAGATGAAGAAATTGAGATGAATAAACAAAAGAGTGATGTGTGATGTGTATGGATATATAAATGTGATGTGTGATGTGTATGGAGAAGAAATATGAATGAATACATATGAATGATATAGAAATATTATTGTGATTTGTATGACAAACACATATGCTATGTCTTATCCTATTTGCTATACAAGTGTTTTCAAGTTCTTTTTAGGATTGAAGGAATAGCAATTGCCTGTGTGCTCATCGTAATTGTTATTGAAAGTGTTTGGCGCATCAAAACCAAAAAGGGGGAGATTGTTGGAGTACTTAAGCTACATTGGAAGACATAAGTTGTTCCTCAAGTCTCTCATGTATTAGTTGTTTTTGTTTTGTTGTAGAAAGTAGATGTTTTATGTTTCAATTCATTCTATAGTGCCAAACAAGTTTCAATAGATGTGGCACTTGTATTGTTTGTTTTTAGTCTTAGGCAATATGTGTGTTTGATAATTCTTCTATGATTGCTTTATCATTATGCAAATTGAGTTCATGATTGAGTTTTCAAGTTTGGATAGCTTGGTAGCTAAATTACTCAACTAAGTATTGATTTGCCATTGGTTTAATCGATTACTTCAGTTGGTAATGGATCCCAAGTTGACCCAAAACTGAAAACTGCCTGAATTCATGATCAGGATTGATTTAATCGATTACCTGCATAATCATATTTGAGTTCTTTAACAATATGCTCTGGTTTAATCGATTACCCAAGGTAGTAATCGATTACCACAGTGTCTGCATAATATTGGACGTTTTTAAAACTGTTTTTAACGGATTTTTAACAAGCTTTTGAATATCTAACTAATCAGAAACTATTTTTTACAAGTGATTTTCGAAATCAATTAAGATAGAACAAGAGAGAAGAGTTGTATAGAAAAAAAAGTATGCAAGTTTAGTTTTAGAATCTCTCTCCAAGAAAGCTACTCAAGGTCCAGAAAATCTGCAGTTTTTCAAGAACTCTTAATCCAAGATGATTAGGCAAATGAAAGAAAGCTTTTGATATACTCATGGAGTTTATCTGCACAATCAAGGTGCTATCGTTCTAAACTAAGTTCTTATTAACTATTTTTGATTTGCATTATCTCTTGAATAGGGTGTTCATAGAGATTTGTTTGAAATCTTGTCACGGGGTGTCATGAGTAAGTTTGATGTTCGTATGACAGGGTGTCATTGATGAACATTCTCTTGTGGGGTGCAAGAGTTAAACCTTTGTTTGTTAGAAAGTCTTTCTTTATGATTGAATGTGCATGGTGTTTGTAATCAATTCTATAGTGAAAGCAGATTTAGTTGTTTGCTAAATCTAAACTGGATGTAGGCCCCATTTTTGTGGCTGAACCAGTATAACGATTGTATCTCCTCTATCCCTATTCTATTTTGAATTAAGTTTTTTGGCATATAAACTTGAATCTTGATATGCATAATTTATGTGAATTGTTAAGTGTAATTGATTATTGCTGATATATTGAATTGAATATTGGAAATTGAATCACAAACCTTGAGTAATCAATCTTGGTAATCAATTACTCACTGTATCAAATTTGGTAATCAATTACCTTCTGCAAATTCATTGATCCCCTGCAACATTTGTTTTTAAACTCTAAAAATTTATCTTTTGAAAATCAAATTTGAAAGAATATTGAAGGCAAATTAGAAAGGGAAAACGCTTTTTGATTTCAGAAAAAGGAAAAAGTTTTTGTGAATCTATTCAACCCGCCCCTTCTAGATTCCCTCTGGGACCAACAAGAATAATGTTCAAGGACCATGACACTCTTTATTCTTGTAACAATTTTGTCCTTGGCATTGAACATTGGAGTGATATTTTCATCATCAGGCGCTCCCTGGCAATGGAAATGGAAATTAAGGACAATAACATTGGTTCATACCATATTATGTGGAAAAGTTGGTGGCATCCTCCTACTTTAGAGTACATCAAACTCAATGTTAATGGTAGCTATTTGTAACACCCACATTTTTTCTTATAAATTTATATGTGTGTTATTGCGTGAAGGGGGTGATTAAATGAATTTTAATCATCATTTAAGATTTAATTACGATTAGAAATAATTTTTCTATTTTTCAAGAATTTTTAGATTTTTTGGGGAATTTTTGGGTGTGAAATTACTATTTTACCCCTACCCTTACTATAAAATTACCAAAATGTCATTTGACCTAATTCTCTACTTTTTACCTAACTTAATGTCTTAATCATCAATTAAGGTATCCTCGTACACTTAAAGTTGACTAACTTTTCATTAAACACCCTAAACATGCTTACCTCACTAATGGTACTTTTGTCCCCTAAAAGCAATCTTGTCTCCTACCATTTAAATTCAACCTTTTCTCTCTCCCTCTCATTTTAACCTAGCCTAGTTTTTGCTTCATCTTCCTCTCCCGCTATTTTTGTTTTCTTACCTTGATTGAAAGCTCCATTTCTTGAGCATTCACCATACACCTTTGGGAAAGATTGATAAGGAGATTAAGAGGAGTAGAAAGAGGGGTGTAGTTTGAAGATAGGTGGAGGGTGGAAATCATCACCATTGTTGAAGCTTCAACATCATTTTGGTAAGGAGAGGAGAACCCTTGAACTCTAGTAGAGTTGGTGACTAGAGTGAGGGTGATCCTTGACCCTCTTCCCTTTTATTTTTCTTGTTAAAATTTTTGAAGCATGAAAATGAAAATATATATAGTTCGGCCTCACTTGATTTTTGTTGATGGATATGTTTTTAATTTCATTTGATGAGAGAGATGTGTTAGTATGATGATTGGAAGTATGTATGAAGCATTGTTTTGAATTGAAATGTTATGAAATTAGTGTTTTTGAACAAAGTATTGAACTTATTTTTAAAAGTATGAGCTTTGTATGGTTGGAATGTATGAAATGATTAAATGACATGATTTTGTGGATGTTGGGTATGTGTAGATGATAAGTGTTAAATTAACGTAAAATTCATATATAATTATAACACTTATTAAGGGAAAAATGGTTAATTTATACCCCAATTTATCACTTTTTGGCTTAAAGTGCGATTCTTGTAATTATTTAAATCAAATTTGAATTTGATGCTATTTTGATAAAGATTATGTTGATTTTTACAGATAAAAGGCTAAAATTCAGATACAACATCAAGATAGCAGCGAATAAGGATAGGATCAGCACAAGAGATAAAATGCTAAAATTCAAATACAACATCAAGATAGCAGTAGATAATGATAGGATCAGCACAAGATAAGCTCAAAAAGAGGAAAATCAGGAAAAGCGAGATTCGGAGATCTGCGAGCGCAAGTGGACCGCAGGAACACAGAATCTTATCTTTAATGGATCTCAAACAGAATCTCAAAAGCCCGTCAGAACACTATTTATAGGACTGTTAGCAGTCAATTTTAGGATGGAAGAGATAGGGAGACGGTGAGTAGATCTGAAGTCAGAGAAAAGTGTGACAGTCTCTCAATTGGTTTGTAATGGCTACCATGAGTAGCTAAACTCTCCGATAGGATTGAATGTAGTTGATTCAATTCCCAATTGTATTTTGGATCCTCTTTGTTATTTATGAATCCCTGTTTTATAATATTGATGTTTTTATTCTCTTCTTAATGCTTAGCTTCCGTCTTTGTACCAGAGTTATGATATGATTTTATGGGACGCATTAGGAAGTAGTTTTGTGAAATTAGGAGCGAGTTCTTGGGAGCCTAAGAATAGGGATCTTGAATTCTGATTGGTGAAAACACTCAATTTGTCACTGTGGGAACCAGGATGAATTGATAACTTTAATATCTGTTCTTCAACCGGGGCAATTTGTGGCAGTGGGAACCTGCATGAATTGTTTCTGAGTATTTCATATCTGTGGGAAGCTTTTACGAAATAATATTTATTTGTGCTTCAATATTATAATTATAAATTCATGAATATCATTGGGTTCCAAATACAAGAAATGTGTGATCGATGAGGTTCAATCCTAGTTCCTTATCTTGCACAACCTTATCCATATCTCCTCTGTAACACCCACAATTTCCCCTATCGACATATAAATAAAATAGAGAAAGTTAAAATAATAATAATAATAATAATAATAAATTAAATATGAGATATTTAGGAACTATTGATAAGCAATCAAAATTTTATTTTTGGAATTTCCAACCATAATTATGAATGATTTATTTTTAGAGAGGTGTTGAGAAAATGACTTGAAATACCCTTAGAAATTATACAGTTAAGGAAAATATAGATTTAATTATGAAAAATAGCTAAAACTTAAAGGGATCAATATTTTTAGTCAAAATAGTCTTAATATAATTAATAATTAATTTTAGAAAATTATTTAGAATTTTCTGGCACTTTTGGGCAAAAAGACCAGAATATCCCGGGTTAACAGTGTAACCCTAACCAACATATGAAAATTTGTAGAATAATATGGAAAATATACTTTGAACCTTAAAAGATGATTGAAAATGATATTTGTAACCTTATAGGATTTTTGTATAAAAAAACTATAATCTTTTATCCGCTAGCTCTTATTAAAATTTAACCGTTGTGCGAAAACTTGGAAAATTGGGAAAAACAAGAGAGTTTAAGTGAGAAGAGAGTTCTAATCACATTTTTAGGCTGGAAATAAGTTAGAGCAATTATAGGATTTTTTCTAGAATTTTTGTAATTTTTGTGCAAAAATGACCCTTTTACCCCTTTTTGTCTCTTGAACCGGGCCCGAATACTCTTGATCAGGGCCAGAAAATCTGCATCATTCTCCTTTTCCTTCCCCTGGAAGCCTTGCATGTCCTTGTATGTGCATGTGGGACACTTGTCCACTTCACATTTAGCTTCCTAAACAAGTGTCACCAAAAAGCCTAAACCTTTCACACTTGTCTTTCTTTTCCTACATCAAACATGCAAAAAGAGAAAATAACACTTTCATTTCTCATTTCTTCTTCCCCTTGGCCGTGAGACTTCTCTCACTTTTCTCTCAATCTCCATTTTTCCTTCCCACACTTTCAAGCCTAAGGTTCCATCTTTGAACCCTAAGCTTAAACATCTAGCCTTCAAGCCTTGTAGATTCTTGTTTGGTGATCAAAGGGAGCTCAAAGGAGGGGCTGTTTTAGAATTGTTGCTGCACTTTGTTCCTTAGGTAAGGGGGGAGAACCTTGAACTCTAGTAGGATTGGTGACTAGAGTTAAGGATTGCCCTTGGAACATATTTCCTTGAGGAAATGGTTCAGATGTTTGCATGTGGTTTGTATGTGTGTTTTAGAAATTGTTATGATGCTTGAAATGTGCTTGTTTGATGATATTGGATGCATGCAAATTGTGAAATTGGTTGGAAAGAAATTTTTCCCGTTTTTACATAGAGCTGTGACCGTAAAATGGCGACTGCAGATTCGTTCACCGTTGGATCGAACTGAAATTTTAATGGCCGGTTCATAACATCTGAATCTTCATTTTGAACGGTCGGATCGTTGATAGAAAGTATGGGATGAGAGATATTTGATTTGCACAGTGGCTGTGTATTTGGTGTTTTATTGAAAAACTTGCTTGTTAATGTGCTTGTTTGGTGATTTTGGATGATCATGCTTGGATTTGGTGAATTTTTGAGGTTGCTGGAAATTTTTGGTGTTTTGATGAACACTCGTAGTGTTCATCCTTGTTCTTAATGTTCTTAAGATTGTTCATGAGAAACTCATGAAAAACTTGGTTTGATCTTGATTTTAGTCAAGAGAAAGTGTTAAAGTGTTTATGGGCCCTAGTGGTCCAATAGGCCAAGAAACTAAATTAACTAAAAGGGTTTTAATTTAAATAGAAATAAATTTTGAAAAATATCAAAAGCGTTAAATTCGGATTTCAAGTTTAATCCAAATAAAAGTCATCATAAAAGTCAACTTTTTGAGTAGTCTTGTGTAAAAATGGACTCCTAAGAGTCATCCAACCTTTGGGCCCTTGGTTCAGACCCAAAACTTTCAAAAAAGAGAGTCAAAGACTCATCAAAAGTCATCCAAAAATAATTCATGGAGTTGGGCTTAGATTAGAGTTGGACTTCAACTCTAATCCAACCTATTAAAATTAAAACTTAGAAATTAATTAGTGGGCTTAGCTAATTCAATTATCTAAGTTAATTAGTCTAATCTACTTAAGTTAATTAAGTAAGGAATAATTAATTAAGGCTAAAGTTAATTAACCTTAACGAAGATTAATCTTAATCTTAGTCAATAATTACTAATCAGGTATTAATTAGGTAATTAAGCCTTAATGATGAATAAGAACTAATTAATTATGATTAACCTTAATAAAATATAATTAAAAGCTTAATCCAATGTTAAGGAAGAGATTAAGAGATATTAAGAATTAATTAGGATCTTAAGTAAGGATTAAGACTTAATTAAGGAGGATTAAGATTAACTATAGTTTAGTTAACGAAGACTAATTATAATTAAGGGTTAAACCTAATCCTAATTAGACATACAAGACGAATTAGGGTAGGTAATGCCATCCATAAGATACAATAAGTCTTAGTAAATTATAGGACTCAAGTGGAAATGATTATTGATTCTTAAACGGAGAACATTAGTACAAACTACCTTAAAAGATTATAACCAACACACTCTTTTTACATAAGACTTGAGAAGCTTAGTGAGAGAGTGCGGTTCCAACCCAAGATAGGGTTTGCTTTTCCTTGAAGGAAAGACATTAAATCGGGCCGTACCATGGTAAAATGGTGACGTAGAATGATTTAATGTGCTTTGCCTGTAAGGACTGTGTATGCTGAGAAAGCATTGTTTGGTTTTCCTTGAAGGAAAGACATTGAATCGGGTCGTGCCACGGTAAAGTGGTGACGTAGAATGATTCAATGGGCTTTGCCTGTAAGGATGAAATGCTGTAAGCATTGATTGTGTGACATGCATCATAAAGCATTAATGATGATCAAGGTTGAAAACCTTACGACCTATATGGCAGTGACACTTTGGTACAGTGTGAAACTGGTTGGGAAGGGTGCACTGGGTTTTGCAAAGAACGCCAGCGGGTCCGGTAAAGGACGCCAGCCCTGAGGATAGTCGAGTTCCAGAAAGGACATCATGAGACGTAGGTTAGCGCCCTACTGTCAAGTCCGGAGGGGTACAAGCTTAGCTATCTTGTCGCTCTCATGGTTTCGGGGTCAGTGGAGATTGTCTGGAAGGACGCATAAAAGATTTGGCCAAAAGGAAATGAATGAGCAATGCTCTTTGTACTGATTGCTAGTACAGACTCTAACTCCTGATACGTTGTACATATATGGCCGGGCAGTTGCTGTGTGCACTGTGGTGGTGATTTTCCCTGGGCCCTCATGCATTGCATGGTACATAGTGGTTGCTTGAGATTCCTTGGTGAATGACGTGGTTGTTTGCATTGCATGAGCATAACACATCATTTTATGACGTTATGGCCTTCTATGTGAATGATTAGATTCATTGTTGTGAAAATTGTGTGGAATTCCCGTGTGTGTGCTCTAGTATACTATATCCTGCGTTAAGTGAGTTCATGTAAAGTGTTCTCACCCCCTTGTCTTTCTTTTTGTTGTCCGTTATTATTTTGGCACCTAAAAGGGCATGGACTCTGGAAGGATGCACGTTGTTCTGAAGAAGGGCGCGATGTTCAGGTCGAACCGGATCTCGTTTAAGTCAAATGGTAGTGTCTAAGGTTGTAGTCAAATAGAGGATTCACTGCTTATGTGGTGTAGTATGTTAAAATCCCATCCTAGATGTACGTCATGTCCATTGTAAATTTTGAATAGTAACGAAATGATATGTTTAATACCAATGTACTTCTTCTTGTTTTATCCCGAACATAATTTAATAATATGCTTTACAAAAAAAAATTACCAACTTTCCTCATTTTTATTAAGAGATAAATTAACAAATCACAATCGAGTTAATCGTGTAATACCCGTCATGGGATGAGGGTGTTGCATTAAGTGGTATCAGAGCAGTTCGGTCCAACCGGACTATGAAGTTTGGGTCTGATAGTCGTATTGAGTCTAGTTTGATCCGGTTTAGGTGTTTTGGAGTCTTGCAAGGTTGATGTGCTTCTGACTACTCTGGTACAGGACAGTGGGACTGGCCACCCCAATGGTCTGTTCAGGTTAGGAGGGAATGTGACAACTTGCAGTTGTGAGTTTTGGGGACACAAGGCTGACAATCTCAGCTTGAGTAGTTGTGGGGAAGAGGAAAGATGTCTTGGTCATCTGTATGATGAACATAGGTAGTTAAAGAGATGGAGTCATGTCGTCTACTGGGTTTTGTCTTCTTATTTGTGTCTTGAGTATAACCCCATGTGTTTGAATTAAGATTATCCTTTTCATGATTTTGTTTGGATTGATGAACGGGTGTGAAGTGATTGCTTTGTGTTGTTTTGTGTGACTTTGGCATGTTAAAATTTACTTCCTACTTGTATGCAGTAATTTACAGCATGCTTATTGTTTGAAATTAAATTGAGTTTTGAGTTTGAGAAAGAATATAGAAGTTGTATTTGAGTGTTAATTATTTAAAAATCTTAAATAGATAGGTATGTATTTGTAAGGAACTTGGACATGCCTGTGTTTCTTCCTTGTGAGCTGAATTATCCTAATCCTTATCCTTAAGATCTCTCCTCTTTCCCTCATGAGAGTTTCTACCATTAAAAGTTAATCGAATTGAAGAATGAACCAAGTAATTAAGCTTCTAAAACGGGTTTACTAAGACCTCTAGGTCTTGAGATTGTACATTAGTATAGCCAATGGTTGATTTGACTTGTGGTTTGACTAAGGTTAGGTTCCCATTCCTTTAGTTGAGTGATCTAAGGGATCGATGATGGATTCGAGGTTGTAAATTCAAGGTTTAAGATGATTGATCATTGAGGTTTAATCATTAAGGTTTTGATATTGAGGATTGGTATTAATACCTCTTGAGGATGTGATTATTAAAAAAAATGATTTGGTAAAGTGAGTTAGAAGTAATTGATGACTTGGTGTATACTCAGGATAAATGATGATAGGGTTAAGGAATAGGAATGAAAAACATACGAATTGAGATTAGATCTTAACAGTTAAGGCATATTTGGATACCTCGTTGATAGACTTGAAGTCTAAAAGGGTTTGACTGTGGAATGAGTGTCATGTTTGAAGTTTAATAGATGCAATAGAGTATGATCACTATCTCTAACGGATTGATAAAATAAGGGTTTATAGAAATAAGTGGAAAACACGATTTAAGACGAAGGAAGTCAAAGTGTTGAGACCAATAGCACAAGATGTGATTCTTAAGAAATTTTAGTCGGATAATAGGATATGACTAAGCAAATGATCTGTTAGTATCAAGATTGCGCAGAGGAGATTGAAGAAAGAAATCATGTGATGGGGAATTAGATGTATAAGTAAGCACTACAAGAACTGGTTGGGAAGGGTGCACTGGGTTTTGCAAAGAACGCTAGCGGGTCCGGTAAAGGACGCCCGCCCTGAGGATAGTCGAGTTCCAGAAAGGACATCATGAGACGTAGGTTAGCGCCCTACTGTCGAGTTCGAAGGGGTACAAGCTTAGCTATCTTGTCGCTCTCATGGTTTCGGGGTCAGTGGAGATTGTCTGGAAGGACGCATAAAAGATTTGGCGAAAAGAAAATGAATGAGCAATGCTCTTTGTACTGATTGCTAGTACAAACTCTAACTCCTGATACGTTGTACATATATGGTCGGGCAGTTGCTATGTGCACTGTGGTGGTGATTTTCCCTGGGCCCTCATGCATTGCATGGTACATAGTGGTTGCTTGAGATTCCTTGGTGAATGACGTGGTTGTTTGCATTGCATGAGCATAACACATCATTTTATGACGTTATGGCCTTCTATGTGAATGATTAGATTCATTGTTGTGAAAATTGTGTGGAATTCCCGTGTGTGTGCTCTAGTATACTATATCCTGCGTTAAGTGAGTTCATGTAAAGTGTTCTCACCCCCTTGTCTTTCTTTTTGTTGTCCGTTATTATTTTGGCACCTAAAAGGGCATGGACTCTGGAAGGATGCACGTTGTTCTGAAGAAGGGCGCGGTGTTCAGGTCGAACCGGATCTCGTTTAAGTCAAATGGTAGTGTCTAAGGTTGTAGTCAAATAGAGGATTCACTGCTTATGTGGTGTAGTATGTTAAAATCCCATCCTAGATGTACGTCATGTCCATTGTAAATTTTGAATAGTAACGAAATGATATGTTTAATACCAATGTACTTCTTCTTGTTTTATCCCAAACATAATTTAATAATATGCTTTACAAAGAAAAATACCAACTTTCCTCATTTTTATTAAGAGATAAATTAACAAATCGCAATCGAGATAATCGTGTAATACCCGTCATGGGATGAGGGTGTTGCATCCTCTTTCTTATCTATTATCTTCTTAAACAAACATTCAAATCTACCCATACTTGATAAGTGTCACTAGGACTTATCTTTGTACCGTCCCCGTGGATACGACAACTTTCTTACTTACTATTATACTGCTGTGATATTGGTACGCTTGCCAAGATTTCAACAAGTATTTTTGGCGCCGTTGCCGGGGAACGGTGTTTCAAATTTAAATTCTCGGGAGGTTTATCTTATCAAGTTGTGAATATTTGTATATTTTTCTTTTTAATCTTTTGTAATTACTTTTTTTCTTATTTTTCTGTTTTCTGTTTTATTTTTATTTTTATTTTTCTTTAATTAATTTTTCTATTTTTATTTTCTCTTTCTAACTAACCCTTGTTCTAGTCCTTGTGATTTATACTTTTGAAAGGTCAGGTACCAAGAGCGCTATTGGAATTTGACCCTGAAATTAAAAGGACATTAAAAGGGACAAGCTCAAGGAGACAATCTCAACACTCTCTGTTCAACCACTTCAAATGGAGTAAAAGTTGCACCAATCATGGATGGTGAATGGAAATATCAACCAAGAAGAACACTTGGAGATTATGCCAGGGAGTAAGGATGGTAGAGGCCACCAAGAAGGACACTTGGAGATTATGTTCCACAGCAAGAATCCGAATATTTTTCCAGCACACCGATTCATTGTAACTTTTCTAATTACAACCATTATTCTAACAATTTTCCGCAGGATTGGGGAAGTTACCAGAATCAGAATTTTGGGTGGCAACAAGATGTTGTTTCGTCCCACATGCAAACTTCTGCAGATGAAATCTTGGCTCAGAATCTTGTTTTGAAAAATATTCTCACCCAGCAATTAGAAGCATTCAAAAAGCAGCTAGCTAACCTTCCTCAGTAGTTACAAGCAGTGCAGTCCTATCCTAGTCAGTCACCACAATTAATTATGATTTTTGTGGAGGTGACCATCCCAATGGTTACTGCTTTTATCCAAGCACTCAAGAAGAGCAAGTTAATTACATGGGCAATCAAGGAAGACCAGGAAATTTCTCCGATAGCAACAACTTTGCAAACAATTATTCACAAGATTGGAGAAATAACCAGTACAATAATTCTGGTTGGAGACGAGATGCAGAGCCTTCTTACATGCAACCTTCTTTCCAACAACAACAAGGTTTGTAACATCCCAAAAATTAGACTTAAATCAAACTAGAAGAAAGTTGGGAGTGGGTTGAGAGGGTGAGTAGGAGAGGAAGAATTACAAGAAAGAATATGAGGATTAGTAAGAATCTATGGGTATTAAAGGGGAGATTTCAGAAGAATAATTGAGTTGAGTATGAATTATGGCAAAAGGAACTAGGAATGATAGAGTAGATGAGAGTTAGGAGAGTTAAATTTAAGAGTTTAAGTGTTAAAGTTCTCATTCAATTAACATCCCGATAGTTAAGATCTATGATGAATTAAAAGTGATTAGAATAATGATAGTAAGTTCAGTAATTAAGAAAAGAGTAATTAGGAAATTGTAACATTCTGTAATTCAGAACTTCTATTAATTCATAAGATTTAGATAGGAATTTATATGTTAATAATTAAGGATGGTAAAGTTGAAAGATTAGGAGTTTTAAAACCAAGTTTCCAAGTTTTTAAGCAAATTAGGGAGTTAGGAGTTTCTGGTAATCGATTACCAACATCTTGTAATCGATTACCTGAGAGCTGAATTTTGGGTAATCGCTTGTCAAGGATGTGTAATCGATTACCTGAGGGCTGAATTTCAAGTAATCGATTACCAAAAATTCGTAATCGATTACCAGAGAGCTGAATTTTGGGTAATCGCCTGTCAAGGATGTGTAATCGATTACCTGAGAGCTGAAATTTTGGTAATCAATTACCAGGTGTGGTAATCGATTACCAGAAATATGGGTTTTTAGTAATCGATTACTAGGGGTAGTAATCAATTACCAGGTTACCAGAAGGGGAATCCTAGTGCCTTTTAGCCATTGGTAATCGATTACAGTAAGTCTGTAATCGATTACCATCACTTATATATATATACCGGATGCGAATTAAAAACAGAAATACACATGAGTTCTTCTTCCCCTTTGCGACCTAGAGAGAGGGAGAATCCTAGTGAGAGAAACTCCAAATTAAAGCTTGAGAAGGGATTTGGGGCAAGGAAACATCAAGTAGATCATCTACAAACATCTTTTCCTTCTTGAATTGCTAGGCTTGGTGAGTACAACTCACTTCTATGTTAGGTTTTAGGTGGTTCTTTGTGCATGCTCCCACCGCTTCTCTTCCTTTTCTCAACTTTTGTTATTTATGGATTGTATTGGTGTATTCTAGCTGTATTATAGTAGTAATTGATGGATTGAATATATGAATTGAGAATCGAGTAGCGGAATCTTTAGTTTCGAAGTTTTCGAAACTATCGAAATTATCGAAACTATCGAAACCCCTCGATTGTAACTCATATTAATATTCGAATATGTTATAGTTCTTTGTTTAATGTTAGTTCATGGATTGAGATGTTGGATTAGGACTTGAATTGAAATTTGGGATTTATATTCGTAGGGTTGAAACCTTCGAGATAGTCGAAACTAGCGGAATTGTTTGTATTTGTTATACTTAAAACATTGTACTACTATTTTATACATCACTTATTGCCATTTGTGAATATCATTTATTAGTTCATTTAGATTATGTGCATTTGAGTAATATAAGTCGGTTTCGACCGTGAGTTAATTCAAGCCGGCCTTCGCACTATGAGTTAAAAATTAAGTAATAAAGTAAAACACGACTTCGGTCCAGCATGGGTGGGATTCTTCCCCAGGAAAACCAGTTCCCGTAGTCTGAGCTCAGGTCTAACTCCAGAAAGTGATAAGATCATGCCTGCTGGGCACAGCAGTGAGTGCATCATGAGCATCATAATTTGCATTATTCATCAGTTCATGTTAATTGAATAACATATCGCTTTTATTAGTTATTGACTATTGGAAACATGTTTTATGTATTTAGTTCGTGAATATGTCATATGTGATGTTTGATAAATGTTGTTTGTTTTACTACACTATATATGCTTAGTTGTACTTGCTGAGACTTTAGTCTCACCCCACGTTTCGGGGATCTTCTTTAGCTGTGCAGGAAACCTTAGGAGTTGTTAAAGCAAGAAGGAGGATTTGTGGAACTGAGTCTCTTTAGAATTTGAAGTTTAAGTATTAGAAGTAAATTCGGTTGTAATTAATAAAAGATTAGTCACTGATGTATATTGTATAAGTATAATTAATTCTGAGTTGGCCACTGAGGCCTAGCTCTAATGTTAAGATATGCATGATATGAATTGTACTGGTTTTGCTGATTTTCAGGTTAAGCTGGATTTAGTAATTATCCGGTTTTTAGGGGAGACTGTTCCGGATTTCCGGTATAAGTTCATTGAATCACACTTCTCTAAGTTTGATTTCTTCCTGTTTGTGGTGATGAAATACAAATTCGAAAATTGAATTTATCACTTTGATTCTAAGAACAATCTGGGGATTAGAATCAGATCCTTTTACGGGACTCTTTTGAAAAAGTAGATTTATGGTGCTTCAGATTTGTAAAAGGTTTTCAAAAAGTTCAATTTTCTGAAAAAAAAATGATTGATTGGTACGGAATTTCACCAAGTCAATTGTTATGTTTCAAATATCCAGAAATGATAAGTTTCAAAGAGTTTGATTCAGAATTCTATAAAAAAAAAAAATCTTATCTTCCACAAAGAGTTAGAACTACTTGATTCAGAATTTTATCAAAGTTCTAAGTTTTTACTTCACTTCTTTTAGATTCACAAAAGTATGAACGCAAATTTCAGAGTAAAGAAAGGAAATTGCTCAAAAGATAAAATGCAGAATGTAAAGTGCAGAAAGTAAAAGATTTGAAAGAAAAAGTTGCATAAAGGTAAGAGTGGATGGGTTCATCACATACAGTCAATCCTTGTAAACCTGTTAGTCGCAGTGTGATCGGACGTGAAGGTGTTTAAGGGTATAAGTGTAATGAATTGCCAACCCTTATTACATCAAGAGTTCACCTATTTATAGTTTCCTAATCCTAACGGCTAACTAATGTACATATGACACATCATCTAGCCCTATGTTCTGGCAGCGTGCATGCTTGCCACGTCTTCTGCTAACCAGAAAACCATTTCTGATCTTCAATAACTATCTTCTGAATTTTCAAACATCCTTTTGATTTCTCCAGAAATCTTCTAAATCTTCAAATATCTTGTCTTTGAATTCTCTGTTCCTGTTTCTTGAATTCTTTCTTTCTCATTTCTCGAAATCTTCTTTCTGTTTTCTCGAAATCTTCTTTCTGGAAATTTGACTTCATGGATTCGAGAAAATCCTTAACTTTAAGACTTAGTCTTTTCTTGACATTTGAACTTAATGAGTTTTTCTCTTTTCGAGATTTTGACTACAGTCTTCCCTGTGCCACATGTCAAACTTCATTTGACCATTGCAAAGATCATAAAGACCATCGACCACCGTCCACTTAACTTCATTATGAGAATTGTTCTCATTAGACGTTAAAATAGTGTTATTAATGGCACTTGCCTCTTTTCACTCCTATAAATAAGAGTCTTTTGCACATTCTTTTCACAATTCTTCATTCTCTCTTCTTCTCTTTTTTTCTAAATTCTTCAAAGAAACTCTTCAAAGAATATGAAGAAGTTAATTCCTTTGGCTATTACGTTCAATCCAATCTGGAATGATTTCATTTTTGATAGGATTGACGTAATGGCCAAAGCCATTGGCTTTTTCAAACTTTTCCTTTAAAATTTTGCTTTTGGATTGTACGTAATAGCCAAATATAGGTTCATTTATATAATAAATGAATCTATTATTGTTTTCCCATGCCGACCTTGATTTCTTCCCCAAGTCGAAGGTGATTCAACAAATTGGAAAACATATTCTCCTTTGCCTTGGCTCTATCGAAGCCTGTGGGGGTGGAAGAAGAAAAAGAGGTGCGGAAGACATGAGTCAAGGACTCATTATCACTTAGGATAGTTTCCTTTCTAATGTATTAGGCACTTAGGATAGCTTCCTTTCTAATAGATTTCCAATGTATTCGAACTAATGTAATTCGAATTAGGATCATGAATAAAAGAACTATCACTTGCCTTTTGAAATACCTGCAATGTATTATTTCTCGAATTTACACTTGTCTTCTTTTCGAATTTCTAAAGTCTTTTGCCTTAACTTCGATCAAGAATTTTTCTAATTTAATAGACTTATTATCAAAATTCGAAATGAGGTGATTTTACCTCTTCTGTAAATTCGAAATGGCATCACACCCTTGTCACTTGTGGAATTCGAAACAATTGAAAATCAAATCCCAACAGATGCCCCCCAAAAATAGTCTCTTTCAAGTAATAATCTATTTTTGCAGAGAGAGATATTTTTGGAATAAAACCTTTGGTATTCCAAATAACAATTATTCAAAATTTAAAAGGAAAATTTAAATACATGTTTCAGATAAAAAACCTTTCATTTTCCAATTAAATTAATATTTCAGTTACTTTTTGAAAGCTAACTGACTTTCCTACGTTTTTGGGCTAATAACTCACGTTCCAAGAAACGTGTAATCATGATTACTTTTTAAACTCCTTTGTAATCATGTTATTTCTCTCTCATATAAATATCAAGTAAAAACCCTTCAGTTTCACTTTTCAGCTTGTTCAACCTTAAGAACTCAAACTTTTCTCTCTACGGCGTCTTCTTGTTTTTCTTCAAGGTATGATTTTTATCCCTTCTTACTCACTTTTCCTCATTTTTGACTTGATTTTCACCGATTAAACATCTCAAAGGTTTTGACTTTACTTTTCTTGATGCATTTTCAGCTCTTTTGCACTGTCGCATTGTGTTTCTCTCTCAAGAACTTCAAGAAACACCATTAATGGCTTCTGAAGGTTCTGTTCCAGTGCCTCTTGCTGTTTGCAAAGGTGATCTTCTTGCTAGGGACGACCAAGTTTATGTCCCTGAGCCTGAAAGTGCTGAGGAGAAGTAAGCTATCTGGAATTCCCAGGTACTCATCCCTTATTCAATTAGGAAGAAACAATTTTCTTTCCTTGGTCCATATACATGTCCTTCTTCTCTTGATCAGTACGGTGAATTTTTCCCAAGTTTGCCAAAAGAGAAAATTCGAATATTCAAATCTGTTATTCGAACTGATCATGTCGAAAACCTTACTGATGTTTTTCGAGCATCTCCTCCTGCTCGAAAAGATTCCTCTGTCATGTGGTTGAATAGGATCGAAAGTACTATGGGAGCATTGTGGAAGCAACTTGGTATTTTTGATCTCATTCAACTAAGTAAATTTGATCTTAGTTTCGACCCTCCTCTTATTCTTTCTTCCTTTCTTTTCTGGGAAAGATCTACCAATTCTTTTCATTTGCCTTATGGCATGATTACACCAACACTTTTTGATGTTACTGCCATCACTGGCCTTCGACCTGAAGGCCAATTAATTCTTCCATTAATGAAAGTCCCTGAACCACATGTTGAGCCAAATTTTGACAAACTGACTTACTCGAATTTCATTCAGAACAATGCCAAATCTGGTAAAGTTTCTGAAAATGAACATGTTGCATTTCTCCTATATTGGTTGTCTGCCTTTGTTTTCTGTTCCAGATCCAACCAAATTCCCAAATCTTTCCTTCCCATGGCTCAGATGTTAGCCAAGGGTATTCGAATTGATTTAAATAGGTGTCTTTTGGCTCATGTTTATGACATGCTTTCCGAAGCTATTTATACACTTAAGTTAAAAGATCCTTTTCAAAACCTTTGTGGTCCTTTCTGGTTCCTTCAACTTTGATTGAATGCTATCTTCCAAAATAAATTTGAAAGTTCTGAACCTCCAGAGTCCAAACTTCCCACTTCAATTGAGGGTTATAGGCTGTATTTTCCCACACCTTCCTCGAAAAAGAACCGGCTCGAACGCTTCAAGTCTTATATTTCTCTTTTCCTGAAAATCAAAAAGCATTCTCCCAATCTTGCACCTTTTGCTTCTCGAACTCGAGGACCTGATTGGTTTACTCGAAAGTTCCCCTGTGATACCCCAGGTGCACAATCTGAGAGCTTAGAAATTTGGAAAGAATTCTTGTCCCCTGACCTTTTATATTGTAGCTTCCAACTTAAAGACGCTAGAGTCTTTCATTACCAACCACAGTTTGTAGCTCGTCAATTTGGTTTAAGCCAGCTTCGTCCTACACCCTTTTACACTTCCAGAGATCAAATTCTGATTGAAGATTTAGTTGAGGGTGAAGAAGGTTTCGAGAAATTACAACTCTCGAAGGCTCAAAAGCCTTTGTCTATTGAGCCAGTCTCCTTCGAGCTTTCACACTACTGTACCTTGTCATTTGAAGAATGGTGGTCTCAATACTTTCTTAATATTCTAGTAGATGAAGATACTTGCTTTTCGAGATTAACCAATGCTCCTCCGCAGAAATCTATCAAGAAGTCTAAAGGTACGCACATCAAAGAAATTGAAGCTTTCGAGAAATATTTTCATGTGTTCTATATTCCTTATAAAATTCATAGAACTATTTCTGAAGCAGCTTCTTATTTAAAAGAAAAAGTTTCTTTGAATAACAAAGTTTTAAACTTGTGAATCCCAATGGTACCACTGTCTTCGAAAAGTATTGTCCAAAGTTTCCTTCTTTACCAACAGCGAAATTTGGTTTAGCAAAGAGTTTATATGGTCCTGAATGGACTAGACTTACAAGTCTTGATTTTCTTTTCAATAGTCTTAAACCTCTTTCAAAAAGAGTTACTTTAACAAAATATACTTTGGACAATTATCCTTTTGTACCTCATGTGGATATAGAACATGTGAGAATAATCTCTAAGGACTTTATAGTTCTAGGTAATAACATGAAAATATTTTTCCTTATATTTCTTACTTATCCCAATTCTATACTTATAATTTTATCTCTTATTTTAGCTCAAGAGTGTAAACTCTAGAAGGATATAGAAGAAAATTGGGAAAGTGAGGAGGAAGAAGTCATTGAAAAGAAATCAAAGAAAAGGAAAGCTCCATCCTCTTCTCAAAAACCTTCTGTAAGTTTCATTTCAAAATCTAAACTTATGTTAACCTTGGCTTTCGAAATCTTAACAGATCTTTTCCTTTTATTTCTTTTAGACTACTGCTTTTAAATCTAGGAAGAAGGCTGTCTCCAACAAGGTCGAAAAGAATAACGAACCATCTGACAAAAGCCAACCCGCTTCAGTGGGTAAGAAGGATCAAGCAGATGCTTCCCAATAATAAAAGCAGCAAAAGGTCAAGAGAAGAGTCCATCTGAAAAATCTCAAGAACAATCTTTCTCAGAGGTAATTTCGAATTTTATTATCAATCTCGAAATTTTATAAATTTCGAGAAATCTGATGTCTCTTGTTGCTTTTAACAGGAAACCACTCCTGAACAACAAGTTGTTCCTTTGAGAGCAAAAATTACAAAGAAAGAGAAGACAGAAAAGAAAACTCCCAAACAAAAAGTTCTTTCAGTCATTCCTCCCGGAAAGACCATTGGAGCAGTAAGTTTTCAATTTCTCTTTCTTTCGAGTCATCTTTAGAACTCCTCTCTGTTCTTTCTGATTTTGAAAGTTGCTTTCTCTATGTAAAACATCAGAGAGTTGGCCAAAGGTTTAAGGTTAAGGCCTATAAGGAACAAATCCCAAGTGGGGTTATGGAACAAGTAAACCTTTTAACTCTCTTTTTGAAAGAAAAAATGTCAACTATTAATTTCTTCTTCTCTACCGTTGTTTATCTAACTTAAGTCATTTTCTGATTTCAGATAAACATTTCTTCGAGTTCCCAAGCTGAAAGTGGTGGTAACGAAGAGAAAACCATAGAGAGTCCACTTCAGGCTACTTCTTCGAAGAAGTCTTTACCACAGAAAAGACCTTTGGCCAATATCGAAGAAAGTGGTGAGGAACAAGAAGAAAAAGGGGAAGAAGAAAAAGTTCAATCTCCTTCTAATCCAAACACTGGGGATTCTCGAGAAGACGAAGACAAGAAAGATTGTCCTTCACCTTCTCAAAATCCTGATTCTCGAGGAACCAAAGAATCTCCTTCGAAGGAAATCCAAACCACTCATACTGAATCAGGAACTCCTGAAAATGCTCCTGGCTTTTCGAGGGATTCATCTAGGTCAACACCTGTGTATAATGCCAAAGACTTAGATGATTGTCTGAAAGATCTGGATGAGAATCCATTCTTGATCCT
This sequence comes from Sesbania bispinosa, assembly GCA_026901365.1. Lineage (NCBI taxonomy): Eukaryota > Viridiplantae > Streptophyta > Magnoliopsida > Fabales > Fabaceae > Sesbania > Sesbania bispinosa. Next base: position 212,172 of record QLOH01000048.1, on the reverse strand, counting down.
TGAAGTGCTTTCAGGGGAAGTCTCTTTATCATCTGCTCACTCTGAAGCTACAGTTCAGAATCCATTGAGTGAGGAAGACGCTATTGATAAATCTCTCCAAAGCTTCAAGAAATTGGTTTTTGAGAAACCCATGATGAAATAGATTCCCAAGGATTGTCTCTATAGAGAAGAGATTGAAAGTTACCTTATCTTCTTTGACAAGAAAAATTTTCATCTTTCTGAGTCTCAACAAGAGTGGATTAAGAGCTTTTCAGAGTTATATCAGAGTACTGTTCAGACTCTTGGCCAAATCGAACAAACGACTTCGAAATTAGCAATGCAGAAAAACGAAAAAGCTGAGTTTATGGATAAGATGCATGATAGCAAGACCAAAGTTTCCAAATATGAGCAATCCATCGATCAGAATACTCTGAAAATTGAAGAGCTCCAAAAGGAAAATTTAAGGCTCGAAGGCCTCATCAAGAAATATCAAGAAGAAGCTGAAAAAACTAAGTTGGCAAAAAGTGAGCTCGAAACCACATTGTCAAGGCAGAAGTCTACTCGAATGGACCTCATCAACTCTGTTCGAAGTATTTCGAGGGATGCTGTTACAGTTGTCAAAGACATTGATAATCTTGAAAGAAATAACAGTAGCCTGAAGATCTACTATGAAGACCTTATGCATAACTTTGCTAAGTTAAAGAGCGAAGCTCCTTTTTAGCCTATTCTTTTTTTTTGTTTCTTCTCTAACTTCTTTGTTTTCGAGGATGGGCTCGAATCTTTATTGTCCTCTGAATAATTTATTTTCCTTTATACACAATTTTGATTTCTTGCAAGTTTGCTTTATATTCATTCAAATATTTTCCATTGATTAACATTATGCGCAAATCACCAACTAACTCTCGAATTGAATACGCATTACTGGAAAATACTTTCTCAATTTTGAAGGGTCCCTCCCAATTAGGTGACCATTTACCAAATTTCTTAGACTTTTTATCAATTGGCAGAATCAACTTCCACACATAATCATTAATTTTTAATTCTTTTTTCTTAACCTTTCTATTATAACAACGAGTAATTTGCTCTTTATGTCTTATTATATTTTCACGAGCAACCAACATTTCTTCATCAAGTTGATTTAATTCGTCAAATATCAAGTTCCAATAATCTTGAGAAGGTAACTCAAACTGTTTTTGAACCCTTATTGATTGTAAGTTTACCTCAACTGGTAATATAGCATCATGACCATATACCAATTTGTAAGGGGTAGTTCGAGCAGCCTCTCTTGGAGAATTTCTATAAGCCCAAAGAATTTGATTTAAAGTCTCGTGCCAATTTCTGGGACGTTGCCCAATATGCCTTTTAATCAAAGCAATAATAGTTTTATTAACTGCTTCAACTTGACCATTGGCTTGTGCATAATAAGGTGTAGAAGAAAGTAATTTTATTCCTTTTGATTCAGCAAACCTAACCATTTTTCTTCCAGTAAACATTGTTCCTTGATCTGTTGTAATGGTTTCTGGTAAGCCAAATCGAAATATAATATTTTCTTCTATGAAACGAATGATATCTTCTTGAGTAACTTCTCTTAGAGGAATTGCTTCTACCCACTTGGTAAAATAATAAACTCCAACTAAAATAAACCTGTGATTTCTCGAAGAAGCTGGATGTATCATTCCAATTAAGTCTAAAGCCCATCCTCTGAAAGGCCAAGGCTTTATTATTGAATACAATTCACTTGCTGGAACTTCTTGCACATTTCCATGCTTTTGACATTCTTCACAAGATTTTGCGAAATTGTGACAATCTTTGGCCATTGAAGGCCAAAGAATAATTTTCTTTTCAAAATCCATTCCATTTTCTTTCCTGCTTGGTGAGCTCCACAAGCACCTTCATGTACTTCGACCAAGCTAAGTATGCTTCAGTTTCTCCTAAACATCGAAGTAAATTCCCATCAATAGCTTTCTTATAAAGCTCTTCACCTAAAACACAGTAATTCAGAATCTTATATTTCAAATGTTTTTTATTTATCATGGAAGGATTTTGTATCAGATTCACAATTTCTCTTCTCCAATCATTCTGATCTAGAAGATTTATATTATGGATATCAAATTCCTTCATTGGAAGCCTTTTCTGGATATCACTAATTTTTCTGAGAGTTCCAATTGAAATTCTATATCCTGAAGCTATTTGAGCCAATTCATTGGCTTCGAAATTTTGACCTCTAGGAATATGTCCAATTTTTACTTCATCAAACATTTCCAGAAGTTTATTGGCTTGAACCAAATACTTAGCCAATTTTGGATCTAAACATTTATATTCCTTAGTTATCTGTTTGATAACTAATTGTGAATCTCCTCGAATATGAACATTTCTCGAATTTAGAGAAACCAGAATTTCAAGACCAGCAATAAGAGCTTCATACTCTACTGCATTATTCGAACAAGGATGTTTTATTTCAAACATCATTCAAGTTGGGAATCCTTTGGGTGAAATTAGTAGAATTCCAATCCCTGATCCATTCTTATGTTTGGATCCATCAAAATATAGTTTCCAAGGCTCCAAGCTTACATATGTTGATTCTTTAATTGGAATTGGGGGATGATCAACTAAGAAATCTGCAACCACTTGTCCTTTCATTGATTTCAAAGGGACAAATTTTAACGAAAACTCAGTTAATGCCAATGCCCATTTTCCAACTCTACTGTGCAATATAGGCTTTAATAACATGTGCTTTATTATATCAAAGTGTGAAATTACAAATACATCATGAGGTTTGACATAATACTTAAGTTTAGTACAAGAAAAGTACAAACATAAACATAATTTTTCTATAGCACAATATCTAGTTTCTGCATCATTAAGGACTCTACTCAAATAATAAACAACTCTTTCCACGCCATTTTCGTCCTCTTGAGCCAACATACTTCCAATTGTGGCTTCTGAAGCAGAAATATATAATTTCAAAGGTTTCCCTAGCAAAGGAGGAGTCATAATTGGAGGAGTGTCAAATATTTCTTGATTTCCTCGAAGACTCTTTGATGTTCATCCTCCCATTTGAAGTTTTCTTCTTTCTTCAATGTCAATAATGGGGAAAACACCCTAGTCTTTCGTGATAGATTCAAGATGAACCTTCGAAGGAAATTCACTTTTCCAAGAAAAGATTGCAATTGCTTCTTGGTAGTAGGTGGAGATGCTTCGAGAATAGCTTTAGCTTTGTTTTTATCAATCTCAACACCTTTCTTGTGTACAAGAAACCCTAAGAAATTTACTGCAGATACACCAAAGCACATTTAATAGGATTCATTTATAAACCATGCTTTCTCATTTTCTCGAAGCTTGTCTCAAATGATCTAAATGTAAGTCTTTTGATTCAGACTTAACCACAACATCATCTATATAGACTTGCATAAATTTTCCTATTAAATCATGAAAGATCGAATTCATGGCTTTTTGATAAGTGGCACCAACATTCTTTAAGCCAAAGGGCATCATAACCCATTCATAAGTGTCAATTGCCCCAGGACATCGAAAAGTTGTTTTCGAAATATCCTCTTCAACAATAAAGATTTGATTATAACCTGAATACCCATCTAACATACTTAAAAGTTCATTTCCTGATGCCGAATCTATTAACATATCAGCAACCGGCATTGGGTATTCATCTTTAGGGGTTGCATTATTAAGATCTCGAAAATCAATACATACCCTTAAAGATCCATTTTTCTTGATAACAGGCACAATATTAGAAATCCAGTTAACATACCTGGCAGTTCGAATGAACTTAGCCTTTAGAAGACGCTCTATTTCTTCTTTGATTTTTGAAACTATTTCTGGAGCAAATCTTCTTGGAGCCTATTTTACTGGTCGCTTCTCTGGAAAAGTTGGAAGTCTATGCTCTACAAATTCTCGGCTCAAACTAGGCATTTCGTGATAATCCCAAGCAAAACAATCTTTATATTCTTTCAACAAATCAATAATTTTCTCTTTGAAATTTTCTTCAAGATTCTGACTTATAAACGTAGGTCTTTTTTCATTATTATTTCCCAATTTACTTCCTCTAAAGGATCCTGAGCTTCCATTTTCTTAATGCCTTGAGACAAAAATCCTTCAAAACCTAAAGGGGAGTCATCATAAATGCAATCTAGTTTCTCGAACTCAAACCCATGTGTTTCTTGAACATATGTCTCGACCTTTTTGACCATCTCCTCAAGATATTCCTTCTCAAAATCTTTATTTTTCTTTGTAGAATTTTTATCTTTTCAGAAATTTTTTCTTCTATTATCTCCTCAATAACCATCCTTCCTTCTTTCCATTCGGCCTTGGGGCCCGTCTCTTCTTTATCCTGTTTATTTTGATTAAAATCGGCTTCGAGGGCCGCTTCTACCCTTTTTTTCGGCCATATAGGCCAAAATTCGAGCCCAAAAGCTCGAATCTATTCTGGGTCTGACCATTCAGCCATTTCCGCGGCCTCGAAAGGGCCGACATCACATTGTAACATAAAACCACAATCAGGATTCAATCTCAATGAATAAGGTACCTTGGTAAGCACCAACATATACTTATCAATTACTTCATATGGTCTAGTTTTCATAACCTTCTTTTCTGTACTCCTCACATCCACAACATCTTCTTCAACTTTAACATAATTCTTGTCCCCATCAACATAAATGGGTACACCTTCTTTGGTCCACATGCAAAGCCTCTGATGCATTGAAGATGGAACAACACCTACCCATGGATCCATTCCCTTCCAAGTAACAGATTATAGTTTGCCTTTGAATCAACTACAACAAACCTAGTGGGTCTCATTATGGTTCCCACTGTTAACTCTAAACATAAGACTCCTTCTGATTTCGAAGTCTTCCCACTGAAATCAGTAGTAATCATCTGATGGGGCATCAGATCAAACTTGGTCTTCATTAATTTCTTCATCATAAATTTCGGCATCAGATTTACTGCCGCTCCAGAATCTACGAGTACCTTTCCAATACTTACATCCCCAACTAAAGCTCTGATAAACAAAGGCTTCATGTGCAGCTGCATTTCCTCAGTTGGTTTTTTGAATACTGCAGAAGTATTCTGGCAAATTTGTTTGTCAATGTAAGTATAACATATTGGATCCTCGCCTATATCATCTTCCTCAAAGTCCTCATCTTCTAAGCCTTTTCCAAGTTCCTCAGCATACTCAGCAGGTAATACAGAAACAACTGCACAGATGTCATCCAGACCATCTGCAAACCCATTTCGAAATTTCTGTTAATAAGTCATCTTCATTCTCATCAAAACCTCCAATAACTTGGAATGAAGGCTTCTTTTTCACCACTTGAGCATAAGATGGGTGATTAGAATTTTCTTGAACTTGAATTACTTGAGCATTTTTTGCTTGCACAGGCTTAGGTTGTTGATTGTTTTGTTCAACAATCATGTTCTTCTTTCCTTGTTCCTCGAAGGCAGCCTTTATCATTCTTTGTGCCCTTCTCCACTGGGTCTTCGTCATTTGAGGCCTATTTCCATAATAAGGTTTCTGGTGAAAACCTTGGAAATTATTCTGATATTTCATGTAGCCAGGATGAACCCATTGATTCGGGGGAGTTGATGATGATGGTACAAAAGTTCGAGGCTTCCTGTCTTCATGAAATTTTGGATTCATGGGTTGTTTTCCCTTATCGAACCTATTCATGTTAACATGTGCCTTTCCTCCAGAAATGGATTCAAACTTCGAATCCAACCCCCATAAGAAGGATGAGGCTTCTTCTGCTTATTTTCTTTTGTTGATGCTGGGCAGCCACTTGCTGATAGTGTATCTTCATTTCTAATCCACGAAAAGCCTTGGCTGCAGACCTATCGAATACAGCATGACACCTTGGACAAAGTTCAATTGAGGCATCTTCTGCCTTCTTTCGATTCAGAAATTCCAACAAGGATTCACCCTCTTTTGGATAAACATCATGTAATTCCTGATCTCCATCAAGGGCCATCTCTGTGGCCTGTCCCACAGAATTGGAATCTTCCAATTCGACCATGTTCACACTTACAGGTTCAGCGTAATTCGCGTTCACCTGAGTGGGTCAGAGTCAATCTTCATGGCCATTGGAACCTTTTCTTCGAATTTTAGTCTACCTTGTTTGATAGCTTCTTGGATAATATCCCTGAAACGAACACAGCTATTAGTCCAATGTCCATAAGTATGATGATACTCACAATACTTTCGACCTCTTCTCTGTTCTTGAGAAGGAATTTTGTGGTCATCACTTAGAGTTATTTGTTTGTCTTTTACCAATATATCGAAAATTTGATCTGCTTTCCAAATATCGAAACCATAATTTTTCTTATGAAATCTATCTTTAGTATCATTATTAGTATTTCCACTAGGTTTCAAAGATTGACAAACATAAGGAGGTCCGGGCTTAAGTTCTGCCACATGAACATCATTATCCTCTATGTCATATTCGAAATCGCTATCATCAGATACTTCCAAATATGCTATTTTATCTTTTCGAAAAGTCTTTTCAGGTTTTCGAAATCTCTCTTTTTCTTTCTTAAGATGTTCAATTTGCCTAACCTTATCAGCCAATTGGGCCATATCTCTAAGTTGTTGATTAACCAATTTCTTTCGAATTGAATAATCCAACCCTCCAGCAGCCATTTGGACTAACTCATATTCAGGAATTTGGGTAAAACACCTTGCTTTCAATGTGTTCGACAGTAGATTCTCCTACTTCTCCAGAAAATTTGGTAAATTTGGGAACTTTCCATCCCCTTGGCAATTCAGTTTGCAATACCATCTGGGTAAAAGGAGACACTACATAAGGATGGTTCGCAAATCCTAAATTAAACCCATGTCTGTTTAGGACTTGTTCGACAATTCCAACAACATTTTGTTGCCTCCCTAAGTTATTTGCTCATATCCTTTCGAGGATTTCATCAGCATTCTGATTTCTATTTAGAATATCTCTAGGAGCATTTTCTTCCGTATTTTCGATAGGATTAACAAGATTGGTATTTGATTATTTTGATCCTCTTGATTCACAGGGGGATTCATATTAGCCACTTGTCTTACTATAGGATCTGTGGGTGCTCCAAACACATCCGCAATCCTCTCCATTTGCCTAGCCAACAAATTATAATTAGTATTTGTTGTTTGTACTAGTGGATCAAACACTGTGGCCATCTGCCTTGTCAACATATTTACCATTTCATGTTGCTTTCATCCATTTGTTTGCCTTAGAGTTTGCAACGTAGAATTTGTAATAGATGAAGAAGAACTTCCCACAAAGGGATTAAAAATGGGTCCACGAGTAACTGTAGGACCTACTGTTGACATAGTTAGAGGCGCCGTCCCAGAATATGGGACGAATCCATATGGCAACCCAAAAACTGGTTGTCCATTTTGAGATATAGAAACAAAATTGGGTATAGGGATAGTAGAACCAATTTGACTTACTACAGGCTATTCTGGCATAGTAGTAGTAGTTGTAGTAGTTGTTGATGGTTCTCTGTTAACACTATTATTTGCCCCATTCTCATTGTTGTTTACAGACTCATTTCTATGGGGTGATGAATTCTCAGAATTCGTAACATTAGTATTATCCATATTGTTGTTTCCATTTGCATTTTGTCTTGAATTATTATCCATTTGAACAGAAATTGTTCTTCCACTTCTCAAGCGCATGTAAGAACAAATTTTTTCAGAAAATCATAACACACACTACTTTTTGGCAATTTTGTCCCACCGGGCGTGCCAATTTGTTTGTGGTGATAAAATACAAATTCGAAAATTGAATTTATCACTTTGATTCTAAGAACAATCTGGGGATTAGAATCAGATCCTCTTACGGGACTCTTTTGAAAAAGTAGATTTATGGTGCTTCAGATTTGTAAAAGGTTTTCAAAAAGTTCAATTTTCTGAAAAAAAAATGATTGATTGGTACAGAATTTCACCAAGTCAATTGTTATGTTTCAAATATCCATTCAAAGAGTTTGATTCAGAATTCTATAAAAAAAAACTTATCTTCTACAAAGAGTTAGAACTACTTGATTCAGAATTTTATCAAAGTTCTAAGTTTTTACATGACTTCTTTTAGATTCACAAAAGTATGAACGCAAATTTCAGAGTAAAGAAAGGAAATTGCTTGAAAGATAAAATGCAGAATGTAAAGTGCAGAAAGTAAAGAATTGAAAGAAAAAGATGCATAAAGATAAGAGTGGATGGGTTCATCACATACAATCAATCCTTGTAAACCTGTTAGTCGCAGTGTGATCGGACGTGAAGGTGTTTAAGGGTATGAGTGTAATGAATTGCCAACCCTTATTACATCAAGAGTTCACCTATTTATAGTTTCCTAATCCTAACAGCTAACTAATGTACATATGACACATCATCTAGCCCTATGTGCTGGCAGCGTGCATGCTTGCCACGTCTTCTGCTAACTAGAAAACCGTTTCTGATCTTCAATAATTGTCTTCTGAATTTTCAAACTTCCTTTTGATTTCTTCAGAAATCTTCTAAGTCTTCAGATATCTTGTCTTTGAATTCACTGTTCCTGTTTCTCGAATTCTCGCTTTCTGATTTCTCGAAATCTTCTTTCTGTTTTCCCGAAATCTTCTTTCTGGAATTTTGACTTCATGGATTCGAGAAAATCCTTAACTTTAAGACTTAGTCTTTTCTTGACATTTGAACTTAATGAGTTTTTCTCTTTTCGAGATTTTGACTACAGTCTTCCCTGTGCCATATGTCAAACTTCATTTGACCATTCCAAAGATCATAAAGACCACCAGCCACCGTCCACTTAACTTCATTATGAGAATTCTTCTCATTGGACGTTAAAATAGTGTTATTAATGGCACTTGCCTCTTTTCACTCCTATAAATAAGAGTCTTTTGCACATTCTTTTCACAATTCTTCATTCTCTCTTCTTCTCTTTTTTTCTAAATTCTTCAAAGAAACTCTTTAAAGAATATGAAGAAGTTAATTCCTTTGGCTATTACGTTCAATTCAATCCAAAGCCATTGGCTTTTTCAAACTTTTCCTTTAAAATTTTGCTTTTGGACTCTACGTAATAGCCAAATATAGGTTCACTAATGTAATAAATGAATCTATTATTGTTTTCCATGCCGACCTTGATTTCTTCCCCAAGTCGAAGGTGATTCAACAAATTGGAAAACATATTCTCCTTTGCCTTGGCTCTATCAAAGCCTGTGGGGGAGGAAGAAGAGAAAGAGGTGCGGAAGACATGAGTCAAGGACTCATTATAATTTAGGATAGTTTCCTTTCTAATGTATTAGGCACTTAGGATAGCTTCCTTTCTAATATATTTCCAATGTATTCGAACTAATGTAATTCGAATTTGGATCATGAATAAAAGAACTATCACTTGCCTTTTGAAATACCTACAATGTATTATTTCTCGAATTTACACTTGTCTTCTTTTTGAATTTCTAAAGTCTTTTGCCTTAACTTCGATCAAGAATTTTTCTAAGTTAACATACTTATTATGAAAATTCGAAATGAGGTGATTTTACCTCTTCTGTAAATTCGAAATGGCATCATACCCTTGTCACTTGTGGAATTCAAAACAATTGAAAATCAAATCCCAACACTTCCCTAAACTTAAGTAGGTTTCATACTTATTTAAGGTCTCTGATGTTTGTTTTCTTTTGGCTTAAGCTAATCGTTGGAAAGTTTAAGAAAATGTATGATGATGTTGGAAATTTAACGAAATGATTTCAAGAAATTCAGGAATAGTGTCTTCAACGGGCATTATTTTTGAGTTCAGAAATTAGGGCGTTACATTTTGGTATCAGCGCAGTTCAATCCAATTTGACTGTGGTTAGGTTAGTTGCCCGTGACGTACTATAATCTTCTAATACATGTACTCATTATAGGAACTGATCACTCTTATGATGTGTGATGTATATGGAGATCATGGTCAGTTATGTGAGTAGGATACTTTGGTCCGGAAGTTAGGAATTTCCCTAACAAAGTTAAAGCCACCCATTCTTGTGTTAGGATACTTCCCTTACCCTAGGAGCCTTATAGAGGGTGACCCTGAAAACCTAATGAAAGTCAGACACCCTTAAGCTAGTTAGTGGAGATTGAATCAATATTTTAAGGATGGTTGTTGGTTGACTTATGATGTGATTCTATTTGTGTAATGTGTATAATCTGAATGTGTTTGGTGAATTGTTGTGTGTTTATGACATTGGTTGCATGAGTGGTCTTATGACATATTCTGTTAGGGTATGTGTGCTTGTTGGGTATTAACTCACAAGGTTGAAGTTCCTTTAATTTAAACCTATGTTTAGGTCATACTAGAGGGATTATGGGGGTTGTAGTCCAGATTGAGATAGAAACTTTACTCAGGGTAAACTAGAAGTTGTAGAGGCACCCTTAAGGATTTTAAATCATCGGGGAAGTGTGTAGAGAATTGTGATCTAAGTAGGCCTAAGATCTCGCATTAAGTCAACAAGCTTAGCAGGGACATATAGATAGTTAGATCTAAACTTAAGGGGGGTAAGGAAATTAAGGTTCCTTTAGAGAAGGATAAAGTTAAAGGGGGTATTTCCTTAGACCACCTTGAGGTAGTCAGGAGACTTGCCGGGCGAGCAATGATTCTTCTAGCTACCAACTGTGTGCCTTATTCGGGAATTGCATGGATAAGACCCCTAGGTTCCACCAGACGGGTAGGTGGTCATGGGGACCACTAACTCCTCACCCTTTCATCCCACGTTTAGAGAACACTTAGCGGCCCTAGAGGCAGTGTCTTGTGGCCCTACTATCCTAGAAACTCTTAGGTGAGGACACTATACCTATACCTTAGGACTGCAACATTGATTGATAACCCACTAGGAGTTGGGGGCACGTTTAGGAGATGAATAAGTTAGAGATTCATAGTAAGATAGTGAGTTTTCAGTTATCTAATATTATCACCCTTTCAGGAGTTACAATTAGTAACATCCTTGCGTCCTACCGAGTGAGTAAGTTGTCACGAGAAAACCATACCTTCACTTTTTTTTTCCACCTTTGGAAAATACTTAGTAATCTTAGAATGTGATGCTTTATAACCCCGAGGATCTAGAAATTTTCCAATATGAACACTTCATTCATACCTTCAGTCTAATCACACTGGTTCTACTTCGAAGACTAGGGAGAAGAGTGAGGTAAAGGCCTTTAGTCAGCCATAGTAAGTATGAACCGAATATTTTTTTTCATAGAGAGTTAACTTTGTCGAAGCATCATCCAAGTTACTTAAATGACCCTATTAGTGTTAAGTGAGGGAAACCTTAGTCATAGCCCTTTTAGGGGGAAGACCCTTAGTCAAGGAAATTAAGAATTTTAGTGCAAACTTCTTAGAATAGTAGTGTAATGCTTACAAACTTAAGTGAGAACGAGACTTTCAAATTGGACCACATTAGAGAACCTTGTAGAAAAGGATTAGAAATTATCAGAGGGGATTATCAGGACATGTAGTAAATGAATTAAACACCTCAAGAAGGATAGAAAAATAGTAAAAGAAATTAGACAGTTTTGAGCCAACTAGGAAGGAGAGGGGAGGGAAATTGAAGTCTTGTTAGGAAATAAGTAGAACTAGAAGATTACCCAGGTCACCTTAGAATTATCTGAGAAATTGTCAAGCAACTATAAATACCTTCCAGTCTAGATAATCAACCTTATCCATGTATTCCAGGAGTGAAATTCTAGAACTTTAAACCTTATATCTATATGTTGTAGTTGTGACCATGTTTACATATGTTCACATTCCAAACAGAATTAGGAAATTCTTTTTCACACCATAATAGTAATAAATCTGGAGTTTATGAGAAGGGGAAACAAATTAGTTAGGTATCGGGATGTAGGCTTGATGTCTCCAAGAGAGAAATGAAGATTTAGAACACTGAGAAATATTAGAAAGAGCCCGAAGCCTTAAGGGGGTAGTCTTATAGGCAGGGCATGTGAAGCCATAAAAGGCACTCAGTACCCGAGCACGACTAGGTTTTACTCAACCTAAAAGTTAGATTTGACTGTGTATATTTAGGCCTGGCCAGAGTATTAGGAAGGATTGAGAGCTGGTTAGGCACAATCATTAGGTTAGAACTCTAAAGCTTTTAGAAATCCTTACTTATAGGAGGAACAAGGTGTGGATGACATTAAGTCACTTTCCTTTTTCAGTGAATCTTAGAACCAAACCAAGTACGAGCCCTGACCGGTAGGATGGGGTAGAAAAAGATCCCATCATGGGAAGATAGGAGATTAGGAGAGTTTATCGTGTTCATGCTGTGACCAGTAGGTATTTCACCTATGACTATTGCATAAGTTTTGTTAGAATTCTGATGTTTTCTTAGAAGAATGAGTGACTTTCCTCACACCTGGGTTCGGTGTTTGTCTATATGATTATATGAACTTAATTCCTCGAGCATGACGTGAGTGTTGAGATAACTCGTCAACACAAACTCAGTGATTCGAGGGGTTAAGTAGTTATGGGTGCATGACTTATTGTTAGTAATATAGTAGAACTTAGAATATAAACTTGTAAATCACTTGGAATTTCCTTAAACCTAGATAGATCATTAAGAACATAAGACTTAAAACCAACCGGTGGTTGATGGGTTTGGGTGTTGAGTTAGAATCCTTACTTAGTTGTTGCGTGAAATCTTTTCCTATCATTAGATTTTACCAAGTGAGTTGCCTAACCAGACCAGTGGAGTATACTCAAATAGAGTGGAGAGTGTGAGAACCTATTAGAGAAACCACATCATGTAATTCGGGGAGAGGTATAAGTTTAGGAACTTGTACTCCGAGGAATCAGGAGATGGGAAGTGAATTGGTGTTGAAACATAGCCGAAGAGAATTTTGGGGATAAAATTCCTTTTAAGGGGGGTAGAAAATTAACATCCCAAAAATTAGACTTAAATCAAACTAGAGGAAAGTTGGGAGTGGGTTGAGAGGCTGAGTAGGAGAGGAAGAATTACAAGAAAGAATATGAGGATTAGTAAGAATCTATGGGTATTAAAGGGGAGATTTCAGAAGAATAATTGAGTTGAGTATGAATTATGGAAAAAGGAACTAGGAATGATAGAGTAGGTGAGAGTTAGGAGAGTTAAATTTAAGAGTTTAAGTGTTAAAGTTCTCATTCAATTAACATCCCGATAGTTAAGATCTTTGATGAATTAAAAGTGATTAGAATAATGATAGTAAGTTCAGTAATTAAGAAAAGAGTAAATAGGAAATTGTAACATTCCGTAATTCAGAACTTCTATTAATTCATAAGATTTAGATAGGAATTTATATGTTAATAATTAAGGATGGTAAAGTTGAAATATTAGGAGTTTTAAAATCAAGTTTCCAAGTTTTTAAGCAAATTAGGGAGTTAGGAGTTTCTGGTAATCGATTACTAGCATCTTGTAATCGATCACCTGAGAGCTGAATTTTGGGTAATCTCCTGTCAAGGATGTGTAATCGATTAACTGAGGGCTGAATTTCTGGTAATCGATTACCAAGAATTCGTAATCAATTACCAGATAGTTGAATTTTGGGTAATCGCCTGTCAAGGATGTGTAATCGATTACCTGAGAGCTGAAATTTTGGTAATCGATTACCAGGTGTGGTAATCGATTACCAGAAATCTGGGTTTTAGTAATCGATTACCAGGTTACCAGAAGGGGCTTCCTAGTGCCTTTAGTCGTTGGTAATCGATTACCATCACTTATATATATATATATATATATATACCGGATGTGAATTAAATTAGAAATACACATGAGTTCTTCTTCCCCTTTGCGACCTAGAGAGAGGGAGAATCCTAGTGAGAGAAACTCCAAATTGAAGCTTGAGAAGGGATTTGGGGCAAGGAAACATCAAGTAGATCATCTACAAACATCTTTTCCTTCTTGAATTGCTAGGCTTGGTGAGTACAACTCACTTCTATGTTAGGTTTTAGGTGGTTCTTTGTGCATGCTCCCACCCCTTCTCTTCCCTTTCTCAACTTTTGTTATTTATGGATTGTATTGGTGTATTCTAGCTGTATTATAGTAGTAATTGATGGATTGAATACATGAATTGAGAATCGAGTAGCGGAATCCTTAGTTTCGAAGTTTTCGAAACTATCAAAATTATCGAAACTATCGAAACCCCTCGATTGTAACTCATATTAATATCCGAATAGGTTATAGTTCTTTGTTTAATGTTAGTTCATGGATTGAGATGTTGGATTAGGACTTGAATTGAAATTTGGGATTTATATTCGTAGGGTCGAAACCTTCGAGATAGTCGAAACTAGCGGAATTGTTTGTATTTGTTATACTTAAAGCATTGTACTACTATTTTAATACATCACTTATTGTCATTTTTGAATATAATTTATTATTCATTGAGATTATGAGCATTTGAGTAATATAAGTCGGTTTCGACCGTGAGTTAATTCAAGTCGGCCTTCGCGCTGTGAGTTAAAAATTAAGTAATTAAGTAAAACACGACTTCGGTCCAGCATGGGTGGGATTCTTCCCTGGGAAAGTCGGTTGCCGTAGTCTGAGCTCAGGTCTAACTCCAGAAAGTGATAAGATCATGCCTGCTGGGCACAGCAGTGAGTGCATCACGAGCATCATAATTTGCATTATTCATCAGTTCATGTTAATTGAATTACATATCGCTTTCATTAGTTATTGACTATTGGAAACATGTTTATGTATTTAGTTCGTGAATATGTCATATGTGATGTTTGATAAATGTTGTTTGTTTTACTACACTATATATGCTTGGTTGTACTTGCTGAGACTTTAGTCTCACCCCACGTTTCGGGGATCTTCTTTAGCTGTGCAGAAAACCTTAGGAGCTGTTAAAGCAAGAAGGAGGATTTGTGGAACTGAGTCTCTTTAGAATTTGAAGTTTAAGTATTAGAAGTAAATTCGGTTGTAATTAATAAAAGATTAGTCACTGATGTATATTGTATAAGTATAATTAATTCTGAGTTAGCCACTGAGGCCTAGCTCTAATGTTATGATGATATGAATTGTACTGGTTTTGCTGATTTTCAGGTTAAGCTGGATTTAGTAATTATCCGGTTTTTAGGGGAGACTCTGTCGGATTTCTGGTATAAGTTCATTGAATCACACTTCTCTAAGTGTGATTTCTTCCCTAAACTTAAGTAAATTTCATACTTATTTAAGGTCTCTGATGTTTGTTTTCTTTTGGCTTAAGCTAATCGTTGGAAAGTTTAAGCAAATGTATGACGATATCAGAAATTTAACGAAATGATTTCAATAAATTCAAGAATAGTGTCTCCAATGGGCATTATTTTTTAGTTCAGAAATTAGGGCGTTACAAGGTTACTCTTCGGTTCAACAAGGAAGATCAAGATTACATGATGATGTTTTTGAAAAATTCTTGCAAAGCCTTAAGGATTCTGAGAAAAATATAGAAGCATCAGCAAGAAATATTACGACTCATGTTGAGCAGATAGCTAACTTTTATTTAACCAAAAGTCAGAAAAAATTTCAGCAAATACACAATCCAACCTCGAAGAACAGTGTAACGACATAACCACCATAAGTGTTCAACTGATAGGGGAAGGAACTGATGGCAATCTGACTAATGAAGAAAAATAAACTGAAGAAGAAGAAGAGGAAAAAGAAGAAGAAGAAGAAGGTGAGGCAGAAGTAGAAAAAGAAAAAGAAGACGAGGAAGCTGAAGAAGAGGAACCAGAAGAAGCAAAAGAAGAAGACGATGCAACAAAAGTAGAAGAAGAAGAAGAAGAGGATGAAATAAAGAAAAATGTGCTTAAAGAAGAGAGTGATTGTGAAGGGGAGGAAGAGAACAAAATAAGTGAGAGTGTACATGATGTAATTTGTAGAAAAAGAACAAGAAAAAGAGAAAAAGAGCGAGCAAAGAACTGAGAAAGGAGGGGAAGTAGTGAAGAATCCACCTGATCCTGACAACCCTCCAAAGGAAGGCAAAGACGGACAACATACAAATGTTCAACCTTCCAAGACTCACAAAAAGAAGGCCTGCGAATACACTGACCTGGATAGGGCAAAGAAAAGAAAAATCAAGCCAATAACATCACAATCAAAGCCTAAGGTCAGATTGAGGACAAAGTGGTCAGGCATATTCCAAACCAAGGACCCTTTGAAGCAAAAAGAGTAAGATCTGACAAGTGCTTTAAATTTTCCAAGCTTCAGGAGGAAAAGACCCATGCAACTCAACACAAGACTCCAAAGAAGAGAAAAGTCAGGCCAAAGGAGTCAGCAACATGGTCTAACTCCAGACACAAGACCAGATGGATAGATTCAAGTCTTATTCACAATTGGTCCGAGGCAAGAATATGAGTAGGGGTCACTTCCTAAAGGAGTCAAAGGTGAAGCACAAAGGCTCGCTAAAGGATTCCAATATCAACCACCTTGAAAAAACAGGCATCAAGCTATATGACTTAAACACAGCCCTTCTTGGGAGGCAACCCAGAGATTTTTAAGCTTTTAATTGTTTTAATTTTGTTTTCTTTTGTTTTTGTTTGTTAATTAGGATTTTTCATATTTTTTAGGATTTAGGAGATTTTTCAAAACTGATTGGAATGAGTTTGTGGAAAAATAAAATGTTAAACAGTAGGAAGTAGCATAAAATTTGACTGGAAATTGGCAAAATTTCATTATGTTTTCTGCGCTTCACCTAGCGCTGAGCGCAGGTAAAGTGCAGAAATGCAATTTTAGTCACTTGTTTTCTGCGCTTCAAAACGGTACAAAATTTAAACTGAAACCTGCGCTCCACTCACAGCTGAGCGCAGGTGGAACGCAGGTATGCGCTGTTGCTTAAATTGAACTAAAAAACATGGGGGACAGTCATTCGTTCTTCCTCGCATGTTTTCTCCTGTACCATCTCTCTACTTCCTAAGCCCTTTCTTTCTACTTTTTCCACTTACAAACCTCATTCATTTTTTAATCTTTCAAGTTCAAGGTATGTTTTCTTGTTTTTAAGTAGTTTTAAAACCGATTGAAATTTTCGTTTTCCTCTATTTTTATGATTTTGAACTTTAGGATAGCAACCTTAGGATGTGAATGTGTATATTGTTGATTATTGCTATCTTGGATATGATTTTGGCTGTGTAGAACATGAAGAACAAGTTGTTTGATTTGAATGCTCTTCGTTTTGTAAGTTATTATGTTTGAAAGTATTATGCTCTGTTTCTTGAAAAATTTAAACTTTCACTTTCCATAGATTAGTTGAATGCTTGCAAAACAACTGGGTATATTATGTTTATATGAAACCATTACCAATTGCAACTGAAATTTTGCTGTGAATTGACTAATTCTTTTGCAGAATGTATTTTGAATTTTGCATGCAATTTGGTTAATTATGTGGTTCCATGTTCTTCATGAATTATTGTTTGCAATAAGGCATCGTTGAATTAACTATGTTTCTTTAAACTAATTGATTTTGTTTGATTTCTCAGATGCCTCGTATCAAATACACTACTGGCCTTTCCCATGGCTCTAGCTCACGAAGAGAAGGTAGGGGAAAAGGGTCCGAGATGAATCCCATTACAATCCCATGAGATTCAAGAGTGCACAGGCTGCTGCGAAGTATGAAGCTCTCAGACCTTGCAATTTTGTGTTCGAGAGACCAATTGACCTCAAAACCAGGGGAGTATGAGGAGTTCAACATGGAGATTACCCGACGCGGATGGCGTAAGATAGCTGATCCTGATAGATTATTCGGCCTGGAGCTGGTCCGGGAATTTTACGCCAACACAGTTGGAGAGTCTGGTGATAGAGGAGAGAGGAGATCATCAGCCACTACAGCCACATCCGCCACCACAAGCTGACATCCCACTCCGAGCTTACATGGAGCACATATGCAGGTAGAACTCCACCCTCCACAGAGGGATTTCACACCTTCAGAAGCATTTGTACCAGACCCGGCCAGACCCATACCCAGGCATGTTGCCTGATGAGTTCCGGACAATCTTGTAGTGGCCTGGGGACAGGCCTATTTATCCAGGGGGAGGTGGAGTAGCAGCAGCTGGAGAGCAGGACGAGGACTTACAGGATACAGAGGACGAAGATTGATACTGGTGTTTTTTCTTTCTTTTCGTTCTTTTATTTTCTATTTTCTTTTATTTTTTAGGATTAATTTTTTTAGTTAATTAGGATTTTTGTTTTGTTTTTCATTTTTTTAGGATTTAAGAAATAGGGATTTAAGGAATTCAATTTCAAATCTTAAAACTAGGCAGCCTAACCAACTGAACTAGGAAAGAAAAAGGAATTTTGTGATTGAATCCATAATCAGTTAGGATTCGGATATTGTGCAGGAGAATGTATCAAGGTAGTTAATTAATTTCAATGGTGACTTTATCAAGGAAAAATTAGCCAAAAAGCCGGTGAGTTGTGAGCCTAAACACTTTTGAGAGTTTTCACCGTTGCTTGTCAACTGCCTTTGCTTGAGTTTCTGGATTTTATTCTGCACATGAAAAACATGGAAGTGGTTAAGGCAACTTGTATTTTTGAAATAATTGCTCAGTGCCAAAAAGCCAACCCATGAATTCTTTTTCCAATTTTTTGTAACCCATTTGAGCTTTAATAATTCTTTTCTTATGCACCCTAGCTAGATTAATGTCTATATCTTGTCCCTTACACACTTGGGATAAAGAGCATAGGGGCAATTCTGATAGAATGGGTGATTGGTTGGTTATCTGAAAAGTGCAAAAAGAAGGCACAAGCAAGCAAGGAATTCACTCCCTCAAGTATATAAAACAAAAATTAAATAAAGAAGGGAGTGAGTTACCAAACAAAAAGGCCAATTGAATGATACAAGTCAAGAATGTAATGGAGAATTGAGAGAAAGTTTGAAAAATGGTGAACCCGCAATTATGCTCTCTATTCTAGTGTTTCTTTGAATATCTAGAAAAACCATGATTTCTTGATAGCCAAGCCTCATTACAACCTGAAAAAGACCTTTTGATCCACGTTGACCATGTGCATGATTATTAACTGGAAACGACTATCAATTTTAGTTGTTCAACTGCAGTGAAAAATTTGAGAGAAACACTTACCCGTGAGAATGAGAGAAAATTCCTTGATTTATCACTTATTGTTTTGATTACTGCTTTTGAAAAGTTTGAATGCATTTTTATCTTAATCTGATTGAGGATTGGAGTCACCACTTAGTTCTGGTTATCAATTTGAAATTTGGAAAGTGACAGCTGTCTAGCAAGGGATTTTGAATTTGTCTCCTTATTAGTCAGAACCATAAATGGGGATTGAAGTCAGCTATCTCTAGGAGATTTTCTTGCTTAAGGACAAGCAAGAAGCTAAGTTGGGGGGAATTTGATAAGTGTTAAATTAACGTAAAATTCATATATAATTATAACACTTATTAAGGGCAAAATGGTTAATTTATGTGAATTGTTAAGTGTAATTGATTATTGCTGATATATTGAATTGAATATTGGAAATTGAATCACAAACCTTGAGTAATCAATCTTGGTAATCAATTACTCACTGTATCAAATTTGGTAATCAATTACCTTCTGCAAATTCATTGATCCGCTGCAACATTTGTTTTTAAACTCTGAAAATTTATCTTTTGAAAATCAAATTTGAAAGAATATTGAAGGCAAATTAGAAAAGGAAAACGCTTTTTGATTTCAGAAAAGGAAAAAAAGTTTGTGAATCTATTCAACCCCCCTTCTAGATTCCCTCTGGGACCAACAAGAATAATGTTCAAGGACCATGACACTCTTTATTCTTGTAACAATTTTGTCTTTGGCATTGAACATTGGAGTGATATTTTCATCATCAGGCGCTCCTGGCCATGGAAATGGAAATTAAGGACAATAACATTGGTTCATACCATATTATGTGGAAAAGTTGGTGGCATCGTCCTACTTTAGAGTACATCAAACTCAATGTTAATGGTAGATATTTGTAACACCCACATTTTTGCTTATAAATTTATATGTGTGTTATTGCGCGAAGGGGGTGATCAAATGAATTTTAATCATCATTTAAGATTTAATTATGATTAGAAATAATTTTTCTATTTTTCAATATTTTTTAGATTTTTTGGTGAATTTTTTGGTGTAAAATTACTATTTTACCTCTACCCTTACTATAAAATTACCAAAATGTCATTTGACGTAATTCTCTACTTTTTACCTAACTTAATGCCTTAATCATCAATTAAGGTATCCTAGTACACTTAACGTTGACTAACTTTTCATTAAACACCCTAAACATGCTTACCTCACTAATGGTACTTTTGTCCCCTAAAAGCAATCTTGTCTCCTACCATTTAAATTCAACCTTTCTCTCTCTCCCTCTCATTTTAACCTAGCCTAGTTTTTGCTTCATCTTCCTCTCCCGCTATTTTTGTTTTCTTACCTTGATTGAAAGCTCCATTTCTTGAGCATTCACCATACACCTTTGGGAAAGATTGATAAGGAGATTAAGAGGAGTAGAAAGAGGGGTGTAGTTTGAAGATAGGTGAAGGATGGAAATCATCACCATTGTTGAAGCTTCAACATCATTTTGGTAAGGAGAGGAGAACCCTTGAACTCTAGTAGAATTTGTGACTAGAGTGAGGGTGATCCTTGACCATCTTCCCTTTTATTTTCTTGTTAAAATTTTTGAAGCATGAAAATGAAAATATATATAGTTCGGCCTTACTTGATTTGTGTTGATGGATATGTTTTTAACTTCATTTGATGATAGAGATGTGTTAGTATGATGATTGGAAGTATGTATGAAGCATTGTTTTGAATTGAAATGTTATGAAATTAGTGTTTTTGAACAAAGTATTGAACTTATTTTTAAAAGTATGAGCTTTGTATGGTTGAAATGTATGAAATGATTAAATGACATGATTTGTGGATGTTGGGTATGTGTAGATGATAAATGTTAAATTAACGTAAAATTCATATATAATTATAACACTTATTAAGGGCAAAATGGTTAATTTATACCCCAATTTATCCCTTTTTGGCTTAAAGTGCGATTCTTGTAATTATTTAAATCAAATTTGAATTTGATGCTATTTTGATAAAGATTCTGTTGATTTTTACAGATAAAGGGATAGGATTAGCACAAGATAAGCTTAAAAAGAGGAAAATCAGGAAAAGCGAGATTCGGAGATTCGCGCTCCACTTGCGCTCAGCGCAAGTGGAGCGCAGGAACACGTAATCTTATCTTTAATGGATCTCAAACAAAATCTCAAAAGCCCATCAGAACACTATTTATAGGACTGTTAGCAGACAGTTTTAGGATGGAAGAGATAGGGAGACGGTGAGTAGATCTAGAGCTAGAGAAAAGTGTGACAGTCTCTCTATTGGTTTGTAATGGCTACCATGAGTTGCTAAACTCTCCGATAGGATTGAATGTAGTAGGTTCAATCCCCAATTGTATTTGGATCCTCTTTGTTATTTATGAATCCCTGTTTTTATAATATTGGTGTTTTATTCTGTTCTTAATGCTTAGCTTCCGTCTTTGTACCGGAGTTATGATACGATTCTATGGGAAGCACTGGGAAGTGGTTTTGTGAAATCAGGAGCGAATTCTTGGGAGCCTAGGAATAGGGATCTTGAATTCTGATTGGTGAAAACACTCAATTTGTCACTGTGGGAACCAGGATGAATTGATAGCTTTAACATCTATTCTTCAACCGGGGCAATTTGTGACAGTGGGAACCTGCATGAATTGTTTCTGAATATTTCATATCTGTGGGAACCTTTTATGAAATAATATTTATTTGTGCTTCAATATTATAATTATAAATTCATGAATACGTTCCAAATACAAGTGGGGTGCGATCGATGAGGTTCAATCCTAGTTCCTTATCTTGCTCAACCTTATCCATATCTCCTCTTTCTTATATTTTATCTTCTCAAACAAACATTTAAATCTACCCATACTTGATAAGTGTGAACCCTAGGATTTATCTTTGTACTGTTCCCTGTGGATACGACAACTCTCTGACTTACTATTATACTGTAGTGATATTGGTATGCTTGCCAATTTCAACAGTAGATCATCATATATGAATTTTATAATTTTTGGAAATTTATTGCATTTTCATGAAATTCATCGTGTTCTTGAGTGTTCATCATGTTTTTCATGTCTGTTCTTGATGATGAGTAGTTTTGATCCAAAATGATGAGTGGATTGTTATGTCAATGTGTTTATGGGCTTAAAGAGGTCCATTAATGATTAGTAATTGTAAAAGGTAAAAGTAAAAAGTTAAAATGTAAAAACTAAAAAGTAAAAAGGTAAAGTTAATTTAATGAAATTTGGGTAAAACCTTTAAACCTTGTAACCATGGTTAAAATATGATGGTGAGGGCCCACATGGGTCATATAACATTTGGGCCACTTTTTCTTATAAAATAGCTTTCTAAGCCATAAATATCATAAAATAAAATAATTGCTTTCTGATAACTTATTGGGCCTAGTTACATTATTGGGACCTAATCCTAATACAACCCATCATTAATTAAGACTATCATCTAATTAAGAAGCCCAATTAGGTTAATCACTTAGGATAATTAATTAAGGTGATTGATTATGATTAAACTTAACTACTTTAATTAATAATGACTAGTGAATAGTTAAATATTAATTGTGATTAATGTAACACCCCAAACTTTAAACTTAATTTTCATTACTGGAATTATCATAAGAAGAGGTTTTCATAGAATAAAATAGGATGGAAAGGTTTAAAAACTGTTAAAAATGAGGTATCGTTGTCCCTTTTCCGCTCAAGCGAGAATTGGCTCGCTTGAGGGAATGGAATTGGAATTCTGGGAATTCAACACTGACTTATTTTTCCTCAAGCGAAAATCCCCTCATTGAGCGAAAATATCAGTGGAGAATAGGTAAGAAACTGTTTGATAAATTTACTTTAGCAAAAGATTTTCGTTCAAGCGAATTTCAGGCAAAAAGCAAGAGGTTTGCTTCTATCTGATTTTCTCTTGAGTGAAAACACGCGAATAAGTTTTTTTTTAAAAGAACAACAAGGGTCATTTGGACCCCAAATTAAAACACAACTCACACCCACTTTGCCCTAATAGAGAGAGGAAAAGGAAGAGAGCTTGGGAGGTTGATTTCTCAAGGGAAGAAGGAAGAGAAGGAACCTAGCACCCCCCCAAGGATATTGATTGTTGCTCTTGGAGGTGAGTGTGACACACTCACTCAACATCATTTTGCTTGCAAAACCCTAAATGACCCCTTTTCTTACACCTTTTTCTGGTTTTGTATGTGATTGCTTGATGGTTGATTAATGATGGTTGACTTTTGGGTTTTGTAATGATTGGTGGATTGTTTCCTTGCAATACCTAATTTCTAGGATTTTAGGTACATGATTCATTAATAGGATGTGTATGGTAATTCCTTAATTCTCATGAAATGCTTTAAGCATAGTGTGATAGATCCTCACATATTTCACCATTAAACTCATGTTTCATGGCATTCAAGTGTAAAAGAGACATATTGAACTTTGGCTTCATGGGTCTACGACCAAAAGGAAGATAAAAGACACTTCATGTCATGTTTCAATGGCAAGGTCTATTTGACCTTAAGCGAGACGTTCCATGGTAGGATTTTGAGCTCAGGTCTAGACTCATGTCAAGTTAAAATACCCCTATTGGTAAAGCATATCACGAGTGACTGTTGTATTGTTTGGCTAACTATGTACATGTTGATGATGTTCATGATGATATGTGTTTACTATTGTAGTTTCATTTGTATGATTACCTACACTGCCTGCTTGTTCATACTCATTGGGACGTTAGTCTCACCACACATTTTTTGGATTGATTTAGATATGCAGGACCTCAGTTCGAGACTTGATGGAAGGACTTGGATATCCAAAAGTGGACTTCTCCACTTAAATTGTTTCAAGTTTCTTTAAAACTCTGATATTTTGATGTACATGTATATGTTCCACTGAATTAATTGTTTAGGTTGACTTAAGCCACTTGATGGCACTGTTTGTAATTATGTCGTGAAAAATAATTTTGTAAATTCGGGAATGGTGCTTCCAACGGATATTATTCTTGAGCTTTGAATTAGGACGTTACAATTAAGACTTAAGTAATCATGATTGACAGTAATAAAATTTGATTAATACTGAATCAAGGATTAAGAAAGTGATTAAGGAATGATTAATACTTAAGTAAGGATTAAAGTTTAATTAAGGAAGATTAACCCTAAACAAGATTTAATTAAAGTTTAAACTTAATTAGACTTAATTGATTAAGGTGTATTATGATTTAATTAATTATAATACGACTTAATTAAGGAAAATTAATTTTAATCAAGGAAAGATAACACTTAAGGGAGTTTACCTAAGATTTAACAAATGATTATATGCCATAATAAATACAATATGACTCAAGTTTGAGGTTATAGTTAATAATAAGATGCCTTAAGAAATGGATCCTATGAATCATAAAACTTGAAGACTCAATACTTGAAATGATGTGAGAGAAAGTATACAATCATAAATCTTAGTAAGCTACAGGGTACAAGTGTAATCCATTTTCAAATTGAGAGAATAAATGAATATAACATACCCTAAAAGCTTATGATAAATTCACTCTACATACATAAGACTTGAGAAGCTTGGAAAGAGAGTGTGGATTGACCCCGATTTGGGATGTGGATTCCTTGATGGAATTGTTACCGAATCTTTGATTGCACTACTGTGGATGGCTGTATAATAAGATTTGGGATGACTCTGCCGGTGGGGCATGAGTATGTCGTAAATACATAAGTAGTATGTGACATGCATCATTGTGCATAGTGATGTCTAAGGTGTTGAGTCTCAAAACTAATTTCAGTAATTAAAAATACTCTAAGTCTCATTCCCTTTAAAAGTTTTAATGACAACAAATATAAAATACAAATGAATTTATATGGCAATATTCTTTCACAAATATTCTGTTATGTTTCAGATCTTAAAGAATGAGAAACATCATCTGAAGCTTCAGATCGTCTGAAGACATAACACCTTCTGAAGAGTGTTTATCTTCTGAAAGTGTTAAGTTCATCTGAAAGCTGAAGACATCAGGACTTTGACCCTTGAAGACGTTGCTGAGTAAGAGGAACGTTCATCTCAATGATCTTACCTATTTCAGCATAAGAGTCAGAGCTGCTTTCTCTCCTTGTTCAAATGTTTAGCATTTTTTAAGGAAAGTCTACAACGCTGCTGCTCCTGCCAAAAGCTTTGTGTGCGCAGACCTGCTGCACCTTGTCTGCTCAGAATGCCTTGGTCAGAGCTTGTGTCAAACGTCTCCTTGAGCATTTAATGCTATTTGGCAACGGGCATTAACTCCTGAAGACTATAAATATGTCTCATGAAGATTTGAAGAGAAAGAGAAGCATTCCTATCAAAGAAAGAACACGTTGCAAAAACATACTCTGATATTCTTGTACTCTTGCTCAAATTCTTATCCTGAGTGAATCTCAGTTTTCTGTACATTTAAATTTCAAAGCTATCATCTGAAGGATAGTGAACTATTTGTTTCTCTGTTCAAACTTTAAACAGTTTGGGTGTTTAAGCCTGGAGAGGCTTTCTGTTTGAAAGAATACTTGGGTTACACTTGGTTAAGTGTCTGAGAGCCTGAAGAGGCTTGTGGAAGAAATAATACTTAGTGTAGAGCCTGAAGAGGCTTGAAAGAAAAGAATACTTGTAATCTTGCAAGATTAGTGGAAATCCAGGTGCTGGTTTTTGCCCTGGGACTGGACGTAGCTCACGGTGGTTGTGAGTGAACCAGGATAAATTCTTGGCTATGTTTTTCTCTATCCCTTAACTATTTCTTTTCAGTTTTAATCTAACTAAGGGGTTTGAAAAGTATCCAAGTGAAAACTTCTCTCTGAATCAAACAAAGTTTTTAACCAATTTCTTAATCTGAACTTAATTCAGAAAGTAATTAAAACCTTCAGACTGATAACCATCATCTGAAGAGTTTCAGAAGCAAAATTTTCAAAATATTTTTGAAACAGAAAAAGTTTCCATTGAAACACTATTCAACCACCTTTCTAGTGTTTCCCTATATTTCCAACATAAGGTGGTGTGTCTTATGACGAGATGGAAGCCACACTTGGTACAACAAGAAATTGGTTGCGATTAGGCATCAGATCTTGCAAAAGATATATGCCAACCTTGGGGGTGGTTGAGTTTTGAGGGATACCAAGGGACCTAGGCTCGCTACCTAGCGTCAGATTTCTTAGGGCACATCTTGACTATCCTAACGTTCTCGAGATTTCAAGATTGGTGGAGATTGTCCGGAAGGAGTTAAAAAGACAGATCAATCAAAATTATTGTGAGCAAGGGCTTTATGTACCGAGATTAGTATGAACTTTAACTCCTAATTGTTCCATTGGGTTTGCAGTTGTTGTGTGCAATATGTTGATGTTTTCCCTTGGGCCCAAATGCATTACATGAGATTTTAAAATATGGAAAATCTGTGTTGTTTACATCAACTACATATATATGATTCGGTGCTGTATATGTGTGTATTTGTTATACTATTGCCTGGACTGGTTGTTTCTCTCCCATTTATTGCTTTAGTCATTATATCCTAATTTAGAGAGTTCATGTAAAGTGTTCTCACTCTCCTTGTGTTGTCTATTATGTTGTGTGGTATTTTATGTTTCATAGCGTGAAGCTAATTTGACTCATGGATCCGACGGTGGATACGAGGGTACAACTCCATTGGGATTGGGTGGGGAACTGGCAAGTGACTGACGTACCACATAGGTGCGTGTTTACGGGGAGAGTGCATATTTCTGCGACTCATCCCGATGTCGCTAATGCTATCAGTCACTTTTACGATTTCTCTTACGCTAGAGTTCCATACGCCACCTGACTTGGTCCATGATACGGTTGTTCATCATGCTCGCACTGCTTCATTTGTATCTTCCCGAGCATCATGTGCCTTTGACTATGAGCATCCTTATCCGGCCAGATATACACCTACGTCTAATGGTTCTAACTTTGTGGAGTACTTACAGCCTTTGGACATTCCACCGTGGGCTTCGGTACCCCCAGGTTTTCCTGTGCCTCGTTTGAGGAGGAGGATCCGGAGGAGGACCCAGACTACTTACGTAGTTTCTCTTGTTCTGGAGGCGGTGTGTAGTTGTTGTGGTGTTATTTAGGGATGGTAATGGGTACCCTTTGGGCAGAGTACCACAGTGCCTGTCCCCATACTTACGCTTTCAAAAAAGCCCGTACCCGCACCCATACTCGTGTGGGCAGCAACTTTAATGCTCGTCCCCGTACCCACTGGTCACTTATATGTCCATACCCGCACTCGTTACCCCCAATTTAGTTAAATGAAAATTAAAAACTCAATAAAAATATTAATTAAAGAAAATTATAACTCAATTGAAAAATTACTCCAAAATCATCTAAACATAATTTTAAATATCAATGACATAACAATTTATTTAAATCGAAATACAATACGTTAATATTCTAAAACACAACAAATGATTAATGTTTAAAATTTTTATTAAATATTATAATATACTTTCACATCACATTATTTTATACACTTGGATATCACGTGTTAACATTCTCCGTGATTTGCAAAAAATAATTATTAACACTAATTAGTCATATATTATAAAGTAAAAAACACAAATAGATAATTTTAAAAATATATTTTTAATATATAATATTATATATATATCAATTTTAAATATATGTATAAATATATTAGATATTTTAATAATATATATATATGCGGGTATGGGGCGGGTTGGGCATCATAGTGCTCGTACCCGCGTCCGTCCCTGTTAAAATATGTGAGCTATTAATTGCCAGTACTAGCGCCCTGCGAGTTTTTACCCTGCCCAATGCGGGTAATTTTTGCGGGTACCCATAGGGCTTTGGCTCAATTGTCATCCCTAGTTTTATCGAGTCTAGTCTAGTATAACAACTTTGGTAGTGGCCTCCATTTTGTATTTTGTTGGGGTCACACATGTTCATTTTATGGCTAGAACTTGTGGATTTGTTATTGGTATGCCTTTATTTTGGATATTTCTGATTTGGTGATGTACCTATGACAATTGATTATATTTTCAATTATGATGATGGTTTAGTGAAATATTTGATGTATGATTTTTATTCCGCAATTAATTGATTCGCGACTCCGTATTTTATGAAAATTGGTTAATAAAGAAAGGATTGAGTAGTACTTAAAAATGGATATATATTTAAAGTAAGATAGGTGGATGTATATTCAAGGTACGTATCTTTTCAAAAATAATATATTCCGCATTTTTACCGTTTCGTTAACAACATACGTTTTCTACATGATTAAACATGTGACGTTCTTAGTGGTAACTAGAAGTGTCACACTATTTATGTACTAATGGAAGGATGGGATCTGGTGTTGTTCTTAGAAATCATGTTGGTAAGCTTTTCATGTTTTGAAGGATCAGGAAATGCCATTTCTTTGCATGCGGAGCTTGTTGCACTAAGAGAGGCTTATATGGCTTGGAATAATAGCTATCAGAAGGTAATTTGTGAGTGAGACTTTCTTGAGTCTATCAAGCTAATTCACATGGAGTCTCCAAAATTGTTAACTCAATATATAGATATTATCATGGATATCAGAATGATTTTAGCAAGGCAATGGGAGGTGGAAATTTTTCATATTTTCCGAGAAGCTAATTTATTGGCAGATGGTCTAACCAAGCTTGAATTTGCAGATCAGGATGGAGTAATTTTGGAGTGGTCCCTTAGAGCATATCAAGATATGTCATATTACCTGAAAGTTTGTTCCCTCTCCACACGGTTGGTCACATAATGTCATATGCACTTACTGACACCTACTCCTCAGACACTTTGAAATATGCCTTCCTATTGAAACCATTTCTCCACCATAGACACACACCAATACCCCATCCTTATCACCCAAAAAACACATTTAACCCTCCATAACTTGAAACGGTTCATGATCAACCATCTAAGCACTCAACCAGACAAATAAAGCCACTTATACACTTGAAGATTACTACTGTAGTCTCACTTCTTCCACCAATCATGAGCAAGACATAGGTTTTAGGTATCCCTTATCCCTTATACTATTTTATGTTGTTTTGTCCCTAAAATACTTTTACTCTCAATTTCCTTTACAACCGAGCCTAATCAGAAGCTATTAAGCATGAATGTTGGCAACAGGCTATGCAACATGAGATTAATGCCTTGCAAAGCAACATGATACGAACCGGAAGCGTAAAGATAGGAAAGTCTTGAAGATCAATTAACGGTAAATAACTGTAAGGAGCTTGACACAAACCAAGACCTGCTGGAAGAACCAAAGCTATCAAAGATAGAAACTTGACACAATCCGTGACCTGCCGGAAGCACCAAAGTTATCAAATATAGGAACTTGACACAATCCGTGACCTGTCGGAAGCACCAAGTTATCAAGATAAGCAACTAGACCTTAACCAAGACCTGTTGGTAGAACCTAAGTTATCAAGTAGTTCTTTAATCCAAGAACAAAGGATAAGCTCTCACAATGAGAAAACACAAATTTTATTGATAAAATAACTGTCTACAAACTGATTCTCAATGCTAATATATAGCAAAGGAATTTCCTAAAAAAACTATCTAAAAGATACAGTCCTAAATTAAATAGATTTAATTAGAGATAAGATAAAATATAATCCTAAAAGATTAATCCTAAATAAGATAAAATAGAATCCTAAAAGATATAAGTATAATCCTAAGAGATCATGATATTGATTCCTAACAGATCTCATCCTAAATAAATCAGTTATGATCTGATTAGATACACTTTCCCGAAATAAGCTCTCCTAAGATTCGGATAATAGACATAACCGATTGTCAGATCGGATAGCACTCTTGTACTTCAATCCGAGTTAAGTTAAACCACTTCTTTGGTTCTTCTTCTGCTCGGTGGTCTACTTTCCTTTGGACTTTAGTGATTAATAGTTGCAAAGCTCTCTTTAACCGCTCAGATCTTGCCCCGGTCATTGGATCTTCAATCCCTTGCAATGCATTTGAGGCATCCTGATTGAGGTCGGATGGGATTGTGTCATTCCTCCCTTCTTTGAAAGGATTCGTCCTCGAATCTTATTCATCACCTACATCAAATAAGGATAAATCAGTTACATTCAATGTTGCACTAACATTACCATATTCACTTGGAAGATCTATCTTGTAGGCATTGTCATTGATCCTCTCTAGAACTTGGAATGGACCATCTCCTCTTGGTTGAAGCTTGTTCTTCCTTTGAGCTGGAAACCTCTCTTTCCTCATGTGAATCCAAACCCAGTCGCCTGGTTCAAATATTACCTTCCTCCGCCCTTTATTGGCTTGTTTTGCATACTGCTCATTTTTCCTTTCAATATTAGCTCGGACCTTTGCATGTAACTCCCTCACATAACCTGCTTTCTTTTTACCATCTAAGCTGGAAAATTCAGAAATAGGTAAGGGAAAAATATCCAAAGGAGTTAGTGGATTAAAACCATATACAACCTCAAATGGTGAAAAAAAAGTAGTATAGTGTACCGTCCGGTTATATGCAAACTCAACATGTGGCAAACATTTTTCCCTTAATACCTTAAAAACAATATGTAAGTGTTCAACATGTGCATTATAAGATTTGTTGTAAACCAAAATGTTATCAAAGTAAACGACCACAAATTTTCCTATGAAAGAGCACACACATGGTTCATTAACCTCATAAAGGTATTGAGTGCATTAGTTAAGCTAAAGGACATCACTAACAACTCAGACAAACCATACTTTGATTTAAAAGCAGTGTTCCACACATTACCCTCTTTCATTCGAATTTGATAGTGACCACCTTTCAAATCAATTTTAGAGAACAAACAAGCACCATGCAACTCATCAAGCATATCGTCCAACCTAGGAATTGGATTACGATACTTTACCGTAATCTTGTTAATGGCTCGACAATCAGTGCACGTACGCCAAGAACCATCATTCTTTGGTACCAATATTACTGGTACAACACATGGACTAAGGCTCTCCCTTACATACCCTTTTTCCATTAGCTCACTGACTTGTTTTTGGATCTCCTTGGTCTCATCCGGGTTGGTTCTGTATGCTGGTCGATTTGGTAGGGCACAACAGGGTACAAAGTCAATCTGGTGTTCTATACCTCTTGAAGGTGGTAATCCTTGAGGTAGCTCATCCGGAAAGACTTCTCCAAACTCCTTCAACAAATTTTGAATTTCAGAAGGTAAAGAATTGTTAGAATCATCAGAGAAGTATATGTCTTTAAAAACAAGAATCAATAATTGTCCTTTATCTAACAATACACTTTCAACTTCCCTTTTTCTTGCAAAAGCGTTCACCTTGCTTCTGCCCTGGCTCGGTTGTAACGTCGAACAGAAATCCAATCTTGAAGTCGGATTCGAACCCATGCCCACTCTTCTTCTTCTCTTTTCTTTCTTTTCTTGAACAGAAAATTGTTTTCCAACTCCTTGTTCTCCCTAGCAATTCTTATTTGATCTGCATATGCTTCAGAAGGTTGAAGAGGGGTTAGCACAAAGGTTTTATTATTCAATTTAAAACTATACCTGTTGTGATACCCATCATGAGTTACTCGCCTATCAAATTGCCATGGTCGACCAGGTAGAATGTGTCCAGCATGCATAGGTGCAACATCACACAAGACTTTGTCTTCGTATTTTCCAATGGAAAATGAAAGCAAAACTTGTTTTGTTACCCTTATGTTCCCACAATCATTTAGCAACTGCAGTCTATAAGGATTAGGATGTTTTATGGTAGGTAATTTTAATTTCTCAACCATCAAAATACTAGCAACGTTGGTACAACTACCACTATCAATTAAAGACTGCAAACCTTATCACTTACGTGGCACCTTGTATGGAATATGTGCTCACGTTGCTCCTCAACTCCCCCCATCTTTGGTTGTGCATTCAACACCCTCATGGTGACTAATGCATTACCGTGGTCTAGCTCGGTGTATTCTACATCACTGCAATCCTCCAGCTCAGGCATTTCATCATCTTCTTCTTCACTTGCACTTTCCACTTCACCATTGTCACGCATGAGTATGACCCTCTTATTCGGACAATTAGAAACAATATGTCCAAGACCTTGACACCTGAAACATTTAATTTCACGTGTGTTAGAAGATGAATTGAATTCAGACTTACCTTCACTGGTTGAGGTCGGTTGTCCCATCTTTGCCTCTTGTTTTGGCCGAGTTGTTGGTTTGTTGGTTGGCCAGGATTTCCAAGAGGTACTAGGAGTTTCTGGAAACCTTACAACTCTGGATTTGAGTTGTCTCTCCACTTGGATTGTTTTGTGTAATAAATCCTCCATCTCCACATAATGATGGAGTTCCACCACATTTGCAATTTCTTTTTTTAACCCTCTAATGAATCTAGCCATTGTTGCTTCCCGGTCTTCTTGCACATTGGATCTCATCATGGCTATTTCCATCTCCTTATAGTAATCATCTACACTCATAGAACCTTGACGCAGGTCCTGCAATTTTCTATACAAGTCTCTGTGGTAATGACTTGGTACAAATCTCCTCTCATCACAACCTTCATCTCCTCCCAAGATTGAATCGGTCTTTCTCCACACCTTCGCCTGATCAACACATATTGATCCCACCATATACTTGCATAATCAGTGAATTCTACCACAACTAATTTTACCTTTTTCTCCTCAGAATAATTGTGGCAATCAAAAACATGCTCCACCTTTCTTTCCCACTCCAAATATAACTCAGGATCATTCTTCCCTTGGAAAGAAGGAATGTTCATCTTGATGTTTCCAAGATGATTATCCCTGTTGCTTTCTCTTCTAGAACTACTTCCCTTGTCCTCTTCTTCCTCTTCCTCTTCTTCAGTGCGGTTAGGAGACGTTTTACTCCTTCTCCTTGGAAACCGATCTTCCATCTCATCCATTCTTGCACTCATTCTCATAAATTCACTTTGTAGTGTCTTGAGGAACGGTTTGAGGTCTATTTCTCCAGCATCCTCCTCACGTTGGTTTACTGGACTCATGATTAAAAGAAATTTGGCTGTAAATCAAATGATGTTAGTGATAAAAATAAGAATC
Source organism: Sesbania bispinosa (assembly GCA_026901365.1). NCBI lineage: Eukaryota > Viridiplantae > Streptophyta > Magnoliopsida > Fabales > Fabaceae > Sesbania > Sesbania bispinosa. Next base: position 179,106 of record QLOH01000048.1, on the reverse strand, counting down.
CTCACAACACTCCCTTACGTGTTTTCACTCAAAGTTTTGATTCTCTCGTGTTTCACTCTAATTTTTGGCTTTTTCTCACTATATTGTACTCACCACTCTTGCCTTTTTCCACTCAACTTATCCTTACAAGCTTTTGAAATAAGGAACTTTTGGGATAGATTCTACTAACAAGTAATAGAGAAGGGTGATGATGATAATGACAACTTTTAGTGACAAAACACTATCCCAGAAAGTAATCAAGATGTGTAGTCGGTTACAACTCTTCAATTTAGATGGATTTGTCACCTCGGATGAAATCTTCCGCTTGGAGTAAATATTGGGGACAACAGAACTGGATTTGCTGTTGAGAAATTTAATACTGCACCTTTTTTTTACTATCTGCACCTTTCTCTTTTTTTTTTCTACTACTGCAGATCTCCCTTTTTTTTTGTATTGTCTGCACCTCTTTTTTTTTTTAACTAATGCAGATTTTTTTTTGTTTTTTAATAAGATAAAGACTAAAATATAAGGATAGATGTTCCCAATTGATCTCAAGAGCCGAAGCTCTGATACCAAATGATATGAACCAGAAGCGTAAAGATAAGAAAGTCTTGAAGATCAATTAACGGTAAATAACTGTAAATAACTGTAAGGAGCTTGACACAATCCAAGACCTGCTGGAAGCCCCAAAGCTATCAAAGATAGTAACTTAACACAATCCGTGACCTGCCGGAAGCACCAAAGTTATCAAGATATAAGCAACTAGACCCTAACTAAGACCTGCTGGTAGAACCTAAGTTATCAAGTAGTTCTTTAATCCAAGAACAAAGGATAAGTTCTCACAATGAGAAAACTCAAATTTTATTGATAAAATAACTGTCTACAATTGATTCTCAATGCTAATATATAGCAAATGAATTTCCTAAAATAAACTATCTAAAAGATACAGTCCTAAATTAAATAGATTTAATTATAGATAAGATCAAATATAATCCTAAAAGATTTAATCCTAAATAAGATAAAATAGAATCCTAAAAGATATAAATATAATCCTAAGAGATCATGATATTGATTCCTAACAGATCTCATCCTAAATAAATCAGTTATGATCTGATTAGATACACTTTCCCGAAATAAGCTCTCCTAAGATTCGGATAACAGACATAACCGATTGTCAGATCGGATAGAACTCTTGTACTTCAATTCGAGTTAAGTTAACCACTTCTTTGGTTCTTCTTCTGCTCGGTGGTCTACTTTCCTTTGGACTTCAGTGATCAAGAGTTGCAAAACTCTCTTTAACCGCTCAGATCTGGCCCCGGTCATTGGATCTTCAATCCCCTGCAATGCATCTGAGGCATCCTGGTTGAGGTCGGATGGGATCGTGTCAGAACCACACATTGGAGTTAGTTTACCTTCATCCGAGAAGCCTATTGGTTGTAATTAAATAGGTTTACAAGATCAAAAACAAGCTAGAAGGACCCATGAATCGATGTAATAAGGCCAGTTGGTGGCCAAAGGATACATTCAAATTGAAGGCATTTATTTTTTAGATACATTCTCACTAGTGTCATAAAATGACAACATGGAGGTTACTCCTTGCTCTAACAACATCTAAGAGTTGGCACCTACATCAACTACATGTTGATAATGCTTTCCTCCATGGTAAACTTTAAAAGAAGGTATACATGACTTTTCCATAGGGATTCCCAACTCCAAAGAACATTAGAATTGGAGAGGGAGAAGATATATATATATATATATTTTTTGTGTTTTTTGGAGGCAGAATTGTTTGCTAAATTTGAAAATATTATTTGTTTTGTTCAGTTGTATAAAGATAAGAGTACTGGTGGATGTGTAGAATTTAGACAATTCGCGGGCTTATATTGTTATATTAGCTTACTATTTTCTTCAACAACAGTGAAGTTCTCAATTCACTCTTTATGTGTGTTTAGCTTCTGGAAATGTTTAGCACCCTTTAAGGTGCTAGCTTTCTCTTTGATGTTGTTGTTGGAAAAACATCCTAATTGCATGAATTCATTCAAAAGAAACATAATATCATATATTATTCTTGGTAATATGGTATTTCTTTTATGTTGCTTTGCCTTTCAATTGCATTAAGCATTGTTGCGGTCAATTAAGAGCGCTAAATTAGATCTTAAAATTAGCATCGATACTCAAATGAAAAATGCTTATGGATGAAAAAAATGGTGGTGCTTATTAAATAAGCCTCGATTCTTATAATGATTTGGGACATAAAAAGCTAAATGGGTCTGAGGAGCACAGAGTTGTGCACAATCCCTATTTTTTTTATTTTTTCTAAATCCATCACTTATGGCAACAATAACATTCAAAAATGTCAAATTGAACGTTGTAATGTAAATAAGTTAATGTTAGGCATACTTGATTATTTATTTAATTTTTAAATATTTCATTGATGAAAAAGTTATTATTCATGATTTTTTTATAACTTTATAGTTTTATAATTCTCATTATTTTAATTAGTAAGATTTTATAATTAATGAAATGTAAGAGTATATATGGGGTCACTTGTGAAGTCTATTTAGTTTAATTTTTAGAGGTGCTAGAGAGGAATAGAGGTCTTAAATTGAAAAAAGTAGAAGTGAGTGATATATACTAGTGTGACCCACTTAATATTTATGAATAATAAAAAATGAGGTGCTCAGATAGCTAGATATACCCTAAGAGGAAAGAAAATGAATAGTGCTATATATGCGATTTCTGCCATTCAGTGTGGTTGGTCCTTCTGGTTGCATCGTCATAGTGTTGTGTTTGAAAATGGGCGTGTAGATTTTATTTTTTAATTATCGGATTTAATTAAATTTAGATCACGATCTTGGTTTTGTGTTTGGAAATACGACTTCATTAAACGCTTATAACATAAGTTTTTATTTAATAAGTATTTATTGAATAAACTTTAAGAAAGTGGATGGAAATTAAAGAGGGAACAAGTACTTAATTAAGACATAAGCTATATATTTCACAAGATAGCTTATTGAAAATAAGAAAACAACTTATGAACATGTCACAAGCTTCTCTAATAAATTATGTGTTTATATCATAAAATAAATTTAAATAAGCTCTTCCAAACACCTCTTACTAACCATATAATATATTGGTGTATTAATTCTATTGAATGTCTTAGGCAATTGTCTTAGCCATTCCACAGTTGATGTTTGCTAGAGAGGCTGGAGACTCAGGAGATGATCCGGATCCGACATAACGCTGTCACCCCTGGCTGGTAAAAATATGATATTTAGATTTATATATTTTTAATTTGTCATCACCATTCTTGTCAAATAATCTTCAAATTAAGAATGCCCACTCAAACATGTTAATATTCTTTAAAATGCTTTTTATATTGACAAAGAAATTGATGATGATTTGAGAAAGAAAGTTTAATTTAATCAATCAGTTTAATTAAATTTAATTTATTTGCTAAAATAAAATTTTATGAATTATCTGCAAACATCAGATCACAATATTTTGTGTTGTAGGAAAAAAGAAAAGCTGTCCAATTGCAAAGCATAACCTATGGCTATGGTGCCCTCTGAAATGTGTGTAAGGTTCCAAAGTGCCAATGATTCATTAATTACAACATATTAAAACAATGAATGAACCCGAAATTAACCTTACAAATCCAAATCTGAAAGCTTTAATTACAACATTTTGAGTCAAGATCCAAATAGGCTAGGGAAGCTTTGGTAACTTTTTGCCATGATCCAAATGTAAAAGTTTTCTAGCTAGTTCTGATCGAATCCTTCAACTTTTTACTTTCATATTCATTTCCTAAGTGGACACCTAAAAAGGGCTTATACTTTATATGTGAAGAAGGATCTACTCAGAGAATATTCTCAATTAAGGGAAATTATTAATGCAACTGATGAACTGAGGTAGGCTTACATCATCAACATGATCGAGTAATAAGTTGTAGGACTAAATGCAGGACCCCCAATTATTGCTTCTGCATGCTAGCTAGCTCATCTTCCACGACGCATAAGAACCCCCAACTTCCGTGCTCTCTATGGAGCTTGCTATTTTTTTTTTTAATACAATAATTTTCATCATCAGTTATATCTTAATTAGAGAACCAACTGAGATTGGTTCATGTAATACGTTCTTATTTCTTTTTAAGCAAAGTTTCGGATAGAATAATGAAGGATAGCTGTAATTTATACAAAATAAAAGTTTAAACAGTTTTTGATCACTTTCTATTATGTATGTTTATGTGGTAGATAAGGTTGCCACTGACCATATGTCAATATATATACTATATAGTATTTTCCTTTAATTCCTTTTATGTATATGTAGCTATATATAGAGGCGTGTGTGTTACTTTAGGGACGGACACCCCTCGCATTTGAAAACAATCGTGGCTCTAGCTATGCCATATATGATTTAATGTCAAACAAGCTCTACAAGAATGTTTTTTATTTTGCATTTCATCGATCTCATGTATTTTCGAACTGTGCCAACCTGTAACAATGAACATTATTGAAATTCCTTATTTTGTGTTTATATATATATATATATATATATAATTTGAACACATACAGCTCAAAATTTCTTAATTGACAAATATGAAGATTGGTCACAAGTTTCAACAATATCCTACCTACTAACTGATTCATCGTAATCTTGTAGGAATTGCGTGTAATTCAATGCTGTTTACTTTCTGGTCCTATTTATATGACATTCAAACAAAAAATACATATTAAGAAAAAATTAATGCGTTGATTTCCAATAAATTACTCTATAAGATTATAAGTTTATCCCTATTTAAAATTAAACTCTACTACCATAATAATTGTGTTACTTAAAAATTTTTAATGGTCAATAAGGACAAATATGAGAAAAAATATAAAAATGTTGTACTTTATCATATAAATATATCATAGAAAAGCTCCAACGTTGTCTTATAAATATGACCGGAGTGAGTATGTTTTAATTCAAGGCTTAACATATTTGTATTTCTAAAAATTTGACTTTTTTAAAATTAGTCTCTATTTAAGTTTATTGTCATTTTTTCTACGATTAATAAAATATGCTTTTAGCCATGATTAAAACTACACGCTTTTACATTTTAATTCTTTAATTTGGTCAAATTATATATATATATATATATTTAAAATTTTAAAAGAGAAACATGATGATATATTCTTTTAATTTATAAGCACAAAATTTCGAAGGATTGATATTGATTTCGTTAATTGTTTAAACTTCATGTTAATGAAAAGATATATTGCAACAATAATAAAAGTTTAAGGATCAATCGGGACAAAATAAAAGTTTATAGTGCCTATATCAAAAATGGTGAGATAGTTATATACTTTTTTTTCCCTAAAACTTAAATAAGGATATTTTTATAAGGAATCTTAATTTAATTTTTAAAGAAAATACAATATGTTAATTAGTTTTAAAAACTTGAATAAATAATAAGTAAGAAAAAACTTGGGTTATATATGTACATGTGTATAGATTTTGTTTTTTTTATGTTAGCAACAAAAAAAAATTGTTAGGAAAAGTAAAGAAAATTGAGTTAAAATATGGTATTGTTTTAATTAGTAAGAATGTTCTAAATTATTTCATTAATATCTTTTATTTGGAAGATGATTTTATCCTTTTCAGTTGATTGTTTGTAGTAAAAATGGTTTGTATTTTTTAAAAATACTTTTAAAATTAATTTTGAAAAATAATTTCCACACTTGATATTAAAAATTTATCATGTTCACATCACAAATATTAATTTTCATTATTCATATTACCTACCATAAAATTTTTAAAAAATATTTTTTCAGAATATTCTACAAAACCAAGGCACCCTTGATATATATATATATATATATATATATATATTATATGAGTCAGGATCAATTGACATAAGGTGTCAAACTTCAAGACTTATATTAATTAATAATTTTTTGTAGAATGTGAAATTGACTAATCCAGCCGTTGAATTGAAGGATTATGGAGTAGATCAAATCTATAAAATTCATGCAAATTAGAAACTAATTAGTACTTTACCACACCACTTTGTTTTAATGTATAATATGTTTTAAAAATATAAGTAAAAGTCTACTGCTAGATAACATACCTACGAATATTTAAATGATTTGAAATTTAATATACATGACCATGATGGTAATATAATATGAATCAACGGTTGAATGATTAGTCAACTTTACATTCTACGAAAAATTATTAATTGGTGTAAATCTTTAAATTTAAATCTGGTGTTAATTGGTACTGACCCATATATATATATATATATTATATATTATATATATAATTGCACAAACTGTCCATTTCATATCAAATTGTGTTGGTGTTTAAAGGATTGAAATATTATATTTTAATTTTTGGAATTACTCCCCTTTTAATTTTGTTAATTTAATGTTAAAAATATAATTTTCAAGAGATTAAAAATATATTTAAACTAGTTTAAATGAGTTGTCAAAGTGATTCCTTAGGAAGGACTTAATTGTGCTTTCTAAAATAGATAAGCATATCCATCATCCATTTTGTGCCAATCTCTTTTCAAGCTTCTTCAAGTGCTTTCAAATTATTGGCTGATTTCAGCCCAATTATAGCAATAATTAGCTACCTATTAGGAAATAACACTAATTTCAACACATTGGTAAGCACGCGCTTAATCAAAATCTATATCTATATCTTTATTTTATTTTTTTTGTTAGGGGATTTTTTCTATCCACAAAACGCGAATCCAAGACCTTGCTTAAGGGAGGAAATAAGCATGTACCACTTGAACCTACCTCGTCGGTTCTGTATATTATTTGTATCTACTATATCTATCTGAAAAAGATCTATATTATAGTATATATAATAGACTAATAGTACATCATTGAAGTGAGAAATCTGAAGCGACAACATTCTACAACTAAGGTCAGATTTAGATTAATTGAAACATGAAGGCCTATCAAAAACTGTCAGGCACCCCATATATAAGAATTTTCTTCTATATATGTTATCACGTTTTTAATGTTGTTATTTTATTACGTATATATTATATTCATGATTTTATCTTATCGTTCTTAGTCACCATTATATGAGTGTAAATATTTTATAATTTCAACTTTTTTAAATTTTAACTAACATTTGAGTAATGTAGGGTTCCATGTAGCTTGAAAATTATGAGAGTGATGATGATTAACTTACTATTAACTATATGGGTTAGATATATTTTTAGTTCCTATTCAAAATCGATTTTAATTTTTATAATTTAAAATATGTGCTTTTTGTTTCTAAAAAAATTAAAATACATAAATTTAGTTCATATTTCATAAATTTTTACAAATTTTTCTATAAATTTTATTACGAATTTTTATTGATAAAGATTGAAAATAAATATTTGATTTTTTGAAGACTAAATCTACCTATTTTGAATTATAAGATATAAAATTAAATCTTGGTATATTTTAGGATTAAAACGTATATTTGACCCTAACTAAATTGTTTAACAAATCACTAAATGTCATGGCAAGGCACCAGTAGTGGTGCCAAGCTTTCAAAACACAAAACCACGTGTACAGATTCGTCACCAGAATATCCATACCAAGTTTGCAAAAATGCAAATAGGAAGTTAGAGGAACTAGACTCTAGAAGAGGATCTTTCAACTATTGGAGAGTTGTTTTGTACAGTGCAAAGGACAAAGAACATGGTTTTAGTGGGACTGTAATCGTGGAGGCAATTTATTTAACACTTGTTATTTTTAGTGTTGATGACGTTGGAAGAATGGCTAATTAAATTATGTTGCTCCCACTAAGACAATATCCCCCAAATAACATTTATTTAATTTAATGGGATTGTGCAGGAATGAATGAGAATGACCTTTGGTGAATGGCAAGTTTAAGGACAAAAATTGCCCATTACTTTGGGACTAGTGGGTGGGGGCACTGCTGACTGTTAGCTAACCCTTTTTAGATGAAAGACAGTATTGGGTTAGTTTTAAGGCTGACCTATATAGATAGATAATTCACTGGTAGATAAGGTCAATGGCCTTGTGGGAATGTCTGTGTGTTTATGGACACCTGGGTTTAGAAAGTAGAAAAATGAGATTCTTTTGATATACTATTCTTTGGAGAATCTACTTTGTTAAGGATATTTTAATTTTTTCAGTTACTGTCCTCTGTTTTGGAAGAAGGATCGGATAAGACTCTGCCCACAAGGATAAGGTGCATGAACATTGTCTACATTTCCATCTATTCTGCACTAGCTTGCTACAAATGGAATAAATGAAGTAGTATTTCAGAAATTGAGCATCTCATATTCCATTTTGTTATATTAGTATAGTTTTGCTCACCAGAATGCCTACCACATTCAGAAATTAAATTCAAAAGAAATTACATTAAAAGTTATTGAAATTTATGTGATTTGATCCTTATCCATTTTCACACCTTGGTAAAACTACATTCTTCATTCTGTCTTAAATCAGAAAATTCTTTTTCCTATATAATGAATTAGTTTCCATGCAATTGATGTATTCCCAAACTTTATCACCAGTTTTAAGCTTAGTTCCTTTAGCAAATTTTTTACTTAACTGCTCTTTGAAGTCTGGTTTATAAGCACACATTTTCACAAACCACAGTAGAATAGCACACATCTGCTGTGACTTTATTCTTTCCCTTACTTTTTCCTTTTCCTTTTATGGAATTATTTACTTTTAACATTTGTGTAATTTGTTTATTCATTTTTTATTTTAATATATCCATTTACTTTATGTGTTTATTAAGAACTTAAATTAAATAATATAATTAACACATGCAATTTTCCAATATATAACTAATGCTGACCCTTGGCCTTGTTTTCCCCCTCTGATAAGATGGCTCTATCCTTTCATAAGAGTCACGGAGGGGCATATGTCTACATTTACCAATTTTTATAATTTAAGTCCACTTTTAAATTAAGGTATGCTATAAGAATATATACATTACTATGTTCTGAGTGCTCACTTTCAACAGTGGAGCAGAGAGAGATCATTGTCAATCTGTAGGGCAATAAGAAGTCCTCTTTCTATAGGTCACATTTTCAATCAAGTGTACTTTTATTATAATCAAAACAATATAATGCATTCTCCACTCAGCAACTCATTCCGTTCCCTCTTTCTCTTAAGTTAATTAAACACACATTTCTATTGATTTGTTAGTCGTTCCTTCTCTTTTAGTATTAAACTGTATAATGCTTTGAAAAAAGAAAAGTCACAGAGGAGTTATAATCCATATCTGCATGCTCATTGGCTAGCAAATTGCTATGATGGCAAGCATATGCATGTAGCAGCAACCTTGCTGGAATTAGACAGAAAGGTGGGTAGATAAATAACATTTGATTATATAAATAAATACCTATAATTCATCTCCTTTGCTTTATCCATCTCATCTCTGTTCTTGTTTATTAATTAAAGATGATAAATCACGTACGTATTCTCTTCATAAACAGACTAAATTTACACGCAATATATTAATGCATTTGAATTTTCAGGAAATTAGACAAGTAAATTAAATACATATAACTGTGGATGTTCTCCTGCTCGAACAGGATTGCCTCAAGTGGAGGATACATATGGTTAAACAAACAAAAATACATATAACTAAACAGCTAAACATCATGAGGATTAAATAAATTGAAATATGATCTAAACATATCCTTCGCATCTGCATGCGTAATTCAGCAGTGTACTGAAATTTTTTCTCAGCATAAAGGTGACTTAGGTGCCAAATTGGGCGGCGGCTGCTTATTCTTCCCAAATTCCTTCTGCACATTAGAATGTGTTATATATAAATGAAGAGCATTGCTTATTTTTAGTGTATTCTGAGTATGATTCCTTTTTTTTCCTTATTTTATTAACAAGATAAGTAACTTAATTGACATCAATGTCTTTCTTTCTTTTTTAAGTGTTGTAATCTAAGTATATCTTGTGTTTTACATGGTGATTGGTTAAATTTCTATATGCGTGCTTTCCTTCTCCCATAGTTTGTCAACATGATAGTCTTAAAATGCAGAAGGATCTACTTATATATGGTTTATCGATAATGGACTCTAACCTTTAAATTTTTATACATATATATGTAACAGTAGCGACTAACTTTTATTTCATTTGGGTAACATGAATTAGCTCAATTGCATAGATCGAAGGAACAATGTGTGTTAGATTGAAATCTTTTTTGTGGCTTTTTATTGGTAAGGAAATGCAATATGACAAAATGGAGGATGACATTGGAGTGTGTTGATGTTGTCAAAAGGGAGTTATTCTTTTAAAGTTAGAAATTAATTAAAGCTATCTCTCATTCGTGGCCAAATTCATTAAACACAACATGGTTGTTATTGATGAGTCATTCATAAATATTTTAAATTTATATAATACTCGCTCTTATTGTGTTCTCCCTAACCTTAGAATAGGCCAACCTCCCCCTCACCCTATTTTCTTTTTCCCACCAAAGTAAAGGTCTTATATTTCCACTAAGAACAGGGTTGGTTACAATGGATTCTAACATATCGAATGTACTTGATATCATTAATTATGCATGTCATAAATCTCATGAAACTTAACTATATCGTTCTAAATGGTCTCTAACCATTTGTTTAGGAATAAATGTCACCAATGCACTTATTTGAATTATCTCCCTATCACTCTCTTTATTATAGGATGCATCCTACACAATTTGCTTTATAAGTTGTCCTTTTTTAAAAAAATAAAAAAAAAACGTTTTTATGAGGAAATGTGAAACATGCATGTCCAATAACAATAGAAAGTGTTAGAAAATGTATTGAAAATAATATTTTAGAATTTCATTTCTTCTCTTTTTTTTCCCTCTGCCCCTTTTGAAGGATTATCATATTTAATTTTATATTTTCTTATCGAGCCCACATTTTCAACAGTAATATAGTTATACAATTTCTACAAGGATGTAATCCTAACATTTTCCTAGTAACATTGCTGATAAGTTAATATAAGAGTAATCTTATTGTTTAAAATTGATGGTTAAGGGAGAAAATAAGTAGAATTGAGAGAAAAAAAGATAATTATTATTGAATAAAATGGGAAAGTTATCTTACAAGAGAGTAGTATTGGGCTTATACAACCAATGTAAGCAACTAATTACTAACTAATTGAATAACCAACTCAACTAATTTCTAACTAATTTTTACACTTTCAACAGCCCCTCAATCTGGAAGTGCTAAAATTCAATGAAATCGGTACACACCAATACAATGAAATGGGCTCTATATGATACCTCTAAAAATCAATGCTAAATTGAGGCAAAATCTTAACCACTCAGAAGAAGCTATCATTCTTGCTTAACCAGTTGGCAGAAGCTATAATTTAAAAGACAATGATCAATGCTTAATCACCATAAGGTAGAACACAAATCTTGTATGCTTAACCACCATAAGACAAAAGCTAACAACATCAATGTCAATAAAGACCAAAGCTTAATTGTTAAGCAGAGCCATAACTCAAGGCTTAACCACTTAACAGAAGCAAATAGTTTCCAATACTTAACCATCCACCATGGACAGAAGCGACAAATCAATCTTGATCAATACTCACAATGAGAAATGCCGGAAATACATCGGCCAAATGAAAGGCACACATGTCACTAACATGAACAAAACATATCCACCTAATAGGCAGAAACTAAACCCAAGTCAAAGTAATCAAACACTAGAAATGAGGGAAGAAACAAAAAAATCAAATGAGGAAAAAAAGCATTAGGCAAGTCACAATTGCAACCTGGTTCATCATAGATTCAATAACCTTTGGTGATGGGCTGTCAAATAAGAGCAGTTCCGAGTCTAAGACATTTGGGATGAACACACACAAAATGTTAAAATTTATGGTTCAAATAGAAAATAAAGTAGAGTTGAGAGAAAAGAGAGAACTATGATTGAATTAATGTAATGTGTAATGGTAAAAGTCATATGACAAGAGAGTAGTATGAGACTTATATAGCTAATGTAAACCACTAATTCCTAACTAATGGAATAACCAACCCAACTAATTTCTAACTAACTTTTACATCTTCAACATTAATATCCTCATTCCAATAATTTATAAAGAAAATATTAATTGGCAAATATGAATATATTTAATATCTTAAATATATATAAAAAATTCAATATTTTTCATTTAATAAATAAAATAATTATTAGGAACATTGAGTAAAAAAATTTAAAAGCATTAAATATACAATTTAATTCCTAAAATTAGGTTGCTTTGGTTTTTTAAAAGTGGGTGATTATATAATTTGGTTTTAAAAGTGACAATTTTATAAAAGTTAATCTTTCTATTACTCAGTGTTAATTACATGTAATGAAAATTCTGATGTAGAACATTAAGTGTACACATACACACAGTTACTTACAACTATCAAGTGTGTGGATCATCAACTGTCACGGGGTTATTCCAGCTCACTAATTTCACGGGTTTGAACCCGAGTATATAGCTGCATTAAATACTCAGACCAGCTCGAGCAAAATTGTCTCTCGTAAAGAATACATGTGGTATTGCAACACACACAGAGAGGATTAAGATCCTCTGTCACATTTCTATGTCCCAATCCTTTGTTGAGTCTAAGAATTAGTCTGAGCATTCAAACTTAACTTAAGACTCAGTATCCTTAGGTTTTAATGATTAACAAATTAGACTAGATTAAAAGAAAACAGGTGCTACTAAGAAAGGTATTGTTTTGTAGATTGTGTCTCAGGTTGAAGTACTCATCTGAAGTATAGAAGAACAAATGTGAATCAGAAGATGAAGCGAAGCATTGAATATGAAGAAAAGTAAAAACTTGATCATCTGAAGACAATCTGAAGACTTGAAGACGAACTGAAGATCTGAAGACAATCTGAAGACTTGACGACAAACTGAAGATCTAAAGATAACTTGAAGACTTGAAGACGAACTGAAGATCTGAAGATAACTTGAAGACTTGAAGACGAACTGAAGATCTGAAGATAACTTGAAGACTTGAAGAAGCACTGAAGATCTGAAGACAATTTGAAGATCTGAAGAAGCCTTGATCATCTGAAGACAAGCTTGCATCAGAAGAATAATAGAGGAGAAGAAAGAAGACTAGACCATCTAAATCATATTCATCGTCTGAAGACTTGAAGACAATAGAAGAATTTGATTTCGTCTGAAGAGTGACTATCATCTGAAGATTCGAAGATCATCTGAAGCACTCTGTGCATCTGAAGGCGGAAAGTATCAGATTCGAGGTTTGACCTTTGAAGACATTTCTAAGGATGAAGAACGGTCTTTCAAATGAATAACCTTATCCAGCTCAAGAATCAAAATCACTTTTCTACCTCGTTCAAATAATTTTCACAAATAAGGAAACTCTGCAACTGTTGCTGCACCTACAACAAAAAGCAATTGCGTGCGCAGACCTACTGCATCTACTGCTGATCAGAATGAATCAGACTGAACAAGCAAAATAAACAAAAAGCTATTTGAACTAAGTCTATTCAATTCAACATCATTTATCTATCTGGATCACAGAAGAAAAGAAAGAGACAAAGAAGAACAAGAGCTGCAATCATCTGAAGAAAAGAAGAAGAAATTTTGCTAAGAGAAAGAAACTTGCTGAAAGTGTTCTCAATCTGAAGAACTAAAATAGGCTTGAAGCAATCATCTGAAAGAAGTATTTTTTGAATCTGCTAATATCAAGCTGAGTCAAAGCAATCATCTGAAAGCTCATAAATCATCTGAAAGTATGAATTCAATCTTCTGAACACACATACTCTCTGATCAAGATGATGAGATATATCAGACTATCTGAAGATATGAAGACTCTAAACTCTCTGTCTATGTGGACAAATCTTAAAGACGAGAAGTCTTAACAAAAGCAGAGACCACGTGATCAACAACCGGAAGATTTGCTCAAATATTTAAGGAACACTACTCAAGAAAGAGAAAGGAGAAAATAGCAGAAGCTAAGCAAAAATAAAAAGGATTTTGCACAAAACGGGGAAAAGGACAAGTTTAGCGGATCCTTATACAATATCTCCTCACACTCACGGAGAAGAAAGAAGAAAGAAATGAGGAAGCAGAAAGAGAAAGAAGATATCAACCTGCTAAAGGAAAATCTCTCAAAAAGAGTTATCTAAAGTGTGTCAGAGCTAAACTATCTGCACACCTATTCTGCTCAAGAAGAAGCAACCGTTTAAGAAGATATTTCACAATGGCTATATGAGCCAAATCACTTCTTCTCAACAGTATTATCAACAACCTTCAACGGCTATATTTTATCAGAATATAAATAGCCTCAAGAAAGACTTTGAAGGTGGCGACATTAAAAAATCCCAAGGCAGAGATTATGCTAAGAGTGAACCGGCTGAACATCAGATTCAACATCCTATCAAGCCAACTCACTGAGGAAGTTATCCCTCAAATAGAGATTAGTTTAAGCCTATTCAAATTAAACACTTCTATCTCTATTGTATCCCTGTACTTAGAATCCATCTCATGTATCCTGAGTTGTACTTAGTTAAAATGTAAGTATAGGATGAAGTTAAGTTTATGTTTCTCAGAAACTTAAAATTAGTTTATGTTGTAAACACTTTATGTGTCTGAGAGCCTGGAGAGGCTTGGTGGAAGAAAAAATACTCGTGTTCCTGGAGAGGCCTTATGTACTCGTGTGCCTGGAGAGGCTTGTCTGTAAAATAATACTGCATATGTTGCCTGGAGAGGCAGTTGAAAACAAAAGAATACTTGTTGTTAAGCCTGAAGAGGCTATGGTAAAAGAATACTTGTTGTTGAGCCTAGAGAGGCTTGTCTGTAAAAGAATATTGCATGAGTTTCCTGGAGAGGCAGTTGAAAACAAAGGAATACTTGTCTTTACGCCCGAAGAGGTTGTGGCAAAGGAATACTTGTATCTGAGTTCAGATAGTGGAAAATCCAGTGGTGGTTTGCCCTGGGACTGGATGTAACTCACTGGGTTGGTGGGTGAACCAGGATAAATTCTTGACTAAGTTTTTTTCCCTTAAACTCATTTATTTCCAGCTTTATATTTCCTAAAGGGATTGAAAAGTAATTTTCATATCAAACTCTAATTCAACAATTTCAATAAAACAAGTTTCAGAAGATAAACTAACTTTTAATTTGTCTCATATCATTTGAAGTATTGCAGAAAATGTACTTTGAAGAACCTCTGAAATAACCCTCTGAAATGAGTCTGAAAAGAACTCAGTTCAGAAGTTAGACACCGACTTCAGACGATCATTAATCATCTGAAGTAGTTCAGAGACAGTTCTGAAAAGATTTTCTGAAATAATCTTCATAACTGAGATATACTCAGGATATACAGATGATGTGCAAAGAAGATGAATCAGAGAGTTTATCTAAGTAAAGCTCGCAGCGGAATATCTCTTAGGCTTTCTTGCAATAATTTCTCTATATGTCTCTGTCTTTGATGGTCTTCATGGAGGGGTATTTATAACCAATCTTTAATCCGTTGAAATACCACCGTTTAGAGATAGCATTAAATGCTATTTGATCCGTTGTGAGACATGCTTATGAGAGCTCTGATATTTCTGACATGGTACAAGGTTGCTCTTGCCATAAAGCTGCTACATATGTTGCTGCAGAGGTTGCGTTGCAGGCTGCGTTGCAGAGATTTCCTCAGTGGTGTATGAAATTCAAAAATACCAGGAAAGATCTTTGTGTTCCTTGCTAAAAACGTGTTACGTGCAGCAGAGGTTCAGAAAAGTCTTCACAAGCTTCAACAAAGGTTGCCACGTCATTAATGAGACTTCAGACAGCTTCAACACTTCAGACGGGTAGTGCACTTCAGACGGCTTCAACGCTTCAGACGTGTTGATCCTTCAGAAGGATTAACTCCTCAGACAGGTTGAAAGCACTTCACATAGTCTTTATATAAGCTTATAATGGCTTGCTGAAATCATAGATAAATCATTAAAACATATATGTATCTATGATAAATATTTTAACTCAAATTTGTTAAGCATTAAAATTTGGGAATTAAGCTGTCTTAAACATCATATTTTCTCTTATGATATTTTTGAGACTCAACATTCTCCCCATTTTTAATGATGACAAATTTGTTTAAAATACATAAATCTAAAAGGAGTTTTAAAGATAAAAGAATAGATAGCTCCCCCTCAGATGGTGATCTCTTAAACGTATTTACTCCCCCTGAGTCCTGTGATCACTTCAGATTTTGTTAGTTTAATACTCCCCCTTTTGTCATCAATCAAAAGGGAACTCCAGAGCATAACAACAACAACAATCATAGCAAAATCATGAAGTATGAAAGAAAACAGCAAACATAAACACAACATGATGTGAGACACTGATAGTATTAATCAAAATGTTCAAAAAATTTATCACTTAGCAGAAATAAACATGAGACATGGCTACACATCACTGACTACCCATCCTTCCTCAGCAAAGCTTCTTTCATGAAGGAAATCAGCTCTCCTTTGGCCTTGTCAATCTGAGAGATGAGAGCAGTCTTCATGTCCTCTTGGCCACTTCTAATCTGTTGTTGCTCTTGAAGAATCTTATCTTGTTTAGCAATGAGATCAGCATTCTTTTTCTCTAGCTTCTCTATCTTCAACTTGAGCTTTCTGTTCTCTTCTTCAGGATCAGGTGGTGCTTCATAAAGAATAATCTGGATGTGTCTGCACACAAATCTCAGCACATCAAAACCTGGAAGCAAACCATCCTCCTATGGATGATATACTGGAAAGAAGAATGTTCCAATGGGACACATAATCTTCCAGTTTTCATGAAATGATTTAGACAGAGATGGGAAATGGTCTCTGATGTAATGATATTTCACATTTATGAATTTCCCATGCCCTATGATAGAATCAGCATCTGGTCCAGTTGACCCAGAAGAGGATCCAGCATCCTCTCTGATCTTCTAGTAAGATGACCAGACTCTGTCTCTGAGACTGTGATCCATGCCTCCACCTTGTCTCTTGATCGTTGCTGGTAGCTCCTTCCATTCACTTGGAGTCAGAGGCTTGAAGGGAACAGGATAGGCCTTAGGTTCCTTGAACTTATCAGCAGGGCCTTCCTTCAGAGGGTACCTAGGAACAATTCTATCAGGTTGCACTAGAATCTTGGTGGTTGGCCTGATGGAAAATGTTCTAGGGGGCCTGTATCCTCTCATGCCAACAAACTTCAGATAATCCTTTTCAAAGAGTTCACCTTCTGCGCATAGATGCTTGACAAAACACCAGTCTTCATTACTCATCTTCAGACAATCAGCATCAGAAAAGGGATCAAGTGGAGCCCACTTGTGAGCAGGTGGTACCACACCCTTTCTGATCTTCTCAAGGTCCCTGAGTACATCTGATCTAAGCTTCCTTGATATTTTATTCTTTCAGCATCTGAAGTATGTTTGACTAGCCCATGGTGCAGAGAGATAGGGGGTGTATCTCTGAAATATTGCAGCTCTTCATAGAGGTTTGGAAACTTGGGAACCCTTTCCCTCTCAAAGAAAGGTCCTTCATACCTCTTATGGGGCACTTCAGCTTCTTCATCATACTGATGCTGAGTGAAAGGAAATGCATAAGGATCCAAAGTGGGTTCTGTGAAGAAATCCCTACTTTTAGGTCCTAGCCTAATGTGTTCAGGCAGCATACTCCCTTTCCACACCTTTGAGCTTTCTCCTTGCCGAATCTCGACAATGGGATCTTCAGATTGTGTTGACTCTGAAGATGATGATGAAGAAGATGGTGGTGATGATTGAGGTGATGATGGTGATGGTGATGCTGCTTCTTCTTCCTTCTCTATAGGTTGCCTTTCTTTTTCTTCTTTATCCTCTTGTTTCTTTTCAGGTGAGGAAGGAGGTGATGGAGTCACATTGTCAAACCTCACCCTTGGTCTTTTCACAGGGAGTTTGACCTGCTCAGGTTCGGACACCTTCTCCCTTTCAGCTTGTTTTTCTTCTCTTTTCTTCTTGAAATAGAGATTGGCCTTTACGAAGTTCTAATGCTTGCTAGCTTCATCCATAGCATCCATTTGGCTAGCAATGCTCCTTGTAACCCTAGTAGTGGGTTTAGGAGCTGTCTCAAGAATCTTGCTCTTGGTTTTCCTCCTTTGCTGAACCCTAGACCTCTTTCTCTTCTTATTACTTTGAGCCAAGGTAGCTTGCCTTTCATCTTCTGCCACGGCTAGCTGAGAAGCCACAGCATAGTCTGTCTTCTCTTGCTCAACCTTCATATCCAACTCTTCTTGCTCTAAGGCAGTAGCTATGGCTGCTACTTGAATCAACTCTGGATCAGAGGGGCAAGCTTCCAGAGGTGAAGCTGCTACAGCTTCAAGTTCAGCGAGGTTAGCAATCTCTTCCTCATGATCCTTTCCTTCTATGTCAGAAGTAGGCTTAAGAGGTTTTGCACCGTCAGAATCCTGACCCATTCTTTCAGACGGTTTTTGCAAAGCCTTCTGAACAGGTTCAGATCCCTGAGTAAGCAGAGTAGAAGCTGCTGAAGATACCTTTGTTGTACTCCTCACAGGGAGCTTCTTCAACTTAGATTGAGGGGATGGTTTGGAGGCCTTGAACTCTCATTTTCTGGTGTCCCCTTGAAGCTCTTGTTCAAGAATCTCTATTGTGCTTCCTCTTCTTGAGGCCTTCTCCATGAGGACACTCTCCTTCAGAGTAGGAGATGGAGGTCTTGGAGTGAGAGGGTTCTTCAGGTTCATGCTCTTTAGATTCGACTCACCAAAGAATGCGGGTGACTTGTGATCAAACAGTCTTTCAATAGGTACTTTAAAGTGAAAGAGTACCTTTGTAATGAGAGTGTTGTGAGGTAGATTTGCACCAGAGTCTCTAATCTTCTTCTGCATGTGGAACATGAAGATGCTGGGAAGATTGACTTTCTTCTTCTGCAGCAAGTGAATCATGCAGAATCTCTCCAATTCAGACACGTGGTTTCTGCTTCCACTCTTAGGGATTATGGATCACCCTAAGATGGAGTGAAGTACTCTGACCTTATCTAGCAAGAACTTAGAATCAGGAGTCTTGGGTTCTTCTGTACCGTACAACATCTTTGTGTACTTCTTTTGCCCACCATTCCTCAACTCCCATCCAGGAGTAAAGGTTTCTCCTTCAGCTTTGACCTTGGCGATGGCGGAGAGAATCCCTTCATCAACAAAAATAGGGACTCCAAGAACAGTAGCCTTGATGCTTTCATATACTCCCTTGGAGTTAGGGATTCCTCTAGCTGAAGCCCAGAAATCTATGACACTCTACTCGTGCCATGAACAGTAGATGTTGTCAAAGAATGGAGTCCAGCTAGCAGAATCAAATTCCTCAACCAAATCCATACCAAGATTTCGAAGCTCTTCAAGGTCCACACCTTTCGATCTGACCACATTTCCACCGGAACTGGAAGACTTCTTTGGTGCCATTGATGAGTTGCAGAAAAACTTGAGAGAAAACGGTTGCTAGAGAGAAGAAGAAGTTCAAACAGTGCTGAGAGAAAATGTAAGACTTCCTCGACACTCTTACTCCTGCATTTATAGACCCACGATGCAATGATGGTCTGTACCGGTTTCGCGGACTGTGAAGTCTATTAATCAGTTTGAGCATTCAAACTTGACTCAAAGACTTAATATCCTTTAGTTTTAATGATTAACAAATAAGATTATATTATATTAACAGGTTCTACTGAGAAAGGTATTGGTTTGTTGATCATATTTCAGGATGGAATATTCACTATCTAAAGAAGAAAAGTAGAAGAACACATCAAAAGAAGAATCTGAATCAGGGGATCAGAATCAAAAGAACAAAGTGCAGAATCCGAAGAAGAGTAATCCACACCAGCTGCCAATCAGAAAATGATAGAAGACCGAACAGAAGCAAGCAAAAAAAATGATTGAATAAAGTACATACAATTCAACATCTTTATCTACATGATAGAAGAAGAAGATGAAGAAGAAAGAAGAAGAAGAAGAAATACTAAGAAGAATGAAACTACAATCTTCTTATCAAAAGAAAGAAGTACTCTGAAGTTTCATCTTGGCGAAAGCAAAAGAAGCTGTCTAAAGCAAAGAAGCTGTCTGAAGCAAAGAAGCTGTCTGAAGCAAAGAAGTTGTCTGAAGCAAAGAAGCTGTCTGAAGCAAAGAAGCTGTCTGAAGCAAAGAAGCTGTCTGAAGCAACGGAGCTGTCTGAAAGACTAGAAGCTATCTGAAGTGTCAATATTCGTCTGAAATATTGAAGCCGTCTTAGATCCGACGTGGCACACTTACTGAAGACAAAGAAGACTTTTGCTCTCTGAAGTATGCTGAAGAAAAGTCGTTCTCTACAAACACGCAACACTTTCAAAGCTTAAATTGGCAAAGTCATAGAGACCTTTCTTGGTACCTTTGAAGTTCATACACCACTGAGGAAATCTCTGCAACGCAGAAATTGCAGCAACAACGGTGGCAGCTTTATAGCAGCACCAACGTTGTACTTTGTCAGAATTGTCAGAACACCCAGAAGCGTGTCTCACAACGGATTGAATAGCATTCAATGCTATCTCTAAACGGTGGTATCACAACGGAAATATCATCATCACCAATCCGAAAGAAAGCACAAGAAAAGCTCAGGAGACTAAGTAGAAGCAACAAAGAAAAATGTTTGAATGAAATATTTTAATTGAAACATATTTTATTATCTGCAAGCAACAACCATTGAACAAGACATCACAACCAAAGAAGATATGATGTCAGGAGCAAATGAAAAAGGAGTATATACAGAATCGGCAAAAGGACAAATTCAACGGATATCTCCTAAAGAGACACTCCTAAAAGAAAACAGAGGAAAGCAGAAGAAAACAGATGAAAGCAGAAAGAAGCAGATTCAAGAGAGAGTATTCACAGAACTATATCAAGAAACATCTCTCATGAAGAAGAAAATATCAAGTGTCAGAACGGGATCGTCTGAACACTCATTCGCTTAAGGAGAAGCAACCGTTTGAGAAGCTATTACACAACGACTATTTGAGCCACATCATCAACATCTCAACGGTATTATGAATCATCTTCAAACGGCTATATTCAATCAGAACATATAAATAGCCTCAAGATTGAATTTGAAGATGCTGCCGACTTATTGGTCAGTCAGACAAAATTGTTGATCAACAGAATCAAACTAGTTAATCAGGCTGAATGCCTTATGGTTAACAAGAGTTGACTTGAGCCTAAGTGGATCATGAAGATGTCAACTAAGTTTGATCAGAGAATTGGTTCTCAATTAGGCTACTGACTAGCTGGTCAGTTAGTTAGGTTGTTTAGTTGGTCTGTTTGATCAAGTAAGTTGATTGTTCGAAAGGCAATCATGCTGAACAAATGACTATCAAACTGGGTACAGTTTGAAGCTTTGATATACCTTGGTATTCCAATGATACGGGTGATAATGTAGCCTATGGAAACCAATGGTTGGAGAACAAGGCTGAAGCTCAAATCCAGTATCTATCTAGCCAATTCTCAGAGGATGTTATTCCTCACATCAGAGACAGGATTGTACCTAATTTATACACTTGTATCATTGTCTTAACCGTGTACTTAGAATTCAACCTTTGTATCCTGAGTAGTACTCAGTTAACCTCTAGTACAGGAAGAAATTAAGTTTATGTTTCATGGAAACTTCAACTTAATTCAAATTGTAAACACTTTATGTGTCTGAGAGCCTGGAGAGGCTTGGTGAAAGAAAGAATACTTAGTCGCAAAGCCTGGAGAGGCTAGACTGAAAAAGAATACTGCATATGTTGCCTGGAGAGGCAGTTGAAAACAAAGGAATACTCGTGTTGTCTGGAGAGACTGTGCTCGTGTTGTCTGGAGAGACTGTACTCGTGATGTCTAGAGAGACTGTACTCGTGATGTCTGGAGAGACTGTACTCGTTGTGTCTGGAGAGACTGTACTCGTTGAGTTGCCTGGAGAGATAGTTGATAAGCAAAGAATACTCACTGAGTTGCCTGGAGAGGCAGTTGAAAACAAAGTAATACTTGGGTTGGCCTAAAGAGGCTCTGAATAATACTTGTATATTTGGATTCAGATAGTGGAAAATCCAGTGGTGGTTTGCCTCTGGGACTGGATGTAGCTCACAGGTTTGTGGGTGAACCAGGATAAATTCTGTGCCTAAGTTCTCTTTCCCTTAATCTCTTTATTTCAAGTTTTCATATTTATGTTGGGGATTGAAAAGTATTTTTCATAATAAACTTAACACAACTATTTCAATAAAATGATCTTTCATATGAACAACACATGAGATGTCTCTTATATCATTTGAAGCAATACAAAGAATGTTCCTTGAAGAACTTCTGAAATAAATTCTCTGAAGTGAGTCTGGAAAGAGATCAGTTCAGAAATCGGGAACAGACTTCAGACAACCTCTAGTCATCCAAAGTATTTCAGAAACCATTCTGAAAATACTCTTTGTAATAATCTTCAGAAGATACTTTGAGAAGCCTCTGTTTAAAACAATCTTAAGCTTTAGAAGAAACTTTGTTTTTCTTATCTTCCGCACGTTTTAACTATCTTTAACCTTAAGACTTGTTTTGAACGTTGCTCATCTTCATGATTTAAATTAAAGATTTCCAAAAACAATCAAAAAGCTTAAAACACTATTCAACCCCTCTTCTAGTGTTTCCTGTGGTTCTAACAATTGGTATCAGAGTTCACCTTCGGGTTGAGCATCTAACAAATGCAGAAGAAGTAGATCCTCAGAAGATGGAAATCTCACCAAGCTGAAGCAACTCTGAAGAATGATAATGAGAAAAGAAAATCATTTTTCTTAAAACTCATTACTCATACAAGGCATCTTTCAGAAGGATATAGCTGGAAAAGGAAAGTGTATCTATTTCTAGATCACAACCGGGTAACACCTTTCCTATATTTGTTTAAATCTAAATTTAAGTATAACTGATTATCTGCTAAATGTTTTGTTTTATTGAAATTATTATTGCATAAGTATACTTGTGTGAAAATAAAGTATTGCATAATAATTCTCCTATATATGTATGCATATTACTTGTTTTGAGTGTATATTATCTGTATTGCATGCGTGTATATATGTGTGTAAATGAAGAGTCATGTGTGTTTATCATTTAATATGAAATGGCACGCTGAGGGATAATGGATCATCAAACGGTTTCTCATAATTGGCACGATGCACAACTCTCAATAACTGCTTGGTGCGTGTAACCGTCACTCCTCATTGAATGAAGCAATGATCACTGCCTATTTAAAAGGAGTTTGGATGATCAAAATGGAAATTACACTTCATTCAACCATTTTCTTAAAAAGGTCAAAGCTTCCTCAAAGCACCTATTCTCAGAAAGTTCAACAGTTCATTAGTATTCAATGGCCAACATGTCTGCATCATCAAATGACTCAAACCATCTCGTGTTTGATGAGAGAATCATATCCTCTAGAATGGTAAAACTCTCTGATTTTGATGAGGCTGGGTATAATATCACAGAGTACTTTGACGCTGTGGGGTGGACTCCTTACTTCAGCAATATCTCCTCACCGTGGCATGAAGAAAGTGTACTAGAATTCTGGAACAACTCCAACATTGTGTCAAATGATGATTGGACCGGGATTAAAACAGAGGTAATGGGAAGATCAATTTATGTGGACTACAAATTGATTGCTGAAGTGATTGGTGTGCCTGCTAGAGGAGAACAGTACTTTCAGAGGTGGGAATCCTTGCATGGTGGAACTTTCATCTTTGATGAAGTTCTCTTTGGAGGAAGACGTCTAGCACCCTACCGACCTTCTCAACTTTTGAAGATTCCCAGAGCACTTCTTGTTGTGCTAAACTGCAGCATCCTTCCAAAAGGACGCAACAGGTTAGAAGTAAATCACCTGGAAAGGTTCGTATTGGGACACTTGTTGACAAAGAAGAGAATCAGCCTTCCCTGGGTGCTGATGTATCAGATGATCTTCAAACAAGATATGAGCAATGAAGATCTCTATCCTCACAACACCCTGATAATGAAAATACTGATGCACAAGGGCTTTCTAGTGGAAAGTGACTTTGACCAACCGCCTCCTCACTTCTTTACTCCGGGAATGTATGATCAGTTAGACCGGACTCTAATTGATAGAGAAGAAGCTCCAGAGAATCAGGTGATCATTCCTCCCTTGGTTGCTCCACGCAACAAAGGAAAAAGGGTTTTTACTCATCTGGGTGCTCATAAAAGAAAAAGGATGGTGTTGGGTGCATACAATCTGAAGAGGGTGAATGACAAAGTGAATCGGCTGGCAAAGAGGCTGAGAGTGGCTGAGAAAGAGCTGCAAGAGCTCAAAGCTGAGAAAGAGACTGCCAACGCCGCTGAGAACCTATCTGATGACCATTGAATCCATTTCAAGTGTCATGTCTTTTTGTTATTATTTGTTGATTTACATCTTAAATATTATAAATATCTTTTATATGATTATCAAATCTCTTCTCGTCTGTGTATGTTTAAACATTGTGTCTTTTATCTTTGAATGCTCGAATGAATGCTTAACTCAACACAACTTTTTCTCGGTACAACTACTTGATAAAATCAATTAACTTAATAAGATGAAGACAAAATTAAGATTCATCTACTATAAAAATCCTCTAATAATTTAACTTGCTGAAATTTGATAAAATTAAAATAATCAATCTAAGACATTTGTTTTAATGATTAACTAATATGATTAAGAAATATCAGATACTTCTAAAAAGCATCTTTAGTTCATGTTTCAGAAAAACAGGTTTCTGAAAATAAGCTAAAAGAAGATCAACCAGAGGAAATGCCATGTGTAAAAAGATGAATCAAGGCAACATCATCTAAAAGAATGTCTAAGTGCGATATCATCTTCATTGTCTGAACCTGTTCAGACAGTTCACAATGAACTTACTGAAATTGTGGGTCAGAAATGTTAAGATGGTTGATACACAAAGCACTGATCCTACATCTACGCTTGAAAAGATAATTTTGACTTAGTAACATCTCTACTTTCTGAACCTGTTCAGAAGGCTCTCGGTGAATCTCCTGAAATTGTGGGTCAGGAATGTTAAAGTAATGGAAACTCAAGTCATTAAAGTCTATTTCAATCCTTGAGGGACAGGTTAAGACGATTGTTAAAAGATTCTCTGAAGCACAAAAATACAAAAGACTAAAAGGAGGATTTGCAGACTTCAAGCGACCTCAGAAGAAGATAAGTCTTCAAAGAAAGGTGCAATGTCAGAAAAGCTTTCTTCCATCTAGAGAATAATGAGGAAATCTAATGGTAACATCACTTCACCTTAAAACTTTAATATCCGTGAAAATTGTTCTCTAGTAAAAGATTTTTAATCAACAAATAATATTTTAATTAATAACATAAAAGACTCAACATATTAAAAGCTTCTCAGATAATAATAATCATAAAATCCTTTGTTCTGATACCATAAAAATCTGTTTTCAAAAATTTTCTTCTTAAATGTTTTCTCACATATTCTATTCTATTTTTCTTTTCTGTTTCTAAAAAGGTGTTTCTAAAAAGTAATATCTTCTAATACGTATTTATGTCTCTTCTTAATTGTTTTTCAAAAACGTTTTCCAAAACTTACTTTATCCATGCTAATGACTCAGTTTCCTATAGGGCTTCATCTATGACCAATCAACGATGCACGTTTCGATACTTTCAAGGTTTGAAACTGTCATCATGAAAAGCTATCTGAGCCCATATACATCGCGTGAACAACAATCCAATGGATTCATTTTCCTCACTTCTCTATTTTACCCTTGCTTCAAAGTCCTATAAATTCAAAAGAGCCCCTCACACAAACTTACATCTTCAAAGCTCCTCTATAGCTTTGTCTAAGGTTCTGAGTAAGTGGCTCCCAGAAGGATGATGAAGAAGCAAAGGAAAACAGAAGAAGGACCTCTGGAACATGTTGAGGCAAAGATCAAGTCATCTTGGATGATGTATGGAATGAAGAGTAAGGGAAAGGGTTCATCTGAAAACCCGTTTCTCTATACTTGGACCATGGTGATCTTGCTGCATCACAGGTGGACTGGAAGATCACTGGGAGATCCCAGAATAGTCAATCTTATTAAAAGAACTACTGACAAAGTGGTTCTTGGAAGTAAGGTGGTGGCTAATGATCGAGACACAGTCTTACATGATGCACCTCCATCGTCCCAGCGACTAGAAGGAAAATGCGTGCAGCAAGGCACAGTTGGGATGAAGTCTGGGGGCTCTGAGGCAACTCCTGAAGCTTTTGCAGCAGAAGGAGTGGTGATAGCTTTGAAAGAGATGAAGTCTATAAGGCTATGCCTCAAGCCTACGAAGGAATCTCCGGCGTTAGCAATGAAGAGTTCATTCTATTTTTGGAATGAAACTTGTTTTTCTTTTAAAGATTTCTTTATCAAATGTTTTGAAAATTTAAACTTGTGTATTTCTGTTTTTATTGCAGCTTATTTTGTTTATCAAAAATTGTTTTATTCATTAACAGTTGGTATTTATTCCTTAATCTTTGGTATCTGAATAATAATAATAACAATTTGAGTAATAACGTCCCTGCAAAATTAGAACAACTAATTCAGACAATATGTAAAAACTTTAATGTAAGATAAAAAAAAGGGGGGAGAATTATAATCAGTAAAGAAATACGGCTAAATGAACTTAAAATAGGATGATATATATGAAACTCAACTATATGAAACCATGAACCTTTTTTAATTAATGACAAAAGGGGGAGAAATATAAAACTCACAAAATGATGTTAAAGGGGACAAAATGATGTTAAAGGGGAGAAATAAGGGAAAAATATATATAAATAATAAAATGATGTATGTCAGAAAATAACAATTGGTATATGTAATAACAGTGTAATTATAACAATCGGTATCTGTGATAAGTTAACAATATGTGGTAATATTAGTTTTCAATGAATAACAAACAATAATAATTGGTATCTAAAAGATTAACATCTAGTTTCTAAGAAGTACTAACAATTGGAATCTAAAGATTAACATCTAGTTTCTAAAGGATAAGTTAACAAAATATATCTAATCTTGTTAGCAATTAGAATAATAACAATTGGCAACATTTAACAAACTAAAGAACAAATGTTCTTCTCAGGGGGAGTATTATAGATAGGGGAGCCTTCTATATACTTAACCATCTTTCCTTAAAACATTTTGTAAGTTATACATATCTTATTTATCATCATTAAAAAGGGGGAGATTGTGAAGTCTATTAATCAGTTTGAGCATTCAAACTTGACTCAAAGACTTAATATCCTTTAGTTTTAATGATTAACAAATAAGATTATATTATATTAACAGGTTCTACTGAGAAAGGTATTGGTTTGTTGATCATGTTTCAGGATGGAATATTCACTATCTAAAGAAGAAAAGTAGAAGAACACATCAAAAGAAGAATCTGAATCAGGGGATCAGAATCAAAAGAACAAAGTGCAGAATCCGAAGAAGAGTAATCCACACCTGCTGCCAATCAGAAAATGATAGAAGACCGAACAGAAGCAAGCAAGAAAGATGATTGAATAAAGTACATACAATTCAACATCTTTATCTACATGATAGAAGAAGAAGATGAAGAAGAAAGAAGAAGAAGAAATACTAAGAAGAATGAAACTACAATCTTCTTATCAGAAGAAAGAAGTACTCTGAAGTTTCATCTTGGGGAAAGCAAAAGAAGCTGTCTAAAGCAAAGAAGCTGTCTGAAGCAAAGAAGCTTTCTGAAGCAAAGAAGTTGTCTGATGCAAAGAAGCTGTCTGAAGCAAAGAAGTTGTCTGAAGCAAAGAAGCTGTCTGAAGCAACAAAGCTGTCTGAAAGACTAGAAGCTATATGAAGTTTCAATATTCGTCCGAAATATTGAAGCCGTCTGAGATCCGACGTGGCACACTTACTAAAGACAAATAAGACTTTTGCTCTCTGAAGTATGCTGAAGAAAAGTCGTTCTCTACAAACACGCAACACTTTCAAAGCTTAAATTGGCAAAGTCACAGAGACCTTTCTTGGTACCTTTGAAGTTCAAACACCACTGAGGAAATCTCTGCAACGCAGAAATTGCAGCAACAACGGTGGCAGCTTTATAGCAGAACCAACGTTGTACTTTGTCAGAATTGTCAGAACACCCAGAAGCGTGTCTCACAACGGATTGAATAGCATTCAATGCTATCTCTAAACGGTGGTATCACAATGGAAATATCATAATCACCAATCCGAAAGAAAGCACAAGAAAAGCTCAGGAGACCTAGCAGAAGCAACAAAGAAAAATGTTTGAATGAAATATTTTAATTCAAACATATTTTATCATCTGCAAGCAACAGCCATTGAACAAGACATCACACCCAAAGAAGATATGATGTCAGGAGCAAATGAAAAAGGAGTATATATAGAATCGGCAAAAGGACAAATTCAACGGATATCTCCTAAAGAGACACTCCTAAAAGAAAACAGAGGAAAGCAGAAGAAAACAGATGAAAGCAGAAAGAAGCAGATTCAAGAGAGAGTATTCGTAGAATTATATTAAGAAACAACTCTCATGAAGAAGAAAATATCAAGAGTCAGAATAGGATCGTCTGAACACTCATTCGCTTAAGGAGAAGCAACCGTTTGAGAAGCTATTACACAACTGCTATATGAGCCACATCATCAACATCTCAACGGTATTATGAATCATCTTCAAACGGCTATATTTCATCAGAACATATAAATAGCCTCAAGATTGAATTTGAAGATGCTGCCGACCTATTGGTCAGTCAGACAAAATTGTTGATCAACAGAATCAAACTAGTTAATCAGGCTGAATGCCTTATGGTTAACAAGAGTTGACTTGAGCTTAAGTGGATCATGAAGTTGTCAATGAAGTTTGATCAGAGAGTTTGTTCTCAATCAGGCTACTGACTAGCTGGTCAGTTAGTTAGGTTGTTCAGTTGGTCTGTTTGATCAAGTGAGTTGATTGTTCGTAAGGCAATCATGCTGAACAAATGACTATCAAACTGGGTACGGTTTGAAGCTTTGATATACCTTGGTGTTCCTATGATATGGGTGAGAATGTAGCCCATGGAAACTAATGGTTTGAGAACAAGGCTAAAGCTCAAATCTAGTATCTATCTAGCCAATTCTCAGAGGATGTTATTCCTCACATCAGAGACAGGATTGTACCTAATTTATACACTTGTATCACTGTCTTAACCGTTTACTTAGAATTCAACCTTTGTATCCTGAGTAGTACTCAGTTAACCTCTAGTACAGGAAGAAATTAAGTTTATGTTTCGTGGAAACTTAAACTTAATTCAAATTGTAAACACTTTATGTGTCTGAGAGTCTGGAGAGGCTTGGTGAATGAAAGAATACTTAGTCGCAAAGCCTGGAGAGGCTAGACTGAAAAAGAATACTGCATATATTTCCTGGAGGGGCAGTTGAAAACAAAGGAATAATCGTGTTGTCTGGAGAGACTGTACTCGTGTTGTCTGGAGAGACTGTCCTCATGATGTCTGGAGAGACTGTACTCGTGATGTCTGGAGAGACTGTACTCGTGATGTCTGGAGAGAATGTACTCGTGATGTCTGGAGAGACTGTACTCGTTGAGTTGCCTGGAGAGGCAGTTGATAAGCAAAGAATACTCAATGAGTTGTCTGGAGAGGCAGTTGAAAACAAAGTAATACTTGGGTTGGCCTAAAGAGGCTCTAAATAATACTTGTATATGTGGATTCAGATAGTGGAAAATCCAGTGGTGGTTTGCCTCTGGGACTGGATGTAGCTCACGGGTTTGTGGGTGAACCAGGATAAATTATGTGCCTAAGTTCTCTTTCCCTTAATCTCTTTATTTCAAGTTTTCATATTTATGTTGGGGATTGAAAAGTATTTTTCATAATAAACTTAACACAACTATTTCAATAAAATGATCTTTCATATGAACAACACATGAGATGTCTCTTATATCATTTGAAGCAATACAAAGAATGTTCCTTGAAGAACTTCTGAAATAAATTCTCTGAAGTGAGTCTGGAAAGAGATCAGTTCAGAAATCGGGAACAGACTTCAGACAACCTCTAGTCGTATGAAGTATTTCAGAAACCGTTCTGAAAATACTCTTTGTAATAATCTTCAGAAGATACTTTGAGAAGCCTCTGTTTAAAACAATCTTAAGCTTTAAAAGAAACTCTGTTTTTCTTATCTTCCGCACGTTTTAACTATCTCTAACCTTAAGCCTTTTTTTGAACGTTGCTCATCTTCATGATTTAAATTAAAGATTTCCAAAAACAATCAAAAAGCTTAAAACACTATTTAACCCCCCTTCTAGTGTTTCCTGTGGTTCTAACACGGACATTGGGTATCGTGCGAAGTGGAAGAGACAAAATAAATGGAATTCATCCGTCTCAGATAGCCACATCCGCAAGTCATTTCAGACAAGTGAGAAATTTCAGACACACATATAAAATTTCAGAAATCCTAAAATTTCAGACATGTCACAATTTCAGACACCCTGGAATTTCAGATGCTCTTAACATATCAGACACAATCAATTATTAGAAAATGCATGTATGTTCAAATTATTGCGTATGAACTTGAATCTATCTTCAGTCAGGGGTTTTGTGAATATATCTGCCCATTGATGCTCTGTGTCAATGAACTGAATATCAAAAACACCTTTTTGAGATAGTCTCTAATAAAATTATTCTTGATTTCTATATGCTTGGCCCTAGAATGTTGGATACGATTTTTAGATAAATTAATTGCACTTGTATTATCACACAAAACAGGTATAGCAGAGATAAGAACATTAAAGTCCTCAAGGTGATACTTCACCCATAGTAGTTGTGAACAACAACTGGCTGCTGAGATGTATTCTGCTTTTGCTGTTGATAATGCAATGGTGCTTTGCCTTTTGCTTGACCAGCTGATCATGTTATTTCCAAAGAAATGACATCCTCCACTGGTGCTCTTTCTTTCTATTCTATCTCCAGCAAAGTCAGCATCACAGTATCCTATTAACCTGCAATCCTTGTCTTTCTTATAGCATAGACCAAGATTAGTAGTGCCTTTAAGATATCTAAAAATTCTCTTAACAGCTTTGTAATGAGTAGTTCTTGGATCTGATTGAAATCTAGCACAAAGACACACATTGAACATTATGTCAGGTCTGCTTGCTGTTAGATACAATAAAGAGCCAATCATTCGTCTATACAAAGTTTGATTTACTGGTTCTTCATTTTTATCCTTGCTTAAAGATGAAGATGGATGCATAGGAGTTGACATGGGTTTGCAATCATTTAAGTTAAACTTCTTGAGAATTTATTTTGTATATTTTTCTTGATGGATCCATATACAATCAGAATCTTGCTTAATCTGAAGTCCTAAGAAAAATTTTAGTTCTCCCATTAAACTCATTTCAAACTATGATTGCATTAACACAGAAAACTCCTTGCACAGAGAAGAATTAGTTGAACCAAAAATAATGTCATCAACATATATCTGGACAAGTATAAGATCTTTGTTAGACTATTTTCTAAAAAGAGTTGTATCTACTTTTCCTCTTTCAAAACCATTTTTGATAAGAAAACTGCTCAATCTGTCATACCAAGCTCTTGGGGCTTGTTTCAGACCATAAAGAGTCTTTTTCAGTTTGAAAACATGATCAGGAAAAGCTATATCTTCAAAACCAGGGGGTTGTCTAACGAAAACCTCTTCTTCAATGAATCCATTTAGAAACGCACTTTTGACATCCATTTGATATAGTTTGATGCCATTATTTACAGCATAAGAGAGAAAAATTCTAATTGCTTCTAACCTGGCAACAGGGGCAAAGGTTTCAGTGAAGTCAATACCTTCTTGTTGATTGTATCCTTGAGCCACCAATCTTGCCTTGTTTCTTACCACTTTTCCTTCTTCAGACAGCTTGTTTCTGAACACCCATTTGGTTCCAATAATAGTTTTCCCATGGGTTTAGGAACAAGGGTCCAGACATCACTCCTAGCAAATTGATTTAGCTCTTCTTGCATGGCTAGGATCCACCTTTCATCATGCAGAGCTTCATCAATGTTCTTTGGCTCAATTTCAGACAGGAAAGCAAGAGAGTTCAGATTCTTGAATTTTGATCTTGTCTTCACTTCTTCTGAAGTGCTGCCAATGATTTGCTCCCTATCAGTCTCTTTCTTGTCATTAAATTTAACATGGATTGATTCCTCTACAGTTAAAGTTCTAGAGTTATAAACTCTATAGGCTTTAGATGTTTCAGAATAACCTATGAAAAATCCTTTGTCAGAATTTGCATCAAATTTTCCAAGATCATCATTGGTGTTGAGTATGAAACACTCACATCCAAAGGGATGGAAATATGATATGTTGGGTTTCCTTCCTTTCCACAATTCATAGGGAGTCTTTTTCAGAATTGGTCTTACCAATATTCTATTTTGAAGGTAGCAAGCTGTGTTAATAGCTTCTGCCCAGAAGGATCTTGGTAGACTACATGAGTTGAGCATGGTTCTTCCCATTTCTTGCAAACTTCTGTTCTTTCTCTCAACAACCCCATTTTGCTGAGGTGTTCTTGCCACAGAGAAATTGTGGGAGATCCCATTCTCTTCACAGAACTGTTGAAAGATTGCATTCTCAAACTCTCCACCATGATCACTTCTGATGACAAATATACAGAATCCTTTTTCATTCTGTACCTTCTTGCAGAATATTGTGAAATTCCTGAAAGTCTCGTCCTTGTTTCTTAGGAATAACACCCATGTAAATCTAGAGTAGTCATCAACAATGACCAAACCATATTTCTTACCACTCATGCTTTCTGTTCTAATAGGACCAAACAGGTCAATATGTAGTAGTTGTAATGGTCTGCTAGTAGAAACAACATCCTTACTCTTAAAAGAGTGTCTTGTTTGTTTCCCTTTCAGACAGCTTTCACATAAAATGTCAGATTTGTAAGAAAGCTTGGGTAGTCCCTTAACAAGGTTGTGTTTTGCTAACTTTGAGATCAATCTCAAGCTGGCATGCCCAAGTCTTTGATGCCAAATCTGTTTTTCATCTTCAACAGAGATAAAACATTTTACATTTTGACTTGCTAGCTCCTCTAGATCAATTTTGTACACATTACTGTGTCTTTTAGCAGTAAAAAGGACTTGATCAAGAGAGCCTTTGACTATACATCCTTCTTTAGTAAAGGAGACCACATATCCACTGTCACACAATTGACTTATGCTCAGTAGATTTTGCTGAAATCCCTCTACTAGAAGAACATTCTTAATAAGGGATAAAGGAGATATACCTACAGTCCCTATACCAGTGATCTTTCCTTGCTGATTTCCACCAAAGGTGACCACACCTCCTGCTTTTGGTCTAAGGTTTTGGAACAAAGACCTTTCTCCTGTCATGTGTCGCGAGCACCCACTGTCCAGGTACCATTTGTGGGGTTTCCTTTGTCCTGTTAAATACATCTGCAACAGGAATGATCAAGTTTTTAGGTACCCATATTCTTTTGGGTCCTTTCTTGTTAGCTTTGGGCCTTGCTTTTCTCTTGTATTTGCACTGAGCCACATTGTGTCCAGGCTTTCCACAGTGAGAACACCTAATAACCTTCTTTTTGCCTTTAGTAAAATTTAAGACAGTAGGAGGTTCAGAGGTGTTGTGATCACAAAAGCCTAAACCACTTTTGTCAAGAGGATCCCTTTGATTGCCCAACAATCTGTTAAGGTTATCTGTCCCTTTGACAAACTTAGCTAAGTCTTTTGTCAGTTCCTCAACTTGTTTCTGAAGTTTTTTGTTTTCTTCAGAGACAGTTTGTGAACTGCTGCTTTCAGTTACAAGGATTTTCTCCTTGAGCATAATATTTTCTATCTCAAGAGCCTCATATTTACTGCACATTTATGTGTGGGCTTTGGATAGATTCTTATACTCTTGGAAAAGTTCCTTGGAACTTTCCATCAGGTCATCATACATCTCTTGAAGAGTTAAGGGAAATACCTCAGCTTCAGAGCTGTCTGATGAGGGCAGGGTGGCCATGAGACACAGGTTGGCCTCTTCTGAAGTGTCTTCCTCTTCTTCTGAGGTGGACTCATCAAGATCCTCCTATGTTGCCATCAGTCTCTTCTTCCTCTTGAAGATCTTCTTCTTTTTTAGGTTGTTTTTTCTTCAGTTTTGGGCATTCAGCTATCATATGACCTGGCTGTTTGCATTCATAGCAAGTAATTTTGTCATTTTGAAAATCCTTACCTGACTTACCTACTTTAGAGGTTGAAGGTTGGTTCTTTCTTAGCTTTCCTCTGTTTTGTAGCATCCTCTTGATTTTCCTGCTGAGAAGAGCAAGATCATCGTCTTCTGAGCTATCTTCAGAGTCGTCATCTGCTTCTGAAGTTTCCTCAGCTTGCATAGCCTTCATGCTGCCATGCCTAGGCTGTTTGGCCTTGGAGTTTAGTGCTAGAGACTTCTTCTTGTTGTCATCTTCTTCAAGTTCAAGCTCATGGACCTTGAGAGATCCCAACAGTTCTTCCATTCTAAGAGAGTTTAAGTTTCTTGCTTCTTGAATGGCAGTGACTTTGGGTCTCCAGGACTTAGGCAAACTTCTTAGAATCTTTCTATTGTTGTCTCCAGATTCATAAGTTCTACCTAAGGACCTGAGTCCATTAGTTATAGTCTGAAACCTTCCAAACATCTGGTCAATGGTTTCAGATTCCTCCATCTTGAACAATTCATATTGATGTATGAGCATGCTGATCTTGGATTGCTTGACCGTTTCTGTCCCTTCATGGGCTGCTGCAAGAGTATCCCAGATCTCCTTGGCAGAAGTACATCCATGAACCTTCTCATACTCTGATTTATTCAAAGAACATATCAGATAGAGTTTGGCTTTTGCATTCATTTGTACTCTAGCCTTCTGCTCCGAGGTCCATTCAGCCTTAGGAATGGGCACTCCATTATGCATAGGCATATAGTCTCCATCAATGACTACATCCCAGACATCAATGTTGTTGCTCTCAATGAACAACTTCATACGATCCCTCCAGTAGTGGTAATCCATTCCATTGAATGCTGGGGGCCTTGTGATAGAGGCTCCTTCAGTGATGTACTGCCTGTTGTTGGAAGCTTCCATCTGGATCTTTAGTCCTCAACACTTGTAAGGTGCTCAACCCTGAGTTAAGCTCTGATACCAACTGTAGAAACACAGGGAAACACTAAAAGGGGGGGTTGAATAGTGTTTCTTAATAATTTATGGAAGCTTTTCACAAGAGATTAAGTTCAAAGCAGTTTCAGACAGGTTTAGAAAGATGTCTGAAGTTAAGAAGACTTCTGAAAGTAATTTTAAATAGGTTTTCTTGCTTCTTTCAAAATTATTGAAACAATCTTCAATACCCTTGGGTTAATATAAATAAATTGACAAGAGATAAGGGATAGAAGACTTAGCCAAGAAATTTATCCTGGTTCACCCACTAACACAGTGAGCTACGTCCAGTCCCAATGGCAAACAACCACTGGATTTCCACTATATGAATATTCAGATTACAAGCTCAAATATGAGTACAGTCTCTCCAGACACAACGAGTACAGTCTCTCCAAACACAATGAGTACAGTCTCTCCAGACACAACGAGTACAGCCTCTCCAGACACAACGAGTACAGTCTCTCCAGACACCACGAGTACAGTCTCTCCAGACACCACGTGTACAGTCTCTCCAGACACAACGAGTACAGTCTCTCCAGACACAACGAGTTCAGTCTCTCCAGACACAACCAAGTATTCTTTTTCAGTCTAGCCTCTCCAGGCTCTTCAACTAAGTATTCTTTATCAGTCTAGCCTCTCCAGGCTCTTCAACTAAGTATTCTTTTTCAGTCTAGCCTCTCCAAGCTCTTCAACTAAGTATTCTTTGTTTCAGACAAGCCTCTCCAGGCTCTTCATCTAAGTATTCTTTGTTTCAGACAAGCCTCTCCAGGCTCAGTATGCAGTATTACAACGAAATGTGTCTAAGCTTTTGAACTACACAAGTTTCAAGCTTAAGTAGACACAGTGCACAATAATAACTGAGGTATACTCAGGATATACAGATGATGTGCAAAGAAGATGAATCAGAGAGTTTTTCTAAGTAAAGCTCGCAGTGGAATATCTCTTAGGCTTTCTTGCAATAATTTCTCTATATGTCTCTGTCTTTGATTGTCTTCATGGAGGGGTATTTATAACCAATCTTTAATCCGTTGAAATACCACCGTTTAGAGATAGCATTAAATGCTATTTGATCCGTTGTGAGACATGCTTATGAGAGCTATGATATTTCTGACACGGTACAAGGTTGCTCCTGCCATAAAGCTGCTACATATGTTGCTGCAGAGGCTGCGTCGCAGAGATTTCCTCAGTGGTGTATGAAATTCAAAAATACCAGGAAAGATCTGTGTTCCTTGCTAAAAACGTGTTACGTGCAGCAGAGGTTCAGAAAAGTCTTCACAAGCTTCAGCAAAGGGTGCCACGTCATTAATGAGACTTCAGACAGCTTCAACACTTCAGACGGGTAGTGCACTTCAGACGGCTTCAATGCTTCAGACATGTTGATCCTTCAGAAGGCTTAACTCCTCAGACAGGTTGAAAGCACTTCACATAGTCTTTATATAAGCTTATAGTGGCTTGCTGAAATTATAGATAAATCATTAAAACATATATGTATCTATGATAAATATTTTAACTCAAATTTGTTAAGCATTAAAACTTGGGAATTGAGCTGTCTTAAACATCATATTTTCTCTTATGATATTTTTGAGAGACAACAGTTCTAACATCCTTGTCCCCTCAATAAGAATTTGAGACGTCATTTAAAAATTTCAAATAAAATTTCCATTAAATTTAACACCTCCTAACGTCATTTCTTAACAAATTGACCATCTCCTCCATCTGCGATAGACGAAGTCCCTTTCCATCATTTACTCTTGTTTTGTCTCCACGATCATATCTTATCTCAACAATTGCTAAATCTTAGACTCCTGCTCCCTTTAGTCGTGTGGCGCCACCTTACCCTCTTGGTTGATGAAGTGCGCTATTTGAGAGAACATATGTGATTTTTTCTGTAAAGCATTTTGTAAAATAATTTTGAAACGATATTTTCAAAGATTTTTTCGACCATTCTAAATAAAGGGGATAGAAGGAGCAATTCATTCTGAAACTGGTCAGGTGGGTTTAACGGAAAAATTCTTTCTTTGGTGCTTTCTAATAGAGATTCAATTTTTGTTTTGTGGATTAAAGCTTTTTTTCCTCCTTGTTAACATATTAATTTTGAATTAAAGATTAGACTAACAATAACTCTAATTCATGATTTCTTTTGCTTAACTGGTTAAATTTATACTTGAATTATGGTGGAGGACAAACAATAACTCCAGTTCACTCAATTAATTAAGCCTTTCCTCATCAATCAGTGGATATTGACTCCACATCAGCAGTTAAATTCGGTAAAATTGTGAGTATACTTGCACCATTGTTTCAACAGTCCAATCATTCTGGTATGATAAACTTAGCATCAACTAAGAGGGAAACCACCACTACCAAATGGAGCAGGTGATAAGTGAAAAATATATGATAATTTACTGTATAATTTCTGCACTTATCAAGGGTAAAATAGTAAATTTATTCCCCAAATTACCTCTTTTTAGTAATAAATGCATATTTTATGATTATTTAATTCAAATTTGAATTTGATGTTATTTTAATAGAAAATCTGTTGATTTTGCAGATAAA
This sequence comes from Sesbania bispinosa, assembly GCA_026901365.1. Classification (NCBI taxonomy): domain Eukaryota; kingdom Viridiplantae; phylum Streptophyta; class Magnoliopsida; order Fabales; family Fabaceae; genus Sesbania; species Sesbania bispinosa. Next base: position 141,423 of record QLOH01000048.1, on the reverse strand, counting down.
AGAGGATGTTTTAAAAAGAGAAACAAGATAGCATCTATTTGAAGAGAAAATCTGCAGATGAGATTTTAAATGGAAACAAATCAAGATAAATGAACAGTCATTTAAACAAGGATTCTGAAGATAACTTTCTCAATTTAAATTTGAAGATCAAATCAGCACAAAATCAAGACAAAAAGAGGGAAATAAGGAAAGTAAAGCAAACAAAGATAAGATCACGAAGAGATCAGACTAAAAAAAAGGAAATTAGGGAAAGCTGGAACAAGAAATACGCTCTATGTTTCCTGCGCTTCATCTGCGCTGAGCGCAGGTTGAAGCGCAGGAATACGGAAACAGATTTCTGATAAGATTTCCAACAAGATTCCTTCCAGATTTCAGATAAGCTTTCCAATTTCTATTTAAAGGACCTTTTGCAAAGATCAAAGTAAGTCCCGGAGACCCAAGGGAGACGGTAGAGCGGAGCTAGGGCTGGTGATGGGTTTCTGGCAAGCGAACCAAAAATCCAGTAGTATAATAGTAAGAAGAGTTATCGTATCCACAGGGAACGGTCAACTCGCGTATATTTGCGGTCTATTTATCAAGAGACAAATAATAGATTTGTGAGGATATTATGCGTGGAAATTGTAAATTGCAAATTAATAAGTAATAAAAATAGAAAGGAAGAGTTAAAGACACTTTACTTGGATTAGGATTGGACTTCATATCATCACACCCTTTGTGCATGTAAAAACTATCTATTATTTTAGGTTTACTCTGTAATACTGTAGACAAACTATATTGCTTATGACCCCGAGTTACCAGGCGCCACTCACACTCAAAGATAATCCATGCGGGCTCTCCCAAACGACAGACTTACCATCGACTTATTTTGTTCTCTTTATTCCGTTTGTAAAAGAACTAATTGATAAACGAGGCCTAATCCTGTAGACTCACCTTCATTAGAGTACTCACACTACCCATTACTCATCAGGATACATCCATGTGTCGGTCCTGGATTGACAATCAACTAATCCCTTGCTATCGATACTAAGGCCTAATCCTGTAAACGCCCTTCGCTAGAATACTGTCACTACCCATCGCTCATTAGTAACGTTCATGTGTCGGTCACAGAGTACTGAGTCCTCTTATTCAATCAGAGTTTGGGTTTCCTATGTCTAGGCTCCCCCATCCTCAATCCTAGTCGAAACTAGCCTATAAATCCGGCGGAAGCGCGGAAGTTAGGAATTAAGCACAGAATAAGATTACCAATATTATAGACAGAGAGCTCAGGAGATAATAATATAGAGTTTACATACACTTGGGGATAGAATCAATTACATTCAATCCTAATGGAGAGTTAACTACACAAGGTAGCCATACAAACCACCGAAGATGCAGTTACCATCTTCAATCCTTGTGAAGCGCTCCTCCTCTCCTACTCTAAAATTAGAACTGGTGCATTATCACTGGAATATAACTTAATTACAATAATCGTGCACACTTTGATTTGGTGCAATGAGGTCCTATTTATAGGCTAAGGAAAGACAAAGAAAATTGGGGAGAAATCTATCTAAAAATGGCAACAGGGAACAAATCTGCGTGATCTGCGCTTCAAGCTGCGCTACAGCGCAGGCTGCAGAGAGTTGCGCTTCACCTTGCACTACAGCGTAGGGTGAAGCGCAGAAAGCGTCCTGCAGCTTCAAACTTTCTCTTTTTAACTTGATCTCTCCCCGAGACTAGTTTTGGTTGATTTGTCTTTCCTTGTTTCCCTTTTCTTGATGAAATCTTGCATTTATTGAGCATCTTGGATTTAATTGGGAAGGTTGTCTGCAGAATCCTTGTTTGATTGGCAGTAATCTCCTCATTGATTGCCTCAAATCTTCTTCAAATCTTTATTAAATGTCTTCAATCAAACTCAAATCTTGCAAATATCTCCGTCATTTAATGCTATCTTTCCTTCAAATCAAATCTTTGCAATATCCTGCAAAAATCAGCAATATTTCTATTAAAATAGCATCAAATTCAAATCCAAGATTAATAAATACAATTTATCTGATATTAAATAAAAAGGGATTAAACTGGGACAAAAATATCATTTTATCCTTGATAAGTGAACTAAAAGGTGCTCTAATTTATCATATGATTTTCACTTATCAAAATACCCCCCAACTTAACTTCTTGCTTGTCCTCAAGCAAGAGACCTCTTTGCAATAAAAAAAATCAATTATATCCCTTGAATAACTAAAAAAAATTCAAGGAACTTTTCATCATCTCCTTGTTAAGCAGCAGTCACTTTCCAAACATAAGAAAAAAATCAGGATTAAGAGATGTTACCAATCCTCAATCAGAATAGAACACAAACATCAGTCAAACTTCTCAAAAATAGCAATTAAAGCAATAAGTAATAAACCAAGGAAATCTGTCATTCTCACGGGTAAGTGTTTCCCTCAATCTTTTTCACCACCATTGAACAACTAGAATTGATAGTCATTTCCAACATTTGAACCTGCAAGTAGTTAATATGGATCAAAAGGTCTTTCCATTGGTTGTAATGAGGCAGGGCTATCATGAAATCATGGTTTTTCTAGATATGCAATGAACACTTTGAATAGAGAGCATCTTGTGGTTGTGCTTGGGACTTCTCTCCATCTACCATGTCATTCTTGAATTGTCACCTTTTTCCAGCTGGCCTCTTTGTTTAAAGAAGTACTCCCCCCCAACTTATTCGATTTCCACACTTTTGTGCAGATTTTTTTTTGAACTTTGTAGAGAATTTATTCATGAGGGAGTACTCTTCTTTTTTTTTATTTCTTGTGCCTGCTCCTTGAATTTCTTTGACCTTTCAATTCACCAACCTTTTGTCCCATTTTGTTGTGTTGCACCTTGCTCTATATCCCAAGTGTGAAGGGACATGGTATGATCATTAATCATGGTTGGGGTGCATCAAAGGAAATATTAAGGCTCAAATGGGCAATCAAAAATTGGAAAAATTTAATCAAGGTTGGCTGTTTGACACTGAGCAAAAATATTATAATCACAAAATATGCCTTTGTCACTTCCATATCTTCCCCTAGCAAGACAAAATTCAGAAATTCAAGCAATAACAGTTGACAAGCAGCGGTGAAAAACTCTCAATTTCAGTGTTTTGGCTCTCAGCTCACCGGTTATTGGCTAAAATTCCTTGATAAAGCACTTACTGGTTTTAATTAACTATCCTGATAGGTCCTTCTGAGAAGTATCCTAATCCTAACTGATTATGGAATTAATCACAAAACCCTATCATCTTTCCTAGTTTGGTTAGTTAAACTACTTAATTACAGAGAATTTGAAGAAGTTACCTTAAATCCTAATTCCTAAGGTCCTAAAAATTTTACAAATTCTAAAAAAATGAAATACCAAATAAAAATCCTAATTAACTAAAAGAAATTCTATAAAATAATATAAAATAAAAGAAAAACTAAAAGAAAGAAAACACCAGTATCAATCTTCATCCTCTATATCCTGTAAGTCCTTGTCCTGCTGCTGCTCCACCTCCCCCTGGATGAATAGGCCTGTCCCCAGGCCACTGCAAGAATATCCGAAACTCTTCAAGCAGCATGCTTGGGTATGGGTCTAGTACACCTGATTGGTTTGAGGTCAACTAGTCTTTATACTTTGCAGCAGTTTGTGCAATTCGTGAAGAACATGGAAGCCTATCATTAACCAATTTGCCTGCATAATTCAAAGAATTAATATTTTCACAACAAAAGTTCAGTGCACTTGGTAATGACTTCCTAAAAACAAATCATACTCATTTGTTTTGCAAGCATTCAATCAATCCATGGAAAGTGAAAGTTCAAGATTTTTGAAAGAAACAAAGCATAACACTTTCAAATTCAATAACTCACAAAACAAAGGGCATTCCAATCAAGCAAATTGTTCTTCATGTTCCACATAGTCATAATCATATTCAAGAAAGCAATTATCAATATTATACACATTCATAATCCTAAAGTTGCTATCCTAAAATTCAAATTATAGAGTAAATGAAGATTTCAATTGGTAGAAATCAAACTTGAAAGTTTCAAAATTGATGGAGATTTGTGAGTGGAAAAAGTGAAAAGAAAAGCTTAGGAAGTAGAGAAACAGAACATGAGAAAATAGAAGATTTTTAAAAAAATTCGTACTATTGTGCTTCACCCTGCGCTACAGAGCATGTGAAGCGCAGAAGTCAGTGACTAAAATTGCATTTCTGCGCTTTACTTGCGCTACAGTGCAGGTGAAGCGCAGAAAACAAAATGTAATTTTGCAATTTTCAGTCACGTTTTCTGCCACTTCCTATTATTTAAAAATTTTATTTTCCACAAACTTATTCCAATCATTTTTGAAAATTTCCTAAATCCTAAAAAATTAAAAATCCTAACTAAATAAAACTAAAACAATTAAAAACTTAAAAATCTCTGGGTTGCCTCCCAGGAAGCGCTTGTTTAACATCTTCTAGCTCGACGCCTGTTCTCTCAAGGTGGCTGAAACTGAAATATTTTGGTGAGCTTCTATGCTGCACCCTTCCTTTCTTTGGCCCATAAACCTCCCCATAATCTTGCCTTGGAGAAATTTGTAGTATGAAAAGACTTTAACCATTTGGGCTTCTTTCTAGAATTAGACCATGCATGAGTCTTCTTCTCCTGAAGCTTGAATGATTCATAAATGATTGCTCTCAATTTCTTTGCTTCAGGGGGGGTCTTTGATATGGAACACACCTGACCACTTGATCTTCAATCTGGCTCTAGGCTCTGAATTTGATTCTAGCTTGACTTTTCTTCTCTTGGCCTTGTCCTGGTCAGTGTGATTGCAGGCCTTTCTTTTGTGAGGTCTGGAAGGTTTATCACTTGCACCATGCCTTTCTTGATCTTCCTCTAGAGGACTGGTTGGATAAGGCAAGGTCTTTGGTCTTGGTACTACTCCCCTTCCTTCCTCGGGCTTTGATTCTCCATCTCTCTGTTCACTCTTTTTCTCATTTTCTTGATCTTTTCCATCATGTACACCCTCATATGTTGTATTCTCTACCTCCCTTTCACAGTCATTCTCTTCTTTAAGCACCATCTTTTCTGTTTCCTCCCCTCCTTTTTCTTCTTCTTCTGCTACACCTTCTTCTTCTTCCTTTTCTTCATCAACTTCCTCTGGTTCTCTTTCTTGTGTTTCTTCAGTTTCCTCTTCTTTTTCAGCCAGATCATCATTGGTTTCCTCCCTTGTCAATTTAACAATTATGGTGGGACAAAATACTACGGGGTTGGGTTGAACGTTTGCTGAAGATTGCCTGTTCCAATAGTTGATCATACTGTCTATCTCATCTAGTACGAGGTCAGTGGATAGTCCTTCTCTTTCATAATACACCTGAAATTGTATAAATTCATCCCACTTTTCTTCAATAAAATCATCACTATCTGAATGCCTTGCTGAGATTTGTTCTGACTGTTGGTTGGCTTCTGTTTCTGTTAATTGCTCCAGCAAGGTGTCAGTGTTTCTTCTTGCTTCTTCTCTTTCTTTCTGAATTCTTAACTCCCTTTGTTCCGCCATCTGCTTTAACAAAGCGTCAGTGTTTCGTCTTGATTCTTCTATTTCCTTTTGAAGTCTTAACTCCCTTTGTTCTGCTAGCTGCGCTATCAAGGCATCATTTTTTCTTCTTGCTTCTTCTCTCTCCTTCTGAAATTGTATATTGTATCGATCAAGTTCTTCCAAAAACTCATCATATTTTGAGTAACTTTGCTGCTGTTGAAAAGAAGGTTGCATGCGAAGTGAAACATCATCTTGGTGCCATCCAAAATTCTGATTCTAGTAACTTCCCCAATCCTGTGAAAAATTGTTAGAATAATTATTGTAATTAGAGAAGTTGTAACATCCTAATTTCTAAATCCAAGAATAATGTCCATTGGAAGCACTATTCCCGAATTTTTGAAATTATTTCGCTGTGTTTTCGATATCGGCACACATAATACAAAGATGTCTAAGCAATCCAACGTTTGTTTAGACTACCGCATAATTCATATATCACATTTTAAACACAAAATTCTAAACTGAAGCATGGGGCAACCACACCCTCAATTGTGAGAGTTCATAAACTCCTACCGGAAATCCGGCAGAGTTTCCCCTGAAAACTGGATATTTCCCAATTTCCGGAATTACCTGAAAACCAGCAAAATACCAGTGCAGTTCATAATAGCAAAATCACTAATCCAATTCAATAATAATAAGCCTCCATGGCCAAACTATAGCTACTACATCATACATCAATTAAATAACCACTACAATCAATTCGCCAATAACCTCTCTAGATAATTACAAATAATTCGCCACTGAAAACTTCCCATCGGTTACTGGGGGTGGATGTGACCCACCCCAAGAGCTTCCTCCCCATTGAGCATAACCTGGAATAACTTGCAAAACTAAAATATATCCCTGTAACGTGGGGTGAGATTACGGTCTCAGCGAGCAAAGCATGCAACAAATAGTGTGGGGAGGCAAGTATATGACATGTAACATATTATGTAGCAAACCAAAATTAATCCAATCTAATGCACATGAACGATTCATCTATTCTCAAATTAACTAAGCACAAGCATGTCACATGTCTAATGCCACAAACTCAAGTATATGTGCTATGCATGGATGCATGACCTGCATTACCCGGCAGACGGGGTCTTATCACTATCTGGGGCTAGACCTGAGCTCAGACTACAAGGAACGTCTTCCTTGGGCATAACACCACCCATTAACTGGGGGTCGAAACCGTGTTTTAACTGGGGACCGAAGTCCAATTAACTGGGGACCGAAGTCCCATCTTTGATTAATTAAGGTGAACTGAGGCCGAAGCCAAAACTGGGGCCGAAGCCGAAAAAACCATTTTCTCAAACTTTACAGGTAATGTACATCTCATGATGAATTCAAGCATAAAATTGACCACATGTACAGGGAACAAATGTCATGCAATAAATCTAAGTTTTCTCATGATAATCATATCACCTCAAGAATGTGAATCTGAAAATACGTTCTCATTTAGCAACCTTGAAAGCATAATTCGTAATAAATCCTAACCTATAATCATACATCTTCTGGAAATACTTGATGGGTTTCTGGAAAGAGAACCAAAAATCCAGGAGTATAATAGTAAGAAGAGTTATCGTATCCATAGGGAACGGTCAACTCGTGTATATTCGTGGTCTATTTATCAAGAGACAAATAACAAATTTGTGAGGATATTATGCGTGGAAATTGTAAATTGCAAATTAATAAGTAATAAAAATAGAAAGGAAGATTTAGAGACACTTTACTTGGATTAGGATTGGACTTCATATCATCACACCCTTTGTGCATGTAAAAACTATCTATTATTTTAGGTTTACTCTATAATACTGTAGACAAACTATATTGCTTAGGACCCCGAGTTACCAGGCGCCACTCACACTCAAAGATAATCCATGCGGGCTTTCCCAAGCGACAGACTTACCCTCGGCTTATTTTGTTCTCTTTATTCCGTTTATAAAAGAACTAATTGATAAACAAGGCCTAATCCTGTAGACTCACCTTCATTAGATTACTCACACTACCCATTACTCATCAGGATACATCCATGTGTCGGTCCGGAATTGACAATCAACTAATCCTCTGCTATCGATACTAAGGCCTAATCCTGTAAACGCCCTTCGCTAGAGTACTGTCACTACCCATCGCTCATTAGTAACGTTCATGTGTCGGTCACAGAGTACTGAGTCCTCTTATTCAATCAGAGTTTGGGTTTCCTATGTCTAGGCTCCCCCATCCTCAATCCTAGTCGAAACTAGCCTATAAATCTGGCGGAAGCGCGGAAGTTAGGAATTAAGCAAAAAATAAGATTACCAATATTATAGACAAAGAGCTTAGGAAATAATAATATAGAGTTTACATACACTTGGGGATAGAATCAATTACATTCAATCCTAATGGAGAGTTAACTACATAAGGTAGTCATACAAACCACCGAAGATGCTGTCACCATCTTCAATCCTTGTGAAGCGCTCCTCCTCTCCTACTCTAAAATTAGAACTGGTGCATTATCACTGGAATATAACTGAATTACAATAATCGTGCACACTTTGATCTGGTGCAATGAGGTCCTATTCATAGGCTAAGGAAAGACAAAGGAAATTGGGGAGAAATCTATCTAAAAATGGCAACAGGGAACAAATCTATGTGACCTGCGCTTCAAGCTGCGCTACAGCGCAGGTTCCAGAGAGTTGCTCTTCACCTTGCGCTACAGCGCAGGTTCCAGAGAGCTGCGCTTCACCTTGCGCTACAGCGCAGGGTGAAGCGCAGAATGCATCCTGCGACTTCAAACTTTCTCTTTTTAACTTGATCTCTCCCCAAGACTGGTTTTGGTTGATTTGTCTTTCCTTGTTCCCTTTTCTTGATGAAATCTTTCATTTATTGAGCATCTTGGATTTAATTGGGAAGGTTGTCTGCAGAATCCTTGTTTGATTGGCAGTGATCTCCTCATTGATTGCCTCAAATCTTCTTCAAATCTTTATTAAATGTCTTCAATCAAACTCAAATCTTGCAGATATCTCCCTCATTTAATGCTATCTTTCCTTCAAATCAAATCTTTGCAATATCCTGCAAAAATCAGCAATATTTCTATTAAAATAGCATCAAATTCAAATCCATGATTAATAAATACAATTTATCTGATATTAAATAAAAAAGGGATTAAACTGGGGCAAAAATACCATTTTATCCTTGATAAGTGAACTAAAAAGTGCTCTAATTTATCATATGATTTTCCCCTAACAGCTGGAGAACGTAGTTGATTCAATCCCCGATTGTATGTGAATTCTCTTTAATATCTATGAATCCCTATTTTTATGATATCGGTATTTTTATTCTGTGCTTAATGCTTAGCTTCCACCTGTGTGCCGGAGTTATAAGTTGGTTTTATGGGATGCATTGGAAAATGGTTTTATAAAATCAATAGCGAGTTCGGGGATCCAAGGAATAGGAAACTTGAACTCTGATTGGTAAAAATACTCATAGTAGTCGCTATAGGAATATAGGGCGAATTAATAGTGTTAACAAACCGAATGTAGATCTTTAATGTCGAGGTAATTTGTCGCCTAGGAGAACCCGCATGAATTATTTCTGAGTATTTCCCAATCCAGGGGTGCGATGAAACGAAGTTCAATCCTAATCCAAGTAACTGTCTCTACCTATCTCAATCTATTTGTTGTTTTTATTTACTTTCACAATTCTAAATTCTCAACAACCATACTCTCTATTTGATAGTTGTGACCATTAATATTTATAAAATTGAACCGTTCCCTGTGGATACGATACTCTTACTTACTATTATACTACTAGGATTTTGGTACGCTTGCCAGATTCTCAACAAGTATTTTTGCCGCCGTTGCCGGGGGATCGATGTATCAATTTTTAAAGACTTGGGAGGTCTATCTTATCAAGTTGTAAATATTTGTATTTTTTATTTTTCTTTTTTTCTGTAATTAATTTATTTTTTTTATTTTTTACTAACCCTTGTTCTAGTCCTTGTGGTTTATACTTTTGAAAGGTCAGGTACCAAGAGCGCTATTGGAATTTGACCCTGAAATTGAAAAGACATCAAAAGGACGAGTTCAAAGATACAATCTCAACACTCTCTGATCAATCACCCCAAATAAATTGAATGTTGCACCAATCATGGCTAGTGAATGGAAAAGAAGAACACTTGGAGAATATACATACTTTTCCAACAGACCGATTTATGGTAACTTCTCTACCTACAATCATTATTCTGACAATTTTTCGTAGGATTGGGGAGGTTACCAGAATCAAAATATTGGGTAGCAACAAGATGCTATTTCGTCGCATAAGCAAACTCCTGCAGATGAACTCAGGGCACAAAATAAGAGTATAATGCAGCAAATAGATGCATTCAACAAGATGCTAGATAACCTTCCTCAGCAATTGCAGGAAGTGCAGTCTCATCATGGCTAGTCCCCACAATTAACTTGTGATTTTTGTGGAGGTGACCATCCCAATGGAGATTGTTCTTATCCATGCACTCAAGAAGATCAAGTTGATTATATGGGACATCAACGAAGATTAGGCAACTTCTCCTATAGTAACAACTTTGCAAACAATTACTTACAAGATTGGAGAAATAGCCATAATCAAAATTGTAGGTGGCATCAAGATGATGTTTCATTCCATGTGCAACCTTCTTCCCAACAACAGCAAAGCTACTCTTCAGTTCAACCATGGCACTCAGATGGGGAAGATCCTATTGAAAGAAAGTTGCAAGAATTGATACAATTTCAGAAGGATTGTGAAGAGACGGGACTACCTGCTGACCTCATACTAGCTAAGATAGTAGAAAATATGACCAAATATCGGTCAGAACAAATTTCAGCAAATGCATGGCCCAACCTTGAAGAACATTATGATGACAAGACCACCATAAGTGTTCAACTGATAGGGGAGGAAACCAATGACAATCTGGCTGATAAAGAAGAGAAAGCTGAAGAAGAGGAACCAGGAGAAGCAAAAAAAAAGAAGAAGAAGAAGAAGATGAAGCAGAAGAAGAAGAAGAAGAAGAAGAAGAAGAAGAAGAAGAAGAAGAATCTAAAGAAGAGGAAACTGAAGAAACACAAGAAAGAGAAGCCGAAGAAAGGGAATCAGAAGAAGCTGAAGAAGAAAAGGAAGAAGAAGAAGGTGAAGCAGAAGTAGAAGAAGAAAAAAGAAGAAGATGAAACAGAGAAAAATGTGATTAAAGAAGAGAATGACTGTGAATGGGAGGAAGAGAACAAAACATATGAGGGTGTACATGATGAAAAAGATCAAGAAAATGAGAAAAGAGTGAACAGGGAGATAGTGAGTCAAATCCCAAGAAAGGAGGGGAAGTAATACCAAGACCAAAGACCTTGCCTTATCCAATCAGCCCTCCAAAGGAAGATCAAGAAAGGCATGGTGCAAGTGTTAAACCTTCCAGGCCTCACAAAAGAAATGCCTGCGAATACACTGACCTGACCAGAGCAAAGAGGGGAAGAATCAGGCCAAGATAATCAAATTCAAAGCCTAGAGCCAGATTGAAGACAAAGTGGTCAGGTGTGTTTCATATCAAAGACCCTTGTGAAGCAAAGAAATTGAGAGCAATCAGTTGTGAATCATCCAAGCTTCAGGAGAAGAAGACCTATGAACATCAGATCAAGATAATAAAGAAAAGAAAATTCAAGCCAAGGGATTCAGAAGCATGGTCTAATTCCAGAAAGAAGCCTAAATGGTTAAAGTCATTTCACACTACAGATTGTTCCAAGGCAAGATTATGGGGAGGTTTATTGGCCAAAGAAAGGAAAGGTGCAGCACACAAGCTCACCAAAAGATTCCAGTTTCTACCACCTTGAGAGAACAGGCGTCAAGCTATATGACGTTAAACGAGCGCTTCCTAGGAGGCAACCCAGAGATTTTTAAGTTTTTAATTGTTTTCAGTTTTGTTTTATTTTGTTTGTTAATTAGGATTTTTCATTTTTTTGGGATTTATAAAATTTTCAAAACTGATTGGAATAAGTTTGTGGAAAATAAATTTTTAAACAATAGGAAGTAGCAGAAAACGTGACTGAAAATTGCAAAATTTCATTCTGTTTTTTGCGCTTCACCTGCGCTCAGCGCAGGTGAAGCGCAGTGGTACAGGTTTTTGAAACTGAAACCTGTGCTCCACTCATGCTGAGCGCAGGTGGAGCTCAGGTACGCGCTATTACTTAAATTGAACTAAAAACAGGGGGAAGTAATTCGTTCTTCCTCACCTGTTTTCTCATGTACCATCTCTCTACTTCCTAAGCTCTTCTTTTCACTTTTTCCACTCACAAACCTCCATCAATTTTGAAACTTTCAAGTTTCAGGTGTGTTTTCTTTAATTTTCACCAATTGAAATCTTTATTTACTTTGTTTTTATGATTTGAACTTTAGGATAGCAACCTTAGGATTATGAATGAGTATATTATTGATGATTGCTATCCTGAATGTGATTTTGGCTGTGTGGAACGTGAAGAACAATTTGTTTAATGGGAATGCTCTTTGTTTTGTGAGTTATTGAATTTGAAAGTGTTATGCTCTGTTTCTTTCAAAAATTTTGAACTTTCACTTTCCATGGATTGATTGAATGCTTGCAAAACAAATGGGTATGTTTTGTTTTTAGGAAGCCATTACCAAGTGCAATGAAATTTTGTTGTGAAGAGATTAATCTTTTGAAAGCATTTTGAATTATGCATGCAAATTGGTTAATGATAGGCGGAAGATAAACATGTAAACTTAAGTACATAACTTAAAGTGCTACTTGGTGGCTACAACTAAAACATATTGGGATGTTATGGCCGAGGAAACTCCTTTCGGAAATCCGGCAGAGTCTCCCCTAAAAACTGGATATTACCAGAAAGTTCAACTCAACCTGAAATCCAGAAGAATCCAGCCAATACAACACATAAATATACATATACATTTATGTTAGAACCACAGGAAACACTAGAAGGGGGGGTTGAATAGTGTTTTAAGCTTTTTGCAAACAGGTACTAAAAGCACGATTTCAGACAGGCTTTTAAGGGGTTGTCTGAAGTTTTTGGAAATCTTTAATTTAAATCATGAAGATGGGCACCGTTCAAAAAGGGTCTTAAGATCAGAGATAGTTGAAACGTGTGGAAGATAAGAAAAACAGTGTTTCTTCTAAAGCTTAAGATTGTTTTAAAACATAGGCTTCTCAAAGTATCTTTTGAAGATTATTACAAAGAGTATTTTCAGAACGGTTTCTGAAATACTTCAGACGACTAGAGGTTGTCTGAAGTCTGTTCCTGATTTCTGAACTGATCTCTTTCAGACTTACTTCAGAGAATTTATTTCAGAAGTTCTTCAAGGAACATTCTTTGTAAAGCTTCAACTGATATAAGAGACATCTCATGTTTTGTTCATATGAAAGATCATTTTATTGAAATAGTTGTGTTAAGTTTATTACAGAAAATACTTTTCAAACCCCAACATAAGTATGAAAATTGGAAATAAAGAAATTAAGGAAAAGAGAGCTTAGGCACAGAATTTATCCTGGTTCACCCACTAACCCGTGAGCTACATCCAGTCCCAGAGGCAAACCACCACTGGATTTTCCACTGTCTAAATCCACAGATACAAGTATTATTCACAACCTCTTAAGGCCAACACAAGTATTACTTTGTTTTCAACTGCCTCTCCAGGCAACATATGCAATATTCTTTTTCAGTCTAGCCTCTCCAGGCTCTACAACCAAGTATTCTTTTACAGTCAAGCCTCACCAGGTCTTGAAGCTTAAACAATTACAAATGTACAGAAAAACTGAGGTATGCTTAGGATAATACAATATGTGTACAAAGATAATGATGGCACACTGTTAGAAGCTTGGACCTGCAAGACCTACACTGGAGGAAATGCACCAACTTCAAGCCAGAATTTCAAGCAAGGAAGAGTTGGAGAATTTAGTGTCCTACAAATAAAGGTCACTACCCTACAAAATAAGGGTCACTACCCTACAAAAGGACACCTTGACACTGGATAGGACCCTTGTCCTATGGACCACCCTTTATTAGGACTCTTTTGAATTTTCTTTTTATTTTTGTAATTTTCCTTTTATTTTCCTCCTACTTGGGCGCCCACATGTATGGGTTTATTGGCTAGTAGGTTGCCTTGCTAAATGGCTTATGAGTCTTGGGTTCAATTCCCACATAGGATAGAATTTTTATTCATCTTTTTATTTGTTTTCATGAGTGGGGTGCTAAATTGAGAGGTTTATTGGCTTAAGACTTAGCTTAGCCATACACCTTTAGGGTCTTGGGTTCAAAACCCACTTAGGAGTGTTTTCACTCATCTTTTATTTTTCTCCTATTTTATGCTCCTAAAAATCCGCCCCCTTCCCCCTCATTTCCTATAAATAGGAGTCATCTCCTCTTGTAATGGACATATTGAATTTTGAAGTAAAGGCATTATGCCCAATTTTCTCCTCCCTTTGTGAGTTGAATGAGGCTTGGTGGTTGTTGCTCAAACCATACTAAGACTTATCTAATTCTCTTGAATTAGTGGCGTCTGGCATTGGACTTATCTGCAGCAAGTGGATTCTTGCTTCAGTGGCGTCCTTCCCATTTCTTCCTCTCCACTTTTTCTTTCATTTTCTCTCATTTTCTTTCATTTTCTCGCCCAAAATAGCTGCTGCCCTGCACCTATTTTGCGCCTTTTATTGCTTGTTTTTCAATTCTAATCGGTGGTTTTTGCTCAATTCTAGATCCTACACTCATCCGGCTATCAATTATCAGAGTTGTTGCAGCGAAAAACTTGCAGAGTTTTAATTCTTTTCACAAAATTCTTCTCTCTTGATAGTCTTCAAAGGAGGGGGTATTTATACCCAATCTTAAATTTGAAATACCACCGTTAAGAGATAACATTAAATGCTATTTAATCCGTTGTGAGATATGCTTCTGAGAGCTTTGATATTTCTGACACGGTACAAGGTTGCTCCTGCCATAAAGCTGCTACAAATGTTGCTGCAGAGGCTGCGTTGCAGAGATTTCCTCAGTGGTGTATGAAATTCAAAAACACCAGGAAAGGTCTCTGTGTTCCTTGCTATAAACGTGTTTGAAAAGGTACGTGCAGCAGAGGTTCAAAAAAGTCTTCACAAACTTCAGCAGAGGGTGCCACGTCATAAAAGAGACTTCAGACGGCACTGATACTTCAGACGGGTTGAACTACTTCAGACAGCTTCAACACTTAGTCCTTTTATGTAGGCTCATAGTGACTCTTGCTGAAATCATAGATAAAACATTAAAGCATATGTGTATCTATAATAAATACTTTAAGTCAAATTTGTCAACTATTAAAACTTGGGAATCTAGTTGTCTTAAAACATCATAAACAACCTTATGATATTTTTGAGACTTAACAATTTATACTCATCACATTACAACATCTCTACCCTAAAGACCATAACCTAAGTACAATCCCCATAATTCCAAGGTTCCTTTTTCAATAGCAGTACCACATCATCCTACTTAATTAAATCCTCAATTCTTCTGCCATGCCTTTGAACAATAACCTGCACACTGAATATAATTTCCCATATCGTGGGATGAGACTACGTCCCAGTGAGTGCGGTAACTGTGTGTGTAGTGTGGGGAAGAGAAAACAAAAGCATATATAACATGGATACACATAGATACATCATAAGCTATAGGAAGTCAAGTAATGCACATGGTAGTGAGAGTAATGATTATAAGTCATACATGAAAAACAGCCAATGCAGGGTTAGTCTGAAGTGTTTTAACCCAAACACCCAGGGTTCTTTTCATTGTTACATGATTTGAGCGCTCGGCCATGTGACCAAGGACCGTCGTCCAGGGCCACCCTGATTAAGTTTTATTAGCAAGCAAACATGAATTTCATTTTAGTTGAGGAACCCCCATTTAGCCCCTTGGCCGTGGAGCAAATGAGAATTTCCTTTCTTGTACATAATTGGTCTGAAGACCCCTGATTTGGTCCGAAGACCCCTGATTGCCTGATTAATCTCTTGGCCCAAGGCCCATGAAAATATGATACATGATTAGGGTTTCAAAGCATGAAAGCATGATTCGTGACATGTAAACATGTTATAAGCATGCTAAAAGGAGATCCCATGACATACAATTCCCATAATTAACATTTATCATGAAAACCCTAACATCTACAACCTAGGGTTAAATCACATTATGAGCAATCAAAGCCAATAAACATATAAACCCTAGATTAATCCTCAAACAAGTACAACAAGTATAGAAGGAAGGGGAAGGAAGAATATGTATCATACAAGGGATTCATTCAACACAAAAAGTGAGTGGGTGAACCACACTCACCTCAAGGAGCAACAATGGAGAAGGGATGAAGATGGAAGATGGTAGGATGGCTGAAATCCGAGCTTGGTAGGTCCTCCTCTTGTGCCCAAACGTCTCTCTCTCTCTCTAGAAGCTCTCCCTCTCTCTCTCTCTCTCTAAACTGCGAGAAAGACCAAGAAGAAGTGAGGAAAATAAGCCCTAAATGCTGGTTTATAATCCTGAAAGTGGGTTCTCAATCAAGCGAGATATTCTCGCTTGAGCGAGCAAAACTAATCCTCGCTGGCAAGACCCTCTCGCTCAAGCGAGAGCCTCTTCGCTTGAGCGAGATTGCTCCAGAGAGAAACCCCTCTCTGGATGATCTTCGCTTGAGTGATTCCCTTCTCGCTCGAGCATAAATCATCCAGAGAGCACACTTCTTCTCCCCTGCTTCTCGCTTAAGCGAGAACATTCTCGCCCAAGCGAGATATGCAGAAACCGAATCATCCACTTTTACTGTATAACTCGCTCAAGTGAGCCTATTCTCGCTTGAGCGAGAATCCTAAGATTTTATTCCTTAATTTTAACTTTTTTTTTTATTCTAGTTCCATCATTTCCCACTCATCCTTAGCTCTTCCCCCAAAACTTGCTCCTAACTTAGTTCTTCTTGACCTGGTTCCCTTTTCCTCACCCTTGCACTACTATCAATCCCTGACTCAGGGTGCGGTTCATGCCTAGTTCTGCTTACTTAACGTTTGGTTATACCTCCCCAAAACCTCTTAAAACTTGACTCTTTAGTTATTTACCTAATTCTTGTTTAGGTCTACATTCTAACCCCCAAGTTTCATGACATTTCCAAATTCCTTTTTCTTGGCTGGATCCTGTCGAAACCAGGGTCACGACGGGACGGCGAAACGAAAGGTATTGAAAAATCGTTTCAATGGAGTCGCAACCAATATTTATTTTTGAGGGAAAATATCGGAAAAACCCTTTTTAAAAAAAATGGTCTTAGAAACCAGATTTGGATTCGGGAGTCGATTATGTGTAGGGAAGGTATTAGCACCCTACGACATCCGTCCTAAGACGGTTACCTCTAATTAATTGTGCAAATTTATTAACTTTTGAAAAATATGTATTTTACCCCTTTTTAAAAGAAATCTTTTTGTTTTTATTTATTTACAAATTTATTTACATTTTTTATTTTAGATTATGGGAAAATTTAGAAAAATATTTATTTGGGCTTGACGGGGCCGGTTCCCGCTCCTACGTATCCCCAGCTGCAATGGGGAAATCAAAGCCACGTAGTTCTGAAAGATTGATTTGTTGATTGATTAAGAGTTTGGATTTTGAAAAGATTTTTTTTAAAAAGATTTTTTTATTTGTTTTATTTTTGAAAGAGTTGAAGGGTTTCTGTTAGCAAATGGCTATACAATGAACCCTCCTAATTCAAATAATATTAAATAATAGAATTGCTATTCATTTAATATCACTTGATCACTGAGAGATTTTATTAGCAAAATTTATTTTTTTTAAAAGGTTTCTTTTTACTTTTGAAAGACAGCGTTATTGCTAGAAATGCTAGTCTTAACGTTGTTTATTTTGGAAAAATATTTTTATTATCTGTTAAAATTTATTTACAAGTTTGGGAACTATTTTGTTAACAAATGGTTATACTCCATAGTCCCGTTAACAGTAGAAATGTTACTCATTAAAGTGTTATTTTTTTATAAAAATTATTTTTATTTATTTGTGAAATTATTTACAATTTGCGAGGACTATCTCGTTAGCAAATGGCTATACTCCATAGTCCTATACAATTTGAATAATATTAACGATAGAAGTGCTATTCGATAATATCACCAAATTATTGCATCAATTTTTATTATTTTAGAATTTAGTTTTGATTAACCTATATCTACAAAGTTATAATTTTTATTTAGACACATTTAGATGGAATAAGTTCTTGCATAAATTTATACAATCGAATACATTTACAAACATTACTCACAAGTACATTAACTAAAATATTTATAACAATTAAATAAAAAAAACACACAAAAAAACAAAACAAAACAAAAAAAAAAGAAAAAAAGAAAAAAAGAAAAGGGATCAGAGTCTTTCCAGACTCTTCACGCCCCTACACTAAAACACACACTCATTGTTTTTATTTTTAACCCAAAACCCTAATAGATAGAAGTGGCAAGGGGAGAAGAGGGAGAAGAAAGAGAAGTGGCGCTTGAAGAAAAAGAAGGGGACGCGGCCAGACAGAGAGAAAGAAAGAAAGAAAGAAAGGAAGGAAGAGAAGAAGGCAAAAGGGGAATGGAGAAAGAAAGGGAAGAGGAGAGAGGGAGAGGCGCATCTGCTTCACTGGCTGCAGATTTGGACGGCGAGGCGATGCCCAGGGGTTACGTGCGGTGGTCCTCACGGCAGGGAGGTGGCTGACCACGGGATCTCCACGGTTGTGTGCGGCTGCTGCTCGGTGAGGATGGAGACGGCGCGGCTACGGGGAAGGAGGAGGCTGCCGGACGGCCTTGTCGCTAGCGACGACGAACTGACGCAGCAGCAGGATAGAGGTACGGCAGTGGTGGAGGAAAACGCGGTGGTGATTGCCACTGTGCGTAGATGGAGGGCATCGGTGACGGCGGAGGCGCGACTGCACGCGGTGGCGCTCCGGTGGGGAGATGAGACGCGAGGTTGGTTGCACAGAGAGGGTAGTGGTGATCTGATTCAGTTTTGGTATTCTCTGTTTTTGTTAAATTTCCTTCATCTCCCCCTTTCACTCTCTTTTCCTGGATAAGTGGACTGTGAATGGACTCTGTTTTTATTTTGTAATTGGACTGGGAATTCTCAAGCTGTTTTTTCCTACATCTTGATTCAGACTTTAGACTGTAAATTGGACTGTGGACTGATCTCTGGTTTTGGCTACATTCTATTTTTCCTATACTGTGACTGTATTTGATTCATGCTAATACTTTGCTAATTTCTCTATTATTTTCTCACAATTGATTAGTTCATTTATATGCCATATTTATTCAATGAAATCAAACACTCATCAATGTTCAAGAATCACACAAATGAAGCTATCAATGTTCAAGAACTACACAGAATGGGAAATCAATATGCCTTTGTTTTCTTTTCTCCTCTCCTCTTCACAAAACTCAGAACTACACAGAATGGGAAATCAATATGCCTCAATTGACATTCACGTTCTTGTTGATTAGATTCAATCTGGATTCTGAGGTAATATCAATTCCTTTCTCTGTTGAAAACTCTATCTCAAATTCCAGCTCTCTCTTTCATCTTCATTTTATGTTTCTCTGCTTCTATCTTTTCTGAGTTAATCTCCTCCTTTCTCCATAAGTCAGTAAGCCTCTGTTTCTTTTTGTAATCATGAATCCTTTTTTCCAGCCCCCCCATTCTTCGGTGTAGTTTTGGTTCCTTTTATACTTAGCTGAGAGGTAACTACCTCATCCACTATATCAGAAAACCACTCCCCATTTCTCCTCCTTTTTCTCCACTTTAACAGCAACCTTATCTCTATCCCACTTAGTAACTACCTAGTCAAAGGTATATTTTTTTCTTTTCTTATCTTTTTTCAGATTTATTATTATTTTTCTGATTTAAATTTGAAATTTAAAATCATTTTTAGACTTATTATTTATTTTTTTGAATTTTTATTTTTTTATTTTCGGATTTTTTTATTTTTTGAATTGAATTTTTTTTATTTTATTTGATTTTTTAGTTTTTTTTTCTTTTTTTTAAATATCAAATTTATTTTTTTGAATTTCTGGACTATTTATTTTGAGTTTTAAAACTATTTTCAGATTTATATATTTATTTATTATTTTTTTTAATTTTTTTATTTTGAGATTTTATTTATAAATCAAATTCAACTGAAATTCAAATTAAAACAAAGCTAATTTTATCCCGGATAAAATTGGGTATTCACAGTTGCCCCTCTTTACATATTTCTTATTAAATAATCTAAGTAACAATGTTTCTTAGATTATAGTAATAAGAAATAGGTAAAGAAGTGAATCAATTTTATCTGAGGGTTGACATGAGGTGCAAGGACCTTAAAGAAAAATCAACACCATGGACTGAAATATCCAAAGCGATGATGAAAGGACAAGGTTTCAAATAGATGTTGAACTCTTGACTGACAAGGGTAACAGCATGCCGAACCAATACCGGGATGTGAGAATATTGAGTGTCGGGCTGATACCAGGCTTGAGACTGAAAAGTAAAAAGGGTGTCGGGCCGATGTCGGGCTTTGAAACAGAAAAGTAAAAAGGGTGTCGGGCCGATACCGGGCTTTTGAGACTGAAAGTAAAAAGGGTGTCAGGCCGATACCGGGCTTTGAAACAGAAAAGTAAAAAGGGTGTCGGCCGATACCGGGCTTTGAGACTGAAAAGTAAAAAGGGTGCCAGGCCGATACTGGGCTTTGAAACAGAAAAGTAAAGGGGTGTCAGGCCGATACTGGGCTTTGAAACAGAAAAGTAAAAAAGGGGGTGCCAGGCCGATACTGGGCTTTGAAACAGAAAAGTGAAAAGGGTGTCGGGCCGATACCGGGCTTTGAGACTAAAAAGTAAAAACGGTGCCAGGCCGATACTGGGCTTTGAGACAGAAAAGTAAATGGGGGTGTCAGGCTGATACTGGGCTTTGAGACAGAAAAGTAAAAAGGGGTGTCAGGCCGATACTGGGCTTTGAGACAGAAAAGTAAATGGGGTGCCAGGTCGATACTGGGCTTTGAGACAGAAAAAGTTGCGGACTTAAAAAGTCCAAGACATGCAATGCCATGTAATGCATGAATGATGCAAAATGTTATGATGCAAGATTACCTGGGTGATATTTTCTTTTCTTTTCTTTTTATTTTTTTGGTTAATTTGGGTATCCCCGTTCCCTACAGCATCAGGCATCCTGAGTCAGGCAGATGAGTGATCCATTTATGACTTGCTCTTCCTTTTTGGATGGTCAAGTATCTGGATGTGAGTGAGAATTATTCTGAAGCGGCTACTATGAAGCAAACGGTTCCATCCTTAAATCTTCCCTAAAGAATTTGTTAAGTTCATTGTGATCCTTAACCATTAAAGTAATTGTAATGCTTTGAAATTTGTATGTTAACACTAATTCCTTTTTAATTTATGATTATAAAATGCAAGAGAAATTGACCAGTAAATGAAAGGGAAATATTTATTGAAGAAAGAGATAATATTTACAAGAATGGTTATTGTTTAAGGACAAAAGTGTTATGTATACAAACTCAACAAAAAGTAAAAGGGTTAGACTGGTGAAGGTATTGGACAACTTGAATCACGCTTTCCTGATGATAATGCAAGTACCACAAGTTATAAACTTTGACTCCCCACTAATAAGCTTCTGAGAAGAAGGAATTTGCCCCAGTGTAGACCCTGATCTGTAATTCTGGCATGCCACTTGATAACCTTGGTACATCATTTGCCTCGATGAATGGTCTCAACATATCATTTGCCCCGGTTGATGATCTCAACACCACTTTCACATGACCCTAACTTTTGCCTGAGCTGCTCTTGCGAGTTTTCAACTCAGCGGGTCGCTCTAACTTTTGCCTAGGTCGTCTTTTCGGATTTTCAACCTAGCGAGCTCTCTTTTTTTCTTTTTTCTTTCTTTCTCTCTCTTTTTTTTAAGCATAATATTTCTTCACAGCATCGGAATTTATGGGATATTGGAGATCTCTTCCATCCATATTTGTGAGGATCAGGGCTCCTCCAGAGAAAGCCTTCTTTACTATGTAGGGACCTTCGTAGTTGGGCGACCATTTACCGAGGTGATCCTTCTGGACTGGTAGGATCTTCTTGAGCACCAAATCACCTTCTTGAAATTCTCGCGGGCGCACTTTCTTCTCAAATGCTCTTTTTAATCTTTTCTGGTATAACTGACCATGACATATTGCATTCAGTCTTTTCTCTTCAATGAGGTTCAATTGATCGAAACAAGCTTTTACCCACTCCGCTTCTTCCAACTCAACTTCCATCAATACTCTTAAGGAAGGGATCTCAACTTCAATAGGAAGAACTGCTTCCATCCCATACACCAATGAAAATGGCGTTGCTCCAGTTGAAGTACGAACAGAAGTACGGTATCCATGCAAAGCGAATGGAAGCATTTCATGCCAGTCCCTATATGTCACAACCATTTTCTGGATGATCTTCTTGATGTTTTTGTTTGCTGCTTCAACTGCTCCGTTCATCTTTGGGCGATATGGGGAAGAATTATGGTGCTGAATCTTGAAGTCTTCACACAACTCTGTCATCATCTTGTTATTCAAATTGGTCGCATTGTCTGTGATGAGTTTACTGGGTAGACCGTAGCGACATATCAACTCTCTTTTGATGAACTTTACTACCACACTACGCGTCACATTGGCATATGAGGCGGCTTCAACCCACTTGGTGAAGTAGTCAATCGCAACCAGAATGAAGCGATGTCCATTAGATGCCTTTGGTTCAATTGGGCCAATGACATCCATTCCCCACATTGAGAATGGCCAGGGTGATGACAAGACATTCAGAGATGTTGGTGGGGCATTGATAGCGTCATCATAGTTTGACATTTGTGGCATTTCTTCACATGATTGAAGCAGTCATTTTCCATGGTCAGCCAATAATAACCAGCCCTCAAGATTTTCTTTGCCATAGCATGCCCATTTGTGTGGGTTCCAAAAGATCCTTCATGCACTTCACTGATGATTTTCTTTGCTTCGGCTGCATCTACACATCTAAGAAGTACCATGTCATGGTTCTTTTTATATAGCACGTCCCCATTTAGAAAGAAGCTCATTTCCAATCTCCTTAACGTCCTCTTGTCATTCTCTAAAGCACTTGAAGGGTATTCCCTATTTTTGACATATTCCTTGATATCATGATACCAAGGTTTTCCATCTGATTCTTCTTCTACAGAATGGCAGTATGCTGGTTGTTCACGATGCTGAATTTTTATGAGTGGCATGTCTTCTTCATTACTCAACGCAAACATGGATGACAGAGTAGCCAACGCATCTGCTAGCTGATTGTCTTCTCGGGGTATGTGATCAAAAGTGATTTCATCGAATTGCTTTATTAATTACTTAATGTGAGTTTGATAAGGAATTAATTTGGCATCTCGAGTTTCCCACTCGCCTCTGAGCTGGTGAATCACCAAGGCTGAGTCACCATATACTTCAAGATTCTTGACTCTTGACTCAATTGCTGCTTGGATTCCGAGGGTGCATGCTTCATATTCTGCCACATTGTTCGTGCAGTCAAAACACAACCTAGCTGTGATTGGGACGTACCGTTTTTTCTGGGGAAATTAAGATTGCCCCAACTCCATGCCCTAACAAATTAGAGGCACCATCAAACATCATGGTCCACTTGCCTTCTTCTGATGGTTCTTCTTCATCAAACAATGCCATTATGTCTTCATCAGGGAATTCACACTGCATCGACTGATAATCATCCACTGGCTGGTGCGCTAGGTAATCAGCGAGAGCACTACCTTTAATTGCTTTCTGAGTCACATACACAATATCATATTCTGATAATAGAACTTGCCATCGAGCGATCCTCCCGGTGAGTGCAGGCTTTTCAAAGATGTATTTGATCGGATCCATTTTAGATACCAACCAAGTTGTATGACTTAGCATGTACTGCCTTAGACGACTGGCTGCCCAGGCCAATGCACAGAAGGTTCGCTCCAACAAAGAATATCTTGTTTCATAGTCAGTGAATTTTTTACTCATATAGTAAATAGCATGCTCCTTCCTTCCGGAATCATCATGTTGACCTAACACGCACCCCATAGACTCATCAAGTATGGTCAAATACATAATGAGTGGTCTTCCAGACACTGGTGGCACTAGAACTGGGGGACTTTGCAGATATTGTTTGACTTTCTCAAAAGCTTCTTGACAGTCTTCATTCCATTCATGGGTTGGTTTTTGCGCAGCAACTTGAAGATTGGCTTGCATGTAGCAGTCAACTGGGATATGAATCTAGAGATGTAGTTTAACCTTCCCAAGAATCCCCGAACCTCCTTCTCTGTACAAGGTGGTGGCATTTCAAGAATTGCTCGCACCTTGCCAGGGTCTACCTCGATTCCTTTTTCACTGACCATGAATCCCAATAGTTTACCAGATTTCACTCCAAATGTGCATTTTGCTGGATTTAGTCTGAGCTTGAACTTTCTGAGCTGCTCAAATAACTTATGCAAATGAATTACATGTTCTTCTTCGTTCTTTGACTTTGTAATCATGTCATCTACATAAACTTCAATCTCTTTATGCATCATATCATGGAACAAAGTCACCATCACTCTTTGATATGTTGGCCCAGCATTTTTCAACCCGAAAGGCATGACTTTGTAGCAGAAGGTGCCCCAGGGAGTGATGATGTCGTTTTCTCTCTATCCTCTTCAGCCATTCTGATTTGGTTGTATCCCGAGAAACCATCCATGAAAGAAAAGAATGAATGTTGGGATGTATTGTCTATCAACACATCAATATGTGGCAATGGAAAATCGTCTTTTGGACTGGCCCTATTTAGGTCTCGATAGTCAACACACATTCGAACCCTTCCATCCTTCTTAGGTACTGGCACTATATTGGCAACCCATTCCGGGTACTTTGCGACCACAAGGAAGCCTGCGTCGAGCTGCTTCTTGACTTCTTCTCTAATTTTTAGAGACATTTCTGGTCTCATCCGTCTTAGCTTCTGTTTGACTGGTGGACATTCATGCTTCAGTGGCAGTCTATGCTCCACTATGGATGTATCAAGACCCGGCATGTCTTGATATGACCATGCAAATATGTTATGATAATCATGCAACAGATTTATCAACTTGAGGCGTTCCTCACTTTTCATAAAAGTGCCAATTTTAACTTCCTTTTTCTCCTCCTTCGTCCCCAAATTTATTATTTCAGTTGGTTCTTCATGAGGTTGGATTTGCTTGGTTTCTTGTTCAACCAGCCTTTGCAACTTAGGGTCAGTTCTGAATCACTATCGTTTCCTCATCTGCTTGATTAATGGGATCATCAAAATTAACTGATGTGGTACAAGCATTATCACTTTCAAGCGTGTTACTTTCAGATCTGCATTTTTTTTGTTTGGGCAAGAAAAGGAATAAAATGAACAATAATTCAAAAGACAAAGGCTTGAAGGAAAGTAAAGAAGAAAGAGGGATATTTACTGGAAAAATTCAAAATGCATTTTATTCATTATAAATGAAAAAGGAACAATTGTCAGCCCTTATTTAAAAGAAATCCTAAGGCCTTGGGCAGAGCCATAAGATCAGCATTACAAAAATTACTTGAAGTTAAAAAACACAGGGTAGCTCAACAATTTCCCAGTTGGGGAGCTTTGCATCTGGTGGACCCACACGAACCCAGTTGTGTTCACATCTCCTTGAGTATGCCCTTCTGCAGCAGCTATCAGGTTTAAGTGTTCGAATCCAGCACTTTTAAAGCTTTATCTAATGTCGCAGATAGGGACCCTCCAGTTCTGGGCTCTCTTCCCCCCTAGCCTGGCCAACCTCTTTTCCTCTTTTCTTCAACAAACAGCTTCACATCAGCATTTGAGGGTTTGTAACCCAAGCCAAATTTTTCTTGCTTTCCCATAAATCGGGCAGCTGGCTCACCCCCTGCCCGTACCTTCCTAGCCCTCGTCCGTACTGATACCCGTTCTCCAGCATGACTCTCGCAACCATCATTAAAGCATCTGATGGCTGGGATTCGGCAATAGGCTTCTCATAGGTTGCATGGGCAATCTCGAGAGCTTGGAATGAAGTCTCAAGAGCCTCTTCAGCAGCTTCGATGTAGGGGGTGGAGGAAGGTTTGCTGATAAGCAAATCATCCTCAGCAGAAATGATGATCAACTTGTTATCAACAATAAACTTCAATTTCTGGTGCAAGGTGGAGGTTACGGCTTTTGCACTGTGGATCCAAGGTCTTCCCAAGAGGCAACTATAAGCTGGTGTGATGTCCATTACTTGAAATACTACGTCAAAGGTTACAGGGCCGATTTGGAGAGGCAGACTGATTTCCCCTATCACTTCTCTCCGGGAGCCATCGAAAGCTCTAACCACCATGGAACTTGGTTTCATTTGCGACCCATTAGATGGTAGCTTTGCAAGTGTTTCCTTTGGCATCACATTCAACGAAGACCCATTATCAACCAAAACCCTTGCCAAGATGCAATCCATATACTTCACTGAGATATGAAGGGCTTTATTGTGATCTGCCCCACCTGCTGGCATTTCCTCCTCTGTAAATGTGAGATGATTATTGGCAGTAATGTTACCAATAATACCCCCAAGCTGCTCGGTAGAAATGTTGTGGACCACATGAGCTTCTTTCAGTATATTCAACAAGATCTTCCTATGTGGTTCCGAATGCATCATCAGAGACAACAAGGATATCCTGGCGGGGGTTCGATTTAATTGGTCGATCACCCTGTATTCACTTTGCTTGATAAGTTTCAAGAACTCACAAGCTTCTTCATCGGAGATAGTCTGCTTCGGCACTTCCTTCCTTGTTTCCTCAGTGATTTCCTTCTGACTGGTCACCTCCTTTCCTTTCTCTTTCTCCTTTACGACCTCACTTGATTGAGTGGTTCTGAACTCGTCAGGTGTATAGATACGCCACTCCGAGTCATTCCGCCAACTCCCGCAATATTTGTCACATTGGGGGTGTCCACATTAGTTTCCCCTACCTGTCGGTCTCCAACGAGAACTTCCACATCATATCTCCATGGTACTGCCTTATTATCCTTGTAGGGAAATGATGTAGGCACTTGGATAGTGATGGGTATTGGTCTATTGGTGGTTCTGCTGCCATCCCTGGTATAGTGGACGACCAAGGGTTTTGGGGGAGTTGAGGCTGAATAGTCGATTACAGATACATCAACTATATTTTCACCACAGCCTATTTGCACCAACTTTCTGTCCATCATGTCTTGTAACATTCGTTTGAACTCTTCACAGTCTTCTATGGTGTGATTGTATCTAGTGCAGCACACACATGCCATCACCAGCGATGTCCATTAATCAAACCTGCTTTGCACAACTCCTTGAAAATAAACCTCAATGGGGTTTTCACATCATCCACTCTCCTTCTCATGTTCGTTCCCTTCTTCAACACGTTAATTGATGGACCTCCATGTGCTGGTAGGGGATTCTTCCCCACATTAGGGCTATTTCTTTGAAATTCAACCAACCCGCATTTATTAAGTTTTGCACCTTAAACTTAAGTGCCCTGCAAGCCTCAGTAGAATGACCAATAGGCCTGCGTGATAATCACACTTAGCGTTAGGATCATACCCTCTAGGGAACGGCGGTTCAATTGGTTGCATCGGGACGGGGACCAACAAATTTTGGATCAAGATAGGAAGTAATTCGGTATAAGACATGGGGATGGGATCAAACTGGACTTGTCTTCTGTCTTGGTTATTTTCTGGTCTTGGTTGGTTAAGATTAGGGCTTGGGTTCCATGGTCGGCCTTGCTGGGGAGGTCTTATAGGGGCTTGTGAGGAGTAACAGGTGTAAATGGACGGATGGGAGATTGTGCGATGGTTGTGACCTGTGGGTAAGGTAAAGGGGCATGAAAGGTTTGTTGAAAGTGAGGGGGTCTATAATTAGGCCCGCCAAAGGGTTGGTAGGTTACTGCATTTGTCTCCCCTTCTCTTTTTCTTTGTGGCCCAGATGCAGGTTTCTTTGAATTATTCATTGTAGGGGTATCACTGGCGATCTTCCCACTCTTCAAACCATTTTCTACCCTTTCTCCTATAATCACAAGGTCTGAGAAGCTCGATGTCATGCTTCCAATCATCCTATCATAGTAAGGAGCTCGTAGAGTATCGATGAACAAGGTCACCACTTCCCTATCAGACAAAGGGGGTTGCACTTGTGCTGCCAATTCACGCCACCTCTGGGCGTATTCCTTGAAGGTCTCATCACTCTTCTTGGACATTGCTTGTAGCTGCAATCTATCCGGCGCCACTTCCATATTGTATCTATATTGCTTAAGGAAAGCATCAGCCAAGTCTTTCCAACACCGAACACGAGCTCGCTCCAGGTGCACATACCAACTCAATGCAGCTCCAGTCAAGCTATCTTGGAAACAATGGATGAGCAGCTTATCATCATGGGCATAAGAGGCCATCTTTCTGCAATACATGGTCAAATGACTTTTTGGGGGTGTGCCCTTGTATTTGTCAAAGTCTGGCATTTGAATTTTGGTGGGATGACCACATCTGGTACTAAGCATAGATCTGCTGCATCTCCGATGTCATAATTATTGCCTTCCACCACCTTTAGCCTTTCTTCCAACAGCCGCAGTTGTGTTTCCTCTATACTTTTGCCTTCACCCGTAGCAGCACCAAAGACCATAGACTGATTCGGCATGCCAAAATTGGTGGCTTGCTGCCAGGAAACCATTGTACGTTCTGTGCAGGTGTAACTCCAAGGACTGCTGCAGCTGAACCCTTCTCTTGAGAACTTGGAGTCGCAGAATTAAAGACTTGTTGTGCACTGGGTGTAGTTGTAACTCCCACAACATTTGTTGCCGAACCCTGTGGTGGGGTGATTTGAGAATCCGCTACCTTCGCATCTGATCCTTGTGGTTTAGCAGTTTGATTCGATGCGTTATTGGCAATTGGTGGTGTATAGTTGGGGGGAAGGCCATACAGAGGCCATTGGACTTCTGGAGGATCTACTTGTTGTACGGGCTTGTTCAAGTGCACTGTTACGGGCATCAACCCTTGGGTAAAACCAGGTGGATAATCAGGTGTAGCTGCTGTTTCAGTAGTATCCACCATAGACCTTTTTTCTGCACTCTTTTGCATTGCTTCGAACATCTGAGTCATTTGCTTCACTGTAGAGGTCCCTTCTGCGTTCTGCTTTTCCATTATCCGCATGGACTCACTCATTTTGTCCATCTCCGCCCTCATTTGCTTGATCTCCTTTTTCAGCTCTTCATTTTCCAGTGTGAGATCTTCCATCATCCTGACTTGATACCGGGTCCTGTAGGGATGCCGGGGATACACCTTGCTTGGTTGGTTAATAATTTTTCCTGTAAACAAAACCTTTTTAGAATACAAAATTTTTACAAAACTTTGTTATCGGTTGTGGAGAAATTTTTGAGTGCTCAATGGTCGAGAGGGGGGGGGGGGGTTGTCTCCTTCCCCAGTTTTAAAGCTAGAGGTATATCCCTCTTAGATTAAAAATGGTTGACAATCAATGAATGGGGGTATATGCCCCTCATTTAAAGATGTCTTTTAACATTAGCAATGCAACACTCAACATTTAATTGAATCGCTTCACAATGTAGTAGAACAAGATAGGGTTCTTCACTTTATTCAATAACAAGCAGAAACAACCACCAATCCAGAGAAACATAATTAATTACATCATAGGTCACTGGCGGACCAAACTCCTAACTACATCTTGAAAAAACTTCATGAGTCTGAAAGTCTTCCAAGGCAGTTTGATTTCTGGATTTGAGTTGACCTCTTCAACTGCATCATGAACATGGTTTGCCAGATTTGTTGCTTGAGTCTGTACACAGTCAGCCATGTCTTCACATGTTCTTATCCATTCCCTATTCATGTTTTGCTGGTATCCGGCTAGTAGCTCCCATCCATTCTTCTTCTTCTTCCACCCGCTTTAGTTTCTCCACTTGAGATTGCAATTGGTCTTGCTCCACCTTCAGCTTCTTAGCATGCTCTAATTTCTGACCTGCCCTCATTAGTGCATTGGAGTAGTCTCTGGCTAGATTTTCATTGCTTTTTGCTTCGAGATAAGCTTTCTGTAGCTCTTTCTTTTTCTCTGCGTTTTTCTTTCTAATTCCTCTTTTTCTTCTAGATATTTGGCCACCTCCTTTTCCATTAGCTCTAAATGATCTTGCATCTTCTTCATTTTAGCTGAGGTGTTATCTTCTTCTTTTCTTTTCCCCTTCTTGGCCTTTTTGCATTTCTCGCCTGATCTGCATCTGCCAAGCCTTTTCACAATCATTCTGTAAATCTTTTATATCTTTGTCTTTCTTTCGACTTGTGCCTCTAGGATTGTTATTCGCAGGTCTGCAGCATCTGCTTTTTCTTCATGAATGTCATTTGTGCCTTCATCCTTTCTGCCTCAGAGGTCATGGTTGTGATGATTTGACTAAGTGTTGCAGGTGAGGCCTCGTTGTGTACGGCTTCCATTGGGGTAGGTGGTGGGACTCTCTTGCCTTCCTCCACTCTTTGTATTCTAGAGAAGCAATTACGGGTTTTTCCCTAATTCTTTCTCCCCTTTCCATTTGATATCTCCCCAAGCAGATTTTATCTCTTCAATTAGCAAGCCGACATCATTTGTACCATATAGGAAGCTCGCTCCTCCCAAAGGCTCTTCTACAGGCTTGATTTGTGTGCATTTGAGCTGTCTGAGAACAATAGATGGCGTGTAGGCCACACAACCCCTGGGTTCCCATCAATGGAATGTTTGGGAATTCCCGCAACTGAATATGACACCTTCAAAGTGATACCACGGACACACCCATGTGATCTGGTTGTCTTTATTATGAGAAAATTCTTCATTCCACCCTCTTGCATCAAAATCCTTCGTTGGAACACTGTCAAAATCCCTCAGAGGATCAGGGGATGGGCCCATCATGTGTCATGCATATAGATGAGTCATGATCCAAACATATAACATGTGGGAACAACATCTCAAAGACCCTCCTTTCTTTTGATGGCATACCATAATAGAAAGGAAAGTGCGGAGAGGATAGCCGGGATGGGGTTGGCTCCATTCTCTTCAAACTGAAAGAAAAATCCATGGCGGCCTGATCTACCATATCTGATATAAAGGGAAAGAAAATCAATCCATAGATGGTCAATGCCAACGTTATCTTGAAATGTTTCCAGTGCCCTTGCTCAGCTAATACTTTTAGATGGTCTTCGAAAAAGGTTCTCCTTAGCCCCAGTATTGATCCCCTCTTTTCAAACTTCAGCTGGTTGGGGAGCAAGCCTATGAGTTTGGCTATCTTCTTTTCATCAACGTATCGCCCTTTATATTGGTATACCACATCTTTTTCCTTGACCGGAAACCTTACCATCAAGTCATACTCTTCAATAGTTGGTACCATATCGAGGTTTGGTAGCTCGAAGCATCTGAGATCAGTATTCCAAATTTGCGCCAAGGCACTCAATGACTTTGTCTTTACCTTGATGGCCAAAAGGTCTAAAATCCGCCCGTATCTTCTGTTGAAGGCATCCCTATCTTCCTTGCACATCAATCTGCTAAGCTCATCAATCTTCTCAAACTCATTTCCAACCACTACAATTCTGATGTTCCTTCTTGGTTCTGTTGCATTACACTTTGTTGCTTGGCTAGTGTTAACTTGAACTCCTCCATTGAGCTCTATTGAAATTTTCCACCACAAGATTCAAGTCTTAAAAAAAGTAAAAGAAAGAACATTAATTAGAAAGAGAGAAAAAAAATGATAAAGAAAATGCATGGTGTTATGGCCTAGGCTGCGATGCATGATTTTTATTAAAAACATAAGATGACGCTTAAGATAAGATTTTTTTATTTTCATTTTATTTTTATTAAAAGGATGTGATGCAAGATGATGCTTAAGAAAGATTTTTTTTTATTGAAAGATGTGGTGCAAGATGATGCTTAAGGTGCAAGATGATTTTTTTTCATTTTTATTTTTATATATTTTTTTATCTCTTATTTTTATTTTTATTTTTGTTCCATGCATGCATGATGCTTATGCTAAGTGTTCATTAAAGGTGAAGGAGAAAGGAAGAAGTACGCTCCCCATGTGTCCTAAGTTAGGTAAAACCCTTATGGCAAGGTATCCCTAAGGTCATGACTCTAACTTTGGTGGCCACTAAGCTCATTTAATGTGCACAATTTTCAAGGAAGGGTCTAGACTTCTATGGGTAACGGTTCCCAGATTGCCCTAATCACATAGAAAATGACGTCCATAAATTAGCCACAAGTATGGAGGACCCATCTCAATTATAGCTAACCGATGAAACCCCGGTAACAATCTGAGTGATGAATCAACCATTGCCAAGTGAGCAAAAAGCCCCTCAATCGACAATTGTTAAAACATCTCCTAATCCTTGGTTCGCACAGGCTCGGGTATAGAGCCCAAAATGTGTGTGAGGTAAGTGACCGTGAAGTGTGTGTGAGGAGCATACCCACCTGCAGTCCTAAAGACTACCCCCCATCTGAAATAAATCAAACAAAACACAAGTATATACAGAGATAAAGTCTTCTACCCTAAGGTTGAAGCAGAATATATTACAGACATACAAGATAATGTACAAGAAAAATTTACAAAACATGGATAAGAATATTCATAATAACATACACAAAAAAGCGAAATGAAAATGAAGAGAAAAAACAAGAGGGGAAAAAAAAAGACAAAAGTTAACAAATTTGCACAATTAATCATGTTAGGCTTGACTCTCAAAATTTCCCCAGTGGAGTCGCCATCTGTCGAAACCAGGTCACGACGGGACGGCGAAACGAAAGGTATTGAAAAATCATTTTCAATGGGTCGCCACCAATATTTTTTTTAGGGAAAATATCGGAAAAACCCTTTTTAAAAAAATGGTCTTTGAAACCAGATTTGGATTCGAGAGTCGATTATGTGTAAGGAAGGTATTAGCACCCTACGACATCCGTCCTAAGACGGTTACCTCTAATTAATTGTGCAAATTTATTAACTTTTGAAAAATATTTATTTTACCCCTTTTTAAAAGAAATCTTTTTGTTTTTATTTATTTACAAATTTATTTATATTTTTTATTTTAGATTATGGGAAAATTTAGAAAAATATTTATTTGGGCTTGACGGGGCCGGTTCCCGCTCCTACGTATCCCCAGCTGCAATGGGAAAATTAAAGCCACGTAGTTCTGAAAGATTGATTTGTTGATTGATTAAGAGTTTGGATTTTGAAAAGATTTTTTTTAAAAATATTTTTTATTTGTTTTATTTTTGAAAGAGTTGAAGGGTTTCTGTTAGCAAATGGCTATACAATGAACCCTCCTAATTCAAATAATATTAAATAATAAATTGCTATTCATTTAATATCACTTGATCATTGAGTGATTTTATTAGCAAAATTTATTTTTTTTAAAAGGTTTCTTTTTATTTTTTAAAGACAAGGTTATTGCTAGAAATGCTAGTCTTAACGTGTTTTATTTTGGAAAAATATTTTTGTTATCTTTTAAAATTTATTTACAAGTTTGGGAACTATTTTGTTAACAAATGGTTATACTCCATAGTCCCGTAACAGTAGAAATGTTACTCATTAAAGTGTTATTTTTTTAGAAAAATTATTTTTTTTTTGTGAAATTATTTACAATTTGCGAGGACTATCTCGTTAGCAAATGGCTATACTCCATAGTCCTATATAATTTGAATAATATTAACGATAGAAGTGCTATTCGATAATATCACCAAATTATTGCATCAATTTTTATTATTTTAGAATTTAGTTTTGATTAACCTATATCTACAAAGTTATAATTTTTATTTAGACACATATTTAGATGGAATAAGTTCTTGCATAAATTTATACAATTGAATACATTTACAACATTATTCACAAGTACATTAACTAAAATATTTATAACAATTAAATAAAAAAACACACAAAAAAACAAAACAAACAAAAAAAAAGAAAAAAAGAAAAGGGATCAGAGTCTTTACAGACTCTTCACGCCCCTACCCTAAAACACACACTCATTGTTTTTTTATTTTTTAACCTAAAACCCTAATAGATAGAAGTGGCAAGGAAGAAGAGGGAGAAGAAAGAGAAGTGGTGCTTGAAGAAAAAGAAGGGGGGCGCGGCCAGACAGAGAGAAAGAAAGAAAGGAAGGAAGAGAAGAAGGCAAAAGGGAATGGAGAAAGAAAGGGAAGAGGAGAGAGGGAAAGGCGCATCTGCTTCACTGGCTGCAGATTTGGACGGCGAGGCGATGCCCAGGGGTTACGTGCGGTGGTCCTCACGGCAGGGAGGTGGCTGACCACGGGATCTCCACGGTTGTGCGCGGCTGCTGCTCGGTGAGGATGGAGACGGCGCGGCTACGGGGAAGGAGGA
Source organism: Sesbania bispinosa (assembly GCA_026901365.1). NCBI lineage: Eukaryota > Viridiplantae > Streptophyta > Magnoliopsida > Fabales > Fabaceae > Sesbania > Sesbania bispinosa. The sequence goes on along the minus strand of QLOH01000048.1, from coordinate 107,487 downwards.
GGCTGTCGGACGGCCTCATCGCTAGCGACGACGAACTGACGCAGCTGCAAGATAGAGGCACGGCAGTGGTGGAGGAAAACGCGGTGGTGATTGCCACTGTGCGTAGATGGAGGGCATCGGTGACGGCGGAGGTGTGGCTGCACGTGGTGGCGCTCCGGTGGGAGATAAGACGCGAGGTTGGTGTGCACAGAGAGGGTAGTGGTGATCTGATTCAGTTTGGATTCTCTGTTTTGTTAAATTTCCTTCATCTCCCCTTTCACTCTCTTTTCCTGGATAATTGGACTGTGAATGGATTGTTTTTATTTTGTAAATTGGACTGGGAATTCTCAAGCTGTTTTTTCCTACATCTTGATTCAGACTTTAGATTGTAAATTGGACTGTGGACTGATCTGGTTGGTTTTGGCTACATTCTATTTTTCTATACTGTGGACTGTATTTTGATTCATGCTAATACTTTGCTAATTTCTCTATTATTTTCTCACAATTGATTAGTTCATTTATATGCCATATTTATTCAATGAAATCAAACACTCATCAATGTTCAAGAATCACACAAATGAAGCTATCAATGTTCAAGAATCACACAAATGAAGCTATGAAAACACAGTGAACAAAATAAAGAGAAAGAAAAACCTGGAATTGGATTAATTGTCTTCCTCTGTCTCTGCTTCTTGTCGCTTTCATTTGTTTTCTCCTCTCCTCTTCACAAAACTCAGAACTACACAGAATGGGAAATCAAATGCCTCATTGAAATTCACGTTCTTGTTGATTAGATTCAATCAGGATTCTGAGGTAATATCAATTCCTCTGTTGAAAACTCTATCCAAATTTCAGCTCTCTCTTTCATCTTCATTTTATGTTTCTCTGCTTCTATCTTTTCTGAGTTAATCTCCTCCTTTCTCCGTAAGTCAGTAAGCCTCTGTTTTTGTAATCGTGAATCCTTTTTTCCAGCCCCCCCATCTTCGGTGTAGTTTGGTTCCTTTTATACCTAGCTGAGAGGTAACTTCCTCATCCACAATATCAGAAAACCACTCCCCATTTCTCCTCATTTTTCTCCACTTTAACAGCAACCTTATCTCTATCCCACTTAGTAACTACCTAGTCAAAGGTATATTTTTTTCTTTTTCTTATCTTTTTTCAGATTTATTATATTTTTCTGATTTAAATTTGAAATTTAAATCATTTTTAGACTTATTATTTATTTTTTTTGAATTTTTATTTTTTATTTTCGGATTTTTTTATTTTTGAATTGAAATTTTTTATTATTTTATTTTATTTTATTTTTTTAGTTTTTTTTCTTTTTTTTAAATATCAAATTTATTTTTTTGAATTTCTGGACTGTTTATTTTTTAGTTTTAAAACTATTTTCAGATTTATATATTTATTTATTATTTTTTTAATTTTTGTTATTTTGAGATTTTATTTATAAATCAAATTCAACTGAAATTCAAATCAAAACAAAACTAATTTTAGCCAGGATAAAATTGGGTATTCACAGATCCATAGCCTAAAATCCCCACTATAGTTTTAGACCCAAATTTAGGGATGGTACACTTAGTGTGATAAGCAATGGGAGTTGGTATTGCCATTTATATCCCTTTGCATTTAGATTAGTGTCATTGGTTATTAGTTTTCTTTTAACAATCAGTGATAATAACAATCCCATTTGCTAGGAAAGAAAACGCACTTGTTATTCCGACATATATGGCCTATAGCCTTTATTTGATAGATATCAAGTTGTTGAATGGACATGATAATTTATTAATTCACAAAAGTCTTTGAACAATATAAAGCTATTAACACATAATCAAATGAAAATCCTCCTTCCTGACCTCCCCCAAAAAAAAAAACCATTTTGCTTATTATTTTCCTCATATATCTCACAATTATGTTAAAATTGAGCATTTTCATGTCAAGTTTGAAGTTGGATGAATGTCTCTAGAAGGGGGACTTGAATAGAGACTTGTAAAAATTGATTCCTGAAAAACTTAAAATCAAACTGAGCTTTAGTTCTCAAGCTCAGCAGCTTGGAGTCTCAGATTTGAATTGGTAAGGACAAATTAGTGAAGCTCAGATATAAGTAATAGAAAGACTTAAAGTTTAGCTTTGACACTTTTTGTTATAGTTAAGATTAAGTTTAGTTGAGTCTTTTGAACGCGTTTAACTTAGCTTCAGTAAATTGTAAAACAATTATAAGTCAGCAAGGTAGAGAGAAGAGATGCACAAAGAGTTATCCTGGTTCACCCACTCCTTGGGCTACATCCAGTCCTCACAACCTTGTGAGATTTCCACTATGACAACCTTGTCAATTACAAGTATTCTTTCTGCCTCTTCAGGCTCACCCTCACACCAAGCTTAAGCACCTTCTAACCTAGCTGAGATCCAAGTATTCTTTACCTTGCCTCTTCAGGCTCTTACACTGCTCACACTGAGTCTAGGCTCCTCCTAACTCAGTTGAGACTATTACAAAGATTGATGGAGTAGAGATGATGTTTAACTAACTTAGACTACGTACAAGGTACGCGTATACAATGAGCTCAGGTAGGTATTTCTCTTTCTAAGAGCTACAAGCAAATAACAGAATATGAAAGAGAAAATGTGATACAGACTTAAGATGCACTCAAGGATAGTTGAGATTGAGTTGAGTTTGACTTGAGATTCAGTTGAGACGGATATAAGTCAGGGAATATTCAATGGTGTCTCTCACAGTGCTTTGAGTTGAACTCCATCTTTTATATTAAATGAGACTAGTCGTTGGAAGAGAGAGAGACTGCTTTTCACTTTTCTGACACGGGCTCAGATCTGCTCTGATATGCGTTGCAACACTTGCAGTGTACTTGCATTGACTTTTCTGTTAACTCCTGGAGCATGTGTCTGAAGCTGAGTCTCAGTCTCAGTCTCAGTCTCAATCTCAGTCTTATCTTCATATCTGAGTCTCAGTCTCTTATATGCAGCTGAGTCTTAGTCTGAGTCTTACTTTCTAAGCTCAGTTTTACTTGGTCATCTGAGTCTCAGCTTAGCTTTGTGTCTTTAACCTTGTCTCAGTGTGTGAGCGTTTTGCAACTTTTGGTCTTATGATTTTGATTCTTATATTCTTCAGCTTCGTTCTTCTTTTGAATCTTAAGAATTATTCTTTGGATGCAGCTTGATTCAGCGTCTCAGCTTGCCCTTAATCAATAAAAATATTATCATGCAGTGTATGGATCTAAGAGCTGTAAGCACTTGAGCACAATTAGTAAAGCATAACATCTTGATATACTTCTTTGCTTTCTCACTTTTGATGTTTTGATTTCATTAAACTCTTAAGAGTGAGTTTGTCTTAACAAGGTTGTCAGCACAAAAATTTACAAAAGCCATAAAGTTAAAGAAAAACAGGTGTTCATAGTTGACAACTTGAGAAAGTGGATGTTACCTGTAGTGCTCAGATTAAAAAATCAGATACCCAATAGAAAGCACCATGGATTTAATTGCCTATTGATTTTGGATAACCTAGTGGGTATCACTGGTTGTCTTGTCCTAATCCTGAGAATAACAGAGATGGAAATTTTATTACAAAAATAACTTGCAACAAAGCAAGCAGACATAAGTAATTATAGAAGAGCATAAGCATAATAGGAAAAGTCAATCAAAGAATAAAAAAATGCGAAAATGAAAAAGGAGAGGAAGAAAAGAACTTTTGGTTACATATAAGAAGAGATAGGGTTTGATTTGCGATAGGGGATAGAGAGATAGGGTATGGTGGAAATGAGAGGGAAATAATTACTTTGGGGAGAGAGCTTCGCCTGAGGGAGAGCAGCAAGAAAGATCTGAGGGAGTTAAAAGCTATGAAATTAACTTTGAGGGAGACAGATTGAGAGAGAGAGGAGAGAGAGAGAGAGAGAGATCTGAGAGTGTTTTGCGATAGAGAGAATGAGGAGGAAGAAGGTTAGGCCCACACAAAATTAAAAGTACATTATGTGTCGGTCAGGCCCACACAAACATTAGACAAACATTAACTTAGTGTTGGCTAGGCCGACAAAAATTAATAAAAAATTTATATTCCCTTTTTTGTGTCCATATTGTGTTGGTCTAACCAACGCAAGTGGTGCTGGTGTCGAGTTTGATGCAAATATTTCAAGGCTAAGTTACTGTTTTCTTGTAGTGTTTAATAAGTAAAATTAGTGGGCACTAAATATGCATAAAAAGTGTAATTATGTCTAAATAGTGTGTTTGGTAAAACTAGGTGAAAAGCTAGCTAAAAGCTAAAAAACACTAGATGAAAGCTGAAAAGTTAGTTGAAAGCTGGAAAGCTAGCTGATTTGATTGAAGGTGTTTGGTAAAATTAGCTGAAAATGGTAAAATGACATACAACGACATCATTAATTATTAACTAATGAGTGAGGGTGGTTGAGGGATAAATTTGTAATATATTTTCAGCTAGTAGCTGAAAATGGGAGCTTTTTTAAAAAAGCTACCTCAAGTAACACGTTTTTCAAGAAAAGCTAATAGCTACCCGAAAAACCACTTTACCAAACTCAGTTGAAACTTGAAATTGTTTCAGCTACTAATTTCAGCTTTTAGCTAGCTGAAATGACTTACCAAACATACTCTTAGTCTTGTATATATTTGTAAGAAAGTGTTGAAATGATAATTTAATTCTTCTTGATATAGTAACTTGTTTTTTTAGAATTTGTTCCATGATTTTTTCTCATTATTGGAGGGTGTTCAACTTTAAATTTTGTACTTGACCAAAAAATCAAACTTCAAAATTTGTACTAAACGTATTCAATGCCGTTGCGCGATAAGTGTTGAAAAAGATAGGATCTGATCTTATTTGATGCTTACTGGTTGCTTTGAGTTGTTTCTACTTGGCATGCCCTGTCACTTACTGAGGAATATTAATTAATGGAAAACGAGAAGCATTTTACTCATGCAACAATATTATCTTATATAAAGTTTAAGCTCAAATTTGGAGCTGATTATAATTTAGTTTGAAGACCATAGACAACAAGGCTATACCAAAACTTAGCTGTAAAAAAAGACTAATGGATGATCTTTTTTGTACCTCTAACAATCCACATGCTAAGAGTCTGCTAATACCATTAACAAAGCACTACATTGATATAATTAGCTCCATTATCTCCCCATAAGCAACTAGACCAATTGATTTGCAGATGACATAAAAAGTTCCTTATAATCAAATCAATTAGTTAAGAGAGGCTGCTCAGAAATGCAATCTCCAGCTGGCCAACCCCACCCAAAATCAAGTGTGTTAGAAAATGGAAAGAATTTACAATCAAACAAAGAGATATGTTACTTTTTTTTTCTAAGAACAAGCATATTTGGGATGGGGCTGCTTTGTACTTGAAGAACATAGTTTGAATGTGACAATAATAAGTACAATAAGTGGAACCAAAACCATATCTTGCCCTTAGGTGTTCATAATCAAATGAAAAAGACGTTTGATATTCCATCATTACATTCCTCATTGGCAATTCCAGCTCGCGTGCCAAGTTGAGGGATAACTTGGTTTCACTTTTTAGTCAACTTGTCCAAGCATCATGGAAACAAATGCATATAATCAGAATCAATGTCAAGGGAATGTACCTCTTTGAAACCTTTTATCCTTTTTAGTTGAAGATTTTTGTTTGTTACTTTTAATTTCTTGTCTTTTCTTTTATTTTATTTTATCTCACTGCTGTTATATTGTGAGTCTCTATCCATTTCCAGTGTTGAAAGTCTTTACCCTTAAAAGTTTAATTCAATTTGTTCATCAATTAAAAATTTAAAACATACAATTATACATCAGTTTAATTTCTTTGTTAATTTGTAATCTACATATAATACACTATAAAGTATATATATAGAGATTAGTTACATAAAATTACTATCAAGTTTTAAGGAGAATCCTCTGGCATATCTATGTATAAACTATAAGCAGGTGTGCAATTAATAATATTTTTTCTGTTAAAAAATTTAAACTTTGAATGTAGGTAAAAAAAATACTGTCAAACTAAATTCATATGAGTCATTATACAGCTTAGGAACCTCATATATATATACAGCTCAGTATGCAGAGCTTCCGAGGTTGAGGACCATATTGTTTGTTTTTGGTTACAGGACTATATGCTGTTACTAAAGGTTTCATCATTGAGAAATTTCATTTTTCCAACTTGAGGTGGAATCAATCAAGTTGTAGAATGCATAATTTATTGAAGGGCTCTCATTTGAGTGGGGAACATTGAATTTCATTTAATGTTTTTGACTAATGAGTAAAGGCCAAGGCTACTCAGTGGAGGTTGTATAAAATAGTGACAGGGACATTACCACTAGGACAAACCAAACCAGCCAAAGGAAGTAAGTTTCAAATAAATAAAATAAAATAAAAAGAGGGAAAGAAGAAAGAAGAAATGTAATACAGAGATCTTTGGCCCATCCTTATTTGTTGAAATATTATAATCCAATCTTCTCTGAACCTAACTCCAACATCTGATACATGCTCCCTCCAGGCATTAACCAGAAAAAATAAATAATTTCTTGATCATATAATATGTGATCTAAAACATTCCATGATTTGGAAAGTTCCTCCAATAATTTGATGTGAAATTGGCTGATGTCATGAAAATTATCAACTTCCTTATAATTTGTCAGTACACTGATGTAAAGCATGTACACTAAACCCCACTATAGAGTTCACAGTGAGAGCATTGAATTTCTTAAATCAGATAAAGTTATAACATTTGATTTGCTCCAATAAATAATGAATTAACTTGTATATGGAAAGGTCAACGAGATGCATATAATGGGACACTATATAACATTATGCAGAGCTTTGAAAGAATAAAAATGTACAGTTCTTCTTCCTTTACTGAGATTATGAAACTACAGTATGGTTCTCCTATTTGATGTAGTGGCTCATTATGTAGGAGTTCATTATAATGCTGAGCTACCAAAGTCACCATTGATTAGACATTGACACCATCGTGACGTGAATTTCATCATGAGACCATGGTAAATTACCATCACCATAGATTCACAGTTATATTAAAATGTGCTCCAGGCTAAACTATGATGCATGGTGTGTTTGATTATTTTCTTTTGTTTTTATTTTTAATTGATACCTTTTTATATTATAAATATGTAATTTTATTTTTATTATATATTTTTAATTCTAAGATTTAAGAAAAAAAGGATAAAAATAAGGGAAATTCTAGGGTACTCTCTCGTGAGAGAGGGTTTGGTACTTTCTTTGATCATTTAATCAATTTCTCTCAATTTTCTTAAATGATCTTAGTATTTTATACTTATAGGACAATATTTAACTATTAGAATTTGTATTTTTAATTTTTGAAAAGACTTTTTAACCCTTAATAACTATTATCATGTATTTTTATTGTATTCTCTCATTTTTTTCACATTCTCATTTACAATATACATGTGTCTCATTTAAAATCTATTTAATGTATCTGCCTAATAACTTGAACACATTATTATGTGGCAGTCATTTCTCTGATATCTATAACTGAGCAAACAGTATGGTCAGAAAATTAAACTATACAAAATAAAAAACGTGACAGATAAGACCCGGATAAAATTTAAAAAAAAAATCATTTAAATATTTAAGCAGAAGTTTGCATCCACAATGTGAATTAAGATAAGAAGATTCCTATGAATCCATATTTGCCTTACCATATTTAGTAGGTAAATTTCACGTTCTGCTGTTCTCTTTTTTGTGATCTGTTTTGGGCTTTTGATGAACTCAATAATCTTTTAACTAAATCACAATACAATGATTTTCAAACTACTCCTGCAATTTTGACCAAAAAAAAAAAACTACTGCAATGATAATTGTTATACCACAATTTTTTTTTTATTTGAACTGTCATCTACGGTAATTGCATCAATATTCACGTAATACAATAGCATTATTGATCAAACACCCTTTTTAGTTTTGCTTAAACTCATTTTATAAATAACCCATGATTAAGACTAGTTGCGAACATATTTTGTAGAGTTTAGAGTAACCTTATCGCCTTCTAAAGGTCTTTTTTACTCTAGTGGTGTAATTCCTTTTAGAATATATTATTGTGATATAAATTTTTAAAAATATTACCCATTATAATCATATAAATAGGAGAGACAATTTTAAAATTAAAAATCATATTTGTTAAATATAATTTATTAAAAAATATTTATTCTTATGAAAAATGTGTATGACATATACAATTTATTATTTTTATTATAAAATATTAAAAATTATATTATTTTTTTTTGCATTAAAGGAGACAACAAAGCCCAAAAGAAAACTATATAATAATTGAGGTGGCTCTTGGAACAGGAAAGTCTCAAACCCCTTGGAGTGACCAATTGATGCTAGAATATTAGCAACAGAATTGGCTTCACACCAAGCATGAGTGAATTTAACTTGCCAATCTGCATTCATCAAGTTCCTAATTTTCATGATAAGGATGAAACTGTCAGGTACCTTTCTGAATGAGCTGAACTGCAATTTGTGAATTTTGAAAATATGTTACTTATTTTTTATTTTTTAAATTATAGAAAAATGATTTTTACGTTTTTTAAAATAATAGATATTAAATAACTAAAGCCTACAAACATTTTATAAGAGAAATGATACTCATACAACCTTACAACATACAACTATGAAAGAGAAAGAGAGAAAAGAAGTAGAAGAAAGAGAAATGTGAGATGTGATAGGTGATATGATAGAGAGATATAAAAGAAAAAGTGTGTTGTATGAGTTATTGTATGTTTTTATTGTATGAATTTGTTATCTCAATAATGCTTAAAAAAACCATGTCCAAACATCACCTGTCAAACTTCTTTTATCAACTAAAGAATCCTGTTATACAAAACCGATGGCTGCTACAGTGAGTCTGTTTTTGGTGCACCACCACCACTGGTGCAAAAAAGTGACCTATTGTTGTGTGTTATCTGCAGGTAATTTGGAATAAAAAAAATTAAGAAATGAAACTTTTCAAATTTGCAAATAGAGTAAGTTAGAAAAGAAAAGCTTTGTTCCTTAGTTTGTAGTGGGTTTGCTTTCTGTTCTTCTTGAGCTTCATCTGTGACACCTTTCTACCCCAAATAATAAAATAAATACCTAATTAAATTGTAATGCAAACTACAGTTAACGCCAAGGTAAAAAGGTTCACAAAATTCTCCCTTTAACAAACATGTCCGCAATCCTAATAGTTATTCAAAATCCAACGCTGTCTCCATAAAAGAATATATCTAAGGTTTTCAAAGGAATTTAATTGTCAACATAATGACGATGTAACTTGGCCATATAAGGTCCTTAGGAATAATTTTTCCAAATCTTTAAATAACAAATTAAAAGAAAATAAGCTCCTCGATACTAAGCCCCGATGTCACACATATCAAAGCGAGACTTTGTCCCTTCAAAATTCAGCACTTTGAGTGCCCTCTTCATTACCTAAGAAAACCACGAGAGAGTATGGTGAGGAATGGAATACAGACATATATATGCAATACAGAAGGCTACCCTTGTTCCCACCCATCACCATACACAACATCATTTATCTCAATCCACACACTATACATTCCACACATTAGGTTCACACAAATATAATTTCACACTTTCGTACAATCACAAAATAATGTGTATGCTCACACTATGCACATGTACAACATCTCTCCTAAGAGTCATGATTTGGAACTCCGCACAATGGGCGCACCTCATCAATTCCCTTAGTTGTTACCAATAATGGCCCTACCGTTAAACGCCCTCTTGGCCGGCAGGTTGCACATTTAAACACCCCTCTTAGGCTCGTGCAAAGTGTAACATCCCACAAATCAGAAACTTTAAACAACTTATTAGGCTGAAAATAAGAGGGTTAAGTATTAGTAATTAAAAAAATAAGTTAAGAGATTAAGTTTAATTGAGGAGCTATGATTTAAAACTCAAGTATAAGACCAAGTGTTAGCCTTAACCAGAAGTTTTAATAACTCATTAGGTTAGAAATAAGATTATTGTGTTTGGTAATTAGAGGTTGAGTGGGGATTATGGAAATTAACTTAGAATTCTATTTCAAGTTAAAATGAAGAGTTTTGGGTTCTGGTATTCGATTACAGGGAGTTTGTAATCGATTACCCGAGAGCTAGTTTTTAGGTAATAGATTACTCACAGGTTGTAATCGATTACCCGAGAGCTGAATTTTGTGTAATCGATTACGTAATCGATTACCTGAGGGCTGAGTTTTTGGTAATCGATTACCAAGGGGTTGTAATCGATTACCAGATTCCCAGAAACGTTTTCTAGTGTAATTTTTACCTCTGGTAATCGATTACAGCACTATGGTAATCGATTACCAGTTGTCCAGTATAAATACTCGGACATGCAATCTGGTCATTCTCATCTTCTCCATTCGAACCCTAGAGAGAGAGAGATTCTAGAGAGAGAAAGTGAATTTTTGAAGAGGTTAAGGAGAATCAAAGCTAGAATTCATCAAAGGACTTCCAATCCATCATTCCTCTTGAGAATTTCAAGAAATTGGTGAGTATAACTCACACACCTACTTTTCTCTTTGAGTTTGATTTCTCCCCAATGTATGAACCCTACTCTTTAATCCCCTTTTATATGATAATTGTGGTTATATTATATGTATGCAGAGATTGAGTAGTTTGATAGTATTTTCATGGAAAACTTTAGGGTAGCGAGATTTATTGAAGTAGCAAGATTACGAAATTAACGAAATACTCATTGTATATCCCTACCTTCGATTCCCCTTCTATATGTTGAATTGAATAGATTTATGAGGTCTATGCTAAGAATTGAGTTATTTATCTATGGATTGATTGTAAATCCCTTGGATTTCGAAGTTACGAAAGTTTTCGAAACACTCGAAATACTCGAAATTCTAGTTTTGGGTTATCAATTCTTTACATGTGTTACCAACCTTACCAAATAGGTTTTCGACCGTGAGTTAAGTAAGCCAGCCTTCGTGCTGTGAGTTAAAACTTCAGTTTTCATTATTGATTCATGTAAGCCGGTTTCGACCGTGAGTTAATTTAAGTCGGCCTTGTGCTGTGAGTTAAGAAAATTCAGTAATTATAAGAAAACTTGATTTCGGTCCAGTAATGGGTGGGATTCGTCCCCGGGAAAGACGTTCCCATAGTCTGAGCTCAGGTCTAACTCCAGTTTCAGTAATAAGTCCATGCCTGCTGGGCACAGCAGTGAGTTGCATTATTATGCATTTTAACGATTTGAGTATTAAGTTCGTGAATATGTTATGTTAATCATCTTTAATTGATATGAATTTGAGTATGATATTTAGCTTTATATTAGTAGTTAAGTTGATCTTCCCCATACTCTATGCAGTGTTAGTTATACTCGCTGAGATTATTATCTCACCCCACATTTCGGGGATATACTCTAGCTGCGCAGGTATTTCAGGTATAGTGAAGCAGGGAAAGGAATGCTTGAAGCGGAGTGGTACTTCAAGTAGAAGACTTATTAGTTGATTTAGTTAATATGTATTGATTGATTGAGGTGTATTGATGTATATATGTATATATATATATATATATTATTCTGGCCATGGAGGCCCTATATGATTTTAGTGTAAATATGTTATTATATTGTGCTGGTGGTTTTACTGAGTTTCAGGTTAAGTTCGAGATTAGTAAACCTCCGGTTTTAGGGGAGATTCTGCCGAAATTCCGGTGGTGAATCTTAAGAACCACACATCCAAGTGTGGATTCTTCCCTAACATTAAGTAAGATTTACTATTATTTAGAGATATTGATGTTGTAATGTAATGCTTAAACTAATCGTGGATAGTTTTTAAGCGAATGTTTGACGATATTGAAAATTTAACGTAATGATTTCAAGAACTTCGAGAATAGTGTCTCCAACGGGCATTAATTCTGAGTTTAGAAATTAGGGCGTTACACAAAGACATTCGCTCCCTCCCACCGTTACCCACCTCTTATGGGCTGGTGAGTCACATAGTAAAACACCCCCTCTTGGGGTCATGCATCGAATGTCCCCCATAATGGTCCACCCGTTCATTGCCCCTCTTAGGGCCAGGATATTTTAGCCACGTCTGGCTTCTCATGCATCTCATGTGTCTCATACATCATATGCTCATGCTCAATGCATCATCATCACTTCACATATTTCTCATACAATCTCCTCTACTCTAATCCTTCCACATCACATCATGAATATTATGAACATAGAACATTCACATTCGCATTTATCTCATCATGACCAATCACAACATGATACCTCACAATCACATAGAATAATCACCTAACAATATTTCATGCCACAATTAATACACCTTGTACATCCCAATTCGATCAATCAATTCCACAAAACGATTCATATTTAAATAAACACCATCATATAAGTAGATGATCACAACATCACATAACAAACACCCTAATCTCATTTTTGGCCTGATAATCCATTACCAGAAGGTTGTAATCAATTACCAGAAGCATCTGTTTTGGCCTGGTAATCCATTACCAGAAGGCTGTAATCCATTACCAGAAGCATCTGTTTTGGCCTGGTAATCGATTACCAGAAGCATCTACTCCCAGTTTTTAGCCTGGTAATCGATTACCAGAAGGCTGTAATCGATTACCAGAAGCATTTACTCTCTTTTGGCCTATAATCTATTACAACAAGGTTGTAACAAGGTTGTAATTGATTATCAGAGACTTGTTTTCACATTTTTTTGCCAGAAAGACCTAGTAATCGATTACAGACTATAATCGATTACAACGTCCGCCGCGACTGCACCTGCGTTTTTTCCCCCCTTTTTTAACCCTCTTCTTCAATCTTTGCTCAAATCTTTACATTCCTAACTTGTTTAGACACGTTTTTACCGACTAAAATCATTGAAATCATTAACTACTCCTACGGATTAACATAAATTTAACATATAGTCAATTATGATATATCTCACCGCTAAATCCTAATTCGTCTCCTTTTTCAACAATCTCATTCACAACTTTCAATCCATCAAGAAACACAACAATATACACCAAACAGAACAATTTCCAAACATAAAACATGTGAATCATCGTTCAAATTTCAAAGATTAGAGATCCTAGGGACTTAGGGTTGCCCTCACTACCCAAGCGCTCCAGCATACACATATAGTTGCACCCCTTCCCCTCCCCCCCGTACCTTAGGAGTGACGATCAAGGATGAATGGCAGAACTCTTCCAATGATCTACACTTCGGCACCTCCTCCTTGTAGAGTCGCTTCTCTCCTCCCTAGAGTTTGGTTGTCTGACGTATGAAAGAAAGCTAGGGTAAAATAGATGACCCTTCTCTATTTAAATATCTAACCAGGCTGGGCCTACTCCGACCCACCCGTCTCCTCCCTTTTTAATTAAATAATATTGTTTATGACACATAATAATAAAGATAATAATAATACTATTATTCTCTAAAGTTTTATTTTATTTTATTTATTCATTTATTTTAGAAATTACTAGGATGTTACATAATCCCTCACTTCTTCTTCTCCGGTGGCGTCCGTTTATTCTGGTAAAGGCGACCTTAAAGCTCCGACTCAGCCAAGGGTTTCATGCGTATCATTCTATTCGGGAAACAAAACTGTAGATCCAGGAGGCCATTAGAGTGGGTACGAAGAAGAACGTAGCGGTGTTTGAAGGAGTTTTATTCGAGAGGAACGTTACAGACAGTGTAAAAATGTGCATGCATATTTTCTGTCTTAAAAAATGCGCATGCGTGTTTTTTTAACAGTTAAAATGTGCATGCATGTTTTCTTAAGCATAAAATGCGCATGCGCATTTTTTTAAAATCATGAACTCACATAGTAATGACATTTACTTCATTTTTTACCATAAAGGGAGAACTAAAAAGAACACAAACCATACTTTTCCAAATATTTTTTGCATAACACACTACTATTAATCGACTCGCGTAGATATTTTTTCTAAATTATCTCCTATTTAATGATGTTAATTCACCATAATTACGTTTAAAAACCAAAAAATGCCAAAATTCATCCTAAGGTCCCTCTAACCACCCCTAACATCCCACTTGATCACCGTGATCAAATTCAAACAAAATAAATGCATTTCACTCCCACCTACCCAAAAAGTGACTTAGGGTTTTAGGTTACTTCCTCGAACACACCCCATCATGGCAATCAGTATCTCCCCAATCGCCGAAACCCTACCAAACTCATACAGGTTCATGTACCAGTCAATATGTGCTCACCATAATTTTCCCACATTTAATCGGCGCGCGTAGCTATTTTTCCTCAATTATCTCCTATTTAATTGAAATTAATTCACCATAATTACGTTTATTCCAAAAAAAAATGCCAAAATTCATCCTCAGGTCCCTCTAACCATCCCTAACATCCCACTTGATCCACCGTGACCAAATTCAAACAAAAAAAAAAATGCATTCACTCCCACCCACCAAGAAAAGTGATTTAGGATTTTAGGTTACTTCCTCGAACACACCCCATCATGCAATCAGTATCCCGCTAACGTTGGAACTCTATACCAAACTCATACAGGTTCAATGTTCCAGTCAATATGTGCTCACCATAATTTTCCCACATTAATCGGCGCGGCGTAGCTATTTTTCCTTAATATTTCCTATTTAATTGAAATAATTCACCATAATTACATTAATTCCAAAAAAATGCCAAAATTCATCCTCAGGTCCCTCTAACCACCCCTAACATCCCACTTGATCACCGTGACCAAATTAAAAACAAAAAAATGCATTCACTCCCACCCACCCTGAAAAGTGGACTTAGGGTTTTAGGTTACTTCCTCGAACACAGCCCATCATGGCATCAGAATCCCGCAATCGCCAGAACCCTACCAAACTCATACAGGTTCATGTACAAGTCATATGTGCTCACCATAATTTTCCCACATTTAATCGGCGTGTGTAGCTATTTTTCCTTAATTATCTCCTATTTAATTGAAATTAATTTCACCATAATTATGTTTAATTCCAAAAAAAAATTCCAAAATTTATCCTAAGTATTTGTTTTTATATATATTTATATATTATAATACAGTTTTTAGCTCATTTAAAATCCATACAGTATATATATATATATATTATACTTTAATTTACTATACCTATCCTACCTGATATTACTATAAATATTTATAATTATAATTTTTAGCTCATTTAAAATCCATACAATATATATATATATAAATATTACTTTAATTTATTATTACCTATCCTACCTGATACACCTATAAATATTTATAATTTCAGTTTTTATCTCATTTAAGATCCATACAATATATATATATATATATATATATATATATATATAAGTTTTAGTTTAATTTATTATCACCTATACCACCTGATATTACTATCAATATTTAAAATTACAATATTACAATTTATACTAACCGCCTCACACCACCAATCAGCACTAACTCAGATTACCTAACCTAACACACAATACCCACTAGAGACCGTAATTCAGACTACCTAACCTAACACACAATACCCATCAGGTCCCACTCGGATGTACCTTTACTTCATGGACTTTTATAAATTATTGTATTAGGTTATGACCTTCATTTCACATGGACCGATTACTAGTTGTTAACTTGTTCATCAACTTACGTTATTTTTCTTACGCTTACATCAATATTTTTTCTTCAATTAGAATAATTACTACATCTTAATGGTTATTAGATTCACATAAATCTACGACAACATTATAAAATAAATCTGCCTTCAATTCTAGAAAACAAAAATTCCTATAGCATTAGGTAATTATTCTAACAAAAAAAAAAAACCAAAATCAGTGACTAGCGTCTTAATTCTATAAAAATTTAGGTCCATATTACAAAATCAAAAACTTTTAAGTTTTTTAAAACATGTTTCATTCACCGGTGGTGCACTTGTTTTAGCCAACAGGTTACCGGTCATTAATCTGGACCATCCAATTTTATATTATTATATCCAATGAGTAAAAAATGTTGTACCACCAATGGTACACTGAAATGTAGATCACTATAGATGCCACCTACAAAACCCACTAATGCAGCATTGCAAATTGATTAATATCAACAAAAATTGCAAAGACAATACACTAAAGAATAAAAATAAGTCACTTCTTTTTAACAGAAGGTGACGGACAAACCAGAGAGGGAACAAAAATAGTTGAAATTTTGCCAAAATCAACAAGATTATTGCAACACACCGAATGCGGTTTCAATGGTTTCAAATCCGGGCGGGATTAAACCATTCAGATCCTAAAAAATCAGCATAGTTGATCAAGAAAAAAATATAAACATGTAAAATGTTCATATAGCTATATACACAACCCTAAATCATTTGGAAAAAGCTTAAACAAATCGTAGGTTAAGAATACGATTTGCATATTTTTTTAAAAAAATGTAAATCGTAATTTTAACATACAATTTACATTTTTATATAAAAAATATGATTTTCATTTTTTTTTCATCTCACATGTTTAAATTTTTTAATATATATTATTATAATTTTAAATAAATATCATATTAATAATTCTTGTATAAATATCATATCTATAATAAATTAATAATATTAACTATATATAACATAAATAGTAAATATTTTTAAAACGTCATTTAAATTAACAGTTAAAAATAAATTATCGTTAAGTAGATTTATAATTGATTGCATGAGGTAAAAAAATAATGATTAACACATATAGTAATAATATACGTTAAAAAGTCTTACACTACACATTACATATATATTTAAATATTAATCTAGTTATATGAGCAATAGAATAAGTGTTAATAAAAGATTATGGGATGATAACTCACGGTGAGGCTTTTTTTTTTTCGATGCTCATTGAATTAGGTAGAAGAAACTCAAATGTAATGTGGGGACATCCTCCCACGTTTTATCACAAACACTTATTATATGTCATACATAATTTTCATGGGAAGAAATATTTTTTGAATAAATCATATTCAACAAATATGATTTTCAATTCCAAAATTGTGTTCTCCATCCACGATTATACTAAATTGGTAATCTTTTAAAAATCTATACCAGAGTGGTAAATTTCAAGGGAATTATACCACTCTAGTAAAAAAAACCTCTTCTTTTCTTAGTACCATTATCAATGATTAACTATGTTGTTATAATTGGTTAAATTTATTATAGAAGTATTAATAAATTGCAGAAGAGAGGAGAAATATAAAAGAATAATAATATATATTTGATCCATATTAGATGTGTATATGGATCAACTGTTAAGGGGTTGTTCCAGCATAACAAGTGGTTTTAGGTTCGAGCTCTATGTATGCAGGTGCATTAAATACTTAGAGGGAGAGCTTTGCCGCTCATAGAGGTCCTAACAAAAAATATTAGATGTGTATATTACATAAAAAATTCAAAGGAGTTTTATATTCAAGAGTCTAAAGAAACTAAATTAAACCAGGAGTTAAATATGTTTTTAGTCCCTAAAAAATAGTCAAAAGTTGGTTTTAGAGTGTGACTTGAAAATAGAGGAACTTAGTATTATTTGAATAAAGCTTGAATTGCTTGATTAATTTCGACCCTGTACAACCTCTATTTATAGGGACTACTAGTCCCTTAATTAAGGAAATAAAGTAGTAAATCTGTACAAATCAAATCAGACAAATATCACAAAAATCTCTCCTAATTACGAATCAAATCCCCTAATTATAGAATAATCCCTAGTAATTACAGACCAAATCTCCTAATATTACAAACCAAATATCCTAATATTACAACACTCCCCCTTAAGCTGATGAATGGATATCTATCATTCCCAGCTTGCAAGTAAGATCTTTAAACTGATCGGTGGGAAGTCCCTTGGTGAACATATCTGCCAACTGTAGTCTTGAAGGATTGTATTCGGTGGCTATATGGCCGCTGTCTAATTTTTCCTTAATGAAATGACGGTCTATCTCTATGTGCTTGGTCCGATCATGTTGAACTGGATTGTGCGCAATGCTGATGGCGGATTTATATCACAACCATGTCTCATAGGAGCTTCATACCTTATTTTGAGGTCATCAAGTATTATCTTCACCCATAACAATTCATAGACTCCTTGTACCATAGCTCTGAATTCTGCCTCTGCACTTGATCGTGCAACCACATTTTGCTTCTTGCTTCTCCATGTTACCAAATTTCCACCCAAGAACGTGTAATATCCTGTGGTAGACCTCCTATCTACAACTGATCCTGCATAGTCAGCATCAGTATACACCTGCATGGATAAGTTTTCCTCCCTTTTAAATAATAATCCTTTCCCTGGGGATGCCTTTAAGTACTGAAGAATTCTATTTACTGCCTGCAAGTGTCTTTCTCTTGGATCATGCATGAACTGACTAACCACACTAACTGCATAGGCTATGTCTGGCCTGGTGTGGGATAAATAGATGAGTTTTCCCACAAGCCTCTGGTATTGTGCCTTATCCACCTTCGGGCTTTGCTCATCATTCCCAATTTTATGGTTTTACTCTATGGGTGCTCCAGTGGTCTTACAGCCCAGTTTACCAGTCTCTCAAAGAAGATCAAGAATGTATTTCCTTTGAGAAGTAAAAATTCCCTGTCTGGAGTATGCAACTTCAATCCCAAGGAAATACTTTAGTTTACTGAGATCTTTCATCTCAAATTGAGTAGTCAGCTTCTTCTTCAAATTCTGTTTTTCCATTTCATCGTCACCTGCAATAATCATATCATCCACATAGACTAGAAGAACAATGAGTTTGGCGTTTTGTGAATGTTTTATGAAGAGAGTATGATCACCTTGGCTTTGTTTGTACCCCAAGGATATCATGGCCTGAGTGAACCTTCCAAACCAGGCTCGATGTGACTGTTTAAGGCCATACAAGGCCTTCTTTAATTTGCAAACCTTGCTCCTTCCTCCAGCAACATCATATTCTGATGGGATCTCCATGTATACCTCTTCATCCAAGTTCCATGTAGGAAAGAGTTTTTATCATCAAACTGATGCATCTCCCAGCCAAAGTATGCTGCCAAGGAAAGGATAATTCTGACTGTATTCATTTTTGCCACGGGAGCAAAAGTCTCGTCATAATCAATCCCATAGGTTTGAGTGTATCCTTTTGCAAACCAGTCTCGCTTTGTACCTGTCCAGTGTGCCATCAGAGTGATACTTAACAGTGTATATCCACCGACACCCCACTGCTTTTTTATCCTTTGTTCTGTCGACAATCTCCCAAGTTTCATTCTTTTCCAATGCACCCATTGATAAGTGCCAATTATATGATATATTCTTGTATTTTACTGCACTTATCAAGGGTAAAATAGTAATTTATGGCCCAAAATAATCCCTTTTTATTAATAATTGTGTCTATTTAATTTGAATTTGAATTTGATGCTATTTTAATAGAAAATCTGTTGATTTTGCAGATTTATGAGAGAGATTTAAATGAGAAAAGAAGATAGCATTATTTGAGGATAGGATCTGCAGATTTGAAGTTTAAATGAGAGTAAATAAAGATAAGATCCGCAACCATTTAAACAAGGATTATGCGGATAAGCTTCCCAATTTAAATTCAAAGTCAAGATAAACACAAAATCAATTCAAAAAGAGAGAAACAAGGAAAGCCAAGCAAACAAGGATAAGATCAAGAAGGGATCAAGTTGTTAAAGGAGGAAACAGAGAAGACTGGAACGTGTTCCACGCTCCACCTGCGCTAAGCGCAGGGTGGAGGCATCATTCTGTAATCCACGCTTCACTTGCGCTGAGCACAAGTGAAGCGTAGCTACACGGATTTGTTTTCAGATATGTTTTCAAAACAGATTCCTTCCAGATTTAAGATAGCCTTCCTTGGTCTATAAATAGGACCTTTTGTAAAGATCAAAGAGAGCTTAGCAGAGTTAGGGTTTAAGGCTCAAAGCTCCAGAGGAGACCCCGAAGGGCTGCCGAGATAGCAACGCTAGGATTGAAGAAAAGTGTGAGTTTCTTCATTGGTCTGTAATGGCTACCATGCGTAGCTAAACTCTCCAATAGGATTGAATGTAGTTGATTCAATCCCCAGATGTATGTAAATTCTTTTTATTAATTATGAATCCCTATTCTATGATATCGGTACTTTTATACTTTACTTAATGCATAGCTTCCGCATGTGTGCTGGAGTTATAGGTTATTTTTGTAAAATACATTGGTAAATGGTTTTGTAAATTTAACAGCGAGGTTGGGGGAACCTAGGAATAGGAAAGTTGAATTCTGATTGGTAAAAGTACTCATAGTAGTTACTATAGGAATATAGTGAGAATCGATGATTGAAGAAGAAATGTGACGGTCTCTTCATAGTAGTCACTATAGGAATATAGGGCAAATTGATAGTGTTAACAAACGAAAAAGTAGAGCAATCAAGCCGGGGTAATTTGTCGCCTGGAAGAACCAACATGGATTATCTTCCTGTGTTTTACTGCTGGTGACTTGAGGTAAAACAATATAGTTTGGCTAAGGTATCATAGAAATATATTCATAAATAATATTGGAATTCACATATGTAAGGGGTGCGATGATACGAAATTCAATCCTAATCCAAGTAACGCTATCTTACTCTATCTCTACTATCTCATTTATTTTATGCAATTTACTTTCTGCATAACAATCATCACAAAATAGTTTCTTACTTGATAGTCTGATCACTAATAAATACGAAGTGAATCGTTCCCTGTGGATACGATACTCTTTACTTACTATTATACTACTGGAATTTTGGTACGCTTGCCTAAATCCCATCACCCATTTCATCATTCATGGCTTGAATCCAGTTCTTATCCTTTAATGCTTCTTGGACTGATGTAGGGATTGTGATAGAATCAATAGCTGAAATAAAACTTTGGTGCTGCGTAGAAAGCTGTTTAGTAGACACAAATTGGGATATAGGATATTTGGCACAAGATATTTTCCCTTTTCTTAAGGCAATGGGTAAATCATCTGAGTTAGGGTCACAAGAGACATTTAAGGTGTCATCAAGATTATGAGTTCTTACCTCTGGTTCGGACAATTGGAGTTGTTGTTCGACCAGTTCAGGTTTTCTTCTTCGTTGGTATTGGATCCCAAAATGTCCATCTTTGTTGTTCTTCATTGGCCCAGGGTCTCTTTCATCTTCCATAAGAGTGGAACCTTGTAACAAAGGACTAGATGTCAACTCAAGGAACTCAACTTCATCTTGATTACTCTCCCCCTGACACTGAGTACTAGTGAAGAAAGATTCTGTTTCATGAAATGTGACATCCTTAGAGACATAGACACGATGACTTTGGGGGTGATAAAATTTGTATCCCTTTTTATTTGAGGCATAACCTATGAAGACACATTTGATAGCTCGAGGATCTAACTTTCCCCGGTGAGTGCTATGTACATGGACAAAAACAAAGCAACCAAATACACGACTCTGGAGACTAGTCATAATGGGGTTAGATGGATAGAATGAGGTCATGACTTGAACAGGGCTAACACCATCAAGAATACGAGAGGGCAGTTTATTGATTAAATATGTGGTAGTGAGAACAGCTTCCCCCCAATAAGACTTAAGGACAGACATTTGGAAGAGCAGTGCCCTAGTAACCTCAAGGAGATGACGGTTTTTCCTCTCTGCAACCCCATTTTGTTGAGGGGTGTCCACACAGGTTAACTCATGAACAACACCTTTTTCTTTGAGAAAATTGGAAAGATTTTGATTTACATACTCTCTCCCATTATCAGAACGCAATCTCTTAATGGGACTTCCAAACTGTGTTTGAACCATCTGGAAAAAATTAACAAACAATTGGAAAACTTCAGACTTATCTTTCATGAGGAAAATCCAGGTAACCCGTGTACAGTCATCAATAAAGGAAACAAACCATTTGACTCCAGAAATATTAGAAGTAGATGTCGGTCCCCATACATCCGAATGAATAAGATCAAAAGGTTTTGAACTTTTATTATTACTGGGAAGAAAAACGGTTCGATGATGTTTAGCAAACTGACAGACATCACAATGAAAGGACTCAACTGACACTTTTGTAAACAAAAAAAGGAAATAATGACTTAAGGACACTAAAAGGAGGATGACCGAGACGCCTGTGCTGAAGCCATGTCTGGGAGGAAGACCAAGATTCTGAACTCATCTGATGACGGGATGTGAGTGTCTTCTGTTTGGTGTACTCTTTACTGTCTTCACGTTGTAGGTAATATAACCTGCACTGTTCTTTAGCAATTCCAATCGTCCTCCTCGTGGCAAGATCATGAAAAACACAATGGGAATGGGAAAAAGTGACTGCACTGTTTAAATCTTGGGTGATCTTATGAATAGACAGGAGGTTGTTAGATAGTTGTGGAACATGAAACACATTTTTCAATGAGTAAAAAATGTTGTACCACCGATGGTACACTAAAATGTAGATCACTGTAGATGCCACCTACAAAACCCACTAATGCAGCATTGCGAATTGATTAACATCAACAAAAATTGTAAAGACAATACACTAAAGAATAAAAATAAGTCAACTTCTTTTTAACAGAAGGTGACGGCCAAACCAGAGGGAACAAAAAAATTGAAATTTTGTCAAAATCAACAAGATTATTGCAACACCGAATTCGGTTTCAATGGTTTCAAATCCGGGCGGGATTAAACCATTCAGATCCTAAAAAAATCAGCATAGTGATCAAGGAAAAATATAAACATGTAAAATGTCATATAGCTATATACACAACCCTAAATCATTTGGAAAAGCTTAAACAAATCGTAGGTTAAGAATACGATTTACATATTTTTTTTAAAAAAATGTAAATCGTATTTTTAACATACAATTTACATTTTTATATAAAAAATATGATTTTCATTTTTTTTATCTCACATGTTTAAATTTTTTAATATATATTATTATAATTTTAAATAAATATCATATTAATAATTCTTGTATAAATATCATATCTATAATAAATTTTAATAATATTAACTATATATAACATAAATAGTAAATATTTTTAAAACGTCATTTAAATTAACAATTAAAAATAAATTATCGTTAAGTAGATTTATAATTGATTGCATGAGGTAAAAAAAATAATGATTAACACATATAGTAATAATATACTTTAAAAGTCTTACACTACACATTACATATATATTTAAATATTAATCTAGTTATATGAGCAATAGAATAAGTGTTAATAAAAGATTATGGGATGATAACTCACAGTGAGGCTTTTTTTTTCGATGCTCATTGAATGAGGTAGAAGAAACTCAAATGTAATGCGGGACATCCTCCCACGTTTTATCACAAACACTTATTATATGTCATACACAATTTTAATGGGAAGAAATATTTTTTGAATAAATCGTATTCAACAAATACGATTTTCAATTCCAAAATTGTGTTCTTCATCCACGATTATACTAAATTGGTAATCTTTTAATTAAAAATCTATACCAGAGTGGTAAATTTCAAAGGGAATTATACCACTCTAGCAAAAAAAACCTCTTCTTTTCTTAGTATCATTATCAATGATTAACTATGTTGTTATAATTGGTTAAATTTATTGTAGAAGTATTAATAAATTGCAGAAGAGAGGAGAAATATAAAAGAATAATAATATATAATTGATCCATATTAGATGTGTATATGGATCAACTGTTAAGGGGTTGTTCCAGCATAACAAGTGGTTTCAGGTTCGAGCTCTATGTATGCAGGTGCATTAAATACTTAGAGGGAGAGCTTTGCCGCTCATAGAGGTCCTAACAAAAAATATTAGATGTGTATATTGCATAAGAAATTCAAAGGAGTTTTTATATTCAAGAGTCCAAAGAAACTAAATTAAACCAGGAGTTAAATATGTTTTTAGTCCCTGAAAAATAGTCAAAAGTTGGTTTTAGAGTGTGACTTGAAAATAGAGGAACTTAGTATTATTTGAATAAAGCTTGAATTGCTTGATTAATTTCGACCCTGTACAACCTCTATTTATAGGGACTACTAGTCCCTTAATTAAGGAAATAAAGTAGTTAATCTGTACAAATCAAATCAGACAAATCTCACACAAATCTCTCCTAATTACGAATCAAATCCCCTAATTACAGAATAAATCCCTAGTAATTACAGACCAAATCTCCTAATATTACAAACTAAATATCCTAATATTACAACACTCCCCCTTAAGCTGGTGAATGGATATCTATCATTCCCAGCTTGCAAGTAAGATCTTTAAACTGCTCGGTGGGAAGTCCCTTGGTGAACATATCTTCCAACTGTAGTCTTGAAGGATTGTATTCGGTGGCTATATGGCCGCTGTCTAATTTTTCCTTAATGAAATGACGGTCTATCTCTATGTGCTTGGTCTGATCATGTTGAACTGGATTGTGCGCAATGCTGATGGCAGATTTATTATCACAACCATGTCTCATAGGAGCTTCATACCTTATTTTGAGGTCATCAAGTATTATCTTCACCCATAACAATTCATAGACTCCTTGTGCCATAGCTCTGAATTCTGCCTCTGCACTTGATCGTGCAACCACATTTTGCTTCTTGCTTCTCCATGTTACCAAATTTCCACCCAAGAACGTGCAATATCCTGTGGTAGACCTCCTATCTACAACTGATCCTGCATAGTCAGCATCAGTATGCACCTGCATGGATAAGTTTTCCTCCCTTTTAAATAATAATCCTTTCCCTGGGGATGCCTTTAAGTACTGAAGAATTCTATTTACTGCCTGCAAGTGTCTTTCTCTTGGATCATGCATGAACTAACTAACCACACTAACTGCATAGGCTATGTCTGGCCTGGTGTAGGATAAATAGATGAGTTTCCCCACAAGTCTCTGGTATTGTGCCTTATCCACCTTCGGGCTTTCCTCATCATTCCCAATTTTATGGTTTTACTCTATGGGTGCTCCAGTGGTCTTACAGCCCAGTTTACCAGTCTCTCAAAGAAGATCAAGAATGTATTTCCTTTGAGAAGTAAAAATTCCCTGTCTGGAGTATGCAACTTCAATCCCAAGGAAGTACTTTAGTTTACCGAGATCTTTCATCTCAACTTGAGTAGCCAGCTTCTTCTTCAAATTCTGTTTTTCCATTTCATCGTCACCTGCAATAATTATATCATCCACATAGACTAGAAGAACAATGAGTTTGGCATTTTGTGAATGTTTTATGAAGAGAGTATGATCACCTTGGCTTTGTTTGTACCCCAAGGATATCATGGCCTGAGTGAACCTTCCAAACCAGGCTCGATGTGACTGTTTAAGGCCATACAAGGCCTTCTTTAATTTGCAAACCTTGCTCCTTCCTCCAGCAACATCATATTCTGATGGGATCTCCATGTATACCTCTTCATCCAAGTTTCCATGTAGGAAAGCGTTTTTATCATCAATCTGATGCATCTCCCAGCCAAAGTATGCTGCCAAGGAAAGGATAATTCTGACTATATTCATTTTTGCCACGGGAGCAAAAGTCTCGTCATAATCAATCCCATAGGTTTGAGTGTATCCTTTTGCAACCAATCTCGCTTTGTACCTGTCCAGTGTGCCATCAGAGTGCTACTTAACAGTGTATATCCACCGACACCCCACTGCTTTTTTATCCTTTGTTCTGTCGACAATCTCCCAAGTTTCATTCTTTTCCAATGCACCCATTGATAAGTGCCAATTATATGATATATTCTTGTATTTTTACTGCACTTATCAAGGGTAAAATAGTAATTTATGGCCCAAAATAATCCCTTTTTTATTAATAATTGTGTCTATTTAATTTGAATTTGAATTTGATGCTATTTAATAGAAAATCTGTTGATTTTGCAGATTTATGAGAGAGATTTAAATGAGAAAAGAAGATAGCATTATTTGAGGATAGGATCTGCAGATTTGAAGTTTAAATGAGAGTAAATAAAGATAAGATCTGCAGCCATTTAAACAAGGATTATGCGGATAAGCTTCCCAATTTAAATTCAAAGTCAAGATAAACACAAAATCAATTCAAAAAGAGAGAAACAAGGAAAGCCAAGCAAACAAGGATAAAATCAGGAAGGGATCAAGTTGTTAAAGGAGGAAACAGAGAAGATTGGAACGTGTTCCACGCTCCACCTGCGCTAAGCGCAGGGTGGAGGCATCATTCTGTAATCCACGCTTCACTTGCGCTGAGCACAAGTGAAGCGCAGCTACACGGATTTGTTTTCAGATATGTTTTCAAAACAGATTCCTTCCAGATTTAAGATAGCCTTCCTTGGTCTATAAATAGGACCTTTTGTAAAGATCAAAGAGAGCTTAGCAGAGTTAGGGTTTAAGGCTCAAAGCTCCAGAGGAGACCCCGAAGGGCTGCCGAGATAGCAACGCTAGGATTGAAGAAAAGTGTGACAGTTTCTTCATTGGTCTGTAATGGCTACCATGCGTAGCTAAACTCTCCAATAGGATTGAATGTAGTTGATTCAATCCCCAAATGTATGTAAATTCTCTTTATTAATTATGAATCCCTATTCTATGATATCGGTACTTTTATACTTTACTTAATGCGTAGCTTCCGCCTGTGTGTTGGAGTTATAGGTTATTTTTGTAAAATACATTGGTAAATGGTTTTTTAAATTAACAGCGAGTTTGGGGGTGCCTAGGAATAGGAAAGTTGAATTCTGATTGGTAAAAGTACTCATAGTAGTTATTTGAATAAAGCTTGAATTGCTTGATTAATTTCGACCCTGTACAACCTCTATTTATAGGGACTACTAGTCCCCTAATTAAGGAAATAAAGTAGTAAATCTATACAAATCAAATCTCACACAAATCTCTCCTAATTACGAATCAAATCCCCTTATTACAGAATAAATCCCTAGTAATTACGGACCAAATCTCCTAATATTACAAACCAAATATCCTAATATTACAACAGTGTGTTTGGTAAAACTAGCTGAAAAGTTAGTTGAAAGCTTAAGTTAGCTGAAAGTTGAAAAGCTCGCTGAAAGCTTAAAGCTAGCTGAAAGCTGAAACCTATTGAATGTGTTTGGTAAAACTAGTTGAAAATTGTAAAATGAAATTTAAGGACAACATTAATTATTAAATAATGATAAGTGGGGGTTGTTGAGGGCTAAACTTATAATTAATTTTCAGCTAGTAGCTGAAAATTGGAGCTTTTTTAAAAAAAACTACCGCAAGTAGCTTTTTAAGAAAAGTTTGTAGCTACCCAAAAAAACTACCTTCCTAAATTTCAGCTATTATTTTCAACTTTCAGCTAGCTGAAATGGCAAGCCAAACACACTCTCTATAATTTAAAACTGGTGGTTTTGGTCCTTCTATAATTGAAAATACACCAATTTAATCTTTATTGCATAGTTTTGTTACAGATTCAGCTACGGATTAGCTTTGAACATTTATTGATATGGACTCGCTTTTTAAGGGACCAAATCCCCTGATTTAGAATTACATGGACTAAAATTAAATCCCGACTATATTTCGTAGATAAAAACATATTTAACCCTTAAAACAATAGTAAATTTCAGCTAGGTATGAGTTTACTTGAAATTAAGGTGATGCTAAACACCACGAGAGGTTTTCTGCAAAAAATATTACGAACAAAACATTTCAGCCAATTAAATTGATTTAGGTCAGAAATTATAGATGGGATCGTGGTACATATGAATGAATGAAATCAATTGAAAGTTATCACGTATGTTCATATGTTTCGCTTTCGTACTTTAGCATTTCTCTGAAATTGAATTTGAATCAGGGTAAATAATAGTTTTTCATGATAATTTTTAGAAGGTGGTTACAATAAATGATTGCACAAGGATTTATCATAAAATGATCATCGATGTTTGTACCTTTATTTGCGCAGTAATTTTCGAAACAACTATTTTTTTAATATTCAAAACACTTTATTTGATCATTCAATAAGGATTTTTTTTATCTTGTATCTTTCACAGGTAATTTTGGTCAATCAAATTGAGTAGAACCGCCCTCAAGATATTTTAAAACATCTGCATATTCACGGTTTGAATTCGAGATTATTGATTCAACTAAAACAACTTCATATCAGTTGATCCACATGTTTAGTGATTTACTAAAACTTGTAAGAAAAAAAAATGAATTATCCTTTATTTAGGAGCTAATACCATTCAAAACCTAATCAAGGAAAATCAAATAATTAAGACAAAACCTAGATCAAAGAAATTAAGCATTATGTACTTAACTTCTTCATTAGAAGAATCCCTTAAAGAATTATGGGAAAAATATATTTTTCGAACCCTGTAATTTCGGTCAACTTTAGTATTCGTCCCTGTACTTTAAATCTTGTGTTTTTTGCCTCTAAACTTTCTAAATCCTCAAATCATGGTCCCTGCCTCTCAGTGAATTCTGTTAACCTAATGAGCGGGCTAACAAAAAGTTACATATGAGCCTTAATATTGAGTCCCAGATAACTAACATATCATCTAATTAACTTTTTTATTAATTTTTTATTATTAAAATAACTCTAATTACTAAATTAGAGTTTTCATCTAAGCAATTTTACCCGATAAAAAACCTAATTTCATAATTATGGTTATTTTAATAATTCAAAAAAAAAGATTAATTAAATGAGTCAGCAATTTGGGGCTTACTATTGAGTCTAATATGTAACTTTTGTTACTCAGTTCATCATGTTAACAGATCTTACTAACGGTCAGGGACCATATATTGGGGATTTAGAAAGTTCAGGGACAAAAAACAAAGGATTTAAAGTATAGGAACGAAAACCAAAGTTGACTGAAACTATAAGGACGAAAATTTTTTCCCAAGAATTAGTTACATTCTTAACAATATTAGTTGGCCCCTTACTTTTTTTCTAAGGTTTGTATCGTTGGAACTTATTGATACAATTAACATGCTTTTAACATGACTTTGACTCATTTGGAGCATTAGTGTAGGATGTAGTTTTCCTTTTGTATAAAAAAATGTGCATCTGACAATTCATTTATTATCATTTTCAACTTGCCTTGTTTAAGGACCTAAATGATAAAATGATGGTGCATTGAAAAAATTTTCTTTTTTCAACTATTTATTTCTACGCTAAGGTTGGAAACATTTATGTCCAACATATAGAGTGTGTTAAATAAGGTTAGTTATTAGCTTGTAAGCTAATTTAACTAATATAAAATATTTAATAAAATATATGAAAGTAACTTATTTTAGGAGCTTCTATTTTATAAGTTACAGTGTGTGTTTGGTAAGATTAATAAACTAGCTACTAGCTTATTTGACCAGCTTAGCTAGTTTAACCAACATAAAAGTTTGGCAATGCACAAGCTAGCAAGCTACTAGCTTGTCACTTATTTATTTTTCTTTCATTTTTATCCCTCATATTTTATTACAATTTTCTATTTATTTTCTTTTTACGTCTTTTTATGTCATTTTATATTTATTACCTAGCTTATCAGCTAGTTTTACTAACACTTTTAATTCAATAAGCTAGTTTATAAACTCAGAACTTATCAGCTATGAGCTTATCGACTAATAAGCTAGCTTATCATGCTATCAGCTAACTTATCAGTTAATTTTACCAAACACACCCACAAGCTACTTCACCTAGCTTCTAGCTTGTAGCTTATTTATCTTTCTTTCATTTCTATCCCTCACATTTTAACACACTTCCCAATTTGGCTTTAATTTTTTTACGTTTTTATGTCATTTTACATTTATTAGCTAACTTATCAGCTAATTTTATCAAACACTTTTAATTCAATAAGTTAGCTTATCAGCTCGGAGCTTATAAGCTAGGAATTTATCAACTAATTTTACCAAACACACTCATAAACTCCACTTTCCTTTTGGAATTTATGGCATATATGAAAAATCCTATGTAGGAAACAGTTGGTTTATGGAAAGAATATAGGGGAGGGTTGTGATAAAATGTTGACCTTATACCAACAAATGTTGCAGCATTTAAATAGCTCCTTGGCAGAAGCGGGAGTTTGTTCTGTTGAACTATTATCTTTTTTTTTTTTTTCTCTTCGGCCTATAATTAAACTATTTTTTGTCAATAGCTAAATTATTATCTACCTATCAATTGTTGGCATATGAACCCAAGCGACAAGATGTTCAATCTTTTGGTGCATCTATTACTATTAAAATGCCCCACTCCACTTTGTGGATGGATTCGTGAAGAATACTACCTTGAATATGTTCTCAAGGTCTAGGACTAGGAGATTCAACTCCAATTTTCGTTGATATTCTTATAATCAATTACATAGAGAGGATGCAACTTATTAACTTATTAAATTAAAGATTTTTTAAGTATCCACAATGTCATAACAGAATATGCCAAATGATAAAATAAATTTGTCTAATAAATTTCTAAGTTACAATACATGCTTTGCAATCAAGAAAAGTAGAAAATTCGTTATATAAAATTATAAAATCAACACAAATCAAAGATTAGATATTTCATATAGTAATTTTTAACCTTCCACTTTTCAATAATATAAATAAAAACATTATATTATAATTTAATTAACAAGTTGAATAATGATCTTAATTCAAAATTATGAAATAATAGTCGACTTGTTCAAACTCCTTTTAGTTTTTTGTACATTTAACATCAAGAACGGGTTTAGGAATAAAAATTTTACAGACTTTTTTTTAAAGAAAAAGAACTAAAACCCCGCAAGGTAATTGATAATATCCAAGATTCCATGTTATATAATTGTCAAGCCCATAGTTAAAATGTAAAGGCTGTAGTAACATGTTATGGTAGTTGAAGGCTAACGTTAGCTAATATTCGGAAAGGTATGGCCTGTAACCATCTAAAAAAACCTACGATACATACAACAACCAGTTTATAATGCAACATAACCTTGTACAAATAATATCTCCCAATAGCATGAGACCACCAGCTCAGTCAAACCACGGTTAAAACATGTACGAAACAAATTTTGATCATATGTCCGATTAGAAAAACAAATCTTCATTAGTATGCAACTGCTCCGAACTTGATGCATGTTACTGCATTTTTCCCATATTGACATTGCTCAACTATGCTTTTCCCACTTCAAATATTAAAAATACTAAACACCAGCAGTGTAAATCTGAACGTTAAAAACCTGTTCCCACAGATCTTACACCAGGAAGCATGCTGACATGGCAGTACAGATTAACTAATCTGTTCTTGGCACAATCATGCAATACTGAATTACGTTCTCCTTATAGCCAAGAGTCTTATAGCCAAGAGTTACCACTCACTTTGAAATGCTCATTTTGTAAACCTTGATCTATATAGACCGAGAGTAATATACTTCACTGTCACCATTCTGCCATCGAAGAAACGTCCATGTAAACAATGAGCTGCCACGCGACATGCTTCAGTTCTTCCGTACTCAACAAGAACCGAACCTGGTTCAAATACATGACTGTAAATATCATCTTCCTCATCAATGCCCTTTCTGAGACCAAACAATTCAGAACTGGTATCACGTTCAGAACAGCCTTCCTGTAATGCGCACACCGTGTTATTGGAGTCTATATTGCCACTTAACATCTTATTTTCAATATCAACATCAATATCATTAGCAACCATTTTATCATGCAACTCTGCCACATCATTTGGTGTATCCTGGTGACCAGGACATTCTTGAATGATACTACTCGGTATGCTCTTATTGCCCGCATTTTCAACGACTGTATCACTCACAAGCTGTTCTTGACATGATGCATTGTCAAAAACTTCATCAGCATTTTTATTACCATTAACACTACTACTATCATCAACTTTATCTTCCTCCAGATCTCTGTCGTGATGGAACTCCACTCCACTTGTTCCTGTGGACTGGCCATAAGTAGCCTTTTCTGAAAAACTAGGTTCTGCATCATTAAGAGAAGCCTCTTTAGGATCCACTTCATTTATAACTTCACATTCTTCTAATTTGGTTGCTAAATGCTCGTCACTGCTATGCTTGACTACATTAATTGATTTAATAGTGCCAAATCTGCAAGATAATAAGGACTTCAATCAATAGACGTTTATAAACTTAAATATTATGACTAACTCCAGGAGAAAAAATGCAATTCTTAATGACCTTGCACATTCCAATCGTACATCCTCCAAAATTTCTTCGATTGCCATGTCGGATAGAGATGAAATAGACTCCACTGCAAACTAATCATATTACATAAAAAGAATTCAAAAAGTATCACCAAAATATCAAATGTAAGTTAACTAACAATAAAACTTAAAAAAAGAAAAAGAAAAATGCATATGAAAGCCCACCAGGATTAAAATGCGGATTGAGTGCAGGCTTCAATTATTTCTGATTGAAACTAAAGAAAACTTCATACTGTGATTTTCATTTTAACACTACCAGCAGTAAGGATTGAATTCATATCATGCAAATAATCCTTTTATCCACAAAAACATTTTTTAACAGCTAACAAAGCCAACTTAAAACAAACAGAAAGGGAAATAAAAATTCCACTGAAGCTGGTCGAAAACAAAAACTAACTTCATAAAATCTAAATTAAAAATTTCATACCACATTTTTAATCTCTAGTACTTGTGTTGGCTTTTTAAGTAGTGGCTTTGCATGCTCTGGAATCCCATAAGATGGTGGTTTACCACCATTTTCCTGAAACATTTTTATTTTAGTACATACCCATATCAAGTTATATAAAAAATTATAGATATAATTCAAAGGCAATCCAGGAATGACATTCAAGGACTAGAACGAAACTACAGGGATGAGTGAATAATGAAATTACCAAGGGTGATGTATCAGGCATAGCCCGAACAACTGTTAGTACTTCCCCTCCCAGCTTCATACCATTCAAACCCGCACATGCTTTGATAGTAACAGAATGATCCACATACTGACACAGTTTCTCAAATCAGTGCTGAATATAAGAAAATAGAGAACACAGCAGGAAAGAGAAAAGAAAATAAAAGAACAAAATAAGCACCGGAAACCAACAAAATTAAACAACAGGACCCGTGTTGGCTTTCAGATGTTTTCAATTTTCATCATAGAATTTGACAAGATACTGTCTGAAAAGAAGAAAGAATAATAGCTTTTGAAAGCTCAAACTGATAAGTTAACTAATGGGAGAGAATCTTATTATGCCCAAATTCATACAATATAAACCAGCTCATCAGGTTGTTTGCATTTAGCACTTGAATTTTACTCCTCTAAAGTAAGAATGCACTGTTATAATCATTGATTGAAAAATAAATGGTTGAAATTGTGATAAAATACACACACATAAATTAAAAAATATTAAATTATTTAAAATCTACTCCCATATTTTTCCATCAAGGGTTATAACTTTGCATTTTTCCATCTAAGGTACAACCCTTCACTTTAGAGAAGTTACTTAAATCCTTTACAACTAATGGCTTATGCATGCCAAAAAGTTATACATAGAATGGTTCAGTCAATGGTTGTTAGAATATCTAAAAAATATCTCATTGCATCATTATTCGATCATAGAAAAATTAAGAATAATTTAGATTATCTCTTTGGATTTGTTTTCATATCTCCTTAAGTACCAATGCTTTGTTTCCTTAATTAAAATTAGAAGCAATTTTCTAAAAATCAGACTATTCATTGAACTGATGCAAGTAATGGTTCATTGTTCACTGACTCAACTATGATTGAACCTTGATTGAACATGTAATATAAATGTATATTTTTAATATTATATAATATGTTAAGTAAGAATTAATAAACCAACATAGAATGATACGAAATTTAGTCAAATTTTAAATTAACAAAATATTACATTTTATTATGTTTTGAAGATGAAAAATTAACAAGACAATAAAATAAACAATAACAATAATGGTATTGGACCTTCATTTGACTAAAAAATATTTTTTTTAAATTAAAAAATTTAAAATTTAAAAAATAGAAAAAAAATAAAATAGGAAATGACCAATTCAAACACGTTCTTCATCACTAGTTTTCCATCTAGTTCTCTACTGGTTCTCTCACAAGTTTTGGGAACATCCAAGTTTTTTGGGTTGAACGAATCAGACACCTCACCGATTCACCAGTTTCCTAGTTGAACCGGCCGATTCAGTCAATTTTTTAATCAATGATTAGAATTCTAGTATTAATATAAACACAGATTGATATTTTATCTTTAGTAATATCATTCAATACATCAAGTATCAATATAATTTTATTGTTCAATTCTCTCCTTTTTCTCCCTCCATACCTAAAAGGCTAAACTTCTAATTTCAATATGGTATCAAAGCAGTACTGTCCTTGACCTGTCCCCTCACTCTTCCGCTACCAAGTTCTCCAAAATTTGAAACTTTATTGTAACAATGTCACTATCTCCATGATTATCTGAGAGTAGCATTGGACCAAATCCATGTTTGTAAGATTTTGATGTTATCCAAACATACTGTAAGACCATTCAATCAGCTCAAAACAAGATAGCATGAATCATCATCATAAACGACTATTAATTGAAGAGACCAAAAGATGCATCAAAAGGCATAGTAAGCCACCTCAGAAGTGGATTAAGAATTCTTTTTCCAAGGCAACATCCCACCCCCACCCAGCAGAAGAAAAATATTTCTTATTTCCTTTGGACTTAGACTGAAATTGTAATTACTCTTATGAAGAGTATGCAACATGCAACAAGTGGGGGATTTTGGAAAAACAAAATCTAAAGACTTAGAGAAAAAAACAAATATTTACAAATGAAGTACACAAAAAATAGCCCATATCAGTATATCACAAATTCACCGTTTCAATAAATATAAAAGGAAGAGGAATGCTAACAATGCACTCTCCAACACACTATTATTGGGTGTGAACTTCAAGCGGGTCTATTAAATCATGTGGATCCCACTCCTGATTTGATGGAAACCACTTCCTATTTGCTGGGACCCACATGAATTTCACCTAATAATAGGATTAATGTTTAGTCTTTTGTACCAAACTATTTCACAATTCAAAGTCTTTATTCTTTCTCGTCCCTCCTTCCTTATCTAGAAACCTATAACTTCAACACTCTAAAACAAATGGACCCTTACGTCACTTGGGCCTCATTCAAGTTAAGCAGGTGGAGTTAAGTGTACATCATAGAACTTTCAGTGTTGAAAATATTACGAAAATATTACAAGATTAATAAGAAAGAAAAGCAACCTTACCTCGAGGAATGCACATGATCCATTGCTGCTGTCAGTCTCAAAGCGGTATGACTTTAAAGATCCAAATGCACCAACAATCTCCATAAGCTGATAAGGAAATATAGGAAATAAAATAAGTCTTTGTCACACAGAAGGTGCAAGGACCAAAAAAACACGTAAAAGGTCATACAAGGATACATTTTTAAGAGGGATTTTTCATTTCTTAATAATTACCATCTCTGAAGAAAGATGATTTGAAATTCCACCAATGAAGATCTGCCGTAACGTAAAAGATACAATCATTAGACAAACAAGTACTGACCGAAAAATAAGAAGCAAAGCATGTGAGATTATAATTAGCAAAGATAGTTAAATCAGAGAGTACCAAGAGCAAAAAAATTTAACAATATGGATGGGTGACCTTATCAATAGTCAAAACCCACAATGCACTTAAAGCTACGAAGTCAGGAAACGATAACTGAAAAGTCCACACAACAGGTTAAGGAGATCCTTTAAGGCAAAAACAAGTTCATTGAACACAAGTATCAAGTTACTCTGGTTGAAATGGCCCACAGTTGTAATTTTTTATGCAAGCAACAGTTAAAGATAAAAGGTTAGTTAATGAGGTTGTGTGCTCAGCATTCAGCTTGACACTTAGACATATGAAAGTAAAATTATCAACTCTAGATTGTTTCGCAGGCATACCTTGTTAGGTGAATCAATAACAACATCACTAATTCTCACAGCAGCGTCCACTGATCTCTCAGGTTCACCAGTCTGCATGAAAATAGCAATTGTCTGAAAACCTGCTACATGGATGATAACCACAATATACCTTAGAATTCCAAAGCATACAAATGGCATTAGTTTGAAATAACTCAGTCATAGAATACGAAAAAGGAAGTCAAAGAGATTAGTTGGCATTCACCTTATTTTAAGATGAAGAATGTGAGCAACATAGCAAACAAAAATGTAAAAATAAGAGATTTGTGACCAATACAAAATCCTGTCGACAACTTCTCACTTATACAGAAATGAGCCAAATAAACTAAAATGAGTAGCCACCACCTAAGCAAGCACTATATTATACATTTGAGAAGCTGCTCCATGTATACATACAATCAATATCCTATGAAACATAAAACGGCTTCTTTTTCAGAGGATAGAATCCTCCAGAAATGTCCACTAGAGATCAGAAAAAGATGAAGAAAGAAAAAGATGTTTCTTTTATTGTGTCCAGGTGATCAAGGAAAAAAAGGAAAGAGTAAATAAATTCAAGACAATTTTGTACTTACAAAAACTGCCTCAAATAATCCTATGTCATCAGTGTTACCATAAATCAAATCTCTAAAAACCATAAGTAGTCACATTGCATAGTACCACATAACATAAGATAAAAGAAAAGTACAAGATGTTCCAAACACTTCAATATTCTATTTTTCTAAAGGTACTTCAGTGGAAAGACCACCTGCACCGTGTCAAAAGGGCCATTATAATGAAAAAGGAATTTTAGACAGAAAATTGTGGCCTCCATCTAACTGAACCAACAGGATCTCATTGTTTTTGTTATACAATTATGTGGTAACTCACTGCAAGAGAGCACACTTGATTCTGTTGCAAAATCAAGTCATCTTGTGACCATAAACAAAATGCATAGAATCGCTATCAGACTAAATCACCCTTCAGAGATAAAGTTACACAAGTATATATATACAAGCTCACAAAGGATGCTAAGTAGGGATGAAATACTGGAGGACTGTTTAAGACACTACCATTCCTCTAAGCACATGGCACTAATATGTTAAAATCGACTACAGTGACAAAAGAACCTCTTAGATGAATATGTAGACATATTAACTCCAAATTAAGCAAGGTTCTTCCTTTAAGCAATGTCTGTGCTGTATGTAAAGTTACAAATACCCATGCACGTATAAGTTTAATGTGAAAGGGGATAAGATATTGAGCCAAGAAATGGTGAATGCATCTCGTCCTTTTTAGAAAGATGCACTTCATCTAAGTTAATTAAGAATGACACATAGTCAGCATTCATATAGTCCAAATGTTCAAACCTAGGAATATTGGATATGAAGATAAATCAGGATTCCAAGGAAAAGTACAAAACAGACACTGGAACCAAGTGTGACATAAGAAACTCAGATATAACTTGCAACCCATAGCACTTACATGCTGAACTCGATATAACAAATAAAGCATGAGATCATAAATAGCATTGTCAGAGCAGCCTAGAACAATAACCC
Organism: Sesbania bispinosa; assembly: GCA_026901365.1. Lineage (NCBI taxonomy): Eukaryota > Viridiplantae > Streptophyta > Magnoliopsida > Fabales > Fabaceae > Sesbania > Sesbania bispinosa. Next base: position 70,143 of record QLOH01000048.1, on the reverse strand, counting down.
TGAAACATTGCCCAGCTAAATCCTGGTAACGCATCAAACTTGTCAATACACCTGGAAGTCTTCTTAATTAGGAGTCAGCTTCATCACCATCCAGAATGTGTATTACGATATACCCCATATAAACATCCTATTTAAAAGATTCCAATACTAGGGTCAGAAAATATCTCATAAAATGGAACAAGCAGATCACTCCATGTGAATTATAAAGCTCTTGAAGCTACAAAAGCATTTTCTAGCATTTGTTTATGAACAATATGAATTTATTTTCCAAATGTCCAAGAAACCAACAGAGTGAACTAACAAATCTGGTCATTTCCCATAAGGATCTGGTCTGAGCTATTGAGTGAGTGAGCTGCTGAAGGTTTTGGGGATCAGCAGTTACATTCCTATATTTCAGTTATTATGATCGGAAGGTCCATGATAGGAGTAAAATTGTGTCTCTTTTAAAAACACAACTAGGATGCATTGACTTGTATTAGAACTAGGTGAGAACTAATTGTGTATTATACATAGCACATAACCCTCACAAAGGATTTACATCTTGAAATTTATAAATAAGAAAATTTTAAAATATATCTCAATCAGAGAAGTAGAGCCTTCTCTAAGAAATCCATGCCATTAATCTAAGCCCTTTAAATCCATAGAAAGATTAAACTGCATTTTGGAAACCAATGATGAAAATTAACTCATGAATTTTAAAGACATGATAGGTCTCAGTATGACAACATCCCATCGAATGATTCATCAATAAGACAAGTTATAATACAACAAACATTCAATAAACCCCCTAGTACTGAGGCCTATGCAACAAGGTAGGGATAGGAAGTAGAGAGTCAGCACAACTGAGTAAGGACAGAATGAAGAGTATTTAACCTTAACATAATAGAATGCCTACATGGCAGTGACAAATGACGAGAGAGGAGGGGATCTGATTTGTAGAGGTGGGATGAATGGGAAGAGCAGGGAGAGGAGTTCTATCTTTATTTTTTGTTCTTCAGAATTCAGTGTACTCAAGAGGGAGTTTCCCTATTGTAAGGAGCAAATACTATGTTGTTTCTTACCAGTAAAAGTAAGTTCCTATCAATATTTTAAGGGTAAAATATGTTTTTTGTCCCTGTAGTTTTGGTCAACTTTGGTCTTTGTCTCTGACTTTTAAAACCTTTGTTTTATATCCCCATACTTTTAAAACACCTTAATCGTAGTCCCTAATCTTAATTAGCTTTGTTAAATTGTTGATCTATTTAATAGATTTTCACATTACCCTTTAGTGTTGAGTCCCATTTAATCAATATGGATGTTGAGTTCATTTATAAAGTAATTGAATTCAGTAGCAACATAACAAAATTAATTAACGTTAGGGACTATGGTTAAGGTATTTTAAAAGTATAGGGATATAAAACAAAGGTTTTAAAAGTTGAGGGCAAAAACTAAAGTTGACCAAAAATACAGGGACGAAAAACATATTTTACCCATATTTTAAATTACTGAAGTGGATTCTTCACAGTTTGAGGAAAGGAAAAACAGTTAGAAGTTACAAAACTATAAAACCAATTAGCTAATCTTACAAACAATCCTATATAATGGTTGCATCCAATTTTCAGTTGTATAGAATAGAGTACTTACCGATTTTTTAAAACATTAAAAACAATGTTGAGACAGGCTAGCATCCCAAGTGTCAAACATAACATCAAACCCAAGATGGATCCATCAAGTGTCAAATAAATTTTACAGGCTTTTGACATCACCTGAGAAAGCTCCTATTCAATTTGGGCATCCCTACAAATTTGACTGATTTTGAAATAGAAAGGTAGAGCCCTCTCAATGTAATTCAATTAGTGTAAAGTGCAGTGTGTTAACTAATGGAAATTAAGATTCAAGAACATTGATTACATACAATATCTAACAATTAAAGAAAACTTAAGCAAATACTTGTACTTCATTCATTAATGGTGATTAAAATTCACTAAAAATAGGTTCCTGTGAAGCACAAACAATGCCCTTTATTGAGGTATCGGAGTGTTGGAGATGCTTCCATTACCAACACGCGTACGGCGTGTGTCAGCTACTGCTCACAAAGTGTCCAGTTAAAAAATTATTTTGGCCAGCTTAGATACATGCAAGACATGGCCAGGAACTATGCAGACACTCATATATGGCTAGACATTTGAAGGACATAGCTCTTAACAAAAAATTTCATAATAATATAATAAACAATATTACTTATAAAAGTCAACTTAAAATATAAAAAATGATTAAGAACAGTTAAAAGATTGAAAGTTAAAGATATACTTCATCTTCTTATTTTGGAATCCTTTAGTAAAGAAATAAAGTGTGTTGAATTTGAAATTATGTGTGTTTCTATGTGTCTTACTCAGACCACACATACTGTATTTATAATATGTATGCAATAAATACATAAGAACATGATTGCTAAATCTAATCCTAATTAGCAACTAATTAGGGATTGACAGCTAATTATTATTTAGCTGTTACTAATTTAAAACAACATGTGCCTAATTCTAACACTCCCCCTCAAGCTAAAGCTTACTAAGCTTTAAGCTTGTTACAAATATACCCATATTAACAATAGTGAAGATAATAAATCGCGGGCCCAGATAACACTGGAAAGTCGTGATGCCAGGTAAATTGCACTGGGAAGCCGTGGGGCCAGGAAGATTGCACTGGGAAGCCGTGGGCCAGGAAGATTGCACTGGGAAGCCACGGGCCAGGAAGATTGCACTGGGAAGCCGTGGGGCCAGGTAGATTGCACTGGGAAAGCCACGGGCCAAGAAGATTGCTCTGGGTAGCCTCGAGATACATTTCTAGGTTTTGAAAAATCATGGGTAACGACAAATGGGAGAGAAAACGCATCCAAAATAGAAAGGACCCGAGTACCGGACATGGACTAGACAAACGATGCCCAGATCGGGATAGAGGACGGAAGGGCGAGTTCGGCGGCGGTGAGATCGGCCAGAAAGGTGGCCGGACGCGCCGCCACGCACGGCAGACGGCGGCTGGCAACAGAAAAACGCGCCGGCAAAGATAGGGCGCGTGTGAGCGCGTCAGAACACTGTTCGAGGCAGTTCTAGCAGCGTTGGACTTGTCTCAGAGGGGCGACTCCAGCGGTGTGGTCGCTGGTCGGAATCTTTGCCGTCTCCGGCGGCGGCAGACAGCGGCAGCGGCTGAAGATAGCGGAAAAACGTCGGGAAAATGTCAAAAACGCGCCGGAAAAGACTTCATGGCGGAGGAGAGCGACTGATGGCACTAGACAATGGTGTCAATGGTTGAAAAGGGTTTGAACACGAACAAAGTTCCATACTTGGAACTAGGCAGCGGAAAAGCGATGGCACAGGTCACGGTGGATGGTACCGCTCTGATACCATGTTGAATTTGAAATTTTGCATGTTTCTGTGTGTCTTACTCAGACCACACATGCTGTATTTATAATATGTATGCAATAAATACATAAGAACATGATTGCTAAATCTAATCCTAATTAGCAACTAATTAGGGATTGACAGCTAATTATTATTTAGCTGTTACTAATTTAAAACAACATGTGACTAATTCTAACAAAGTGATTACATTGTATAATGATGCCTCTTATTATCTGTTTGTGAAGGTCATTATCATAGGGTAGATGTGAGGTTAGTAAGTTGTTTCGAAAAGGTGAACATATAAATCATGACACTTAATTTAGATCTTTAATCATGTTGCCCATATTTAATTTCATTCAACTTGCACATACACATTGACATACACATACACATACATATATGTATTTATATTTATTATATAGTGTCATATTCTGGTGTCCTATATTTTGGACAATGTTTGTGTCTGTGTCTGTGTCCACATCCATATCATGTTCGATGTCCATGTCTATGTCTATGCTTCAAAAACAGGTATTTGTTTTGTTGTCCTATAGACAAACTGCTAGGTATCAATATTAATGAAGCCAAACTCATGTAAGATAAACATAGAAATTAAATCAAGCCAAATAGATAGAGTTGTATATATTTCATTTCCCTTTTATATGGCCAAATTCTCTTCAGATTAATAACAAATTAACAATAACCATATATCATTCAGAAGAATCCTCAAATGCATGTAAAGGATTAATTATATATTTTAAACAAAAACATTGTAGATTGATCATGTCATAAAATTCAAGAAGCCTACATATAAAGAAGAATGCACAGTCATAATAAGTGAAATTCAGCAATTTCAAATTGAAACATCACTATCATCACAACATCCATAAGCAAACCAATTTCCAACTAAAATCAGAAAAGATTTGCCAATTCAAAGCAGGTATAAGCAAAATAAATGGTGGGAGAATTTTCATCTGAAATTTTTTTTATAAATGATTGCATAGTTTTTTGAGTAAATCAATTAAATTTTGGTAGAGGAAATACCAGAATGAAATATCTATAAAAACAGATATAAATTGAATTCAAGAAGAGAAAAACACCAAACACTTATAATAGCTATTATATCAATTATATCAATAGACTTATAGCGATATATGAAACAGATAGAAGAATGGAGGGATGGCTAAGATTTTCATTCTTACTGCAGCTTCGACATAGTCTTTGGGGCGTCTAATTTTCACAGTGGAACCAAATAGTGTGCTGTCATCAAAAGAAAGAGCAGCTGATGCATCCTCAGCTGTAAGGAATTCCACAAGTGCTTGGCCCCTATCTTTATGCAACTGCAGTGAAGATATGCAACAAACAATTCAAACCCATTGCTTCATAAGGGGAAAAAAACTAAATTTCCATATTTTGCACTACAAACTCACAATGCAGCTGATACAAGGTTGAGCTTGTTGGACATGATTTACACCAGCAGAAAGCAAGAGGTTATTGAAACAATCCATCACAGTTTTCTCAGAGGCTGACGCTGGTAGATTCTCAACATAAAGCCTTCTCATAGGCCGGGTAGCTTGTGTCAGTTGGACAGAATCAATGCTGGCATTCTTCCCTGTTGATATATCATTCAAAAAGACACTGGCAGAGTCTTCACAGTGGATAGATCCAGAGAAGTAGCTGAAGCCACATCATGTATTTTGGATAACACAGTATAATTTGATAATTGAAAACCAGAAGAAACAAGAGCTGGAGAAGGATTATCAGTCCCTACAGGGGGAAGATCCCATCCAGCACGTTTCTTCTCTAGAGAATGCTTAGATGGGGAAGGAGTCTTAACAGCAGCTTCACTTTTCCTCTTCCTCGGTGAATAGCCACCAAGTCCACTAGTAGAGCCCCCACGATGATGGTGACTACTTGAACCATTAGTTGATACTCTATTTCTATCAACATCAGAATACTTTTGTCTAGAACTATCTTTCAGAGAAAGCATAGACAACTCTTTACGCTCTCCATCATGATAAGTATTTTTGTGCGCTCTTGGTGAAAAAGAAGGGGACCTTCTTTTATCCTTACGCTCCCGGCTTCTTGATCGTCTCCTCTTTGCAGTTGATTCTTCATAATGTGACTTCACCTTTTCCCGCCAGTCTTTCCTCTCATAAATGTGCGGATTATGATGTTTTGCAAGATCTTGTTTCCTTCTTGCATTCCTATCCTGAGATTCATCATCTCCACTTCGATATTTTCTCTTGATTTCTCTTTCATATTTTGCTCTACCCTCTGCATGCTTATCCTTGTCCGAATCTCTATGATGCTTCTTTTCAGGTACTTCTTCAGAATCATTGGTTAACCGCCTTTTCATTTTCAACCTATCATGTCTATCTTTGTCATGCTTCCTTTCAGTATAATACTCATTAGGATTCTCATCATCTACAATGTGGTTCTTTTTCTTTATTTTCCTTTCAGATTTAGGTCCATCTATTTCTAGATGCCTATCCTTACTAAATGAATCTCTTGAATTCTTACTTCCGGTTTTATACTCAGAATTATCATTAATTTGCTCATTTTTTCTCCAACCACGTGTCTCTTCTCCACTCTTTTCTTTTGTTTTCCTGCCTTTACTATTTAACCCAGCACTTGATTTGGTTTCTAAAGTATAGTTTGCTCTATCTCTCCCTTCAGCTAAATCATTTTCCTTTGCATAGGTACTCTGAATCTCAACTTTCTTTCTAGAACTTACATTCACTAGTTCCTGGAAAGCATGTTCCTCCATACCAAAGGATGAACTTTTATCATGTTTATAGATTCTTGGAGACTCAAAATGATCAGCAATTTTCTCCAAAGAACCTCCACGAGGTATATTGCATGCTTCCTTGGCAGGGTCTTGGACATTTTCAAGCAATTCTTTGTTTCTTCTCCTATGCATAATCTCTTCAAAACTAAATGGCCTTGTACGGGCTGCATTCTCTTCATCATAATTTTCCACAGAAAGCCACTTACCTTTTTCATGCTTCTCCTTCATACGATCAGGTCTGCTCATCTTGTATGATGTAAACAAACTACAGAAGAAATTGATCACCTTCAAGCTAAGACATTAAGGAGAGCATTGGCAAACTGACATGTTGAAATCTTGAAACTATCCCAAGATAGATTATACTATATCCTGAGAGACAAAAAGAAAGATAGAAAAAAAGAAAGAAAGAAAGAAAAGGAATATGTCAACCAGTCACCACAAATATGTTTCTAAATGCAAGAATTTATATAACTAAATGCAAGGCAGAAAGTTCCATTTCAAGCATTAAGTTCATCAACTTCTTCCAAGAATGCCATAAAGAAAAGATTAACTACAAAATGAATACAATATATTGTATATACTAATTTCTTTCTCTATTTTCATCCTTCTTTGATAAATCTTTCACCTTCTTCAGCCACCCGAAGTTCCTCCTTTACAACACCTTGAAAAAACTTATCCTGTACATTTTCAGAAAGCAAAGCACACAACTACTAGTATTTTCCACTTGGTAACTGAAGCTACACAAGCATTTTCTTTTCTTTTCCCTTCCTTTCTTTTGTTTTCTCTTTCAATAACACAACCTATGATATTACAAATATGCTAAATTCAAATTGCATTCCTCCTCTATCCCCTAACCTAGGGTTTATGCTCCCCTCTAAAACCCGTGATACCTTTCAAATCCCATACCCTACACAAAGGTACTTAACTTTATCAGAAGCACATAGCCGAAACCTAATATTCTAAAACACAAAATGCTACCACGAAAGCGACGCGAAGAAAAGAGATAACCTGAAGAGCGAAGTTGGGACTTGGGACGGTGGTAGTAGCGGCGGCGAAGAAAGTGAAAACGAAACCACCTCAACGTGAGAGCAGTGTAATCTTCTAATCACTATCTCTATAAGCAGTGTGCAGCCTATATCAGTATCTGTATCTATCTACTGCTTCCCTTCCTCCCTTTCTCCTTTCCTCCATTTTTTTTTTCCAAAAAATAAATAAAACCCCCTTAAATTTCGGATTTATTGCAACTATAAGAAAAAAAATTATATTTTAGAAAATTGCTGAAGCAAAACCCTTTTTGTGTCTCAGTTTTATACAATTAAGAAATATTGCTTTTAGAATTATTTTTAATTCTTAATTATAATACATTTTTTAGATTTTTATATAATCTTTAATTTAAAAATATTAAGATCATGAACTTGAGAGTTGGAATGTTATTTCTATTCTAATAACAACGATAAACACAAAAATGTTATGCCCCTTAATAAATTCATTAAAATTCAATATATGTTTAAAATATCTATGGCGTTGGATAAAAAATATATTTAGATATAAATTTGACAATATAGAGTGTGTTTGGTAAAATTGGCTTAAAAGTTGAAAAATTAATTGATTTGATTGAAAGTGTTTGATAAACTAGCTGAAAATGGTAAAATGACATATTAGGACATAATTAATTATTAAATAATGACTAGTAGGGGTTGTTGAGGATAAATTTATAATAAATTTTCAGGTAGTAGCTGAAAAATGGAACTTTTTTAAAAAAAAACTACCTCATGTAGTTTTTTTTATGACTATGTGGGTCAAAAGACCAGGAAAAAAAAAACAACTTATCTATCTAACCACCCCTCTCATACTAAGAGCCAGCTATATCAAAAAGAAAAGGGACCCTAGCAAAGCTTGGCAGAGTCTCATATACTCTAAAGACCACTAGACATCTCCATACCGGTTTTAGCAAATGAGTCAGCGAGATAATTTGCCTCAAGAAGAGTGTGACTCCAAACAACTTCTTCAATGTCCTTAGTTAGTGTCGGTATCGTATTAACCAGCCCAGAGCAAGGGTGAGTCTGTGCACAACCCTCCTTCACCATTTTCACCGCAATCAAAGAGTCTGATTCGAAAATAACTCTCGAACAACCTCTACGTCTTGCAATTTGAGCTCCACGCCTCAATCCCTCAAGCTCTGCTCCCAAAATCGAAACATCCCCTAAGTTCGCGCTAAACGCAACAAGGAAAGCACCACCATCGTCCCTTAACACTCCACCGCACGATGCGTGACGGGGAGAAGAGTAGGCTCTGCCGGTGTTAAATTTGACCCAGCTCCCAGGCCGAGGGAACCAGCGGAGAAGGTAAGAATTAGTTAGCTTGTTGATGCTAGGGTTCTTCTTGTTTGCTCTATTTGCATCCCATATTGCTTGAAATAACTTTTTATAGAAGCTAGTAGCTTACCAAACACTAATGAAATGGTTCCAGTTCTTAATTTCAACTTTTATCAAACACACTCATAAACTAAGATTTGTCCTCTTCTCAACTTTTTTTTAGTTCCACATTAAGGTCCGAAAATTTTTAGCACCAAAATTGATTCTACATGGAAGTAGTGTCCGTTTGATTTATATTACTTTAAAAATTAATGATTAATATGAATGATATATATTTTACGAAAAAACATTGAACGAAAGTAATTTAAAATTAATTCCACGAAACAATGATTTCACATTGTTCTAACGCGGAACGATACGGGCCAGTAATCTTGGTTAGCTTTTGAGTATAACAAATTTATAGCAAAATTTAATTCTCTGAACAATAATTTCAACATTATTTTAAAAATTAAAACCATGTTTTTAGTAAAAACTTTTAAACATAAATCACATACTTTCAAACTCACATAAAACCATAATCAATTTTATTAAAAAAATTTAAAAAAAGGAATCACTTAGAAGTTAGAAGTGATTCATTTTCACTGTAGACATCTTGCATCACTGTTTGCGTAAGAGTAGAAGGCAGAATGTTTACTGTGATATGGAAGTGCTATTGCAATCATTTGCTATTAGAATTTAGAACCTATCGCGTTAAGTTTACTTTAACCTGATCACCGAATTGAATTGATTTGAGCAATTTTTTTACTTCTTTTTGTTGATAAATCACATAGGAAATAAAAATGGCATTCGTAGCAACTGATACTCTTCAGGCAAAGGAGAAAAGTTCGAGCTAAGTGTAAGTGGCAGCATAAAAACAGTAACAATTCGTAGAGACATACTCTATGTTTAACATTATTTTCATAGGAAAATGATAAAAGAATGAAGTTCACATCATATTGGTTTAACTACAAACATATTCATTTACCAACAGAAATTTGAAGTAATATATTATAGGCAAGCAAAGGCTCGGCTTAGTGCAGGCTCCACTCTTCCAAAGCATCAAAATCCCTCAGACCCTCACTTACTCTTATCACCCAAAGTTCCTTCACCGTGTGTTCTCCCTGCGTCGGACATACCTTGTTCTATCATTGTATCTTGGTCTGTCCTGATGCCTTTGTGGCTGTGGCTCCACCCTTCTCTGTCTTTCAGGTGGCCTCTGTACGATCTCTCCATTCACAAATAATTCAGCTGTACCAATACATTATTAAAGAATTAACATCCGTAGTCATGCTACACAATAGGAAAATGGGGACCATTGATCATACATATATACATACATACTTACGTACGTAGGAGGCCAAATATAAAAATAATAATTGTAAAGATCTCAATTATGGTATGGATTGCTGAGAAACAGAACATGAACAACATCAGCAGTGAAGACTGAACAGTATTATGAATTTTTAAAATTGAATGTTGTACAAATACATAATTGGACTGGATCTCTGATTTATCAAACCAAACAGATACTATTGGCCCAATGAAGGGGTGATTGTAAGGGAATGCCACAGGGTTTGATGTATCAACTCCAATGATTCTGCAGCTGCATCATTGATAAAGCAACTGAACAGGGTAGGAGGGAAATTTTGTGTAAGTCCATTTGCATTCAAAGCTAGACATTACCCAGCAAGAGTTATTAGCTTTGCCAAGATGGACTATTGACGAATAAATAAAGATAGAGAAGAACAACACCATTGCCATTTCCTCTCCTGTATTAACCATACAAGGTATCTATAAATGAATGTAAGTCCCCACTCTATTATTAACTGATAATGGAGATGAAATAGCGAAAACCTGTAAAATCAAGCATGGTATGAACACAATTTTGAAATTTTTAGAAATCTGAAATTTGTACAAAAATCATTGGACCTCTGATTTATCAAACAGGATAAAAAACAACTATAGGGCTAACAAAAGAGTGGTTGTAAGGGGATGTCATGTGGTTTGATGTATCAACTCCAATAATTCTGTAACTACATGATTGATGAAGCAACAGAACAGGATAGGAGAGAAATTATATGTTAGTCCACTAGCATTCAAAGCTAAACATTACCCCGAATGAGTTATTAGCTTTGCCAAGATAGACTGCAGGTAAAGGGAGAATTTTCTCTATACAACAATTACTAAATTGATTTAAACAGGCTGCAAACCTTTCATGGGGTATAGGATTGCTTTCCACAGTTATTGATGTGGACAACATGACAAGCTAAAAGGTATGTAGCAGACTATTATTTTTCATTCATACCACTAAGAATGCATCTCCATATAATTAAACATTTAAAGACCATATAGAGGCTGACAGTAGCTATATGCTTCATCTCCACGGAGTATATAAAGCCAAGCCTAGTAAGACAGTCTAGCTTGTTGAAGATGGACTGACATTTTGAAGAAAACAAACTAAATGAAAACACCAAAGCTCATGCCACATTTCACTAACTTGGTTAGCAATTAACACTCAAACTCTCAATGCTAAACCTTGTCTGTCACACTAGTTTTCCTAGCCAATATGGAAGTCACTTAACATATTTTCTTTTTTAAACTTCCAGGAGAATGCCAGCTTGAAAACTAAGACAGGTAAACATATATCACCAATATAATTATCCTAGTGTTGCAAGAAAAATGGTGTCTGCAAAAAATGAATGTTCAAAGACACAGAGAAACAAAAGCTCAAGAAGTAAACCAATGCATCCATAGATCCTCACCACCGTAGTCCTTGTATTCAGGATCAACATATGAATCTGGGAGAACAAACAGAACTCCAGGCAACCCTATTCAAAGAGAAACGGAAAGATCAAACACAATTGCAACAAAAAACAAGTAACAACAATAAGGCATTACAACATTTCCATTACAGACCTTCCAGCTTATTAGATGTCTCCTCATCAATCTCACATCCAAATCCAAAGTACCTCTCACAAGAAACATTGTAAATCTTCTTCTTAGCTTCCTCTTCACTGAAATAGAGGTAAAATGCAACTCAGACAGAACAGAACACAGAACTAACAACAACCCCATTATCAAAAGCCGTTTCCATGCTTAAAAATTCACCCAACCAAAAAAACCAATTTTAATTGCTTAATACAAAAAGATAAAACCATACCAAAATGTAAGAGAAAATTTTAGAAAATTGAAGGTGTTACCTGCCAACAACTTTAGCGAGGGTTTGAATGTAGCAATCGATCATTTGCTGCTTGGTGGCACCCTCTCCGCCGGGCTTGTCCATGACGATGAGCCAGTGCTCGTAGTCGCACCCCGGGAACAGTGGCGCCATGTCCGTGGGTGGACGCTCGCTGAAGTTCGAGCTCCCCGAGCTGTTCAGCGGTGAGTACGCGGAATTTCCGGCGCGGTTCGCTCGGCAGCGGACGGCGGTGAAGCGAGCGGGATGGGACGGAGGGGGGAGAGAGGGACGGCGGGCGAGGATGAGGCTGGGGGCGGAGGAGGAGGAGAGGAGGCGGCGGGGAGAAAGGAGGAGAGAGAGGCGGAGGGAGGAGAGAGAAAGAGCTCTCGCCATGGTTACAACCATGGTGTTCGTCTATGGATCAGGTTCACTGTCTGTCCCTGGAAATGAGGGTTTTCAAGATATGAGAGAGGGTTTTGGAGTGTGTACTGTGGAGCAAGGGGATTATATTTAATTATTTTTATGATTTGTCCAGTATGAGGTGTTTTCTTGGGCTTTTTCTAGGGTGCACAAAGTACCACACATAAGTACGTTTTAGCCGTTAGATCTAGAATTAAAATAATGGACCATTGATATGATTTACTGGTAAACTTTTATATGATAATTTCAATATTTGTAAATTACCACATCAAATTAAAATACAATGGTTTGAAAAAACCCTAAAATTTTCTTTCTGTGCTTTCGCCAAATTGATGACAGGAGAAGCAGCCTCTTCCTCCTCCTTTCACTTTTTCGTCTTTCCCTCTTGGTTGTCTATTTTTTTCCTCCTCTCTCATTCTTCTTCCTTTTCTGATCTCAATCTCTCTTTATCTTTATTTTTGATTTTTTTTCCTGTTATTGATGCAGGTGAAAATTTCATTTTCGTGATTGGGTATTAGACCCTACTGATATACTAGTCCAGATCGGTGGGTTTCGGGGGTGACGGAGGTCGTGGTCATATGACGGTGGAGAGGACCAACGTCGGAGCGCCAACAATGCCGCAATGGCGCAAATTCTTCACCTTGCACACTGGTAAGGCCACTGCGAAGAGTTGTTGATAGTGCAGTGCGGAACTTGGTATTCACTCCCTATGGACCGTACTGACAAGCAGCAACAGCAATTGTCCTTGGCCAAGAGTGTCAGGCATAGATGCAGTCATGCAGTGAATGGTATGTTTCATTTTCCATCATTTCTCAGTCTCCTTTTCCTGCTCTAACTGACTTCCATGCCTTTCTTTTTGTTTTTTGGTGCTGGTTTTGCTTGTTTATTGTTTTGATTCACTGTAAATTTGTTACTTCAAGGGTGAGTTTCTGTTTCTGCATATATGTTGTTTTGTTGTGGCATTCTTATTACTTTCATGAGTATTGAGTAGTTTTTACTTTGTTCAATTTTTGCTTTGTGTTGCCAATAAGGTGATCTATTGAACAGCCAGTTTGTGGCATGTCACGTATTCTTGCGATTATGCTAATTAACTTGGTTTCTGCTAAAGATTGTTGTTACTGAACTTGTTTTTTCTATGGTTCTTCTGAACTTGATGCTGGAATGGAATGATCAAAGATCTGTCCTAATATTGTTATGACATGATGTTATGAAGTATCTCAACATTGATCTTCTATGTTATCAATGAACTCTTCTACCTGCTTCTTTTAGCATGGAATGGCTTCTTCTTGGGTATTTGGATGTTAAAAGTTTTTATGTGGTCATCTTGATTACACTGTAATACCATCTGAATTATTGATGTGAACTGTATTTTCCATCTTAATTAATTGATGTAAGGGTATGGGATTTCAATTTTAAAATGACTTTTATTTTCTTCTTTTGGTTTGGACCTTTGTGGAATTAATGCAGGCAATATCATTTAATGAAAGAAGTTATGATTGTACTTTAAAACCGCTACCATTTTTTGTTCTTGAATGATATGGTCACATAACTCAATTTTGCTACATTCACATGTCTTTTTCCTTATCTTTTTCTTCTGCTTTTTGTCATTGTTAGAAAAGTTGGAATGTGATTTGTGCTTGTAAAGCAGGGAAATGTAAGTGAAGGAATGAGGGTGGTATGGGATGTTTATATGCATTTTAATTCCAAAGTAATTACCTAATTGGTATTGATGCCTTTTTGGTTCTGATTGATTATGAGTATTTCTATCCTTGTAAGCAAAGGAAAGATCAATTTTCTTATATGCTTATATGTTCTCTTAAAGAGTATGATGAGTGAAGAACCCAGTGTATGAATTCTTCTAATATAAAGTCAAGAAAAAGACAGTGTTGTTTATAATTTTAATTAATGACCTCTGCTTTCTATTTGAATGTTTATAATTTGCCTTCCAAATTGCTGCAGACCGGGACAATTACTCTTGTTGCTTTGACAGGACTTCTTGATGTAAGTTTAGAGATTATAACTATCCAGTATCTATTAACTCTACAATCTGATCTGCCCCTCAAAACCAGAGCCTGTATATTTCTTGATCCTAAACAAGGCACATACACAGGAAGAGTTTGTCAAGGGATCAATGACTAAGCCTTAAAACATTTCTGGTTTGCATTTCAATTGTATTATTTGTGAAGCATTATTAATAGTTGGTTTTTGGAATTTTACCAATAATGCATATATATTGAAAAAGGTTCAAGGCATGTTGCTAACATGGATGTTTATATTATCTTGCCTGGTACTTAAGGTTCTGCTTTGGCACAGCCACCATTGTCACCTTATATTTCTAGTAAGTCACATTATTTTTCTTATAAATCTTAACTTTGTTTGTAATATATTTTATGCATTTTTTTATCTCTCTCATACTTTGAAGTAGTTGAGTTAGTAGGTTTAGGCAAAATGTGTAGAAGACAAGTGGAGACAACTTTTCTCAGAATGGTGTAGTTTCAAAGGGTTAGAATCTGAAAGAAGAAACAAGGATGCCTATTTATTTGGTTATTGATGGTAAACACGGATTCTAGTGTGAATTAAATAAAATATCTTGTTATCAAAGCTTAGGAAATTGAGTTCAATTTTCCCTAATAATATTTTGATTATTCTAGAGCAAATATGGTAAGGACAGTGATAAATAAACTTTTACCAGGAAAATTGATTTGTTGGTACTGATATGATAGAGTTCCAGACTCAGGTAATGATTGGCTTGAAGCCTTGAACTGGAGTGTATGCCAGAGAACATGAGGGAATAATATATTGACTTATTAATATTGTAATAAATTAAGTAATTTCTGATTCAATATGCAATAATTAAATAATTAATGATTCATAAAGGACTGAAGGACTGACGTTATTCTTTATTCAAGAATTTTTGGCATGGTGTTGTGTGCAGATGTCCAAATTTAAGTTTTGTCTTGTCAAATGCACTTTCAATCTAATTTCCATGCTTTCTTTCTTGCAATAGCAATAATTTTATCACTAATTAATTATATAACAGGCTTAATATTAGTTAGACTTCTTTGTCTTTTGTTCTGCAGTTTATGCGCTTGGGAAGCTAATGAATGTCACAGAAGATGATTACAAGGTCTTTCTTTTCTTAAATGACTTTAAAATTGCAAGGTGTTATGGCTTGGTTTGGAGTTGGATTTTGGATACTGTATCTTTAAATATGTTTTAGCAATTATGAAAGTTATCATTATATGCAGGCAAGGATAAGATAGCAAAGGACTTTGAGGAATATTAGCATTGCTTAAATCTAGCTGACATTGAAGGATATTTGTGAGCCTTATTGTTGTTGTGCACGAGACATTAAATCCACTCTATTTATAATAACTGGCTTCCTGTATAAAGATTAATGTCTAAACCATTGTTAGTTAAGGATCTCTCAGGTTGACCAGTTCTTGAATGAATTATGTTTATATTCTCTGTACTTGTATTTCTAGATAATAGTGTTCTATAAGTTGCCGGATTTTAAAATATGAGTTTTTTTTAAATGGTCTTGTTAGCCTCCATATTGTTGAGACTTTTAGATCAGCGTTACAAAGGAATTGCTGATGGAGTTGGCCAATCAGAAATATTGGGGTATAGGAGGACAAGGTCGAGTGTTTAGAGGAGGGATATTGTAAGGCACAGACTTCAGCAACAAAATAAGGTCTGGGAGGTGCATACATGAAGGAATAAACACTAGGATACCGGGTGGGTTAGTCAGTTAACACAGTGGGTTAAAGGAGTAGTTAGTTAGGAGTTGAGCTTAAATAACAATAGTCATCCAAAATAGAGGAAATAATTGTTAATTAACTAAGTTACTTAGTTACAAGGGAATTATCTCCCCTGGTAATTAACATGTTTGTATCATGCAAGCTATTGTGCCTTTGTGGATGCTGAGCATGCACTTGAAAAGGCACTTTGCAGAGTCTATTGGGGTAAATATTGAGAACTTGCTTCTTTCACAACCAGATTGAGCTGGATGAGAGTCACAGAAGATGAATGGAAAGAAGGTGTTTGAAGAATCAAAGACTCCTGTTTAGGTGAAATGGGCTGAAGCATTTGCTGTTGATCGTGCTGTCAATGGACTTCTACCAGAGACTGACAAGCTTATTGGGTATGCCAAGTTTGTACAGCAAAAAGTGGCTGCTGCTAGTGCTACTCCAAATTAAATGGAATTATGACATGACTTGAGTTGTAATGTTTTAAAGGAAATTATTTGCACTGGTTTATGCAATTCAACTCAATTTAAAAGTAGTAAACAGTCCAGCTGTACTTGTCACAAGGCTTGAAAATTGAAATAGTAAATCAATCCTATCACAATGCCAAAATTGGATAAAATCCATTCCCTGGTCTCAATAAAGAACATGGTTGTATTGTATTTTCCTATAAATTACATAATATGTTGTTGTTGGGTTGGATTGGATTGGATCGGATCGATTTTCGATTTTTTAAATAGATAATAAATATTAAATAAAAGTGAAAATTTTATGAAATAATAGTGAACTTTTTTTATGGGAACTTATATTTATTAAAATCAATATAAAGTTAAATAATAAATATGAGACATGGAAATTAATTTAAAATTAGTTTTAAATTGATATATTCATTGAAATATTAACATGATATTAGGTAATAAAATCATAAAATGTATATCAGTATAAGTAATTTTATAAGAGTAAATTACTCCAACCCCTTTATTTTGCACTTTTAACATAAAACCCCTCCAATTTTAAAAGTCCATTACACTTAAACCCATATTTTTATTATACATTTAATAGAAATTTTAATCAACAGTCAACAATTATCTTTTATATTAAATTGACCAAAATACCCTTACTAACTATGGATTTTTCTTTACAACATAAAATTCCCTCAATTTTAAAGCTTTACACAAACTTCTTATATTTTATAAATATATTATTCTTTTTCTTTCGTGTCAGTGAATAAAAGAAAATGTAAAAAAAATAACATCATATAATTTTTTTTGCAAATGACATTATTTTGAATAACAAAAATCATAGTTTCATACCAGCAAAATAAAGAAATTTATTTTAAATTTTTTCATATTGAAAATTTAATTAAAAACTAGAAACTAATAAAATGAACCAAAATAATTTATTAAGTTTAATCTATGAAGTATTAATACATTAAAAAATAAATTTACTAAGATGGATCTTAATAAGAAAAAGCTTCATAAATTATAAAAAAACCTTGATATGTAAAATAATAAACGTGAGGGTAATGAGAAAGAAGAAGAACCAGAAGAATGAATTCTGCGTGATAAGACTGAGATTTTCACGTTAGGGTTTTATTGCATTTATCAATTCTGATAATTCAATTAGAAAAGAATGAGTGTCTTGAGGGTAATGTTAGGTTTTTTTTAAAAAAATATTTTTAATAAATAATAAAAAATTATATTAATTGGAGTTTTGTGTAGGTTTTCAAAATAGAGGAGGATTCGTGTAGGTTTTTAAAATAGAGGGGGTTTTGTGTTGGAAATGTAAAATAGAGGGGAGGTTAGAGTAATTTACTCATTTTATAAATATATTTGTAAACAAGTATAAATATATGATTATTTTATAAGTAATAATATAGGTATATATAAGTTCAGTTTGGATTGGATTGGATCCGTTTTCAACATAAGATTCGAAAACCAATCCAATTCAATAAAAAAAAGGAAAAAGATATGTTTTTCGTCCCTATAGTTTCGGTCAACTTTAGTCTTCGCCCTTGTACTTTAAATCCTTTATTTTTTGTCTCTAAACTTTTTAAACCCCCAATTCATGGTCCTTGACCGTTAGTGAAATCAGTTAACTTAATGAGCTAATTATCAGAAGTTACATGTCAGCCTCAATAGTGGGTCTCAAATAGCTGACTCATCTAATTAAGTTTTTTTTATTAAAAACCCCAATTACTAAATAAGGTTTTTGTTTATTGTGTAAATTTACTGAGATGAAAATCCTAATTTAATAATTAGAGTTATTTTAATAATTAAGAATTAATAAAAAAAGGTTAATTAAGTGATTTAGTTATTTGGGACTCACTCTTTGAGGTTCCCATGTAACTTCTGTTAGCCAGCTCATCAGGTTAACAGATTTCACTAACGGTACAATTTGGGGGTTTAAAAAGTTTAGGTACAAAAAACACATGATTTAAAGTACACGGAGGAAAACTAAAGCTGACCAAAACTATAGGGACGAAAAACATAATTTTCCCATAAAAAATTAGGCATTTGCAATTTTCAATTTTATGGATTTCGATTTGATTCGATTTTCAATTTTTCGATTCGATTTATGCGGTTTGCATTAGATTAGATTGGATATGAACACCCCTAAACCGCACTACAAGTGAGCACTCACTAGGCACTTGATTTTTCATTTTTCAAGAAGCGAAATCATTCCCAGTAAACATGCATACTTCATTTTTAGGTATTGATTTTAAAGTTAGGGTCTAGATTGGATTAGCCCGATATCTAAATTCTGAAGTGCTTTCAGAACAAGCAAAAATCTTACCCTATATTGGTTGTTGGTTATGTAACTAAGTGATATGAACCTTGAGGTTCTATTTTTCATGGACCTTAGAAATTTCTGAATAAAACTACACTTTTTTTGACAAGTACTTTTTCTGTTTTTCGCAATATTTTCTTTTTCTTTTCTTTTGCTATTTTCTTTCTTTTTCTTTTCTTTTCTTTTCTGCGAGTACTCAAATAAAATGAAATGGATGAAATAAGAAAGATGATAACCAAGTAGTAACCTTGCCAAAACAATATTCAACCTAAGAAAAACTTCATAAATAAATCACTTATGAACCAAGTAAGACGTATAGGAAAAATATAGGTTTTGAACTCAAAAATAATTCGTAGAAGAAGAAGAAGAGATAGGGATGGACGTCACACTTTCAAGGCTTGAAAGATAAGTCCTTGAAGATACACACACAAAGGTGAAAAAACCTTTGATAATCTTCACTCTTGACTAGCAAGAAACTTAGAGAAACACTCTCAAAGTATAGGTAATTTTCTGCATCAAATTTCTAACCTTTCTTGCATGCATGAAACATGAATTTATAAGAGTTACAAGTGGTTCATTAGTCATGCAACCAGCTAGGGTTACACGCCTCAAACTTCCCAAAAATGCCCCTCAAATAATTCTCATGCATACATAATTTTACTACAAAAATAAATAAGGAAAGTAGTAAACTAATTAACTAGAAACTAGGTCTTTTCCTAGCTTGTGTAGCCACAAAAACCAGCCAGCTTTTCTTGCACATGTGGCTGAATTATTCTTTGATTTGTAACCACCAAAACATGAAATAATTGGCCAATTTATTCAGCCATGATGTAGCCGCCCAAAATAGCCCACTGTGATTAAGTTTGGCTTCAATTTGTAACTCCCAACTCATGAATGTTGGCCGCCACTTTGATGATCATTCATGTAGCCATTTACACCCTTGTTGGCCCTTCTTGATGACTCTTTATTCAGCCAAAATTACACACATGTGGCCGCACATTTTTATGAGACTTTAGGCTTCCATGTAGCTCAAAATATGGCTAGGTTCATGCACACCTTGCAAGCTTCCTTCCAACGGCTAGCAGACATGATTTTAATGCAATTATCATCATGTTTTGTAACCACCAGAATAGGAAACATAACCACCAAAAATTAAAACCTTGTGTCTTGTAACTCCTACAAGCTTATTGAAAGCAAATAAATAAACTAAAATTCAGTAAATAAAACATGAAGTGGCCGCCCACAATTTGTCATATGTGGCCGCCCACAATGCCACTTCTCTTGCTTGAAAGTGCTTCAACTGGTAGTTGCATTAAATGCAATTGTCTCTCCATCAATTGGTCCATCCTCTTCAATTTGAGTGCAATTAATGAACTGAGGACTTCCATTAATGTTTTGTATGTTTTGAGACTGGACTTCCTTGATGACAAGTTGTAGTGCCTCCTTAGCCTTCCTAGCCTGCGCCCTTGTCATGGACCCACCTAACCTGCTGACTGTTTGACTGATGTCCACATCACGCCCCCCTTCTTGAAAAGGATTTGTCCTCAAATCTGAAGGGTCCTTACCTGCATCAAAAAGAGTTAAGTCAGCAACATTAAAGGTTGCACTAACATTATAGTCACCAGGCAAGTCTATTTTGTAGGCGTTATCATTGATCCTTTCAAGCACTTGGAAAGGTCCATCTCCCCTTGGTTGAAGCTTTGATTTCCTTTGTTCTGGGAACCTTTCTTTTCTCATGTGTATCCATACTCAATCCCCTGGTTGGAACACCATTTTCTTCCTTCCCTTGTTTGCTTGCTTGGCATAGATCTCATTTTTCTTTTCAATTTGAGCCTTAACCTTCTCATGCATCTTCTTGACAAAATCAACCTTAGCCTACGCTTCCTTATGCTTAAACATAGAAATATTAGGCATAGGTAATATATCAAGAGGAGTTAAAGGGTTGAATCCATAAACTACCTCAAAAGGTGAATAATTAGTAGTACTATGAACAGCCCTATTATAAGCAAATTCAACATGAGGTAAACAATCCTCCCAAGATTTAATGTTTTTATTCAAAATTGTCCTAAGCAAAGTACCTAGGGTCCTATTAACCACTTCTGTTTGCCCATCAGTTTGGGGATGGCAAGTAGTAGAAAATAGTAACTTGGTGCCAAGCTTTCCCCTCAAAGTCCTCCAAAAATGACTCAAGAATTTTGAATCCCTATCACTCACTATGCTTCTTGGCATTCCATGCAATCTGACTATTTCCTTGAAAAATAAATCTGCTACATGGCAAGCATCATCCACTTTCTTGCAAGGTATAAAGTGAGCCATTTTTGAAAACCTGTCAACCACAACAAAAACAGAATCTTTTCCATTCTTTGTTCTTGGAAGTCCCAAAACAAAGTCCATGGAAATGTCAGTCTAAGGAAATTCAGGAACAGGTAAAGGAGTATATAAACCATGAGGTTTGACTTTAGACTTAGCCCTTTTGCAAACAATACATTGGTCACATATTTTATGAACATCACGTTTCATATTTGGCCAATAAAAATTTTCTTGCAAAATTTCTAAAGTCTTTTGCACTCCAAAATGTCCCATTAAACCCCCTTCATGTGACTCCCTCACAAGCATTTCTCTTATGGAACTTTTAGGCACACACAATTTATTCCCTTTAAACAAAAAATCATTATGCCTTAAAAATCCATTTTCTGATTTTTTTAAACATGCCACATACAAATCAGCAAAATCCATATCATCACAATACATGCTTTTCAAAGATTCAAGTCCATACAATTTAGCTTCAAGCATAGCAAGCAAGACATGTCTCCTAGAAAGAGCATCAGCAACTATATTTCCTTTTCCTTTTTTATGCTTTATGACGTATGGAAATTGTTCCAAAAATTCAACCCATTTAGCATGCCTTTTATTTAATTTTCCTTGGCCTTTTAAATGCTTCAAAGATTCATGATCACTATGAATTACAAATTCTTTAGGAAGTAAATAATGTTGCCAAGTCTTAAGAGCTCTTACCAAAACATATAATTCCTTATCATAAGTAGAATAATTAAGTGCTGGTCCACTTAATTTTTCACTAAAATAAGCAATTGGATGCCCCTCTTGAAACAAAACAGCACCAATACCAACATTAGAAGCATCACATTCCAACTCAAAAGATTTTGCAAAATTTGGTAAGGCTAAAATAGGCGCATGTGTGAGCCTATCCTTGAGGGCAGCAAAGGCCGCCTCTTGCTTCTCCCCCCACTTATATCCCACATTCTTTTTAACAATATCATTTAGGGGTGCAGCCAAGGTGCTAAAATCCTTAACAAATCTTCTATAAAAACTTGCTAAGCCATGAAAACTTCTCACCACACTCACATTTTTAGGCGTTGGCCATTCTTGAATAGCCTTCACCTTTTCCTCATCCACTTGAACTCCCTTGGAGCTCACAACAAATCCCAAGAAAACAACATGGTTGGTACAAAATATGCATTTTTCTATGTTGGCATACAAATTTTCTTTTCTAAGCACATCCAAAACAGATTTTAAGTGATTAACATGCATATCCAAAGAAGTGTTATAGATAAGAATATCATCAAAATAAACCACCACAAATTTTCCAATAAATTCCCTCAAGACATGATTCATCAATCTCATAAACGTACTAGGAGCATTAGTTAAGCCAAAGGGCATAACCAACCATTCATACAACCCATATTTAGTTTTAAAGGTTGTTTTCCATTCATCCCCTCCCTTATACATATTTTATTATAACCACTTTTAAGATCAATTTTGGAAAAAATGCAAGCACCATGAAGTTCATCAAGTAAGTCATCTAACCTGGGAATAGGATGACGATACTTGATTGTGATGTTGTTGACTGCCCTACAATCTGAGCACATTCTCCAAGTTCCATCTTTTTTTGGTACCAGAATGACTGGTACTGCGCATGGACTCATACTATTCCTCACCCATCCTTTGCTTATGAGTTCATTCACTTGCCTCTCAATTTCTTTGGTCTCTTGAGGATTACTCCTATAAGTTGGACGATTTGGCAATGAGGATCCAGGAATGAGGTCTATATGGTGTTCAATTCCTCTTAAGGGTGGTAAACCATCAGGAACATTTTCTGGAAAGTCATCCTCATATTCCTGCAAAAGAGATTTAACTACAGAAGGCAACTCAAATTTGTCAAACTGGTTAGTAGTTAAAAGAAAAGCTGTATCAAACAATAAGTAAAGAGGTTGTCTTGTGCATAACACTCTCCTCATTTCTCTTTCTTTTGCTAAACACAACTGTTTGCCTTCAAGTGTTTCACTCTTTTACTTTTGGCTCTCTTCTTTTTCAAGTGTTTCACTCAACCTCTCTTGAGCAATCTTTTCTCTCAACTTATTTTGATCCTCACTAACCTCTCTAGGTGTCAATGGTCTCAAAACAATTTTTTTTTATCTTGGTACATGAAAGAAATTTTATTGGTAAAGCCATCATGGATAACTTTAGTGTCAAACTGCCACGGCCTCCCAAGAAGTATGTGGCTGGCCTCCATGGGTACCACATCACAAAGCACCTTGTCTTGATATTTTCCTATTGAAAAAGGAATTTCAGCTTGTCTGCGCACATGCACTTCATCTCCCTCACTAAGCCATTGGAGTCTGTATGGCCTAGGATGAGGCTGTGTTTCCAATCCCATCTTATTCACCAATCTGGAACTAACAACATTATTGCAGCTACCACCATCAATAATTACTAAGCAAATCTTACCATTGATTGAACATCGAGTGTGAAAGATGTTCTCCCTTTGGTTTTCCTCCTTGCCCACGGTTTGGCTTCCTAGAAGTCGTCTAATCATGTAGACTTCTCCCACATCAGCACGTGTATCATCATCACTGGGCTCCTCCTTTCATCCTCTGATTCGCTTGTATATTCACCATTGTCCTTAAGAAGAATGGTCTTCTTAGTTGGACACTCATAGGCATAGTGCCCTCTTCCTTGGCACCTGAAACAAGTCACATCCCTTCCTTTCTTTGCAACCTGTTCAACATTTTTATTAGTGGATTTACCTTGAGGACTGGGCGCTGCATGGCTTGAGGATTCAGCCACCTCCTTTTTAATTTTGTCCTTCCAATTTGCAGGCAAATTAGTAGAACTCCTCCTGGCAGCTCCTTTTCTTTTTAACTGTTGCTCCACTTGAAGAGCCTTATGTAACAAGTCCTCTATTTCCACAAACTCCTGTAACTCAACAATTTCTCTAATGTCACTCCTCAAACCATTAAGAAAACGTACCATAATGATTTTAGGATCCTCTTCTATGTTGGCTTGAATTTGCAGCATCTCCATCTCCTTATAGTACTCCTCCACTCCTTTACTGCCTTGAGTCAATTTCTGTAACCTTAGCTTCAAGTCACGTTGGAAACTGGAGGGAACATACCGTTTCCTCATAATCCTCTTCATCTCCACCCAAGTCTCCACCATAGGTTCTTCATTTCTGACTATCTCTTTCTGTAGCTTATTCCACCAAACAAGTGCATAGTCAGAAAATTCAGTTGCAACAAGCTTTACCTTTTGCGCTTCTGTATAGGAGTTACACGCAAATATGTGCTCAATTTTGAGCTCCCACTCTAGGTAAGCTTCTGGATCACTGCGTCCTTTGAAGGCTGGTATGGTTAACTTAACTCCTTGTATTCTACCTCCATCTCTTGGTGGTCTCTCCTCTTCCGCATCAGGTGTTGGTTTGATCTCCAATTCATCCAACCTAGCATGCAGCTCATCATACTGTCTTTTCATTGCCAACTCTAATTGTTGATAAAGAGCAGCAATTTGTGCCTGAAGATCACGTTTCTCCACGGGTCTTTCTGCCATAGTAAATAAAAAGACAAACATAACAGTGAAAGACAATGTTAACTGTTTAGAAACCTCACCACACTCGTGTTTGCACACAAAATTTGGCTTTTTCTATAACGTAACTCTCTTGCCTTTTTCCACACTATTTCTATTGAATTTCTTACCACACCAATGAGGAAAATAAATCAAATAATTCTTAACCTGCGTGTAGACAGAAAAAATAATGAAGCAAGAAAAGCTAAGAAGAAAAATAGTATTTGTTAGGAAAAGAATTCAGAAAAATTCTAATAACCGGAGCTCTGATGACCAAATGATATGAACCTTGAGATTCTATTTTTCATGGACCTTAGAAATTTCTGAATAAAACTACACTTTTTTTGACAAGTACTTTTTCTGTTTTTCGCAATACTTTCTTTTTCTTTTCTTTTGCTATTTTCATTCTTTTTCTTTTCTTTTCTTTTCTGCGAGTACTCAAATAAAAAGAAATAGATGAAATAAGAAAGATGGTAACCAAGTAGTAACCTTGCCAAAACAATATTCAACCTAAAAAAGAGGGAACGATACTTGGCAAAGTGGTGGGAGCAAAGAAGGAAGAGCTGCAGCAGACACTAGAGAAACATGCGGCTTCAGCTAGTAAAGGCAATTACAATGCTTTTAGAATGCTTTAACAAGACTTTGCATGCGACCTCAACTAGTAAAGGCAATTACAAGACTTTGTAAAGCTTTTCCCAAATCTCTTGAATTCTAATATATACATCATCATCATTATCAAATTACAGTTGATAGAAATCAGGCTACCCGCTTTTTATAAGGATCCAGTGAAGTGTCAAGTAATTCTTTTAGGGATATTTAACAACTTGAGAATCTTTCTTACTACTTCCCTATAGTATTAATTTGAGGTATGTCCTTGATCCAAACACAGAATAATTATCCTAATATGGCTTTCCACATCTCAGAATAATTATCTTTAGTTGATTTGGTGTTATATCCCATTCTATCATCACTGCAAAATCATCTCTTATGTTTATTTGATCTACCAGCACCATCACATGGGTATTAGATGTTTCTCAGGTAGCTCTATAAGGTTTGTCACATCCATGATATTGCATTGTTGTTCTTTTATCCCAACACAATTTTTTTCTTTCTTTTTTAACCAATTTGGAATAGACTTCCTTACAGATTATTTTGGGAATCTTGTCACACTAAGGCAAATTGCAGTGTAAGGTCACAACTGCTTTTTATCTAAGAAGAAAAAATCAGTGAAGAATTGGTTATGTGACTTCTTTCCTAAATCCTAACTCCATAAGTTTAATGAGCAAACATGATAGAAGACACTCGAAGATAACAAAGGTACATGAGTTAAGGTCATATATATGCAACTGTTCTTAACTGGAGACAAATTACTTCTTTATGTTTCATGGGAACCAGAATTATTCCAAGCATACTGAAATAAACAATAAAGGTTTAAAAGGATTTGGTTGTCTGAATCTTTTATCTTTCATTAAGGTTCATCACCCAAATAATTAACATTGTAGTCCAGCTTATCCTATTGTAAGATGGGGTTTTGATCATAAATATGAATTTCTATTTAATAAAAACAGTTACTGTCCTTTAAACAAAAGCAATTACAATGCGTTTACATGTGACTTCAGCTAGTAAAGGCAATTACAATGCTTTCTGTCTCCATGTCCCCAATTAAAATGCTTTTAGAATCATATAAAGGTTTCAATCATAAGAGAATGAACTTGAGCATAAATCCAATGATCATTATTCACAAAACTCAACATTTACAGCAGTGGGAATCAGTTTAGTCAAAATGGTTTCTAAATCTCTTTCATTTAGCAGCTGAGAGATTCCATCTAAATGCCTAAGACATGTTATTTAGCCTGTCCACCCATAAGACTGATTTAAGACATGTACATCATAGCTACATCACTTCCATAGTCAATTCAACATCTAGAAACAATGAAATATCAACCATTTAATTTATATAAGCAAAAGGGATGGAATATTACAGTCCCCTGAGTATAAGGAACTTCTCTGAGAATTGTTGCTAAGAGAGTTGATTTGCCTGATCCAACCTCTCCACAAATAGCTACATTTTGTCCAAGTCTAACCTCCAAATTTATTTTTCTCAATGTTGGCTTTGGTAAATTATCTTCTCATGAAAAGTCAGCATACTTGATTGAAATTGAGCCCCTCGTATTGTCATTACAACACTTATTAATGACATTTGCATTATGCATCTTAGGTGCATCAACATTGGTAAAGTAGTACTAATGAGAAACATAGTTGGAAGCTAGTTGTCCATATCTGGTGAAACCAATAGGGAAATTCTCCAATTCTATAAGCATCCACAGACACATAATTCATTATCTCACCACCAGAGTGCACCGATCTAGCAGAATTGGATAACCTCAGTTGCTTTCTATAAATGGCTTCAGTTAGCAGTGACCTAACTTTCACATTAATAAGTCTAGAACGGAAGTACCACAGCCTTTTTATAGGGATTCTACCATCTGAGCGATATGTTACTTGAGCGATGAATGTGCAATTCCGAGAACGATGGACGCGCGAACCAAACGGTGGAACTAGGAACAACCTACCCGAGCAATGAATGCGCAAATTCGAGAACAATGGACGCCGAACGAAACTTCGGAATCAGAAAACAGCCAACACGAGCAATGAATGTGCAAATTCAAGAACGATTAACACACGAACGAAATGGTAGAACAAAAAACAGCCTCAAGCGGCGACGTGGTGGCTTTCTCGAGTCAGTCTGCAAGCTTTACGAGGAATTATTATGAAGAACATGACTTTGCAAGCTTTACGAAAAATAAGTGATGAAGATGAAGAATTGATAAATTTGTTCCGTTAAGATTAGGCAGTTATTGTTTCAGGAAAAATACATTTCAAATTCTAATTAAAAAAGGATCTTTTTATAATTTCATAAATTTTATGTCTTTTATAATAATAATATAAATATTTTGCAACAGGTTAAAAACCTGCTATACTGGGTAAGAATAAGGTTGTGTATGGTACACAAGTATTTAAACTTGTGCACCCTAGAATTGGTCGTTTTCTTGAATTTATATAAATTACTAATATATTTTAGAAATAACACCACTACAATTCTAAATGTTAGTTTTGACTAAATTTAAAAATATATTTGATTGACATTTAATATTTATAAAAATATGTTTTAAAATTTAAATAATAAGAAAAATGAGAATAAGAGTTAATATTGATAATATAATTTTTATTTTTATGTTACAAGAAAAAGGAGAATAAAATATGAAAATATTTTTTTACCTTAAAAATCAATAGAACCCATTTTTTCTGTACCTAAAAAAAAATAGAACCCATTTTTTCAAAAATAATTTATATAAAACATGGAAAAATATTTTTTTTCAAATTCACTTTTACTATACAAAACAAAAAAAAAATCGAAAGCTAATGATATGATACCTAGGTTTCTCCAAGTGACATTTACTTGAATGGAATTTTAAAATCAATGAGATAGTTATTTAATGGTAAAATATCACTCTAATCCTCTGTTTGGTGTTAGTAAATAGCAAGGAAGGGAGGGGGAAAGAGGGAAATAGGGGAGAAGTCCACCCCCTCATGTGTTTGGTGTGTAGTGGAAAAAAGGAGAGAAATGTGTGGCCCCACGGCTTTTTTTATTTCTCTGCTAATGTGAAGAGAAAAGGAGAGGAATGCGATCCACGCGTAAATAATCGATTTTCAGTATGCAAAAATCGATTTATGGCCACATAATTGGTGCAGATAATCGATTTTCAATATGTAAAAATTGATTTCTGGCCACATAATTGGTGCAAATAATCAATTTTTTATATCAGTCATCGGTTTTTTATACCATTTCTTTTCCATTTCTTCACTCAAACCAAACAACTCACATTCACATCTCACTTTTATTTCTCATCTATTTCACTCACACCAAACAACCACTAAGAGCAATTCTAACGGATCTGGATCCTCTCTAGTAATTGGATGGTCCGGTAGGAGAAAGAAAGAGAAACTACATGAGTGAGACCCACATGCACTGGTGGGGCCCACACATATACTCTCTCTCTCTATCTCCTACTAGACCCTCCGGTTACTGGAGAGGATTCATTTCCAATTCTAACGGAGTTGCTCACATAGGATGTATCAAAAAAGGATAAGAAGATCTGTACACTTGTAGTATTGTAACTTGACATTTAGTTTATTTCTACATTATGTTTGTGGGGTATAATACTATTTTTTATTATTTTCTTTCTGTACTAAATTTTTGGAACTGATAGATGAATAATAAAATAATATAAAGTGAGGTGGATTGTGGGATCTATTTAAGAAATATTTTAGAGTTCTTGAATTTGAGGAAGAGTTGAGTTACTTAAAATTATAAAGATAATATGACATTATGGGGATATGTGAAATATTATAATTTATTCAATATAGCAACTCATGGAAGTTTCTCCACTGGTGATGCTCTAAGAGCATCATTATCGTTGGCTAGTGAAGCAACGCGGCAGGGAAGCAACAGTGCTTCAAGTACATTGTGTCGTTTGAAGCAATTTATTTTTATTGCTTCATGGGGCATTGGTTGCTTGCTAAAGCAACTCCAAAAACCAACCAAAATATAATAATAAAAAAGATAAAGAGATATTGGAAGCAACCAAAGAGAGTTCCTCCATTGTAGAGATAAAGTGTTTAGAGGTGCTTGTATTGGGAAGAGTAAAAATTAGTGATATGTACAAATGAGTCCCATTGAAAGCACCTAAAGAGGGTTGCTCCATTGTGGATGCTCTAAGCCCTTCGTGAGGGGTACTATCAATATCAAACTTAAGGTGCATGACTCTTTCAAGAAGAGAACAAACATGGCAGCTTTGTGGTGGCTTTAGTTTTTAGTTTCACATGTAATGTCGCGACTTGTTCAAAATCTAAGATGCGGTGCTTGCTTTTTGGTCTCAAACTGGAGCACAATATATGACTTCAAGAGATTATTGCTGAACTGAATTGGATTCCTGAACCACGGGTAATTTAAACCAAAACTAGATTCTCGATTAGCAGACTCGTACAACCCTTAGTTTATGATATCATGAGATTTTTGAATGATCCTGGTTGATATCTGTTAGGTAGCGAGGGGAGCCTAAACCACCGAGGAGATCTTCAACATAGGGCCAATGAGCAAACCACACAAGTGATCTAGACACCACATCCAACCCAAAACCTTAAGGCATCAGGTTTATGGGTCTTGCCACTTATATATTGCACTCCTTGCTCATTCCAATCCAATGTGGGACTAATACTCGATATCCCAACAATCTCCCCCTTAATTGTGAGTCCATTCATCTAGTGCTCCTCCTCAATAAGCAGAAGCTTTTTTTATCACGAGTTTCCATGGCCTTGCATCGTCGTTGGCTCACATCAACGGAACACTCTGCCCAGCCTCCACATATCACTAGGAAGACTTTCAACACAAGGATCACCACACAGATCCACCACCAATTTCTCGTCCGAGTCGGTCACCAGTCACATGATCACACCATCGACTCTGATACCACTTGTTAGGTACCGAGGCGAACCTAAACCATCAAGGAGATCTTCAACATAGGGCCAATGAGCAAACTACACAAGTGAGCTAGACACCACATCCAACCCAAAACCTTAAAGGCATTAGGTTTATGGGTCTTACCACTTATATATTGCTCTCCTTGCTCATTTCAATCCAATGTGGGACTAATACTTGATATCCCAACAATATCGTACAATTCTTTGATTCACACATACAAAGGCTGTAACGTCATAATTCCCAGAATTTAGAAATTTTGCCCGTTGGAAGCATAAGTCCCAAATTGAGGGAATTATTTTTTTGTGCCATTAACGATATCAATAACAAGGACACATGCATGCTTAACTAAATCCAACGTTTAATTAAACATGACCTGAGAATTCTTACACACAACAACATCATGGATACTACAATACATGTGCCCCATCAAAGCGGAAGCATAATGAATTACACATATACTAATTATCCATCCAAAAGAATATATTTATATATACATACATCTTCCATCTTAAAAGAATAAAACCAAAAGGGTGGCTCCATAGCCAGATAAACTCGGTGCTCCATCTGCAACAAGGACCTCAACGACCTGCCTGGGAATCTAAAATGTAAACCCACAAAGGGGTGAGACTAATGCCTCAGTGAGCAAAGCGGTGCATACATGCACAACATTTAACGAACGATGCATAACAAAGCAATGATGACATGAACTAGCAATTTAAATCCAATAACAATAATGGTAAGGTATTGAAATCGACATGATACAAGGATTGACTCCAATAGCCATGATAGCTTGAAATTAAATTTAACATTAACTGCTAACCTAGAAGTAGGGGTCTTATCACTTTCCTGCAATTAGACTGAGCTCAGACTACAAGGGATCTCCCTTGGGGACATAAAGTCGCCACCATTACCTGACGGTCGAAGCCTAGTTTTAACATGAACATAATTAGTCCAAGATTCGTGATGGTCGAAGCCTAACATGATTTCCTTTTCACTTGAGTTATTTGATAACTTGAATACATGAGTAGTCTTCCTTTAACTTGAACATGGTTTATAAAAACACTTTCACTTAACAATGAACATGAGCATGAACAATAAACCATAGCCTAAGTTTCCAATCTTACAATGAAATCTAAATAAAGATAACCTCAATTTATACTTGAATCATGAGAGAAACAAACTTGCAACCATAAACATGAACATAGGGTCTCAACAAATCCCCTAACCTAGGGTTTTCCATTAATAACAAACACCTAACAATCTAAGTGTTCATAAGTGATAATCATACAAATCATCCCACCCACACACAAATAGAAAGGGGCAAGGAAGATTAGGGCACATAAAGGAGTATCACACAAGGAAGAGTGAAGTGGGTGAGCTCTACTCACCTAGAGGGAGCTCAAAGGGAAGAAGATGAAGGTTGAGGAAGGTTGGAAGATGGAGTTCTTGACCTTGAAGCCCTTCTTCAAGCTTCAATAGAGATCCTCTCTCTAGAATTCTCTCACCCTCTTTAAAATGAAGTGGAAGGAAAATAAATGAGGAAGAAACCCTAAAAATGTGTTTTTATGGTGTCCTGCCCGCTCAATCTCGCTCAGGCAAGCCTGAGCAAGAAAACCAGAATTTTCCCTGTTTCTGTTGATATTCTCGCTTAGGCTCTCTCAAGCGAGGCTGAGCTAAATTATCAGGTCTTTTGGGGACTCAAATGACATCGGAATACTATCGTATTATATATCAAACTGAAGCCCCAGATCTCAGCTTTCTAATGCATGTGGAATCACGTCAATAGGGTACCTTCAACTCTAGATACTATCGAATTAGTGCACCAAGGTCATTAGGCTTAAAACCCAAAATTAAGCAACAACCTTGGTTGAAGCCCAACGGGGCACACTTCATGTGAATTATAATGTAAATCATCAATTCACTTCAATAAGGCTAAGGTTAAAGGGTTCTAAGTTTCCATTAGAATATGCTCCTCTAATTCATTGCTCTTTCCTATAAATCACCTTCCTACCCGATTCCTTGAATCCGCGCCTCTCCTCTTCCTTCCCGCCAATTCTTTTAAGCTTAGTTCCTTCCATCTCAGTCTAATTGCCTAGTTTCAATGTGTCTACTTCCTTCCTCACCTCCTCACCATGCTATCCTTTCCACCATCGGGTGTGACTCCTCCTAAGTTAACTCTACAGTCACTTGGGACTTGATACTTGGTTTCCCTTCTAAATTTCCCTTAACACTCATGAATTCTCGCTGAACCTCATATCCTTTCTCTTAATTTATCCCCACACCCTCTAGTTCTAATTCCACTCCTAACTTTCATCTCTTAGCGGAATTCCCCACCTAAGACTTCCACTAGATTCTTCTTAGGTCCAATTTTTGGGATGTTACATTTCTACCCCCTTAAATAAATTTTGTCCTCAAAATTTTAGGTTATCATGTTTTGCCTCGACTCATGGTCACATTCTTGTCTTTAACTATGTTGATATATTATGAGATTTTCTCTGATTAGCACCTGATCATCATTAACTCTACCCCCTCCCGAGGTGGCTAAGGGAACTAAGGGTTAGCTGGGTTTTCTATGTTAGGTATATGCACTAGAGACTTATATATTTTTGAAACATCCATCACATGTATCATATTATTTTATAAAGGCAATTCATTCTTTTAAGAATACAATTAATGTCCTTAGAATAGTAAGCTCAAACTTCATAAGAAATCAAGTAGATGACTTGATCGTGAGATCTTATGAAGAACTATTCTTAAAATAGTCCCTGGTCAAGTATCATCTTAGGACAAAGATGCATTTAGACTAGTATGTGAGTTCATTGATGATCACATCTCACGGATCATGGATATGAGATATCATGTGCTCACATAGGTACATATTAAGAGTAATAGTGTACTGGACAGACCCACCTTAAGAATGTTGCATGGTTTGTTACATAAGTGTCATGAACGTTTCTTAAATTGATAAATGTTATATGAAGTCCTTTGACCTGAAATCACTACCATTTCTACATAAGGAATTACATGTTTTAAATATCATCAAACGTTGAATGTAACAAAGTGATTATAAAGTTGGTATTTGGACATATAATAAATTACTAGTGTGTGTACCCGTGCGATGCATGGGGTTATTGTTATTTAAATGAAGTAGATTGAAATTTAATAAATAATATTGATAAAAGTAATATAAGTAAAAATGCAATCTAAGAAATAATACATATATTATCTAATAAGAGCAAAATATTTAGAAAGACTTAAAAACTTAGAAAGATTAATATTGCCTCAAGTTGGAATGAATTCATGAAATTACTAAATGTTATCAAAGACTTCTTTGTAAACAACATTTGTTGTGCAGTTATTTACTTTTCCATCAACATCTAAAATTAAGATTTTTAAACCTCTCCTTGATCTAACTCTTGAAAAAGCCACATAGAGCTGCCCATGAGTAAACACCGGTCTTGGCAGAAACAGTCCTGCATTTGACAATGATTGCCCTTGACTTTTGTTAATTGTCATGGCAAAGCATAGAGCTAACGGAAATTTCCTTCTCTCAAATTTGAATGGAAAGCCAGGATCAGAGGGAATCATATTCATCCTTCGAACATAAATCTTTTATCCAATGTTTGTTCCTGTGATAACTGTTGCTCCAATTACATTTTTCCCTAACTCATTTATAATCAGCTTGGTACCATTGCATAGACCTGCAGATTGATCAATATTTCTTAAAAGCATGACAGGAACTCCAACTTTGAATCATAATTTGTGATTAGGAAATCCAGAGCATTTTATATCATTGAGAAATTCTGTTGTAAACCACTCTCCTGGAACTTCCAAGTCTTCATCTGTTTGGCATATAGAGTGTTGAGTCTCAAAAATATCATAAGAGAAAGTATAATGTTTAAGACAACTCAATTCCCAAGTTTTAATGCTTAACAAATTTGAGTTAAAATATTTATCATAGATACATATATGTTTTTAAAGATTTATCTGTGATTTCAGCAAGAGTCACTATGAGCCTACATAAAAGACTAAGTGTTGAAGCTGTCTGAAGTAGCTCAACTCGTCTGAAGTATCAGTGCTGTCTGAAGTCTCACTTATGACGTGGCACCCTCTACTGAAGTTTGTGAAGACTTTTCTGAACCTCTGCTGCACGTACCTTTTCAAACACGTTTATGGCAAGGAACACAGAGACCTTTCCTGGTGATTTTGAATTTCATACACCACTGAGGAAATCTCTGCAACGCAGCCTCTGCAACAACATTTGTAGCAGCCTTAATGCAAGAGAAACCTTGTATAGTGTCAGAAATATCAGAGCTCTCAGAAGCGTGTCTCACAACGGATTAAATAGCATTTAATGCTATCTCTAAACGGTTGTATTTCAACGGATTAAAGGTTGGGTATAAATATCCCTCTATAAAGACCATCAAGAAAAACCAAGAAAAAGAGAGAAAATCAACATACAAGAAAGCCAAGAGAAACATCACGCTGCAAGCTCTTACTCTGTAAAAACTCTCTGATAGAATTCTTTGTACACATTTGTATATCCTGAGCATACCTCAGTTTCTATTGTGCATTGTATTGGTTTGAGATTCAAACTTGATAGTTTAAAAGCTTAAACCCCTTTCTTTGTAAACCTTGGTAGAGCCTGAAGAGGCTTGACAGAAAAGAATACTTGTGGTAGAGCCTGAAGAGGCTTGACAGAAAAGAATACTTGTGGTAGAGCCTGAAGAGGCTTGACAGAAAAGAATACTTGTTTGTGTCTGGAGAGACTGTACTCGTAGTATCTGGAGAGACTGTACTCGTGGTGTCTGGAGAGACTGTACTCGTTGTGTCTGGAGAGACTGTACTCGTTGTGTCTGGAGAGACTGTACTCATTGTGTCTGGAGAGACTGTACTCATTGTGTCTGGAGAGACTGTACTCACATTCAAGCTTGTAATCTGAATATTCATATAGTGGAAATCCAGTGATTGTTTGCCATTGGGACTGGACGTAGCTCACAGTGGTAGTGAGTGAACCAGGATAAATTTCTTGGCTAAGTTTTCTTACCCTTATCTCTTGTCAATTCTTTTTATATTAATCAAGGGGTTAGAGTAATTAATCTGTTATATTATAAAGGCATAAAACATTATTTTAAATTAGTATTTTTATACCGTCTGAAAACTTCAGACAGTCCTTTAAGAGTCTGTCTGAAATCGTGTTTTTAACACCTGTTTGCGAAAGATTTCAAAAATATTCAGAAACACTGTTCAACCCCCCTTCTAGTGTTTCCCTGTGTTCCTAAAGTTGGTACCAGAGCTCTACTCAGGGTTGAAGCACCTAACAAGTGACTTAGGACTGAAAGATCCAAATGGAAGCTTCTAACAGCAACAGGCAATACATCACAGAAGGAGCCTCTATCACAAGACCCCCAGCATTCAATGGAGTGGATTACCACTATTGGAGAGATCGTATGAAGTTGTTCATTGAGAGCAACAACATTGATGTTTGGGAGGTGGTCACTGATGGAGATTATGTACCTATGCAAAATGGGTTGCCTATACCTAAGACTGAATGGACCCTGGAGCAGAAGACTAGAGTCCAGATGAATGCTAAAGCCAAACTCTATCTGATATGTTCCTTGAATAAATCAGAATATGAGAAGGTCCATGGATGCACTTCTGCCAAGGAGATTTGGGATACTCTTGCAGCCCATGAAGGGACTAAAACTGTCAAGCAATCCAAAATCAGCATGCTTATACATCAGTATGAGATGTTTAAGATGGAAGAAACTGAAACTATTGACCAAATGTTTGGGAGGTTTCAGACCATAACCAATGGACTCAGGTCTTTAGGAAGAACCTATGAATCTGGAGATAACAACAGAAAGATTCTAAGGAGTCTACCTAAGTCCTGGAGACCCAAAGTCACTGCCATTCAAGAGGCAAGAGATTTGAACTCTCTAAGAATGGAAGAACTGTTGGGATCTCTCAAAGTCCATGAACTTGAGCTTGGAGAAGATGACAACAAGAAGAAGTCTCTGGCTCTAAACTCCAAAGTCAAACAGTCTAGGCATGGCAGCATGAAGGCTATGCAGGCTGAGGACAGTTCAGAAGCAGATGAAGGTTCTGAAGACAGCTCAGAAGATGAAGATGATCTTGCTCTTTTAAGTAGAAAGATCAAGAGAATGTTGCAGAGCAGAGGAAAGTTCAGAAAGAACCAACCGTTATCATCCAAATCAGGTAAGACAGGTAAAGAGTCTAACCCTGATAAAATTTCTTGCTTTGAATGTAAGCAACCAGGACACATTATGGCTGATTGTCCAAGACTGAAGAAGAAAAACTTCAAGAAGAAGTTTTCCAAAAGGAAGAAAAGTCTCATGGCAACATGGGAAGATCTTGATGAATCAACCTCAGAAGAAGAAGAAGATACTTCAGAAAAGGCAAATCTGTGTCTCATGGCTAGTCTACCATCCTCAGACAGCTCTGAAGCTGAGGTATTTTCTCTTACTCTACAAGAAATGTATGATGATCTGGTGGAAAGTTCTCAAGAACTTTTCCAAGAGTATAAGAATCTATCCAAATCCCACACAGAAATGTGTAACAAATATGAAGCACTTGAGATAGAACATATTATGCTCAAAGAAAAGGTTCTTGAGACTAAAAACTGCAGTTCACAAGCTGTGTCTGAAGAAAATAAGAAACTTCAGAAGCAGGTTGTGGAACTGACAAAAGATCTGGCCAAATTTGTCAAAGGAACTAAAAATCTGGATATAATGCTTGGAAATCAAAGGCATTCCCTTGACAAAACTGGACTAGGCTTTTGTGATCATAACTTGTCTGAATCTCCTACTGTCTCAAATTTTTCTAAAAAGAAGGTTACTGGGTGTTCTCACTGTGGTAAGCCTGGACACAATATGGCTCAGTGCAAACACAGGAGAAAGACAAGGCCCAAAGCTAACAAGAAAGGACCCAAAAGAATATGGGTACCTAAAAACTTAATTATTCCTGTTGCAGATGTGTTTAACAGGACAAAGGAGACCCCACAAATGGTACCTGGACAGTGGGTGCTCGCGACACATGACAGGAGAAAGGTCTTTGTTCCAAAACCTTAGACCTAGAGCTGGTGGAATGGTCACCTTTGGTGGAAATCAGCAAGGGAAGATCATTGGAATAGAGACTGTAGGTATATCTTCTTCATCCCTTATTAAAAATGTACTTCTAGTGGAGGGACTACAACATAACTTACTGAGCATAAGTCAATTATGTGACAGTGGTTATGTGGTAGCTTTTACTAAGGAAGGATGCATAGTCAAAGACTCCTCCAAGCAAATCCTCTTTACTGCTAAGAGACACAACAATGTGTACAAAATTGATCTAGAGGATCTAGCGAGTCAAAATGTAAAGTGTTTCATTTCTGTTGAAGATGAAAAACAGATTTGGCATCAAAGACTTGGGCATGCCAGCTTGAGATTAATCTCAAGATTAGCAAAACACAATCTTGTTAAAGGATTGCCCAAGCTTTCATATAAATATGATATTTTATGTGAAAGCTGTCTGAAAGGGAAACAAACAAGAAACTCTTTTAAGAGTAAGGATGTTGTTTCAACTAGCAGACCACTAGAACTTTTACATATTGACTTGTTTGGTCCTATTAGAACAGAAAGTCTTAGTGGTAAGAAATAT
Organism: Sesbania bispinosa; assembly: GCA_026901365.1. NCBI lineage: Eukaryota > Viridiplantae > Streptophyta > Magnoliopsida > Fabales > Fabaceae > Sesbania > Sesbania bispinosa. The sequence goes on along the minus strand of QLOH01000048.1, from coordinate 32,427 downwards.
GGCTTGGTCATTGTTGATGACTATTCTAGATTTACTTGGGTGTTATTCCTAAGAAGCAAGGATGAGACTTTTAGGAGTTTCACAGTATTCTGCAAGAAGGTACAAAATGAGAAAGGATTTTGTATTTCTGTTATCAGAAGTGATCATGGTGGAGAGTTTGAGAATGCAAACTTTCAAATGTACTGTGATGAGAATGGGATCTCACACAATTTCTCTGTGGCTAGAACACCCCAACAGAATGGGGTTGTTGAAAGAAAGAACAGAAGTTTGCAAGAGATGGCAAGGACCATGCTCAACTCATGTAGCTTACCAAGATCCTTCTGGGCAGAAGCTGTTAGCACAACATGTTACCTTCAAAACAGAATATTGGTAAGACCAATTCTGAAAAAGACTGCCTATGAACTGTGGAAAGGAAGAAAACCCAACATATCATACTTCCACACCTTTGGATGTGAATGTTTTATACTCAACACCAAGGATGATCTTGGAAAATTTGATGCAAAGTCTGATAAAGGATTTTTCATTGGATATTCTGAAACATCTAAAGCCTATAGAGTGTATAACTCTAGAACTTTAACTGTTGAAGAAACTATTCATGTTAAATTCAATGATAACAAAGAGACTGATAGGGAACTATCAGATCTAGAGGATGACTTTGCAGGAATGGAGCTGAATGACCACAACAACTCGAAGGATGAGCAGCTGTCTAAAGTACCTACTGTTACCAAACCTCTTCAGACAAATGTTGAGTCTCAAACAGAACAAACAGATGTGATACTTCCTCAGAAACCTGATTGGAAATACAAATCACATCATCCTAAGGAGCAAATCATTGGCAGCACTTCAGAAGGAGTTAAGACAAGATCAAAATTCAAGATTCTGAATTCTTTTGCTCTCCTATCTGAAATAGAGACAAAGAACATTGATGAAGCTCTGCATGATGAAGGGTGGATCCTAGCCATGCAAGAAGAGTTGAATCAGTTTGCTAGGAGTGATGTATGGACCCTTGTTCCTAAACCCCATGGGAAAACTATTATTGGAACCAAATGGGTGTTCAGAAACAAGTTGTCTGAAGAAGGCAAGGTAGTCAGAAACAAGGCAAGATTAGTTGCTCAAGGATACAACCAGCAAGAAGGTATTGATTTCACTGAAACCTTTGCCCCTGTGGCCAGGTTAGAAGCAATTAGAATTCTTTTATCTTATGCTGTAAATAATGGCATCAAGCTATATCAAATGGATGTTAAAAGTTCCTTCCTCAATGGTCTCATTGAAGAAGAAGTCTTTGTTAGACAACCCCCTGGTTTTGAAGATATTGCTTTTCCTGAACATGTTTTCAAACTCAAAAAGGCTCTCTATGGTCTGAAACAAGCCCCAAGAGCTTGGTATGACAGATTGAGCAGTTTTCTAATCTCAAATGGTTTTGAAAGAGGAAAAGTGGATACAACTCTTTTTAGAAAGCAGTCTAACAAAGATCTTATACTTGTTCAGATATATGTTGATGACATTATCTTTGGTTCAACTAACTCTTCATTATGCAAGGAGTTTTCAGAGTTAATGCAATCATAATTTGAAATGAGTTTAATGGGTTAGCTAAAATTTTTCTTAGGACTTCAGATTAAGCAAGATTCTGATTGTATATGGATCCATCAAGAAAAATATACAAAGGAAATGCTTAATAAGTTTAACTTTCATGATTGCAAACCCATGGCAACTCCAATGCATCCCTCTGCATCTTTAAATAAAGATGAGAAGGAAGAACCAGTGAATCAAACTCTGTATAGAGGAATGATTGGATCATTACTATATCTAACAGCAAGCAGACCTGACATAATGTTCAGTGTATGTCTGTGTGCTAGATTTCAATCTGATCCAAGGAGTACTCACTACAAAGCTGTAAAAAGAATTTTCAGATATCTTAAAGGTACTACTAATCTTGGTCTGTGCTATAAGAAAAGTAAGGACTGCAGGTTAGTAGGTTACTGTGATGCTGATTTTGCTGGAGACAAAATTGAAAGAAAAAGCACTAGTGGTGGATGTCATTTCTTTGGAGAAAATATGATTAGCTGGTCAAGTAAAAGGCAAAGCACAATTGCCTTATCAACAGCTGAAGCAGAATATATCTCAGCAGCCAGTTGTTGCTCACAACTGTTATGGGTGAAGTATCAGTTAGAAGATTTTAACATTACTATATCTGCTATACCTGTTTTGTGTGATAATACAAGTGCTATTAATTTGTCTAAAAATCCCATTCAACATTCTAGGGCTAAACATATAGAAATAAAACATCATTTCATTAGAGACTATGTTCAGAAAGGTATTTTTGATATTCAGTTTATTGATACAGAGCAACAATGGGCTGATATATTCACAAAACCTCTGACTGAAGATAGATTTAAGTTCATTAGAAATAATCTGAACATACATGCATTTTGAATGTGTGTGATCTGATCTGTCAAAAATGATGTATCTGAAATTTCAGCCTCTCTGAAACAAGTAACTTGTCTGAAAATTTGGGTTGTCTGAAATTCATATGGGATTCTGAAATCTGTCACTTGTCTGAAGTAAATAAATGATGTGGCTTTATGAGACGGTTTAATTCCATTTATTTTGTCTCTTCCACTTCGCACGATCTCCTATGTCTGCGCACCCAGTACATGCCATCATTGCTTTATGGGTCTATAAATACGGAAGCTAGTGGGTCACAGAACTTCACCGTTCACTATTCGGTAGTCATCTCTTGAGATCCTTCTTCTACAAGCAATCCTTTTTCTCTCTCAAGTTCTTCAGAAAACTCTCCAATGGCCCCTAAGAAATCTGCTGGAAGCAACATCGTGAAGACCAAGGGTGTAGTTCTGGAGGATCTTCAATCTCTGGGAATGGACTTGTTTGCTGAGTTTGATGCAGCTGGATGGACTCCGTATTTCAATCACAACTTGACACAGTGGCATGAGCAAAGTGTGCTGGATTTCTAGGCTACTGCCAGAGGAATACCCAATCCTCAGGGTATCTACACTAGCATCAAGGCTTCAGTACGTGGCGTTCCTGTCTTCGTTGATGAAGATATCATTGCTCACATCTGTGAGGTCAGAACTGAAGGAGCTGTTTTCACTCCTGGATGGGAAGCAAGAAATGGAGGACAGAAGCAGTTCACAGAGTTTCTGTATGGCACCTCTGAACCAGTAAGCTTGGATGCGAAGTATATGTTAGACAAGGCTAGGGTTTTGCATGCCATCTTAGGGTGCTCTATCATCCCTAAGAATGGAAGTAGAAACCATGTTTCTGAGTTGGAAAGATTTTGTCTGATTCACCTACTGCAGAAGAAGAAGGTGAACCTCCCCAACATCATAATGTACCACATGCAGAAGCGTCTCAGAGACTCTGCTGGGAGCTTCCCTCACAATACCATCATCACCAAAATCTTGCTGCACTTCAAAGTTCCCATTGAAAGGCTTTTTGATCGCCTTTCACAACCTATGTTTGGTGAATCAAACCTCAAGAGCATGGGAGTGAAGCTGGCCCCAAGACCTCCCTCTCCATCCATGAAGGAGAGCCTTCTTCTTGAGAAAGCTGCAAGAAGGCAGACAACAATGGAGGTTCTTGAGAATGAACTCAGAGGAGACATAAGGAGGCATGAGTTCAAGCCATCAAAACCCTCTCCTCAAGCGAAATTGAAGAAGCTACCTGTAAGAAGTGCTGCTAAGGTAGCATTTGCATTGTGCAGAGTCAGTTGTCTGAACCTGTACAGACTCCACAGTCTACTTCTGAGATGGACGGACAGGCTCAAGAGGCAGCTGAAACTGATGTAGTTATAGCTGAGCCATTGGCTGCATGCCCATCTGATCCTGAACTCATTCAGGTGGCAGCATTGGCCACTGCCTTGGAGCAGGAGGAGCTGGAGAAAAAGGCAGAACAAGTGAAGACTGATAGAGCTATTGCTATTGCTTCACAATTGGCCTATGCTGAAGATGATAGGCAAGCAACCATAGCTGAGGGAGCAAAGAAAAGGAAGAGGTCAAGTGCACCTCAGAGAAAGAGAACCAAAGGCAAGCTACTTCAGACTGCACCTGAACCTAGGGTGACTAGAAGTATTGCCTCTCAGCTGACAGCAGAAGACGAAGCTGAGAAGTATCAAAATTTTGTTAAAGCTCAACAATACTTTAAAAGGAAAAAAGAAGAAAAACAAGCACAAAGGGAGAAGGAAGAGGCAAAGGCAAAAGATTCTGAGGTAACCAAGCCTCCCTACAAGAGAATTAAGGTGAGATTTGATAATGTAACTCCTTCACCACCCTCCTCACCAAAAAAACTCTTACCTTCATCACCTCCACCTCCTACACCTTCTCTGGAAGAGGAGCTCTCTGTTGAAGCAGAGCAAGTGCTTGCTGATCCCTGCTCACTGCCCAAGTTTAGCACCCTGTCTGAAGAGCTACAGTATTTCAGATCAGCACCTGCTGTATCCTTGCATCCTGGCTTAATCAGGAAAACTGCTGCTGAAGTAAGGAATCAATGCAGTGCTTCTTCAGGTGGATTAGACAAAATCAGGAAGGGTGTCCCTCTTGCACATATTTGGGCTCCCATCAATCCATTCTCAGATGATTCCCTGAGGCTGTCTAATGATGAATGGAGCTTTGTGAGGCAGTTGAACACTGAGTCTGAGCTGTTTTAGAGGGATCTGCTCAAGGGAGTTGGGATGAGAGGCTACAGGCCCCCTAGAACTTGTTCAATCAGGCCAACCACCAAAATCTTGGTAAAACCTGATAGAATAGTTCCTAGGTATCCCTTACTGGAAGAGAAATTCAAAGAAGCTAAAAGCTATTCAAAGAAAAACTCCCCTGTGCCTGAAGTGATGAGTCCATCAGAGTGGGACTCTTTACCAGAATTCATCACTAATCTAGGAGGAGGCCTGGATCATCTACTTCAAGATTGGTTGTGGTCCTCTTACTGGAAAATCAGAGAAGATGCTGGATCTTCTTCTGGATCAACTGGTCCTGATGCTGATTCTGGTGTTGGACTTGGAAAGTCAACCACTGTCAAATATCACTATATGAGAGATCACTTTCCCCCACCTGCTGACTCTTTCCATGAAGATTGGGTTCTACTAAATCCTATTGGCACCTTCTTTTGCCTTGTCTTCAGCCCATCTGACTACAAACTGCAGCCAGGATTTGGAATGCTTCGATTTGTTTGCCCCTACATCCAGCTCATCTTCTATGAATCTGAGCAAGACTTGGCTAAGGAAAATCTGAAGTTGAAGTCCAAAGTGCAGAAACTTGAAAAGAAGTGTGCTGATCAAGAACAGAAGACTAAGCATCTGCTTGCTCAACAAGAACAGATTCTTCAAGAACAGCAGCTTATCAGATCTGGTCAGCAAGACTTGAAAACCTCAGTGGAAGCTGCAATAAACAAGGCCAAGGACGACTTGATTTCCTTTCTCACTGAGGCCTTGCTGAAGAACAAAGATTAGACTGTTCAGTTCAACCATTGTCTTTTGTTTATTTTCATGCTTATGACAAGTGTCTGATTGTTTGTTTCTTTATCTGAACATTCCCATATATACAATCAGTGGCTCTTCTCATCCTTTTATGAGTACATTGTTAACATTATGCTATATGTTCTATGTGAATTTATTGCTCTATTACTGTTTAGCTCTGATATTCCCTTTTGATTGATGACAAAAGGGGGAGTATTAAAATCTAATAAAATCTGAATCTGAAGTGATTACAGGACTCAGGGGGAGTACATAAGAAATTGATTTTTGATTAATTCAGTTCAAGAGATCACCATCTGAGGGGGAGCTATCTATATTTTTATCTTTAAAACTCTTTTCAGATTTGTGTATTTTAAACAAATTTGTCATCATTAAAAAGGGGGAGAATGTTGAGTCTCAAAAATATCATAAGAGAAAGTATGATGTTTAAGACAACTCAATTCCCAAGTTTTAATGCTTAACAAATTTGAGTTAAAATATTTATCATAGATACATATATGTTTTTAAAGATTTATCTGTGATTTCAGCAAGAGTCACTATGAGCCTACATAAAAGACTAAGTGTTGAAGCTGTCTGAAGTAGCTCAACTCGTCTGAAGTATCAGTGCTGTCTGAAGTCTCACTTATGACGTGGCACCCTCTGCTGAAGTTTGTGAAGACTTTTCTGAACCTCTGCTGCACGTACCTTTTCAAACACGTTTATGGCAAGGAACACAGAGACCTTTCCTGGTGATTTTGAATTTCATACACCACTAAGGAAATCTCTGCAACGCAGCCTCTGCAACAACATTTGTAGCAGCCTTAATGCAAGAGAAACCTTGTATCGTGTCAGAAATATCAGAGCTCTCAGAAGCGTGTCTCACAATGGATTAAATAGCATTTAATGCTATCTCTAAACGGTGGTATTTCAACGGATTAAAGGTTGGGTATAAATATCCCTCTATAAAGACCATCAAGAAAAACCAAGAAAAAGAGAGAAAATCAACATACAAGAAAGCCAAGAGAAACATCACGCTGCAAGCTCTTACTCTGTAAAAACTCTCTGATAGAATTCTTTGTACACATTTGTATATCCTGAGCATACCTCAGTTTCTATTGTGCATTGTATTGGTTTGAGCTTCAAACTTGATAGTTTAAAAGCTTAAACCCCTTTCTTTGTAAACCTTGGTAGAGCCTGAAGAGGCTTGACAGAAAAGAATACTTGTGGTAGAGCCTGAAGAGGCTTGACAGAAAAGAATACTTGTTTGTGTTTGGAGAGACTGTACTCGTAGTGTCTGGAGAGACTGTACTCGTGGTGTCTGGAGAGACTGTACTCGTTATGTCTGGAGAGACTGTACTCGTTGTGTCTGGAGAGACTGTACTCATTGTGTCTGGAGAGACTGTACTCACATTCAAGCTTGTAATCTGAATATTCATATAGTGGAAATCCAGTGGTTGTTTGCCATTGGGACTGGACGTAGCTCACAGTGGTAGTGAGTGAACCAGGATAAATTTCTTGGCTAAGTTTTCTTACCCTTATCTCTTGTCAATTCTTTTTATATTAATCAAGGGGTTAGAGTAATTAATCTGTTATATTATAAAGGCATAAAACATTGTTTTAAATTAGTATTGTTATACCGTCTGAAAACTTCAGACAGCCCTTTAAGAGTCTGTCTGAAATCGTGTTTTTAACACCTGTTTGCGAAAGATTTCAAAAATATTCAGAAACACTATCCAACCCCCCTTCTAGTGTTTCCCTGTGTTCCTAAATAGAGTCCGAGCTCAAATAATTCATTTCATTCCCTGGGATCAAAGAAAGAACTAACTCATTAATCTTTTCCACAGACTCCAATGTCGGAGCTAAAATTGCTCTGTCTTCGAAGAACTTGAACTAACAATGTCTTGCCTGTTCGGATATAACAGGCAGAATTTGCCTGAAGTCACCTCCCAACACAACCACTTTTCCACCAAATGGTTTTTCATTATTGCTTTCATCTCTAATTCTGATCAAATCCCTTAGTGTTCGATCATAAGCTTCAAAACAAAATTTGTTAACATTGGGGCTTCGTCCCAAATGATTAACCTTATTCAAGTAGTAGTTTGGCTCTAAGGCAAATGACACACGTACCAAAGCTTTCAAAGACTTGATTTCAAAAACATTTTCAGCACATGTGTTTGCAAGCCATCTCAAAACAAATCACATAAAACCATCATTTGCAAAGTCCAAACCATTTTATCACATTTTTCCCACTAAATAATAACACAAATGGAGGAAAAATTCAACAAACAAAATTATGCTCAAATAATCATGTGTCTCAGTTTTTACACTTTTACGCTCCAAAGTAATTAAATTTACTATAAAAAAAATTAATAAAGGTTATCGAAAAGAAACACTTCAACTCAAAGAAAAGCATGCATATAAAATGTGAATATTTGTAGTTGAAACACTAAATTCATGGGTTTTAAATATAAAAGTAGATCAATATTAGTATACACCATAAAACTTTAACATTAAATCAAATACAATTCAATTAGTTTAAAATCAATGTGTCATACAATTTTGACACACAAAATTACCCCGACATATTATCATGCAACATGGAAGCATGCATATAAGATGTAAATATGGGTAGTTGACACACTAAATTCATGGGTTCTAAATATAAAAATAGATCAATATTGATATACACCAGATAGCTTTAACATTAAATTACAATTCAATTAGTTTAAAATCAATGTGTCATACAGTTTTGACACACAAAATTACTCCGACATATTCTCATGCAACATGGAAGCATGCATGTAAGATGTGAATATGGGTAGTTGACACACTAAATTCATGGGTTCTAAATATAAAAATAGATCAATATTTGTATACACCAGACTTTAAATCAATTACAATACAATATGCTTGGACATTGAAGTTCCACATAAAATCAATTACAACTTAACATGGCAAATGCACTTAAAAAGAATTTAAGAAGCAGAATTTCTTTAAAGGAAAACAGAAAGCAAAAATTAAAATGGAGCAGATATAAAGGAAAAATCAATCAAAAACAAACGCAGCAAGCATATAATTATTTTTATTCTCACATCTCTTAAAATCAGACCCATAACCAATTTAATTGAAGCGTGTCAGCCAAAAATAGATAATTTAATTACAAATAATCACATTCAATGATCCCGTTTTGTTTGCAAATTATAGAAATATTAAACAAAGACAATAAAAGCATGAAGGAATGCACACACACCAGCATGAGAAATGCTCCAGTCCAAGAAGGCAGTACTAATGAAGAAAACTAATATACATCAAACACGGTCTCAGTTAATCTAAAATAATTTCAAATATCAAACATCAAGAATAGAAGATTAAAATGAACCAAATAGAGAAAAACAAAAAACACAGTATCAATTTATGAAACCATCAGCAGTCACGGTTCTGAACAGGCTCAGATAATAGTTAAAAAAACGCAAAATGCAAATCTCAGTCTCAGTTTAAAATAGATACCCCACATGGAGGCAAAATTCAACAAACAGTAGTTATTCTAATAATTAGGTGGCCCGGTTTTTACACTATATGCATATAAAGCATTCAAACAACTTATTCAATGAATGTAATGCATTGAAACAGAAAAGACACTACAATATACAAAAATTTTAAGAAGAGAATGCATATAAAGATTCAAAATTCTCATTGTGAACCAATTATAAATGTATAATTTAATTATAAATAATCTCATTCAATAACTCCGTTTTGTTTGCAAACTATAGAAATATTAAACAAAGACTAATACTGAAAAGGCAACCACTTTTAGCAAACACTAAAGGCAATAAACTCAAATAAAGTCACGAATATAATGCATTGAAACAGAAAAGACATAACAATATACAAAATGAAGGAAATCGGACTGTTGCCATCAAAATTCAGTTTCAAAATTAAAAAGATAGAATTATAAATATGAATAAGATTTTTATAAAGAAACAGAGGCAAATTATTAAGAATTTTTAAGACTTTAAAAAATGAAACACAATATTATTTTTTAACACTATATCCCCTAACTTGATTATTTTTTAATCTAAAAAGTGATCACGGAATAAAGGTAATTGAAGACAAAGACTACAACTCAAAGAAAAGCATGCATATAAACCATTGTAACATCACATTCAATGCATCTATTATAAAAGAATAATCTAATTACAAACCTTCTCATTCTATGACTCAAACTAATTAACAAATAATAGATATATATTAACCAAACAATACTACTGAAATAAAGGCATGCATACGAACCACTCAAACAAAAAAGGCAACCAACTTTAGTAGTCAACTCTAAAGGCAATCAAATCAAATAAATTGATGATTATAATGTATTGTAATAGAAAAGAAAAGGAACTACAATATACAAAATTCTGAAAAAAAAACATCCTTAAACCATATTCTCACATATTTGTTTAAAAAATTATCACACATGAAGGCGTCATTTGGATATTGAAGTTCCACATAAAATCAATTACAATTCAATATGGCAAATGCACTTTAAAAGAATTTAAGAAGCAATATTTCTTTAAAGGAAACCAGAAAGCAAAGACTAAAATGGAGCAGATATAAAGGCAAACAATAAAAAACAAACGCAGCAAGCATATTATTATTTTTATTCTCATATCTTTCAGAGTCATACCCATAACCAATTTAATTTAAGCATGCCAGTCAAAAATATATACCCCAAATGGAGGCAAAATTCAACAAACAGTAGCAACTCTAATAATTAGATGGCCCAATTTTTACACTATATGCATATAAAGCATTCAAACTTATTCAATGAATGCAATGCATATTGAAACAGAAAAGGCACTACAATATACAAAAATCTTAAGAAGAGAATGCATATAAAGGTTCAAGATTCTCATTCAGTGGAACAATTATAAATGTATAATTTAATAACAAACCATCCCATTCAATTACCCCATTTTGTGTGCAAGAAATGCACCCGTTCAAGAAGGCAGTACGCGGTACTTATGAAGAAAACTAATGAGGCTAAAGAAATCATCAAACACGGTCTCAATTAATCTAAAATAATTTCAAATATCAAACATTAAGAAGAGAAGACTAAAATGAACCAAATAGAGAAATCAAAAACCACAGTAGAGTTTAAAAATATGAAACCATACTGTTCTGAACATGATCACATAACAGATAAATAAATGCGCAAAATACAAATCTCAGTCTCAGACCACACATTCGGAACCACTTACCTGAAACAAACACAGCAAACACGCTCGCTGCCACCACAGAGGAAGGGGAAGAAGCAACAGTCCCGGAATGGGCTTCTAAATCTGTGAAAGACAAATATAAAAATTTCAAACAATAAACACAGAACAAACAGCAGATCAAAACAACAAAATGGGGGAAGAAATTTTGAAAAAAACTCTAACCTAAGACTCTCAAATCCCTAAATCAGTAATTTTGTTACAAATTGTAAATCCCTAAATCTGGGTTCAATAAAACTCACCGTAAAACAACTGCACACTGGCCGCTCCCACAGCATGCAAAATCGCCGGTGTTCAAACGAACTCAGCAAACGGTACCTGCCGCCACAGAGGAAGGGGAAGAAGCAACAATCATTGAATGGGCATATAGAACAAACAACATATAGAACCTACAAAAAGGGGAATAAATTTTGAAAAGAACCTAACATAAGAACCTTAAATCGCCACAGAATACACAGTCGCGACCAAAAACAAACGCTACCTGCCAAACGCACAACCGAAGCAAAGCAGCTGCAACACGAACCTATTTGCGAAACGAAACGGGAACAGAGAAAGGATGAGCAAAAAATAAGAACAGGGAAATGAAATACTACCGTTTGCAATCTCTCACCACGCAATGGGGAAAGCTTAGAGAATGAGAAAAGGAAGGAGACCGAGAAATGGGAGCAACAGAGAAAGGGGGAAAAATGAAAATGCTCTCTGACCACATGCTTGATTCCCTTCATTCTAGCATTTCCTCTTCATCTTTTATTCACAGGCCAAGTTTTAGATCTCACCATCTCCTAAATTAATTCTAAGCCTAACTTTTGACAACACTAACCATCCCATGACATATGCCAATTTCCCACGCTACCAAAAGGGTCGCAACATGAAGTGATCTCATAAGACTCTAGGCTTTAGTTCTTAATCGGATTCTTAATTGTCCACACTCTTGATATTTACAACTCGGACTGAAATTATGTGTCGGCCTACACCCTGGTCTTACCCTGGATACTTCTAATTGATTTCTAACTCATCATATGGTTTTCCTGAAACTAATGTTGACAATCCACTCACATACAATCACTTAGTCCATGAATCATGAAACTTGCACCGGAGAGGTAATGCACTCGAGATGCATCCAAGGAACATATATCAACATAAGTAGCACATGCAACAATCTATGACTTGAAAGACAATGAAACACACAGGCAAAGCTGAGGAAGCATTAACGACCTGAACATGCAATACTTCTATCACTAATACAAGTGCAATCCCTAAGGGTTGTGGAATGACTTTGGTACACCATGCATTGTTCCATAATCTATTCTCATGAGTTTCCTTCCTAGGTGTATACCACAGGCTACCCCCCTTAAAGAACGAGGCTCCCTCTGGCTTAGCTCTGGTCTCAACCAAATTCTGACGACTCAAGGCTCTAATTTTTCTCCTCAGGGTGTCCTACTCAAGATCATGGAGCTCGATTCTACGCCCTCCAGCCTGCCCAACTACTTCTAGCTTGAAGTAAGCCAGGGTTCTACAACCCAATCGTTATTAACCCCACCTAAGTACTAAAGTCATGGATGAGAATGAAGTTTTTCTTAATTCTAGGTACTCTTCAACTCAGGTCATTGTCTAACATACTCCCATCTTTCCCCTCACTCGTATCATACTTCACTTATGTGCAGCTGAGCCTCCCGTTCTTGGGCCATTAGGGTCACTAAGAAACCCAATTACTACTGAGCTTAGTCTGGGAAAATAATGGAAAATCTATGGTAGATTTTCATCGTGATTTCAAACTAAGGGACCATCAAATCAATCAATCAGGTGAGGGTGATACACCAAATAACTGATATTAATACTAGGATATTAGCTTGTACTTAGGGAACCAAAACCACATGCTAGAATATTCATCTTGGTTAAATGAGGCTCTAAGGTAACCCATTGTAGCACCTCTTACAAAACATCGAAGGATTACTTATAACTATCAAGGGTAAGAACCAAATGTGTAAGTATAGGGATTTATGAACTAGGCATGGATTCTAAGAAGGCTTTTCTAATACCAAACAGTAGAGACAAGGAACCTTGTTCCTTAAGTGCTAATAGCTAAGTTAGTAAACTTAGAACTTAAAAGAATCGACCATGATAACAACCTTCAAGGTAATTTTAACCATCCAAGTTCTCAAATTCACTCACTATCTTCATATTGCTAAATTTACTTCCTAACTCAAGCAAAACTGACTATGAGATTATCATCAAGTAGTAATGACTAGCCAAAGACCAAACATGGATAGCATAATTGTATATAAGTAGTTGAACTAATAAAGGAATCTTTAAGGTGGAGTAAGATGGGTATTGAGTTGAGGTTATTAAGCTTAGATCTTCTCTACTTGCTCATTGTACTCTGAATCCTATCATGGTCCTTAATAATTCAAAAATTGTGGTCCAAATTCACCTAATGTGGTCCCCATCCTTTAGTCTCAAGGCAAGCCCCTATGGCTCATGGGTCACCCTAACCACTAATCCTAAAACCTCAGGCATTGGTACTCTTCAAATCCGAAATCAAAGGTTCTAATTCAACATCAATTCCTCCAACATCACTACACCAAGAAGAAATTTGGGAGGTGGAAGAATAAGAGGTTTACGACCATGGTTTTACCTTCTTTGTTATATTCAAGACTACTCTACTCCCATGATAAGCCAACTCAACCTAGGAGCTAGGGTCACTCTCCCCACAACAAGGATGCTAACTCCCCTAACCTTCCACGAGTTCCATACCTTTCCCTTATAACCTACCCAAGCATCAAATTCTCAACCCTGCCATATCCTAAATTTCAGGATCATTCAAATCATAACCAAGAGTTACACAATCACTCACATACATACCTTACAATCATGTTACTTAATCGTCCATAGGAAACCAATTGTAGAACTCAAGGGAAAACAACATTAGGATCACTTATCAAGTGGTTCACTTATGTAGGTTACTCCCAATAAGACTTATGTTCGCTAGGCTCTAGCTGTGACATTCTATAGGGTACCCTAGGTAGGTGTCTGATCCTAAGAAATAAGTCTATGAACTTCTTTCTCCCTAATAGGTAATAGGCACTAACCTGGTTAGGGATACATCCTAAAATCCCTGACAAAGCATCTTATTTAAGTCGCTAACTATAATCCTACATACAACACACACAATATAGGGGTGATTAATCCCTATAAGGTGTACAAGGTATCATAGGATTATAGGAAGTTACAGGCAACTAACCTAACCACAATCCAATGGATTGAACTACTCTGATACCATAATGTAACGTCATAATTCCCAGAATTTAGAAAATTTACCTATTGGAAGCATAAGTCCCAAATTAAGGGAATTATTTTTTTTTTGTGACGTTAACGATATAAATAAAAGGATACAAACATTCTTAACTATATCCAACGTTTAATTAAACATGACCTGAGAATTCTTACACACAACAACATCATGGATATTACAATACATGTGCCCCATCAAGTGGAAGCATAATGAATTACACATGTACTAATTATCCATCCAAAAGAATATATTTTTATATACATACATACATCTTCCATCTTAAAAGAATACAACCAAAAGGGTGGCTCCATAACCAGATAAACTCGGTGCTCCATCTGCAACAAGGGCTTCAACAACCTGCCTGGGAATCTAAAATATAAACCCACAAAGGGGTGAGACTAATGCCTCAGTGAGCAAAGCGGTGCATACATGTACAACATTTAACGAACGATGCATAATAGAGCAATGATGACATGAACTAGCAATTTAAATCCAATAACAATAATGGTAAGGTATTGAAGTCGACATGATATAATGATTGACTCAAATAGCCATGATAGCTTGAAATTAAATTTAACATGAACTGCTAACCTAGCAGTAGGGGTCTTATCACTTTCCTGCAATTAGACTGAGCTCAAACTACAAGGGATATCTCCCATGGGGATGTAAAGTCGCCACCGTTACCTGACGGTCGAAGCCTAGTTTTAACATGAACATAATTGGTCCAAGACCCGTGATGGTCGAAGCCTAACACGATTTTCTTTTCACTTGATTTATTTGATAACTTGAATACATGAGTAGTCTTCCTTTAACTTGAACAAGGTTTATAAAAACATTTTCACTTAACAATGAACATGAGCATAAACAATAAACCATAACCTAAGTTTCCAATCTTACAATGAAATCTAAACAAATTAGATAACCTCAATTTATACTTGAATCATGAGAGAAACAAACTTGCAACCATAAACATGAACATAAGGTCTCAACAAATCCCCTAACCTAGGGCTTTCCATCAATAACAAACACCTAACAATCTAAGTGTTCATAAGTGATAATCATACAAATCATCCCACCCACACGCAAATAGAAAGGGGCAAGGAAGATTAGGGCACATAAAGGAGTATCACACAAGGAAGAGTGAAGTGGGTGAGCTCTACTCACCTAGAGGGAGCTCAAAGGGAAGAAGATGAAGGTTAGGGAAGGTTGGAAGATGGAGTTCTTGACCTTGAAGCCCTTCTTCAAGCTTCAATGGAGATCCTCTCTCTAGAATTCTCTCACTCTCTTTAAAATGAAGTGGAAGGAAAATAAATGAGGAAGAAACCCTAAAAATGTGTTTTTATGGTGTTTTGCCCGCTCGCTCGAGCGAGACTGAGCGAGAAAAGGAGGGCTCTCTAGATTGGAAATTTCGCTCAGTCTCGCTCGGGTGAGCCTGAGCGAGAAAACCAGAACAATTTTCCTTGTTTCTACTGATATTCTCGCTCAGGCTCGCTCAAGTGAGGATTATCAGGACATTTAGTGGCTCAACTGAGGTCGGAATACTATCGTATTACATATCAAACTGAAGCCTCGGTTCTTAGCTTTCTAATGTAAGTGAAATCACCTCAATAGGGCACCTACAACTCTAGATACTATCGAATTAGTGCACCAATGTCATTAGGCTTAAAACTCAAAATTAAGCAACAACCTTGGTTGAAGCCCAACGAGGCATACTTCACGTGAATTATAATGTAAATCATCAATTCACTTCAATAAGGCTAAGGTTAAAGGGTTCTAAGTTTCCATTAGAATATGCTCCTCTAATTCATTGCTCTTTCCTATAAATCACCTTCCTACCTGGTTCCTTGAATCTAAGCCTCTCCTCTTCCTTCCAGCCAATTCTTTTAAGCTTAGTTCCTTCCGTCTCAATCTAATTGCCTAGTTTCAATGTGACTACTTCCTTCCTCACCTCCTCATCATACTATCCTTTCCACTATCGAATGTGACTCCTCCTAAGTTAACTCTACGGTCACTTGGGACTTGATACTTGGTTTCCCTTCTAAATTTCCCTTAACACTCATGAACTCTCGTTGAACCTCCTATCCTTTCTCTTAATTTATCCCCACACCCTCAAGTTCTCATTCCACTCCTAACTTTCCTTTCTTAGCGGAATTCCCCACCTAAGACTTCCACTAGATTTTTTTAGGTCTAATTTTTGGGATGTTACAAAGGCAAACAAACAACAAATTTTTTAGTTAATCTTGGTCATGAAGAGCTTATGTGTTACTCTTTTGCAATGTTTTTAAAACTGGACCGATAATTGAATTGATGAATCGTGGTCGAACCGATCTTAATTAAATGTGATTTTAATATTATATATTATTTTTAAATAATAAAATAAGATAAAATCATAAGAAATCAAGATGTATAAGATTAAAAATTAATATAAAAGAACTTATTATAAGTATTTTATCATAAAAAATTCATAATAGTTGACTAAATAATAAATATTTATGTGAAATCCTTAAAAAGTTATTTTTATTTATCTCAAATATATTTAAGATTAAATAAAAAATCAAAAAATAGAAAAAAAAATAAATTAAAATAATTGAAAAATTTTGAAACTGGTTGATTATACCGGTTTTCTTGCACCGATTTTTTTTTACTAATTTTCATCGATTCTTGATTGATTCGACCGATTTTTGATCGATTTAAAATCAACTGGTTTATTGGGTTGTATGGACCGGACACCAGACGGTTTCCGTTGAACCGACTGGTTCCGATCTAATTTTGATAACCATGCTCTTTTGCAGGAATATGCCTTTTCCCTTTGGCATCAATTTCCCGAAACCAATTCATGGGTTTTGCTTTCTCACACGCCCTACTGTTTTTTAAATTCATTTTTTTTTTCTAAAAATACTCTCCCTCCACCTCCGGAAACTAAATTTCAAGAGAGTAACATTTTATATACAAATTTTGAATTTTTAAAGAACGAAACACAAAGTAAAGAAGAGAAATAGAAAAAACAAGAGAAAGGGAAGGGGTTAGGGGAACTAGAGTCATCGTGTGAGTTGGGGGGAGGTGGAGGTGGTCCAGGCGAGGGGAGTGTCGTGGGGGTTGGAGGAGGGGGAGGTTAGATGGGGGAGGGGTAGTTTGGGAAAGATATTTTAAAAAAGGAGAGGGCTGTGAATAGTAAAATGGAGTATTAAAAGCAACTCCCCAAATTCAGTGTTGTTTCTTTGGGCCTAGAGGCCCTATTAATGATTGATAATATCAGGAAAAAAGGCAATTTAAAAATATTAAATAAACTAATAATTTTATTTTTTTAATATATTAACTATTATGCTTTTATTTTTTATTTCTTAACTAATTATATAATTTAATTTAGGGATGCAATGTACTCTAAAAGGCAAACAGATACCCCTCACATGCATTCATTTTTATTTTATGTGTGTATACTTTCGTTATAGCCAAGGGAAAAACTTATTACATACACGATGGATTTCCTAGCCAAATTTCAGATTAAAACCTTGCTACACAGGACAGAACAGAATAAAGGTGGATACAATAAATGTCATTATGTTTGTTTGACTTACTCAAGTCAACCAAGCGCAAAAATCTCCAACAAAGCCATAAACGATTCTATAAATGGCCATGGCTGGCTCCTTTTATTTGTCAAACCTTTTATTTATATCTTCCAATGTCTCTATAGGCAACACAAAATAGCAGTTATCATCTTACCAAAAAAAAAAAAATAGCAGTTATCAAATACAGCTTGCAGCATTACAAAACACAGGTACTATATATATATATATATATATATATATATATATATATATATATGCAGGTGCACGAGCGTTGAAGATTTTGGCGCTGGTCCATGCCTGAAGATACTCACTGATTTCCCAGAGGCCTTGTTCTTGAAACCATATGTTCTGATTTCTGTTCACATATGAAAAAAAAAAAAAAATTGGCATACATACAATCAATGTAGGTTGAAAGAAAGGAAACATAATGCATAAATTGTGATATGAGCCAACATTCCAGTGTGGAATAGTCAACACTCATTCATCAGAGACGAGATCATTACCACTTTTCCAAACTGAAATCTTGGCTCAGGTCAAATTGTTTCACAGCTCACAAGCAGAACAGTTTTAGAGAAAACATAAATGAAAAGACATAAAATAGTTTTTGGATAGGATAACTGCATAGCAATAGCATGAGTAAGGAATTTACAAAAGTAAAATTGATCAGAACACCATCCAGTGACTAACCAGTGACCACTACTTTTCAAGTAATAAGAATCAGTATCATCCTATATTTGGTTGGAAGGAAGATGACAAAGACAAATATTTAAAAGAAATAAAACCTAATTGCTACTTTTAGTTATTTTAGAAAATCTTCTGGGGATTATCACAATATGATGACAAATTTCCCATAATCATTGACAATGATATATTCTTAATCAACATAGCTGTAGAATTGTAGCAATTTTCTGCTTCAGCTACCTACTGTCACCAAGCATTATGATTATTGTTCTCTGCAACAAAATCTCACTGAGAAAAGAAGGAATAAGAAGCAACTGACCTGCTCTGAATGTGGCAAATATTTCCCATCGAATGTCACTACCACACGATCCTTCCCATCTACTCCTTTAACTTTGTCAACTGAGCAGTAGAAATCTATTGCTGACATGCTAAATATGAAATGAACTAATGAATAATGGGAAAGAACATCTTTAAGGATAATATTCAGACAATAATTTGTAGGCATTTATGCCATTTGTTTGGCATGGCATGCTTTTATCACCTGTAACATCAATCTCAAAATCTTCTAAAAATATAAGTATAATCAATATTAGTTTAACTAGTAGAGTAAACGTTCACTTGGAGATGCATAAAATGGCCTATTTGTTTCCTGAGAAATTCTAAGCTCATTTAAGTAATAATGTTCCATTACAGAGGCTAGAAAGTAAAGAAAATAAAAGAGAGAGAGAAAGAGTTGGCTGTTGCAGGTGGTAAGTTTTTGGTATCTTCCAAAGGGCAAACTCAAAATGTCATCATTTCCCTTTTCTTTTCTTCTTTCATTTTTCAGCAATTTGGAGGGGAGGAACTAAAAAGGGCCTTCATATTCAGAATATAACCAACGCACTTCCTAATTCATCATTGTTCTTTTTACAGATTGATTCACCACAACTCTCTTAAGCCCTAACTAACTCTATTGCCTTCCTCCTTTGGTTTAATGGTTGTGTTCCTCTACATATAAAATTGAAGGCATGACTATATTAACTGAGTCTTAATTTACTTTAGAGCTTAGATTTTTAACCTTTTCAGTATATGATGAGTTATTTGATTTTGAATGTTGTAACTATTTAAATGATTGGATCATATTCAATTCTATACAGTACAAGTATTTATTTAATTTGCACTCACATTTAATCAAACTGACCTCTTCTATTCTACCACCAAAACATGTTATATTTAGCTCCCTTGTTAGAGCTAGAGGCCTGGATCAGACCTAGAACATCAATCTCCACCCTCAAGGTATCAGGACACAGGGCTACAACAGTAGTTGCTCACCATGTATTCCTTATTTTAGGATCATGGTTGGTCACAGGCTTGTCACAGTTTCTTTCTTTCTTTTTTTACTTCCTATACAATTTGAGGCAGAAAATATGGTGTTGGTTAAGGATTCTGCAAGACCTACACAAATCTTTGAGACTTGTTTCCTTGTCCAAAAATCAATCATAAAAGCCTGGTCTAGCAAGAACAAGATGAAGAGTTTAATCACTAAGATTGGTAGAGTAAGGCTGAAACTTTTAGAAAATTAGGATGTCTCTGGGTGTATCATCTGTAATCCTCCTAGAAAGCCAATAATCAATGCCCTTTAATGCCAAATATTTTTATATTATGATTTTTCTCCTGGCTTTAGAATATAGGATCTCCAGGTCTTTGACTTTTATTATGCAAGTGCATGAGGTCTTGCCCCACTATTTCTTCTCTAAATATATGCTTTTTGTATTGTTGGAGAGAACAAAAGAAGCAAATTTGATTCCTCCAGGCTTTTGTTGAAAGTTAAGAAAAAAGAAATTATGTCATAAATATGCATAGATTATTATATACATAATCCTAAAAGTCCAGATGTCAGTGTTTGGAACTGGAAGTATTAAATTAACAATTATTGATGACTACAAATGTTCAACCCATGATTGCATATGCACTATCCACATAGTACTATCATTTGATCTCTGTATACACTTGGATGCTGCATCCTGCCCCAAGTTGTATGACATAAAAGTCATGTTTTATCACCTAGCCTCAACATGGTTAGTGCACATTTTGGTTCACAGCTTAAGAACAAACAAGATACATAACCTACTGCGAGATCAGAAAATGAAACTAGGTTTTAACAGCAAGAGTTTATATTTAATGGAGACAGAGAAACTAAATTTGGACAGGTCAGGGACCAAGTATGAAAATAAAAATGTTGAGCATTTCCTCAAACCAATGCACCTTTTCTCATCAATGAGCTTTAAAGAAGAGCAGAATGATCAACAGATCAAGCAAATATGATATAATCACATTTCATTGTCTCAACATTAGCGATTATGAAGAAACACATCAAGCAAATCTATTTTGAGCATGTGAGAGAAATTAATTATTACATAATTCAAAACTTACATCCCATCACCAAACTCCTCGTTGATTATTTCTTTGATGCTCTCCCCAAAATGCATAACAGCTTCGTTCAACCTATGAAATAGAAATCAACATAACCCAACAAATTAAGCATCCAAAAACAGCAATTATCCGATGCATTCAAAGTACATTACAACAGAACTACTATGTACATGTCAATCACTTCTGATTCATCAGAGTATGTCCTACATTACTTAGATTGAGATAAACATTTTTGAAAAACAGAAGAAGGTTTACTTCATGACAATAAAAAATGACATTTGACAGGTTTCACTGGCAAGCTTACTTCTAAACATCTAAACAATAGTTGATGATCATGTCATGTTAATCAGAACAACCCACAGTACCCATTTCACAAGACAACAGATGTATGTTAATTCCACAACAGCTTGATCATCAGCACTGACATGTGAGGGCTAAAATTTACATTTTCCATCTAAAAATCACATCTTTACTGACTTTACATTAGCAACATATAAAGACAACCAACCTGACAATTCCATGCCTAAAAATCTAACTTTTTTACATAGAGAACAGCTACATATTAATTTAACAAAACAAAAAGATAAGTGGGATTTGTGAAGATGGAAGAGAGACCTGTAGACAGTGGGGTCTTGGATGAGGTTTGGGTCATAAGACCTCAAAGGGGGTCTCATCATCTCGTGCACGAGTTCTTCGGGCAGGCCGGGCAGCGCTGCCCGGAGTTTAGGGGCAGTGTCAGGTTTGAGCTGAGCTTGTCTCCTGAGAAGCTGGGCAACATAGACGTTGGTGAGTCCTGTCTCCTCTGCTAACTGATTGTAGGACTTACCAGACTTGTGCTTCACAGCTTCAAGTCGTGTGACGATGCTTAATTTGCTCTGCTCCATCTTCGGGCAATGTGATGTGAAGATGAGAATGGGAAACTAGTAGCAGGCCTTATCATGTTGTAACCCAAATAATATTCGTTTATTATTATTATTATTATATTGTCCAAAAATATATATTTATTATTATTATTATTATTATTATTTGAAATTAAAAAATTGTGAAAAAATAAAATAAGTACATGTTAAAAATAGAAATTTTCTTTTTACACATCCCTTTTATTTTTTCCCACACAATCCATTTTTTTATTTTCTAAAATACTCCATCTTTTTTATTTCCTAAAATTAAATTTTCCAGTAATTCATCTTGAAATGGAAAATATGTTATTGTCCGAACCATAAGAGATGAAATTTTTTTCAATATTCAGGTAGTACCTACTCCTCCGATATAATATTAACACCTAATTTTGTATGGATATTTTTCCCATTTTAAAATTTATTTTAAATTAAAATAAAAAAATTGACCATTAATTGAGGTAATTATCAAGAGGAGTGTAGATATCATAGTAGTACCGAAAATTTGCTCTAAGAGATGATAGGCAAGGTGGGGCGGCTTTTAGGGTGCAATTGGTTGTTAAGTCTTGCACCGTGCTTTAATTGGTTTCAAGACCTTTTTAGAATTCTCAGGGGTCAAAACATGGTTTAAACAAAATTGATGGAATTTAATTTATTTGCAAATGCAGCCCTGTACAAAGGGAGAATTGAATAATTTGAAAAGAGATGTTTTGTCCCTATTTTTCCCTTGCTATAGAAAGAGAGAAAAGTCTGAAGCGGACTTCCATTCTCGCCTCTCGTCCTCCTCGCGTTATCTTGTTCTTCTCCGTCGCCAATGTTGTTCTTCTTCGTCGCTCACGGTGAAGCGTTTTCCCTGCTCAGGAGTGACGGGTGTGAGTTGCTGCTGCGAACGTCGCACACGGCCAGGGGTTGAGGAGTGCAGTCGTGCTCTGCCTACTTGCGAAAGTAGGTGATGGCCAAGGCTTGACGGGCTCAAAGCATGTGTCGTGCTCTGCCTCCAAGGCAACCAAATCACAACAAGTCAACACTTTCTTTTGCTCTCCTAATTAGGTAATTTTTGTGTTCTATCTCTTTGCTGTTTGGAAATTGTTTCCATCGATATATTGGAAATACTGGAACTGAATTTAACATTTGACTGCTAAAGCCACAGTCTTTATCTTCCTGTTTTGCCGAAACCAATCCTTTAGTGGATGCAGTAGTTCAGAGTTAACATTAGGTTAAGAATGTATTATCTTTTCAATATTGGCTGCCTTTAAATTGTTGATGAAGGTTGTGCATGTTCATTCATGTGTGCAGTGAAAATCTCTAACATGTTAACCAGCGAAGGAACACAAATAACCATTTAAATAAACAACATTAACCACACATTAATAGAAAAGAAACGGTCATGGTGTGAGCCTCTTCATTGTGTTTGTAACTCTGTCTTAAAATTGCCATAATTAATTTATATATTGGACTCATAATTTTTTGTCATTCACTTGATGCAAAGCAACATTGTGACACAAATAGATATTTGTTGCTATGTTTTGGGTTGCCAAGTTGCATTTGGTGGTAGATGTCATTTTAGTTAGGCTGCTTATAAGAGTAATGTGGGACAATTCCAAATAAATACTGAGAAGACTGATGACAATTGGTATATGGATTTAACCGTTTACGGAAACAACATTAACCACATGGTAACAACATTGCACTCGACGCAATGGGTAAGTATAATTAGGCCTTGGCATGGTAATGGTTAAGAAAGAATAGAGATTATGCTTAACTGCACTAATCTTTTATGAAGTTCAAATATGGGCCCAAAAAAAACTAAGCCTGTAATTTTCTGTTCATATTAACCACTTTGTACATGGAATTAACCGTTCACGGAAACAACATTAACCAGATGTTAACAGGATTGCATTCAACGCAGTGGGTAAGTATAATTATGCTTTGTCATGGACATGGTTACCAAAGAACAGGGATTATGCTCAACTGCACTAATCTTTAATGAAGTTCAAATATGGGCCCAAAAGAAACTAGGACAGTAATTTTCTGTTCATATTAACCACTTTGTACATGGAATTAACCGTTCATGGAAACAACATTAACCAGGGGGTAACAGCATTGCATTCGACGTAGTGAGTAAGTATAATTAAGCCTTGTCATGGACATGGTTACCAAAGAACAAGGATTATGCTCAACTACACTATTCTTTATTTAAGATTAAATATGGGCCAGAAAAAACTAGGTCTGTCATGTTCTGTTCACATTAACCAATTTTTACATGGAATTTGTTAGAACCACAGGAAACACTAGAAGGGGGGTTGAATAGTGTTTTATAAATCTTTACAGATTTTCTAAAAACCTTTTAACAAGCCAACTGAGTTTGAAAATATTTGAGCAACCTTCCGAAACTGGAAGTTCAGCAACTTGCTGATGCAACTCAGGAGGTTGAATAAAAACAATTTTGAAGTATTTTCGAGTGAAGAAAAGATTGTTTACTGCGTGGATTTATAAAACAACTTTTCTTAAACCCTCCTTGGTTAGATTAAAGCAGAATATAAAGAGATAAGGGTTGAGAGAACTTAGCCACAAAATTTTATCCTGGTTCACCCACTAACACAGTGAGCTACGTCCAGTCCCAGGGCAAACACTCCACTGGATTTTCCACTAATCCCGCAAGATTACAAGTATTGTTTGAACCCAGCCTCTTCAGGCTAAACACAAGTATTCTTTGGACACAACCTCTTCAGGCTAAAACCAAGTATTCTTTGGACACAGTCTTTCCAGGCTAAACACAAGTATTCTTTGTTCCTCCAAGCCTCTCCAGGCTCTCAGACACTTTTCAGTGTTTACAAAAATGATAAGTTTAAGTTTCCGAGAAACTTAAACACAGGATCTCGTGTACAAAGGATAACTGAGTAAGACTCAAGATACAAAGGATAAATTTCTAAGTACAAGGAAATGAAATACAACAGAGTGTTTGGCTTGATAAATTTTCTTGTAAAGTATGACCATTCTCTCTTGGGCTTTTCCAAGGGTTCGCCAAAGGTTTCGCCAGCTTCAAAGTCTTTCATGAAGCTATTTATAAAGTCTTGAGATTTGATCATTGAAGATTGCTTGGTTACCGTTGAGAAAGAACGATTAATGTTCTTAGAGCCATCGTGATACAACTTCTCTTCCGTTGAGGTGCATGCTTCTGATAACGTATCACAAAGACAAGGTAGGGATAGGTGTGCAGCAGCGCTGACTCTAACTCTGACCTCTGTTTGCTTTTCTGCAGCAGGTTTCCTCTTTTGTGTCAGGAAATGAAACTGTGCCAGAAAGCCTTTGTTTCGCCTTGCAACCGGTTCAGCTAACCAAAAGGCTTTGCAGAGACTTGAGTCTTTTAATACTTTTATCAGGTTGACTCACCAAGTCTTCGGAAGGCAGCATGACATTTCAGACTTCAGAAGGTTCTAATCTTTCAGAGAGTCCAATCCCTTCAGAAGGTCGTCATATTTCAGCAAGTCTTGGATTTTCAACAGCTTTTCAACAGGAAGACGCTTTCAGCAAGTTCTTTCTTCAGTAGGTTGCATTTCTTTAGCAGGTTCAAGATATCAGTAGATTACTACAACACAAGGAACAATTGCTTGAGTAAAATCTATTTCTCAATCAGATTATAATGACAAAATGTGTTACTCATTAAAACTAAGGTTAATGAGTCTTGCATAATCGATTTTGAGACTCAACATTCTCCTCCTTTTAATGATGACAAATTTGATATCAATGACAAATATCAAAAGGAAAAAAAATTAAGATAAGAAGAAAATTGTTCTCCCCCTATTTAAGATACTTGTAGTGCTCCCCCTGAATTGTTCCTTCTGTAGTGCTCAGAGAATGATGCTCCTCCTGACTCTATATATTTCTTCTTCTGACACACTCAAACTTCAGAGATTTGTTAGTGATATTTCTCCCCCTTTTGTCATTATTCAAAAGGGTAGATGAAGTATAAAAGCGTTCAAAAGATGATAACTTTGTTCTTTTGATTCAGATTAAGAAGATATTACTCCCCTATAAAAGATTTCAAATTTTTCAGAGCAAAGTAATTTCACACAAGATGTATTAAAGTAAAAACAGATAAGTGCACATAATCAATTTCAGAAAATTCTCATGTATTAAAATATATGAAAACTAGTTCAAACACATGATGACAAAATTGAGACTTGGTTTCTTTAAGACTAATGGCTTCCACTGAGTCCAACCTTAGCAACAACTCCTTTTTCAGCTTGTAGTCTCGGTAGTACTTTCCATGCCTCTTCTAGTTCCTTAACCGTGCAAATTGTGCGCGCAATCTTCCTTCTAACAACTGGAACAAGAGGGATGCATCATATAACACTGTATTTCGACCACCACCCTTAACATTAATCTTCAAGGCCACATTTGTAGTGGATCCCTTAATAAGATTGGGTAGACTGTGGTCAACCAACTTTTCACCAGGTAGCTTGTGATGCAACAAGATCTCCATGATCAACGTATTGTAGGGCAAGTATTCAACAAGATTATTTGCCCTTCTTATTATTCCATACAAGATGATCCATGGTAGATTGATCTTCTTCAAAATATCATTGTTGACAATGATCTCTTGTTCCATAGCAGATTCTTCCATTTTCTTCAGCCTCTTCATCGTCCTTCAGAAAAACGTGCACCTTAGCCTCATGCCATCCAAAGTTAAGAGAAACTTGGAAGGGAAGAATTTATTATGAGAGCTCTTGAGGATTTAAAGGACTTTGAGGGATGAGACAGCAGAGAGAAGCAAAGAGATTGTATCTTATGGATGGTTTCACACGAAACATATATAGGCTCAGATAGCATTAATGATGACAGCTTCAGACATCGGGAGTCGTGCAACGTGCAGCCTAGAGTGGACAGGTAAGGAGCCAACATTCATAAAGTACCAAGTTATTAAAGTTACTTTCAGAGTTCAAAGCTTGACTATTCAAATTTTCTTAGATAAAAAAAATTAAAAAGAAATAATTTTTCAGCATGCGAGCACTAAAAACCAAGATCAGAAACTACATGCATATTTGAGAGATATGAGCATATAAATATTCAACTAGATTCAACCAATTTCAGATAGTCACAGATATTAAAACGGTAATATTAAACAATGTTACCGGCAGGGATACGTAAGGATCTTAAGTAGCGGAAAGTATTTGCTGAGACTCAACATTATTTCCAACCGAGATTTTGTATGCTTCAACAGCTTCATAAGTTCTCTTCAATATAGCTTGTTGAGGTTTCTATCTGGATCATTGTCCTTCGCACTTGTTAGATGCTCAACCCGAAGTTGAGCTCTGATACCAACTGTTAGAACCACAAAAAGCACTAGAAGGGGGGTTGAATAGTGTTTTATAATTCTTTACAGATTTTCTGAAAACCTTTTAACAAGAAAACTGAGTTTGAAAATATTTGAGCAACCTTCCGAAACTAGAAGTTCAACAACTTGCTGATACAACTCAGAAGGTTGAATAAAAACAATTTTGAAGTATTTTCACGTGAATAAAAGATTGTTTACTGCGTGGATTTATAAAATAACTTTTCTTAAACACTCATTGGTAAGATTAAAGCAGAATATAAAGAGATAAGGGTCGAGAGAACTTAGCCACAAAAATTTATCCTGGTTCACCCACCAACACAGTGAGCTACGTCCAGTCCCAGGGCAAACACTCCACTGGATTTTCCACTATTCCCGCAAGATTACAAGTATTATTTGAACCCAGCCTCTTCAGGCTAAACACAAGTATTCTTTGGACACAGCCTCTTCAGGCTAAAACCAAGTATTCTTTGGACACAGCCTCTCCAGGCTAAACACAAGTATTTTTTGTTCCTCCAAGCCTCTCCAGGCTCTCAGACACTTTTCAGTGTTTACAAAAATGATAAGTTTAACTTTCTGAGAAACTTAAACACATGATCTCGTGTACAAAGGATAACTGAGTAAGACTCAAAATACAAAGGATAAATTTCTAAGTACAAGG
This sequence comes from Sesbania bispinosa, assembly GCA_026901365.1. Taxonomy (NCBI): domain Eukaryota; kingdom Viridiplantae; phylum Streptophyta; class Magnoliopsida; order Fabales; family Fabaceae; genus Sesbania; species Sesbania bispinosa. The sequence continues at coordinate 4,853 of QLOH01000048.1, read as the reverse complement.
AAATGATATACCACAGAGTGTTTGGCTTGATAAATTTTCTTGTAAAGTATGGCCATTCTCTCTTGGGCTTTTCCAGGGGTTCGCCAAAGGTTTCGCCAGCTTCAAAGTCTTTCATGAAGCTATTTATAAAGTCTTGAGATTTGATCATTGAAGATTGCTTGGTTACTGTTGAGAAAGAACGATTAATGTTCTTAGAGCCATCGTGATACAACTTCTCTTCCGTTGAGGTGCATGCTTCTGATAACGTATCACAGAGAAAGGGTAGGGATAGGTGCACAGCAGCGCTGACTCTAACTCTGACCTCTGTTTGCTTTTCTGCAGCAGGTTTTCTCTTTTGTGTCAGGAAATGAAACTGTGCCAGAAAGCCTTTGTTTCGCCTTGCAACCGGTTCAGCTAACCAAAAGGCTTTGCAGAGACTTGAGTCTTTTAATACTTTTATCAGGTTGACTCACTAAGTCTTCGGAAGGCAGCATGACATTTCAGACTTCAGAAGGTTCTAATCTTTCAGAGAGTCCAATCCCTTCAGAAGGTCGTCATACTTCAGCAAGTCTTGGCTTTTCAACAGCTTTTCAACAGGAAGACGCTTTCAGCAAGTTCTTTCTTCAGTAGGTTGCATTTCTTTTAGGAGGTTCAAGATATCAGTAGATTACTGCAACACAAGGAACAACTGTCTGAGTAAAATCTATTTCTCAATCAGATTATAATGACCAAATTTGTTACTCATTAATGTAATGCCCTAATTTCTGGTCTCAGAAATAATGCCCATTGGAGACACTATTTCTGAATTCCTTGAAATCATTCCGTTAAATTTTCGATATCGTCATACATTTGCTTAAACTTTCCAACGATTAACTTAAGCCAAAACAAGACAAACATTAAAGACCTTAATAAGTATTAAACCTACTTAAGTTCAGGGAAAGATTCACACTTAGATAAGTGTGATTCAATGAACTCATACCGGAAATCCGGCAGGGTCTCCCCTTAATACTGGACAATTACCATAGTTAGGCTTAACCTGAAACTCAGCAAATGCCAGTACAGTTTAATAACATGCATATCATAACATTAAAACTAGGCCTCAGTGGCCAATTTAGAGATATATACTCTTATACAATCTACATAAATATAATTCAGTAAATAACCAATTAACAAATACAAATACTCCAATCACTACTCCTATTAAACTAATCTCCCTGCTGAAATAAGACTCAGCTCCACCCACACCTGAACTGCCTCATCCTCACCGGAGGTACCTGCACCACTAAAATATGTCCCTGAAACGTGGGGTGAGATAATAATCTCAGTGAATACAACCGCATGCATGAATGCAGGGAGCAGATATCAATGACAACTTCACAACTCAACGAACTTCATATCTTACTCATTCATAAATCCAATTACATAAAGCATGGTTACCATTGATTAATAACAAACTAGGAGCAATAAATAATTCACTTAACATGATTTGCTGAGTAATGCAAGATATGATGCTTATGATGAACTCACTGCTGTGCCCAGCAGGCATGATCTTATCACTTTCTAGAGTTAGACCTGAGCTCAGACTACGGGAACCGGCTTTCCCGGGGACGAATCCCACCCAAACTGGACCGAAGTTGTGTTTTACTTAATTAATTAATTTTTAACTCACAGCGCAAAGGCTGACTTAATTAACTCACGGTCGAAACCAGCTTACCTCATTCAAATGCACATGATAACACTTTTCGTAAGTTTGCAATTATAGTAAACTTTGAAGTACATAGGTTTTTCAGGCAAATCCTAACCTCAATCACTCAATCTTAAACAATCGTCACTAAATCATTCAAAATAACTAAATAGAAAGGGAGATCAAGGGGTTGGGTTCATACATTGAGCATATCGACAGTTTCGTAAACCTCGCTAGTCTCGACTTTATAAATAATGATCCCACATTTTCAATTCAAACTCTAAAACAATCATATCAATCTATGAAGTGGCATTAAATGAAGAACAATAACCGATTCGAAGAACAATATGAGTTACAATCGAGGGAATTCGATAGTTTCTATAGTTTCGATAGTTTCGACAATTTCGAAACTAAAGATTCCGACGCTCAATTCTATATTCATATGCTCAATCTATCGATAATCAATCCAAATAACAAGTATTTACTAATTCTATTAATCATCTAACCAACATCAAGAAAGGGAAGAAAAAGGGGTGGAAGCATGCATTGAGACCAATAGATTCTACCATAAAAGTGAGTTATACTCACCAATCTATGAAATTAAGGGAGGAATTGAGAGCTTGAAGTAATCCAATTGTTGATTCTAGCTTCAATCTCCTTCCAAGGCTCCAAAAATAAGTTCCTCTCTCTAAGATTCTCACTTTCTCTCTCTAGGGCTTGAAGAAGGGTGAAAGAAAATGTGAGTTTTCGATTTTCTGCATGTCCAACTTTTATACTGGACCGTTGGTAATCGATTACAGTAGTTTTGTAATCGATTACCAGAGGTAGAATTTACACTGGAAAGCGTTTCTGGGAATCTGGTAATCGATTACAGCCCTTGGTAATCGATTACCAAAAACTCAGTCCTCAGGTGATCGATTACCACCCTGTGAGTAATCGATTACATAAAATTCAGCTCTTAGGTAATCGATTACAGATACTCCTTGTAATCGATTACCAGAAACTCAACTCTCTGGTAATCGATTACAAACTCTTTGTAATCGATTACCAGCAACCCAAACTTACTAATTTTACTTAGACAAAATCCTAAAACTTGGTTTTATAGCTAAGTTTTAACCCCTAATCCCTCAACCTACCTTTCCTCAATTACTAACACATATTTATATGCTTGTAATCTAATGAATTATTAAAGCTTCTAATTTGCGGGATGTTACATTCTACCCCCCTTCAGGCAATTTTGTCCTCAAAATTGATTAAGAAAACAGAACTTAAATACTGCTTCAACTAAAAAGTTCTGGAAGTCGTTCCCGTAACCTGGTGAAGAGCATCCCAGAACTTAAAAGTGAACCTAGGGTCCCTATCCGATATGATGTTAGAGGGAATGCCATGGAGTCTGAAAATCTCCCTAACATACACACCTGCTAGCTTGCTAAGAGAAAAGGTACTCCTAACTAATAGGAGGTGAGCTGACTTGGTTAGTCGATCCTCCATCACCCAGATGGCGTCAAACCCAGTTTGGATTTTAGGCAATCCTACCACAACGTTCATAATTATACTTTCCCACTCGGAGATTTGTAACGGTAAAAGGGTTCCTAATGGTTTTGATGCTCTATATTGACCTGTTGACACACTAAACACTTAAAAACATAATCTATTATGTCTCTCTTCAAATCCTGACACATCTTGGTAGAGCCAGGATGCACAGAGAACTTACCTCTATTGGCTTCCTCTAACACCTGTTGCCCGAAGCTACCCCCCTTAGGGACACAAACTCTCCCTTGGAAGAGAATCATCCCATCTCCTGATTCAGAAACCCTAACTGTTGTCTTCTCTCTTGGAGGCTTGAGTCCATACTCTGAGCTTCCCTGATTAGAGCTCTTAGCTCACTAGTGATCTCATAAAACGAAGTTAATACTATGCTCTCCAGTTGCCACACCTAAACTTAGGTTCCCAAACTTCTCTAACAAACTCATTTCATGTATCATCACGAAAGACACATGAAAAGACTTTCTACTCTATTTGAGTATACTAAACTGGCTTGGTTATATAACACACTTGATAGAAATCTAATCGTAGGAAAAGATCTCACGCAACATCTGAGTAAGAATTTTAACTCCATACCCAAACCCATCAACCACCTGTTGGTTTAAGTTTTATGTTCTTAATGGTCTAGCTAAGTTTGAGAAACTCCAAGTGATTTTTAATGTTTATATTCTAAGTTTTACTATATTACTAACATTAAGTCATGCACACATAATTACTCAATCCCTCGAATCACTAAGTTTGTGTTGGCGAAATCAGCCAACACTCACGTCGTATTCGAGGAATTAAGTTCACATAATCACATAGACAAACACCGCACCCAAGAGAGGAAAATTATTCATTCTTCTAAGAAAATAAAGGAATCTTAACAACACTCATGCCGCAACCGTAGGTATAATACCTCCCAGTTACAGTATGAACACGGTAACCCCCCTAGTCTCCTATCGTCCCATAATGGGATCTTCCTCTATCCCACCTTACCGGTCAGGCTGTACTTAATTTGGTTTTAAGTTCCATGGAAAAAGGAGAGTGACATAATGTCATTGTGATACCCCTAGTTACCACTAAAAGTACCACATGCATTACACGTGACCAACGAAGTAGAACGTAAAAAAATGCGGAAGTTTTTTTTTTTTTTTTTGAAAAGGGTTTAGGTGTCATTGACCTATTACCTCTCTAGCTTTATTTTAAGTACTTATGAAATATCCTTTACTTCACTTTCAAAAACTTATCTTTCCGTAAGCGTCAAAAGAATTAACACCTTACGCGCATCCACAACATACACATGGTTAAAGACCTTGAGAGAACATAAAACAGTATGACATAAATACATACATACATATTAAGTAGCATCGATGTACCTCTCGAATACCCACATGACTACATTAAAACATAAGTTCCGGTAGTAAAATAAATGAGACCTCTAACAGAATACAAAAGAAGAGATTCCTAAATCATAGCTGCGTACTACCTAGACTCAACACAACCTAGTCCTTTTCAGGTACAAGAGGAAGTCTGGGGTGCGTGATGGTGACACAAACTCCCCCCATAAAACTCACACCTGCGTGGAATACCCGTCACCCTCCGGGTGCCCCTCGGCAACCATCTGATTTGCACCTGCATCGACGTCATGACGGAAGTCCTCGAC